>OU452206.1:3463546-6287296 GCA_911728435.2 Apoderus coryli | reverse complement strand
TGTTTACAGTAACTTAAAACATTCATCTCGGCCCAAAAATGGAATTAAATCGTGAACATTTTCGTGCGATTATTTTTTACAACTTTGGACGTGGATTAACTCAGCAACAGTGCATGGATGAACTTAACTTAATTCAATTTTTGATGAAGCTCCATCAAGGACCAGTGTTTATCGATGGTATGGTGAATTCAATCGTGGTCGTAGTTCATTCCAAGACGAATTTCGTGAAGGTCAAAATCAGTTGTTGTTCCGAAAACCATTGATGCTGTGCGCGAACTGATATTGCAAGATTGTCACGTGATCTATCAAGGGATTGAGACAACCTTAGACATTAGTGGGACCAGCATACATTCAATATTGCATAAACATTTGACTGTCAAAAAAATATGTTCGCGTTGAATCCCACACAATTTGTCAATCACTCAAAAAAAGGCTCGTGTCGATTGGTCGAAAGAAATGCTCAAAAAATACAATCGCGGTGCTTCGAAACACGTCTATGACATCGTGACAGGTGATGAATCGTGGATTTACGCGTATGAGCCCGAAAGTAAACAGCAGTCGACTGTATGGGTGTTTCAAGATGGGCCAAATCCAACAAAAGTTGTTCGCGCAAAAAGCACTTCCAAGCAAATGGTCGCCTGTTTTTTTGGGAAAAACTGAACATGTCGCCACAGCCAATTCTGAGTGGTATACACAACAATTTGTTTGCCAGTTGTCTTCCAGGAAAAGTAACCGCCGAAGACGGATCACTCTTGACCACGACAATGCGAGCTCTCACACATCGGCTCAAACAACTGCATTTTTGAGCACCCAAAACATCGATTTGATGAGTCATCCGCCGTATAGTCCTGACTTGGCACCGAATGACTTCTTTTTATTCCCGTACGTAAAAAACAAACTGAGAGGTCAACGTTTTTCGACACTTGAAGAAGCGGTTGCTGCATTCAGAATGCATGTTTTGGAGATAGCTCAATCAGAGTGGCAAAAGTGCTTCGACAATTGGTTCAAACGCATGCAAAAGTGTATAGATCTTCATGGGGAATATTTTGTGATTTTCGATGATTAATATTTGTTTTTGTTCTCTAATTCCGAAATATAAAAGGCAACCCTCGTATAATGAATATAGCGTACGGGATCGTAATTTGATGATTATCGGATGTCTATTATTGATTAAAGGAAATTGAAAATGATTTATCATTATTGAAAGATTGCATTAAATACCAGATATTCGTTGTTAATAGAAAAACAAAATAATAATCGCGGTCAACATTTCCGGAAGTTCCGGTGAGCTAGGCACAGCAGTCAAGTAACCGAAGATAAAAAATACACAACACAAAGAGTAATAGGTGTATATATGCGGGAGATACAACTAAAAACGGTCACTAAACCATGAATACGTTTCCGGCGATGATTCTTTTTTTGTAACCATGCAACTAATACCATATTTTGTATAATACAGAAAGTATTTTTTTTATTTCAATGAATAAGAATATGCCTACATAACTACGCACCCTAGGATTTTTTGTGTCATATTTTTAGGTATTATTTAATTCCGTTTATTATATTTGGTATTATAAGGTAAGGAATACCTATATTTCAACTTATTATACCGTGCTAGTCAAAAGTTCCCTTCAGCCTCGTTTTTTTGGTAGTGTTATATTTAAAATAAGGAAATTTATGGGGAGAAAATAAATGGATGTATAGGCTTGTCAACTAGTCGTGACAGTAATTTTAAATGGACCCTTATGTTAAGTGATATCTCATTTGAAAGATATTGCCTTAATTATAACCTAACTTTTTTTCCTTGTGATTTTTATTCATTTTGTCTCAAAAATGTGATAAAACAAAGTTTTCTACATAAAAAAGGCATATTTCTTTTTTATCGAAAAACTTAAAGGTTTTCGAGAAATTCGAGTTTGAAAATTTTGGGACAAAACTGGTCCTTAGGAAACAGCATTAATAAAATTATTGAAATACAGTTTGCTAACGAAAAGTTTTCCAAAATGTTATTAATTAATACCAGTTTTGTCCTAAAATTTTCAAACTCGAATTTCTTGAAAACCTTGAAGTTTTTCGAGAAAAAAGAAGTATGCCTTTTTTATTTAGAAAACTTTATTTTATCACATTTTTGAAACAAAATGAATAAAAATCACAAGGAACAAAAGTTAGGTTATAATTAAGGCAAGAGTCTCCCCGTTTACCCGCCTATGGTCATCCTTTTTTATTCAATTTCATGTCAGTTTACGACATTTAACTAGGTGAATAAATTAGCTACATGGTTAATTCATCTTTACTCGTTTAGAAAATATTTCAAAAAAATCGTCCTCAGGCAGTCATCTTTAACACCCTGTTTCTTTGTAAATAAGGACTTTTCGAAAAATTACTATTTAGGGTTTTTTCATGATTAGATGTCCCCAATTCGCTCACAAATTTTGGCCAGCTTTTTTAGAGACACCTTGTATAGTACAGTGACTGGGTATAAGAAGAGTATTTTTCTCATTTGTTTTATGTCTTTTGGGATGCTGAATTAGATTTTTAACTTTGCCACCTCGAAAAAGTGATGTGTTTTGAAAAATCTGCAAAAATCGCGAAAAAAGGCATTTTTTGCTTGTAGCTCGAAAAATATACTGTTTTGAAAGAAAGTTTCAATATACAAAAATAAACTAAACTAAATTACCTACAAATTAAAATAAATAAAGCATCATGAATTATAATAAAATGTCAATAGTTAGTCAAAAAAATCGGTTGTGTCGCCCCTAAACTTTCCCGACAAGATATAATATAATCAAAAATATATGACCTGCGTAACGAAACAGAATTTTAATAATAATTATTATTATAATTGTATTATTTTCATTATTTCCAATAAACTAACGTAACAAACTAACTACTTTATTCAAAAAATACAAAAAAAAAATATTGGCAGAGCTTGGATTCGAACCCAGAAGCGAACGCTTTATCAATGACGCCAAAATCCGTTTTTCAATTTACTGTATTATAAGTATTCTCATTAGATAGGTTCCGACTACCTAACTGGTGAAATTTTAAACGCAATTTTCTCGAGAATTATGGGGGCATATATCAAAAGTAACCTATCGCTGTAAAGCAGATAAAAAATGCTTCCATCTGGAAATCGTCTTCATCGTTTCAGGGAACTTCAAAATGGTTATATCCGTTTTTATCTCAATTTTTTTCCCTGTGCGGGAAAAGTAAAAAAAAACTTTTTTGTATTACTCAAAAATTTTAATTTACAATATTTAAGTTTATGGATTAATTAATTTAAGAAACGAAAAGCGGAAAATGATACTTGCACGAGAGAATATTTTCATTTTTGATTACATATAATAATAATAATAATCCTTTATTGCCTAACAGGCTTACGCCCAATTACAAGAAAATTAACAAATGAAACCAAATAATACAAATTTAAATTACTATGCACTTATACAATAAATGATACACTACTAACTAAAACTAAACCTATTCGAACACCAGAATGCCCATCCTTCAATAAATTAGGATCAACACACACAACTCATATGGTATTTAGATTGTCCATACATCTATGCAGGTTAGCCACAAACTGAGGAACATTATTACTGAAAAAATCTAGTTCCCTATGGAAGTTGTATTTGTTGGTCAATGTGCAAGCTCTTGACACTGGAGCTCTATTCTCATAATTTGTTCGGTGATGTCGAACATTAAATATGATAATGAGGCGCGGGTTGTATTGGGGGACACGGAAATTTACCTGGCTCAGTAGTTGAGGACTGTCAATAAAAGAATTTATTATTTTGAAGATAAACAACTGATACGCGAATATCCTACGCTGTGAGAGTGATTGGAATTCATAATTCTGTAACAATATAGTATGATCATACCCCCGTACCGGAAAGTAGCCCCGATCCTTGAAAAATAGATATTTTAAGAATTTTCTTTGGACACGTTCGATTCTAGTCGCGTAGACCTGATAAATTGGTGACCATATAATCGAGGCATATTCTAACTTAGATCTAACCAAAGAGAAATACAGTGACTTTAGACAATTGATGTTCCGAAATTTAGATGTGGTTCTTAGGAGAAAACTCAAAGAACGTACTGCAGTCTGTGTTAATTCCTCTATGTGCTGATCAAACGATAACCTACTGTCAACCAATACACCAAGATTCCTAGTTTCGTGTGCCAATTCCAGAGCAGCACCCGTGAGGATATATTCAAAACGAACAGGGAACTGTCGCTTAGAAAAAGTCATCACTCTGCACTTGTTAATGTTAAGAGGCAATTTGTTGATCAGACACCAATTCTGCAGTTCCGCCAAGTCTTCCTGTAATTGCAGACAGTCAGATTCATGACGTATTACCGGATACAACTTAAAATCATCTGCAAATAACAAGAATTTGCTAGTCAAATTCAACCCCATATCATTAACAAATGTGGAGAAAATTAAAGGAGCCAAGTTACTCCCCTGCGACGCGCCACTGGTTGCCGAAAATTCCACAGACCTGAATCCATTATACTCTACAAGGAGCCTACGCTCACATAGGCAGGATCTGAAAAAGCGCAACAAATCTGTGTGAAAGCCAATGTTGTTCATCTTTTGCAGAACAATCGTGTGATCCAGCTTGTCAAAGGCCTTCGTGAAATCTGTATAGATTGTGTCAACTTGTAGTCCTTGTCCTACAATGGGGTAAACAGTTTGGAAAAATTCTGCAAGATTCGATATCGTTGACCGTTTTCTAAAAAATCCATGCTGTTTTTAATTTGTTCAAATATTTTCTCATGGAGTATTTTCTCAAAAACCTTCGAAAAGTTGGACAATATTGATATAGGCCTGTAATTGACTACTTCACTGGTGTCACCCGACTTATGTACCGGGCATAACCGTGCGGATTTCCATACCCGGGGAAAAGTGCAGGATTCCAAGGATTTGTTGTATAAAATAACTAAAGGCTCAGTAAATACATGAGCACAATCCTTTAGTAAAAATGCTGGGACATTATGACAACATGTTGTGTTGAAAAGACCTTGTGCTGTAATAGTCTTAACTTGAGATGGTCTAGGCTGCTCATCTGAAAGTTGAAAGCTTTTTTTAATATCTCCTCTATCTTGTGCTGAACTTCAGGAGGGAAGGAGATCGACTGCCGAATTATTTTTAGGTATAATTTGTATGAGCTAACATATGAGCCCTTGCATAGGCATGCCCGGTCATTATTTTCTCAGTACTGTTTATGGCGTACACTGTGTTAAACAGTTCCTTCAGAACACTCCATTCCATTATGTAGCCAACAGTCCCATTAAAGGACATCAAGAAATTAAATCCTCCTATCCAACCACATTGGACAAATTGTGTATATCCTTTATGACTTGCATTTACATCACGTGTTTTTAAATTAGTATTTTCTAGCGGCAAAACCGTTTATCTTAACAAGAAAATCGGTTATGTCACCCCGAAATTTTCCCAACAAGTTATAATATAATCAAAAATATCTGACCTGCGTAACGAAACAGAAGTTTTTATTAATTGTAATTATAATTGTATTATTTTCATTTTTTCCAATAAACTAACGTAACAAACTAACTACTTTATTCAAAAATTAGAAGAAAAAAAAAGTATTGCTAGAGCTGGGATTCGAACCCATAATCTTCCGCATACGAAGCGAAGGCTCTCCCAATGACGCCACAGTACCAACTTTGAGAATTTTGTATTGTAATTGTAATATATACAGGGTGCGGCAGCATAACTTCCTTATTTCAAAACGCAATAAAACTCATTTTATGAATTTGATACCCTTGAAGTGTGAGCCGTTGCGCCATATTTTTGAAACCAAATGTCCCCTAAATCCAATTCGTTAAGTCGATGAAAAAAACATGTTTACATATCGGTTAGAATTCACTGTCACTGTTTCTTTCTCAGGTGTTATAATGGGCCGACGGACTCCAATTCATCGTCTAGTCACACTCCCGCTTTGTCTGAATGTAGCGACCCCTATCATTATCGATTGATTTCCGATCTTGCCCTGCCGAGGCAATATTAAATCGATGTCGAAAGGAACGCAGAGTTGCGATCACAGAACGTCCATTCGAAAAGTACGCCTCCACGGCAAATGCACGTTGCCCACTGTTCCAACGCATCGTGGCGACTGACTGGATGGGGAACAAAACTTTAGATGCACTCCTACCGAATAAGAGCAGTCTCCCCTCACTTCGATCTTTACAGTCTAAATAGCGCGCATTTCAAAAAAGGAAGTTATGATGCGCACCCTGTATATACGTTCCAACTAGCTACTGCTGAAATTTTAAACGCAATTTTCTCGAGAATTATGGGGGCAAATATGAAAAGTGACCTATCGCTGTAAACCAGATAAAAAATGATCTGGGAACTATACTGTATAATCTATAAAAATTCGAGAATAAAAACGGTACATACAAATCTTATCAATCATTTAAATCTTAATCATTTAAATCTTATTAATCATTTAAATCTTATTAATCATTTAAATCTTATTAATCATTTAAATCTTATTAATCATTTAAATCTTATTAATCATTTAAATCTTATTAATCATTTAAATCTGATTAATCATTTAAATCTTAATAATTAAATTATAATTACCTAGTCGCACCTATTTTTTCCTTCTGGTCCTCCACGCGCACACCTCGGTACGCTCTAATTATAACCCCCGGCGTGTACGAATGGCGTACTTCAGCCTTGAAAGGCTTATTGTGTGTTTTTAGGACCATACTGCACTCACCATAATTTTACTACCACGCAACATTCATTCTTCAGCCTAGATGGGCCACCGTCAGTTAGCGTCTTTAATGAACCCTCTAAAAACGGTCACCCACCATGCGACATTCATTCTACAACCTAGATGGGCCACCGTCAGGTCCGTTTTTATTAAAACCCCCAAACGGTCACCCATCCACCTTGTAGAGCTGCACTTCGGCCGTCGTCAGTGTATGATCCCGTCTAGGCTACCCGGCCCGGCTTTTTTAGAGATAATTCCAATTCCAATTTCTCTAAATTATTTGAAGCTGTGCTGTATAACAGAATATGTAATTCCGTACATGGGCAAGTTTCCCTTAATCAGCATGGGTTTTTCCCCGGGAGGTCCACTGCCACTAACCTTGCAATTTTTACTCAGCAAGTGAACGAGTTTGTTGATGGTGGTGGGCAATTTGATGTGTTGTATACAGACTTTGCTAAAGCATTTGACCGTTTGGATCACCGAATACTTGTTCAAAAGCTCGATCGATTCGGATTTGATGATGGTTTGAAGTCGTTAATTACTTCATATCTTCAGAACAGACTTCAATATGTATATTATAACGGCTATACGTCAGAGAGGGATTGGGCTTCCTCAGGCGTTCCGCAGGGATCCAATTTGGGTCCACTGCTTTTTTCTATTTTTATAAATGATCTAAATGATTGTCTGTGTGTAAAACGGCTTTTTTTTGCCGACGATCTTAAGTTGTTCGCCCCTATTATTTCTCATGTAGACTGTCTTCGGTTGCAGGACGATCTGAGAGCTGTGGAACACTCGTGTAACGTTAATAATCTATCGCTCAACGAGAATAAATGCAAATGTATGACATTCACTAGAAAGAAGAATATTATAAGTTTTCGCTACACGGTTGGTGGGACCGCACTAGCTAGGTGTCTGACTGCTGCTGACCTGGGCGTGCTTTTCGACTCTAGTCTGTCATTTGTGCCTCATGTGGCTGCTAGGACTGGTGAAGCTGTGAGATCCTACGGTTTTATCGTGAGAAGCTGTAGGAGTTTTCATAGCATTGATGCGTTGAAAGTTTTGTATAACTCTTTTGTGCGTTCGAAGCTCGAATATTGCTCCTTGATTTGGTACCCGATCTATCAGATTCATGTGCGGAATGTTGAGAGTGTCCAAAGAAAGTTTTTGAAATACCTTTCATTTAAGGCAGACGGTATTTATCCTGACAGAGGGATTGAATATACGTTGTTGCTGAACAAGTTCAATTTCAAGAGTTTGGAGTTTAGAAGAATGTTTTTTTCTCTAAAATTTTTGTGTGATCTTTTACATAATAGAATCGACTGTTCTGAACTCCTGGCTCAAATAAATTTTAACGTGCCCAGACTTGGCGCCCGCAATCCTTTAACTTTCTACTCTCAGCGCCCTTGTACTAACCTCTATACAAAATCGCCCGTATATGTCATGTGTAATAATTTTAATTTGATTTGCGCTGACTGTGACATTTTTAATTGTTCAAGGGAAGCACTTAGGAGGGCTGCTCTGACTGTTTGTGCGTCGTAGTTTCTCTTTTTGTTCTTGTTAATTGTTTAATTAGTGTAGATCAATCATGTTTTACTTTTAATGGATTGCTTATTGTGTTATGTATAATATTTTGTTTTTTTTTTTTGGAATTACCTATTGTATTATAATTTTGCTCTGTTAAGGGAGAAATCTGTTGAGCAATAAAGGCTATTATTATTATTATAATGCTTGATCCTATTATTTCTTTGTAAAAATAATAAGCTTTTTATTGACAAGCCTTTTCAAGTATGTCACGAAGTACCAAAGGATTTTTGTAGACGATCACTATTGAGGTCCATTTAAAATAGTACTACGGTATAAATGAAAGTGTCATAAAAATGCAAGTATTGCTTTTATCTAGATACATTTGGTAGTTCTCAGGATTTTTGAATAGACCGCTCCCGCAAAATTGCCCTGTATATATTAGTTTTAGTAACTATAAAAGCCCTTTATCTACAACTGTCATGTAAGAGTACGTTTTGACACTATTTCCAATGCTATAATGATCTATATTACCGCACTAGTGCGGGAATGAGAATGTTGTTTATCTTTGTTGCTATGGTTATGGCTATGTAATGTGAATAGGTATACGACACGGCCTACGGCCTCGTCGTGCAAACTTCACATGCCTGCGTTGGTATTGTCCATATCCCACTATTACGTAAATAACTATTATCCATTTAATGTATATGTTTTTACACTTAAAAAAAAATTGGATCATTTTAATAAAAAAAAAGGGGGCCATGCCAAGAGCAATAACAATAATAATTGTCATTACCAAATGCAGCATACTAACAAAAGAAAATAAATATCAAAGCCGTTATTATTAATATACTGATTCTGTAGCAAAATAAAAGAGTAACGGTTCATTGAAAGTTAATTTGCTTATTCATTCAACAACTTTTTGACGAAATTATCGTTATGATCTATTGTACCTAATTAGTAAACAAAAAAACAAATTTAAACATTATTACGAGGCATGTTTTTTAAGTAAGTACCGTTTTGGAATTAAAAAAAGATGTGCAAAGATATCGCAATAATTTTATTTTTACATGAAAGCCTGTACCTTAATCTACTTTTCTACATAATTTCCGTGAATATTGAGGCACTTGTCATAACGTGACACCAGTTTTTGAATACCCTCCTCATAAAATTCTGCCGCCTGACGCTGCATTGATTGTCTCATTACGAGGCAGAAACTCCACTAGCAATACTCCTTTTCTGTCCCAAAAAAATAAAATTATTTTGATATCTTTGCACGTCTTTTTTTAATTCCAAAACGGTACTTACTTAAAAAACATGCCTCGTATATTCCTTTATATTAGTTTCCCGGCCCATACGGAACGTATTGTGAACGCGCTAAAAAAAAATTGGGATAAAGACGGATATAACCATTTTGAAGTCCCTTGAGACGATTAAGACCACTTTATATATATGTTGCTTACAACAATAGCTTACCTTATAGTTCTCGCGAAAATTGCGAATAAATTTCACCAGTTAGGTAGTTGGTACTATGTCTCTATTAGATTATAATCAAAGCAATTTAGTGTATAAGCGTCAGTGTCGTCATTATTGGATCGCGAGCTTTGCATGCGTAAGGTCCTGGGTTCAAATCCAAGCGCTTGCAATTTTTTTTTTATTTATAATTTTTGAATAAAGTAGTTAGTTTGTTAGGTTAGTTTATTGGAAATAATTAATAATAATACAATTATAATAATTATTATTAAAATTATGATTCGTTACGCAGGTTATATATTTTATATTTTAGAATATATTATAATATTATGGTTTTGGGGGACACAACCGATTTTCTAGTAAATATTTCCGCTTAAGAATAAAATAGAATGTTACAACGGACGTTAAAAAACTTTAGCTGCTCGTGGAATTGATTAAACGTTTTCCAGTCGCAGGTCAAGCATTATTTTACCGTCTTATATAATCATGAACTATTATTTTTAGTACATAATGTTTATGTTTTATTTTAATTATTTTTAATTTCTTTTTAGGGTGATTATATCTGGATCGAACCCACCTCAAACAATGAGTTCGATGTGGCTATTGGAGCTCAAGTTATATCGGCAGAGGGCAGAAGAATCGCAGTTAGAGATGATGACGACAATGAAGTGTGGTTATCGCCTGAGCGCCGAATTAAGGTAGCTGAATTTATAATTTTTATTTCCAAACATAAAATCTACAAATCAATTTAAAAATGATTAAAATTGCATCACTGAAATATGTATTAATGAACTATAAATGTTATTGTATCAATCTCACCTATTATTCTAAAAAAGTCTTAGAGAATTTTAACTACGAGAATTTCTTTGATAAAAAGGAGTAATTTTCGACAAAAAGAGCAAGAGAGAAAAAAGTTTCTAAATTGAATGGGAAATACAAATTTCTTATTATTTGGCGCGAATAAAGAGTATTCAATTCCTGAAAATTGGTGTTAATATTGAGTTTTTGTAAGTGTACCGAATTTCAATTTACTGATTTACAAATTCTTGGAGAAATTTTAAAAAACGAAAAAAAAAAATAGAGTTTTGACACTCTCTATGTCGGAGAAAAAGATGTTTTGGACATATTATTTTTATAGAAACTTTTTCATCTTTTGAGATGCCCTATCACCTCTGTAAATGCGTCCCAAATTTTATGAAGCACCCTGTATATAAAGAGTGCAATAAAGTCAGATAACATAAACATACATCAAGGATAAGAATTGCCCTAGAACTTATCCAAGGATTAGACTTTCAAATTCTTTGATTTTATTTATACGAATAATATGTAGAGAACACAGTTTTTTAAATTTTCAATAAACATACGAGGGTGATGTAACAATTTTGTCCTTGAAGCCGCTTATTCGCTTCCTCTTTCTGAAATGCAACAGCCGTGAGGATCTCAAAAACGCGTTGGATGTCGTGTATGGGGCCACTGTTACGCGTTGGTATAAGGGTTCATGTTGTAACCATTTTGAATTAGCCGGTGTTTACATTCAGAAAGAATACTAATTTTATAGCTCAACCCAAATGAACCCCTATATGCTATTCAAATTGTTACTGGTTCGATTCAAGCTTTACGAGCGGTTTTAATTAAAGAAGAACAAGCAAATAATATCAACTTTATTAATTTGTATTAAAGTAATGTAAAATTTACTAACCTTTTATAATTCTGGATCCCTGCCGGTCACACACAATTTATTTAAAAGAAAATTATTAATTAAACGACCCCTCTGTCAACAACATAACGAAAACTTTATTTGAAATAAAACGCAAAGGTTTTGGCTCAAATCAACTAAATTTAATAATTAAAATTAATAAAGAAAATGAATAACAAATAAAGAAATAAATATGTAAAAATAAAAAAGAATAAAACAATTAAAAGAATGGAAATCCAAAAGAAAATCTTATTCATTAATGTACAATTTAAAATAGGTCAATTAATATAATTACGAATAATTATATTAATTCCCATACGAAACTTTAATTACAATTGAAAACTGAATTTATAACCGAGATTAAATTCTACTATTCGAAATATAACTCCTTTACGTTAAGAACAAACTTTAATCTTTATTAAAACTTATTAGAAAACAATACGATTTTATAATGACTTCTCAATCTCCAGAATCAGCGACTGGACAAAAACCCATTGTTTTTTTATTAGCCCCTTATATGTATTCTTTGATATGGGAAACCGTGACGCCTTCCAATTAGCTTCAGTATATAATAATAAAAGTCCGACATTTAATCGGCAAGTATTTCGATAATGTCGAATGTAAAGATTGACCATCCTATAACTGAAACATGTCATTCTTCGAACAAGAAAACATAGCCATCTGTTTCTAGTCCACTTTATCTTTGCAGAGTGTTTATTGCTTTTCGACTAAAAAGGGCTTTTTCTAGGTATTAATTCTTTTAGGAACATTTGGTAAAGGTACCAAAGATAATAAATAAATTTATTTCTTACAGATGTTGTATAATATTTACAAAAATATTAGACTTCTAGACACGTTAGGTATAAAACTATAAAACTAAGAGAAAATATCTATAAACTACCCAAATATATATACAGGGTAAGACAAAAGTATATTCTATTGCCAGTGTGTCTTTGTTTTGTTACAATGTTACCGCGTTTGCTAACTGTGGATAAGAAGCGGAAACGCGTGTCCACTTCTGAAGAGTGTGTTTGGCCTTGTTGAAACGTAATTCATGACTTCTGCGCTACGTAATCGTTTATGAAACATGTGTTCACTACTCCAGACCAGAGACCAAGCAGCAGTCGAAGCAATGGACTTAGTTATACCTAACACGTTGCATAGAAAAATGAGTGTGCAAAAGGCGTCTATTAAGGTATTGAAAACGGGGCTAATATGTAAAACATGTTTGAAAAGCCAAATATACTAATTAAATCATTTAACAAATGCAACTGGAATAAAAATATAGCGCGTCCGTGGACATTTTAGAAGAGATCGGATTATTAACAAGAAAAAAAGTTTCAGAGCTATTCGTGAGTCAAGGCCACCAGTTTATGTATTATAATTTTATTTTTCTCGGTTTCAGAGGCATTTTAAATTTTCTGAGTATTATTTTACGTTTTTTTTTTTATTTTCCAGGCAATGCATGCTACGTCGATTCATGGAGTGGAAGACATGATAGGACTGGGGGATCTACACGAAGCAGGAATACTTAGGAATTTATTAATTAGATATAATGAGAATCTTATATATGTAAGTATTTGTGCATTAAGTCTCTGTTTTTTCACATGTAATATTTCATTTCATATTTTGATTTAACTGTAATGTCTCATACCTATATATGGTGTCCTTTGAAATGACTGTACAACGCTTAACGAGAAATTCCTTAACTCAAAATAAGCCGATCGACGCCAATATACCTATATCCAATGTTGCTTCGTCCTGATTATAACAAATGTTCGAAATAATAACATAAATTGATTCTTTCCAAAAAATTAAACTACACCTTAGGCATCGTGTAGAGCTGGCTTTAAAATAATGCTTTGCGTTAAGTCGGGTGATCTTGCTGGCAAATTTTCAGGTGCTGCGTTACGTCTTCCGATCCATCTAGTAGGATATGTTTGTTGATACTAAAGTGGGTTGGCGCTCCGTCGTGCATAAACCACATCTCGGCGAGAAGTTGTAAGGAAGGATCCTGCAATAAATTGGGGAAAGTGTTTTGCAAGAAGAGTAGATGGCATTTGTGGTGAAAACAGGATGGTGTCCAATCCTATAGACCTATAAGTCTAACCTATTTTCTATTAAAAATCATGGGAAAATAAGAAAAAGAAATTCGACTATCAAGCTAACGTCTGGCACAGCTTAGTGAGAAATATCAATTCAGGGCGAAAGGAACTAGGAGAGAGGAATGTGCATCCATCGCTAGTATGATGGACCCATTCATCGCTAAAAGACCGCGTCATTATCTGCGTATCTGTACTGCACAAGGTGGAGTATTGTCCCAACTTCTGTGGTCACTGGTCCTGTACCAACTCATATCAAAAATGGAAAAGACGGGCTTCAATGTACAAAGCTACGATGACATTATTCTTACAGTAATGGGAATACACACATCATCATCATTCACTCGCTAACGAGTATGAATTACTCCAACTCAGGGATTTCCGTTGTGAACCCTAATATGGCTAAACAGGCCGTTCGCGATCTGCTCCCAGTTGTTGTTCGCATCTAAACCACACTTCTTCATGTTGGTCTTAAGAATATCCTTGTACCTCATTTGCTGTCCTCCCTGAATTCGTGAGCCGAACTTAAGGCGTTCCATTGGCATGCGGATTACGTGGTCAGTCCATCGCAGCTGGTTCCTCATAATCATCGCCTCAATGCTAGTTGATTCAGCTTCCTCCAAAACGCCGATGTTTGTTCATCGCTCCTGCCATTGAATTCTTTGATGGTACTTCTCTAGGGTTTTAAATGCCTGCGATAAGTGGTCCAAGAGTCACAGCTATACGTAAGGATAGGAACTACAATATCATTATAAACTCGACCTTAGTTCGAACGTCGATGTTATGATTATCGAAGACCAAAAGATTCACTTGCCCATCTTATACGATGCTGAATTTCATCATCGATATTTGCGTTCGCTGCGAGAATGCTGCCGAGGTAAGAGAAACTCTCGATGTTCTGAAGTCTGTCTCCGTTAATTCGAATATGGGGTGCAGGCTGGTGTTCTCTTTATATTCAGTTCAAGTATATATTGAATGTCCTCTTCTTTATCAGCTAGGACAACATTATCATCCGCGTATTGAAGCTCAATCAACCACATGCAAGTAGGAATAATCAAACACTGGTGCGATGTTGAGGGGACTGAACTTAAATTCCCATTTAACCAAATTGGCCATTACAACTGCTCCAATCATGAAATTGTCAATCATACCTTTCTCGTTTCCGTTCTCCAGGAAGGTATGAGGATTGCATTTGGTATTAACATTGTCTCGATGGAACGGAGAAAGAGAAAAGATTTTGCACCGGTTGAACATGATACGAATGGAGTATCTGCTCTCGTAGAATGTTATTATTAATTGAACTTTTGGAAACCTCCAATCCGAACCCCAAACGTCGACATCTTAACTCGGGATCATCATATAATAATTAAATAATACAATAAAAGAATAATTACAATAACGACAAACATAAATAAAGCAAATTATAATAGACTCCTCCTAAATCCAATAAGAAACTAACAGTTTCCAAAAGTTTATAAAATATAGGTATTGTGCATGACTAAGCATTTATTAAGTAATAAAATAGTTTTTCACCAGTGGCGGCTTGTGGCAGTTTAATGTGGTGAAGCATAACATAAAATAAAGTCATATACTTGATAGGTAGCTAAAATTAATAGGGATATCCCTACTTCGTCAACTGCATAAAATATAGGTTATAGCAGCATCAATTCGCTATTGGACATTCATGCGCCATTGAGAAATTACCGATTCACAAAGACCTATGCGCCGTGGCTTACCCCAGCATTACTTTCGATAAAAAAAGACAGGGATAGAGCCCTCACAAAATTTAAACGGAATCGGGACGAGAATGATAGACAGCATTATAAGATCCTGAGGAACATGTTCACAGCTGCCCTTCGACGAGAAAAAAAATCCTATTTCAGAAACATTAACGTTCACGATCAGAAAAATGCCTGGAAGTCACTAAAGAAGTTAAATATCAATTCGAAAACTAAATCACTGAATTTGCCACCTCATCTGAATAAACCTGAAATAGTTAATGATCATTTCATAAATTGTATTTCTCATCTGGATCCTAATGAGGAAATGATTTCATTCTATCAGAGTCATACAAGGTTCGATAATATGTCCCAATTCGAATTTTCACCCGTTACTGAAACGGATGTTCTAAGAGTTATTGCGAGTAATAAAACAAAGGCTGTGGGTTCCGATGGAATTAACATCGATACTATTCGTCTATGTGTTCCATTTCTACTACCATATATAACCCATATAATGAATGTGTGTCTTTCACATTCAGTCTTTCCAGACTCCTGGAAGAATGCCGTCGTTCTACCACTGCCTAAGAAGTCATCTACAAAAACGCTTGACAATTTGAGACCTATAAGTATTCTGCCGGCCTTTTCAAAGATTTTGGAGAAGGTCATGGAGCAGCAACTCCGTGTATATTTTTCAAAATACTCCGTGATACCGATTCTTCAATCTGGCTTTAGGGCGCGCCACGATTGTGTTTCCGCCCTTCTCAACCTGACCGATGATATTCTAAGTGCGACCGATGAAAGGAAATTGACTGTACTAATTTTGTTGGATTTTTCAAGGGCATTCGACACGGTGAACCACCGCATGTTAAGGTCGATTCTTCATTATGTTGGTTTATCTCGAAATGCCTTGGAACTTATGGCAAATTACATGGCTAAGCGACATCAAGCAGTGGATCTGGGAAGCAATAGATCGAACTACAAAGCAAATACTGGAGGTGTTCCACAAGGTTCAGCACTATCTCCGCTTTTATTTACCTTATACACATCCAACTTTCCAGCTGCATTTGTGTCTTGTGATCAGCATTATTATGCGAATGATACGCAGCTGTGCCTCTCCTTTCACCCTGGTTATACTTTGGGAGCAGTTGCTGCAATTAATGCCGATTTGCACGCGTTGTCTTATTGCTCAAGGGATCACTGTCTTAAGCTCAACCCGGATAAACGGTAGCAGTTCTGTTCGGGGCAAAGAACGATAGACTGCGTTTTTTGGAAAGCCATCAGGACTCCATTACGATGGAGTCATCATCTATTCATTTTAAATCCTCGGTTAAGAGTCTTGGCGTGCTTCTTATAGTGTTTTTTTAATTGCAAGATTCGTATGCTATGCTTAGTACAATTAAACGCTGGCAACTATGTTTATACGAACAGCGATAGGTGGTTGTATTGTGGGCATATGCCAGGTGGCAGTGTTGCCCATTGTTGCTGGATTATAGATGAAAATGCTTTGAGGCACGCTTCATCTGCATAAAAACGTGTATGATAAATAAATAAGCTATTGTCAGAAGATACAAGCACTGGCAACTGGCAAGGGTGTCAACTGCCGTACACAGGGAAGAGAGATACCGAAATCAATAATGTTTTAATATTATTACACGAATAAAAAAAGAGGGAAATACCTATAGGTATGTAAATTAAGTATGTTAAATAGGTGTATACGATAAAGCCTGCTTCAGATGAAGATGAAATTCAAAATTACAGTTTTATGGTAAAGCAGGTTGAAAATTAAGTATACCACTGTTTTTCACATGCTCATATAGGTTTCAATGAAATTAATTTTTATATAAACCTTAAAGAAATAACTGTCTGTCAAGTAATTAACTCATATTTTATGCTTGTTTTCACTAACAATACCATCACATTGTTAATGAACTTGTTTATAAAAACGTGTATTTTATTATCTTCTATGAATGTGTTAATAATTTTCTTTAATTAAGACTGATGTTTATTTTCCAGACATATACAGGTTCAATTCTAGTCGCTGTTAATCCGTATCAAATACTCCCTATTTATACAGCCGAACAAATTAAGTTATACAAGGAACGGAAGATTGGTGAATTACCGCCCCATATATTTGCAATTGGGGATAATGCTTACGGCAATATGCGCAGGTAATACAAGAAGTAATAATATAATATCAACTCCACAAGCTTGCCTTAATAAAGCAAACATTTACATATTGAAGATATTTTAGCGATGTTGTACCTATCGAGCTTGGTATATCTCTAAATTTGTCATAAGTCTCCTAATTCAATATGTTCTTCAAATTCATAGGGTTCAGAAATTGGGTCAATAGTGTTATAATAATAATAATAGTTTCTTGACGGTAATAACCATTTTCACAAAGTTCTCAACAAATATATTCTTAATTTATTGAGAGACGAGTAGAATACATCTGTCATTTAAATATTCATTTGAAAATTTACATATTCGGTTCAGTGGTGCAAATGTTTCATACTTCGTTCTTATGACATACCACCTCAAATAAATCTACATAACCACAGTTAAAATAATAGACAGTTACTTCACCTCGTGTCGGCACGTCTGATGTACGTGGGTTCAAAGCAATTCGCCGCGCTTGTAGTATAGTATATTATAGTATATATAGCTATAGTATAATATAGTAGCGGGCCAGAAATGAGCTGGGAATGTGACGAGTCGATGCCGTTTTCAGCGTCTAGTGACGCTTCTTGTCTATAGTTAATATTCGATGACATAACGAGTGAACCTCTGTGGAACAACCAGTGATATTTGCTCAAGTAAAGCCGGACAGTCTACCATGGAGTGAATAATCTTGTAAAACATTACAATGTCGAGCATTATACGCCGCTTTTCCAAACTAACAAGATACAGCTCATTTAATAAAGCTGAGTAATCCTGGTCCACAGGGATTCCACTCTTAAAATTAATAAATTTAAAAAATGTATTCTGTGGGTCTCTAATTTATATTTGTGTAATAATAATAATATGCATGAATTTATGTCGGTAAATATAATAAAATGAAAAATAATTTCGTGCGATAGCGGACAAAATTTCTGGAGTTACCTACACAAGGGATTTTGTTTAATTTAGCAGGGCCTCAGTCTAATTCAGTAGAACCAGACCGAGACATGTGTCGACAGATACTGACGAATTCGTTTCGCTCGTCAGAGTACCATAGGCGTTGTTCATCTACAATATCGGCCGGCATTTACGCACAGCGAGATATACAGCAGTAGATATATGTAAACACGTACCATCTACATACACATAGTAAAGCATATCCTACTATACACAGGCCGAACAAATCCAATGTATAGGTTTGAGATTGAGCAATAACAACAAGTAAAATCCATTTACAGAGCAATCTTACCCACTATGCTATTAAATAAATGAACAATCGATAAATAACTTAAAAGCTAAATGATCTCAACTTCCAAATTAACAGAGAAAATCAAAAACTATCAAAATTAGGAATTAATATATGTCTTCCAAAACTCTATATCCCTTTCGGGACAAGAGCCATCAGCATATCAAATCAAACTTAATCGACCCCAATAGACTGTTAATCTTAATATAATCAGCAGTAATTTAATTCTATATTTGTAGATATGGCCAAGACCAGTGTATAGTAATCTCAGGGGAATCAGGGGCTGGTAAAACAGAGAGTACAAAACTTATTTTGCAATATTTAGCTGCAATTAGTGGTAAACATTCATGGATAGAGCAGCAAATTTTAGAAGCCAATCCTATTTTAGAAGCTTTTGGTAAATATTTTTTTCTTTTAGCGGTTTTATTTTTAATTATTAGTTTTACATTTATCTAGGCAATGCAAAAACTGTTAGGAATGATAACAGTTCCAGATTTGGCAAATATATTGATATACATTTTAATTCGAATGGGGTAATTGAAGGAGCTAAAATTGAACAATATTTATTAGAGAAGAGCCGGATTGTGTCGCAAAATCCAAGTGAACGAAATTATCATGTATTCTATTGTCTTTTGGCTGGACTGTCTAAAGAAGAGAAAAAGAAGTTGGAGTTATCAGATGCCACACAATACAGATATTTAATGGGGGTAAGTAAGTGATTTTTGCAAACAATTATTTTCTTTTTAATTGTGCTCATTTCCATTTTTACTAACAGTGAGCTAATTGGTAGAATAAAATTTTTCCGTAATAGTTTGTTTTTCATATACCAACAATCTCAAACTTGAACGAATTCGAAATAATCCGGTACAATTTCATATCATCAGCAAACAGCAGATAATTGCTAGAAATATCAGAACTAATATCGTTTATAAATATAGCAAATAGCAGGGGAGCTAATTTGCTGCTCTGGGGTGCTCCACTGGTAAGTATGTTAAGCGGATCACACAACGCTTGCCCCTCTGCATCGATTAATGTTCCAAGTATACGCGATTTACGCTTTTTGCCTTGTATGTATCGAAACAGCCCTTTGGAGTCAGTCTTGATCGTCTTCTGAGCTCTGGCAATGTATTCCTTGTAGCAATATTTAATCTTTATTATTGTTTTAAATCTGTTTAAGTCATATTGACACTTACTAATTTTGAATTTAGAGAAACATTTTGATTTTTCTTTTATGTCGCCTATTAATTCTTGGGTATACCAAAACGGGTATGAATATGTTCTTGCTTTTGGCTTTAACAGAGGAATACTCATGCTGAAAAGAAGCTTTAGTTTGCCATAGAATTCTGTGACAGTGTCATTTACATTTTTAAACATGTCCAACAAAGACCTCCCTAATCTTGATTAGAGAATACAAGAGAATAAAATTGCATTAAGTTTATTAATACACTGTTCTTGCGTTAGACCACGTCGAAAGTCATAATGAATCATTGCTCGAAAATTTTAGCGACCTAATTCTATTTTTTGGTCGAGATGAACTTTTCAACTTATTATAAACAACACAAATATTGGTCGCACCTTAAAACGTTCTCATTTCGTATACTGTCAAACTTCAAGATGGCGATGACAGATTTCACCTGGCAATACCAATGCTGCCAGTTCTCAATGCATTAATCCTCGTAAAATGTCGTTAGAAACCAACTGGTCCAATATTGGTATTCGAAGTAAATTAATTTTGTAAATCGATCCGAAATGTAGTATATTTCTGCTGTCATTATTTGTTATTCGTTTAGCCCATGCGGTTTAGGGATACAAAACTGTGAACTTGGACTGTTATTATTAATATATTTTTGTTTGCAATTTAGGGTAGAAGTATCACTTGTGAAGGACGAGATGATGCTGCTGAGTTTGCCGATATACGCAGTGCAATGAAAGTATTACTGTTTTCCGATCAAGAAATTTGGGAAATAATGAAGCTATTAGCTGCATTATTACATATTGGGAACATAAAGTACAAAGCCACTGTTGTTGACAATTTAGATGCTACAGAAATACCAGATCCAACCAATGTGCAACGAGTTGCTTCATTACTAGGTAGGTTTAAGTAGTTAATTGCTGAAAATAAATAAAATT
Source organism: Apoderus coryli (assembly GCA_911728435.2). NCBI lineage: Eukaryota > Metazoa > Arthropoda > Insecta > Coleoptera > Attelabidae > Apoderus > Apoderus coryli. The sequence continues at coordinate 6,266,498 of OU452206.1, read as the reverse complement.
CTGGGTAATAATGTAGTTGGTGTATACTGTGGAATCTCTGACAAAACAATTAATTGTCATAGATAAAGTAAATGTAAATTTAGGTATCTATATGCAACTATTGTGTTTATGAATAGTAGGTTTTATTCTGAATTGGAACCCCAATTATGTTTCAATATAAAATTGATGGTAAATATTTAAATAGTTTTAATTTTTTCATGAGTTGATTCTATAATTTTATGTATTTGATTTTGTGTTTTATTCTTTATTTAGCAATTGTTTTAACTGTTGCTGCTGTTCATCACTATAATTTAACTGTTTATGCATGTCTATTTTTCTCTCCAAGTACTCCAAGCGATCTTGAAGCTGTTGTTTTTCTGCGGTATTATTGCTGCTTCCACCTAATAATGCATTGAGAATGCTTAGGGGAATGTAGTTTTCTATACAAATGGACTGAAACATAATGAATATTTTATAATTAAGGTGATTATTAAAAGAGTGATACTGGAACTCTGTCTACTCTCTTTCATTAAAACTCATAAAAATAGGATGTTTTAATAATAATAATAGTGATAATGAAAATAATAATAATGATAATAATTATTGAGAAAATTGGTATAACTAACAAAAATAATCAATAAAAGTTAACAAAGGTAAATAGCAGAAAGTAGCAATAGTAAAAATACAAAGAATACACATACATAATGTCACATGGATATTGCAACGTTTTTCGTGGTTCGCTGTGTGAAATAATAATGAGATTTGAATTAAAACTAGTTTATTTACACTTAATAACTAAACACTTAAACGAACTAATATGACTATATTTTCACTATTTATTTCAATATTTATATGTCACAACACTGTTCGCTATCTATTCACTGATTCACTTCATAACTGATTGTCTGTCCCTCTTATACGTTGGCTATTTATATGGTTTTTCTCCTTTCTCGAACGCTTCCAGTAAATACGCGTTTGTTCTACAACATTCTGGCGCGTGTACGTCCATTCCATATCTACACTGTAAGCGAGGCACATTCTACCAAATCAACACAGTGCTGCCCCGGACGACGTCTAGCCTATTAAATCTCTACAGAGTCGCCACTGGTTAGTTTGAGTCGCGAGCTTTCGAGAACGATTACATCTGGTTACAATAGTATATCCAACGCGGTGTTGCCGGATGTATTTATTTATCTCTAAGCGTAGGGGATATTTTAATATTCGTCACAATATATTTCACTCAGCAAACACATCTATTGAACAATATCGCCCAGAAAACTCTTTAACTCACGTTTAAATGTGTTGCGATTTTCACTGAAGTAATTAATTAATGTTAATATACAGGGTGTCCCACCAGGAATCAAATCGATCGGTATATAGAAAACTATACATATAAATTTTTTTTGAAAATTTGGCAGTGTAACGTCGACGGGGACAGATGAGGTAAAATAGTTATTAACACATCATCGGAAGATGATCAAATTGTTATCATTCCATCGACAAATAATAATTTGTTTTTCAAAAGTGCCTTTAATTGTTTTTTGTGTTCTTTTGGATGGCTCATCACGCTGTCAGTAATTCTGTTTTCCCTTATGGTTCCGGTTCACCTTAGATCTATGAGTCTATGTTGGTAAAGTATTGACAAAGTTGTGAAAAAATTGTCAAAATTAAGATGAAATAGCAAATTAAAAAAATTGTTCTGTAGTTTATCTGAAAATGCCAATACAATGTTAGAACCCAAACCTAAGTTCTTATAATTTTCTGGAATAGCGTCGAATAGTAACCGCCATCTACAGACAAAATGCATAAGGTTTTCGATTTGAAGAAAAAGTAGCTTTCTACAAGATGCATTTTAAAAGACCTTTAGCTGTAGGTATTTGTGTTTTAATGAAACTTACCCCTTTATTTATAGCTAGATACTCCAAAATATGCTGTCTTCTTTTCTCAATTGTATCACACCATGCTCTAGAATCTAGTGAGGAATCGTAAGTTTTCATTCGAGCTTCTGACCGTACACGCGGAATTTGGACTCTTGGTGCTTTATTAAATATTAAATTATTTTTATTTATGTATGACATTGTAACTTTTGAAAACTTTACAACAAATAATTTATTTTGACAATAATTATTACAGAAACATTGCAGGATAGTCTCATGTTAATGACAATTATAGGCGTTATGCTTCTATGCGAAATATCAGCAATTTTCAATTAGCTGGCTGTCATTTGCGTTCTTTTTATTAATTTGATTTGACAGGTGACTGAGAAATTAACCTCAAAATGGTTGATAACCAAATTTGACAGCTGATGATTTTATAGAAAATGCAAATAGGGTGATCGGTTGGCGATCATGTCGCAAACTTCCATCACTAAATAGTCTTAATCGTCTTAGAGGACTTCAAAATTGATTATCCGTCTTTATCTCAAACTTTTTTTAGTGCGTTCACAATAATTTCCCTATGGGTCGGGAAATTAAAAATGAAAATTTTACGTATTGTCTATTAAAATGCGAGTAAAGAATTTCTGGTCTAAGGTTATTTAGGTACTCCAAATATTAAAAATGACACATGACAAAACAAAAATATAAATGCAAATACAAGTTTCTTTGCTGATGACTCTAAGCTGTTTTGTGATCCGCTGCAGAGTGCTGAGGTGTTCCAGACCGATCTCGACAGAGTGATGACTTGGTCGTCAACTTGGCTGATGAGTTTGAATTTGGATAAATGTACAGCCCTCCATTTGGGACCAAATAACCCCGAAATATCCTACACCCTTGGTGGACACGAATTAAGACCAACTCTCCAGCAAAAGGATCTCGGCGTGATTATTACCCATGATTTAAAATGGGAAATCCATGTCTCGGCCGTAGTGAAGAAGGCCAACAAATTGTTGTATTTGATCCGGAAAGCATTTAGATCAAGGTCCAATGACATGGTTCTGAAGCTGTACAAATCGTTTGTCAGGCCGGGTCTGGAATATGCCAATAGTGTATGGTCTCCTTATTTTGTTAAGGATATTGAGGCTTTGGAGAGAGTTCAGAGAAGATTTACCAAGCTTCCACAAGCGCTGTGCCACCTGCCATATGAAGATCGGCTAAGAGCTTTGAACTTAAAAACGCTTCAAGAAAGGCGTCGTCGTGGCGACTTGATACAGACGTATAAGGTTCTTAGCGGACATTACACAATAAACTTGGATCTCTTTCATCTTAATAGAAATCCGAGCCTACGTGGTAACAGCAAGAAATTGTGCAAAGAAAGATGCGCCAAGCTCGCTCGAAGAAACTTTCTATCAAATAGAGTGGTATATGCGTGGAATGATATGTCGGAGGAGGTTGTATCAGCGCCAACAGTGAATAGTTTTAAGAACAGACTGGACATTACGCTTAAGGATCGGGGCAGCTGCATGATCCACTACTCGTTATAGTGAATCGTCGTGTTTTATGCACTGAGCCGAGTTTTATCTTTTACAAATCGGGCGACAGTCTCATCGGTTTCACCGCTTACTGTCTGAACTAATAATAATAATAATAAAAATCGGTGTTGACCATTTAGAGATGAGTTTTGCGATTGATATATTGTCTAAAGGTTTGTACTAGGGGAAATCGTATTCAAATAAATATACCAACATAATTGAGTGCGAATCTTGCATCTCATCATTAAAGAAAAGTAAAAAAAAGTTATACCTAGCTAAATATACACAAAGAACAATATACAGCAAAAGTTTTCAGTGAATCTTATTATAGGGGGTTGAAAAGTTTGACTGCATTTTCTTGAATTATTGTGGCGTTCTTACGTTTATTAATAATTACTTCAACCTGTTAAATTTTGTAGCACAATTCATTAAACTATTTAATGTAAAAGGCAAATACTTATTATCTTTAAAACCAAACATCTAGCTCGCACCTGTGGCAGTATTATTTTTATTTACTTCCTGAGGACTTAAGGAACCTGCCAGCCTGAGAGAAAATTTAAGCATGAATTAAGGACATTTTTAATTGGCAATACATTCTATAGTGTTGACACTTTTTTTTTTAATTTGTTATTTCTGTTAATATTTTTAACGTGTCTGTTGTCTTTTTATCTGGATATTATTTTATTTATCCTTTAGTTGACTTTAACGTAATATTGTAGACTTGCCAATGTATACATTTGTTATACTTTATGATGGACAATACAGGTTATTATTATTATTATCAAACAATTAAAGAGAAATATTAATAATAGTAATATTTATTGTCTAACAGGCTTGCGCCCAATTACAAGACAAGATTTATATTAGCATAAATTAATAATATATACATATATGGCAACAAAACATCAAACAAATTCAGCATAACTAATCAAATATCGACAGTTCTCAAATATTCCGACACTTTACACTTGAACAGGGACCGTTTGCAGCTGAAAAAGTCCACATGTCTGTGCACGCACAAACTGTCAAATATGCAGGCTCTAGTTACAGGTGCTTTATTTAATACCAGAAGACATACTTTTGCGGAATATTGAGTATTTACCCGTTTGCACGTAGTTGATGTATTTTTACATTTCCAAATATTTAAGTATCGACATTATAATAATAATAATAATAATGCTTTATTTGCCTATATAACAATAGTTATTGGCATCATCAGATTCAGTATGTACATAAATAAAAATACAATATAAACAAACAAAATATTCAAACAACAAATACGTGTGTAAATAGTACAAATACAAAACAGTAAAACAAAGTACATAAAAATCACTAAAAACTTCAATAAATAGTCTAAAGGGGCACAATTCAAATATTACAACAATCAACAGACTATAATATAAATTAAGATTAACAAAGCACTAGAGTGTACAAAATTCACTCAAAATTTGTAGGTGAGATAGTCAGCATAGTCATATGGGACAATCTCAAGAAGTTGTTTTTTCACTTCAACTTTAAATTTATTGTTGTTCGCAATATCTTTTATCTGACGAGGAAGGTGATTATAGAACCTAACGGCCATAACCTGAAACTGTCGATCTGTCAAAGCTAATCTGTGCCGGGGCAGACACAGGTTTTTCTTATGCCGCGTTTCATAACAGTGTAGATCCTCATGACTTATTAAAGTATTGAGATTTTCCCTAATATAAAAAATGCACTGCCAAATATACAGAGCAGGAACTGTTAGAATATTTAATTTTTTAAAGAAGGGTTTGCATGGCTCTCTATATCCAGCTTTAACCATTACGCGTACAGCCGCCTTTTGAATTTTAAAGATAATTTGCCATTGCGGTGCCTTGCCCCAAAACAGAACGCTATAACTAATCAGGCCCTGAAAGTATCCCATATATGCGCAACGCAAGACTTCTTGTGAACATGTAGTCGATAGTTTTCGCAAGAGATAAACCACACTGGACAATTTTTTGGCAAGGCAATCAATCTGATCTTTCCATGTCAATTTCGGGTCTACAATTACTCCAAGAAACTTATAAGTATTGTTTTCGCTAGTAAAATTTTTCCTTAGTGTAAAATCAATCCTCTCCGTTTTCGAGAAGTTAAGAGACAGTCCGAGAGGCAAACCAATTCTCAGCACTCTTTAATTTGGTTTGGATGATGTTATTAAAATCCTCGGAAGCCTGGTAAATTGTGGTGTCGTCTGCATACTGAATTACTTGAGTATCCCCCAAATAAGATGATAAGTCGTTGACATATATAATAAATAAAAGTGGACCAAGAATTGAGCCCTGGGGTACTCCGATTGTCACAGGCCTTACTTCAGACCTCTCTCCCATATAGTCAACTAACTGATGTCGATCACTCAAGTAAGATCTTATGAAATTAAGAGCATTTGCTCTAATGCCATATAGGGGAAGTTTCTTTAAGAGAATCGCATGAGAAACACAGTCGAATGCTCTAGAAAGATCGCAAAATACAGCCGTCAGAATGTGTCCCTGTTCCATTGCACCCACTATAGCCTGCACTAACCTCATCAATGCCTGCTTGGTAGATCTTTGCTTTCGATATCCATACTGTGTGTCTGAAAGCAGTTTATACTTATCCAGAAAACTATATAGCCTATTATTAAAAGCAAGTTCTATCGGCTTCGAGAGGATTGGTATAATAGAGATCGGACGATAATTGTTTACCTTTCCCGGATCTCCTTTCTTGTGAACAGGTATTCCGGATTCATTTTAAACAGTCCTTTAAAATATTGAAGAGCCTTACGGTACATACAACGATATATTATAACAAAATGCACACACAGCACGTCAACACTTGTCCCTTTGGATGGGAAAATAAAACGATTACGAAGTTTGCAGCACTTTGCCCATTTGATAACATAATATAGTCGATGGCACGTAAAAACCTTTCTATACACATAACTGATTTTTCGCTCGCTCTTCAATATTATAAAAAAAACTGTGAAAAACTGAGTTTTTATAATGATTTTGCATTATTATATTTACTAAATTTTACCAATTTAATTTTTAGGTGTTCCTGTTCAACCGCTTATAGATGCCTTAACACAGAAAACTCTTTTTGCTCACGGTGAAACTGTAGTATCAACGTTGTCACGAGACCAAAGTGTAGACATTCGTGATGCTTTCGTAAAAGGCATATACGGTCGTTTATTTGTTTTGATTGTAAAGAAAATCAACTCTGCCATATACCGACCAAAAGAACGACAACGTACATCCATTGGTGTTCTCGATATTTTTGGATTCGAAAATTTCGATCTAAATAGCTTCGAACAATTCTGCATCAATTATGCAAATGAGAATTTGCAACAATTTTTCGTAAGGCATATTTTTAAACTTGAACAAGAAGAATATAATGTTGAGGGAATTAATTGGCAACATATTGAATTTGTCGATAATCAAGAGGCATTAGATTTGATTGCTATCAAACAGTTGAACATCATGGCGTTAATAGATGAGGAGAGTAAATTTCCTAAAGGTACAGATCAGACAATGTTAGCAAAACTGCATAAACAACATGGTAGCCATAAGAATTATTTAAAACCAAAATCTGATATTAATACCAGCTTTGGATTAAATCACTTTGCTGGAGTGGTTTTCTACGATACTAGAAGCTTTTTGGAGAAGAATCGTGATACTTTTAGCGCTGATTTACTTCAACTTGTGGCTATAAGTAAAAATAAATTTTTGCAAAAACTTTTTGAAAGTGATATCGGTATGGGTTCAGAGACAAGAAAACGGGCACCTACTTTATCAACGCAATTCAAAAAATCTTTAGACTCATTAATGAAAACTTTATCGAATTGTCAACCGTTCTTCATTCGGTGCATCAAACCCAACGAGATTAAGAAACCGATGATGTTTGACAGAAATTTATGTTGTAGACAACTAAGGTATTCAGGTATGATGGAGACTATAAGAATACGTCGAGCCGGTTATCCAATAAGACATACTTTTGCGGAGTTTGTGGAGAGGTATAGGTTCCTAATTTCTGGTGTGCCACCGGCTCATAAGACTGAATGTAGAAAAGCCACTGCAAAAATTTGCTCAATGGTATTAGGTAAGTAAACAAATTTTAATAGCAGCCATAATATTTATGAAAATCAATACAAATTCTATGTTAAGGTGTACTTAACCTTCTTGAATATATAAATTACTTGTCACGAGCCTTGCAGGGCGGTTACCAGGTGCATGCAATTTATACCGATCATTGGTGGTCCCTCGGATTGCTATCTTCTACATGAGGATGTTGTAAGATTTTGCGTTAATTTCAACCGAACTAGAAGACCACTTTGGTATGATTATTATTTTGAGAGTTCAAACCTAAAATATAGATCCTCAGGGGAGGATCTGGGAATTTATCTGGAAACTTCCTTGAATTATATCGATCACATCAGATATTCGACTTCCAAGTCGCTCAAAATGTGGGGATTCATAAAGCGGTGCTCTACAGATTTCAACAATATCACTATCAAAATTATGTTCACGACGCTCTTCACACCTCACTTGGAATATGTTTCGGCAGTTTGGGCTCTGCCATACGATTGCCATATAGTCCAGGTCAAGAGAGTTCAACACCGTTTCCATAGCTACTTGTTCACTTCAACCTCGGCCGTCCGCGACTTATTGATTTTGTGATGATGGTGCTTTGATGGGTGAGGCTTGCGACGTTAAGTGATCGCAGGGACATTAGAGATCTGACAATCTTATATGTATGACCTTTAACCACTTAGAGTGACCAGACTGGCCAATTCTCACGATCATCTAGACATCGATTTCTTTGCGCTTATTAGTGAGTTTTGTCGACGCTTGAGGTGTGGGCATCGTAGTGGCGGTTCGGTGTGATTGGCCCATGGCTGTTCTCTTGTTGTCCGGGTGTCTTTCCGGTACTTGCATGGGTCTTGCGAATTGTTAGGCGAAGATCATTATTGCATTTGACTATATTCTACCATATCTTCTTCTTGAAGTTAAACACATTCCCTTTTCTAGAAATATTTTAATTATATTGTTAACTTATTGAAATTCATAATTACAAAACCTGACCACATATACATATATATCCACTATTTGCATGCGTGATATTTCGTCCCGTAAGCACAATTTGTCTGTATAATGTACTTTGGTTCTTGTCAAAAGGTGCGTAGAAATATAACGCGTCCGGTCTGCGACACGCCTGAGTCTCCCACATTCCTACTGCGCACCCGCGCGTGAGTCTAGTATAATCCCCCACAAAGCTCAGTCTACCTTTGGTTTGTGTTTTAATACCGAGTGAGCTCAGTAAATAATTATATCGACGAACAAACAGCAAACCGAACTTTTGGCAGATTTAAAATTCCAACACATCAGCGGCCATTATAAAAATTTTACGAAAATGTCGCCAACAGATTTTGAAAATTTGTTGACGTTAATAGGGCCTACTATTTACCAAAAAAGAAACACTTTCTATTTTTATTCACGTTCGATAAAGGGTGTCCATGAAATGACTACAACGCTTAACCACAAATTCCTCAACTAAAAATAAGCCGATCTATACAAATATACGTATATCCAACCAATATTTCTAAAGTTCTCAAATTAATATCGTTTCTTCGGAATAATTTCTAAATTCCTTTATCGATTTTCACTAATTTTCGAACTAAGAATTACTACTATTATTAGCGTGTTATTTATATTTTGTTAATGCCTAGAAAATTCAAAATTACGCGTAATTCGTATATAAAAATGTGTATCTTTAACAACAAGATCTTTGTGGCGACATGTAGTGCGAGCAAGCAATATGCCCGATGAATCACATTGCCTGCCGATCACCACTGATGAGTTGTGGATCAACAAAGTCTTGTGAAAGCATCAAAGCAAATGTCCAACATAACTTAACGTCTGACGTGTTTCCGTTTCATCGAGACAATGAGAATACCAAATGCAAACTTTGATAATAAGAAAATTTCGGACGAAGATGCGTTCACGAGATCGGGAATTAGAACATTTCATAAGGAACATGTGTATCGCGGCTTCATGCCTTCGGGGAAAAACATTTCCATTATGAATTTGGAATTCATGCTTGACAGGTATGATTGACAATTTCATTAATGGACCAGTTGCAATGCCAAATCGGTTAAATGGGGATAACTATCTACTCTTCTTGCAAAACACTTTACCCAATTTATTGGAGGATCTTTCCTTACAACTTCGTGCTGAAATGTGGTTTGTCCACGACGGAGCGCCACCCATAGCAGCCTACCATATTTGGACCGTTATATTTGTACGCATCTTAAGGTTCAACCAAAGTGCCTATGGTATTTTGTTTTATTGTCTGATTTGTGCAACCCAAGAAATTATATAAATATAAACTCCTGCTTTCACCATTTATGCTCTATGATTGTACTCAATAATATATTCCTTTTTAGGTAGAACTGATTACCAATTAGGCCATACTAAAGTATTTTTGAAAGATGCCCATGATCTATTTCTCGAACAAGAACGTGATCGCGTTCTAACAAGAAAGATTCTCATACTACAAAAGGCAATTAAAGGTTGGGTGTATCGAAGACGCTTTTTGCGAATGAAGGCAGCTGCCGTGATCATACAAAAACGTTGGAAAGGTTACATTCAACGGAAGCGATACAAGATAATGCGTGTTGGGTACATGAGACTTCAGGCTTTGATTAGAGCTAGAGTTTTATCGCATAGGTTCAGACATTTAAGAGGCCATATAGTGGGCTTGCAGGTATGTTATACCAATTCATTGTTAAATCATTCATTTATCTGTTTTTTAGGTTAATGTTCTAATAGAATTAAGGATTGAAATTAGCAACGCCTGGGGAAGACAAAGTATCTTTTTGTCGAAACGTTGCCAATAATAAAAAAATATTTGTCATGAATAACAATCGTTTATTTTTATTTGAAATTCTAACAATGAAAGCAGCCATTCGCTTCTTTCTTTTTAAAACCACAAGTTCGATTAACATTTGATAATTTCTTAAATTTATTCTATTTGAGGGATAGTTGTTTGATTTTTGGGATTCTTGTTTAGTTAGGTGGAGTAATTTTTATCTATTTGCTTCAGGCTCATGCCCGAGGGTATCTAGTTCGAAGAGAATATGGTTACAAAATGTGGGCCATAGTGAAAATACAATCACATGTCAGAAGAATGATTGCACAAAGGAAATATAAAAAATTGAAGTTTGAACATAAGAAACATTTAGAAGCACTGAAGTTGAAGAAGAAGGAAGAAAGAGAGTTGAAAGACGCCGGAAATAAACGTGCCAAAGAAATTGCTGAGCAAAATTATAGGTAATGTGAACGAATCATAAATAAGGTTGTGTACAATGTGGTACATTTTTTAAATTTATTAGAGAAAGAATGTATGAAATGGAGAGGAATGAAATGGAACTGGAAATAGAAGAGCGTAGGCGAATGGAGTTAAAGAAAAACATAATCAATGATGCTGCGAGGAAACAAGATGAACCTGTAGATGATTCCAAATTAGTCGAGGCTATGTTTGATTTTCTCCCAGATAGTTCAAGTGAAGCACCTGGGCCAGGTAAAAATGGTTTCGAATATTCGGATATCTACTTCAATATAAATTATTTATATTTGCAATGTATAATTTTTTTAGGTCGAGAAACATCTGTTTTCAACGATTTGCCTTCAAGACCTAGTGATAACGAAATTATTACTTCTATGCAAGCACCATCTGAAGATGAAGAGGATTTGAGTGAATTTAAGTTTCAAAAATTTGCAGCAACCTATTTTCAAGGAAATGTGGGTCATCAATATTCAAGGAAGCCTTTGAAACATCCGTTGTTGCCATTACATACTCAGGGCGACCAACTGGTAAGTTAACAAATTCTAAAATATTAGATATGTTATCCTTAATTAAGCACCACGCTTTGGCGAAAGCAGTAAAAATGGTATCGACCTGACCACGCTTGTCTGAATTATCGAATAAATATTGAGAGAAAACGGTCAAATTGGATAAAGTGGAACGTCCAGTTATAAAACCATGCTGATATGGTATTAATTGGGGGCCCACCTTTTTTAAAATTCTTTAATGGAAAATTATCTCAAATACCTTTAAAAATTTGATAAAATAGATGAATATAGGACATACTTTTGCTGACTTCCCTGCAGACGGAAAATTCTGGTGTTTACACATTAAATTTAAAATTGTTTTTAGAGGCGTAGCAAGAATTGAGATCGTGTCCTTTACAAAACAAGAAGAAATGCCATCAGGTCCTGACGTCAGTTTGTTTTTCAGCTTTCTGGATGCCCTAATTATATCGATTTGCTCAATATCTGTCAAAATAATATCGCGATCCAAGCGACCGACACATAACGATAATAATAAGAACGATTTCTCGTAATTCATAACGCCTGGTATTCGGGATTCACCCTTTCTTGAGCTAATAAATGCCCAAATTTTCCCGGGTTACTCTTTATATTACGTTCTGTGCTGTGTCCATGCTCCTGATAAGGGGCCTTAATTAAGTGTTTTACATTTCGTCTCAGTTCACTAAACTTATCATAAAAGTATTGACATCGCGTTTTTGTATATTTTTTAAAATAAAACAATTTTCTTTTGGCATTTCTGATGATGTCAGCAGAATACCAAGAAGGATAAATATGTCTAAATGATGTAAATCTAGGTACGTATCTATAGAGATCTATCTATCTAAGATGGCTGGTGTTGCTCATATTATTGCACTTTCTAGAATATTTACCTCTGTTACTACTTCTAAGAAGTTATTAAAACCTCTCAATAATTTTGTAAAAAGAAAAAACCCCTATAATAATTTATTTAACAGTTTTTATTAATTTTACATACATTTTCACGAAATGGTGAATACCCATATTATAAGACTTAATAGTATGAGAAGTACAATGTCGCGTTCTTGTTTTCAGATCCGAATACATTACTCTATGAATTGTTCATTCTTAGTTTCTCTCCACATTATTATAATAATAATAATAATCTTGATTCAGTAAGTAACATACATCGCTCATAAAATACTCAGTATATATAAACAACATACAGTCACTCCCCGAAAAGGCAGAAGTACAACTGACAAACTTGGTCTGCAAGCTGTTTTAACACTCACACATTACAATGTAGCTTTTCGTAGTTGATTGTATTATTGTAGCTTTTCGTAGTTGATTGTATAGCCACTGATGATGGAGCTTGAAGCTCAGCAACATGTTTGATAGTATAATATATTTGATTTATTTCGTGAACAATTAACTTTCATTCCTATTAAACAATAATACATGGGATTCTATGGTGGGGGATATTTGGGGGCGAGGGATTTGAATTTGTCGATAATGTTGATGTAAATTGTAGAAGGCGCTCTCTGCAGCAGTCTGATTACATAAAAACAAGTGTAACTTTTTTGTGCCTCAGTGTATTTACATTTTTAGTAAAAACATCACTTTTCTCATAATTGTGACATAAAAAAAAGTATACGTTGTAAAGCTGCCTTTTGTGCGAGAGATATTTGGAGATTTGGTTAAACGGAGATTCACCATATTGGTGGATGACGATCAGGTGATGCCTGCGCGTAGTTGTAAATCTCCGTTTCACCAAATACTCAAAAGTTGGTTGAAGTTTTATGTTTACTCGGATATTTGCACTTTGCGCATGCGTTATGATCGGCTTCGTTGTGAATCATAAAATAAATAACAACAAAAATAACCTAATAAACCTTTACTAACCTTATATAATGAAGTGTTTAGTCTGTCGTGTTTATTAGTGTTTACTTTTCGGAGTTTTAATACTCACCGAATCACTGAATCTCCAAATACCCAACACAGTAAAGAGATCAAATCGGGACTCCGGGCAGGCCATGACATTTGACTTCCTTGACCTACCCAGCGGTTCCGAATTGTAGTATGTAGTAGGCTTTGACAATCCTCGAAAAGTGGGCTGGGGCCCCATCTTACATGGAAAACATGTTTCTTCTTAGCTCTAACGGTAAATCATCCAACCAGTCTGGCAGCTGATTCTGCAGAAAAGTAGATTAGAAATTAGAGCTGTTAGTTTAAATTAGGTGGTAGCTCGACAGGATCCAACATGTAAATGTCAATAAATCCACACCAACAATTCATTTTAAACTCGTTCTGAAAATGGTGTTCGGTTACTACGTGGGGATTTCCTAAAGTCCACACATGTTTAGTTTTAAAATTGAAGACGCCAGTTCGTGTGAAACTTGCTTCATCGGTGAACTTTATTCAAAAGCAAGGGCTAATCTGGTTTGAAGATCAACGTGAAACCAATTTTGAACAGGGGTATGGTATGGCTAAAGGCCTTCGGTGTCGAAAATTTGTGAAATTATGCATACAAGCATACCATGTCTCGCATTTCTTCGATAGAAAACAAATGACGTCGTGGCATTTTTAACTCAAATTTAATAAACACACAATTTTAACAAATTTCAAGAAACCTTGACAATATAGAATGAAGTGTCAAAGCGCTGTCATTGCAATAGTTTTTATCATCCAAGTCTACTTTGAAAAATTATAAGTATTTTTTTGCAAATCAAAATCTAAACGGATGCATCAGAAATTGTAATAATTGCAAATATCTTCAAAATAGTTGCGCGGCGCTACATTGACAAGGTATACCTTTTTTTATGTAACAATGATGAGAAAAGTGATAGAAAAGCGCCCTCAACAATTAACATCAAAATTATCAACAAATTCAAATTCCTTGTCCCCAAAAACCCCCCAACAAATAATCCCATGCAAAAATATTGATTCAAAACTAGGTTATTTAGGAAAATCGACAACGATATTACCACTTTGGCAACCCTGTATCTCGGTTATTATCAACTTCTGAACTAAGCTAAGTTTGGACAAATCTCAATATATTTACCCAAGAAATTTGCAGTTTTACTGTGTACCATTAATTATGCGACAGCCTGTATCTATATATTTTTTTATTTATGTTTTAGACCTTGGATTGTTGCTTATTTGTGAATACTTAGAGCACTATATTTTTGAATTTTGCTCTTTGAAATGAGTATTGACTTACTTTCTGTCAGTTTCGAATTTGAATTTATACTATTAATATTGTATTTGCTATTTAAGCGATTAATGATCACACCGTAAGCTTAACATTCTTTATCTTCGGTCGGCGGTGACATCCCTCTTCGTGCCATTGTCTAGTATAGTTTTTCAATAGCATGGGCGAAGAATTGTTTCCGTGCAGTTAATTTAGATGACACTGGTGATTAGTGATGTCTGATAATTGCTATTGTAGGCAACAAAAAACACATTTTGACCGCTATTTTTTAATTTCTATTTTTATAGTGAGAATACTATTTGTGTTTCCTTTGCATTTATTGTAAGGGGCCATTGCAATTTAACAGATTTCTTAAATTGCTAAAAATAATTATTGTTCATTTATCGAGAACGTTCCTTTCACATTGTTTTGATTTTAATATTCATTAAAGTAGAAAATTGACTGTCTGGTCTCCATTACGCATAATAATTTTTTTTACGACTGTCTTTATTATATGTTCAATTATGATTTGAAAATGTAGTACATTGTAATGCTGTTTTTCATTTGTAAATTTCCTGGTAATGACAAAAGTAGCGTCGGCCATGAAAAATCACCATAGCAACGCCGACAATCAAACACACCAAATTGACAGTTGTATTTATAATTAATAATAATTATGATTAAGTATTTCGCTAATTTCAAAACACAAAAACAGTGATAGTGAATATAGTTTAACACAACATTGTAGATTGTTTTATCGGAGTCGTTTAGGCGGTTTGGCCTCCCCTCACTTCGACCTGCAGAAGATCTTTTGTGAATGACTCTAATATATGAATTGCCCAGCTGTCCCACACTTTTCATAAAGTTGATGATTTCTCTGGGGGCTAAATTCCTTGCCTCGTCGGGTGTTAGGGTCACCCCTCCAAGGTTTAACACAACATAGTCAATTTAATACTTCTAACTTATCGTATTTTGGCTTATGCCAACAGGGGTAAGTTTCGCAAAAAAATATTTTCCTAAAAATTATGTTTAATTTATTCAAAAGCATTAAAACAGTCGTAGAAAAAGTATAGTGTGAAACTCACATGAAATGACCATTTCCTACTCGTATGATTTGCAGCATGAGCCGCAGGCGCAGGATCATACTCGTAGGAAATATATGTCATTTCATGTTCGTTGTACAATATACTATTGTATAAAACCCACTCTTTTAGTATGATATATAAAAAGAAAGGCAAACGCCAAATAATACTAATTTTAATCCTTTTATTATTTTAAAATAAGTTCAAGAATATTATTTAAATATTGTTAGTTTAAAAAAATTTCATTCCACAAAATAGTAAGTCTTCCATTTTACCTACATTTGTACTGGTGTTCAATCGTTTGGTCTTCATTCTCGAATTAAGATCGGCTCTATGTATTGACGGATTTGCGTGCTGAAGTTCGAATTTGTTTAAATGTTAAGCTACTGAAGATGGACATTGTATGTCCGAGATATGTCTGGCAGATTGTATGAGTAAATTATATTGATGATTGATGATATTTATGATTTGTGGAATCTAGACTATTATTTCGATAATTAATAATATATTTTTATTATTTGAAACACCTTCATGGATTCCCCAATTGACTTTAAACTACATGCTTGTTTATTAAAACTATATTTCCAGGCTGCTCAAGCTTTATGGGTTACCATACTTAGGTTCACAGGAGACTTACCAGAACCAAGGTACCATTCTATGGAGCGTGACAACACGTCGGTTATGTCAAAAGTAACAGCAACATTGGGTCGAAATTTTATAAGGAGCAAAGAGTTTCAAGAGGCGCAACTCATGGGTTTAGATCCAGAGTCATTTTTAAAACAGAAACCAAGGTACTAATAATAATGTCAATGATAAAGAAAATTATATAAAATAATATCTTGTAGGTCTATACGTAACAAATTGGTTTCTTTAACTCTGAAACGCAAAAACAAATTAGGTGAGGATGTTAGAAGAAAACTCCAAGATGAAGAATATACTGCAGATAGTTATCAATCGTGGTTGGAATCACGACCTACTAGTAATTTGGAAAAACTTCATTTTATTATTGGGCATGGGATTCTACGTGCTGAGCTGCGTGACGAAATATATTGTCAGATTTGTAAACAGTTGAGCAATAACCCTTCAAAATCATCCCATGCAAGAGGTAAGCTAAGAATATAGAAAATCTTGGTGGTCAATAATTAATTTGCCAACTTTCCATTATTGTAGGATGGATCTTACTATCGCTTTGTGTCGGTTGTTTTGCACCATCAGAAAAGTTTGTGAATTATCTGCGAGCATTTATAAGAGAAGGTCCCCCGGGTTATGCACCATATTGCGAAGATCGCTTGAAAAGAACTTTCAATAATGGTACAAGAAATCAACCGCCTAGTTGGTTGGAATTACAGGCCACGAAGTCAAAGAAACCGATAATGTTACCCATTACGTTTATGGATGGCAATACGAAAACATTGTTAGCCGATTCTGCGACTACAGCAAGAGAATTATGTAATCAGTTATCGGATAAAATCGGATTGAAAGATCAGTTTGGATTTTCATTATATATAGCTTTATTTGATAAGGTAAGATCATATTTTTTATATAATAGACACATTATTTTATTGATATTTTTAATTTATTCTCTACAATTGTCCTACATTACCACCGAACCTATAGAGCGCTCAGTAGCCGAAAAGCGCGAAAACACCCGAAACGTTCCGGTTGCCATTGCCCCTTACTTCTCCCGTCCGCCGAAAGCAGTGCGGCGAGCAGTCAGCCACGTGTTCTTGTACCGAGTGGAACAAAATGACGTGGGGTGCGTTACCTGTGTCTTTTTATACGGTGGTGTAGTAAAATATTGTGTTCTTATTTGCTTACTACTAAAGTCACACCTATTCTTTGATATATCGAGAGATTGTGGAAAATAAAGTCATACCAAAGAGTAATACTAGTAAGAGTGGTCAGCCGGCGAATATTCTTTGATTCTTGTTCCTTTAAATTGGTAATAAAACGGCGTTGCCACTTACAATTTTATTTTGGGGTTGTTGCCATTTCCTTTATTACTTTTTACTATTGGTACGCAGGACCGGCTTTATCCCAATATGTATTTTAATAGAAAGATAATAAAAATTATTTTTTTACAGTTTCGCATTTAATCACATCTGACCTCTAAATAATGTTGATTATTTTTTATTGCATTGTGACGTTATAATATATGGCTGTATAATAATAAAAAATAGACTCGATTTTAAAAGCCAACTTATCGGATATCACTGTTAAATAAAACTTCAATAAACAAATTAAAAATTAATAAAAATAATATTCATAGAGGTATATCTATCCATTATTTTCGTTATAAAGTGATAAATAGAAATATCAATTCCGATGTAAATAGATAAAATCGGCAAACACTAGTATTTATTAATTATTACAAGAAGGAAAGTTTCGAAAACATAGAATATTAATTAATAATTATTATTAAAAATAATTAATAATTAAATAGGTACATTCTAATCAAAAAGTAAATAAATTTACCTAATATACAAGAAAATTACAGATTAAATCAAATATGAATTTTCCGATATTCTCTTGGAGTAGTTTTAAACGCCTGCTAGTTTATTCCTATTACTTAAATCACAAAATTTCAAGTTTCAACGTTTTTTCCCAGTTATAACTAAACATCAATAACATCAACGAGACTAACGTACAACGTACAAAGATTAATAATGACTCTTTGGTACAAAAGTGTGCTAAATACGGATCACAGATGATGGAACGTGTTTATATTAACAATGTTGTTTAACAAAATGTTAAATAAAAAATACAAAATTCGTTGTAACTTATTGAAATATTTGATAAATATACAACTTTGCATCATAATCTTTCAAATATAAATAAAAACCTTCAATCTTTTAATAGTTAAAATCGCGGGTGAAAACTCTTCACATTGAACGAAAAACATTAATTCTGACAACACTGTTATATTATTCGACCGTTTATGTCCAGACATTGTTCTTTGGTCTACGACTGTGGCCCACCATCTCCGAGAGTGTCGATTGTCCCTTTAACGCAGAGGTTGTTTTATATCTTTTCAATTTTATTCAACTTGTCTTACTGTCCGATCTTTCTCTTGTTTAATCTTTGGTCATATGTTATTGTTATAAAATTATTGGTTTTCAAGAGGGTAACATCCTTGCGGGGAAATTGCCAGCACCGCTTTAGTGGTCATGGTTAAAGGTGTCTTATAACTGGAAACAGTGCGTAGTTTTTTTTTTATAAATTGACAGCAACTTCTGACGAAGCAAAAGATATTTTATTCAAAAGTGTGAGAAGACTATCCGCCATTGGCATGAATATTTTAGGCGTAGTTTCAGACAAGGGACCGAACTTTCAGAAACTTGTAAAAAATATCTTAACAGAAGATAATTCTTGTTTTTTCGTGGATGATAAAAATCTTATTTATTTATTTGATGTGCCACATTTATTAAATTCCACTAGAAATAATTTATTTTCATACATTTTTCAAAAACCAAAAAAATATATTGAAACCATGTACCAGTACAATAAATCAAAAGACTACAGGATACGCCCTAAATTAACAGATGAGCACATTTAATATTAATGTAATAATGAAATAACAACGCGCTTTATTTAACAGAAATCAGAAATCTTCACAATCTATTCTGCGCGTAGGCCTCGTAATTTCAAATTCGTTTACTTGCAGCTGCAGTCGGCAAGGCTTTGATCGAACGAAAATAAAGGGCCGCGCCAATGTGATCCTTCTATGCCGTTATATGTTCGGTGACATTACTATCAAATTACAGGTGTCCTCTCTAGGCAGTGGCGGTGATCATGTAATGGATGCAATTTCCCAATGTGAACAATATGCTAAAGAACAAGGAGCACAAGAACGAAATGCTCCATGGCGATTATTCTTTAGAAAAGAGATTTTCGCACCTTGGCATGAACCTACTGAAGATCAAGTGGCGACCAATTTAATTTATCAGCAAGTAGTCAGGGGTGTTAAATTTGGAGAATATAGGTAAGGCTCGGTAGAATTAAGATACAAATTAACAAATATTTTAGATAGGGTTATGGTGTCTAATGCATTCTTGCAAATGCTTAAATTTGATTTTCTCTAATAATTTATGTAACGCTAGACGGGCACAGGGTGAATGAAACTCTTGAAACGGTTGGTATTGATTTGTTTTCCTCATAATAATCAACTTCTTTATATTTTTATGTCGATTCGTATTATTCGTGTTGAACACTTTTTGAAATCTGACCTCGTGAGGTATTCATTACAAATACTTGTTAAGCTCAACACGATTTTTTATTTAATGATTTATGTGTCAAACACTAGACTTTCACCATATGACTGACGGTCCAATTGCGTAGGCTACCCAATTGCTAAACATAAATCAAACTGTTTTGGCGATTCTTTTAAAAATGTACCATTTTGAAAATAATGGCCCGTTCAGTTACTTTACGGACACGCTGTTGATTGCGGGCAATAGTCTGCCTGAGAAATTTCGAAAATACGGCAGATAAGAGAATATAAGAAGTAGTGCTAAGGGTGTAAAAGTTTTAAACATTTTTTTTATATTTTTAGTACCGCTTCAGATATCTCTGAGAAATTTGGTATGCATCTTCTATGCATCAATAAACATTTTGAAATGTAGAACTTTTTATTTTACTTGTACGAGTAGCGACTGTGTGGGATGAGAATTGAACATGTTTGAAGAAAAAAATGTTACGCCACTGTTTTTTTCTTTAAATGAAAATTATCCTGATTCACTTCTGAGCAAATTTGGTGTCTTGACTTTTTTCTCGTCCAACGCACGGTTTTCGCTAAAAAATAAAAATCATTTGTCTGCAGACTCAAATCGCTAATATCCCAGGTGATATTGTAATTGGTGTTTGAAAATTATATAAATATTTTTTTTTTCAAATCAATTTTCTTGGTTTTCGGTCATAAAACTAAATTTTTATGATAAACAATGTATTTCAACATTTTCATGACGTTTCAAACATTTTTTTCAAATTTCTACAAGTCAATATCCACTATTAACAACTAAACAATTTATATTTGTTGGGAATATTTACCCTTTTGGGCTTGTATACAATATTCAAATCTAATCGGATACGCAGTATTATACGATATCTTAATATACACTATGTCCAAGATATTAATGGGATAGCATTGGAATATTGGAAATGGTAGGAGTTACAATGTCGGTTAAATTCGAGAAAAGTACAATTGAAAAACCTTTTAAATGGTGTTTTGAAAATTAAACTAACTTTAGCCGTTTTCCAGAATTTTTGAAAAAACGATTTTTTGCGATTTTAGTTTTTATTTATTTCTGACATTATTTTTACAGATATAAAAAAATGAAAAGCAATTTCTCATTGTTACTTTTTGAGGAGAATAAGACAGGGTGTATAAATTTTCACTACGACGTTTTTTTTTTTTGAAAAACCATCATCAACTTGGTTTTTTTTTCAATACGGCCTTGGATTTTTTATTCTTAAATTTAAAGCCATTTTCAACTCAAAAATAGGTGGTATATCACACGTAATGGTGTAAACAAGTTTTCAGTATTTTTAGCAGAATAATCGCCATAGTTTGGCACTTAACTGACTGAATGCAGAGTAGTAGATTCAGCAAAAACATTCTTTCGTCGTTACTTACAATTATTTATTATTATTTGCCAATTTATTTCTGTTCAGTACAACATTTTATTCTGTACGCGGTTTTTTAAATTTAATTGAAATTTTTGTGCTTTTTGAAGTTCTTAAAAAAACGCCATTCTCAGATGCATGTTTTACGCAAAATAAGTGCCAAACTATGGCGATTTGCCTTGATTAATTTAAAATAATATCTAAAAACAGTGTGTGATATACCACCTATATTTGAATTAAAAATGGCTTTAAATTTCATAATAGAAAATACAGGGCGGTATTTAAAAAACCAACTTGAGGATGGTTTTTGAAAAACAGAACGATGAGTGAAAATTTGTAAACGTTATCTTATTCTCAGCAAAAAGTGGTTTTAATTTTTTATAATGATGTCATAAATAAATATAAACTAAAAAATGGGTTTTTGAAAAATTCTCGAAAACGGCTAAAGTTAGTTTACTTTTGCAAACACCATCTAAAAAGTGTTTAAATTGTGCTTTTTCTTTTCTCTAATTTAACCTCATACCGTTTCCAAGATTCCAATGCTAACCCATTCTTATCTTGGACACAATGTATAATCTGAAATTTCAAGATTTAATTTATTTCTATTTTTAAATAAGGTGGATTTGTTTCATATGTTTCGGTACATGGAAATATGTTTGAGGGTTAAAGAATGTAATAACCTAATTTAAATTTAAATATCTGTTGTTAATTGATCTCATCTGGATGTATATATATTTTTTTTGTAATGTAATATGTTTGGAACTTCTTCTTCATTGAATTTAATGTTAAAAAAATACCAGTCATAACCTTACCTCATACAACAAACTATATCATATTCAAAATTTATTCGACATTTTAAATGTTACTATTTTTTTATTATTTTTTTTATTTTAATTTAAATTAAAATAAAAAATGTTGAAATAAATTGTAGATCATAAAAATTGATTTTTATGAGCTTCTAAGTATTATGTAACTGTATAAGCTAAACTTAAAAACAGATGACTTCCTTAATAATTATATTTATTGCAGATGTGATAAAGAAGAAGACTTAGCTATGATTGCTGCACAGCAATACTTTATCGAATACAATTCTGATATGAATCTCGAACGCTTACTCGTTCTTTTACCAAATTATATACCTGATTATTGTTTAACTGGGGTCGACAAAGCTGTAGATAGATGGGCAGCATTAGTTGTTCAAGCCTACAAGAAAAGTTACTATATTAAAGAGAAAATCGCGGCATTGCGTGTGAAGGAAGATGTCGTGAGCTATGCGAAGTTCAAGTGGCCGTTACTGTTTTCGAGGTTCTATGAAGCTTACAGAAATTCGGGACCGAATCTGCCTAAAAATGATGTGATTATTGCAGTGAATTGGACTGGTATGTACCTTATTGTGTTTTAAAGATAACTTTCGACTTATAATTCGACTGTAGCTTTAAACAAAACTTCAGGATTATATTTTTGTTGTTTTATGTTGCCTAAAGATGATAAGAAATATTGATGAAAAGTTGGCGTTGGTTTCTTTTATAATAATAGGTTTCTTCCATCAAATGGTTCCGAATCAGTTCTATTCATTTCTGTTATTTACAGTTCTCACACCTCTACGCATGTGCTAACTAAAAAGGTGACTAAAATCGTTCATTTTAAGGTGATTAATACTTAGAACCAACAAGAACTGTAAGTGGGAGAAGCCGGTCGTAGCCTTAGACTAGATTATGGGCCAAAGTTTATTATTTAGTCATTCAAAGACAAAGTCCATTATCAATACGAAAATTTAAAACAAAAAACAGGTGTGACAATCACTTAGGTATCTAACTAAACTAATTAATTTGAAGTACGACATTACAATATTACAAGCCCAAACCAATGCTCAATACTGTTCACAAAGCAGTTGTGAAAATCTGTTAAAAAAGACCATTAAGAAAAGCCGCCTCCTCGGAAGGCCCACATCAAGTGTCCCAGGAACTCATTAGCCGGGGAGAAAAAGTTGGCTAGACCACATGCCCTAGGAATAAAACTACCATGAAATACATGAGCCACCCTAACTGCTCTGGGAGGAACATGGAGCCCAATCTGTGAGAGCAAGCTAGATGAACGAATGATACTATTAATGATTTTGTAAAAAATGGTAAGGTGTCTCACGCTCCTACGCGCTCCGAACGTCGTCAATCCCATCTCCATTAGTGCATCATAATTGTAGACATCATGGTCAACAGGTGGTGGGCGACTGAACTTAAAATGTATAAATCTCAGGAAACGGTGCTGAATCCTCTTGATATGAGCCACATGACAGGCATAGTTGGGACTACAAACCGTAGATGCGTACTCGATATTAAGTCTGACAAGCGATGTATATAACAATGAAATTGTGTTCACACTACTAAAGTCTGCCGAGCAACGCCTGACGAAGTCTACATTTGCCAGGAACGTGATGCAGATCGCTGGATGTGACTGAAGCTCCAGTTGGCCTCCAAATAAACTTGCCCAGGACCCTAACCCTGGTCCTGAACTCCAAAAGACCCATGAAGTAAGTCATCATGAAAAATAGGATTTCTAGAACGATTAAAAGTGACACAGAAACACTTCAAGGCGTTTAAATCCATGCCGCTCCTTCAAAAGATAGCATTCAGTGACACCTCGGACCGTCTAACACTTGAGATTATTAGCAAATAGCTTGAATTCACTATATAGAAAGCAGTGCTCTATGTCGTTAATAAATAGGTTGAACAATAGTGGGCCCAAGTGGGATCCCTGGGGAACTCCGAAAGTGATCTTCATCGGTCTAGAATGAAACTCATTAAGTCGAACAACCTGAGTCCTACCTGACAGGTAGCTCCCCAACCAGGAAAGCAAGGAATCTGCCACCCCTGCACCCTTAAGCCTATGAACAAAAAGCAGCAGATAATTTTTTGTTCTTACACTTATTCGAATAGATAGAAGATATCCTTCTTTTGTAACAGTAAAATCAAGTGGTGATCTTACTCAGTTTGTCCCCACTGTATAAAAGCGCGGTACCCTTAATCTCTGATGTAATTCCTTAGAAAAGTAGACGCAAAAAGTGTAGTGTAAATTTCACGTTACAATTCAATAATCTATAACTCCGAATTAATAATATTTTTGTATTTATTTACAGGTGTGTATGTAGTAGATGATCAAGAACAAGTTTTGTTGGAATTATCTTTTCCCGAAATTACCACAGTTTCAAGTCAGAAAACGAACAAAGTTTTTACACAAACATTTAGTTTAAGTACGGTGCGAGGAGAGGAATTTACTTTCCAAAGTCCTAATGCAGAAGATATTAGAGATTTGGTGGTTTACTTTTTAGGTATGTTACCTTTTTAATTTCATAAATCAATTTTGATCATTTTTTTCATAAAAATACAAATTTTTAGAGGGATTAAAAAAAAGATCAAAATACGTAATAGCGCTTCAAGATTACAAAGCACCTGGTGAAGGATCAAGTTTTCTAACATTTCAAAAAGGCGACTTAATTGTCCTGGAAGAGGATAGTACTGGTGAAACGGTACTTAATTCAGGCTGGTGTGTAGGCCGGTGTGAACGAACGCAAGAAAAGGGAGACTTTCCTGCTGAAACCGTTTATGTTCTTCCTTGTATGAGTAAACCACCCGTAGATATTTTGCAATTGTTTTCAATTGAAGGTATGGATATATATGGCGTAAATTTTCACTCATTAAATTAATTTTTTATATGTATTTTAGGAGCCGAACAAAGTCGGAGACTAAGTCAGCAATTCTCTTTGAACGGCACTGAGAGTCGCGATAAACCTCACACATTAGTCGAATATGCGTTGGATCATTTTCGACCTCCGTTGAAACGTACGGTATCAAAAGCACTGACGTTGACTTCAGGTAGACGTGGTGTTGACGATCTATGGCGACACTCGAGGGAACCTATTAAGCAGCCGTTGCTAAAGAAACTGATGATGAAGGAAGAGTTAGCAGGTATATTTTACGCATATATTTTTAACAGTATTAATGTAAATGTGGTCGTCAACTACTTATTAAATTGGGTTACAGTTATAGCTAAATCGAAATCATACTCATTTTCAATGTAAAAAAGTATATAATAATATATACAGGGTTATTCACGATTTATGGCGCGGAATATTGTGGACAAACTACGTGACTTTTAAAAAGATTCATTTGTTGGACATGTGGGCATCTACTATGGCTACTGTTTAGAATTGGTTTAGTATTATACAGGGTGTCCCAAATAACCTAAAAGTATCAAAGTTATGTTTTTTAAATGTAATGCCCTGTATATTATTGCACTTTTAGATCCTCTGATCAAATTAAGTGTCTGTTTCATTAAGGTTTATAATATCTAAACCTTAAGGTTTTTTAAATAAATTGAATTTTCTCAAAATCTAGCCTCATTTTCATCTTTCAAATACTTAGGAACTGTTAAAGTCATGTTGACGAAATGAACACTAAAGTGTAAAAATAGATCATATTTGATATTCCATTTGCAATAAACTTGCAATCTTATACAGGGTGTCCAAAAATTAAAACTACTCAAATAAGAACTTTAAGTTGCTATAACTTCATTAATGTAAATGGAACGTCATATTTCTGAACTTACCTAGCAATGTACTTACTAATTACCTGTCGAATGGTATTAGGGTGTACTATAACTAAGTTTGTGGGTTTTGGCAGAAAACGCCAAATAATTGATTTGTACACCATTTGGTGTTTTTAAATAAATGTTTTAATGTATCTAGTCGCCTATGGAATCAGAAATGTCAAATAAATTATTTTATCTGTCAATTTAATTTACTGTTCATGCTTTACTAGTGGTATTATTGATGTACAATTGTTAGTTTTGGTGTTGTTTTGTTAAAATGAAGATTATTTATTCAAAAAAAGAACGTATTGATATGATATTGATCCTTGGAGAATGTCATCAAAATTCTTTATTGGCTTCTCGAGTTTATGCTGAAAGGTTTCCCATACGAAATCATCGAAGACCAACTGCTTTTGAGAGACTATTAAATCAGTTTAAGGAAACTGGAAGTGTTAGCTACAAGAAATACGTGAAGAGAAAACCTGTCACCGAAAATGAAGAAACTATTTTTGCTATAGTTGGTTCAGTTATCGAAAATCCTAATATTAGTCAAAATCACATATCCGAAAACACCAATATTAGTCAGGCAAGTATTTCACGAGTGCTTAAATAACATAGATTTCATGCTTATAAAATTCAGCTTTGTCAACAGCTTTATGGAAATGACTTTGACAATAGAATTGAATTTTGCATGTGGGTGTTAGATAAAGTGGCAGCAAATGAAACATTTTTTGATAATGTGTTATTTAGTGACGAATGTACATTTCACAACAATGGCCTCGTGAACAGACACAACTACCATTATTATTCTGACTCGAATCCCCATGAATACAGAATCATCACCAATCAAAATAGGTGGTCCATTAATGTGTGGGGTTGAACATTCGGCCCATATTTAATAGGACCCTATTTTTTTGAGGGATCTTTAAATGATATGATGTTTCTCGATTTTCTTCTACACCAACTTCCTGTATTATTAGAAGAAATTCCTTTAAACAGGAGAAAAACCATGTGGTTTCAATTAGATGGAGCTCCGCCTCATTATCATCACGAGGTTCGGCAATTTTTGGATACCAATTTTCAAAACAGGTGGATTGGAAGAAATGGATTTAAAAATTGGCCTCCCAGATCTCCCGATTTAACTCCTCCGGATTTCTTTTTATGGGGATACGTGAAAGGAATTGTCTACAAGACGCCTCCAACAACACCACACGATATGAAAATACGCATAAGATATGCATTTCAAACTGTTACCCCACAAATGTTGACCAGAGTTAGCCGTAGTTTTCAAAAAAGAATATCGAAGTGTCTGGAAATGGACGGTCAACATTTCGAACACATGTTATGAATATTTTGGTAGAGATTTATCAGTGCTATTTTATTTCCATTAATGCTGTTTATGCATAATTAAGAATAATTCATAATGACTTTTATAATAATTGTAGATCATTTGACATTTCTGATTCCATAGCCTACTACGATATATTAAAACGTTTATTTAAAAAACACCAAATGGTGTACAAAACAATTATTTGGAGTTTTCTTCCAAAACGCGCAGACTTAGCTATAGTACACCCTAATACCATTCGACAGGTAATTAGTAAGTACATTGATAGGTAAGCTCAGAAATATGACGTTCTATTTACATTAATGAAGTTATAGCAACTTAAAGTTCTTATTTGAGTAGTTTTAATTTTTGGACACCCTGTATAAGATTGCAAGTTTATTGCAAATGGAATATCAAATATGATCTATTTTTACACTTTAGTATTCATTTCGTCAACATGACTTTAATAATTCCTAAGTATTGGAAAGATGAAAATGAGGCTAGATTTTGAGAAAATTCAATTTATTTAAAAAAACCTTAAGGTTTAGGTATTATAAACCTTAATGAAACAGACACTTAATTTGATCAGAGGATCTAAAAGTGCAATAATATACAGGGCATTCCATTTAAAAAACATAACTTTGATAGTTTTAGGCTATTTGGGACACCCTGTATAATACTAAACCAACTTAAAAAAGTAGCCATAGTAGATGCCCACACGTCCAATAAATGAAACTTTTTGAAAGTCACGTAGTTTGTTCACAATATTCCGCGCCATAAATCGTGAA
Organism: Apoderus coryli; assembly: GCA_911728435.2. Lineage (NCBI taxonomy): Eukaryota > Metazoa > Arthropoda > Insecta > Coleoptera > Attelabidae > Apoderus > Apoderus coryli. Next base: position 6,238,673 of record OU452206.1, on the reverse strand, counting down.
TAACACTGTATATTGTAAAAAAAGATATTTTTACAACAAGGCGAAGTTGAAGCAGTGCTTCCTAACTTAACCTAAATTTAACTTATATTTACAATAATCACAACAACAAACTCCAGTCTGGAGTCAAATATCACACCCAAATCTGCGACCGTCAGGTGCAGCGGCACCAATGGAGTACCTATGTAAAATTTATTATATATTTTTTTCTTTGAGACAGACATATACGTACATTTTGACATGTTTAAACCTAGCTTATTGATACTACAACAGTCCTGCAGCCTGACCAAGTCGGATTGTAGAACCTCAGAGTCCTCTCCCGGTAGGCAACACCCGCATATATTTTCAGATCATCAACAAAAAACCGTCTAATCGACATCAGATGCTCATCCAGATCGTTGATACACAAAATAAAACGTAGTGGTCCTAAATTTAAACCTCGGGGAACCCCCGACGTCGCAGCATAGTTTGATGATCTGTACCTGTTATAAAACTGCTGTCTATTATGCAAGTAGGAGCCGAGACGACAAACCAAGTCGTTAGCAAGTCCAAAAGAAACACTCCATGGTCCATCTTCTCAAACAACTTAGTAAAATCTGTATAAATCACGTCAACTTGTCCACCACTGTCGAGTTTTTCTGACATAACTTGTCTTACCAGAGTCAAGTTGGTAACAGTTTCTGAAATATAACAACTTTTAAAAAAAGTATTGCAAAGTATATATTCTGTATTTATTATTAGTTTAGTTTTTGAGTGAAAACTGCATGTTTCTAAATGCTTTTTTGTTCTTCAAATTTTCAATTAGTACTTTTTAAACATGAGAACATTATTTTGAAAATTTGTTGACAGTTCTAACAACCAATTAAATTTTGGTATTTCTTATTATGTGACAAAATGCATCCAATAATTTCAACATTTAACTGAAAACTACCCTAGGGTAGTTTTCAATCACTATGACACCGCGATTGTTGTGGAAAAAAAATTTCTGGTCGAATATCATTCAAATTTCTCAAGCACGTTTGCAAGCGTGCTTTCGATTGTCATGAAATTATCTCGTTTATTATCAGTGCCGTAGGAATAATATAGCAGACAGTATCTACAAAGCAATTTTTCTAATTTGAGATAATCTCAAAGATCAAGAATTTAAAATGTAACTGAATTTTATTATATAACTTGTATGTGTTAAATGTCGAGGAACGCTCAAAAAGAACTGTGGAGTGGAGTGGCACAAAAACAATCAAAATATGCGAAGACTAAATCATTTTTCAACTTTTGCAATTATGTGCTAATTGTACATAACTGTGTCCCTCAAATCATTTTTAAATAATATAAATTTTCAATGTTATTTGATATTTAATTAATTTTTTTTAATTTTTTTTAATTTAATTTTTAATTTAATTTAATTTCTTTTTTTTTTCCTCTTTCTTTCTTTCTCTTTTATGCGCATAAATAATTAATTCATTTATTTACGGGTAGAGTGGTAGAATGGCATTTAGCTCACCTTTTATGCAAGAAAAAAAAAATTCTTCTGTTGGTTTCTGTACTAATTATTAAGTTTGGTTAAGATTGATTGTAATTTGCATTGTATGGTTTCATTTCATTTTTTTTTTGCATAATAAATCATTTATTTATTTATTTAAAATTTCAGAGGAAGCGTGTTTTGCGTTCAGCGCCATACTGAAATATATGGGCGATTTACCATCGAAACGACCGCGTTTGGGTAACGAGTTTACTGATCACATATTTGACGGTCCTTTAAAACATGAGATTTTACGTGATGAAATCTATTGTCAAATTATGAAACAGTTGACTGATAATAGAAATCGCCTGTCGGAGGAGAGAGGGTGGGAACTAATGTGGTTAGCAACAGGTAAGAAGTCGAGTTGAATTATTTACTTTCATAAATTGGTGATAAATTTCATTGAATAGAATAAATTTGGGACTGGTATTCATACTAAAATATTTTTATATATATAATACACAATTAAATTATATTTTTTAAGGAATATCAGCTACTTGTTGAAAACTCTTAAACAAGAAAAGGTGGTGGTGAACTCACGAACATTATGGTAGTAATTGAACGCTCACATTTCGTAAGCTCTCATAGGTTTCTCGTTGCTGCTTTATTTATTTCGTGCATGTTTTAATGTTAATTTTGCATGCAGTGTTACAAACTAACCATATTAGAAATATTGAATTGTTTCAAAGTGTTTTTTTTTTCTGTTAAGTAATAATCATGCATGGTTTCATTACAAATATAATTTTTTTTGTGTGTAAAAATATTAAAAATAATAATAAATTAGCCGAAGAACAATCAAAGTACACTAACACATTATAGTTCACCGCAATTCTCAGAGGTAACTCAACAGACGACAACACATGATTTAAAGAATGATTATAGAGATGACAGTGTTGGTGAATTAAGTTAAAGGTTAAACACATAGTCTGAATGGGAGATTTCAACAAAACATTAGAATTGGCTCTATTGCAGTGAAGAGTATGCATTTGTTTCGCAGCCGCTCTTGGCACCACAAAATTTAACTTTTCAAATAGATGCGGGCAATCGATGCGACTGTGAAGCAGTTTATGCAAAAGGCTACAGCTGCTGCCAAACCACGCTTCACTCTCAAACTCTGCATATCAATTATGTCAATATAGTTCTCATAAGGGATATATGCCATCATGGACGTTGATCAATAAAATATGACATTCATGTATGGACTCCATACCAAGGAACAATATTATAGCCCGAACATATGAAAAATAAAGCATTTTCAATGTATTATTGCAATGTTTTCAATTTCTGTTAAGAAATACATATGCCCTATACGCTTGTGATATTTTGCTCAAAACATAACTCTAAAACTTAGGGCAGAATTGAAAAGCACTCCAAAATCCTTGATGGAGTCAGAACGTTGCAATTGTATTCTATCAATCATCATCAGCATTCACTTGCTAACGAGTATCTATATCGACACCGCCTGACATTTTAACACAAAGTACACTGGACAGTTAATCAACCTGTGGCGCAATAGATTAAGTACTGTCCGCACCGTTTTGTTGATATATTTATGGATCTAAGTCCTAATTGCAGTATTTTATCTGAAATTTCCTCAAAATTAATTTAAAATTTGTAACACACGTTTTTAACTTATACTGTGAACAACTTCCAGAAATTACGCTATTTTCTCAGTTAAATTACGGTTAAAACAGAGTACGACGGACGGACTTCGATAAAAAAAGTCATCATCAGCATTTACTCGCTAACGAGTATGAATTACTCCAACTCAGGCATTTCTGTTGTGAATCCGAAGATGGTTAAACAGACTGATCCTCGAAGCGAAAATCCTGTCACAAAATGACACACCCAATCACCACCATTCAGCGGCTGTTGTAGGTGCGCTCTCCTTTCGATGCTGTCTATTCGCATCCTCATTTTGTCGACGCTGCTCTTCAAAAACTTGATGGTCCACGTAAATGGTACGCCTCCATCTCGGTCTGTCGTTGGTGATCTGTTCCCAGTTGTTCTTCACATCTAAGCCACACTTCTTCATGTTGGTCTTAAGAACATCCTTGTACCTCTTTTGTTGCCCTCCCTGATTTCGTGAGCCGACCTTAAGCTGTGAATAAAGGATTTTCTTTGGAATGCGTTCCGTTGGCTCAATGCTAGTTGATTCAGCTTCCTCCAGAACGCTGATGTTTGTTCGTCGGTCCTGCCATTGCCAATAGCTTTATCAAGTTCTTGCAGAGAAGTCTATGTGGCAACCAATCGAGTGTTGCATTATTGACATTCGTGTCCCTGTTTGTAGCTTCTGAAAATTCCTTCCACCGGAAACCAATTGACGTGCAATCCCTTAAAAGACGAGAGTCATCCTTGGTTTGCAGTGGGTTAAGACTCTGTGCAGAGGGGCCGTAAATGTCTTTAGGGCATGGGAGAAAGCTCTGGTCTTGTTGCTGTCGGCTAGTTGTTGCATTTCGATCGATTTAGCCGCACACCACTGATTCTTCAGTTGTAAATAAGAACCCTGCATTTCGAAGGATTAAGAGTGATCTTGCTAAGTTCACACGTTCCTCCTATGGAATCAAGGCGAAAATTAAATTTGAACACTTCAAGGAATCACCAAGGTCGTTATACAATACAAGAGATAAAAAATTTGTAGTTTTAGTTGCTTTATCTCAAGACAATATCCAAATTAAATTACAGTCAGTCGCGCACATTTTTTCTGTCAATAATTTTTAAGTTGCCCCCCTAACGCCACTGGACTTAATAATCTTGAACTAATTAGTGCCATATAAGCTCCCTATTTCTAGCAACAATGCTGCCAAGTTTCAAAGAAATCGGAAGGAAATATTTGACTTAACTAAAAAAACCGTTCTTTACAACACCTTGTTTCTTAGAAATAATGTATTTCCGACGTATGTTTATGGGAACTTTTTTTCATTAAAATGATCTGAAAATCACTCACTTAAATATTGCCGCGTCTTTTGAAACACCCTGTATATATAAACACGAATTGTTTTTTACAAGTTGATTTTTTCACAGCTATTAAGATATTTTTTTGTAGATGTAAATTTCAGAAACAAAAAGGACTCTGCATGTTGTTTCCCTCTTTTCATATGCTTTTTTTATATCAATTTTGTTACATGACAACTATTTAATTTTATTTTGTTTTTAGGTTTATTCACATGCTCTCAGAGTCTTCTAAAAGAACTATTAGCCTTCTTAAGAAGCCGACGTCACCCAATCTCACAAGATTCGTTGCAACGATTACAAAAGACATTGCGTAATGGTCAAAGAAAGTATCCTCCCCATCAAGTCGAGGTTGAGGCTATACAACATAAAACGACGCAAATTTTCCATAAAGTATATTTCCCTGATGATACTGATGAAGCATTTGAAGTAGATTCCAGTACACGGGCCAAGGATTTCTGTCAGAACATTAGTCAACGGTTAAATTTGAGGTCGAGTGAAGGCTTTAGTTTGTTCGTAAAAATTGCTGATAAGGTGAGAGATTAACTTTTGGTTTGTTATTCCTTCAAAGTGACTGATTTTTTTTATCATACAGGTTATATCAGTACCAGAAGGTGATTTCTTCTTTGACTTCGTACGCCATTTAACCGATTGGATTAGAAAGGCTAGACCTACGCGAGATGGTATAACACCCCAATTTTCATACCAAGTTTTCTTTATGAAAAAGTTGTGGACAAACACAGTTCCAGGCAAGGATAGAAATGCTGATTTGATATTCCATTTCCATCAAGAACTGCCAAAATTAATCAGAGGGTATCATAAGTGCAGTAAAGAAGAGGCATCTAAATTAGCAGCTTTAGTATATAGAGTACGATTTGGTGAAAGTAAACAGGAACTTCAAGCCATTCCGTAAGTGTTGAAGTATTTTTATTTTCTTATTACTGGAATCGAGTATTTACTAATATGAACCAAATCAAGTGGAATTTGTAAGTTTTTATTTTAAATTTAAAATAAATTATATTGTGTAGCCAAAATACACAAATCCGTTCGCACAATTGTTGTGTTTCATCTCCAACATTTCAATATGGTCAGTTTGATAATTCAAAAAAACCACCGATTATTTTTCTGTTCTAAATCCTTGAATTCATTGAGAAAGTCAGACATTATTTTAGGTTCCAGTAAAATTCTAATAAGTTCGAGATTATCTCACAAAAAACTAATATAAATACGAATTAGTATATTTCACTTACATACACTTTGTATGTCACATAATATCCTTCAACTTTCAATACACCAGCCACTACTTCTATGAGCAGCACGAAGGCGCTGCAGCAGAATAATTTTTAATATTTTGCTAGAGCCTGGATTAGGTATGTTGACGCCTCGACGCCGACGCACTGTGTTGCACAAGATAGGGAATAATGGACAGAAATAGTCTTCATAATAAAACTTTCAGTAATGGAAATAAAAGTCCACGAAATAAATTTTTTGTAGCCATACATGTTTCGAGACTAGACTAGTCGCATCATCAGTGGCAAATAATGATTATGAAAATCTTTACATACATCGACATGGACTACTTTTTCAAATTAATAAATAATAAACGGTCTGGTGAAAGCATGGTAGTGTGAAACAAATTTCCAACAAAACTTTAAGTTTAGTTACATTTATGTATGACAGCTCAGTGTTTTAGCGAAATATTTCTCAGTTTGAGAGTTATGAAATTACTTATGATATTTACAATACACTACTTGTCCCTATCACTTGACTACAATACAAACCAAATTTAACAGAATAGAGAGGCCAAAAAAACTTTATTGAAGTTGGTGCATGACCTCTTTTTTTATTTACTTAGTCAGAAGAATCAGTACTATCTCCGCAGATATCCATGTCTTCTGTTAATTTTAGAGGAAATGAAAGATTGGAGGAAGATTTGTCAATATGTATATATTCCCATATATCTGTATCGAAATCTTTATTTTTTAATGTGGTTTTGCCTGAGACTAGATATATGAGGGTTTGAAGTCAAGAGGAGGGTTCTTAGAATGTCAATACTAGATGATTTACTAGTGTATCTATTCAAAATAATATGGATAGTTATATCAAAGATTAATCTACACAATAGATAGTCAGCGTATATGGGAAATAAAACAAAAATTGAAACTGTCTCGACACGAGCTACATCTATTAGAAAAACATGCAACCATGGAAATTGTAGATGGCGTTATATGTATTGTGTTGAAATAAAATAATCATATGGGCAATGTTAGACAAGGACGAGTATACTTTCCCCTACGAGGTGGGAGTTTGTTTTTATATTATAGGTATCATATATGTACTACTGTGCAGCAGTGTTTTTTGTTTAAAATTATATGGTTACGTATACCTATCTACGCAAAGATTAATGTGTATGGACGAAAATAAAAGAAATTACTATAATAGTATAAATATACAGGGCTGGTTTATTAAATGTTTTAGACAATAATTTTAAATGACTAAAATAATATTATTTTAGTCATTTAATTTTAAATTTCGGATATAAGGATGCATCAAAAAGTTATATTTAAATTAACGAAATTTGGCGTTATAGATAGGACTTCCGGTTATTACCTGATTCAGTTTTAAGGATCAAACTCAAACAGCAGATTCAACTTGTCGTTAACATTATGAAAAAATAAATCTCAGAGGCGGGTAAATTAAAGGGGCATACAGGCGTGAAATGCTACCCTAACTTTTTTATGCACATTTTTTGCGTGTGTTTCAATTCGGAGATATAAAATCTAACAAATTATATACGTAATAAATGTATCCTTCTGTGATATTGATAGAAAGTCATCGTTATCGCGTAATATCGATTTTAAGAAATGTTAATATTAAAAAGGCTGTGCTTTTTACAAGTTGCTGAAGTAAATAAGGTTTGAAATTTCCAGCATGACAATAATTATTTAAAAAAATACGGTTTCGAAATGCAGGATGTAAAAAATTAGATTTTTTAATCTGTTTTTAATGAAAATTTAAATCTATTGAGAAATATGGTTCAGGGTTTTTGTGAAATGTATTTTACTCCAAAGATTCTACTCATCGATTATAACCGAATTAATTTACTCAAAAATATCTATACTAGTAAAATAACACAATTATCACAATTAGGTTCAAATTCTGCAACGCCGAATTGAAAAAAAACTTACAGTCTCCCTAATATTGGTTTTTGTGCAATGATCATAAAACTTTAAAAAACTAACGATATATGTAGATTGTATTGTTAACACGTTTCGTAAAAAGCTTTAAAAATCCACCAACAGGGTGTTAAAAGTATCACGACAATAACTTTTTTCATGTTTTAACAAGTACAATCGTCTGCTTCAGATTGATCCTTAAAAACTGAATAACAGTTTCTCTATATAAAAAAATAAAACTCCTAATATCATCCCCAAACATTTAATTTGAATACAATTACATAACACCATATTTGAAAGTAAATAAAAAAAAACAGCATTACCTAGTTTGACAGATTTGCAAATTGCAAATCAAAGTATCTATGTATACAGGGTGTTGCATAAGTACTTGTACAAACTTTAAAGGGTGATTCTTTGACTAATTTTAAGATACAAATTTCATATGTACATGGGTCCGCTACGGCTTGGTTTTCGAGATACAGGTAGTTCAAAAAGAATATTATATTTAGGATTATATGCTTGTTCAATAGCATCGCAATTTGGTGCAATTCGGGATACAGGTGTATTGATGACACCAGAGCTGTCAAAAGAACTAATAAAAAATACGAAAAATAACAAAATACAAATATCATTCAAAAGACAACAATGCACATAATAGTCGGTACCAAGCCAAATAGGTAGTAGGTAAATATAGATTTATTTTGTTTTGGGCTTGGGCTTGGCACCGACTTATTGTAATCAAAACTACACACCAAACGGATACATTTAATTTTACGCAATGCTCAAAATGTTAACTTTCTTTCATTAATAGAGACCTGTGAAGTGAGCTTACCTCTTACGCCCACGTATTAAGTACTAAGTTTCAGTTATCAGTTATAATTTTTTATTTTCCAAGAAAGCGAAACGAGATATTTAAAACGGCATTGCGCCGCCCTCATGTATACCTCCGGGGGCGGCATCGAAAATCGCTACACGTCACAAACTTGTAAATGCTTAGAACTACCCCTATATCAAATTTCTATTTTCTATCTTTTTTGTTTCATACCCAAAGCCCTATTCCTACCGAACTTATTATTTACCCGAAGAAACATTAAAAAGAAGTAAAATTTAAGTACCTAAACCGATAAAGTGGAACTTATACCTGATGAAGAGACTATTATAATAGGTATACCTAATATAATATAGGTAGCACTGATAATTTTTTTATTATAGGTATTATAAGATCTACAACAATCTTGTTACATCTTTGCCACATTGTCTACGTGAAATATTTAGTCAAAAGTATGTTTCTATCTAAAAGCTTTTCATTTAACGATTGTTCACCACTGATCATGGGACTGGTCTAGTCTTGAAACATGTATGACATGGATTAAATATTATTATATTAAATTTAATTCATAGAGATTAGGCTTTTATTTCAATACTGTACTTGTAATAAATCACCCTGTGTGTTTCTTTTACCGACGAATTGGCAACAGCACGACACACACCACATTCGCTTGTTTTTTTTTTCTACCCTCCCTGCGTATCCCCTCCAGATTAATACAGAATTTCATCAATTTCTCTCTCTGACAATACAGCATTGCCGGTGCATATCTGTTGCAAATGATCTAAATAATTGTTATACGTTGCGTTTTGTTTTTGATATTAATAAACTACAAAACGGTTTCTGGCTGTGACAATACTGCTCTATGCTTTACACGCTAGTCTACGCCACGTAGTGGCAGGCATACTTAGAGATGTTCTGATTTTAATGCATTGGGCTGACTATCTATTGTGTAGATTAATCTTTGGTTATATGATACTAATGCGTTACGCATTTGTACTATAACATTGAATATTTGTTGGTGCTTCCTGCTGGCAATCCATTCATTGTACAAAATTTTGCTATTTTGTTCGTTTTTCTGAATGTTGTCTATTGAATGCAATACGGTGCGACGTATTGGCTGTTTTTGATACATTTGACATCTTTGCTTCGAAAGCTTACAAATTGTTTTACATCCATTAACTTTACGTGTGAATTAGAAAAAAAAAATATCTCAATTTCTTAGATACAGTTGTGATTAGAAACAGTGGACACATATTAGAGTTTGCCATTTATAGAAAAGATACTAGTACACAGTGTTTTAACAAATCAGTGCGAAGGATTTTAATGGGTGATGGCTGATGTTTTTTTATGTAAAAAATTTATATAAACATATATCAAAAAACATTGCAAGTATACAGGGCGTCGCAAAAAGAGATACATATCAAAGTTATATTTTTTTAATAAAATAATTGAATGGTTTATTTTTTTCAGTTTACTTTTCTTGGGGTGTTCGGTTCTTATAAAAAATTTCTTTACAAAACTTTTCTAAATAAAGACAATATCCATCTTTATTTTCGTTAAATAAATTAAATAAAATGCAACGACGTTTCGTCACTAATTAGTAACTTCTTCAGGTTGAACACATTTTTCTAACACAAATTCCAATAGGTACGTCAATATCAAAAATAACAAACAATTTTCTTTATAGTTACAAACACATTTAATACATTCAAATATAATAAAACTCATTTTTATTTAATGATGGATATCTTTTTGCGTTGAACACCCCAAGAAAAGTAAACTGAAAAAAACTAGAATTACGGTTCAAGAATAATAAAAAAATAAATAATAATGGTTTATTTTGATAGAGCCTTAAAAATAAATGGAATTTGGTATAAGATGTCATAATATATCGATCTCTTACGGTTTTCACAAAAATCAATTTGTGAAAATCTAGAGCCTTGGTTATTAATATTGCCGCGTATAGCAAATTTGAAAAAAAAAACTATATAGATTTCATATTAAGGTATTGATGCAAACCATTATGTTATACAGGGTGTTCACAATTATGAGTAATTAATACATACTCCTAGATCAAAAAATTAGAATAAGTCCGTGGCGTACCTTTTTTTATGTAACAATATATGGCCGTACGGACGCCACTGGTCTAAGTGGGAATAGGGATAGTTGCAAGATTGTTTCATTACCATATTTCATAAAATATACTTGCGGTTTAAGGTAGATTTTTAGAGATATTGATTTTTAATCGTTAAACTTTTTGCAGATAATCTGAAAATTTATAGGAAGGTTTATACCCTGCTAAAATTTTTCAAACAGAATTAAATAACGTACCTGTTTTTATGAGGAACGGCATGAATCTAAATGCTTCTTTTTTTTTAAATTTTAGTAAATTCTATATTCATGTTGGTTTGCAAGTTGAGAATATTTAAATTTTTCATATCCAAACGGATAAAGAAGAAGCAGAGGAGCATGTCTAGGCTAGATCAACCCAACTCAATCCCGTCGAGTATTTTTAAAATAAAAACTTTTATTGCATTCGCTAAATATTGCCGTAATATATTAAAAAACTAATTACAAAGTTATTGAGTAGAGAAATTTAATGTGAAAACATATTGTGCTCTTGTAAATTTGATCTTATTGTCAGAATTATCAGACGTTTAATGACATTTTACTTTTCTTTTACAGGCAAATGATTAGAGAATTGTTACCAGCTGATTTAATTAAAATCCAAAGTGCCAATGATTGGAAACGTGCTATCGTTGCTGCATATAACCAAGACGCTGGTATGAGTCCGGAGGATGCAAAAATTACCTTTTTAAAGGTTATTTACCGTTGGCCAACGTTTGGTTCTGCATTTTTCGAGGTTAAACAAACGACTGATCCAAATTACCCTGAATTATTATTAATTGCTATCAATAAACACGGAGTTAGTCTAATTCACCCGCACACAAAGGTAAGAAAATTTTTTGGTTAAAATATTAGAAATATTCCACCTTTTTTGTCAATAATGCTCATATATTCCCGTTTAAAGGTATTTTTTGTTTTAAAATTGTATGAATCATTTCTCTTATCATTTATAATTTAATTAATACTATTAACATCAAGATGCTGTCTTGCTTACCATCGTCGGTGATAATCTCACAGAAAATGTGTAATAATAATTATCTGATATTTGTAGCTTCCTAGGAAATTGCATTTAATGATACTAATTAATCAAGTTTAGCGTGTTAATTATATATTCATTAAGTATAAATAATAAACACATTTTTTTCCATAATGAAGGTTTATGTTAGAAAATGCAATAATAAAAATATCTTACTTAATAAGCCATGTACGTGCATGCGTGTGATAATAATGGTGAAAACAGGAAACCACATAATATATGAAGCCGTGAGAATCGCAAATTAATATGTATTGTTGATTATATAACCTCTATATATATTTTTTTTTAACTTGTGTTTATTTTAGGTATTAAAAATTAGGATACTTTTATGCAAATCATCTTTATGTAAATTTAAAATCACTAATTTAAAATATCCATTTTCCGTCGCAGAAACGATAATTTGGGAACAAAATAACTTTGACCTCGAGTTTTTATAAGAAAGTTAAAAAAATAATTTTATGATACATCGTATAGCAAATTAACAGAGATTATCTAATATTTTCGCTATCGCCGATGGATGGCAAACGCTTCTGTACTTTGAAGCATCTTCAGTGCTACCAGACTTATGAATAGCTCGTTTTTCAGTTACAATTTATGAAGTGGTATCGATAAAGTAAATATGCATCTCTTAATGAATATGTTAGGTGTTATCCGGACCAACTGATGTTCTGTCAGAAATTCGCATTATTTTCTCAAAGACATCCTGGGTCGTGATATTATCAAATGCTATATATTTCTAGAATTATTTAAAGGAAAATCGGGAACGGTAAACGCTAAAAAACTGGGCAAAAAGATCATACACGTCCTGCCCCGAATCGGCTACTCGACCATTATAACAACTACATAATGTATTGAGTTCTATATTTTAGGTTCAAGATATTTTTATCTTTTCAGGATATTTTAGTAACACATCCTTTCACACGTATATCGAATTGGTCATCTGGTAACACATATTTCCATATGACCATTGGTAATTTAGTAAGAGGATCGAAATTGTTGTGTGAAACATCGCTTGGATACAAAATGGATGATCTTCTAACTTCATACATATCTCTCATGTTGACCAATATGAACAAACAGAGAAGTATTAGAGTAAAATAATTATTATAACAATCAACTATCATGTTTTTTTAATATTATTTCAATATGAATATATCGAGTAGGCATTACATATTTTTACTATGTATTTTAATATTTTTAAATATATATTTAATTTTGTTTATTGTAATTCATGTTTCTTTATTATTTTATTGAAACAGAATTTTGTCTTTTTTGTTGATTCGTAATTTTTGTTATTTTAAGAAATTTTAATTTATTGTTGTTTATTTAAGAATGTGTTAGTTTGAATATGTTTAATTATTATAATAAGAACAAATTCTAATTATATTTTTGATTGAATCCATATTATAAAAATTTTACTATCAAAGTATGTATAATCAATATTACTGATGTTTTAATGTAATTAGGATCAGAGATTTAGAGTAGATATAACTGATTTTGAAAAGACTCCTACAGCTACGGTATTCAGGTTATTATTTTTTACTTAACATTAAACGAGATGGGACGGGTATATTTTATGTAAATCATTTGCTTATATATTTTCATTTTATTCACTTATATTGACTGTTTAAAGCATTTTCAATGTTTGCAGCAAGTAGAAACAGCTTGTATATGAAATAAAGATTAATAATTGAATAAAGCATATTACAGTATTAGGTATTAGCAATGGTTTATTAGAAAACTAGCGCGCTATGTATTACATGAATGTAATATACAGGGACCAACTAATTCACCTGTTTAAAAATCTAGTAAATACAAAAAAGGCCTCAAGGAGTATGTAAACTTTATCTCTAATCCCGTAAAATAAGATTTTGTGAAATATTCTCTAGGGACTAGACATATAACTTTTGTTTACGCCTGCAGAAAATTCTACTTCTCTGCAGGTTTGCTTATATTTACGTTAACGTGCATAAAAACTTTCACAGTACTTGTAAAATTACAAAATATCACATTTTTATGAAATTCTTAGTAAAATTCATTAAAAAGAAAATAATTCTTGGTTGTGCTAGTCAAAATAGGAAACAAGTTTAGAAAATTAGAGATCTGACTACCTACTAAACTATATCCGAATTTACTTGATTGTCTATTGTCAACCCATGTTCTAATAATTATTTTAATACCTAGTATTGGAAACGCTATTATATATAAGTTTTATTTTAAGAGATTATTAAAAATATTTAAAATTATTGTACTCAATATCATAATTTGCGGCATCTTTCTCATTTATGTAATGTATATAATTTTAAGGTTATAATTATTGAATATTATTGTGGAGATATTTGTACATACAAATTTATTATTTGTTTATGACAATAAATTATGCTTACATATATTTCTGTAAAAATTACATTACATTCCTTGCTGTCGAATGAAGTTCCATTCAAAAAACGTGGAGACCCATTAATTCATAATATTTACAGATTTAGGTGGCTAGCTTGAAGTTTTTTGTGTCGTTCGGACACTGAAGTAAGGTTATGTCGATATCTAAATGGTTTCTCGAAAATGTACATGGTGCGGGGTGACAGAAGATTGGAAAGAAAAAAACAACACACATTTTGATTTCGTCTGATTTGAAACGATTTGCTTTACTTTTGTCTATTGAAAATCAAAATGTGTTAACACGTTCCGTATGTACTATAACAAAAGTCCATCATTTAGTGATTGCGATAACCTAAATTCACCGGTTTGAAATTATTAACACGTGTGTACCAAATGTAGTTGAATGGTATTGATAATTGATGAAAGCTTTGTTTTTATAGTATAGTGATTTGTGCGTCTTGGACGCCTCATTAAACACTGATGATCATCGTCCATTTTTGTGGTCGCTACACCTCTTCAAACTTATGTGTTCCTGGTACGAAATCGAGATTTTTAGAAAAGACAAATTTACAGAATGTCTCTCCTGATACTTTAAATTCACCCCTTCAAACTTATGTGTTCCTGGTACGAAATCGAGATTTTTAGAAAAGACAAATTTACAGAATGTGCCTCCTGATACTTTAAATTCACCTCTTCAAACTTATGTGTTCCTGGTACGAAATCGAGATTTTTAGAAAAGACAAATTTACAGTATGTGTCTCCTGATACTTTAAATTCACCTCTTCAAACTGATGTGTTCCTGGTACGAAATCGAGATTTTTAGAAAAGACAAATTTACAGTATGTGTCTCCTGATACTTTAAATTCACCTCTTCAAACTGATGTGTTCCTGGTACGAAATCGAGATTTTTAGAAAAGACAAATTTACAGAATGTGTCTCTCCTGATACTTTAAATTCACCTCTTAAAACTTATGTGTTCCTGGTACGAAATCGAGATTTTTAGAAAAGACAAATTTACAGAATGTGTCTCTCCTGATTCTTTAAATTCACCTCTTCAAACTTATGTGTTCCTGGTACGAAATCGAGATTTTTAGAAAAGACAAATTTACAGAATGTGTCTCTCCTGATTCTTTAAATTCACCTCTTCAAACTTATGTGTTCCTGGTACGAAATCGAGATTTTTAGAAAAGACAAATTTACAGAATGTGTCTCTCCTGATACTTTAAATTCACCTCTTCAAACTTATGTGTTCCTGGTACGAAATCGAGATTTTTAGAAAAGACAAATTTACAGAATGTGTCTCTCCTGATACTTTAAATTCACCTCTTCAAACTTATGTGTTCCTGGTACGAAATCGAGATTTTTAGAAAAGACAAATTTACAGAATGTGTCTCTCCTGATTCTTTAAATTCACCTCTTCAAACTTATGTGTTCCTGGTACGAAATCGAGATTTTTAGAAAAGACAAATTTACAGAATGTGTCTCTCCTGATTCTTTAAATTCACCTCTTCAAACTTATGTGTTCCTGGTACGAAATCGAGATTTTTAGAAAAGACAAATTTACAGAATGTGTCTCTCCTGATACTTTAAATTCACCTCTTCAAACTTATGTGTTCCTGGTACGAAATCGAGATTTTTAGAAAAGACAAATTTACAGTATGTGTCTCCTGATACTTTAAATTCACCTCTTCAAACTTATGTGTTCCTGGTACGAAATCGAGATTTTTAGAAAAAACAAATTTACAGAATGTGTCTCTCCTGATACTTTAAATTCACCTCTTCAAACTTATGTGTTCCTGGTACGAAATCGAGATTTTTAGAAAAGACAAATTTACAGAATGTGTCTCTCCTGATACTTTAAATTCACCTCTTCAAACTTATGTGTTCCTGGTACGAAATCGAGATTTTTAGAAAAGACAAATTTACAGAATGTGTCTCTCCTGATACTTTAAATTCACCTCTTCAAACTTATGTGTTCCTGGTACGAAATCGAGATTTTTAGAAAAGACAAATTTACAGAATGTGTCTCTCCTGATACTTTAAATTCACCTCTTCAAACTTATGTGTTCCTGGTACGAAATCGAGATTTTTAGAAAAGACAAATTTACAGAATGTGCCTCCTGATACTTTAAATTCACCTCTTCAAACTTATGTGTTCCTGGTACGAAATCGAGATTTTTAGAAAAGACAAATTTACAGAATGTGTCTCTCCTGATACTTTAAATTCACCTCTTCAAACTTATGTGTTCCTGGTACGAAATCGAGATTTTTAGAAAAGACAAATTTACAGAATGTGTCTCTCCTGATACTTTAAATTCACCTCTTCAAACTTATGTGTTCCTGGTACGAAATCGAGATTTTTAGAAAAGACAAATTTACAGAATGTGCCTCCTGATACTTTAAATTCACCTCTTCAAACTTATGTGTTCCTGGTACGAAATCGAGATTTTTAGAAAAGACAAATTTACAGAATGTGCCTCCTGATACTTTAAATTCACCTCTTCAAACTTATGTGTTCCTGGTACGAAATCGAGATTTTTAGAAAAGACAAATTTACAGAATGTGTCTCTCCTGATACTTTAAATTCACCTCTTCAAACTTATGTGTTCCTGGTACGAAATCGAGATTTTTAGAAAAGACAAATTTACAGAATGTGTCTCTCCTGATACTTTAAATTCACCTCTTCAAACTTATGTGTTCCTGGTACGAAATCGAGATTTTTAGAAAAGACAAATTTACAGAATGTGTCTCTCCTGATACTTTAAATTCACCTCTTCAAACTTATGTGTTCCTGGTACGAAATCGAGATTTTTAGAAAAGACAAATTTACAGAATGTGTCTCTCCTGATACTTTAAATTCACCTCTTCAAACTTATGTGTTCCTGGTACGAAATCGAGATTTTTAGAAAAGACAAATTTACAGAATGTGTCTCTCCTGATACTTTAAATTCACCTCTTCAAACTTATGTGTTCCTGGTACGAAATCGAGATTTTAAGAAAAGACAAATTTACAGAATGTGTCTCTCCTGATACTTTAAATTCACCTCTTCAAACTTATGTGTTCCTGGTACGAAATCGAGATTTTTAGAAAAGACAAATTTACAGAATGTGTCTCTCCTGATACTTTAAATTCACCTCTTCAAACTTATGTGTTCCTGGTACGAAATCGAGATTTTTAGAAAAGACAAATTTACAGAATGTCTCTCCTGATACTTTACATTCACCTCTTCAAACTTATGTGTTCCTGGTACGAAATCGAGATTTTTAGAAAAGACAAATTTACAGTATGTGTCTCCTGATACTTTAAATTCACCTCTTCAAACTTATGTGTTCCTGGTACGAAATCGAGATTTTTAGAAAAAACAAATTTACAGAATGTGTCTCTCCTGATACTTTAAATTCACCTCTTCAAACTTATGTGTTCCTGGTACGAAATCGAGATTTTTAGAAAAGACAAATTTACAGAATGTGTCTCTCCTGATACTTTAAATTCACCTCTTCAAACTTATGTGTTCCTGGTACGAAATCGAGATTTTTAGAAAAGACAAATTTACAGAATGTGTCTCTCCTGATACTTTAAATTCACCTCTTCAAACTTATGTGTTCCTGGTACGAAATCGAGATTTTTAGAAAAGACAAATTTACAGAATGTGTCTCTCCTGATACTTTAAATTCACCTCTTCAAACTTATGTGTTCCTGGTACGAAATCGAGATTTTTAGAAAAGACAAATTTACAGAATGTGCCTCCTGATACTTTAAATTCACCTCTTCAAACTTATGTGTTCCTGGTACGAAATCGAGATTTTTAGAAAAGACAAATTTACAGAATGTGCCTCCTGATACTTTAAATTCACCTCTTCAAACTTATGTGTTCCTGGTACGAAATCGAGATTTTTAGAAAAGACAAATTTACAGAATGTGTCTCTCCTGATACTTTAAATTCACCTCTTCAAACTTATGTGTTCCTGGTACGAAATCGAGATTTTTAGAAAAGACAAATTTACAGAATGTGTCTCTCCTGATACTTTAAATTCACCTCTTCAAACTTATGTGTTCCTGGTACGAAATCGAGATTTTTAGAAAAGACAAATTTACAGAATGTGTCTCTCCTGATACTTTAAATTCACCTCTTCAAACTTATGTGTTCCTGGTACGAAATCGAGATTTTTAGAAAAGACAAATTTACAGAATGTGTCTCTCCTGATACTTTAAATTCACCTCTTCAAACTTATGTGTTCCTGGTACGAAATCGAGATTTTAAGAAAAGACAAATTTACAGAATGTGTCTCTCCTGATACTTTAAATTCACCTCTTCAAACTTATGTGTTCCTGGTACGAAATCGAGATTTTAAGAAAAGACAAATTTACAGAATGTGTCTCTCCTGATACTTTAAATTCACCTCTTCAAACTTATGTGTTCCTGGTACGAAATCGAGATTTTTAGAAAAGACAAATTTACAGAATGTGCCTCCTGCTACTTTAAATTCACCTCTTCAATTTATGTGTTCCTGGTACGAAATCGAGATTTTTAGAAAAGACAAATTTACAGAATGTGTCTCTCCTGATACTTTAAATTCACCTCTTCAAACTTATGTGTTCCTGGTACGAAATCGAGATTTTTAGAAAAGACAAATTTACAGAATGTGCCTCCTGCTACTTTAAATTCACCTCTTCAAACTTATGTGTTCCTGGTACGAAATCGAGATTTTTAGAAAAGACAAATTTACAGAATGTGTCTCTCCTGATACTTTAAATTCACCTCTTCAAACTTATGTGTTCCTGGTACGAAATCGAGATTTTTAGAAAAGACAAATTTACAGAATGTGTCTCTCCTGATACTTTAAATTCAGCCCGCTCGGGTTAGACAGCCGGTTTTGTATAAATGTTATTTTAAAATCTCCTTTAGATGTGAACTGTGGAAAACTTATAGGGAACTAGAACTCATATAATTCATATATATCCTGACATATCTCAGTCGTTATGTACATTGAGAAAAATCCCATAAACCGGCTCAAGAAATAGCACTGGAGAACAACATTGGAAAATCAATTGGAGAAGAAGACAGACAGAGATATTGTTAATAATATATAATATACAGGGGGTTTCATAAGAAAAACATATGCAATTACGTTTATCTACTACACGATCGACCCCGTATACTTTTGTTACGCCAAAAAACGGGCAACTTAAAACCAAAAGTGACATATTATGCGAGCGTTTCTTCCAAAAAAAAGTTACTTGAAATTTTATCGTATTTATACCTGACTTTTGGTCCTCACAGTATATACAGGGTGTTTCGTAATCTGTGGAACGCATTTACAGATGTGACAGGACATCTCAAAAAAATTATAAAAGTTATTATATAAGAATTTGTAAATCCGTCAATTGAAATTTTGGTACGCTTATTACACGTAAAAGACTCAATATTAAGAGCAATTTAATGTTAATTAATACCTACAGATTGACACATTTTCGGCGGTTGAATACTCTTTATTCCCCCAATGCAGTCAATGTCAAAAACTAATTGTTCAATTTCCTGATTTACAAATTTTTGAAGAAAAACTTAAAAAACGAAAACAAAATTAGAACTTTGACACCCTGTATATCTGCCATAAACTTTTTTAAGTTATTCGAGATGCCCTATCACCTCTGTGCATCCCACATATTATGTATATAAAAGTTAATTCATATTTGTGTAAATTACTATAATTCTTAATGTTGTGTTAAAAGTAACATTAACCACAATATTATGGCGTTGTAGAAAAAGTACCATTCACAAGATTCCCATAAAAAAGAAAATATAAAAAATAAATCTTTAGTATAAATACATCTATGGGAATGAGAGCATCTAATTAATATACAACAGGAAAGTAATTATTAAAAATAATGCTATTGTTTTCCCGAACTTCCCACAGTCAGGTATCATAAATAACTATATTTTAGAAACGACGAATAATATTTTTTAATGTGGGAAGAAAGATTTTACTGCTACTATGTGTGTGAAAATCTGCACTTCCTTTATATTTCCTTAAAAATAAAGACAGGTAATTGTAATACTTTTATTATACTCATGACCGTATGTGGACAAATGTTTTAGGGGCGAGGTTAGACAGTGGTTTTATTGTAATAAAAAGTAAACATTTTCCTAAACCAAAAATCCTTTCGTCCATGAGATGCGTAACTTACCCGATGCACCAAAAATATGGTGAGCCTACCAATGAAAGCATGGTAATGTGAAGCAAATTTCCAACATAACTTAAAGTCTTGTTACATTATGTAACAAGCAATTCGTAAATAAAGCCTCCTGCTAGGGAATTCGGGCGTATCTAGTGTTGGCACTAGGATTTAATGAAGCTGTTACTTCTTGTCCGGCTATCGTTTCTGAACTTTATTTCAACGGGCATCTTGCCTGCTCACACTAGCTGTCGCCACACATCTTGTTATTATTCGTCTCTCGTGCTAGGCTATGCTCTTCGTAAAAATTTGAATAACATTCCCGATTGTCGATCACCACTGATGAGTTGTGGATCAACGTAACGGCCCTCAGAAAATTATATCGGGAAAAATATTCGTCTGTGATTTCCTGAATCCACACACTAAATAAAGTCGAACGGGCTAAGTCTGGAGAATACAGGGCATGCGGCAGTGCCACCTAGCCTAATTCAACCAATTTGGCCGTAGTGATATTAGGTGAACAGAGTAGTTTTTGCGGGCCAAACGATGTCATATTTTCTTCAGTTATATATGGAACCTGGTAAATAAATCCCTATAATACTGATCGTTCTTCCGTTCACCAAATAGTCAATGTGGATCATACCGACCGATAACAAAAAACCAAACTTGCCCACTTCGAAGGATATCCGACGTAAACAAGAATACGATGCAAGGTTGCCAATTATCATACCATCCTCCTAGTTTGCCATCATGTTGTTTTCTTTTTTTAATAAAACACAGGCATAAATTTTCCAAATAAATATTTAATATAAAATTTAGAAAATGATAAAAGTCAAATTGACACTCTTGCACAAAACTGAAACACTGAAATTTCTTATTAATTATATCTATCTTTGATATAATTATCTGTTTCAAAAAATATTTATCGTTTTTAATATCTAAAAAAAAATATATATACAAGTAATGTTATTATTGCTAATATATCTTTCTTTATACAATTCGTTGTGCATATATTTCAATTTAATAAATATTCGAATTAGCAATATAAAATCATATTGCGTATAAGATCTAAGCAGTCTAGAATTACAATTTCACAAAAAAATACCTTTTGTGTTAAAAGGGTATAGTGTCACACAGAAAGTACGCATCAAATAATGTCAAGTAGCATACATGTGACTTTTCTGACCTGTCAAAATTGCCATTTTTTCCAGGAAATGTAAAAAGATTGCTTTATTTTATAAAATATCAAAAAATGTCTTCAGAAAAAAGTTGGTGGTTGGTGCAAAAGCCCCTAAGCTAGATGCAAGAAATGGTTTTAATTTGCTTTAAAATGAAACTTGAATCTCAAATACGCTTATTTTAGAGAGAAAATAAAAGGTTTTATTTTAATTAAATGCTAAGGAAAAAAATCCCAGATGATGCCTAGCTACTTTCTGTGTGACACTGTAAATTATTGTTTTTTTAAAATTACATTATTTTGTTCTGTCTACAATAGAAGAATTGCAGGTCATAATAATACGTAGAATTAACTTTTACAGTTATAATAAATAATAACATGTTCCCTTACATCGTCATTTTAAACAAATATAGGGATATAGCTGACAATTTGAATTTTATTGTTCTACAATGTATTCGTGAAGAAACTATGAACATCCTTTTTTCTGTTAAATGTATATATGACTTGCAAAGCTTAATATATAATATTACTTTGGTATAATATAAAAATAAATGTACTATTTACAGTGTATTTATATCACAAAAATCATAATAAAAGTGTACGAACCTTAATAGCCTTTAAATATACTTTTTAGTTCAATATAGCTAAAATCTTACGTAAGTATGTGGAGGTATTTGTAATAAATTATATTTCATAATTAATTTTTAAATTGACTGTTTTATTGGAAATTTCATTTGCACATTTGTTTAATTTAATAAAAGTCTAAAATGAACGAGATACATAATTTTACAACCCAGAGACCAAACAACAGGCATAGGGTCAATCTAGGTGCGCTTTAAAGCGCGGGAAATTTAAATATATAAATAGAACATGCACATAATGCGGAAGTTTTTGTGGAAAGTATAAGGTGATAGGTTTTGACTAAACCCAGGTTAATTTACTTTTAAAGGTTTAGATTTTGTTTTTCTTTTTGTTTGCCAAGTCTGGCGTTCGATACAGCAATTATAGTCTAAGCGAATGAAGCCAAATAAAACATATTTCTTCTTAATTTGAAAAAGTAGTCAATTCTTAAGTGGAGTTGTAATTTTAGTGTTTGAAAGAAAGTCAAGTCTCCACAAAATAAGTTTAATAGAATTTATCAGCCATAGATCTTTCGAGACTAGACCAGTCACATCATCAGTGGCAAGTCAAGAATCCTTGTTTAACACAAAAATAATTTCATGGGGGCGCATTTATGGCCAAGCTAGATATATTTTGCGTGCTATTTAGTGACATTCCCTGTATTTTATTGAATTGTGTATGAAAAATAAGTTTTGATTTACATATTTGATTTGATTGAATGATTGATTTGGCGTTAAAAACAATTTCTGCAAATGAATATGTTTTTTTCTTTCAATGTATGTAGTAATTTTAATTATATATATACAGGGTGTTGCTATATTCGGCGGACAACGCTCTACCCCAGAAAGTTCTCGCTAATTCATGCATTTTGCTTAGTTGTATAGATACAGGATGTCAAAGGCCCAACAATTTAATGACCGATATGTCATTTATAGAAGTCAAATTTTGACATAAACAATCTTTTTTGAAGGTCAATAAAGTTATTATTATTATTTTAAAAAATTAACTAGTGGCATGCTATCCGGTTAATAACACTATTTATCCCCGTCTTTTCACGCCACTGGAATAAATATATTTTTTAAACTCCCTGTTCATTTTTGCTTAAAAACCAATAACTTTGTATGTATATAAATATTGTAAATTGAATGTATTGGGGTGAAAAATATAACACCTAGGCGTGTAATAATACACTGGTAAATAAATTCATAGTTCCCTTTAATAACATTTCTTTTTCATACACAACTGCAAAACACAAGGGATAAAAAGGTACTTTAGTCACGCGGTTTATCGATATTTTATGCACTTTGGAAAAATATTTAAAAGAAGAAAATCCATTACGGAACATTAGAAAATCTCATGAAGGTTATTGTGTAGTTATTATATTGTTGATCTATCAAAATCCGTTCAAAATCATGTGTATTCTTATATGTTGTTATAACAATTGGTAAATAATTTACTTTTAATCCCTAGTGTACGACAACCAAGTTTCAGTTTACTGGGCCAACATAAATACATAAATGTTAGAAACAAATGTTAGCATCTACGTGGGAAGGAAACTCACAACTTTTCAGTTGTCTAGCACAAATTAAATGTGATAGAGATATCTGATAACTATTGAATATTCTCTGTAGTTTTAAGATATATTTTTCAATTGCAACCAAGTAAAGAACAGTAAATGTGGCGACAGCGGATACAGTTACGAAACGTTGGTTCAGACCATCGACTTTCGATCTCTCACAGGATTTATTCCTATGGGAATATGAAGATATTTTGAATCTAATAAAATAAAAATAAAATTGACTAATTGCAATTATCGTAAACAGATTTGCTGACTGTTCAATGAATCCTTTCAAGCGCCATTTGCACAAATGCCTAACAAATTTAAACTTGTGATTTTGATAATTATATTCACGTTCAGTTGAAATTGTTTATTTGCCTGTGGGCCTGACGCTCTTTTACTTCACTACTTAAATCAATATTTATTTTTACAATTACGGCTAGAAGCTACATACCATTACTATTAAATCAAACATAATTGTCTGGTAATTGGGTTGGACAATAAAGATTTATTTATTCAACCATTAGTCACTGAATAACAATTCTACTTTTGGTTAAGAGGAAGCAGTGAGCCGACTAAATTGAATTTAGTTTATAATCATATGTCAAATAATTTAGCAACATTTACAGTAGTTTTTCATATTTAGTAGAATGTTAAGAATACTGGAATGAACAAATAAATAAATGTGCAAAGGAAACTTACTTATAATTCATAATAAATATCTGGACGTACCTTATCAAATTAACAGATCTATTCAAGTTTACTTATTCGATGTTATGTTTTCTAAACTACAAATCAAATAATCTCAATGCATACCATGCGAATTCCACGCTCCTTCCGCAGCCAAGGCAGATTGCGCCTGTGCCACAGCCGCACTACGTTGACCTTGCCGCATAATTTCATCGGCAGGAGCGCAATGAGGCCTAGGACCCGGTTCTGGCGTATACGTAAACGTCAAACCAGTAGCGTATATGATGCCATCGTTGCGAACCAAAGACACTGGGACCTGTGTTGGTTGTCTTACCCATAGCCACTCACCTCTGAATTGAGATATGTCCGGCACAACGCACAACATGCTCTCTTGGCATCGGTACATGGTTTCAGCTTCAACATCACCAAACCACACTTGCAGCGATGGTGAGAAATTATCACCAGTCAACTCTAACATAGCAACGTCTCCTCCACCGTTTAAATGTAGACTGTGGACTATTGGTACTGGTGTTACTGGCGATCTGAAATATAATAATAATAACTAAACAAACAAACGAAAAATATTTCAACTAGGTTGAGAGCGTATAGTATATCACCGATATACAGAGAAATTAAAATAACTCTCATTATTGCATTTGAATACAAATTTTGACTAACATTACATAAACATAAATAATAATAATAAATTACTTTATTGTGATTATAATTTTTACAACAAATTACATCACAAAATCTTATCTTAACCGTACATTTATGGAACAAAATACCTACATTAATTTACAAAAAGAAACAAAAAAAATGAAAAAAAAAGAAGTCAAGCTAAACGGAAAATATTATACATATCAATAACCATTGTCCATATTATTTACAAAATAAAACACCACATATAATAAAGCACCTTACATATTTACAAAATATATCAAATCAAATTGTACAACCCATTCATAAAATCAATCATTGCCAAGAATCAGTAAATGGCTCTTAAACGTTCTACGTATAAAATACGTATATGCTGAATAAAATTAAATCAAAAAATAAACGGTTAAAATGAAAGCACGAATAATAACAAACAATGAAGCAATTAAATAATTACAATTCATTAGTACACAATAAAATATAACATTTTTTTATTTAAGAATACATTTTGTTATCAAATAATTGAAGAATGTGGTGGTAGTACCAAAGGTTTTTTTTGAACCGTTTTTGTTGTAATAGATGGGGACAGTCATTAAAATTGTTAATTTTTAAAGAAAAAAACTTGGTCTGTAAATATTCGACGTACCTACTGCCAGTGAGTCAAAATTAAATCTGTTTAATATTGCTTGATGGATACAACCTCTTGCAGGAAAACTCCCCAACACTTTTAAAAGAAAGATAATTAAAAAACTTGCACTTTAGGTACTCCAACCTGATCTCTGATCTTATGAACCGTGTAGTAGGCGCACCATACAAATGATGATATTACAGGTGTTGGTAATGACCAATCAACTAGGCGTATACACAATCATCTGGGGATGTTCCCATTTTGAGGTCGGGTGATAAGATCTGAGATTGGCAACTACAGCCCGATTTCCGTTCAACCTCTGTTTCTACTTTCAATTCACTTCTGCCTTACATCCTTATCTCTTAATAGTTTTGCTGTTTTATCAGAGGATATATTATATAGATGTCTAGAGTTAGTTTTAATATTAAAAGCGTTTCTCAGAACCTTGATAACGTGGCTAGTATCTTTAAAAGTAACTGGGATTAGTCTGGATCTATCGACTGATTCATGCTCATTTGTATTTCGCTGACAACCTAGTCTAAATACATGAGATGCTGCTAAATTTGGACAGATTTGTTGTGTCAGAGAGACAGCCAAAGCATCAACATTTTGATGAGAATCCGCTGCCTCAGGATGTCCAAATATTATGATGATCCTTTTACGCCTTTCACGATCATTGTACTCGGGGAACATTTCTTCTTGGTCTTCATAATTGTGAAAAACCTGAAGTGTTCTCGAGAATGCCTATACGAGTGTTCAGTGCCTCGTTCACTTCAACTTGTTTTTCTAATTTAGAATGGTTAAAATAATATATCGGTGATTTCGATGTCATGTGAGAAAATCACTTGATTTAACAATAGCAAAAATATGCATTTGACTAAAGAATATCGAAATATATTTTGGCAAATTCCATATATTATTTAAAAAAATATTATAAATACAATTAAATAACTCGTACCTCACAGGTCCCATGCCTTCGTAGAATTGATACTCCGCTTTATCCGTAGATATTATTGTCCAGCACGCACCATCGTTGATCATCTCCTTGTTAGGTTCTTTAGGACATGGTGTAGCTTGAAATTGAATTATTCTTTCTTGGGATAGGCACAGGTACATTCGTTCCGTGTCTTTCATATAAAAGGCACATTTGTGAAGCTGTGAGACAGGATCGTCAGCTTCAAGAAGAGCTTGCTGCTTGTCAACCTTCAAGAAATATAAATAAATTAAATAACATCCAGTTTTAAATGAATCAATAGGTTGCATCCTTCCGCTATGATGAGAACTGTGACCATAACTTTGTGAGAAATCCATCTCCACATGCCGTAGTTATAAATGGGTATTTTAAAGTATGATTATATATACCGTCGTATATACCTATACATTAGACGCCTTAACTTAGTTAAATATCTTTCTTTCGTTTATATATAATAAAGATATTCAACTAAGTTGAAGGCGTCTAGTATATCACCGATATACAGAAAAATCAAATAAATTAACATGTACGAATTAAAAAAAATTCTATGCCACAAGTGGGATTTGAACCCACATCTCCCGATTGCCGGTCAGGTGTTTTACCAATTAAACACATATATGGAACTTATTTAATTCGAACTTGCCTTGCTTCCTATATGCACTGCTACGTTTCAATCTTCAATTCAATATGTATATACAGGGAGTTTCAAAAAGACGCGGCAATATTTATGGAGGTTTCCAGGATATAAGGTGTTAAAGTTTTTTTGGTAAATAATGGTTTTTTTAATTAAGTCCAATATTTCCTTACCGAATTCTTTGAAATCAGCGTTGTTGCTAGAAACAAGGAGCTCATATGGCCCTAACTAGATGAAAATTATTAAGTCCAGGGCGGGGCAACTTAATAAAAATTATTGACAAAAAAAATTTCCATGCCACTGACTGTAATTTAATTTTCGATATTGCCTTGAGATAAAGCATTTTTATCTCTTGTATTTTTTTCATATGTTGCTTCGATTACCAGATCAAAATTTGAAACATTTTTATTGAACATACCAAGAGTACCTATTTACGAATAATTCTACTACAAAATTAGTAACGTTGCTGTTATTTGACTGTGCTAGAAATGTTAAAATGTACTAAATCTTGGAGAGGTCCTAATCAAATATAAATTTCAATGAATTGGTTTTATTGAAAGGGAACAAATACGAAGTTAGAATTGATGATGGTTTATAGAAGACAAAATGTAGCACAATGTATTGAGAGTAAAAAGTTGCATGAATATAGGTACATTTTATACAGGGTGTTTCAAAAAGACGCGACAATTTTAACACGTTCACTGCCACCCATTTTCGGCTGATTTTAGTCAGGAGCCGATTCGATTTTTTTCAATACATAGATATTTTGAGGTTGAAATGTCTCAAAGTCTATTTTTAAGGTTGGATTTTTGGATTTTATTTCAATTTTGACATATTTTTTTGTGGTTCTTTTAAGAGCCGGCGGCGGCACTGATACTTCAATATGCACCCTGAGCACAGTTTAATATACAGTTACTTCACCTCGTGTCGACACCTTTGTTATCTCTGTCTTAAAAGCAATTCGCCGCCGCTTATAGTTGTTATAGATAGTATCTTATAGTATATATAGATATAGTATAATATAGTAGCGGGCCACAATGTGGCTGGGATTGCGACGAGCCGATGCCGTTTTTAGCGTCTACTGACCCTTCTTATCTATTGTTATTATTCTATGCCCTGAGTGCCAACTGGCCTAAGAACAGCATTTTACCGCCGCTCTTTTAAGAGCCAGCGGCAATGGCTCACATATGAACTTGGCTCTTATAAGAGCCACCGGCAGGGAACGTGTTAAGGAGGTGATTTCTCAGGTGAGTTTATGAAAAGTTTCGGTAAACATGCAGTATAGTTGTACTAAATTGTGGTCTGACCGCGCCACTGTAAAGCGATGTTTGACTTAATTAAAAAAAGTTATTTACAAAAAAAAACTTTAAAACCTTGTATATTCGAAACAATGCTTTCTGGACGTATGTTTATGGGAACTTTTTTTCATAAAACGACCTGAGAAAGCACCCCCTTAAATATTGTCGCATCTTTGTGAAACACCCTGTAAATATTTTACATCAAATAAACATTTTGATTTGAACAAAAAGTAGTTTTTCCATCCAGTTTGCGATCTCAACTTTAATCGTTTTCAGTTTTATATCATAAACAGAAAACATGTTTACATTTTCGACTTTTTTAAAGTACCTAAGTAATTCCAAGAATGCATTGAAATAACAAGATTACAGAGCTATTTGTAAATTGTAAAAACTAAAAACACATAGGTAAGTAGTTTAGCTCATTTAGGAATGCATAAGTTGTAGCATATTTTAATGAACATTGCGACATAATGTAACCATAATATATTTTAAATATTACTGTTTAGATTAAATCTGTGAACGCAAAAGCAAAATAAAATTAATAAAAAATCACGGTTCAATAAATAATTCTTAACACATTATAAAAAGTAATTCCCCTATTACGCACGTTCTTTAATAAAAAATGCTTTATTAAAAAAAACTTTAAAAATTACCTTCCTAATGATCAACCTAGGCAACGCCATACCCGTAACAGAACACACCAATTTCACAGTGGCCCCATAATGGATAAACCCGTCTCTAACTTGGAACTCTTCACTTTCTGACTCATTGTCATCTAACAGATGTATGGTGAATGCACCCCACTGTGTTGAACTGGCATGAAAATGACCATTCTCCACATGTAAGTAACGCGTAGAGACAGTCTGCGACCTTAACCTATTGAATAACGCCACTTTTGAACCACTTGCTATACACAAGTCTGAATTTTTTAGACTCTGTTTTTTCTTCGAAGGTTTTGATATTACTTTAATCCTTTTACTATGAAACACACCGATATCATGACCCGTCCCGTAAAACATTTTCACTGACAACATAAAATGTTTTCTTTTATCAGAATCTGAAATGTATAACGTTTTTGCGGCACAATATTGTTTGCCGTTATTCAAATCTAATTGTTGCATATCTTGATCCGAATTACCGATGCCGATAAAAGCGCACAGTTGTGATGTGGTTTCCGATTCACCTTCACGTAACATTTGCTCCTGGCGTAGCCGCCAGCCGTCACCAAAGAGATAAATACATGGCGGTGGACAGAAGAATCTTTTCTCGTTACCATAGGATTTCTGGGCCACCTTTGCATGCAGTATGACAATCACCATGTCCGACCTTTCACGCAAGTATCGCTCCATCGCCTCTCTCGTGAGCCTGCGGTCTTCTCCTCGGTAGCCCCCTAAAAGGATAATAAAAATAATGAAATGATTGTCATTTAACGAACCAAATCAGCAGCATATCTTAAATCATTATATTGAAATGTAATACGGAAAATTTTGGTCAAAATATTATTTAGATAAGTACCTTTATGTTTAACACTGGTTCTAATTATATATGGTGACACAAAAAATAATACACATGCTGTCTAAACTAAACCTATATCTTAATTTCGATGATTTCAATATGTGGAAAAATCTACATCACTGGTTAATGAGCTGATTTATACGGATTTGAGGAAAATTTGGATTGACAAGAAGCGAAACTAAGTAGGTATGCTTGTCAACCCAGACAGAATTATAGTTCTAGATTTCCTAGTCAATTGGGAGTAGGTACTTTTTTTCACACACCCTATTTTTGAATAAATAATGTTGAAATTTTAAATTTTTTTGGCCAAAATTGCATTGATTTAACAAGGAACTCAACTAGAGTTTGGCTCACCAAGTACAGGATGGTCGCTAATTAGTTAAAGTAGTAATTTTTCTCATATGGGACACTCTGTATATTACTCAATAGCTCGAAAGACGAAGAAAAATGATTTAAGACAATGTTTCATGTCCCTATACCTAAATCATCAAGGTCACTGAATAAAGCCGCCTTTTGTGGAGGGTGATCACGTACATTTTACTCAATAGCTATCTCCGTTAATTTTTATCACACAGTATACTTTAAATTAGCAAAGTTGTAGCATTGTTGCAGAATCGTCAGATTATGGTACCAGAAATGACAATGGATTGACATAGTCATTTCTGTCATAGTCATAATCTGACGGTTCCGCTTGCTAATTTAATAATACTGTATGATCAAAATTAACGGCGATAGCTATTGCGTAAAATATACGTGATCACCTTGTACAGGTTGAAATTTACCACCCCCTTAACTTTTTCATTTTTAAATTTAGAAAGAAATATGAAAGTTGTATAGTAAATTTTCTATTTTTGTAGTACCGAGACCCAGATGAAAACTATTATTATAAAATATTACTAACAATTCCCATACAAAAAAAAAACAGTACTTAGTAGTGGTTAGGCTCGTTGCTAAGTATCCACAGAATTTTATTCAGAATTTCTAAAATCATATCTGTTAACAATGCAATGTGTAGCTAATAATTTAATTGAGGCTTAGTGGACCAAGTATTGAAACATTCTACCCTTGAGTTTACTAAAGTATATATCTACCCCTGGGTCTATTAAAGATTATTGTACTTAATGACCATTTTTAATTTTAATGAGTTGTGAATTTTTAAACTTGACATTAGGTATTTTACAGGCTACCTGCTTAGGTAAGTAATTGAAATTTTGTAAATCTGCTGATGTTAGTGTTTATGCAACCTAGTAAGTTTCAGCAACTATCTGCAAACTTTCAGTTTTTATGAATCAATCAAGTTATTTACCTGGTACCACGGCTCCAGCAAACCGGGGATACATAGCCCCATGTTGAGGTGGTGGTGTCGGAGGAGATTGTGCATGGGCAATACCCGGCAAACCATACTGATGGGGCATCTTCTCTAAAGGTTTCCAACTACCTAACCTCACTTGAGTTTTAATCAAATATTTCTAGATCGCCACAACTTTGAACATAAACATTTTGGATCACAATGTTTTATTAATACGTATTTCACAAAACTATGCATTACTAGTATTTTTCATGGTTTTCACAAAATTTTAATTAATGTAACACACAGATGTTATAAAATTATTGCAAAAAATGTATTTTTTATTTTAATTACGCGATATGAAAACAAACTCAAATGTAAACACTGTAAACAAACATCACGTTGCGTTGACTAGGACGTTACTTCTTCACATGTAGGTAATCATGAATATTATACATAAATGAATGATTGTTTTATTTTTTAGCTACCGCTATCCGTGGGAACAAAATGTTATATTTATTTGTATTCTGTTTGTGCATGTATGTGGATGGGTACCTCTCCCCCTCTATTTTTATCCAAGCTGCAACACCCTATCTATTTCCTATGTATCCTCATCCTTGTCGAAAAACACCTGTTTATTAGTTGATTTTCCGACAGTCCAGCCAACTTTATTTTTTTAAATTAAATTTTACTCAATTTTTCATGAACTAACTAATCATGAAACGTCATAGTGAAAAAATTAAATTTTAGTATTGACAATTCATCACACATTTTTTTATAGATTTGATAACAGGTTATGTTTAAAATTAATTACTAGTAGTATCACAGCTTACATTTGTATAGTATGCTGTGGTGCCTATTATATGTAGCTGTGGTATTACCGTATAAATATATTAATTCGAGTTGTTTATTTGTAAATTTGAAGTAAGTATGCATGTTACAATAAGTTATAAGTAATGAATATACAATTATGACGATCTCAGTATACATACTTAGTGCATTTATTATTATATTTCATGTTATTAGTGAATTTCCTTTAATAGTTTACATTTTAAATAATTGTATCTGGTTTCATACGAATACTGTCAAATAAGAAAGAACAGTTAACAGTAAAAGCACTGATAAGAACAATAACCCAAATAGTTACTTGTATAATCTCCCATCTCTAAAGAGAAAGTATAAAGTATGTTACACAGTTACCGTACGCCGTCCGTATGTATTTGTACGGTTAGCGACAGCCCATATTCATTGCTAATTTCTATCACTTACTAACATTACACTGAACATTAAGAGGCCTCTTTATCGTTATACGATTAGAGAATCCTTTATAGGTAAAAGTTTTTCATAAAAATATGAATAGTGATAATTATTATTATAAGCATAATCTTAAAGTAGGTCTACACAGCAACAAAACACAAAACCAGTCAAGTCATCTTTTTTAAAAACAATGCTCAAAGTCGAATTTTCGCCATTCACCGATTATAACCGCGGTTATGATGACAGTTGCCCTTGGTTTTGTCCCTTCCTCACAACCGAATCAAACCGCTTCTAGCCCGCGTGAACGAGCGAGAAGTAACCGGGGTGATGCTATCTATTTATTTAACAATTTTTTGTATTTTGTGAGGTTATGTAGTTAAGTAAAAGATTATAAACAACATTATTTGTTCTATGGTCACATCATATCAATGGACTTATTTTTTTTAATAGTGAAGCGACAATTATTTTAAGCAGTTTTGAATTCGATTCAAAAAGAAACGTACCATAAGTTGGTGAATGTTCTGCAAAGAGCTGACAATAAAAACCTTTTAAATATACATCATAAACACACTTTTCTTGTTCCATAATACCCACATAACATATGTATCGTAGATATTTGAATGGACCGATAATAACTCAGCTCATCGGCAAGGTTACTTTTGGTTAAACCGCGAAGGAACAATGACGTAATGAAGGGCTTTTTCGTGACGTCAGCATAGTGAAACCGGCAATAACCGTGGTCGCGTGAATGCAAAAAGTTAAACCATTTATAACCGGTTATAATCGGTGAATGGCGAAAATTCGACTCATGTCATACCGATATGTTTTTTTGACAATTGACATTAACTTATCATCATGTCATAGTCATTAGTCATAATAAGGTTTGTTGTTATGTTTATTTATATTTTATATCTATCATGCTAACTAAATTTTTATTTTGATTTTCTGTGCTTGTGTTTAATAAAAATAAGTCCTATTTTACGCAGAGCATAGTACCTAGGTACTAACGGTCTTCACGAAAGAAAACTAGGACATTCAAGGTCATTTATTTCACTGAAATAAAAATTACAGAAAATTGAGTTGTAAACATAGCTTAATATTTTGACTTCGCGCACTGACCAAAGTACAGGGAACGTCGTAAAAAAACTGTTTTTGTTATTGCAAAATATCATCAAAACACAAAAAATGCCGTTTGTCATTAAAATTTTTTTTTTATTAATAAGATGGTTAAGCAACACGTAATATCGCCAATGAATTAGGAATATGTACACAAATATACAGTTTTTCTGGACGACACACGGAGAACGGAGAATATTACTGATGTCACTGTGACGTGTAACTTGTAACCTATAAAAGTGACATTTCAAATTAACATTTTTTATTGATAGACTTAACAATTTTTTTTTTGGTGACGACCGTACGCTTTTTACATAATCGTGTTAAATGTGACACTTACTTTAGATATCAAATTGAAATGCCAAATTTCAGCAATTAAAAATAATCATTTATTTACTCCTTCCTCGTGCTACACATTGAACAATATACTATCACAGCTAACATACACACATGTTAGCTGTGATAGTATATCTGTGATACTATTATCTATGACAAGTAATATTGTAATTTTCAATTATATCGAGCCCTCGGCAAGAACTTTTGCAAATTGAAAACCTTCACCTTTCCGAAGTTTGCAAATGAAAATTCCACATTAAGCAGGTAATATTTTCTCTGGTAAAAGCAGGTGTAGGGTGATCTTTTGTAAAACTCAATATACCAGACATGCTTTATGTCATCGTAGTTTAGATTGATAAAAATAGCTAATTATGAGTAGGTAGGTACTTTTAATTATTAATTTATCATTGTTTACAATTACAAAATATCAAGGCAAGTAGCTATATCTTCTACTTGCTGAAATTTTAGTTTCGAATGACAAGGACTATTTTTATTTTGCTGAAAACAAGTGGATTTCTGCATTTTAAAATTCACTAGGTATTCATTGTACCGTACCATGTGTTGTGCCGTAAAGGTATTATTTAATTTGTGCGAGAGCGAGAGATCGTCCTTCGTCACGTGGACGTCGAGGATGTCGGGGTTATAGCTGGGGCGTGGGAAAATCTGGTGTGGGAAAGAGTGGGTGGCCGATACTTTTATTTCATGTAGTGTCGCGGTGTCTATTATGCTGAAGCGACGTTGCAAGATTGTCAGTTATAGTGTTTATATTAGTAGCCAAATGTATAAAAACCTATGCATGCATGTTATGATACTGGTGGTATTAGGTATTTGTTAAGCATTGTCCTATGCGAGATTAACGATATCTTTTATTTTATTTAAGTACTTTAAAAATATTATTTTGTGTCAAGAATATTTTTTTATTATCTACGATATAAAATTGGAAATTCTAGATTATTGAAAACATTTTAAAGTACTTTTTCAGATTCGTTAGTGGTATAATTGTTAAGCATGCCCCTAATCCTAATAGTTTAAGTTAGATTGTTTTTTTTTTTGTGAAAATTCAATAAGTATTTTGGAGAAACAAAAGTTTTTTAACAATATAATATATCACTTCCCTATACCTAAAAAGAATGTTTCTGAAATATTTTAATTTTCTTAATTATCAAAGTTTAATTCGCACAATAAACTAATGGGCTGCAGTGTGCAGTGGTGGACGGTGCTTTCGGCCGAGTCGGTAGACTTGCCTATGCCTCGTAGTTATTGACTAATTGACTACATAGTCGTGGATGCTGGCGGATGGCAGTCGAGGACCGTGGTTCGGATTCCACTCTAAACAGTAGGTCCACAGCTACGCTGGTTGAATGTCTATATAATGACTAGATTCCAATAATACAAGAAAACGAAAAAAACGGGCAATGAAAAAAATCATTTTACATTAATCTAACTATTTTCTATAACTGTCGTAATAATCCATTGCAGAGAGGAGTAAATATGTATTGAAGGAGACGACGCCGTTTTATTTCTATCAATATATATTTTCTATAAACTTCAAATATATCATAGATAAGATAAAGGCTGCATCCACAGTGTGGATGATGTAACGCTCTTGGGGTCGAGAAATAGAGGGTTTAAATTCAGATATATTTATTTTTGTTACAATTATTATTAGTAGTCATTAGTAATTCCGAAATGTCCTCTACATAGTGTGAAAAATTATATGCCTATTCAGAAAAAATTCTACTAAATTCGTACACGAAAAATTAATATGTTCAGGTATATACGGCGTGCTTGACAAAGTGGTTATTCTATGGGTAGGTAGTAGGTATATGACTGACTACTGAAAATTTTATATTTTAACAGATATAATCAATTTTTGTGGCAATAATGTATGCATGGCACAATTCGTATCCAAGTATCATTGAAAGAAAATACGATAAAAAAATAGACTTAAATACGTTTGACAACATTGTACAATCTGATTCCAAATAATTCAAACGAGCAGATTAGTAGATTATTTTTCCGTCTCACTTCTCACTCCTACTTCCCTTTCTCGAAACTGAATTAATGATTCTAGTGACTACTCTCATTAAAATTTAATCAAAACCATGAGAATCTTGGAAATAGGAACTAAGAAGTGACTGGTTGTTATATTAATAGAGAGTTCTCGATACCTCAGAATGTTTTTTTTATATGGGGAAACTAGCAATCTAATTATGATGCTAATTTATAATATTAATTATAATAAAAATAATTTTGAAACGAAATATTGAATAATTTGATATGAATTCGTAAGAACAAGTACTAATAGTTGTAATTTCATATCGATTATATTAATTTCATGGTATCGAAATATCTCTAATTGTGTTTGTTTTTATCGTTTTTAACTTGTTCCATCACCAGACACCAAAAACAACACAACTGATATATACCGTGGGAAAAAATAAGTTTTTTAAGATTTGTGTGAAAAAAATATTGTAATGCTATCACCATGGGAGTGCACGGACTATGGCGTTTGATAGAGCCCTCGGGCAAACCCGTGCCATTGGAAACATTGGAGAATAAAGTTCTTGCTGTTGGTATCCTTTTTTCACATAATTGATTAGAATGTAAATGTTGTAATATTTCTCACACTAACATGGGCATTAATATTAATGGTTTTACAATTGTCTTTTCTATTTGAAACTTAGGTATATTTGTTTGTAGTGATAATGGATGTAAATATGGGCTGCAATTTATGGCTCATTAACTAATTGTTAGCTGTAGGTACAAATTTATTAAACCAAAACAAATGCAAGATTGTCTTGTACCTACGTACTTAGGTACAATTTAGACATTTGTTTCTCGGCATTATTTGATTATTTGTCAAAATACAGGGTGTGCACACTGTACTTTTATAATATAGGAGATATTGCAATCAAGTCAATTCGATGGGGATATTTTGATCGAAATAAGTTTCGAGGATACCTATATGCCTATATACCTATATGCCCTACTGCTAAAAATAAGCATAAGTCAATTTTCTCAAATGGCACACCTTGTATATTATCAAATATTCAAAAAATGATATGTAAGGTTTCTGAACTAAAAACAAGTTTGTATAAAAATTGGATTATTTTGCTATATTTTAATTAGGTATCCATGAGTTTTCATTAAACGTCATGAAAAATTGTAGAATTTTGACATTTAGTGTTGTTTATTAAATGTCGTGAAACTAACTAAAATAGAAGAAAATTATTACTCAAATTAATCAACTTATCTATTATTCAGAGGTAATGTGTCAAAATTATAGAAACTTTAATGAAAAGTATTCTAATTAACAACTAGCGTTAAAATAGCTAAAAACATTATGTTGTATTCATCTGCAGTCATAGGCTTCGTTAAATAATGTGGCATTTTGTTCTCAGTTTTGACCCATATTTGATGAAATTATTTTTAAAGCGTGCAAACTTTCTCTTGTTCATTGTTTGTATATCAGGATACATTTCATTAAACTTTCTGCATGTTCTTTCTATAATTTTCCTACATTGCCTACGAATAATAACACGTTGATTAAAACTTCATTCGAGTAGCCATTTTACTTATTTTTAAGTTATTTGCATTAAGAAACAACAAATGTTTACTTCCTTTTGTAGTAAATGTCAAAATATTATAATTACAATTATTTAAGGCGTTTAATGACAAATTCATGGTTATCTAATTAAAGTGTAGCAAAATAATCCAATTTTTATAAAAACTTATTTTTATTTCAGGAACCTTACAGTTTGAGAGCAAATTTGATTGTATTTCAGAATATTTGATAATATACAAGGCGTACTATTTGGCAAAAATTGACTTATGCCCATTTTAGTAGTAGAGCATACTACAGTAATTTGCGACCACCCTGTAACCAAGTGCGTCAATCTCTCAAGATAGTTGATATTCTGGAGATGTTATTGAACTACCTTCCAAAATTCAAGATTCTGTCTATTCAACCGACAAAATGGCGGATATTTTCCTGAAACCTGTTTTGGACCAAAAAAATTCAAAATAAATTATTTACTCAAAAATAGTTAAAGATAGATATAGGGAAGTGTTAAACTAAAATACTCCAAAATTGA
This sequence comes from Apoderus coryli, assembly GCA_911728435.2. Taxonomy (NCBI): domain Eukaryota; kingdom Metazoa; phylum Arthropoda; class Insecta; order Coleoptera; family Attelabidae; genus Apoderus; species Apoderus coryli. The sequence continues at coordinate 6,200,638 of OU452206.1, read as the reverse complement.
TGGGGAATACAAACAAGAAGAATTGTTGAAGGGTTCAAAAGTTAAACAAAATCATAGAGATATATTTTTAATTCGAAGATTAGGTTAGGTTTCGAAGGTCTTGGGTTCGAATCCGGTTTTCTTTACATTTTTAATGGAGTTTCACATGATCCCTTGCTGTTTGGAGGCCATTGACGCAACGGAAATATTTTTTGAAACACCCTGTATAAATATCTTCTCAACAGATTTTCTATTGGAACATTTTTTAATGACGGAATACCACCTCAGATATGTGTCTGCAAAAAATAGTCTAGATGGAACTTAAGTTTTAGGGTGGTCCCAACTTTGACTTTTTCTTTCATTCTCTTCAAACAAGCATGTATAGGAAAGCCGTTTACATCATATCTGCAATGTTAGTTAGTTGTGGCTTGTTTGTGTATTACGTTTATTAATTAAGATTGACCCTTTGTTAATTTAAATTATCTATATTCAGCATATTACTTTGTGTCACTATTTAATAGTAATTATCCTTAAGTAATGTATAATAGATGTTTCAATTTGGCTACATCAAGCAATAAAGGGATTTCAAGACTCTAAAGGTGGATCTATGCCAAATGCGCATCTTTTAGGAATTTATCATCGAGTATGCAAATTATTATATTTTAGAATTAAACCCGTATTCGTTTTTGATGGCGGTGTACCAGCATTAAAAAAACAAACTATCGTAAGTATTTTTATTTTGTGTCAGTAAATGCTCGATAAAATTGATACTTTATTCAATAAACATTTCAGATTAAATTGGTAAAATATTTGTTTTCTTTTTGTATCGTTTTTTTTGTACTTATTGTATTTTATTAAATCTGAATTTAACTGTTGTTTGTTTATTAAGATAATTAGCATCACCTGATTAATTTTTGATGTGAACCTGGTAGTTATTTGAAGATATATTAAAATATCAGATCTGAGTAAGAGAAAAACGCATTTTGAGCGAAAATGAAGTTAATATGGAAGCTAGTTAGGACTAGTCTAAACAGTGTTTCTTCAAACTTACTTATTATCGAAATATAAATTTTTTACGAAGAAACTAAATTTTCATAAATCGATCATTCGGAATCCCATTTAGTTTTCAAAGTACCTCCTTAAATACAGGGTTTTGTATTCAAAAACAACAATTTTGATATCTATCTCTTTTTGGGTCCCCATGTGTAATAGCAGTGTTTTGCAAAATCTGGCCGACACGTCTTGCTAGACTCACCCTGTATAATAAAGGCGATCAGATTCAAACTACTGAAAATGGACGGCATTTTCAAATGTTTTTAAAATCTTTGTACTGTAGAGCTATAGAATTAATTGGAGATATAATTAAGTATTATGCCAAATTTTCGTCAATATTTTGGTAGAATATGTGAATCAAATTTAGTTGACATCTTTAAAATTAGTTGTTAAATATTGATTTGTTTTATCATGTTTAAAATGATTTAGTTATGTAGTTTATCTGTTTTTAATTAGAGTAAGCAATTTGTTTAAGGCAAAACGACACCAACAAAAGTCTAAAACTACTTCAGATGCTGATCGCATTCAAAAACAACTTCTCAGTACTCTTTTGAAACACTCTGCGATCAATAAGGTACTATCTGAACAAAATGAGGATGCTTCAACTTCAAATAATTCAAGTCAACAATCTCGTCAAAGAAAAGATGATATATTTATTTTACCAACACCAGACATTGACAGCACATTATCTGACTCATCTTGTTCTGAGGATGAGTCTTCATATACAGAAACAACTGATTCTAGTCCTACGAAAATGTGGGATCTACATAACATAGATACTAACAGCTCTCATTTTATGTCATTGCCACCTGAAGTACGTCATGATATTCTAACCGATTTAAAAGAAACGAGGAAACAATCATCTTGGGGTATACATTATACTATATCATTGTCTTGAATTTTCTGTATAGTTAATTTGGTATTTTTAGGCAAACTCCATGAAATTCCTACAATTAGTGATGATTTTGCTACATACCAAATGAAAAGATTATTAAAAAGACAAGCCGTTCAAACTGCCCTTGAAGAAACTGAAAAAGAAATGGGAGGTCATTCATTAAGTTTGGCTGAATTGGAGTCTCTTTTGAATGACCAAGGTGTTATTACTAACAAAAATGCTGGGTCAAGAATAGCTTCGGATGAGAATAAAAGGTAAATTTACGAAGTACACAAGCACAGTTTGAAACTTCTTGTGGTTCCTATAGCTGAAGCGATATCGTGTATTTAAATTCCAGCATCCTTTTTATATGTTGTGCCAAATGAAGGTAGGTATATCCCTACATAAAAAAATGTCTGTTGTTTTAGATTTTTGTTAATAAAAGATACCAAAAAAGCTATGGAAGAAGCTAGGAAACAGCAGGAAAGATTGCAAATAGTTCAGGAAGAAAAAGGTTTGGAAGAAAGTAATGAAAAAATTGAAGTCTGCCCGAAAATATCTAAAGCTGATGAAGAATTTGAAAGCGATATACAAGCAGCCATTAAACTATCCTTAGAAGAAACACAACCATCTACTAGTTCACAATTATCACAATTATCCTCATCGTCCTTGAGCAGAAGCAAATCCCGAAATAAATTAGAATTTTCCTTTTTGGATAATTTTACGGATGCTGATTTTGCATCAAGCTCTAGTGAAGATGAATTTATACAGGAAGTAACAGTGAAAGGTAAATCAACTTTATCTTCAGCAGAAGGTTATATGATGGAATACAGCGGTTTAACACCCAATGAAATACAAAAAATTCTTAGCCGAAATGACTGCAGTAGATCTCAGCACGAAGGCGAAAATTGTGAAAAAATATTTACATCATTGTCAAGTGAAGGAAAAGATAAGAGTTATGAAACTGATGTATGTAATAAAAGTGCAGAAAATGTAACAGTTACTTCAGGAGAAGTTGAAATAATGTCATCATGCACTAGTAGTGATTCTGAGGATCTTATTGATGTAGACGAGGTCGAAACTGGACAAGATTGTACCAAGAGACATGATATTTTAGAAATTCTTGTTGATCCGACAAACAAAGTACCAGATGATGATCTGTTTAGTGAAATATTCGATAAGTCTCCATCGGAAACTTCATCAGTTACTAACATAGAATTATTTTGTAGCAAGCCTGCTACTCAGGAGAATGTTAAATATGGCCACATTGTAGAACAGCCAACGTTGGCAATTAAAGGTAATTTATGTGAAACGTCAGAAAAAGATCAAGATATACAAGCGAATAGCAATCAGCAACTTAACCCTGATATAAACAATTCCAATGAGTTCAAAAATTTGGATTTGGATTTAAAAAGTAATTTCAATGAAAGTAGTAGTAATTTAATAGAAGTTGATGTTGATCAGTGTGAATTTGATACCTTAGAGGTTCAAAAATCCGTCACAAAGCAATGTACAAAAATTAACGAACCAAAAATATCAGTCAATGATTTAAAGAAGATGCGAGAAGATCTTAGGCAAGAAAGCTTTGATTTGGTTAACGAGAAAGCAATAAAAGAAAGAATGGCAGGGAACATTAGTGATCAAATATATCAAGAATCACAGGTAAATGATTCATTTACAATACTCTGATAAGTTTTAATTTTATAGTTAAGTTTTTGGTATTAATTTTAAAATGAAATAACTATGTAATCCATCTACATTAATTAATCTTTTCAGGAACTTCTTCAGTTGTTTGGCATACCATTCATTATTGCACCAATGGAAGCAGAGGCTCAATGTGCTTTCCTGGATGAGATCAACTTAACTGATGGGACCATAACAGACGACAGCGATATCTGGTTGTTCGGTGGCAAGACTGTATACAAGAACTTCTTCAATCAAAACAAATATGTACTAGAATTTAGAGAAGAAAATATAAATCATAATTTCAAGCTAACACGGGAACAAATGATTCTATTAGCATTGCTAGTAGGGAGTGATTATACTGTTGGCATTCAAGGCGTGGGACCAGTAACGGCATTGGAGATACTGTCCACGTTCCCACCTGCAAAAATGCCGGAAACGAGTTTTAATCGTAATCGGTTAATCTCAGGTAATATTTTTTGAGCAGCGTTCATTTAACTAGAAATTCATCATCGTTTCCCAGGATAGATTTCTCTATAGGTCAGAAATGCTCTTGGATTTTGCAATTGCTGCCTCGTCTCGTCCTCATGTTGAAATACTCTGAACACAATTTAATTGGATGTAGATGTCTTTAGTTGGCAGTGTCTCGTAAAAATCCTTACGATAAATCGAAGGCAACTTCTGACCCGGTATCTTATTGCAGTATTCTCGTTCAGATAGCTCAGAAGTTCCCTGGTGCTTTACTGCTTGTTGTATCATCTTGTTTTAATAAATTTTAAATGTGCTTTTATTGCCTTTGAAGTGTGCATGCCTTTGGACCTAGGAAACGGCATCCTGATTCCATGGGCACCACCAACGAGCGAGTTGTGGCATTCTAGTGCTTACTCAGCAAAGTACAAAATATAGATAGTTCTACTTCTCATAAATTTCATTTCAGGTCTGTCGGAATTCCGATCTTGGTTTAAAAAAGGTAAATCGGCAGGACCAGGACGAGCTACTTTGAAAAACAAACTGAAAAACATCCAATTCACTGAAAATTTTCCGAGTTTACAAGTGGTCGAAGCCTACTTAGAGCCAAAAGTTGACACGAGTCGAGAAGCCTTCACCTGGGGTAAACCAAATATTGTAGCATTAACAGAATTTGCTAGAGCAAAATTTGGATGGACGAGTATAAAAACCCGAGAAATCTTGCTGCCAGTTATAAAGAGAATGGAAGAAACCAGAACACAGAAAACTATTAAAGATTTCTTTACAACTACACATACGATTGATTCAGGTAAAACTGTTAAAAATTGCTTTGCTAATAGTTTTTACTGTAACAAATTACGTATTGCTAGATTATCTTGGTTACTTTGAAAATATTTTCTAAAGTAAAACCATTTTTTGTGAGGAATGAATAAGTATGGGGCCAATCTACCCCTCAAAAATGTCTCTAATATATTAGATGTTTCATTTTGATTTCTATGAAAAACAGTTATCTCTTGTAAAATATCATTTGATTTTTATTTCATTCGATAGAGAAAGGTTTGCCATTAATAATGAAAAAGAATATCAGGCAGCTGGCCTCTACTACCCATTTTGCAGGACCGTACTATTGATGAAATTTTCCATCATATTTTCACACAATTGCGGATCTATTTCATCAATAACGGCACGAATATTGCCTTTCAGTGTTTCAATTGACTGGGGAGCATTGGCATAAATCTTGTCTTTCACGTAACCCCAAATACATATGATCTTGAAGGTCAATTGTAATCACCATTTCGAGAAATTACTCTGCCAGGAAAATTTTCTCGCAAAAGATCAATGGTTTGGCGACCTGTGTGACACGTAAACTTTCCAATTCTGGCGATAAAAATGTATTAATCATGGTCCGATAGCGCAATCCATTAACCGAAAGGGTCGCACCAGCTTCATTTTCGAAAAATACTCCATGATCCTTCCCGCCCAAAAACCGCACCAAACAGTTACACGTGGTCTAACTAGATTTTGAAGTCGTTGTCAGCTGCTCCTTTTAAACCCATTTTGGATTTCTCCAATGGTTACTGGCAGTTAGGAAACTGATAAAAAGTATACAGGGTTCTTGGTAGGTAATAAGAGTTATCAATTCACTGTTTTGCCTTTTGGTCTGGCAACCGCAGTTTCGTCTTTTTCGCGATTTATTTCTCAAATATTAGATAGGGATTTCAATTCGTTCGTCATAGCTTATTTGGATGACATTTTCTAAGAGCTTTGAGGAGCACCTTGTAAATTTAGATAGGGTTCTAATAAGGTTGAATAGTGCTGGTTGCCTATAAAGTTTAAAAAATGTCAGTTTTTACCGGAGCGAGTAAATTATTTGGGCTTATGTTATAAGTTAAAATTTTAATGAGTCTGACCCATCTTGAATTAAATTTTCTCCACTCCCAACAATGTCAAAGCTTTACAAAGTTTTTTAGGACTGCAATTATGATGGTTCTTTTTGTGAGCATTTTTCTGAGTTAGTTTTTCAACAATCACTTTTGGATTTTCGACCATTCTGTTTATTACCGTAGCCTCCAAGATGAAAATGTGTCTCATCGCCCATGGTGATTTTCTTGTGACCTTCTGGATCATTTATATCAAACCATAGAGCACTTAAATTTCTACAATGTTTATTGGGAACGTTTTTTCATCGCAGGTATATTTAAGTAAATATAAAACAGTAACAAAAAAAAAAAAATCATCCGCTACACCTGTAATTATGTTTTGACAAAATAACACCTGGTGAAATAACAATAACTTATACGTATCTATGTATAGTATAATGGGTATTTCAGTTAAAATAACTGTCAAGTTATTTTGGTTATGTTTGGCGACTCTCAGAGTATTCTATTATGTGTTTACTAAGAGTTTTTGTCAGTTAACTAAGAAATAAAAAATATATAAATCGAAAACCTACTTTTCCGATTGGCTGTCATAGGGATTTTTTTTTAATGGCTTATCGTTTACTTGTCATTTGTCAAAAAAGGCAGATCTTATTTTGATAACTAGCAAATAGCGGGCAATTCAAAATGAAACCTCTAATTGGAAAACCCGTTATATGTGCATCTCATACAACACTCGTCGTATATTAGATTAGGCCAAACATGCTGGTTTCATCATCATATACCTTTTATAAATTAATTCTTATATGAACATCTTGGAGATTAAACCTCTATAGAATAGACCTAGAAATAGTGCTTAACTTTAGATTAAACAGAATATGTTGACATAATATACCGTATTTGTGAAAAAGTTTATAAAACTTAGAAAAACATAAAATGTTGCTAGGTGAGCTTTCTTTTAGACTCGCTGGTGAAAGTCTCCCCATTGTTATAATTTCAGTCATACTTTATAAAACGAATGAATAGAATAGTTAGTTTACAACTTGTCTTATTTTTTTCATCTATTTCTATAAATAATAATAATTGGAATTGATGCTTGCAGGAAATGTTAAAGCAAAAATGAGTAAAAGGGTAAAGATCGCTATAGATAACATAGGAAAAGATCCCTCTGAAATGGTAACAAACGATCTTGAAGAAGCCAAAAGAAAGACAGCCAAGAAACGAATTAATGATAAGACTACTGAACGAACTAGCAAAAGAAATCAAAGCGTCAAAGAAATAAATAACCCTATAAAATCAAAAGGTCGCCATAGCAAAAAGAAAGAAATTGAGAATAGTAATCCAACTTGTTCTGATTATTTTAAAACAACTGATGATTTGAGAATTCAATCTAACATAGAGGAAAATTCTAATGTGGTTAAAAATGATGAAGAACTAAATAACATAATAAAGATACGCAATCGCAGGCGATTAAAAGCAGCTATTGGTGATCAGATTGAAATGAAAAAACCGCGTACAATAATTAGAAAGGAGAAACAATCAAAGAAAATAGACAATATACCAAAAGGACTTGAAAATGATGTAGAAATTCAAGTGTTACAACAAACTGCTTCAACTTCAGCAGAGAAAATACAAGATATTAAGGCTACATTACAGGAAAGGGTAGATAGTATTATGTTAACTTCTAGTAAGCCCAAGAGTAAAACTTTAATATCACATAAGAAAGAAACAATTCCTCAGAGAGACAGAGATAAAAGTCAGTTGTTACGAAACAAATTGAAAGCAATTGAAGTATTCAGAAAAAGTAATAAAGGACCAGGGTATGTTGAGAAAAGGTTAAAACTGAAGAGATTACCAAAGGAAGATGCTGGTTTATCAGAGGAAAGCGATTAGTAGTTCGATCATAAAATAAAAATACCTGTGATATTTTAAATACAAATTGCACGATTATTTACTTTTCTTTTATTGTAATGTACCTATTTTATAAATATTTTCACCTCGATAGTCTGTCTCTTCAACTATATTAATTTCCAAATCTCTTTTGAAACCCATACCGTAAAATAAATATTAGGACTATTGCCATATTTTGATCAGTTTAATAGTGAGTAGGCTATATCGTGTCTTATGTCAGCTGTTTTAATTACTTTTGCCAAAATATAAGTACAACACAAAACCAATAAGTCATTCCAATGTTAAAAAATAATTTTCCCTACGAGCGTGCGGAAAAGTGCACTTTTCAGCATTTTTTTAGCGCGGAAAGTTGTACTTTTCCGCACTGACAGCTGTGAAGTTACTTTTCCGCATTATTAATATGAAGTCAGATAGTGCTAGACACAAATATTAATAGCTGTTTATCCACATGAAAATAAGAAGTACTTAGAACTTCTGTTTATCCAGCAAACAATACAAACAATAATAACCTGTTAAATGAACTAAAAAGAAAATTTTATCATATTTCTCTTATGACACATTATAACTGATATTAGGGTTATTCTTTCGTACTGAACTAAGTGAACAATCTGAAAATTGTCAGTTCATTCACGATTGTGCGTATTCTTTCGACATCGGTCACTTCTACCAAACTGATTAAAATTCCTACCCCCCTTGCCGCTAACTGATCAACCTCAAGATATCGGTTAGTTCGTTCAGTTAACAGTTAACCTCTAAAAGTATTGAATATTGAGAGATAATAATTGGAATATGATTTCGAATCAATCCAATAAATTGTAAAAGTTTAAAACATGGATAATAATATCATGGAAGAAATAATTTTCCAGTTTTCAGAGCAGAGTTGGTTGTTTTCCCAAGTTTTCGAGGTTAAGTGAAAGCCAATCACAAAAAAGATGATCTTTCGGTTTCGCCAAATATTCAGTTCAGTATAATCACATTCACTTGTTCAGATCAATCACTACGAAAGAATAACCCTATTATAACAAGGGATATTTGACACATTTGTCAATTATTGTTGTTACATGAATTGTCAGTTTGACATTTCAGGTTAATAAACAATACACGATAATGCCGTATGTTACTGCGAAATTTAAAGTGCTCGTAGGAAAAAATTAGTACCTAACGCATGCGCATTATTGTAAATATTGACAGAATAAATTGAATTGCACATCCGGAGCAGGACGTGCAGCGTGTAGCGGTTTCGAACTCCCGACACGCTGCACTTATTCTGCCTCGTAGATATAGGTATTTATTGTAAAATATATTAAAGTTAATGCCCGTAGTATCACCTTACTTACGGTGAAGATCCCACATAATAGGATAGACGCAGATTCTACATATTTAAAAAAAAAGCAGGCTCTAATAAGTTGCCATTTAGCCCCCTTAAATTTATTAAGCAACGAAATGCTGTTAATATTCTTTAAAAGTGCACAAAATTACTACATTTGTGAATCGGTACACTGCAATACGTAGGTATAGTATAGACCAAAGCTGTAGAAAACGCATTTGTTCCAACTGAAAAATAATTAGTAATCTGCTGTGAAACAAAGGATATCAAACTTGAAGAAGTCGTTTGCTGTAGTTCAGATGGACAGAGCTCGCAAATTGGAGCTGGTATTTCACGTCAGAACTATTAGAATTTCATGAACAAAATAAAACACATTAACTGGACAAACTGGTTTAATGCTACTAAAAAAATGATTTTGTAAAATTACAATACCTACTGGAAAAGATCACTTACAATGATACTTATCCAGTATAATTACTCAGAGTATATAATACATATTTTAGATTCCATAGCGGCACAAAAATAGGATAACAAAACAAATTGAATTACATATACCTAAAGTAAATTTATATCTTGTTCGCGCTATTAGATTTATTATTTGTAAACATTATTCATGAATACATAATACTTTCAGTCAGAACAAACCTTAACCTCCCGACGGATTATTTTTAACGCTCAATATGTATGTGCGCATGTGTCTTACATTATGAGATTGTTTTTAACTACTCCACTAACAAACAGTGGCGTAGCTAAACCTGAAGGGGTATTAACTTTGAAAAGCTGGCCTAACTATAACCCGTAATGTTTGAATATAAGAACTTGTCAACGCGATTGGTACTTATTTTCCTGATTCGTCCCCCCCCCCTGCTTTTTTGCTAGAAATATTTCATTTATAACTATACTTTGCCTCCATAAAATTTTCTAAATAATTATGGTAAAAAAATAGCTATAGCTTTTCAATTTGGAACTGTGACATCGTAATGAAAGAAGAAAGTTTTCGAAAATATCCTTGAGAAAAATAATATGTTAATAAGTGCACATTTCTGTTATTTCCCCTGTCAATAATAAAGCTAGAGTAGCAAACAAATCATTTCCTTTTATTAACCGAAAGGGGATAGATAGGATCATCTATGAAGTAACAGGATTTAAAAATAAAATATACGCCAGATCCAAACCTCAAAAATACAAATGTATTATACAAACTTGAAATAAAATAAATTTACAAATGTTTAGTTCTTGTTTCCAAAAAACCTTGTAGAGCTATGATTATTATTATTAAGCAAACTATTTGAACTATTACTACTACTATTTACATAAAACTTGTTTTTCCTACTCTTTGCATGTGCAAAAATTTTAATTGCATGTGGGAAGGGGTTTTTGAGGGTCAACCCCCCCCTCCCATATGAAATGGGAACGTCGCATTAGCGACAACGCTTTGATTATTGACACATCTCGCGACAATATTGACGATGTGCGTTCTGATTTCAGAAATAACTGATTAACTTTAGTGTTTAGGTTTAGTAAGGATGTTGCTTTTACTATGCCTAAATATATTGTTTTGTTTCTTAATTCCCAAACCCAAAACTCACCCCCAATTTTTTGACTACGCCACTGGGCTGATTGTGCCTCTTAGGTAAGACTTAAACATTTTTACTTTAGCCATTGTGATAGGTACCTATAGCCAAATACATATAACACGCAGTACACACGTCAGGATAGCTCGCAAGTTGTAAGCTGGTGCATACCGCGTCGCCCACAGTAAATACACTTATATATTACGCGGCTGCGCTACATATATTCATACCTTATAGATTGCAGTGAACATGAGTAGTTTTTAAACACAAGTTTAGATGCGTCGGGACTAAGTTAAATTCTTAAATAATTTTTTACATGTTTTGGGGTCCCGCGGCAATCCCACGCCACTGCAAACCGAGCCAATCAAAATTTGCGATGAGTTCTAAATACTTGTAAATTTTGGTAAGCGAAGAAAGATATCGAGCTTTCGTTTTTGTTTGCCTTAAAGATCTACACTGTTTAGCATGGAATTATAGATTAATGCGTACCTAAACATTGATTATAACGTTCAACACAGATACCATAATAATTTAAATATGCCATGCTCAGTGGAGTAGTTCGGGGACCCAATCCCAAAACGTTTGATACAAACGCATTTAAAATTTTAAGCGTTAAAAATAGAATGCGAATGCTTTGGTAGATTTCTAATTGGTTTTGACTTCTTCATACAAAGCCAGTCTACTCGGGTTTAGTTGTCTCACAATATAGTAATCTTTTGCTAATTTCAGTGTATTTTCGTTGGTAGATTTGATATTTTATTTTTATGAGGGAAAATAATTACACTGTCTGACTAAAATTTAGTGGGTGTTGATTTTACTTTATAAACAGATTAAGAGAATTAATATTGCTATTTCGATGTGAGACCAATATATTAATGTATTGTTTTTGATAGATTGATTTCACATTGCTCAATATCGGGTCATTTTCAAAAATTACAGCTTTCGTATAATCAAGTTTTTTTTTGCTATTGTTCGTTTATCATCATTGTCATGCTAACGAATCCCAAATTATTATTTTCTCTTTCTGATGCAGCTGCCGAATACGTCAGATTCCAGAACTGAGTTTTGTAATAGCATTTTTCAATGTTTTCTTATTATGTATCAGTTTTATAGTTTGTTCATCTTAACGTTATACAATTTATTATTTTTTGTATGGAATAGTGGAGTTACAATAACTATAATTAAAAATAAATTACACTTCTCTCTGAAACATATGTTACAAATTTATATATATTATAAAGATTTGCTGATCAACCCAAGAAACACAGTTATTTATATAATATATGTATAAGTACTTAGGGTGTTCTACCATGACGAACACTATAACATGTATTCCATTTTCACCCATGTTCCACATTGGTGATGCACAGACTTTAGAGACACAATGTAATAAGATGCATATCAAATTTCCTTTTTGTAATGGGATATTCTAAGCATTCTATTCTGAGAACAAGATTTTTAGATTACTCAGATAATTACTTTATTTCATAAGTAATAAAACTGTTAGGCAGTTGATGTGAGTAGCTTGGAGCGAAGGGAATGGGTTTGAAGACTCATGTAAAACAATTGAATTCATTTTGTCCATGATCGTTATTATTAAAACTTATTTGCATGTGATTAGTACATACGTGATAAATTTATGCTACTCGTTTATGGGAAATGTCGTGATATTATTCTCTATTAGGGTAAAAAAATAAGTAATATTGAAGAATATGACATTTAAATGTAGAAATCGACAGGGTGGCTTAAGGTACAGACAGACTATTATTACGTCACGTGTTATCACAGTGGTAATATCTCACGTCTTAAACACAGACTATGTAACAACTCAGATCATTTTTATTACATATGTTGACTGACTGACCCCGTGTTGCCGCCAGCACGGTTTAAATTATGTGATCGCTTGTCCAAAATTATCGATTTTGACTAAGCCCGAGCTTATACAGCATAAATAAAGAATAAATAGTATAATCATGAAAGTTAAACTCACTGTAATCATAGGGACTGTTTATATACGAATCATAAGTTTAAACCAGGGATCGCGTTTCGGTTTTCAGACCAGATTTGAAACGAAATGGTACGGAAAGGTACACTACCGCAAACAGTAACGAAACGGTTAATAACGAAATACGGACACCAAAATCTCCAGCAAAATGTTATTAACAGAAACGAAATCATTATCGAAACCTATTCCAACGACAAACTCATTAACCAAGACCCAGGTAAACGCTAGGCACCGAAAATAACCTAGTAACGAAATCTAAGAAAAGAAACGACATAGAAACTATAGCTACGGGACTGAAACCGATACCGAAACTCTTTCGGTTTCTATATCAGTTCGTTGCACATAGTTTCGGTACCAATTTGAATATTATGCGTTTTGCTTCATTTACTGCACCGGGGGTTTCTGTACTATTTATGTTTACAGACTCCACCAGTATTTCAATATCTATACCGAGGGTTTCGGTTCTGTTTCGTTAATCAGAGTTTTGGGACCTGTTTCGGTTTCGTGCCTTTAGTTTCGATACCGCTTCGATACTCAGGTATCGGTCCTACTAAGGTTCCGATATCGAGAGTTTCGGTTATTAGGTATAAGTGTTACTTTCATTTCGATATCTCGGTCGGTTCGTTTATTGAAGTTTCGTTACATTTCGGGTATCTGTCACAAAGGTTCACTACATTTCGATCACAGTTCCGTTTCGGTTATTTGACGGTACTAAAAGCGATACCGCGCGAATCGTCGCCGTCGTTTCGATTCAATACCAAGTTTCGGTATCCATCCCTGGTTTAAGCTAATTTAATGATCCTTATAGTTATGATTATGCTGTATAAACCGGAAAATTTTGTTAACTCAATAATAAATAAAAAAAAAACTTATTTTAAGGCAAATTATTATTTTACTTTACCTTTTGTTAAACACGATTTTATTAGCAAATCTATTTTATTTGACTAACAAACCTATGACAAAATTATGTTAAAATTCGATAATTATGTGTAAATAAATAAATAATAAATAATCATTTATTGCCTAACAGGCCTGAGCCCAATTACAAGACAAAAATTACATAGTTTCAATTAATCAAATAAACCTAATAAACTACAAAAGTACCAGAATGCTTAATTATTCATAATCCAAAATAACCAAATGAAGGAGTACATATAACTATATAAAACATAAAAACAATCACGTTGAATCCAAACAACAATATTGATGTTTAATAAAAATTTCCCATGCATCTCCGCAGATCTGTGAGGAATCTGCCAATTTTGCCATCAAAAAAATCTAGTTCTGTATGTAAATTAAATGTATTCGTCAACTTACAAGCTCTAGTCAATGGCGCACGTCCCTCATAGTTTGTTCGAAGATACGACCCTTCGAATATATAATTGTTGCGGGTATAGTATTGCGAAATATGAAACTTGATTTGACTCAGGAGCTGGGGACAGTCAATTAGAAAATGTATTAATTTAAAAAGAAGGGCAATACTTATCTCACGCGTGTGGAAAATGTAAATTTGCAAGAACAAACTTATTCAGTCGCGCATAACTTGCCGCGAGCTGCATGAGGTGACCGTAGTCTACTTCTAAACCTATTTATAAGCCCGCATCAATTGAATTGCAGATTTTTCGGACGTGCCGTGAGATTGCGTAATACCATGTGATCTCACGCCACAATAGTCTGTCGCTGTCTTTAGTTTCATACATTTTGTTCACGATGCGGTTTTCACAGTGCCATATGTTACTTTTTAAGAAAATGAAGATAATACAGGTTTTCTATTGATTTTTTTTACTTTTTGCGATTTTACCCTGTATAACCGTTATCCTTTCTCATCTCAGTTCAACTAGACTGATATAATCACCTGTCACTCACTTGCTAACTAAACATTCAACTAATTTTGTAAATGAAATGCTAGAAGTTTAGTGAAAATTTCCTTATACGCAACGTTTGTCACAGTTTAATATAGTTACTTCACTTGGTGTCGGAACGTTTTATCTCTCTGTCTTGAAAGCAATTCGCCGCTACTATAGTTATAGTATAGTATCTTATAGTATAACATAGTAGCGTGTCAGAATGTGGCTGGGATTGCGACGAGTTGATGCTGTTTTTAGCGTCTACTGACCCTTCTTATCTATAGTTATTATTCTATGGTTATGTTATGTTGTAAGACCGAAAAAGGGGGCGTTTTAGTACATTTAACATAAATGAACTATAGGAACATAGTGTTAATAAAACAGTATCTTTTCTAAAACGCCAGATGAAAATAAATTTTAATTATGACCAACCAGTGTAAAATTTATTTGAGGTTTATGAATGAATCAGTGTTTTTAATAGTTGATTTTGGTCGCTCTGAGTTGAAAAACTAGACATACATTTCAAAATGTGCATCTAAAAATAATGTAAATCTACTCGTAAAGACTTCAGAAAATATCTTACCGCTTAGCAAGGACAGTCCGTTCGTCACAATCTAACACACTGTAAATTAAGAAGTCATAATAGCATAAAAGTGTTAATTATTCCATTTACTCATATACATATCAATAACACAGTATAAATTATTATTAATTAATCATTAGTTCACCCGTCATAATTTCCACAACCATCTTTTTTCTCATATACGGCATATGATTTTGATCGAATGTGATTTTCGCATTACGAGTAATGTACTCTGCAAAAGTACATGCGAACATACCACAGTCGCTGCCATTCATTTGCTGTGGAATATCCTCTACGTTCTCTAATAGGAAATCGTCAACATTAAATGGCTTTTTCTTCTTATCCAAATGTTCTACCTGGAGATAGTTACGGAGGGCTTCTAGGCAACGATTATTCGGCGAACCCATACTAAAATTGTTTTTATAAATTGTTTTTATATTTTAGATAGTTTTAAAGTTGCTTATAAAAAACGACAAAAAAAAGTGCTGTACCTTTTGCATTTTATAATCTACGCTATTTTCCTGTATATTTCCTAGAGAAGCATAATAGTTTACAAGGTTAACCAAGTTTTTACGGTTCCTGTCAAATTTATCAAATATCACTTACGACGTTTCGTCAGATTTACTTCGGATATGATTAATTCGTTTTCTAAATTCCGTTTCAGATGAATGCGCAATAATACATAGCATAAAAATTCAATTAGATATTAATTAAATCAAATTACTGCAATTCGTAATGCTACAAACCGTTAATCTACTTTGCTAAGACTACTTTTTCCCGAAGCTATGGTTTTAGTGCTATCTATTTATAAAAAATCAACTAATCGGTTCCTTGTTAAAAACCAGCACAAATTATACATTTCTTACCTGTCATAATATCTAATAGATCTATCTCGAAAATCAATTATTGCCATACACCAATGCATTCCTAAATGGATAGGAATACATATAAGATCGTATTCAAATATATCAACCCGTTTTGTCCATCTTCTTAATGATTCTGGGCCCGTTTTCAACAATTTCATGTAGAAAAATGTATTAAATGTATGGGTGTTGGGCCATTTTGGATCTTTACCTCTTTCTATGAGTAAATTCATGTAAAAGTTGATTACTTCGTCATTCAGCCAATTCAAACCTGTTGACAAAACATATAATCGATGCTTTGATTTCTAAAAATACAGCGTGTGAAATGATTAAACATTAAACAATTTTTTTTGTGGGATTCGTGGCCAATAGGACAATAAAATAAAATTGTAATACATTATTTGAAGTTAGCAACGTTGCGTGGTTTAATCTCAAATTTTTCAAGCTACCATTGGAAGATTTTTTTTTTATAAGAACATTAATAATTACCATAGAAAATTGAAATAAACTAAACTGAAAAAAATTCATTGTCCTATTTACCACGAATCCTACAAAAAATTTATATCAGGACACGAACTTTTGAAAAAAAAAATATATAAATAAATATTCATATTGGTATTATTACAATACAATGTTAAGTTTTAATAAAATTATTATTGTATGAGACATCTTCAAAGAGTCTATATCCCCATCATCAACTTTAAATTGTGTTATGACATTTTTTTTTCAAACAGAAAATGTCAATAGTTGAAGGTACAGACCACTCTTCCTCATTATAACAAATAAAATAAACACGATTACGGTACATCTAAAATAAAAGCTAATATCAGACCGAATTTCTATGATTAAAAAAAATGTGTCTATAAAAGTTCTGCCCTTGTGTATTTTTTAAAATCGTAGAAATTCGCCCGGATTTCTTTTTATTTGAAATGTACCGTTATTGTAGGGGTTTGTTTATTTTATTTGTTATAATGAAGAAGAGTTGTTACCCTATAAATACTGACATTTTCTGCTAAAAAAAAATATCATCACACAATATCAGTTTGGATTTAATTTTTTGGATTATATTTTTGTGACCAATGATGAGGTAAAAACATGTCTCACACTCACTGTAACAATTTTAATAAAACTTTTTGGAGATGAGCATTCTATTTTTGTTTAATGTAAATAAATAATTAGTATTTTTGCATTCTTCCGGTATTTCGAAAAAAAAGTATATTTATTCTGAATATCTGTTTTCAAAGAATATTAAATTATTATTAATAATAAGTTTCTCAGCAGTTAATATGAAAATGATGTGATCTATCAAACTATCACGATTATGCACCGGTTTAAATGATTGATTAGCATAATTTTAATTATTAATTAAATTAATATTAAATTCTTCATATTAAAAAATGTCAAATCAAAATGTTTTTCCTATTGAAAAAAAATAAAATAAAATAAATACTAATTGCCATCTGAAACAGGAAGTTTTGATTCTGAAATTTTTTTATTCAATATTTGCCTTGTTGAAAAATTCAAAATTCCGTCAATAATACTCGTACAATTGACACGGCACCTGGTACGCAAGAAAGGCAACAAAGAGTATCAATTTTTCTATTTGAGAAAATTATTGAGCAGCAGTTTTCCATTATACTAAGTTTCATTCATAAAATCAAACTGTATTTCTAATAAAATTATAAATAAAAACACATACCATTCAAAGTAATAAGATCACGACGCGTAATATTTAAATTAAATTTGCGAACCAACACTTCATTTGGATCGCCTTTTAATGCTTTTCTAACCAATTGAAGATGTTCATCTGTTAATTCTGGTAGTTCAGTTTCCTCTTCTTCTTCAGCTACAGGTAATATAGCATCTTTAATTTGCAGACATTCATCAACTTTGCGTTGCAAAACTCCCAAATTCACATTTTTATTGATGGTGCGTGTTTTTTCAGCACAATCACGAATTTCCTGAATCTCCAACTCCCGGTTCTCAAAAAATCGCTTATTTTGTTCATCTCTGCAATGTTATTCCCAAATTTTATTGATCATAGTGAGAACATTCTTAAACGATATGTATCCATTTTTAAATAGTAACCTTAATAATGGAATAAATGACAATAAACGTGTAACCCAGATACCCATATTTCCTGACCTATCGTTTAGAATAGAAAAACTTTAAAAATTTCATTAAAATAATAAGTAAATATTGACAACAGAGGCAGTAAATATTGACATATAACCGAAATAATTGAGATACCTGTTTTAAACCAGTACCACAGAGTGCCAGTACTATAAAAAATTAGAATTTTTAAAATTAAAACGAAATTACAGACTATAAGGAAGTCAAAAGACTAGAAAACTTTTAGAGTTTCCCATTTGTATAAAACACAGTTTTAGGTTTTTTTTTCATAGATTTCTGTATGTTTAAACAGTTTTGTTTTTATCTTGAGTTCCCCCATCATCAGTCACAAAAAATTCACTTATAAAAAACTGAAAACCACATTTAAAATGGTGTGTTAATTTTGTTTTATACAAAAAAAGTCAAGACACAAATAAAACCTCCTCATTATAACAAAAAACAATTATGGTACATTTAAAATAAAACTAAAATCCGGGTGAATTTCTATGATTTACAAATTTATCTTTGACTACTGATTTTTTGTTTGGAAAAAATACCACACCATTTTAAATTTGGTTTTGATTTTTTGCTCTTTTCTTTTTGACTGATAATAGGGGTATAGACCCTTCAAACATGTTTCACACACCGTAATCATTGTTAGAACTTCACGAATTTTAATTAGTTTAAGTGATTTTTGTTTTTCTTTTAAATTAAATATTTCAAATTTAATTGCAAAACTTGTAGCTTATTAAATTCTACGTTCAGAATCATTAAAGAATTTTACTTTTTAATGTAAAAAAATAAACATTTAATATGAATTCTCATTAACTACAAGTCAAAACTATCACCGATATAAAGTACGGAGAGAACATTATTAATATTAAAGTTCAGTGGAACAAATGACATTTAAATTTTCTTCTTTGGTTGGTTTTAGGTCAGGATGAAGGAAAACACGCAAAGGAGAAAAACTGTTTTCTTTCATGACCTAAAACCAGCCAAAGAAAATTTTAAAATAAAAACAAAATATCACAAGTGGGAATTTAAATCAAATTGAACTTACCGTGTGTTTAACCAATCACGTTTCGTACTAACTGAAGCATCAACAACCGTCTTAAAACTATTTATGGGTTCGACTTGAATATCTGGCTTTGGCGATGGAGGATCTACTATTACAACTTCATCATCTGAGTCAGACTCCTTGATGACGATAGGTTCCTCAAAATTATCAAGTACCTATATAATAACCAGAAAAATTGTAGTAATAAATCGACGAAAATAACTTTATATTTTAGTATACGTTTCTGAAGATGAAGACATGATCCAGTTTGAATTATTAATTACTGAACATCAATACAATTTTTGAATAGAGCATTTAAATTATGAACACAACGTGTATATTGATATTTTTTCCTATCTCTGTGCCTCGCTCCAATTTTGATTTATTGCCCCGAGAGTTTTTCGGATTGCAGAATAAACCTGCGGTTACTGATTAAGAACGGATTTTTGTAAGAGAAAGAAATTAAAATTCCGAAGGACCAACAAACTTAGCACTAATAAGGAGTAATATCATATTTTATTAGCGTCTAAAAGGACTATATAACACCTGTCTTATTATCATTCTGTTCAAGGTTTGAAAGCAGAAGATCTACAGCAACGGAAAGCAAAATAATGTCAGTCCATTAGTCACGATCTGATTTATTTTTCGAAGAACGGGAACATTTTTATTAATAAAAAAATATATAGTACTTTATTTGTGAAATAATTTATTACAAGTTGGCTATTTTTAATATTTTCATGAAATTAAGTTAATTTTTATCACAAATTATTATTCTAATAACATTATTTTTAGGGTTTTGAGGAAACGGAACCATAATATTTGAAAATGTTACATTTTTGACAAATCGAACTATGACAACTCTTTTTATATTTTTATTATAAAAAAAGAAAAACACACCAACAACGGTATATGAGCAGAACAAAATTAAAATTGAAGATTCTTAACATAATATTAAACGAAAATTACAGACAAGAATTCCAAGGGAAGCGCACTACAAATCAACGTGACAATGACGTGCGGTTTAATGGAACCAAATATCCTGTTCAGCTAGCTCATAAAGATACGCGAGTCTCCGAAAAAATCGAGCTGCTGCGGGAAACGGATCTCTAGCCATAAAAGAACTTGAGGCCTAATTTGTCCTATGAAAAGACGGAACATGAATTCCAACTTTAGCTAAAAGTTCCGGGCAATAAACTTGGTATTTTAATAATTTAAAGAAAGTTTAAGTAATTTCTGTGAACCTATATTACCCAAGAAAAAGGAAAAAAAAAAGAGTAAATTTAAAGAAAATAAGCGTGAGCCTCCAGAGTATTGAGATGTAAACAATAGTCTAGTACAGATCTATAATCAAAAACAGCATTCATCCCAGGAAGATACTTGAGCTTATACGAAAATAACGTAAAAACCTGTTTTGTACTTTTTCTAAATTGTTAATATGACAGCGATAAGAACGATTCCACAATGTGGACGCGTACTCCAGATGTGGTTTAACCAGAGAAGAATACAAACACTTAAATGGATTCATGTCGCTGAAGTCGGCAGTACTTCGTCTTAGAAATCCCAGCATTCTAAATGCTTTATTAGTGATGTCAGTAATGTGAGGAGCAAACGACAGGGAATCATCAAGCAGGACACCAAGATCTCTTGTGTCCACAGAGCTCAAATCAGAGCCATCAATATTGTAATTATAATTTAGGCATCCTTGATATAACAATTTATGTATTTATTCATTTTATATTCATGTCGTTCGCCTTACACCACAAAAACAAATTATACAACTCTGCCTGCAAAATTTCTGCATCCCGCAATGTCAGAACCGTTCTATAAGTATTTACATCATCCGCAAAAAGCTTAAAGTTGTTGTTTAAGACACATTTGAAAATAGCATGAAATAGAGGTCCCAGATGTGAACCCTGAGGGACACCAGACGACGGAACCTGAATATCAGAAGACCTACGACATATGCGTACAATCTGTGTATTGCCAGACAAGTAGCTAGTAAGCCATTAAAACACCGTACGCGGCAAGCTTTGCCATCAATACCTAACCCTATCGAAGGCCCTGAAGAAGTCAGTATATACAGTATGAATCTGATAACCCTCCTCGACGATGGCCAGAAGATTAAGCTCGGTAGATTTGCCGGACAAAAATCCATACTAGTCGTCAACCATGGCCAACGTGAAAACAGGTGCTAAAATTTCTGTAATTAAGTTTTTGAAGAGTTTAGGTATAGCGTTAAAGATAGAAACCGGCCGGTACTTTGAAACATCATATTTATCTCCCTTTTTAAAAATTGGTGTTATGAAGCTAGACTTCCAATAATCCGGAGACTCCAGTACTCAATGACTTGCAAATTATCAGATGAAGAAGTCTATCTATAGACTCGTCATCAGTGGATTTGAATTTCTTATGCGCAAACTTCTTCCGGTAGGTGCAGCTCCTTAGGTGAGAAGAAAACCACCTTGGACACCTTTTCGTTTGAAAACTTTTTTTTGGAACGAAGGCATCGAGAAAAGAGTAAAGGATATCGTAGAATGTATCGCACATCTCCTTCACGCCCCCGATCAGTACAAGATCCCACGAAACCAAGGACCTCTGACAACAAACTGTATATCAACTGATTTGAAATCATAAAAGAAAATTATTATTACAAAACAATTCAAAAAGTTTGAATTTTATTATAAATAACACCTTAAAAACCCCTTACCTAATATGCTACATATGAATTCGCAAAAAAATAATATTATTAATTAGCGTACCAATTTCATCAAAAACCGAAAATATTTTGTGATTACCTGAACCTAATGTTTGAAACTAAACTACGATACATAGAATCACATTCTAATTGGGTATTCTTATGAAATTTTGTTGATAACTGGTGAGGAACAATGTATAACTTTCACATAAGGATAATTGAAAATCAAACAGATTTTCTAGCCCGAATTTTCTGTCAATATTTGGTTGGAATTAAACGACAAAATAGCTATAGATCCTCACATTTTAAGTGATCAAAAGTAACATACCTAACCCGGTCTTGGAAATAACTATTAACTAATAAATTAAAGTCTCACCTTCTTAATTGTATCCTTCGTAGACATTCGTTCCTTTGGACTATCATGTGACAAACACATAATCTTCCCAGACCGATTCGATGTATCGTAGTCGAACAGTTTTCCAACTGGAGTACAATACACGCTATCATTTAATGTCGGTGTGGCGAAGATTGACGAGCCTGTACCACTGCCACTTATGTTTTCCAATAGTTTCCTATAGTTAATTTTATCATCTAAACGAATTGATTGATTGTTCTCATTGCTGGTAAAACTACGTCGCTGATGTGAAGGCATCTGTTTCCGAGATTTAAATGAGTTATAAGATCCATTTTCTGCGCCATTACTTCCTGAAGACAAGTATAAAGATAGTAGTTATTCAAACTGAAATGTTCTGCATATATGTGCTGGTTTTTTAGATATATTAAAGACAAAAATGAACTTTGATTTGCACCCTGATAAAGAAAATAAGCATTGACGAAACGTTAGGTAAATAAAAATTATACTGCTTACAATATATTCAATATTTTAACATGCACGGTAATTAACTAAGTAGTTCATATAATATGATAATCTTACCTATGGTAAACAGAGCTGTTCCTGGTTTAATATAGTTGAAACCAACCCTCTTAGCCTCTGCACTCTTAAGCAGTGGAGATTTTTCTTCCCGTACAAATTTAACATCGTCGTCGTCATCTGTATTTCCATTTAGGAAATACTTGCTTCTGAAAATATAAATATAATTAATAATTTTAAAAAGTAAAGGATTTTGTAATTCAAATTTCTTTATTCAGCCTCAATTGAACAATAATTATTTTGTAAAAGACACGTCACCATAATAATAGCTACACAAAGAAATTAATGTTAAAAATATACAAAAAGAAGGAAAACATCAAGACACGAATTAAAAAAGATGTAAACCAGCGGTTTATAGGACCACGGATTCCCAACATGACCAGCTTCTGAGCAACAAAATTAATATCCACCAAATCAAAGGCCATGGTCAAATCAACACGCCTCTCACTTTAACGGTGTATAGCGGCCGCTGAAACTACTTAATTTATAAGTTTTAATAATTAATGATGGGCCAATTTTATTATAAAAACTTATAAATGAATTTTCAGCAAAAAAAAAAAAGGTTTAATTTTTCACAAAACATTTGGACTATAATCAACAACTCATAAAAGCTGTTATTTTGAAAAAATTGAAGATGGTGACGGTTGTCGGTACATTTAAGGGACACCTGTATATGCGAAAATACTTTTGGAATATAGCCTAGGTGCCTTTATAGAAAACACTATTTAAATTTTCTGAATGGTAAGTCGTAAACACACAATGGAGAAGTTTCTTAGTGTTGATAATATAAAAAACGTTTATACTTATACAAAATATAGACAAAATCTAAAATAGTTATTGGTGAATTTTTTTTTCAAATCTGTAAATAAATAACTGTGTTTGTTGTGCGTATATATAATTGAAAGATTCTTGATAATCAATATGTAATATGTTAAGAGTTTCACACAATAATAGTCGATATACTGCGTATTTGTAAAACACCAAGAGACGAACGATCCAACCAGTCAGATATATAGGTGATCAAGTAGTTGCTTAATCCCAATGAGTATTTTAAACGTGCTACATTATGCACTCTGGGCGTATTACCATTTGATTGTGGTAGTTGTCGAGAGATATATTTATTACCAATGTCGCAGAAACAATTAATGTTAACCACTCAAACCACGCATGCCTGGACAACCAACGCAACGCGACGACCGACGCCCGCTCAGCTGCAGTACGGATATGTGATATCTCACGTCTTCGGGAGCGTAACAAAATTATTTAGGCGAAAGGCAACTTTAAAGACGTCTTTGTCTTTGTTATTTCTTGAGATATTTTAATTTTGTTTTCACCATATTTTTCAGTTTTACTTAAATTCTTCATTAATAAAAAATAATGAAACTTCTCCATTAACCGAAGAGCACTTAGTTCAATGTCATGTTAACATGTTTTCAGCTTTGATAATTACCTAGTTTACCAATCAGACCAACCACTACAGAACAGTTTGCCCAGGTTGCAGCTTAAAAATAATATCTATATAGTTATTGTTATTACCTAATTTCTGTTGGAGTTGATGTACTGAATAATTTTGCACCGGGTGGTCGATCTCTTGTAGTTGACCGCCTGTTCTCGGGTTGCTTAATTTCGATATCATCATCATTCAGAATAACAGTATCTATAATCCTTGGCGGTCGTGAAGTATTTGGATTGTTGAAAACAGATTGCGGTTTTTTGAAAGGCATGGTATTTATTGAGCCAAACCAATCTTCTATAAAACAAATTAAGAATACAGTTATGTTTAATTGATATATAGGTATTGGAAATCCAGATAATTTTGAATATTATGTTCGGTCAAATGTTAAATAAATTGCTTATTATTTAACAATCGAATTTTAAGTAAACTCAAATTAACACGCAAGGTACGAATAATATTGGTTAGGATTATTTTGTAAGTAATATGTTTGAGGAATAAAAGCAAATTGGGAATACATCATATTGAACAATTAATATTGACAAAATCTTAAAAGCTTGACAGCTGAAGTTATTATAGCTTTTTATTATCAGTACCTACATTAATTGAAATAGGTCTGCCTATCGTCGATATGGTTCTGACTTAAAAGACACAGGTTCGACGATAAGGAGGCAAATGCGACGAAGCCATACCGAACAAGGAACAGGCTAACTTTTTATCGTTATACCTACTTTATTATAATTAATACGAAGACAATAATCAGTACTAATACTATAAACTTTAAAATAATCAGTTATTCATGGATAACTTATTGCATATTTATAAAGATTAGACAGCTTAGATTCTCTGATCGCAAAGTAAAAAACAGATTTTATATTTTATTTTCTCTAAGTAACTTTAAAAAGTATCATTAAAATGCATTCTCAACGAAAATTTGAAGTTGTACAGATTCATAAAGACGTTATGTCAGTAGGCATTAATAAGACGTCTTTAATGTCTGGGCAAAGGGTTTAATAGAGCTCTTTAAGATGATAAGGGGTGTAGAGAAGTAACAAACGATTGCACACAAGTTTGGACTACATCAAAATTAAGCTTTAACTTAATATACCTACCTAATTTATTTTTAAATTTAAACACGCTTAGAAAATAAAAAAAAATGTTGTAAACTAAGTAGGTATTACTTTTCTGAATAAATAAGATTAAGAAAGTAAAAAGTAAGAAAGTTACCAAGTTTATAATGGAAAAAAAGGAACTTACCTTCAAACGTTGATTTGTAAGGTAATACTGTTCTTCTGAATTTCGGACTTCGGAATGTATCAGTAGACTCAGGAGCCCTAAAATTTTCACAGTTAATATATTTTTTTTAATAAATATAAAATACCATACCGCCTTTTCCGATTGTTGCCGTCTATGGATTTGAAAAAAGATTTAATAAAATCAAGAGCCGATCGCAAATTATCCATTTCTTTCCTAATATAGGTAGCTATAACTTGATTCTAACTTAGTCCTAAATTCACAGTTTTAAATAATACACATAATAAAGTTTTATATTTGTGTATTATAAGCACGCAGAAAGACTTCTATCTTACATGTATTAATATTTCTACGACCAACTGCACAAAGTATTGTAAACAAATTAATGGGTACCACCAACAAATTAAGGTGCCCAACGTACTCTTATTATATTATGAAAATTAAAAGATTATCACATTTTATTTCTTAAGGCAAACTAAGCACTGGCATGTTTAAAATTCACTTTATATTATATCCTTATATATAGACTACTGTAATTTACACCACAAAAAAACTGTTTTTATTACAAATTATACCCCTCAATTATTCGATTACCAAAATAAGTTAAAAGCAAGTCAACAAATAATTTTATTATCCAGATCCAAATATCTAGAGTTATGGAGGTTGAATTATATAGTTAAAAGTTTTTAGTGGTTTTGTTTAGTTGAAGAGAGAAGACAGTGTTGCCGCGGCGTCAGTCCACAAGCATTACCTCAACACTCAAAATATCAGCAATTTTCACTCACTTGTGTTAAAATCCTGTTGCTTTTACAAATTTGTCAGTTAATTAGAAAGATAGCATATAAATGTTTAATTGCAAATGATAATTTTGACCGTTTTTCATTCTTTTTACGACACAAGTGAACATCGGTATCTGTCAATAACGGGTCTAGAGCATTTAGATTTTAGATATTACTGTGCGTGACTGTGCACTACATCCATTTTGCTTTGTTCGCCAGTGTTGCCAACTAATTGGTTGCCCATATTACCAGATTGTAAAACCCAAATTACCAGATTATTACTAGATCTCATTCTCTTTGTACTTTCAAGATTTTTTGTGTGTTTTGTATGTTGCAGAACAAAAAAAAAGTCGCTCATTATGCTATAATAAATAAAGACATCAATAGCTAGGGATTGGGCAATACGGCAACATGAATCGAGCAGCATTAGGGTTCGAGACTATGTTCGCTGAGTCCTTTTAGAATAAATATAAAAAATTTTGGGTCACATCGGATTGCTAATACTATGTTATCAGAATTAAGCGATTAAAGTCTTTATTACCAGAAATATTACTAATTACTAAAATCGTGGTGGAATTACTAGATCTGGTAACGAAATTACCAAGTTGGCAACAGTGGTTCGCGGGTATATAATAGTAGGGTTATTCTTTCGTACTGAACTAAAGTCGAATTTTCGCCATTCATCGATTATAACCGCGGTTATGATGGCAGTTGCCCTTGGTTTTGGCCCTTCATCACAACCGATTCAAACCGCTTCTAACGCGCGTGAATGAGCGAGAAGTAACCGGTGTGATTTTATCTATTTATTTAACATTCTATGTACCTTGTGAGGTTATTTCGTTAAGCAAAAGATTATAAACAAAATTTATTCTGTGGTAATGCGGTCACAAATTATTTACTAGCTATATACAGAAAAGTTAAAAATGAATGAGGAAGCATTAATAATGCTCCCATCATCAATGGACTTATTTTTTTTATAGTGAAGAGACAATTATTTTAAACAATTTTTGAAAATTTGCATATCGAAAATGTGTTGTTTATGAAAAGTAATTCAGTCACGAAAATAATAAAGGAAGAGTGGCTAATAAATTACGATAATTATTATTTTTTCCAATTATTTCGAATGGAAAAAGAAACTTATCACAAGTTGGTGAATGTTCTGACAATAAAAACCTTTTAAATATACAGCATAAACACACTTTTCTTGTTGCATAATACCCGCATATCATAATAATTATAAATTTGAATAGGAATAGAGGGTTAAATTTTCGAACATCACCCAGAACAATAACAAAAAAACCGATTAGTAATTTAACTTTCTTTAGGTTATGTATAGTTGATATTTGAATGGACCGATAATAACGCAGCTCATCGGCAAGGTTACTTTTGGTTAAACCGCGAAGGAACTATGACGTAATGAAGGGCTTTTTCCTGACGTCCTCATAGTAAAACCGGCAATAACCGGGGTCGCGTGAATGCAAAAAGTTAAACCATATTAACCGGTTATAATCGGTGAATGGCGAAAATTCGACTTAAGTGAACAATCTGAAAATTGTCAGTTCATTCACGATTGTGCGTATTCTTTCGACATCGGTCACTTCTACCAAACTGATTAAAATTCCTACCCCCCTTACCGCTTACTGATCAACCTCTAGGTACCGGTTAGTTCGTTCAGTTAACAGTTAACCTCTAAAAGTATTGAATATACAGTGATACCTAATTGGAATATGATTTCGAATCAAACCAATAAATCGTAAAAGTTTAAAACATGAATAATAATATCATGGAGGAAATAATTTTCCAGTTTTCAGAGCAGATTTGATTGTTTTCACAAGTTTTCGAGGTTAAGTGAAAGACATTCACAAAAATGATGATCTTTCGGTTTCGCCAAATATTTAATTCAGTATAATCACATTCAGTTTAATCACATTCACTTGTTCAGATCAATCACTACGAAAGAATAACCCTACTAGGGTTATAGCTCGGTCTCGGTACCCAGTGACAGAGATCAGATGTGTCTATTCTGCGTATACCGCGCATTTTTTATGTTTAAAATTTTAACTGTCACAAACCTAGCAGTGATGCCAGGTTGATATTGATTCAATACATTTATATTTATGTTTTATTTTATATTTTATTTTATCTATTTTTTTTTTGTTAGGTTAGTGGGTTTGTAGTAGAAAATTGAATTTAATAAATATATTAAAGTTAAATTATTTCAAAAATAGAAGTTTAAATTCAGGGTACGGTTTTAACTTAATGTGTGTGCTATAAACTTGGCAATACTGGATGTTCAGACGTCACAATTATTGTCTATTCGTCAAGCTCATAGAAATCTTATATTATATATGTACTCTAGAATGCTAATTAAATCCAGCCGAATACCAAAAAGTGTAACGGGTATGCAGAGTTTTCACGAACTACGCATGCTCCTCAGTAACTTATTTTCAGTACAGAGCTGCCATATTTAAAACTATTTTGTCGTTCGCCTTACAGAATTTATGCGACATATCTGTTTTATAAATAAATCCATATGTTGCGTCATACGAAACTGCTTGACAAAATCAAATAATTAAATGTTATCGGTAAAATTGCATACTGTTTAGTTTTCAGCAATATGAACGAAACATTTTTTTCCAAATCTTATTAAATTTAGGAGATTTCGCAACAGCGTCTGTTTTCGCAAATGACGTTTCTCGTAGTGGGAATATCTGTCTAGTGCTGGGACATCGAAACGAAAGATCGATGTTGACCATCGATGTTAACATCGAAAGCTAACATCGATGGCTTAAAAACATCGGTTGTAAAACATCGATGTTTTCGAAACATCGATACTTAAAACAGTGCATTTGCGATTAGGAATAAATTAGATATAAAAAATAAAAATAAACTTTTTATTAGAATGAATTAAGAAATTATCAAACGTTAAAATACTCAATAACAAAAAAACATATAAATAACTCCAAAAATAAAACAAATGTGAAAACATAATATTTTATGACGCCGGCGTCGAGCCAGTTTGCAGGGTTGCAATTTACAATACATATGAAAAACAAGTGGCGACGTTGCCGAATGCCTACTGGTAGTACAGAAAAATCTCAACCACCTGTAACAAATGAAATCAAAAGCTTTCGTTCTTATTTTCTTGTGCTGGGAAAATTGAGCTTAAGATAAGAACCTAGTTTTCTTGTTTTGTCATATCATTGAACATCGAACGGGAACATCGATGTCAACATCGATGTTTTCGACCTCGTGGTATATTTTAATTGTTGATAGATATACCTACTTGTGATTAAAATTGTTTTTAATATTTGTTATTTTGGTTTTAGTTCGTTTATTTAACAAACAATGAGGTGTATAGTGTTGTGGTGTAAAAATGAAGGTCTCATTCCTGGTATTAAATATTTTCAGTAAGTTATTGTTTCGGGTTTCAGTTTGAGTCAATATGATACAATTGACATGATACTCATTTTTAGCTTGACAAAAAAAAGACATGATGTTTGGATGCGGGCATTGGGATCCTAGTACAGAAAATGTATGTGATGGGAATGTCATATGCAGTAAGCATTTCGCTGCAGAAGATATCATTTGTAGAGAAGACGGCAAGAGGATCACCCTCGTACCCGATGTAGTTCCCAAACTTTTGTTGAAAAGAAGAGATAATGTAAATGAGAGTGGAAGTTAAATTCTTAATCGTTTGATATCAAGACACTGTTTACTTAAAAGCAGTCTGTCAAAAATGCATGAGATGTATGTCAAGAATATATTTCCTACGTTGTGTAGGTATACAAAGTTCGTTTGAATTCTGTTGTTAAACTGGAATATACTTAATTATAGAATCCTCCATGAAATTGCTGAGAATAAAAGTTCTACCAACCATGTTTTGTCACAAAATACTATTGCGAGTAGTACGGATGATATGGAAGTGGTTTACATGGACACGGAAAATATTTGTGAAGTCACTGTTCTTGCACCGCTTCTTTGAAGGCTGTAGAGAGGTAAGACGCCTAAGGTGGTTGTATAAACAAACAAATATTATATAATAATAAAATAAATAATTAGAATGCTCAAGTCCTTAAGATATTTTCCAGTATTAGAATTTTTACTTATTTCTCGTTTCTGCTTAGATTTATTATTATTGGGTTGTACCTGTTAGACAATAAAGTATTTAGATATATAATGTAATTTTTTATTTCTTAAATTCCTTTATTCCATTTTTTTATTTGAATGTTACCAAATGGTAAAATTTAATTTTAAATATACCTATAACAGTAATATTACATTTAATCAAAGCCGGTCCTGTTGAAAAATAAGTTACTGGTGATCATGCGCATTATGGACAGCTCTACACTTTTGGTTACATTTTTGTACTACGGGATTATCATTCTAGAGTATATATATATGTAATATAAGATTTCTGTGGTTGAATGTCCGTTTATTAACCATATTATTATATTATCTTCACACAATGCAGGTTAAGGAGGAGAAAGGAGAAGCTACGAGCAGTTAATAAAAGGCGTTATCGCTGTATAACTTAGATCAGCGTGGCTGATGTGACGGTGACGTGATCAGAGATATAAAAGAGGGAGATTGAGCTTCGACAAGTGCGCATCAGTGAAACGTATACTAGTTACGTGGTATACATTACACTTGTGCGCATTTACGCATGCAATTTTCGAAGGATGAAAGGGTCGCCGCCATGTTTCTCTATTGTGCCAACTGTGGGAAAACAAATCTGATGTTAAATTACGATTCCTCTATTAAAGCGGGAATTTGTCGCGTGGATACTGATTGGATGGGTGAGCGGTGCTTCCGGCAGAGTCGGTAGACTTGCCTATGTCAAATGCCAATTAGCTATTGACTACATAGTCGTGGCCGCTGGCGAATGGCTGTCTAGGGCCGTGGTTCGGATTCCACGCTAAACTGTAGGTCCATACTTACGCTGGCTGGATGTCAATTCCATGACAAGATGCCAATAATTGCAAAAAAAGCGGGAATTTGAAATTCAGGCCGCTGTTTGTAAACTTTAATGCTTAAAGACAAAATACTAAGTATTTCAATTGCTAAGGCTTGTATATTCATTTATACAAATTATACATTTTATAATAATTTTGTAGAATTCCAAAATATGAAAATTTACAACATATTATATAATATCGCTGACTACGTTGGGAATTCAGCCAGAGAATTGGGTGTGGAAAGCATCTAAGTTAGTGTGCTCCAACCATTTTAAAACCGAGGATTTTCTGAATTTTCCTGGAAGGCGTACGTTGAAGAAAAACTCTGTTCCTGTACAACTTAAAGTTTCTTCAGAATTTACACGTCCGACAATGCGATGTACTTCTGGAATAAAACAGTGAACACAACCAGGGCAACTAAAAACTCTGATTCCAACTGATACATCCTCATCGAGCAACAGGTTACGTTCTGAAGAAGGAATAAGAATTGGAAAACAAAGGTTTATTAATACAATTTCTTTAAGCTACCATTGTTGGAATTGCTTTTTTTAAAGATTAAGTATAGGTACTTAATGGGTATTCTTAATCTTAATGTCGGTATTATAAACTTAAAATTGAAGAATACCAAAAATCCATTAAATCTACTTTGTAGCTAATGATACACTCACTCTAACACAGGTGGTATCAAAATGTTCGTGGCGTAAGAACTAAGACCAATATTTTGTATAATGCAGCTTTATTGTCGCAGTACGACGTATTTGCTTTCAGTGAAACTTGGATGGATTCGTCTGTTAATGATTCCGAATTATTTAGTGATTACTTCCAAGTTTTTAGATAGAATCGTGATTTCGCCTTGACAAATAGGACAAGAGGAGGTAGTGTGCTTTTAGCACTACCATCTACCTTTCAGGTTACTATACTCAATTTTCACACATCAGTCCCAGAAATTGATGTCTTGGGAGTCAGGATTAATTTCTAATAAAACTATATATTTGTAATTTATATTCCTCCCAATCTTCCTGTTAAAGATTATGACCCATTTTTGATGCGCTCTACAGTTCCGAATATGTCCTTGCTAATGATGATCTTTTGGTAATGGGTGATTTTGACTTTGTCGGTGATCAAGATTTCATGAACAATTACATCAGATCCATTATTATGTTTGTCAATTCTTAGATATAAAAAATGAAAATTTTGTTAGGAATGAGGATGGTAGATTGCGCTTGATTTAATATTTAGTAGAGTTCCAGTGAAGGTATCCCCATCTGTTGATTATTTCTTGCAGGTTGATCCTTATCATCCTCCTCTTGATACTGATTATATTGTTAATACCAATGATGCTACAATTAGGGCGAGTAGTTTTAAACCATTTTATAACTTTAAAAAGGCTGATTTTCCTGTTTTGTACAGAGATACACTTGATATTGACTGATCTGATCTTTGCGTGGATGTCGTTTGTCATGTGTGTTATGCTAGGTTGGGCGACGTGATTTCTGCATTAGCACCGGTTTCATATGCAAGAAACTTCAAATACCCGCCTTGGTTCTAGAGTGATCAAATAATTAACGTCTAAGGTCTGGAGAAAATATAAAATTTCTGGTGATCCTCACTTTCTGCATGAGTTTAGAGTTTTTGCGTCAGAATATTAAAACTGAAGTGAACTCTTCATACAGAATTTACTTGGGTGATACTGAGCGTAAATTTAGTGGTGACCCTAAGACTTTCTGGTCAATTATATGTAAATTCTCGTAAAAGTTTTGGACGCTTACCCAGAGATATGTATTATAATGGCGATAATGTTAAAGATCAGCAAGAGCTTGTAGATAAATTTGCTCAATACTTCAGTGAATCCTATTTCAATTCGCAAAATTTTGACGTTGAAAATGTGAGCGATGCTCTGAATGTGTCCATTTTGTCTGATTGTGGAGATACTGAATCTGAGGTTTACGGAGCTCTGAGAAAGGTTAAAAGTAAACTAATAGCAGGTCCGAATGGTATACCATCCTTTTTGGCTCGTGATTGTGCTGCGGTATTGGCTGTGCCATTGTGCACAATACTCAACCTTGCCTTATATTCTAGTAATTTTGCTGCGTGTTGGAAGTTTTCAAGAGTGACTCCGGTTTTTAAGAAGAAGTAGTGGGACATATTAAAAAATGCACGGGTAAATTTTCTGGTCATGACAAAAGTAGCAACGGTTATGAAAAATCACCATAGCAACGCCGACAATACAATTAAACCAAATTGACAGTTCGAAGATTTCAAAGCTATTTATATAATAAAAACCAGTCATGGTGATAGTGAATATAGTTTAACACCACCTATAGTCAATTTAATACTTTAATACTTTTAACTCATCGTATTTTGGCTTACGCCAACAGGGCGAGTATAGGTAAGTTTCATGCTGCAAACGATCATACTCGTAGGAAATATATGTCATTTCTTGTTCGTTGCACAATATACTATTATAATCGTTAAATTTATTGTATTTTGCAAGTCAATGGAGGAATTTTTGAAAATTCGTTATAAAGTTTACGTTTATTAATATTTGCTTTTTATTTCTTTTATTAAATTTAGGTATTGTTTTTAAAATTTTCTTTTTTTTTAATTAAATAACTTTGAACACAAACAGAAAATATTTCAGTAATTCAAGGCAAAAAGTTATTCTCAGTTATAGTAGCAATGGCATACTGTCTATGTTCCATTTTAAAATACTTGCAAATTTATATTGCTGTCAAAAGTGACAAACAACTCCACAAGAGTAGTTGTTAAAACAAACTGTCCCGGTATCACAGTTTAATATACAGTTACTTCACTTCGTGTCGGAACGTTTTATCTCTCTGTCGACAAAGCAATTCGCCGCACTTATAACTGTAGTATAGTATCTTATGGTATATATAGATATAGTATAACATAGTAGCGGGCCAGAAATGTAGCTGGGATTGCGACGAGTCGATTCCGTTTTTAGCGTCTACTGACCCTTCTTATCTGTAGTTATTATTCTATGCCGGTATGTAGTTGGTTCGAACCCCGGACCAGCTACATGTAAATAGTTGCTCACCTTAGATTAAGGATATATTATATACACGTTGACAATTAATACAAAATAAAAACTGAGCTGGTTGTATGCCACTTAAATGTAGGCAAGAGACCATAAAGTTAGTACTTGCTTCGGCAGGTATTAACTTTTGAAAAAAAAAGGTGGTAAAAAGTATCACTGTATAATACATAAATATACCTATTATTACTAGGTATATGGGGTATGATACTGTATTGTGTATCTTGGTACTTTGTCCAATGTCCGCTAGATGGAGACGGTATTAAATTTGATATGATCTTATTTTCAGATTTAATAATCTGTAGGTATTGTGTTTAAGTCTATAATTATTTTATTTATTATTTATCTATTATCTATTACCTACTTATGTCACAGTATTAATGCAGTGCTTATGTGTTGTAGAACAATGTAGGAACCTGTGACATGTGCTATCCAAGTGACAAAACTCAAAATTCTCATACAAAAACACTAAAACTAAAACCTTTGTAATGTAACTTAGAACCAATTTTACCTGTCTCATTTTTAGGTTTTCAAAATATTTTTTTTTCTTTTATTAAAATACTCTCAGAAACATGACTTATGTAAATAAAAGAAGCAGAGTGTTTCAAGATCGAAGTTCTCTCAGACCACTGCGACGAAGATCAGAAGGTAGATTGAGAACTTATCCGTCCTCTGAGGATTTAAGGACCTGGTGCGACACGGTTGAGGAGCGAAGACAACATATTATTGAGTTAGTAACGAAAGATATTGAAAAAGTATGTATATTAGAACTACATTCTACATGTATATGATTTTATTTACTTAACAAAACAAATACATATTATGGTAATAAGGAATACTGTAGGTACACCAAACGGAACAATCCCCCATACTTCTATTAATATTAAAATAGTCGGGTTAAATGATAATATTGCCATTTCGAATTGCTAATGTTGTCCGAATAATACAATGTCCGAGGAAAAAATGCCGAACATAGCACCAAAGTGTAAATTATACTATACTGGATAAACTATTTTTTTTGAAGATCGAAATATCGCGTGCGTATTGGTTTCAAATAATCACGACTTTTCTACGAAATCAAAATTACTTGAAGAAACTGAAATTTTGAATGTTATTGGTAGGTAGTTGGTAATGAAAGTTAAGAAAGTTCGTTTTTCCTTGTAAATAGATATTTAAAATAATATCACACAAAAAAACTACGTCCCCAAACTACCTTTTAATTCTCCATGTGAAAATACCTTGTACAACGTTTCGTCTTCATAACTCATCATCAACTGTGATTGTTCTTCATATTGGATTTCACGACCAGTTCATTAATATTTTCTCACTGATTTCAAAAATTTCATTGGCCAATGTTTTGTACTACTTTTGAGCGGCAACATTTTTTTAAAAAATAATCCATAGCGGCGAGGAGTTATAATGATATGAATAATAAAAGACGTCTACTCCACAATACGAACTTCTAATTAAATTATTAATAAATTAAAGAAAAATATCAAACCATAAAGCTTGTTTAGTAGAAAAATGTTTCTATTGATTTGATGAATGCTTGTTAAAATTATTTTAGGGAATTAACTGTTTGATAGTGTTTGATGTTGATTATTGTCTTATGTTACATGTGTAATCATGACATCGACGTTCGAACTAAGTTGCGAGTGTATACCTAATGCTATTGTAGTTCCTACCGTTACGTATAGCCGTGAGTCTTGGACCACTTATCGGAGGTATTTAAAAACCCTAGAGAAGTACCATCAACGATGTCTTAGAAGAATTCTTGGAATTAAATGGCAGGACCGACGAACAAACATCAGCGTTCTGGAAAAAGCTGAAACAACTGTATTGAGGCGATGATTGTTAGGCACCAGCTGCGATTAACTGACACGTAATAAGCATGGCAACGGAACGCCTTCCTTTATTCACAGGTTAAGATCGGCTCACGAAATCAGGGAGGGGTGCAAAAGAGGTACAAGAATGTTCTTAAGACCAACAAGAAGAAGTGTGGCTTGGATGTGAAGAACATCGATGGGGCAGCACAACCACCGAGGATCGGTCTGTTTAGCCATCTTAGGGTTAACAACAGAAATCCCTGGGTTGGAGTAATTCATACTCGTTATCGAGTGAATGCTGATGATGATGTTACATGTTGGTTTTTTGTTTTTGACTAGTGTAAAGGCTTTTGTTAGTTATATCAGAGATTAATGTATATTAATCTCTGGTTATATACACGATTAAAGATTATTATTATAAACTGAAATATTCTAATTCGTATTTAAAACGTAATTAGATAATCTACTACAGAAATAATAGATTTGTGGTAGAAGAAGATGAAAAATTTTTTCATAGTATACTTATTCAATTTTGTGTTGATCAACAGTGTGGTGGAAAACTCATACCATTTGA
The DNA here is from genome assembly GCA_911728435.2 of Apoderus coryli. Taxonomy (NCBI): domain Eukaryota; kingdom Metazoa; phylum Arthropoda; class Insecta; order Coleoptera; family Attelabidae; genus Apoderus; species Apoderus coryli. Next base: position 6,163,900 of record OU452206.1, on the reverse strand, counting down.
TGTCATGCTGAGAACTCTTATGGGCGGAGCCATCAAAGATATAAATCAACTCAAGAAATGCCTAAAAGATCTATGGAATTTTATAGATAGTCTAGATATGAGTAGTGGTGACAAGACTCGTCTTAATAATTTGGTAAGGTCAGTTTCTTATATTTTGACTTGACTTACATTTAACAAATCTCCATGCCGATATTATTGTATTGTAATGTTTTAAATTTTTATCTCGTAAATGAAGCAACATATGAAAAAAATGCAACAGATAAAAAAAGTTGTAGTTTTAGTTGCTTTATCTCAAGCCACTATCGAAATTAAATAACAGTCAGTGGCGTACATTTACTTTAACACCTTTTATCTTGGACGTATGTTTATGGGAACTTTTTTTTATAAAATGACTTGAGAAATCACCCCGTTAAATATTGCCGCGTCTTTTTGAAACCTAATAATATGTTTACGTGATTTCAGAAATCAAAGATGCATGCGATTTGTGTCGACCAATCTAATAAGGTAATATAAACTGAATAATATATTTATGTACCCTTAATTTTACGCAAAATAACTTTGATTTCAGGATTTACGGTATGGAAGCGGATTAGAATCAGATCAAAAGGTAAAAAAGCCTCGAAACAAATATCTATATAAAAATTACTTCTTGATTATCTTGAAATAGCCATATGAGTGTGTTGCAAAGGCCAGACATGATCGAGAAAAGGCAGAAATTGAAGAACTAATTGGTAAACGCACCACTCGAGTGAAGACAAAATTAAAAGACTTTCCAGGCGCAGAGGCGACTGGCCAAGGCCCTGGACGCATGACTACTACAGTAAAGGGACCTGCAAAAATAACTACAAGAATCAAAGGTAGTTTCAGGAATAAAATATGACAAAATCATCTATTTTTATATTATTTATTTGAACAAAGGTTTACAGCCTGGAACTATGGTATTGAATAAATCCTCTAAGGAACCTGGAAATATAAGTATCAAAGCTCAGGGAGCTGCACGTGTAACTGCTAAGGCTAAAGACGCCTACGTTCCATCAGGTAGTGTCAGTGAGCCGGAATCAAGCACCATTCGTACACAAAGATCAGCGGAGACTTCGCCGGTTAATATGCCAGATGAGAAACACGTTTCTGACGATATTTTAGTACAGTTAACTAATCTTCAGGATCAGCTAGCCGTAAGTGTCCCGTATTAAACTACTTTCGTAAATAATACGCAGAAGAACTATGAAACACTTTAAAATAAATACTTACTATTATACAGGGTGATTGCTGGTCGATGGTTTTGAAGCATACATGCTTATTTTGAAAATTTGATTGATTACTGAGTACAATTAAATATATATATCAACTTGCTTATTTCAAATGGGACACCCTGTATTTAATTATATTTTTGGATTCCTTATCTGTTTTGTAGTATGTTTTCATAACACTTCTCTATACATATCTTCAACGGTTCTTGAATAAATAATTTATTTTGAATTTTTTGTGGCCCAAAACAGATCTCGGAAAATATTCGTTATTTTGTCGCCTTAATAGACACACTCTTGAAAATTTGGAGGTAGTTCAAAAAAATAATAATAAGCAGTTTATTTGCAACCAAAAATACAAAAGTAATATTTCGGTGACCTTTTTGCCATTTCTCTTCTAAATTCTTCTATATTTCGATTTCGAAGATTAGGATTTTTGTAATTTTGACCCCTTTTCCATTATTTACGAACACCTATGTAAACAAGTGTTTTTATTGTACATTTCACAGATTATATTCTATATCAAAGCTATAAATAACTAGTCAATAGTTCTGCTATGTTTAGGAAACATGATTTTAGTTTTTAACCTCTTTTTACACTTTTTTCGAACGCCTATGTGACCTATCTTTTATGTTAAATGATTTAGGTTATATCCTATTAAATTAATTTAATTTAATTAATTTAATTAAAATTATTCAATATTTCAGATATGTTTAAGCACTATAAATTTTTGACCCCTTTGTTAACCCTCTTCGCTACGCTCAATATTTTCGAAAAGATAATCAGCAACTAGAATATGGGATATGCATTACTATGTGTATGTAGATGGTACGGTTTACATATATCTACTATTGTATATCTCACTGTGCGTAAATGCTGGACGATATTGAAGATGGGCAACGACTATGGTACTCTGACGAGCTCATAAAAAGAGCAAAACGAATTCGTCAGTAACTGTCGACTCATGGCTCGGTCTGGTTCTAATGAATTATACTGAGGCCCTGCTAAATTAAACAAAATCCTATGTGTAGGTAACACCAGTAATTTTGTCCGCTACGCCATGAAATTATTTTTCAATTTAATAATATTAATAATACTTTATTTGCCTAACAGGAATACACGCGTTTACAAGACAAATATTAAATAATTTGAAAAAATAGTCCATTCTTAAGTGGAGTTGCAATTTTAGTGTTTAAATGAAAGTCGAATCTCCACAAAATAAATTTAATAGAAACTATCGGCCATACATGTTTCGGGACTAGACCAATCCCATCATCAGTGGCATGTCAACAATTGAACAAACACAACGCTAAGTTCGATTGTTGACATGCCACTGATGATGGGACTGGTCTAGTCCCGAAACATGTATGGCCGATAGTTTTTATTAAATTTATTTTGTGGAGATTCGACTTTCATTTAAACACCAAATATTAAATGTTTAAACTATTTACAAAACGGTACAACATGCTTTAAATATAGTTAATTTCTCACCAAAATAGTTAAGATTCTTGTGAAAGTCATAAACGTTACACAAATTCGAGGCCTTCAATATGGGCTCTACTCTTATAGTTTGCATGTATTTTGGGATTTCTAAATAAATATGAGTTTCTTGTGTTAAATTGAGGAACATTAAACCCAATCTGCTCCAACAAATAAGGGCAATCAATTAGGCCATTAATCAGCTTAAAAAGCAAAAGTTGAGATGCTACAATTCTACGAGATTCCAGTGATGTAAACTGAAATCTGTTCAACAGATAAAGAATGACTTTTTCTTTTAAATCTACAAATAAAAAAGATTTGCTCTTCCAAACTCTATCCGTGGACACATTGTATGTATTGGAGAGCTATTTCATGATTTTTTTTTATTATTTCGTCGGAAATAATTAGTTTTAAAAAAGTGTATGTCTGTCTGTCTGTCTGTCTGTCTGTCTGTCTATCTGTAGACACGATAAGTCAAAAACCGCTTAACATATTTTAACTAAATTTGATACAAAAATACTAGGTATAGGATATGTCTAGATTGCTAAACTGGCATGGATTAATTATTAATAATATTATCAGTGTTTTCTTAAACCACTACATGTGTCATTTTTTTTAGAAAAAAAACGACAAAACGTTGGGTATGTTTTAACAAGCGAATGACTAATCAAGCTTTATAAATAAAGCAGGTGGTAAATCAAAGAAGTTGACACCCACTAGGCGAACACCCTGTATACCTGCCGAGCCCAAAATACTGTATTTATTATGCAGATGTCCATTAGTAGCCGAATATCCATTTTCAAGTTGATAACCCAATACCAAGTTAGAAAACTTCTAATGCACGGTCTACAAAATTCACCCTGCATAATTATAATGGCATTTATTGTCCAACAGCAGAGCCAGGGCGTAGTGATGCCGTTACGGGCCTGTGTTCCAAGGAATGTCCGGACCCACCCCCTCTCCGCCACACCCATTGAAAAACAAAGCACCAATATTTATACGTTTATTATGAAATCAAACAAACTTAACCAGAGCAGAATTTAAAATATAAAAACTAAAAAATACACATATATATGCTATTTCTTAAACCGTGCAAGGTAGAGAGTTAGTTAAATTAGACAAAAGTTGCAGTTTTTGATGCCTATTTAATATTTATTTACTATGTAGGCAAATTCTTTTTAGTTTCTGAAATACAGAGTGATTTGTGAAAAACGCCGAATTTTATTTTCTTAAATATTTTAAAAACTATTGATTTTCGACACAAAATTTAAAATCAAGAGTTTAATGGTTCGAATATCTCTACAAGACGGCACATCTAAATTAACGTCCGCCGTTTTGCCTTACAGCTGCCACCATCAACTTTGTTTTTTTTAATTCGGACCTGTATTTTTAATTTTGTTTTCTAAAATGGTTTGTCACTAACTTTAAAATAAGGTATAACTCAAGTATGATTTCGATTCGATAGTAGTCATCATCAATGATTTTTCCGTGATACAGACCTGCATCATTTTTTGCTGAGCGAAAATAAAGTATTTTAAAGGGCATTATTAGTAACACCAAAGATTAATTGTGTACATTAATCATTGGTAACACATTTCGCAGGGGAATCAGGGAATGTTGAATAGGCAGTATCGTACTAACTAAAGAAAATTGAAAATCAAGTCAAATAAATGTAAAAAAATCCTAAAATTTATAGGTATTTATTTAATATAGAAAAGATGCAGAATGCAGTACCGGGCCCCTTGAGGATATTGGGCTAGTGTTCCGTGGAACACGCGGAACACTGGTCACTACGCCAGAGCCAATTCTGTAATTGTAAATATACAATTTATAATTAAGTATTCTAATAACTTAACGGACTATCTCAGAACCTTCCGATTGTAACGCTCTACAGAGCGATCTGAATGTTTTGGCAGAATGGTGTGTGGAAAACAATCTACCACTGAACATCAGCAAATGCAAATGTTTAACAATGTCTAAATGCCGTAGTCCACATGAATTCGATTATCGGATATACGGTGCTTCCTTAGCTAGATGTGTGCTTACCAGGGATCTTGGGATCACAGTGGATTTTGATCTATCGTTCAATGATCATATAACGGATATATGTGGCTGTGCTCTGCGTAATTTGGGGTTTATACCGAGAGTTACTTCGGGATTTGAGAACATCGATTGTCTTATCGCCCTTTACTATGCACTAGTTAGAAGCAAGCTTGAATATGCCTCAATTGTATGGTCTCCTATATACCAGACCCATATTCTAAAACTTGAGAAAATACAACGCAAATTTTTAAAGCATCTTTGTTATAGAATTGATGGTCATTTTCCTTCACGAGGTATCGAACATAGACAGCTGCTCGACAGATTTAATGTCGAATCTCTCGAATTCCGACGAGTGTTCAGTTATAAACTATTTCTATTTAAACTGATCAATTCTCTGATTGACTGCCCCCGACTTCTTTCGCAATTAAATTTTAACGCCCCTCAATACCATTCTCGTATCCCCTATTTATTTCAACCACCCCGATTTCGCCACAATTATGAAGGGAAAACACCACTGACAAGGGCTTGCACGCTATGTAACGGTTGGTTCTTAAATAGACATGTAAATTATTTCGGCGGAAGTGTTTCCTCCTTTAAGCGGGAACTAGGAGAGTATTTAAGGTCAGTCCATTTGTAGATGTTTTTCTGTGTCATTGCTGTTGATGACGGTTCTAATCTTTCACGTGTATTTAATTTAATTTATAATAATTAATTTATATCATTGTCATATATATTTTTTGTATTTTTGTGTTTTTTTTTAATATTTCTGGATAATTTATGCATAATATGTTTTGTCTTGTAATTGGGCGTAAGCCTGTTAGACATAATAAAGATTATTATTATTATTATAACGGAACAACCAATAGAAAAATTATAATAATTAATAAACTACATATAATCTGGTAATACTAATTATTAACATGAGCCATTGCAGAATCTATAATTTCTCCAATACAACACGAAAATATATCACGATATTTAGATACGCATAACATTGTACTTCCTAGTACAGACGGAAATAGGAGACCTCAACATAACGTTCATCCTAGCATAGCTGCAATGAAATGTGCAACTGAACCTACTATGTTGTCTTGGCACGCTGATATTCAATAAAGCAAGCCAGTGGGCACAATCTATCAATTGGAATGAACTAAATTGAAAAGAAAGTGCAAAGAGTTCATTTGTCGTTCAAGTTCCAGACTCGGTATCTGAAATCTATCGGTCATTAATTGTAGTCAGTACACCTTTCAGGGTAATGACCATCCTCTTTATACATTAAATACTTCAAAAATCTACGTTGCACTTTTTCAATCATATTTTGATGTGTCACATAATATCAGCGACCCATATTACAGCTTGGAGCGCACATAGGTAAAGTACAGCGTTTTAAGAGCATCTGTGTTTTTAAACTCGTTGCAATTCCTAACCAGAAAACTATAAGTCCTACCCGCCTCAAGTACCACATTTCCGATATGCTTAACAAACTTAAACTTTGAATTAAACATGATTCCCAAATCAGTGACAGCTTCACACCGTAATTATTATTGCACCTGATCAATGGAATAAGTTTAATTAATGATCGCCCTCTTCCTCATAAAACTGATATATTTGCACTTGGATGGATTGAGTGAAAGTTTGTTTAGTATGCCCTATTAATGTACAAGTGACAAATTGTACTGAAGATTAGTACAGTCAGTAATACTATCCACCGAAGAATACAATTTAAGGTCATCCGCAAACATTAGCCGATCACAATCCAGTCCACTCTAGAGGTCATTAATATACTATAACAAAAAAATTGTTGTCCGAGGTTTGATCCCTGAGGAACCCCAGAAGATGCGGTATACGTATGAGACTGGTAGCCATTGTGGGATCTATCTCTCAAATATGACTTTAAAAATAATTTAAGGTTTGATGCAAAACCAAACTGATCAAATTTTCGCATCAAAATGGCGTTATCCATTATGTCAAATGCCTTAGTGAAATCTGCATATATCACACTAATTTGACTCCCACGGTCCAAAATCTCCGAGATTAGACACAGGGATATATGGGGTATAATATTATAGTATAGTCTAATTTTAGTTTAAAATGATATAAAAAACCACGATATATCTTTGTTATGGCAATACCGACCGTAGCCGTCGATAGGCGCACCCATTTAACTTTTCATAACAATACATGTATTACGATATTTTAAAAATCCTTTATGTATTAACAATTATATGCTCATTTGTATAAAAGTATACTGTATTTTTCCCTGCCGCTCCAACACGGCAACATATAAACCTACGCTGAAAGAAGAAGTTTGGACATAGATGCACACGTACCTAGTCCGTGTTCGAACAGCAAGGAACATACTTTTATAATAATTAATACTATTGTTAATACTTGTTATGCATATAAGTAGATACATTAATAATAATATGCTTCTGATATTATAAACTAACAACAAATTTTACTCACTTAGTCAGTCATATTTTCTATAAACGTACACATTTTATAATTAAAAATTCGCCTAATCTGAATATGTGCATTTTCCACGAAAACGTCAAGAGTTATCCATAGGAAAGTATTATAATATTTGACAGATAATTACTTTGTGCATCTAATTTTGACCTCATATACCGGGTGTTCCATTTGAAATAAACAAGCTTAAAAAGAACAAACGAATAGGTGTGATATTTTTCAGTCAAATTATGTCTATATTTTTATAAAAATTAAAATATTTAAAAAATGTCAGGTTTAGGGGAGATGTACTTTAATGAATGTTTATTTTGAACGGGGAATCTAAAAATATATTCATATACAGGGCATTCTATTTAAAAAAACACAACTATGGTTCATTTCTTATGTTTGTATAGAATCACAATATTTTTAAAATATAGCCATAACTCATTTTTATCTAACCCATGAATAAAACTTTTAGGAAATTATATAGTTTAGCCACAGTCTCCCGTGTCGTATGGCGTGAATAACCCTGTATATATAATTTACAGGCACGAGAAATCTTATGCAAAGAACAAGAAGCAAGCATGAAGCAACTATCGAGACAAAAAGATGATTTACAGAAGAAGCTAGAAGATTGCTTGTCAGAATTAGAAAACTTTAAGGTAGGTTTTTTTTCTTGGTCGGTAGTTTCAGATTTGTGTTGGTTTTGTTCAAATTAACTAATTAATTAATGAGTTTTTTTACCAATTTTACGAATTTATACAAATTCTGTTATTTTTAGCTTCTACTAAGAGCAAAGTCACCACGATATGGTTTTACAATGAAGTCCAAACCTATATTATATTGTCGTTGTTAAATAAATATTTTCTCATTCTATATAATATTCATTATTCAACATCGGCTTTTTAATGGATTTATAAAACGGGGAACATTTAACGTTATTGCTGCATGTTCACCTGTCGTCGATAAACTTAATATGTTTGATGTTTATAAAACAAAATTCAATGATTGAGTAACGTTTAATCAATACAATACAGTTAGAATTGCTCAATCAGAAATTCAAACTACTGTTGACAACAATTATAAATCACCGAATTATTCTCATCTATAGCATCAAATTTTATTCCAATTTGCTCTAAGCAATAAAACCAAGGCATTGGTTTCAATTGTCTTTTCAATTATGAAATCCGGAACATGCAGCAATAACCTCTTAAATTTTCCCCGTAATTCTAGTTATTTTTATAATCAAATTAAAACAATTTTTCATTCAGAAACTAAATGCCAGTGAGAGTCCAATATTAACTGGTTCATGTAAAGAGGAAATAGATGCATTAGAAGCTGAAATAAAAATTATGAGAAGTGGTAATCTCTCACCAGAACAAGAAGCGGAACTTATTGGCAAAGAATTGGAAGTTCTTAAAAAATATTGTTTGAAACTCAAAACGGTTGGAGATGAAAACGAAAAACTCAAACTGGAACGAGACAGTCTGAAGAGTCAATTGACTGTGTCAGTGGGAGATGCTAAGTCAAACACAGATGCTTCGCAATCTATGTCAGAATTAAAAGATAAATTGAAGACATTTGATGATTTGACTAGAGAAAAAGACAGATTGGCGAATAAGGTACACCAACTAGAAACACAGTTAAAACAATATCAAGATCTACCTAGTGATATTGATGATTTGAAGACAAGATCCACTATGTTAGATAGTGTATTAGAGGAACGGGATAACATGAGCAAGCAGATGAAGAGAATAAAAGAATTAGAGAAGGAGGTAGCTGACTTGCAACAGAAAGCTAATAGAGTAGATGAGTTGGAAAGGGAATTGAAATCGGTAGATAGATTTGATAGAGGAGCTGGTGCCGAATTAAAGAAGTCAATATCAAAATGTTCAAATTTGGAATTGGAGTTGCAAAATATGAAACAAGAACGAGAGGCAATGCATAAGCGCATTGACGTCATGAAGAAAGAGTCGTCAGGATTTAAATCTCAAAGCAAAGAAGTTGAAATGCTCAAACTTGAACGTGATAGGTTGCAAATAAAACTGAACGAACTTGCGGATATTCAGATGCAGTACGATGATATGATGTCTAAAATGAAAATGTATGACCGCATTGTTCATGAGAGAGATATGTATAAGCAAAAGTATGAACAGGTAATATGTACTTAGTAAGATATCGTAAGAATTCTTAACATATAATAATTAAAGGTATTACATATGGAGTGTCAATGTGAAATGTTGCGAGCACAAGTCGATGCTGCTCGTGATGTAATGAGGGAAAGGGATCAATTGAAGAGGCAAGTTTGTGATTTAGAAACATGTATATACAGACAAGAAGAGGAAATTAAGCAGCATGTATCACAAATTGAGAACATTTCTCAGTCCACTCAAGATAAAAATGTAAGTTTATTTTTTCTATATGAAGTTCTTAAAATGCATTGTAGTCAATATAGAAGGCGATCTAGAAAAATATGGGACATTAAATATATTTTTTAGGAGGGAGGCTCTATTTACGATTTGCATTAAATATTCGTAAATAAATCCTCCCGGTAGGGAATTTGAGCGTATCTAGTGTTGACAATAGGATTAAATTGAGTTGTTACTTCTTATCCGACCATTGTTTGTTGAAAATTACCTACTTAATCTCAGGAAGGTTCGAAAAAGAATACGTCACACAAACAAACTAATTTAGTTTAATGATTATTATTAAACAGAAAACAAAACAATCGAAAACGAATATAAAAACAACTAATACTAACTAATTACAACTACTTACAGTTCTGATCAGTTAACCACGCACAAATATATTGTCCCCAATGTCTGTTCTTCGGTGGCCACCAAGCTTTTAGTTGGTTTATATTGCCCCAACAACACTCAAAACCCCCCCGCACAATAACAGCAAAAACCGTAGGTAATTTGGAAATTACTACCTACGTAATTCGACGAACTACGTTACTGGTGATAATAGTTTTTCGTTTTTCACAATAGCTAAAGCCAAGTAGTACTGATTATTCTACTTATATGAAGAATTACAAAATAATCAAAACGATACTTTTATAGGATCGTTTTCTTTTAGTAAAATTATAAACGGTTCGGGAAATTAAAACAACAAAAATGCAACCTGCTTCTAATGCAGTTGCTGCCCGACTCCCCAGCTTTTTCTCTCCTCCTTTCATCATCATATGTGGTATGGTACGGAAAAACCCAAAATCGGAATATTCTTTGACGGTTATACCGCGTTCCTTTCGGCATCTCTTTTAGAGAAGCCGCAATATCCGCAGCTGTTATTCATATTCGCGCACTTCCACCACACCACTTTTGTTTATCCTTATTCTATAAATGCACCACTTACACCTAAATAACAAAATATTTGAACTTAACTACTAATTATATCTAATTTAAAATAAAATATATTTACAAGAGGGTTTGGCCTGTTACATTGTGAACTTTGTTTCGCTAGATGTCGCCATATACATCATATTGTCCATCGGTATGTCGTGCTACTATAAGCTCTTTGTAAATGTTGGAAATTTGAATTACGACTTTTCGTGGTTTTTATGCTCAACAGCAGTAAATTTTAATAGATTTTTAACATGTCGCACGTCATTTATACTATTTTTAAAATCAACCCAAAATTTTACTAGCTACCCGTCAAAAACTTTAAATTAATATTAACAACCGAGGAATTTTTCATTGTCATGGCAATGGGACTGCATCCGCCTCTGTTATTTGGATTGATCTGCTTTTTGCATAATATGGGTATTACTTTTTTCATTTACTTGTTCACTAATTTATTTAATAAATTATTTGTTGTTTGATGCACTTCATCTATTATAAGTCATAGCTTCACTTGGATATTTTTTACGAAATTGTTAGAAATGCAGGGTCGTCTCTGAAAATTTACTGCTGTTGGTCATAAAAACCACGAAATTAAGATTTTAGATTCCAATATTTAAAAAACAGGTCTGTATTTAAAAAACCAAAGTTGATGATGACTGATCAAAAATGAAACGTCGGATGCCAAAAGTTTTAACGGCATTGGGTAGACCGAAAAAAAGTGCAATTTATTTGAAAATTCGTTCGTAAATGGCGCCAGGAAAAAAATAATACGATTTACTTAATTTTTCTGTTTTTTTCGCATATCTCCGGGAATAATAGGATTCTTAACACTTTCAAAGAGAAAATTGTTGGGCTCATGAATGCACAACTTTGCCTGAATTTAACCGATCTTGTATCTCATTCGGTTTTCGAGATCCCAATGATGAAGCTCGAATTCGAGCCACTCTGTACATTATCCGATAATTGGATAAGTAAACAGCATATATTATACTATGAAATATCTAAACATTTTCCATAGACACCATAGACAATCAGCACAGATAGTCAATGTGTGGGAATGAACTATCGGATATTTTCTAACAGGACCCTGCTTTTTTGACGGGAATTTAAAAGGAATAAGCTTTTGAAGATTTCATCTGTTTCAACTATAAGGACCAATAAAAAATAGTACCGAACATGTACCGATCAACCACAATATATTAATAATAAAAATTTGTGAGTTGACCGCCCTTAAATCCTCTTGCGCTGCGCTTTCTCCAATCTGTCAATGTGGACACGATAAATTGGTGACCAAAACATCGACGCATCCTACGGAATCCTGAGGTTGATCTCAAGACAAATCCCAGTGTCCTTAAGTGCAGCCCGACGAATATCTATAATGTCTAGTCTACGGAGTTGAATTACGTCAGCTTTTCGAAGGCATTTGACATAGTTAATTATACCAGATTGGAGTTGGTGCTCCGCTATTGAAATGGCTCCTAAGTTATCCTACGAGTAGAACCCAGATGGTTAAAATAAATGGTTCTATTTCAAACCATCTCCATATCTTCGGGTGTTTCTCTGGACCGCTTTTACTCACTGATTTCATCAATGATATTGCAAAATGTTTTGATTTTAGTAACTTCCTCCTATTTGCTGATGATCTTAAGTTTTACATCATCGTCGACAGGTTGGAGAATTGTGAGAGCCTTCAATCGGACTTAAACCGACTTTGGACTGTGGTGTACTGAACTGTATGGACCTTAATGTTAACAAATCACATGTCTTTTGGAAAAAGTAGGAACCCAATGCCTCTTTCGTATGCGATTGATGGCACGGTCCTCGATAGTATTTCTGCTGTTAAGTACTTAGTTGTAGTTCTTGATAGTGGGTTAACATTTGTGGACCACATATCACAGATTGTTTTCAAATCATTACAGCTTTTAGCTTTTATAAAGCGATCAACAATATAGGCCCTGTAAAACTTCTGTACACATCTCTTGTGTGACCCTGCCTCGAGTATTCGTCCGGAGTTTGGCATCCTTGTTACGCAGTCCACAAAAGAAGATTGGAGCAAGTTCAGCAAAGATTTTTGAGGTTCATTGCTTTGAAGGAGCGTAGAACCTGTAATTTCGAGTATCGGCACTCGATACACTGCGAGCTCCAGGTCAATCTGGGAATGGACTCGTTGGCTTGTCATAGGAATCGGCATGACTTGAGGGTGCTCTTTGATATAATGAACGGTATTTTGAGCTGTCCTTGTCTTTTGCCTCAACTAGGGCTTAACGTACCTGGTAGGCCCCTACCCCCTCGATCGACATATCTAGTTCATCAGCACTTCAAACGAACCAATTATTCGGGTCGTTCGTTTCTGTCGCCTATGTCGACTGGCCAATAATATCTCTATAGATATTTTCGCCCCGAGAACCCAGTTTTTGCACCGTGCTCTGTTGAATTGTATGAATTTGATATATTGTGTAATTTGTTTATATTTTGTACGTAGATCATTGTTATCTTTTATATATTAGAATAAGTTTACTTTTGTAGTTGCTTTTCTTGTTTTGTTATAATTAATTGGGGATTGCCCGTGAATAAATAAATAATGTGTTGGTTGAAAGAAAGTTCATATTCAACCACGACACCGAGGTTAATATTTATTGGATGAGACCAGTAAACCCTTTACTGTTCGAGATGCTTAAACGACCGACCGATTACACAGGCCAACAAAATGAAAAAAAAAATTTGGTGCCAGAAATCTAACATCTGATTTTAGATGTTTTTAATGTGCTGATTCCAAAAATGCCACCAGATTTTTTCTATCAGCTCTAGTTTTTGAGATACACGTTACAGGTTAAATGATATATTTTTTTCTGATAAAGGACAACAAATAAAGAGATAAATATGTACTTAATCGTCAAAATAGGAATTTCCCAGAATCTAATTAGCCAAATGGATACCTGGAATTGTCCCTGACCCAATGTTCCTATACTAGGAACTACTCAATACAATGCTCTTACTTACTTTTATACCTGTAATTGCCTATGACCCGATCCTTCTATACCTGCTTGGCTGTACTTGATTTAGTATATTACTGAGTTTTCCCAAGTAAAGTTGTGCTATCATTTTGTGTAAATTTTGGTCGTTTTGTAGTATCAAGACACTAAACTGAAACAATGGCATCCACAAGCAGACGTACCTGTGCAAATCATCCCGATGTTTTTTGTTATGTGTGTGGTGAATACACTTTGAAAGAGAGCAGAAAAAGGATTTCTGACTTTGTGAAAAGAGCTTATCTTGCCTATTTTGGCGTTCATTTAGGAGATCAAGATAAATCTTGGGCCCCACATTTCATATGTAAAACATGTGTTGAACATTTGCGACAGTGGACAACTGGAAAGAGGAAGTGCCTAAAGTTTGGTGTACCAATGGTTTGGAGAGAACCGCGGAACCATCATGACGACTGCTATTTTTGTCTCGTTAATATTAAAGGCATAAATAGAAACAATAGACACAAATGGACATATCCTGATCTAGATTCTGCAAGAAGGCCTGTAGTGCATTCGGAAGAAATACCCGTTCCATCATTCAGCAGTCTACCCAAACTGACAGAAGATGATACAGAAACATCAACGTCTGACGAAGTTAAAAGAATTCAATCAGAAAACGACAGCGATTTTGAAGCAGATTTAGCAACTCCGCAGTGTTTCAATCAAGAAGAACTAAACGATCTTATAAGAGACCTGAATCTCTCAAAGGAATCCGCTGAATTACTTGCATCCAGATTAAAAGAAAAAAATCTACTTTGTCGAGGTACTAATATTACATTTTATCGTAAAAGAGATAAGGATCTGCTGCCTTTTTTCACTCAGGAAAATGACTTGGTATTCTGTAACAATATAAAAGGGCTCTTAGAAAAAATGGGTTTGCCTGAATACACTCTAGATGATTGGCGCCTTTTTATTGACAGTTCAAAACGTAGTTTAAAATGTGTTCTTTTACATAACGGTAACAAATATGGCTCAATTCCTATTGGTCATTCTACTACCATGAAGGAAGAATATGAAACAATAGCATTAGTTTTGAGAAAAATTAAATACGAAGAACATCAGTGGTCAATTTGTGTTGATTTAAAAATGATTAACTTCCTCCTTGGACAGCAGAGTGGTTATACAAAATATCCTTGTTTTTTGTGCCTTTGGGACAGCAGAGCTAAAAATGAGCACTGGGTTAACAAAAATTGGCCTTCAAGAGATGTCATGATTCAAGGAATACAAAACGTGATCAACGAACCTTTGGTTTCAAGAGAAAAAATCTTACTTCCGCCCTTGCATATCAAGCTAGGCCTAATGAAGCAATTTGTGAAGGCCTTAAATCGAGATGGAAATTGTTTTGGGTATTTGTCACGTAAATTTCCTGGCATTAGCACGGAAAAACTAAAAGCTGGTATATTTGATGGTCCTCAAATAAGGCAACTTGTTAAAGATCCACAATTCACCACATCAATGAACGAGACTGAATCTAACGCTTGGAGTTCATTTGTTCAAGTAGTACAAAATTTTCTTGGCAATCATAAAGCAGACAATTACGTAGAATTAGTGGAAACTATGCTTTCAAATTTTAATATTCTCGGCTGTAACATGAGTATAAAAGTTCACTACCTCCACAGCCACCTAGATCGTTTTCCAGAAAACTTAGGTGATTGTAGTGAAGAACAGGGGGAAAGATTCCACCAGGATATTAAAACTATGGAAGATCGTTATCAAGGACGATGGGATAGCCACATGATGGCGGACTACTGCTGGAGCCTTCAGCGAGACTGCCCTAGTAAACTCCATTCTAGAAAATCGTATAAAAGAAAATTTTTATGTGATTAGTGACTAATGTAATTATGTAAATTAAGTTTTTGCAATAAATACTTAAATCCATGTGTCTTTGTTTTTTTTAACTGTCAATAGTAATATTATATATTATAACAGTTATAACGTAAATTATATACACAATTTTTTAAAAAATCTCAAAAACTAGATCTGATAGACAAAATCTGAGAACCTTTTTACATTCTGCATCCAAAAATTACTCAGGAACAGTTAAAAAATCGCAGGCACCAAAATGTGTGTTGGCCTGTGTTATCTAAAAAACAATTCGTGTAAATCCTTCTTGCTGGACAATATACTTTTCTGCGTCTGTGCAATTTATCAACAAAGGGTGTTCGATTGGAAAAATCCTAGAAATGATTTTATTTATAATTGCATTTTTCAAGATATCGTGCGATTGTCAGATTATGAAAGTCGCATATTAATTTATTCTGTTATTATCAGGATATATCTACAATTATTACTGCCACCTCCTTTGACTGGTCAAGTTATTTGATCGGACAAAGATCCAGTTAATTGTCACCAATTTTCTTGTATAAAAATAACTAAACGCTTAAAACGTGACAAGATACTAATTCTAGATCGACAATATTTTGCATTTCTATTTTACTTTATTTAGTTGTTTTATTTTGTGCAGAGCCATTTCCGAGATACATTGGCTAGAATGTCTCAAGAAATACAAACTAAGAATCACATAATAGCAGCATCCGAGGAAAAACTTGAAGCTGTTCAAGCACATCTCAAGAGTTCCATACAAGGTGTGTCAGTTGAGACTTCATGTTTGAAGGCTCGAATTCAAGAATTGGAAAATCTTCTAGGAAAATCAGAGGCTGCTGTTATTGAAAAGGACTGTGTTATTAAGTGCTTAGAAGATAAACTAAATGAACGGGGAGATTCTATTGGTTTAGCTAAACAGGTACGAAATAATTAAATAATTTTTAGTCATGAATTAGTTGGTTTGTTTTTGTCTGTTTAATCACTTTAACTTTAATAATTCGAAAGCTCATGGGTCTGAATAATTTGAAATTCATATCAGTAAATAGTATTTAAATTTTATTTATTATAGTTAAATAAAAATGAAGGTGAACATGTAGAAATGATGAGACAAGAGTTGGAAGCTGCTAAAGCTGAGAATAAAAAGTTACAGGAAATTGCTAAAAAGATGATTTCTTTAACAGGCGATGAACATGTTAAAAAAATGCTTAAACAATCAGAATGCGCTGTTCGAAGAGTAAGTACCTATTACTAATAATAAAATTATGACAATTTTGCTAGTTTTACTTTCCCGCAGAGGGGTGTGTGTGTCTGTATGTATTCTTCCACGATAGCGCCTAAACGCTTTAACCAATTGAGCTAAATTTTGGTATATGAGTTCGAGGCAGTCCTCGGATGAACCGATTAGTTTTTAATTGAAATAGCTTAAGCCCTGTGATAGGGGTGGACACAATCGCTAAATTTTCATATTTTTTTTTTTTTTTTTTTTTTGAAAAGAAAACTTTATTGACTCCAAGAAGAATTACAAACTTATAGTAGGAATCAAAGTATAATTACTTATTCTATACAACGTACAAAGCATTGCAGAAGAATGGTTATCTCTAAAACAATGAACAAAACAAAAGAAATTAAAACAGCTTCCAATTAGATATAAACTCGAGTCCAATTTCAACGACAGCAACTATATAAATTAGGTACATATTTCGTAACATAAAGTACATATTTCGTAGCATAAATTACATATTTCGTAACAAAAAAAAATTACAAAACATAAAGTACATATTTCGTAGCATAAATTACATATTTCGTAACAAAAAAAAAAAAAAATTACATATTTCGTAACATAAATTGTTTTAGCTTTGACTTGAATATTCTAGAATTTCTGGTATTTTTTAGATAATCAGGCAGTTTATTATATGTTGTAATCCCGCGATAGTAAATTGACTTAGCACCAAAATCAGAGTGAATTAATGGAAGATATATATCTTTGTTATGTCTAGTATTATGTTCGTGAACGCGACTGGATGGGATCAAAGAAGTTGAAGACTTTCTTTCCCTTGTTAAGATATAATAAATATACAAACATATTTTGAAATTGTATATATTTCGCAAGCTAAGCAATGAATATTCACTATATAATCTTTTTGTTGAATACAGTCGTGGTAGGCTAAATACAATTTTTAAGCACTTATTTTGAAGTATTTTTATACTATTTAAGTACACATTACCTGCTGTTCCCCAAACTGTAATTAAATAATGCAAGTGCGAGTAAACATGTGTGAAATATAATTGACGTTTTACGTTTTCATATAGTAAGTAAGATACTCTATATAAACATCCTATGAACGGGGCTATTCTCTTTTTAACATGTTGAACATGTTCATTCCAAGATAAAGATTCATCAATTATTAGACCCAAATATTTAATTGTATTTTTATAAACTAGTTCTCCACATTCAGATCTAATACTCGAACAAAATTTAACGTCCCTCCTACTTTTTGCTATAAACATGTATGAAGATTTCTCAATATTCAAAGTTAACTTGTGCTTTTGTAACCAATTACTAATTGATTTGAGATCACAGGATATGTTCTGTTTAATTTTGTTTTCATCTTTGTCAAAATATATAAGAGTTGTATCATCTGCATATAATCTGATTTTGCCCACCAAATCAAGCTCGAAGATGGAATTTATATATATATTAAACAGTATCGGACCAATGACAGATCCTTGAGGAACGCCGCATGTTATTTGTTTTACATCACTTCTAACGTTATTTAGACTCACTAACTGCTGCCTATTATCAAAGTAATCACTTATCCAGTCAAGGGCCAGACCCCTAACACCCATATTTTCCAATTTTGCTAATAGTATCGTGTGATCCACCGTATCGAAGGCCTTCCTCAGATCGAGGGACAGAAGCGAGCAAATTCTACCTTCATCTACATTTTTTTGTATCTCTGAAATAAGATCAATAGCCGCTATTTCCGTGTCACTCGACCTGACGAAGCCATACTGACTGTCATTTAGTATATTGAACCTATCCAAAAAACTGCAAAGTCTTTTCTTGAAACATATTTCTACAATTTTCGAGAAGACCGGCAGGACCGACACAGGACGATAATTTGACAACACATCCTTTTTCCCGTTTTTATATAGCGGAACAACTTTTGCAATTTTTAATTTATCGGGGATACGACCGGTCTGAAATGAATTATTTATCAAATTGCATAGCACTTCCGCACACTGCGATTTAAGAACCTTTACATCTGATGTTTTAATGCCGTCAATTCCATTCGATTTCTTTGGATCGAGTGAAGTGATGACGTCCTCAATTTCTTGTTTCGTTGTTGGTAGTAAATACATAGATCTTTGCTCGTTTTTGACAGGTTCCTGCAAGGAAACATGCGGAATTTTGTCCGCAAGGCTCTTACCCACTGTCACAAAATATTGATTAAAAACATTGCAAACATCAATCGGATCATGTATTTCTCTATCGTCCACCATCAATGAATTCACCCAGTAGCCATGGCCGGTGGACTTCCCCAGAATTGAATTTAGTGTCTTCCAGGTATTTTTGGGTGTTGATTGACGGAGAATGTTGTTGTAATACTTCTTTTTCTGCACCTTAATTTCTCTTGTTACCAATTTACTGTACTGATGATACTTTTCTTCATAATAGATATTGTTTAAGTGTTTATTCATTCTATGATAATAGTCTCGCTTTTTAATAAGTCGAAGTATTCTATTTGTTAACCATGGCTTGCATTTGATTGGGTACGGCTTACATTCCTTGACACTAACTTCCTGATTAGCAACAAATGCATTCTCCAGCATGCCATACATATCATTAACATCGGTACAGTGCTGCAAGTTATATACAACATTTTCCAAATCCTGTTGTGCGCAATCAACATTTAGTCTTGTTGTAACACTGTAACGAGTTTTCTTTACAGATGTATTTTCTTTTAATTGTAATGAAAGCAACTGTATCCTATGATCACTTATAGAATTGTCTATAATCGATAAATTATCATTGTGATTTTGGTAATTAATTAGTACATGATCAATTAATGATGGCGTGTTTGATATTCTACTAGGATAGATATCATTAAAAAAACGGAAACCATATGAACTCACCAAGTCCGCATAAGTGCTATTACTGTGTTTCAACACATCCATGTTCATATCACCAATAATTACACTATTTTTTAATCTTGTCTGTCGTAATATGTTCTCTATTATTTCAAAAAAGTCATTTGTGTTAGAGTTAGGAGGCTTATAAATAACGCTTATATTAATTTTTAATTTGTTTAAAAATATACTCAGTGAAGTAATAGTTGTCTTTTGTGCAGAGATGACGTCATAGATGATATCTTCCTTAATAAAGATGGCAACACCACCGCCTCTCTTGTCTCTGCTGGCGTAACTGGCACTATACCCGGGTATATTAGTGAATTGCTCATCCTCTGGCTGTAGCCAAGTTTCCACCACTGCTATTACATGGACACTGCATTTAAATTGCTTTAATATTATTTCCAAATTGTCTATTTTATTTTTCAGAGAACGAGCGTTAAGATATAAGATGTTTAAAACATTTAGTCGATTAGATTGGCAGTCCCTGCACTCATTATATGAAAGTATATTACGATGTTCGTGTAATCCAGGCATTGTTGTTATGGATTCTATATTGCGTTTCTATTGCATCATATGATTGACCTGTTCTTCACTAGTGACCTCGATCTTTTGAGAGTCCTCGGATTTCCTTACAAACACATGACCTCTCCTACACCAGATATATTTGAAGTTTTTCGTTCTTAACTTCCGAGTTGCCGCGAATAATCTCCTGACGTCCTCTGGCAAGTCTTCATTGATAAATATTTTATTACCAGGATCGCTATCTATTCCACATTCCTTTGTTGTTAAATATCTGATATTTTCTTTCCGTTTTATCAAAACATCTTGGACCGTAGCCTCATCTTTCATTGTAACCATAATAGGTTTTACAGGATTTCTGCTAGGGAGTAATTTTATTTTTAGTTCATTGGGATCAGTCATCACACCCAACTTATTGAATATCTTCTGTACTTTCTCTACACAATCACGATCGGTTGACTTTATTCCAACGAAAACAAGGTTCTTTTTTCTTTCTATTAACTCCCCTTCGTTAATTTTGTGTTTGACTTTATGTAACTCTCGTTCAAGTGTGGCTACTCTTGATTTCATTGCTTCATTTTCGTGCCTAAGTATAGCGTTCTCCTTTTGTATTTGTTTCATGGTACCAAGGATATCATCAATAGAGTCTCCTTGATATTCTAAAGATTTTTCAAAATCTCTGAACTTATTTTGGAATTCACTAAAGTGATGTTTTATTAGTGAAACAATATCCTTGTTTGTCGGTGTTGGCTTATTTATTATTTCGCTAAGTTCACATTCTACGTTCGATTCCTCTTTGTTGTTAGCCCGATGAACATTTGACCAACGACGTCTACTTGGCATATATCAGTAGGGGTCGAGTGAAACATCATTTTAAAGCAGTTAGGTAGTTGGAACCTATCTTATTGGAATATAATTTGATGAAGGGTTTTTCGAATCCCCGCTCTAGCAATATGTTTTTCTAATTTTGTTTTGGGGCGACACAACCTATTTTTACTCTCCTGTACAGGGAATACTAACTCACCCTGTTCACTTCTTGTTGACTGGTTGAATGTTGCTTTGAGGTAACTCACAGGATTTAATAATGTACACTCGATTAAGAATTCTGTTTACTTGTGTTCTAAGATTAAAAATGTTAGCGTGTTTGTCTATGGGTTCGAACCTTTCCCTTTTTTTCTAGCAGAACTTTTTATGAAAAATCTTGAGAGTTCTTTTCTGAGCGACCCTGAATTCTGGGAGGATTCGATTTTATTACAGATATGTGGACGAAGATTGTTTCATTTTGTTGTTTCTGATTTTTGATAATTCCCTACACCCTAATATAAATTTTACAATTGAATTTGAATTCAACAACAAACTTCCTTTTTTGGACATTTGGACTATTAGAGATATTTTAGCGGTTCAGTCTGAATTTAAGATATAGAAAAAACCGACCACAACTGACACTCTAATTCCTCTTAAATCTAGTCATAGGTACGCTTCTTTCAATTGTTTGTTTCAAAGAGCTTTTTCTTTGCCGCTTAGTTGGCAATTAGCACATAAGAAGGGTTAACCTCTTTCAACCATTATGAAATTATATTTTAGATTCTACACAAGATTTAGACTTTCTCTTACGGTTATACGTCCTCGTCCAGAAAACAAAAGATGTGTCTCACTTACTGATACCGGTAGTTATTGTCTTAAGATTGCAAAAATGCTAAGAATTAGTAATACTGACATTGTTGTTAGTTTTAAAACTGTTAAAAACGTTAGTCTCTGTCTAGTGATTTAAAGATAGAAACATTTTTCTGAATTGTTCGGGACTTTATAGACTCAGTCTTCTCAGGATTACATTTACATTTATATAGGCCAATCTGATCGCAGAATCCTTACGAGAATCAAGGAACATTTGTATTATTATAAAGGATACCCACATTTTTAATACTCTTATCTAATTTTGCAAACCATTGTATTGTAAATAATTGTTAAAGTTGTAATAAGGGCACCCGTTTGAATATTTTGGAAATCATGGAAGCTAAAGCAAATAATTGTGTCACTTGCTTGAATGACCCAACAGCTTTCATTTGGGTCCTCAATTATTAAACCACTTTTCAATTTGAAATCTTTTCGTTTTTTATGCCTCCTAGTTAATGTTTTTGCTTGTCTCATTTAAATTTACCGATTTTTATATTTATTGGTATTTCTCTTTTTAATTATTTTTGGACCTACTGTACTTTACAGAGATATTCATATCCAGTTCCGGTATAACCGGAAGTGCTGGCATCTTGAAAATATTTTTAAAAAGAAGCTCTTTCCTTCTTATATGTATAAATGTAGAAACTTTCAACATAATAATTTTTTCTCCTAAAACTTCGAATTAAATACTTAGCTGAATCACACTGTATACAGGGTAATTCATTATGGTTGCAACAAACGAAAACTGGAGATTCCTGAAAACAATTCAAGCATTTTTTGCCATTGAACCCATGTCCGCAAATGCTTCGTTATTGAGATACAGGGTGTCCAAATTTAGTGGTCAAATTAACTTTTTTGTTCATTTCATAAAAACTAGCTAACCGATTTTGACAAAATTTTACATGGATTTGAGGACAGATAACCTAAAATACTCTGAATTATTTTGGCTTTCATGAACTGTTCATTGGCGTAGATATAGGGGGCATTTGCATAAATTTTACACATAAATTAGTTAAACACAGCTTTGACAAACTTCATTATTTTAAATTATTTCTTTTTTAAAAAGAGCAACTTATAAGCTACAAAAAAGTTAATTACGTTGATGTTGTTGTTTCTACCATTTTTATGGAAACCGATAAATTTCAAGTTAATGGTAGATTTAAATCAAAATAACGTTTACCAGAAATCAAAATGAAAAATTAAAGTTGCCGTGGAAAACGATTTAATAAGAACAAATTATTTAACAACAAATTTTAAGGCCTATCAGTACAATTAAAGATTTAACAATAAAAAAATTAAACTCGATATTAAAATAAGAAAATTAATAACAACTGTTCAAACTGCCCTCCATTGACATTAATGCACATTTCAACTAATGAATTTGTAGCTCTAATAAGGATATTATGATTGTTTCTTATTTTCCTAGCAGCTTCATAAACTATCTCCAGTAGTTGGTTTTCATTTATAATTGGTACACTGTAAACCAATTGTTTCATGTACCCCCATAAAAAGAAGTCGAGCGGATTCAGATCTGGTGATCTTGGAGGACACTCAATGGAACCTCCCAAACCAATCAAATGGTTTCCAAACAGTTGATTTAAAACTTTAGTTACTTGTCTACCACGGTTCGCGTCATGTTGATACCACATGTTTTGAAGAATATTCAGAAAGACATCCTCAATAAATTCGGGTAGGCGGTTGTGTAGGAAAAGACTGTATTGATTTGAGTTTAAATGCCCATTAATTACGAACAACGGCAATAATTGATTGTTAAATATGCCACCCCAAACATTGATACTAAAACGTTCTTGAAAATTTCTCGGACTAATAGCACGAGGGTTGTTTAAAAACTATACATGTTCATTATGGTTTGTATTTATGCCATCTCTAGTAAAAGTTTCTCTAAAAATCTTTCATCTTCTTGATGCTTACCAAGAACCCAATTACAAAATAGTAGGCGCCTTTCACGGTCTACAGGATGTAGGGCCTGGAATCTTGATGATGATAGATATAGAGCATTTCTCGATTTAATAGTCTCCAAACAGTTGTTCGACGTAATGCCAATTGAGTTGGTATTCTTCTAGTGCTTATTTTCGGATCGTCTAAAACTAAATCCACTATGTTTTCTTCAGTTTGAATATTTAGACGATGCGGTCGTTTGTTAACTCTAAGTAAAATGCTCCCTATCGTTCTAAGGCTGTGAACTGTAGCCGTCCATGTTTTGTGATATGGATGACGTCTATTAGGATACCTAATTTGGTATTCTCTGACCGCTGCGCTGCTCTTGCATTTGCATTACACAAACATATTCTTCAATTGAAAAACTCATTTTAATTTAGAAAAAAATATTCGCGATATTAAAAACAACTACGAAATAATAAAACAATATTAACTAATTTAAATTTGTTGTTGTCAAAGTTTTTTTTTATTGTTGTGGGATTCGTTTTCTATGGCAACTTTGATTTTTCATTTGGTTTTCTGGTAAACGTTATTTTGATTTAAATCTACCATTAACTTGCAATTTATCGGTTTTCATAAAAATGGTAGAAATCACAGCAGTAGCTTATAAGTTGCTCTTTTTAAAAAAGTAATAATTTAAAATAATGAAGCTTGTCAAAGCTGTCTTTAATTAATTTATGCGTAAAATTTACCCAAATGCCCCCTATATCTACGCCAATGAACAGTTAATGAAAGCCAGAATAATGCAGATTATTTTAGGTTATCGGTCCCCAAATGCATGTAAAATTTTGTCGAAATCGATTAGCTAGTTTTTGAGAAATGAACAAGAAAGTTAATTTGACTACTAAATTTGGACACCCTGTATCTCGATAACGAAGCATTTGCGGACATGGGTTCAATGGCAAAAAATGCTTAAATCATTTTCAGCAATCTCCAGTTTTCATTTGTTGCAACCATAATGAATCAACCTGCATATGATATTAATCGAAAATTTCAATCATCGGTAGGTTGTGGAAGAGCTTGGTCGCCAATATCGCGAGTGGGACCACATGAGACAAAAAAATCAAAGGCGAAAAATGTGTACGAAATCGAATAGAAAACCGAGCTGTGATGCATCATCTGACCTTTCCGGTAGTGATAATGAAAATTTACGTGTAGAATTAGAGGAAATACAACGAGAGAAGCAAAAATTGGAAGTTCTCGTGAAAAGTATACAGGATGATGCCATGTCCACCGAGGGTCCGCAGAAGGAATTGATGATACTTAGATCGGAAAAAGCTAATTTGGAGAAGCAATTAGAACGAGAAATACAGTTAAGGAAGTCTTTGGAAGAGAAAATAAATAATTTTATGTAAAACTTCGTTCATTTATTTCATGGGACAAATAAACTAAATCGAAAACTAATCTACATATTAACGTAAAATCTTACACATTGACTTTATTTAGATTTTCTCAATTCAATCCAATGTTGTAAATTAGTAACTAGCCAACTACTGTCAAAAAAATAAGTTATATTTGCAATAAACGCGTCTGTACGAGGTAAGTGATAGTCACTTTGAAAATGTTTTAAATTTTATTTTCCGTATGTGGAAAACACAAGGAAGTTGAAATAGATCTGTCGACCTATGCCTCGGTCTGGTTCTACTGAATTAGACTGAGGCCCTGCTAAATTAAAGAAAATCCCTTGTGTAGGTAAAACCAGCAATCGTGTTCGCTATGCCACAAAATTATTTTCTTTTTATTATATTTACGAACACAAATTTATTATTTGGCATTTAAGATCGACGACCGAACGCTTGGAGGCCACCGTCCGAAGTTTTTTATCGCGTTCATAGAAACTTATGAAATGTATCATAAAAAACTTTATTACATAGGCATTCGAAAATAGTGGAAAAGGGGTCAAATAAAAAAAATATTTCCTATATAAACTTATTCGAGATATGAAATCATTTTTGATAGTTGTGATAGAATATAACCTAAAAAATGTCACACAGAAGAATTGGGTCACACAGGCGTTTACAAATAGTGTAAAAAGGGGTCATAAATGAAAACAAATTTAATCCCCATACATACCCCAATTGCCTAATTATATTATATAGATTTGATATAAGATAACCTACAAAATGCAGCATGAAAAGACTTGTTGCATAGGCGTTCATAAATAGTAGAAAAAGGGTAAAAAAATTATACCTACTGAACTGAACATGGAAAATGAAGCTCTTCTTCAAATTGATTAAAAGGTTTTACGTATTTAATCGATGAGTAGAACCTTTGGCGTAGAACACTAAACTGACAATCGTTTTACCACTTCACCAAAACACTTCTTTTAAATCTCGACGCGCGTTTCGCTAACAATGTTAGCATCCTCAGGAGTTTTAATTCTCTCCTGAGGATGCTAACATTGTTAGCGAAACGCGCGTCGAGATTTAAAAGAAGTGTTTTGGTGAAGTGGTAAAACGATTGTCAGTTTAGTTTTACGTATTTGACAAATAGCATAATACCGACTATTGTGAGAAGTTAGACGATTCACGTTCTCCTTTTTTGGCATTTTGTTGCAGTGATGAGTGATGCTACTATACAAAATAAAATTATCGATAGTTTATCGATTCGAGTTTAGTATCTAAGGTCCCGTGGAAGGTCAGGTCATTATTAGTATTAGTCATTTACGGGATTTTGATTTATTGCAAAAATAAACTAATGGCCAAAATGTACTCGTATCTCCTATATTTTACTAATAATTAACAATTGTAAAAATTATTAAAATCTTCACTAAATCTTTATCAACAAAATAGGTGTATAAAACTAAGTATTCATAGATTTTTTTATAACTAAGTAATCAAGTATCTACTAAACTAAAAAAATATTCAAAAATTATATATAAAGGATGTCACGAAATCAGCCTGCCATAGTTTACCAGCGCATTCAGCGACCCAAAAAATATGAAATGTAAAAACTTCCTATTAATATGGCGTCAAAAATGTACCCTAAAGCGCCTACAGCTCCCGAAAAGGAGGTTTCCAAAATTTTTCGGGAACCCACACAAAGAGAAAATTCTGAAACTTTATATGCGATAAAGATTTGACAGAGACAAAAACAATTTGATATTCTTCACCATAAGCGTCCCAAATGTGGGATCAAGGGGTTAAAAATACCACAAAACTTTTGTGTACGCTTTTTTTTCACGATTTATTTAAAAGAAAGAAATCTTAGGGTATTCATGAAAAAAAGGTCCTATTGTTAAACTACGACAGCATGCTTATGAGTAAAATCGTTGTGCATTTTTGTTCCAATGTGTCAATAAATTCCATAGTGCATATTTCTTATTAGAAATCATAGTAGCCATGAAACAAAAACAGTTTTATTGACAAATTGGTGACAGATGCGTCATTCGTATTTTGAACAGTAGTTTAGATCAAAATGGGCTTTTGGCTATTAAAATGTCGGAATTTACGAATCGATAAAGTTGTGGGTAGGGGTAGTTATAATAGCAGTTCAATTAATAGAGTAGACTAGATTTACCCAATCGTCTTAACGCTAATGAATAACTCAATTTTCTCAAAAAATCTGGACCAATTGTTGGAAGATGTTCCTTTAAATACACGGCTTAATATGTACTACCAGCACGACGCGAAAGGGCGCTTGCTTATTTAGGACGAAATATTAAGAGTTGGTTAGATGAGAATTTTTCTGGTAGGTGGCTTGGTAGGGTCGGTCCCATACCTTGGCCACCGCGATCACCCGCTCTTAATCCGCTCGATTATTATTTCTGAGGTCATTTAAATAATTTAGTTTATGCAGCTTAAGTTGATTAGCTGGAGGAACCACGACAGAAAATTGATTTAGCTCGCAATGAAATAAGAAGTCAAATTTTACGAGCCTTCCGCGCTATAAGACGCTGTGCACGAATTTGTATCGGACAAAATGGAAATCTTTTTGAACTAGAGCTATCCTAAGTGGATGTTCTGTAATTTCAATTCTTCTAATAATTAAATTATTTTAATAGATGCTGTTGTGTTTCCCTTCGGATGGGAAAGTTCATATGTCATAAAATTTGTCAAGGTAAAGTAGTAAACTTTCCTATCTAAAATCAATTTTTCCATGGCTATTAGGTATTATTTTTGTTGCACTACAATAAAAATTCAAAAGGATTTTACTCAAAAATGGTGCAGGCTATCGTAGTTTAACAAGAGCAACATTTTCGTAGAATACCCTACGATTGCATACTTTTTAAATACATTGTGAAAAAAAAAACGTACACAAACATTTTGTGGTAATTTTAACTCCTTGTCCCCGCCATTTGGGACGCTTATGATGAAGAATAAGACTTTTTTTTTTGCCTCCGTAAATGTCAAATCTTACAGGTATATTACATACCAAGTTTCAGAATTTTCTCTTTGTGGGTTCCCGAAAAATTTAGGAAAACCCGTTCGGCAAATTGTCCCCTTGTACATTTTTGACGCCATATTAATAGGAAGTTTTCCCATTTTTGGGTCCCTGAACACGCTGGTAAATTATGGCAAGCTAATTTCGGGACACCCTGTCCATATATACAGTGTGTCCCACCAGGAACCAAATTGCATATACAGTATGTCGACGGATGCGGTTAACAAGAGGACAAATGGACCAAAAATTTAAAGATACGAAAAAAAGTTACTCTTGATAAAAAATTTTGCTTGTCAAAAAATAAGAACTACTATGAAAAAAATTATTTTTATTAAAAAACGCATAAATATAAAATTAAACAATAGCAAACAGTCATTTTTTAGTCTCTTGGCGTAAAATGATAAATAAAAAAATGCTTCAAATATAATCCTAACCCTGATTCCATAGTTACAGAAAAATATTTGAATTTATGAAATGTGCATGTCCGCATTTTATTACTTTTACCCTTATTGCCCTTAAATTAGGTACCTTATTGTTTTTCTAGTAGTTGTCAATGTCAAAAAAAAGTTGTCTTGTCAGTGTTAAAAGTATTCCCCAGAATGCTGACCATAGAAAAAAGAGTTTTTATAGTGCAATGCGATGGAAGTAGTCACTGCTCTTATCGCTATGTAATGCAGGAATTCCACAGCAAATTTCCTTTG
Organism: Apoderus coryli; assembly: GCA_911728435.2. Taxonomy (NCBI): domain Eukaryota; kingdom Metazoa; phylum Arthropoda; class Insecta; order Coleoptera; family Attelabidae; genus Apoderus; species Apoderus coryli. The sequence continues at coordinate 6,135,119 of OU452206.1, read as the reverse complement.
GTCTTTGTTCTACGATCAGCATTTTGGGGAATACTTTTAACACTGACAAGACAAGTTTTTTTTGACATTGACTACCACAAAAACAATAAGGTACCTAATTTAAGGGTAATAATTAAGTAAAAGTAGTAAAATGCGGACATGCACACATGAAAAGAAATTATATTTTCATAAATTCAAATATTTTAAAAAATTATTTTCATTTCGTGTTATACCGGAAGTAGGTGTCAAATTGCTTATTTCAAATGGAAAATGATTCATTATTTGTATAAGGTTTATCTCTATAATGTTTAGTATATGAAATATTGCGAAATGAGTAAATTGCATACGGTAATTTTATTACAAGTTTTAAGTTTAAATACATCTAGAAAGGTATGACGGCAATGAAAATCAAAAACTGTCATTATGACGCTGTCACTTAGCAGCAGTTTAATATTATTAACAACGATGCCGGGGCGTTTAAATTATAAACAGGAAGATTATTTCGTTCAAATTGACGACCTTAGACTTCGACCATTTGAGAAACAATTGCTCATGAGTCGCTCTTTAACAGATCGAAATTTCTTAAAATTCACAATAATTTGTTTAGCAGCATATTGTGATGGATTCCGTTTCTGATGAAAGAATTGGCAAATGTGTCACATGTTCTTGATATTACGGTTTCATTGCGGACATAGCTACCTAGATGTATTTAAATTTACTAATTTGGCAATAGTTCAAAAACTAAACATTTTAGAGATATACAACCTTATACAAATTTACCCTTATTTTTATTGCTTAAGAAACTATAACATATTGGGGTTTCTATTTAAAAATATTGACTTTTGACAGTTTTCTCATTTTCATGTTTGATGTGATATTTTACACACCCTGTGATAATATTTACCAAAACAGTTCAAAGTTCTTCATAAAACGACTACTTTTGGGATAGAAATAGTAACTAAATCAATTATTCAAGATTTCCTTATAGGAAAATTTTATAATGAGTATTCGTGTGATAACTTCTAATATAAGTCAAACATTTGACATTCAGTCAAGAGAGAAGATACGTATTATCCATAATTACTTATTAAACACTACAAAAACAGATATTATTTAATAGTAACTATTATTACCACATACTTAAACATAGTAATACTATAAGTTACTACTAAATTAATTATAGGAAATCAATCACTACAACAAATTTTTAATGTGATCACCTCCTAGTTGTAGACGCTTCTCTAATCTCCTCCTTACTTCTTTTCCTGTGGCCTTACATAACATTTCTCTTGAGAGTCATTGCATGCATTTCTAATTTTTTCCTTTAAATCTTCTGAGTTATGTCATGTTGGAAAAACATATTTGCTCGTAACTGCAATAGCATATTTTCGATAAGCACAGAAAGTTGCTCTTGAAGAAATTGCAAATATTCTTCACTGTATAAAACACCTTCGTAAAAGTATGAAGCAATTAAATGCTCGTTAATAATACCACACCAAAGTTAATGCCAAAATGTCCGTCGTTTTCAATCGGATTGACAAATAACATGTCAACTTTTTCGTTATGCGTTAACATTTAAGAGGGGCGTTTGAATACAATCGTTTGCAGACCTATTTTTGCGCATGGTAGACTCCACTAATACGTATCTGGTAACAAAAATTTTGATAGGGAGTTAAAGAGTAAAGATGGGATTAGGTATTGAAGTATTTTGAAGTTGAAATATTGGATAGTTAGTTCAAAAACAGAGTTAGAAAATCATCATATTTCGCTTTGCAGGCGTAATTTTGCGCATGGTAGTCGCCACTAAGACGTATCTGCTAGCAAAAATTTTCATAGGGTTTTAAAGACAAAAGATGGGATTAGGTAATGAAGTATTTTCAAGCGGAAAGATTAAATAGTTAACTCATAAATTGAGTTCAAACATGGGTAACTTTTTCAAATTTACAGATATATTTTTGTGGATGGAAATCTCCACTAATACCTATCTGGTAGCAAAAATTTTAATAGGGTTTTAAAGACTAAGGTTTGGATTAGGGAATAAGGTATTTTGAGGCTACAACAATAAATAATTACTTAATAAATTGAGTTCAAAGTCAGCAACGTTTTCCTCATTTTGTGCTATGATTCTAATATTTAATAATGATAATATTACTTTATTACCTAATTTATATATTTAACAATCACTTGTAATTAAAATTGTACGTGAAAACTTTCTGTATTAGACAATATCCATATATAAAAAATCCTTAAATTTTCCTTCAAATATCCGCCATTTTTTTATAATTTTTTTATAAAGTTAATATCCAGCGTAGTTGGGACAGCATTGAAGAGATGGCGCTGTTTATACACAGTGCACAAAAATCTAATGGTTTTGTCGTACTTATATTATTAATATAGGTATAGTTGTATGTGGTGTGTGTTATATGTATATGCGTGTGTACTAGGAGTAGGGATTATTAACTTTAGCCCTGTACAGTAATATCAAAGAATAAACATCTATGGTAATATTAGGTATGTAGGTATACCTACTGTTAGAGGATAAATATAATAAGGAATAAAGTAGTTACGAGTAGTTTGTTACGTTAGTTTATTGGAAATAATACAATTATAATAATTATTAAAATTCTGTTTCGTTACGCAGGTCATATATTTTTGATTATATTATAACTAGTCGGGAAAGTTTTGGGGTGACACAACTGATTTTTTATGATCTATAGAGATTACAAGAACTCCCGACTGGTAGTTATTATAAAATTATAAGATACCCTTAGTGGGGGTTTAAATAGCGTTTCAAATTTCACCAGTTAGGTAGTTGGAACGTATATACAGGGTTATTCACGCCATACTACACGGAATACTGTGGCTAAACTATTTAATTTCCTTAAAGTTTTATTCATGGGTTCGATAAAAATGATTTAGGGCTACATTTTAAAAATATTGTGAGTCATACAGGGTGTCCCAAATATAAGAACTTAACCATAGTTGTGTTTTTTAAATGGAATGCCCTGTATATGAATAAATTTTTAGATTCCCCGTTCAAAATAAACCTAACTTTCATTAAAGCACATCTACCTAAACCTGACAGTTTTTTAAGTATTTAAATTTTAATAAAAATATAGACATAATTTGAATGAAAAAATTCACACCTATTTGTTCATTCTTTTTAAGCCAGTCTAGGCATCATCACTTGTCACGCCAAATATAAAAAAAATCCCCAATACTAAATACAGGATGTCCAATAATATAACTTATATGAACGTAAAGTTTAATTGTAAATAACTTGTTTATTTCAAATGGAACACCCGGTATATGAGGTAAAAATTAGATGCACAGAGTAATTTTCTGTCAAATATTATAATACTTTCCTATGGATAACTCTTGACGTTTTCGTGGAAAATGCACATATTCATACCTGTTAATTTCATGAAGACCACCCTGTATTTGATGATGATGAAATTAATTATCTATTGATCACTATAAGGTTTTCCTATAGATATGTATATTTTTTAATGTATGGAAAAAGCACATATTGGTAGTAATAGGAAGAATTTTTTAAAATTATATTTGTCAAGTCGGCCATGAGAATTTGACAAACCATAATTTAAACAATAACATAATAAATAAATACATTTTTCACTTAAATTAAATAACAAGATATACCTACATAAAAACTGATAAATTTTATAATAAATGTTCAAAATGATTGGACTCTAGGCACATATGAATCTTTTTCTTAAATCCTTCAACAACTTTAACCTGGTATAACGCTTCTAAAGGCTTCATTTATTTGGTTCTTCATCTCCTCTATTAAAGAATTTTTCATTAGCGATGATTTTGTTCCTGGCCGATGTACAGAATTCAACACGAGTTAAAATCAATATTGAAAAGTTCTTGATGCAGTTGCACAGTGTTTGGGTGGTATCTTTCGTTAAACTGCCTTAACAGTCTCTCAAAGACCGCTTTTTTGGGGTGATTTTGCGCCAGGAACCTTTGAGCGTAAACTCGCGATGCCAACAAAGCGTTTTTGGACCATTCTCCCAGAATAAAAATCATGTCTATTCTAGAAAGAATAGGAGAACCTTTGGAATAGGTTCGTATTTTTGAATTGAATTAAATCAAATGTCACAGGTAAAAAACTGTTTTATGAAAAATGCTCAACTCTTAAGTAAGGATTTTCAAGACACAATTTGACAGTAAATATCAAATTAAAAAAATGTATTCTATCTTCTCAAATTCTCATGGCTGACTTGATATATATTATATTTTTGAAAATTCTTCCTCTTATTGCCAATATGTGTGCCTCTTCCATGCAAAATTAAAGATAAGTATACATATCTATAAGAAAACTTTAATTTAACTTTAATTTTTGCATTATCAAATACATGGTGGTCTACATGAAACTAAGAGATTCAATTTCAAATTCGCCTAATATCATGAATATGTGCATTTTCCACAAAAACGTCAAAAGTTATCCATAGGAAAGTATTATAATATTTGACAGATAATTACTTTATGCATCTAATTTTGACCTCATATACTGGGTGTTCCATTTGAAATAAACAATTTATTTAGAATTAAACTTTACGTTCATATAAATTATATTATTGGACACCCTGTATTTAGTATTGCGAGTTTTTTATATTTGGCGTAACAAGTGATGAGTGGGTATATTTATCAGCCCAGACTGACTGGCTTAAAAAGAACAAACAAATAGGTGTGAATTTGTTCATGCATATTATGTCTATATTTTTATAAAAATTTAAATATTTAAAAAACTGTCAGGTTTAGGTGAGATGTACTTTAATGAAAGTTAGGTTTATTTTGAACGGGGAATCTAAAAATATATTCTTATACAGCGCATTCCATTTAAAAAAACACAACTATGGTTCATTTCTTATATTTGGGACACCCTGTATAGACTCACAATACCTAATACCCTACTTAATTTTTAAAATTTTTACTGATAAAATAATCACTGTACCAATCGTAAATCAAATAGATAGGTACTATGTTAAACCGCATATTAAACTAAAACTTAATTTTTCTCGAAATTGCAGCATTCTATCATATTGAGATAAGAATGATGTCAGAATTCTCCAAAAGTTAGTGAAAAAGAGGTTTTTATTAAAAATGTCCGTTGATACCCGTTTAGACGCCTAAGTTCGCAATTTAATTCAGCAGTGTATGGCTAACGAATGCTTCTATTTAGGGAAATATCTACGAGGTCTGTTCAAAAAGTTCCCGGAATTTTTGATTGCGCGCGTCTGGAGAGTCCGGTGGTCAAAACTTTTTTTTTATTGTGTTGGTACACATGTCCCTAATGTATGGTGAAATTTTCAGCTGTATTCATTGTTTACATTCTGTCTTGTAGCGGCTGGTGTAGACGTGTTTTTTGAGCGCGGCGATTTTTGTTAGTTTAAACAATGGAAGAATTGAAGAGTCAAAGAATTTGTATTAAATTTTGCGTGAAAAATGAAATAAAGTGTAACCAAGTGTGCGAAATGTTACAGAGAGCCTACGGTGAGTCTGCTATGAAAAAAACAAGTGTTTACGAGTGGTATAAGCGTTTCCAAGATGGCCGCGAAGACGTGGAAGACGACGAACGCTCCGGTCGACCCAGCACGTCAATAATCGATGAAAATGTGGGAAAAGTGGAAAAAATGATTATGGATGATCGCCGAATCACAATTAGAGAAGTTGCTGATGAAGTTGGCATATCAGTTGGCTCATGCCATCATATTTTTTCAAAGGTTTTGGGCATGAAACGAGTGGCAGCAAAATTCGTTCCAAAACTGTTGAATTTTGATCAAAAAAACAAACGCATTACCATCGCTCAGGAGCTGTTAAACGACGTCAACGACGATCCAAATTTACTTGAAAGGGTCATAACTGGTGATGAAACATGGGTGTACGGTTATGATGTCGAAACAAAAGCACAATCGTCCACGTGGAAGCACTCAACGTCACCAAGAGTGAAAAATGCACGTCAAGTTCGATCAAATATCAAGGTTTTGCTTACTGTTTTCTTCGATTATAATGGCATAGTGCATAAAGAATTCTTGCCAAAAGGTCAAACCGTCAATAAGGAGTATTACCTTGAAGTAATGCGACGTTTGCGTGAAGCAATTCCAAAAAAAACGCCCCGATTTATGGAAAAACAATTCATGGGTTTTGCACCACGATAACGCACCTGCTCATTCATCGTTGCTTATTCGTGATTTTTTGGCTAAAAACAAGACTTTAATCATGCCCCAACCTCCTTATTCACCAGATATCGCTCCGTGTGATTTTTTCCTGTTCCCAAAGTTGAAGAGACCCATGAAAGAACAGCGTTTTTCATCGATTGAAGAGATAAAGGCAGAATCGCTGAGAGTGCTACAGAGCATTACAAAAAGTGACTATCAAGGGTGTTTCGAAGACTGGAAAAAACGCTGGCATAAGTGTATTATATCTAGGGGGGATTACTTTGAAGGGGACCATATAGATGTAGACGAATAAATAAATATTTTTTTAGAAAAATGAAAATTCCGGGTACTTTTTGAACAGACCTCGTATGTCACCTTTCACTCCAATGGCTAAAAGCGCTTTCGCGATATCTTTAAAAAACCTATGCTAAGCCGCCATCTTTTAAAAACTATAACTTCTTTCGGAAGCAATTTCGCATTAGAAGTTTGGCCTTGAATTGCCATGAAATCTGCTCTAGAATTTGTGGCTTTCGCTTGGTCCATTAGTTTCTGGACACATTGTATACTATTAGGAAAGACACTCTTTGATGAATGAAATAAGCGTCTCATGGTTTTGAAACTGACAAACTAAAACAACAGGGCTAACCTAATACATTTTGAAAAACACTGCAAGCATACAGGGCGGTCCAAAGAAGAGATAAGTATGTATTATCATAGTTCTGTTTTTTTAAATAGAACACCATGTATTGGAGTATTTTAATAGTCCCTCAAAAATAACTGGGGTTTTCACAAAAATCATCAATTTGTGAAAATATTTAAAAATCTTGACTATTTATCGTAAATAAAACCAGTTTTTTTACATTCATCCTTTTTATGTATAATAGTATATAACTATAACTAGTCTAAGCGAAGATAAGCATCAAACGTATAAGAATACCAGCACAAAAAAGAATGTGAAAATAATTTACGCAAAATAGAAATATGACATTTTGTGCCACTATGTATTAGTTTTTGGCGACACCTATTGAGGAGAAGAATGTATTAAAGTATTCTAGAAAATTACTCTAAGCAAAGATTAATCTACACAATAGATAGTCAGCCCAATGCATTAAAATGAGAACATCTCTAAGTATGCCAGCCACTACGTGGCGTAGACTAGCGTGTAAAGCATAGAGCAGTATTGTCACAGCCAGAAACCGTTTTGTAGTTTATTAATATCAGAAACAAAACGCAACGTATAACAATTATTTACATCATTTGCAACAGTTATGCACCGACAATGCTGTATTGTCAGAGAGAGAGATTGATGAAATTCTGTATTAATCTGGAGGGGATACGTAGGGAGGGTAGAAAAAAAAACAAGCGAATGTGGTGTGTGTCGTGCTGTTGCCGATTCGTCGGTAAAAGAAACACACAGGGTGATTTATTACAAGTACAGTATTGAAATAAAAGCCTTATCTCTATGAATTAAATTTAATATAATAATATTTAATCCATGTCATACATGTTTCAAGACTAGACCAGTCCCATGATCAGTGGCGAACAATCATTAAATGAAAAGCTTTTAGATAGAAACATACTTCTGGCTCCATTGTAATAATTTGTTGATGTATATAAAAAAATCTAAATATCTAAAAGCTAAAAGCTTTTGATTTAATTATTGCTCGCCACTGTTTATGGGACTGGTCTAGTCTTGAAACATGTTGTATGGCATGGATTAATGATTATTAGGTATATTAAATTTATTTCGTGGATATTAGACTTTTATACCAATACCGAAATCAAGTAGGTATTAATGTACATTATTCTTTGTCAAAATTATAACTCCACTTAAGAATTGACTAGATACTTTTTCAATTTATTACATATATTTTAAATATTTCACGTAGACAATGTGGCAAAGATGTAACAAGATTGTTGTAGATCTTATAATACCTATAATAAAAAAATTATCAGTGCTACCTATATTATATTAGGTATACATATTATGGTTGTTTTCATACCTACTGATTTTGTTTTGAAGAGAATTACCTAATATATTAAATTAAATTTAATCTTTGGCTGCGTAGTTATTTTTTTTTGTGAATATTTTTTAACTTATTTTGTGTTTTTCTAATTTTAGACTAATTATATTATTTTGTGTTGTGTTTTTTTTTTATTTGAGAAACTTCCTAGTTAGTGACTAAATAATTTTTGTGTTTTGTGAAAATGGAAAGAAACAATTCGAAATTAAGTCGTAACCAATGTGCTTTTCGAAATTGTAACAACAGTTACAGAAACAATCGAGAGGTACATTTCTTTCGATTTCCTAAAGAAGAAGATCGATGCAGAAAATGGGTTATAAATTCAGGTATAAGTTCCACTTTATAGGTTTAGGTACTTAAATTTTACTTCTTTTTAATGTTTCTTCGGGTAAATAATAAGTTCGGTAGGAATAGGGCTTTGGGTATCAAACAAAAAAGATAGAAAATAGAAATTTGACATAGGGGCAGTTCTAAGCATTTACAAGTTTGTGACGTGTAGCGATTTTCGATGCCGCCCCCGGAGGTATACATGAGGGCGGCGCAATGCCGTTTTAAATATCTCGTTTCGCTTTCTTGGAAAATAAAAAATTATAACTGATAACTGACACTTAGTACTTAACCCATTAATCCCCAACGTTGCGTAAACGAAACATTTTTTAAATTTTTTTTTCCAATGTGCCAGTAAAAAAAATACTTTTTTGTTGCTACAATTTTTTCAAAATACAACAAAGACTTTACGTTTTAAGAAATATGTCGACAGAGTTAAGATATTTATTTTGTGCGAATTTATGAACTCGCAACATTTTGAGATTTATCATTTCATATATATTTAGGGTATCAAATAAATTATTGATAAATTCCACGTAATTTGCTGTGTCTGATGCAGTTTCCGATTCGAACTCGGAGTATAAAGTGTGGAAACCCCTGTATATCCGAAAATAATCGTTATTTTGAAAAAATGTTTAAAGAAAAGTTATTGGGTATAATTTCTGGCACAACCTCCTGATGTTCAATTTTTTATAGCGTTAACAGCTTTGTTGCTATGGCAACCAACTTTGTTTTTTTAAATGACATGGTATATTTTTCTTTTCATTTTTAGGTAGACAATTTATTTCTGGATACGACGATCTTAAATTTTTATAGGGTTACATTGGAAAATAATTGAGGAAAACTGTTTTATAAAACAATCATGTTCTTCGTTTACAGTTCATTAAAACTAAATTTTTATAAGACTTGCCATGGAAAACATTGTAGCTGTCAATTGAAAATACTTGTAAAATAAAATACGAACAAATAAAAATTTAATTCAAAAAACCATTAGAAAGAAAATGGAATCCAACAACCTAATATTAAAAACTAGTCCAACATATGTTGAAAATGTTGTCCGTTGATATTTGCGCACAATTGGAGTCTCCTTTCAAATGAATTTCTTACTTTTACTGACATGACAGGTAATATTCTTCTAGATTCTCCAATAACTTTATACCTATTCTGTTTTTAATAATTTCACCACAGATCTTTGAGAAATATCGAAATTATTATCGGAGTCAAAAAAATTTATTAACAAAATTTATATGTTTTTTATGTTATTCGGTAATGAAAAATATATGTTTCCATTAAGAAAAAAACGAGTTGACCTTGAGATAACCTTGAAACGGTTGACAAACTCGCCAATGGGTGCCACCATTGTTTTTCCCCCACAATAGCAAACATCTTTTATTTGAACTGGTATAACATGTATAATATGTAATTTAAATCCATTGATATGCTCTTTGTACAATATATTTTTGAAGAGTTAACATGAAAACATGGCTTTTCCACTGATACACCCAAGTTTTTAAGGCTGATTGGTTTTTCATTGATCGCATATAATAGCAACCATTTTTAATCCGCATTCTATAAGAATTTTTATAGCCGCCTCTAAAATATACTTTAAATAAACATGATTAATAGTAATGAATTGCTTGCTACATAATGTAACAAGACAATAAGTTATGTTGGAAATTTGTTTCACACTACCATGCTTTCACCAGACGGGCAGTTTCGTTGATTCACAATTCATCAGTGGTGATCGGCAGGCAGTGTGACCCAAATATTCAACATTTACGAAGAGCTTATACTAGCATGAGAGATGAATGACATATCATAATTACAGGTAGTGTAAGCTCTTTGTAAATGTTGGAAATTTCGGTCACACTGGGTTGTGGATCAACGAAACTGCCCGCCTGATGAAAGTGTGGTAGTGTGAAACAAATTTCCAACATAACTTAAAAAGTCATGTATGTATGTAACAAGCCATTCATTAATAAAGCTTCCCGTCAGGGAATATCTTGTGTTGGCAATAGGATATAATCAGTTGTTACTTCTCGTCCGGCCATCGTCTATCAACTTTCTCTCACCGGGCATATTGCCTGCTCACACTAGATGTCTGCGTAAAATTAAATGTATCCGTTTGGTGGGTAGTTTTGATTACAATAAGTCGGTGCCAAGCCCAAGCTCGAAACAAAATAAATCTATATTTACCTACTACCTATTTGGCTTGGTACCGACTATTATGTGCATTGTTGTCTTTTGAATGATATTTGTATTTTGTTATTTTTCGTATTTTTTATTAGTTCTTTTGACAGCTCTGGTGTCATCAATACACCTGTATCCCGAATTGCACCAAATTGCGATGCTATTGAACAAGCATATAATCCTAAATATAATATTATTTTTCAACTTTGAATGTACATATGAAATTTGTATCTTAAAATTAGTCAAAGAATCACCCTTTAAAGTTTGTACAAGTACTTATGCAACACCCTGTATACATAGATACTTTGATTTGCAATTTGCAAATCTGTTAAACTAGGTAATGCTGTTTTTTTTTATTTACTTTCAAATATGGTGTTATGTAATTGTATTCAAATTAAATGTTTGGGGATGATATTTACGAGTTTTATTTTTTTATATAGAGAAACTGTTATTCAGTTTTTAAGGATCAATCTGAAGCAGACGATTGTACTTGTTAAAACATGAAAAAAGTTATTGTCGTGATACTTTTAACACCCTGTTGGTGGGTTTTTAAAGCTTTTTACGAAACGTGTTAACAATACAATCTACATAAATCGTTATTTTTTTAAAGTTTTATGATCATTGCACAAAAACCAATATTAGGGAGACTGTAAGTTTTTTTTCAATTCGGCGTTGCAGAATTTGAACCTAATTGTGATAATTGTGTTATTTTACTAGTATAGATATTTTTGAGTAAATTAATTCGGTTATAATCGATGAGTAGAATCTTTGGAGTAAAATACATTTCACAAAAACCCTGAACCATGTTTCTCAATAGATTTAAATTTTCATTAAAAACAGATTAAAAATTCTAATTTTTTACATCCTGCATTTCGAAACCGTATTTTTTTAAATAATTATTGTCATGCTGGAAATTTCAAACCTTATTTAGTTCAGCAACTTGTAAAAAGCACAGCCTTTTTAATATTAACATTTCTTAAAATCGATAATACGCGATAACGATGACTTTCTATCAATATCACAGAAGGATACATTTATTACGTATATAATTTGTTAGATTTTACATCTCCGAATTGAAACACACGCAAAAAATGTGCATAAAAAAGTTAGGGTAGCATTTCACGCCTGTATGAGTCTGAGATTTATTTTTTCATAATGTTAACAAGTTGAATCTGCTGTTTGAGTTTGATCCTTAAAACTGAATCAGATAATAAGCGGAAGTCCTATCTATAACGCCAAATTTCGTTAATTTAAATATAACTTTTTGATGCATCCTTATATCCGAAATTTAAAATTAAATGACTAAAATAATATTATTTTAGTCATTTAAAATTATTGTCTAAAACATTTAATGAACCAGCCCTGTATATTTATACTATTATAGTAATTTCTTTTATTTTCGTCCATACACATTAATCTTTGCGTAGATAGGTGTACGTATACCATATAATTTTATATTAACCGACAAAAAACACTGCTGCACAGTAGTACATATATGATACCTATAATATAAAAACAAACTCCCACCTCGTAGGGGAAAGTATACTCGTCCTTGTCTAACATTGCCCATATGATTATTTTATTTCAACACAATACATATAACACCATCTACAATTTCCATAATTTCCATGGTTACATGTTTTTCTAATAGATGTAGCTCGTGTCGAGACAGTTTCAATTTTTGTTTTCTTTCCCATATACGCTGACTATCTATTGTGTAGATTAATCTTTGCTCTAAGTTAAGAAATGAATAATTTGAAATGCAATGAGATTCACTAGCGCCACCATCGGACATTTTTGTAAGTAACCATTTCGGATTCCCCTCTTAACTTAAAATGCACACATTAAATGCCGATAAAACTATTTGTCAACCATTAGTTTTATTATTGACAGATATAATTGCAGTTTGTTTCCAAAGCCTACTTGTTTAAAAGTTGTGAAAGTTGCGAATTTTTGATAATAGTTTTACCTACAAATTTGCTTTTAACTTTTTAACGAATGAAGATAGCAAATTAGCTCTTTTCAACTATATAAAAATATAGGTATGTTTCTGAAAAAAAAAAGTTGCTGACGTCATTTACTTTAGTTTCCAAATTTGGAAACAAAATCAAATGTGCGTTAAAATGGAGCTTACTTAATCCCATTTAAGAATCTCTTTTCCGAATTTTTCTATCGTTTTTCATTTTCTCATAACAGAGCTGGGACATCGAGTTTTGCTCATCCTGTACCTAGTTTTGATTAAAAATAAGCTAAAACTTTAAAATTAAAATACCTAAATAACTAATTTAAAGAAGTAGTCCATATTGCTAATAATGATGATCTTAAGAACTAGTTAAAATACAAAGCTACTTATTTTATTTTAGAAATATTCTAGGAATATGGTAATAAATGCGACTTACTTTTATAAATTATATAATATATAAAAACATATAAGATTGTGTTTATAACTTATTGTTGAAAAAATTGCATAATACTCCGTAATACCCGAACCAATGTAGATAATATTAGCTTCTATATGTCTGTTGGGACGCGAATAAATTAAAGCTCATTATTTGGGTATTTCGCCACTATTTACAATGCTGAATGTTAAGTACACAAAGGTAATCCTTTCGGATTAATAATAAAAGCCACTGACAAATTTACATTTTTCAATCACGCAGTGGCTTTTATTATTAATCCGAAAGGATTATTTTTGTGTACTTAACATTCAGCATCGTAAATAGTAGCGAAATGCCCAAATAATGAGTTTTAAGTAGATAATATTAGTAATACCTTCAATGCAAGCCATGATTATTAGACTTTTCAGAGGTCTATAAATTTCCAGAGCCGTAGGCCATTTCTATAAAATTTTTCAACCGTGAAATATCACCCTTATTTTAGACATGTAACCAGAACTTAAGTATAGATGATTTAACATCCATCGCCTTCACATACAGTTAACATAATCATTTTCCAACGGAGCACACCATAACCAACTTTTGAAACACATTTTTACCAAAACTGTTTCATAAAATTCTTTTACTAAGTTAATACATTTGGCAATATAAGTCGTACGGAAAATTGTTGCACCTATTTATATATTTGCCAAAAATTGCAATATTGTTTTTTCTAAATATTATATGTATAGGGGTGTTTCATTAAAAAAAATGTTAAAATTTGATATCCTTTTTTCGCAATAATTATGAAAGTTCTTTAGTCATCGACTTGCAACTAGGTAGCTTTATGTTTTTTGGTATAAGGAAGAAGAAGCTTAGTATTTTTTAAGTTCTCATAGAGGACGCTTCTTATAACCTTTTGTTTTGATAATTAATGTCATAACTTTCTACCCTGTAAATCTAATGTGTGAAATCGTATGTAAAAAATGTTGCTCTGTCAGATTTTGAAACCGATTTGAAAGGTAAATACACTATTTATCAAAACAAAAGGTTATGAGTAATTCCCTCTATGAGCAATTTACAAAATATTAACATATTATTTTTCCTCGCACCAAAAAACATAAAGCTATCTATAGTTTCAAGTACTGACCTCTAATTTGCACCCGCAATGTCAATGCGATGCTTATATTAAAAGTGGCAAATCGTGGGCGAAAAAGTGAGTTTATACGCATGAGTTTTCGGTCAGATTTTCCCGAGATGAAAATCTTTGGGCGTGCGCACAACCACCGCACAGCTGATTAGCAAGTCTGTGAAATGAAGGTTAAACGTACCGTGCCGGGCTGATTCGAATCGACGCAATATTTGTTTTTGAGGTGTTTCGTGTTAAATATTTTTTTATGCCTATTGGAACAAAGAAAATTACATAGCTTTTCCATTTAGTTTAGCAAATAAATTTTTTACCGTTTTTTATACCATTGACCTACGCCCCAAGAGTTGTTTCATGCTAGTTTGGTACCAAATTTCGTTAAAACCCAATGAGCAGTTTTTTTGTTTTCGTGTATACCGACAGAATGACAATTTTTTTAAAACATCCTTATTTAAGTCTAAAATGACCCAAAACACGTATTTCCGGTGAAAAAAATTAAAATAAATAAATAAAAATTCATGGAACCAACTAATAGCTTCATATACCATAATATGGATTGCTCTTTGGAATGGATTATTTCATTAAATGTTACTATTCAATTTTTTACTTATCTGTATCTCCCCAATATACCTACCCATAAAAACCTGTAAAAATATTTAGAACATCTACATTTTAAAATCAAATGACTATCACGGATTTTTGTTATATTTACTCTTGTTGCGAGTACCGTTCAATGCCTTTACATACTAACACAAATTTGATTGTAAATAATGTTCCACACCGCACGCCCAAAGATGTTCTTGTTGTTTACATTTCAGCACCGAAATTTGCCATTTTATCGATTATGCTTTGCTCATCTAAACTTAAGTTATCAATGGTTGCAAGTCGATTATAACTAATCAAAGAACTAGATCCTAGTTAGTTAATTGTTAATGAAATGCCCTGTATATAAGAATATAAGATAAAATCTTGCTAATATTATCGGCCGTACAATATTTAACTGCAAACGGGAGTATCAGGTGTTCGGTCTGTGATTAATTAATAAGTAACTCTTTGTTCTTTATTGACTCAATATTTCGACGTTTATTTCCGTCATCATCAGGAGTAAACTACAAAAATTACAAATTAGCCTTAATACAATTACACAAATATATCGATGATGAAACTGCAAAAACACTAAGAAATAAAATAAACGCTTACAGATTAGAGTATTTAAAAACGTTAAACAATCCAAACACATTAACAATTTCAGTCAGTCAAGTTCTTAAATATTAATAGTTAAAATATAAAATGAATAGTTTTGGGTATCGACTAGAATATACGGTTTTTTTTTTTATTATTTTACTTTAACACTAGTATATGCAGAAAATTAGACAAAGGGGCATTATCAAAAGGTTTAAAGATACAGGATGTATGAACAAAATAATTAAATTAAATGGACTTTAAAATGTTACAATATATGTTGCTCAAATGAATATCAGATTTGTAATTAATGCTATTGGTTTCTCTATAAATATGACACATTTCGAGAAACAGTCTATTTTTATAGTTATTTCAAATTTCAATAATATCAATTTTTTAAGGACTTTCGACATCTAAAAATGGCAAAATATAGCTTCATTAATAATGCAATGCTTTTTTCAAAAATAAAAGATAAAACCCCTTTCTTACAAAATAACAACGTAATAACGTAAAGATGTGACTGGTTTGTATATGATCATCCACTACTGCACAAGAATTTTTGCCTATGCGGCAGTCACTCTTATGCCAGAGAACAACAGAGAATATGAACTCCCACCACTTTCTATTGTCCTGTGCGAGGCAGGTGGTAGCCATTTTTTAATATACTCGACAGATCCGTATTTACGTTTTATTGAAATTACAGGATAGGTAAAGAACAGGGGAGTAATAGAATTATTTTATAATAGAATTACATCTTTATGAATTATAAAAACAAACAAATACTTTTTTACGTTTATTCATGTTTCCATATAATCATTTTATTTATATTTTTAAAATTTCTATTGATTAATTTTAATGTATAAAATAACCTTAACCTAAAATATAATTTCGTAACATATTTTTTTGGGAAATTAGAACATGGATGTTCAAACTTTACATTTTTGCTTAAATTATTAAAATTATTAATAATATTGAACTTGATTAAACAATTTTCAAATATATTTGTTAATGTGGAAATGTATTGTACAAAATTGTCATGGGGCATCATTAAATTACCATACAAATTTGTATTTTCGTATGCTTTGAAGTAGCAAAACAGCGAAGACTCATCTAATGATTCTACTGATTTAGCGTACTTCGGACATACATCACAGATGTGAATTTTAATGCATTTCTTTATTAGATATCCACATACATATATTTGAATTTTTTTTTTTAAATATGATGATGATTTCGTAGTAATGGTGTAGCAGGATTAAAATTTGATATCAGTTTTTATTGCCTTTTTAATCCTTTTTGCAGTTTTTGGGTATTTCTAATCATTTTTTACGTACAAGAATATGTGTTTTTTTTCTTTTTTTTGTATATATCAACAACGCAAGCACACATGTTGGGAATTTCCCATTATATACCTATAAAACATGCTAAAATCACCCCCAATAAATGGGCAATAAAACCTGAGACGTGAATTTACTACCTGCTAATATCTATAATAGTTAAAATATGTAATTCAAATTTAATAAACACTGTCAGAATTTTTGCACTCATCTAGTAAGATTTTTAAGCTCTCTTTTTAGAATGCTTAAGATGTATTGGACTTTTATGGGCAAATAGACTGAACCAAGTTATAAAATTAAGCGAAGTTATTCATGTATTTTAAAAAATTTGTGTGATTTTTTTTAGGCAAGTAAGCTCAATCTTTTAAACACTTTGTTTAGAAATATTTGTTTTTCAAAATAACAATTGGTAATTTGATTTAATGTAGGTACCTATGTGATATTATTTTAATCTAATTTTATATGTATCTAATTCAAATACTACATAAATATCTTACCTTTTACTATCCATCGGGAAACTAAAGAATGATAAATTGCAGTTATAATATTTATTCCTGCAATTCTTCGCAGCACACATCATTCCGCCTCTGCTTTTTTGCATTTCAAAATAAACAATATCACTATCAAAAGTTTATAAAACAAAAACACACAATAAAACTATATAACACACAGAATACTACGGCATTGGAAAACAAATCACTTGAAATGGCAATGCACAAATAAAATATCCCGACGACAATGAGAGTATAAGAAAACATGGCGATTTTGAGTGCGCAATAATATGCGCAATCTCTTCCCCCACCAGCAAGATCACATTCTCTGTTGTTCTCTGCTTATGCTGTGTAATGCGGCGTTCAAGCCATTGTGACGTCAGCCTGGGCAACCCAAATCAAGGAATTTTGTTATTTACAAGATCCCTTGTTTGGGTTGCCCAGGCTGTTATATTGGACAAACGTCACAATGGCTTGAACGCCGCATTACACAGCATAAGAGTGACTGCCGCATAGGCAAAAATTCTTGTGCAGTAGTGGATCATCATATACAAAATGGTCACATCTTTGATTTCAGGAATGTACAAATTTTGGATCAATCAAATAACTATAAAAATAGACTGTTTCTCGAAATGTGTCATATTTATAGAGAAACTAATAGCATTAATAATTACAAATCTGATATTCCGGTCAGCAACATATATTGTAACATTTTAAAGTCCATTTAATTTAATTATTTTGTTGATACATCCTGTTCTTTAAACCTTTTGATAATGCCCCTTTTTCTAATTTTCTGCATATACTAATTTTACAGTAAAATAATAAAAAAAAAAACGTATATTCTAGTCGATACCCAAAACTATTCATTTTATATTTTAACTATAAATATTTTAGAACTTGACTGACTGAAATTGTTAATGTGTTTGGATTGTTTGACGTTTTTAAATACTCTAATCTGTAAGCGTTTATTTTATTTCTTATGTGTTTTTGCAGTTTCAACATCGTTATATTTGTGTAATTGTATTAAGGCTAATTTGTAATTTATGTAGTTTACTCCTGATGATGACGGAAATAAACGTCGAAATATTGAGTCAATAAAGAACAAAGAGTTACTTTTTAATTAATCACAGACCGAACACCTGATACTCCCGTTTCCAGTTAAGAATATAAGTATATTTACTGTCTATTTTAAATATCACAAAAATACATTCAGATAAATTTTATTCTAGGTGTTAAATTTTCAATTGGCTTTCTTTTAGACTGTTTCTAACAGTATCAGAATTATAACAAGTACGAATTGTATTTTCATTCAAATTTTCCAACATGCTTATCGGTCGGTTTATTTCATAAGAAATTCTAACAGCAGGCTTTATGCCTGAGCTTTCTAGAAAATCTAGCGTTTGTACAATATCTGGCAAATCTTTATAATGTTTCGTATAAACAAATATAGCAAATTTTACATTTTCCATTACCAGCGAGCGTGAAGGATGGATGTTTGATGCATTTGCAATAACGGTACTCCAAAGACGTCCTTCTTGGGTTGCAATTTTGATTTGATTCCATACGTAATCAATTTCGGCAAGTGAAACTTCAAAAGTCCAGAAACCAACTGTTCCATAATTTATGCTCCATTCTCTATATTTATTATTTTTTGCATAAAAAAATCTATATTCCTTTATTAGTACTTCGGAAGGCATTTGCGATCCATTGCTTATAACTTGCCCTCTAAGTATATCATAAATAAATGCAAATTTATTTTTTGTTTCATTTCTGATTTTCCTGTCCATTGATAAGCCTCTGATACTATCTGAAGTATAAAGCAAGGTCATTTGTTTATTATAATTTATTGTTTTACTCGTAGCTCGTAGTTCCAATAATTCGATGTTATTTAAAGTCATTGCAACATCATCAATATCGGTATAATCTGGCGTAAATATCGACAGAATAAACCGTGATTCATCAAGTCGTAGTAGTTCCACAAACCATAAGTATCCTTTTCTAACCGATTCTGTAACTTTATTCCAAATATTGTTTACCGTTCTAATGTTGGCATATATGACCCATTTTCCAAATTTGTTCTTATCCAAAGGGTAATTATCCCGAAAATAAAGTCCTTGGTGTTTATATAAAGTGTTTCTAGCAATAAGCCGTGCGTTATAACCAGTTAGTATATCCTCAGGCATTATGTCAGCAGTTTTTAGGATTTGCCAGTCATCAATTGAAGCAAAAAAATATGGTGCTTCGTTGTTGTTTCTATATTTCCAATCCCTTATTGTTAATGATGAATATTTACAGCATATTTGTCCAAATAGCGACTCAGCACCTGCTTTAGATGTTTGTTTTGTTTTATATTTAATTTCATGCAAGTGGCTTGGCATCATGTTATTCGCTTCTAAGTAATCCAATACTCTAATAATGTCTTCAACATCACTAAAGTCTTTAGTGTAAACGAAAACTACGTATGATTCATGTAGATTCGATTTTGTCGATACTTTGGCTTTCCAGAGGCTGCCGTTCTGAATTCCAGTCTTTACTTTTTCCCATACTGAATCTACTTCGGAATCATTATAAATAAATAGTAACCACTTGCCGATTTTGCCTGGATCTTCAACATTTTCGGCTCTATACTTATTATTTGCTGCAAATAAGAAATTTTCCTGTTCTGCCGTTTGCTCTGTCGGTTTTAATTTACATTCTTTAACGGTTATATTTGAAAACACATCATAGAGAAATTGATTGGTCTGTATGCTAGGTGGGAATTCACTTGTGATTTGTAGTTCTGTGGTAGTGATATTTTGATTCTCCATTTTTCTGAAAAACAAAAAAAAAATGGTTAGTCAGACATACAGGGTTATTGCTGGTCGATGGTACCTTAGAAGTTTTGGGAAAAGTAACCATACCATTGTTTTGAAAATTTGAGTGATTACTCAGGTCAACTCAATCTATCAGCCTATAATATTGTGATATTTGTACGATTTCTGGTTATACCGGAAGTTGGTGCCAATTTCTTATTTCAAATGGAACACCCTATATTCCTATTATTATATTTTTGGATTCCCCATCAGTTTTGGAGTATTTTATTTTAACACTAACCTATACCTATTTTCAACTGTTAATAATAATAATAATAATAATAAAAACATACGGAAAAATTAAACAAATATCAAGCGCTTCAACATGAAATAAAGCGCATCTGGAATATGAGGGAAGTGTACATAATACCTATAATACTATCGTCGATAGGAGTAATACCGAAAAATTTGGAAAAGAACCTAAAAATGATTCAAATCCCTATTACCGTAGTTGAGGAGATGCAGAAAGCTGCGATACTGCAATCTCTCAACATTGTGAGATCTTTCTTGGCTGTTGGCAATGCTCATGAATCTTGAAACCTTGTTTTCCGATTCTAAAGCAAAATATACCCTTATGGTGAAAAAAAAAAAAAAAAAAATAATAATAATAATACAGAGAGGTAACTACATATTTATTGTTAACATTGCATAGTACTTCATTTCAATTAAGCTCCAAATAGCGCTTGTCTTTGAAATGGAAATACAGTACTCTTGAAAATTAAGTAAGTAACACTTACTGAACAATATAAATACCTACAATTTATTGGCATTTTAATGTAAATATAAAACAGAAAAGATGAAATAAACTGAAAAACCATAAGTAAGAACAAAAGACGAATTCCAAATAGCATTAACCCTTAAACCTAAAAATCAAAAGCAAGTAAGAAAGATAATAAATATTTCTTCATCTTATTACTTTGACTTCATTCTCAATTATCCATTTATGTACCTTTTTCTTAAAATTAGTTTGAAACAAGATTTGTTTTAAATCGTCTGGAAGCATATTATAGAGTGTCGGTGTCACATATAGCAGTGAGCGTTGACCTAAAGTTTTTTTCATTCGTGGAATATTTAAGTTGCAATGAGCTAATTTTCTTGTTGCGTATGAGTGGCCTACAGTTTGAAAAGTTATCTTTTTTTAGAAAAATGAAGAAGACAGTTTTTATAAAATAGTTTGCGGGGATTCAGAATATAGAACTCAGTAAAAAGTATATCACTGGGATAAGTTTGAGGGAGGTTGTACATAATTTTTATTATTTTTTTCTGCATTATTTGAAGTGGATTCACAGTTGTCGAATAAGCTCCACCCCAAGCAAGCAAGTATCTGGCCAAACTTCAGGGGGTGATTCTTTGAGTGATTTTAAGGTAAACAGTTAATATAAGCAGGTGTCCGGAATTTTTTTTTTTACATTTATTTATTAATATCTCAAACACCTGTTGACCGATTTTGTTGAAATTTGGCAGTATTATGGACTATGATAAGACGCACCAATTGATTGTTGATATGACTTCCAGTGGCGTCGTAAGGGGCAGTTTCACGAATAAAAATAACAAAAAAATGTGCGCCACTGACTTTTTTAAAATTAAAAAAATAATTTTTGGATTAAGCCATTAAAAATACAACTTTTTTGTCTCTTGATATTTTTTCGTATCTTTCGTAACTTTTTACCTTAAAATCACTCAATGAATCACCCCCTGAAGTTTGACCAGATACTTAATTAACACCCTGTATATAGAACATTTTAAAAAACAGGCCAAGGATATTTCTAAAATAATAAAAACAGACCTGCAATATGGGAACCTTTTCGGAAGCGATAAAAAATAATATTCTTATCATAATCTGGGCCTATTCCAAAGTCTAAAAACTAAATTTCAAATCTAATATACCTATTACATTTACGAAAAAATGTTTTTAGTTTATTAAATATTAGCACCGTAGTATAATGTTCGATGATATTAGGTTTTGTTTGATTTGCTTAGAATAAATTGATTGAAGCTGCTATATTATCAATTATTCTGAAATACAATCAAATTGCTTTCAAATGATATATTCCTATATATATATATATATATATATTCCTATAACTAAACTGTAAAGTTTCTGAAATAAAAACAGGAAATTGCGTTTAAAATTTCACATGTTAGAAGTTATTAGAATATTATACAAATAGGTACCTATATTACAATAATTTAGTGAAGGGTTTGTGGCGTCATTGATAAAGCGTTCGCTTTGCATGCGGAAGGTTATGGGTTCGAATCGCAGTTCTGGCAATATTTTTTTTTCTAATTTTTGAATAAAGTAGTTTGTTACGTTAGTTTATTGGAAATAATGAAAATAATACAGTTATAATAATGTAATACTTATTAAAATTCGGTTTCGTTACGCAGGTCATATCGTATATATTTGATTATATTATATAACAAGTCATTCAATAAGTCCGTACTATAAGAAAAAAAAACAAAATTTTGACAAATCTCGATTTTATTATTCTACATAGTTGCCTTCGAGGGCAATACAACGAGTATCGCGATTTTCCAACTTTTCGATACCAGTAGTCTCTATAAACTATTCAAACCATACATACAGGCCCCACCCTCAGCTTGTATAGCCTAGTTATGTTTGTTTATTCATTTAAGTTATATTATAAGGAGAAATGCACAAATTTCGTCACGCAATTTCTTTTTTATGTTATAGTTTAAAATTAATTACTTATTCTTGTAATATATCAAATGAAATAAACTGTTGCCCTCGAGGCACGAATAGCTCTCCATATTTAAGTGTAAAACTAATAATTTTATACCTATTTTTTTAAATATCGGGTTTTGTTCATTTTTTTCTCTTTGGAGGCACTATTTATACCTACATATTTTATATTTTAGATCTTCTAGACCAAGTTCTTTTACGCAAAATAATTGATTTTTTTAGTTTTATTATAAAATTTATTTTGCCCCCTTTTCTACTATTTACGAACCCCTATGTAAACAAAATTGTTATGCTGCATGTTGTAGGTTATCTTATATCAAAGCTATATATAAGTAGCCAATTTTTCTGTTATATTTGGAAAAACATTTTTTTTTTGTTTTTGACCCATTTTCGAACGCCTGTGTGAACCAGTTCATTTATGTAACATTTTTTAGGTTATATTCTATCACAACTACGAAAAATTATTCCGTATTCCGAATAAGTTTAGGAAGTATATATGTTTTTATTTTGACCCCTTTTACACTATTTACGAACGCCTGTGAAAACAAGTTATTTATAACACATTTTTTAGGTTATATTCTATCAAAGCTATAAATAACTAGTCAATATTTCTGCTATGTTTAAGAAATTCGTTTTTTCTAACCCCATTTTACACTTTTTTCGAATGTCAATGTGGTCTAATTGTTTAGGTTAAATTTTTTGGGTTATGTTTAATTAAACGCACAAAAAATTATTAAATATTTCGGATAAGTTTAAGAACTATGATTTTTTAAATTTTCGAACCCTCTTTTAAACCCTTTGCCTACGCTCAATGTTAATCACCACCTATAAATATGCTGTAGTATTTTCGTACCAAATGTGGTTAAAATCCGTTAAGTGGTTTTTGAGTTATCACAGATACAAATTTTTTCTGACCCTTTTATAGAATTTTCACGGACGCCTATGGTACATTAATTTTTGTCGTGTATTTTTAACACCAATTCAACTAGTTAAATATAAAATTTTATACATTTTATTTTTTTTTATTTTACCCCGTTTTCTACTATTTACGAACGCCTATGTAAATAAAATTTTATGCTGCATTCTTTAGGTTATCTTATATCAAAGCTATATATAATTAGCCAATTTTTCTGGTATATTTGGGGAAACATTTTAGACTATTTTCGAACGCCTGTGTGAACCAATTCGTTTATGTAGCATTTTTTAGGTTATATTCTATCTCAACTATGAAAAGTTTACGAAATAATATTTTTTTATATTTTGACTCCTTTCCCACTTTTACGAACGCCTATGAAAGTAAGTTATTTATGACACATTTTATAGGTTATATTCTATTAAAGCTATAAATAATTAGTTAATATTTCTGCTATGTTTAAGAAGTACGTTTTTTTAAATCTTTTTTACCCCATTTTACACTATTTTCAAACGCCAATGTGGTCTAATATTTTATGTTCAATATTTTAGGTTATATTCAATTAAATGCGTAAAAAATTATGCCGTATTTCGGATAAGTTTCAGAACTATGATTTTTTTAAATTTTTGAACCCTCTTTTAGACCCCTTGCCTACGCTCAATGTTTCCCAAAATCTAATCAGCTCCTTGCCATGTCCAATAGTATTTTTGTACCAAATTTGGTTAAAATCTGTTAAGCGGTTTTTGCGTTTTCGTGCATACAGACAGACAGACAGACAGACTGACAGACAGACAGACATTTTTTTAAAACTACTTATTTATGTATAAAATGACCAAAAACAAGTATTTCCGGTGAAATTAAAAAAAAATTACATATATGATATGGAGAGCTAAAAATCAAACACTAATAACAGTCAAAATTACTGATTATTGAGTTTCACTTTTCTTGTTATTTATCTTTTTATAAATCATTCAGAATTAAATAAATGTTTCAAGAAGAAAGTTTAACTGTCTTGTTGGGTGTGTCAATAATTATAACATTTTTTTATTTAATTCTAAATGATTTATAAAAAGAAGAATATCAAGAAAAGTGAAACTCAAATACCTAATGAGTAATTTTGAATATTTTGAGTGTCTGAGAATTTCATTTGATATATTGCAAGAATATATAATTCATTTTAAACTATAACATAAAACAAAGTTCTCCTCATAATATAACTTAAATTTGTACCGTTACTAACCGAAACATGTATTGTCGCACTAAATTGTATAATTTTGTGAAAATAATAATTTTGTATTTTACAATGTTACTATAACACGCTGTACTTAATATGACTAACCAAAGTCAACAAGTTTTTTTTATGCAACCCTCGTCATATATTCCAATCAATTTAAAAACTGTTGAGATTGACGTTTTTTGTTTGACATCCCATCAAAACAACGTATTTCAATTATATGATTCCGTAGAATATTTTTATTTACATACATCTCACAATGTCTTATATTAACCGTAAAACTAGAATCTTCCGAAAAGCGCCAAGATATGATCTTACACACACCAGATCGGAGGCAAGGATGAAAAGTTATTACTCAGCCACAGATAATAGAGCTTGGTGTGATATCGTGGAGCAAAGAAGACAACATATTTTGGAATTAATTTCTAAAGGGGTAAAATAATGTAAAACTGTTACTTCTGATTTATTTCATCATATTTTAAATCTCGATACCTTGGTTCAGTTCATTTAATAAAGCCTGATTGCTCCGTTGTCTAATCATAATCATACCATAATCACAGTCATTTTATTTTACGTAATTAATTCTAATAGGTGTTAATTTAGGCGTTTTGTTTGGAAAATCTGATACCATTGGAGGTTCTCCTGAATTTCGGACCAGGACGTGCAGATGAAGATGTCGAAGCATTACTCAGAAAAATTGCAGAGCTTGAAGAGCTTCTAGATGCCCATGAAAAAATTAATCTTACCGATGAACAGCAGCAAATGTTAGATGAATTGGTAAGTCGTTATTTTTTATTGAGATTTATTCTAACACTAAATCCTCCTTTGCAAGAAAAAACATTTGCGATGGTGTTGTTATGGTGTACATTGTTTCTATGTTTTTGTTCTTCATTCAAGTATCTACATAAGTAGGTTGGTTTGTTAAATATATTGTTGTACCTACCTTATTGATTCATTCATAATTGAATAAAGTTAAGCCAGTATTCTATGCTTTAAAGGCAATTTGATTTTAAACTGGAAAGGTCTGATAATTACCATGAAATGTGTTTGTAGCAACTGCAGAGCTTTAGTAGAGACAGATTTAGTAGAAGTAGAAAACAGAAGTAATTTCAAAAAGTGTATAAGGTCGACAGTCAACCGAGTAATTAATTTTTCGGCTTGACAGGCTTTCATCTTGCAGAATTTGTTCCCGACGTGCCGTAACTCTCGGAATCTTCCAGATTAATAGATTAACCGTAATTCCTAATGTAAATATCACTTCTAGGAAGCCGAACTTGAGAAAGAGCAAAAGAAAAAAGATGACGAAAGAGCTAAACAACCACAACCAGCAGATAAAGTATGTACCTGTTTCCATTACCTACATAGTCATAGTATTTGTTACCAGCAGCCCTTACTGTATAACTGAGCCGTGACGGAATATAGAATGATACTGTCTAACCTCGAGTCACCACATTTGTCTATAAATAGAATTGAATTTATAAGTATAAGTTTCGATACAACGTATTACTTAATTTAAAATCATACATAATTATTGTAGTTTGTATTGGGATCATTTAGGTCCTTTAGCCTCTCTTCAGTTCGACTTAAAGATACTTTCTGTGAAATACTCTACTCTAGAATAGCGCCAAACTTTTCATGAAGTTTATCTCTCTGTAGGCAAATCCCTTTTCTTTATCGAGTGTCAAAGTCACCCTTCTACGGTTTTTAGCCTTTTGCAGATCAGTACCATTCAGACGCAGAACATGTGTTATGTATTATCTGTTATTTCTTCGCAAAAACATTATTTGCTGGCCTCACTTGGTCCATGTTTTTGCAGGCTTCTGCCAGTCCATTGCAGCTTGGCGACCACTTCGAATAGAAGTCATGTTTGCTAGACAAAGCGTGTATGTTCCAATTCCAATTACAATTGACTATCCAGCATTACTCCGAAATATTTGACCTTATCTCAATAACCTATTAGCACACCCTTGAGAGTGGGAATTTTAATGCCCACCTTTCTCTAAAAAATTGTACCAGTACCGTTTTTCTGGGATCTATTCTCAGTCCCTTAACATTGCATCAATTTTTAATTTTATGAATGCTATTTGCATCCGGTTTTATATGACCGTGGTATTTTCCAATCATTATGAGAACAATGTCATCGGCGAAGATTTCTACAATGAAGTCCAACCTTTTCCAATTTTGATATGAAGTGACCAGTAACCACAAAAGTCTAACCGCTGTCCCTGTCGCAGACACTTGCCCCATCACACAGCGGATCCATCTTACTAGGGATGGATATTCATCTCTTCTAGTACTTTAGTGGATTCATGTGAGGTGTTGCCAAACCTCTATGTTGCGGACAGGGCTACTTCTGTCGCCTTGAATGTCGTTTCCGTGTCTTTCACTATGCTGTGTAGGTTGTTAGTCGTAAACTCTCCGGCGAATTGTTTTGTGTGACGCAGTTTCATTTTTATCGTCTCTCAGATCTTCGTCTATAATTTTTCTATGAATTGTAGTAGCAACGAGGTTAGACTTACTGTTCTAACGGACTTAGAGCTATTCTGTTGATTCCACGCTCAGATTTTCAACTGTGGCTATAGTTTATAGGTATATCTGAAGTTATTCATAGGTATTTATTGCTCTTATAGTATGTAATTCAAGATTATTGGTTGTAGCGCAGGCTAGAAGAAAAACCTGTTAAAAGAAAGCGAGCCGCATCAGCAAAACCATATCAAGAATATCCCGAGAAACGTTCGAGAGATATTCCAATAGAAAAAAAAGACAAACCACCAACATCTGAACAAGATATTAAAGTGCTATATGATAAAAGACAGCAACCACAAGATGCTGAGCGTAAGCCAGAACCTGCGGTAGTCCGAGGCAGAGGTCGAGGTAAGACTAAAGAATATGACAGGACAAAACCAGGAGATGACGAAAAGCCAGAAGACCACAGACAACACAAACCGAAAATTAAACCACCTGGAACAGAAATGCCACCTGATGAAAAAGGTCAGTTAGCTACCAGAAAAGACGATGCCTCAAAAAAATCGCCGCAACCCGAAAGTGCTTTTTTCACTGAAGCAGGTATTCCACGCAAAGTAAAAGACACAAAAGAACAGAGTGCAACAAAGCCTGTTGAAAAAGCTGGTAAGGTTGACGAAAAGCAACCACCTAGAAAAAATGATGAAGAAATGCTGAAAAAATCCCCAAAACCTGAAAGTGCTTTTTTTACAGAAGCCACTGTTCCACCTAAAGTAAGAAAAGCTAAAAAAGAACCCAGTGGTGCAAAACCAGGGGAAAAGGAAGACAGTGGAGAGGCAAAACAACCATTAGATAAAGGAAAGGATGAGAAAAAAGATGGAGATACGAAGAGAAAATCGCCAAAACCTGAAAGTGGTCTTTTTACAGAAGCCACAGTTCCATCTAAAGGAAAAAAAGATAAAAAAGAACCTAGTGGTGAAAAGCCAGGTGAAAAAGCTGACAGACCTGATGCAAAACAACCAGTAGGTAAAGGAAAGGATGAGGAAGAAGATGGAGATACTAAGAGAAAATCACCAAAACCTGAAAGTGGTCTTTTTACAGAAGCGACTGTTCCACCTAAAACAAGAAAAGATAAACGAGAACCTAGTGGTGCAAAGCCAGATGAAAAAGCCGACAGACCTGATGAAAAACAGCCAGTAGCTAAAGGAAAAGATGAGCATAAAGTTGGAGATGCTAAGGGAAAATCACCAAAACCTGAAAGTGGTCTTTTTACAGAAGCTACTATTCCACCTAAAGCAAGAAAAGATAAAAGAGAACCTAGTGGTGCAAAGCCAGGTGAAAAAGCTGACAGACCCGATGCAAAACAGCCAGTAGCTAAAGGAAAAGATGAGGAAAAAGTTGGAGATGCTAAGGGAAAATCGCCAAAACCTGAAAGTGGTCTTTTTACAGAAGCTACTATTCCACCTAAAGCAAGAAAAGATAAAAGAGAACCTAGTGGTGTAAAGCCAGGAGAAAAAGCAGACAGATCCGATGCAAAACAACCAGTAGGTAAAGGAAAAGATGAGGAAAAAGATGGAGATACTAAGGAAAAATCACCAAAACCTGAAAGTGGTCTTTTTACAGAAGCTACTGTTCCACCTAAAGCAAAAAAAGATAAAAGAGAGCCTAGTGGTGCAAAGCCAGGTGAAAAAGCTGACACACCCGATGCAAAACAGCCAGTAGCTAAAGGAAAAGATGAGGAAAAAGTTGGAGATGCTAAGGGAAAATCGCCAAAACCTGAAAGTGGTCTTTTTACAGAAGCTACTATTCCACCTAAAGCAAGAAAAGATAAAAGAGAACCTAGTGGTGTAAAGCCAGGTGAAAAAGCAGACAGATCCGATGCAAAACAACCAGTAGGTAAAGGAAAAGATGAGGAAAAAGATGGAGATACTAAGGAAAAATCGCCAAAACCTGAAAGTGGTCTTTTTACAGAAGCTACTGTTCCACCTCAAGCAAAAAAAGATAAAAGAGAGCCTAGTGGTGCAAAGCCAGGCGAAAAAGCTGACACACCCGATGCAAAACAGCCAGTAGCTAAAGGAAAAGATGAGGAAAAAGTTGGAGATGCTAAAGGAAAATCGCCAAAACCTGAAAGTGGTCTTTTTACAGAAGCTACTGTTCCACCTAAAGCAAGAAAAGATAAAAGAGAACCGAGTGGTGCAAAACCAAGTGAAAAAGCTAACAGACCCGATGCAGAACAACCAGTAGGAAAAGGAAAAGATGAGGAAAAAGATGGAGATACTAAGGAAAAATCGCCAAAACCTGAAAGTGGTCTTTTTACAGAAGCTACTGTTCCACCTAAAGCAAAAAAAGATAAAAGAGAACCTAGTGGTGCAAAACCAAGTGAAAAAGATGATAGGCCTGATGCAAAACAACCATTAGGTAAAGGAAAAGATGATTTAGATGACGGAGATACTAAGAGAAAATCTCCAAAACCTGAAAGTGGTCTTTTTACAGAAGCCACTGTTCCATCTAAAGGAAAAAAACAACCTAGTGATGCAAAGCCAGGTGAAAAAGCTGGCAGACCCGATGCAAAACAGCCAGTAGGTAAAGGAAAAGATGAGGAAAAAGATGGAGATACTAAGGGAAAACCGCCAAAACCTGAAAGTGGTCTTTTTACAGAAGCCACTGTTCCATCTAAAGGAAAAAAAGATAAAAAAGAACCTAGTGATGCACAGCCAGGCGAGAAAACTGACAGACCCGATGCAAAACAACCAGTAGGAAAAGGAAAAGATGAGGAAAAAGATGGAGATACTAAGGGAAAACCGCCAAAACCTGAAAGTGGTCTTTTTACAGAAGCTACTGTGCCACCTAAAGCAAGAAAGGATAAAAGAGAACCTAGTGGTGCAAAGCCAGGTGAAAAAGCTGACAGACCCGATTCAAAACAACCAGTAGGTAAAGGAAGGGATGGGGATGAAGATGGAGATACTAAGGAAAAATCGCCAAAGCCTGAACGTGGACTTTTTACAGAAGCCACTGTTCCATCTAAAGGAAAAAAAGATAAAAAAGAACCTAGTGATGCACAGCCAGGCGAGAAAACTGACAGACCCGATGCAAAACAACCAGTAGGAAAAGGAAAAGATGAGGAAAAAGATGGAGATACTAAGGGAAAACCACCAAAACCTGAAAGTGGTCTTTTTACAGAAGCTACTGTTCCACCTAAAGCAAGAAAGGATAAAAGAGAACCTAGTGGTGCAAAGCCAGGTGAAAAAGCTGACAGACCTGATTCAGAACAACCAGTAGGTAAAGGAAAGGATGGGGAAGAAGACGGAGATACTAAGGAAAAATCGCCAAAACCTGAAAGTGGTCTTTTTACAGAAGCCACTGTTCCACCCAAAGTAAAAAAAGATAAAAAAGAACCGAGTACTGTAAAACCAGGTGAAAAAGATGAGAGGCCTGAGGAGAAACCTATTGTAGATAAAGACAAATCTGTAAAACCTGATATGGATAAGAAAGCATCAAAACCTGAAAGTGCATTTTTTTCGGAAGGGGGTCTTCCTCCTAGAGACAGAAAAGAAAAGGAAGAACCAAGCGCTGCTAAAGTAAGTCCTGCCGGAAAAGAAACGGGCCAAAAAGGAAAGACACCTAGTGATTTAGTGGAAAAAGATAAAAAACAAGAGAAGCTGCCAGATAAAATTAAAGAAGCAGATACTCAAAAGCCCAGTGGTGTTGTGGAAAAGAAGACGACAAAAAAACCCCTGCCTGAAGATGAATTAGGAGAAACAGATACAATTGATAAACCCACATCTGAAATTACAAAACCTGAAATATATGAACCACCTAGTGCAACTAAACCAAGTGATGACAAAGATAAAATTAGAAAAGGTCAAACTCCAATTGGTGAGGTGTCTGATGTTACAAAGCCAGTATCAGACGAACATGGACCTGATAAAGATAAACTTAAAATAAAGAAACCGCCAACTGATGAAACTAAAATAACAGATCAAAAACAACAGCCGAGTGACCAGACAGATCTGACTGATAAAGAAAAAACTAAAAAAGCTAAGGAGCCTATCACTGACATTAAGGGTGTAGACTATCCCGAAATTAGAGAATCCACTGAAGGTATTTCCAAAACGCCCAAGGAAGGAATTAAAAAGGACAAGGATGAACTTGCAAAAGCTATTGATGGGAAGCCTAAAAAAGACAAGATACTACAAGAAGAGTTTAAAAAGACTGAAGATCAGCAGGAAGTTATAAAGCCTAGTGATGAACCCTATGGCGATGAAAAAGACAAAATAAAAAAAGGCAAGGCTCCTGGTAAGGACATCGATAAAGATGATAAAGATAAAATAGAAGATAAGAAAGCCAAACTGCCACTTGAAGATTTCAAAAAAGGTAAAGATGATAAGCCCACTCACGAGAAAGAAGAAAAGACATCTGATCGTGTTGATCATAAACCACCTTTGCATGAAAAAGAAGGACTTCCTAAAGATAAAAAGCATATGGAAACAGACAAAAAACTAGAAGTCGGAGAACCGGAGAAGGTTGCAGCCACAAAGGCAACTGAAGCAAAAGATGAACCAAAATCATTGCATGAAAGTGAGGAAGAACTAAAAAAAATACCAAAAACAGCACCACAAAAAGGCAAACCGACGGATAAACAAAAAGATGGTGAGGTTAAATTTGCAGCAGAGGAGGAGCCGCAACGACATAAGGAAATGGTAAAAACACCTGTAGATAAAGCAATTAAACCAAAAAAAACTGATGATTTAGATGAATTGAAGCCAAGTGCAGTTGATGAAGAAACGCATAAGCCAAAAGATTTCGATAGAAAACCAGTTGATATAATGAAACAGAAACCTGTGCAAATAGATGAGGCTGTTAGCAAAGATGAAGAGGGAGAAACAGTACCTAAAATACCGGCAGAAGAGCTGAAACACAAAGCAAGTGATGATTTTAAATCTTCCATAGTTCGTGGGAGAGGAAGAGGGAAACCATTATCTTCTGAGGATGATGATAAACCTAAAGTACCTCCTAAAGACGTTGAACCAGCAGAAGAAAAAGTATTCGAGGATGACTTGGAAAGCAAACCAGATAAAATGGTGCCTAAGGCAAAGGAAAAAATTGAAAGAGAAGTGGATAAGCTTAAAGCAAAACTAAAGAAACGCGATGTTAAAAAAGATGATGCTTCTTCTGAAGAGGAGGAAACAATTATATTAACTGAACCTTTACCTAAAGAATTACAAATATCTCAAAAATTGAAACCAGAGCCAGAACCTGAAATCACAGATAGAAAGATAATTTCCGCAGATGAACCTAAATTGTATCCTGAAGAAAAAGATTTACACAAAATACCTGAAACTGCAACAGATAAAGAAATACTTGCGAGGAAGAAGATCGATTCAATAAAGCCTGAAGACGGTGAAGAGCCAGAACCTGAAAGTATTGCTAGAAAAATAACATCCCCAGAAGAACCGAAAATGCATCCTGAAAAAAGAGATACACATACTGATAAAGAGACAATTTCTAAGAAGAAAATTGATCCTATAAAGGAAGAGGACGGCGAAGATTTCATTTTGGCCTCTGCCAAAACATCTTCTGAACAAGAAATACCTTTACAGAAGCAAATTAAAAAGTCAATAAAGGCAGATGATGATAAAGATATATCTGCCCTTTCCGAGAAAGGCGACAAAGAAACATCCCTTCTAGATGATAAAAGTCCTGAAGTTAGAGAGGAAATAGTGCAAGAACAACAAGGTATTCTCCCATACGGAAAAGCTGCCGATATCGACATGGAGAAGCCAAAATCGATGGAGTGTAAAGCATTATGCAGTGAGAAAGCGCCTGAACTAAGCATTCAGCACCCTTACTTTGACGAAACAAATAAGAAGCCATTAGATATTGTAGACAAGGATACAGATTTACCTCAGCTAGAAGAAGAAATACCCGAATCTGAAGTAGCCATTCCATCTGTACCAACGCCTACTGAACAAATAATTAAACCACTAGATTCCGAAGCACTTATTATGGAGGAAGCTATAACCAGTGATGAAAGAGAAATTCCAAAAACAGACGTGATTTCGCCAGAAGAAGAAGATGCGGAAAAAGTATGTAAAGCAATATGCAATACATCAGATCATAATAAAAACAGTAAGCCAACATCATCAAAAGAACAAAACTTAGTAGATAGTCAAGTTAAAGAAGATTATTCTTTAGGTGAAAGCCATAGTGATAATTTATTCAAAATGGATAGTAAACTTTCTGCTTTAAAAGACTCCGATAGTAAAATAGCATCAGCAAGTTTACAAGTGGAGGGACCAGCCGATGTAGGAACTAGTATAATAAGGTCCGATATCAACAACTTTGAAATACCTGTCATACAAGACACTGATGTAATTGCTGTACCATTGTCTCTTGAAACAGCTGATATCAAAACGTGCATTGCATCTTGCGCAAAACCCGTTTCAGATAAACCAGCAAGTGATAATGAACCTAGTGATGAGGAATTTAAATCTGCAAGAACAGATATATCATATCCAACTGCAGGTAGCACAAATCAAATTCAAAGTGAGTCTGAAAGCAAGAGTTACAACTCTAAGCACGTTTGTGCAGCGTTGATTAGAAGAGCACAGGAGAGATGTGCAGCAAATCGTGAAGCAACAGGTGGGATAATAACAAAAACACTTAGTATTGATCTAGAGGAGGACATAATACCCCGTGGATATTTTGTTGGGGATATTCCTATAGATACTGAAAGTACACCTAGAAGCAGTTTACCTGGTTGGATAACGGTAAACGACCCTCACAGAAGCGAATACGAAACAACTTCAGCATCCTACAGCCCTATCTTGGAATTAGACGAATCTGAAATGGATAGAACTACAGATGATATTACTGAGAAACAAGCTTATGAGGAACCAACACTTCGTGATTCTTTTGAGCCAAGTACAGTTTCTAGAGTCCTATCTGGTGAACCTCTTGGCATAGGAATATCGTCACAAAAATCATTACCTCAATCTACATCACCTACATTATCTGGATTAATTTTACAAAGACGTTTATCAACTATTGAAGATCAAAAAACTGAGTATAACTTAAAATCGGGATTACCAGAATTTTCTATATCAGAAACAATTCCTAAATCAGATCAAGACCAAGAAAAAATATTGGAAACCACAGATAATATTTCATATGTAGACGAACGAGAACTGGTTGCAGTACCAGAAAAAACTGAGGAAACTGATCAGAAGGAAGATCAAGCTGTTGAACAATCGATAGACTTAAATGGCAGGGTAGTACCAATGCCTCAAGAAACACGCGATTCATTAACAAAGTTCGATACTGAAAGTAAAGATACATTTGCAGATGCTACTCAAATTATTAGCGATCCACTTATAACTGTTGAGGATGTTTCAGAAATTGCTGAAGAAGAAATAAAGGCATTAGATAATATTCAGGCTATTTCTTTAGAAACTGAAACAGAAGGTGCAGAAAAGCCGGATTCAATCGATGAAGAAATACAGCAAGTGGGAGAAATTACAGTCCATAAGCCGAGTGAAGGTAGTAAAGATGATATATCAGATTTGGACATGATCATAGAAGGAGATGAACGTACGACACAAGAAATAGAAATATTGGAAACCCAAAAAGAAATTCTAGTGATTGATGAACAATTACCAATGACAAATTTAGATGAGGCAATCGAAAAAGAAAATTCGATCGATGGTAAAGAAGCAACTAATGATGATGAGAACCAGTTCTTAACACCAACGCCAAGTTCGGAACTACTAACACAACAACTTGGAAAAGATATCAAGCCCGTTGTGATCGAAGCTTCAGATGTTGAAGACGGATTTGTATCAGCAATATCTTCACAAGTGGCCATACAAGAAACTATGACAGAGCCAGTTAAGACTGATGCTGTTACTCAACTTTCAAATGAAGATAAAACTGTAGATACCTACTCTTTAGACCAGCGAATTCAAAAGACACAAAAAGACCGAGAAACTGAAATAATGCGCAAGGAAATTAAAGAACTCTATACAAAAGTTGCTCAGTTACAATCTGAAATTAGTAAAAAACACCCACAGGAAAAAACTGTTACTGACGAGACGAAATCATCAGGCAGGAGCTGGTTTGGATCACTTATATCTCAACCACAAAAGACACATACGGAAAAACCTTGTAAAGCTGTATGTGCAGAGCCGGAAAAGGTTTCCCATGCAACACAAATTACTCTACCTCAGGTTGATGCAACACAAGAGAATTTACCCAAATCTCACGTATGTAGAGCTAAATGTGCAAGACCTGATATGCGTTCTGATCCAGCAAATACTAATGTTCGACCTGCGAAAAGTCCATGTAGGACAAAGTGTGCAATGTTACCACAATTGCCTACCACTTCGGAAAATATGGCTTCAGAGGAGTTTTTTCGTGAAGACACAAGAGAAAAATGTAAAGCAAAATGTTCACGGAGTCAATCACCAGGAAAAATAACACAGGTATCAGGTCTTTAAAACACTGCTATGCATTTTACTTTATTTTTATGAAAAAACTTGAATCTTTATTAAACGGTTAGATTTAGGTGTATAGGGATTATAAAGCAACTTCACTTTATTTGATCCAAATAAAAATTTTTAAACGAGAACTTTAAATTGCAACATTTCTGGGACACCCTGTATATTTAAAATTATTATTATTATGGGCTCATAGTGGACCTACAACCTACATGCATCTACTGTATATTTCCAAATTTTATTTTGTTGGGCCAAACATATACTTACATAAAATCAAATTAATGTAAAATAATTTTGTGAATTATATCACCACACATTTTACAAAACTGCGATTGATATGGTTAAAGTATAGTCCGATTTTGGCGGTTTAGTAAATTTAAATAATTCGTACCTTTTTAATGATAAAATATGTTCATAAATAAACACAACTAAAGGATCTAAAAGTTATACAGGGGTGCATTTACAGAGGTGATAGGGCAACTTAAAAAAAATGAAATATGTTCCAATCAGTGGCGGCTACTTTTGGGTAGGCGATAGCATTAATTGTTTTTAATTTACTAGTGGACGGACTTAAATTAATATCATGGATGACTACTGTACAGAAATTCAGATTTGGTATATTATATTTAATGCCCAAAACAGTTACGATTATCGGTAAGAAAATGGAAAATAGACTACAGTCTATTAAACAAACAACATCATATTAATCTAAGTCCGTGCTCTCGTCCTGTAGCAGCATTTCAAATCTTTATTTGATATACATGAAATTTATTATGTTATAAAGTTTGCCGACAAAGGACAAGAAGCTAAGGGTTCTCCCTAGCCCCCATGAATTAAAGAACTAAGGACGATAGGTACTTTATTTTCAATTAATTTCTACTGTAGGTTTTAATGCGCTTTAAGCATGAAAAGTGTTTTTCAACTGACGTACTTGTAATTCGGATTGTTATGATTAAAACAAAGAGTTTATAAGCCTCCGGAAATATTCCTCGAAGCTCATTATCGACAAAATTTTTACTATTGATTCAACACTTAATTTTTCAAATTGTTCATCATGATATATCACACCTAACTCGTTAATCAATTTATGTTTATCAAATAATTTTTTGTACAAGTTGGTTAAATCAGGCACTAAATTGGCTGGGAAATCTTTACGGTATTCTTTAAATTTTGATGAATCAGCTGAAGCAAAATATAAAATTTGTGACATATCTGCAAATCTGACATCTATTTGTGTTGTAAAGTTATCTATTATATGCGGGCGCTAAATGACCATTTAGCGCCCGCTCTTTTTGTTTTTTTTTCATAGATGGCGCTACTGTTAGATTTCCAATAATAACGTTAACATCAGTAGTTTTCACTCACTTAACTTAATGTGCATTCCGTCTAGAGGACAAGTTGACAGTTAATTGAGAAAGTTTACTCAGGTAGTCGTCTGCCATTCCGCTAAACTCATTCAATTATTTAAAATTGTCCATTATTAATTAGTAATCACTTTTGAATTATTATTGTAGTACCGAAATATACCTAATATTCTAAAATCAAATTTCTATAGCGTACACGCTCAGATAATAATTTGACAGTTTCTTTCTACATTTAAAATACTCAACATTGACATGTGAGCCTATCACATAAATTTATCTGATCTGAGTTTGTCAAAGGATAACGCCTATTATCATGTACGTCAAAAGATACTCCCATTAATTACTGTCAAAAACTGTCAGTTCATAACAGTAATAATTAATTATTAAAATAAAGTTATTTTGGTTTAATATTGTAGTAAGAAGAGGCAGGCGAAAAACAGTTGTAAGCACCACTGGCGGTAAAGCCGCTGCACCCTTCGCTGTATAGCTGCCCTCGCTCGCTTCGCTCACTCGTGTGTCTATACAGCGGCGGGCTGCAACGAATGCTTCACCGCCCTTTATACTTAATATATTTTTAAATCGTCTGACAGACTAAATATTTTTACTACAACTATTCACTTTGCTTCAAAAACTGATATTCGTAGCCCAAAGTAAGTACCGGGTGTCCGATTATAAATGTCCCACCCTTTAACTTTTTCATTTCACGTTTTAGAAAAAAGTGTCTCAAATAAAAGTGGAATGGTTCAAAATACATTTTTTAAAAAGCTCTATTTTCCATATACAGGATGGCGTGGTACAACTTTCTTATTTCAAATTAGTACCCTATATTTTATTTTTGGATTCTCCTTAAAATTTGGTTCGTCCTGCCTTATGTGTATATTTATGTGTTTATTTTTGTTATTATTAATTTGTCTTTTTTTACTTTATTACGGTTTGATTTGGTAATTCTTATAAGGAAACAATCATTTGTTTGTCTTCCTTTATTATATTCATATTTAATGTATTATTGCATTCACAAATATTTTGCTCGCGTTAATTTTATTTACAAATTTGAATTCCGTTGTAATGCTATACAACAATTCCTGTTATCCCTTTTCATTTTACATCCCAAACGCGCCTCGTATATACAATTCCTGCCTATACGCGCATTGAGTGGACAGAGGGAGACAACGAGTGGTACTAGTTAAGTCGGACCGGTCGAAAGCACACACGCGCGAAAATATTACCTGCCCTTTTTATATACAAGTGAATATCAATACAATTTCCAAGTGCAAATTCCAACATTTTCCCTTTACTGGTAAGTCCTACAACCCTTTCAATAATTTTACTTGCGTAATATCATTTTATTAAATGTGTTACACACTGGATTGGACACAAAATCTCAACAGGGTGAAACAAGATTTTTGAAATCAGCTAAGCCATCATAATATAGGCCATTACGCAACAAAATTCTAAACATTTTTTATATAACATGCTTTACTTAGTTACACCGCAAAATGCAAAAAACTATAGGCTTTATCAGCATTGTGCGATATGATAAGTTCCTTGATGTTACAACTATAGCCATGAATTTTGACATGTGTGTCAAAAAACTTTCTTTATCTTCGATAAAAGTATTATTACTTAAAATCTTACTTAAGGTATTTAGAACTTATAACCAAAGTTATTAATAATCCTAATGAAAATATACAAATTATCTGGCAGCAAGATGGAGTTGCCCCCCCACAATGTTGGATTAGCAGATCATGTAGGGTATATTGGCCTAGCAATAGCTCGCATTTCAAAGTTCTAGATACTTTTTTATCGGGGCATCTAAAAGGCAAAGTGTCAGCCGAAGAAACTTCAATTTAGATATGCTCAGAGCCAGAATTGTCGAAGAAGTGGCAATTTTAAATAATAAACCAGATATCATTCGAAGAGCCGCGAATAGACAGCATAACATCTATTTGAAATGCATTGAACAAAATAGTGGTGATGTGGAGCATCTCAAGCTTTAAAACTATCTGTGATTACAATTCAATGTTGAATATTTCAGTTAAATACTCCTGTTTCTAATTAAAGTTTTAATAAATTTAGCAAATTAAATTAGACTGCGTATATTTATTTGATTATCCACCTAGGCTATAGTTGGTAACATCAAGAAACTTATGATATCGCACAATGCTGATAAAGCTTATAGTTTTTTGCATTTTGCGGTGTAACTATTAAGGTAAAGTATATGTAAAATAGAGATGATTTAAATTTATTTTATTTTGCACCAATCAACTATTATTTGGGACACTTTTTTCTAAAACGTCAAATGAAAAACTTAGTCTATAAGCGGACTATATTGGCAGTTAGAAAACAAATAATTAAAAATTAAATGCTATAATATTATATCTTGTCACACCCGGAATCGATGAAACAGCTCATAATTAGATTTTTTAATCACCCTATATTAATTTAACAGTGTCGACCTGTTCAAATAGTTTGTTGTAAGTACATGGAATGAATCAAAATTGTCAAACTGACAAATTGTGCTTATTTTCTTCACACGGTCAATATGACATCTATATACAAACATGGATTCGTAAGTGAAAAACTCAAAAGTACAAAATATTATTTGTATATCTCACAATATGTAGTATTTTAGGGTAAAGAGGCTTATTGCGCTGAACAACGTAAAATTGCTTCAGCTGCTTTGGACCAATTGGAACAAATTAAAAATATAGCAAAGGAACGCGACGAACTTCGCAAAAAGTTAGAATTTTCGCAAAAAGAACTAGAAAAGCTGAAGGTATTTAATAGTTTATTATGGGGGAATATTGGATAATTACAAAGTACTTATATTTTTACAAAATAATTCATCGTAACGAGGTGTGAAGATGATAGATATAAAAGACGTCTACTCCACAATACGTACTTCATATAATTAAATGGTCAGGCATACATGTTTCGAGATTCAAAAATCTCATCATCAGTGGTGAAATCACAATTCAGAAAACTTTGGATAGTGAACCCATGTTCCCAATTGATCATATAAAATTATTAAAAGTCACATGTCATGTCAAATGATTTTATTTTACGACAAAAATTATTCTCAAATACGAGTAGGTACATACAAAATCTTATGTCGCTTAATATCTCTTAAAGATTGTGTATGTATTTGAGACACATTTTTGTCGTAAATTAAAATCATTTTCTCCACAGTGCAGTGTGACTTGGTAATTTTATATGACCAATTAAGAACATGATGTGTTCACTATAAAAAGTTTTCTGAATTATGATTTCACCACTGATGATGAGATTTTTCAATCTCAAAACATGTACGGTTTTTTCCTGACGATTTAATTATATGAAGTACGTATTGTTTTATATTATAGATAATATTATTATCTCTGGATAATTCACTTTCTGCTTTAAATGCTTTTAATCATAAATAGTAGGTATCTGTAAATAAACCGTGAGAGTTGCGGATACATAATAAAGGTAATAAATCAGATGCTATCATGAAACTGAATAAAAAATATTAGTTTATGTGTACCGATAATCATCCTATAAAAAGTAACACTACTTTCCTTCTTTGAAATTTTATGCATATATTTCTGGTACGAAAAACTATTTGTGCGCGGTCGACTCGCTTATGATTTAATTATTTTTGCGGAAATACTCAGGGCGTTTCAATATTAATGATCCAAACTTCTGTGATAGAGCTTAAATATTAAAAAAAGTGTTAATTGTGATATTTTTACTAAAATTAGGTTGGCTCAGGTTCTCCATATACGAGGTTTCGGTTTTCGAACAACAATGACCTCCCATAATTTCTTAGCAGCTTTCTCAGGGAGTACAAATTTCTTCATTAGAGTATAAAATTATATACATATTGTTTGTATGTACAGGGTGTCCCATTTCGGCAGTGCTTACGAGATATCTCGGCTATTCTTAAAGATAGAACCTTGCGGTTTATCGCGAACCCGAACTACTTTTTTGTAAAACGAAAGATGCCGCAAACAAATTGGCATATCTATCTTAGTTTCCAAATTACAGGATATTGAAAATCTTGCATTTTGAGACCCCTTCGTATCTCGGTTGGAAGATTTTGTTACGGCATAAAAAAGTAGCTAAGATTTCGATATCGTCTTTTACATCTTAGGAATAATAATAATAATATTTATTGTCTAACAGGCTTGCGCCCAATTACAAGATAAGATTTACATTAGCTTAAATTAATAGTATATACATGTCAACAAAACATCAAACAAATTCAGTATGACTAATCAAATATCTACTGATCGCAAATATTCCGACACTTTGCATGTGAACAAGGATAGTTTGCAGCTGAAAAAGTCCACACAAACTGTCACACAATATACAGGCTCTAGTTACAGGGGCTTTATTTTCATAATTGTACCAAAGCTGTGGATGTCGAAATGGTTGTGGGTTCCGAGAATGAAATTGGGGTACATTAAAATTAATATCCGCGAGAAGGCGAGGGCAGTCGAGACAAAAATTAATCAGCTTGTAAAGAAAAACCTGTGAGTTGTCCGCCCTTCGGAACTCCAAGGAGTCAAAACTGAACCTATCCAGGAACTGCCGATGGTTAAATCCTCTCGCAGGGAAACCTTCGTCTATTCGGAACAATATGTTTTTTAGGAATTTGCATTGCACTCTCTCCAATCTCTCAATGTGAACACGGTAAATCGGTGACCAAACCATCGACGCATACTCCAATTTAGTTCTTACCAATGCCTGATACACCGATGTCAGACAGTCAATGCTACGGAATCCTGAGGTTGACCTCAAGACAAATCCCAGTGTCTTAAGTGCGGCCCGAGAAATATCAATAATGTGTTGGTTGAATGCAAGTGCAGAATCAACCATGACACCGAGGTCCTTTGTCACCGAGCATCTTTCCAAGGATATGGAATCGAAAGATCACACAAGGAACCACAATGATAAAATTTGGCATTTTACATTTCCTCAGCTATCGATCTAAAATATTGTCTGCATTGACCGCATTTTAACACATTTTTTAATTGAAATTTTTTCTTAATATTGCCTCTTTTGGGTTTCGAGATAAGACATAATTAATGTGAAATATGGTCCAAAACATAGGCCTAATTAGACTTAAGTAGATTAGCGCTC
Organism: Apoderus coryli; assembly: GCA_911728435.2. Lineage (NCBI taxonomy): Eukaryota > Metazoa > Arthropoda > Insecta > Coleoptera > Attelabidae > Apoderus > Apoderus coryli. The sequence continues at coordinate 6,092,733 of OU452206.1, read as the reverse complement.
TCCTAAATCATGAAGTCTTCTTAATAAAGCCGCCTGATTGTCACTATCCTATTAGGGTCAATGCTGTCACTGTCCTATTAGAATCAGTATAAAAGCACAGCATAATAAAGAACAGCATTCCAAGTCCACGTTGGCACTTTGAACTAAATAATTTCAAACTGTGAAGTATGACGCCTCCATTTTAGGATAGAAGTCAGGTCCTGACTAAAAATAATTATATTTTTCAGTTTCCAACCACATTTTTCTAAAAATTTTTGAGTACATAATGTAGCTGTCAATTTCAAAAGTATTTGTGGTGTCATAGCGATTGAAAACATCCTTGAGTGGTGTTATCAGTTAAATAACTCAACAATGATCATGTAAAAAAATGATTTATCGTTATTCAAAGTAAATGCAAGTAGTGCAACTTTAAAAGCAAATTTTGGCAAAGACTTCTTAAAACTTTATGTTGATATTGTCAATAAAATAAAACCTAGCTGATTGCGTTATCATGCTATGCTCTAGTCACGCGACAACTTGTGTTTATGTTTCACTTGCATTTAGTTTAAAAAAGACATTAGATACTGTCATTTCGTAATATAAATTTTACAGTTATACGCTTCACGAGCAAGGCTTACCATGTACATAATCTGCAACCTGGAGACTATGCTTAGCGTATGCAATTTTGTTAGTGGATAGTCATCTTTTACTGCACATATTTTTTACTGACGAAGCTACATTCACCCGTGACGGCATCAATAGTCGAAACTCACATGTATGGTCGGACAGCAATCCTCACGCAATAGTCTAAAGTAATTTTCAACACAGTGGTGCGGCATAGTCGATAATAATTTCATTGGCCCTTTTCTTTTGGAAAAACTTCTTATAGGGGATCACTACTTAAGTTTTTTAGAACATGAATTGCAAGTACTGCTAGAGGAGGAATCGGGTCGAGCAACATTTGAACGAAAGGCTTCCAGAGCGTTGGATTGGTCGGGGCGGTCCTATTAGTTGGCCTCTTAGATCACCAGGCCTCACGCCGTTGGACTACAATTTATGGGGTTGGTTAAAGAACTGAGGCTTACAAAGTAAAAGCAGATACTAGGGATGCATTAATTAGACGCATTCGAAATGCTGCACTCAATATTAAAGAATGGCACTACTTAATTAATTAGAAGTTCCATGCGCCCTTCGTAAACGAAGCAGGAGATGTTGTGAAGTCAATGGCGGTATTTTTGAAAATTTACTAAACCAATGAGTTATTTAATACAATGTTAATGTTTGATATTTTGGTTTAACAATATTATTATTTTATTTAACGCTGTAACTTGAAAACAACTAAATATTCGATTACAACATTAGAGTTTTTTGAAGAGAATACTTCTTTGGCCGCATGAGAGTGATTTTTCAAGGTTGCGTCACGACACGATTTATAAAATTTTCGTCCCGCAAAAGAGATGAAGCATATAACAAATATGAGGGAGAGAGAGAGAGACTATATCCTATACCATACACTATTATGTATATAGCGGCTTAACGTTGCCTATCCTTCGGTTGTCCCTTTTGTGCCGTCATTCGTATTCCCTTCCTCTCTCGTGAAAGAAGTATTCACTTCTATCACGTGTACTGTGCTGCAGGCGTATTTTTTTTTCTTATGATTTTGATGCACCCTTATAGTCAGGCCCATTCCTCCCGACTCACCCTGTATACAAACATATATCCGTGGAAGGATTTTTTCGGTTTTTGTAAGTTTTCTCCAACAGTTTTAGGAATAATGGATTACAATTTATTACATTTGTCAAAAACTCAAGATCTGAGGATATTGAAAATTTTCCAAAACCTACAGGGTGGTATATTGTTGGGGCCTCTCGAACTTAAAAATGAAATTTATAGGATTAGTTAAAAGTAGAGACTACATTTTATTTTATTTTTTAAATGCGGATAACAAAATAGGAAATAAAAAGACAACACACATAGCTCTCTAATTACAAAAATTTCATACGCAAATTATACAAAACAAACATTTATATACTAATTAAGTGAGACTACGCTTAAGGTACCTCGAGAATGCAGAAATTGAACTAACTTTGCATTGAGGGGAGAGGGCATTATATAACTTTGCTATATCAAATGTAAAGCTTCTCTCAAATATACCAGTTCGATGAACAGGCGGCGTTAAGCTGCCTCTAAAACGCAAATTCAAGTTGTGGACATCTGTGCGAAACGAAATTCTTCTGTAAAGATATGCATGCTGTTTAAGTGTAATAATCTTGTGGTATAATGCAGCTCGATGCACATAGCGTCTGGTTTTCATATCCAGCCAGTCTGCATTTATTAGTTTGTGTGAAACTGGCCGTCCTTTTCTAATGCCATAAATAAAACTTAAGCAATACTTCTGTATCTTTTGTATACGATGTGCTGTACGAGCTGTAAGGCACGGACCATAGACAGTGTCGCAGTGATTGAAATTCGACAGTACAATGGAATCACATAATATGGTTTTAAGCTTAATGTTAAGGATGTGCCGTGAATTGTACAACAACTTTAGATTCCCCACAGCTTTCTTTATGCAGTCCGACACATGTCCATCGAACCTCAAGCGACTATCCATAATCAAGCCCAAATTCCTCGCCTCAGACTTAAGCGGCAATACCGTGCCTTCAATTTTGACCATAACGCTATCACTCAATCTCCGAACATCAACTGGCCTTCCGAACAACATTGAGACGCATTTACTCGGGTTAAGTACCAAACCATGTTTTAATGAAATTCTATTTAAGATTTCTAAGTCATCATTAACAATCCGGCAACCAGAATCAATAAAATTTGGGTTGAAAGAGTAGAGAAGCTGCGTGTCATCCGCATACATCTTCATTGAACAATTCTTAATAAACCTAGGAAATTGTGACGTGTAGAGACTGTACAAAATAGGTCCAAGGATAGATCCCTGTGGCACACCCCTAAAAATTCTTAATGTGGAAGAGATATGACCATTTAGTAATACTCTTTGCTCCCGATTACGCAAATAATTGCACAGAAATAATACAGCACTCTCTGATAGTCCCAAATAACGTAAAATTGTCAATAAAACATTGTGATCTAAAGTATCAAATGCTTTAGAAAAATCAAGCAGTACCAAGATACTGCATTGACTATTATCAGTAGCCGTTATAATCTGATCAGTGACATCCAGTAGAGCCGTAGCACAACTGTGACCCTCTCTAAAACCGGATTGTGTCTCAGGCAAAATACTGTATTTATTTATATGTTTACAAAGTTGAACTTTTATCACTTTTTCCAATATTTTAGAGAAAACTGGTAATAAGCTAATCGGTCTTAATTCTTTAAATTCTTTGGGATTTTTTTAGAATAGAAGATCAATTATTAGTTAATTGTGATTAATAAATAAAAATTATTAAATAATTAAATCAATCATGAAACTGTGACACCCTGTATTAGAATTTAAAAAATTATATTCAATAAGTTGTTAAAGATCTGCTACAAAACCCTCACTGACCCTGTATATTTGTTTTCAGAGAAACTTACCAACAGAATCACAAACTGAGTTTGAAAGAGCTAATGTAGTAAACAAAGATGGTACTAATGATAGAGACATCCCTTCTAGAGAAGAACCTGCATTACACATAACAACAGTTTATGGCGACAACGAAATTGAAGAGATGGAAAAAGAGATTAATGCAATGCGAAATAAGGATCTTTCCCCAGAGGCGGAAACACAAGTCATGAAAAAAGAAATTGACGTGTTGAAAAAGTACTGCAATAAGTTTTCCGTTATTCAAGATGAAAATGCATTACTTAAACAAGATATTGTTCGATTACAACAGAAACTAAGTTCTTCAGAAGAAAAACTATCTTCTTTAGGTGTCTCCAATTATGATGCGAAAGATAATGTGATTAGAGAAAAATTTTCAGATTTTAGCAATGTTGTGCATGAAAGGAACCGCCTAAAAGAAAGGATTAAGAAACTGGAAGCAGAGTTATTTGCATACAAAGATTTACCAGAAGATATAGAAATCTTTAAGCATAGATCAGCTCTTCTTGATGACGTATTAAAAGATAGAGATCGTTTAGCTAAAAGAGTTGAACAACTACGTGGAATTGATGAAGAAGTTGCACAACTAAAGAAAAAAGCAGAAAGAGTTGATGAACTAGAGAGGCAATTGAAACTGTCACATAGGGAAGTGGCAGCTGCAGAAGATGAAGTTGATAATATGCGAAATCGATGTTCATCTGCTGAGATTGAAAGTTTAAATCATAAAACTGAAACAGAAACTTTAAAATCGAAATTAGTGTGCATGGAACATGAAATGGAAACATTAAGGTTTATGTGTAAGGATCAGGAAATGCTTCGAAAGGAAAAGGATAGATTACAAGATAGTTTAGATGAACTAGTTCGAATGCAAAGTGATTATGATCATATGTGTATACAACTAAAAACAATGGATGTTATTCGGGCAGAAAGGGAGATGTATAAAAAGAAATACGATCAACTGTTAGGATTAGAATGCGAGTGCGATATATTGAGAGCGCAGGTTGAAAGAGCTAAACTAGTTGAAAAAGAAAGAGATAGTTTTGCTCACCAAGTGCAAGATTTAGAAGAATGCGTAGTTGAACAAGAAGAAGAAATTAAACGATTAATGGGACATATTGACACTTTGGCTAAGGGTAAAGAAGAACAGGTAGAAAAAGCCAAGAATTTGGTAAGTAATTTAAGAAGTGAACTGGATAGAAAAGATGTCATTATAGCAACTTCACAAGAAAAACTAACAATTGTCCAAGAAGACCTTAAGTTCTCAATTGAAGGTTTAGCTGATGAAACTAATTCTATCAAAAAACAAAACGAGGAACTACAGGTAACTGTTGAAAGATTACAGGAAGAAAATTTCCAAATCACCGAAGAAAACGATATGCTCAGAACTCTAAACCAGAACTTAAAAAAACAATTTGAATATAATGTTCAAGGTATCGATTGCCTCGAATGTAAATCTCAAGCAAACAATACAGACCCTGTTCTGTTACACAATGAAAATGAAGATAGTAATAGAGCTTGTGAGGAAGCATTAGCCACATTGCAAATGGAATTAGAGGCAATGAAAGCAGAAAACCAAACGCTTCAAGAAACTGTAGACCGAATGATATCAGCAACTGGAGATGAACATTTAAAAGAAATTTTAAAACAATCACAGTGTGCTGTACAAAGAATTGCTGAAGAGCTGGGGCAACAATATGAAGAATGGGATTCAATGAAACAAAAAATGAGGGAACAAAAACAAAATGTAATCATCAGGTGCTGTCCAAATTGCAATTGTAAACAGAGAAGAAGGCGTTCTATAGAATCTGAAGAAACGCAAACAACGAAGAGCAATATGACATGTTGTTGTTCCAAAAAAATGCAAGGAAAACAAAATGCATCAACTGAAGTTGATCAAGTTTCAACACAAAAACGTCTTGTATGTACTTGTAAAAGAAGGCATACAGGAACAGATACAGAAGACGAAGAAAAGAAAAAATGTCCGCTGAAATGTACTTGTAAGAAACGTAAGATTGATAAAGGTGACAATACAATTAAAAAATGCACTTGCAAAGGAAAGCTTAAACTCGAATTTGCTTCGGATACTGAACGTACAGAGAAAGACGACACTACAATTAAAAAATGCACTTGCAAAGGAAAGCTTAAGCACCAAATTGCCTCGGACACTGAAGGTGAAGAGGAGCATAGAACGATAGATAGAGATGACACTGCAATTGAACAGGATGAAGAAAAACTTAAGCTACACTTGGCTTCGGATAGTGAAGCTGAAGAGGAGATGCATACAGCACGTTCCAGAGATGATGTAAAAGTAAAGCAAACCGTCATACAAGATATTGAAGAACAAAGAGGCTATATGCAGAGTCGGGAAGAACCAACTGAAGTTATTGATGGGCCTGATCTAGCCAAAGGATACTCTAGAATAGATGAGACTCAAATGGTTAAGATGGATACATCAACTCAGGATCAATCAAAATCTGATTTAGAAAACAGAATTCAAGAATTAGAGAAACAGTTACAACAAGCTAATGATACTATCCTACAACTTCGTAACAAAATCGCTGGTTATGAAAAGTTGGCAGCCGAAAACGAAGCTCTTAGGAGGCACTCGACGGATGTGCAGGGTGTGGCTAAAGACCAAATTGAAGAGCTGATTGAACATTTGAAAAAATGTAAAGAAACTGTTCTTCAGTTGGAGAGTGAAAATGAAAGGTTGAAAACAGAATTAAGAGATTGTTTAAGTGAAAGATCCAAATTAATTGGAGAATTGGAGAAACTGAAGGCAAGTGGTGGAGACACCGAAGAATTAGAAAAATTAAGAAAAGAAAGAGACCAACTAAGAATTGAGTTGGATAAAATAAAACAAGAAAAAGACGATATGGATAAATTATTGAATTCTTCTGTAGTTACTACAACACGTAGAAGTTCCAAATTAGTAAGCGAATTGGACGCTATGAACAAAGAAAAACGTGCAATTGAAGAAGAGCGAGAGAAACTTAGAGCAATGAATAAGACACTGGATGAACAAAACAGAAATTTGCAAGATAAGATATTGTCACTCTCTGAAGAAAATGATCTACTTAAAAAACAAATTCTTCAATTACAGAAGGAATTAGATTCCCTACGAAAATTAGCAATTGATCCGGATGAACTCAAAAAACTCCAACAAGAGAAAGAAAATCTTTTGAAACAATTGGATAGTCAAAATAAAACTATCAATGAACTTCTAGAAAAATTAAAGCAGCCTGTAACTACAGGAAAAATTGATCAGGTACAACTAGATAAAGAACTAAAAGATAAAGAAGCATTGCAATCAATTATTGACGATTTACAAAACCAGTTACGTAATTTAATGAAGGACAAAGACAAAATTCAAGTCCCCGCTGCCTCAAATGAGCTTCAAAAAACATTGGAAGAGTTAACACGTCGGCTTGAAGCTGAACAGAAACGTGCAGATGCAGCAGAAGAAGCTCTCAGAAAACTGAAGGCAAGTGATCCTAGTGCTATGTTAAACTCAGAAATTGAAAAATTGAAACAAAAAATTGCACAACTTGAGAGTGAAAATAAAGCTTTACGAGATCAGTTAACCCAAGCAAATGCTGATAATTCAAGATTAAAAAAAGATCTCGATACTGCTATTAGTGAGAAGAATAAATTGGCAGATGAAAATAATAAACTTCAAATTCACAATGCAGAACTACGTAAAGATAACGATAGTATGAAATCTGATTTACAAAAAATCAAAGATGGGGCTAGCATAGATAAAAGTTTGAAAGATGAGCTGGATATATTAAAAAAACGAATAGCTGATCTGGAGAATGCAAATAATGCTTTGCAATCTGAACTGGAAAGGTCTAAAAATGAAACTAAAAAGGCATTAGATAGATTAACTGACTTGCAAAATGAAAACGGTCAACTGAAAATGAATATATCCCAGTTACAAGGTGACAATTCCAAATTGAAAAAAGAACTCGAAATAGCAACAGATAACGTTAAAAAAATACAAGGTCTGGGTGGAGAAAAAGACAGTGATAATGCAAACCTTAAACAGCATGTTAAAAATTTAGAAAGTGAGTTGGAACGTTTGAAAAAAGAACTTGATAATGCTCTTAATGATGCAAAGAAAAATGCAAAGTTGGTTTCAGAGCTGCAAAATGAACTAGGTGCGCTAAAACAACGCAACGCACAACTGGATTCTGAAAAATCCAAGCTGCAAAATGATTTGGATGCAATCAACAAAGGAGCAAAAGGAGATCAAGTAACAGTAACAGCATTAAAAGATGAAAATAGTAAACTTAATCAAATAATTGCAGATCTGCAAAAGCAGTTATCTGACTTACAAAAAGACTACAACAATCTAATATCCAGTACCAAAAAAGCAGCTGGAGATGCGGCAGCATATAAAGAGGAAACTGATCATTACAAAAATGAGCTGAAACGGTTACAGGATGACAATAGTAAGCTAAAAAAAGATCTAGCTAACGCACTTGATGACTTAAAAAAAGCTTTGGCGGCAAAAGAAGAAAGTGACAAATTAAGAGAGCAATTAGCTCAGTTACAAGCAGAAAATATAAAACTTAAGACAGATTTGAAAAATGCTTTAGATAATTTAACAAAAAGTAATGATGAACTGAATGGTCTTAAATCAGAACAATCAAAATTAAAAGGTCGCATCGGTCAGTTAGAAGCTGAGAATGGAAAGTTAAAGGACGACTTAAATACAACTCTGGATAACATGAAAAAACAAGCAGCTGAGATGGCAAAAATGCAAAATGAAGACGCGGCAATGAAGCAAAGATTAGCTATGTTGGAAACAGAGAATGGAAAATTGAGAAAAGACTTAGACATATCACAAAACGAAGCCAAGAAATCTACTGGAGATCTTTCAGGTTTGAAAGATGAAAATGCGAAATTAAAACAAAGAATTGCACAACTAGAATCTGAAAATGCAAAACTGAAAAAAGATTTAGATGCAGCGTTATCTGATGCAAAATCTAGTAAGCAAGGTTTAAACGATGAATTAAATAGATTAAAACAGAAAATTGCACAACTTGAAAACGAAAATGGCAAACTCTCGAAAGATCTTGATAGTGCTAAAAGTGCGAAACAACCTCCTGACTTAACGGATGAGTTAAATAAACTGAGGCAAAAAGTGGCACAACTGGAAAGTGATAATTCGCAACTTAAAAAAGACTTACAAGTTGCTAAAGACGATGCAAATACTTTTAACAAGAATTTATCACAACTTAAAGACGAAGATACCAAAATGAAACAGCGACTTGCATTGCTTGAAGGTGAAAATGCAAAGCTAAGAAAAGATTTTGAAGCTGCCATCAATGAGGCTAGAAATGCAACTGCTGAGTTAGCCCGACTAAAAGAAAGTGAAGCATCATTAAAAGCAAAAGTTGCACAATTGGAAGGCGATATTGCTAGACTAAAGAAAGATAATACAGCACTTGTAGACGAAAATAAAAAAAATTCTAGTAACTTAGCTGAATGTAAAGAAAATGAGGTTAAATTAAAACAGCGTATTGCACAACTTGAATCTGAAAATGCGAAATTAAAAAAAGAACTAGATAGTGCACTTAACGATTCTAAGAAAATGGCACAAGAATTGGGTGATCTACGGACTGAAAACTCTAAATTAGCTCAACAAGTATCTAAAGCAGACGCAGAAAATAAGAAACTGAAGAAAGACTTGGATAATGTACTTGCGGATGCTAAGAAGGGCGATCTAGGATTGTCTGATCTTAAAGATGCTGATAGCAAACTAAAATACAGAATAACTCAATTAGAAGCTGAAAATGCACAACTAAAAGCTGATTTGAATAAAGCATTAGATGATGCCAAGAAATGTGGCATAGATTTATCGAAACTAAGAGATGATGATAATAAGTTAAAGCAGAAGTTGTCAGAATTAGAAGCTGAGAACTCTAGGTTAAAAAAGAACTTAGAGAAAGTTTTAAGTGATGCACAAGCTGGTACGACTGGTTCTAGTCAACTAAGCGATGAGAACGCTAAGTTAAAGCAAAAAATTGTTCAATTAGAAAGTGAAATCAATAAACTTAAGAAGGATCTGGAAGCCGCATTGCATGAGGCTAGTCGTGGGGCCACGGGATTATCTCAATTGCAAGCAGAAGATGCTAAGCTAAAGCAAAAAATTGCAGATCTTGAGAGAGAAAATGCTAAACTCAAAAAAGACCTTGAATCTGCTTTGAAAGAATCTTCAGCAGGATCAGATAATGCAACTAAATTAAGAGATGATAATAACAAACAAAAACAACGGATATCACAACTGGAAGACGAAATAGCGAAATTAAGAAAGGAATTGGAAGCGGCTAAGGAAGGGATATCTGGTGTTTCAAAACTTAAAGATGATGAATCCAAATTAAAACAAAAAATTGCAGAATTGGAAGCTCAAAATGTAAAACTAAAACAAGATTTGGATAAAGCTCTAAAGGATTTACAAACTAGTAAATCTGGATTAATGCCATTACAAGAAGAAAATTCAAAAATGAAACAAAAAATATCTCAGTTGGAAGCTGAAATTGATAAACTCAAAAAAGAACTAAGTGAAGCGAAGAAAGCTGTAGGTGATTTAGCGAAACTTAAAGATGAAAATGCTCAGTTAAAACAAAAAGTTGCTCAGTTGGAAACTGACAATACGAAATTGAAAAAGCAAGTTGATGTATCAAGTGGTGTATCAAAAGTAGATGACAGTGGAAAACTTAAAAGTGATAACGATAAACTGAGACAACAACTACAAGACTTACAAAATCAGCTAAATAAACTAAATCAAGATAAACAGGCTGCTGATAATAAAACTACACAAGCGGCTACCGAATTATCGAACTTAAAGGATGAAAACTCGAAATATAAACAAAAAATTGCACAACTAGAAGGCGAAATTGGAAAATTAAAAAAAGAATTAGACAGTGCACAAGCTGACTTAAGAAATGCTAATCAATCGAATCAAAAACTTCGTGACGAAAATGGTAACTTGAAGGACCAGTTAAATAAACTACAAAGCGAAGTAGACCGTTTAAAGAAAGAAATAAATGAATCTAATAAAGAGGTTAACAAACTAAAAGATGAAAACGCAAAATTAAAAGAAGAAAACGCCAAGTCAAAAGATAAAATATCTAGTCTGGAATCACAAGTACAACAAATAAAGAAGGACTTGTCCGATGCTCAAGAAAAGGTGAAAAAAGTAACAGATGAATTAAATCAATCAAAATCGGAAAATCAAAAACTGAAAGATGAAAATTCTCGTTTACAAACTAATTTGAAAGAAACCAAAGATCAACTAAATGCAGCTGTCCAAAAAATTGAAAAAGTTAAAGGTAAGTTTTAGTAACACAACATACTTTTATATTTATGTATACTTTAATATTTATAATAATTATTAATAGAAGTCGATGATTTGAAACAACAAATTGAAAAACTGAAGAAAGAACTATCTGCTGCTCAAGAAAAATTGTCAACAATGCAAAATGAGCTTCAAAATTCTAAAGCAGATAACGAAAAATTAAAGCAGCAAATTACACAGTTACAAAATAATTTAAAATCTGAACAGGAAAAATCGAAAAATATTTCTGAAGAGTTGAACAATGCTAAAGGCGAGATTCAAAAACTCAAACAAAAGATTTCTGAACTGGAAAATAATCTAAAATCTTCGATAGAAAAAGCTAAAAAAGCAGAAGAGTCTAGCAAATTAGAGGAAGAAAGTAAAAGGTTAAGACAACAAATAGCTGAATTAGAAAATAGCTTAAAAGTGGAAAAGGAGAAAGGAAAATCGTTAACTGATGAAATAAATAAATTGAAACAGCTCAATTCAGAGCTACAGAGTAATTTGAAAACAGCTAAAGATGAACTTAACAAAGCACTACAGGAGAAAAATAAATTGATAGGTAAGAGTTAACCCCAATACAGTATCTATATTCAGAGCCTTATACCACCGAACAACGGGGTAGAAGGACTATATTGGCGTGGCCCTTTATTTTCGTTCGATCAAAGCCTTGGTCTTAGCTTAAGTTTCTGGTACAAACAAATGAACATTCATTTTGTTTAACATATTCTTAGAATTCTAATACTAACTAACGTCTTTACCTTTCTCGCTTTTTACTCTTAAATTTTTGGTTAATGTTATCATCTCCTGTAAAAAAATTATTTGTTTTTGATTTCCTTTGAAGACATCGAAATTGTTTAAGTGACTGGAATTTAAAATATCTGAAAGTCTATTCCTTTTGTCAATGAAATTAGCAGATGGCAATAAGTTAAAGTCTACGAACCAATTTAAAGCGTTTGAGGTGCTGTGACTAAGCACTTGAGAAGCATATTTAACCTTCATTTTTTGAAAACTTGGGATAGATGTGCTCATCTGTTAGTTTAGGGCATAACCTGTAGCTTCAATATATTTTTTGTTTGTTTTTCCTTCCGGTAAATGAATATAAATAATAATAAATGTAGCACATCAAATAAATAAACAAGATTCTTATAATCGACGAAAAAACAAGGAGTCTCTTCTGCAAAGATATTTTATTGACAAGTTTTTGAAAGATCGGTCCCTGGCCTGAAACTGCGCTTAAAACATTCTGCAAATTTTAGTGCTGACGGTTATTTGATTTGATTGTTTCAAATTTTTGTAATAAATACGGAGTGTGTACAATTTTCCTTTAATGTAGGTATAGCCTGATTATGAATAGTGATTGGTCAAGGGCTTACGAGTCTGCTAATGTTGATGATTCTTGTAGCGCCTTATCTTAAATTCTAAATGAAACAGTTCAACTGTGTGTTCCATTGAAAGTCAAGTGTATTATACGATTCCCTGCTTATTTTGACCAGAGAGATTATACAAAATTATAAAATGAATTTGTGTCCGTAAATATAAATGACAAATAATTTCGTTTCGCTCTTATTATGAGCTCGTCACAGTACCATAGTCGTGGCCTGCATTTACGCACAGCGGGATATACAACAGTAGATATATGTAAACACGTACCATCTTACATACACATAGTAATGCATATCCCACGATACAGAGGCCGAACAAATCCAATGTATAGGTAACACCAGCCGTAAAAATAGAAATAAAATCAAAATAGTGTAAACACAAAACGCTAGCAGGAGACCATTTATCCTTCTGCTAGCATCACCCAAAATTTGGGTATCAGCAACGCTTCGGACGGTGGTCAATGCCAAATAATGCAAAATTATAAAATTTATTTTATAATCGATGCCAAATAATTTTACATTATTTGGCATTTTTCATTTATATTTTTACGATTTGTTCGGCCTCTGTATAGTGGGATATGCATTACTATGTAGATGGTACGTGTTTACATATATCTACTGTTGTATATTTCGCTGTGTTTAAATGCAAGTCGATATTGTAGATGGGCAACGACTATGGTACTCTGACGAGCTCATAATAAGACCGAAACGAATTCGTCAGTATCTGTCGACCCATGCCTCGGTCTGGTTCTACTGAATTTGACTGAGGCCCTGCTAATTTAAATAAAATTCCTTGCGTAGGTAACACCAGTTATTTTGTCCGCTATGCCACGAATTTTTTTTCATTATACAAAATGTTCATAAGAAGGGGAAGGTTCATAGGGATTACCGCAAGTTTGGAACTGAACATTTTCGTGGCAGATTCAATTCACTGTGTAGATTGATCAAAGATCAGATTAGAGTTGCCTCTTCCAAATACATTTTAATTTGTGAGCAGTCATTTAAGTCCGATTCTCGTCAGTTTTGGTCGTTTGTGTGAACAAAAAACGTAGTATCTCTATGGTTGCTGGTACCATCACAGAGGGTGACTGTGTTTATAACGCTCCTCAGGATATCGTTGAAGCATTTTCGAGGTATTTTTGTAGTGCTTATGTTGATTCGTATCATGTCGATGATGATTTTGATAGGACAGGGCACGGCGAGTGTGTTGGGGTTGTTGATTTCACTCTGGATGATGTACTCAACGCTGATAAATCGGAGTACCCAGTTTCAGTGTGAAGGAATACATTCCTATTCTATCTTCACCTTGCTACATAGTTTCGGATCATCGAAATTTCCTGCTTGTTGAAGGACGACAAAGATCATACCGATCTTGAAGTCGAGGTCGGCTACTATTTTGGTCAATTATAGACCCATTTCCATCCTTTGCAAGTTTCATGAGATTGTCATATACACCAAGGTGTACCTACTCACATATTAAAAGTTTCTGAGAGTAAGCATGGTTTCTTGAGTGAGAGGTCATGTACTTCGACTCTTTCTGTTCTCTTTGAGACCGTCTGTTTAGCTATTGATGTCCTTCGGCAGGTGGATGTAGTGTACACTGATTTTCGGAGGGCCTTTGTCCCCATTGATCTGTTGTTGAAAAAGTTGAGCAGTTTGTTGTGTTTAAGTCGCTTGTATGTATGTCTTTCACCCTTGTTTACTACATGATTGACCATGTATGCTTTTTTTACGTCAAAAAACGGGCAACTTAAAGTAAAAAGTGCGATCGTTTTTTCAAAAAAATGTTTTTTCAAATTTTATTCAATTTATCCGTGACTTTTGATGCCCACGGTATATGGAAAATTAATAATTTAGGTATTTTTATATTCTACAACATCAGTGATTTGTATAGGCATCATAGTCATAAAAAATATTAAGTAAAAAGTACCCAACCCAACCACCCTACTTTTTTTGAAGTCTGTTAAAAAGTTTCTTGAGTTATTAGGTCGACTTGTTGTAGAATTTCCTTCTACGTTTCGCCAACACTACTGGTGGTGTTTTTATCTCAAATTAACACGTGAAGATGCCAACAACACATTTTGGCCAAATAGGTATTGAGGAGAAATTCTTCAAGGCTATGGACTAATAACCCAAGAAACTACCATAACAGGTTACGAAAGCATTACAGAATGTATCAAAACTTTAAAAAGTATTGGTCTATCTTATGAGAATTTATTTTGTAAGGCAAAAATTTCATGAAAATAAACTCATAATTTCACCAGAACCAATATGTCTGTAATTTATAGAAAGCCTTCAGGCGAAAATCAAACAACTGGAGAAAGAATGTGAAGACAAGCTAAACAATTGCAAATCGCAAATTCAAGAACTAGAAGGGTTACGAGAAAAGCTGAAGAATTGTCAAGAACAGATAAAAGTGATAACAGGTGAACGTGACAAACTACAAAATCTTCTTGAAAGTCAACGAAAGAAAAGCTTAGAAATTAAAGAAAAAGTTGAACAAGTGGAAGATGTAATAACAAAGGAAAGAAGGAAAAGTAAAGACTTGGAGAAGAAAAATCAAGAGCTAATTAGTAGAAGTCAAGAATTCGAGAAGAAAACAGCTGACCTTACGAAAACGACTCAAGATTTGGAGAAAAAAACTCAAGATATCCAAAGAAAGAGCAAAGAAACATTAATTGAAAATAAAATAATGTCTATGGAGATTAAGGGGGAAAAAGAAAGGAGTAAAATGCTACTTGAGACGTTAGAAAAAGAGCGACGTCGAAGTCAAGATGTTGAAAGAACTGCGTTTGATTATGAAAAGGAAAACAAAATGCTAAAGCTAAAAATTGAAGAGCTAGAGAACTTACTTCAAATAGAGAAAAGTAAGAATCGCGATTTGGAACAACAAATAGAAGAATATAAGAAAATGAGGGAGATGTCGGGTCAAACAGAGGTAACTCGTGAAGTAAGTTTAGTTTATATTTCGTATAACTACTGCTATCCTATCTCTTAATTATGCATAGATATATCAATGACTTGGCTAAGTTTTATCTTGATAATTCAAGTATCTATCTGCAACTAGAGCGATAATAATTTAAACATTGATTAATGGCTTCTGGGAGCACTTAAAATGTTATAAAGTCAAAATCTATGAGTTTACCAATTATTTTTCTCTTCGTCTAAATGGCAAAAAGTACAAATTAACGATTAAAGTCTGTGGTTAGAGTTCTTCCAATTTTGGGTTTAAAACTGACAACACCTTGGCATAAATCAATTGGGGATAGGTTCTGTGATGCAATCGCAGACACTTAAATTATACAGGATGTGTCAGAGAACATTGACCTTAAGAAAGTAAATTTTTGTTGTTGTATATACGGTAAAAACGTAGCAAGATTCAACAAATAATTTATAACACTTTTGTAGCAATATACGCGCAGAAAATTGAATTAAACAGATTTCGCGCATTTCTTACACATCCATAGGTAACTTTTAAAAAACGAAAAATAAAATTTTTTGGAGATATTTTATTTTCTCTTTTTTATTATCGAACAGGGGGGCTTTATTTGAATCGATCGCAAATATTTACGTGCATGCAAAGTTGCGTTAATTTGTTCGTATGCGCAACTTGTTTTGGGCGAATAGCTTTATTTGAAATTGCGATTAAACGTGTGCATCCCTACTTGCGTGCACGCAAAAGATGCACTCACTCGCTACGTTGCCAGTTATCTTTGTAGAGATCAACCAATCAAGTGTTTGGATTTTATGAAATTTCGACATAGAATAAGAAAACTACGTAGCTTTCTTATTCTATGTTTTCGATGACATATATTTGTTATTCGTTTGATGTTTTAAGGTTAGAATTTTTTAAATTGATATTAGTTTTTCGAGATTGTTTTTATTAGTAATTTATTTAATACTCCCTAATCTGTGAATTTATTGTATTGTGTAAAGCATTGATTTCTTATTTTTGTTTGTTGTTTGGCGCTATACCAATATACTAGACAATTTTGCAAATTTGTACTCGATTTTCATCATAATCATATTATTGTTTGTTTTGCTTAAAAGAGCAATTTTCATTGCTAATATTCGAACTGTGGAACACAGGAAAACAGATAAGTGGACTATGCTTGCCGTAGTAGGAATAAATGTCATAATGGAGAAGAAATCATATTATATAACTGCAACAGAAGTGACTCTAGAGGTTGGGCACTTATTTACTTAATAATACGGGTGTTTGTGGCAATCTTGCTTTTAGATTTTGTAAGTACAAGTACAAAACGCACATGCAGACTGGAGGTACTTATTCATATTCATGGTACCTACATGGACCATGATTCGTAGTAGTGGAATGTGTTCCTCACAAATTTCAGGCAACGTAGTAATTATGCACATATTTATTATTATCATTGTGTATAATTTAATATACCTATATATAGCTAAAAATAAACTGTTGAGAATAATGTGACTTTTTTACTTCCTGACTTCCTAGCATTAGATTATCTTCAAATTATACACAATAAATTTAAGTAACGTTTTCTCGACATACGAAATGAAAGTTTTTCAGTTGTATCAAGAAATCCTACTACAAAGGAAACTTCAACAGACTCTCTTATCGAATACCTTATACAGATTAATATTTTCATTATTTTACTGAAAAACTCTTTCCAATTAACATCCCGCCACTTCAAGACCAGGCAATACATTATTATCAATTAAATTTTTAAAATTCATATATAAAACATAAACCAACTGAAATAACTCAAAAAAGAACTTTTAAACTAACAAAATTATTAAAAGATCCACCACGCGATAATCAAAATTAAAATTTATTTGATGTGAAATGTCAAAAATAAAATAAACTGACGTCTTGTCATGCATTGCGTGTACGAAAGTTGACTTGCGATCGGTATACCCCCATGCGCAAAAGTTGCGAGTGATGCAAATTCATATCGCTCGCAGTGCATTTCAAATAAGCCGTGCACCATTTTGTAATCGCAAATGACGTCATTTGCGTACACGCAAAGTTGCACCGATTTCAAATAAAGCCCCCCAGACGTACATTAAATGCAGTCTCATTTACACATTATTTTTCTTTATCAGGAAAGTACGAAAAAAATATTTTCTTAAGTTAAGTTCAGTGTTCTCTGACACACCCTGTATAATTTAAGTTTATGTGAGTGCATCACAGAACCTCTTCAACTATCACCAATTGATTTATGCCAATCTGTTGTCAGTTTTAAACAGCAAATTGGCAGAACTAACCCTTAAAGCCATTCGTGTCATTGTTTCGAAACAAATGCAATATTTCGAAAATAAAAAAAAATCGCAGAAAATCCAAAAATGTCCCGAGATATTCATATATTGAGCATTTTATTATACTGAGAAAAAAGAACAAAAAAATGAGTGTAGAAATGGCGAGATACTAGTAAGCAATTTTTTGCAACATTTTTTTCACCACCCTGTATAGGAGACATCGTAGGCAATTCCTCAAAACATGCCTACGACTTACAATGGAATGCTCTAAAACACAGTGCAAACCGCATAATTTTCCAATCATTCCTTAAAAACTTGTAGCAGTTTAAATAAAGTCGAAAATTTTGATTGTTATGAATCTTTTGTTGAGTAGTTTATTTGGAAGATTTTTCTTAGATCAATTTTCACAAATACTCGATCCCACTTGTTTTTGGTGGTCAGCCGTCGTCGTCCCAAAGACATTTTCTAAAGGTTACGAGATAAAAAAAAAACGAGCTTAAGGAAAGGAAAGAATTTCGAGCGCAGTTCAACATTTAAGAGCCCAGAAATAGTTTGCAATGCAATAAATCATACTATGAAAGTATATCGCAAGTGTTGAACAAAACGGGGATCATGTTGAACAATTATTATAATGAATATTTCCTAGGGGGTCTAATACTTTTGAGCCTTTGTGTAATTTTATTAATCGGAACTACTGATACAATAAAGTGTCATATATCATTAAAATCAGAATAAAACAGGCTAATTAACAAGCTGTCAATAAGCAGGGTGTTCTGATAAAAAAACGCACTTGTGCTTGTATCTTTTCCAAAAGGACTGTCTTTTGTTTTTTGGTTCGTCATTCGATCTTTGAAAATAAAAAGTTACATCAACTCAAATGATATTAAGATAAAAATGACCACACTGTACTTACATACGCACCAATTAATGTTTACCTAGTGTCCAAGTGGAGCTTTTTTTTTTCAATTTCTAAACTAACATTGATTTTTCAGAAAAGAAAGTCAAGAGATAAACTCACAATGGCTACTTTTGAAACGGTGACTGTACAACCAAAAGTACCAGATTACATTGTAATTACTGCACCTCTATCAGACAAGGAACTGAAGTTTTATGGAAAGACAGAACCATGCCCATGTGGCACAGATTTTATTACTATTTTACAAAAGGCAGTGAAATGTGGATTAAAGGTAACACTAAAGCAGAGTTATTAAGAGATATTTCTAATAATATCAGATAGAAGATATTAATTTTTCGTAAAGTAAAGCTTGGGAAACTTATTTTTATTTCAGAAACCTTACAGTTTAGGCAAATACTAAGTACATTAATTTTTGGTTTAGGTAAGGAACATGATATATCATTTCAGAATATTTGATAATATAGTACAAGGTTTAATCACTTTGATATTACATGAATAAAAGGCGTCTGCTCCACAAAATCCAAATATATTATCTTGAATCTTCTTTACATTACCTAGGTTAAAGTTACCACACATGTTTCGGAACAATTGTTCCATCATCAGTGGTTTTTTTATAAAACTTAGTAGTTTAAGTGGTCAAAACAAACATTTGCACTTTATGGAAATTTTTTAAAATTACATCGACAAAAATAGTTTAATTTTGGTTTTTTGAGGAATAAATATTTAAAAGTTTATTTGATTTTTTCTTTTTAAGTATCATGATCTTCGATATAAAGAAAGGTACGAGTATATAATTTTTATTTTCTGAAAACAACAAGTTTAAGGTTTATGTAATTGTGGTTAACCACACATGCTTCGGAACAACAATGGTGGTTAATAGTAAATAAAGAAAATTAACTATTCACAGGAAAAAACTAGTATTGATTATACGAGGGTTACAAAAAATATGGGTAAATAATTCATTGTGACTAAGCTTTTAAACACCCTGTAATTTTAGAAATTGGTGTTTCTTCAATAAAAAAATAGTTATTTATTATACAAGAGAAAAAAGTACTAGATTACAACACAACCTCGAGCTAAAATCTAACATTTTTCCCGTGTATAATACACTATTTTTTTCTGTGACGGGAAAAACATTTTAACGATTTAATATTGAAAAAATATTACAAGTCAGAAAATTCTCTAAGTGAAATTTGAAACCCTTCAGTAATCAAATATCTGTCAATTTCATTCTGTATTTGATTTAAAAATTGCACTCCACCGGAGTCATTAGAAGCAGCAAAAGTAGCGTCACAAATTATTGCCAGTTTTGATATATGAAGAAAATGTAACTTTTGTATAATAAAATTTCCTAAAATTAAATATCTAACAGAGATAATATGTCAAATTTTTTCCCGTCACAGAAAAAACTAGTTTATTGTTGCAAACGCACATACTTTTCGATTTATTTGAAAAAACGTAAAAAAATATTCACTTTTAAAGCCCTCTAGCAAACCAAGCAATTTTGTATATAGATAAGTTGAGCTAAATCATCATATTTTGGGCCAAGGATTTGTCCTATTCCATTGTACACATCATTTCTGGACACCCTGTATAATATTTTCTAAAATAATCCATTACGAGGAGCGGGATGTATTTATAAATCAAAGACGTCTACTCCACAAAATACTTTCATACAAATGTTCAAATCAGTCAAACATGTTTCGGAACTTTACTATTCCATCTTCAGTGGCATTAATAAATTTTACAAAGAATTCTTACCTAGTGTCTAAGTTGTAATATGGATTCAAAACATGTATACATACATTTTGTGAAAAAACCTTTATTTGATAGCAAAAAACAGGAAACATGAGATCAGTCGAAAAAATTTTTAGAAAACTTAAAATTGATTATTACGATATTTGCATAACAGTATAATATCATCGAATAGGTGTCACTTTAGTAGTAAACCAATAAGAATACAATATTTTGCTAGGCCACCGTATAAAAAGACACAAATAACATTACGCACGTCTTGTTTCACTCGGTACAAGAACACGTGGTTGACT
Source organism: Apoderus coryli (assembly GCA_911728435.2). NCBI lineage: Eukaryota > Metazoa > Arthropoda > Insecta > Coleoptera > Attelabidae > Apoderus > Apoderus coryli. The sequence continues at coordinate 6,072,269 of OU452206.1, read as the reverse complement.
GCTAGCCGCACTGCTTTGAGCGGGCGCGAGAAGTAAGGGGCAACCGCCATCGGAACGTTTCGGATGTGTTCGCGCTTTTCGGCGACTGTTAAATATTTAGTGATCATATGCAATAGGTGTATGTGTATTGCATAGAGATATAAGAAAAATGTACGAAGTGCTATTCGTACCTCGAGAGCACCGGTTTCTTTATTATTAGCTACTTACCTCTTTTAAGTAATGGAAAATTCACTGGATAAGGTCTTCTGTTCCAAATGTATGCCTTTTTTGTAGAGGGATATTTAAAACATTAAAATGTACCAATGTCGTTATTGTACAGGGTGTTTCGTTGCGTTGTAGAGAAACTGACATGTGATAGTGTAGAGGGTATTAAGGTGTTTCAAAATATAACTTACTCAAGGGGTGTACCGCCGTCCATTAAAAGTTATACAGCGTTTTGTTATTTTTGTGTTCCGCATACAGGCCAAGACTCAGTTAATTCCATTTTACTTATGCTTATAACTTTGTAACAGGACCTATCAATTGAAGAATTACAAGTAGTACATCAGAAGATATGTGATGCCACAGCGGATATTTTAGAAAAATTAGGACAAAGCTGTGGTATATTAAAACCAAATGAGAGTGATAAACTCTATTTGTTAAAACGTATTGCAGCTGTTGAAGGAGAACTAGCGAAGAAACATCAACGTGCCCAAAAGAAAAGTATAAAGAATACAGTTTTAGTTAAATAATTAATTTTAATGTCATAGTATCTACTATGTTATAGTACTCGCCGTACAGCAAGCAGTGAAAGTTGAAAAGGAACGGTTGACTGAATTGAGGAAGAATTTAGAATATGAAAATGTCCGAAGTTGCCATTTGTCAAGTGATGGAGATTCAAATTCACAAGTCACAGATGTACCAGAGAGGGACAGTAGATGTTGTCCAACCAGCTTTGAAGGCGCGATGTAAGTTGGATTTACTGTCTAATAAAAAATATATTCACTTATAGTACGTCTTACGATATAAAGCTGATTCTCTATAATGTAGACAAGGGTATCGGGTAACCAAGGTCTGTTTGGGTGGGATTAGTTTTTAGGTGAAAATTAAATAATTTCATGCTTGATCGTAGGCAATAATTTTAACTAAATGTCTTTCTTGAGTTTGGCCACTGTTTCGGATGCGTAAAACACTAAAAATTACTATAAATCAACAGAATAAAGTTTTCCTTAAACCTTAAATTACAATAATGAGGTTTTTTTCATACGCATATTAAAACAATAATTTATTACCGGAAAATTATTGATTTACACTAACGAGACTGAAATGACATTAGCGGCTTGGACAACAAATATACAGGGTGTTTCATAATATGCGCAGGAGTTTAGTATGTGAGAGCTCATCCAAAAATATGAAAAAAGTTTCTATTAACTTACTCTCTAAAATGCACCATTTTTGAGATTGAAAAAAAAATAATAAATACGTTTTTTGCGAATATCTCCGGAATCGTTAATGGTACAGAAAACAGCTTTTGTATGCATTTTCTACTCATAAGAAGCTATGTTTTGTGCAAGAATTTTTTTTTTAAATTGATAATTGGTGAAGATTTTGAAGGAGTAGTGGGTGTTTTTCTCCCCAATTTCTACGCCACTGAAAAAAAATACGGTTTTAAGATGCCCATTTGAACCACCAATGTTTTCTACACAAAAAAGGTTACTCTTGTCATTAACTCTAAAGTTGATCGTTTTCGAGGAAAATCAACTTGTTGAGAAACGTCGTCAATTTTTTGAAAAAAATTTAATTTATTTCAAAAAATTGACCATGTTTTTATTATTATATTATGATTAAAAAAAAATATTGCACAAAACATAGCCTATTATGAGTAGGAAATGCATACAAAAGCTGTTTTCTGTATACGATAAACGGTTCCGGAGATATTCGCAAAAAACGGATTTATTTTTTTTCAATTTCAACACCCTCTGTCTCAAAAATGGTGCATTTTAGAAAGTCAGTTAATAGAAACTTTTTTCATATTTTTGGACGAGCTCTCACATACTAAAGTCCTGCGCATATACAGTGTATCCACGTAAGTTGGCGGCATATGGGAAACTTCTTTATTATTAATTTTACGAAAAAAAGTGCAGAGTCCAAAATCTGGAGTAAAGTAGCTTTTTTTGTGACAACATCGAAATAAAGAAAAGATGTTTAGAATAGCTTTCAAATATTCAACATTGTTTATTTACATTAAAAAAATATTTTTTTCTACATTTGCTCTGCGATTACGTTTGATATTTGTATTTATTAGGGAGTTAAGGCAACGCCAATGACGTATACGTAAACGTATCTTTTGACATCTACGCATGCGCTCTTTAAATTTATGATACGTTTAACGATACGAAGGCCGTAAACATATGTACCTCTACGCGTATCGTATACTTAAACGTATTGAACCGAATGTTGTCGGAATTACATGGACTTGTACGAATATCTAGAATAGAACATTAAAAACTCAATCTAAATTGAAAATTAAGCTAAGCTATTTTGCAATAAATACTTTATTATTATTATTAGTAGTAGAAGTTTATTTTGTAACAATTATAAACATTTTTCTGTAGTTTATGGATATACATAACAAAATATATATGTATTTGGTTAATAATTAAAAAAAAAAACAATAATATAAACAACATAGTAAATGGAAGTAGAAAAATCTAAAATAGTCTTTTTCTCAAATAAAGTGTTACCTTCCGCATATACGATACGTATGGGATGGCACCTTAACTCTATTTTGAATGAGTGCTTATCTAGTGTAAACATAACCAAAATCTCACGTTTACGTACGGAGATACGTATACGTCCTTGGTTTTGCCTTAACTCCCTATTTAGAATCTATGAAACTGTACTTTTTTATATCCATTGGCAATGAAGATGCCCTTTTTTTAGCAAAGAATATTTAGGATGCTCAGTTGCAGAGAACATTACTTGCAACGCAATGTCATTATTTTCTACCATACTATGGCGTTCTTTGCTAAATTTATTATGTACATCTCCACAAGTCTTAATTTTATTAAATATTTTTCTACCACTTTCATTGTGAATATTTTTATCTGGATGTCGGAAATGAAAAATGTCTGCTGCTTCTCGATTTTTTTTTTTTTTTCATTTCATTAACCGCATCAACCATTGTGGTTATTAGCGGCATTTCTATATACATTACGGATTTCTATAACAATTATTTAATTTACATAACATATAGTAACATTACAATGAAATTGTCAGATGTATTATCTACTTAAATTTTCTGAATCAGGTCGGTTTCTGTAAGGAACTTAATTAATTTATGTATAGTTGTAGGTTCATCATTAAGTGTTTTTTCTAACTCTAAAGGTATATCGTATTTTATACGCAAATCAGAAAACTGTGGACATTCCACTAGGAAATGCTTTACGGACATACCGATATTACATGTATTGCACGTAGGTTGTGGAGATTTGTTTAGGAGATGTTGGTGCGTTAAATTTGTGTGTCCTATTCTTAGACGTGTCACTATTACTTGTTCGATTATTTGGGATTTGAGTCCATGGATTCACTGATTTTTTTATTTTGGATAACTTTGAGGTTGACAGGTTCCACTCACTTTGCCACTGCTCTTTTATTTTATATTTTATAAAATTTTTAAAATCACTTAGTGGGGTTTTAATATTATTACGCACTGTGTTTTGTGTAGTCGCTGCTTTGGCTAACCGATCAGCTTCTTCGTTCCCTTGGATTCCAACGTGTGAGGGTACCCAGATTATCGCTGTTTCGATGTTGTTTGGAAATGTTGTTTATTTTTTCTTTTATGCGAATAATTATTTGGTTCGTAGAATATATTGTTGTTAGGCTCTGTATTGCGCTAAGACTGTCAGATATAATTAGAAATTTTTTGTTTGGGAAATTTTCTATGTACCGAAGAGCTTCCAAAATTGCAAATAGTTCTCCAGTGAACACAGAGCACATACCTGGAATTTTATATGAGCAGCTTCGATCTTGAGAATAGAATGCGACGCCTACGCCGTCTGCCGATTTAGATGCATCCGTATAGACCTGAGTATATTCTCCGTATCTCTTCAAAATATCGTTGAAAGCGTTGTTAATTATTTTTGGATTGGTATGATTTTTGTCGTATCTGCTTCTCGAAATGTTTTATACTTATCACCCACTATTAGCACAATCTCAATTTTCTCTTCCAGACTTAATGTTGGTGGCATGTCTAACTTTTCATAAACAAATACGTCTGTCAAACATAAAACTGTACGATGCGGATCTCTAAAAACTATGAAAAACACTGTTAGACTAACTAAAAAAAGTGTTTATACCGTGACACTTTTTAAAATACGATTGTTGACGTTTTTTCGAATTTTCGATATTTTGACAGTTCACAAAGCCTACTTTAATTATCAGTTTTAAAAAATGCCAGTGCATCCTAGATTAATTATGCATTTATGTGCAAACTTAAATTTCCAACGTAATCGCAGAGCAAATGTAGAAAAAAATATTTTTTTAATGTAAATAAACAATGTTGAATATTTTAAAGCTATTTTTAATTCTAAACATCTTTTCTTTATAACAATTTTTGATGTCAAAAAGAAAGGTAATTACATTTTTTGACAAACCTCGTATACGAAAAATTTAAGATCTGATGGTTGCATTTTAGGTTTTGGACCATGGAGAACTTTTTATGAAGAATAACTTTTTTTCGTAAAATTAATAATAAAGAAGTTTCCCATATGCCGCCAACTTACGTGGATACACTGTATATGCGCAGGACTTTAGTATGTGAGAGCTCGTCCAAAAATATGAAAAAAGTTTCTATTAACTGACTTTCTAAAATGCACCATTTTTGAGACAGAGGGTGTTGAAATTGAAAAAAAAAAATAAATCCGTTTTTTGCGAATATCTCCGGAACCGTTTATACACACACTGTATTATGAAACACCCTGTATATATAAACTATTGTTTTCGTTTAATTGAAGGTATTGGTTTATAAATATACGAAAATAAATAAACACATATTTCTTACAGGGAGACAGGAATATGTAGTCCTCGGAAAGAATGTTTTGCTCAAAGAGTACCTAGACAAGTATGTATCCATTCGTCTAACAATGATATTATAAATTATGCTAAAAGGTTACAATCAGTACCGGACTTACATCTACTAGCACATCATTTTTCAGATAATAATAATACAGCAAAAAAAGTCACCCTAGGTAGACATACATCATTTCTATTGGCACATGTAAGATTCATTTATATTTATTATAATTTTAGTTATGTGATATAAAATTGGATTGTGACACAATAGCTAGAAGTAGACGACCTGGCTCACCACACAGATCACCAAAGAGAACATGTGATAGTTGCAGAAAATCAACTGATGATTTGGTAAATTGTTTAAAATTTTCGGGATGCCAATATACAGGGGGTCCGGAAATGACGTGTACAACGAAAGAGCACAAATTCCTTGGCCGAAAATATGATGATTTAGCTCAACTTATCTATATGCAAAATTGCTTGGTTTGGGTGATACGAGTAGATGGCAAAAGTGAATATTTGATTTTTTTAGATACCCGTTTGCACCAATAAACTACAGTTTTTAATTGAATTAACCCCAATTTCGAAAATTACAGGGTTATTAAAAGCCTAGTAAATTATTTACCCATATTTTTTGTAACCCTTGAATAATCAATACCACTTCTTTTTTTTTTTTGTGAACCGTTTAGAGACAAAAAATATTTTCTAAATCCCTACCAACCGGAATCAGTACGTACATAATTATTGTAACTTAACACAAAGTATTTATGACAAGGTGCTCATGATTACTTTGATAAATACAAAAAGAATTTTTGAAATTGGGGTTTCTTGAATAAAAAACTGTAGGTTTTTGGTGCAGACGCGTAGGTATCTAAAAATGAATAAAATCTAAAAAATATTCACTCTCTCTCTAGCGCCAAACCAAGTAATTTTGTATAAAAATAAGTTGAGTTAAATCATCATATTTTCGGCCAAGGAATTTGTGCTATTCCGGTGTACACGTGATTTCCGGACACCCTGTATATGCAAAATTTTCTCTATTATAGTGGACACTGTATGAAATCAATATTTTCTACAGAGCGTCATTGTCAGGCTAAAAAGTCATAAATACTTGCTGATTTTGGAGTTTTTTTCATTATACGGGTACCTATAGTATTCTCATTCACTAGGTACAAAGTTTAGTTTTGCCAAATTTGTATCAATTTCTCGAAAAATCACACACACTGATATTGATGCTATAAAATGTCTGAACAATCTACAATAAAAAAAATTTCATGTAAGCAATGCATTGGTTAACGGTTTTTAGAAAACTTGTACAAACATTTTCATCAATAGAGAGTATACTTAAAATATCGATTTTTCAATCAAAATCGATAATTGTGGCCAGGAATGGTCATGAAAATATAAAAGTTGGTATAAAGGGACATTTTTAGAAAATTAACATAAAATTTTCCAAACTAAATTTTCCCAAATTTTAATAAACACACTTTTCTGACAAGAAATTATGATGATAGACCTCATTTTTAATTTCAGCTGTCTAAAATAATAATAAACAAAATAACATCTGATTTTTACTTTTATGGGTAAGGTAAGATCCAAGCATTCAATCGGTAATATTTTAAATCATTTAACATCTGAATAAGCTTTGCTCTATCACCTCTATCTCTCAATGGTTTGTATATACCTATGTACCTATATCTGACACATATTATAACTGTCACACGGCCTTAATGCGCATTGACTGTGATATTTTTTGAAAATATTGACTTTATATTATTTGATTATTTCACAGGGTACTTGTAGCAGGAAGATTCCTAAACGAACATGTAGAAAACGCTAGTAGCAAATTCACCAGATGTCCATATTGTGATGTAAAATAATTGTATTGTTTGTATATAGTGTCTTGATTATATGTATCTATAACTAGGTATTTGTTTGAAGTATTCTTTATAGGGTAGCATGATATCTCGGAAAGAAAAAAATACAGTATTTCAAATTAAAAAAAAAAACTGAAACAATGGAAGTGATGAATATAATTTAAATGGCGATTGATTTTGGTTACCAATTGCGAACATCCTGTATAACTTTACTTCAAATTTACTATACATGGAAATATGAATGACTGCAAGGCCTAAATTATCACAAATTGAAAATTTTTGTGAAAAGCGCAAGAGATATATGTATGACATTTTATACGAACTCGCATTTACTTTTGACTATGAAACACAAAATCTCTTGAAGACTGGTGTTTAAAAACATTACTTTGATTTTTGGGCCGCTCTATATACTTGCAATGTTTTGCAAAATACGACCTTGTTAAAGAAAAAAATCGGTTGTGTTGCCCCAAAACTTCCCCGACAAGATATAATACACCTAATAAAAAATATATGAGGTTACAGACCCAATTACAAGACAATATAACTAAATAAATAAGCTACTAATAATAAACTAATTAATAATCCTACAAAACAAAATACGCTGATGGGTGTGAAAGTTTCCGATTTATGACCATTGTATTCGACATAGTGTTGTCGATCAGACAAGTAGGAGGCAGAAAACGTTAAAAGATCCTCATGAAAACCCAACCTCGACATTTTCCGTAGGACAAGCGAATGATTCAGCTTATCGAAAGCCTTCGAAAAATCTGTATAAATCACATCGATCCGCAGACCCTCCCCGAGGGTACGAAATACATCCTCTAGAAAACCGTGCTGCTGTGGATAACGCTGATGCTTAATTTGAGTAAATATTTTTCGGTGTAATGCCGCTTCAAAATCCTTCGAGAAGTTGGGAAGGAGCGAGACGGGTCTATAATTTTCAACATGATCATTCTCAGCAGATTTATGGATTGGGCAAATGCGGGCAATTTTCCAAGCTTTTGGGAATATATTGTATCTCAGAGACCTATTAAACAGAGTCTGCAGTGGTACGGCGAAAACAGACGCACAATCTCGTAAAATGAAAGCCGGGATGTCATTGGTGATTTTGGGCTTTAATTGTTTGAGTGACAACCCACCGATATGCGGGAAGAAGAAGAATGCACCTCCTGCGGCTGGGCACCATCAACATATACGCTACTGAAGTATTTAGCGAAAGCGTTTACTATGCCTTGGGGTGTTGAGTATTCAGCACTATCCGTATGACATCCGGGATTCTGGATTTTCGCTTCTTATTCTGTACATAGCTCCAGAGCCTCTTTGGATCTGTCTTCAATGAATTTTGAACTTGCACCAAGTAATTGTTATATGCAGCAGTTATCTTATGTTTGATCCTGACTCTTAAATCCCTAAAGATGTTAAAACTGTTCAAACACTGCGTAGATTTCCATCTTTTCAAATGTTTGAGTTTTCCCGTATGTCGCAGATTAAGTCCCATGTGTACCAACATGGATACTTGTATTTTTTAGAGTGATTTTTTTTAGTTGGAACACACATACTAAATATGCCATCAAGGATCCTGTAGAACGCCGGCACGGCATCATTCACATCACTGATGCCATTAATAGAGGACCAATTCTGAAGCAACAGTTGCTGATACGGGGTAGTTTGCCTTTCTAAAGTTGTACATTTTATTGTTGGTGTTGACCGGAAAATTTCTATGTGACTCAAGTTTGGCCCAAAAAGAAATATGCAGTGCAGGATGATGCGAATCCTCATCCACTAATATAATATTATTTTTGATATACCCTGTATAGTAATCGTTAATTTGGTATTTGAAATTGTAGTTTCGACACAAGCAGACGTTTTTATAATGAATGACTTTTTCTTCTATTTCTACAAATGAAAAAGTTTTTCCTCTTCCAAACTCCTAAATCTACAAATAAAAACGTTTTTCCTCTTCCAAACTCCATCCGTGGACACATTGGATAGAGTTTGGAAGAGGAAAAACTTTTTTATTTGTAGATTTAGGAGTTTGGAAGAGGAAAAACTTTTTCATTTGTAGAAATAGAAGAAAAAGTCATTCTTTATAAAAACGTCTGCTTGTGTCGAAACTACAATTTCAAATACCAAATTAACGATTACTATACAGGGTATATCAAAAATAATATTTTTAATGATTTTGATTTTGTTGTTTTTTTTTAATTTTATTATTTTAATAGTAGCTATGAAATTAACCACTTTGAGAAAAAGGTTTATTAGTTTTTTTTGCACAATTGGTGTAATAAATCACGGTTTTGAAAATGTTTTCATAAAATTAAAAAAAAAAAAACAGAAAAATCTAAATCATTAAAAATGTTATTTTTGATACACCCTGTATAGTTATCGTAAATTTGGTATGTGAAATTGTATAGTTTCGACACAAGCAGACGTTTTTATAAAGAACGACTTTTTCTTCAAAATCTACAAATAAAATAGTTTTTCCTCTTCCGAACTCTATCCGTGGACACATTGTATGTGTCACCCTGGAACTTTTCAAGGTGTACAATTTTACCCGTATTTTAAGTTGAGTATATTGATTTTCGCCAAATAAAGTGAGTATAGCAAAATTAAATTGTATTATGTTTACTATTTGATTTCTTGGGTTTTGTTTTTGTAGCTGTCTTTTTAAAGAAGTAACGAAATGCTTCTGGCTCGCAAGTCTTTAAAAAATTGAAAACAGCAAGGTCATAGAGCATAACGAAGTGTAACAAAATATGCATTTCCGTTGTTGATAAATGCTTGTATCTTTTATCAGCCTCATATAATAAATAAATAATAAATGATGATGGTTCTGCTAGCTCGGTCGCACCACCTATTTTAATTGTATTTTTAACTATTTATACGTGGGTTTTCTAAAATTTTGGTATAAAACATTTGTTTGTTGTTTTCGCGATAGCAAATATAAATTATTTGTACACAATTGTGTACTAATATTGGCTACTGTTGGGTTTAATGTGATGAAATTTGCAATAAAATATTGTCAAAATTGTTACGGCAATGTCCGGTAATTTTACCCTAATTATCAAAAATTATGAAATGTTAATTATACCTAATCTTTTCTTTCAGTTTTTGTAAATATATCAACATAATAAATCTAAACATATTCTCGAACGTATACTTACGTTTTATTTGAGTACGAACTACCCCTAATAAAAACAAAATCTTAGTGTTTCAAAATCAATAATATTTGCTAAATTAAACAATATTAAATTGTACAGGTTGATTCAAATTAAAGGGCCATCATGGGGATCTTGTAAATGGTAATTGCGAGAGGGGTAGTTTGTGTATTTTGTGCGCACCAATATGCCGTGTAAAGAATTATAATATTCTACGAAATAATTTTTTTTTGAAAAACTAAAATTGAATTGAATTTTCGCTTTTAATTCTTTTTCCGTTAGCCATCATTAACTTTGTCATCAATTTTAGCGAGATACCATTGTTAAACTGTATGTTACCGTACGATAAATCTATATGCTGCCTCCGATAAAAATTACCGTTACCACATATAAATTTTATTTAACCATTTTTTATAGGGTATTGTCGTCTTACGACAAAATATTAATTAATAACCGACAGAACTCAGGTCACAAGTACGGTTATAGATTTAGTTCCCCATAGCATAGACAATAGTCACGAATATATTATTTAAAAACGAAAATTCCTGTTAAATTTTGAACATACGTGGTACAGTCACGGATCGCTGCTATCAAAGATTAATGTTGTGTACATTAATCTTTGGTTTAAGTTTGAGAGCTCTATGACGTATCGGCACAGCATTAATAAGTACAGCATTCCGTCTCCACGTTCGCACTTTGAAAAAAAGTGTGACGTAAGATGCCGCCATTTTGGGTTACAAAACAGGTCCTGACTAAGAATAATTATAGTTTTTGGTTTCTAACCACAGTACTGTATTTTTATTTTTGTAAAAATATTTAAGTACATAATAATATCGCTGTCAATTTCAGAAATATTTGTGGTGTGTCATAGTGATTGAAAACAACCTTGAGTGGTGTTATCAGTTAAATGTTGACATGATTGGGTGATTTTTAATAACAATAATAATAACTATTGGAAAAAGTTGTTATTGTCAAAAAAGAATTAAGATTGTCAGATTTTTGATTAGTTTTCAATTTCTATATTATATTGGTCAGTTAAAATCGTTTCAGTTTTGTATTTAGTTTGTTATTTTTCTTTATTAATAAATCGCGTTTATTTCAATTTTCGTGGTTTATTATGAATATCGTTGTAGTGACTTAAACGGGTAGTTTAATTCACAAATTACAACAACAGCAACTTTAAAGGCAAATTTTGGCAAAGACTTCTTGAAACTTTATAATGATATTGTCAATAAAATAACAACTAGCCACGCGACAACTTGTGTTTATGTTTCACTTGTATTTAGTTTAAAAACATATTAGATACTGTCATTTCGTAATATATTTTACGGTTATACAAATAGTTGTTATAAACGTAAAATTATCTAGTATTTATCTTAATTTTTACTTATTACTCACCTAACAGGATCTTTGGGGAAGCGAAAAAAATGTTTAGAGCAAGTGTACCGCTTATTGGGACAACATTTAGCAACACACACATGTCCTCCGTGATTATTCATTGTATGAATCCCAAGACACGTTAATAAAAATAAAATCCTTTTAATTCTCACGAACACTATACCAAAAACACAAAACACAGATTTAGATTTAAACACAATATTTATTTATCTCGTACACGCCGACAATGAACTATATATTGAACACAGTAGTGAACTGTATCTATCTACGTCAATGCGATTATTTTGACGTTGTAACCCATAATGGCGGCATGCGCGACGATATGCGCAGGACGGCTTGCAAACGTGAAAGACAGAATACTGTATTATTTATTATACTGTGGTATCGGTATGATACTTGACATATAATATGTATGTAATATAAAAACCTTTTGCTGAATAGATAGCATTTTGATGGGAACTAAGTATTTTACATTAAACTAAATAATTATTACTTAATCCAATAAAAACAATAACAGAGATTATTCGAAATGTCACTATTACTTCAAAACGCATGTCAATATGTGATATTGAGGAGAACATGGATCAGTGGATCATCTGGTCTCTTGTAATATGATTAACGGTAAAAGCAAATAAAATTTGAAATTTAAAGAGGCTAAATGGTTTTAAACCTCTTTTCTTAACATCATTTCGCACGAAATGAAAAAATAATGCTATTTTACACTTAAGCAACAATCATGTTTTGTCCAGTTTCTTTGAGAAGCAAAAACTTTTATCAATAGTCATTCTTGTGGTATCGTTAAATTTTTGCTCCATTTGTTCGCATGTAAAATTTAATCTAAGGATCTTTTAGTTAATATTCGATGGTAATAGTATACTTCTTACGGCTGAAGCGTTTACTTGGTTAGTGGATGAACTAGAAATCATATTTCTAGTAAAATACCTAGTTAAAAGCTGATTGTACATCAAAATAACCAGACATTTAGACAGTTTGTACATCTATTATCCATAGATATAGTCTATAAACTAGAGAAGTAAACGCTTTAACAACATACCTATATACAGGGTGAGTCACGAGGAACTGTACATACTTCTACCATAAGTAGAGGCACGTTAGGGGATTATCAAATGACCATTAAAAAATGTCTCCTTGTTTTGATTATTAATATACAGGGTGAATTATGGATTTTCACCAAAACAATGTTTCGTCATATCTTTTCAATGATTAAGTCGATTTATCTCAATTTTTTATAAAAGTGTGTATTGGTGTCTGGCAACTAACTGACATACTCTGAATTGAAAAAATCCAGGTCCGTCATCGAGAAAATTTGTGGGACTGCTTCATATTCAACACTTCACCCTGTATATGATTTTTCAAAAATCTGACATAATTTTTTCAGAGAGCATAAATAGACAGTTAGACCTGGGTATCTGAATTTTCTGTTACACTCACGTCACATTTGCAATTAAATATTCATTTTGGAACCAAATTGAAAATTGGCAATAATGAAGTATCTTACTGTACAATAATGTTTAGTTATTAAAAAGAAATCTTCAAAATTGACACAAACGACACACACTGTGCTCCAGTATGATAAATACCATCATTTGAATTCATTTACAGGGCCGGATTTAAATATCTGGCATATCTGGTTCATCCCAATAATTCACCCTGTATGTAACTTTTTCCACCCGTAATAGACACAACAGATAAAAAATGATTGTAATAACATAGTTTTGTTATTTGTTTGAGGAAAACTCATGTGTCTAATTATTTTAATCGGAATGAAATGAACAAGCCAGGGAAATGTTTATTCATAAATTAAGAAATAAAATAAAAAACAATAAGCAAACAATAAATCAGTTTCAACAATGTGGAACAAAGTAAAACACAATTTAATAAACATTACAATTATAAAAGATGTTCAAAATGAAATCCATCTGCCTTAATACACTTTTCTTGACGAATGTTTAAATGTGTAATGAACTTTCTGATTGTCAGTGTGTCATTTCTGGTAATATTGCAATAGTGAATAATTCTGGTAATGAGCTGTTGTGTTTTATAATTGTAATGTTTATTAAATTGTTTTTACTTTGTTCCACATTGTTAAAACTGTTTTATTGTTTGGTTAGTGTTTTTTATTTTATTTCTTAATTTATGAATAAACATTTCCCTGGATTGTTCATTTCATTCCGATTAAAATAATTAGACACATGGGTTTTCCTCAAACAAATAAGAAAACTAGGTTACTACAAACATATTTTATCTGTTTTCTGTCTATTACGGGTGGAAAAAGTTATATACAGGGTGAATTATTGGGATGAACCAGATATGCCAGATTTTTAAATCCGGCCCTGTAAATCAATTCAAATGTATTTACCATACTGGAGCACAATGTGTGTCGTTTGTGTCAATTTTGAAGATTTCTTTTTAATAACTAAACATTATTGTACAGTAAGATACTTCATTATTGCCAATTTTCAATTTGGCTCTAAAATGAATCTTTAATTGGAAATGTGACGTGAGTGTAACAAAAAATTCAGATACCCAAGTCTAACTGTCTATTTATGCTCTCTGAAAAAATTATGTCAGATTTTTGAAAAATCATATACAGGGTGAAGTGTTGAATATGAAGCAGTCCCACAAATTTTCTCGATGACGGACCTGGATTTTTTCAATTCAGAGTATGTCAGTTAGTTGCCAGACACCAATACACACTTTTATAAAAAATTGAGATAAATCGACTTAATCATTGAAAAGATATGACGAAACATTGTTTTGGTGAAAATCCATAATTCACCCTGTATATTAATAATCCAAACAAGGAGACATTTTTTAATGGTCATGTGATAATCCCTTAACGTGCCTCTACTTATGGTATAAGTATGTACAGTTCCTCGTGACTCACCCTGTATAATTTCATTTTATAAACTAACATAAAATCCATTAAATAATAGCTACCTTACCCTGCGTCCTGAGGTATTGGATTTTCAAGAATCTTTAATCAGTATCGATAATACTGTAATATCAACACTTTTCTGGTTCAAAAGCTTCGACAATAATAGTCATCAAGCAAATTTTGCCAGTCTAATGGTTTTATAATATTTTTGATGTTTTAATCCCTACTCTTCTTTTTATTATAAACAATCCTTATCAACAAATTATATAGGATGAGTCAAAGGCGAAATACGATGTAAGTGGAAATTGTTACTATATATACAGGGCGACAAACAATTGTTGGTACCTTGTTTATTATCAACTTTTGTATATGAGTAGGAACGTATTTTGACATTGGTTGCTATTCAATAATTATTTTTTTAATAACATTAAGTAATATTTCTTGAAGTAATTTAAATTTTGTGGAGTAGACGAGTATGTTTAATATTCGTCATAATAAATTTAGTTCTTTATAGAGTCTCCTATTAATATAATATGCATAATATTAAATATCATCAGTCAATACTGAAAAGTTCATATTAAAATCCTTCGACAACATTTAACGCTTGCTCTTATGTTGCGAAAGATTTAATTTATTTGATTTTAATAAGGCGGCCTCATTAAATAGACTCGTATAATCATAAAACCTTCGCGAATCCAGCATTGTGCTCTTTTCGGCATACCTATTATGGCTTATATTTATCTTTTTGATTTAAGCCGTCAAAGCTTTTATTTATTAAATATATATACCTACTCCATTTATAGTGGAGTTATATTCATTTATAAGCTTAAGAAAAATTAATCTTCACATAAATCTAATTTGAGAAAAATTCCATGATGTTTTGTACATAAATTCCAATCACTGTAGAAAACCTTGTTTAAAATCAATAGATTATGAATTGATCCATACAAAACTGACGAACATACACTTCTCCAAAAAGATGCTGGTATTTTCGAAAAAATCTCAACATCCAGATCTTGTCCTGATCGCAATACTTCCATTCGTACTAAACCATAGTGCAAAATATAGCTAATACACTCTGTATGATGTAATAATTTTTATTTGTTATTGGATTTCTAACAAACACTGGAAAATAATTTATAGTCCATTGTAACCATTTTCAATGATTCTATAAAAAAACCAACTTAGATTTTTTACAAACATTAATTGCAATACCATACAGCTTTCAAATTAAGAACTCGCTTTCACAATATGCATTTTTAAATCCAACCCAACATTCAAGTAAACCAACAAATGAAACTAATTAGCGGTTATATTGTTCACGGGGTAAAAAGTCTAGTCGATCATTTATCATAATTCGTCGTAACTTATTGTTTACATATTGTATAGATACTAAACTTAAGTCCATTATTTGTCCTGACTGAATAGGTACCAAAGTATATTATACTGAAACGGACATAACGGTAACCATAGATTGGGGACACCGAACTGGTTCTCAAATTGCCATATTTTATAGGTTTAGCAACTTTAATAAAAAAGAATCAGGATGTTTCCTCATTTTTTCCATTTATTTATTTAGTCATAACTACAGAAGTATCCTGTATAATTTAATTATAATAGCAAAAAACCACAAATTTGAAAAATAGTTATTTATTATACAAGGGAAAAAAGTACTAGATTTTAGCTCCAGAGCTAAAAATCTAACATTTTTCCCGTGTACAATCCCCTATTTTTTTCTGTGACGGGAAAAACATCGATTTAATATTGAAAAAATATTATAAGTCAGAAAATTCTCCAAGTGAAATTTGAAGTTTTAAAAACCTTTCAGTAATCAAATATCTGCCAATTTCATTCTGTATTTGATTTAAAAATTGCGAACACTCCACCAGAGTCAGTAGAACTAGCAAAAGTAGCGTCCCAAATTATTGCCAGGTTTGATACACGAAGAAAATGTAACTTTTGTATAATAAAATTTCCTAAAATTAAATATCTACCTTTACTTATGTGTCCGGCAAAAAAGTGGTTACTTTTTTCCCGGGGAAAAAAGTAAGTTGATAAAAAGTGTAAAAAATCTCATATATATACGTAACTATTTCGATAACCTGTAACCTGCTCTACACCTTCTGGAGGGAAGTTTTGGATAGATGGAAATCATCAACATCGCTAGAATCTGCTGTCTGGGTTCGGTTTTGTTTTCACAGCCCTTGTATAAATTTTGGAATTAAGGTGATTTAAGGCTGAGAGGCCATAATCGAAGAATCTACAATCTACGATGATCTCCTCGATAGGTAGTTATATATGATTTTATGAAAATTTTCCTTGAAAATAACTTTAGAATAGAAATGGGCACCAATCAACGTAAATTGATTCTGTGGTCCATTTTTTCGAATCTAAAATAAACTAAAATTCTGGGGAATTACCGTTCCAGCGGTAGGTATGTGTAAAATTTGAAATTTGCCATTGTAACAGTAATTGTGAATTCTGAATTTTTATAATATTTTTAATACTATATTTAGCTGACTTTCGTAATTAGCACATTCAATTGATCTGCACATTAGATTTCTTTTTTCTAGTTACTCTTAAATACCCTCCACAAAACCGTTTATTTTACACAAAAGCCCGGTGAGAGAATGTTATAAAGCGATCAAATTCAAATATTTTGGGTAAAGTTGATTTTGCAAGAAAGAACTTTGAAATCTCGTTATTCCAGAGTTGCCACTATTGACATAATCGGCGACCTAGGGACCTAACATACTTAATTTACATTGGCTCAAACTACATCATTTCAGCCACACTTTAGTGGATGCCTTGCCACAACAGTCTCCATATATTTATTGTAAATAGTTCGCTAGTGAAACTTGTGCTATGTACTTTCAGCAAGACCGCTCCCTAATCACAACATCCTGTTTATAAAACCAGGTAAGTTACAAACATTTATATGACCATCATTCGCTATTTTAGTAGAATATATTATCAGACAGCTAAACTGAAAAATGTATCAAAAAGAAAGATGTCAGTATTACACAACCTTTAGTTGTGTGAATCGAAGTTATATGATCGTTATTGACGTTGACAATAACAAAAATAACTGCCTAATTTTTGATCGTACAACAATGAATATAATATTTTTAACGTTTTGTATTTATTTATTCTTTATTCATATTTCAATGAGTTATGCAGAAAAAGAGGTTCAATTTTGTGGCGAAGAAAGCTCAGAATCATTTGATGAAAAAATATTTCAATGTGTTGTTTTTATCATACACAAATGTTAGCAGAAGCATCTAAAAGAGTACTATAATTACATTATATTTACCTACTTTAGCTTTGTAGGTCAGCTGTTGAAGGATTTATTTTTTAAATGGATAGAACTCAGTCCGAAGGAGAAAATATTTCTGCAACATATTGCATTGCAAATTTTCCGTAAAAATGATATGTCTATATTTTCTCCACTAATCCATGCAATAGGTTATTGGGAGATATTACAAGACCTTGAAGGTAAAATCCAAAAAAAAATTATTAGTATACCAATATTGTATAAGGTTCGCGTTTTCTTGATGTAATTAGTGGGGGTCCGAGTTTATATAAAATTTGTAACTCATCATTTGATTGTCATGTCTTCTACAAGCGAAGGCCGCAACTAGATGAGTTATTTACAGTCTTGGTTGGCGCCGAAACCGGATTCGAATACTTCAAGCTTTGCCACATGCACACCTTTTGTGTTGGAGCAGAAGGTTACAAAACCATACCTTTTAGAAATAAATACTTCTTTTCATTATTGATATTATTCAGGTCCACCTGAATGTACACCATCACTAAACAATTCAATTTAATCTTCTTCAGTTCTGGATCTTCCTGCAACAATTTGTTGTGATATATTAATAACAATCTTTGAACTTAAATTTCCTTATTGCGTTTTATTCAAGTCTTTTGAATAATTTATAATAGCTGACGGTTCAACTTTAAGTGGTCTGTGTGACTGCATTCAAATTTTGAACGCGTGGAAGTTTTTTTATATACTGCCTACTATATTGTATAGGTAGGTAGTAGGTACTGCAACTATATGCTGAATCTGTTGATGATGGTTCAATGACTTCTTGCTCCTGTTTGTGCCCTCCTAATATTTTAGCATATGGATGGCTTTCAATAGTTCGTAAACCCTTTATCAATGAATTTTGTGAGTCAGATTTCAAAATCTTGAATGGAATTTCTTCAACTGATATGCTTAACTCGTTTTTTAACAACGCTAATGGATTTGGCTTAGATACTTTCGATGTAGCAGCTGATTTTTACTGGGTGACATGATGTGCGACAATCCCAAGGAATTACCAAAGGCACAGTTAAAATAATAGACAGTTACTACTTCACCCCCAACTAACAATTTAACTTTTTTAATTGCTGTAAGAACATTTATAAAATATATTTTATAAAACACCCATTGTTTTATAAACATTTTCACAACGTTCTTACGCGCCTTATAAACGCGAAAAAGGCGCAGATTTATAAAACAAATCGACTCTTTAACGGTTCTATAAATGTTGCTTGTTGCTATTATACAATAGTTTTTAGAACGTTTATAAATATTTAATAAAAATCAAATAAAACTGTTATAAACATATTTTATAAATCTTTTATAAGAGCCTCAATTTCAACATTTTTGCTCTCAGCGGCAACAGTTAAAGGATAAAAACGTTTTTTTAAAATACCTTTTTATACAACATTATTTTATAATTATTATGCATTGTTGTTGGTACACATTAATAAAATCTGAACAATGATGGAGGTAAAAATAATATAAAACGCTATAATACCCAATAATGAATAATAAAATAAGTCAGATAAAATTCACTCATGAGCAGATTTGGCTGCGAAACAAAATTTACTATTAAATATATTGTATATTATTATTAAAATTTTAATGCGCCTCGCGAATTATGTAAATTAATGAATTTAGATTTTATAAATATAAAATATTTTTTTTGTCACTTATTGTTGAAAATAATCTTTTGGGATATCCTTTATTATATAATGACTGATTCTGTATAGCTTATTAGCTAAGAAAATTTTACAAATTAGAAAAAATATTAATTTTAAAAGTTTGGTCAACATGGCTAACAATTTAAAGAAACCAAAAATGGCTTCTTCCTTATACGATGCTTATAAAACAAAATTATCTCAACCCAGACGAGTATGCTCTTTAGATAGCTATTATAAAATAACTGCAGAATTGTTTTATACAGGGGTGTATTCGTTAAAAAACATAAATCTCATAATATTTTAAGTGCATCATATAAAATCTAATATAAAATTAACATTACCTGAAACCCCTTTGATAGCATAAGAATGATGATATGATTCTTTTATATCTATGACATGGATACTAGCCAAAATAGGTACCTATGTTTTATGTAAACTTGAAGACATTTTTAGAAACCAGTTATGGTGTAAGAGATAAAAATATATATTTCACTAAGCTTGATAATGAATAATGAAGTTAATTACAAGTATTTTCCTTGAAGTTTTATGTATTTAGTTATCTTTTGCCGTTATTTAAAATAAATTAATAGTAAAACAAACTAAAACAAGCTTTTATATAAATGCTCTAAAAAATCAAAATTTAATTTAAAGGTGCTGTAAAAAAATTATAAGATAAAATGTATACAAATTAATCAAGTCTAGTCCTGTCTACTTGAAGTATTCGTGCTTGATACTTTGATGTTTGTGTGAGTCGCCGCCGTGTGTCGCATCGTCTCAATATTGGAATAATAATAAAATAGTAAAAAGAGTTTTACAAAACAAACTTTAACATAATATGTTTTATAAAAGCTTTTAATGTGTTCTTATAAAACAAAATGCTTCTATAGCTACTCTATTATTATCTTTTACGGGAGTAATTTAAACATAACCTAAATTGAGCCCTTTGGTTATGTTATGTATGTTATAATTGCCGTTATTAAAACGGTTTGTCGAGTATCTTTAAGAGAGTTCGAGGATCTTGAGGTAGAAAATTTGGCATTCATTGAGTATGGCAAAAAGCTTCTTTTAGGAAAAATGCGGAACATTATACCATTGCCCATGATCTCATGTTTTCTCTTAGTTTTGCATTTTTTTCTAGCTCACTTGTTGTGCTTGAAGCATGATATTGATCACCAGGATAGGTATCCAATTCTCTATTTCGGCTACCCGCTCACCATCTAGTAATAATTCCTCCTGAGAATTTATCAGTGTCCACAATATTTTGTGGTGTCTTATTAATGTAAATATTGTCATTAATTTGATTAGATTCCATTACAGTTTCCTTCTCATTATTATAGTCACTAATGTTTTGCCTTTGATAATTTATAATATTGTAGTAATTAAGTTTTAATTTGCTATTAAATGCACAACTGCTTTTAGTTTTTTTCCATTTGGACAACATTTGAAATCAGTGTATAATATAACAATAAATATCAGTTGAAAATAAATAAGACTATGTTATATATTAGTTCTAGGTAATGTTTATGACAGCATTTTAATTTTATAAAATATGCATTGGCAACATATTTATTTTTTTATTGTTTTTAATAAAATAACTAAAAAACAATTTTGTAATTATTAATTTGCGCACAAATTTGCTCCACAAAACAAATCGCTCTTAATAACGACAATAAAAAAACTATTTTATTATTATGAAATGTACTTTAACAGAATAATTTTATAATTGTTTTTAAAGGAACAAGTTAATCCAGACTAGTACTTTTACAAAATGCTTTTAAAACCAATTATCATTCGGAACAAATACGTCCTACAAAACGTATTTTATAAACGTTTATAAAATTGTTACGATATATTTTATAACTATTTTATTATTTTGCTGTAAAAACGTTCTTAAAACAATTTTTCTCACAGAAAAGTTTAACACAGCAGTTTAATCACGAAACGAAACTTTAAAAAACAAAAAAGTTTTAACTAAGCGGCAATAAAATAATTATAAAATATATTAGTTCTTTAAGAATGTCGAATTGCTAGTTGGGCCTCGTGTCGCTACGTCTGATGTACGTGGGTTCAAAGCAATTCGCAGCGCTTATAGTTACAGTATAGTATCTTATAGTATATATAGTAGCGGGCCAGAAAATGAGCTGGGAATGCGAGGAGTCGAGTCGATAGTTATTATTCGATGCCAAAGGCAAGCTATTCTAATCAAACCGATAGTACCTATACAAGCGCAATCCGTAACTAGTTGAGTTCTTTACAGACATGGTTGGGGCTGGATGTGCACTTTTCTTGAATTATGAGTTCCGTTATATTTAACTATAAGTAAATCATTGAGTTCTTTATTTTAATCGTCGTCCATGCATTTTTAGGTGCTTGCGGATTTCATAAAAATCCACTGGAATTCAAGTTGTCTATAGAGGAAGAAAAAAGATTGTTTCAAGTAATTTTGGACACAAACAGAATATTGGCGACAATACAGAACAAAACAGTTTTAGCTCAAGAAATTAGTAATTTAAAAACATGTAAATCTCATTACAGTAAAAATATATTTGTAACACGTGAGTGGGGTGACAACAATTAAAAATACCTATCATATTTTATTTTGAGTCTTTTTTGGAAATAGAAATCATGACGTAAATTTTAGAACAATTCATTGGACAAAACACAAACTACTCATTATTCATTTGATGCACTTTTATAGTTATCTAGTGAAAACCTTTTTATATTTAATAAAAGTAATTGGTATTCACACATTTCCAAAAACTGCTTTAATTCGTGTACATAGTAGAAAAAGTAATTAGAGACTAAGTGTCCACAAGCCGTCATCTCAGAAACATTGCCATTGGTTTTCATCCTTTCGTCTACCCTTACGCTCACTAGTACCGGAAACATTTGGGTCCGAATGGCCCACAACGAGAACGAACGTTTTCCATTTACTGCACATGTTGCTAAATCAATTAACGTTCGTCTAATGTATTTTCCGGCTAATGTATTTCCGGCTTAATAGTAATACCAAATAATCTAGAATGCGTTGGGTGTAACTTGGGCTCGAACAAATGGGGTGACGTATCAGAAATTTATGAAAAAAGTTAATACAGTTTTTTAATGTTTATAGAAGAGAAACACTTTAGATAAATAATTATTTCCAACGGGTAATCTAGCTTACCAGCTGTTTATGGAGACTATACGACATACACTACCCACTGAGCCATGCCCAGCAATTATCTAACATCCCGAATACTATCACTTTTTGCGGCCATAATATTCCACACCACGCTGGTTATTCTCAATTAAAATTGCCACTTTGATATTTCGTGTTATTTTTTTTTATTTTTATCTGCAGAATATTTGCTAAGTCATTGTTATGGAATGTAGAGTCGTCTTTAAAAGGACGCCGTCCAAAAAAAAACTAATCTTCTTCGACTTTTTCCATAAACAAATCACGTCAACTTTGCTCACAATCCGGTTCAAGTGAAAACTTGATGAAGTTGCGCCTACTTATACCTGTCTTGTTGGCTAACTAGAATCTCTATTTCCTGCGTGTTATATGTATGGAATACTATTACCGCAAATCTTTAATACTTACCTGATACACGACTTTAAAGAAAACATTAAATAGTATCGACAGTTGACATAAATTACAGCGTGTAGCAGTTAACACAATTATTCCATGGGAGATGAAAAAGGGAAAGCTAATACCAGCTTTGTTTTGGTGGCGAAAGAAGAGTCGATTCACAACTAGTTCCAGTCTGAGCAGACCGATATGCGCATTGACAAAAATTCAGAACCATTCTGAACTGGTGAACAACAAAATGCTGGCTCGACACATGTTTGACACTAAGCATTTTTAACCTTCAAATGAGTGTTTATTATATCATAATCAAATACGAACGTATTACCAATTAAAATAATTATTAATATTTTAACATTTTGGGTAAGCTATGGAAAGCCAAGAATATAGAATACTTTCCGATGAGCTACTAGAACTTGACTCAAGACAAAATATCCTAAAATAAAATAATCCATATAGTACCCAAACATCAAAATCCAAATGTGTATGACCTACCATAATTGTAAGATCCATTTTTAGTGTTTAATTTTCAAAACAAACGGTAAATAATTTATTTATATAAAATAATACAAATAACCTCAATTAGTAAACAATAACATAATTTGCAGACTGTACATACAGTTCTGAAATGATTCTGAATCGATTCCAGCTTTTTCTGCGAACCGCTAGAATTCGGTTTCGGAATCGATTCCGAAATAAACCAATGCTTATTAAAATCCCGAATCAGTTCTGTTAAAACGAAAAGGCCATTTTATTAACAGCGCATGTGCGATCTATGCTAGAACCAAAACAAAGCTACCATTTGGAAGAGGTGATTTGAACTATAAATAAGAAATTTATCTAAAAAGACATGGTTAAAAATAATAAAAAGTTTTTTACCACCCTGTTCCAAATACACTCTCCACCTATCCAACTAGTATTTTTAACAGCTTAACTGAAACTGAAAAATAACGTATGTTTTGCTAAATTACACTTAAAAAACGTACACATTCAAGAAACGGTTAGGCTTAGGTATAGGGATCATAATATTAACTTGACTCTATTGGAATCAAAGCATACAAAAAGAAAAAATAAATGGTGTTCCATTTTACATCACACCATAAAACAATTACGAGCAGTCTCCATTAAATCGTGCACCGAATAACTAAATATATTGTGATTGTGTCGTTAAAAATCATATTACAATTATTGCCCATCACAAAAACTGGTGATTTCGTGTATAGGTATCAACTGTTTCGGCCTCCAGTTGTGGAAAATTTATACCAATCTCAGCCAGCAAGTCAGGACTATCGATTTTACCTTTTAAAAGACCGTACAAAAATTTCAAGGAAGCAAGGATTCTACGGAACTCCAAGCTACTCACATTAAATCTATTGCAGAGTATCGAATTATCTACTCCTTTACTTGGATAAACACCATCAGATTTAAGTATAAGATATGTAAAGAATTTCCTTCCTCCTAGAAGACCAACATACTCCTACCACAGTATAATAAATAATACAGTATTCTGTCTTTCACCATTTCACCTTTGCAAGCCGTCCTGCGCATATCGTCGCGCATGCCGCCATTATGGGTTACAACGTCAAAATAATCGCATTGACGTAGATAGATACAGTTCACTACTGTGTTCAATATATAGTTCATTGTCGGCGTGTACGAGATAAATAAATATTGTGTTTAAATCTAAATCTGTGTTTTGTGTTTTTGGTATAGTGTTCGTGAGAATTAAAAGGATTTTATTTTTATTAACGTGTCTTGGGATTCATATAATGAATAATCACGGAGGACATGTGTGTGTTGCAAAATGTTGTCCCAATAAGCGGTACACTTGCTCTAAACATTTTTTTCGCTTCCCCAAAGATCCTGTTAGGTGAGTAATAAGTAAAATTAAGATAAATACTAGATAATTTTACGTTTATAACAACTATTTGTATAACCGTAAAATTTATATTACGAAATGACAGTATCTAATATGTTTTTAAGTGAAACATAAACACAAGTTGTCGCGTGGCTAGTTGTTATTTTATTGACAATATCATTATAAAGTTTCAAGAAGTCTTTGCCAAAATTTGCCTTTAAAGTTGCTGTTGTAATTTGTGAATTAAACTACCCGTTTAACTCACTACAACGATATTCATAATAAACCACGAAAATTGAAATAAACGCGATTTATTAATAAAGAAAAATAACAAACTAAATACAAAACTGAAACGATTTTAACTGACCAATATAATATAGAAATTGAAAACTAATCAAAAATCTGACAATCTTAATTTTTTTTTGACAATAACAACTTTTTCCAATAGTTATTATTATTGTTATTAAAAATCACCCAATCATGTCAACATTTAACTGATAACACCACTCAAGGTTGTTTTCAATCACTATGACACACCACAAATATTTCTGAAATTGACAGCGATATTATTATGTACTTAAATATTTTTACAAAAATAAAAATACAGTACTGTGGTTAGAAACCAAAAACTATGATTATTCTTAGTCAGGACCTGTTTTGTAACCCAAAATGGCGGCATCTTACGTCACACTTTTTTTCAAAGTGCGAACGTGAAGACGGAATGCTGTACTTATTAATGCTGTGCTCCTACCAACAATTTCATTTTGAAGTTGAACTACTTACCGTAAACCATTATTAAATATGCCCTCGTACCCCTATAACAAGAGTTGCTTATAGTAATAAATACACAAAACAATTTCTCTAAATACATTTTTAATAAAAATCAAAACAAAAATACGTTTAGTTATAACTACACTATTTTTAAAATAATGTTTTGCATTAAACGTAATTTAAAAAAACTTAATTTGTTTAGATGGTACTCGTTTGAGTTTATTTTCCGTAGCAGCCTGCTGAACTTCATCCTCGTTATCTGATGTAGTGCTAAATATATCGCCTGTATCGCCAGGTTCAACAATGTTTCTAGGTACGATCACTGCACAATGTGGATGCACAGGTTTCACCTAAATTAAACAGTTGGTCGAGATAAAATACAGCAAATATACTAGGTAATTATAGCTATTTAGTTTTAATAGATTTTCTCTGCGGGGCATATCGCAAAATTTCGTTTATTGTAAAATAGATATTAGTATGGAATCCAACAACTTCAGCTATTAAATTGTATATGCCTTGTAAAATGTTAGGAGGCGGCGGAACTAAATACTATTTAGGTGACTTTGCACTTAAACGAACATACTCATCCCATAAAAAAGTAGAACCCTAAATATACACTGTGTCCAAGATAACAATGGGATAACATTGGATCTTGGAAACGGTAGTTGTAAAATTTAAACACCTTTTAAATGGTGTTTTCAAAAGTAAATTAACTAGACGTTTTCGATAATTTTTGAAAAAACGATTTTTGTGATTTTTTATATAAGGATCCACCCAATCAAACAACCCTGTACCCTCCACTAACTTGTGGAGTTCAGTTATGTGTTGGTTGTCAATATCTACTGGCGCAATCAGCGCATGCCCAAAAATAGCGTATCGCCTTCACTGTAAGGCTACACACTCACATGGTAAGCTGTTTCAACTGCCCCATTACACAATCTACATTGCAGGTCCCCGTTATACAGCCCCATCATATTTAGGTGGTTTCTCAGGGCGCAGGACTCCTGCTTAATGTTAGCAGTTTTTCAGTTCATTTTCTGATTTTAGTTTTTATTTATTTCTGACATTATTTTTACAGATATAAAAAAATGAAAAGCACTTTGTTACTTTTTGAGGGGAATAAGATAAGTATAGCATTTACAAATTTTCACTACGACGTTTCGTTTTTGAAAAACCATCATCAACTTCGTTTTTTTAAATACGGTTCTGGATTTTTTATTGTTAAATTTAAAGCCATTGTCAATTCAAAAATCGCCATAGTTTGGCACGTAACTGACTGAATGCAGAGTAGGTTTAGCAAAAACATTCTTTCGTCGTTACTCACAATTATTTATTATTATTTGCCAATTTATTTCTGTGTCAGTACAACATTTTATTCTGTACGCGGTTTTTTACATTAGTTAGTGCTTTTTGAAGTTATTAAAAAAACGCCTTTCTCAGATGCATGTTTTATGCAAAATAAGTGCCAAACTATGGTGATTTTTCTTGAATTTTAACTGAAAACTTGTTTAAACCATTACGTGTCATACCACCAATATTTACTGTAATTATGGTTTAACGAGACGTTTAAATATTCACAGCAAAATGCTACGTACTGTAGCTGACCAAGTAGCAGCTGTCCTAATAATTGATTAATGTAGAAACAATTTCCATGCAGTGGAACGTCTTTTTTAATGAGAGGTACCCCGGTCGCCGTATTTCGAGGACCTATTTGAGGGAGCTTCTTCGGAAGTTTCAAGCAATAGGATGCATTCCTGTCAGGAACTCATTGACACTGCCACTTTGGATGCAGAGTTTCCGAGCATTGACTTCTTAGCGTGTAAATGTTTCATTGCAAATACAAATTGGTAGTGTATATCCCACCAGTTATACGGGTGAATGATTTGGAATTATTTTTTGACTCACTGGAGCGGATCGAGGTATTTCATAATGAAAAAATATTGTTTGTGGGTGACTTCAATATAACTTCATTTTCTGATGGTAATTTAACTGATAGAAGCTTTTTAACTATACAAAACTTTATGAATTTTCTTGATGTGTCACAGTTTAATACCACACTCAATTCTAACAACCGACTTCTGGACTTAATTATTTCAAACCTTAGTTGCGATGTTAGTAGAAATCTTTGTCCCCTAGTCAAGGAGGATACACACCATCCTTGTCTGTTAGTCAATGTTTTAATGCAAATTGAACAAAGACCCAAACAATTTATATCGAATCTCACATCTATCAATTATAGAAAAGCTGACTATCATGCCATGTACAACGCCGTCCTTGACACTGACTGGACTATCTATTAGACTATCACTTAATGCTTAATAGATTTCATTTACAAATTTTGACCCTAAGAAGGAAATTCTCTTGGATTTCTCTATCATTTAATACATGGAAAAATATATTCTGCTGACTTATTATCCAGATCAAATTTTAATGTTCCCCGAGTATTTGTCAAGAGTAGTAGAGTGTTTTTCACTGAACGAGCCAGAACTAATATTGTATTGAGATCTTCCATTCATGTTTTCTGTAATAATTTTAATATCATTTGTGCTGGATGTGATATATTTGCTGATGGGCTTCGGGAACTTATGCAATATGCGGAGTCCTGTTTGTCATGAGTGTACTCGTCTTTGTTTTTTTTTTTTTTTGAAATATGTGTACATGAATTTTGCTAGTATAATTGAATTGTGTACATTACTTTGCGATCGCTTATTTTGTTACTACTGTTAATTATTATCATGTATTCAGATCGGGTATTTTACGTGGAGCTATTATACATATATAAGTAAATATAGAAAAGCCAAATGAAGAAAACGAACGTTTGTAAGTTGGAAAAAACATTCGCTTCAGGTGGGAAACGAACCCACGTCTCACGCTTTCCGGGCATTTGCTCTACACCATTGAGCTACCGAAGCACTGGTGATAGTAGTGCATAAACGCGATACTATTATACCAACTCCAACTCACAAACGTTTTAGTATCGCGTTTATGCACTACTATCACCAGTGCTTCGGTAGCTCAATGGTGTAGAGCAAATGCCCGGAAAGCGTGAGACGTGGGTTCGTTTCCCACCTGAAGCGAATGTTTTTTCCAACTTACAAACGTTCGTTTTCTTCATTTGGCTTTTCTATATAATATATATAGAATTTATTCAACTACTAGTTGAGTCACTTTAAGTGAATATTTTCCCTTAGCTTAAGTAAATATATATATATATATATTATTTCAGTGGTTTATCCATCAAAATCAGCCTAAACCCAAAAAAAAAAAACAAAATCGGTTGTGTCGCCCCAAAACGTTCCCGATAAGATATAATATAATCAAAAATATATACCCTTCGTAACGAGACAGAATTTTAATAATTATTATTATTTCCATTATTTCCAATAAACTAACGTAACAAACTAACTACTTCCGACTACTTCCGAACCGATAACCTTCCGTATGCGAAGCGAACGTTCTATCAATGACGCCAAAAAACCCTCTTTGAAAATATTGCATTATAAATGTAATAAGATAGGTTTCAACTACCTAACTGGCAACGCAATTTTCTCGAGAATTATGGGGGCAAATATCAAGTGACCTATCGCTGTAAAGCAGATAAAAAAATGCTATTTGTAATTTTAGCGGTTGTGTCCATCCCTATCACAAACACAAAACTAATGGGTTCATCCTGGGACTTCCCCAAACTCATATGCAAAACACACACACACATACAGACAGACTTCCATCTGGAAATCGTCTCAGGGAACTTCAAAATGATTATATCCGTCTTTATCTCAAAAATCTGTTTTAGTGCGTTCACAATACTTTCCCTGTGCGGGCAAGTAATAGTATGACTCAATAGGTATATTCAATACATTTCAAATGAGATATCACATACATAAGGTCCCATTTAAAAATTTTGATCACAGTGGACCATCATCTATGACTATTACGTCACCTGTTGAGAACCCTATATCCGTTTATTTTCACCTTCCAAATTTCATTATTTTAAATGTAACCGTTCAATAGATACAAGGGGGAGGGGACTTTTGTCTAGCCCTGTATAGCTCATTTACCAAACGCTTAAATGACAAGATAACTATTATATTGACATTCTTTTAAACAGGATTGCTAGTTGCAGACAGAAAGTCAACAATTCCTACATTAATTGAAAAGATATCTGACGAAAATTAAATTAAAATTTAGCCGGCAGAAATTTAAAAAAATAACTCGTAAGATGATTTCTTTAAGGAGGAACTTTTCGCTTTTTGTCTGTAACATAGTAACACAATATATCATAATCATACCTTTTTGAACTTTTTGAAATTCTTTTTTCCATTGGTCATATTATGTGCCGCCTCTGACAAATCCATGTAACTATGTTCCTTAGTAATCATTGCCAATATATCTACCACTACACAATCACTAAACAACTGCGCAATCTTCTTCAATTCCGGATCTTCCTCCTCTTTAACTATTTCTTTGGATATATTAACATCACTCTTTGATATCCAACTTACATTTGATAATCGTGTTTTATTGAAGTCTTTTGAATAATCTGACAGTTCAACTTTAAGTGGTATGTGCTTTTGAACAGTTGGATGCTTCTTATATACTGGATTTTTATATATAGGACTGCAACTGTCTGTTCGATTTGATGATGTTTCAATGACTTCTGGCTCTTTTTTGGACCTACCTAATATTTTAGCAAATGGATTGCATTCAATAGTTGGTGATCGCTTTATCGTTGAGTTTTGTGAGTCAGATTTCATAATCTTGAAAGGACTTTCTTCTGATGTTGTTGCTTTACTTGTTGGTTTTTTAAACAACGCAAATGGATTTGGCTTAGCTGCTTTCGATTTATGCAACTCTGGAGGCATTGTGTGTTCTTCTGTTGATTTGCGTTTTTGCGATAACGTTGGCTGATTCAAACACATATCGTTAGAAACAATATTTAATCTAGCTACAAGAATTTTGATATACGAGAATACCAAGTCCGAAAAAAATTCTGCATCAAATGGGATTTTCTTTTATTATTTGAGAAAAGTGAAATTTGATGACGCAGTTGGTTTTTGCTTGGTTAAAAAACGAACGAAAATGAACCCACCACCATTGTAGTTGCGCGACTTCCTTTACCTACCTATCAAATTTGACGTGTTTCTTTAAAAATGTCAAAAAGTGCCCATATTTATAAAAAATTTATTTGAAAAAGCTGTTTGCTTATGTATTTGTTTAAAATTTAGTCAATCTAAAACAATGTTTCTTTTTTTGCCAAATTTTCGAAGCTGTATATTATTAGCTTCTACGTATCCAAGCAGCATTATTTGATTTTACATAATCTGACATACTAATGCCTATTTTTGCAAAAGTTTTTACTACAACAGTTTTTATTGTTCTTAACTACTACTACTTAAGAAACTGCGGAAATTTATTAGAAGAAAGAGATTTTCACGTTCATTTTGATTTTTCAATGTGGTTTCCAATGTCAAAAAGAAGAAGAAGATCCTATGGCCAGATGAGGCGTCTTTTACCTCCAACGGAGTAGGTGGTGGGCTCAAGAAAATATCAATTTTACAATTGAATGCAAGGATCAAAATCATTTTAAAACCAACGTTTTTTTTTTTGCAATTTTAAAGATTAAATAGGAGAATTTTTGTTCTTTCATCACAACTTAACTTCGGCGGAATATCTCCATTTCTTGCAGCATGAACTCACGAAAGTTTTAGACGAGATTCCGTTAAACATAAGAAATAAATTATGTTATCATCTAGCTCGAACCCATCCATAATACTAATAAAATTAAAAGTTCCTAACAAACATGTTTGGAAAGAAAGTAATTGGCCCACGTTTTCAATATCTCTCGCGGCCTAGGTCTTCTGACAAAAAAATGCAAGTCTGTTTTAATTAAAACATGCAGGTATGTCAGATTAAGTGCAATTGATTGAAATGCTACTAGTAGTATAGCTATGCGGATTCTGGACCATTTCTTATGCAAAATAACATGGGAAATCGCTAAGATCCCAAAACCAGGAAAACGGCGTGAAAAGTGGTGGGGGGAAAACATCTCAACGCAATACCTCCAATGTCAAATACCATAAGTCAACATTTACGACGTTTATATCATTTAAGTCATTTACATCGCTTATATCAAAATATGAAAATGTTTTAACAAGAAATAACAAGAAAAACAGTTTTTTGTTAATTCCCAAAATTCGGATGTTTGCATTTACCGAGTTTTGCATCTAGAGGGCTCACATATAGACAGACCTCCGTCTGTAAATGGTCTTAATCGTCTTACAGGACTTCAAAATCGTTATATACGTCTTTATCTCAATTTTCTAGTAAAGTAAAATAAAATGAACATTCTTAAACCAACTGTTTGAACCAAAAAACGATATCTCGGTTTCGAGAAACCAATATCAGGTGTGTTTTGTTATGGGGACCATCTGGTACTTCAATATTATTAGGCGATACACATGTAATTTCAAACAGGAAGGGTCTTAATACAATGGGTTAACAACTACAAAAGTTATTTGCAAAACAATAATAACTAATGAGATACCTGTTTGAATTAAGGACCCTGCCATTGAATATACTGCATGTTAACATTGAATCATCTGTCAAAAACAAAAAATTTGAACACAATTTATGAGTAAACATGTTTCATTTTGAAAACTTTGTATTTTCTTAGAACATATTCTTCCAATTTTTTTCACTGCACATTGCAGGTCATATAAAAGCACAACTTTGCCAAATTTAAGCTGCTCCGTTACCGTTTTCGAGATATGCCTATCTGGCTTGACATTGTTAGAATTTTTTACTGAGGACTGTTAGTCCTATACTTACCCTAAAGAAACTGTCAGCTAAAGTTTTTTCTGCTATAGTCTTTTTCCTGAAAACGAAAAAATAAACAAATTTTAATATCAAATTCACAATCAGAATGTTTTATTATCTAATGCACTGACAAGAGTGTGCAATTCCGTAGCTGTACATTTTAATAGTTATTTACGTAATTAGTGGGATATGGACATTATTAACGCACGCATGTGTATTCACATAAGTCCGTTAATAATTCCTATCCGACGTGTTACGTACAAAATTTTATCTACAACTCTTTATTATTAGTATTATTAACAGTATATTATCAAATTTTATAAAAACAAATATTTCAAATCAACGTATCATAGCAACAAAGACAAACATTGTCATTACCGCACTAGTGCGGTAATGTATTCAAAAACGCAATAGTGCGGTAAAATACGCATTGAAAATAATCTCAAATCGTACCTATTACATGACAGTTGTAGATAAAACAATTTTAGTCTATTAAATAGACAAAATGCGTTCCTTGCAGGTATCAAAAGTAAGCAGAAAAATAGGTTTCAGTTTAACCGAAATGATGATCAGCGAAACGTTAGTTAGTGTAAATTTGGCACAGGATTTATCAAGAGAGATTGTTTCTATAAGTTTAGTTGTCTGTTGAAATTTTCTGCCTAAAAAAACAGATTGGCATTAGGGCAAAAATATTTAAACTGCTTCTAAATCATGCAGCAAGATTAACATTGTGAGAAATGTAACAACCTAGCGCCCCACATGGCCAGAGTCCTCAAATATTGGCACAAATCAGTCCGAAATGAAGAAGGTGGTCAAATTACAGTACAAACTGATGAGTTTATGTTATACCTAAAATGCGATGGGAATACTGAAGATAACTTAGATCCTTCAGGAACCACGATAGAAGCCCGAGGAAGACAATTAGACTGAATGTAAAGAAAGATAATATGACGAATTAACAATACAAGCCTCTATTGACAGGAACATGTAAAAAATATTAGCATTCAAATTAAAGAAGAACTGCAAAGCAAAACTTAGCTGTGACCAGCTTTTCAAGAACTATAATGCACAGACGAAAATCATCAGTCTACTGTGGTTCATCTTATATATTTCACCTCAGCTTATTTACTCTCATGCTCATATGGTCCTGATATCCAGAGCAAATAATACAAACTAACACTGTCAATGGTACACGTATTTATGCTGTATGTACTATAATGTATAAATAATTTAGGAGATTAGCCAAGGGGCCATCGAAATTTACCTAAATCATCGCCTTAAAATTTTATTTTTAATGTTGACCTAGTTTTGCCTATGAACTTTGCAAAATACTACCATTTTTATTTCATTTCGAATTACCTTTGATGTATATCAGTTTTAATTTTTTTACTCTTATTTCCATTATCTTCTTCTCCGCATCGTTTCTTTGAAGTCGTTGAATCCGGTGATGTGTTACATTCCTGTAGCGAATCCATATTTTGATCTAATGTTGATGGAATTACTAAACTCAACTCATTTAGAGGTTCGTGTTTCAAATCCAAATTTTCTGTTTGAGTAGAACCAACCAAATCATTTTGGCTATCAAGTATTGTTTGAGTCGCATTTTTAAATACAGTACCTTTAAAATAAAAATATATTATATACCTAGTACATATTCTAACTCGTATAGTTTAAGGATCTTTAATGGCTTGCGGAGGCTCTTTCGCTCCTAAGTATAATCGAAAAATTGGGTCTCCTATTATATAGTGTTGATAAATTCTCGAGAACATAAAAATGGAGAAGATTCTCGGAAAAATTTTCAGTTATGATAATTTTCTAACAATCACCAACGTAAAGCAGACTTTATCAAAACTCAGGAGTCATTAAATATTTTTTGTTCCGAAACAGGTTTACTTTCACCAAATCTCTAACTCCAGTGTATCAACGTATGGGTTGTTAAAAAAACTTCTAGATCTATACGTCAATTTAGCCATTAATTCTACAGAGCCTTCTGGGTATTTTGAGGTCGCTATGTAATCAATAAAGTCAGTCGAATGCGCTCATCATTACTCAAATTAGCGCTAAATTTATAGGGTGTATAGCAGTGTGCTTTCTTCATGCTCTTCGTAAGGAAAAATTAAAGTAGTGTCAAAATGTTTTTCTAGGTTATAGAAACATTCTACTACTTCACTTACTTTAGATTGATCAGAGTCTAGTTTGGTTATATATTCAACAACGGGGTTGTTAATCATAAATTTAACAACTTTAACACTCGTACCCAGAATTTATTTTTAGCTAAAACTAACGCAATCGTAAACAGCATGTAGCCCATTTTGAGAACAACAAAATTCTTGTTCTGAAATATATCCTTCCTAAAATATTATAAATAATGGGTACTTATTTGCCCCTAAAGAAATAAATAATGAAACAAGTGATGGTAAGTAATATTAAAATTTATTTATTCTTACCATTTTGTTGAAATCAAGTTAATTGTAAAATAAAATAAAAACTTTAAACTATAACTACATGGAATTAGTTAATTTTCGTCTTATCTTCTTTTTCTTTCTCATTCTTAGTTATTAACGGTTTTTAAGTTGGTTAAGTTTTCACAATTCGATGCGGTTACTTATAAAGTACAAATGAAATAAGGACATGCAACGTGTCGAGCTGAGGGTATGAAGGTAGTTGTTTTTGTGAGAAGAGTTAATTCAAATAAATATCATTCACTCCTCGTTAAATGGATTACTTCAGAAAAAAATATATATAAAATATTTTTATAATAATAATATATGCAAACCAAGAAATAATATTTAATAAAAATATGATATTAAAATAAAAATGCAAAAAATAGCACAGAGAAATAGTCCACTTACTGAGCAGGAATATATCAATCAATTGTATGAACAATAAATATAAAAATATCAAATTTATAATCCTACTTAACAATTTAACTAATTAGTATACACTCTGTCCAAGATAAGAATGGGATAGCATTGGAATCTTGGAAACGGTAGGAGTTACAATGTCGGTTAAATTAGATAATAGTTTCAATTTAAACACCGTTTAAATGGTGTTTTCAAACGTAAAGTAACTTTGGCCGTTTTCGAGCATTTTTTAAAAAACGATTTTTTGCGATTTTAGTTTTTATTTATTTATGACATTATTTTTACAGATATAAAAAAATGAAAAGCACTTCTTCATTGTTACTTTTTGATGAGAAAAAGATAGCCTTTACAAATTTCCAATGCGACGTTTCGCTTTTGAAAAACCATCATCAATTTTTTTTTTTAATTTTTTATTATTAAATTTAAAGCCATTTTCAATTCAAAAATAGGTGGTATATCACACGTAATGGTTTAAACAAGTTTTGAGTGTTTTTAGCTGTTATTTAAAATTATTTGCGTAAAACATGCATCTGAGAAAGGGATTTTTTTAAAAACAAAAATTTCAACTAAATGTAGAAAACCGCGTACAGAATAAAATGTTAAGTGCATAATTATGGCGATTTTTATTAAGTAAGTTTAAATAACAGTTAAAAATACTGAAATAGTGTTGATATCATTAAGTGTGATATACCACCTATTTTTGAATTGAAAATGGCTTTAAATTTAAAAATAAAACATCCAGGACCGTATTTAAAAAAAACGAAGGTTTTTCAAAAACGAAACGTTGTAGTGAAAATTTGTCCATTCCACACAGTCGACGATTACTCTAGGTTCCTTATAAAGTAGTTATACAAGGTTGAAATAGTTTTCATGTTTCTAAAACATTTTCAATTGCGTATAACGAATCCCAAGAATCTCAAGGACTTAGAAACTATGTAGTCATAAAGATGCGTTAAGGACAATCTCGAGTATAATAATTGGACAATATATTTTGTGGAACAGACGTCGTTTTACTGATTTAATAATCATCGCTCCTCTTTGAAATGGATTACTTCATTAAAGTTAATAATCTGTTGCGGATTATCCAATCATTTGATTAGGAATACTAGTATTGTTCTTAAAATTATATATATATGATCAAAATTTATTGGGATTAACATTAATTTCACTCTTAATTTTACTAATTCCTAATACTGTCCTTAACACTACGACGTAGCTCTCGAAACTCCCTTCGCCAAAGTACTTGTATAGAATTGTAGGCGATCATAGATTAAAAGGAACACATTATCATGCTTGTAGATTACTGGATGTCAAATAATATTAATACCTTTTAAATATACAGGGTTATTCAGATGATTTGGGACAATGTGTTATAAGCATAAATACCTGTCTGGTGGCAAAAGTTAAAATTACACTTTAAACAAATATTAGAGTTCAACTACTTAATGTTATTAAATACCAACCTGTT
The DNA here is from genome assembly GCA_911728435.2 of Apoderus coryli. Taxonomy (NCBI): domain Eukaryota; kingdom Metazoa; phylum Arthropoda; class Insecta; order Coleoptera; family Attelabidae; genus Apoderus; species Apoderus coryli. The sequence continues at coordinate 6,035,566 of OU452206.1, read as the reverse complement.
TTGTTAAATGATGGATTGCAATCTGTTTCACAAGAACACGTAACCACAGCTAAAGCAATTTCTGATAATGGTATGGGACGTTTACCTTCTTTAATAAAACTTTTAATAACACTTTTTAATGAAACATTATCCTCAATATCATCCGTCTGCATGATAAGAAATTCCTTGTTACTTTTTCTAATTTCGTTCGGTAAAATTGGGTTTTGTTCCCAGGATATACATTCACCACCTAAAACGATTCCAAACATAATTGGACTAAAATCACTAAAATACAAGAATACGTTTGTACAACATATCAGTTAGATTATATTCATATCGAAGTCGGGAAAGAGTGTACGCGAATTTAAGGCTCTCTGAATTTTCTTTATTATCTCGTGATATATGTGGTGTATTTTAGTGTAATTTTCACAAAAATATATTTATAATATTAGCTTTCATTGGTGAAATTTTTGAGCTCTTGAGTGTCGAGATATTGGGTGTAACTTTGAATGATAAATCAAATAAATGTATTGTTCGCATTGATAAAAAGTACCTACTTAGTGGACAAAAAGTTCGGGTTTATCAAAAGTAGATTTATTATTTTGAAGCGGACAACAGTAAACTCGTCCTACAATATTAAAAATGAGTATTTCATGTGGTGACTGCGATACTGTTATAAAGCCTAGTGCTCGTTCTATTGAGTGCACTGAATGTCGCACGTGGTATCATAAAGGATGCTCTGCCCTAACAAACGCAGATTTTAACGATCTTCTTTTGAAAGTTAAGAAGAACAAGCAATATACTTGGATTTGTACAGGTTGTAGAAATGCAAGAAAGGCTGGCAGACAAAGCTTGGGTTCACAACCACATGCTGCTGGGTCGCTCGATATGGTTGAGACTTTCTCCGATACGCAAATCAATGATGTATTTACCAAGAAGAATGCCGATATTTCGGATGTGTTAAGTATTATGCAGCAGTTTTATACCCTCATTCTGGATCAGAAGAAAGAAATTGCGCACCTCGTGTCAGAGATTAAATCACATCACGAGGATACAAATAGGGCTGTTGCTGATCTGTCCGCTAGAGTAGAACAACTGGAGGAAGATGTGGCTCTGGTAAAGGAAGATTTAATTGCAAACAAAAATGTTCGTGCTACAGTTGAGCCTGCTGCTTGCAGTGAAAGTGTTGTTGATGAAATTGCTCAGCGTCAGGCACGCGAAAGAAATATTATGATTTTCAAACTGCCTAGCGAGCCAAATAATCCGGATGAGAATCTCTCTGTTGTTCAATCGTTGTTGAGGTCCATTTGTCCGTCAATCAAGACTGACACTATTAAAGTAGTGCGATTGCGTGAACGCGACCGTAATCTCGCACCTCTTAGAGTGTCACTGGATACCAAAGAGGACGTGTACGTAGTGTTAAAAAACAAAAAAAAGCTGGCTGGTATATACAAGGACGTGTCAATATCAACTGACCAAACTCTTATGCAGCGGGAGTGTTATCAGCGTGTTCGGGCCGAACTAGTTCGCAGAAAAACTGCTGGTGAGACAAATTTGTTTATTAAATTTAAAAACGGTGTCCCCTCTATAAGCAAATCAAAAAACTAATTTTGAAAGTTGGTCATATCAACATACGCTCCCTTGTAGCAAATTTTAATGAGTTTAAAGATTTTATACTCGATTCTGATTTTGACATTGTGGCAGTATCTGAAACGTGGTTAAGCCCTGATTTTCCTAATACTCATGTGAACATAAAAAACTATAATATTCTTAGACTGGATAGGCCGACAAGAGGTGGTGGTTTAGCTATATATGCTAAGAAGTTTGTTAAATTTAAGAATGTAGTATCGTATATCAGTGAAATTGGTTTAGAGCAAATTTTTACTGTTCTTAATTTTAATAATAAAAATTTAGGGTTGTGTGTAGTATATCGGCCACCCAACATTAGCGTTGGGGCCATGTATGGATTGTCTGAGGGTCTTGAGCAGTTATATTTTGAAACTCAATCTCTCATTTTAATGGGAGATGTTAATATAAATTTATTAAATGACACCTCGGTCGATTCTTATAGGTTTAATGCTTTCATTGATCAGTTCAACATGGATCAAGTTATAGGTGAGCCTACTAGAATTACAGAGCGCGGCCAGTCTCTCATTGACGTGATATGTGTAAGCAGAGATCTTCACCTGCAATCTTCTTCAACTGCTGATCTGTTGTGTAATAGTGATCACATGTTTGTTATCTGTACGCTTGATTTTGAAGTACCCGTTAGGGAATCAAGAACAATCGTATATCGCGATTTCAGCAAGTTTGACATCAACCTATTCTCGCGTGATGCTGTTAGATTTCCATGGGAGAGTATTGACTGGTTCGAAAATGTTGATCAGAGGGTGGATGCCTTGAATGATGCTGCTTTGGCCTTGTTTGATGCACATGCTCCGCTGAGGGTATTCAAAACCAAGCGTCAATATAAGCCTTACATAACCTACACTATTAGAAAAATGATTCGTTTAAAACAAAAGGCTCATAAAAGATATCTTAAATACAGAACTGATACATCTAGACAGTATTATGTTGACATTAGAAATTTTTTAAAGCAGGCCATTAAAGCAGAAAAAAAGGCTTATGTTCGCGAAACAATCAAAGCTTGTAAATCTAACTCTAAAGCTATGTGGAAAAATTTTTCTCGTTGGGGTGTTTGTAGTAATCAAAACTCAAATGACTTACCGGATGAGTTTCAGGACCCGGATCAAATTAACAACTATTTTTTAAATGTTGTCGGTCAGTCACAGGCGAGTGATGAAGTTTTAAATTTTTTTAATAATAATCAATTTCGGAACGGCTTAGCTTTTCAGATTAAGGAGATCGACTGTCAGGATATTATGAGATGTGTTAGCAGAATTAAATCTGAGTGTTATGGTGTTGATGGTATTAACATAAAAATGATACGCTTGGTTATACCACATTGTGCGGATATAATTTGCAATATTTTCAATGACTCTGTCAGTTCAGGGACATTTCCTAATGTTTGGAAGATGGCGGATGTGATTCCACTACCTAAAGTTCGGTCTCCTGTAACTTGTAATGATTTGCGACCAATTAGCATACTTCCCGCAATGTCGAAGATATTTGAGCGAATAATTGGTCGTCAAGTTTTAGACTATATACGTGAGAATAGCATTTTGCCGTCTATTCAATCAGGCTTTCGGGAGAAGCACAGCACAACCACCGCGCTTCTGAGCGTCATGAGTGACCTTGCTACCGCCATGGACAGATCCATGTTAACGATACTTGTTCTGCTGGATCAAAGTAAAGCTTTCGATCGTGTTAATTTTGAATTATTGCTTGCCAAGCTTAAATACCTTGGATTTGATGGTGTGTCGTTGACATGGTTCAGAAGTTATCTGTGTGGTCGAAGACAGCGGGTGAAATTGCATGGCAAATGTTCAGATTTTTTGGTGACCAATAGTGGTGTTCCACAAGGGAGTATTCTTGGACCATTGTTGTTTTCTGTTTATGTATTTGACATTGTGGGATCATTCCAGCTCTCTACCATACACCTCTATGCGGACGATATCCAGGTATACTTGTCTTTTCCCCTAGCCAGTGCTGAGACTGCAATTGATGTAATAAATGGAGAGCTGTCTCAGTTTTCTTGTTGGTGTGTAAACAATGGTTTGCTCCTGAACTCTAGGAAGACGGTGGCAATGTGCATTGGCAACGAGCGCCACGGTAGTTTTGTTACTCAAGAGTTTAATGTTAAGATTAACAATGATGTTATCCCCTGGATGCATAAAGCTCGAGATCTAGGAGTAATCGTGGATTCTGAGCTAAATTTTAACGAGCATTGTGGCAATGTATGCAGGAATTCACTTTTTAAATTGCGTTCGATATACCATCTTAAACACCTGGTTGATGAGCCTACTAAACTTAAATTGGTTAAAGCTCTTATTTATCCGCATTTGGATTATTGTTTTCCGGTATATTTTTATTTTTTGTTTCATTACAATAAAATGAAGTTGCAGAGAGTGCAGAATTCTTGTATAAGGTTTGTTTGCACGGTTCCTTTTGCTGCACATGTCACTCCTTTTTTTGAGAGATTGGGTGAGCCAAAGTTGGATGTGAGATATGAGTATTTATATACTTCATTGCTACATAAGATATACCATGCTCGTGACCCTCAATATTTGTATAAGTTGTTGTGTAGACGTTCTAATGTTCATGATGTTAATGTACGTATTGATTCCTTTACTATCCCTAAGCATATGACAGCAAAATTTGAGGGCAGTTTCTCGTATATGGCCTCACTACTGCTAAATAAATGTATTGATATAATTGATTTGCCATTGGAATTATTTCAGAGACAATTGAAGCTCAGAATTTATTCATAGTGTGATTAACTTTTTACATTAATTTAAAATGAAAATTTGTTTATTCTAGTTTTAAGAGTTTTTGTTTTGTACATTCTTTCTTTATTTGTATATGCTTTTTTAAGGAAGAGTGGAAGAGTGGCATTGGCCAAATCTCTATCCTTTTTGTGCAATTGTATATATTCTACATTTTCACAATAAATCATTATTATTATTATTATTATTATTAATACCCCTTTGGCAGTAAACAGAACAAAAAACTTGTTTTTTTTTTGGAAAGGGCCCGTTCGACAAAAGTTTTGATATCAGTTATTCAGTGTACTTTGCTGTGGCCCCAGTTACTTATGAATTGTCCTGATAGCCCTGGGGTTCATACCAGGTTCACTCTCTAATGGATTCTTTAGAACCCTTAAAACTACCTGGCTCCCTGGGCACATATTGATTATCTTATTTGTATAGGCACCCAATCTGTTTAGTTTTGCACATTGCAAATACTTCCACCTGGCATATGGATATAATCTTGACCAGTGACAATAGATTCGAGTTTCTGGTCTCACTATATATTCCTGCATCACACATTGCCCGTCTGTAAACTTAGTGTTTGTATGTCGTCTTGATTGAAAATGATATGTACCTTAAAGTTTGTGTCAAATTGAAATTTGGTATGTCCCCTATAAGTAGGTACAATTTCCATCAGCCGTCGCAGTCTAGTGAATGCCGTCCGCATTAATATGTAAAATTTGTAGAAATTACTACGCGTACCGTTGGTTTGTCCACTTTTCGTATTTAACCAATAATTCTGTAAAATCTCAACCGATTTCTAAAAACGATGCATCACTTATTTGCAATGAAATAATGTGCCATTAAAATTTGAGGTTGCTAGGGATTAGGGGGATGAATATATCGAGTTGGCTTGACTGTCGAATGCTCCCCTGAAGAACAAAAATGAACGGGACTCACCGTTTTTTGAAATATTTTCCGGTTTACTAATTATAGAAGGGGTCAAGTTTTCGTTGGGTATTGATTGTCCTATTTTACAACAAACTTAATTCCTACGTGTATTGTTACTTACCACAACTTAATATAATCTCCTCCATACGTTTCTTCAGTGCCTCTTTTCCAAACACAAACAATTTATCTTTAAATAAAGTTTTTCTTCGAGAATCTGGTTTGAACTCATACCTCTGTAATATCACTTCATTCACAGGAATATTTGTATAATCTTTAATATCAGGAGGACTTGATTGATCTGCCACACTTTTAGCATAATCACTCCAATATTTAGGTAGAACGAATGGTATTTCATGAATAAGAGCCAGTAGAAATTTCACACTCAATACAATCTTCTCTATAGTAAGATGTGTACAATTTGTAGACCAATTTTCCAAATATTTTCCATTAATGATGTTCAGATTCTTTTTAACGCTTTCTGTTTCAGTCGGAGATAGTCCAGAAGATGTGCTGATGATGTCAACACTAACAAGACTAAAAATGATAATTGAAGAAAGGATCAGTTGGGGTTCAACACCAATCTATATTAAAACTTTTATCTTACAATTTCTCAATTTAGTTTTGGAACATTGAACAATAAATTAGTTTATTTAATACGAATAAAATTATCATTTCGTGGAGGATTGACTTTCTTTCCTATTAAATAGAATTTACTCCACTTCAGAATGGACTACTTCTTTAAGATGAACAAATTAGTTGTTTCCTGTTTACATTATGTGATTAAATAAATAAGTAATAAGAAAACTTTTTCATCTCACGTATTTAAATATTTTTGGTTTAAAAATGCATTTCACAGATAGCTTATAGGTATGTCAAGAGTAAAGCCATATTTAATAAATTTCGGTATTTTAAAAATATCTATATTTAAGTATTATCTAATTAGTAACATGTAATTGTACTGTTATTGTTATTCTTCAACTTTTGGTTAGTAACTACCTCAATGTTACTTTTCTCTTTAAATAAACCTAACTAATGATGATGATAATAGTTAACAACTATTTTTTTTAATATAAAAATGTACCTATGTGGAAGTGACGCATATGTTCTTTGCGTTGTTTAACATTTGCACTCCAATGTATGGACTATTTATCAATATAATTAAGTATAACTCAAAAATCTGTGGCTAATAGACTAGTTTCTGAAGCCAAATACACACAAACAAAAAGTATTACTTAATTATGTTAAATAGTTAAATACTTATTGAATGAAACTTCCACTTGAAGTAAACTCGTACAAGGGAATCAACGCAATGAAATGTTTTCATATTATAGGAAAACATTATATTATGTAATTTTCAACATAAAAAAATGTCCAAATCGTAAGTAATATCTTGAGATAAATCGTAAATAATATCTATAACTTACGGTATAATCGGAAGTAGGTATAACAATTTTAAAAATACTTGATAACGGGGATAAAGTGCCGTTTCCACTGACACTATTTAGTTCACGTACCTAAATTTACTGCCTAAGGCTCCAAAATGTATTTCGTCATTAAGATTTAAAACAACTGCAGTATTTGGTTGTAGTTGGACTCCATTATGTGAAGTATGATATTTAGAACCGCAGTCAACTAGTGATATTTGGTCATCCTATAATATCAACAAATTCTCAATGAACATACTGATTTGAAAAAATCATAACATTTCAATTAATACTACAAACACAGCTATGTGTATTTTATTAACTATGCTACAAATATAACCCCATTTTTATGTATACAGCATCAATAATTTGCACAACTAATTGATATCTGAAATATATATGGGAAGCAACTAGTTGTTATGTATCCCAACCAACTGTAAGTTATACATTGTAATCTTAAAATTATCCTATTATCAACTTACTTCAACTTTCAACAATGCATGTTTTCTACTAATGGAACTATCATTGTTTATAATTATATCACAGGCTTTACGACCGACTGTGTATTCCTTTTTTTCTGATATGCAATGAAATATATCTAAAAAATTTACCAAATCTTTATTTCCCGGTATTATAGCATCTAATGACTTACTTACCATTGCTTAAACTTTTTAAACCAAACATTTTGATGCTTAAATGCCTATTTTAGGCATAATTTGAAATTAGGACTTCGATAAATAGTTAAAGTGATTAAATATAAGAGAAAAGTGTCAATTATCTAAACCACCATAATAAAGTTTAGTACTTCCAAGTCCTTGGTCCAATCAAAAAATTTCAAAAATCAGGTATTATAATATTCAACGAATCATAACAGAAATATACGATTTGTTTATTTTTCTCAGATATATATACGCTATGGCATTATCCTTCTACAATTTCAGATCAGCTGGGCTGGTGTTGTTGTGACATATGACATGGTGACATGCTCACTTGCATTTTTGTTATAAAAGGAACATCAAACCACAGAAATCTTCTATATATATATATATATATATACTCTAGAATGATAATCCCGTAGTACAAAAATGTAACCAAAAGTGTAGAGCTGTCCATAATGCGCATGATCACCAGTAACTTATTTTTCAACAGGACCGGCTTTGATTAAATGTAATATTACTGTTATAGGTATATTTAAAATTAAATTTTCCCATTTGGTAACATTCAAATAAAAAAATGGAATAAAGGAATTTAAGAAATAAAAAATTACATTAAATATCTAAATACTTTATTGTCTAACAGGTACAACCCAATAATAATAAATCTAAGCAGAAACGAGAAATAAGTAAAAATTCTAATACTGGAAAATATCTTAAGGACTTGAGCATTCTAATTATTTATTTTATTATTATATAATGTTTGTTTGTTTATACAACCACTTTAGGGTCTTACCTCTCTACAGCGTTCAAAGAAGGGGTGCAAGAAACAGTGACTTCACAAATATTTTCCGTGTCCATGTAAACCACTTCCATATCATCCGTACTACTCGCAATAGTATTTTGTGACAAAACATGGTTGGTAGAACTTTTATTCTCAGCAATTTCATGGAGGATTCTATAATTAAGTATATTCCAGTTTAACAACAGAATTCAAACGAACTTTGTATACCTACACAACGTAGGAAATATATTCTTGACATACATATCATGCATTTTTGACAGACTGCTATTAAGTAAACAGTATCTTGATATCAAACGATTAAGAATTTAACTTTCACTCTCATTTACATAATCTCTTCTTTTCAACAAAAGTTTGGGAACTGCATCGGGTACGAGGGTGATCCTCTTGCCGTCTTCTCTACAAATAATATCTTCTGCAGCGAAATGCTTACTGCATATGACATTCCCATCACATACATTTTCTGTACTAGGATCCCAATGCCCGCATCCAAACATCATGTCTTTTTTTTGTCAAGCTAAAAATGAGTATCATGTCAATGGTATCATATTGACTCAAACTGAGACTGTTAGAAACCCGAAACAATAACTTACTGAAAATATTTAATACCAGGAATGAGACCTTCATTTTTACACCACAACACTATACACCTCATTGTTTGTTAAATAAACGAACTAAAACCAAAATAACAAATATTAAAAACAATTTTAATCACAAATAGGTATATCTATCAACAATTAAAATATACCACGAATAAAACCATAACTCAATTATAAAACCTATCTGAATTGTTGTGAAGCCGACTCTGACAGATATTCCCACTACGAGAAACGTCTTTGCGAAAACAGACGCTGTTGCGAAATCTCCTAAATTTAATAAGATTTGGAAAAAAATGTTTCGTTCATATTGCTGAAAACTACACAGTATGCAATTTTACCGATAACATTTAATTATTTGATTTTGTCAAGCAGTTTCGTATGACGCAACATATGGATTTATTTATAAAACAGATATGTCGCATAAATTCAGTGACGCGAACGACAAAATAGTTTTAAATATGGCAGCTCTGTACTGAAAATAAGTTACTGAGGAGCATGCGTAGTTCGTGAAAACTCTGCATACCCGTTACACTTTTTGGTATTCGGCTGGATTTAATTAGCATTCTAGAGTACATATATAATATAAGATTTCTATGCCTCAAACTGTCAAAATTATATATCATATTGGGTATGAAACTTAGATGAGCAAAGAGAGGCGATACCGCACGTTCGTATCTGAATGCATTGCAAGTGTTACGCTTTTAATGCGGCGGCCATTTTTTATGTGCCGAAAAACAGAAAACTACGTGTGCATTTTTGATGATTTTATTTGTGAAAATTGGGAATAGAAATTTATTTTGTATATTAATAAAATGTTAGGTTGTGTGGTATTTGGACGCCCAAGTCGCAGTGAACAAGAGGAGTCCAGAATTTCATTTCATAGGTAAAACTTAGAATGATGTATCAAGTCTCTTCTAGTTTTTATTAGTTTTTAATAATTAAAAGTAATCTTTAGGCTATTATCTTTTAGTATGTAGTATAACAGGTTTCAGTTTACCGAATTAAAACTGTTTGATACAACAATTCATTTAAAATCAACATGATAAAGCATTATTTTTTGATAGAAACCTCTATAGATGTTTACTTTATCAGGGGCGTAGACATTTTATTTTTCAAGAAAATTTGTTTTTTACCACAGATCTAGGAGTTTCTAGATCTGTGTTTTTTACACATTTTTGCATTAAAAGTGAATAAAATAATGTCACTTTAGCTTTTTTAATTATTTCAATCTTTAGAACAACATGCACTAGATAGCCTAGCAAATCACATAATATACTTTTTAATAAAATCTATTTGTGTCAAATATCTTAATGTTCGTGTATATTTCATAACTAAACTACAGTCTTAAAAATTAGATCCCATTCTCGAAATCAATTTACAAAACTCATTCTATTTAAAGGACAATAAAAGCGTTGTGTATTGGTGTTGTGTCTACTGCAGTACCTATATTGTTAATTTTATGTTTGTATTGTTCAATAAATACAATGTATTAACATATTATGTTGTTTCATTTATCAATTAACTTATCTATATTGCATATCCAGCTCACAGATTATCACTAACCGAAAAATTAGCATTATATAATATGATAATTAGATTTGTGAACAAACTACCAATCAAAGAAATAAATGATGGATTGAAGATATTTAAGAATAAAGTTAGGAAATTACTAGTGGAACTAGAACCATATCAATTGGCGGATTATTTTGATATGTAGTTATCAATTTTTTTTTTTTTTTCTCTTTTTTGACGTCGTTTCATTTATTTGTATGATCGTGTGATTGTGGATATGTAGGTACATTTATTTGAAATAAAGAATTGTTATTATTATTATTATTAATATATCCACATGCCCATATCTTTTTTTTTATTAAAACTATTAATCATCAAAATTAAATAAAATTTCAAAAAAATATCACATAAGTTATTTATGTTACGCCTCTGAATCTAAGGGATATGTGCTAGGTGGTAACACAACGACCGGCACAGTTACGGGTCCACTCTCTTTTCTTGTCTAAGGTATGAAACAATTTGAGGTTAATATCACAAGCGTCTAGAGTCCGACTATGGTCTTTCCAACCGACCAATCAACGCCGCTTTAAAGCGCGGGAATTTTAAAAATAAATGAGTTAGAAATAGAATGCAGACGTTGTTATGGAAAGTAAAAGGTGATACGTATTACCACAGTTTAACAATAAGGTATAAACTATGGTATTACAAGCATCCAGAGTGTAACAATTACTAAACTACTAAACCCAGGTTAATTTACTTTTACAGGTTTAGATTTTGTTTTGAGTAATGCAAAATACAATAGTATATAAACGGAAAACCTGATACTTTGTTTGCAGAATCTGTTTTGAAATATTATGTGCAAACATAATATATAGCAATTCATAATATACTTATATAATTGCGCATATATTACAAAATTGTACCATGCAAAGCGCAGCCAAGGACAAGTGACAAGACAAAAGCAAAAGACACGTGTCCAGTGACCAGATAAAAATAGTAAAAATAATGAGAGAGCACATTCTTTTTGATAGCGATGGGCACGGGCGATCTCTCTTGAAATCAATTTAGTCAACATCGATTAAGGCCATTATTTCATTTCGTAACATATTTTCTCTAAAATTCAGTTCCTTGCAAATTACTGGCAAAATCTATTTAAGTACTTGCAACATTACTGGCAAACCCTTTGATTCCTTGGAAATGCAAGTAATTACCTGCAAATCGCCAACTATGAATATCCCTTGTATTTTTTTTTATAGTAGTCCCCTTTCTGTGGAATAATTTGAGCCTACAGTGAGAATGCTAAAACCCGAATCCCTACCAATCCACACACACTAATCCGCAGCTATTTTATTTGAAACGACCAAACCACCCCCGTAACCTGTCTTTCCAATTTTTAATTTGTTTACCAATAGCATTGTTAAAGAGAATGCCAATAGTAATAGTTCTTCCTCGAAAACAATTTCACCTTAATGAGAAGACGTCACTAGGGATGGCAAAATAAATAAATATATCGATATATTCAATCAAAAGATATATCGAAACTATATATCGATACACTCGATATATCGAATGAAAAATATCGATATTTTATATATATATCGATATATTTGCTATATTTTATTTTAGAGTGGATTGTAGTTGTAAATTAATTTCAAATTTTAAAGATTCAAATAAATAAATAAAATAGTATTCATTAAAATTTATTTGCCTGAAAATACATTTGCATTCCAAACAAACGAAAGAATATTCTTTAGAAATAATTACATCAGGTTATGAACAGAACAGAACTTAGAAATAATAATTTTGATAATCTATTTCCAGTTAGACGATTTCGATTTTTTGTTGTGTGGGTCGACTGCTACGGCAACACAACAAGGACCTTTAAGTTTTAAACCTGTGTATGTAAGCTACTTTCTTTCGCTACTGATTTCAGGATCCAAACGTGTTTGGATTCACATGTTCTTTCGCTAAAAACGCATTTTCTGATTCATCCCCACTTTAGCGCCCATCGCGATCCGGATACGTAATCCGCTTGCCTCTTTTAGGTAAACTTATCGAGCCTTCAGAAATCCAACAAATCCTGACTAATAAATCCGGACCAAGAAAACTAGCGAAAGAAAGCAGCTGTAGCAGATACATTTATTTTGATAATGTACCGATATATCGTGTTGTATATATCGATATTTGTTTCGAGATATCGAAAGAAATATATCGACTAAAATATATCGATATATTAAAAAAATATATCGATATTTTTAATATATCGATATATCGTTGCCATCCCTAGACGTCACACCCTTTCGTAGGTATAAATCCTATAATCCTTCATAATATAATATATTATATTATACAAACCACACATATTTTTTTATAAAACTAATAGTTATATTAGTTAATCTCGTATCAGTAACTTGCCTTAAGTAAAAGGGAGGGTAGCGAGATATTTTTTAAGGGCGGCCAGCGATTATTATTTGGTAACCTAAAAATTTTTAGACAAATTGAAAATTGAACTTTATTAAAGGGCGGGAGATGCCCACATGTGCAAGCGCGTGTCGATGCGATCATGGCATAGAATAATAAATACTATAAGAAGCTCCACTAGACGCTGACAACGGTATTCCCAGCTACATTTCTGGCCCGCTACTATGTTATACTATATCTATATATCCTATAAGATATGTGCGCTCACCAACAATTTGAAGTGGTTGTAGAAAGTGCGGCGAATTGCTTTTAAGACAGAGAGATCAAAGGTACCGACACGAGGTGAAGTAACTGTATATAAACTGTGATCACGGTATTAAAGTACCTGGTTGCGTGGATAGAGGTTGGATGGTTGGATGGTGCTCCCGGCCGAGTCGGTAGACTTGCCTATGCGAAGTAGTTATTGACTACATAGTCGTAGGTGCTGGCATCTGGCAGTCGATGACCGTGGTTCGGAGTCCACGCTAAACTGTAGGCCTAAGAATTTTCACAAATATATAAAACTAAAGAAATTACCTAGTTGTAGAGGCCAATAATATAGAGAGAGAGAGATAGAGAGAACTTTATTACAGGGGCGCGAGATGCCCACATGTTCAAACACCTCTCGGTCGTGATGACGGTAGTCCAGTACCTGATGTCGCGGCCAGAGATTGGATGGGTGGACGGTGCTCCGGCCGAGTCGGTAGACTGCCTATGCCAAGTAGTTATGGACTACTTGGGTGCTGGCGGCTGGCAGTGGATGACCGTGGTTCGCGAATTCCACGCTAAATTGTAGGTCCATAATTACGCTGGATGTATGTCAAATCCATGACAATATGTCAATTAAACGAAAAGAAATAGCTAATATTGAAAGCACAATGTATAGTGTATCCAAAGTCAATGTAAAAGGGCATCGAATATAGCGTTTTTTGATACATTTCTCCCTCGTATATAAGACGTATAATAAATCATGCCTGCCCAAGGATACCGACAGTAATAAAAATAACTACAGTGACTGGAAAAAGTATTGCGTTAATGATTAATCAAAAAAAAAAAAAAAAGGATTAGGATAAATATATGAATGAAACAAATAGTTTTTGGCAACCTGTTATTTTCTCAGATTAATTTAAATATAATCGGATGGACATCATATGGTATGGCGTAGACTTAATGTGGAATTTAAACAAGAAAATTTGTGCCGACAGTAAAATACGGTAGCAGAATATTGTAACCATGAGCGGTTCAACAGTTTTTCTTATAGATTAATAAAATGAAATCAAATTAGATAATAATTTTTAATAAAATTTCAAGTGGATGAAACTTTTTGCAGTCACTGTATCAGACACGGCCAGTATACGACACGAGCGGAACACGTTGGGAGTTTAAGATTTAGGTACATGTGCAAAGCCAGCGTCTTCTTATCTTATCTCATTAAATGCGTTTAATGAAATTGTTGCAGAAGCAAAACTAAGGCGCACTGTGTACTCGTTTAACTCTAGAGTGAATAATTGTATAGCAGCAATTGGTGGACATTTTGAAAAATAATTATTTGTTATTGATTTTGTTAAAATTACTTATTTTTGTTAAATATTAATTGTGTTAAATTTATTTAATTCTGTTGAGTTTATTTGGATATTGAAATACAGTTTGCTAACGAAAAGTTTTCCAAAATTTTATTAATGCTGTGTACTAAGGACCAGTTTTGTTCTAAAATTCGAATTTTACCGAGTGTTAACAACATGTCAACATATTCGGAATTAGTATACTGGATTTTAAATAGGTGACGCCGAATTAGGTAAAAATAAAAAACTTAAATATAAAAATTACCAAAAACAATTTAAAAGGATAACGACGAATTACATACGAAAAAACACTGATTTTAACAAATTTAACAAATATCATTTTGACAATCATTACAAAAGTAAATAATATATACTAAAATTTTCAAACTCAAATTTCTCGAAAACCTTTAAGTTTTTCGAGAAAAATCAAGTATGCCTTTCTTATGTAGAAAACTTAATTTTATCACAGGTTATTATTAAGGCAAGGGTTCCTTCCGTTTATCCGCCTATGGTCATTCTTTTTTATTCAATTTCATGTCAGTTTACGATATTGAACTAGGTGAATAAATATGCTACATTTGATTAATTTATCTTTAATCGTTTCGAAAATATTTCAGAAAAATCGATCTCAGGCAGTCATCTTTAACACCCTGTATCTTTGTAAATAAAGACTTTTAGAAAAATTACAATTTAGTTTTTTTTTCATGATTAGACGTCCCCAATTCGCTCAGAAATTTTGAACACCTATTTAGAAACACCTTGTATAACCGATTTAATATTACATAAATATTAATTATTGATTGATAGTCCACGGTATAAAAGTAAATTTTTAACAAAATTCAATCTAAATCTAATGTTAATCTCAACTACACATACATGATATCGTTTTATTATGTTATTATGAATTATTCAAATAATATAAATTTCCTAATTATTTTTCATTCATTAGGTACCTATTTTAAGCCATTAATATATTTTGTAAAAGTAGAGTATTACGTGAATAATGCTATTTCAATTTTTACATAAGTATTCTTAGGTATAGACTGTCGTGCTTTTTAACATCCGCTTTATGTCATTTGCACATACCTACATATCTACGTACCTATAAAAAATGTTGATTATGTACATTTTTGATTTTTACTAAATATTATACTGAATTTTTGTGACCTTTTACATTTTCATAATTTATTCAATACTAATGTAATTCAGATTCTGCGCAAATTTTCAGATTTAGATAAGCATTATACTTATACCAGACGGCTCATTCATGTTTTTGGATATCAAAACATGATTAATCAAGGCCCAAACAAGATTAGGCTTATTAAGATTATCTGACTCTGACGTGGAAAATACCACGACATTATGGTCAAATGATTATATTTATAGCCTTTATTTTGACGGATATTATTTTATAAAGATATATACAGCGGATGCCAAATAAAAGTGCGCTCAAGTGATCTAACTCTAAAATTTTCTTTCAATGACTCGATTTTCACTCGGCCCACATGTGGCTGAGTTTGTAACGTCTCTGAAAGAAAACCTCGAAAGCCGAAAACTGGAAATAAACTACATAGCTTCTATAATTTCCGTCGACGATGATTTTGCATGATTTCACATTATTTTTAATGATTTCACTTGTGGACCTATCTAAGAGTGTATATCAATGCATAATAAGGAAGAACAAGGTATAGCCTGGTATTCTGATAAGCTCATAATAGGAGCGACGCTCTGCTAATTTAAACAAACTCCTCTTGTGTCATTTGCTTCATAAAATTATTTAAGGGTGTCCCAAAATTAACGTAAGATTATTTGAATTTGCCGCCATTTATGCAGTAAAGTGTTGGCAACCCTAAAGACAAAACAAATCGACAGCTGACAGTTTAGGGTTAAAAAAAATGGAGCGTTATACGATAGAACAACGTGTCTTCATTATTTGACAATATTTCAAAAATAATGAAAGCTTGGCGGCCGCAGTTCGAAAATAAAATACAGAATATGGTCGGAATAGTGTTTTAACTTCATCAAATGTGAAGAGATTAATTGAAAAATTCCTGGAGACAGGATCAGTTGGAGACGCCAAACACACTGGTCGTCCAAAAACAAGCCGTTCAAATGTCAATATCGAAGCAGTGCGTGAGAGTGTCGATGACAAACCAGGAACCTCAATTCGGCGTCGTGGAGAAGAATTGCAAATTGCAAGACGCCTTGTACAGCGTATACGCACTAAAGATCTGTGTCTCCATGCTTACACAATTCAATTAACACAACAACGGAAGCTTAATGACCATGCACACCGAAGAGAATTTGCATAATGGATTATTCAGCATCAACAAATGGATGCTGATTTTGCGAGCAAAATCATCCTAAGCGACGAAGCATTGATGGGTTTGTTAATCGCCAAAACAAATGCATCCACAACGTGTCACTGTTTGGTGTCGATTTTGGGCTGGAGGCATAATTGGACCATACTTTTTTCAAAATGAGACTGGTCAAGCATGCAGTGACTGTTACTGGTGCTCAATATCGCGACATGAGATTTCTAGGTCGTGTACTCTCTCGTTTCGGTGATCAGAATTGGCCCCCTAGATCGTGTGATTTAAGACCATTAGATTTCTTTTTATGGGGTTATTTAAAATCACAGGTCTATGTCAACAGGCGCACAACCACGCTTGCATTAAAGAAGGAGATTCAACGCTGCATCAACGAAATTCAGCCACATTTATGCAGAATGGTCATGGAAAATTTCGACAAACGAGTGCGTATGTATATGCAAAGCCGTGGAGGCCATTTGCCCGATGTGTTATTCCATAAATAACCCTATCCTACGTGTTTTATAATTCAATAAAAAACTTACAATCAAAAGACTAACATCTGTGTGTACTATTTAATTCAAGTCTTGCGTTAATTTTGGGATACCCTTATATCCAAGCAAATATTCTTTGTTTTTGACACGTAAGATCGACGAATCAAATGTTTGTGGAAGTGACGTGTTAAATTTGATCATTTTTCAACATTGATTCATAACTTAAAAGGAGGCTCTCATTGAGTTGCTGGATATTATGCATAATTACAGGTAAGTATCTAATTAATTAAAAGAAACATTGGTGGTTCAAAAACATGCTTTTCATACGAATTATTTCTCTTAAATTAAGCTAAACTTAAATTGTACAGCCTAACATTAATTAATAATTAGGAACTTACCTACTATGAGGTTGATTTTTCTTAGTTAGTTTTTGGGATGACCTTTATAAATTTCAGTCTCGGATGCCAAGGTTAGTTTGTTTCTATCTAGTAAAATTAAATGTTTCTATTTAAAAGTCTCCAATGTCTTAACACGAATACATACCTAATAATATGTTACGTGTAAATTGTAAATACCAAAATTTCAATGTAATCTATGTGATCTAAATTTGTTTAAATACATAGGTATATTTCAATTTTCAATCAAAGCAATACCACAGCCTTCTCTAGACAAGCCATTAACAGATAATGGCAACACCGCAATACGGTTAGTAAACCACTCTACTTTACATACCTATTCGGCCGGTGAGTGGTCGCAACGAAATCGCGGTGTTGCCATTATATGCTTCTTGGCTTGGCCCAAGTATAATTTATTTAAAATTCCACAGAATGAAAACATAGTTGTTACATTATGTGTTAGTCAATAATACGAATATATTAAACGTAAATAAACACTTGCCAAGAGGCAATATCACAGTCTAAAAATTCTTGAACGGAATAAAAACATTTACTTATTTGTAAAAAAATTCTCAGCTCTAGTCTGACCTTCATATTTTTGAAATTCTCTATTTTTAAAATGTTCACATAGATGCCCAGGAATTTAGTGCTAGTGACATTTTCAATACACTTATGTTCCATTCGTAACGCACCGAGAACATCAGGCAAGTCATTTATGTATATGTTGAACAATGTTGGGGATAAGCACGAACCCTGCGGTGCTCCTCTACCGAAAACTGCCGGGCCAGATCGGGCACCATCAATCACTATCTATCCTTTCAGCGGCGTTTCCCCTTATTCCCATAGCATTCAGTTTCAGCAGCAAAACTTCGTGTGCAATTGTGTCAAAAGCTTTACTTATATCAAAGAAATGACCAAGTACCTAATCTCTGTTATTAAGGCCATAGTAGGCATAATTTAAAGCTTGACTTAGGGCAGAGTCTGATGAAGCCATTCTAACTATGAGAAAGTAGCTTATATTTCTCGAGATATTCTGTTAATCGGGTATTATATACCCTTTCAAATATCTTACTATTTGGTTTTGCAATGCTTAAGCCCTATAATTGTTTAAATCCTTTGGGTCGCCTTTATTTTTGAATATTGGAATTATTTTTGATTGCTTAAGACGCTTGGGAAAAACACCTTCTTCAAAACTTTTACGATAACAGCCAAAATTATGTTTCCCGGTATATCATCTATTTTACTTGCCTTTTTTGTGCAGACTTTCAATGTTATTCCTGCAACTTCATTTGTTGTCGTAGGCTAAAGGAAAAATGACACCTGTTAAATATTTAAGATTGTGCGCTGATTTTCAGAGTTGGGCGGACTCCTACTAGTAGATAAACTGATATATCAGTTGTTAAATGTATTGGCGATATCAATTGATGTTTTGCTCGTTGTCAAAAATTTCGCGAATATTGGTTTTACTGGTTTCTGAAGTTTTACGTTTCTCGTTCACAATCCTCCAACTCTCTTGACTAATATTAGCACTAGCTATCCTGTTATTTTAGGTTCTTTTTGCAGTCTTAATTTTCTGTATATATATTTGTTGGTATACGTTTTTAAGTTTTTTGATCAATGCAGCCATCTCGCTAGATAAATAACGCAGTTCGCCAGTCATGCACGTTTTATTTTGTTTAATAATATGCTTTGGTTTATAAATCGACAAAGTAAATGTACAATAATTAATACATTGGAAATTTTGACATAAAATATATCAAATAAGTTTTCCGTACTTAAACATGCAAAGATAACCAATGAACTCTAACTACTTCACCCCTAAACAGTGCTATATTATTTGCGCTAAATGACCATTTAAGTTTTATATTATGATTCTGGGAAACTTCATTCGTTAAGCAATCCAAAGATATAACCTGATAAGTGTGATCAGAAATGGTGTTTGCGTTAACTATTATTGTTTTATATTCCTTAATATTAGTAAATTACATGTAGCACTTAGTTCGTTATTCGTGTAGGTTCAAAGATTGTTTGACGCAAATTATATTCTCGCAGTCGGCTGATCAAGGCTTTATTTTTTGAATCCAGATTGATGTTAAAATGACCACAAATTACGACTTCTTTATTTATAAGATTTAATCGTTCAAGTGCCTCGGAACAGGAGTAAATAAAATCTTCTTGTCTAAAGAAGGCTATGCATATAGGTAAAACTTATATGATTTTAAATGAAAAACCTTCCACTTTATTGTAATTTTCATTTTTTGACCGAATAAATAAATAGACGTTCCTGTTATTATTATTATTTCGTTTATTAAATATATACTTAATAATAATTCATTTATTTTTGCAATAAAAAAAATACAAACTACAAAATGTTGTATATTATTTATAAATGTTCTGACATTGCAAAAAAGGAGACTAAATCAATTTAAAATTGTTTAAAGTCAGTCCCCGATTTAGATATAAAATATATCCGTATCCTACCAAATACACTCCAGGTTTATATAATATAAATTATTAAAGTATGAATAAACACTTCCTCCCACAGAACCACAATAAAACTAATTTCAATAATAGTAAATTGAGAAAAAAGAAAAAAAAACAATTGAGAAAAAAAAAATAATAATAATAATTCACAACCAAGCAAAGCAAATAAGAGCATCAATCAAACGAAAAAGTCATCACCCCTTCCACACCCCCAACACTATTCAATTTCCATAAGAAAGGCCCCGTACTTACGTTTGAATGATTTTGGTTTTAAGAGTTTTATATTGTTCGGTATGCTATTATATAAATTATAAATATTGTAAGAATATGATATCTGGAAAATTGCTGTTTGATGAGCCGGTGGAGAGATTAAACCCTTAAATCGTAAATTGACATTATGTACATCCGTACGATACCGAATTTTTTCTACAAAATATGGAGAGCAAGAATTACTTTGTGAAATAATATTCATGTATGTTTATTATAAAAATAGAATAAAATGTAAAATATCGTGTGGTTTTATTTTCCCACTTGAATTTTAATTTTAAACAACATCAAAAGTGTTGGATCGTCCGCATATTGGCAAATTGAACCATATTTATTATTTTTGATTGCTATGGGAAAAAATTAGTTAGCAAACAAAAACCAGCAAAAACAATTTCAGATAAGAAGTTGATGGCAAATTTCTAAACTGTATGTTTTAGTAATAAATACCCTTTTTGCTTTGGATACCTTCAATAAAAACGTTTGGGACACCCTGTAGTAAGATGTTGTTTTTTAGCAATTTCTAAAATTATTTTTTTTTGTGTCTGTCGTTGCATTCGCATCTTACTTGATTCAATCGATTTAGCGTCCTTTCAGCTAACATGCCTGTACTACATTATACACCCGGTAAAGGATTAAGATTCTGTTTTCTTCGTGAATCTATAATATAAATTTAGGACGAAATTATGTAAAATCGAACAGATTTGTATATGACCTTAAAATATTTTGAATACATATAATTTTACATCATTCAATAGGTTGTTGTGTAATTTTTATAATAATATTTGATATTCACTAATAATTCTTCAGATTATGGTCCCATGTGTAGGTATAAACGATTAGTTGGGGGTTTCTCCTATAAATATCTTGTTTTTTGCTTTTTTGGCTATCATTGATCTTCTATCGATTAGATACATATTAAGTGATAGTTACAAAGCATCCGTGAAACTAAAATGTTCAAATTGGTAAGAAAAAAGTGTTAAATCAATGTGCACCTTTAACCTTTTAAAGTAGAATAAAATCTAAAACAAGATTTTTTTTAATTTCTCAACTTAATAGGTAATATTAGTATTCTCAGGATATCATAAAAACAGTGATAATTCGCCTCTGAGGTAGAACTCGTCTGGGGATAAAACATAAATCTGCTTAAACATGACAAAATTTAAAAAAGTGTATAGAGCCATTATGTTCAGGATCCAATTATCGACATTTTGGAATTGGAATTTATTTTGATTTAAGTCGTTGTTAATTTAGTAATGAGTGTAAGATATCACAAAAATATTCTATATATTTGATTCAAATATATTGATAAATTTGTATACACATTATAGTAGACAAAAAAATCTGGACCAGAAACCAGAAATGTATGAATATTACCAAATTTGCTTTTATAAAGCCGGCATTGTATTTTTTTGGTTGCAAAACCTATAATATCGTATAAGAGCCGTATGCGTATGAGTATATACCTACTACTCTAACTTAAAATCTATTTTTATAGAAACATTGGTTTTGCATAATTCGAGCGTTAAATTTATACTATCCAACAGTTTCACTTGTTCACTTTGATTACATGCCAGGCATGTTTCGGAATACTCCAAATTCCATCTTCAGTGGCCGACCTTATAAATCTTTCATTATTTTTATATTTATCAAATCTTACAATGAAAATAGAAAGTAAGTCCTGATATTGATCACAATCATATGCATATCCTTATATCACATTTTTTCTTTTAAACATCTAAAATAACATTCAAACTCAAAAGTTGTTTATCAAACAAAATGGAGCTTAGTTAGAAAATAATCGTATTTTGTGGAGAAAACGTGAGTTTTATTCCTATATTAAATCACTCCTTGGGACGGGAGATGCCCACATGTTCAAACAGCTCTCGGTGCGATCACGGCAGTCAAGTACCTGATGGCGCGGAGAGTGATTGGATGAGTGGACGGTGCTTCCACAATCCATAGTTTTGCAATCATTTGAATAAGAGCGTATCTAATAATTATTTACCTAACAACGGCGGAAAGTAGACTTTTCCGCACGCGACGATAGTTGACCAAACGACGCGCAGTGGAAAAAAATACTTTCCGCATGTGTTAGGTACCCAGTCTTTCCTCAAGTTTCGCAAAACCGAAGGTGCAGTCTTTGGCAAAACTATAGAAATAACTCACAATAATTGAAAATACGTTGTTATTACCAGAGAAAAAGACCCATAATGTTAATAAATTAGCTTAAGTTTGTAGTTTAATACATCTGAAAAAGTGTGCTGTAAAGTTAGTTTTCCGCACTGTTTAATATTGTTTTATTATATTATTGTTTAATATTGCTATAACTAATATAAAGTCAGATAATCAGTGCTAGATTTGTCATAAATCATAAATATTAATGATTGTTTAGCCACATTAAAATAAGAAGTACTTATATAGCTGTTTATCTAGCAAACAATGATAACCTGTTCAAATTTTCGATTTTAAGTTCATTTATCTTTTTTCCCTTATGGCACACTAATAATAACTGACATTATTATGACAAAAGACATATTTGACACATTTTTCAATTGTTGTTACCTGATTTGTCAGTTTGATATTTATAGCAATATTAAAAACATTGCGGAAAAGTGCACTTTACCTCACGCTTGTAGGAAAAACATGTTTTTAGTCTTTACACAATATTTGAAAATAATTATTGTTTATTAAATTTATAAGCGTTCTTTATTAGATACGGAACCCTAAATAAAAACTATTTTTAAATACTGGAAAATCTTGTGTGATCTAATGTTTTTCCCCAAATTTTAATTTTTTCGCAATTGATTTTATTAAGGCCATGAAACCTATGTTTACAAAATTTACAGACAACTTTTCTCGACACTCATATAAAAACATCTTCTTTTTGTTGAAAAAATTGCTGAAGATAGTAAATAGGAAAGTCTAAATCAGAGATCTGTTTAATTATTCCTTTGACCCGTAAGCGTTAAATGCTGACGTATATTGTTGTATCGACGAACTTTGCTTCGAAATAAAACAACAAACTTGAATTATTTTCTGACTACATATTATGAATATTTTTTAATTTTAATTAAAAGTTATGTCGGGCAATTTTTTTTTTGGTATGTCTATGTAGATGAATATGTTTCATTATTAATTTATTATTCTTCTTAAACACAACAGGATACATTTAAATTGCATTGAAATTTCTTTTAGATACTTGTCGCAGTTCTCTTCACAGCTGCCTATGGTGCACCACAAGGTTACTACAATAATGCATACCCTACAGAGAAACAAGTAGCAATTTTGCGTTACGACAGCGATATTAGTCCAGATGGTAGTTACAACTATGCGTAAGTATTTATTAGAAATGTAATTCAAATTATGATATTTTTTAAATTTTATTTAAGATTCTCAAATTAATACCAATCACAAGTAAAAAAACATCCGTATTTAAATTCAATGGAAAATATAGCTCTAGACAAAACAAATTTGAGCAAGGAAATAGATAGATTGACTAGATTATTTTATTGCAATAATTGCCTATCAGTATATTTCTTACGAAAACGTATGGATTATGTCAGCATTATTTTAAACAGAACAAAACACCAAAATTGACATTGCTAGAAATTATCCATTGTTGTTGATGCTTAGTTTCATTAATTTTCGGCACGCAATAATAGATGAAGTTTTCAGCGAAAAGTGTACCGAACCAAAGTTGTATAATAATAATAATAATAATAATAATAATTGCTTTATTGCCCAACAGTATTACATACCATTAACAGAGCACATTTAAAAAATATGATTATAACTATAAACACCACCACACACCACGATACTTAATAAGAATCATTCAATACTCATAAGAAAAAGAAAAAAGAAAAAGAGAAATATATCATTCTTAAAAAATATACATTAACAACATCTTAACCTACTAAATCTTACTATAAAATGAGGTAATCAAAAACCATGTTTTACATACATTGAGAAAAATAAATTAGCTTCGAAAATAATCAGTAAGATGACTGACTCAACATTAATGTGACTGACCTTCTAACTAATGTCAGTGACTCAGAATAAATATCACAGCAGTCAGCAACAGAGTTAAAATTATCGCACATTGTGTATATGGGTGACCTTTCGTATATGTTACTCCTCGCTCTCACATTATAAAACGGAAAATTATATCTTGAATTGATTCTAGGAATCAAATATATCCATTATTGTATCATCTGTTATCATATCAGTTTCCCTGTCACCGAAATCCTCAGAAATTTCATCTCACTAGAGATATATGACTAGACGCGTCAATATCCGAACTACTTGTGCTCACTTTTCTTCTTTTTGTTGTATTTTTTGGTTGATCATTTGCCGGAAAGACTTGCTTTAAAAATCGCTTTTGGTTCCTTTCATGCTGACGTTATTTTACTTAATTAGTTTCTTGGCTATTTGTAAACATCTGATGTTTTATGTTTTTTGTTTCTTCAGATCACTGGTTTTGTTACCAGAATCATTATCAAATATATAGTTGATACTCTTTCTGGTGATAATTTTTGCCTCAGTTTTCGAATTCGTGAATGAGGTGTCTCTTTTTATATTAAAATTTCAAATAGCAGTAGGGGTCGAGTGAAACATCATTTTAAAGCCTTTTTATCTGCTTTATAGCGATATTTGCCCCCATATTTCTCGAGAAAACTGCGCCAGTTAGGTTGTTGGAACCTCTAACTCTTATTAGAATATAATTAAGTTGATAAAGGGTTATTGATGTCATTGAGAGAGCCTGCGTTTCGCAAGCGGAAGGTTCTGGGTTCCAATCCAAGCTCTGGAAAAAAATGTTTTTCTAATTTTTGAATAAAGTAGTTAGTTTGTTACGTCAGTTTATTGGAAATAATGAAAATAATATGATTATATTAATAATTATTATTTAAATTTTGTTTCGTAACGGGAAAGTTTTCGAACGACACAAGCTATTTTTTTTTATAATTACGAACCATCTGGAAGAAACTAGAGATGCAATGTAAGAACACGATTAGCTTAAATATTTATAAGCATTTTAATTTCCCTGTATGGGTCACATTCAACCACTGGTTGAATTTACCCCTCCTTCACTTAGTGAATGTGCTCCATGGACACTTGATCATAAAATTATCTACAGATTTAAACTCTAATGGCACATCAAAAAAGCACAATATATTTACAGTGGATGTAAATATAATTCCGACAAAATTAAATATAAACTTACCTTTAATTACACGATATTGAGCTTTATTTTTCCTTTGGAATAAAAACTCCCTAAACGCACTCATACTAAACTGAACATATTATGTATAGGTTAGAACAATTCTTATTAATTTTCTTCAGCGCCAAATTCAAATCATGTAAAGATTCGTGAACGATGGTTGAATGCGCCCCTGGGGTGAATGTGCCCCACTGTTCCTTACCTATTAATAAAACTTGTAAAATTATCCTGGGAATGGCTTTAATCTAAACCAAATAGCAATATTTAGTTGTATAGAAAAATACTATACGAAATTAGTGTGAGAATCAATTTCAATTGCCTATTTCTGTATTATGTAAAAATGAATCAAGTGACGTATACCAATACTTATTAGAAAGCGACAGAAAATTAAATTTTACATTACAGTAGGTGTACTATTTGAATCCGGAAGGGCTTTTTGACAACACCAGGAGTATATGTGCGTATATGTAAAACTCTAATTGGTCTTGCAAAGTTTACCTGGCTAGACTAGATATACGTATTACCAAAGATTAATGTACACAAACATTAATCTTTGGTATTACAATATATGAAATGAAGGACATGTAAGAATTCTAATTTAATACCTTATACAAATTTGTTTAAATGAGAAGTTATTACTATTTACAATTAATTCAACAGCAAACTTGTAAACATGCATTTAAATGTGAATTTTATTCAATGCTTTATATATTTTTTCTGACAATGGCCCATGCTACCTGGTGATTACATTTTAGGTGTATAAATACCAAAAGTTACACAATTTGTAATTTTAGAATTTAAAAAATGTTACTAATTAACACCCGAAAGGAATCACATTATCTTATTGTTAAATTGTTCAAATATTTTTTCTTTCAGTTATGAAACTGAAAATGGAATCGGTGCTGAAGAACAAGGCGAACCAAAAAATGTCCCTGAGGGTTCAGCAGTAGTTGCACGCGGTTCTTACCATTATACCGCCCCCGACGGCCAACAGGTGGAACTACAATATGTTGCTGATGAGAACGGATTCCAACCACGAGGCTCTCACTTACCAGTACCACCTCCAATCCCACCACAAATCTTGAGATCATTGGAATACAATGCCGCACATCCTGAACCTGAAGAGAGAATCGCGAAACCAAAATACTACTTTTAAATTTTAGTATTTTTATATATTTCACTTTTTTTTTATGTATTATTATGTTTTTTATTTTTATAATAAAATGTTAGTTAGTTAGTTAGTTTCTTTCAATAAATTCCTGATATATGAATTTCGGGTTGAAGAAATGACCGACATGTTATTATTATACGGAGAGGCTAATAAAATGGAATCTAGATATACAAAGGAAAATGTCCCCAAATACCTCATCATTCAACATTTCAGAGCAGATTGCGAGAAACTGAGATTTTTTTAATTAAAAGGAATAAAGCAGGAATGCAAAGAACAATAAAGACTGTTCGTGATGAAGAAGCAATACTGCCTAATATTTTTGAAAGGTTGTTTTCGATTATGAGAACTATAGGTCAACCCATTAATTTGAGTAATAAATGTGTGGAGGATTTTGCGAGAACAACAACTGTCACAGCCTTACAAATTTATCATTGAGATGACAAGATTATCCACAACGAGTAAATTTTTTAACTGGTTTCATAAAAAATGATGCGTAGACCATAATATCACCGAACATAACGGCATAGAAGGAACACTTTGGTGGGGCCCTTTATTTTCGTTCGATCAAAGCCTTGCCGACTGCAGCTGCAAGCAGTAAACGAATTTGAAAATACGAGGCCTACTCGATTATTTAAGCGACAGAACTCTGTTATATGAGGACTACGCTGAAACGTTAATATTTTGTAGACAAACCGAAAAAAACTAAAACGGTGTTTAAAATTACGGGATTAATTAGGATGATAACATGATGATAATGAAAACATTTTTTTAAATGCTCTACAGAATTGGAAAGGGTGTTGGATTCCTGGCATTTCCAGAACAGTTTCGAATTTGCACAAAAATATTTTCCTGACAGTCTTGGGATAAGTGTCTGGTTGAAACAAATTAATATTCATTTTGTTTAAGCATTTCCCATAATTCCAATACTAACTAACTAACGTCTTTATCTTTCTCGCTAATTAAGTACTTTAAAAGACATCGAAATTGTGTAAGTGACCCTTGCATCAGATGGTAATAATTTAAAGTCTACGAACCAATTTAAGGCTATTGAGGTGCTGTGAGTACTCGCTTCGGCGGTACATACACTAAAATTGGAATGATACAGAGAAGACATGGCCCCTTCGCCAGTAGGACACGCAAAATCGTGAAGCGTTCCACATTTTTTGATCATTCGACACTTACATTATAACAATATTTCACTATAACATCAAAGACAAACTAATAAAAAATACGATTCAGGCATGACACCTTAGTTAGATGCTTTGTGCTTTTAACACGTTTTATGTTTAGTAATCTCAGACAGTCGTTTTTTACAGAAACGTAAACTGTCCTAATCCAAGGCGCTCTCAAATTGTGAATGTTCTAATACGCCGCAGAACAAGAAAAGTTCAAACCTCTGTGAGAAAGTATCTCCTATACAAACTATAACGTTAAACAAAACAGCAGTGTGGCACAAATTGAGCAGTGAACAAACAAGCAATAATAAACTGGAGGAGTATGCTGCATAAAATCCAAGAAGAAGCAAAGAAACCAACAAGAACCTTGGAAGTACTGATGATTGTTATCACCAAAGAAGAAATGCTGGCTGTTTGCTATGGAATAGCAGGAGCCCATATGGAATCAAGAAGAAGAGGTGCTGTGACAAAGTACTTGTGAAGCATATTTAACCTTAATTTTTGGAAAACTGTTGAGATAAATGTGCTCATCTGTTAATTTAGGGCATAACCTGTAGTCTTTATATTTATTGTACTGGTAGCTAAGTATATGGTTTCAATATATTTTTTGTTTGTCCTTCCGGTATCTAATTTTAGCCAGACATGTTTTGGATCATACGTCCATCATCAGTGGCTTAAGGAACCTTATTTAATTACATAAATGTGAGGGTCATATGTTTTTGTTG
This sequence comes from Apoderus coryli, assembly GCA_911728435.2. Taxonomy (NCBI): domain Eukaryota; kingdom Metazoa; phylum Arthropoda; class Insecta; order Coleoptera; family Attelabidae; genus Apoderus; species Apoderus coryli. The sequence goes on along the minus strand of OU452206.1, from coordinate 6,007,013 downwards.
ATGATTTGAACATCTATACATATCTACAAACGAGCATTACTTATTTTTAGACATAATATACTACATTATCATATGAAATTCTTGCCATTTTGTTGAAATTAAGTTAAATGTTAATATACAATAAAAACATTAATACAGTCAATTAATTCTTTTTGGTATTTTCTTTATTCTTAATATGACACCATCGAAGTTGAAACGGAAGAAATCAGGATGCTTGCTGCCGCCATTATTCGCTCTGATGCATCAAAAGTTTACGGCTCCGCGTATTTCAGCCATTAAAACAAAAAAGTTTGTATTTCATAAAAAATTGTATCTATAATAACATTTAACAAGTACAGGGTGGTCTAAATTGGACAACGATTTCTAGGAGCTAGAGAACAAGTAACCTACATGCCCCGAGCTCGAATTTTATGAAATACTGAATGTCGAAAACTGCACATGGATATTTTGAACTGTTGACAAGATACAGGGTCGTTTTCAATTTTGTGCATTTTTGATCAACCGTAACTTCTCTATTTATTAATAGTTTTGTTTTTGCCACTTTTTTAAGAGCAATCCCATGGTGTTTTGAGATTTTTTTTGTAACAAAATAGTTTTGAGCTATGACATAAACTTGTATTTTTTCTTATGTATTTTGAATATTCGTTTCTTCTCTATTCAAATACCTATATTGTGTCATTTTAATGCGTAATAATTAGATTACATTTTCGTTTAAAACTTTTGTTCTATTTTTAAATTATTTTAGATGAATTTTGCAAATCTATAATGCCGTGATCTGAATTTAACTGCTTATTAAAATAATTGCATCGTCTTACTAACATTTTTGATGTGAGCATGCTGTTTTTGAAAAAAGATTAAAAAATCAGGTCTGACTGATATAGAAACGTGTTTTGCGCAAAAATGAAGCTATTTGAGTACTGAAAATCCTTAACTAAATGCATGTGTAATTAAAATCTGTATCTTGTCGAATTTACCGTGTTCCATTTGAGAAAATCAACTTTAAATGGCGGATGACACCCAACTTTATATGTCTTTCTCACCGGAAAAATTTGTGGAGTCCTCTGTAAATATTAATTTAGATTTAAATTTACTCATTAAAGCATCTAAGGATCACTGTCTAGAAATCATCATCATCATCACTCAGCTATAGTATAGTCCACTGCTGAACATAAGCCTCTCGTTTATTTTGCCACTCTTCTCTATCTTGAGCCATTTGTATCCAATTACCACAGATTCTTTTGATGTCATCGGTCCATCGTGTGGGGGGGCGCCCTCTACTACGATAAGCTTCGAGCCTCGGGCGCCACTCCAATAGTTTTTTAGACCATCTTCCGTCAGTTCTTCTAGCTACGTGGCCGGCCCAGTTCCACTTTAAAGTGGTTATTTTTTCGATTACATCTATAACACCTGTTCTTTGGCGAATAATCTTGTTTTGTATTCGGTCTCTGAGGGAAATACCCAGAATAGCCCTCTCCATCGCCCGTTGGGTGACACGCAGTTTCTTTGCTGACTTTTTTGTAAGCGTCAATGTTTCGGCTCCGTATGTCATCACTGGCAATACGCACTGATTGTATACTTTTCGTTTTAGACTGATGGGAATATCCGACTTGAAAACATACTTTAATCTTCCAAAAGATGTCCACCCCAAGCCTACTCTCCGGAGAAGTTCGCACGTCTGGTTGTCCCGTCCTATTCGGATCTCATGACCCAAATATTTGTAGGCGGTGACCTGTTCAATAGATTTGCTTCCAACAGTTATGTTTTTACTGGGGACTAGGTTTGTCATGAATTGCGTCTTTGCAAAGTTAATTCTTAGGCCAACTTCCCTTGAAGCATTGTATAATTTTTCCAACATCATGGACGCTTGATCTATACGGTCGGTGATAAGGACGATATCGTCTGCAAATCTTAAGTTATTTAATCTTTCACCGTCTATATTTAGGCCCATTTCCCCCCATTCGATTTTCTTACAGGCATATTCGAGCAGTGTGGTGAACAGCTTTGGAGAGAGGGTATCTCCTTGACGTACACCTTGTTCTATTCGGAATGTTCTTGTGTTTTTATGTAATCTTACACACGCCGTTGCTTTCTCATATATACCCTTAATCAGTGCAATGTACCTGTAATCAATTCTGCAGTCTGTTAATGATTTGAGCATATGTTGTTGGCTGATTGAGTCAAAAGCTTTTTCATAGTCTACGAAAACAAGGATGAGAAGTTTATTATATTCTGTTGATTTTTCTGTAAGGGTCTTGATTGTATGTAAATGGTCATTTGTACCGTACCCTGCTCGAAATCCTGCCTGTTCTTTCGGCTGGTAAAAATCTAATTTTGGAGTTAGGCGTTTAGCAATGATCTTCATAAATAGTTTATACAAGTGAGATAGGAGACTAATGGGTCTGTAATTTGCTAGATTACCAATGTTCCCCTTCTTGTGCATTATTACTATAGTGGCGTTGTTCCACTTTGAAGGTGTCACTCCTTGATGTAGACATTCATTAAATAATTTACATAGGGCTTTAATAACTATGTGTCCACCTTCCTTTACTGCCTCTATAACAATTTCGTCTTCTCCTGGTGACTTATTATTCTTCATCTCAGACACCGCCTTTCTTACTTCACAGTAGGTTATGTCTGGTACATCTTCGGAGCCCTGGTTCAGTATTCTTGGGATAGGTACCTCTTCTTCATCTGGTTTTCTATAAAGTTCTTCATAGAAGTCTTCGACAATTTTTACAATTTCATCCTTGTTGGTAGTCACTTGCCCTGCTGCCTTATTTTCTAGTTTGTAGATGTTGTGTTGTCCCACTTTTAAATTTCTACGTAAAACTTTAAGACTCTTGTTGTTTTCAATCACTGTATTTATTTTCTCTGTATTAAATTTTCTGGTATCTTTTCTTATAGCCTTTGATATTTCTTTATTTAGTTGTCTTAGTTCCTCGTTGTTTGTGGTGTATTTGTTCTTTAGTTCTCTTCTTTTCGTTAGTAGCTGTTTTGTGCCTCTAGACAGTTTTTCTTCTTTTTCTCTTCTCTTTGGTTCATATCTTTTACGTGTCTCTTGCAATGCTGTACATATTTTTTCATTTAAGTTCTCAACGTCGGTTCCCAGATTTTCAATACCGTCTAAGTCATTTTTTAGAGCCTCTCTGTATTCATCGGAGTTATCTATGGGATTCCATCCTAGGTTTCGTACTTTCGATAACAGCTTAGATCTTTCTCTCTTTATATTGATTTCTATTATTGCTCTTACCATTCTGTGATCACTACCAATTGAGATACTATTAAGAACCTGGACGTCATGCACTATATGCTTGTTATCCGAGACGGTGTAATCTATCTCGTTCTTGGTAGTACCGTCTGGGCTTGCCCAAGTCCATTTTCTATTTGGCTTTTTCTTGAAAAAGGAGTTCATCGCAAATAGGTTGTGCTGCAATAAGTAGTCTAAAAGCATAGTTCCTCTATCGTTTCTGTTACCGAATCCAAACGACGCTGTTTCGTTGTCGTTTGCCTTATGTCCTAATTTGGCATTGAAATCACCGATAATAAAAGTAAAGTGCGTGCGAACCTTTTCTATTGCTTTGGTGATGTCTTCATAAAAGTTCTCTATTTCGTCTTCACTATGCGTGTATGTTGGAGCATAGACTTGTATTATTTTAAGACTGTATCGATCGTTCAGTTTTAGTACCATAAATGCGACTCTCAGGCTAACATATTCAAACTGCACTATGCTATCTTTATGTCTCTTGTGAACTAAAAAGCCTACGCCTCCTTTCGACATATTTTCATCGCCTTTGTAGTACAGCACATTTCCAGACTGCAGTGTCATCTCTGCTTCACCTTTTCTTCTTGTCTCGCACAGGCCCAGAATATCCCACTTTATATGAGAAAGTTCATTTTCTAGTTCTAGTATTTTCTGATCCGATCCAAGTGTTCTAGTGTTGTAAGTGGCTATTAGCAATTTTCGTCTACTGTGGTAGCCTGATCTACTCCGGGTATTCTTCGCACCCTCTGCATTCTGTCTTGTCCGATTGCTACCGTAACCGGGGATCATCATGCTGCCGGAGACTGAGGGCCGTGGTAAAGTTTGTGACATCATTTATACGAGGTTTTTAGCCTTTTCCTATCACGCTGGCCAGGCGGGTTGATATGGGGTAAGGAATATTTAGAGCAAAAGGTATAGGTTTGGTAAGGAGCTGGGGGTAGGACAATGGTTTCACCCGTATGGTATTGGGAGATAAACCAAGGCTAGCGTCTGGCAGGGGCGCATCCCTGAAGTAGATCTGTTATCTGTCGGGTTCACAGATAAGTATCTACCCGCTACCGTAGTCTAGAAATAAACCCCAAAAAATCCGAACTTTTATTGTTTGGAAATAAGAATTTTAAATTCAATTTTTGTGATTTGGTTGATATAAGAGTGGGCAATACCAAACTAAAAAGCGTAAAATCAGCCCGTAACCTGGGACTGATTCTTGACAATGACCTGCGATTTTCGGAGCATGTAAGTAAATGTATCAAAAATGATATGTGGCTGCAGACGGGTTTTAGATTACCAAACTAGGAAATTACTGTGTGATTCCCTAGTGTTATCGCATTTTAATTTTGCGGATGCTGTCTATGGGCCATGCCTAACAAAAAAGGTAAGTGGTCGAATTCAGCTGATGCATAATTCTTGTGTAAGATTGATTGGGGGAATAAGGAGGGGAGAACGAGGCGTCACAGCCAAATTAAGAGAAATGGAATGGCTGAGGATGGAAGAACGTAGGATGCTGCACTCTCTTGTTTTGTGCAACAAAATAATTTCTTACAAAATGCCAGATTATCTCTATGAGAGGGTGTCGTTCAGGGGAGATGTACACAATATAGACATACGAAATAAATATACTATAACACCGCCTATGCACTTGACGGCAATTTTTGAAACATCCTTCTCGTATAATGTAGCTTGTATCTATAACAAGGTGCCCTATGATGTAAAACTGTTAAAGGGATATCGTTTTAAACAACCAGTAAAGAATCTCATACACAGATTTGTATAAAGTTGATTGAAGTCTAAGATTGATATGTTTTTGTTTTGTTTTCATTTTGAGTTTCTTACTATTGCTATTACCTATTAATAATTGATTTGTTGGATTGTATTTGTGATTAATAATTGATACTTAGGTTAAGTTAAGAAGTATAAACCTCAACTTCGCCATTTGTAAAATGTTTATTTTTACAATAAAGCCTTTTATTATTATTATTATTATTATATATTTTGCTTACTAATTGTGAATACTCTGTATAACTTAAAGGAAGATCGTTTGCATCGATGAGTTAATATGGAAGCTAGTTATCGTTAGCCTAAACAGTTTTTCTTCAAATATACTATACACCCAAATATTAATTAGTATCTAAGGCTCGAAATTTGAAATTGATGATTTTTGTGAAAACCGTAAGGACTGTCAAAATAACCTCTTCGATCCAGGGTGTTTTAGTTAAATAATATGGCCGTGTTAGATCTACATACAAGGCTATTAAAGAAAATATGGAATTTGCTGTGCAGGTTTGATAGAGGAAATTGACGTGTCTTCCTTACTCATCCTGTATACTTACCTATGAAGCAAAATCAAATTATATTTCGAGAAAAAAATCAAATTAACACGAAAACATTGTTGAAGGCTACCGCTTTGAATTACTTTTTTTAGCATGTGCGTCAAAAATGATTGATGCATGTGATATTTTAAAGAGCTGGTATTGAACTGAAACCGCATATTATAAATGTTGGAAGTTCATAGTTCAAATCAATGCTGCCATCTTTCTTTGTGTAAAAGGGCGCCAACATTTAAAATTTAAGCTGTTTACACTTACACCGTTTTTACAATTACCCCAATTGACCCTATACGAGTTTATCTCCAAAACTTTGCTCCTACCTGTATTGATTGATTAATGTAGGTATACCTTCACCAAATATATTTTAAAGTTTGATAACAAATTGATCGACAATTTTTGCTGCTGGCTCAGGCTACCAAATTCACACCGGTTATGTATTCAACTTTTAAAATCTTTGAGGATTGAATTTCAATCCTCTATAAATTTTATTTATTAGTAAAGTAGTCATAGATACTGCTACTTACCAAATAAAATTTAAATAAGTACATTTTTGACGATTACAAGAAAAATATATATAAAAACAGTTTTGATACAAATTGCGAGCAGAAGCAATGATGATGATTTACTTATAATTTTTGGCGGTTCTGCAGCCACCCTTGTAGACAGGGTTATGTGATAGAAAACCACCATGTAAGTAGTAAAATTATATTATGAGACAAAATTCCAGAAATAAAGTTATTAAAAAAAAGAAAAAAGCTCTCTATTGTTTTATTAAAAACCAATATGCAAAAATAAAATGACAATAGCACTAGCGGTCTTGGTTCAAAAAATTTACACCTTGACAGCTAATAATCATTATAATATAAATTATTTTATATTAAAAAAATATAGGTATACATAAGTGTATCCTTAGTTGCTGCTTATTAATATCCCGCCAAATATTTAAGTCCCATAAAACTTAAATTACACCACTATTCCTATTACCTAAAGTACTTATATGAATTCATAAATATGTAGACCTATCTATAATAAAAACGTAAAATTTATGTAAATTTAACAATTCCATTAAAAATGGATTTGAAAACGAGAAAAATAAATATGCGATAAAGTGTCACAATGTTTTTGGCCATATTATAAGAAAATGTTAGTGTGAAGAATATAGGAATACTATTGGATAATTTTTAATTTCTTCTCGCTGGCCTTGAAGGCAATAGGTTAAGAAATAGTTTAAAAAATTAAAATGTTTTTATTATATTATTTACATGGTATGGAATTAAATTGGTCTTCATATTAAACATGTTATATAAATTAATATTCAGTGGTGTTACCAATATAATTTAATTTCATATTTCAGAAAAAAATTAACTTGTTGACATTTACTAAGCTATTCTTCTTAGAAATTAAATATTTGAGCATTCATTTTTGATTGATTGGTGTCATCATAATGACTTGGGTTTTTCTACTGCCTACAAAATTTATCACCGGCAGCGATTCCACTTTAGAAGAAAATATTTGACGATTAACACAAGTTTTAATATCATATCGTACAGAAAAATCTTTGTTGGATAGTAAGTTGTAAAAACTTATAGCAGAAGCCATTTTCAAGACTACGGAATCAAGCTGTCTTAATATATGGAGTCCATTTGGATGAAAGACATTAAATCTATCTTCAGATAATATTTAGTGTCATGGTATTGACAAAAAAGATATATAACTACCCACATTCTATTCGTGATTTAAGATTGCATCACCTATATTGGAAAGCTGACCCCGAAAAAGTTTGAAATTATTTTATGGTAGGTTAAATTGTACAAACTTTGCACATACCTACATATATATTAATTTAACTGTTTTCAATACGGTACCTATATACTTTCGAAACATCCTAAAAAATAAAGAATACATACCACTTACTTTTCAAAACACTGATGTTTACTTAAAATCTAAATGAATCGAAACAGCTGGTGCGGGAGATACTTATGATCAGGTAGCCCTTAAGCTTGAAAAGCTTCTCTCTTCAGAGATAATAAACCCTGCAAATTTGTCAGGGCAAAACGATATAAATGAACGGCGTTCATAGATAGTGTATCTTGTAGTGCACATTGTCCTTACAGCTTACTTCAAAAGATTACATCCTTTAGGGACGTGATAAAGTGAAATCATCAAATCCAAACCACTGAACTTTTTTCTCTTGGTCACGATATTATAGTATTTTACAAAATGACCCAGCTACACAGTTAGAAATCTAACCTATCTCTCTCATGCCTTGTAAATGTAAAAATGTATTACAGAGATGCCTCAAGTATCTTCGACACCTTCGTGGCGGCTGTATCCATTGAGTTAAAATTACCACCCACAACCCTTCAGTACAACGTCGAAAATTATAACAAACTCTTTAGGCATGGTACTGGTTGAATTCACTAAAAGGGCCCATTTAATATATATTTCACTGTTATAACCAATCAGTACTTACGAATACATAAGGCTGACGTGCTCAAGACAAAATTCAAAAAGTAATAAGCTTGTACGACACGGAGGGAGTTTATAAACCCATCATTTTGCAAATTTAAATGTGAACACTTTTGACCGAGGGTGAAGCTTCATCTACCTCGAGCCCCTGAAGGATGAGGAAAGGCACAATTTCACCACCGGTGGATATTGGTAGATATCAATATTTCATCACCGATATTGGTAGGTAATTTTTTGGTTTTATGTACATTTACAAATAAGATTTTTTGGTTTTAAAGCTAAAAAATGTATTGATATATTTAAAAATAATTTTCAAACATACACACATTTGTAAACATTAAAGAAAACTGGCATATTTACACAGATACATTAATTTCTTTGTATTAGATTTCTTTGGGGAACCTTCAAAATTTGTATCAAGTTAAACAACACTTATGCAATAAATTATTAATAAACATATTATTATTAGATATTTATAGAATCTGTAATACATAATTTCTTGTTCTGTGCTTTTAGATATTATGTAACCATATTAGTAACGCCACTGATTTACATAGCCATTTTATAAGATACACCTGTTTTAAAAGAAGATGGGTAACCGATGAGATACCAATATAAATAGTTCAATTTTGCCAAAATGTTGTATTCCTAAGTTGGTTTTACTATACACTGTAACTGTAATCAATATTATAATCCAATACAATGATGAAATTGGTGAGTTTTTATGAATATGTTTAGTCTAAAGTAAAATGATTATATATTTTATTTTGTATCCAACATCATCGTGACATTTAAGAGAAGTACTTATTTAAATTCAAATTTTGCCAAAAGATATATTTTATTCAATAATGCTTGTATGCTTCATCTGATATAATTATGATTTTTGATATCTATTAGACAATATCCATAATATTTAAAGTAATCATTGTGTTGTTTTTGAAGGAAAAATTAAATAAATAAAAAAAGACAAATTTAGGATAAATACTGGGTTAAATTATTCTAGCTATAGTTTCGCTGATCATTCTGTCAGCGTCTTCAGGGCAACTTGGCATACCCAAGTATAAATTTTACGCAGGATTTATCCAAAGTATTGTTTCTGTAAGTTAGGTTGCCTGTGGAAGTTTTCTGTCTAAAATAATAGAAATTGTTTATGTCTACAAGCATGCGGACAATTTAACTTTTCTGTATAAAACATATGTAGTGAAAACTTACTCTAAAAAAGGTTAAATCATTTGTAATTAAATAAAAATAAATGCTTACAAGGAACAAATTTTATAAAAAACATCATAGATATTTCATTCTTTAAGTTTAATGGGGAAATTTCTGTTGTGAAACATAACTTGTCACATCTGACATAATATTATATGATTAAAATAAAATTAATATTTTAAACACTCTTCAACTATGTTATATTCTGTGCCTTTTTAATATAAGATCTCTCGTAAATAAACAAGGGTAAATATGCACAAAAATATGAAATAAATATGCGCATAAATATGGATCTACTTTGAATTGCAAAATATGCGAAAAAGGATATTAAAAAAAAAACATTATTTGTATTCTTATTATTATATTTATTTAATACACATTATCTTGTAAATTAAAGTGCTTGCGATTTTTGGACCTAGATCTAAATCATCAGAGTCATCAAAATTTCCCATTAAAATGTTTGCTGGTTTAGACATAAATTGGTGACCGTTATTTTTTGCCAAAACTTTTTTAAATTTTTCAAATATCTCTTCGCCAATTTTACCCTAGACATTTTTGAAAGTTGACTGAGAGTCTCTTACTTTCTGTTAACGGTGAATTACATGCCTCTAATTTGGTCAGAGATTTAGACGCAAAACAGTGGTTGTATTTGATAAACGAGAGCTGCTGCTTAATTTGCTTATTTTCTTTTGCATCTAAAAGTGATTGATATAAATCATTTGACGAATCTGAAATGACCTCTTTAATCTGACAAAAGTTATCTACATAATAAATTGCAGCTTCTATCCAAGTACCTACCTTGTTAAAACGGAAGAAGCTAAGTGTTTGGAAGGGTTTCTTTAAAATACTACACTAAAGTGGGAGTGAGAAGAAATAATTTTTTTACATTGGAAATTAAAACATTAAGAAGTGGAAATTTCTTTCTAATCTCTTCGGCAACTCTGTTCAGCCATGTGCATGTATTAGTTTGGTAAATTATTTTTAAAATTCACCCACCTTTACCATGTAGGTAAGGTGCTGCATCCGACAACAAAAACTCACAGTTAAAGCAGTTGTTTTTTAGCAGTTGTTTTTTAGTTGCTTTGACGCAATAAGATAGGATTTTGGTAACAATTTTTCGCTAATGCCCGTTTGCACCACATACACTTTAAGTAGAGAATAGTTAAGGGTCACCTAAATTTTAAGAACGGAATTGATTGCACCGAATCATGAGTAGATAGCACTTAGTTAAGTATCGGGTAAATTTGTCAACATAGCAAATTTAAGGTAGCCGACAATGAAGAGGAGTTTTTTGGTCGGGCAGTAGGTAATATTTTAACTTTTAACCTCTTCAGTTTTGTTTTCATAATAATTCATAATGTAAACATTAATTTTGATTGTGAATGTGAACGAAAATTATTAAATACTAGAGTTAAATTGTGTCCGTAAATATAATAGAAACAAAATTATTTTGTGGCATAGCGGACAAAATGACTGGGTTTACCTACACAAGGGACTTTGTTTAGACTGAGGCCCTGCTAAATTACACAAAAGTCCCTTGTGTAGGAAAAACCAGTCATTTTGTCCGCTATGCCACAAAATTATTTTCATTTTATTATTTAATACATTTTTTTAATATAACATATAATACGATGGAAGTTAGTGATACATAAAAAAAGAGAAGACCTCCAAACTACACTTCCAACGAGAAAGAAGTTCTTCTATCGATAGTGTTGGATCATAGTTATTGTGGCATCATTCAAATTAATAAAATTAACTTTTTGTTATTATTTTCCATTGTTAAATTTATCTATTCTTATTGTTATATATTTGAAATGTATTTATTACATATACATAGTATTTGATCTGTTTCTATTATAAGATTTAGCTAGATGAGTGCTACTACTACTTACATATTTTATGATTTATATTCAAAAATAGTTTTAGTTTATTATTTACCTGGGAACATAAGTAGAGTTGTTAGCTTATTTATTCTTTTGTGGATTAATAATTAAATAAACTGTAAACGTGAAGTTGTTATGGTTTTAATACATAGGTATATACCTCTATTATTATTTTTTAATATCGACTATTTCCTCAGTACCTCTATATATATAGATATAATAGGTATGTTAAGCACAAAGACGCTTTTCGGTCTTTCCTACTAAAATATCTTCTATTGAAAGCTGTCATAGCTCATCAAATTCTAGTAAAAATGCTCAATTTGGTCTAGGATAGGCCGAATCGTAGTCTTCGTCAGTCGAAATCTTTGAAAAAAATTTAAATTGTCCATATCTAAAAATAATTCGGCCTTTCATAAACCCTCCTTGCAAATCCATGTTCAATTAATTCGAAAACATCAAGATCCTCATCAAATAATTCCATATTTTTAATTTTTTAATCGCCACACACAGTAAACAACCCAATAATGAAAAATATAAAAGCAATATTGAGGTTAGAATTCCATTTAAGAAGAGATTTCTCGAGTCTTAACTTATGCCCGTTGGCACCACATACAGTTTAAGTAGAGAATAGTTAAGGGTCACCTAAATTTTAAGAACGGAATTGATTGCACCGAATCATGAGTAGATAGCACTTAGTTAAGTATCGGGTAAATTTGTCAACATAGCAAATTTAAGGTAGCCGACAATGAAGAAGAGTTTTTGGTCAGGCAGTAGGTAAGCATACGTTAATTTCCTTTTATACCGAGCCAATGGGAATGTTCGCCCTTGGGTCGTGTTTCCGTGTGTTTGTTTTTGCTGTTTGAATATTTTGGCGCCATAAGCTAGTGCTCTGAATAGTATAAACAACTGAATCTGTTACTAGATAAAAAGCAAAAACAAACTCGTTTATAACAGCAATAATTTTTATTGCTACATATAAAATAATAATTTATAAGTATAGTTGCGAATAGTTGTTATGGTTTTAATTTATTGTTGTTGATACCCTAGCTCAATAATTTATACCTCTATATAATAGTAATAGGTATGTTAAGCACAAAGCCCCTTTCTGGTCTTTATCTTCTAATGAAAGCTGTCATATCTCATCAAATTCTAGTAAAAATGCTCAATTTGGTCTAGGATAGGCCGAATCGTAGGCTTCGTCAGTCGAAATCTTTGAAAAAAACTTTCCATATCTTAAAAATAATTCGGCCTTTCATACACCCTCCTTGGAAATCCATGTTCAATTAATTCGAAAACATCAAGATCATCCAATAATCCCATATTTTTAATCGCCACACAATGTAAACAACCCAATAATGAAAAATATAAAAGCAATATTGAGGTTAGAATTCCATTTAAGAAGAGAATTTTCGAGTCTTAACTTAAGGAACACTTAGGCAAATTTAAAGTGACGTTTTAACGTGGTGCAATAAAAAATAGATGCTAAGCGACTCTTAGAACAAATCGTGACTTAAAATATTCTTCAACACTTCACTTAAGTGACACTTAGGCAAATTTAAAGTGACGTTTTAACGCGGTGCAATAAAAAATAGATGCTAAGCGCCTCTTAGAACAAATCGTGACTTAAACGGTATGTGGTGCAAACGGGCATAAGAAACCCCACTATTAAATGTGCAATATAATGCACCACAGAATCAGAATTTGCATCATTACTTTACTGAAGAATATAAAGAATTCACATCGTTTCTCCCAGAGGTACACTCACTAGGAACATTGTCCCAAATTAGGAACACAGGCTATAAATACTTGCAATATCAAGGGCCTGTTTACCATATTTTATTAGGATGGATTTGCCTCGCAGGTACCTGTTTTGGTTTTAAATTTAAAAATTATGTATATATGTAATTAGGAATTTCTATTCTGAAATTTTTTGGCTAAATACACTTCACTGTATTATGCAGCTTTTTATAAAAATATGCAGAAAAACCCTAAAATGCAAATTATGCACTTTGCATAAATGCCCTTCTTACTTATAAAATATATCAATATATGAATAATAGCATGAATGTATTAAGATAAAGCTAAAAGAGCAAGTTTAATGTAGGATGAGCAAACCATATTTGAGAGCATGCTAATGTAGTCAATTCATTGCTGTTTCAAAATATTCGATTAAATTAATATTTTGTTTCCAAACTTTCCATTTTGAAAATAAAGTGCTTTTAAATGATTGAGGGGGGCTATATTGGCTGCTATGAGTTTATACCTATTTTGTAAAAATCATAGCTACGTTACGCTGTTTTTAAAAACAGTATGCTTGGAAAAATAGTGATACATCAAAGTTCAGTTTTTTAACTCTCTATCCAATATTTTATTTTCGGATTGCCTATAAAAAATGAGTTAAATGTTCATTTAAAGTTCCCATACCAATATGCAAATTGATTTAATGAACTAAGTGGTAATTTACACATGCAAAATTGCAAAATTTTAAGAAAAAAAGTATCAAAGTAGATGCATACTTCCGAAATTGCGGGAACAGTGAAAACTCGACTTTAAAAAGAATTTTTTTTTTCTGAGAGCTTCTTTTCTGGTAGCTCATTGTTCTGTATCAATTACTATAAAAGCTGTAGAATAGGTTTAGAAACAAATAGAATATATCAAACACATTGTGCAAAAATCTTTGATTCTTTCAAATTACATAGAAATCAGTCACATAACGCACACAATTTGATCATTTTGAATATAAAGCATATGTTTTTCCATCTGTATTATTTGATATCTGATGCATACTTTAAAACTATCATGTTTTCAGGTACTTCTTTCCGTATTCATTGCGATCGCCGCAGCTGATGTCAGCCATTTATTCAACAAACCACCAGTATATCGTTCCCAAGTGCAAAGCTACACAAGCCGCCCTGTAGTACCTGTATCCCAAGTCAACTATGGACAGGAAGTACCAATTTTGCGTTTAGAAAGCGACATTTCTCCTGAGGGCAACTATCAATATTCGTAAGTTTTTTTTATTAGAATTAATATGTCAAAATTTGCATTTTTATCTGACTTCTAAATGAACGCCGCGGTTTGTCGGCTGCTAATGGTCTGACTATGAAGCGTATTAGTCTTCCAGCTGAGACTTGGGATTTAAACTAAATATATCAATCAAATATTATAAAATAAATAAAATATTAAGTAGGTTGTTGTTTATCAGTTTTGGTTTCTGTAAATTCTGCTCTATCTCCTTGCATTTTATCCATATAGAAAAGAGCCGTCTCTATTTTATTCTACATGTAAATAACCTTATCTAATCAATCCAACCTGCAAGATATAGAGCTGGTTTCAATAATAATAAGAAAGGCAAAATGACGGTATCTAGGTGGGGTTAGGATTGTGTTAGTGAGCTTTTCTTAATTATATTAGGGCATAATGATTCAGTTCAGATATTTTTAATTAATAATATGAATTTACTTAAATAATGTTTGACTTAATGTTAATTCACATTTTAATTAGTTATGAAACCGGAAACGGAATCGCTGCTCAACAACAAGGTGGTCCAAAGCCAGTTGGCAATGAATATGGTAATGCGGCAAGTGGTTCCTATCAATACACTTCACCCGAAGGAGTACCAGTAGCAATCCAATATGTTGCTGATGAAAATGGATACCAACCACAAGGAGATGTGTTGCCTACATCTCCACCAGTACCACAAGCCATCCTCAGATCCTTGGAATACAATGCACGCAATGCTGCCCCAGTTGTAGTCAATCCTTACCAGAGATACTAGGAATACCATTTGAGATTAATTTGTAAATGACTGTACAAAGTAAAATTTTTAATATAAGTTTCACTAGTAATAGATATATGTTCGATTTATTTTTCCGGCTTAAGGTAAGGTAGGTTGAAAATGAGTGAGTCTGCACCGGACCCTCCACTGCGACCACCGAGGGTCTATTGTGGCAGATGATATCTACTCATTTCTGAGAGCTTCCTTTATGGTAGCTAATTGTTCTGTATCTATTACTATAAAAGCTGTAGAATAGGTTTAAAAACAAGTAGAATATATCAAACACAGTGTGCAAAAATCTTTGATTCGATAGGAGTAATGGATAAGAGAAAGCTTAACTTTCAAATTACATAGAAATCAGTCATATGAAAATGAGTGCTTCTACACCGAACCCTCCACTGCGACCACCGAGGGTCTATTGTGGCAGATGATATCTACTCATACCTAAGAACTCCCTGGTCCTTGATTTCGATGGGTTAATGAACTTGGATAATTTTGCCAAAAGTTCAGAACTTTTGAGGTCATCCAGTTCAGAGTCAGAGTTCTGTTTCTCCCGATATAAGAGAGTCTGTTTTGACAATTCCACACTGTTTTTGATGTCGAGCTTGATGAACTTAGGGCCTCTATGGCCGCTTGGCTATCAGAAAAGATTTTATTGACCTTCGCGCACAGTGCTCCTGTTCGAGTTCCTGAGCACACAGATCAATGGCCAGAACTTCTTTCTGGAGTACAGTAGGAACCCAGACATTGTGAAATTTTTGTCTTGCGTCTGCTACCATAAACTCGCGCACCTGTACCTGAGTTTGTCTTTGAGCCATCAGTAAACCAGCAATAGTCGGCGCTTTGCAACTCCCTCCATGCAGAATCCATTGATCTCTTTATAATGCAGATCATAGTTTATTGCTGGAGGCATTGCATTCCCAAAATGTCCTGCCCTGCCCTGCCATAGATCAAGTGGTATGATGTACCTAATCTGTATGTCCGCCTATGGCTTTATTTTCCAGAACTATAAGAAGAGGAGTTAAATCCAGAAGTACATACATACATACAGCTGCTGACTGTGTGATGGATAATGCACCAGTAATAGCCAAACAAGCTTGTCTCTGCAAATCAGATAACTTTGCTTGGGTCGTTCGCTGTAAAGCTTTCGTCCACTAAGCAACAGCTCAATTACACTATATTTGCACATATATTTTCAATTGAAGGCAGCGGTTAAACCGACAAGAATCAGTTAGGAATATTACCATTTCAGTCACAGCTTTAAAATAAAATATAACATATTTTCCTTTGTGCATCTTATTTTTATAGTGGTCTTGTAAAAACCTAGATTAAAACAAAAACTCCCTTCCCCTATTTTTGTTGTGGCTTCATGTCCTCTATAGAGGGCAGTAGAGACTGTAAGGACACTTGCAGAAATATCCATGAGTATTATTTATTAACAATTCAATATAAAAGCAAAACACACTACTGTCTATACAAATTAAAACGTTAATACTTTAAAAGTTCCTATTTTGTAAGTATTATGAAACCTGAAACAAAAGTTCATATCTGAATTGCAGCACAGATGTACCTATACTTTACATTTTACACACAAACAAAAACATGTGTTTTTAAAGTAGGTACACGATTCCATTTTACATCTAGAGTTGTTTGATTATCGTAATAAAGTGGCAAGGTTGCTTATTCCATATATCATCTTTCTTCGGTTTATTGGCTTAGTTTCAAGCAGCTTTATTTTCTTTGGAGCACTAGCTAAGTTTCCGTTATCCAGACTATATAGGTCTTCCTCTTATTCTGCAACTTCTTGTCTAAATTGAAATAGGTCCAAAATCTTACTTCGTCGGATTAAAAGATAGTTAACTGCTTCTTTAACTTCAGCCATGAAATAGGTAAAGCCAAGTCAATGGTATGTGAGATCATCCTGAGTGTCAATTTCTTGTTACGAACGTGCGATCTGTAAACAGATAACAAAAAATCGAGTTTGTCAACACTTTCCATGTTATTTTTAACCGGCTTTTGGTCTTTTAACATCAATATATTTCTTGTCATTTTTGTTCCATCTTCTGCATTGTCCTTCTTCGCCATTTCCTACAAAAGTCCAAGCTAAGTGAAATAGCTTGAGATTGTAGGAGTCGTAAAAGATGGTAAGACGTAAATTAATTATCAAAAAATAATCCATGATTGATGTTGCCGCGCCAGAACCAAATTTCATGTAATCAGGGTTTAGTTCCGTTGTGGATTCTTGATAGATAACAAAATCTTACACCAATCCACCACCACCATACTCTAATGAAATTTTCCATCACATTTGGACTCTATTTCATCAATAACGTTTTTTTTTTTAAGTTTGTACCGCCTAAGCGAGAACTAACTTTATGACTTCTTGCAACTTTTCGTCGCTTACAGCCAGCTCAGTATATTTATTTGTAATTTTGTCAATGTGTATATAATAAATCTTAACCTAAGTGGGCAACTGAATGTAGCTAGTCCGGGGTGCATTTTCGGAATTCGCCGACACATTAGCCGCTCGGAACAACTCGGGTGATATGAATCACATATTCATAAAGTCCCGACGTATTAGACTAATGCGTCAGCGATTTACATATGAAATTGCCCATCTCAAACTAAGAATATCTTTTCGTTTTTTGAGCTCTTAAAAACACTTTGATTTCCCGTGGCACTCTGCACACCAATTATGCAAAGAGTTGCAATGCTTTACCAGTCGTCAGAGATTATCTTTGTTGATTCTACGGGCAACTGCGATACACAAAATCATAAAGTTTACTACTTTATAACACAGTCCGCTATTTGAGGACTACCTTTGGGCTGCATCCTAAGTAGCAGCCAAGCAAGAATCGAATGTATTTTTAGAAGCCGTGCGTGGCCTTTATGAAATTTTTCCCATTAATGATGATTTATCTGAAAGAAACGCTTTAAAAAACATATATATCTTCCTTGTTGTGTACTTTCCACGTTTTTATTGGAAATGGCAAGAATAAAATTTCCTCAAATGATGTGCAAAGCTGTTATACTGATGTTCACAATGTGAACGTCCGACGCAAGGACATAATTACTGTTCCGCAGCATCGAACAACCATGTTTCGGAGGTCCTTCAACTATAACTTGGCCAAGCTATATAATGAAATTGGTCCTGATTTTAAAGCCTTCCCTAATGCAAAATTTAAGAGACTCCTATACAAAAATTGTTTGCTGAACAGGCTGCTCTCATTGATTCTAATGAAACAAAAATGAAAATTTTTAGACCCTTCCTAGTTATATTTGGATTAATTTTACCAAAATATTTTGGTGAGAAATTTAGGGCAGTTAATTTTTGAATCTTGTCTGTGACACATTTTATAAGTATCTGGGATCCAATACAGGTTATTCTTTTTACAACTTACCTATGTAAGATAAAAACCGATGTTTTTGTGAAAAATCCCGACTGACCGTAATTATTTGTGCTTGGGAAGTAGTTTGATTATACAATTATAGTCTAAATTTTTATGATTATTATTTTCGTAGTTTTATTATCTTCTTTCTATGTTTTTTTAATATTTTTTTTATGTGTATATTACGTATACTAGGTCCTTGCTGAAAATCAGCTTTGCTGAGCTTGAACCTTTTGGCATTTCTCTTTTTAAATGGGATTGTATCATTTTGAACATAAGATTTTATCTTTTTAAAATAAGACTGCATATTAAAGGGTTAATATGCAGTTTTAATTTAAAAAAAATACAATCTTATTGTTTTTTTTTTGTTGTACTCAAATTATGCGAATAAATTAATTTACTTACTTACTTTTACTTACTAAATGCTTTCGTAATATTCTCGTATTAAAATCATATCAAGATCTAGAAAAGTCCTGTTTAGAATTTACTGATAATTGCAAATATGATAATTTTACAAATTATGTAAGTAAAATGATGGGTTAGCTAGTTCGCACGGTATTTCGTAAATCGCCTTTGCATTAAGTCTAATACGTCGAGATTTTAGGAGTTGGCATGTTGAATGTATTTCATAAATCGCCGACGCATTAGTCTAAAACGTCAGGACTTTATGAATCTGTGATTCGTATCACCCGAGTTATTCCGAGCGGCTAATGTGTCGGCGAATTCCGAAAATGCGTCCGGGTTTCGAACCAACTACATACCGGGACGCATTTTCGGAATTCGCCGACACATTAGCCGCTCGGAATAACTCGGGTGATGCGAATCACGGATTCATAAAGTCCCGACGTTTTAGACTAATGCGTCGGCGATTTATGAAATACATGCAACGTGTCAACTCCTAAAGGGTTTCCCATAATGTTTTTTTTTTTCTTACAAATCTTGGTTATAGTTTGAAAACTATGAAAAAAATTAATTCATTTTTGAGTATTTCGGGTCCTCAATAATTTATGGTTTCTTTTATATAGTGGGTTATAGGATTTCGTAGGAAAGTACATTCAATTAGATGTCAGTGACGTTTCGCGGGTTTATTTCGGCTTTTTCAACCTTCTTCCAGTTAGAATGTACAATTAAAACAATTAAATTACATTTCTATATACAAGTTAATGGTCAACACTAACTGAATTGATCACTAATCGTGTATAGTAACATTTTTTTGTACTGTTGTTGTAGGTATATAGAAATGTCATCTAATTGTTTTAATTGCAGATACAATCTAACAGGAAGAAGCTTGAAAAAACGGAAATAAAGCAGCGAAACATCGCTGACACCTAATTGATTGTACTTTCTTAGGAAGTCCTAATATTTTCCGGACGAGCATACATTACCTACTCACCGTAAACGACCGTCAGATGCGCCAATTACCGAAATTATTCGAACTTACGTCAAACGATCGAGCAGACACGACCGTAAACATAACACAAACGGCATAAACCTAACCTAAAAATACAAAGAATCTACATACCTTCTTTGGATCCATTTCATTAATTCAGTATTAATAGGTAAAATTTATTTTTATTGGGAAATCCAAATGTTTTAACAGCTCAAGAAACTAGTTACACCATTCTGATTCAAAACGAAAAGATATTCTTAGTTTGAGATGTGCAATTTCATACGTAATTCGCTGACGCATTAGTCTAATACGTCGGGACTTTATGAATCTGTGATTCTCATCACCCGAGTTGTTCCGAGCAGCTAATGTGTCGGCGAATTCCGAAATACCGGGACACTTTGCTCAAGTCCAGCGTGCCTAACCACTAGACCACCCGCCCCGGCAGCATTTTCGGAATTCGCCGACACATTAGCCGCTCGGAATAACTCGGGTGATGCGAATCACAGAGTCATAAAGTCCCGACGTTTTAGACTAATGCGTCGGCGATTTATGAAATACATGCAACGTGCCAACCCCTAAAGGGTTTCCCATAATGTTTTTTTTTTCTTACAAATCTCGGTTATAGTTTGGAAACTATGAAAAAAATTAATTCATGTTTGAGTATTTCGGGTCCTCAATAATTTATGGTTTCTTTTGTAGAGTGGGTTATAGGATTTCGTAGGAAAGTACACTAAATTAGGTGTCAGTGACGTTTCGCGGCTTTCTTTCCGCTTTTTCAACTTTCTTCCAGTTAGAATGTACAATTAAAACAATTAAATTACATTTCTATATACAAGTTAATGGTCAACACTAACTGAATTGATCACTAATTGTGTATAGTAACATTTTTTGGTACTGTTGTTGTATATAGAAATGTCATATAATTGTTTTAATTGTATATACAATCTAACTGGAAGAAGTTTGAAAAAGCGGAACTAAAGCAGCGAAACATCACTGACACCTAATTGATTGTACTTTCTTAGGAAGTCCTAATATTTTCCGGACGAGCATACATTACCTACTCTCCGAAAACGACCGTCAGATGCGCCAATTACCGAAATTATTCGAACTTACGTCCAACGATCGAGCAGACACGACGTAAATATAAGACAAACGGCATAAACCTAACCTAAAAATACAAAGAATCTACATACCTTCTTTGGATCAATTTCATTAATTCAATATTAATAGGTAAAATTTATTTTTATTGGGAAATCAAAATGTTTTTAACAGCTCAAGAAACTAGTTACACCAATCTGATTCAAAACGAAAAGATATTCTTAGTTTGAGATGGGCAATTTCATACGTAAATCGCTGACGCATTAGGCTAATACGTCGGGACTTTATGAATTTGGAATTCTTATCACCCGAGTTGTTCCGAGTAGCTAATGTGTCGGCGAATTCCGAAAATGCGCCCCGGCATCAATAACGTTGAATTGAGAGTTTCAATTGACTGGGGAGCATTGAAATAAACCTTGTCATTCACGTCACTCCAAAGAAATAAGTCCAATGGTGTTAAATCATATAACTCCGTCAGGAAAATTTTCGCACAGAAGAGTAATGTTTTCGCCATGCGTGTAGCACGTAGCGCCGTTTTGTTGAATATAAACATTGACCACATCCATACGTACCAATTCGGGCAATAAAAATTCAGTAATCATGGTCTGATAGCGCAATGCATTAACGGAAACGGCCGCACCCCCTTCAATACAAAACAATTACAATAGCGCTAGTTTCTTGCACTTTTTTTATTTGTGATTACTTGTGTATTATACTTACAACGATAGATAATAGCTCCATATAGTTTTATTGGTGTTTGCGTCATTTTATTTCGATTCCACTATAGGTACTTAGATTCATATAATTATTTTAGTTATAAAAAGGTTTAAGATCATATTCCTTTCATTTTAAAGAAGAAAGTCCATATTGAAGTGGAGTAGAATGATATTATGTTCTTGAAATAAAAGTCAACCTCCACGCAACAAATTTAATCGATTTCTCTAAAAAAAATTTTCTGTCAACCAAATATGTTTCGGAGCACCAGGCTCCATCATCAGTGGTTAGTAAAAATTACACAAAAGCGATTTTATCGTTGTTATATAATTTATGTTTTGTTAGGAGAAATGCATTAATTCATTATGCGAAAAAATGTTTTGTGTTAAACTAAACTAAGTATATATTCTTAAATTTTTTTGTCAAAATATAAACTTTAGACTATACTCTTTATTTGAGCCTTATTTTCTTTTTATAAATCATTACGAAAAATAGAAAAACTTTTTGATAATGTTATGGGTTCGATTATTTTTCAGCAATGCTCAAATAATGAGAATATAGTCAAAGTTTCTGACAGAAAAATTTTAACAAAAATTTTTAAGAATATATAGTTTAGTTTAACACAAAACGTTTTTTCACATTACCTACTTTAGATAATATCTATTACACTTAAGTATATATAGGTACATATGGAATAGTAGTTTAAGGTGAAGGTGCCAGTAACTTTAATTACAATAAAATATTTAATTAACATAGTGACTCCTTAATAGCTTGATATAATATATATTATTGGATGGAATAATGCAAAACTTAATTTGGAAGGACTTGCTATAACTTTCCCTATATATCTATATTCGATTTTTGTGCATTAGTTCACCCGAAAATTTATTTTAGTCGTAACATTTACCTACCACCCGTCCAAACTGAGTGAATAGTCTGCAGTGTTGAAAATAAGCCTAAATATTACATAATTATCAAAAGAATCAAGATATCTAAGAAACAGTAGGTAAATCTAAAGAACCTGATCTTGATTTTTTTTCAAAATTCCAATAATTAAAATAATGCACCGGGTGTTAATTTAAAATAAGGAAGTTTTACGACTTTGAGAATATTCTAGAATACAAGATATTCTTGAAGATGTTTTTCTAACAACGGATACTTCTAACGAACGTCTACCGTGAGAAGCCCTGTACTGTACAGGGTAGCCCAAGCTGAACGATTTCTTATGCAAGGTATTGTTTCAAATAATTGGTTTTTGTTGTGTCAAAAAGAATATATGCTCCAAATGAGTATTTAGTTTACTTATTTAAAAGAAAATAATATTAGCTCAACTAATTAGTTAATCCAACAACATAATAAATACTTATTAAATCCAAATGTCAACATATCTGGATCAACGAATTCTATACTACGTAAATATACAATGTATTTAATTTAAACCAAGAAAATATTTTCTTACATTAACTGATTTGACCAATAATGGTCAAAAAAATATAGGATTGGGCTAAATAAATATACACATCAGTTCTATTTCATCCAATGTATCTTTTGTTTGATTTTAAATCATTTTGTTCATTTATTTTTTTTGTCCGTTCAACCAATTTCTACTCTCCGTGTACACAATATAAAAAATATAGCGGTTTATTTGTAATATAACACAAAAATCAAACACAATTTGAGTAAATTGTTTTTCGTATGCAAATTAGCAGGTTTCACTAATAAAAGATGACAACTTTCTTGGCGAATAATTTATTGTTAAATAGCTTAATTACCATAAAAATAGTATTTGTATCAAAATTTGCGTACATACAATAGGTATATACACTTTACACAGTGAACCAAACAAATAGTCTAAGAGCTGGCTACATAGGATTAGGGTATCGACATGCTGAGATAACTTACGCGAGGGATCTTAGGTCATCTCAAACACTTATTGCTTTATTCAATGCATTTGTTTTGTGGAATCCTACATATGAATCACTATATTTCGTATTTTTTGAACCTTCTTCTTGTATAATATTTTTATGGTTTATATTTTTGGGGTGTAGGTTCGTACATATTGATACAACTATTTTTGGAAATAAAAATAGTTCATTTTTATTTCTATCTCAAATTTTTACAAACAACGTGTCGTTGCATTATTTGCATCTTCTTCAGGTTTTTTTTATCTTTTTTTTAACTTTTTGACACAAATTTACTATCAACTTTTTATTAAAATTTTGTATAAATAAATAAACATAGAGTAAGACATTATTTGACATGTGTTACAATTACAAACACTTACACGCAAAATAAATCTAATTGAATTGAATGCTGTTGCATTCGCCTTTGTTCGTAATGTGTATACACAATATTCTTAATGTGTCCAATGATTTGGATGTAGGTATTCGAATCAAATTTGTCATAAAACGTTTATTTTTTACGTAATTAGTTGAAGTTCTACATTAGTTATTATTATTATTTAAATGTTAATGTATTTAGTAATTTTTACCTGCCCTTTATTAAATTTTTATCTGTCTGAGCAGTTGTAACTTATCGACACATTATAGTATATAGAGGTAAATATGAATTTATCTCCAGACGGGTTGGTAAAAGATAAAGACCCGCCAGAAGGCACCAAATTTGTAACATATTTGGCAATAATTGTGACTAAGTGCACTTGTTTACTGCACTTCGAAACGATTAGGTGAACTACAGAAGACTAAGTGAAAGAATACGACAGACAATTCCACTCATGTATAATAATTCCCATTTGTAAGTACAAAAATCGTAGTTTACTATCGGCTAAATAGGAAGGAACAGAAATGCAAGTGGATAAAAATATCGGATAAATTACGTGACCGTAGCAATATAATAATTGTATTTTTAACAATCGTTCTTTCTAAACATTATTCATCTTCTTATTGTTCTTTCAGTTTGTTAAATAAAGCTTAATTGAATTGTGTTTTCTATTCATGGAATTGTCTTACCAAATACCACGCGAGCTCAGATCTAGCAGGATATTTTTTACGATGGTTTTCTCATACTTTCATATAAGTAATTTAACTCGATCTGTTCTGACAGCTCTCGTTAAATTGCCAATGAAAGTAAGTATCGAAATTACTCGCAAAAAATATCCGGCTAAATCTGAGTTCTTGTGGTATTACCCCCGACAATTCCCATTTGTAAGTACAAAAATCGTAGTTTACTATCAGCTAAATAGGAAGGAATAGAAAAAAAAGTGGATAAAAATATCGGATAAATTACGTTACCGTGGCAACGCTAGCATTTATTGTTTGTTTGTCAAACGTTGCGTGTCTCCTCTGTTTGAATATTGTAAACGTCAAAAACAGAATTAAGCACCAAAATAATATTTCAGTATGTCGCGATTTGGAAATATTTGCGAGGCAGAAATAATAAAGGAGATTGAAAAATCAACTCCAGAAAATACAAAAAAAAGTGATTCGTCCATTTGGAATCAATTCAGTGAATTTTGCAAACAACGAAACTTCAATTTGGAAACTGAACAGTCAGTGGAAAATGTGGCAGGAATATTGATGGACTGGGGCTTTAATATGAAGACACAGAATGGGGAAGATTATAAAGAGTACGTGGTAAAAACAATGTGGAACACAACAGCAAAAATGTTGTAAATATTGTATTTCGAAGAATTCAATGTTACTTTCAACCCCTTCACTGATTTGGCATTTAAGAAATCCCGTGATGCACGTAATTCTATGCGAAAGAACTTGCAAGAGAATTTAGAAAAACGAAAAATAGTTCAATAGCATTAACTAATAGTGAAATTGTTAAAATGGCATCAATATGGGATGAAAATAGTCCCATAGGTCTTTTAAAAAGATTTTTTCATATCGCTGCATATGAATTAGCTTGGCGAGGAGGTGAAGGTGCAAATTGTAAAGAACACTATTTTAAAGAAGAAAAATCTAGCAATGGTGATTTAACTGGTCGCATTGAATATAATACAATTTTTTCCAAAACATGTCAAGGTGGGTCAAACAAGTGCTGTAATACTAAATGGCTAATATAAAACATAGAAACCCTAGCATATGCCCAGTAACATTGTTTTATGGAATATTATCACATAGACCGAACCATATTACAACTGATAGATTATTTATAACTCCCAATCCGTTTTGGAAAAATAATTCATCAATAGGTTGGTACAAAAATGTTCCTATAGGAGTCAACGAAATTCTTAAGTCGACTAAAATTTCAGCTGAAAAAATTGAACTCGATACAAAGAATAAAAAAATTTCCAATCATTCTCATCGCTCCAGCGCCGTGTCAACTTTAGCTAAAGCAGGTATTAATGAACAAGAATTAATTAAAATATCTGGTCATTCCTCTTCCAAGTCTACAAAGCCTTATTGACAACTTAATAATAATAAATTAATGAATTAGACACAGTGTCAACAACATCCATGTCAATGTCATCAACAAAATCTGCGTCACTAAAGGAGCAAATGTCTACTGGACCAATTGTATATTATAATTGTATTTTTAACAATTGTTCTTTCTAAACATTATTCATCTTCTTATTGTTCTTTCAGTTTGTTAAATAAAGTTTAATTGAATTGTGTTTTCTATTGTCTTACCAAATACCACGCGAGCTCAGATCTAGCAGGATATTTTTCACGATGGTTTTCTCATACTTACTTTCATATAAGTAATTTAACTCTTGTTAAATTGCCAATGAAAGTAAGTATTCGAAATTAATCGCAAAAAATATCTGGCTAAATCTGAGCTCTTACCTCCGATAATTCTGACATTAAGGGCGTCAGCGCTCCATGTAATCGAACATATTTTTCGTGGTATTGTGCATTTTACTACATCATGTAATGTTCAGCATAGTTTAACAAATAATAAAATCAAATTGTTGCGGAATAGAATTTTCTGTCAATCCAAGTATCATGAGAACGTGACCTGGTTGTCCTATATTATGGTAAGGACCTAATCCTACACCATTTGATTAATTAATTAATTCTCTACCATTTATCTCGAAGGAGCAGAGTTCGGATAATGTTTATCAAGCCACTGTTTGGTTTGCACTGTATTTTTTTTTCATCAAAAAGCAATGCTTTATCAAAACTCGAATATCACTTTTTCCATTTTTTTTTTTCAATAACGTTGTCAGATTGCTGTCAAATTTATACACCTATCGTTTGAAGGTTAGTACTAAATAAAAATCATATGGAAAAAATTCTAGTAACGCCATCTATGTGTCCTACGGACAATATCTTAATCTTAATTTTTTATAAGTGCTCATCAAGCAATCTTCATAGGCCTGCAGTTTGTTAGTTTCAAGGGTTTCGAAAGTTTAAGATACATGAGTAGTGGAGAGTTATTGTTACATTTGCTTCTTGTTTTTAGTTGTTAAATGAAGAAGGCCCATTCAATACAAGCAGAAACTACTCATGTCTCTAGAAAATATTTGCATTATAACATTAGCATAAAGTTTCCATAGGTATACAGTCTAATAAATAAAATATTAGTAATCCAATGCAAATACCAGAGAATACCTACATAGGTACTTAGTATTTGATTATGGTCATAAAAATATAGAACTTACTACACATATATGTACGTAAGTATCTACTAATATGTTTATTATTATACTTATCAAGTGGTCTTCAGTCTATAAAATTATATTTCGGTATAAAAATATCTAAACATTATGACCACCATTAACAGTTAACTGCCCTTGACCCCACCTGATTGCATTTCTACCTCTTCTTAAGATTTTACCAGATAACATATAAATAAATCTGTACGTCTTATACTATCTCCCAGCGTCGCTTGTTTGGACCGGTTGGGCATTTTCAGGCCCGGATCGGATAATTTCTTACCTAATTTATTTGCTTTATGTTTGAATATTTTATTATTAGATGGTCATCAGTAGTCAGAAGCGGAGATGTGGAACTATTGTGCACAATAAAAGAATCAAAACTATATATTTACTGACAGCTCTGATTTCGAGTAACAGAAAGTATCAAATTTAGTTAAATATATCGATGCCAATGGTTGAAAATCTATTAACTGGCCCAGTGCTTCTGTCAAATCCACTAAACCAAGTATCATACTAACTACAAGATATGAATTATGGTGGCGTATTTCAGATGCTTTGGATACTATTATATCAAAGTATCCGTCGACTAGCTAAATTCTCAGGTGTCTCTCGTTCGTACATAAGAAACATTTTAAATGTGCACCAATTTCATACGTACAAAACTCAATTAGTACAGGAACTGAATGACCATGATCCTGATAGATGGGTGAAGAAATTGGCCAGCATCTAATTGAAGATCTGTTCCTAGTTTTTAACACTTGCTTTTCCGATGTGCTGCATCGAGATTTAAAACGTTTTGCGGGAAGTGGTAAAATATGTTTTCCAATAGTTATGGTAATACTTTTTTCTTTACATACTGCGAATATACTAAGATGACATACGTTATCAGTGGCTACTCTTTTGATATTTGGATCGTGTAGTTAGTTAACAGACTGTACTTTATAAATACTTAAATTATTATTATTTACACATAGCATTTTAATGAACTGAGCCGCATTTAAATTATGAAAACAATATTAAAAACTTACCTATTTCAACGAAATTTGCACGACACTAGTAAAGCAAATAAAACAATCAACTGTCGTGTGGTATCTCCACAACCGAAGAGACCAATTGAAGTCGAAACAGATCGAAAGAGCATAGCTTTCTCAGGGAAACTGGGTTTTGTTCCGAATGTATCGGAACATTTAGTTTATTAAAGAAAACGAATCAGATTAAAATCCAAAACAATATTCATTGGAAACGGAGGGTATCGGAACTTTCCTGCTTTGGAATTTCTTGTTCTCATCAGTATGGCAAAGTAGCCATATAGAATAGTGTTCTTCACAAAAGTCAAGTTTTTTTTCTGACCTATGGTTGCTGGTCTCGGCTGGCGCCTAGTCGTCCGGTAAAGTGTTCTTTTTCCTACTAATTATACAATATACTATTGTTGACAATAGTCGAACTTCTAGCTTTTCACGGATGACAAAAGTCTTTTGGCAAAAGTGAAAATGGATAGTTGTTCTTGCTCAAAGTGCTCAGCTACAACAGATGAATTTGGCGGGTCTTGCGACATTTATCTTGTCTGAGAGCCAATTTGCAATATTCAAAATGTTAGGAATTTTGTACTAATACAGTCTAAATTTTTCTGTTCTGGTTTAACTACCTCTCCGTCCAAATTTTATTCGGATTATAACAGTCGTTTTGGAGAAATTTAAAATAAACCAAAATAAATAAAGAAACATCCTTACAACCTCTAGGTAGGACGAAGCTGAATCGGATCTATGTTGAAACTAAAAACTTTCATTATCACTTGAGGAATTTTTCATTAAGCGAAGGCTCATGTTTTTGAACTGACTTTCCATTTGATTTAAACAACTGATTTATAAAATTTGTAATAATGAAGGTATATATTTTGTTTACACAATGAGTAACATCACGTAGATGTTCACAGAAAATGTTACAAAAATATTCAATTTTCCTTCCAAGAGTGCCAACATTTTTACTAAGAATTCGTACCCGAAAAATTATTAGATTTAAGCATTTTTAAATGCTTGCTAAAAATTATTTGGCGAACATTTATTTAACTATTTGGTATAGATTCATCTCCGTGATAGCAATTGCCAAAATTCGAGAAAACTACCTTTGGTAGTTGTCGCGATTTTTAAACAGAAAACAAAATCACTCTGTATATTACTTTATGTTCATATTGTATACTTACCTACATTAATATTATTCATTCAATTTCTAATAATCTATTACGTTGGGTACTAGTTTTCTCTGGTAGTAAATTGATTAAAGTATTCTATTTAAACCGCTATGTCAATGATGTTTTTATTATTATTTACTTTGTATTTGAAATAACAAATACAAAGACGGTCCTGTGTGGTGTCTTCTTCGGCGACTGTTGGACAACCGAAGAAGTCGTTTACTTATACAAACAACAAGAAGTAAGAAGACTCCTATAAAATCCAACCCGTAGAGTTCATGAACGCCAGTGCTAGTTTGTGTCCTTCAGCAGAATGACGTTCAAATCTGTTATAATTATTGTATTATCGGCCGTAATAGCTATAGGCCAAACAGCTACGCTACAGGCTAGAAATATACCGGTGGAAGTTAGATATGAGAAGCCGCAACAAAATGTGGCAGAAAAAGTACAATTACCGATCGAACAAGCTGAAGATATTCAACTAAAGAATACTGAAGAAACACTTAATAAAAGTGTTTTAGTTGAAAACATTAAGAGTGATGCTTCAAAAAATCTTAATGAAAAAATCCAGCTATCACCAGATGAAGCTAAAGTCGCCCTGAGACATCTACCCGTTCAAGCTGATGAACCTGAAAAATTAGTACAATTAAGAAAAGTAGCAGAAGTACCAACAACCAATCGTCTGGATGTAATACATAAACTTGAGTCTGTAGTCACCAGTGGTTTCAATAATATCAAAACCAGTTTTAAACCGCAAGAAGGATCTGCAAATCCTGATCCGGAGCAATGGCAACTTTTAGAAAGAAATGTGAACGAGCTTTTTATACAAGAAAACAAGAAAATGAATGCGAAACAAAGTCCAGCTGGTACACAACAAAACTTTTTTCAAAATATTGTAACTGGCATTCAGAATATTTCAACAAATTTTGTTCAACAACTACAGGGTAGTAGTAATCCTAATGGTACGCAAGCTGACCAGCAACCAGGTGGTGTAACAGGCTTTATCGGATATTTTCAAGGGGGTAAGTTTTTTCAAACGATTAGTTATTTTGATAAACATGAAAAAAAAAAGGTTGATTTTAAGTTTTTGTATTTTTTAAAGTACTTTCACTAAGGTATAGTTCACTCCAGGACAAAAAAAAGGCCAAAGAATAAGTTGGTCACATTTAAGTTCCAATAATTTTTTGAAATTTCTAACAGGTTTATTATTTTTTGACAGCTTGTACGCTATTCCCCCTCATCACTGTTCATTAGCTAATTTAGATAAAAATAAACTATTGCGCACGAGGCACGAATTGCTCGTGTAAAAGTAATATTTCTCTTTCTCGTAAGTAATAAACAGTCAATATACGAATATCTTCTATATTTAAGAAATGTTTTTTTTTTTTAAAGTTTTAACCCCTTATTACACTCTTTTCACAAGCCAATGTAATCTAATTTTTTTTATCGTTAATGTTTTAGGATATACTCTATTAAACCAATGAAAAATTAATCAATATCTCGGATAAGTTTAAGGACGAATTTTTAAATTTGGTAAACATACGTTAAGTGGTTTTTAGGTTTTTGTGTTATCATGGATACAGACAGACAGACATATATTTTGTTCAAACTACATATTTACGTTTATAATGACCGAAAACACGTATTTCCGGTGAAATTAAAAAATGTATATATAAGTATTCATTTCTTGTTCTAGATCGTAACTTTTTTTCTCGTACACAACTCTCAAAATTTTCCTGGTTTCGGTTGACCCCCTGCTGCTGCATTTCTACAATATTCCTAAAAACTCGTCAAAACATGTGAAGATTAGATCTAACGATGGAAATTTAATAATAATATTAACATTAGCTTTATTGTACAATATATGTATAAAAGTACAAAAGGCGAAGTTGAGGCTTAACCTATATCGATTTATTAAATAATAAATCTAATTCTAAATGTTAACACTTACAACATTACCTACTATTACAAGTTCAATTAGAGAAATAAAGGGTGCAAAGATAAATCCGCTAGTGACAGTTATTAATCAATAATAGAAAAGAAGAAACGACATAAATAAAAGAAATGAATTCATGAACAACAAATTGAATGAATAAAATGAATGATTGCAATGCTACAGACACTACACAAGATTCTGTATAGTTGCCCTCAGAAAATCTCGAAATTTGTGTCTTGTGTCTAAAATAGGTGGTCAAAATTTGTGAGCGAATTGGGAACGTCTAATAATGAAAAAAACCTAAATTGTAATTTTTGGAAAAGTCCTTATTTACAAAGATACAGGCTGCCTGAGGACGATTTTTCTGAAATATTTTCGAAAAGAGTAAAGATGAATTAATCAAATGTAGCATATTTATTCACCTAGTTAAATGTCGTAAACTGACATTAAATTGAATAGAAAAGGATGATGATAGGCGGGTAAACGGCGGGACCCTTGCATTATTTATAACCTAACTTTTTTTTCTTGTGACCTTTAGTCCATTTGTGTCAAAAATGTGACAAAATAAAGTTTTCTACATAAAAAAGGCATACTTGTTTTTTCCCGAACAACTTAAAGGTTTACGAGAAATTCGAGTTTGAAAATTTTAGGACAAAACTGGTCCTTAGTACACATCATTAATAAAATTTTGGAAAACTTTTCGTTAGCAAGCGTATTTCAATATCAAAATAAACTGCTGTGTACTAAGGACCGGTTTTGTCCTAAAATATTCAAACTCGAATTTCTCGAAAACCTTTAATTTTTTCGAGAAAAAACAAGTATGCCTTTTTTATGTAGAAAACTTTATTTTATCACATTTTTGACACAAATGAAATAAAACTCACAAGAAAAAAAAGTTAGGTTATAATTAAGGCAATGCTTCCCCCGTTCCTTTTTTATTCAATTTCATGTCAGTTTACGACATTTAACTAGGTGAATAAATATACTACTGTTATGTTTATACTAGAAATAAAACTTGTGGGTTCACTTTAATTATTGGTATATTAAGCAGAATCGAAGAACACAATTAACATTAAAAATATAGCACGTAAACACTAGCTAGGGATCACGTTGTGTATCTCTCGACAGCGTCGTTGTTCTCTATCCTTTTTAACTCTACTTCTTTTTGGTAGTTATGTGACATACTACTAGAGATGTACACAACAACTACATTGGATTCATTCATCTTTACTCGTTTCGAAAATACTTCAAAAAAATCGTCCTCAGGCAGTCATCTTTAACACCCTTTATCTTTGTAAATAAGGATTTTTCGAAAAATTACAATTTAGCTTTTTTTCATGATTAGACGCCACAATTCGCTCACAAATTTTGACCACCTATTTTAGAAACACCTTGTGTACTAGTCTAACAACGAAATTAATTATTTTTCTATTATACGTAAATAAACACTTTACACTCCTTATTGCATTATTTCGTTTAAATTTTGTTTATATAGAATTTAGATTTCTAGCAATTCCTTTTTGACAACAAGATGTTTTTGGCGACATCTAGTGTGAGTGGCAATATGTGGCAATATGCTCGGTGAAACACGGGCCCCCGTTTCGTTGATCCACAACTCATCAGTGGTGATCGGCAGGCACTGTGACCCAAATTTCCAACATAATAAATAACTCTTCATATTTGTTTTACTTTTTAAAACACCTCTGTTCGTTTTTGATACCAATTTATCACCTAAGGATAAGTGAAAATAAATAAATAAATAAATTCTGTATTCTCATATACAGGGTAATTCCGGAGGAATGGAAAATTATTTAGTACTAGATAAACCAATAAGTTATAGTCCCAACGTCAACCTTTCTTGAAATAACTCTTCATATTTGTTTTAATTTTTAAAACAAATCTGTTCCTGTTTGGTACCAATTTATCACCTAAGGATAAGTGAAAATAAATGTTGAATGGTTACAGCTAGATTTCAATCAGCTTACGGTAATTGTTTTGGTTACGCATTCCTAAAATGTCTCGAAATTGCGGTTCAGCAGGTAACGAATATCGAGTGCGATTTCTTAACCAAAGGCTTCCTAATAGAAATCTTTTCCAAGATTTGTTTATTAGAGAGACTGGACTGGTGTTGTTATCGAGACGAATAATTTATTGTGAAACAGAAGGTCTTGATATTTTCAACAATATTGAAAAACTTTTGTATGTCAGTACGGTACGCTAATGAAGCCAGCACATTAAAGAAAATGTTGTTAATACACTTAAACAATATGAATTATTAAAGCCTTCAATATCCTATAATACATTTTATCTAGCGATGGACCCATTTCACTCCCATGATCTTCTACGTGTAAATGTGATTTTAAGCATCGAATTAGCTAAATATTTCGTTTGGAATAATAATTAATGATCCAATTACAGCGTTTACGTTTGTGTTAGACGAGCGACTTACAGCGGAAGGATGTTTACAGTTCATAGAAGACGATTTAGTAGATATTTTAAATAATGTTCCTCTAACTGTTGGACAACGGCTATACTTCCTAAATAATGAGGCCCCCCTTTAGATGGCTTGTACGAAATATTTTAAACAATCATTTTCCTGGACGTTGGATTGGTAGAGAGGGTCCAGTATATTAGCCAGCAAGGCTCTGAACAATCCACTAGATTATTTTGTTTTGTGTTCGATGAGGTTTATTTTTTTTATTTTGCCTGCATCAGAAATACTTCCCATCCTTCTGAATGAACAATTTAGATTGAAAACCGATTGGCTGATATAATCAAGAAGAAATTGGCACCGGGCAGGTGTGGTATTGTACAGTCTTAAAAAAAGTTTCACGTAATAAGTTTATAGGTACCTTGAAATTTAGTCATTTTGTGATTGATATTTACACTCTGCGATTAATATAAGTATATAAATGCGCAACACATCATTGAAAAAAAGGCAAACCATTTACTATCTGGTGATATTATAAAAGGTAACGGTACCACAATGAAGTTTACTATTCACACCTTTAAGAGATTTTTATTATAACTGTTTTATTTAAAGAATGCGTTGAATTTTAACAAAATAATATAAATATCAGCTTAATGTACATATTTTTTTTATTAAACTCGACAGGTTTTGTGATCAGGTCAAAAATTCAATATGGTGATTTTGATGGAACACACATTCTGAGGTCACCTCATTATGAATATTGTATTTTTGGAAAAGTGTGTTTGTGTGTCCCTATGAGTGTGTCTGTATCCATTATAAGCCAAAAAAAAAGCCTTATGTGGAGGATTTTCCTTAAAAAATCAATTTAACAAATATTTGGTCCATATTGTGTTTCTGGTGGTCATCGACGTACCCGCAGTATTTTTTAAAGCGTTGAAAAGTTAAAAAAATTGTATTTCCTAAACGCCAATATTATAGATCTTGAAGACGTGCATATTTTTCGTCAAACATTTTTACACTTTTTTGAGATATTTTATTTTTTGCTTTAATGTGGAGTTTGGGTTAAGTTGCGTTGGAAGGCCTGGGTTCGAATTGCGATTGGTGCATGCATTTTTTTGTATTTGTTTTTTTTTTTAAAGGTTAATTATATGGAAGTTTTAATAATTTAATTTGCTGGGATATCCTAGTAGTTATAGACCTACTTTAGGCCCCTATGTTTATTTCTTTAATAAATATTAATACAGGAGATTTGAAAAAAAGTGTGTATGTAAATCAAAAATTATATTTTTTGCATCAAAAATAAGGGCAAGTTTATGAAAGGATATCTATTCCAAAAATTTATAGTTTTCAAAATATTGACAAATTTACATTTTTCTATTACAATAGTGATAGGACTTTGAAATTTAATTGATTGTATGTAGTTGGTCATGATGGCTTTAGAAAGCAAATAAATATGATACTTCTTCAAAAATAATCAACCATTATGACAATAATTATTGTAGATACTAATTGATAGAAATAATCATGGCCGTAATTTTTTTATGAGTTAATCTTACATAAGTTTGTATCATACGTTCTCGTTATTACTGTATCAAAATCTTCGCAGACTCAAACCTTTCGAAATTATGTATTATTAGTTTAACAAGTTTAGGCAAACAAATTTAGATAGTCTTCGTTAGTATAATTTCTACGCCCTGCCATGATTATTACTACTAATTGGTATCTACATTTGTCATAATTGTTGATTATTTTTGACAAGCATCATATTAATTTGCTTTCTAAAGCCATCATAGCCAACTAAAATCAACTAAATTTTAAAGTCATATCACTATTGTAATAGAAAAATGCAAAATTTTCAATATTTTGAAAACTATAAATTTTTGGAATAGACATCCTTTCAAAAACTTGCCCATGTTTGTGATGCAAAGAAATATAATCATTGGTGGTTGCCATTTAAAAATTTTGAATTTTGACACGTTTTTCATTTTGAATTTATAATCTTTTTTCAAATACCGTGTATTAATATTTGATAAAAGAATCAACATAGACGCCTAAAGTGGGATATCCCAACAAATTAAATTATTAAAACTTCCATATAATAAAAAATTGTAATTACTCTTTAATCGGCAATCGTCATTTTTGACATAAAATTTCAAATATTTCGAAAACGGCTGGACATAGGTATAACATATTAATAATAATAATAATAGCTTTATTGCCCAACAGATTTACAAAATCCCTTTACAGGACAATTCCTAGATACAAAAACTTTATTACATTCATATCTTAAATTCTAGATTTAATTAAAAAAAAAAAAGAACCTATTATACATGAACTATCATTAAAATTACAAGTAGAATCTAAATATAATTTATATAGGGTCCTATTTAAAATAAGGCCGGTGACACCCACTTCCGGTATTACCGAAAGCATTAGATTCTCACAAACGTTTTAGCCGAATTAGCCCGTAAACGTAAGTACTACACTAGATTTTCAGATTGTTCCACCTCGTATAGTTCGATAATCGACCGAAACGCTTATATGTAACATCAAATATCTCTATATTATTGGCCTCTACAACTAGGTAATTTAGCCATTTCTTTAATTATATATATTTGTGAGAATTCTTGGACCTACAGTTTAGCGTGGAATCCGAACCACGGTCATCGACTGCCAGATGCCAGCACCTACGACTATGTAGTCCATAAGTACATGACATTGGCAAGTCTACCGACTCGACCGGGAGCGCCGTCTACCCATCCAACCACCATCCACGCGACCAGATACTGCGGTATCATAATCACGTCGATGCGCGCTTGCACATGTGGGCATCTCCCGGCCCAACATCAAATATATTGTAAACAGTATCACAGTATACAACAGTATGCTGCTTGTCTGTCCAAGTGAAATGTCTCCTGATTATTAAAATTTTAGATTTCACGGTCAAAAAATATAATTTGTATTTATTTTAGATTAGATTACGTTTTAAAGTATCTAATAATAATATTATGTTATCGCTAAATTCAAAAAGCACAAATTTCGAATGATGATATCTTGTTTGGTTCAAGTGCATCTTAAAATTTGTAGGGACAGACCCCAAATTTTTGAAACATTCGTATGCAATAATTATTTTATACGAAATAAATTATCCATCATCAAAGTGGAGTGTCAGTTTCAAATAAAAGAAAACAAACAAAAACTTTCAAAGTCAACTCCACAAAATCTTTAATTCAATTATGAAAAAGGAAACTAGTTTCGGCTCAACAAGCCGTCATCAGTCCTTCAATAAAGAGAAAAACGAACGCATAAGAGAAATAAAACGTATAACGGGCAACAAATTTATACATAAGTTCATAAGGTAAAAAAACTTACCATTCTTACAAAAACATCTGTGTAGGTACAGAAAAAATATCAAATACAAATAACATTACACGAAAAACAACAAACACGAAACTATCCTGTGTTGAGTAAATACATAAAATAAGAACTTTAATGCATATCTAAGCCCAGATTCAAATATATCAAAAGGAAAAAAAAAAACGAAAAACGTTTATCCTTTTTCTGTAAGTACAATATGCCCAAAAAGAATAGAGCTGAACTGAAATGCTAAAAAATCCTAAAAATCGGTAAATTTAAATGAGCCAAGCAAAAAACATTAAAGAGGGGCATAAAATATGAACACATTACAAATTTAAGAGTGAATTAATAATAGGGGACTCAATGAAAGATGTTTGGTCATTCAAGCAAGTATTATTTGCCTTAGCTTTCATGATCTCCAAAATTTCCAAAAAATTTAAACGGGAGCCCCTATTACACCTATGTAATAACGTTGAATTATTTAAAACATCGAAGTTGTGATTTGTCGTGATTAGATGGTTTGCAAAAGTATGAAAAATATCGGTATTCTTATAACGGTTTTACTAATACAAATGTTATTTATGATTGATACTTTTTCTGTACCTACACAGGTGTTTTTGTAAGAATGGTAAGTTTTTTTACCATATGAACTTATGTATAAATTTGTTACCCGTTGTACGTTTTATTTCTCTTATGCGTTCGTTTTTATCTTTATTGTAGGACTGATGATGGCTTGTTGAGCCGAAACTAGTTTCCTTTTTCATAATTGAATTAAAGGGTTTGTAGAGTTGACGTTGAAAGTTTGTTTGTTTTCGTTTATTTGAATTATTTTATAATAAACAATAAAATTACTCATAATCACTATAGTCTCTATATATTAGCTTTTAACATTTTAGGTGTCCAGAACATAATTAACTCTGTAAACAACCTCGGTGGCCAACCACCGAATAGTACTGTGCTTGGTGACTCCGGAGTTGGTAGTGGCATTCCCCAGCCTCCAAATGTTTTTTCGAATATATTTAATAATGTGCAACAATTATTCCAAGGTGGTGGTAATGGAACTCAAGGTAAGATCTTTAATAAAATAAGGCTACTTGATGAGAAATTTCACTCAAAATCCAAATTCAACTGTCATGCCCAACTTTATAACAATAACAATATTATATATAGGGAACTGAAGTGGGATCATTACTTTTTGTAAAACTTGAAATACGTTCTTTATTAATGTACTACGAAACATTACAAACATCTTAGTTGTAATGATTCATAATTGAGGGTAAAAATTAGACAGGTACTTAAAATTTGGCAGAGTTATGTAATTTTCTACACAACAATATCCCATGAATGTAAAAAAAAATTGCCATGAAGTATGATTCCAAAACAGAAATAAAATAAAATAAAATAACAATAGGTATACAGGAAAAATCTAACTATAAAAATGTTTTCGTTTACTCTAATTCTTTTCTATCCATTTGCTTCAATAAATAAAAAAACAGCTACAAATAAATACATTCCCACTTAACTTAACGTCAATTTGCGATATTCTGGGATTCATAACAAAATCTCTATAAAAATTCATGTTTTTAATGAAGGTCCTTTGATTCCTAACACAAATATATTATGCTTATCTGTCCGACAATATGGTCCCCACTAACTGTATGACTTTCCTTATGTTTTTGGACTTCACATTTAGCACTAAGGGGCCACTCTGTATAAAATTAACCAGAATTGTGTTCTAGTAGACGAATGTGTACCTACTTATGTCTAATAATAATCAAATCTAATAATGGACTTCTCTTTTCAAAATAATAATAAGGTTACACTTTATTAACTCTCTGGTAACATAATTTCGCGCATAATTTTAGCTGAGTAACAAATTCATATCTAAAGTCGTTGAATAAGACAATTAAAAATTTTGTGTAGGTCTGACACATTAAGATAACGTAAACCTATTTGTCAAATTTTTATACCTCGTTATTACAACATCCTAATTGATTGAATTCCATTGTATTGTTAAATTTTTTGTATGTATCTGAAGGTGATTCAGGGCAGCCAGCAGGTCCTGGAGCGTTTTTTAGTGGTGCCATTAACCAATTTAATCAAGTAGTAGGCAATATAATTCCTGGACAGTCTGCCACACAGATTCCACCCATAATACAAGGTGATGAAGGTACTCCATCAAACGCTACAGCCCCTCAAAGTCAAGGACCGGTACAACAGTTGATACAATCATTTGGAAGCACTATAGGTAAGCAACACAACAGGGTACGAACATTAAATGTCATGTACGAGTATAATATGAATTTTCTCGTTTTTTTGGTATATATTATTTCTCGTTGCTCTTTATAAAAACCATTAATTTTGTGTATCAAATCACATTTTTTATTTAATTTACAATAAGAACGTTTCGTGCTACTATTTAGCACATCCTCAGCTTTATGAGTGAAACAATTCAAAGGAAACACCAAATATGCAAATTAGATGTCATCATGTATGCGCGATATTCAGATATTAATAGTTTGGTTAACTAAAGAAAAAGCATAGGTACGCAATTGATTGTGTGCCTTTATACAGGGTGTCCCGAAATTGACCTGAAATAATTTAAGGGGACATTCTACAAGCAAAAATAATATATTTTTTCATATGAACATATATCGAAAAATGCTTTGTTTTACAGATATATTTAAATTTATTATTATTTTTAGAAAAAGTAAAAAAAGCGCACAAAAAAAAGTTGGAACAAAATTTGTTCTGACCCCCAGCCTAACCCACCGCTGACATTTTTTTAACCATGGGATATCATATTTTTTAATAATCCAACAAAGATACGTAAGTGTGCCAAATTTCATTTTGATATCGAGACGCGTTTCGGAAATATTACTAAAAACCCATCGTCAGGAATTTATAAATAATACAAATTTCGTATCTGAAAAACGAAGCATTTTTCGATATATGTTCATATGAAAAAAAATCTTATTTTCGCTTGTAGAATTTCCCCTTAAATTATTTTAAGTTAATTTCGGGACACCCTGTATAAAGCCCCGTCAAGGTATGATTACCGACTTTTGCACTTACTAATTTGCGCTGCACTGTAACCAAAGTATAAGATTGATTTAAATATATTCTAATTTTAAGTTTTCATTAAATAAATTGTTCAGTGTCAGTTGAAGTAGGGATTAGCCAAGGGAGTGAGCTATAAGTTCTTCTTCTTTTAATGTGGGTAAACAGTCATTAATACTAATGATTTGTAACATATCAAGCACTATCTGACTTTATATTAGTTATAGCAATATTAAAAACAGTGCGGGAAAGTAACTTTACAACAGTGAGTGTGGAAAAGTACAACTTTGCGCACTAAAAAAATGCGGAAAAGTGCACTTCACCGCACGCTCGCAGGAAAAATACTTTAATAAACGTTATTATTACTTTACGATTAAGTGACATGCGTAACGCAATGATAGTCAAGTGCAGAAAAGACTTTCCGCATGTGTTAGGTGCAAATTTTTTTCTACGAGCACTTCAAATTTCGCAAAATCAAAGGGTACAGGCAAAACTGCAAAATAACTAGCAATAATATATTACGTCTACTCCACAAATAATGAATATCGTATATTTTTTCGGACTCAATTAACATTTACCATACATGTTTCGAGAAACGTGTTCTCGTCTTTAGTGGTATGTAATGGGGGAAATACAAAAAGCTTTAACGATTCTACAATTAAATGTACATTACAACTCAGACAATCTTTAAGGTATTTTTTATACATTACTCATTAGTTTAAAAAAAACATTACAATTATAAATTAATCGGAACTCATGAAATTTTCGTATTTAGTTAATTTATCATTTATCTCTTATGACACAATAATAATAACTGACATTATTATGCCAAACGGCATATTTGACACGTTGGTCAATTGTTGTTACCTCAATTTTCAGTTTGACAGTTATAGCAATATTAAAAACACGGAGTACGGGAAAGTTCAACTTTCCGCACTAAAAATAATGCGGAAAAGTGCACTATACCGCACGCTCATAGGAAATAGTATATTGTGCAACGAACATGAAATGACATATATTTCCTACGAGTATGATCGCAGCGAGTGCTGCAAATCATACGAGTAGGAAATGGTTATTTCATGTGAGTTTCACACTATACTTTTTCTAGGACTGTTTTAATGCTTTTGAACAAATTTAACATAATTTTTAGGAAAATATTTGTTTTTCGAAACTTACCCCTGTTAACGTATAAGCCTAAATACGATAAATTAGAAGTATTAAATTAACTAGGTGGTGTTAAACTATATTCACTATCACTGTTTTTGTGTTTTGAAATTAGCAAAATACTTAATTATAATAATTATTATTCATTATAAATACCTAAACTGTCAATTAGGTGTGTTTGTATTGTCGGCGTTGCTATGGTGATTTTTCATGGCCGAAACTACTTTGTCATCACCAGGAAATTTACCCGTGCACAATAAATATTTCCCACTAGTTGCTAGGCAAATGAAAAACAGCATTACAATGTACTACATTTTCAAATCATGATTGAACATATAATAACCGCATTTAAAGACAGTCGTAGAAAAAATAACTTAAACGTCTAATTCTTTAAAAATATATGTTACGTAGCTACTCCAATAGCATTGCAGTTTATTAGTAGCCAGACAGGTTAAGAGGCAAATGGTTCCACAACAGTAGCAAAAGAGTTTTAGAAATTTTATTCTTTTATGAAATTAGTAGATACAAAAAACCTGAATTAGTTAGAAAGCATGAAAATGTTTAATTTTTAACTTTCTTGGAAATTAATTTAAAATGTTTAAATTTATCTTATGTGAAAATAGAATCAAAACTTTACTCAAAAACTCCAACTATTTTTTTATCTCATAATCTTTGTATAGAAAAACATAAAATGGGATGTCCTTATACTAGAAATATTTTAGAAACATGGGTTGGAGCTTAGACCATGGAGCAATTCTACGACAATTTAAAATTATCCATTTTTTCAGGAAATGCGGTCAATCAATTTGTAGGAGGTGCCAATCGACCACCAGGTAATTATCTGATTATCATAAAAACTCATACATTTCTAATTTACTGAGTTAATCTATATTATTAAAGTGGAATTGCTTTCTTACTAATAAGAAAGCAAAATTAACTTCCTCGAAATACCATAACATAATGAGTATCCTATTTATTAGATTAGTGGTTAGTGTACTAGAATTATTCATATCGTATATGACGGGACACTGTATATACTGACGAAATTCTTAAACAAAATGTGGTTAGTGCAACCGGGCAGTTAAGACAGCATACAATAAGGTTGACGTGATAACAGGGGACTTTCATCAAAGGAACCCTTTCCAAAAAAACTTTAATGATGCAAACATGGAAGTTAACATAAAAATTTGGTTTATTGAAGCTGTCATTAAACACGTTTAAGTAGATTTTGATTTGGAATTACTCATACATTTTTGTTTAAATCATATTATAAAGTATTATTTGACTAACCATAAGAATTGCCAGCAAGGGATGGGAATCAGATATGCTATCAATAACCAAAGGAAAAATTATACACTCAATTAATATCTGCCGAAAGCATACCTACATAACAAAATTAAGTCAAAATATGCAATCAAACTCTGCAAACTCTACAGTGTGTACATAAAGTAAGGAATAAATTCATTTTCTAAAAAAGAAAAGGTTTCCGGAAAAATCCACGGACACGTTAATTTTTGTTTAGAAATATGCATCTTTTGACGTGTTAGCCGTATTTGTAATGTTATCGCTGTTCCGGATATGACGTCATCAATATTTTTTCCAAAAGACAATCCATATTATGTTTGGCAGTGCAATTTGAAAGAGTATAATTCTCAACACACGGCAAAACCAAAAATGGTTCGTGTACATGAGGAAGTTTTTGAGTAAAATAATGTTTACATATTATTTAGTTTATTTAGTTCATTAAACTAATTAATTAAGTGTGTAAACTGAAGTCCGTCCTGCCTCTGGCAGTATCCTAGACCGCGAATAAATTGTTGTTGGACCTTACTTCAAGTTGCGTTTGTACTCTGTGGGCGAGAAAGACTCTTTTTATTTAATTTATTAAGTCACAACCATCGTTGATGTTACTTCTCTATGGTTTTTAAATGCTTCCAATAAGTGGTCCAAGACTCACAGCTATAGGTAAGGGTCGGAACTACAATACACTCGCAATTTGGTTCGAACGTCGATGCTATCATTATCGAGGACTCTCGTTCTCAGACAGCCAAAATATGCGCTTGCCCATCTTATACCATGCTGAATCTCATCATCGATATTTGAGTTCGCC
This sequence comes from Apoderus coryli, assembly GCA_911728435.2. Lineage (NCBI taxonomy): Eukaryota > Metazoa > Arthropoda > Insecta > Coleoptera > Attelabidae > Apoderus > Apoderus coryli. The sequence goes on along the minus strand of OU452206.1, from coordinate 5,963,679 downwards.
GCGAGAATGCTGGCAAAGTTAAGAGAAACTCTCGAATATGTGGTCCTTTATATTCAGTTCAAGCCCGATACTCCTGTATGCTCTGGTAAATGCATTTAGTATAAATTGAGGATCCTCTTCTGTATCAGCTAGGACAACCTTGTCCTCCGCGTATTGAAGCTAAATGACTGATGTGGATACGATCATCGTCCCAGCTTGCAGTCTACGAAGGTTGAAGAATCAGCCGCTGCAAGTCTGTAGACGATCTCTACTCCCTCGACAGTTCATCCTTAACAAGTTGAATGACCGTGCTTTACGCCAGTTGTTATTGTTAAATGAACTGAATAAAATAAATAAAAGTTAACCATTAATTTACTCAATATTTTCCTGATGTAACATGATCCATTTTTGGTGTTGCCGGTGTGTTGAAAATAATGCTCCTTCATATGGCACGGCCAAAAATATTGATTTTTTTGAAGAAAATATTGATGGCGTCAAATATCCTGAACAGCGATGATGTCACAGAATGCAGCGCTGAATATTTGACACTTTTGAGGTTTTAATTTGGTTTTGTATTATGTGATTGTTCATTATTACTTGATAAATAATTTTAGGGTCGGAGGATGAATCGACTAGCCAAGCACCGAATCAGAACTTCATCCAAAATATTGGTCAAAATATTGGTACTGCCTTCCAGAATTTCCAAAATGCTATTACAGGCGGAACTCCTAGCAGTTCCAATCTAACAGGCACTAATCCTGCTAACGCAATTGTTGGACAAATTCAGAATGCTGGAACACAGCTGCAACAACAAATTGTTCAGCCCGGAAATAACCCTTTACAAAATATTATTCCAGGTAAGCATTTATCTGTTGGAGTAAGTGTGAAAAACTTAGTTACGTATACCCGCTTGTAACAAAAATAGGATATTCAAACACAACAAACAAAAATATCACATTAAAATAAAAGTAAAAGGTGAGAAGATATTTTTTTGCAAAATTAATTCAAAATTGATTTGCAGAAAAAGTACCTATAAATTATTAAAAAAAAACAATCTAAAACTCAAAACATGTGTGGAGTTGACATTGAGTTTTGGGTTGTTTTTTTATTTAAACTACCACAATATGGATAAATTTACAATTACAATTTACAAATTAGTAAGTCAAATGTTTGAAAAACTCTTAACAAAAATGAGAGATTCATTGTTATAAAATGAAACACCTACAAGAACTTTTCTGATTTTCTGATTGATATGAAAAAATATCTTTAAACTTCATCTCCTAAAACATATGAAAATATTTTGTGTTCCACTTTTACCACCGAATATAGATCTATACGAATTAGCGTCACTCCTTTGAAGATTTCATTTTGCCGACTTTTTTTGCGACCCGTCGTAAATCATTCCAGTTGCACCTATTTTGCACTGCACGCGGTGAGCCAAATACAAATAACCCCAAATATTTTACATACATTTTATATAGGGTGGCTTTTCTTCTTGAAGATGTTAATGATTTTAATTTATATATAGCATACAACATATGTTTTAATTTTATTTATAAGCACTTTATTACGTAAAAGGATATTTATTCTTGCTTCACTTGGACACACTTGGACACACTTGGACTTCACTTAATAAAGACGTTTATTATTATTGTTAAAAGTACGTACTACGTCAAAATGTTATATCAGGTATAAATAAAAACAATTTTGCAATCCTTTCTTTTGTTACGGTAGATAGAAACTTATAAACAAGTACAGCCAATAAAAATTTATAAAAAATAGCATATTAAAATGTTACAGATTTAGTTTTGGTGGTTGTTTTCTGTTTTTTTGAGATATTATTTTCCTATTTGCAAATTTAAGAGTGTAGTAAATTCTAACTCGCGTATACAAATTTAGCACATAATCTTTTGGGAAGTTGTCGCATAGATGATTGTACTCTATCTTAGAAACATAATTTAATAAGTTTTTTCCTACATCATCCATAATATACCTATTGCTTATTTTTTTCCAGTTCAGTATAGTTACTTATAACGAATTAACTCTGTTTACAGGTGCAAGTGGGGAAACTAGCAGCAGTAGCAGTCCCACCGAACAACCTCAAAGCATTAAAACTGGAACAGTAATCACTATTAGTACATCAGAGGAACAACTACCAAATGAAGCAAGTTCTGAGGCAACTAAATCCATTCCATTAGAATACGAACCAGCAGAGAAGACTCAAACACTGATTCCCGAAGAATCTATTAAGATAGCTAAAGAAACAGAGCAAAAGAAGGAGGAAATTATGCTGGCTGAAGAATAAACCAGATTCTAAACGACTGATAACTTTAATTTAATAATATATATTTATTTGTAGTATTACTTATATTGTTTTTCTATCGAAAATCGAGTATTTTATAAATACTTGCTATAGCAATTAAATACTTTTAAAGCAATGCAGTTTAGTTTTATTAAACAAAAAATATTAGCGTAATCGATCTAAATGTTCCGGTTTGGTTCGACTAATGTCATTTCTAGGAAAAAATTAGTTCAAAACATGTATTGATAGCAATGTTATAGTAGTTCAAGTATAAGTGTTATTTTATCAAATATTACAAATCTCCTTCTAGCTACAGCTGGACAGGTGCATAATACATGCTTTGCTTTTATTAATTTTCCGGCACAAGCGGCATTCGGAATTTGCCTACGCAAATGACGATTCAAATGATAGTATCCATTAGATATATAGAGGCCAGTTAAGTAAAGCAGATTGCATCTGCTCATGCCCAACAACCGTCTAGTTTTATGGAATAATAAATTACTTTGAATGGACCAACCCTGGATCGTCTTGCCAGAAGTTCTGTTCAACGTTATGCCAATAACAGGTTCTGATTTGATGATATCCTCTTTAGCTCCTTGTCTAGCCAGAGAGTCAGCTATTTCATTCCCTTCTAAATCAGAGTAGTCAGGTCTCCATTCCCGAGAGAGATCATCGTTTCTTTTTTCTTTTTTTTTATTTAAGAACTGCAGCAACCCTGTGGGTTATGAGCAGGTGGTACAATTATTTTATACAATAGAAGTTGTTTACGCTAGTTGACATTATGATATTCACTAGTATAAAGATAGCTTAACTTTATTTTAAGTGGTGTTTTGATTCTTCCAAATGAGTTTCTTGTAAGTAGATTAGAGGTTGTAGCATTTTCAATGGTGTATAGTATCCATTCATGTTCCATTGACGGATTGGTTCGAATTGAGTGTACATGAATTGGATTTGGTTATTATTTTTAGTGCCATTGTGAGGAGGCATCACTTTCGAGGTCTGTACTTTCGATGTCCAGTGCTATTAGAATCTTTTATCTGAGTTTCGTTAGACGAGATTTAATGGATCTTTCTGTGGTGACAGCTTCCAAATGGTTTGCACATTTTTTTACAATACTCACAGGATACGTATTTTCAAAAAGGTCAACTAATTGATCATAGGTTAAAACAAACGATTTTGATTGGATATAATCTTTTGCAGGGGATAAGAGGACTTGTATATCGGAGTTAGTACTATTTCTAGGTTTTTTGTGCTTCTTATAGAAGGTAAAAGAAAAGGGTCAGGTGCTTCGAATTTTGTGTAGTTTAGTATAACGTTTCCATGTTTATGCATAAATTTGTCCACAGTCTTTTTGTTGATGCGAGATGAAAATAAGATATTTTTTGGACTAATAAGTGTGCCTAAAGCAAATAAGTATTCTTCCAGTATAATCCCTTCAACCGAAGCAAATATTATGGCTTGGTCTTTTTTTTTTGGGAAATTTAAATTGTTTACTGCAGCTGAATATGACTGTGTTTGCTCATTTGATACACTAGTTGATTTGGTTTGGACATTTCTGTAGTCAGAAATATCCATATCTGTAGGATTCATACTAATTGCGGTCCTGTCGCCTAGGGCGCAGGAGATTTTAATTGTTAGTTTCACGCACTACGAATACTTTTTTGTATGTATCACAAGTTAATGACTTAAGTCTATTTTATGAATGAAAACTCTGTTATTCATAAAACTGGTCACTCACATATAGTCTCTTGATGTCTCATTATATGGTTTATAACTTTTATATTATTTATTTTTCATATTTCACCAAACACTAAGTAATTTTAGGAGCTGATATTAGATACGACTATATCGTTGGTGGTCAGGACCGGATTCATCATCGTTTCTCTTAATATTGGGGAGCCTGTTTGCACAATAATACCCTGTTCTCGATCTGAGTAAGCTTAGGTTATGTTATATGTAAAAATTGTTCTGCAACTGCATTATTTTAACTTTTATAACTACTTTAAGTTTTTTAGTCCTGATGAAGCTGGAATATATCAACGGCAGGGTGTATTATTTTTATTCAAATCATGTCCTTTCCCCTATTATGTATTTTATTTTTACTTTCGCCACCCAAAGGCAAAGTATTATTGTGAACGCGCTAAAAAATTGAGATAAAGACGGATATATCCATTTTGAAGTCCCTCGAGACGATTAAGACCATTTCCAGATGAAAGTCTGTCTGTCTGTGTGTCTTTGCGCCTACACGCTTCAACCAATTGAGCTAAATTTTGGCATATGAGTTTGGGGTAGTCCTAGGATGAACCCATTAGTTTTTGGTTGAAATTGCTTTAGCCCTGGGATAGGGGTGCACACAACCTTCAAATTTTCAAATAGCAGTAGGGGTCAAGTGATACATCATTTGGAAGCATTTTTTATCTGCTTTACAGCGCAATATTGTTTTATTTCTTATCACATGCACAACGTTTCCGCTTATTCGCCTTCTTCAGGTACATTTGTTTAATCTCGCATTTTTACTTGGACTAATATTTGAATTAATGCAACATTCAAACAAAAATACCCACTAAAAGTAGTGGACACCAAACTGTTAGTCCAAGTAAAAATACGATGTTGAAAAAATGTAGGTACCAGAAGAAGACGAATAAGCCGAAACGTTGTGCATGTGACATGAAATAAAAAAAATATTTCAAAGGAAAATTTCCATTTTATAAAGAACCTTACAACCCAAGAAAAAGAAAAATCTGTAAAAAAAATTGTAACAATGGTCAAGACAAATACAAAATATTATTTATTATATTTCTTAATTTGACTAAAGTCGTGTTTGTATTTAAGGAATTGTTTTTCATGTGGCATAAAGATAGTGCTATATTTAAGTTACCTGTTAACCGACTATAATAAAAGTAGAATCCCTGATCGCATTGCAAAGCCATTTCCTGGCTCTGCTCCTGGTATGCATGGAACTTTTTTTTCTCTTTATATTCAACGCTACACTGTCATTTGTTTTCGTAGGAACATTTACCTTTATAACACTAAGCAACGAATCTATTTTGTTTTATTTTTTATTGGTATAGACAGGGCCCAAAATTCAATACAATTTAATATGGAGTTGTATTTGGCGGGACCTAGGATATACACTGTATTCCAAATTTGGCTTGATATCTTCCAAGATTAAATTAAATTAAATTTGGAAAGTTTTTATTTTATTACAAACTGAAATCTGCCTTAAGATTTGCTTTATCTTTTGTGGTATTTGAGATAATGAGGGAAAACCGAAAAGCTGCATTTTGAATTTTTGCGTGAGGCTTGTAAACCACATTATTAGGGCACTTTTATTAGAAGGTAAAAATAATTTTCTAGCTTTATTTGATTTCGAGATATTTAAATAAACTTTGTATTTTCTTATGAACGCCATCTTTTTTTGTATTTTTGAAAATAGTTTTGAAAGAACATTCCATTGATGTATCACAAGCAGCTAAGCTTATTGTTTTACTTAAGTTCTAAAATTGCGAAATTATAGAGTATGACCCGTAGCGGCCATTATGACACAAATGAGTCAATTGTGTGTGTGTGTGTCTGTTTAATGCAGTTTTTTGTTGATGAAAAGTGTTTTGACGTATAAGAATGGCTAATAATAATAATTATTCCAATGAAGAAAACTTGGATAAGTTAGAACTTTATTTAAAGCTAACAGCTACCGTCACTGCAGTGTAAGCATATGAAGCACAGCTTCCGGAACGTCGCCAACACAACCAGACAATGTAAAGATCTTTTGTAAAACTGAAACCCCAAACTTATACAAACAATAATGAAGTAAGAGATGCGACTATGTCGGCGCTGTAATGGGCCATTTATTTTCAAAGAAAATCTGTCTGAAATTAGATATTTGCAAGAACAAATTCTGCATTCCATTAGAAATTCTGTACCACCAAATGAACTACATAATACATGGTTCCAACAAGCTGGCATCCGGCCCACAGTACCAGGCAGGTGATGGAGGTCTTCAGAAATACTTTTAGTGCAAACATTATTTAGAATAATGGCCCCATTGCTTGGCCCGCGTGAAATAAAAAGTTAGAACTAGGAAAATTTGAAACAAACCGTGGTTTTTAAAAAGACAAGAATTTTCGCATATAAATCCCCTTGCGGAATTAAATTTTGTAAAAGAAGATTGGCTTAATTATTTGCGAATGGATGAAGAGACCTATTGGCTCTTATTAAAAAAAATTACACTGCTAAATACTATAAAAGGTCAATGCTGTAATGCGAAGAGCTATAACTTGCGACGAACGCCTCACGGCATCTCTGAGATTTTTAGCAGCACGCGGAATTTACGAGGACCTGAAGTTTTCGACTATCATATCCCCTCAGGCAATGTGTTACATGATATGATATAACATTTTAAAAAAATAATATTTACAGGTAAGTGAGAACTTTACCTATATATAAAATACTACATTCATTAGTCATTAAGTATAAACTTAAAATAACTTAATCTTATAATAATCACAGCGTAATGTTTGTACTGAATTATTATTGACAAAATTATGTCGACTACTCATTTGGATCAAAATTCGTTAAATCTATAGTGGCGTTTCCATGTGGTTCTGACCAGAGAGACCTATTATATTGTCAGTGTGTAAGAGTTTGCTGATTTGATCTATTACGAATGTCATATCCAATCACAAGATTACAATTTCTATTTAAGTTACCAAGTTGGGCTTCAAACAGTACGTCATGAATCATTTTTTCGGCGAAAATTTTTTGGGATCTCTCTAGTTGACGTAACTTCTCGGCTACATTTTGCCTATTATGTCATACTCGTTTTCTGCTCTAGACTGAGTCAATTTTTGGCTAACTGTCCCTAGCACAATTTCAGGAATTGATATTTCACATTTTCTCTTGTTTCTTCTGGAAAATGTTGAGGGAAAGGATGATGGGGTATCTGTGTTAGTATTCTGAATTTCTACCACTGAATCTTCTGCTGGTAATGCCGTCCAGGTGTCCTACAAAAATCATACTCATAGAATATAATTTATTTTTTTCATTTTTTTTATTTATTAATTTAACCATAAATCCCATTTATATTAACAACAAATCAATTAATGCTAAATGACAGAAAATTTGAAATAAATACATCATATTTTCCATTCAATACAATTAAACTGACGCCTAAACTTCAAAATTGAACCACAAAAAGCATCAATGCAATCATTTTCATTTAGAATGCGAAGAGTTCTATCCACTGGTGAAAAATATGTATAGTTGTTTTTTCTTGTAGATAAACAGAAAGTATCAGAGTGTCGTAAATTACGCGCTGGAACATTAAATGAGATCCTTTGCAAAACTGCAGCACAATCAATAGTACCATTTAATATATTATTAAAAATAAAACATAAATCTTTTAACACGCTTGGCGAGAGTGTCCAAATTTAACATAACCCTGATGTCCGATCTATGATATTCAGTCATTTGTATCCCCAGTATGAATGCAGCATATCGCAAAAACTTATCCTGAACTCTCTCGAACACACTCACGCAACTCTGAAAATAAGGCGACCCTATTACGGTAGCATATTCCAGCGAATAACGGACAAGACTCACATACAATGGTCTACAGCTGGTGACAGAGAAATCTCCACAGTTTCGAAGTACAAATGCTAGTATTTTATCTGCATTCTTACATACATACTTCAATTGGCCACCACCAATTACATACTGACTAGGAAATCTAGATTTAGCTTGGAAAAAACTGATAAAACAACACTTTTCTGTATTAAATTTCAACTTGTTAGAAACAGACCATTCTCAGATAGCATCCAGATCATTCAGCAAGCAAGTAACATCTCCTTCACAAGTAATTTTTCTGTATAGTTTCAAATCATCTGCAAAAAAACTAGGCATAGAAAATCTTAAGGTGTCGCAAATGTCATTTATACAAATACTGAAGAGAAGTGGATCCCAATGAGACACCTGGGGAACGCCCGATGTCACTCGAAATTCCTGGGATTTATAGTTCATAATTTTCACCATTTGGGTGCGTCCCTTTAAAAAACTTTCCAACCATTTTACAGAGGTGCAAAGCTCGCAGCTTTGCTAACAAAATATCGAAGTTTACCTTATCAAACGCTCTTGCGAAATCGGTATACACCGAATCCGTCTGACATCCCTGTTCCACAGCCTCCACCAATTCAAGTTCATACGAAGCCAAATTTGTAATCGTAGAACTATTTCTCTCCTAGTGGAAGAGGTTCCTATGTTTAGAGTTACAAAGGAAAAAATAGCGTGTTACTTAGGGCAAATTTTTTGTTAAATACCTGTAGAACATCCTCGATAGTAAGACTGCTGTGCCCAGGATCTTCAACTGTAAAATTACGTCGTCCAACAGAATGGGGTGAACGTTTAGACGCCAATGATAAATGACGAATTTCAATGTATTCCTCAATGTCCTCATCCTCATCATCATCGCTGATACATTCGTATGTAATATCCTAAGGGCATCTAATTTTTCTGAAAAAAATAGAAAAAACACGTTCCTAAGCAATATTTCAATAAGAAACATGAGTGCTGGTGGCAACAAAAATCCCAGTCGAAGACGAAGATTTTTGCACCTGGACGAATGAATTTAAAATGTTGCTTACCAACTTATGAATGTATCTACTAAGAAAAAACAAAACAATTAATATGGGACACTTTAAATTTTGAACATTGACATTGTGGTACCAGTGTACAGCAACAAACGCAATAAATCCGAAAAAATAATAAGAAAGTGTAAGTAAGTAGTGACCACGAGGACGATAACTACTCTCGAAGATACCTACCATTCGTGCAACCCAACCCATGAGTTAAAATTTATTCATAATTCAGATTAGTTAGAACGACTTCGATATAGATGCATCTTAATAAACATCATATTTTGTCAGCACGTATAATCGCCTACTTAAATCTGTGATCAATTTATTTTCATCACATCAAAAAACAATTAAAATTACATGCTGGAATAAGTGCCAAAAAGTTCGCTAGATCCAGTCCTTCACATCAATTCATTGTTGCAATATCGGTTTGTTATATTAGTGACCCGGTTTTTTTGAGCACATTTAATGTCGTATCCACATGGCTTTCGACTTGAAATTCACCAAATCGGATAACAGCACTCCTTGGGGCTTCCGACTGGTGGGTGGTGCGGACTACGCACAACCACTGGTTGTAGTTAAGGTAAACTTTCATTAAATTTTTTTTGGTATTATACTTAGTCTTTTTTCTTTTCTCATCTGATATCCTGAAGATTTAATATCATTACAGTATTTGCAGATTGAAGTGATCTCTTATAAAAGTTAGTTAAAAGTTTAAATTAAATAAAATATTTTTATTTTTATTTAGAATAATTGTATGGAGATATTGGTTTGTCAATAGGAGATAGGGGTCTCTCAATAAAATATTACGGTTTTTTTTTATAATAAATAAGGGTAAGTGAGAATCAATAACACCAAATAATTCTAAAAATTATTAGTTATTAATTTTACGTAAAAAAAAACAAATAATTAATTAGTACTATTTTTAGCCATTAAAAATAATATTATAATTTTTAAAAATCTAGACCTAGATTTTAGAAGGCATAAGTTATGTTAGTTTCCTTAATCGGCACATATTATATATTGTTTAATTTACATTTGGCCAATATTTTAGTAGAACAATAATAGTTAATTATAAAACAATCGTAATATGCCAGATACTGTTAAGCAGTTTCAAGTGAACTATTGATAGAACTTTTTATCAGTTTTTAATGCTTTGTAACTCTTTTTGCATTTTGCAAAATCTTAGTTTTCTTATAAATTATAATTTTTATGTAAAGTAAAGAAACTTAGCCCAGTCTATGGCTTTAATCTTAAAGTTGATAGGTGTTAGTTGCTATCTTTATTTCAGGGCACAAACTTTTTTTGATATAACACTTTACCTGTTCATTTTCTTCTGTCTTAAACTAGTACGGCAGCTCGGCAGAATTCAGTATATTTTTAGCAGGTGATAGGAAATGTGAATGAAAATTCCACACCAGTACTACTAACCAATCACAATCGGTTTTTTGACAGGTCACCATAGTAACACATGTATTTTATAGGAATTTTTTCGCTGTAGGCGAATTATAGTAGACATTTTTTGACATAACCACATAATAATTATTTTTCAGTGAAGTTAGTTTCAATTTATTTAAAAGTGTTTACATTTCGCAACAACTATCATATGCAGAGTGTTTCAAAAAGACGCGGCAATATTTAAGGGGATGATTTCTCAAGTCATTTTATGAAAAAAAGTTCCCATAAACATACGTCCGGCAAAGCATTGATTCCAAGGTACAAGGTGTTAAAGTTTTTTTGTAAATAACAGTTTTTTTTAATTAAGTCAAATATCTCCTTACCGATTTTTTTTAAATTTGGCAGCGTTGTAGCTTGAAGTAGGTAGCTTATATGTGGCCCTAACTAGATCAAAATTATAAGTTAAGGGGTGCAACTTAATAAAAATTATTGACAAAAAAAAATGTGCGCCACTGGTTGTAATTTAATTTCGATATTGTCTTGAGATATAGCAACTAAAATTACAACTCTTTTATCTCTTTATTTTTTTCATATGTTGCCTCGTTTACGATATAAAAATTTAAAACATTTTTCAGCATACGAAGAATATTTGCGAATAATAAAATAAAACTTAATACCTAAAAGGCAGCCTAAAGGCAGATGAAAGTAAAAGAAAATATACAGGAAAACTGGCAAAAACCCATCTAAGTCAGTAAAACTAACAAAAAAATTGTAACAATAAAATAAAAAACACTCAATCGACAATTACATAAGTAAAAGAAATAGAAAAAATATTATTATTACAATAGCGGAAGATATAGCTCCAAATGCTGTGTTTAAAATAAAATAGTATTTCGTGGATGAAATAAAAATAAAAACATGAATTTCAAGAGGAGGAAGTATCAAAGGATGTGCTTTATCAGTGTGTTAAATGTTAAAAAAAATTAGGATGGATAAGAAGCAAAAGAAAATCACAAACGAGAACCATAGAAATTCACTACATTTTATCTACTAACGAAACGAAATTGAGGTATGTAGGTAAATAAATAAACTGGGTAATATAAAGAAGTACAATGAACAAAAGTTAAATATTAGAATTAAAATTAAAGATAGAATTAAGAATTGTATAACATGAGGATCATTCTTTAATTTCAATATTTTCAAAATCTCCAATAAACTAAGACATAAACCCTTATTACATCTATGTAGTAATTTAGAGTTCTGCTCGATATCGAAACTCTGTGCAGAGGAAATCAAATGGTTAGCAAACGAAGAAGGAGTATTATCAATATCCGTTCCAGAATATCGGTTAAAATGACACAAGTGTTCCTTAATTCTAGCAGAAATCCTCCGTCCAGACTGCCCAACATAGGCACTATCACACTCTCGGCAAGATATCAAATAAACCCCAGATTGACCAAGAAAGGAGACCTTATCTTGTGTATTAACTAAATGGTAGATAAAATTATTAAAACCTGAACATATACCTGAACTTCTCAGAAGTTTCGCAATTCTAAGACAAAAACTTCCAGTATACGGCAAAGAGAAATAACTAGTTCTATCAGGAGGAGATCTGACAATATTTATTTATTTATTTGAGATACTGCCCAGACAGACGAATCCAATTAAAGGGCAGGAAAAAAATACATATATATGTACATTACAAACATAAAAAAAATAAATATTATAATTTAATTAGTACTCTACTAAAAACTTAAAATTAACTTCTCAAAATTATTTTCCTAATGAACGATAATTTAGTGTTAAACAAATCAATCTGGTTCGATAATGAGTTACAAACAGAACACATTGTAAATAAAGGAGAATGCAACAACAAATTTGTGCGCGCTCCCGACAAATAAAAAATAGAGTTAATGTTACGTGTGCGTATACTTGGTGCATAGAAAGGAATCATTGCTAAAAGTTCCGGACAATCAATCATTCCATTCAAAATTTTAAAAAGTAAAACAAAAGCAGAAAACTCCCTACGTTTGCTCAAAGAAATGAAATTAAAACGACTCAACAAAGTGTCCTGAGGAAATCCAATGACTGGGTAAGTCCCATCACAGCGAAACCACAGAAACTTAATATTGAAAGATAGTCTAAACTTAACATATCTAGAATATAATTTTCTAATAATGGATAATGTGAAACCGTTGTTATGGGCTAACTGTTTAATAATATTAATCTCCCTATCAAAAGCAATGCTAGACACAGGAACCGAGAAAGCCCTATACAAAAGAGAATGCTGCATATTTCTGAGTAGGGGGTAGTTTGGGGAATAAGGGTGTCAGTTATAGATATATTTCAAAATTAAAATTCTGGCAACAACATTTTTATGAAATAAAAGATCTAAAAAGGGGATGCTACCATTTTTCTCAAACTCAATGGTGAAAGAAATGTTGGTATGTAGAGAGTTAACAAAATTTAAGAACTCCAAAATACAATCTCTTGAATTTTATTGTTACAATTTGTTGGTTAGTTTTACTGACTTAGGTGAGTTTTTGCTAGTTTTCCTGTATATTTTCTTTTACTTTCCTTTTTCTCTTCTGCCTTTAGGCTGACGTTTAGATATTTTATTTTAGGCTGATGATGGCTGTATAGCCGAAACTACTTCCCGATTTTGTTGTTTCTCATTATATGTGGATTTGATTTTTACTTTTATGTGTTATATTTCTAAAATTATTTATTTTACTTTAAACACAATTTGTTATGGAATTGTCTTACCGAATACCCGAAAATATCTTCATTAATAATGGTATTAATAGTGAAAATTCACTGGCCCAATTTGGTCTATTGGTAGCACTAAATGTAGACCTATATGTTTTTGTGTAAATATTAGTTAGGATAGGACCATAGTGAAATATAGTTGATGCACACTAATCGACAATCATTTTATAGTATTTCGTGTTCTTACCATTATATTTATTTTAGGTAGATGAAAACAGCCTCGCAGATCAAGCTGGCTTATGTGTTGGCGATATTATAGTCCGGGTAAATGATACCTCTACAGCAGGATTAACACATAGAGATGCTCATGACTTAATTCATTCAGCTGGAGTTAATTTTGTTTTTGGTATAAGAAGGTAATACTTTTTAGTGACTAAAATAAAGCATTACTCCAGTATAATAGGAGAACTGTCTTTTTAGTTGTGCATACTCGTGTATAGAGCGTCCCTGCATGTATTCATAATTTTGAACTGGTAGGTTACAACATCATAATGACAATTGAGTGTTGATAGTTTCCTCAAAATAATTTTTAATATAATTTCTTAAACACCTAACATTATTATAAAAATCTAATAAAACGGATGTTTTTCAGCAGGAAATTTAATAATTTATTAATAACAGTTGACTCAGGGAACTTCGATTATTTCAGAGTCCACAAACAAAATTTTTGACTAAAAATCTTAAGTATTAAACGACGGTATAGATTTACTTAAAATCTTGCGTAGAATATTCAAAACTGCAACAATATTGTTTCATTTTAAATAAATTACAATATAACCGGAAGTGTCAGAAAATTAAAACTATTTTAGCTGATTCAATTTGTTTATAGCCAAATTTTTGTATATATATTTTGCTATATATATACACTGTGTCCAAGATAAGAATAGGATAGCATTGGAATCTTGGAAACGGCAGGAGTTACGACGTTGGTTAAATTAGATAATAGTTGTACAATTTAAACACGTTTTACATAATGTTTTTAAAAGTAAACTAACTTTATCCATTTTCGAGAATGTTTGAAAAAACTATTTTTTGAGATTTTAGTTTTTATTTTTTCCTGACATTATTTTTATACAAATATAAAAAATGAGAATCACTTTCTCATTGTTACTTTTTGAGGAGAATAATATAGCGTTCACAAAATTTTACTACGACGTTTCGTTTTTGAAAAACCATGATCAACTTCGTTTTTTTTTTTAAATACGGCACTGGATTTTTTATTGTTAAAATTAAAGGCATTTTTAATTCAAAAATAGGTGTAAACAAGTTTTCAGTATTTTTAGCTGTTAAAACTTCTTCAAAGAAAATCGCCATAGTTTGGCACTTAACTGACTGAATTAGGTTAGTAGGTTTAGAAAAAATATTCTTTCGTCGTTACTCACAATTATTTATTATTATTTGCCAATTTATTTCTGTATCGCAGTACAAAATTTTATTCTTTACGCGGTTTTTTAAATTTAGTTGAAATTGTTGTGCTTTTTGAAGTTATTAAAAAAACGCCTTTCTCAGATGCAGATTTTTTTTTTTACCGGCATTGTAACTCCTACCGTTTCCAATATTCCAATACTATCCCATTCTTATATTGGACACCGGAACCGCATTGATATATGCACTCTATATCAATGCGGTTCCTGTGGGGAACCCTGTACGTAAAACTAAAAAGACAACCCTCATATTTTCTGCCAAAACGAAAAATATTAAAAGCTTTAAAAATAATAATTAAATTATTAAAAAAATAGGCTAAGGCCATTTTTTTGGATTAATAATACCTAAGTTTGGTATAGTTTAGTATAATAACTTTCTACAATAATAACACAACAGAATTTTTATTGGAAATATATCTGACCTCTCTCAAACTCTTTTAGGTATACTGATAGTTTTGTCAAAAAAGCTGCCATTAAATTCCATTACTAAGCTTTTTTTTAGAATACCTTTTCAAAATTCATTTTGGTCAAAATATTTAATACATATTTCATTATTTAGTAAACCAAAATAAATATATTTTTTTAATTTCAGAGGAGTCTTTACGGATCTGCTGATACCAACAGTAAGTTACTATTATGTACCTAATTCCTATTTGGAAAAGCTATTACCTATAATACATATATGTACTGTAACAAGTTCTTTTCGGATGTTTTGTTCATTGCATAAAAAGAAAGAATTCTGTACGCAGCTTCAGTTCAGACCGACTGTAAACATATAGAAATTAATAATATCTAAGTTTGAATTTCAATTTTTTTTCAAATTATAAATATTAAAAGTTTGAAACTTTGATTTGAATGTAATTAATATAACAGAAATTATTATAGATACCAGGTGTTCCACGGTTGGTGGTAAAAGATTTGAGAAAACTAAGCATGTGAAAATTTCAATATATCACAATATTCCACAATAATACAGTGATATTTGTGCTACTTCTGGTTATACCGGAAGTTGATATCAACTTAATTTCAAATGGAACACCCTATGTATAATTATATTTTTGGATAATAATAATAATAATTGGGCTTTATTGCATTATATCAAAAAACACAATTGGCGAAGTTGAGACTAGGTCTCCTAGCTTAACCTGACTATTCTACAACATTTATATTAAGTAGCAAATGTGAAAAAAAAAACAAAATTAAATAAATACAATTCCAACCTATTACATAATATATAGAAATACAACATAATATAACACACAAATCAAGTACCAAGTTAATCACACAAATTCCAATAGTTTTACTTTCAAAAACTTACTAAACATACATGGGCGTAACAATTTAGACTCCTCAGGAATTCTATTATACATGCAGGAAACCGTGTACGAGAATGACCGTTCAAACATTGCACTTCTGTGTCGTGGCATGGTTATTACTAACTTATGCCTTAGATCCAGGTGGTGCTGATCATGACGAAACTTAATTTTTTGATATAGATATCTGGGCAATTTCAAGACTATGACCTTGTTAAACAAGACATACATTTGATATATTCTGCGTTCCTTCATCGTGAACCATCCAATTAGTAGGATTATTAGGATGCCTTATCTGTTTTGGAGTATTTTTTAAACACTTTCCTATACCTATCTTGTTTTTGTATTTTTTAGCCCAAAACAGGCCTCGGGAAAATATTCGCCATGTCGTCACCTGTATAGACAGATACTTGAAATTTTGTAGTTTAACGACTGACCCATATCCTTATATATAGTGTGTATACAGTGTGGTCGCAAATTACTGTAGTGTGTAGTGTAATTGATTAACACAAATAAACATAAGTCAATTTTCTCAAATGGAACACCCTGTATATGAGAAAAATAAACAAAACAATGAGATATTCAATGACATAATTCTGTTTATGCTGAAAATTTTTAATGTGTTATGTGCATCGTAAATATGTATTGTCAATTTGTTGTTACTTGTGGATAATTTTCAAATCATTTTCATGATGTACATACAGACATTTTTGAGAAAGATCAAAATATGATTGAAACGTCAAATAAAAAAAAAGAATCTTAGTTATTAATTAAAAACTGACCTAAAATCAAGAATTAAAAAAATCAAATATTTATAAGAAAAAGGTCAAAGAAAATAAATAAAAAAGTTATAGTAACCACTAATACTCTAACATCAATCAAATATCCTTTTAAATGTTATTCCTATCCCTAAATGGAAAGGTTTTCGAAACAAAAGCAAGTAGCCATGAAATATCATTAAACGTCACGAAAGATTAAAATAACCTGACATTTAGTTCATAATTAATAAAATGTTTGTTGTTTATTTAGAAAAGTAAAAGCAAAAATAATTAAAATGGAAGAAAATAATTAGTCAAACGAAGTTTTAATGAACTAACTTAATATTCGTTGGAAATGAGACAACATTATAGATAGAACATTCAGAAAGATTAATGAAATATATCCTGAGTTACAACCAATGAACATGACGAAGCTTGCACGAATACAAAACATTTTCATGAATAGTGTCAAATCTGAGAGCAAGAAACGATATATAGCGAAGGCTATGACTTCAGATGAAGACAACATAATATTTGTGGATATTTTAACGCTAGTGATTAATTAGGATCCGTTTCATTAACCTTTCTGCATGTTTTTTCTACAATCTTGACATGAGTAATAAAAAAGTTAACTAACACTTCATTTGAGTAATTCTTTTCAAGATGTAGACATTAAATGTCAAGTATTTTAATTTTATTCTTTTGTGACATTTAGTGACGTTTTGTATTTCGGAAAATTTTCATTTAGGGCTAGACATATACCATATCATTTCAAAACGAATGATTTTCTTTCAGAATATTGGAGAATATACAGGTGGAAAATTAATTGACTTATGTTTATTAGTAGATCATACTACAGTAATTTGTGACCACCCTGTAACATGATAGATCAATCTGTGACAATAGTTGATTTTCCTAAGATGCTCTTCAACTACCTACAAAATTTCAAGGTTCTGTCTATTCAAAATGGTGAATATTTCCCGGATACCTGTTTTGGATCAAATGTTACAAAATAATTTTTTTATTTCCAAACACTAGAAGTAAGGTATAGGGAAGTGTTGAGAAAATACTCCAAAACAGATAAGGAATCCAAAAATATAATTACATACAGGGTGTTGGTGTCAACTCCCGGTATAACCGGAAGTGGCACAAAGATCCCAATATTGTAAAGTTATAGAGTGTATTGACCTGAGTAATCACATAACTTTCCAAAACAATCATATTCATAGTTTCCTCAAAACGTGTAAGGTACTATCAACCGAGAAACACCCCGTATATGTATACATACTTTGTATAATGAGTCCTATATTATGAGTTTTGGGCTCTACTAAATAGGTAAAAATTGACATTAAAGGCATCAGCGATTTTCTATCTCGCTCACGAAATGTCCTTGAACTTGAACTTAAATGTAACCTTTTGTAAATCATTTAAAGCTTCACTAATTTGTATTTGAAGGGCAACCATATCCTATTTGAAGGGCAACCAGATCTTTTCTAGTAAGGTTTTCGCTGACACGTTGGAAATGGTGCAAATATCTTTTACCAATAATTTTATGACTATCAATGTCTGGCTTTACTTGTATTTAAATTTTAATTTCGTTGACAGCAACGAACACATGAAAGAAGTAGTAGAAATGATACTTTCTATTAAAAAAGGATATTCCAAAAATCAACAAGACACCAAAAAAAAACATTTGAATTTCCAAGGCAAATTCTCTCATGTTTTTAAACGTGTTGAGTATGACATGCCTACATACAGTAGTGAAATTTGAAATACATGATAAAAGTTGGTGATCTCGCAAAAACTATATTTCTGGCTCTCTACAGATAAGAAGTAATCGAATTTCTACAACCCGAAGTACGTAAAAATCTAATTTATTTTGCAGTTGACAACAATAGACATCTTGCGAATTAGTTTGTAAAGAAATGATGCAAAGGTCCTGTGATGCTTAATTATAATATATTCGGTCACTCATAAGTTGTTTAAACTCGAAATATAACTGTCTCTAAAAGTAATTTAATCTTAATTTAACCAAATTATGTACCCTATGAGTAGTTCTTTATAATATGCTACGCGTAGCCTAGTTTAGATACAAACTGCAAAAACAGAAGACAATAACATGTTATACTTAGATATAAATATAGTTTATCAATAAACAAAAAATTATTGTAGTATCATCTTAAAACTAATATTAAATTGACATTATAGGATGAAGACTTAAACTCTGAATTTGAAGCTTTATTAAATGACAACGCAGCAACACTAGAATCAACTTGTACAAGCTTAGACAATTCTCAAATTAAATTTAAGCAGGAGACTATTTGTAGTAGCTCTGCATCAAAGGAACTAGAACTAAAACAAGAAAAATCACAAGTTGAAAATTTGAGCGGGTAAGTGTGATAGGATGTGGTTGTATTGGTATCGCGATGATCTATATTTGTTATGTATTTTTTTTCCTTTAGCCAAGAACAAATTCTATCTGCGCTCAAATCTAGTCCAAAAAAGTGGTCTACATTTTTACAGAGACCAAAACAGCCAATTCCTAAATGTCAACGCCAAGAGGAACAACGACAAATACTGGCAAGACTATTTATTAATTTAACGACAAAAAGCAAAATTTTAAATGAAATCTTTATAGGGTGAACCATATCGAGTTAAAATTGTAAAACAGAAAAAGCGAAGTCCTGAGGAAAGAAAAGTTAAATTTCAAGCAGCTATTGTATGTGAATTTCATAAGGTTAGCAATTATTTTCTTAAATTTTTTTAATTGTAGACCGAAATTGAATACGCGTCTCAGGAAATCGTTGACGAATCTACACAAGTTATTGAGTCATCAGAAAATTATCAGGAAGAACCAGAAATAGCTGAACAAAGAGAAGAATCAGAAGAATTTGTAGAACAAGCTGAAATGGATAACACTGAGGATTTAGAGCAAAATGGAAACGAGGAAAATATGTCCAACCCTGACGCTGTGGCAGACGTTCACGCTGGTACGTTTTTTTTTTTATATTTTTATTTATAATAATGGATTCACGTGGATTTAGCGTTGTAAACAGAAATTAAACCAATAGAAGCATTTTGCTATTATGATTTTCAATGATTGCAGAACGTTTATTCAAAAAATATGTGAAATTCACTTTTGTTTTAATTAAGTAGGTACTTAAATGCATATTCAGGTTTTATCTTTTTTGTAGGGCTTTTTTCACCACACCTCTTATTAATTGCTTTCTCTGATTTGATTATATGACTGATGAAGGAAGTATCAACCATAGAAACGTATCGCATTTATGTAGCAGTTTAATTTTATAAAACTTCTTTGGAGAATATATAATTAATTTGTATTTTGTCATTCATATTCTGTATTTGATTTAGAGAATTGACAACTTTCGTATTGGTATATAATTTTATAATCTTTTATGCTTTAATAATATTTCCGATTTACTTGTTTTAGAATTTTGTATTGTACCGCCAAAGCCTATCGATATAAAGATAAATCCCATCATTGAATCCTCATTATCATTGGAAGAACAATTGGCCGCTGTTCAGAAGCAACTCTTAGCCTTATCACAACTTCCGTCGGCGATACAGGTAACTTTAGAGGCAGTTACCCAACAATTAAACAAAATTGTTTCTGCTAAAATTAATACTGAAGAAAATGATTTATCAAACTACAATGAAGATGAAAATGATTTCGAAAATGATGCCGATATCGATGAATGTAAGTCTCTAAATACACTTGTATGTCTTGATTAATCATTTTAGGGAATTGATGCTGCATATTGCTAAGAATAAAATATGGACATATTGATATTAACTTACAATCATTTTACTTCACCCTTTAAATTTTGTCCAAAATCTTCTCTTCATAGTTTTGACACGAAATAACCAAGTTTTTTTTTTTTGGGTTTTTAGATAATGCTGTAAGAGACGAAGAGTCAAGCTCGGAGAGAGCTGAAGCAGATATAACGGAGAATGGCGAAGAAAATATGACTACTGAAAACCTAGAATTAGAAGAAAATGAATTTGGTGACACCCATCAAGAACATAACATTATTGAAGATATAGAGAGTGTTGAAAATATTACAAAGGAAGAAGAGCTTATTGAAGAGGAAGAGACGGGTCCATATGCAGGACTGACAGAAGAAGAGAAGCAAGCGAAAATTCAAGAAGAAGAAATGATAGCCAAAAAGCAGAAGGTAATAATTAACAGTTAATCTTACAGAAAGTATATTTTTTGAAATATTAATTAAAAAACATTGCTTTATAGTTATTTGATGTAGGAATATCAAGGTAATTCACGCATGTATCTTGCCAAAATAGTTGTACACGTGAGCTTATTTTCATTCTAATATAAATATCCATCAATATACATTATTGACTCTCATCAACTGTTCATTTATTCACGAGCTTTCATTGTTAAACGAATTTTCTAATAAGTGGTATAAAACTGTTAGGCTATGGAAGAGGAGAGACGAAAACGCGATTGGGTCGCACGACCCATTATATTACCCGGCGGTAGAAAATGGGCTGATCCCGATGATGCAGCACCTAAACCACGCAATCCAAAAATGTCAGATGAAAAAATATGTTCAACAATTGAGACTTTTACGGAAGTGATCGTTGGAAAAACTAAAGGGTAGGCATCTGTTGTAAATATCTTGCAATTGAAGAGTGTTATCGTGTTTTCAGGTCAATCATTGGAATCAAATATGGCCGTGGGGCGACAAAAAGAAACCAGTCTACAGGTATTTTTGCGTTTTAAAAATTAAAAATTGACGTTCAAGGAATTAAACATTATAATAAACACAATTTAGAAGTAAAATATAAAAATAGCTAGTTTAACTAGCGAAAACTCATCAGACGATTTGACTGAAGGTGGAATTAAGTTATTTGTAATGTCGGAATCCTGTGCAACGTTTTCCAAACTGTCGTGTTAAATGTGTGTTGATTTTAGTGTGGTATTTTCAGAGACTCAAATTGTTGTTTGGTGCCTAGCAAAATGAATATTTCAAAGGGGTAAGAATTAGTATTCCAGATTTTATATTGTAATTGTATTATCTTCCAGTTGGAGTTTAATTTAACTGCATCAGTGTCGAAAGTAAATATTTTTAATTGGTTTGATATTTTTACAAATTTAAATTATTATTATAAATTTTGTGATAAGTCGTTTACTTAATCTTATAAATAATATCGCAACAAGAAAGATCTAATAAGTTGGATAAAGGTGTAAAATCAAGTCAGGATCAAAATATAAGTTATTATTTTACGCAATAATAATGGATTTTGACTAGTTTGAATTTGGACTAATAATACAAAGTAACTAAACTGTTGTTTCAGTAGGATTATTTTAGTTTTTAATGATAGACTCTGACACTATTACAAAATTATATTAATTTTTTACAACATCAATATCAATAGCAACAATAATAATAATGAACATATACAAAGTGTGAAGTACAAAATATCAAATACCTACATGATAATATACAACGTGTCCTAACATAAACACTTTTAATATATTATTGTAAACTTCAACTTAAACTGAATTGAAAGTTGTAGACAATAGTAACTTCTCTATTGAAGAGATTTAAGTTGAAGTTTAGTGACAGAAACGAATACACAAAGACAAAAATATATTTGCATATCCCTAGGCAATCAAAGATTTAGTAAAGTAAATACTAAAGCTACAAAATTGATTTTCTAAACCTTAAATCATGTAAGTAAAAAATGAAATACAATATCTCAGAGTTTACGTAATCTCAAAGAAAAATATATGAGGAAAGGAAAAAAAAATAGATTCAAATTATTGTTGAAAAAAATAGTTATATTTGTATAAACAAGGGAAAAAAGTACTAGATTTTAGCTCGAGGTTGTGTTGTATCCCGACGCGCAGCGGAGGGAGACAAAAAACCGAGAGCTAAAATCTAACTTTTTTCCCGTGTATTTTTTTTTTGAGACGGGAAAAACTTCGATTTAATATTGAAAAAAGTCAGAAAATTATGCAAGTGAAATTTGAAGTTTTAAAAAAGTAATCAAATATCTGTCAATTTCATTCTGTAATTTAATTTAAAAATTGCGAACACTTCACCAGAGTCAGTAGAAGCAGCAAAAGTAGCGTCACAAATTATTGCCAGTTTTGATATATAAAGAAAATGTAACTTTTGTATAATAAAATTTCCTAAAATTAAATATCTACCGTTACTTATGTGTCCGGGAAAAAAGTGCTCACTTCTTTCCCGGGGATAAAAAGTGACATTTTATTACCTGTCAAGAGAGTAAATATTACCTGTCAAGAGAGTAAATATGTCAAACTTTTTTCCCGTCACAGAAAAAAATCATATTATTAAACAGGGTGTCCCACCAGCCGATTTGAATTTTGAAAATTTGGCAGTGTAAATATGTCGACAGTTCAAAGTTCTCACAAATAACACACAATTTTTGAGAAAGAAGTATTGTATCTAAATCCATTAATGAAGGTTTCCTTATAGGAAAATTTTATACCTACTGATTTTAGAGCCGGCAACGTCATTTTTGGCATGATAGACAAAGTGTAGTTAAAATTTTACGTTGAATTCAAAAAAATATATTATAAGATGTTCCATTTGAAATAAGCAAGTTGACACCTGGCACCTGTGTCAAATAAAATAGGTATTTTACCTCATCTGCCCCCATCGACATAGTTACAGTGCCAATTTTTAAAAATTCTCCTATATATAATTTTCTATATATACAGATCGATTTGGTTCCCCGAGGGTTGAATTGGTAAAAAGTAAAATATTTTAAGTACAAAATAAAATAATTGACAATATTTCTAGTCCCCAGTTAAATTAATTTAATTAAATAAAAATACTGCGCACGAAATATCGGTGAAAAATATTTTACGTGACTACAAGGCCCACGTTGCAAACATTTGAACACACATATTGCAATTATTTATGAAACAGAATGTAATCTTACTACACTTAACTAATTATTTATAATATTGTGTAGTTTGTCCTATTCTGTGTAAAAGTTACGCATCATCATTTATAAATCAAGGTAATTTTTAATTGTCGCGATACGAATGTTCTTGTATATATCTGATCATTAACGATAAATATTCATTTTTAGCATCAATTTCCTGAAATTTGAACCACCACCCAAAAAATTGGATTACCTTCAACGTTCTGAAGTTTACAAATTAATACATGATATGGAACCACCAGTATCCGGCGGCATTGGAACAAGAGCTGAGAAAATTTTATCTGAAGAAGATTACTATAAGGTGATGTATTTTGATTTTGTTTGAAAAATAAATCTGAGTGGTCCAACAAATTTACAAAGTTGTTGTGGCAACAAAATATTTATAAGTGGTACAAGCCCCTCATAGAAAGCCGCGAGAAGATGCTAATGGCGATGTGCGCCCTGGACGTCCCAGCATGTCGACAACCAGTGAAAAATGTCTTAGAGAATGTTTGAATCACTATTAGAGAAGTTGCTGAGAATCTCGGCATATCGGTTACCTTATGCCAAGCCATGTTTTCAGATTGCAAAATTTTGACCAAAATTTCCATTGCATCAGCATCCCTGAGAAGCTGTTGAATGACGCAAATGACAATTTAGATATACGCAAAAAGGTCATAACTGATGACGAAAGATATATGGTTAAGACGTTGAAAACCAAAGCCCAATCAGCCTAATGAAAGCGCCCAAGTCCTAATAAACCACGCAAAAATCCGGTCAAATGTGAAGGTTTTGCTCACTGTTTTCTTCGATTACAATGGCGTGAGCTCTTGCTCAAAGTTCATACGGACAATAAGGAATCTTATCTTGAAGTTATGCGCCGTTTGCATGAAGTAATACACAGAAAATTCACAGAGTTGTGGCAAAACACGATAATAATGCACATGCTGACATATCGTTGCATGTTCGTACTATTTTTTTTAGCAAAAAACAACACTGTAATTATGCCACCTGACGGTTTTTGTATTTCCAAAACTGGAAAGACGCGATTTGCCACGATTGCGGAGAAATACCACATCGCTGGAGTAGTTCAAGGACATACAAAAAGTGCATATCAGAAATATTTCGAGGATTGGAAAAAGTGCTGTCACAAGTGTATTATATCTGAGAGGGATTACTTTGAAGAAGATAAAATTATACATGGTGTTTCTAAAATATGTGGTCAAAATTTGGGAGTGAATTGGGGACGTCTAATAACAAAAAAAACCTAAAGTCTAGTTTTTCGAAAAGTCCTTATTTACAAAGATGATACAGGGTGTTAAAGATGACTGCCTGAGGACGATTTTTTTGAAATATTTTCGAAACGAGTAAAGATGAATTAATCAAATGTAGCATATTTATTCACCTAGTTAAATGTCGTAAACTGACATGAAATTGAATAAAAAAGGATGAACATAGGCGGGTAAACGGGGGGGACACTTGCCTTAATTATAACCTAACTTTTTGTTCTTGTGACTTTTATTTCCTTTGTGTCAAAAATGTGATAAAATAAAGTTTTCTACATTAAAAAGGCATAGTTGGTTTTTCTCGAAAAACGTAAAGGTTTTCGAGAAAATCGAGTTCGAAAATTTTAGGACAAAACTGGTCCATAGTACACAGCATTAACAAAAAATACAGTGTGCTAATGAAAAGTTTTCCAAAATTTTATTAATGCTGTATACTAAGAACCAGTTTTGTCCTAGAATTTTCAAACTCGAATTTCTCGAAAACCTTTAAGTTTTTCGAGAAAAAACAACTATGCCTTTTTTATGTAGAAAACTTTATTTTATCAGATTTTTGATACAAGTGGAATAAAAGTCACAAGAAAAAAAAGTTAGGTTATAAAACATAAAATTAAATCAAATAAAAAAGGATGAACATAGGCGGGTAAACGGGGGGACCTTGCCTTAATTATTTAAGGCAAGGTCCCCCCGTTTACCCGCCTATGTTAATCCTTTTTTATTTAATTTCAAGTTTTTTATGTAGAAAACTTTATTTTATCACATTTTTGACACAAATGGAATAAAAGTCACAAGAGAGTCAGAGATTTTAAACATTTTAACCAGGACGTGTTTTATCAAGATTTAATGAATTAACCTTGTCACAGCATTTATAATGAAAATGATGTTGACACAAAAATAGAAAGCAAGGTCCCCCGTTTACCGGTCTATGTTCATCATTTTTTAATTAATTTCATGTCCGTTCACGATACATAAGTAGGTAAATAAATATGCTACATTTGATTAATTCATCTTTACTCTTTTCGAAAAAAATTCGTCGTCGGGCAGTAATCTTTAACACCCTCTATCTTTGTAAACAATTTTTCGAAAAGTAAATTACAATTTAGATTTTTTTCATAATGAGACGTCCCCAATTCGCTCACAAATTTTGTCCACCTATTTTAGAAACACCTTGTATATTGATGAATAAATAAAAAAAAAATCCCGATGGCAGCCAGTCGGAAAAGTAGATTTTTGATTTATGTATTTTTTATTTATACTTAGTCTACCACTGACATCCACTATTAATAAACAAATAATGGAATATTCTGACATTCGCCAAATATTACCAAAGTGTCATATTGACAGTTATTTTAACTGAAATACCCATAATACTATAATACATACGTAAGTACGGTCTTTTTGTTATTTCACAGGTGTTTATTTGTCAAAATAATTACAGGTATAGCGGGTGATGATATTTTTTGTATTTTTTGTTACTTTATATTGACTTACATTTACTTAAATATGCCAGCGATGAAAAAACTCTCCAAATAAATATTGTAGAGATTGAAGTGCACTATCATTTGATATGTAACATCGGTATTTTCTATTAACAACGAAAAAAATATGATTTTTTTAAAACTTTGACAGGCCGCCATTCTGAAATTAGCTCTCCGATTTCAATCGCCAACGAACTCACGCGATTCCATGACCTAGCCGATTTTTTAACCAAATTTTGTTTCGATTGGTCAAAAAATGCGGCGTAGAACGTGACGCAAAGTTTCTATATCCCATATATATATATATATATATAGATATATAAACTTTTGAACTAAGGTCATTTTTAGGATCCAGGGGTCATAAAATGAAGTACTGCATAAAAATTTTTCAAAATTTCGGTTGTGTCGATCTCCTGAATAGTTAGATTTTTTTTAAAAATCTACTAAAAGAAAGTCACGTTTTTTTTTGCAAACTTCGTGTATTCAAATTTGAAATATATTTTGTATTATTTACAGAACAAGGGGGAACCTTAGGGAGAACTTCAGACACCAACTGTAGCTTCTACTTACATATTATTTATTTATTCTTACTAATTTGTAACATTTGCATTACTTGTAATAAAATTGTTATATACCTACCTATACTATATAAATAAATATATTTCCCTACACTAGTAAACTATTGAAAATCTTATTATAAATTTTATTCATAATAATCTCCAGACCAGACCTCTTTAAAAATATATAGTAAATGGAAATTTTTGAATAAGATTAAAATAATACCAAGTGGTTTATAGCAAAATTCAGATTATAGATAAAATTGACGGGCCAACGCTGCTGTCTCTTACAGGTTTCTAATGAACGAAATGTTGTCTGACATTGTACAGTGTAACCCGTTTATGAGAAAGCACTACCATTTGTTATCAACGATAACCCCTATAACAAAAGGAGAAATAAAGAAAAAAGAAAAAAAAATGCGACTTTTCTATTCAACATCCTAGAAACTGGATTCAACTAGTGCGAATGTGTGAAACAAAACAAAAATTTATAATAGAAGAAATGAATGACTTTTTTAATTTTCGTCGGCTTTTAAACAATACTTTCAAAACCAAAAAGTCAACGAAAGCGGAGAAAGGGTTGTTTGAAAGAAAATAAAGTGGTCTAGATATTCCCAAAAGATCGGAGTTACTCAATACAAAACTACATTAAACCCTGAGGAGCATTTTAAAATATTAAATATTTTAAGAAAAATAATGACCCTCATTTTCTTATTTAATTTATTTTAATTTAATTAAAATTAATATCATATGGCATTTTTCACATATAAAAACAATTTAAATTTTACAATGAGCGCGATCTTTATTTTTTATAGAACAACGCCGCGCCAGCGCCGGAGCCGGTAGTGGTTTTGTATGAGACCACACTTTCACATTCATATTATAGGCACATGTTGGCATATTAATAATTATTGTAGTTATTATATTAGGTATAAGTAGGTACTCTTAGAATTCGCTGTACAAAAACACACACAGTGACGAGGAAAGATAATAATTTCAATTAGCAATCTTTAATAGATATTTAACAACAATGCTCTTGTCTTTCATAATATTAATTCTAACTACAATTGCTACATGGTGGTGGTATAGTGTAGTTAGGCCTAGAAATGTAATGAAACAGTGGATTAAACAAGTGCCAGGATATCCCATTGTAGGAAATATATTGGATTTTAGTGTGTCTACCGGTAAGTAATAAATCTCAAACCAATATATTTATCAATTTAAATACATATTGTCAAATTTCATTATTTAAAAGAGTAATATTTAAAAATGCCTGTATTATTATTTTACTGACAGTGTTTTGAATGGAAGTGTTGATGTTATGGAACTTCTGGTGTTATTTGATAATTTAAAGGAATGAGCTTCTGTAAAGGAATTATTGTTGACTTTTGGGGATGATAGATGAGGATGTTCGTTGGCATACGTTTAAACTCGCATGATTTTTATTATGCCCATTTTTTACGATTTTGAATCAAATTCAGTTTTTTCATTTTCAAAGCAATTCTAGTTTTAAGATAAAAATACTCAAGGTCAACAATCATTAATATTAATAAATAAAATACCTCTTCTAAAAATATTAAGGTTTAGAATGAATATAGGTACGTAGGTACTTATCCACCTCGCACAAAAACCCTACTCCTTGAAGTTTTCTCATAAAAGTTTAAATATGTCAATAATTTTACTATTATAAATTAAACACTATAATTCCACATAGACAATAATTGATTTATTGTAATATAGGTTGTCCAAAATTTGATGACCATTTCATCATTTTCAAAGCAGAAAAGTACGTTTTTGAAATATGACACTCTGCGTTGTCAAATACCGAAGCATCGTTTGTTTTTTGAGACAAAATGAACATACGGGATATGTAAGAATTTCGTTTTATTTACAAGACGAAAACAAAACCAGACCGAAACATAATATAAAACGTAATAACAAATAAAAAACATAAACAACAGGGAACATAATGACAACAAAAAAAAATTGAAACAAAATCATTAAAATAATTGTATTTTGGTTCAAACACTGAATAACTGCCATATTATGCTACTATAATTAGGTACTAGTAATATTAGAAAATTAATCTTGTGGGCTAATCCACCGTTTCTCCAAAACCAAGAATAACTGCTAGTGTGTGACTGTATTGGAATACCATTCATTCAAACTCTCATCGTAAACTTGATATGCCACTCTGTTGTCCATAAAACAAAAATCACTCATTACATAAAATTGTTGATTCCAGAGGGGGGCGGCTCATTCGGATCGGAACATTTTACTCTTTTCCCTAAGGTTTTTTTTTCTAATCATAAAAACTTCTAATGAATGACTACCGTGGGAAACCCTATAAACCAGGGTTTGCAATTATTGGCAAAAAGTCAAAACTACATTTTTATATTCTCAATTTCTCTTTTAGTACTAATTACCAAGCTTTGCATACAGTAAAAAATCAGTGGCGTCCCACAAAAGAGTTAATGAAGCCTGTTTTAGGATTTCTTGTGGAACACCTATGAAATTTTTTCACTAATTTAACTATGAAAAGCATTATAAATATAGTTCCACAAAGTTTGTTTATAATTTGTATATTTATGGAAAATAAACTATTGTCCCCGAGGCATGAACACTTCTCCATATTTATTTAGTGTAAAAATAATATTTCTGTGACCTTTTTCTCATTTACTCTTGGTGACAAATTATATTTCTAAATTATTTTTATTGTAGACATCAACTATTTTTTATTTAAATTATCCCATATTTCGAGCAATTTTTTTATTGTGACGCCTTTTTATGATACATTTTATAGGTTATGTTCTATCCTATAAATAACTAGTCAATATTTCTGCTATATTTAGGAAATATCTTTTAAGATTTTAACCTCTTTTTAGACTGTTTTTGAGCGCATATGAGATCTATTTTTTTATTTTAAATGTTTTAGTTTATATTCTATTAAATCAGTGAAGAATTATTAAACCTCTTGCCAACGCTCAATGTTTTCCCAAAGTTAATTAGCACCTAGAAATATCCTGAAGTATTTTTGTATTAAATTTGTTAAAAATCCGTTAACTGACTGAGTTTTGAGTTATCGTGGATACAGATTTGTCCGACCCTTTTTAAGACTTATCACAATCACCTGTGGTACACAAATTTTTTGTCTTGTATTTTTAATACCAATTCAACTAATTAAAAGGTTAAATATTTCATTTAGCCAATCTAATTTTTTATGCTGCATTTTGTAGGTTTTTTTTTTGATTAGGCCAAGGCAGAGAAAGCATCATGACACCTAGGGAGTTCCTTACCACTTCCCTAGGTAGTGTGGGACTCTAAC
The DNA here is from genome assembly GCA_911728435.2 of Apoderus coryli. Classification (NCBI taxonomy): domain Eukaryota; kingdom Metazoa; phylum Arthropoda; class Insecta; order Coleoptera; family Attelabidae; genus Apoderus; species Apoderus coryli. The sequence continues at coordinate 5,933,522 of OU452206.1, read as the reverse complement.
CCAAACTAAAACTCTGCCTTATCTTTGTAGTATGACTCGGGAACCCTCCCTTTTCCATGTCCTCGCTTGATTGTCCTCTGTTGCTGTTGTCTTCTGATGTTGATTGTCGTCTGTTGATGTTGTCCTCTGTTGGTGGTGCCTAGAAAACACTCTGCCTTTAGATGAGTATACCTGACCTGAAAGAAACAATATTAATTGGTGTCCTAATCCTGTGGATTCCTTCGTCAGAGTTGACTCCTCGGTGTTTGTGGGTTATGTTATATCAAAACTATATATAATTAGCCAATTTCACTGGTATGTTTGGGGAATATACATATATAGTTTTTTTACTTTTTGACCCCGTTATACAATATTTGTGAACGCCTCTGTGAACCAATTCTATGTGACATTTTTTAGATTATCTTCTCTCACAAATATTAAAAGTTATTCCATATAATAAGATTACGTATATAGAAAAGATTTTTTAATTTAACCCCATTTCCACTATTTACGAGCTTCTATCAAAGCTATAAATAACTAGTCAATATTTCGTCTATGTGTATGTTTCGAATGCCAAAGTGATCTAATTTTCTTATGGTTAATGTGTTAGGTTATACTTTATTAAACCAAAAAATTATTGAGCATTTCGGATAAGTTTAGACATATCGTGTAGTATTTTTGTACCAAATTTGATTAAAATATAGCAAGTGGTTTTTGAGTTATCGTGTATATAGACAGACACACGTACCTATATATATATAATGATCGAAAAGACATATTTCCGGTGAAATGAAAAACACATTTTTTTCATGGAACTAATAGCCTCCATATACATACATTACATAATATATGATAATATGGAGAGCCACAAATTACATACTATGTAGTATTTTTAAAGTAAGTGAAATCGCCAAAAAGTGGTGTCTGTTGACCTACAACAGAATTCGGAACATGGGCGTATGATTTTTTTTTATCGAAAATGACGTAGAAAATTAGAAGGATTAAACGTAAATTTGTCTAAATTGTTGAAAACTTAAAAGTTTTCTTGGCTTATTAAATTAAGAGTGTATTGAAACCATAATTAAAATCACAATAATGCTCAGAGTAGTTGACACAAACAGCATAAATATGTATGTATAGGATTTTAAACATTCATTTAAATATAAATATTCCGTATGTATATACAGGGTTATTCACGCTATGCGACACGGCATTATTCATGGGTTCGATAAAAATGATTGATGGCTACATGCCATGTATATGAATATATTTTTAGATTCCCCGTTCAAAATAAACCTAACTTTAAATAATGTACATCTCACCTAAACCTGACAGGTTTTTGAATATTTTAATTCTTATTCAAATATAGACATAATTTGAATGAAAAAATTCACTCTTATTCATTTGTTCTTTTTAAGCCAGTCTGGGCTGACAAATATACTCACTCATCACTTGTTATGCCAAATATAAAAAACCCCCAATACTAAATACAGGGTGCCCAATAACATAAGTTATATGAACGTAAAGTTTAATGCTAAATAACATGTTTATTTCAAATGGAACACCCGGTATATGAGGTCAAAATTAGATGCACAAAGTAATTATCTGTCAAATATTATAACACTCTCCTATAGATAACTCTTGACGTTTTCGTGGAACATGCACATATTCATAATATTCATGCTCATATTAGGCGATTTTTTTTTATTTATTTATTGCATCTCTTAGTTTCATGTAGAGCACCCTATATTTTATGATGCAAAAATTAAAGTTAAAGTAAAGTTTTCCTATAGATATGTATATCTCTACTTATTTTGCATGGAAGAGGTACACATATTGGTAATATTAGGAATAATTCTCAAAATTATAATATTTATCAAGTCAGCCATGAGAATTTGAGAAGACAGAATACAGTTTTTTAATTTGATATTTACTGTCAAATAGGCTGCTGAAAATTCTTACCTAAGAGTTGGGAAATTTTCATAAAACAGTTTTTTATCTGTGACATTTGATGTAATTCAATTAATCAAAAATGCGAACCTATCCCAAAGGAGAAAGAATAGACATGATTTTTATTCTGGGAGAATGGTTGAAAAACGCTTTACTGGCATTGCGAGTTTACGCTCAAAGGTTCCCGGCGCAAAATCATCCCATAAAAGCGGTCTTCGAGAGACTATTAAGGCAGTTTAACTAAAGATACCACCCAAACACAGTGCAACTGCATCAAGAACTTTTCAATATTGATTTTAAATCGTGTTGAATTTTGTACATGGGCAGAACAAAATCATCGAAAATGAAAACTTTTTTAATAGAGGAGATAAAGGAGCAAATATACGAAATGTTTAGAAGCGTTACACCAGGTTAAAATTGTTGAAGGATTTAAAAAAGGAATCAAATATGCCTAGAGTCCAATCATTTTGAACATTTCTTATTAAATTTATCAGCATTTATAATTTTTATTTAATCTTGTTATTTAATTTAAGTTAAAAATGTATTTATTTATACGTTATTGTGTTAATTAATTGTTATGTCAAATTCTCATGGCTTGACAAATATTATAATTTTGAAGAATTCTTCCTATTACTACCAATATGTGCTTTTTCCATATCATATCATGTAGGTACATATCTATAGGAAAACCTTATAGTGATTATTATTATTAATTTATTAATTAATTTCATCATCATCAAATACACATGAAATTAACACGTTCAATTAAAAATTCGCCTAATATTATGAACAGAGTTATCCATAGGAAAGTATTATAATATTTGAGACATAATTAGTTTGTGCATCTAATTTTTACCTCATATTGAAATAAACAAGTTATTTAGAATTATACTTTACGTTCATATAACTTATATTATTGGACACCCTGTATGTAGTATTGAGGGTTCTTTATATTTGCCGTAACAAGTGATGAGTGGGTATATTTATCAGCCTAGACTGGCTTCAAAAGATCAAAAACGAATAGGTGTGAATTTTGCATTCAAATTATGTCTATATTTTTATAAAAATTAAAATATTTAAAAAACTGCCAGGTTTAGGTGAAATGTACTTTAATGAAAGTTAGGTTTATTTTAAACGGGGAATCTAAAAATATATTCATATACAGGGCATTCCATTCGGTCGAGTTGAATAATATGTCGGCGCAGCATTAACTGATTGATCATATTCTTATTCCTTTTGAATTATGTGAGCCACACATTTTTCCACACATCATTGTCTAATTGATTTATTTATTTTGCAATTATTTATGTCAAATTCTTGTTCATTTTATTTCCTTCAACACTCATACCTATTTAAAATAATTCGTTGACACTGCACATGTGCGTCTTTAATTTTAAATTCTGCATAACAATATTAGCATTTTATCCCTTATCGGTATTATGGTCGTTGATAGCTTTCACTTGTACTTGATAAAAATTCATACTAAAATTTTTACTGTAGCAAAACAAAAAATGTTTAAAACATTTTCATGAATTTATTAAAATTTTTCATATTTTACATATTTATATGTTTCAACACACAGTGGCTTCTTCAGATGCAGAGTATTAATTAAACGACTTTATTAGATACGGGCTTGTTTAACAAAACAAGACTTAATCGGCATATTATTATATATATTATTTAGATAAACTACTTTAGTTAGTAGTTTATGGTTTCCACAATACAAGCATCGTCAAAAGGACGATCGCTATGTTTTCTTTAATAATATCATATAAAAGCGAATTTCAACTGACTTTAAAAATACTATCCATATATTATATAGATAACTACTTATAATTTATTTTCCTCTTTTTTTAGAAGCATGGAAAGCTTTTCACAAATACACATTGGAATACGATGGACACTATTTTGTTCAGCTAGTATCAGAATATATGGTCGTAACCGCCGAGCCAAAGTTCTTAGAGCAAATTTTACGTTCTACAACACTTTTGAAGAAAGGACATGTCTATAGATTTCTGCACGGGTGGTTGGGAGAAGGTCTATTAACTGCTAAAGGTTATTATCAGAAAATTATTAGTATGACGGATAGCTTACTCTAATTATCACCGAAATTGTCAATTCTGTCATAGGCCAATTGATAATTCTGTGTTTTGAGACGTTTCTCGTATCCCGGCTCATTAAGAAGGTTGACAAATAATTTTAATGGGTTATTTTTAATATATTAAGATCGAGGATATAAAAAGCTTTTGAAAAATATAAATCATTGCTCTCTATTTTATACAGGTTGCGCCATTACAGACGCTGTGTAATATTACAGTGAATCTGGATACAATGGTTTATTTCTATTGCCTGTACAGGGTGGTCCAAATTGGACACTTTTGATAGGAAACACCGATTTCTAGAGGAATTAGACGAAAACTAACCTACATGTCACGAGCTCGATTTTCAAACGAAATCAAATGCCGAAAGCCGCACCTCGATATCTTCAACCGTTTAAAAGATACAGGGTGGTTTTGACTTTTGTGCATTTTTAACCTACCCCTCTAACTTATTTCTTTATGACAATTTTTTGTTTCTGTGAAAACATTCGAAGGCACTTTTTTGAGAGCAATCCAGTGGTGTTTCTAGTTTTATTTAAAGACTGCTGTTGAAAATTCTTACCTAAGAGTTGGGAATTTTTCATAAAACAGTTTTTTATCTGTGACATTTGATTTAATTCAATTAATCAAAAATGCGAACCTATTCCAAATATTGGTGTTGGCCACTATCTTTATATGACGGGTGACAGCCGGCCGTCAGGGGGTTGTATCTCTTTGTATATTGGGTATATTCAGGAGTGGCAGCGTTGCCAATTGTTGCTGAATTATACATGAAACCGCTTTGAAGTACGCTTCTTCTGCATAAGAACATATTTGATAATAGACTATAGGTGTAACAGAGGACACAAGCACTGGCTAGGGTGTCAAGTGCCGTGCAAAGGGAAGAGAGAGACCAAAATAAATAATGTATTACAAGAATAAAAAAACAGGGAAATATATGTACATTATGGATGATAGCTAAATATAATTACATGCCCAATAAAATAAAATAAAATACTTAAATATTATTCATTTTACTGATTATTTTGAGGAAGCATTGCTTCACTTGCTTCATATGACAAGCCGCCACTGGTACTTATCAAAATCAAATGATAATCGAACAATAAATTAATGTGGGTGAATCCTTGAATCCACCTAATGTGAATTGTTTCAACTTAGTCGTTTGTCATGAAGAATTTTACACAAGAGTGGAGTGGCAATTGAGAACGAAGTAATCAAACTGTTTTATTAGTAGTTATCAAAAATTGGAAACTACCCTGAATTACTGTTGCCTACCAAAATTGGAGATTTAGTCTGAAATATAGCTTTGCCTCCGATCTAGTGGTTCCACATGAAATATTGTATAAAGTGAGGACCAAAAGTCCGGCCTTCCTTCTAACTTCTGAACCGTGTGGTATATTATAAATGCATATACATTTTAAATATTAAAACAAAAATATTAACATCAACTATATTCTGTTTGACACAAATGACAATATCAATTACTCATTATATTCTTTATTGGTCAGGAAGTCATTTTGTTCTTATTTATTGTGCTTTATTTAGTTAAATAAATAATTTACAATTAATGAATGAGTACTCAACTCCTTGTTAGATAAAAAATATTAATTGAATGTGTTCAAAATTGGAGAACGCTTTGAGCATAAATACTGAGGTACCACTCGACCCTCCGTTCCATTTAAAAAATAATGGAAAGCGTCTCCAGCTGTCATTGTGACATTTAAAGCCGTAATTGATATCTCAAAAAATGCAGAACTTGTTCTTATAATATTGTTCCAAATTACATCACAATATACCACACAGTTCAGAAGTTATGAGGGAGGGGAGAGGAGGACCGGCGATTAGCAATAATCTCGGTAATCATTGCATGAGACTAGAACACCAGAGTTGCTAAAGAAGCTGTGTGGCTTTCATCATGCCAGCGCAATTTATCTGCTGGACATACAACAACCGTGGCACAGCCAAGATATTTTACAGTTTGAGTCTATCCGCAGTCCTACATTTATTTTTTAAGAAAACTTCTTATTCTACTGAAAATATATTATTTCGCATTTTAGGCAACAGGTGGAAGAAATCTCGGAAAATCATCACACCTGCTTTTCATTTCTCCATACTTGAAGGTTTCGTGGAAATCTTTGAAGAAAATGCTGACATTCTTGTAAAGAATTTGGAAAAGCGAGTTGGTGAAGATTTTAATGTTTATCCATATTGCACAAATTATGCACTGGATGTCATTTATGGTAAGAGATGCATGATGTCTAATTAAGCAAAATTGACTAAAACTTGTATACGCTACGTACTATGTAACAAAACAACTACTTAATGACAATAATCAACGGAATTTAATAAAGTTAAAATAGCCCAATTTCAGAAATGTATTCCTCTGCCATTAAAACACTTTGGTCATTCTAAATATTCATAACTCATAACATAATAGAATTAAAATATAATAAATAATATTCATAGGTTCACCAATGTGGTCAAGGTAAAGAGACTGATGGAAACTCAGCTTTGGATATGAAGAACTCAACAATTGGGCTACAATTCGTGTGTTTCCCAAAAATCTGAAAACTCTGTCTAAGATGTGCAGATATAGCAATAATGATACTTTATTAATGAATCTAAAAAATATCTAAGAATATCACATCTTTCCGCAGACTGAGAGGTATGATTCCCAAAATAGTTAAACAGTCTTGCTACAATAACTATATGATTGAAACTACCTTAATTGTGATTACTACCTAAGTTTCAATTTAAACTGATTGTCTATTTTGGATAATATTTCACTCAATTTTCTTCTGTCAATTATTTAGCTGAGTGAGCTTACTTCACCAAATATTGCCAATTTAATTCTAGCTACGACTTGACAAGAACACAATACATGTTCCGCCGTCGCATTATCCTCCAGGCATAATAAGATGATGATTCAAAGGTATAGTCTCAGCAGGCATTCAGGATGACATCTATTCATGACTAGCAGCTACCTGGCTCTTGATTTCGATGGATTAATAATATAATCCTTCTAGTTTATCAAACATTGATGGTCATTGTAAAAGTAATAAGCGATATAATATTATCTTAGTACGCCAGGTTTAATGAAAGTAGCAGATGATGTATTAATTAGTTCCGCATTGTATAAAAGATAAACATAATTATTCGTAGTGTTAATGTTACAGAAACATCCATGGGTGTTTCCATTAATGCACAAATAAAACCTGATAGCGATTATGTAGCAGCAGTGAAAGAAATGTGTCGCATAATTATTGATAGAGGATTTTCACCATTAAAAATGTTCGATTTGTCATACAAATTGTCAAAGGATTATTACAAAGAAAAGAGGTATTTGAAATTATTACACTCTCGTACACAGTCGGTTATAGACGCACGTCGAAAAGAACTTCAAAAAAGTAAACATGTGATCGATATATCTACCGACGAGTCTGGTGTTAAAAGAAAGACAGCTTTTCTGGATTTGTTACTGCAGATACGAGATGGCGGTAAACCATTGCCTGATACTTATATTCGGGAGGAGGTTGACACATTAATGTTTGAGGTAAGTCATATTCTTCCAAGGTTAAAACATTTGATGAATTTCCCGCTTCTAGTTTCCCTCTCACAAATATTTTTTATCAAAAAAAAAAAGAGACAGTCAATATAATATTTTTTACATTTAATTAATTATACAAACCCACAGGTACAAATAATGTTTTCCTACGAGCACTTCAAATTTCGCAAAACCAAAGAGTAAAAATAACTCGCAATAATTTAAAATACGTTGTTATTACCAGAGAAAAGACCCATAATGGTAAATAACCAGCTTAAGTTTGTAGTTTAATACATTTGAAAAATCGTGCGGAAAAGTAACTTTATAGCATTGAGTGCGGAAAAATGCACTTTACCGCACCCTCGTAAGGAAAAGGTATTTTTAGATTATTTCTGCGAGGAGCTTGACTGATATGTGCAATGCCCTGTGGTCTGTAGACCAATGCTTTTTTCGGTTCCATTTATCCTAATTTTATGGCACCTCGTTTGTTGAATATTTTCCAGGAGAATATTAGTCAATCTTTTCCTCTCAGAATATATCTAAACCTTTATTCGAATTTAATGTCCTCTATGTAATTTCGCAGCTGAAGAACTCAGCCAGTATTGGTACGTTCGATTGGTGGGTGACGCCGTTATGGTTTTAAGGGGAGTGGGTTTGTTCTTCTTGCTTTGTGTGACCTCAGTAAAGCTTTTGACTGTGTCTCTTACGAGCTTCTCCTGTCTAAATTTTATCGTACGGTGTTCGGAGAATTTTTTTGCAGCTTATTCGATCTTACATGACCGCAAGAGGGCAGATGGTGACGCTTGAATCTCGTTGGTCTGACGTGCGGGTATTGAGCGCTGGAGTGCTTCAGGGCTCAGTGCTGAGACTTTGCTGTTTATTTTATAAATATATCAACGAATTCTCTCACTATTTGTATCCGGGTGCAGTAACTGTGATGATGGTTATTGGGTGTGTCTCAGTGGAAGTGTTACACGCCATCTTATGCTGGACAGCTGAAGATACTGCGAATAATCTCAATAGATTATTTCAGAACAATAATTCATTTGTTTTATTAAACTAAATGTTGAAAATACACAAAAACTCACATTTTCTAGCTCTACTTGCCATGCTGCGAGACATAGGGTAAATCTCTGAGCTGGGCGCTAGGCTCCCTATCTTACTCGTCTTAGTAGCAGGTTGTTTATGTCATTCGAAGGCAAAAGAGAAGTCTGAATCGGCATGCCCTGACGACTGTTTACGTTTCCTTAATCGATTTCCACATAAGATATTCTATACGGCATTTCCTCATTCGTATTGCCTGCTACGGTTGCCCAATAACATAAAAAATCTCGCTTTAAGCGGGCAATAAATAGGTATGTTTTTTATGTTATAAATCTATAATTCCCGCATTAAACTTGGGATATTTCGCGAAATAGTACCTACTCTAGCCAATGAATCTAAAAAATCTAGTGATTTTCGCAGAGAAGGTTTCCTTAAAAGTGATTTGCTATTCATGTGATTCCTCAAAGTATGCATTACATAAAATTGCTTGGCATGATATATCGATAGTTTTATATGCGCAGCTTCAAGTTCCAAGAGCTTCAAAAAAACCAATCATCATGTTACCTGGTTCTTGATTTCGATAGCCTCATGTATACTGCTTTGAATGTTCTAAACTTGAATGACTGTTCGTAGTTGCTTGCAACCTCATGCCTTTGCGACTAATACAGTGATAGAACATTTTCATCGCCTTCGTTTGGAGAACCATAAGAAACCTATTAATATTCACATTTTGACTCTGTTTTAGGGCCATGATACAACATCATCTGCTATTAGTTTTTGTTTATATTGTATTTCAAATAATCCCGAGGTCCAGGTAAATATAAATAGCAATAGGTAATACGAAGTAAAACATAACAATCTTATAATTTTAGAAAAAACTTTATGATGAACAAGTACTAGTTTTTGGTGATGACCTTACGCAGAGAGAGACGTATCGAAATTTACAAGAAATGAAATATTTAGAATGTGTTATCAAAGAAGTTCTGAGATTGTACCCATCAGTCCCATTCTATGCAAGACAAACCGAAAAAGATGTCTCATTTGGTGGTAATACTTTAATAAAAATTGATTCCGTTATAATAATGTACATAATTTCAATTGAATTAAGCCACAACTTTACACTTTCCCTTGTATATAGAGTTTATTATATTTCTAATTGTTATTTTTATGATGCACCAAAGAATTTTTAATATATATTTTTAGATGGAAAAGTTATTCCGAAAAACGTTACAATTTTCATATTTAATATGGGCCTATGCAGAGATCCAAAAATTTACCCGAATCCAGATCAGTTCAATCCAGATCGCTTCTTATGTAACTTTGACAAACAATCTCCGTATGCATATCTACCCTTTAGTGCTGGTCCTAGAAATTGTATTGGTAATACTGATTTACTTTCGTGTATTGATTATGATAATTTAAATAATTTTTTGATGTAGGTCAGAAATTTGCTATGTTGGAGATAAAAAGTGTACTATCCAAACTCATTAGAACGTTTAAAATATTACCAACAAGTCCAAAACACGAAGTTATATTGGCTGCTGAAACCGTTTTAAAATCTGTAAATGGTATTAATATTAGATTAAAAAAAAGAAGAAATTAAAAATATTAAAAAAAAAAAATTATTTTCATTTTAATTTTTTAAGAGTACAGTAGAGATTATGTGTATACGTTAAATAAATAAATACATGTTTACATTATATTTTGCTATATCATTGCTTCAAGAAAGAATAACTAATTATTGATTAATAATTATCTAGAATCCTTGAGAGATAAAAACAGTATTGTGATAAGTATTGTTATAACCTAAGCCTTGGTCAAAAAATATTAATTAAAAGGCAATTATATGAGTTGTAAAAAAAGATTTGTTTGGGTATTGGTTGACCTTTTTTTTATTTTATCAAAAATACAAAGATATCAGGGGCGCATTATTATTAAAAATACGGTTTTTCTATTTCAAAATGTATTAAAATAATAAAAATAGTACTTTTACAAAAGTAACTCAAAAGAGTTGAATTTTGACTATATTACAACATTTTAATTTATGTAATAGGAGTAAGAGTGGATCCTCCACGAAATAAATTCAATATATTACTCTATCTGCTAGGATACATACATTATCATCATAATGTATTTATTTGACAAACGTTTTCATTAATTTTTGCTAATTTTCACGAAGTGGTGAGTGGCTTAATCATAATATACTAAACGGGATAAATAAATAATAAATGGCCTTTATTGAAACTTGAAGTTAAATACATAATAACAAATTAATATAACTAAAAGATAATACGAGTTGTTACTCCTTGTCCGGCCATCGTTTGTGAACTGTGTTTCACCGGGCATGTTGCCTGCTCACGCTAGATGTCGCCAAAAACATCTCTTTGTAAAAGATAATAACATACTTATTTGTCAAAAAAAAAATAAAGAAAATTACAACTGAATCAAATGTAATTCTAAATATTAAATTTATCCTGCACATTTCAATGTCGGTTTTTTTTTCCAATCAAACTCTATAGGTACTCTACAAAAGGTAGGTACTCTACAAAATCTAAACACATTTATTATTTTAACGAATATTATTTTGAAATGAGGTTCGAGCATAAACTATCATGTAATTTGAACTATACTTTTTTATTTAGTTCCTTGTCATATGGTTTTTACGTTTCGGCAAGGTAAATCTTGTATTCTTTAGGACAATCTTATTTAATTGTTTTTTTTTATTTATTATTTGTTTCTGGTTCTTAATAATATTAATAATAATAAACAGTTCATTTGCAGTCATATAAGAAAAGAAAAATTACAATGGATAACGTGTAAACATAATAACAAACGCAATCATAATTACAAGAAGCCAAAAATAACTGCAAAAAGGGTTAGAGGGCAGTAAAACTGATTTTGATATTCTAACCCGTACGGAAAAATTAACAATTTATACTACTACTGTAAAAGTTCCCGCTAACTTACGATTAACAAAATTAATTAGAACAATAATCAATGCAAAAAAACAAAATCAAAATAAAATTAAATTCAACAGCATAAGCACAACCCGATATGAAAATTATGGTTAAACCAAATTTAACAGTTCACGTCTAAGAAGTACACAAAATCTTCATATTTTATGAGTCTTAAAATTGTGAGGGAATTCCATTTTAGGTGCTATAAACATCATAGGAAAAGGATCGCTCGAATAACAAAGTGCGATGAGGAGGAGGAGGTAATAAACCCTTATACCTCTGATTAAGATTGTGGACGTCAGACCTAATCCTAATCTTTTCGAACAAATTTGGTGGATGTCCGTCAAGCAGTACAGTGTGATAAAAGATGCAGAGTGATGAAATCGTCTATCTTTCATAGAAAGCCATTTTGCACTAACCAATTTGTGGCTTATTGGATCGTATTTTCTAATTCCGCATATATACCTTAAACAGGACTTATTTACACGCTCAATACGATCTTGATCTGACTCTAACAAACAAGGACCATAAACAATATCACAATATTAAGGAAATAGTCCATATTACTGTGGATGTCCAATAGTTAGGAAATAAAATGCTGTCGCATCCATTAAATTGAATCTAATCAATTTAGTGGATGCGACAGCATTTTATTTCCTAAATATCACAATAGTTGAAGATACTTAGCACAAGGTCATAACAGAAACATTTCTCTGCAGGACAACAACCTGTGTTACTAAGAACCAGAAACAAATAATGAATAAAAAAAAACATTAAATAAGATTGTCCTGAAGAAGGTAAGATTTACCTTGCCGAATCGTAGACACAATATGACAAAGAACTAAATAAAAAGTATAGTTCCAATTATATGATAGTTTGTGTTCGAACCTCATCCCAAAAGAATATTCGTTAAAATTATTAAAAACAAGGTTCAAGAAATTGAAAAAAGAAAAACACCGTTATTGTATTTGCCACACATGTTTCGGACATGGAACGCCCATCATCAGTGCCTGAAATTTCTACAGCTCAACATTAATTTTTTTTTTAAATTCCCCCGTTCTCCGTTATGTTAAATAAAATAATTCTGAAAAAAAATCGAATATCGTCGCTACTGAAACACCGTCAAGGTCCACTTACCATTTTGTGGAAAGAGAGAGTTTTATTTAATTTTAAAAAACGTTAAGTATTCGCAATGAAAAAAAGCTTATATGTCTACAAAGCTTAATGGTGCTACCACGAAAGAAACGTGGCGTGTTTTGAGTAACCTAAGTGTTTACACGCGGAAGAATCGACTTGATATTCCGTTTTCAACTACGGCAAATCAAAGCAATGATTACTTTACCAATATTATTAGTTCCACTTCTCCTCTTGACAACAACTTGAATAATTTTTATTTAAAGAACCTTAAAAGTGACTTCGGCAAGAATAAATTTAAGTTTGAGACGGTATGTGAATACAAAGTCTCAAAAATTTGATTAGATATTAAATCTAAGGCTACTGGGTATGATAATTTGAATATAACACTGATTCATTTTGCATGTCCGTTTATTATTTAGCATCTAACGCACATAATAAAATACAGTCTGCTGCAGCTGCAGCTTTTCCGGATCAATGGAATGAAGGTCGTATTATACCGCTAGCTAAAGTTGACTAACCTAAAAAGCTCAACGAACTTCGTCTTATTACGCTTTTACCAACGCGATCGAATGTCCGGGAAAGAATAATGGATCGACAAATACGATTACATCTAAAAAACCATGATATACTTTCTGAAACCCAGTCCGGTTTTCAATCCGGGTACAGTTGTGGAACAGCTCTATTAAACATCATATCCAATCTAGATAAAAACCATTGTGGAGTGTTAGTTCTTCTAGATTTCAGTAAAGCTTTTGATGTGATCAATCATAGTTTGCTATTGTCACAATTTCAGTCTCTGGGATTTAGTTTGTCTTCAATTCTCCTTCTGAAGGATTATCTGCATGATAGGTGCCATAAAGTCACTTATTCGGGACAACTTTCATCCTCCACTTCTCTAACTAAAGGAGTACCACAAGGATCCATTCTGGGCCCACTCCTGTTTACAATTTACATTTGTCAACTTTTGTCTGTTTTAGAAAAATATAAAGTACATATGTACGCTGACGATACGCAATTATACTGCTTCTTTCAAAAAGAAAAACAGATGGAGTTTTTAAGTATGATCAATTCAGACCCCTCGAAATTGGTTGAATTTTCAAATTCTCATAATCTCATAAAAAATCTAGTGTTGTTTTTTTTCAGTGGTTTGTCAAAAACTGATTTTCCAATTAAAATAGAGAACAAACTGATGGTTCCAAAGCTAAAAATCTCGGTATTCTGCTCGATGAAAATCTTGAATTTGTAGATCATGTCTCGTCTTTATTGCAAAAAAGCTATTCAAAATTTAAATTAATTTTCTCAAATCGGCATTTTTAAAATTTTAACCTTAAAAAATTACTATGTGATTCGTTTGTCTTATCACAATTCAATTATTGTGATTTTGTGTATGGACCGTGTTTGCTTCAAAGGGATCGTGCCAGGATACAAAAAGTACAGAACTCTTGCTTGCGATTAATGTTTGGTATTCGAAAATTTGAAAGAATAAGCTATAAGTACACTAAAACACGCGAAATGGCTAAATATGGTAAACCGACAACGTCGGCACTCTCTAATGCTAGCTATTTCATAAAATAATTATCATACGAATTCGACCGTACCTTTTCAGGAAACTCACAATCAGAACGAATGTTCATAATTTAAACATTAGGAGAGAAAATTTGATTGATACCGTCTCATAGAACAACTCTATTTAAAAAATCGTTCTCATACAGCATAGCAACGGAGTATAATAAATTGCCAAATAATTTTAGGACTCTCTCAATATCCGGGTTTAAGTCGAAGGTGTTTGAGATGATATTCAGTGAGCAGTGTCTAGCGTAGATAAATATGTTTTAATTTCCCCTATCTACTTTCCGCCATCTTCCTTCTTTATTTATTTTTTATTGTTTAGCAGAAATATTGATCTTGTAAATATGTAGGTACATCTATTTTGGTAACTGCATAATATTGTGGGTTTTGCGTAAATGTAGGTATGTAGGTGCTGAATATACGCCTTTTAACAATAACAACTTGTCTTGAATTTGATGAATGTATTTATTTTTGTTTTCCTTTTGCTGAAGTTATTGTTAATAAAGACATTTATGATTATTATCATATATGTAACATACATTTTATGTTACATATTTGAAGACTTGATGTGTATATTGTGTGTAGTATAGGCTTTGAATTCTTTTGGTAATGTAGCTTTTTCTAAATGTAGTTTCGAAACCCCTGATAATGGAGATTTAAGCTACGGAACATCTTAAAAAAATGTTATGGTCGATATAGAGTAATATATTGAATTTATTTTGTGGAGGATCGACGTTTATTCCTATTACATATAATTTAGGCCACTCCAGAATGCACTACTTTCTTAATACGAGATTTTAATTTTTATTTGAGGCATTTCAGTTAGGTAAATAGGGTGTTACGGGCATTAAGCGTCATGTGGGGCCTAGCAAAGGGGCTGTGTGTGTGGGGGCGTCCATCTACGCCACTATTTACCACAGCTTGTGTATACTACCTGTGATTATACTACTTACGAATAACGATAACTGAACATTTAACTAATGTGCAGATTTAGAAGCAATGGAAAGGGATTACTAATTTTCAACCAACACGCATAAGGACATAATATATATAAAGTTTTGAGTGGTGAGGTAGGACCTGATTTGGAATATCTATGGGTATGTATGGAAATTAATAGTAATAAAGTTTATAATGTTGGGACTTTTTATAGACCGCCTGGGGGAAATTTTAATAGTTTTATTGATATTTTTGAAAGTTCTTTAACAGAACATGCCTTGCAGAGCTCAAATATTGTTTGTGGAGGCGATTTGAATATTAATCTTTTAGATATTGATAACCACAGCTCGCAGAGGTTTTTATCGATACTTGACACTTTTGATCTGGAACAAGTAATAGATGTACCAACACGTGTAACAGCACAAACTAGTAGCTTGTTGGATGTAATTGTTGTGAATAGGGATATTGTTTCTAGCTGTAAGTTTGGCTGCCTGGATCTGGGCATTTCTGACCGTTTTCTAGTGTACTGTAATTTAGGTATAAAAAACAATAAGGTTTCTGATAAATCTGTTACCTTTAGAAATTTAAAGAGAATTGATAAAGAATTGTTACATCAGTTTTTAACTGAGGCGCCATTTGATGAAATTATATACATGCAAGGTATCGATGAAAAGCTCGAATATTTTAATTCTATTATATGTTGTATTTTTGATGTGTTAGCACCACTTAAAAATGTTAAACTTAGAAAGCAAAAGCCAGCTTGGTTCACTGATAACGTAAAATTTGTTTTACAATTGAAGGACAACGCTTATAAAAGGTATTTACGTGACAGAAACGAAAATAATTGGGAATCTTATAAACAAATTAAAAATCAAGCCAATATTTTAATAAAAAATGAGAAAAAAAGCTATTTGAGTTTTTGCATGAATCCCCAAAACAGTAAACTTTTGTGGCGAAGATTAAGACAGTTAAACGTTGTGTCGTCAAGGAGAGAGCAGCCTTTGCCTCAGTTTCTTGATAAGCCTGAAAATATTAATAATTTCTTTCTGCACTTCTCAAGAAAACGGCCTGTTGACCCTCAACTCTTGGATTATTACAGAAGCAATGTCAAAACACACTTTGTTGAACTTTTTGAGTTTACTACAGTAAATGTTACACAAATAACTAACATATTGAATGACTTAAAATTACTGGCCACAGAATTTAGAAATGATTCTGTTATGCTGTCCCCATGTGCTACCACATTTGACAAATATTGTTAATTCTTGTTTATTGGAGAAATATTTTCCGCGTTGTTGGAAAGTTGCTCGGGTTTGTCCGTTACCTAAGAAGTCTGATGTTAAGGATTTTAATGACCTTAGGCCAGTGAGTATTTTACCGTGCCTCTCGAAGGTTTTAGAAAGGGTGATGTATAAACAGATATGTGCACATGTTCAGGAATATTCTCTAATGCCTGTCACCCAGTCTGGTTTTAGAACCGGTCATGATTGTGGTACTGCACTTTTGCATATTGTTGATGACATTATTAGAGCAGCGGATCAGGGACTTGCTACTGTTTTGGTTTTGATTGATTTTTCTAGAGCGTTCGATACCATCGACCACTCCCTTTTGGTTGAGGTGCTCCATTTTCTGGGATTTTCCGACACTGCTGGGAAGTTTATATCAAGCTATTTGGAAAATAGATCACAATTTGTGGAGACACCTGTGGGTCAATCGTCACGGAGTGGCATTGACTGCGGAGTTCCTCAGGGCTCAATTTTGGGCCCATTACTGTTCAATTTATATACAAGTAATTTGGTTTCCACTACGAGAAAGTGCACCATGCATATGTATGCTGATGATACTCAGCTGTATTATTCATTTCCACCGGATGATTGGCGTGCAGCTGAGTCTGTTGTGAATGAGGATTTAAGGGGACTTGTCGAGCGGTCGCACCTGCATCATTTGCAGATAAACCCGTCAAAGTCTACTGTTCTGTTCTTTGGAAGGAACCGAAAACACCTAGCAGCTAATATGAGGATCAAAATAAATGGATCCGATTTAACTTCAGTTCATGAGACCCGTAACTTAGGGTTGATTATGGACACGGATCTGCGTTTTGAATCCCATGTTGGTTTTTGTCTACAAAAATCTTACAGAGCTGTACCCCCATCGAAGCCTCTTGTCACGTTCATTGAAGTTGCAACTTACTGACTCATTGGTACTCAGTCACTTCAGCTTTTGTGATGTAACTTACGGATCTTGTATTAGTCAGCGTGACAGTGACCGAATCGAGAAGATGCAGAAATCGTGCTTGCGTTTTGTTTATGGTATCAGGAAATTTGATCCGGTGTCTTATAAGCTCGGGGAGGCAGGCTGGCTGCGTATGAATGAAAGACGAAAACTTCATTCTTTGGTCCTCTTTCACAGAATCCTGACAGAACTGAAACCGGAATATTTGGCTCGGAAAATTAGATACAGGACGGACGTGCATAATTTGAACTTGAGGCATAGGGGATTGTTAGCCTTGCCGCCGCATAAAACGACTCTGTTTAGACGAAGTTTTTCCTACAATATATGCGTGTTGTTTAATGAAGTTCCGAAGAGTTTTAAATCATTGCCTTTAATGAAATTCAAGGTGCAAGTAAAAAAGAGACTTCTCACCATCAGAAATGTATAGGTACCTATATAGGAAAAAAATGGTAAATTTTGTTGCAGCCTGCGGAAATAGATTTACTTGGGTTTCTGATTGTTGGGTGACTGTTTTTATAAGTATTTGTGTGATACCTACTCTATTACGACAGTGATTTGATTGTTAATTACATTTATTTTATTCTTGTCCATTTATTTTAGGGACCAGACTAGAACTTTCATATATTGATTCTGGTTCCTTTTTGCGAGAACACCGTAGATAAGTTATGTTATATATATGTAATTTATTACCTAATTGATAATGTAATATTATGTTGTTATTTTGTAAGATGTGTTGATTTTCGCAAATAAAATTATTATTATTATTATTATTATTATTATATGTAGATACTTATGCGAGTGTGTATATGCAGATTTCCAGGATGTCCCATTTAACATTTTCCCAAAGAAAATACAATTTAGAAAATGTGACCACCCTGAAAAATACAAGAGGTCAATGGATTCCAGTAAAACGTAGAGAAGACGGAAAACCAAATGGACTTGACACGAAGAATTGGTATGTTTAGTAGTAACCACAACGCCTTAAATTTATGCCAAAATGAACTCTTATTTACAAATATTTCAAAGACTACTGAACCTTGGCATATCAACTCTTACGTTATTTTTCTTGTATTTTAGAGCGGCATTTAAAATATAATAAATATAATAGGGTGTCGCATTAAGCAAAAGCAAGCTTGGTCTGCAGCGCCTTTGTAACTTACCCTGTATAATTGAAAACATTTTCGGGTTGTACATTTCTTCAGTGCCTAGAGGTTTTGTAAAGAATTTTTTTTGTGTGTGTATACGTAGTATAATAAGTATATTATGATAGAAATTCACTAATTCTCTTTGGTTCATTTATCTATCTCAATCTCTTTTTTATTCGAATTATACTCGTATATAGCCTCAGTTATTTATGTTATTCGAACAGAGTGGGTAACAGGGTTATCTTGATTACCTTGATGAGTGCGTGAAATGGAATAAAAAATTACACGTCAGCTCCACAAGTAGTTTTATTGGGAAAACAATTTAAATCTGTATAAATATTATTTGAAAAGGAAAAATAAAATTGACGTCCACTCCACAAATGACTGTATTTAATTGTCTTTTACAACAAAATTCACCATACATGTTTCGAGAAATTTTCTCATCATCAATTAATTAGATTTTTGGTATCTGAAAGAGTTGAAAACTCATTTAAATATTACAGTTAAATCATAAAATTCTAATTTGATAAAGCTTAAATTTAAAATGAGAAAACGACGTAAAGTCAAATTCTTTTATATAGCAAAATTGTTCAATTTTGTAACGTCATTAATTATAGTCCATTTAGTTTATTCTAAAGTGAAACAAATGTAACTAAAATAAAAACAAATTTACATATAATTTACTCCACTCCAGAATGGACTACTTCTTTTCTTTTTCAGCAAGTGAATTCATGTAATTTAAGAATAATAATTTAAGAAAGCTTTCTATCACTAAATGTAATACCACTGATGCTGAGAAAAATATTTATCGAAACATATATGGTGAAGTTGTAATTTTGTTGTAACAGACAGTAATTATATACTTAGATTCATTTGCGGAGTGGACGGCAATTTTATTTATCCCTGTAAGATAACTCCTCGTAATATTATTTATTGCAATTACATTTGCACTCCATAGTTTAAATTTATTATTTCTTCAATATTCATATTGCCGTATGCTGATATATTCAAAAGCACCCGTACTACATATTTATTCGCTGTTGTTGTTATTCAACTGCATCATACATCCATAATTACATAATATCAATTTATTTTTGATTACATATTTCTGTTCAATGTGATCTTTCTTATAATAGCATTTTATTATATCCTTTAGAGATAGAAATTGTATATATTTGTTCTCATTCAAGCAATGAATTTGTTATTATCAAACATATTTTTGTAATTTATACTTATTATAGCTACTGTTAATTAATTTTTGAGTGTTGTGATATTAAATAGATTAGAAAGAAAATATAATTAAAACAATACTAAAAGATTGTGTTCTATTTGTATATATTTTATAAAAAAATACAAGTGAGTATAGGCAAAGATTAATCTACACAATCTTTGGTATAGGTAACAAATTAATTCGTATTTACTATTTTTCTATATTATCTTCTGACGTCTGGCTGATAAGGTGTATCAAAAGATTAAATTGAAACTGTTTATTTTGAAACGAAATGAACTAAAAATCATTCATATAGAAAAATTACAAATTTCAAAAAACTGTGCATATTAGGCCTAATAGCGTAAAATAAAACTTTAGATTTAATCAAACAACTTTGGTAATCGTCTGTTATAATGTTGCCAACTACCAAAAATTAATGTACATTAATCTTTGCTATTAAGTACTGTCGAAAATACAGGCTTATTTACATACAGGGTGGTCCAACGAAAAGTTTGCACCTAGCTTTTCTCTTTTTTTTGTAGTCGAATGCGAAAATGCTCGGACACGTCGATTTTGCTTTTGAGGGGGACACATTTTAAACATATTTTTCGATCTGCGCCTTTAACCCCCTAGCGGGGGTGAGTAACAACCCTAAAATTTTAAATGGAAAGAGGGGTCTAATGACATATCATTTGAAAGGACACAAAATTGTCTTTCTAATGATACCCTATTTGTCGAATTTTACTAAAACAGTTAATACGAAAACGACTTTAAAGACATTAAGCCGATAATTTTGGTATTAATGAGAAATACAAATAAGTTTTAATTATTGCGAGTGAAAACACCTGCAATCGTTAGTACATTCCAATGTTTGTTAGTTTTAACATTGCTTTGTAAAAAAAGTAAACAAGCTGTTAAATTGATTTATTAAAACGTTACATTAACAAATGTTGAAAATGTGACCCATTTGATTCCATACAATAATACAGATTTTGTTCAAATCTATTTCTAACATTTTGTAGCATATCAGGTGTTATGTTTCTGCACTCTTCTGTAATGCGTTGGCGAAGATCTTCTATGGACTCGGGCTTCGTGGCAAAACATTTATTTTTTAAGTGCCCCCAAAGAAAAAAGTCTAAAGGCGATAAATCCGGTGACCTGGCAGGCCATTCAATTGGGCCCCTCCTTCCAATCCACCGTCCAGGGAACCGGTCATCTAAGAACTGTCTTACAGGAGCCACATAGTGCGGAGGTGCTCCATCTTGCTGGAAATAAAGCCGATCAGCAGTATGATTTTGGTCATCTTCTATTATTTGTGTTATTAAAGGATCAATTGTGTCTTCAAGCATGTTTAGGTACACTTCACCAGTTAAATTTCCAGGAATAAAAAGTGGTCCTATAATATGATTTCCTAATATGCCACACCAGACGTTTATTTTTTGAGGATACTGGGTATGAACCTCACGGAATAAATGTGGGTTACTGTCATCCCAGTAACGGCAATTGTGCCTATTTACAGCTCCATTCAAATAAAATGTGCATTCGTCGGAAAAACAAATGTTAAATAATAATTGCGGATCTTCAATTAAACGCTGGCTCATTGCTTCACAAAATTGCAGCCTTCTATCAGGATCATCCTCATTTAGTTCCTGTACTAATTTGATTTTGTACGGATGAAATTTGTACGCTTTTAAAATTCGTATTATGGACGAACGGGAGACACCTGAGGCTTCAGCTAGTTGACGGGTACTTTGACTATGATCCATTTCAACATGCCCTAAAACAGCGACTTCCACAGCTTCATTTCTGATCGGTTTCTGCGGCTGGTGTTTTACATTACAGACAGATCCGGTATCTACAAACTTTTTAACTAACTTGCCAACGTACACATCATTCACATTTTTATCGGGATGTCTCTCATTAAATAAGCGAGCCGTAAGTCTAGCACTACTATTATTTTGAAAATAAAGTTTAACAATTTCAACTCGTTCTAGAATGGAATAAATCATTTTGTACGGTAAAAGTAAAATAACTTGAGAAGCAACCAAACTGAATCAATGAAAAGACTAAAATAAACGGTGTAAATTCTTTTCCTACACGTATCTGCAGTTTTTATTTCAACAAAAAACGCAAACGATTAGTGAGGAATTTAGTTCTGATAAATAAGATAGTGTTTTTGAAATCCCGTTTTTCTTCAAAGTAAATAATTTAGAAATGATTGTAGTTGTTTTCAGTCGTAATAATTAAAACTTATTTGTATTTCTCATTAATACCAAAATTATCGGCTTAATGTCTTTAAAGTCGTTTTCGTATTAACTGTTTTAGTAAAATTCGACAAATAGGGTATCATTAGAAAGACAATTTTGTGTCCTTTCAAATGATATGTCATTAGACCCCTCTTTCCATTTAAAATTTTAGGGTTGTTACTCACCCCCGCTAGGGGGTTAAAGGCGCAGATCGAAAAATATGTTTAAAATGTGTCCCCCTCAAAAGCAAAATCGACGTGTCCGAGCATTTTCGCATTCGACTACAAAAAAAAGAGAAAAGCTAGGTGCAAACTTTTCGTTGGACCACCCTGTATATTAAGTAATGTAAGCAGGAAGGACCAGAAGTAGTATGGCTTGTTTACATTGCTTCTTGCGGATTGAGGGTTATGTCGCATGTGAATCTTGATTGAGACAGCTTTTGCCGTATTGAAACTCTTACTTCTTCAATCGTTTGTTGGGTTCAAACAGAACGCGGGCGACCTTGATTGTGAATTGTTACACTCGAACCGGTATTTTCAAACATTCGAATACATTTTCTAATGGTATCGTCCTTCGGCGTATTCTGGACATTAAATTCTGCACGGTAACTTTTTTGTTTATTTCCTTATACGTCGACCGGATCAGTTTTGAATAATATAACATTTAGAAAAGTTCGATAATTAGTTTTCTAAGAGATACGTTGAAATGTTGAGGAACAAGATATAGAAGATGAAGAAGTTCACAGCCAGAAAAAATGCTGCAAATCACCATTCTTTATACCTTGTTCTTGTAACCTAATAAGTTATTTGGACGAACTACCAACTGGCATAAATGAGAGGTTGATGACCCTTCTCCTCAAACTGAGCCGGGATCGGCAAGCCACAATTATAAGCGCGTACCATTAACCCCGACGAAGAATTAAAAGAGGAATTCTACTCACAGCTTGATAGAGTGCTGACCAACGTTCCTGACTCCGATAAGATCATCCTGCTAGGAGACTTCAACGCTCGAGTTGGTCGAGACTCTGCTCTCTGTCCTAATACCATCAGCAAAGAAGGAGTAGGAAAGTGTAACTCTAACGGTCTATTGCTGCTAACCAAATGCGCAGAACAAGATCTTGTTATTACGAACACACTTTTTAGAGAAAAAGACAAGTTTAAGACGACTTGGCAACATCCAAGGGCTAAGCACTGGCATATGATCGACTACGTAACTGTTCACGCTCGTGACCGAAATGATGTTTTTTATAATAGTTTTTACAATATTATCGATGTCAGTGTGCCTCTTTGTAAAACGTTCAGGCGGCAGTATCCTCATTGGTATAGCTCAGAATTATCACAAATATAAAATGTAAGGCTAAATTTCATAAAGCTTTCAAACGTACCGTTTTGCAGTATTACTATGCTGAGTTTAGTAGACTGAGATGTATGAAACAACAAATAAAAGCTGCTTCTGTTACTCATATCAGAAAGGTCGAGCAGAACATAAAATCAGACCCAAGTAAGTTTTGGTCATTTGTGGGCACTCGTAATAAAGCTACTCGTATACCAGGGGTCATGAAATGTGGTGATAATGATCTAAGTGATCAGCGGGCAATCGTCAACAGTTTTGCTTAGTATTTTGAGAGTGTGTTTGTGAGTCATGATGACGACATGATAGATTTGCTACTGCCTCGAATCGAATTTGCGGCCCAGATATTTATTGGTAATATTACTGAGGAAGATAGTATTTTGGGTTCTGGAAAGCTTAGAAACAAGTTTACAGCCGGACAAGATGCTATTCCATCATTTTTGGTAAAAGATTGTGCTTATGTTTTGGCGCGACCACTATGTATGCTTTATAATCTTATTCTCAAATCAGAAGTATTCCCTACTAAATGGAGGAAGGCCAAAGTATGTCCTGTCCTTAAGAGTAGTGATCGGAACTCGGTATCGAATTATAGACCAATTTCAATATTATTTAATTTTTCAAAGCTATTTGAAATTGTTATAATATAATCGCATTTTTCCTCATGTGAGAAATCAAATAACGCACATGCAACATGGCTTTATGCCTCAGCGGTCGATTGTCACAAATTTGGCTGTATTTTCGCAGTTTGTGTGTGATGAGTTGGATAGATGTGGTCAGGTTGATGCAGTTTACACGGACTTTGCCAAGGAGTTTGATCGAATAAGTCATGTTGTGTTGCTGAAGAAGTTGGAGGGTTTTGTATCACTTTTTTCCTCGTATTTGTCTGAAAGATATCAATATGTATTAGGTATTGTATGGTTTCGACTCACATTGTTATAAGGCTGTGTCGGGAGTACCACAGGGGTCCAATTTAGGTCATCTTTTATTTTGAATTTTTATCAACGATTTGGCTCTGGATTTGACTTGTTCGGGACTCTTTTTCGCCGATAATCTTAAAATTTTTAAATCTGTAAACAGTGCTGAGGACTGTGAAAATTTACAGCTTTGTGTGGATGCCATAAGACTTTGGTGTGCTGCGAACCGTTTGTATTTGAACCCCGACAAATATAAGGTAGTTACATATACGCGGAAGAAAACACTTCTGCATTATGATTATTGTATTGTAGACATATCGGTTACACGTTATGATTCTACGAATGACTTAGGAGTATTGTTTGATTCTAAATTTTCTTCTAATGACTATATTCGTTCAAATGTAAGCGATGCTCTAAGAATATATGGCTTTGTTGTTAGATGCTCCAAACCCTTTGCTGACTTAAATATTTTGAGGATTTTATACTATGCCTATGTTCGCTCGAAATTGGAATATTGTTCAGTTGTATGGCGTCCCTACTATATATCTTATAAATTACTTATTGAGAGAGTCCAATGAAGATTTTTGCAGTTTTTGTGTTTTCGAGAGGATGGAACTTATACTGACCGAGGTGTAAATTATTCGTTGTTAACCACTCGTTTTAACGTTTCCAGTTTGGATTTGCGACGGGGCATAGCACTAATTGTATTTCTATTCAAATTATTAAATAACAAAATCTGTTGTAGTAGTCTCCTTGAGCGGGTTAGTTTTTGGGTGCCACGTGAAATGCCAGAAATAACTTGCTTTTTTTATAACATTAGAGCTAGAACTAATATTCAATGTAGATCTCCTGTATTTAATATGTGTGATGTATTTAACCGCATATCTAGTGTTTCTGATATCAATTATGATTCACTTGGTAGTATTGTTTCGGCTGCTGTACCAATCTGGCATGCATTGTGAGTGTGAATTTGATTTAATTGATTATTATTATTATTATTTTTAAGCATAAAAGTGTAAGTTTTTATTTACCTGTATTAAGGCGCTATTATATTCAGTTGGTTATGTATTTCTCAATCATTGTGACGCAAATGTATGATTATGTATGCACATTATGATTTATTTAAGATATTGTTGCTCTGTAAATGGTAATACTGTTGAGCAATAAAGGAAATCTTTCACGAGTGCTGATGATGGCTGGACTGACCACCGACTTGTGCGATCCAGTATGATCCTACAGCTACCTGCAAAAGGACCACAACAGAGAAGGAAACGAAGGCGAAAGCTTAACATCGAATGCATAAAGGACAACCGAGCGAAACTGAGTTTCCAACAGCACCTGCAGGACAAGCTCCCGGAAGAATATCCAGATGATATTGAAGAACACTGGTCGTTATTTAGATCCACCATGCTCTCTGCTGGTGAGAAGACGCTAGGCTCTGTGCGACCAAAACATCAGGATTGGTTCGACGAAAATGACGAAGAGATACAAAGACTAAAATACACTAAGCGTAAAGCATTCATCATTTGGCAAAATTACCGCAACTTAACATCATAAAAGCGTCTCTTTCAAATGACGAACTCTGAACTCCAACGAAGAACTCGATATCTGAAGAATCAGTGGTGGACGACTAAATCGATCGAAATGCAACAGCTAATTGACAGCAACAACACCAGAGCCTTCTTCCATGCCACTAAGACCATTTACTGCCTCTCTGCACCGAGTCTTAACCGACTGCAAACAAGGGATGTCTCTCGCTTTCTAAGGGATTGCAGTCAATTGGTTCCCGGTGGAAGGAACATTTTCAGGAACTACTAAACAGGAAGACGAATGTTGATATTGCAGCGCTCGATCGGTTGCCACATAGACTAACCCAACAACACTTGGGAGATGTACCTTCTCAGCAAGAAGTTGATAAAGCTCTTCGAGAACTTAAGAAAAACAAATCAGCTGGCTCTGATGGCATATCTCATGAGCTTTTTAAAGAAGGGGGATCTGTGGTATTGGAACATTCTCATTTTCTAAAAACCAAAAAAATATGGAACACCAAAACCGTGCCTGCTGAAATGCGAGATGCCTCAGTGGAAACTATTGTGGTATCTCACTCCTGTCCATCGCCGGATAGCTTTTTGCAAGAATTTTGTCCAATCGTCTTCTTCCACTCTCGCAAGGGTGCTTGTCAGAAACACAATGTGGTTTTACACCCAACAGGGGTACAGCCGATACGATATTTAGTGCCAGGCAAATACAGGAGAAGTCACGGGAGCAAAATCGTCCTCTATACATGGGTTTTATAGACCTTGTCAGGGCATTCGACTCTGTCATCCGTGAGGCTCTGTGGAGGATATTGAAGCTCAACGGATGTCCCCAGAAATTCATCCGGACATTTCGACTCCTGCATGATAATATTAAAGCAGCTGTTCTCAACCCAGCGGACCGGGAGAGCCCTTTCCAATAACAACTGACGTACAGCAGGGTTGTGTCATTGCACCGATTTTGTTTTCGATGTTTGTGGGAACAGTCATTGAACTTGTTATGGATGAACTACCGGGGGGAATAGAGATCGTCTACAGATTTGATGGTGGCGGACGCTTCAACCTTCTTAGACTGCAAGCCGGGACAAGGATCGTAACCACATTAGTCATTGAGCTTCAATACGCGGATGACAACGTTGTTATAGCTATATAGAAGAGGATCTTCAATAGATACTAAATGCATTTAACAGCTCATACAGGAGGATCAGGCTTGAAGTAAATATAAAGAAAATACAGATTTTCTACCAGCCTGTAACAATCCCTATGGCTGTCCCACCACATATTCGAGTTAACGGAGACAGATTTCAAAACATCGAGAGTTTCTCTTACCTCGGCAGCATTCTTGCGAACGCAGATATCGATGATGAAATTTTGCATCGTATAAGATGCGCAAGCGCATCTTTTGGTCGCCTGAAGACGACAGTCTTCGATAATCATAACATCGACGTTGGAACTAAGTTCCGAGTGTATAATGCTATTGTAGTTCCTACCCTTACGTATAGCTGTGAATCTTGGATCACTTATCGGAGGCACCTAAACACCCGAGAATTACCGTCAACGCTGTCTCAGAAGATTTCTTGGAATCAAATGGCAGGACCGACGAACAAACATCAGCGTTCTGGAGGAAGCTGAATCAACTAGCATTGAGGCGATGATTGTGAGGCACCAGCTACGATGGAGTGCCCACGTAATCCGCATTCTAACGGCGGTTTGCGGCTCGAGGATATCTTAGAGTATGAATAATTCATACCTACTCGTTAGCGAGTGAATGCTGATCATGCTGATGACCTTCTAGGGAGTCTGGAATAGTCTAAAATTATATTAATATATAAATTTGATTTATTTTCTTTCATAATTTTCGAGAGAAATGGGGGGGCAATGAACTATTTTAAAAATGTGAATAAGAGCTAGTACGTTTTATTATTTATTATATTATATTGATAATTTAGATAACTAGTAGCTATTCATGCTAACTGAGTACTTATATTTAAAGAGATAAAAATAATACGCGCACATGTCGGTAATAGCATACTAGTTACAGGCAACATGTAATTATTTTGCTTCTTAAAATAATATATAAATTAAAGATTAGAACATTGTTACAGTTCTTATAGATAAATATATTTTATCTAGATTTTAAATAATAATAGGTACCTATAATATTGAACTTATTTTCAGCCTGTTTAGGCTGTCATATAAACTAAAAGAATGACATTTAAATAAGTTGATAAAGAAAATCCCATTAATGCAATATACAGGGTGTTTTAATATTAAAACGACTTAGGAGATTAAATAATACCATAATAATGTTTCTCCTCGATAGAGCTTCAACAAAAGTAACCTTGCACTACGCTAAATATTTAAATGTACCTATGTAAAAAAACAGGGCATATTTTACACTTGTTGTGATATAGAGAAATTCTACATGCGCATGAATCCTGTTTTTGTAGGGGATTACGTTTTATATTTCTTAACAGTGGACCATGGTTTACCCACGCAAAAAATAATTGACGGTTATAGCCTGAAACTCTAAACATTTTCAAAAAGTTCAAATTTTAATTTATAACATTGAAAAATGGTAGAAAACCTGACGAAATAATGAGACATTTTTGAGAGACCCTGTATAATAAATTTGTGGTCGTCACTGTTTGTTTATAATATTTATGAACAAGACCAACCCTGTACATATTTTCATAGATAAATACTACAAGATAATGATAATGATAAGAGTTCATATATTGTTATACAAAAAAATGTTAATTGAACCCACTATTACAATAAGTGCGAGTCGAAATCCTTATTTAATGTTAAGAAGTAAATATACATGTAATTGAAACCTACGATATTTGTGTTTCATGGTCGAACTTTGATTTTGACAGGATATCCAACATTAACAAACCTATTATGATATTGTTATCGGATTTCGTGAATGTTTATTTGGTATTTCAAATAGTACTGATATTAGTTGTATCTAAACTTATACGAGGATGGATGTCATTTGTTAAAAAACGTGATCAACTCAAATGGCTTAAGGCTGTACCTAAAATTCCAATTATTGGCAATGCATTTGATTTTGGACCTAACACACGTAAGTAATTAAATATTTATTTTTCGAAATACCGGGTGGTCCATTTATCTTGAGAAACGTTGTTTGCTATTGTGGGGGAAAAACAATGGTGGCACCCATTGGCGAGTTTGTCAACCGTTTCAAGGTTATCTTAAGGTGATGGTGGATTCTACATAAAAAAAAATTAATTTTGTTAAAACATTATTTTGATTCCGATAATAATTTGGGTTAATTTCTCTGTTTTTTGTTCTTGGAACTGAGGTTCAACAATTTAAGGAAGAAATCCTATATCCCGCGCTACATTTTACCGTGTTGTGAAGGATTTTAGAGAAACCGGAAATATACAGCCGAAAAAACGAACTCTACGAGCTACTGTCAGTGGTGAAAATAATGAAATCGTAGTATTGCAGTGAATCCGCACGTTTCTTGTCGAAGAATTTCTCGAGACTCTGAAATTTCTAAATCAAGCATTCTTAGGATATTAAAGCGGCATAAATTTCACCCGTATCACGTTGCTTTGCATCAAGAGCTTCATGGTGATGATTTTGAGACTCGAGTCAGATTTTGTCAGTGGGCACGATCACAAACTCGATTAAACAGAATCTTTTTCTTCAGTGTGTTGTTTTCGGACAAATCTGGTTTTACAAACCATGGACAGGTGAATCGCCACAACCTGCATTATTGGAGTGTCGAAATTCCGCGGTGGTTAAGAGAAGTGGAACAACAGCGTCCTTGGACGGTGAATGGATGGTGTTGAATTCTTGGAGATAGGTTGATTGATCCATCTTTTATTGAGGAACATTGGATGGACAAAAATATCAGCAGTTTCTAGAGCAACATTTACCCCTTCTACTTGAAGATATACCACTCCAAGAACGGGCAAATATGTGGTTTCAACATGATGGCTGTCCTGCACATTATGCCAGAATTTCCTGTGAAGTGTTAGATCATGAATACCCTGATCGATTTATTGGAAGAGGTGGCCCCGTAGTGTGGCCTGCTAGGTCACCTGATTTAACGCCGCTATAAAAAGTTATGGGGAAGTATTAAAGAAGTAGTCTATCAGAACGCCCCAACTACACCGGAAATAATGATGGAACGCATTAGAAACGCTTGCAGAAATGTGACCAGAGAGAATATTATTCAGAGTCAGGAATCCTTCATAAAGCGAATTGATAAGTTGGAGGTCATCATTTTGAGCATTTATTATAATAAATTTCAAGGTTCTGTCGAGACCTTTTTCTTTCGTCTAAAAGCAAATAAATGTTGTAAAAAATGTTGTTGACAAAAGTTATTTGTTTTTTTCTGGGGAATACCATTAGGTAATAAAAAGTCTATGATCATGAGATAGCCTTGAAACCGTTGTCAAATTCGCAAATGGATACCACCACTGCATTTACTCTACAATAGCAAACAATTTTTATTTGAACTTTTTTTCCGAAAAATGTGCCGTTTTTAAGATAAATATAAACATCATTGATACAATTTTGGAAAACTTTTCGTTAGAAAACTGTATTTCAATAATTTTATTAATGCTGTTTACTAAGGACCAGTTTTGTCCTAAAATTTTCAAACTCGAATTTCTCGAAAAATCCCGAGGAAAAAAGTTAGGTTATAATTAAGGCAAGGGTCCCCCCGTTCATCCTTTTTTATTCAATTTCATATCAGTTTACGACATTTAACTAGGTGCTACATTTGGTTAATTTGTCTTGAATCGTTTCGAAAATATTTCAAAAAAATCGTCCTCAGGCAGTCATCTTTAACACCCTGTATCTTTGTAAATAAGGACTTTTCGAAAAATTACAAATTAGGTTTTTTTTTATGATTAGATGCGAGTTGGGGAATTCGCTCACAAATTTTGGCCAGCTTTTTTTGAAACACCTTGTATATTTTAATTTAAGAGAATACCTGACCGGCAATCGGGAAATGTTGGTTTCAAATTCCACTTGTGCCACAGACATTTTTTTTAGTTCGTAAATATTAGTTTATTTCACTTTTCTATATTTATATTCTAGTGTTAACATTTTATGTGGAATGCCTAGATTTCTTTCATATATTTATATCGATAATTCATTAACAATGGCACTACGGTTAACTGGAGATACTACGGGTCAAATAATAATGATTGACCCAAACTTGCCTTATCCAAATGTTGAAGGTTTATGGAATACAGGGTGATCAAAGCTATTATTTTATTTGTTTTTTTTTACCAGTATTATCGTGGTTCTTCTTCAAAATTGGCAGCTTGATGTTTTTTGTATGAGAAAAAATATGTTAATTTATAACGCTGATTGGTCGGTTGTCTGGACTCCACTGATGTTGTTCAGTCTTGTGGTGCTTTATGTCGCATTCTTGATGATATATTCCAGATGTGTGCTCCATTTAGAGTAGGTCGTGCCAGACGGTTTCCAGTTAATTTTACTAGGGAAATTATTGATAACATTTATAAAAAGGAGAAGGCACATAAAGATTATCGGAAGTTTGGTACAGACTATTTTCGTAATAAATTTAACACACTCCGTAGATTGATTATTGGTCAAATGAAAATGCCTTGTCTGTTTATGCTTTAAACTGCGAACAGTCCATTAGATCTAATCCCCCCAGTTTTGGTCGTATATGCATAACAAGAGGATTCGTTCTAGAATTCCTGGTTCCATGTCACATGAAGACACCGTTTTTAATTCACCGCAGGATATAGTAAATGCATTTTTGAAGTTTTTTCATAGTGTTGATGTAGATTCCCTTCCCGTGGTTGATGGAGTTGCTGGGGTTGTGGACTGTGAGTCAGTTAATATTTTCGATATCACTCTCGAGATATTGTCAAGGCTGGTCGGTCACTTAACAACAAGCTTACGGTACGGATGGCATACCGGGTTTTCTCGTGAAGGATTGTATTTCTATTTTATCGTCTCCATTACTACATATTTTTCGGTTGATTTTTAAATCATCTAGTTTTCCTACTAGTTGGAAGACAGCTAAGATTATTCCTATCCTGAAGTCGGGCACGTCATCTGTTATCAGTAATTATAGACCAATCTCGATCCTCTCTAATTTCTCAAAGGTGCTTGAGATCGTCATTTACAACAAGGTGTATCCACAGATTGGGAATAGATTTTCGAATAAACAACATGGCTTTTTGAATGGGCGATCGTGTGCAACGAATCTTGCCGTGTTATCTGAGGTTGTCTGTTCCGCTATGGATCGTCTACAATCTACTTAAACGGAAAGCCTTTGACTGTATGGATCACTATCTCTTATAGAGGAAGTTGAGAGATTTTGGCTTTTCTGAGCTGTTGGTGCGATTCTTTCGCTCATATCTTGTTGGTCGATCTGAGTTTGTGGAGTACGAGGGTTTTAAGTCATCTACTTTTTCTTCTTCTTAGGGCGTGCCGCAGGTTTCCAATCTTGGACCCTTATTGTTTATTGTATTTATTAACGACCTTCTTGAGACCTTCACTTGTGACAGCCTTGCTTATGCAAAAAAACTTGAAGGTTTTTCTATACGCATTGTCTCACATGAAGATTGTGAATCCCTTCAGACCAATTTAAAGATCTTCTGCGATTGGTGTATTAGTAACCGTTTAGTGCTCGATGTCTCAAAGTGTAAGGTGGTCAATTTCTCTAGACTTAAGAACCCGTTGAACTTCAATTATTGCTTAAACGGTGTTTCCTTGAAAAGATTTAATGAGGTTAATGACCAGGGCGTCATTTTTGATCGAGAGTTTACCTTTGTGCCGCAAACTCTGAGCGTTGTTTCTGGTGCTAATCGCGTGTACTGGGTTGTATAATTCGAAATTGTCGTCAGTTTAATGATATTTGCACAATGAAGGTGCTATATTATGTATTCCTTAGGACAAAGCTGGAATTTAGTTCAGTTGTGTGGAGCCCCATATATGAAGTTCATATCCGATCATTAGAAGCAGTGCAGAGACTCTATCTCAAGTATCTGGTTTTCAGAGCGGATAATGTCGCTTTCCTTCTGCGTTTCGAGATTTCCTCCCTGGAGGTCCGAGGAATTTTATGCGGAATTAAAATCTTGTATAAGATATTACACGGTGCAGTGAACTATCCAAATATTTTACATCGGATAAGCTTTTGTGTGCCTCGCCTAGAAGCCAGACATGTCCCCCGTTTACCATAAGTCCTTCCAGAACCGATGTATTTGTCGCAGAGTCCGATATACTTCATGTGTGATTCCTTTTATCGACATTGTGGTCACCTGGACATTAACGTTTCGTCACTGTCTGAAATCACCAACAGTATTCTTAATGCGTGATTATCGAGGGATGGTCTGCTTTATAACATAGTAACATATTTTTGTGTGCAGTTATAAGTGGCTTTTATGTTTATATATTGTGTTTATTTAGGTCATATTAATCGGATTTTTAATATATATCTAGCAAGTGTCATTTTGTGCTTTACATTTTCCTGTAAATGAGTGTAACCTGTGGGAAATAAATGCTATTATTATTATTATTTACGTCGCTCATATGGGGCGCTACTTACAACCTATTACTATAATAATTTATGTCATACCTTTTCACCCTGTATATCTAATGCTAAATAGGTTTTAAAATCTGATAGAGCATCTGAATTACATTAATTTCCAACGAGTATTGCAATGGAGTATGCGCCATTGCGAATGCTGCAAATTTGTACGAGTGGGAAATGATCATTCCATGTGAGTTCCATACCATACATTTTCTACGAATACCTACACTTTATAAAAAATCTCGCGGCGTAGATTAGGTAAACTGTTAAATTAATAATAATACAATAATATAAAATGTCAAATTTTTGTGATTTTATATTTGTATTTTAAACATAATATCGTATCTGCTATTTGGTATTTAGTTGCAAGTTTCTGAGCCTGTTGTGGTACGATTTCCTAGGACTGTCGGTTGCGGAGGACGGAGCCGTTAGCGGAACGGAACCGAGTGTCGGTCGACGAATTCGGTGGCGGTAGTGGAGCCCTAGCGTTGTAGTTTTATAGATTTCCGTCGTAGTTTGTTGGCCAAGGAGGTCACATTGAAAAGAAAAATGAGTAAACACTCATTTTTCTTTTCAATGTGACTTCCTAAAAACTACTTCCGCTTAAAGAAGAAGCAAAAGTGGAAAATTGCGCCTTTCATTTACCTAACCGTCTCAAACTATTTGCAATAGTTTTCCATAATATATTAATTTTCAATTTTTGGTCTTTGTAACCATTTAATTTACATGTGTACAAAGCTGTATATTGTTTAAATAAATTTCTTAAATTTTCTTCTTCAACAGAAGACAGTTTTTGACAACTATCATTTCCGTTAAAATTCCGTTCCGCTCTCGGTTGAATTCAAGCATCGAATGAACAGAACGGAGGACCGAAACCTACATGAGTAAACCGAAATTATCGGCGGAGACTGACCGAGGAATTCACCTTCGTTTAAAAACACACAACTAATTCCAGCGAACATACCTTAAGCAGATTACAAAAAATTCTTGCGTTGAATATTCTAGTTTTGTAAGTTTTGTTAAAGACAAACAGGAAAGTTATGCTATGCATGCCAATTTTCACTAGTACAGTTTTCTAACGGCTACTAGGAAAGACGATAATACACAGAAAAAAATCTTACTGTAATATCAATATTAGCGATATGTTTGATTGCCTCTATTTTGGTTTAATGACAGTAATACTTAATTCATTAGGTTACAATTCGGCCAACATTAAATATATACTTAATCCGACATTCCAGATATTATTGAAATTCAATTTCATGTATGTTAGGCACAAAACAGATATATTTTTTCTTTCAATGATTACAGTATAATTGGCAACTAATATTGCAATTATATTATTTCAAATATTGTTATATTACGATAAGCAAGAAAAAGCATTGGAAAAATATTATTTCTCTACTCGGATTATTAGATATAAAACATTGAATTAACAAAATCAAATTTTATTCGCTATCATATTCTACTATTTAAATAAACTAAATAATATCAAGTCAATACTTCTTATTGTTGGGACAACCTTAACTTATTATTGGGCTGGGCTAAATTCATCGATATATCGAAACACAAAACGTCGAGTATCCAACATTTTCCACTCATGCATGTATCGAATTTAAGTATATAAATTAAATAAAAACTGGATTTTCGTACTACCTACCCCACTTCGTAAATATTAGTTTTTGACTTAAAAAAAATGCTTTCATACGCCGATATCATAATAAAACGAATTCAAAACCATTGATATAAAAACGTAGATTTCTCGCTGATGTATCGGGAAATTTCGGAACTCCCTAGTCACTACACTAGCAAAGCTTAAAACAGTAGGTTATGTTACATTTATATATTCTATTTGTGTGCTGGTAGCTGGTGTCTATATAGTTAAGTTCTATAATCTGCAATAATATATTATGGAAGACTTCTTAAACGCCTCAGAATTGGACAAACTAATTCCAATATTCTCCGGTAAGTTTTACTCCTAACTAAGTATATCTAATCATAAGTTTTTTACTATACATTATTTTGTGTAAGCTTTTCGAACAATACTATTAAAGATCGGTCTAGCCAACGAATGATTTAAGAGGTACCTATATAATGCATAATAAAAACGTTTTAACAAAACTATTCAGGGTGTTCCATTCAAAAGTTATGAATATTAACCTTTTTATTTCACATTAACCAGTATAGCATGGCAGCATGGAATACATTTTTGCAACCTCAGATAACCTCAAAACTCAAAATATCCTGTTTTAACACGATGTAGATATACAGTATATAAAGTACCGAGTGGGAGTGGGACACTATGAAGATATGGTAAAAAAGCACAAATACAATATTTGGTTTAATATTTTGTTAGTCGTACATGTTCAATGTTCATGTATTAGAATGACATACATAGTTTAATGTATTGTTTATTTTTTGTACTATGATTATAGAGTAATATTTTTTTTATTACAATACAATGTATTATAGAATTAATAAAACTGTTTTTGAATAAAAACTTTCTTTTATTTCATACAATTATTTAACGTGATAGTTTTATTAAATTAAGTAATTAATTTATCTCCAGGATTATATATAAAATTGATTTAAAATGACAAAACAATTATTTCAATACCAAAATATATTCTGTCTATAATTTCTGTATTCCCCTTAAAAAGCAATAAATGTTCTATCAACGATAGTGACACTTAGTCCAATCAATACTTTTTATTTAATTTCAATATAGTCTTATAATTGAGGCATTTGATTGGAAGTCAATTAATTCTTATACTTAAAGCAATAAAGTCATATATTTCGCAATTAATCATATAACTGTAATTGAAAGAAATGTAGCTTTGATTGTGGAATACGGAATATATGCTATCATTGATTGAATGTGCATATGGTTCATGATATGATAGATTTTTCTCTGTGTAGTTTCGTCTAGAATTAGTCTTCACACATTACTGTTTTTTTAACAGATTTGTGACTTAACTACTATAGCACCAGCGCGCCAGATATTCAGAGGTACAGCAAATCTAGAACCTTAAAATCTATTCGAATATAACAAGCTTAAATCTGCAACTTTTTGATATTCATTTACTGTTTTGCAGAAACTATAAATGACTTACTGAGAATTCAGAGCAAATATGGAAAAACAGTATTCATGGAAGCTCTTGGTCATGGAATTATTTCTACATCAGATCATGATTTCCTAGAATTTATTTTAAGCTCAAACGATATTACAGCTAAATCTCGTGACTATAAGTTCTTCGAACGTTGGTTAGGTACCGGACTTCTATTATCTTCAGGTATGCTCTCAAAGCTGGTATAGGAGTAGAAGAATGCTATGATTTTTTTATTTTTTTTCATTTAAGGGAATAAATGGAAGACAAGAAGGCGTCTAATAACACCAGCTTTCCACTTCTCGATTTTGGAAAAATATATTGAGGCGTTCGATCGGAATGGTAAAATCCTGGTACAAAAATTAAAGTCTGAATCAGGAAACGAGGGCTTTGATATCTACCCTTATATAACTACTGCTGCATTGGATATCATATGTGGTAAGGATAAGAATTGAGCAATAAAATTAACCAATTTGACACAACTGCTTTTTGAAAAGTAATAGACTGACTAGTGATGGTTTCGACATTTACTTGATGTAAATTCATATAAAAATTAAGATAATTTCAATGAATTCAATACAATTCAAGTAAAAGGATGTGTTTGGCGACATCTAGTTTTCGTTGGTAGTACGCCGAGCGAACAACATGTCCTATATCGGCTGCCTGGGAGGTCACTGACCCCATAAAGCATAACTACCAACACATAGACGCGCCGATACTCCCTTAAGTGGGAACGCCTATATTTGAAATGGGTTTGTTTAACAAAACAAGACTTACATTCCGAGAGTCGCCAAACACATCCTTTCACAAAACATACCCCCTTAGAAGATTAACTTAAATGGCAGAGACTGGAACACTGTTTTTAACTATGCGAACAGTCACGAGAGGCGCTGCAAACGAAAAGTGAAGAAAACTGTCTGTTCTACTACGCTTAGTTTGACTTCCTATCGCTAGGTGTCGCAAAAAAAAATTTTCATTTTAAAACCACAAAACATTTATGTTTAAAAAATTTTGGTATTACCCACAAAACATATGTTATAGTCGTATTTCCCACAAAAGGGTGTCTTAATATGATTTTTTGCGTTAAGAGTTTGAAAAAAGAGTGCAAGTCTTGTTTAAAAGTTTGTTTAATTGTAAATTGTGCATAAAAATTGCGTTCAGTGTGTGCTATTTTAATTATTATGGCTCTTTTTGTTGGATAAGTTCGACCGGCAAAAAAAATGTTGTGTTCCTGTGAGATTAAGAATGGTAGTTTTTTCCGATTTCCGAACCCTAATAAAGAACCAGAAATGCTAATAAAGTGGTTGGCAAATATAAACAACCCCTGTTTATTTAACACTCCCTTTGATAAACTACTTAAAAGTTATCTAGTGTGTGCGAAACATTTTGTTCCGGATGATTTACAGTTTGGGTGTCGAAGAGACTTTAAATGGAATGCAACACCAATATTACATCTTAATACAGGTAAGAAAACCACGCACCTCTATTAAATGTGGTACATGTTTTTATGAAATAATTGAATTTATAGAGGAGGCACCTGGTCCAAAACGAAGAAAATTGGAACCCTCTAGTTGTGACATAGACATAAGTACTGGACCTACCGCATCAAAGGAATCCATCGGGGACCCTAGTATAAGTTACCCCATGGTCATCGATGACATGCCTAGCCCTAGCACATCGAAAGAATATTCCAAGAACGTAACTAGTCCAAGCTGCCTTTTATTTTATTTATGTTTTTAAATTATAAACTTTATTGTGTACCTACTTTTTGACTAAATTAAAATGTAAAATAATATTGCTAATTGTGCGTTTCTATTTTAATAATAAATGTTTTATATTAAAAATTGTTTTTTTTTCGATCCCATTAATGTTTTGTGTCGTGTAACATATAATGGTGCCACTTTATTTTAGTTTTTGAAAAGTATTTTGAACACTATCTCGTTTTAATAAGTTTTTGAAAAACTACAATTAATAGTTGCATCATAATATGTAACTATTTAAATTTATTGGAAATATGCGTCACTAATATTATTTTAAATTTCTCGCCAAAACTAATTTCTGAGTATGCGACACATCAATAGATCGCGCTTCTTTTAGTTCCGATTGTTAACATTGCAGTTCGTGTTCTAAAAGGGTATGTTTTGTGCATCCTTTTACATCTCTGTACTGTGTGGGGTATATACCACATTATTTACGAGAGTTTGGCTGTCAACTACTGACCGATCACCACTGATGAGTCGTGGATCGGTCGGAGGAACGGCCGTCTGGTGAAAGTATAGTGGTTGACAGAAAAACTCTCGGAATGTAAGTCTTGTTTTGTTAAACAATACAATTAGTTGTATTTATAAAAATCATTAGTAGAAATTAATGATTTTTATTTAGAACATGACACGTATTTCGCTACACAGTAACTTATTCGGATGTTAAAAGATGAATCTGAATACTTTTCAAAACTATAATTTATGGTTTTAAAAAAGTAGTCCATGCTAAGGTGGAGTAGAATGATGTATTCAATAAATAAAATGTTACATATGTTTCGTGGAGGTGGACTATTATTTTCTGAATATATAATATACAGTCCAATCCCCCACTTTTGAATTTGTTTGTCTAAAGGCGTATCCACATGTGTGACAAAACCCGTAACATAACCCCGTCGCGTACATCAGCGCGTAATGTCTTTGTAACCATTTAGTTTACATGTGTACAAAGCTAAATTTATTAAATTTTCTTCTTTAACAGAAGACATTTTCGTTAAAATTCCGTTCCGTTCTCGGTTGAATTCAAGCATCGACTGTATAGTACGAAGGACCGAAACCGACATGAGTAAACCGAAATTATCGGCGGAGACGGACCGAGTCTAGGAATCAACCTTTGTTTAAAAACGCACAACTAATTCCAGCTTAGAAAAAAGTCTTGCGTTGAATATTCTAGTTTTCTAACTGTATACCAAAGCTTGTCGATTTTTTGGACCGCATCACACGCTACACAGTCTGCGAATCGGGATGGGTACGCGTGATATTCATAAGACCTAAGATATTTTATTTTTATCTTCATACTTGCGCTCATATTAGAAGGAGCCAGGATAAAATTTTAATTCTTATTTATTAATTACATTAATAATACTAGTGCACCGACATGGAATGGACACCAGAGAAGACACTCTATTTAATAGAATTATATAGAAACAAGGAAATATATTTTAGTACAGGGTGAGCAAAACTCGATGTCCCAGCTCTGTTATGAGAAAATGAAAAACGATAGAAAAATTCTAAAAAAGATTCTTAAATGGGATTAAGTAAGCTCCATTTTAACGTACATTTCATTTTGCTTCCAAATTTGGACATCAAAGTAAATGACGTCAACAACTTTTTTTTTCCAGAAAGAAACTTTTGTACAGAAAAAAACTTGCTATCTTCATTCGTTAAAAAATTAAAAGCAAATTTGGAGGAACAACTATTATTAAAAATTCGCAACTTTCACAACTTTTAAACAAGTAGGCTTTGGAAACAAACTGCAATTATATCTGTCAATAATAAAACTAATGGTTGACAAATAGTTTTATCGTCATTTAATGTGTGCATTTTATGTTAAATATTTACGCATAACGAAAAAGTTGAAATGTTATTTGTCAATCCGATTGATAACGAAGGACATTTTGGCATTAACTTTGGTGTGGTATTATTGACGGGCATTTAATTGCCCCATACTTTTACGAAGGTGTTTTATGCAGTGAAGAATATTTGCAATTTCTTCAAGAGGAACTTTCGGTGCTTCTCGAAAATGTGCCATTGCAGTTACGAACAAATATGTTTTCCCAGCATGACGGGGGCGGCGCACAAAGCAAGAATTGCTAACACATAACTTAGAACATTTAAAGGAAAAAATTAGAAATGCATGTAATGAACTCTCAAGAGAAATGTTATGTAAGGCGTCAGGAAGAGAAGTCAGGATAAGCGTTTACAACTAGGAGGTGGTCACATTGAAAATTTGTTGTAGTGATTGATTTCCTATAATTAATTAGTAGTAACCTATAGTATTACTATGTTTAATTCTGTGGTAATAATAGTTACGATTAAATAATATCATCTGTTTTTGTTGTGTTTAATAAGTAATTATTATTGACAACCGATGGATCATACGTATCTTCTCTCTTGACTGAATATCAAATATTTTTGACTTATATTAGAAGTTATCACACGAATACTATTTGTCAACCAGTAGTTTAAGTATTGACAGATATAATTGTAGTTTGTTTCCAAAGCCTACTTGTGTAAAAGTTGTGACGGTTGCGAATTTTTCATATTAGTTTTTTATACAAATTTGCTTATAATTTTTTAACGAATGAAGATAGCACATTTTTTTCTTTACAAAAGTTATTTCTCCTAGTTCTCCTCTTCTTCTCGTGAAATTTTTGTACATTCCACTGAATTTTTAAAACTTTAGATCACTAAGTAGTTGATTACCACCACAATCATGTCTTTTGGTAAATATATGTCTCTTTTACCATCTTCTGTTTTTATTTTTCCGTTGACGAATTGATTGTATATACATGATTGTGACATACGACAGTTGTACGGGACGCAGACCGTTGCTTTTCCCGCACATCATGCATCATGCAAAAATGTATAGTAATATATAGGATGTTCTATTTAGAATAACACCGGAAGTGTTATGCGGTTGCTATTATGTTATTTGAGTAGACGATATTGACGAATACAGATACCGAAATTCCTTAAATCAAATTCAAGGTAGTCTCTGAAATATTCGTCGTCACGATATATTATATGAGTGAAAAATACCATATTCAATACTTATTGATTATAGCAATTAGTATAACAGCTAATTTAAATTAATTATAGAGTTGATTTCAAAAATACATAACATTTTTAGAAGCTGCAATGGGAGTTTTGGTAAATGCACAAACTAATGAAAATAAGGCTTACGTGAAAAGTGTTAAAGAGATGTGTCGAATTGCAGTAGATAGAGCATTTAGTTTGCTTAAAGGATTTGATCTATTTTATATACTCTCAAGGGATTTCTATAAAGAACAAAGGCATTTAAAAATCCTGCATGGATTTAGTAACGGTGTCATTGAGAGACGTATTAAGGAGCTGAAAGAAAATAAATCACAAATCAGTGAGGATGATAATAATGTCTCTGGTAGAAGAAAAAAATTAGCGTTCTTAGATTTACTGATTGCCTCTACTGTTGATGGTAAACCGTTGTCTCAGGAAGATATAAGAGAGGAAGTGGACACATTCATGTTTGAGGTATGTTATTAATGTCATTAAAAGACTGACAGCACAATTGAAAATATCCAAGCGTTTAAAAAGAAATACAGGTGATCTACTAGTTTATATAAAATACTACAAAAATAATAGCTTTATATACCCCACTTAAATATGTTTGCTCAGGAAATAACTTGTGGTGTAAAATATATATCTGTCTTATACTATTTTTTTCATGCAATGCTCTAATATTTGAGGCATTACTTGCACGACATCGTAGAATGTGATCATCTTCACTTCACTGAAAATCACTTATGTCAAAAATTCGAAAAATGTCTCCTTATGAAATTATGACCATTTGAATATTGAAATTAGACAAATCTTTCACTTGGAATTATTAATTTAATTCTGGTCATACTTGATAAAGACAGAATAGTAAATTTCGCGTGTCAAAATCAGGTTTTCACAGATATCCTAAACTGGAGTGAAATGTTGACAAAGTGCGATTCAAGTAAGGTACAGTAATCAAGAATATTTTTAAACTACTTGGAGTTTGTAACAATAATGTCCCTATGCAGAACATCCGTACCGCGAACGTTTTCCAACTAGGCGACCACAGATCATAAGACAATTAGTGCTGTTGAAAATCGCCTCGGGTGCTTTGTAACACGGACGATTAATTCAGGTCGCCCTAGACAACTTAGATGACAGGAGAAATACCAATTACTTTACCACATTGAACAAGATCCTTTAGTGAGCGTAGCACGTAGCACCATACACAGCTTCATGCAACGAGAAAATCTGCATTCTTATCATCTAAAGCCGGTTCAAGTATTGCATCCTGGGGATAGTGAGTTGCGCTTATGATTTTGGAGATTTTTTTTAAATTGCCTGGACGCAAATGAAGACTTTTTTAAACAAGTCCTGTGGAGTGATGAAGCCCATTTTAACCAGCAGTATTCAAACAGCACAACTTGCAATGTTGGATTTACAAAAATTAGCACCAAATTAGAGAAACACATAACCAAGCGCGCTGGATCTTAAATGTGTGGATTTGTCTGCTGGGAAATAGAATAATAGAAGCACAGTTTCTACCTAGGATACTAAACGCCGAAGACTATGCCAATTTTTGTGCGATAACAGATTACCTACTATTATTGAAATAGTCCATTTTCTTACGAGGAATTCCTTTTTATAAGGGGTAAATGAATAATGTCTACTCCACAATCGTTTGTGTAGGAGACATTATTCATTTACCCCTTAGATTACCTACTCTTCTGGAAGAAGTTCCTTTAGTACAACGGCCAAATATTGTGTTTCAACATGATAATGCACCTGCACTTTATTGTCGAAATGTGGGAGAGATATTAAATCGACGTTTTCCTAACCAATGGATTGATCGTGGAGGACCTATTTCTTGGCTTTGGGGTTATCTGAAAAATACGGTTTATCATGTCCTACCCAACAGTGAAGAGGATGTTATTGTTCGCGCGTTATGGAGCTTTAGCACAAATTACAAAACGTGTAGAAAACAATTTTACTTGCCGTTGCACGCATGCAGTGAACAAAATGGTGAGCATTTCAAACACGCCTCTGTAAATTTAAATGTTTTTGTTTTATTATGTGTTTAGTTAATAAATAATAATTTGAATTTGAACATTTAATTTGATTTTCGAAAATTACTTCATTTTAATATTCAAAATGGTCATAATTTCATAAGGAGACTTTTTTCGAAATTTTTACATAAGTGATTTTTGTCTT
This sequence comes from Apoderus coryli, assembly GCA_911728435.2. Lineage (NCBI taxonomy): Eukaryota > Metazoa > Arthropoda > Insecta > Coleoptera > Attelabidae > Apoderus > Apoderus coryli. Next base: position 5,890,021 of record OU452206.1, on the reverse strand, counting down.
ATTTTTGGTCGTAGATTTTACGGCCAACGGGTGGGGAATGTTTTTTGGGACACCCAGTATGTAACTATATTTTAATTTGATGAAATTCACCCTGAGAAATACTCGTATACACCATATCTATCGAGGGCGGTGTTTTGAATTTGCTAGATTAAATAAAGATTGTAATTCTTTACTATACTATACACTTTTGGTATACATTTATTTAGAGTTAAATATTTTACAATCTACCTATGATTTATATTTATTTCACCGGCAGAAGCTAGCGAATTTAGCAACACGTCTCGAAGATCTTAAGTCATTGTGGTCTGGTTTCTTTTTCCATATAAACCATCAGGTGTCAAACCAACTTTTAATTAGTATTTCATCATTTTATTTACAGGGACATGATACTACGGCAGCAGCCATTTCATATGCTTGTTACGAATTAGCTAATCATCCCGAAATTCAGGTAAGGTCGACTCTTGTGTGACACATGAAACGAGACATATATTTCATATCAACTGAGAATTATGTTTAAAAAACAATTTGCTGTCTATTTTTGATAACTATGACCAAAGATTGTCTATAATCTTTGCTCTGACAATAAGAAAAGCTATATGTTCTCTTACAAGAAAATAATTAACAACATCCTGGTAATGGACCTGTAACGTGATTATTTGAGGCAGAGCTACACAAGAAAATTAATTTTTGAACAAATCAGTTACTGTTTCATAAATGATGTTTTTTTTAGCCGGAGAATATTAATTCTTTAACAACCGATTTGACAGTTCGGTTATATTGTTGCTAGTTTACTATGACAATTTATCATGAATAGGTTGAAGCAATGGCTGCAAATTGTTCATTTATTTTTAATTCGAAAGACTATTAGTTTTCCATTAAAAGTGCCTAGTTAGTTTGTTACGTTCGTTTAATGGAAATAATGAAAATAATAATTGTCTTATAATAATAATAATTATTAAAATCCTGTTTCGTTACGCAACTCATATATTTTTGATTACATTATATCTTGCCAGGGCTTGGGCTCGTAAGGATCGTAATAAATAACTCAGTTTTGAATACATCAATATCCAAATATAGTCAAAGATTAATGTTTGTATACATTAATATTTAATATATTAGATGTTGTTTCTTTATTGGTAGATGCATGGTTTTATTTTTGAAGCGTCAAAGCACATAAGTCTTGAAGATGTATTCATATCGTCACAGAAAAGTTGTAAGATTACAACTACTCTTCTCATTATGTTTTAGGAAAAAGCATTCAAAGACATAGAAGAAATTTTTTCAGATGATGGGGATCGTATTCCAACATACAGTGACCTACAAAATATGAAATATCTGGAAGATGTGATAAAAGAAACGTTAAGGCTGTACCCATCAGTACCAATGATTAGTAGGATGACAACAAAACCACTGAGTTACAAAGGTATACATTATGCTAGACATTAAGAAAATTTATGAGAAATAAAGTGTTAAGACCGATTCAGTTGGCAAAAATCGGGTGTAGTAAATTGGCTTTCTAGAAAGGCAACGCTGTAGAAGTACGTATTTGTTATATTGAAAATATTTAAATATTTAATATATTTCACTTTAATCTTCTAACCTCATAATTTAGATACTACCCTAGATCTTTTGTCATTTTACTGAATTATAAACAAAGTAAAATCCAAAGAAATATACATTTAAATTTATATGAAAGATGAAACAATTCATTTGAATTTGGCAAAATTATTATCTCACACTGGGTAATAAACTGAATTATATATGCTTTAAGATCTAACTCGATGCTTCCAATCGTCATCTTTTTTTTTTGTAAATGTTTTTTTTTTCTTTTCATAGGCAACATTATTCCAGAAGGTATTTCAGTATCATTGTTTATTTATGGGATCAATAGGGACCGAGATATCTATGAAAATCCAGATGCCTTTGATCCCAGTCGATTTCAACAAATTGGAAACAAATATCCGTATGCATATCTTCCTTTTAGTGCAGGTCCTAGAAATTGCATAGGTGACTATTTAAGTTTATGTAAACACATGATACATTGATACTTTATAGGTCAAAAATTTGCCATGTTGGAGATGAAATCAACATTATCAAAGATAATTCGAAATTTTAAACTATTTCCAACTAATCCAAGGCACGAAATGATTTTGGCAAGTGAAGCTGTAATGAAATCTACAAATGGAGTTAAATTAAGAGTTCAGTGCCGAAAATGAAATGTAATGATGTACCATTCATATAAATGCTGAATTTTCATAACTTGATGCAATGATGTTGATAATGAATTTCAAGAACATGTTTTTAATATTATATTGTACAAAATTTTCAAAAAAAATAAATACATATTACTTTCACATACCTAATTACATATATTGGAATTAAGGGTATTTCATGTAGGTACCGGGTGTACAGATAAGGGCGCCGGCTCTATCTCGAAAACTAATCATGTTAAGGTTTTAGGAATATTTTTTTACTCAAAGCGGACAAGGGAAATCGCTGTAAAATAGTTTTAGTTTCCTAAAATGTCTGCTAGAGGGCGTAAATCTAACTTTAAATTGAAAAACACTGTTTACTTAAAAATATACCTATATGATGTAAGTATTAAACTTAATGAGAATGATCTAACTACAATTCTAAAACTTTTTCCTATAAACCTTTTTTCCCTATCTTCTTAAATAAATGGTGGAGAATGGAGAAAGTTGGTTGGTAGAAAGTTATCTAACTTTCTTATGGATAATCTGAATTTAATAAAATTAGGCTCAGTATAAAGATAATATTTGGGAGTATCAAAAAAATTATTGGTGCTTTTATTTATTTTTTACATATAGCCGCTAGATGGAGCTATACAATAATTTTTCTGATTTTGTCAATTTTCTTAGAAAAATCAAATGGATTGGTACTATTAGGATTTATTAGATGGAAAGACCATGTAAAAATAAAAAAAAACAGTGAACACCGGAAGTCTCTATCTTTTTCCTGTCCGCATGTAAATGATCGAATATATTTTTGCCTAAATCTAAAATCTAATAAATTTTTATAAAATTAATAGTTGGCTGTGATATGTTGTTATGGCAACGAAGTTAATGTCAATGTCAAATATAATATTAATATATTTGTGAAATTAGTCTGTGGATGTATTTCTTTTCTGTTATACCTACATTTGGTTTTTTTAATCAAAAATGCCTATTACCAACCAAGAATCATTTGGTTTGTTACGGTTATTTCGAGTGCTTAAAAAATTGTACAGTTTTATGGGGAAATTAGGTTTCATCAGAAGGGGTGTACAGAAAGCAGAGTTATTGATAGCGCATTTCAGAAGGGTTATATTCGGCCGACACTTATAAAATATGGTATTTTGCCACTGCCCTGCATCTATATTCTCGAGAACTTGCTTAATATTCAGAGAAAAAGAACTGAAATTCAAACTGACTCAGACTTCCATAATAACGCATCAAGGCAGGCCAATAACATGGTGGCTCTTTTCTCGAGAATAAGGATTGCAGATAAAAATAAATTCAATATTCATCAATTTTGGTAATAACTTAAATTTACTGTTTCCAGCGTTAATCGTTAAGAATATGAGCCAAGGCAAGTTTTGTAAAGATTAGAGATTGTAAGTATTTCAAAAGTAGCTTAGGCTAAAACTTCGCCATTTTGATGAAACTTTTTTATGTATATTTGTACGGATTGTTTCTGAAAATAAAGTCATATATATTTTCTAGTGTAGAATTGTTTTTATAGTGTGTCTGAATATTTAATTTTTAATTAAAATAATGTCAATGTATGATTCAGTGTGTTATGTATGTGACCCATAATAAATGCACTGTATGTATGTAAAATGGTGATTAAAGTCTAAAGTTATAGAATTTTTGAATACACGTTTCCGCAAATAACTAGGTAGGTATACCGATATTAAATATTATATTAAGCATATTTTCAGTAAAATCTCCTGATTTATTTTTTTAAATTTTATTTTCATATGTGGTGTTGTCCTTGATGTAACTATAATATATATATTATTTACATCAAATGGCAAAAAAGAAAACTCAGATTCGATACAATTGAATAATTATTATGTAATTGTAATTAATTAGTTGGAAAAACATTATTTTTATATTTATTTTGGATTTTGACAGGAGGGGTTTCTAAACCTAGTTGAGTAACAGGTACACATGCTAAATTGTAATTATTATAGATCTTTTTTTTCTGTAGTAATCCATTTATCGAGGAGTGAATGATGTAAGAGGGTTGCCTTTTATATTTCGGGATTAGAGAACAAAAACAAATATTAATCATCGAAAATCCCTTTATTGTTTTTCAAAATATTCCCCATGAAGATCTATACACTTTTGCGTTTGAACCCATTGTTGAAGCACTGTTGCCACTCTGATTGAGGTATCTCCAAAACATGCATTCTGAATGCAGCAACCGCTTCTTCAGATGTCGAAAAACGTTGACCTCTCAGTTTGTTTTTTACGTACGGGAATAAAAAGAAGTCATTCTGTGCCAAGTCAGGACTATACCGCGGATGACTGATCAAATCGATGTTTTGGGTGCTCAAAAATGCAGTTGTTTGAGCCGATGTGTGAGAGCTCGCATTGTCGTGGTGAAGAGTGATCCGTCTTCGGCGGTTGGTTTTCCTGATTTCTTGGAAGACAACTGGCAAACAAATGGTTGTGTACAACTCAGAATTGATTGTTCTGCGTTGTTCTAGTGGTACGGTTTTGGATATGTCCAGTTTTTCCGAAAAAACAGGCGACCATTTGCTTGGAAGTGCTACGTGCGCGAACAACTTTTGTTGGATTTGGCTCATCTTGAAACATCCATACAGTCGACTGCTGTTTACTTTCGGGCTCATACGCGTAAATCCACGATTCATCACCTGTCACGATGTCATAGACGGGTTTCGAAGCACCGCGATCGTATTTTTAATATTTCTTTCGACCAATCGACACGAGCCTTTTTTTGAGCGATTGACAAATTGTGTGGGAGCCAACGCGGACAAAAAATTTTTTTGATAGTCAAATGTTTATGCAATATTGAATGTATGCTGGTCCCACTAATGCCTAGGTTTGTCTCAATCTCTTGATAGGTCAGATGACGATTTTGCATTATCAGTTCGCGCACAGCATCAATGGTTTTCGGAAAAACAACTGATTTTGGACGACCTTCACGAAATTCGTCATGTAGTGAACTAGGACCACGATTGAATTCACCATACCATCGACACTGGTCCTTGATGGAGCTTCATCGCAAAAAATTGAATTAAGTTCATCCATGCACTGTTTTTGAGTTAATCGACGTCGAAAGTTGTAAAAAATAATCGCACGAAAATGTTCACGATTTAATTCCATTTTTGGGCCGAGATAGCACTCGTATGTCAAAACGTTCTGAGTACGTATAACCTCAAAAATGTCTAACTTTACGATAGAGCTGTCAGTTCCCAGATTGCAACACCAGGGTTGCCAAATCCGGAAATATAAAAGGCAAGCCTCGTATGTAGTGACTAAAAGACGTATACTGCACTCACTATACTATCAGTGTTATGTCCCCCCGTTATTTCATTTTTATTTTTTATTCTTTTTTTTTAATTAATTAATTAAATTTAATGATTTGGAAGTAATTGTAATTTTATTTAATTTATTCTAACTCTCTTACTTTTTTTATTCTCCTCGTATCTTCAATTGTTCTATGTTCTATTCAATCCAAATCAATGCCTTTTTTTGTTAATAAAATGTTATCGCGTATACACCTTTAACGATAGCCCTCCGTGCTGTGTGTGCGCGACTGACCAAGAGAGATTCGTCTTGACCGCTGTAGTGATAGTTTTACGCAAAAAAATATATATTTTTCAACCGCTTTATTATTGTTCAATCGCAAATATATCAAATACCGCAACGTTCTAATCGAACTTTATGTGAGTGAGTGTCTTTAAAGCTACTGGAAGAAAGTGCTGGCCAGCTGAAGACCGGCAGGAGTCGTAGATCAGGGTAAGTCTTTAAAGGTGCCGTTTTAAGATCAATCCGTTTGCAGTCCATTCATAAATCTCTCCTAAAGAGCCGCTGAAATCTTTACAATCAGGTACACTGATAATCTATTTTAAATACCAATTATACGCATAATTGTTATTGTATTTAAAAGTTGTTAAAATCAAATATACTACTTCTTTAAAATCAAATATAATAGTTCCAAGAAATTCTGAAAAATTGAAGAAATAATCCATTTGAATAATGGAGTTAAAATTAATAAAAATATTATTTTTTTGTTTAATATTTTGCAAGGCGGTATTGGATTTAAGACAAAGTGGTGACTTGCAATTTGTCACGGTGATGCCCATCCAAACACAATATGGTAGATACTGTGTCCAATATAATAAGAATGGGGTAGCATTGGAATCTTGGAAACGGTAGCATTACAATGTCGGTTAAATTAGAGAAAATTTATACAACACACCTTTTAAATGGTGTTTTCAAAAGTAAAGTAACTCTAGCCGTTTTCGAGAATTGTTGAATAAAAACGATTTTTGGCGATTTTAGATTTTATTATTTTTGAAATTATTTTTACACGTATAAAAAAATGAAAAACACATTTTTTCAATGGTACTTTTTGAGGAGAATAAGATAGCGTTTACAAATTTTCACTACGACGTTTCGTTTTTGAAAAACCACCTTCAACGTGTTTCTTTAAAATACGGCCCTGGATTTTTTTATTGTTAAATTTAAAGCCATTTTCAATTCCAGACGCGCATTTGTTTACACATGTAGCACATCATTATACTCAGGACGGCAGCAGTAATTCAAAAGTTGAAACGAACATGACTATGCGCTATCCTATGGCAGATTTCGAAACAAATATGTAGGTTACAAAATTGCTAAACATACACACAACATACAACTTTTAAAAATTACCATTTCAAAAATAATCGCCCGTTCCCTTACTTTACGGACACCCAGTATAATAAGTCTAGCCACAGCCAATCATACTCAAATGCTTTGCTTTTTGTTGAATTTATTATTATAAATCATTTTTTTGTAATTCAAAACTACACGCCAGTTATATTTTTCACAAACATGTCCCTGCTAAGTTGTTTACCTTAACATATTATGTAATAATTGCATGTCAGTTGATGGAAAAGTGTGTGTCGTTACTTATATGTTATTAGTTTTTAATTTTAATATACTTTAAATTTAAATGATACCCAACAATGCATGAATATATTAATAATTAGGTACTTAACTTAATCAAAAAATATAAATAAACAGGTTGTTACAATTTAATTACACAAAATATCAGATTTAGTGACGGTCAGAATACAATAACAAAATGATTTGGACGGTTGTTTCAAAAGTAATATACGCAACAATATTATTAGTGTTAATAATATTTGTTCCAATAGTTATTAATATTTGGTTAACATCAAAAAAGAAACTGAAAACATTAAAATGGATCAAATCAATGAATGGGTTACCGATTATTGGAGATGTTTTTAGATTTGGTGATAATACAGGTAATGTGGACAAAATATTAGATTTTAGTAATTTTTTACTTAAACCGCATAATATAGTTTCCCTTAAAATTTCTTTAAAAATGATTAATTTAGTCTGATATACCAATAAATGTTTGCAAATAACAACTGCTGACTGTATTTATCGATATTTTAATGTGCGAATGTACAGGGTGTCCCAAATTCGATGATTTTGCTAACAAGACGAGATGGTGAGCGGAGAGCGATAAAGTGTTTTTATTAGTTCAAATAACTCCTTATTTTAATGAATGCCAAAATGCCATATTATAGAGTATTTTTTCTTTAATATAGTTTTTTATACTGGGTCAAAAAACATGATCAAGCTTGTTATATGTCGAAACCTATATAATGTTTACAAGTAATGAAATAGTAAAATTTATAATGAATTTTGTTTATTTTAATATAGGTAATTTTAACAATACATACAACAATATATACAGGGTGGTCCAACGAAAAGTTTGCACCTAGCTTTTCTCTTTTTTTTGTAGTCGAATGCGAAAATGCTCGGACACGTCGATTTTGCTTTTGAGGGGGACACATTTTAAACATATTTTTCGATCTGCGCCTTTAACCCCCTAGCGGGGGTGAGTAACAACCCTAAAATTTTAAATGGAAAGAGGGGCCTAATGACATATCATTTGAAAGGACACAAAATTGTCTTTCTAATGATACCCTATTTGTCGAATTTTACTAAAACAGTTAATACGAAAACGACTTTAAAGACATTAAGCCGATAATTTTGGTATTAATGAGAAATACAAATAAGTTTTAATTATTGCGAGTGAAAACACCTGCAATCGTTAGTACATTCCAATGTTTGTTAGTTTTAACATTGCTTTGTAAAAAAAGTAAACAAGCTGTTAAATTGATTTATTAAAACGTTACATTAACAAATGTTGAAAATGTGACCCATTTGATTCCATACAATAATACAGATTTTGTTCAAATCTATTTCTAACATTTTGTAGCATATTAGGTGTTATGTTTCTGCACTCTTCTGTAATGCGTTGGCGAAGATCTTCTATGGACTCGGGCTTCGTGGCAAAACATTTATTTTTTAAGTGCCCCCAAAGAAAAAAGTCTAAAGGCGATAAATCCGGTGACCTGGCAGGCCATTCAATTGGGCCCCTCCTTCCAATCCACCGTCCAGGGAACCGGTCATCTAAGAACTGTCTTACAGGAGCCACATAGTGCGGAGGTGCTCCATCTTGCTGGAAATAAAGCCGATCAGCAGTATGATTTTGGTCATCTTCTATTATTTGTGTTATTAAAGGATCAATTGTGTCTTCAAGCATGTTTAGGTACACTTCACCAGTTAAATTTCCAGGAATAAAAAGTGGTCCTATAATATGATTTCCTAATATGCCACACCAGACGTTTATTTTTTGAGGATACTGGGTATGAACCTCACGGAATAAATGTGGGTTACTGTCATCCCAGTAACGGCAATTGTGCCTATTTACAGCTCCATTCAAATAAAATGTGCATTCGTCGGAAAAACAAATGTTAAATAATAATTGCGGATCTTCAATTAAACGCTGGCTCATTGCTTCACAAAATTGCAGCCTTCTATCAGGATCATCCTCATTTAGTTCCTGTACTAATTTGATTTTGTACGGATGAAATTTGTACGCTTTTAAAATTCGTATTATGGACGAACGGGAGACACCTGAGGCTTCAGCTAGTTGATGGGTACTTTGACTATGATCCATTTCAACATGCCCTAAAACAGCGACTTCCACAGCTTCATTTCTGATCGGTTTCTGCGGCTGGTGTTTTACATTACAGACAGATCCGGTATCTACAAACTTTTTAACTAACTTGCCAACGTACACATCATTCACATTTTTATCGGGATGTCTCTCATTAAATAAGCGAGCCGTAAGTCTAGCACTACTATTATTTTGAAAATAAAGTTTAACAATTTCAACTCGTTCTAGAATGGAATAAATCATTTTGTACGGTAAAAGTAAAATAACTTGAGAAGCAACCAAACTGAATCAATGAAAAGACTAAAATAAACGGTGTAAATTCTTTTCCTACACGTATCTGCAGTTTTTATTTCAACAAAAAACGCAAACGATTAGTGAGGAATTTAGTTCTGATAAATAAGATAGTGTTTTTGAAATCCCGTTTTTCTTCAAAGTAAATAATTTAGAAATGATTGTAGTTGTTTTCAGTCGTAATAATTAAAACTTATTTGTATTTCTCATTAATACCAAAATTATCGGCTTAATGTCTTTAAAGTCGTTTTCGTATTAACTGTTTTAGTAAAATTCGACAAATAGGGTATCATTAGAAAGACAATTTTGTGTCCTTTCAAATGATATGTCATTAGACCCCTCTTTCCATTTAAAATTTTAGGGTTGTTACTCACGCCCGCTAGGGGGTTAAAGGCGCAGATCGAAAAATATGTTTAAAATGTGTCCCCCTCAAAAGCAAAATCGACGTGTCCGAGCATTTTCGCATTCGACTACAAAAAAAAGAGAAAAGCTAGGTGCAAACTTTTCGTTGGACCACCCTGTATATGGTAAGTTCGTTTTGCAATAAAGTGTTTTATAATCGTTGATATTTTGAATGTTATTTGTCAAATAACTGCATTTGATTGATCGAAATGCGAGTTTGCAGCTTTAAATTAAAAAAAATCATATATACTTCATTTATTTTACTTTACAAGAATTATGCCCGTCGCTTTTTTGCTCCCTAACTCAGCTTAGGGATCCTTAACTTTAGGTGTAGAAATTCGGGGATCTAAACTTTACCTAGTAAGTTGATGTAAGCGCGGTATTAAAATAAAATTATACTGGTAAATTGTGTATTTTTCTTTAAATTTTAAAATTGATATGTTTGGTAATGGTTGGTACATGCCGCATGAATATAACAGACACTAAAACCACTCTGAAATCTCACGCAGCATCGGTCGCCATTCTTTCTTGGAGGCAGTTGGTGTCTCAATTGGTTCTGTTTTTAGATTAAATAGTTTTTACTAAAATAAATAATAATAAAAATGCTTAATTTTTAATTAAAAATTAATGAATGATAATAATATTTTATGGTAACAAAAACTTTGTTTTTCCGCTGTATTCTTAAAATTAAATTGTACAATAATTACAATAATTTATAAACATGTTAGACATACGTTGCATATCTATCTTTGTTTAAACTTACACAAGAACATATTATAAAATAAAATATATACAAAATAACTTAAGTTAAAATACAATTGGTTTCAATCTGTTAATACTAAAGCATTGCCTGTAACATTGGTTGAAGATTAACAAAGATTCTTGAAAGCCAATAATTTTATCGGTTTATTATAAAAGAGATTTTAATGACATTTCGTCAACACACAAAATGCAGGTTTTTCTATTTCTCTATTTCCTTTAAAAATTTTACTCGAAGTTCTGTAATGTGAAAAATAAACTTATTAAACCCTATATTTATATTCCAGCGACTTGTAAACCGATGAACTGTACTTTTGTGGACGGTAATTAATTATTTTCTGTAGGATAAAATATTATAAGTATATAGAATAGGAAACACTAGCCAAACTATATAAATTTTTGTCTAAGAAGTTAGGGGTCTGACTTAATCTAATATAATTTGAACAAGTAGTCCATACTCTCAGTGGAGTGCTAAGTTAATACAAAGCAAACAAAATCGTCACCTCCACAAAAAATTTTTTTATTTGTAAAAATCAGTTAAAAAACATACAGGTTTCGAGGATTCAGATCCTCATCATCAGTGTTAACCTACAATTTGTATAAACAAAAATATTATAAAGTGTCAAGTTATGTCATATAATAGATAACCTACCTAGATATATACACTGGGTAGGTTAGCTATTATATTACATAACTTGACACTTTATAATATTTTTGTTTATACAAAATGTAGGTTAACACTGATGATGAGGATCTGAATCCTCGCAACATGTATGTTTTTAACTGATTTTTACAAATAAAAAAAAATGTGGAGGTGACGATTTTGTTTGCTTTGTATTAATCTAATATAATTAGTTTGTAATGTAATTTTGTACTTTTTCAATTTATTTTTCTTGTGTATGTCTTTGTTACATTAGTTTAGTAGTTTTTTAAAAATCAAACATCAGTAATTTTGTGTAAAAGAAATAAAACAAGCTTTCGTGTGCCAGTGGTTTTAATTTAAAAATCACCTACTTAATTTAAATAACAAATAATTATTATATAAAACTGGTTTTCGTGGGCGAAACTACACAGTAAGCCTTATATTGGTTTGTGATTTCCAATAGAATGTAATAAGTCGTCAGTTCCATCATTGCAAACCACTTTCGCTATTCATCCGCCGGTCTTATATAATTATTCTTGAATTGGTTAACCTACTATTCTTCTCAAATCTTCTTGTAAAATGGTAATATTTTTTTTTTTAATCAACTTGCTTATACACGGTATTTGGAGCGGATGTCCAAGTACCTATCCTTTTTCTAGTTTATAGAAATCAGTATGCCTCAGATACCCTTATATTTCAAAATAATGTTTAACAATACTTATTTTTCATTGTCACTGTAATTGGGAGCTTTCAGGAGTTTAAGTTTTGCAAAGCAAAATCCAAGAAATATCATATATGCATAACTATAGAGAGTTTTTCACTATATAAAGAAAAAATTAAGAAGCAACAAAAAATCGCAAAATTGAATTATCAAAGATTTTATTAAACATTTGAAAGTTTAAATACATAGCACGTACATAATCTACGTACACATTACATAAGAATAAAGTTATTTGAGATATTGCTAAATAACGTACATACATAATTATGTAATAGGAAAAATAATCAGTTATTTTCTTTTGAACATTACTTTTGAAAAATAATTGTTGCTGAACCAAATTCCCGCGTATATTCTAATGCAGATTTGATCAGGTACCCTTTCATTGCCTCTGAGAGTAGTTCGCATAATGTCAAGAAATGGATTTCTTATTTCATGTTGACTAAATTTAGCAGCACAGTCCCCTGTTTCAGTTTCTTCTTCATCCTCGTCTATGCTTTTTATATTATCGTCAATTATGTCTTGGTCAGTTGGGAGATCTGTCGTGCTAACATAATTGTCGATCTCTAAGAAATGTTCAATGTCACAGTTCTCCTGACTAACGCTTTACACCGTTTTGAAAACAATCGTGCCACTTGAAACCATCGTGAAACTGCTTCATTTACATCCTCGTAATCGTAATCTATTTCTAATATTCAATTCAATGTTGATAACGATTTTTTTTTTATTTTCAGAAACCATCAGCGATCTTATGAAAATAAGAGAAGATTATGGTAGCTTAGTTACTGCAAATTTAGCTACAGATATCCATATAGTAGTATGTGATTATGACTTTTTGGAATTTATATTATCATCACATACTATCATTGTAAAGTCAAAAGATTACGGGTTCTTTAGGAAATGGCTAGGTTCTGGATTACTTCTCTCTGATGGTAGGAGCTAAGTTTATGATATAATATATGTGTGTTTTTCGATACCTACATATAACTGTGATTGGTAATAATTGATGTCCATCTACTACTGATAGTCGGGCTAATTGGCTAAAAAACTTTATGACTAAAATAAAGCACATCATCAAAATAGTAAAACAATAAACAGGGTACAAAAACAAAATTAACTTCTATTGTTATATTTATGTTTATACCTTCTGTTTATTTCCTGAATATATAAAATAATAATAAAAATATAAAAAAAAAGATCAATCAATTCTGTCAGATTGTGCAAATCGGACTGTTTTTATTAAATTATTATATACTAATTAAATTAGATATCTAGTCGCATGTATATTTTTAAGGAATCAAATGGAAGAAACGTAGAAGACTTCTTACACCTTCTTTTCATTTTTCGATTTTGGAGAATTTTATAGAGGTCTTTCATAGAAACAGCAATATTTTGGTTGAAAAGCTTAAAGATCAGAAGACTTCCGATGCATTAGACATTTACCCATTTATAACGGCATTTGCTCTCGACGTAATATGTGGTAAGTATTATGTTATTAGTTTACATTAGGGGTCTCCAAACTACGGCCCGCCAGCCAGTGCCATCAATCCGGCCCGCGACAGCTTCAGACTAGTGTTAATCAATCTGGACCGCGACAGCCAATGTCTTATTGTTGCTACTATTGCTGTGATAATTTCTCGGTTTTATTTACTTGCAAGGTAAAACTTAACGACACAAATGATGACGCAGAAATCTTGACTTAAGTAGGTATCTCTAAGCTTAAGCATATTAATGACGATTAAATCATCACATTGTACCAGTGGAAGACTCTTATAAAATTCCAATAAAGATGAATTTTGATATTTGTTCTTAATCGTATCACTACACTGTAAATCAATAATTTCCATTCGGACCTACGGAGCCAGGGTTTCAATATCAGAATCAAAAGGATTTTGAAAAAACTTAATCTCATTCGCAATGACATCAAAGTCGGAGAAACGAGTATCAAAATTTATCTTTAAAGCACTCAAAGTTTCGATTGCAACATCGACGGGAAATTCAGGCTCTGTAGTGTGGCTGAATATTTCACATGTTTTAAAATGTGTGAAACATTTTTTACGTAAATGCGATTGAAAGAGTATTATTTTCTGAAAGATTTGATATTGTGAAGTGAGCTTACCTCTTACGCCCACGTATTAAGTACTAAGTTTCACTTATCAGTTATAATTTTTTATTTTCCAAGAAAGCGAAACGAGATATTTAAAACGGCATTGCGCCGCCCTCATGTATACCTCCGGGGGCGGCATCGAAAATCGCTACACGTCACAAACTTGTAAATGCTTAGAACTACCCCTATATCAAATTTCTATTTTCTATCTTTCTTGTTTCATACCCAAAGTCCTATTCCTACCGAACTTATTATTTACCCGAAGAAACATTAAAAAGAAGTAAAATTTAAGTACCTAAACCGATAAAGTGGAACTTATACCTGATGAAGAGACAGACTATTATAATAGGTATACCTAATATAATATAGGTAGCACTGATAATTTTTTTATTATAGGTATTATAAGATCTACAACAATCTTGTTACATCTTTGCCACATTGTCTACGTGAAATATTTAGTCAAAAGTATGTTTCTATCTAAAAGCTTTTCATTTAACGATTGTTCGCCACTGATCATGGGACTGGTCTAGTCTTGAAACATGTATGACATGGATTAAATATTATTATATTAAATTTAATTCATAGAGATTAGGCTTTTATTTCAATACTGTACTTGTAATAAATCACCCTGTGTGTTTCTTTTACCGACGAATTGGCAACAGCACGACACACACCACATTCGCTTGTTTTTTTTTCTACCCTCCCTGCGTATCCCCTCCAGATTAATACAGAATTTCATCAATTTCTCTCTCTGACAATACAGCATTGCCGGTGCATATCTGTTGCAAATGATCTAAATAATTGTTATACGTTGCGTTTTGTTTTTGATTTAATAAACTACAAAACGGTTTCTGGCTGTGACAATACTGCTCTATGCTTTACACGCTAGTCTACGCCACGTAGTGGCAGGCATACTTAGAGATGTTCTGATTTTAATGCATTGGGCTGACTATCTATTGTGTAGATTAATCTTTGGCTTTAGTAAACAAAGATTGCTGCAATTTCAGTCCGCGCTTCAAAGTTTTCTGAACGCAAACTTCCTGTATAGTTGAAGTAATTTTGAAAATGTTTCAATTCATAGTGTCGTTAATTGTTATATTTTTTGAGGACAGTTTTGGTTTCATCACAAATTAAACGCCTTATTACTAGACTTAATCACAAAATACTGAAAGTTCCATTTATCTTAGAACGTTCTGCCTATTTTTCACTTTTTTTCCATACTAATAAATCACACATAAAAATAATACAGTTTCGTTTCCTTCGCCTTTCCTACTTAAACTTCCTCGAACTAACGCGGAAATTCCCAAATATTTAATTACAACTAATGCCACCTGTTAGTGGGGAGCTGAAATAGATAGTACAATATCACTACTCGCCACTAGATGTCATAATACACAATTGTAATGCAAATGCAAAAAAGCGTATGTTTGGTGAGGTCTAGAATTCTACAAATATAGTTAAGGGCAGAAAAACTAAACCTGTTTTGGCCCATGGAACATCCTGAAAAAATCACTATAGCCCTAAGGCTAATTTAAATAAAATCCCGTGTATGGGTAGAGCCAATAAAATATGTTTCCTGTATTCGATTTACCGACACAAACTCCTGGTAATACTGTACGTTGTAAATATGTTAAAATTTATTCTAAATGACATTTTCTATAATCGAAAAAGTGTTTCTCATTTGGTGTTTTATGATTGTATTTTAGAAGCCGCGATGGGCGTATCAGTAAATGCTCAAGAATATCCCGATCAACCGTATGTCAAAAGTGTAAAAGGTATTTGTCATCTTATATCCATAAGAGCATTTTCGGTTTTCAAACGATTTGATTTCTTTTACAAATTCACTCGAGATTATCGTAGAAAAAATAATTATATCAAAAATCTCCATGGTTATACGAATTCTGTAATAAAAAAAAGAATGGAAGAGTTAAAAAACGTCAATGTCAAATCGATAGAAAATTCTTGTCAAGAAGAGGACTGCATGAGTAGGAGAAAGAGAATGGCGTTTTTAGATTTGCTAATTCATTCAAATATAGATGGCAAACCATTGTCACAAGAAGATATACGTGAGGAAGTAGATACGTTTATGTTTGAGGTTAATACATTAAATAAATATATTCTATGATATGTTAGCAATTTATTGATTTACTTACATCCCTTATTTACTTTATTTTAGGGCCACGACACTACTGCATCAGCCATCACATTTGCTTGCTATTTATTAGCGAATCATCCGGATGTTCAAGTAAGTAAGATGATCAATCTTATCAATCTTTTTTTTCTGGATAGCAATTGTACATTAAAATTCGCATTTGAACTGAAACCACGTGATTACTAGGAAAAATATTTTTTTTAAATCGAATCGCCTATATTCGACTATGCCGTTCGATACACAAAAAAATGTCCTTTTAGTGATATTATGTCATTTCCCTATACCTAAAAATTCCATTTCATCAATATTTTGTAATTTGTACATTTTTGTCATAATGGGCCGCAATTTGCAGAAACCATCTAGTAGCCAAACGCCATAATCAACGTTACGGATACAGAAACGTCAAAAATTGACAGATATGCCAAATAGTTACATCGCAGTAGTTGTCGACTAATAACTCTTAAGCGGCAGTTTCACATAGCAGTCAACTGGCATAGCAGCGACTGTTAGGTAGGCGTGGTTATACTGCTAACTGTGAATCATACGGTTGCGACCGCAGCTGAGTGTTGTGCCAGCTACTGCGATGACTAGAAATGTTTCTACTTTTTGTATCGCAGTCGCATACCTACTCAACAAAAACAACATGGCGAAAAACATCAAACGCATTGCGTTTTCAGATAAACCGATTTTGACACTTATTGAATTGTATGAAGAAAATGAATGTTTATGGAACATTAAGTCATTGGATTATAAAATTATATTTTAGATTATAAAATAATATAAAAAGAAAAGCTGCACTGTTAAAAATTGCCAAAAATATGGGATTAACTGAAGACCTAGTAAAAAAAAACGGGTAAAATTTTGAAAATCCCCATTTACTACCATTTATTTAGTTAATAACTCCGTTAATAAATTATTTTCGATGTTGAAACGTGAATTATCTCACAACGCCGAGGATCTTTATTGTATTGTATGTTGTATGTAAACATTATTTATAATATACATTTCATATGAAAACTTATTATATAATTCGTAGCCTATTTAATAATGGCATTTTTACCCAGTACTTTTTTTGCTATAGATTCTTGTTCGTTTTGAGACACATATTGTGTGAGTTATGTGTTCTGAGACTAGCCTTTTCATCAATAAGAAAGTATTGCACAACCAACCAGTGTTTTTTATTTCGCGCCATTTTAAAGAAATCTATTTGTCAAATAGATGTTTATCTTGGCAAACAGGACGTCGCAGTAAATCATATCGCAGTTGCTTATTCCCCACTACAAAATGGAATTGCTGTAGCAGTCAACTGCTATGTGAAACTGCCGCTTTACCGTGTGTTTTATACACATTTTTTTATTCAACATCACAAGAAAAACTCCAAGGGATGCAAGTCGGGGGAGCTAGCAAGCCAATTCCGTGGACCTAAACGGCAAATCCAACGATCCTCAAACATAATATTGAGTTCGTTTCTCACTTCCGCAGTACATTGCGGTGGAGTTGCATGCAATTGGTACCAGCAAGTGCTATATTGATTTAACGGCGCGGCGTTCCGTAATATGTCCAATTTTTTTACCATCTAAATTTTATTCTTAAATATAAAATTATAATTTTTTTATCAATTTATAAACATAATACATTCAAGCAAAAATTATCTTGTACTAGCATTCACGGGTTACGTGTGGATTTTGTGTGTTACACAAATGTAAATTTCGTCTATTAAAAATGCTTTCCCTACTAAATTTTGCTTCGTCAGTCCAAATATTTTTTTTTAAATTCTGTATATGAACCAACAAACTCACGCAAAAGTGAACTCGCTGTTCTGCATCTTGCGGGTGGAGCTCCTGTACATTTGAATATTTAAAATTATGAATTTTATTTGTCTTTAAAATACGCTGGATTAGCGTGGATACGCGTTGCATGTCCTACTAATATCCTAATTGTACTGTCGATATATTTGAAATAAATTAAAACATATAATTTCGAGTAATTATGTTGCATTTTTTTTAATCAACTTAGTTAACTGGTATGTTAAACAAATTGCACTAATATTAACAATGATATTATAATAATTGTCAATATTTGACATTTCAATATATGTAAGGTTAATTATTATGGCGTTTGCCTACTAGATGGTTTCTGCAAATTCTGACCCATTATGACAATAATGTGCAAAATGAAAATATTGAAGAAATGATAGGTATATTTTATTTTAGGTATGTGGAAATGCCATATCATTAAAAATGTTATTTTTTTTGTCTATCGAACGGCGTTGTCGAGTAAAAAATTACTTTTCCTAGTAATAACGTGGTTCAAGTTAAAATTCGATTTAATCTTGTTCTGTAACTGCCTGATCTGGGACTATATCATGTGTATACTCAGTATTCCTCCTAACGTATTCTAAAATGTTGTTTGATTAAATGAAATAATCATAAAAATATTGATTTTTTCTTGCAGAAGTCGAAAAACGGCTACATTTTCGCAAAAAAATGTGTAGAAAAATCTATTAGGTTTAGGTATAGCGAATGTTCAACAAAGTGAATCTGAAATTAAAAAAAAATGTGGTCATTCCATTTAAAATAATGAAGTAAATAGTTACGTCCGGTATAAGCGGACGTAATATAAACCCGGAAATAGTACATCAATATAGAACCTTCCGGATAATACCGAACCCTTAAGTTTCAGAAATATACCTTTTGTTGTTCCCGAGAACATTCCATAGGCCTCTCAGGATGAATCACCCTATATATTTTGATTTCATTTGAATCATGAAATATCTCGGTGGTTTGTAACATAGAATGTTGTGGTAGGATAATTCTTGTATCGCCATATATGCTGTAAAAAGTATCTTTCATATTATGAGTGGCTTGTTTTTCTACTAGGTAATCAATAGGTGGGATCGTATACGACGTTTGTGAGTACTTTTAGGTTTTGGTGCGCCACACATAGATAATCCCGTAGTTGATCTTCCAGTTCCTTCGGAAATACATGATTTATCTCGTATTTTGGTGTAAAGCTAAAGTTGGCACGCTGCTCCGCTTCAGAAACATTTCTATATTTATCGACATATCTTTTTACTGTCATGTGCACCAATCCTTCATTTCTTGCTGCTCTTCTAATAGATATGCCTTCGTTAATAATACTTAGAACAGCTCTTTTCATTCTCTCTCTATCGAAATTGCCGATCTTTCGCTTTTCTTTTCTGTTCCTTACCATTTCTGAAACAACAATTCCAATATGAAACACATTTTACGAAATGAGAGGCACAGTGTTACATGTAACACTGTTCCCCTTAGTGTAGTGTAACACTATGCCCCGGACTCAGCTTGCCTACAAACTACCTGACTGTATGAAAACAAAACCAGTTTAGGTTATGTTTTATCTGAAATAATAAGCTACATACCTCTTTCTTAAAACCTAGGTTAATAAATTGGTGATATCTTAAAACAAAAAAAAAAAAACTAGACAACTTTGAAATTGTATAAATATTTTACTATTTACTTTAAAAAATACATAATACTCACTTTAGTTAGATAAACACGCCAGAAATCACAGCAGCTCTGAATATAACAAGGCCAGGTTGCCGACTGATGAACGCTTTCATACCAGGGTCGAACTACAACGCACAAGTTTACAAAATCGAATGTAACACTGTACCCCGTGTAACACTGTGCCCCCTCTTCCCCTATTGTGGCCCTAATATAATATTTGTTAATATTATTAGATGAATAAATTATAATTATGTTTACCTTCTATAAGAAAAAGAAGAAGTTGTATCGCCCCAAAACTTTCCCGACAACATATAATATGAGCAAAAATATATGACCTGCGTAATGAAACAGAATTTTAATAATAATTATTATTATAATTGTATTATTTCCAATAAACTAACATAATAAACTACCTACTTTAATCAAAAATTAGGAAAAAAAGGATTGGTAGAGCAGGGATTCGAACTCAGAACCTTCCACATGGGAAGCGCACGCTCTATCAATGACGCCACAAACCCTGTACCCAATTGCTACATATATTCGTATAAGAGTATAGGTTCCAACTACTTACGTGGTGAAATTTTAAACGCAATTTTCTCGAGAATTATGGGGGTAAATATCAAAGTAACCTATCGCTGTAAAGCAGATTAAAAATGCTTTCAAATGATGTATCACTCGACCCCTACTGCTGTTTGCACAGGGCTTGACTAATGGATTCATTCTAAGACTGCCCCAAACTCATATACCAAAATTTAGCTCAATTGATTAATGAGTTTGGGCGCTATCGTGGAAGAATACATACACACACATACAGACAGTCCAGTCCATTACCTTGTTGATTATCTTTGTTTTTTGAAATGTGCTCACATAACAATGTTTTATCTTTAACTTTATCATTTTTAATGTGGTCTATGATTGATAATTAATCCTTAAATAACTAAATTAGCTTTCTAATTTCTACTATACTATTACGACTGATGATGAAACATGTTTAGTTTTAATTTAATTATTGTAGAAAATTATATTGCGCAGTCGACGTCTTTCATTCCATTAAAGTAAAATAAATGTTTAACGAAACGAACATGGGACCTCCTACTCCTAATTAAAAAAAATTATCTATTTTTACCAAATCAACAAACGTTTAAGAAATATTGAATACTGAGTATTTGTAAAAAAATATTTTTATAAAAAAATATTTCCGCATAGCTTAGGGAATGCATTTTTGACTTATATAGTAGTTACACAACTACACACAGTATTCGTTGGTCATTCATATATTTTATTTATTTTCCTAGGAAAAAGTACTAGAAGAACAAACTGTAATATTCCAAGAAAATAAAACTCGGATTCCGACTTATAATGACCTACAAAATATGAAATATTTGGAAGACGTAATAAAGGAAACTTTGAGGTTGTATCCAAGTGTTCCAATAATTGGCAGACAAACAACGGAAGAATTAGAATATAAAGGCAAGTAGTGAAAAAAAAAAGGTTTTAGTTGAGATTTCTGCAAATTAGATTAGAGCTATTATTGATTAGTTACAAAAATCAGCTCTCAAGATTCAATATTCCGTCAAAAGTTTCCCTAACTTTCTTAAAGCCTCTAAAGATAAATATTCGACTTGTGTATCCTGAAAATAATTTTAGGAATCGGGTTCATCACATCATTTGAAGTAATCCCAATTTCACATAAAGCAGGTTTCGTTCGGACATTCCGGTGGCTGAATTGGTTTGTACTTGACATTGTTAAACCAAACAGCTTTGTTTCACCGCAATTACTTTTAAAAATAAATAAAAATTCTTACAATCTTATTTTAAATTATCTTATATTCTAGGCTGATGATGCCTTAAGCCGAAACTAGTTCCAAAGGCGTTTTTATAATAATAAACATTTATTGAGTTGAGACTGTTGTGTTGTGGTTCGTTTTATTAGTATTCTACATAATTAATATATTCCACAGGTAATATAATCCCCAAAGGCATTTCATTAACATTGTTCATATATGGAATTAATAGGGAACCAAAGTACTTTAAGGATCCAGATGTATTTAATCCAGATAGATTTAGTTCAATAGATGGCAAAAACCCGTACTGTTACATACCATTTAGTGCAGGACCAAGAAATTGTATAGGTTTGTATCTTATTTGATAATTAAAAAATATTTGAATAAGCAGTTACATCGAGGCCTGAGTTGATAATATCTTTACTGTGCTCTTATTCGACCCCTTCCAATCATTTGATAAAAGTGAAGAGTCGGTTTTAGCAAATTCCAAAATATGTTCGGTTTGGCAGAGATGCTTGCATCCACAGGGGTCTCGCCTGGGGCACATTTTTACTTGTTATACATCCCATCTTTGTACTTGACACATTTATTTGTTTTTTAAGAAGAAGCAAATTTTAGAGGGTAATTAATTACGTCCGTTAAAAATTCCTGCGCTAGTTATGCGGGACTCATCAGTCCATATTATGGAATAATACGTTGGATTTACAATTAATGAATTTGATGTTTTTTTGATTTGGCAGAAAAGACCGACGTAGCGCGGGAACACGGCGAGCACTGAATAAGTAGTAAAAGTAGTCACCAAGCAAACCCTCCACAGAACTCGGTGTTTGGCGAGCAATCGCTCAGTATTCGCCAAATGCTACATATCTGGCACCACCTTAACGTAATTCCAGGAAAATTAAAATCGCTCAAATTGGAGGCTCTCAAAAACACCTTTAGACAAATAATATTATCAACAGAGCCTTGAATACTTTATACGTGTAAATTGTGTTGAATGTTACTTTTTTTTTCTCACGACAACCTATAAAATGTTATATTTTAATGATTTCACTCATCTATGTATGTGTGTCTGGTGGTCAATATTCTTATTTATATAAGTGATTGTTAATTGGTTGGATTTAGGTCGTTGAAAAAAAAACAATATTAAGACACAAATAAAACAACGTCTACTCCACCAAACTATTTGTATATTTGTTCGCAATTAGCTTGGAGCGCCAGACATGTTTCGGAAAACTAATTTCCATCATCAGTGGCTCATTTATAAAAGTTGCATAAATCAAACTGTTGGATTTATATAACCTTTATAACAACCACTATATCTGTTCGCCATTTGTCGAAAGCTCTAGATTTCAAAATTTTAGATAGAATAATGATATACAAAAAGAAACGCTATAAAAATGACTAAATTTTTATAATATTTTGACCACACAAATGTTCTGGGTTTCTCATTTTCAATAAGAATATGTTTTTAATTTTAATTTTATAACATTTTATTTCAATAACTTCCACTAATTGTTTGTATATAGACGTTTAAATAATCCATGACATACTGTGTTTGACTTGTACTTAACATGACTACGTAACTATGTATACTGAGTCACTCATGATGGAAACTTAGTTTTCCGAAACATGTCTGGCGCTGCAAGCTGATTGCAAACAAATATACAAATAGTTTGGTGGAGTAGACGTTGTTTTATTTGTGTCTTACACATTGAACTCCTCTCTAATATGGATTACTTCAGGAAAAAAAAAACAATATTGCTCCCTTGCCGACGTTTTGACTTTTTATTCACAGACACTACAAGTATGAAGAAGAAATAAAAATACAATAAAATCCGTTTTTGGCTTGTTGTAAAAAGATTGCAAATTACACAATAAAAAAACAAAATAATACAACAATAGACATTCACACAAGTAGGTACAACAGGCTTTCCATACTCACATGAACCATTTTGTTCTTCTTTGCCATTAAATTTATTAAAAGGACATAATACGATCAAAAATGGTGACTTGAATTTTGGAAATAAAAACAGTAAATCAATGTAACGCACATAGACATTTATTTAAAATCGAAGCATTTGCTCGACTAAACTATTTCACAGAAATCCATCAGAAAATACCTCTTTATATATTTTTTATATTATAAAAACTATTATCATTATTGTGGTGTAGGTGACCATTTCCTGTATGAGTCGTTTTTCTTTATTTCTCTGTCTACCAAGGATCGATATGTTTTCAAAGTCAAAATTATGTCGAGTTGAGTCGACATGGTCTGTGAGGCCTGTCTTATTAGGAGTACTGAATAAATTATAAGACCTAACACTAACTTGATGTTCTTTGATTCTTTTCGATAAATATCTGGAAGTTTGCCCTATGTAAACTTTATTGCAATCTTCGCGAGGAATTTTATAGACGACATTACTTTCGTAATCCTTTCTGGTCTTTGATTTTCGTTTTGTAAAATATTTCTGAATGGTGTTCTCGTTTTTAAATGCAACTCTGATGTTTGAGTTGTTAAACAATTTTGAAATTCTTCCCGAAAGATCATGCACATATAGAATTTTAAAATATTTTTGTTCTGTGTTATTAATTTTCACAGCAAGCAAGTTATTTTGAGTATTGGGTGGTTTAAAAAGTATTTTATTTATTAATTTTTCTGGATAACTATTTTTTAAGAGACAAATTTTTATGGTGAAACTGTTCATCAGATAATGAAAGAGTTAGTGTCTCAAATGATTTCAATAACTAAAAATGATATTTTATTGTGCAGCTCTTTTTGTATGTAAATGTAAATTTAATGTTTTCGTGAAAACCATTAAAAATAGTCATAACTTCGTCAACTTTGTCAATTGGAATGCGCGTCAACGAAAAACACCATTTAGAAATATTTTACAAAACAAAAATCAAAGACCATACGAAAGTCATGTCGTCTATAAAATTCCTTGCGATGACTGCAATAAAGTTTACATAGGGCAAACTCCCAGATACTTCGCAAAGAATCAAAGAACATCAAGTTAGTGTTAGGTCTTATAATTTAATCATTGCTCCTAATAAGACAGGCCTCACAGACCATGTCGAATCAACTCGATATAATTTTGATTTTGAAAACATATCGATCTTTGGTAGACAGAGAAATAAAGAAAAACGACTTATACAGGAAATTTATTTATTTGTAAAACAGATACAGGCGTACACCCAATTACACTGTTTTGTGTAAAGTTTAACCTAAACTTAAACTACTTAAAAACTAACTTACACTAAGAAATTAGGACTAAATATAAACTGTAGGTACTTAATTACTTAAGTGTATTCTCATTTTAAATGAGTAATTATTTTAGATTTAAATTGGTTGAAATTCTTATAATACATATCACAATGCTCTTGCAATGAGTTAAAATTTCTCATCATCATTGCAGTAGGTGACCTATATTGATAGTTAGTTCTCGGAATGTTTAGCAGAAATGTTTGATTATTTTTTTTTTCTTGTTTTTGTTATTGGGAGAGCAAAGTTTATTGATGCCAATGTTCTGGAGTCATAGGACATGCTATGAATTATTTTAAACAAATACAATGTACTTGACAATATTCTTCTGTTAAATAGGGGAATTAGATTGTAATTGCTGAGGTTTGTCTGGTAGTTTGAGGTATGGTCTTTTTGGAGAGTAAAATCAGATAGACGAATAAATTTTTTCTGTATTTTCTCTATCATTACTATATATTTTGATATAGAGGTGACCATACTGTATTACAGTATTCGAGCTTTGATCGTACATTAGCGTTATATAAAACAGTAAGAGTTCTCTGGTTTTGAAAAGATTTACAATTTCGAAAAATAAAACCTAAGTTTTTATAGCACTGATTTATTATGGAGATGATATGCTCAGAAAATGTAAGCTTAGTATCGAACAGAACGCCGAGATCCCTTACAGAGGCTACATTCTTTAGTGGTGATTTGCATAAAATATATTCGAATTTCATTGGGTTTTTTGAGTAGGTATACGACATGCTTTTACATTTTTTTATGTTTAACAGAAGGAGATTTGAATCAGACCAATTTTGGAGGTTATCAAGATCACTTTGGAGTGCAATAGCATCAAGTGGATTTCGAATGATTCTATATATCTTTAAATCATCGGCAAATAGCGAACATTCACTAAACTTTATAACCCGAGTTATGTCATCTATGAAAATTAAAAATAGAATAGGACCAAGTGTGCTTCCTTGTGGTACTCCTGATTTCGCAATAAACGTATCAGAATTTTTGCCCAGAATTGAGACGTATTGGGGTCTGTCAGTTAAATAGGATTTTATAAATGAACATAATTTATCAGATATTGAAAAATTTTTGAGCTTATCAAGTAGTATATTGTGGTTAACGGTATCAAACGCTTTTGCGAAATCAGTGTAAATTGCGTCAACCTGGTCACCACCAGCCAGGATATCTGTTGTGAAATTGACAAAATCTATTAGGTTTCCAGTAGTTGATCTGTTCATACGAAAACCATGTTGGACATTACTTAAACGCTTTTTTAGATAGTAATTCATTTTTTGGCTGAGTATAATTTCAAATAAGATGGCTATGTTCGAAAGTACCGCTATAGGTCTACAAATGGTCAATATAAAGAAACACAAACACCAAGACACTCAAAATTTAAGTACCACATACATAAACCTAATTACCTAATAGAATCCCCAACATCAAATCAAATATTAATAGAACTAACGCCATATACACACCTACACCACAATAATGATAATAGTTTTTATAATATAAAAGAGGTATTTTCTGATGGATTTCTGTGAAATAGTTTAGTCGAGCCAATGCTTCAATTTGAAATAAATGTCTGTGTTCGTTACATTGATTTACTGTTTTGATTTCCATAATTCAAGCCACTATTTTTGAATCGTATACGTCCTATTAATAATGTTCATGATGAAGAACAAAATGGTTCATGTGAGTATGGAATGCCTGTTGTACTTGTGTGAATGTCTATTGTTGTATTTATGATTGTATTATTTTGTTTTTTTATTGTGTAATTTGTAATCTTTATTTTTCTTGAAATTTATCTTGAACCTTATTATTTAGTTTTTATAATCTTTATACAACAAGCCATCAGCTTTTAACGGATTTTATTGTATTTTTTTTTTCTTTTTTATGCTTGTAGCAAAGATTAATCTACACAATAGATAGTCAGCGTATATGGGAAATAAAACAAAAATTTAAACTGTCTCGACACGAGCTACATCTATTAAAAAAACATGCAACCATGGAAATTGTAGATGGCGTTATATGTATTGTGTTGAAATAAAATAATCATATGGGAATGTTAGACAAGGACGAGTATACTTTCCCCTACGAGGTGGGAGTTTGTTTTTATATTATAGGTATCATATATGTACTACTGTGCAGCAGTGTTTTTTGTTTAAAATTATATGGTATACGTATACCTATCTACGCAAAGATTAATGTGTATGGACGAAAATAAAAGAAATTACTATAATAGTATAAATATACAGGGCTGGTTTATTAAATGTTTTAGACAATAATTTTAAATGACTAAAATAATATTATTTTAGTCATTTAATTTTAAATTTCGGATATAAGGATGCATCAAAAAGTTATATTTAAATTAACGAAATTTGGCGTTATAGATAGGACTTCCGGTTATTACCTGATGAATAGTCGGTACCAAGCCAAATAGGTAGTAGGTAAATATAGATTTATTTTGTTTCGGGCTTGGGCTTGGCACCGACTTATTGTAATCAAAACTACCCACCAAACGGATACATTTAATTTTACGCAGATGCTCAAAATGTTAACTTTCTTTCATTAATAGAGACCTGTGAAGTGAGCTTACCTCTTACGCCCACGTATTAAGTACTAAGTTTCAGTTATCAGTTATAATTTTTTATTTTCCAAGAAAGCGAAACGAGATATTTAAAACGGCATTGCGCCGCCCTCATGTATACCTCCGGGGGCGGCATCGAAAATCGCTACACGTCACAAACTTGTAAATGCTTAGAACTACCCCTATATCAAATTTCTATTTTCTATCTTTTTTGTTTCATACCCAAAGCCCTATTCCTACCGAACTTATTATTTACCCGAAGAAACATTAAAAAGAAGTAAAATTTAAGTACCTAAACCGATAAAGTGGAACTTATACCTGAAGAAGAGACAGACTATTATAATAGGTATACCTAATATAATATAGGTTGCACTGATAATTTTTTTATTATAGGTATTATAAGATCTACAACAATCTTGTTACATCTTTGCCACATTGTCTACGTGAAATATTTAGTCAAAAGTATGTTTCTATCTAAAAGCTTTTCATTTAACGATTGTTCGCCACTGATCATGGGACTGGTCTAGTCTTGAAACATGTATGACATGGATTAAATATTATTATATTAAATTTAATTCATAGAGATTATGCTTTTATTTCAATACTGTACTTGTAATAAATCACCCTGTGTGTTTCTTTTACCGACGAATTGGCAACAGCACGACACACACCACATTCGCTTGTTTTTTTTTCTACCCTCCCTGCGTATCCCCTCCAGATTAATACAGAATTTCATCAATTTCTCTCTCTGACAATACAGCATTGCCGGTGCATATCTGTTGCAAATGATCTAAATAATTGTTATACATTGCGTTTTGTTTTTGATATTAATAAACTACTAAACGGTTTCTGGCTGTGACAATACTGCTCTATGCTTTACACGCTAGTCTACGCCACGTAGTGGCAGGCATACTTAGAGATGTTCTGATTTTAATGCATTGGGCTGACTATCTATTGTGTAGATTAATCTTTGCTTGTAGTGTCTGTGAAGATGACTTATTAAAATGTAGAAACGTCGGCAAGGGAGCAATATTGTTTTTCTTCAATGACCTAAATCCAACCAATTAACAATCACTAATTCAATATAGAGGTCACAAATATATTATTATTTTATTATTTATAGTATTTTAACGGAATTTTTTGACCCATTATAAGTATGTCATTGAAATTAGTTTTGGTTTCTTTTTTTGATTAATGTAAATCATGATGCACTGATTGCCAATAAACTGTTTATTATTATTATTGTTTACAAACATGTCATAATAATCAGTAACTAATTATATTTTGACTTGTTTAGCATACATGTATAGGTACACATACAAACAAAGATACATCAAGAACTCAAATTTATCACAATATCCTTGGCACAGAAACTAAGGTCAGGCATAAAAATTTCGTTAAATTACTATAAATAATAATATTGACCACCCGACTCAAATATATGTTAAACAATAATAATGCAGTAATATATGGTTTGTAGATACATTAATAGATGAGTGAAATCATTAAAATATAACATTTAATAGATTGTCGTGAGGAGAAAAAGTCACACTCAACACAATTTACACATATTATGAACTATTGAAAAAAATTGCATAAGATTTCTGTTACAGTGTTAACTACAATAATGTTTAAAACATTTTTAGGTCAGAGATTTGCCATGTTGGAGATGAAATGTACGTTATCAAAAATTGTACGGAG
This sequence comes from Apoderus coryli, assembly GCA_911728435.2. Lineage (NCBI taxonomy): Eukaryota > Metazoa > Arthropoda > Insecta > Coleoptera > Attelabidae > Apoderus > Apoderus coryli. Next base: position 5,860,890 of record OU452206.1, on the reverse strand, counting down.
TTTGGAATTATTACCTTCCCTTCCTCAGCACGAAATGATACTAGTGAATGAGATCATACTTAAATCTTTAAATGGTGTAAAAATACGTGTAACAAGTAGAAATGTTAGTTAGTTAGACATGCTGTTAAGTAATAAATTATATTAATAAAAATAAAACATGTTTTATCAACTTTTTTTTTCTACTAGTAGACGGGGGACTCATACGTGATAAAGGCATACAATTTACGCATGGTACTGATTCCCAAGAAATAAAAAAAATATATAATAAAAGTACAAAGTTCATTAATTCAGACCTAATTTTGAGGAAAATATATTAAAATAGTTGAAATGAATATAAAGATATATTATATTTTAGTTTGTATGTCGTATTGACAAATTTATCAAAATATTTGTGTAAGAAGCGCATTTGGCTCAACCTCGAAAAATTATTAGGTATTATTATTGATTGAAATAAAATAAATTAAATAAAAATAAAGGAGAAATAAACAGGGTTAAATAAGTCAAAATGATAACAATTGGTATTTGCTTATTTGCCGTTCAAGGATTTTGTAAAACTTTTACATTTAGTAGTAAATATGGGATCTTTCATTTTCGGCTTAGATTGTGACTACTCTATTAAGTTAATTGGAAGGATTTGTGCTCAAGTGAACGTCCGGTAAAATCTGCAGTATGACTATGGTAGTCTCATGCTTCTTATGAATCTACCCAAATCTTAAATCTCAAAAGTTGTACAATTGGGATCTCGAGAACGGTAAGAGATTGTCAAGTTGCGAACTTTGTTGTCTAACAATACCCTCAAGAAACCTAGGAAATGCCGTTTACTTCCGAAGATAACCGCAAAAAACTGACCTTTTTGATTGATTCGTATTTTTTTGTTTTTGACTTTTTGTGAAGAAATATAAAAAACCAATATCACTTATTTACAGCAACTATTTCTTCTGTACAAGATGGTACCATAATTAATTCGATGAGTTGGTTCTTGGGCCCATCATCAACTTAATTTTTTAAATGCAGACCTGGACTTTTTTCATTTTAAGTTCATGCAAATTAGGAAGCATCAGTGAGTAAAATTAAAGAAACATATTTATTAAATAAGTAATAAAAGGCACACCTTCCTGCACTTATCATATGTAAATAACCTACAAACAAATATAAGCTTTGGAAGAACATTTTTGTACGCTGTCGACTCAATCATTGTGAGTGATTACACCGAGCCGGATAGTCTCTTTCGAAAGTAAGCACTGTTTTGGAAGAATATCAGCCGAAAATAGCCTAATTGTAATATCGGGTAAGGCTGTTGTCATTCAGTTCGACTGTTTTCAAACAAGCCTGCCATTTACTGTTAATTTTTGTGGGCAGAATCTACCATGGTCTCGGTTAAGTTACAGGGAGTTTTTGTTGATCATGTGCTCACGTGGGCTGAGCAGGTTGAGAGTATTTGTGCGAAGGTAAATAGCAGCAGGTATCCACCGTATATTTTTTGTGTCACAAAAGCACGCTGTCCGTTTGATTTTTAACCTATCAAGTCGTGAAACCGGCCGACCTACATTTATAAGGGAAACATTTTTGACCAGAGTTGCTTATTGATAACGAGTTTTAAAGTTGCGATGAAATTTTCAATTACTATGAGCGGATTGATTTGTAGATATTTTATACAATTTGTTTGTGAATGAGTCTGTTCGTACAGGGCTGGTCCCCGACATTTGGAAAATGGCGAATATTATACCGTTACCCAAGGTTCGGTGTCCTTCAAGTTATAACGATCTGTGCCCAATTAGCATACTTCCAGCAGTGTCCAAGATATTTGAGCGCATCATTGGTAGTCAAATTATAAATTACGTACGGGACCATAATATTTTGTTATATATACAGTCGGGTTTTCGCGCTAAGCATAGTACTGCAACTGCACTTTTGAGTGTCACCAATGACCTTGCTAAAGCTCTGGACGACTCGAAATTGACAGTACTTGTTTTGCTGGATCAGAGTAAGGCGTTTGATCTAGTCAATTTTGAGTTGTTACTTGCCAAACTTAGGTACCTCGGGTTTGATCAATCGTCACTGACCTGGTTTAGAGGATACTTATATGGTCGAAAGCAGAGAGTAAAGTTACATCGAGAGTTCTCGGGATGGTCACAAACCAGAAGTGGTGTCCCACAAGGAAGCATTCTTGGACCGCTTTTGTTCTCTCTTTACATCTTTGACATTTTAAAATCATTTCAGCACTCCAATATACAAATGTATGCAGATGATATACAAGTATAATCGTCCTTTACTTCCGCTAACGCAGGGACTGTCTTGAATATTATAAATAGGGAACTAACACAGTTTTCTGGTTGGTGCGCTGATAACGGATTGCGTTTGAATCCTAAAAAGACCGTGGCCTCGTGCATTGGTAATGCGCGTCATAGCAGTGCGATTACTCAGCAGTTTAGCGTTCGAATTGGCAGAATTGGGTTCAAAAAGTTCGCGATTTCGGTGTTGTGATTGATTCTCATTTGAATTTCAACGAGCATTGCAGCAGTGTATGCAAGAATTCCCTTTTTAAATTACGCTCTATATATCATCTGCAATAAGCACAAATTGATTAAAGCTTTAATTTACCCACAACTTGATTATTGTTGTTCTGTTTATTTTTATTTTTTGTTCGAGTATAATAGGTTGAAGTTGCAGAGAGTGCAGAACTCATTTGTTCGATTTGTGTGCACAGTTCTTTTTGCGGCATATGTCACTCCTTTTTATGAGAGATTGGGGGTACCGAAGTTGAATGCCAGATTCGAGTACCTATACACCTTATTACTACATCAAATCTATCATTCCGGAGAGTCTCAGTATTTGTATAGTTTGTTGTGTAGACGTTCAAGTGTGCATGATGTTAATATACGGGTTAATACATTTACAATCCCTAAGCATCACACATCAAAATTTCAGGGTTCTTTTTCATATATGGCCTCACTGCTTTTAAATAAAGAGATTGATATAATTGACTTACCATTAAACTTATTTCAGAGAGAACTGAAACTAAGAATTTACCCATAGGCTCAATGTTTTGTTGATTGTGGATGGGTTCTTTTTTTCTTTTTTTTTTTTAATTGTAACATTTTTTCTATTTTTCTATTTTTTGCACATTTGTATCTTTTAGGTAGAGTGGAAGAGTGGCATTAGCCAAACCTCTAACCTTTTGTGTCATTGTAATTTTTTTTTGCATTTTCACAATAAATCATTTATTATTATTATTATTATTTTTTAGAGTCGCCTTTTTTTCGAAATAAGTCTTGTTCATTATCGATATTTTAATCCATTTCCAAATAAAAATGATTAAATGCCGATTATATTTTCATCCTAAAAGGAAAATTAGGAAAGGTTTTGTTAAAAAAATATTATAATTATCTTCAAAATTTGCAAAATGTGTAGAAATGAATGGTAGACACTTCGGACAACTGCTATAAAAGTGCATATTTATTAGGTTTTGTTTTTCTTGTAAATTTTTCACGATAATTATAATGATTTTTGAACAAAACCTTATCTAGTTGTCTTTTTATGATGGAAATATTATCTGCAGCTACTAAGTTCATGACGGGCCTGAAGAACCAAAACGTCGTAGAGAAGACTAGGTGTATATTGCCATCTTGGGGAGTAGAAACAGTTGCTGTAAATAAGTGATTTTGGCTTTTACATAATCTCTTCATACAATATCAGAAAAAAAGATAAATCAATCCAAAAGGTCGGTTTTCTTGCGCATATCCTCTGAAGTAAACGGCATTTGTTAGGTTTCTTGGGAACATATTGTTAGGCAACAAAGGCCGGAACTTTTCCATAAATTCTTTTCAATAAGTTTTTTTCAATCAATAAAGACGATTATTATTATTATTAAGTAACTAACTCTCCATCTCTTAATGTTCCCGATATCCCCAATGGTGAACCTCGCACCCTGAATATGGCCTAAACATGCATAATGCTTACGTTGCAAGATATTTTTATTTTAAAGCGATGTCGTTTGGTGATGTTTTAGAGTCAATATAACAAGCCCACATTATTTGTATATTATGAAATCTAGTCGCTTGTAAAAATATTTCAGTCAATATGGCATTCTCAACATTGTAAGAGCCACATAAATGTTTCAAATTGCCTAAATCTTCCATGAAAGTAATTTGCTTATTTCTGCATCGTTGCGTAAGAGACGTTCTAGATAATAACACTCCTTTTTTTAGATTGAGCAAGGGTTTTCTCTTGGTTGTAAGGTTATAATGTCTCTTACCTCCATAGCAATCTCTCCATCTATCGAAGCAACTACATTAGATATTAAACTAAAGTGATTTTTATTCATGAAACAGATTCAGCCTGTACAAACCATAATTATTCAGGATTACCCTGGCAAAACTTGGATCAATTCAAACTGAGTTGGTGGATTATTTTTGGTCCCAAAGAAATGTTTTACTTTATAAAGCTGAACAATTTTCGACCAATATTTCTGGATTATGTTTCACTGTGTCAGCAGTGTCACCCAGTAAATCATCTTGAACACATTGTATACTATCCTTTTTTTTATCCAAATTTATATAACTAAAAATGTTTATCAAAGATGAATTATTGGTATATTTAAATTGGATATAATTTACATACTATTGAAAACAATTAGTTATTGAACTAAAGCATTTCACGTCACCCGTAACGTATTTGGTGATGATAATACACATATAATATTTGTTATTATTTTAATTACTTCTTACAACTAATTTGAAACACTGTTTTAATATAGCAATTACATTATGTTTTCAAGATCATGCGATTTATAAAAAACTCACAAACATAATTAAATAAGTGTGATAATCATAATAAAAATGAGATTTACTTTTACACCTTAATGAGTCAATAATAGTACCAGTAATGTTAATATTCATATATATTATTGTGTTTTTCGCTGTGTTATACTATACGCTCCATAAAAGGAGCTTGAAGTCGAAGTACTTGAAGGAAGTACCAGGAGCAACTCCCTTACCATTTATTGGAAACCTGCTCGATTTCTTAGGAGGAACTGACAGTAAGTACTATCATACTTCATACGTCTTTTCGAAGCATTCTAAAATACTGTTTTCTCTTCCTTTCATTTTTCACATTTTTAATAGACAGTAAAGACGGTTACTATTATTAATAATTTATATTACACATTTGTATTAACTGTCCAGCTCCGACTCTATATTCCTAAATTCTGTAATCATTTAACAAACAGATTTGATGAGTCTTTGGTTCATATTAAATTATGATAATTTCAATGAATGAAACTACTTGTTTTTTTGTTTCCACTAGTGATATAATTAATTGAAATTAAAAACAAGTAGTTTTATTAATTGAAATTATCTTAAATCTAAATATCTATTAATATAATTGGAATAATAATAATAATAAAATAGTGCATATAAATAAAACTCCAATGCAATAAGTACCAGATGGGACATCAATCAAGTGTCATTGATTGTAATATTTTAAATTAAAATTGTTTATCTACTCAACGTTTAACAATTGGGTATACCTACTTAAATTCAATTCATCCTCGTAAATTACAATGTAAAAATATAAATCAAAGATTTGTACATTCCATCGTGGATTACTTTTTTCCACTGGATGGTAATTTTTTAGGTCTTTCAATATTACCTTAGTCGCATAGATATTAAACTGTTTTTTTGTATGTATAATTTTTAAGAGTTGTTGTATGTGATTGTTGATTTTTAACTCTTTATATGAAAATATGTAATTTATACAAATACTGTCAGTTTAACTTTAATAAAAAAATAATTTGGTTGCAATAAAAATACCAACGTCACATCCACAAACTGTTTATTATTTAAAAGTGGAACATGTTTCGGGATATCTCAGATCCCATCATCAGCCACCACAAAGTAAAACAGATGTCAAAACTAACTATAGGTCGATGTTAAAAAGAAAAATAGTAATATAAAACAGTCACAATGTAACATAACATATTACTATTTTTCTTTTTAACATCGACCTATAGTTAGTTTTGACATCTGTTTTGCTTTGTGGTGGCTGATGATGGGATCTGAGATATCCCGAAACATGTTCCACTTTTAAATAATAAACAGTTTGTGGATGTGACGTTGGTATTTTTATTGGAACTAATCTTGCACTCCACAGTTATATATGGATTATTTCTTCAAAAAATAATTTGTTTTTAACTTTAAACGTGCCAATTTTCCTTTATTTTGTCAGTTGATTTCGTCGTGTGATTGGGAATTATTATTGCATTCTGATGACGTAAATGATAAATGTTTAGATGGGTAGGTCCAAAATATGAAGCAACCTCTGTCAATTTACAATATAATAAACGTCCTATATTATGGCTTTTGATTTGATCAACAAAATTAAAAGAAACCGACAGTTATATCGTATAATCTGTAGAAGAGTCTCTTAGTCGGGAGTAGGTATTGTAATTTAAGAAAAACAATACCTACATTGCAAACTAAAGTTGAGTAGGAAAATACCAGCATGACTTGGTAAATGATATAAATGTTGATCTGCGACGTTTCTGGTTCTTTGTAAGGGATAGCAAGAGTCAAGATGGGATCCCATCACTAATGGCATATCAAGTCACTTAGAAAAGCCTCAGAACATAGCGAATGCTTCCGCAGAATCTTTTATTTCGGTGTATGACTTGTCTTCGGATCTGGAACAAACACTAAATAGTTTTGGATCTTTTAGTTTTCATCAAGTTATTGGGGAAGAAGTTAAAATAAGTATACAAAAACGGTCCACGGGTTTGGATGGAGTACCTAGCTACATATATAAATGCAAATTATTAATACTTCCACTTCCACATTTGTTTAATACAATTTCTAAAATACTTGAAAGATTCGACCAAATATGGAGCAGGGTAGCGCCTAAAATCAGTGAATCACAACATGGTATTGTTAAAGGTAGATCTACTGCAACAAACCTATCTATTTTTTCTCAGTTTTCAGCTGAGGCCATTCATATTGTCATATATACCGATTGTGCGAAGGCATTCGATAAAGTGGACCATCAGCTACTGTTGAATAAAGCGGTTGATTTTCGTTTTTCTTTTGGTTCATATAGATTATTTAACAGCTATGTGATCAGTAGGTCGCAGAAAGTTAAGGTTGGTAGGCAGTATTTGGATAATTTTGAAAGTACTTCAGGGAAGCTTTTGAGCCCACTTTTTATTTGGATTACATCTACCAAGACAGAAACTAATCCAATTACAGGGCAGGTACATTACAAAACGATAAAGATGATATACAGTCAACGACTTTTATTGAACCAGTCCACCAAGAAAATGCTTTGTGATAGTCTGGTTCTGTCACACTTTAATTTTGGCGATGTCGTTTATGGGCCCTGCCTACTTGGTGCCGATGAGCATAGGATTCAGCTCATGCAGAATTCTTGTGTGCGTTTAGTAACTGGCATTCGAGGGAGGGATCGTGGAGTGAGTGCTAAGATTATTGAACTGAGATGGATGAGAATGGAACAGAGGAGACTTCTACTTCTTCTTCTACTTGTTTTGTACAATAAAATTGTGCATTCGAAGACTCCTCTATATTTATTCAATAAAATTGAGTATGGAGGTCGTGGTCATTCTATAAATACTCGCAATAGTCACGTTATTACTCCGCCACTACATAGCACTGCATTATTTGAGAGGTCGTTCAGTTACAGTATCTCACGATTCTACAACGCATTGCCTGTTGAAGTGGCGTGTTTGTCTGGTCTACGTTTCAGGGCCTCAGTTCGAGACTTAATTATTAATAATAGTATCACCTTTAAGTAAATAATTAGTGAGTATGTTTGAGTGACTTGGTATATCTTATATTTTAATTTTTATTTAAGTCATAATTGTTTTTTGTTTTAGTTTCTTGTAGGGTTTTGTTTAGTTTAGATTAGCTAAAGTTGTGAATAGGTTAAGATAGGAGGCTTAGCCTCAACTTCGCCTTTTGTGTAATTAATTTCACACAATAAAGTCATTATTATTATTATTATAAAATTAACATAAATACATAACGTTTCAAAATTATAAATAATACAAACATTAAAATCAGAAAAAATAAACAAAATCAAAATAAGAATGGTTTGAACAACAAATATTTAGCTAAAAAACACTTTTTTAATATAAGAAATGGTATTAAAAACACATCAAAAGAGCAACAAGTTGGTACGTGCTGTTGGTAAGTAAATGCTAGAACTATAATTATTACGTCTTTCCGTATTTGGAGTGTGAAAAGGTGTCATTGAAAGTAAGTCCGGAGAGTCATTGATACCATTCACGATCTTGAATAGGAACTAACAGGAGTGAGGCATATTCTCTACGCTTATCTAGAGGTACCAAATTAAAACGGCCAAGAAGTTCATCATGGGGAAATTCTATTTATTTGTTTTATTTGCAAATGATTTAATAAAGACTCTCAGCAATTCTATGGGATTGTTATTCGCGGACGATTTTAAATTGTTCAAGATTGTGAGATCGATGGATGATTCTCTTCGGTTACAATTGGACCTAGACGGGGTTGCTTCATGGTTCAAACGTATCTTAATGCATGAAATTTAATGATCATTATGAATATTGTATAGGCAAAGTTTTGAAGGCTATGAGTTTTATTATAAAAAATGGCAAATAGTTTAAAATCAAAACTAATGTACATCTTTATAACGCTGTTTAGACCGCACTTAGAATATTGTTATATGGAGTCCAGTGGGTGCTGTCAATATAGATTGTATAGAAAAACTACAAAAAAGGATTCTTTCTGACTGGCGTGATCTAGAGTCTGTATTAATTGTTTCAAAAAAATCTTAACATAACAAGTTAAACACATCAAAGAAAAATTATAATATTTCGAAAAAACAGACCCCACCTACCTAAAAGCCTCATAACTCGACGCTGTCGCTATGATGGCTCGAACCAAAGTAACGTGATTGTTTTTGTTATTCCGGAAATATTTAGGGAATTAAAGGTTTAAAGTAGTAGACAAAAAAATCGGAAAATTATTGTATTGAATGCTAAAGAAAATAAAAAAGCCTATATTTTCAAATTCTTCTTCTTCTTGGGTACTCTTGCTAACTTACAACGCATATTCATTATGGTGATGTTTTAAAGATGCATCCATTATAATCGGTACAACGATATTAAGAACATGTGTTTGGTGACATCTTGTTTCTGTTGGCAATATGCCGAGTGAACAACAATTCACTATATCGAATCAAATTTAAAGAGTTTGGCTGTCAACTACTGATGAGTCGCTGATGGACAAAACGTCTGGTGAAAGTATAGTGGTTGACAGACAAACTCTCGAACTTAAGTTTTGTTTTGTTAAACAAGCTCGATTCTAACAACGATATTAGTTTGGATCTATTTGGAATCATATTTATCTCACTCACGCCTTGACCATAAATATTTGTATGAATCACAGAATTTAATAGTTAGGCAAGTTCTAGTTTTGTGAGAGTAGGTAACTAAAATATATCGCATGCGTATAAGAATACAGTATTTTGCATTGTAGTCCTTCATACCAAAACCTGCTTCCGACCATGGTTTTTTCACCTTTCGTAAGCATTCAGTAAGTATTCCAAACCAGCGATTGTTCTGGAGAAACTACCTAATCTAACTCCCATTTGTTCCTCATTAAGAAGCAACTTTATCGTTCATACTAAATGAAACGCTTGTGTTAAACTTGCTATTTTGAGTTGCCCACTAGAGTTTATTTATGATTCTCATAAATGTTAACTTCTAAGCCCTGTAGAATATTTTTGTAGATTGGATGTATTCATTTATCAATTTTTTAAAAGATTATGGTTTTCCATCTACCTATTCCTCAAAAGACGTATTTTATTGAAAACTGTTATTTTTGCAGCTGTCTAAAAAAAGTTTTTTTAAGTATCAGAGTACTACCTATAATCTTGCAACACATTGGTTATTAAAAGTATAGGTCTGAAAAAACTATACAGGGTTATTCACACTTTATGGCGCGGAATATTGTGGCGAAACTACGTGACTTTCAAAAAGTTTGATTTATTGGACGTGTAGGCATCTATTATGGCAAAGATTAATCTACACAATAGATAGTCAGCCCAATGCATTAAAATCAGAACATCTCTAAGTATGCCTGCCACTACGTGGCGTAGACTAGCGTGTAAAGCATAGAGCAGTATTGTCACAGCCAGAAACCGTTTTGTAGTTTATTAATATCAAAAACAAAACGCAACGTATAACAATTATTTAGATCATTTGCAACAGATATGCACCGGCAATGCTGTATTGTCAGAGAGAGAAATTGATGAAATTCTGTATTAATCTGGAGGGGATACGCAGGGAGGGTAGAAAAAAAAAACAAGCGAATGTGGTGTGTGTCGTGCTGTTGCCAATTCGTCGGTAAAAGAAACACACAGGGTGATTTATTACAAGTACAGTATTGAAATAAAAGCCTAATCTCTATGAATTAAATTTAATATAATAATATTTAATCCATGTCATACATGTTTCAAGACTAGACCAGTCCCATGATCAGTGGCGAACAATCGTTAAATGAAAAGCTTTTAGATAGAAACATACTTTTGACTAAATATTTCACGTAGACAATGTGGCAAAGATGTAACAAGATTGTTGTAGATCTTATAATACCTATAATAAAAAAATTATCAGTGCTACCTATATTATATTAGGTATACCTATTATAATAGTCTGTCTCTTCATCAGGTATAAGTTCCACTTTATCGGTTTAGGTATCGGAGGTATACATGAGGGCGGCGCAATGCCGTTTTAAATATCTCGTTTCGCTTTCTTGGAAAATAAAAAATTATAACTGATAACTGAAACTTAGTACTTAATACGTGGGCGTAAGAGGTAAGCTCACTTCACAGGTCTCTATTAACGAAAGAAAGTTAACATTTTGAGCATCTGCGTAAAATTAAATGTATCCGTTTGGTGGGTAGTTTTGATTACAATAAGTCGGTGCCAAGCCCAAGCCCGAAACAAAATAAATCTATATTTACCTACTACCTATTTGGCTTGGTACCGACTATTATGTGCATTGTTGTCTTTTGAATGATATTTGTATTTTGTTATTTTTCGTATTTTTTATTAGTTCTTTTGACAGCTCTGGTGTCATCAATACACCTGTATCCCGAATTGCACCAAATTGCGATGCTATTGAACAAGCATATAATCCTAAATATAATATTCTTTTTGAACTACCTGTATCTCGAAAACCAAGCCGTAGCGGACCCATGTACATATGAAATTTGTATCTTAAAATTAGTCAAAGAATCACCCTTTAAAGTTTGTACAAGTACTTATGCAACACCCTGTATATATAGATACTTTGATTTGCAATTTGCAAATCTGTCAAACTAGGTAATGCTGTTTTTTTTTTATTTACTTTCAAATATGGTGTTATGTAATTGTATTCAAATTAAATGTTTGGGGATGATATTTACGAGTTTTATTTTTTTATATAGAGAAACTGTTATTCAGTTTTTAAGGATCAATCTGAAGCAGACGATTGTACTTGTTAAAACATGAAAAAAGTTATTGTCGTGATACTTTTAACACCCTGTTGGTGGGTTTTTAAAGCTTTTTACGAAACGTGTTAACAATACAATCTACGTAAATCGTTAGTTTTTTAAAGTTTTATGATCATTGCACAAAAACCAATATTAGGGAGACTGTAAGTTTTTTTTCAATTCGGCGTTGCAGAATTTGAACCTAATTGTGATAATTGTGTTATTTTACTAGTATAGATATTTTTGAGTAAATTAATTCGGTTATAATCGATGAGTAGAATCTTTGGAGTAAAATACATTTCACAAAAACCCTGAACCATATTTCTCAATAGATTTAAATTTTCATTAAAAACAGATTAAAAATTCTAATTTTTTACATCCTGCATTTCGAAACCGTATTTTTTTAAATAATTATTGTCATGCTGGAAATTTCAAACCTTATTTACTTCAGCAACTTGTAAAAAGCACAGCCTTTTTAATATTAACATTTCTTAAAATCGATATTACGCGATAACGATGACTTTCTATCAATATCACAGAAGGATACATTTATTACGTATATAATTTGTGAGATTTTACATCTCCGAATTGAAACACACGCAAAAAATGTGCATAAAAAAGTTAGGGTAGCATTTCACGCCTGTATGCCCCTTTAATTTACCCGCCTCTGAGATTTATTTTTTCATAATGTTAACGACAAGTTGAATCTGCTGTTTGAGTTTGATCCTTAAAACTGAATCAGGTAATAACCGGAAGTCCTATCTATAACGCCAAATTTCGTTAATTTAAATATAACTTTTTGATGCATCCTTATATCCGAAATTTAAAATTAAATGACTAAAATAATATTATTTTAGTCATTTAAAATTATTGTCTAAAACATTTAATAAACCAGCCCTGTATATTTATACTATTATAGTAATTTCTTTTATTTTCGTCCATACACATTAATCTTTGCGTAGATAGGTATACGTATACCATATAATTTTAAACAAAAAACACTGCTGCACAGTAGGACATATATGATACCTATAATATAAAAACAAACTCCCACCTCGTAGGGGAAAGTATACTCGTCCTTGTCTAACATTGCCCATATGATTATTTTATTTCAACACAATACATATAACGCCATCTACAATTTCCATGGTTGCATGTTTTTCTAATAGATGTAGCTCGTGTCGAGACAGTTTCAATTTTTGTTTTATTTCCCATATACGCTGACTATCTATTGTGTAGATTAATCTTTGATTATGGCAACGTTTTAAAATTGGTTTCATATTATACAGGGTGTCCCAAATAACCTAAAAGTATCAAAGTTGTGTTTTCTCAAATGGAATCTCCTGTATATTATTGCACTTTTAGGTCTTCTGATCAAATTAGGTGTATATTTCATTAAGGTTTATAATACCTAAACCTTAAGATTTTTTAAATAAATTGAATTTTCTCAAAATCTAACCTAATTTTCATCTTTCAAATACTTAGGAAGTATTTAAGTCATGTTGACGAAATTAACTCTAAAGTGTTATAATAGATCATATTTGATATTACAATTGCAATATACTTGCAATCTTATACAGGGTCCAAAAATTAACACTACTCAAATAAGAACTTTAAGTTGCTATAACATCATTAATTTAAATGGAACGTCATATTTCTGAACTTACCTAGCAATGTACTTACTGATTACCTGTCGAATGGTATTAGGCTGTACTATAGCTAAGTCTGCGCATTTTGACAGAAATCGCCAAATAATTGTTTTGTACACCATTTGGTGTTTTTTAAATAAACGTTTTAATGTATCTAGTAGCCTATGGAATCAGAAATGTCAAATTAATGGTAATAAAATAGCACAGATGAATCTCTAACAAAATATTCATGAGATCTGTTCGAAATGTTGACCATCCATTTCCAGACACTTCGATATTCTTTTTTGAAAACTACGGCTAACTCTGGTCAACATTTGTGCGGTAACAGTTTGAAAAGCACCTCATATGCGTATTTTCATATCGCGTGGTGTTGTTGGAGACGCCTTGTAGACAATTCCTTTCACGTATCCACATGAAAAGAAATCCGGAGCACTTAAATCCATTTCTTAAAATCCACCTGTTCTGAAAATTGGTATCCAAAAATCTCGTGATGAGAATGAGGTGGAGCTCCATCTTATTGAAACCATATGGTTGTTCTCCTGTTAAAGGAATTTTTTCTAATATTACACGAAGTTGGTGTAGACGAAAATCGAGAAACATCATACAATTTAATCATCCCTCAACAAAATTGGAGTCCTATTAAATATGGGTCCAATGTTCCACCCTACACATTAATAGACCACCTATTTTGATTGCTGATAATTCTATATTCATGCGGATTTGAGTCAGAATAATAATGGAGTTGTGAGACCATTGTTGTGAAATGTACATTCGTCACTAAATAACACATTATCAAAAAATATTTCATGTGCTGCCACTTTATCTAACACCCAAATGCAAAATTCAATTCTATTGTCAAAATCATTTCCAGAAAGCTTTGACAAAGCTGAATTTTAAAAGCATGAAATCTATGTTTTGTAAGCACTCGTGAAATATTTGCCTGACTAATATTGGTGTTTTCGGATATCTGATTTTGACTAATATTAGGATTTTCGATAACTGAACCGACTATAGCAAAAATAGTTTCTTCATTTTAGGAGACAGTTTTTCTTGTAACGTATTTCTTATAGCTAACACTTCCAGTTTCCTTAAAATGATTTTATTGTCTCTCAAAATCAGCTGGTCTTGGATGATTTAAAGAATTTTGATGACATTCTCCAAGGATCAATATCATAATCAACGTTCTTCTTTTAAGTAAATAATTTTCATTTTAACAAAGCAACAACAAAACTAACAATATTGTAAATCAATAACCCTAGTAATGGATGAACAGCAATTTAAATTGATAGATAAAATAATTTATTTGACATTTCTGATTCCATAGGCTACTGAATACATTAAAACGTTTATTTGAAAAACACCAAATTGGTGTACAAAACAATTATTTGGCGTTTTATGCCAAAACGCGGAGACTTAGCTATAGATCTAATACCATTCGACAGGTAATTAGTAAGTACATCGCTAGGTAAGTTCAGAAATATGACGTTCCGTTTAAATTAATGAGGTTATAGCAACTTAAAGTTCTTATTTGAGTAGTTTTAATTTTTGGACATCCTGTATAAGATTCCAAATTTACTACAATTGGAATACCAAACATGATCTATTATAACACTTTAGAGTTAATTGGGTCAACATGACTTAAATATTTCCTAAGTATTTGAAAGATGAAAATTATGTTAAATTTGGACAAAATCAATTTATTTAAAAAACGTTAAGGTTTAGGTATTATAAACCTTAATGAAACTGACTCTTAATTTGATCAGAGGATCTAAAAGTGCAATAATATACAGGATATTCCATTTAAAAAAACATAATTTTTATACTTTTAGGTTACTTGGGCCACCCTGTATAATATGAAACCAATTTTAAAAAGTAGCCATAGTAGATGCCCACACGTCCAACAAATGAAACTTTTTGAAAGTCAAGTAGTTTGGCCACAATATTCCGCGTCATAAAGCGTGAACAAATATAATATAATATGCCATATGTTAAGAGTAATACCCAAAGACCTTAGTATAAGGTCTTTGGTAATACTTGACACGAAGCGTTTTGGATTCAATCGGAGAGAACATTTTTCTTTCATACTTTTAAATAATCAACCCTTTCATTTTTTTAGAGGTTTTTCTAGAACACCTTATTCATGTTTCATGAAACAACTAATTTCTAATAATTATCAAATTTTACTTAGGAATAATTATAGGTACTTATATTAAGTAGGTAAGTATTTAAGAATAATTATTACAAAGTTCCTCGTAAAAAAATAATAAGCATACATTTATTCGAGATAACGAAGTTAGAAAAATGTTATTAGTAAAATTATTGATTCGTGATCAACATGTTTATTACTAAGATTATTTCTAGACGAAATAAATACTAAAATTATTCTAAAAGAAGTAGGTAGTAATTTGGATTTTTGCTAATTAACCGCTCTAAAGTTCACAGGAAATATTATTATGATAATAATTTATTTTTCAATATACTGAGGTTATATAAAGTGACTTTCAACGGAAATGATTTAAAATTACGTTATTTTTTCCGATTAAAGCCGACTATATCTTGAATGGAGAGTACAAGTACGGGTTTCAGAGATCATGGTCTCGGGTATCAAACTAAAGACCGAGTCATACCTTTCGCGACCGTCTCCAAAAATATTTGTTGTGTAGTTGACAGCCAAACTCGTAAATAATGTGGTATATACCACACACGGTGAAAGTATAGTGGTTGACAGACAAACTCTCGGAATTTAAGTCTTGTTTTGTTAAACAAGCCCGCTTAAGGGAGTATTGGCGCGTCTATGTGTTCGTAGTTGTGCTTTATGGGGTCAGTGACCTCCCAGGCAGTCGATATACTGAATTGTTGTTCGCTCGGCGTACTACTAACGAAGACTAGATGTCGCCAAACACATCCTTTTACAAAATTATAAAGTCCAATGGCGTTAGGGGCAACAATAATATACAGGATATTCCATTTAAAAAAACATAATTTTTATACTTTTAGGTTACTTGGGCCACCCTGTATAATATGAAACCAATTTTAAAAAGTAGCCATAGTAGATGCCCACACGTCCAACAAATGAAACTTTTTGAAAGTCAAGTAGTTTGGCCACAATATTCCGCGTCATAAAGCGTGAACAAATATAATATAATATGCCATATGTTAAGAGTAATACCCAAAGACCTTAGTATAAGGTCTTTGGTAATACTTGACACGAAGCGTTTTGGATTCAATCGGAGAGAACATTTTTCTTTCATACTTTTATATAATCAACCCTTTCATTTTTTTAGAGGTTTTTCTAGAACACCTTATTCATGTTTCATGAAACAACTAATTTCTAATAATTATCAAATTTTACTTAGGAATAATTATAGGTACTTATACTAAGTAGGTAAGTATTTAAGAATAATTATTACAAAGTTCCTCGTAAAAAAATAATAAGCATACATTTATTCGAGATAACGAAGTTAGAAAAATGTTATTAGTAAAATTATTGATTCGTGATCAACATGTTTATTACTAAGATTATTTCTAGACGAAATAAATACTAAAATTATTCTAAAAGAAGTAGGTAGTAATTTGGATTTTTGCTAATTAACCGCTCTAAAGTTCACAGGAAATATTATTATGATAATAATTTATTTTTCAATATACTGAGGTTATATAAAGTGACTTTCAACGGAAATGATTTAAAATTACGTTATTTTTTCCGATTAAAGCCGACTATATCTTGAATGGAGAGTACAAGTACGGGTTTCAGAGATCATGGTCTCGGGTATCAAACTAAAGACCGAGTCATACCTTTCGCGACCGTCTCCAAAAATATTTGTTGTGTAGTTGACAGCCAAACTCGTAAATAATGTGGTATATACCACACACGGTGAAAGTATAGTGGTTGACAGACAAACTCTCGGAATTTAAGTCTTGTTTTGTTAAACAAGCCCGCTTAAGGGAGTATTGGCGCGTCTATGTGTTCGTAGTTGTGCTTTATGGGGTCAGTGACCTCCCAGGCAGTCGATATACTGAATTGTTGTTCGCTCGGCGTACTACTAACGAAGACTAGATGTCGCCAAACACATCCTTTTACAAAATTATAAAGTCCAATGGCGTTAGGGGCAACTTAATAAAAATATTATGACAAAAACAATGTACGCCACTGTAATTTAATTTCTATATTGTCTTGGGATTAATCTAAACTAAAATATTCAGGTGGCCCCACATAAAAAAGTCCAGTGGGTCTAGATCCGCGGATCGTGCAGGCCGATTGTGAGGTCCACTTTGGTCAATCCAGCGATTTCCGTAGTTCTGTTGAAAACTCACGAGCAACCCGACTAAAATGCGCTGAGGCACCATCGTGCTTAAACGACATTGCATTTCAAATTGCCAATGGTTAGTTTCGCAGAAATCCAGGAAGCGTGTGTTCTAGAAAGTCGCGATATATCTTTCCGGTAAACTTTCTTGGTAAAAATATGGGTATAATTAAGGAGGCACCCACAATTCCATTCCAAACGTTCAACGAGCACTGATGTTGAAAATTATCTTAAAATATCGCATGCAGATTTTCATCACACCATAAATGGCTGTTATGAAAATTCCTTATTGCATTTCTTGAAAAGCTCGCTCCATCAGTAAACAAAACCAACATCAGTACTTGAGGAATTTCAACAATTTTGTGCAAACGCCATTGACAGAATGCCATATGTGTAGAAAAATCAGCAGGAATAAGTGCTGCAACGCGTTGGATGTGGTATGGATATAACAAATTATCCTTAAGAATACGCCAAACAGTACTATTACCTATATTCAAAACCTCAGCAGGTTTCAACCATCCGCACATCCTCTTCCAGTTCTACCAGTTGATATCCAAGTTGGAATATGCCGCAGTTATCTGATGTCCGATTTATCAAGTCCATATCAATAATCTTGAACATGTGCAGTGAAAAGTTTTAAGACATCATAAAAACAAAATGTTGACCTCAATATCTGTTAATTTGATTACATTGTAAATAGATTGGAGCTCTGGATATTTGAATATTTATTTACACAAACCAAATGCATCAATCAATTTTCAAAATTAACAATTTGTATATAAACAATAAACATCTTTGTTTAACTAATTGTGCGATAACATAACAAAAAACTTTAATCATGTTTTAGTTTTTCTGACTCAACTTCAAAAATACAGCAAAGAACATGGAGAAACATTTGTAATACATGATGGAACATTTAGCGTGGCTGTTATAACAATGAATCATGAATTCATGGAACGAATATTGGGTTCAACTCATTTCATAAAAAAGGCAGATCAGTATGATTATTTTCGTAATTGGCTTGGCACTGGCCTACTTACAAGCTCAGGTAGTAATAATAATAATTTATTTGAGAGTGGTTATAGGAATGCTAAACAAGATTAGCGTCTCGTCTACAAGAGGATGAAATGCAAGTTTCAGCCGGAAACAAAGATGGCGCCAACCTGTCTAATTTTTATCCTACCCCGCTTTGCATCTATGCCAATTTTTGTCGATTGCTTTGTAAGGAGGGGTTTATACAACATAAGCATTAACTATAAAATTAATTTGTGTCCGTAAATGTCTGAAAATGTTCATTCCACCGGGAACCAATTGACGTGCACTCCCTTAGAAGACGAGAGCCATGCCTGGTTTGCAGTGGGTTTAGACTCTGTGCAGAGGGGCCGTAAATGGTCTTACTGGCATGGAGGAAGGCTCTGGTTTTGTTGCTGTCAGCTAGTTGTTGCATTTTGATCGATTTAGCCGTCCACCACTGAATCTTCAGTACCATAGTCGTTGCCCACCTACAATATCGGCCTACATTTAAGCACAGCGAGATATACACCAGCAGATATATGTAAACCGTACCACCTACATACACAAAATAATGTATATTCCACCATAAAGGCCTAAAAAATCCAGTCCGCCATTGTGTTAAAATAAGGCATTGTCTAGAATTCCTAGGAAATGGGTTACATACATTGTTAAAACTTATATATTGCACACATTACCTAGGAAATGTATAGAATTCCTAGGCATTGAATACAATTCCTAAATGCTACTAGGAAATGTATAAATGGATATAGCGAAATGAAATTAACACTCGAATATGAATATTTTCAAGTTGAATACGTATACACAATTTTTGTTTCTAAACTAGGTGAGATTCAAATCCTATCAAGTAAAATAAAATCAAAATAATTTACTTATAACGCTCTTGAATAAAAAACAAATAATATTTTTGATTAAAGCCATTAAAAATAAAATCAAAATAAAAGATAATATTTAAATGCAAGAACCTATTTATTTTTGCACCGTAAACTGGAGTGATACTTGGAGGAACACAACATTTTACTTTTTAAGCACAAACATCTTGATGATCCACGACTTCCTGTTTTGCAAAGACACTTTTTGAATCCTTGCCTGGTTCCAGTTGACTGTAGATTCGCAATGCGGCCTAATGAAATTCCGGTACTAGGTACATCTTTAATATCCAACAGAACTCAGACCTGGAATACATCTGTTGAATAATTGCTCTACCTATTTGGTAGAGATCGTCTTCAGTTTTCCGCAAAACCACACCTATCACATTACGTCCTTTATCGACCTCTGGAATGGAAACTCTTATAGAAGGACGAAATTTCTTATCATTTTTTCAACATTTTTTCTGCTTGTTGTTGTAGGTTTTTTTTGCAGTGTTACGATTTTTTATAGTCCCGATATTTTTAAAACATAATGGGCACAAAATATTAGACCCATTTCCTTCATCGGCCAATTCTTCTGCAACAGCACAAATTGGATAGATGTAATACCCGAATTCTCTACAAGTATGAACTCCAGTAGTTTTTTCTGAACAAACGTTACATTTATTATATTGTGTACCAGCTAGAGGTTCTGCACAGGTTTCACATTGTTCGAAATTATTCTTTGAGACTGAACTAGGCTCGGCATTCACGTCTGTATTTTCTGTGTTACGGTCAATGTCGCCCAAAATTCTCTCTAAATCTTCTTCAGATTCAATGCTTTGTGTGAAATCATTTGGCAATGATGGACCCACTATAACTTTACATCCATATAGGGCTCCTCTATCGCACTCTCTTACACCGTTGTGAATTACGATAGTAGAAATTTAACACATTGTCTAAGGCTGTTTAGGAAATGTATGTAATTCCTAGGAAATTTGTATAAAACAACTTATTTCACACATTTCCTGACGACCACAGGCATTGTATACATTTCCTAGGCATTCTATACAATGCCGTATTTCATACATTTCCGATAACATATACCTACACAAAACGCTAGCAGGAGACCATTTATCCTTTTGCTAGCATCGCTTCAAACGGTGGTCTCCAAGCGTTCTGTCGTCGATATCTAATGCCAAATAATGAAAAACTATAAAATGAATTTGTGTCCGTAAATATAATTTTCTGGCATAGCGGACCTAGGTTTTTGTTTATTGTAGATGTAGATGGTACGGTTTGCATATATCTGCTGGTGTATATCCCGCTGTGCTTAAATGAAGGCCGATATTGTAGATTGGCAATGACTAAGGTACTCTGACGAGCAAATAATAAGAGTGAAACGTATTCGTCAGTATCTGTCGAACCATGTATCGGTCTGGTTCTACGGAATTAGACTGCGATGCAGGTAAAATCAGCAATTTTGTCCGCTATGCCATAACATTATTTTTCTTTTATATAATTATAGGGATCTTTTATACAAGAATCATAACTTTAATTATAGCCACAAGCGTAATTAACAAATTAAAATCTCTTATCATATACAAAATTCGGGTTAAAAAATTCAGCTCTGGTCTGTTTAAAAGTCAAAATTTGATAGATATGCTTATAATACAGAAACAGCGTATTAAATCCTCATACACAACCAAGTTTCTTCTTTTTAGATAAGGTGTAATGTGGATAATTTAAAAAAAAGTATTGTATAAGGCTACCACCTTTACCTTCTCCTTTGAGATAATAATAAGACCATATAAATGTCGTATCGGCATCCCTGTAATCTGCTGTACTTGTCGATTCAGTTTCTGGATACCCTGTATGTGAAAATTGGAAAATCAGAGCATGCAGTTAGCAAATAATACTTTTATTTAAAACGCCTAAGCCAACTTTAGAGGAACGATAAATGAACTTAACATTAAAGACTCTACTTCATGATATTCAATTGTCAAACTGTGAGTTTCGGAGTTTAAAGTACATCCCATTGCGGTCACAAAAGCAGTAGAGGAGGACCGCAGATTGAAACTAAGTGAGTGGGGAAAACAATTCTACTGGGATATTCACTTAACGTATAAGAAATAGTTTACTACAATACTTGTACATGGAGAAGTTCTGTGCTAGCGCTCGATCAAAGATTGTATTCAAGAACTTTTTCAAGCGCGAATGTAACACTCTGCAAGCTAAATCCCAGCCAATTTTTGCGTAGCTGCGGAGGAAACGGTTGTTCACCATTAAACTCCTGACACTAAACAACAGTTACATCAATGTATTCGACCAGGAGAAGGAGGCTCAATGAGGGGAAACAATTTTTTTTAGAAAATAAGGTTCTAGTGACTGTTGTGTGGGACTTGAATATAATTATATTGTTGTCTTTGATTGTTTTTAGATAGGCTAAAATCACCGAACTGAATTACGAATAATTTTATATTTACCAGTTTTAGGCTCCTATCAGGGACTGTCATTTCCTAACTATACTCACTGGACGAGCACTCCAATTTTTACTCACAAACATATCAATTCCACAAATTTGTTTATACTTATATGGTTTTGCCGAATACTAAATGTCCTGACAAAGCCTCCGTACGACCATACTCATTGCCTATTTTTCTGACCTTATCTTGCAATCATTTTTCAATATTTCCCAGCAGCGATACATTTCGTATGATTATAAACCAACTCAACATATATAGCTTAGATTTAGTACAGTTTTATATTTTTTTTTGAAAGGAAATGGCGTGTAGTTTTGGTTTGATAATTAATAAAACTATTACTACATTGCCATTCTCTTTAGGGATAATGAAAGCATTTCATAAGACTTTTTTTATTTTTGGTTTTGGAGCCAGATGTAGACTATATAGTTGGGTGCGAAATTTTAAGTCGATTACATAACCCTTCTGAGTTGGAGCAACATCCTGAGCTTGTTCAGATCCTTCTACTGCTATTACCATAAAACATTGTCCCTAGATTGAAACACTTTTTACAATTAGTAATGACCAACAATTTTTAGGTAAAAAATGGAAAGATAGACGACGCATTATTACACCATCATTCCATTTTTCAATATTGACGGATTTTATTGATATTTTTGATAGAGTGAGTGATATTTTAGTCGAACAACTTAACCAGAGAACTAAAGAAGAGAGTGTTGACATTTATCCGTTGATCACTTTATGTGCTTTAGACATAATTTGTGGTAAGTACAATTCAATGGAAAAATAAAAACTTGAAGAAAAAGTCCATAATTGTCCGATAACAAATAATATTATCGAAATAATAATCAAGACTTCACAAAATAACACAGTTCTAGCTTTAGTTGCTTTATGTCAAGACAATATCGAAATTAAATTACGAATTGATAATTTTTAATAAGTTACCCACCTAAGGTGACTGGACTTAATAATTTTGATCCAGTTAGGGCCACATAAGCTCCCTATTTCTACCATCAAAGCTGCGAAATTTAAAAAAAAATTGGTAGGTGGATATTGGACTTAATTAAAAAAAAAAATATTAAAAAAAAGCTTTGACACCTTGAATCTTGGAAACAATGCATTTACAGACGTATGTTTATGGGATTTTTTTTCATAAAATGACCTGAAAAATCACCCCCTAAATATTTCGGTGTCTTCATGAAACGCCCTGTATATTAAGATGAGTGATGATCTCTACTACTACTCTACTAATGAGGGACGTCATGTTTCCAAAACATCTGTGTCTGCGCTAAGAAAAACGACTGTGTTGTTGTGTGCAGTCTTGACTATTATTTCGTTAATATTTGAAAAATAAAACACTCGACGCTGAACGTAAACAAATTGGAAATCAAAAAACCTAGTCATATTAAATTATGTTTTTTTTCTAACATAATTTTAGAAAATTAAATCCACAGATGTTTATAGTAATTTACTAAGAAAAATCAAAGCACGTGCTAAAAAAACTCAAAATAGTTAAAAAATTAAATTGATTTTGTGATAAATGGACAAAAATACATTTTAAATACGGAAAATTAATATTATTTACAAAAAATCCGAAATCTAAAATTATATTTCGGTACGCCAATGCCACCAAACAGTAAAGAAACCTTGTGACCTAATTTAAAGAAAAACATATCCGTTTTCGTAAATTTTTGAAAAAACAATTTTTTGCGATTTTAGTTTTTATTTATTTCTGACATTATTTGTACATATATAAAAAATTTAAAAGCATTCCCCCATTGTCACTTTCTGAGGAGAAAAAGATAGCGTCTACAAATTTTCACTGCGACCGACGTTTCGATTTTGAAAAACCATCATCAACTTCGTTTTTTTTAAATACGGCCCTGGATTTTTTATCGTTAAATTTAAAGCCATTTTTTTATTCAAAAATAGGTGATGTATCGCACGTAATGGTTTAAACAAGTTTTCAGTATTTTTAGTTATTTAAATGTATTCAAGAAAAATCTCCATAGTTTGGCACTTAACTGACGACTGAATGCAGAGTAGGTTTTGCAAAAACATTTTTTCGTCGTTACTCACAGTTATTTATTATTATTTGACAATTTATTTGTCTTAGTACATTTTATTCTGTACGCGGTTTTTTAAATTGAGTTGAAATTTTTGTGCTTTTTGAAGTTATTTAAAAAACGCCTTTCTCAGGTGAATGTTTAACGCAAAATAAGTGCCAAATTAGGGCGATTTTTTGAAAATAATTTTAGTACAATAGCTAAAAACAAAACACTGAAAACTTGTTTAAACCAATACGTGTGATATACCACCTATTTTTGAATTAAAAATGGCTTTAAATTTAACCATAAAAATTCCAGGGTCGTATTTAAAAAAATATAAAGTTGATGATGGTTTTTCAAACACGAAACGCCATCTATTTCTCCTCAAAAAGTAACAATGAGAGAGTGCTTTCATTTTTTTATGTAAAAATAATGTCAGAAATAAAAACTAAAATCGCAAAAAATCGTTCTATGAAATATTCTCGAAAACGAGTAAAATTACTTTACTTTAGCACATTTTCATGGTTGTAGTTGACATTCCGCCACAACAACTGTTACCATTATGCTTAGCAGTAATGTATAAGAACTACAGTGCTAAAAGAAATGACCAGCAGTACGGTGTGACGTAACAAATTAAGCGCGCTGTCCTATGTTGGGTCTACCTGACACATGATTTTTTTTATACTTTAAATCAAGCGTCTGTTTTCTGTTTGGTCACTATTAGCGTACCGAAAATATTTTTTAGAGAATTAAAAGATAAAAAACGTACATATTTTTTGATTGCTACAAAATCTTTGCTTAGGAAATACGTTATTATACCGGATATCCCCCGATGGATGGCGTATTAAATGTTCATGAAGAAATAAATAACGGATCATCCGAATTTTGTCAACTTAATTTATTCACAGTAAACGGCTACAGATAGGCGAAGGGACCTATAAAGGAGATTCGATCATAATAACATCGGGAATTGGAAAATTGAAACATACAATACATACGTACAAAATATACATCGTGTTCTATTGCCACCGATTTGTTATTTGTTAAAAATATTTCTTACCTGTTTTGCTCATCCTTTGCCACGGTTGCCAAAATTTTAAAATGATCCGTGATTTAGTTGTCCAGAAACGTTTAAATACTCTATCCACCGTAGCACACCCGATATATGCATAAGGAACACATCAGAGATTTTAAATTGAATATATTTCGATATACATATAATATGCATATTTTTTTTTAAACAAAATAAAATAAAAATAACAGGTTAAAAAGGATAGAATATAAATCTCTAATGTCATTGGATTCCGAAAAAATCTATCTCTCAAGAAGAGGCTACTTGCAGATTGTTGTTGTTTTTTTTAATTTTTATGGTTTATGCCTTAGAAGCTGCTATGGGAACAAAAATCAACGCTCAATTAAATAAGGAGTCCGAATACGTAAAAAGTATTAAAGTATTATGCAGAATCATAATTGAACGTACATTCTCATTGCGACATCCAATAATTTATCCATTTTCAACAAATTTTTTTCAAGAAAAATATGCGCTTAGGGTAGTTCATAAATTCGTAATGAGTGTGATAGAAAGCAGAGTAGAAATATATAAAAATTCCAATGATAGTAATGATAAAGGCAATAACGGAAAACGGAAAGCTTTTCTAGACTTGCTTTTAGAATGCACAATAGATGGAAAACCATTGACAAAACAGGACTTAATGGAAGAAGTAAATACATTCATGTTTGAGGTAATTTAGATTTAAATAAAAATTTTATTAATAACAATAAGAAACTCATGCAATCGATTTCCCAGAAAATATTGTCAAAATCCTAAACACAATTAAAAGTATATGACAAATAAACGTTGTTTCAAAATTTTACAAATGTCAGTACCTACTCAATTGTCGAATGAGAGTTTTTTTCCCTATGAGGAGAGGTTTAGTTTCTGGTTTATTTTTTATATTTTTTCAATATTTCAATTCTTCACAGAAAATTTAGGACATGCTAGGGCGTGATAAATATCCATATTTTGACATAATATATAAAATATCTCCATTTAGATCAGTGGTGTCTGAATAGTCATGCGTCGACATATTTTTTAAGAAAGATAGTCGGCCACAATTCGATTTATTAAATCTTCATGGTGTTCCACGCGAATTGTCTGAACTGGAGAAAACCCCAAATACAAAATCTAAAGGATTAAGATATGGTGAACGTGCAGGATAATGTTGAGTGCCTTTCCAACCTATCCAATGATGGGGAGCTGCTGCATCTAAGTGACGGTTAATACGAAAATGGGTTGGAACTCCAGGCCTACTTATTTGAAGAAATCTTTCAAAATCTACCAGCGGTAGCAAGGCTCGAAGCAATAATGCTCACACACGTTGAATGTGAATTGGATATTATTGTTGTTCTTTTAAATTGTCAAAAACTGTAAAGCCTAGTTTGTCGAGTAGGTACTTGTTTCAGGGGAGTTCTATTATAGTTGTGACAAAAATATACCAGTTTCCCGTAAACCTTGATGAAGGCGAGATACTAAGGTACGAGGATGAAATTCTTTCCACAAACACAAACATGCTCAATTGGGGGTCGTCCATCGTGAGGGAAATCACGTAACGATACTAAAAAAATAAATCAGTATAAAGACGACCCAGAACCCTCTGAAGCGAGTAACTCAGCTAAGCTGAAATTTAATATAAAATTACCTAACCTAACAAAAACTAATACTAAGAGACTCTGTTACTCTTCAAAGGAATGAGGTGACGGTGGGGAAATGGCAAAAGCAAAGTGAAATTAGTATATATGTAGTAGGAAACAGTGTCAACCTCGCGAAGGACCCATGCCGCTAATCGAAGCTTTTAAATGCCTCGGCGTCGCTTGCCAATCCCGTAGAAGGAGCAACACTGCCGTGTGGGAGGTGGGTTATGCAAAACTTGACCAATGCAGCGAGTCACCGTAGGCGGCTCCGTGTAAAGGAATTAGTGCCGTGTATCTTTTTATCTTTTCGCTCACAATCGCAATCGTAAATCGCTCAAAGTGGCGTAAGATTTACTCACTTTGAAGAGAAGCGGATGTAATTCAACAACATCTGGTTCTAGTGAATTAGACTGAGGCCCCTGCTAAATTAAACAAAATCCCCTGTGTAGGTAAAACCAGTCATTTTGTCCGCTACGCCACAATATTATTTTTCACTCTTATATAAAAACTCCCGCTAGGGACTTCGGGCGTATATAGTGTTGGCAATCGGGCTTGTCGTGAAACCACACATATCAATTAACACAAATTATACTTCAAATTAACGCCCGTTTTACAACTAAAAATGATATTTTTTTTAGCTTCTTAGCTTTTGTGATCCGACGACCGAAACCCGAAAAAGAATAATGTTTTTAAAATAAAATTAACTGAATTGTTTAAACAAAATAAAAAATAATTTCAGCCTTGTTGCCACACTTAATATCCCATTTATTTTTACCTTAGTGGGCCAAAACAAAAATTGTTTAAGAAATAAAGCGAATTATGTGTTTTTAATCCAATTATTATTATTATTGACGTTTCAAAAATGTGGTTGCATAGAAAATGAAAGCAGTTTTACAATGATATGTCACTCGACCCCTCTTGCCATTTAAAATCTTTTTGAAGGGGTAGTTCTGGGCGGATGAAGGAATAATTTTAAAAATATGATAAAAAGTGATTCCTCTTAAGATTAAAATTGACGTGAACTGTTTTAAAGACTATGGGGGGAGCAAATTTTAGTGGTGACACGCTGTATATCACATATATTATGATATCGAGAGCTAAAACTATATATATAATATAAGTGGAAATACTTAGTCTTTATAATATATATGAAATATTATAAGCATTAAGCATTTCCCAGATTTTGTGTGAATGTCGACCGTTTTTAAAATATTTGAAAAATATAAAAAAAAACCAAAATGCTCTCAAGTTATCTTGGAAACTAAGCTTTTTCTGGTTCAGGTTTATAGGAACTTTTTATATATAAAGCTTTTGCGGGTTCAGGTTAATAGGAACTTTTTATATATTAAAAAGCTCCCAAAATAAATAAGATTTTGCACTTATTTACTAACACGCTGTATACAATTGCCGTGATTAAAAACTAGTAACTCGACTTACAGGGTTTTTAAATTATTATCAATATTTGAAGTTTCAATAATAATTTTAAATTTGAAATATATTTAGTAAGTCAATTCAATTTCAATTCAGTTCTACCATAACACCAGAATTTCCAGCAGGTTCCATATGCTTGGATTTGTACATTATTTTTAATTTTCAAGCAATTTCTTGTTTTCTTCATATTTGCGTTGTCTATGAGGCCAACACTTGGATTTATAGCATAATGCATTAGGAATATTTATTTAGAATAATCTAGTTACTTCCTTTTTTAAAAGGAACTGCCGTCATTTAAAAAATATTTTATCTAATTACTTCAATCTACATTATTATACCACCCGATCACAGCTATTATAGTAGTCCTGTTATGACAATCACTATAATATATTTTTATTACATCTTGATTCCAGGGTCACGATACTGTATCTTCAGCTATATCTTTTACTCTTTTTTCCATTGCTACTAATTCAACAGTGCAGGTAAGTATGATAGTTACTTTCCAAGAATCTAATCAATAAGTACCTAAGTTGTTTTCAGGACAAATTATTAGCTGAACAGATAGCTATATTTGGAGAAAATTTACAGTCAGCTAAGGCTGTTTATAATGAATTACAACGAATGAAATATTTGGAATTGGTTATTAAGGAAGCATTAAGGCTATATCCATCAGTTCCATTCTTCGGAAGAAATCTTCAGAATGATATAACCCATGGTAGGTTTTAATATAAATTTCTAAGTGAACAAACAAAATCAATGATTTATTCTATTTAATTATATTTAACACAAATAACCAACACCCCAAAGCGTGGTCGTATAGATATAAATATAGGGAAATTCTCGTTTTTTGTTTGCTTAGGTGTTACTTTAGTAGATACAATAATTAGGATTATAAAAAAAATTGGGCTACAGTATGTATTGTGCATTCAGCCAACTTCTTACGAATGGTTTTTTGGATGCGAGCATCAGTCCTAGGAAAACGTAATACATGATGGTTGATTTCTATGTATGCTCTAAATCTACTTACAGTGGATCCACGTTAGTTGTAGCCTCGTCCAACAGCAATATCATGTTATTTTGGACAATGGCTCTGGCCAAACATTTCAACTGTCTCCGACCGACACTGTTTGCACCACGATCCATAACTCTATTCTCCAATCAATTTATTATATTTGCTGGATCTTTCAATTCAACAGCTACGATCGCTTTGTAAAGAACTTCGTCACTGTACTCTTCGTAGGGATCCAAATTGTAATGTAGCGTACCGGAGAACAGCCGATATAAACAGGTGGGGAATAAATACTAAACGTAACCAGAGTTGAATGCTGATTATCATCGAATGTTGAAACCATATTCTCCTTGATGTTCAAACAGAAGAACTCAACTGCGTTATTAAAAGTGGTGGATGATTTTGTGTTTGGAATGGATATATCTTTAGAGGCTTCCCTGGTCTTGCTCGATAAGAGCGCAAAGCTTGGTCAAATTCGTTCTCATTATATCAAAACCAAAAAATAACAGCTTTAAACGCGGGTTACTTACTTGTGGGATAATAGAAATATTAGATCTCAACGTTTCCCAACTTAGCTCCCTAGTATTCATACCATCAATGATAACAGCACCTTCAACGTTGCCTATAGTCTGAATAGAGCGGAGATCAACGATGATTTACCAGCTCCAGTCCTTTCCACAATACCAACCTGAAAATAAAATTCTAATAAATTACATCGGAAACACTGGGTTCGATAATCATGGTTACCTTCTCTTTCAGTTGAACAGAAATATTAAAATGTTTGTTGTTAAAATGTCAACCTCATATTGTTAAACGTTATTGCTCCCTTATCCGACCATTGTTTTGGTGGCGTTTTCGCTGTTTCCGGTTCTTTTTCTCTTGACAGTCCCAGTTTGCAGTCTACACAGCTGCTGGGACGAAGATCGTATCCACATCAGTCATGGAGCTTAAATACGCGGATGACAATGTTGTCATAGCTGATACAGAAAACGACCTGCAATATATACAAAATGCATTTAACAGCGTGTACAGTAGTATCAGGCTTGAACTGAATATAAAAAAAACACAGATTCTCTACCAGCCTTCAAGAAACACTGTGGTTGCCTCACCACATATTCGAGTTAACGAAGACAGAACGTCGATAATTTCTTTTACCTTCGCAGCATTGTCGCGGCGGACGCAAATATCGATGACGAAATTCAGCATCGTATAAGATGGGCAAGCACATCTTTTGGCCGTCTGAGGACGAGAGTCTTCGATCATAACAGCGACGTTCCAAGTTACGGGTCTATAATGCTATTCTAGTTCCTACCCTTACGTATAGCTGTGACTCTTGGCCCACTTATCGGAGGCGTTTAAAAACCCTAGAGAAGTATCATCAACGACGTCTTAGAAGAATACTTCGAATTAATGGGCAGAACCGATGAACAAACATCAGCGTTTTGGGGGAAGCTGAAACAACTATCCTTGAGGCGATTGTTGTCAGGTACCAGCTACAATGGACTGGCCACGTAATCCGCATCCCAACGGAAGGCATTCCAAGAGAAACCTTTAATAACAGCTTAAGGTCGGCTCACGAAATCAGGTAAAAGGCTTAGATATGAGGAACAACAGGGAGCAGATCGCGAATGACTAATCGAGATGAAGGCGTACCATTTACGAGGGCGATCAAGTTTTTGAGGAGCAGCGTAGACGACCTGGGGATGCGAAAAGACAGCATCGATGGGGAAGCGCACCTACAACAGCCGGTAGATGGTGGTGAGTAGGTGGGTCAATTTTGTGACAAAATTTGCGGCTCGAGGATCGGTCTGCTTAGCCATCTTAGGATTCACAACAGAAATCCCTGAGTTGGAGTAATTGATACTCATTAGCGAGTGAATGCTGATGATGATCAATATAACACTATTTCCCACCGGCATCAACCTACAAATTACAGGAAATTGATAGAGTCATAAAAAATAGCATACTTGCAAATCCGAGCAGATAATATACAAAACTTACAAAAAATAAAAACAAAATATAAAAGGAGGAATAAAAAGAGAGGACCTAAAGTTCTCAAGCTCTATTTGTTCCTCACGCTTGAGAAGAAAACTTGGAAAACAAAACATAATGATTCAAAAGTCTTCTATAAGTCTGTATAGATCACGTCCAAATTGACTGAAGTTATCAATAGAAACAAAATTCGTGAATGAACCTAGTTTGTTGCACATTGTTTTATCGGAGTCGTTTAGGCGGTTCGACCTCCCCTCACTTCGACCTGCAGAAGATCTATTGTGAATGAACCTAAGTCAACGTTGTGTTTTCGGGTAAGTGCAATAAAGCATGACCATTTATTGCCATTGTTTGTAAATCAAAACGTGTTCACAACTGGGAAACAAGCGAACTAGGAAACAGCGCGAATTGTCATGCTTGCAGTAAGTGAATTATTCAGTAGTTAATATTTCTCGAGTACCCACCCTTAAGTAATGTATGATTCCCTGCAGTAGGCTTTTATAGTGTAAATAGAAAATTGATACTATTTCTGTAACTTTAATTAAACATTTATGAAAAATGCTACTACATTTTTAATACGAAATTATTCCAGATGGGATACTGTTTCCAAAAGGCCTTAACGTGATGATAATACCATATCTCGCCCACCGCAATCCAAAGTTTTTTCCAAACCCCGAAAAATTCATACCGGAACGATTTGAAACCATGGATGGGACAAATCCTTATGCATACGTACCATTTAGCGCGGGTCCAAGAAATTGTATAGGTAATCGAAAATAGTTATTGTTTATTTATTATAAACTATCCGTAAAATAATAAAGATAATACGCCAATTTACGAGGCAAACAGATACAGGTAAACGACCTTTCAACCATGTATAACACGCGTATCTTCGCATGAAGTAAAACGTAAATTTATTAAAAAACAGTGTTTACTTACAAATACCGTAAATAACTCGCGTTTCAGTTGTAACATTATATAATTATTGCCCCCAACCTGAACTCAAATTTTGATGCAATAAAGTACTTAATTTTAATGCACCACCTTGTATCAATGTATTTGTATTAATTAAAATGTATTGTTGTTTAAGGACAAAAGTTTGCTATGCTTGAAATGAAAAGTACTATTTCGAAGATAATTCGGAATTTCCATTTGATGCCTTCAAACCCACCTCATCAAATGAAGTTAGCAGCTGAATCCATATTAGTGTCAAAAAATGGTGTACGAATACAGCTCTCTAGAAGATAAAGAAAGTGCTATGGTTAGTTTTATAAATATATTTCATATAAAATACTTAAGGTTTTATTTAAACATGTTTATCTAAAATTATATGAATATAATTGTAACAAAAAGTAGACATTAAATAATATGTATAGAGAAAACCAACAAAATATAAATAAATAAATAAAGTCTTTATTGCAAAACATAAACATTATACAAAAGGCGAAGTTGAAGTCATAAGACTTCCTTACTTAACCCTTAACTAAACAAACATTTTTAAATAAAAAGTTATGCACAATACCAAAATTAAACCCGAAAACTACAAATGTAAAAAACAATTCGCAACTTATTCTAAACAAAATTTTCAATAATTCTATACACAGCGCACTTGAATATAATTCTCATCAGTAACTTTATTTCCTGCGGTAGCTTGTTGTAGAGATGACAGACATTAAATGCAAATGATCGTTCGAACATAGCCGTTAATATATACTTATGCCTAATATCAACTTTATGAGCAAATTCACGATACTCAATTTTGGAATATAAATAACTAGGAGCTTGATTTATTATAATTTTATTAAAAAAGACAACAGAGTGCAATGCTCGGCGCTCACTCATCGTGAGCCCACTGATTTCTCGTAACTTAGTAGTAACTCTCCGCTCTCCCGTCTAATTCCACCTATAAGGCGCACGCAAGAGTTCTGCATTAACTGTACTCTATTTTGGTTTACTCGAGTCAAACAAGGACCGTAAACAACGTCTGCGAAATTAAAATGTAACAGAACCAATGAATCACATAAACGTTTTTTTGTGTTTTCATTTAAGATTCTCCTACTGCCATATATCATCTTCAGATTTATAAAAGCTCGTTTAATACAGTGACTCACATGTTGAGTAAACCTTAAATCTGTGTCTAGAATAAGACCCATATTTCTTGACGAATCCTTGCAGGTAAGGGGCACATTACCAACATTCAATGAAATTAAATTTGCATAGTGATTTGTATCAACATTTCAACCAAAACATAATAACTCGGACTTCAACGGATTGCTCTCAAGACAATGAGCATTAGAATATTTAACAAGTGTCTCCAGGTCCTTATTTATGTTGTCCACGTTTAGTTGTATTTCTTCAGGTCTGAAGGACTTATATATTTGTGTGTCATGAGTCATGAGCATAGATATGTGCGTCGCAGTGTTTAAGTTTTTCTGTAAGCTGAGATTAGTACAAGCAAAATAAAACTGGACCTAAAATAGATCATTGAGGTACACCATTAACAACGTTTCTCGGTGTAGAAAGTAAATTTTCAATCTTGACTATTTGACTCCTGTTACTTAATAAACTAGCAATAAAATTTGTGGCTGAGTTAGAAAATCCCAAATATCCGAGCATTTCCAACAGCAACTCGCGTGATTAAGTTTGTCGAATGCCTTGGTGTAATCCAACAGTATCAGTGCAGTCATTTTGCCACTATCAGCAGAAACAAATATGTCGTCGGTAACTTTTCAAAGCGCTGTAGCACAGCTGTGATTTTTCCTAAATCCAGAATGTGTATCAGGCAAAATAGTAAATTCTGTTACATATGTTTTGATCTTATTATCGAGAATTTTTTCTAATATCTTGCTAAGGACACTCAGTATACTGATAGGGCGAAGATCTTTAAATTCTTCTGGAGAGTTATTTATAGGGATTGGAGTTATGTAGCTCACTTTCCAGGATGGCAATAAATGGATAACAACGACGCAGCATATCCATCAATGCCTACAGCTTTCGTTTTTACAGAGTGTAAAGCACTACAGATTTCGTCAATATCTACTATATGAAACACAAAGTTTCTTTCCCTTCTAGCACCATCAACTCTATAATACTGCAACAGATCCGAGTCCGGCGGCATGCTCGGCATATTAGTAAAGTAATCATTGATTTTTTCTCTCTTTAAGATGATTAGGTATATTTGTTTCCCTTTTTTTGTAAATTATATGTCTAAGTCCCTTAAAAGTTCCCAATTTTATAATTTTTTAAATATAAATATATATTTATTATAAAGGGTGATTCAAAAACAAGGGACAATATTTAAGGGCATGATTTCTCATTTTATGAAAAAAGTTCACATAAACATACGCATTAGTTCTAACTTCTAACGTTTATTTTTAAAATATGAAATATGAAAAAATTTTAAACGTTAGAACTGACTAGCTAAGAATTTACATTAAATATCTGTATTTTTCATCTCTGTTAACACCATTTATTATATATTTATACACAATACTTTAAAAAGAGAAGAAAGCTTGAAAAAGAGGAAATTAAACCTCGAAACCTTGCTGACTTTTACATAAAGTGTTGTAACTTTATTTCGTGCTTTTACCCACGAGCTCCACAGTGAAATATATATCTACAGGACAAGAAATATTTTAAAAAATATAGAAAGAACATTCAGATAGTTTAAATAAGTGGATCGTGATTTATAACCAATGAATGAGAGAATTTGCACAATTAACAAAATAATTTAATTAATTTTGGATTAACTAACCCGAAATGGCAAGAACATTACAATATTATAAACTCATATTACTGAATTAAACTGAGTAAGCACTGAAATATTCAGAACAACAACAATGGCAACGTGGCCTTTGTTGTTGTAGTTGGGTTTTTGTAAAGCTAATAAGTATTTTGAGTATTATACCCGTTTTTAGGAAGTTTTAAACATCGCTATTTTGTGTAGCATATACTTAAACAGTGCCGTTTTGCGCCTAAACTGTTGTTTTCACTTGAAACCCACTGGGAGGGTTGTTATTTGCGGAAGTTTGTTCATTCATAAACGAATTGCTGTTTTTTGCGAGTGTTTTGATAGTTGTGATAGTACCTATACCTATAGTGCTGATAAACTTGCGTTCTCTTTCGGTGTTGCCACACTGACTTTTTAATATTGTGATACCAATATGACTTCAGTGACGCAGTGCAGGATTTGTGAAAAGAATATTAGCAAAAACAAAATAAAGCTACAGTGCTGCAAGTGCGTTGGTTTTTTTCACAATGACTGCGGCGGATTAACTGACGCGCAAGCAAAACTTATAATAAGTGAAAGAGTTTCTTGGAAGTGTGATCGCTGCAAATCGGAGGACAGATTGTCACAGAGGTTTTCGTCATCATATCGAGAGGACGATAACACTGAATTGAAAAGAATGATTAGAGAGCTGCAGATGGATATGCGTGATCTGAAAAAAACAGTCGAATTCATAAGCGACAGGTACGAGGAAGAGCGACAGCGCTCAAAGATCATGTCTGATGCGATTTCCGATTTAAACAGGGAGAATAATATCTTGAAGCAAGAAATTAAGACGCTAAAGGCGGCGAACAGCGATCGTGAGAATGAGCAGATTAAGAATAATATCTGTTTTACTGGGTTGGTCATGAATGAGGGAGAAAAATCCGCTACAAATGATCGGCTTTCGAAAGTTTTCCAACATTTGAAGGTCGGCGTAACTCCGGAAGATGTGGAGAGAGTGCGTCATGTACATACTAAGGCGGGTATGAAAGTGATTGTAAGTTTAAGATCTTTAAATAAGAAGGAAGAAGTACTTAGGGCACGGGCAAAAGTAGGAAGAATAACATCCAGGAGCTGCAACATTGGGGATGCCGCCACAACAATATATGTGAACGAGGAGATGAGCAAGGCATCGTATACCTTGTTTAAAAAGGCCAAATGTTTGAAGAATGCTGGATTTAAGTATATCTGGTATAAGAACGGGAAGATTTTGGTTCGAAAGGGAGACGGCGATCCGGTGATGGTTATCAAGAATGAAAGTATGGTGGAAGAACTTGCAAGTGATAATGTACAAGTAGAATAAACATGCGATTTAATTTATCACTTTCAATATTTAGTACTTTGTTTGAATTGTTATTCGTTATAATTTAACTTCTCTAATGGCAAATAATATTGGTAAAAACCTTAGGGTTGCACATGTGAACATACGTTCTCTTCTACCTAGTATAGATAATATAATGAATTTATTGCAGAGCTTAAATTTGGATATTTTGGGTGTGACAGAGACATGGCTAACAAGCAATATATTAAACGATCAGGTTGGAATAGGGGGATACAATTTTTATAGATTGGACCGAGGTGCTCGTGGGGGTGGTGTCGGGGTCTTTGTCAGGCAGAATTTAAGGGTAAGTGCGCTTGAAAATGAAGTACAGGCAGACTGTTTGGAACAGATTTGGCTGTCAATAAGGATTGATAAAACATCATTGGGCCTTGGAGTATTGTATCGTCCCCCGTCGAGGAGTGTCTTAGTTGCTTTAAATAGCCTTGAATCGTCAATTATGAATGTCCTTCCGCTGGTGGACGATGTTTTGCTCCTGGGTGATCTGAATATTAACTTATTAACAAATAATAATGCTACTCAGATGTTTGACAATTTTCTTACTCTATTTGGCTTACATCAGGTTGTGACGGAGCCCACAAGAATATGTCCACAGTCTAGCAGTTTACTTGATATTGTAGCTGTGACAAGCAGGGACTTGCTCTTGGGTGAGGTGCGCCATGTAGGCATGCATGATATTACCGACCATCAATTAATTTTATGTGAACTCAAATTAGTGCACGTCAGGGCTGAATCTAAATATATTCAATATAGGGATTTTAGGCATGTAGATATGGTGCGCTTTCGCTCTGACTTGCAAAACTGCAATTGGTTTGAAGTTTTTAATGTTAATAGCATCGACGATAAAGTTGACTTGTTGACGACAAATGTGTTGTCGCTCTTTGACTCTCATGCCCCTTTGCGTGTGGCTCGCGTTACTAAACCTAAGTCACCCTGGTTTACTGATGTTCTGAGAATCATGAAACGTGAGCGAAATAAATTGTTTTCGAAGTACAAAAGAACTAGGGATCCGAGGGATTGGGGAGCATATAAAGAAATGCGCAACCTCTTTACTACGGCTGTAAGAGCAGAAAAAAAGGCATATATTGAATTTATAAATAGAACAAAAAAAAGTAGGGATGTATGGGTGGCTCTGGATCAATTAAATGTTTACAAAAGTAAAAGAAAAACTATTAATGACTTACCTGAGAATCTTAAAGATGCGAATAAGATTAATGATTATTTTATAGATTCAGTTTTGAATATGGCTCCCCCTGTTCAAGATGCAACTGCGGATTTTTATATGGACAATATCAGATGTGAAGCTACTTTTCACCTATCTTTTGTGACCGATGATGATGTTCTCTCGAGTATGGCTGAGTTGAGGTCTGGGGCTGCTGGTGCGGACGATCTCATGCTTGATATGATTAAGATATGTCATCCCACAATTACACCCCTAATGACACACATCTTCAATGAATGTATTAGTCAAAGTTACTTCCCTATTAAGTGGAAAAATGCCGTAGTATTACCAAGACCCAAGACAACTATTGTACAGGAAATATCAGATTTGCGACCGATTAGTTTATTACCAGTCTTCTCAAAAATATTCGAGAAAATTATTTACAAACAAGTGATTCGATATTTGAATGATAATAATCTTTTTTCCAATTTTCAGTCAGGATTTCGTAAGGGCCTGAGTACTGCTACTGCCTTACTAAGGGTACTGGATGACATAATAAAAGCTATGGATGGCGGAGACACGTGTGCGCTAGTACTTCTGGATTTGAGCAAGGCTTTCGACACAATCGATCATAAGTTATTTTGTGCAAAATTACACTATTATGGGTTTGACGAAGCAACAATAAATTTCGCGCGTAGTTATCTGTCCGATCGTACCCAAGAAGTTATGATAGATAGGGAAAAATCTGAGTCTCTTCATCTGACCAGGGGCGTGCCACAGGGATCTATTCTGGGTCCTTTGTTTTTTGTTATTTTTACCACAGATATTTTAGATTGTCTTAATTCATGTTATATACATCAATATGCGGATGACACCCAAGTTTATGTTTCTTTTAATAAAAATAACTCTCATAATGTAGAAAACAAAATAAATGATACTCTTAATCGAATTCAAACATACTGCATTAGTAATGGTTTAAAACTAAATCCTTTAAAGTCGAATGTTATATATTTTGGTCATGAAAACAACTTGAATATTAAAATAGATCAGAGTATGATATCTACTAAAACAGAGGTCAGGAACTTGGGAGTAATATTTGATAATAGCCTGCGG
Organism: Apoderus coryli; assembly: GCA_911728435.2. Taxonomy (NCBI): domain Eukaryota; kingdom Metazoa; phylum Arthropoda; class Insecta; order Coleoptera; family Attelabidae; genus Apoderus; species Apoderus coryli. The sequence continues at coordinate 5,822,497 of OU452206.1, read as the reverse complement.
TTTAAAACGCAAGTTAGTAAGATTGTCCAGAGAGCCTATATGTCTTTGCGAAATTTATATAGAAGTAGGTATGTTTTAAGTAGACATATGAAACAAAAATTATGCGAAAGCCTGGTCTTGAGCCATTGTAATTATTGCGATGTGGTTTACGGTCCCTGTTTGGATGTACAATATCAATATAAAATTCAGAAAATTCAGAACTCTTGTGTACGTTTTATTTTTGGCCTGAGACTGAGAGATCACATTAGCGAACGACTTACGGAGTTAAAATGGTTGACTATGAAAAAGCGTAGAGAGTTACATATGGCATGTTTGATTCATAAAATTATGAAATCTGGGGCTCCGTCATACCTGAGAGAGAAACTATGTCACAGACATATTGTGCATGATAGAGATACGCGATACCGCCACCTCCTCAGCATACCAAAACATAGATCTGCTTTATTTGAACGTTCGTTCTCCTATGTTGCTTCTCATTTGTATAATAAAATACCTGCAGAAATGATATTGCTGTCAACCTATAGCTTTAAAAATAATTATAAAGAGTACCTTTTGAACAATGGCTGATGCTCTGTCTCACCCTACCTGTTTTTGCATTTATGTGTTACATGAATGTTTGTTTGATTATTGTTGTTGAAAATTATTGCTAATGATATATTGTTGTCATGATATTTCGTTTTCTTTTTGGTTTCCTTTTAATATATATATTTTTTTTCTTTGTGAGAACTCAAATTTGTTTATTTAGATAGTGTAGTGTAAGTACCTATTGTATTTAATTCGTGTATATATGCTCGGTTAAGCAAACAGCCTTTGCTGATCTTCGCCGAGTTGAAAATAAAGTCCGTTTATTATTATTATTATTATTATTATTATTAAGTACAATAACAGTAAATTGTTATATTTTGTTATTGTACTAAATTAATTAGCTTAATAAGGAAAGAAAACATAACTTCAACTACTTCGCTAATTAGATTAATTTCAAGCATCAGGGTTATGTGAAAACTGCTTTTACCTGATAACAAGGTACCTAGTTCAATAAGCAGGAATGAAACCTGCTACATTTGTGCAAAAGACACAATATATGTAATGAATGCTACTCACTAGCTCTTGACAAAAGAATAACCGAATCTGGCATCTTCTGCGGATTCCTGGCTGACCAGCCTCTGGTCTACAATAATTTCATAAAAATTGGTTTGTTTATACAACAAAAGCTTTGCCCGGAATGTATAACTTCAGAGCTGTGAATAGAAAATTCCTTAAATCCTTTACACATGTAAATAAATTTAAGTTGTTGCTATTATTTTCATAGAATAAATAAATTCTGGTAATTTTAGTAAAGAAAAATAAAATATAGTTACAATATGACTCAATAGTATATTTGCAAATTAAAAGTAAAGAAAAAATACTTAACAAAACTATGGAACATTTGCATTTTGCATTATTTTGGCATAAGAAAAAAGCCTGTACTATTCACCGCTGTACACTGTTACCCAATCACAGCAATTAATAGATGCACACTAATATACTAACTTCAAAGCAATTTTCTAATAAACGTACACTAAAAATAAATTTTCTATTATCATTTTACATTCAAAAACTTATCGTAATAATATTTTCTGGGTCATACATTACACAAATGCCAAACATATATCTATCTTCACATAAGGTACTTGCCAAGTAATATTTTTTGTATTATTAAAAACGTAAGTAATTCAGAATAAACATGCACGCAAACAAAAATATTATTATTCACTGGCTAAATTCACGGCAACTGGGACGTCACAAAAGTTATATTACAAATGCATTAATCTGAAAGTTGGAAAAGTTTATTTTTTACCTAAAAGAACACTTCCGGCGCGGCGCTGAGAAACTAACGTAACCTGGTACATGGAGGAGGGGAGTTGATTTCTCCAGGATAGTATCTGGAATAAACAAGAAACGCAGATAAGTAAAACGGCATGTGTTATTGACATCTTAACGTTCATTTAACGTGGTTATGTTTATGCAATATATATGAATGCGGTAAACATCAGCTTTCGTGTTGGTGAAAAATTAAGAGCAGCCTACTAATCCCAGTTATTTTTGAACACTTTATATTTAAAATACCACACATCATTAGAATGATATGTATACTATTCTAAGAATCAATATTTTGTACAAACATCCTGTGCGGTTATAGATTTATGACATTATATAATAAAAGAACGACCAATACAACTATAAAATTTACTTGAAATAATTGAATAGTTTTCATAATCACGAAATCCCAAAGACAACATATTGATCAAAAAATCAGGAATGTCACTTTCACAACTTTGGATAGAATCTATACATTTTTAATAAGAGTTTCCTGATTTGTTCTTATAATCACCTTTTGATATCGTACACAGATCATCTCCTTATATTCATGTTCTGTCTGGTGTACCTCAGGGTTCACATCTGGGACCGCTATTGTTTACTTTGTTCGTCAATGAAATTCCAAATGTTTCTTAAACAGCTCTTTGTGGATGATCTAAAGATTTATAAAAGGGTTCTGACATTGCGGAATGCAGGCAGAGTTTAATGTGTTTTTGTGGTGTGAGGCGAACGGCATGAATATAAATATATAATAATAATAATGATTTTATTACAATAATCATTATCAACAAACAAAAATAAAAATAATAGAATATGCCAAAAGGTGCTAATTCAGCATAGCTGATTCTCAGTAGAACCTATTACAATACAAACATAAAGTGGTGTTAAGAACGCGAAAAAGATAAAAGAGCAAGAGAAAAAGAGAGTTGAGGAAAAAAAAACTATTAACATACATAGCAATCATAAAACGATTGAAATAAAAAATTATAACAATAAATAAAAAAATAAATCACATGTAGCCTTGTTCAATAAGTTCCGTTTGACCGTCAAATAATTCTTGAAATACAGATCTCTTAAATGTCTTCAATTCGGGAGACAGTCGATTACACCATTTGGCGACATTATAGGAAAAATACCTCTGATACCATGCAGTGCTATGCTGCGGGACTGTAATTATGTCCTTACGTCTCATGTTGACATTGTGGACGTCAGTAATCTTCTGGTAAAGGTAAAGTGGTGGTTTAGTTTTAATAATCGTATGAAACAAAACAAGACAGTGTAACTTTCCCCTTTTAGACATATTAAGCCACTTGAGCTATCTATCGTATTTCCTCATGCCAAAAATCATACGTAAACATGCGTTCTGGAGAACCCAGATACGCCTAGAATCAACGCTCAGAAGACATGGTCCATACACATAATCGCAGAAGTTCATATGCGACAAATCCAGAGAATCAGACAGCAACCTCCTCAGATCATACGAAAGCATATGTCTAATAGCGTAAATAGCTTTAAGATTAGCGTATCTCGCCCGATGTCTAAATGATTTGTTGAAAATTTTAATAGACCAAGGATGCATATGCTATAAATTATAATTACAATATTTATGACTCTTATATTTGATATAATCTTTTTATGCATGTATTAACAGTCAAAAACAAAATTCAAAGTATATTTGTCATGGTTTCAAACTTAGTAATATTTAAAATTAGAATAGGTGCTAAGATTGCTGACAAAATGATGTCCTCAGCAGTATCTGGATCAAGAACTCCAAATTTACAAAGTTTGCTATTAATTGAAAAAATATAGTTTCAGATATACATGATACGAATGAGATTACTGCTAAGTTACGCTGCTTTTTCGCACTTTTTCTTATCAGCAAGAAACACTCGCATGGTGTTAAAATAGCTAACTTACGATCAACGCTTAAAAAAAAATCTAAAGCCAAGAAAACTGCTTGCGGTTTATCATTAGCACAACGAGCGACCTGGCTAACTCAGACTGAATAATCTCATTTCGGAAAAAGCTCCAACTATACGTCATAATTAAAAAGTCTTGAAACAAGCTTAATGTATATTTCGAGATTTTTCGTTCCTTCCGTAATCAATTAATTTTGTTAAAAAGCATAAAACCTGTTTTGCCATTTTTTATCTATTGTGCAATTTTACCTGCACTTGTAAGCACAGCACGAAGTTTAGAAAGGTATTTTCGCAAGCAGAGGTATTTATAGAAATAGTGTCGATAAAACAAGAGCAACAATTTTGAATATCAAAAAATTAATATACTTTCTTAGAATCTTGCAAGTTTCAAAGTTTCCTGTCCTCCTTAGGTGTTTGCTACTATATACCCAAATCGCATAAGAGGATATTTTATAACTACGACCCTGTAAAAAGACCAGAGTCAACGATGTAAATATGAATGGTTTAAATTCGCATGTCACCATTGCATCGTCGACAGATCGGGCGTCACGATGCTCATACTTGTTTCGTTATTTCCCGAGTGAACTTTCAAACTTCGGCCTCCGCGTGCTCACCTGAAATTTTAATTTTGTTTATGGATTTCCTTTAGCGTTCACGTCACATTGACGCGATATTCCTGTATTGTTTTTTATGTATATTTTTTTATGTAAATTTATGATTTTGACGACACGATAGTCATAATATTAAGGTGAGTTTTTTTATATATTGTCTTATACTAAATACACAAAAAAATATGCGTTAGGTTAAAGCACTAATTACCACAAATGAGTTAAGTTTGAAATAAGTTCGTTACATTCTTCAGCGTGGCTAACAAGTAGTTTGTAGGCATGAGATTTATTTATGCTCCCACAAATTTTGAAGGAAACAAATCTAAAGTTATAAAATGAACATTAATGTTGCTTTTCGTCGATCTAAGAGAGATTTCTAGATAACTGCATACAAAATAATTTACTGTTAAAATGTTAAATATTGATATATTTTGGAAAAACATTTTTTATTTCAAAATGTTTAAAAATTACCAAACTAGAATAATTAAGTCGTATTTTTTATGGTATCAGAACTGTGAGAACTCCCTGTAACTACAAGCAATTCTCATAAAAAAAATACATAAATCAAAAAATATTTAGGCCAAAGTTTTTGTTTTCATATTATGTTATATCGTAAAATGAAATCAGTATATTTTTAAATAATAATTTTAACAGATAATTGAAAAATCAACTTTGTCAGTTTGGTTTTTTTTTGTTATTTTCTTTGATAAAGGTTGATTTCCAAAAAGTATGAAGATAATTCAAAACAAATTACGTTTTCTAAATATTATTCAATTGAAAACAACTCTGTTTATTAAATTATAATCAAATATGAATGATATTCCGTTGGGTTAATTATATATTATTCATTAGTAATTGGCAAGTTTTAACGTGTTTTTAATTTTATTTATTCAATTAGTAGATACTTATTCCAACTAAATTTAATTTTAACAGAGTAGTCCCTCAAATTATAGTTAAATCAGCATTATCTAAAATGACATGTTTCGTGTCGCCGAAATCATCTTCAGTTCAATTCAATAACCGAAGTCAATCATAAATATCAAATTGTAATAATACAACTCATATTACTATACAATAAAGTTAATAATATATTTATTATTTGAAAAACTTTTTATACTTTTTAAACTATTATGTATCTCAACTTTATGCTCATCGTTAGATGATGTTATAACCAAATTGTAATTCTTAGAGACAAATGAAATAAAATGAAAACGACGCGACGTTTCGTTACTGATTAGTAACTTCTTCAAGTTGAACACATTATTCTGAAATTACATACACATACAAATTATTTAAGATAATTTTTTAAATATAATATATATATATATATATTTTTTATTATTTTATTTGTTTTGTTTGTGTATTACCTAACACAAATTTCAATACGTCGCGTCGATATCAAATATAATAAACAATTTTCTTTATAGTTACAAATACAACATTTAAAACATTCAAATATAATAAAACTCATTTTTATTCAATTCAACATATTGAAGCCACAAGCCGCACTTTCAACTCTTGTAATACCAAAATTTTAGACATGGAACAACACACAAAAAAAGAGAATTTGTAGAAATGATATACATCAAAAAATAAAAAATAAAATAGCGTTAATGACAGAACTGACAGCTAAGCAGTATCAGCCACTATATTATAAAATAAAAAATTAAACATACTACTCACACCCACCTTTGTTGTAATAAATGTACCTTTTGAACATCTCACCTGTATATATGTATCAAAAAAAAAAAACAAACAAAAAAAGAAAACGGAAAAAATCAAAATGCTTTCATATCGAATTTGTGCTACTACTTTTAACTCAACTTACCAGATAATTTATATACAGGGTGGTCCAACGAAAAGTTTGCACCTAGCTTTTCTCTTTTTTTTGTAGTCGAATGCGAAAATGCTCGGACACGTCGATTTTGCTTTTGAGGGGGACACATTTTAAACATATTTTTCGATCTGCGCCTTTAACCCCCTAGCGGGGGTGAGTAACAACCCTAAAATTTTAAATGGAAAGAGGGGTCTAATGACATATCATTTGAAAGGACACAAAATTGTCTTTCTAATGATACCCTATTTGTCGAATTTTACTAAAACAGTTAATACGAAAACGACTTTAAAGACATTAAGCCGATAATTTTGGTATTAATGAGAAATACAAATAAGTTTTAATTATTGCGAGTGAAAACACCTGCAATCGTTAGTACATTCCAATGTTTGTTAGTTTTAACATTGCTTTGTAAAAAAAGTAAACAAGCTGTTAAATTGATTTATTAAAACGTTACATTAACAAATGTTGAAAATGTGACCCATTTGATTCCATACAATAATACAGATTTTGTTCAAATCTATTTCTAACATTTTGTAGCATATCAGGTGTTATGTTTCTGCACTCTTCTGTAATGCGTTGGCGAAGATCTTCTATGGACTCGGGCTTCGTGGCAAAACATTTATTTTTTAAGTGCCCCCAAAGAAAAAAGTCTAAAGGCGATAAATCCGGTGACCTGGCAGGCCATTCAATTGGGCCCCTCCTTCCAATCCACCGTCCAGGGAACCGGTCATCTAAGAACTGTCTTACAGGAGCCACATAGTGCGGAGGTGCTCCATCTTGCTGGAAATAAAGCCGATCAGCAGTATGATTTTGGTCATCTTCTATTATTTGTGTTATTAAAGGATCAATTGTGTCTTCAAGCATGTTTAGGTACACTTCACCAGTTAAATTTCCAGGACTAAAAAGTGGTCCTATAATATGATTTCCTAATATGCCACACCAGACGTTTATTTTTTGAGGATACTGGGTATGAACCTCACGGAATAAATGTGGGTTACTGTCATCCCAGTAACGGCAATTGTGCCTATTTACAGCTCCATTCAAATAAAATGTGCATTCGTCGGAAAAACAAATGTTAAATAATAATTGCGGATCTTCAATTAAACGCTGGCTCATTGCTTCACAAAATTGCAGCCTTCTATCAGGATCATCCTCATTTAGTTCCTGTACTAATTTGATTTTGTACGGATGAAATTTGTACGCTTTTAAAATTCGTATTATGGACGAACGGGAGACACCTGAGGCTTCAGCTAGTTGACGGGTACTTTGACTATGATCCATTTCAACATGCCCTAAAACAGCGACTTCCACAGCTTCATTTCTGATCGGTTTCTGCGGCTGGTGTTTTACATTACAGACAGATCCGGTATCTACAAACTTTTTAACTAACTTGCCAACGTACACATCATTCACATTTTTATCGGGATGTCTCTCATTAAATAAGCGAGCCGTAAGTCTAGCACTACTATTATTTTGAAAATAAAGTTTAACAATTTCAACTCGTTCTAGAATGGAATAAATCATTTTGTACGGTAAAAGTAAAATAACTTGAGAAGCAACCAAACTGAATCAATGAAAAGACTAAAATAAACGGTGTAAATTCTTTTCCTACACGTATCTGCAGTTTTTATTTCAACAAAAAACGCAAACGATTAGTGAGGAATTTAGTTCTGATAAATAAGATAGTGTTTTTGAAATCCCGTTTTTCTTCAAAGTAAATAATTTAGAAATGATTGTAGTTGTTTTCAGTCGTAATAATTAAAACTTATTTGTATTTCTCATTAATACCAAAATTATCGGCTTAATGTCTTTAAAGTCGTTTTCGTATTAACTGTTTTAGTAAAATTCGACAAATAGGGTATCATTAGAAAGACAATTTTGTGTCCTTTCAAATGATATGTCATTAGACCCCTCTTTCCATTTAAAATTTTAGGGTTGTTACTCACCCCCGCTAGGGGGTTAAAGGCGCAGATCGAAAAATATGTTTAAAATGTGTCCCCCTCAAAAGCAAAATCGACGTGTCCGAGCATTTTCGCATTCGACTACAAAAAAAAGAGAAAAGCTAGGTGCAAACTTTTCGTTGGACCACCCTGTAGATCCATCATTAAATAAAAATGAGTTTTATTATATTTGAATGGTTTAAATGTTGTATTTGTAACTATAAAGAAAATTGTTTATTATATTTGATATCGACGCGACGTATTGAAATTTGTGTTAGGTAATACACAAACAAAACAAATAAAATAATAAAAAAATATATATATTATATATAAAAAATTATCTTAAAAAATTTGTATGTGAATGTAATTTTACTAATTAGTAACGAAACGTCGTTGTCATTTTATTAAATTTATTTGACGAAAATAAAGATGGATGTTGTCTTTATCTAGAAAAGTTTTGTAAAGAAATTAGTTATAGTGACGTCACACAAATTGATACACTTAGACAAGAAAGTATGTACATCCGTTTTATCTGCTTGTTTGTAACAACAAAATGCGTAAATTCATGCGCAGCGTCAGTATAATCGTAAAAAATTGTTTTTAATATCATGTTTACATGACCATAATGGCCCTTTGGGCCCATGATACCGATATGTACAAAAATTACTCATATGAAGTTTTAATGAATTTATTTAATACTCATTGGAAATGTGGACCGAAACGAAACCAAAAATATAATTAAATATGGGGTGTTCTAGTTCAAATAAGATAGTTGGCATTAACTCTAGTGTAACCAGAAGATCCAAAAATATCAGAATACTATAGAGATGGAGTTAGTTTTCTCAAAACGTCTAATGTACCAACGACTAAGAATCACCGTGTATTTGTAATCAGAACACCAATTACATCAAGTTCTTAATACATTTTGATTACCGGTTTCATAGGTATTGGAGATTTTGATGAATTCATTGGGATCAATCAGTTGTTATTTGACAGTAACTTATAATTTTAATAACAATCTACAATAGAAAAGTATAACAAGAAGTTGTAGCCACAATGAAATACCTCGTATCTGTGGGTAGTGTGAGTTTCAGAGAGAAATCTAATACAGTTTTATTTACAGTTGTTATACAGACACATGCAACATGTTTGAAGAATGTTTTGGAAATGGTCCGTTTATATTTCGTATAAATGAGAATGGTTCTGGACCTCAACTACTAAACCAGGTAATAACATTGCAGCACTTAACCCATTACTCGCATACTAACTTTCTTATCACTCCCGTCTTGAACTATTCAAATGGACTTTGCGTACAGATTTTATCAAGTGTTAAGTACATTGGGTGTCCCGCAATTATTAACGTCCCAAGTCTTAACTTGGTTATTTTGACATATACGAATTCAAGGCAAAAATATGTTTAGTGATTAGTTAGGACCTCACAAAAAGTGTTTTAAAAATTACCCTCGAGAAAATTATCTTCTGGAAACTATCCCCAAACATAGTTTTTAAATATGAATGGCATACGAAACAGCAATTATCTTTTAGAATCAATTTGGAAAAATGTAAGTATAATGGAAATTCGATTACAAACAATATTTGGAATCAGTGTACGTATATTTCGTGGACATTTCATTAAACCGTACTTTTATGAGGGTAATTTGTGTTTTCTGCAAAATTTATTGCCGTAGATTTTAGATGAAATGCATTTGTTGAAACGAAGGCAAATGATATGACAACAAAATAATCACACTGTCACATATTAGTGGGGATAGGGGACCCATTAGGTGGCCGGCCCGCTCTCTTGGATCCCAATGGATTTTTTTGTCGGGAGTTATTTGAAGGACATAGTTTAACCAAGATAATTCAACGGTATTAACCAGTTGTTAATACCCCTTGTACGAGGCAAATAAATCTACAATACGAAGCAGTAGAGAGAGGTGGAACTCAATTTGAGCATTTAGTTTAAGTACATACTAGAAGGATAATTTTTTAAATAAACTGTACTAAAGATTTACACTTATTATTTTTTTTTAATAATCCATTACGAAGAGGAGCGGGATTTATTTAGAAATCAAACAACCTCAGCTCCAGAAAATTCTTTATATATACATGGTCAATCTCAGGTGGGGGGTATTGCCAGACATGTTTAGGAATCTTATAATTCCATCTTCAGTGGCATTATATGTAAGATTATGTCAACAGATCGGTGAAATTAAATATTTTTTATATATGCACCTTGTGAAAAAGTATTTGAACAAAATAAATTCTTATAAAATCAAATTACTAAGATGCTATAAGTATATTAACAAATACAGTTTTTTTCTTTTTTAAAAGTTTTCATTTTGTGGATCAGTTCTCAAATTAAAATAATTATATATTTGGTTTAAGTTTTGTAAAAATTTTATATCCGAAACATGTCTGGAACCTGAGATTGAACATGTATATATAAAGAATTTTGTGGAGCTGACGTCGATTGATTTATAAATATTCCTGTGTTTACAACACACATCATCACATTTTGGAAACTAAAAAAATCTCTTGTCTATGGTATAAATGGTAAATCCTATAACATTGTCCCATATATGATGTCTCCATAGATGCTGGTTCATCCAACGCTTTTTTTTTTATGTTGTGTTGTCACTTTCTTTTCTAATTATTTTAATATCAAACAACCCTTTAAATTCTGTCGAAGGCGCCAGGAGAGTCGATTGATAATTTATTTTCAATAATTATTTTTTTTATAATATATCTATTAAAATTTCTCTACCTGCTGTGTGCGCCGCGTCAGAACAATATAAACCTTTGTCAAGGACACTGTGTGCCTTGATAATTAGTAATTTTGGAATAAGTTCGTTATTGTTGAGATATAATTTACTGACATTTCTGCTTAACATTTTCCTTTTTTTGATATATGTGATGTAAACTGATTTGTGCGCTATAACACCTAATTAAAATTGTGTGAACGAGGACGAGAGGAGAAGAAGCCGGCCGGCACGTCCTGCAGGAGTGAATATAATAAGGTAGGATTTTTTAAAGAACATTCACAGTTTTCTTTTATCGGGAAAAGCGTCCATTTTTCTCTCCTGACGCATTTACAATTTTTTTTTTATTTGCTAATATAACATTTTGGTCCATATTCGAGCCAGATTTCCGGTATTTTGTTACTTTTGGGATTTTTTTAGATCCGATTTTCCTGCCTATATCATATCATTTCTCATTGCCAATTCGGTCCATTGCCATTTTGTTAATAAATTACTTCTATAGTAGATATCTATATATACATTATTTCTGAAAAATTTTCTGGTTTCATTGGTTCCATTAGTTCCATTGTGGGTATACATATATTTTATTGTATGCTATAGCTAATAGGTATTTCTTTTTTTGTATACGCCGCACATACCTATTTCTAATATCTACTTTATACACAAAAATTTCATTTTTATATTTAACAATTTATAGTTATATTTCTATAACTTAATTTTTTGAAATTTGGATTGAATTGCGTAGGTACGTATTTCGAAAAATATTCACCGCGTCGTGAAGGCTGATTCTGGGAATTTAGTTGGCTGTTTTTTAATAAATTATCAGTTCTACATTTTATTCTTTTTACTGTTGAGCGCGAGTGTTGGCCTGGATTAATTGTTTATAAAACCATTTGAAGATCTTCTACTTTTATTTTTATTTTCCTTTGCAAATCTATTACGAATATGAGCATTCCGGCAGTAGATAAACTGGCGAAATACAAATCGTTGAGGCAGACTGCCATTAAACGTGTGGAAGAGCTTCACTCAGTGGCGGAGGCTTGTAAGGACGATGATAGTGCACATTTGATCTTCAAAATGATATACGAAAACATTGATGATATCAAGGACGCGTTTGCTACACAGCACAACACTATTATTGGTAACACTCCAATGGATAATGATAGTTTCGAAGAGCAGGACGCTATCCGAAAAAACTTTGATAAAAAATATTACATGGTAAAGGCGTTGTATAGCAGATATATATCATCGCCCGAACAGGCATCCCTTGCAGCATTAAATACCAGTCAATTTGGCACTGCTGCAACTCACATTCTACCTAAAATCGAATTACCCTCTTTTAGTGGTGATGTTACCGCATTTATGTCTTATCAAGATTTATTTAACGCACTTGTTCATTTCAATTCAAATCTGAGCAAGATAGAAAAATTCAATTATCTTGTATCATCACTTAAGGGACCCGCATTGGCTCTAGTTCAACACTTGCCTATGACCGCAGCAAATTACGACATCGCTTATGACTCATTGGTCAAACGATTTAAAAACACACGTCTCGTTGCTTCAGCTCTTTGGGCTAATATTGAGAAAGCTCCTAGGGCTTCATCTGATAACGTTTCTGAATTACGCAAACTCCTAGATGTATTTTCCGAGAATCTTTCCGCATTAAAAAATTTAGGGTTGCCTATCGATCAGTGGGATTTTATATTAGTGCAAATGTTGTTTAAAAGATTGGATAATAATATCGTTTCTCGGTTTGAGCTTCAGCATGATTCTTCAGAAATGCCTAAGTATTCTGAGTTAATAACATTTTTGGAGAAAAATTGCTGTGCTTTAGATAATTTGAACATCTCTAATAAAACAAAAATTTTGAAAATCCCTGATAATGTTAGTCACACCAAATCCACTTCATTTCACAAACATTCCACCTCTTTCTTGGCCCAGGTTTCAAATTCGAAGTGTTCCATATGTAAGCTGGAACATGTTGTATATAAATGTCCAACCTTTGCCAATAAATCGCCTTCGGAGCGCTATCAGATGGCAAAGTGTAATAATCTATGTATAAATTGTCTTAGTGGTTCACATACTTCAAAAAAATGTAAATCAGTTTCCACTTGTCGAAAGTGTAGACAGCGCCACCACACTATGTTGCATTTCGAAAATAATTCGCCCGCTGTAGCCGCTAATAACGCCCCCGCTTTACCCTCTGTTTCTTTTGCTCAACTTAATAACGAAAATATTTCTTACCCAACCGCATCGGATTTACCCTCCACACATGCTGGTTTTGCCTGTCAAAAGGCCAGCGTCTTATTGTCCACCGCCCTTGTCGCAATTTGCGATTATAAAGGAACTTTTCATACAGTACGTGCACTTCTGGATTCCGGGAGTATGACTTCCTTTATAACACAGAAGTGTGTTCGTAGGTTAGGCTTACGACCCTCTAACTTTTCAATCAACATTAATGGCCTTGGATCCATGAACACTTTGGCTAATTCTGGAGGTATTACTCTATCTCTTCGCTCTATACACCCCCCGCATACTACCTTTGCGGTAGACGCAGTCATTTTACCCAAGATTTGTGAAAACTTACCCTCAGCGCCTATTCCAACTACAGGGTGGTCTCACATTTCAAATATTACATTAGCTGATGCTGACTTCAACAAACCCGCTGCTATCGACGTGCTATTGGGTGCTGACGTTTTTTCTCAGATATTGCTCGATGGCCGTATACAGGGTGGCACAGGAAGACCTGATGCTATCAATACCATTTTTGGTTTCATTTTGATGGGAAATTTCGAACGTGATGTTGTGAAACCGACAGTAACTTCGTTATTTTGTCACTTAAATACGGACATTTCCCCTTCTTTGGAGGAGGAACTTAAAAAATTTTGGTCTCTCGAGGAGGTTCCCGAAGTTAAATGCTTTTCAAAGGATGAAGCTGAGTGTGAAGAAATATTTTCTAAGACTCATTCTCAAGATACCTCTGGACATTTTGTTGTACATCTTCCATTTAAAGATCCTTGTCCATCATTTCCAGGTATTCGTTCCTTAGCAATTCAGAGATTTATATCTTTGGAACGACGTCTTTTAAAAATACGTGAGGTTTAAAAACAATATTGCCTCTTTATGAAGGAATACCTAGAGCTTAATCATATGGTTGCTGTGGATAGACCTTCTGAAGCAACGGAAGATTATTATTACATCCCGCACCATTGTGTGATTAAACCTGAGAGTCTCACCACCAAATTAAGAGTGGTTTTTAATGCTTCTGCGCACATTCCTAACCAAACTTCGCTAAACGATCACTTACATCCTGGCCCAAAGTTACAACAAGATATAATTGCTGTCTTAATGAAATTTCGTATCCATCCTGTCGTTTTGACCGCTGACATAACAAAAATGTTTCGACAGATTTGGATTACGCCTGCGCACCAGAACTATCAAAGAATTGTATGGAGGTTTTCGCCTGACAATCCCATACAAGACTTTCAACTAAAAACCGTGACTTACGGCGTGTCCTCCGCCCCTTATTTGGCTATCCGCACTCTTCTTCAACTCGCCGAGGATCATGGTTCCAATTTTCCGCTAGCTGCCGAGGCTCTACGCCAACATACATATGTTGACGACATAGTTGTCGGTTCTTCATCGATTGAATCTGCGCAAGTACTTCAAAAGCAATTGATCTCTCTTCTCGCTTGTGGTGGTTTTGAGCTGAGGAAATGGTCTAGCAATGTGCCATCCTTGCTCAGTCATTTGCCTTCGTCTGATTTATCATTTAATCCGCATACTTTTGTCCCTAATTCCTCTTCCGATTCACTCAAGGTTTTGGGATTACAATGGAACCCTAGCACAGATTGTTTTAAATATACTAGCCAACCAGGTGAAAAAACTTGCACAAAAAGAAATCTGTTATCTCACTTAGCACGAATGTTTGATCCTCTAGGATTTCTGTCCCCCGTGACTTTCCTTATCAAACATTTAATACAGCATATTTGGTACCTGAGGCTCAGTTGGGATGAAACGCCTTCCAATGAGATTATTCGTTTGTGGGAAAAATATTTAGCTGATATTTCATTTCTTAATGAATTCTCGTTATCTCGCCGCTTACTTCCTGACACCTTTGACTGCTGTGAATTACACTCTTTTGGAGACGCTAGTGAACGTGGCTATTGCGCGGTTGTATATTTTCGTATTTTTTCTTCCAATGGAATCACCACTTATTTTGTTTGCTCAAAATCAAAGGTAGCTCCTCTCAAGAAAATCTCCCTTCCGCGCCTGGAACTTTGCGCCGCAGTTCTTGTTTCCCGCTTAACAAGTTACGTGTTGTCGGTGTTTAAAAATAGTGTTAGCTTCAGCCGTGTCTACTGTTGGTCCGACTCAACAGTAGTTCTAAGCTGGATAAATTCATCGCCGCATCGCTGGAAGACGTTTGTTAGTAACAGAGTGTCCTTTATACAGTCCAATACCCCTGAAGCCTCCTGGTTTCATGTTAATTCAAGTGACAATCCCGCGGATATCGGTTCCCGAGGTATGCTCCCATCTGAGTTGGTTCATAGTTCTCTATGGTGGGCGGGGCCTACATTTCTTCAAGCTCCACAGTCGCACTTTTCGCCGTATCCAATCATTGTCCCTTCTACTGAGTGTTTAGAGGAGGAACGTCATGTTACGTTAACTACCACCGTAACTCACTCCAATTATCTAGATGATATCCTGGAAAATTATTCTTGCTTAGATACTGCCGTTCGCATACTCGCCTATGTCCTTAGGTTTATATCAGTGACTAGAACTCACACGCGACCAACTGAATATATTTCCTCTTCAGAGTATTACAGGTCTCTTTTAGCTCTTGTTAAGCACACCCAAGGTGTATTTTTTGGGGATGATATAAAATTAATTCAAAAGGGAAAACTACCCTCAAAGTACCTGAGAAATTTGTCCCCTTTTCTGGATAATCAAGGAATTTTTCGTGTAGGTAGTCGCTTGAAAAACGCTCCAAACCTTTCTCCAGACCGCAAATTCCCCATGTTATTACCGAGTCGTTCACATTTGACTGATCTCGTTATTAGAGCAGCTCATATTAAGTTTCTTCACGCAGGTATTCAAACCACACACTTTATTGTGTCTCGACAATTTTGGATACTTGCCTCAAAACGATCGGTACGCCGTGTTCTTTCTAAATGTATTCGATGCTTTAAATCGAACTCAACTTCTACTACCCCTATAATGGGAAATCTACCCCTAACAAGGGTGTCAAGGTTGAAGCCTTTTTCGCATGTTGGGGTTGATTATGCTGGACCCTTCACTGTGACGATGTCCAAAACTCGTGGAGCAAAGACCACTAAGGCTTACCTCTGTTTGTTTATTTGCTTTTCCACCAAAGCAGTCCATTTGGAATTGGTTTCGTCCCTATCTGGAGATGCATTTTTGGCCGCTTTGCGACGTCTTATCGCGAGAAGGGGACGTTGTGAACATATTTACAGCGATTGTGGAACCAATTTTGTGAATGCACAGTCACAGTTGAATGAATTTGCTAGGGCTGCAGCAGCTAAAGAAACTATCGTCTTTAGCCGCAACCCACCTTCGTCACCAAACTTCGGAGGCCTTTGGGAATCCAATATTAAGACGGTCAAAACACATTTGTATAGAGTAGTTGGGTCCCAAATATTGACCTACGAAGAACTGTCTACCGTTTTTATACAAATTGAGAGTGTCCTTAATTCGAGGCCTTTATTTGCGCTTAGTAGTGATCCGAATGATCTCGGTGTTTTGACTCCTGGTCACTTCCTGACCATGGAACCGCTGACTGTATTCCCAGAACCTGACCTGCTGGATACTCCGTTGAACCGTCTCACCCGGTGGCAGTTACTTACTCGTATGCACCAAGACTTTTGGCGCAGGTGGTCTTCAGAATACCTTCACACCTTACATCAAAGGGCAAAATGGCATACCCCGAGTGCACCAGTTCAACCTGGTGTTTTGGTCTTGATTAAACAAGAGTCCTCTCCTTTGTCTTGGTCAATGGGACGCATAATATCTACCCATCCTGGTACAGACGGCGTAGTCCGTGTTGCCACGGTTCGAACGATGACAGGTGTTCTAAAGAGGCCAGTTTCTAAACTGTGTCCTCTGCCTATCGATACTTCCTAAAATACATACGTATTTTGGTGGGCGGTATGGTTCATCCAACGCTTTTTTTTATGTTGTGTTGTCACTTTCTTTTCTAATTATTTTAATATCAAACAACCCTTTAAATTCTGTCGAAGGCGCCAGGAGAGTCGATTGATAATTTATTTTCAATAATTATTTTTTTTATAATATATCTATTAAAATTTCTCTACCTGCTGTGTGCGCCGCGTCAGAACAATATAAACCTTTGTCAAGGACACTGTGTGCCTTGATAATTAGTAATTTTGGAATAAGTTCGTTATTGTTGAGATATAATTTACTGACATTTCTGCTTAACATTTTCCTTTTTTTGATATATGTGATGTAAACTGATTTGTGCGCTATAACACCTAATTAAAATTGTGTGAACGAGGACGAGAGGAGAAGAAGCCGGCCGGCACGTCCTGCAGGAGTGAATATAATAAGGTAGGATTTTTTAAAGAACATTCACAGTTTTCTTTTATCGGGAAAAGCGTCCATTTTTCTCTCCTGACGCATTTACAATTTTTTTTTTATTTGCTAATATAACAGATGCGCTTTGGCGCTTTTTGTTAGAACATTTAGGTATTCTATACTGTTCATTTGAATTAATTAACAGAGTCCAGCGAAAATCTATATATAACAGTTCTAGAAAAAATATTGTTTGTATTTCGTATATTTGAAAAATTAACACTTACATGTACTATCTACAAAACAACTTTGTCCAATCGATAGTATAATAAAATACAGTGATTTTGGGTAGTAGCCAGTGAGCAGTTTTCTAAATAACCGAGGATTTTCACTACTTCACACTACTTTAATGTTTATTCCATCGAAAATAATTTATTTTCTTCAACTGTGTGAATTAAATGGTATTCAGTACATTGAAAATATTATATCTATTTTCACGATCTTTTTGAATTTCATTTATAATTTTCCATGCCTTTTCCTTATAAAATGGCATATATGGGTATCTAGGTTCATGTTTACGTTTTGTACATTACATTCCATTAATGACATCTTGCCTTTGATGACATTGACTTCAACAATTCACCAAGATAGTCACGCGATAGCGGAAGATTTATTATTTTACTTACTTCGAATATGTAATTATTTTCAATACTTCCCGTTTATTTCCATCCATATGTTATTATTTATTTACTTCATGATATGCAAAATGTACTTTATTCAAAAATAAAAAACAATATTGCCAGAGTTGAGATTCGAACCCATACCCTTCCGCATGCAAAGCGAACGCTTTGTCAATGACATCACAAAACCCGCCTTGAAAATATTGTAAAATTGTAATATGTTCCAACTACCTAACTGGTGAACTTCTAACCGCAATTTTCTCGGGAATTATGGGGACAAATATCAAAAGTGACCTATCGCTGTAAAGCAGCTAAAATATGCTCTAAAATGATGTATCACTCGACCTATACACCTATTTGAAAATTTAGCGGTTGTGTCCACCAACCCAGCATTTCTCCAACTAATTTTTCGTCACCACAAGTCGACCCCCATCTTCCTTCCGCACCAAAATCCTTCACTCACAATATCACACGTATTTGTAACCAACGACTTTCAATTGCTTAGCCTTCTTAAAAATATTGTATTTTGCCTTAGTCATATCATCATTTATAAAAATGGAAGTTTGTAAATCGCCCAGGCCAGTCCTAGCTCGAGCTGGCAATATTTCCTTCTTCTTTTGCATTATCAGAAAAATCTTCATTCCTGCCTTAGTATTCACATGATATGTCTTCTCAATTTCATCTGGGGCAACATTGATCTTCAAACCTTGGATAGGCGTTCACCTGTCAGATCTTTCTCGTTTTAATATTTTATCAATCCAGTGGTCCAAACGTTGTTCTTGAACTACAACTGCTTACTTCAATGTCCGAACCTCGTGCTTTGATATATTATTTTTCCTGCTCAGCTCCGCCACCACATGACATGACCTTGGAACGTGCCCTTTCATCTTCATACTGCTCGTTCATAAAATCAACAGCTCTCCTGAGATCTTTGACATCATTCTGTAACTCCCTTAGTATTGCTCTTATTTCATGGCAATTCTCGTCGTACTGACGTGACGAGGAGAATCGATGCGACTGATTCTGTCCACCGGTCTGCTACAGTCCGCACATTTCCACGCAGTTCTTGTAATAATCATCAGCCTAATTTCTATCTCAGTTATATTGACACAGTCGCTATGGAAAAACCATTGCAATTATAGTATATTTATTATTAGTTGAAATCGGCAAAAAAACTTCGGCGGCATACATCAATCAGTTTGGAGGCATGGGCGTATCATTATTTTAGCAAAATAAAGCAAATTTATATATACATATATTATTTGGTGTTTGAATGATTTTGTTGTAATCGGGTTTTATGATCCCCAAATCATGTCGATCGGATTGAAAATAATAATAAAAGTTGTGTCAGACTTCTTAAATGTTGATCTGGGCACTCCTCAGGGAAGTATACTGGGCCCATTGCTATTTTTACTTTATATTAACGATCTTCCTGCAAATATCACACACGGTTTTCAGTACATGTATGCTGATGACACCACTCTTTTATTATCTGACAGGGATCCTGAAATTCTAAAACATAAGATAAATGTCACGCTCGATGAGTTTCGAATGTGGTGTCGGAGTAATAGGCTGATGATCAACTTTGACAAAACAGTTGCTATACACTTTAATAAGTTCAGAACATTGGATCTCAACATAAACTTTGATCATATCCATCTTCCTCTATCAGATTCTGCTAAACTCCTAGGAGTTTTTGTTGATCCGGATTTCAGCTGGGTAACGCATATAGACCACTTTTGTAAAAAACTTAATACGTCTTTATATATTATTAATTCGCTGAAGACTTGCATGAATGTTCATGTCTTACTTTCAATATATTATGCATTGATCTATTCAGCAATTGCGTATGGTATAGTGGTCTGGGGCAGGTCTAGTATGATTGACAGAGTTTTTATACTACAAAAACGAGCAGTGCGTTGCATTTTTAATATTCCTTTTAGGGGTACTTGTAGGGACGCTTTTAAACAAAATCGTTTGCTCACAGTCCCATCAATTTACCTATATAAAACGCTCTGTCATATTTACAAAAATAAAGATGGCGCGCGTACGTGTGGAGACAACCACGAGTATTCCACTAGGGGAAGGGACCGATTGTGCTTGCCTCGTCCCAAACACGAATTTTACAAAAAGTCACCAAAATACGCGGGCTACCAATGTTATAATCTCCTGCCCGAGGACGTCAAGGGTTGCCAAACTGAGACACAATTTAAAAGAAAATTAAAGCTGTATTTGATTGATAACGTGTTCTACAGCTTTCAGGAGTTTGTTGATACTAATGGACGGTAGTTTTTTTTTTTAGCGATTGCAATTGTTCATTTGTTTGTTCATTTGCTGTTTATTTATTTTATTTTTTTTTCTCTGAATGTTGTTATGAGTGTTTTTATTTTAAACATTATTGTTTACATATTGACATGTCTATGTACAGAAATGTACAATTTATGACTGAATAAAGAAATTTGAATTTGAATTAATAATATGGTAAGTCTGCAAACTGAGACCAGTATGTTATGAAGGATTTTATTGTATCAAGTAATTCTTTCTTTGTCGACTTTGATTTAGGATTAGTTATTGTTGATCTGTCATAAATATAATAATATCTTGTTTTTTGGTATTGGTATTAGGAATTTTAATGGACAATCTGGAATGATAAGATGCGTTGTCCATAACAATAATATAATTATTCGGAATGCTTGATAGCAGTTGTTCAGCCATCCATTTTTCAAATAATTCAGCATTCTTATTTTCATGATAATCTGCAGAGGATTCGCTTATATTTTTAGCATTCAGAATAATATTTAATGTTTCTAAGTATTCTTCCCGCAATTCTACTATCTTTCTTGATTCCATTACAGCAATTCTATTGTCAATTTTTTTTATATTTAATTCCGCAGTCCATGAGTATTTCCCGCAATGTGGCCAAGCATTTGAAATTATATTGTGTGTAGTTTTTAAGTTTTTCTCGAACGATATCTAAAGTAGACACCTTATTTTGTTTATCTAACTATACAAAATTTTCCAAATGAACTCCCTACCTTCGTCATCAATTTGTTTAAATAAATTGTTGACACCGATAATTTACTCAGCTTGTTAATTTGTTTACATATATTTAAATCACATTCTTCATGTTAGTTTTTAAGGCACTCATACATATTTAAAATTATTCGTTAGCACTGCACATGTAAATCTTTATTTTTAAATTCTACACTACAGTTTAAATTATCATAGTCGAGTGGTCTTCAAAACGCCATATTGCAAGAGTTAAAAAAAATAAATATACAAACAAAATAGAAATCATATATTACTTACTTAAAATACTTCTCTAAGTCCGACCCTGGAAGTAAACTATCTCTCGACAACTGCCACCTCCCAAGAGATAATAATAATAAAATATTAAGCCGGCATACTAAAAATGGTAATAACCAAAGTGCATAATGTGGCACGTTTAACATACTCATTGTCATTAGGCAACTACTTGATCAGCTATATACCTGACTGGTTGGATTTATCATCCATTTCGTCTCTTGGTGTTTTACAAATAAGCAGGTACGCTCATCAAGGGAATGCTCAATAACGACATGCTATTAACATATGAAATGCCCTGGTTTTGATCAGTACCTGGTAGAAGCCTTATTTTCAGGTTACTTTAACTATACTATACCTCACTGTCGTTTAATTTTGGTCTTTCCAATGTTCTTCTTGCAAATCTTGCAAGTTTTTAACGAGCACATTTTTTAGTCGAAATTGTGTAACCGTGCAACTACCGTTAGACTTGCACTTTAGAGATAATTTCGTTAACATAACTAAATACTCCCTAAGTATTTGAAAGATAAAAATTAGGCTAGATTTGACAAAATTCAATTTATTTAAAAAACCTTAATGAAACATACACTTCATTTGGTTAGAGGATCTAACAGTGCCATAATATACAGAGGATTCCATTTAAATAAAACATAACTTTTAGGTTATTTGGGACACCCGGTATAATATGAAACGAATTTAAAAAAGTAGCCATAGTAGATGCTCACGCGTCCAACAAATGAAAGTTTTTGAAAATCACGTAGTTTGGCCAGAATATTCCCCGCCATTAAGCGTGAATAACCCTGTATAAAGTATTTTTACATATTATGACGAAAAATTGATTTTGTCGGGAATTGCTATACAGGCTTAGCATTTTCATTTCTAATAAAAAAATACGCTACCCTTTTCTTTATATGTTTATAAAAATATAGTTTCTGCCACTTTGTTAATCAATACTATAAAGTGTATGTTTTGAACAAACTTCAGCAATGGTACTTTTACTGAAATATCCGAGGTATTTCATTCGCAAAAACTCCTTACTCATACATCTACACATCACTTTTAAAAATTCCTTCGTGTTCCTCAGCACAAAGTTTGTTTAGTATATCTTTGCTGCCATAGTTACTAAAAATATTCTACTTCACCGCTCTAAATATTTATAATTAACAATTCTTGGTCACAGAAAGTTCCAACATTATGCAAAAATGTGACATTTAACGTAACAGTCATAAAACTCATTGCAAAAACGTGAAACTATTTCCATATCTCTACTGACAATCAAATTTTAATGCAAAACTTAATATATACTATTTAACGACTTGTAATTTCCTTTTTGAGAAAATATTTTTAGAAATTATAAAGTAGAATTATTTATAGTTAAAGAAGACAAATGACTACTATAATTATAAAAGTATTTTTAACAGATTTTAATCAAGTACAATAAATTACACTTATTAGTTAGGCCATAGTTGGTAATAAAAGGGTTATGTGGGATTATTATTAGAATCTCACGCTAACTCTTTTATGAAAAAGCACCCCTCTACCCACAACTCTGCAAATAACTTATACTGATTTTAATGAATTTTAGATTTGCACGCAACTTAAATTATGTAAATTATTTATTACTATTATATTAATATAGAGCAAATGGGGGTATGGTTATGTCAAGATATAATCTATTTTCTGTATTAATTTCGCTATAAATCAGAACTTCATCTATTTATAAAACGTTATTTATGTAAAATTGAACAATTATGCCTAATAAACTAACAAAAACATCTCCTTAGATTATTTTTTCAACTACTTGGTCAAATTTTAGAGCGTCAGTTGTCATTTGGCAAACAATAATATTGAAAATAAAAGACTTACCTACATTCAAGTCAGTCAATTATTTATTTGGATATGTTACGGCTAAATGCATCATCATATCATCATATTTCTAGGCTAGGCTATAACTCAGTGCAGCTTGCAGCAGATGGATAATCTTTTATTTTTCTTCGGCTAACAGTAGGTATACAGTTTCAATTGCATACCAGTTACAATTCCAAGATACAGACAAACGTTAGGTAGTGGTTATTTATTTATTGATTCATCTTGAACATGCCCATGTATTTACATTTACACGTTATGATGTGGTCATACATAAAATAAAATGTTCATAAAACAATAAACAAAATACGTTATAACACGCATAATTTGTATAACGCCCCTATCCTACATTAACGTAACTTGACCTATTATTAGTACTACTGTCTGATAATTGTTTTTTAGCATAAATTATAATATAAGGCAAAGTTGTTAAAACTAAGGTTAAAATTAAAATTACCCAGCAAACTCCTTGGTTTGCAAGTCAAGCATCAAAAAATCGTTCACAAACTGACGAGGTATGCCAATAAGAAAGTTGATCACCCTCTTTCCAAATTGCTTTTATGACAGATTTCTAATAGCTTGGGGCAATTTGTTATAGAAAATAGGGCCATAATAATTCTAGCTTATAATAGTCTAGTAGATGTTCCTTTGTATATATTAAACACTTGTACACGTAAAGTGCAGACAAGATCAATATTTTTTTATTATTAAAAATTTGCCCTACATCCTCGCAATATCCCAAACCAAACTTTATTCTAAGGACCATTCTCTGCAATGCAGAGTTACTGTGAGCCGTGTGACCCCACAGCAAAAGCCCATAATGAGAATGCGTTAAAAATAGCTATTAGTGAGTGGTACGCCATCTTAGTGGCACCCTCCGGAACCAGTTTAGCTATTCTTGTAATTAAATATATGTCTGTTGTGAGTTTTTTCGATAGCTTTTCAATATGGTGCTGCCACGTAAGCCTCTGATCCAGGTGGAAACTCAGAAAATCAACAGAACTCCTCTCAGCAATACCAGACAAGTTCTTAAATGTAAAAATGCAGGTCTTGGTTTTGTTTTCATTTAGTTTTGTTTTAAACCATTCGTTTGCGCTTTGCTCTAGAATTGCAAGAATTTTTATTTGAAACGGTTAATGAAGTGTCTTCGGCAAAAACCAGAAGTTCCGACCTAGGCCCCATTTCAAACCGTTAAAATTAGCTTTACGATCACAAAAAATTAAAAGACAGGTACGTTGAAGTGTCATTTATATTGTTCTATACTACTGTAGTAAATTTAACGTTACAGCAAATTTAGTGACAATCGAAATCAAAGAATCAAAATTCTCTACAGAAAAAAACAGGTAGATATCTTCTACGTAAAAAGTTTGAATTTAATAAAAAATCCTTTTAAAATCAACAATACTTCATAAAATAGACTTTAAATCATAAATTTTCTTTTTAGAACCAATCAGAATGCGCAAACAAAAAATGAAAATTTGAAAGATAAAAAATAAACTTAAACTTGTTAATTATAAAAAACAAACAATAAACCCTACAGATTTATTTGTGCAGATATGTCGGAAATAATCAGTATGGAAATCAGTTGCCTCAGCGTACTGCTTTGGGAGAAAGCAAACGTTAATCTCAAGAATTGATGACTCTTATGACACCACTATGGTTAAGAATTACTCTTTTCTCCTCCAGAGATATGACGATATCCAATTTATCTCGAACACCAAAACTATAAAATCACCATAAAATTTGCTGGTGGTTAACGGTGATTAAAGAATAAACCATAACATTTTTGCATTCATTCCATTATGAATACATTATTAACAAATTGGATATTCAAAAAAACGGAATTGATTATTATTTTTTTTAACTTTTAAATACCGATAAAAAAATTCGGTACACCATAGTGGCTCAAAGACCAAAGAGACTTTGCAAAACTTCATTTGAGGATAAAAACTAAAACAAAAAATGCACATACCCGTTGCCGGGCTTAACTTAAGCTGTTCTTTGGAACAGGGTTTTAATTTGTTAAAAAAAAATCTCGAACATAAAAAGAGATATCAAACAATTGTTTTAATTAAAAATATAGGCCAATTTAAGATGTATTGTATAACCCGATTAAAATGCATTTTCCAAAACTATCGAGAACACAGACAACAATATATACAATTTTCTATATGTTTAAGATCATCTTTTTTTAAAAATAGTTACCTACTACTATGGCTATGGTTTCAATAGAGAGGCCAGAATCAGGCCCGACTTCGTTTCTCGTCATTTTTCGCAAAATGTTACACTTTTTGCCTCCGTCTACACTACAAAAACCTGAACCCACCAATAAAAAATAATATTTCTGTAAAGGACATTTCCATGTAAACAAATAAAACTTGGCTTCGAGAATATCCCATTGTCAAGCCCGGTTTGACTGGCCTGTAATTGATTGAAAACCATTTTATTAAATTTAAATAGATCTCTAATCTATATTTAAATATCTGCATTATCTAAAATACACCATATTTATAATCATAGCTATAAATATTTCCTTAAGTTTAATTAATGTACCCATAAATGCATATGCAACGAAGGTCTCACAAATACATCGAAAATTATACCGCGTTTAAAATTATAAGTTCTACTAGGATAATGTCAAACTTATAACATGATATTTAAACCCATTATCTTGTCACGACAAAACTAATGCATCGAAAAAGTTTCTCAGTGGTTGCAGAAGTTTTAACAGAATATATTAAAAATTATTACAATATACAGGGTTATTCACGCCATACGACACGGAATAGTGTGGCTAAACTATTTCATTTCCTAAAAGTTTTATTCATTGGTTCGATAAAAATGATTTATGGCTACATTTTAAAAATATTGTGAATCTATACAGGGTGTCCCAAATAGAAGAAATTAACTATAGTTGTGTTTTTTTTTAAATGTAATTCCCTGTATATGAATAAATTTTTAGATTCCCTGTTCAAAATAAACCTAACTTTCATTAAAGTACATCTCACCTAAACCTGACAATTTTTTTAATATTTTAATTTAAATAAAAATATACACATAATTTGAATGAAAAAATTCACACCTATTCGTTTGTTCTTTTTAAGCCAGTCTGGGCAGATAAATACACCCACTCTCACTTGTTACGTCAAATATAAAAAAACCCCAATACTAAATACAGGGTATACAATAAATTATTTATTTCAAATGGAACACCCGGTATATGAGGTGAAAATTAGATGCACAAAGTAATTATCTGTCAAATATTATAATACTTTCCTATAGATAACTCTTGACGTTTTCGGGGAAAATACACATTTTCGTAATATTAGGCGAATTTTTAATCGAATATCTTAGTTTCATGTAGACGACCCTGTATTTGATGATCCGAAAATTAATTGTCCAAGCAGGACACCATGCAATGGCATATAAAAAGCACACAACCACCCAAGGAGTTTAAGGTTACACAGTCAGTCGGAACACTAATGGCGACCATCTTTTTGGATTAGAAGGAATACTATTAGGCTTAAAACAGTTAAAAGAAGCAATAAGAGAAAAAAGGAGAGGAAAATTTACGAAAGGTGTCTTGTTCCTGTATGACAATGCTCCAGTACATAAGAGTCATGTTATGCTATAGCTGCCCTTCACAAACTGTCCTTAGATATTAAAAATTACTCATGTTATGGTTCAGACCTGGATCTAAGCAATTATTGTTTATTTTCAGAACTTAAAAAAAAACTCCGAAATTAAAAATAATAAATATAGATAAATTAATTGATAGGTCTGAGTAGTGCATTAGGGTTGCTAGTGAATATATTGAAAAAAAAATAATAATGCAATTTTAATTTCTACCCTTTTCCGCTATAACGCCCCCAAAATCACAAACAAGCCTTAAGAAATTATTATATATATTTTACAGTTTTTCTACAGTTGCCAATTTCTTGTACATTTGGCCCTTTTTTAACGCCTTTATGCTTTGTGTATACTAATTTTATATCACATACCTTTCGTGCAAAATTACCTATGTTTTTAGATAATCGTGTATATTGTCGCAAACACTTGTCGTAGTTGTCCACTACCTGTACATGATGTCAAGTTCACAACGTGGAAATAAAATATTAATAGACGTCACCAGCTGGACATCTAGTTCAGGAAATGCTCAATTACACTAAGTGGATGCGACATACATATAAATTCATTATATTGTTACAGATTATTTATGCCAAGTTTTATTGGCAAAAGAAAAATTGTCTAATTTTTACCTCCCTTGACGGAAATAGACAATTTTATATTATATTATTTTCTTGTAATCATAAGCTAAAATGCACTAAACTTAGATTATTTCAATTTATTTGAAAACTATGAACAATATAATCAAGGTTTGAAAGAAGTATGAAGTTATTGGTAATTATCGACATTTCCATAAATGAGAAACATACTTAATAATTAATCTATTATTAATTAATTTTTAATTTTTGTCAAAAATTTTGATCTAGCTCGCTATTTCTAGCAACAACGCTGTCAAATTTCAAAGAAATCGGTAAGGAGATATTTAACTTAATTAAAAAAAAAACTATTATTTACAAAAAAACTTTAACACATTGTATCTTGCAAACATCCCCGGACGTATATTAATGGGAACTTGTTTTTATAAAATGACCTGAGAAATCAGCCCGTTAAATAATGCCTCGTCTTTTTGACACACCCGGTATATATACATATTTTTACACATCACAAAACATATTATTTACATCTTAAAATTGAATACAATTATTAAATTATAATATATTCTTCGTTAATGTATTCAAATTTATTTAATACAAAACACTTTAAACACGACAGACAAGTCACAGAAAGTAAGTATACAGGGTGGTCCAACGAAAAGTTTGCACCTAGCTTTTCTCTTTTTTTTGTAGTCGAATGCGAAAATGCTCGGACACGTCGATTTTGCTTTTGAGGGGGACACATTTTAAACATATTTTTCGATCTGCGCCTTTAACCCCCTAGCGGGGGTGAGTAACAACCCTAAAATTTTAAATGGAAAGAGGGGTCTAATGACATATCATTTGAAAGGACACAAAATTGTCTTTCTAATGATACCCTATTTGTCGAATTTTACTAAAACAGTTAATACGAAAACGACTTTAAAGACATTAAGCCGATAATTTTGGTATTAATGAGAAATACAAATAAGTTTTAATTATTACGACTGAAAACAACTACAATCATTTCTAAATTATTTACTTTGAAGAAAAACGGGATTTCAAAAACACTATCTTATTTATCAGAACTAAATTCCTCACTAATCGTTTGCGTTTTTTGTTGAAATAAAAACTGCAGATACGTGTAGGAAAAGAATTTACACCGTTTATTTTAGTCTTTTCATTGATTCAGTTTGGTTGCTTCTCAAGTTATTTTACTTTTACCGTACAAAATGATTTATTCCATTCTAGAACGAGTTGAAATTGTTAAACTTTATTTTCAAAATAATAGTAGTGCTAGACTTACGGCTCGCTTATTTAATGAGAGACATCCCGATAAAAATGTGAATGATGTGTACGTTGGCAAGTTAGTTAAAAAGTTTGTAGATACCGGATCTGTCTGTAATGTAAAACACCAGCCGCAGAAACCGATCAGAAATGAAGCTGTGGAAGTCGCTGTTTTAGGGCATGTTGAAATGGATCATAGTCAAAGTACCCGTCAACTAGCTGAAGCCTCAGGTGTCTCCCGTTCGTCCATAATACGAATTTTAAAAGCGTACAAATTTCATCCGTACAAAATCAAATTAGTACAGGAACTAAATGAGGATGATCCTGATAGAAGGCTGCAATTTTGTGAAGCAATGAGCCAGCGTTTAATTGAAGATCCGCAATTATTATTTAACATTTGTTTTTCCGACGAATGCACATTTTATTTGAATGGAGCTGTAAATAGGCACAATTGCCGTTACTGGGATGACAGTAACCCACATTTATTCCGTGAGGTTCATACCCAGTATCCTCAAAAAATAAACGTCTGGTGTGGCATATTAGGAAATCATATTATAGGACAACTTTTTATTCCTGGAAATTTAACTGGTGAAGTGTACCTAAACATGCTTGAAGACACAATTGATCCTTTAATAACACAAATAATAGAAGATGACCAAAATCATACTGCTGATCGGCTTTATTTCCAGCAAGATGGAGCACCTCCGCACTATGTGGCTCCTGTAAGACAGTTCTTAGATGACCGGTTCCCTGGACGGTGGATTGGAAGGAGGGGCCCAATTGAATGGCCTGCCAGGTCACCGGATTTATCGCCTTTAGACTTTTTTCTTTGGGGGCACTTAAAAAATAAATGTTTTGCCACGAAGCCCGAGTCCATAGAAGATCTTCGCCAACGCATTACAGAAGAGTGCAGAAACATAACACCTGATATGCTACAAAATGTTAGAAATAGATTTGAACAAAATCTGTATTATTGTATGGAATCAAATGGGTCACATTTTCAACATTTGTTAATGTAACGTTTTAATAAATCAATTTAACAGCTTGTTTACTTTTTTTACAAAGCAATGTTAAAACTAACAAACATTGGAATGTACTAACGATTGCAGGTGTTTTCACTCGCAATAATTAAAACTTATTTGTATTTCTCATTAATACCAAAATTATCGGCTTAATGTCTTTAAAGTCGTTTTCGTATTAACTGTTTTAGTAAAATTCGACAAATAGGGTATCATTAGAAAGACAATTTTGTGTCCTTTCAAATGATATGTCATTAGACCCCTCTTTCCATTTAAAATTTTAGGGTTGTTACTCACCCCCGCTAGGGGGTTAAAGGCGCAGATCGAAAAATATGTTTAAAATGTGTCCCCCTCAAAAGCAAAATCGACGTGTCCGAGCATTTTCGCATTCGACTACAAAAAAAAGAGAAAAGCTAGGTGCAAACTTTTCGTTGGACCACCCTGTATATTTCCCTTTGATTAAGTATTCAAATCTTTTCTAGAACATTGATCAAATTATTTGTGTAAATGTCAAAGTCCTTTCCTGATTTTTTTAGAGAATTAAAATGTTTATATTAATTCGTGATTAGTAAGGATAGTTTTTAATCATATTATCGACTCTACCTAATACAAACAGATCTCCTACTCAGTCAGCGATAGAAACCTAAACATCACTTTAAATGATTCCAATCAATATGTAAAAATTAAAATCATAGAAAAGTGGATCGAATCGAATTGAAAATTAGCGAGTGTTAAAAAATCGATTAAACCTTGGACTAATATACCAGATCGCCGACGTGATCAAGTGATAATAACAAGGCTACGCATAGGCCATACACATATAACACATCAATACCTACTAAATAAAACTGAAAAACCATCATGTAATTTATGTGACAGTGATCTGACAATAAAACATGTACTAATAGACTGCGCCAATTGCCAAAATATCCGTTCGAAACACAAATTCCCGAAGAATATCAGCAACCTCTTGGGCAAAAATTGTGACGTGCCATCCATTATCAAATGTTTAATGCATAAAATATAAAAACTGCAATACGTATATGTTAGAATACCTTAACATATCAACGGTTCATGTGACTCTTAAAGACAATTTATTACCAGACGTGTCTACGAAATATTTTTAGTTTATAGGCTGGGAATAATTATTTGTTATCTTTTCCATAATATTAAGTGAGTTACATGTTCTACTTTTGTGTGTTTATATTATAGTAGATTTATAGATGATAGAGTAGGAAAGAAAGGACTCTTGGTAAAAAGAAAGGAACACTTATTCTTGGGCCGGCATATAGAACGGATGCCATAATTGATATTATATTCTGATTTTATTAAATTAATCTGGTTTATTGGAAAATATAAAGTTGTTATTGAAAATTTCTTGTTTTCTTACATCAGAAGTGGGATTCAACTACTAAAAGTACCACAAGTTTTAAAGTCTTCGCGACGCGAGCTATCCTCCGTTGTAAATTAAAATAATAACTGTTACAAATCGCCAGTGTTGTGAGTTTGAATATCTCTAGAAGTGACAAAGAGGTGTGTAAAACGATTGTGACGTGAATTATACAAAGTTAAAAAAAAAAAAACGTTTTATTAGTTAATATAGAGAAGTTGTTGATTTTGAATGTAAATATGGAAGAATTCGCGAAAATCTTAACAGATTCTTTGAAAGCACTGAAGGATCAGAACAATAGCGCGGTATCTACTTCAATAGACATTCCAATTTTTGATCCGATTCAAAACGAGGAAGGAGCTTCAAAATGGTGTGATGAGCTGGAAGAACTTTCCCAAGTTTTCCAAGGAATGAACTGTTGGCTAGAGGTTCAAGTGGCTTAGTTGGAGAAGCTAAGGAGTGGTTATCAACATGGAAACCTGCACAGCGAACCTGGGATTTGATGAGAATAGAGTTGTGCAGCCTTTACCCAGCAAAGCGCAATCTCAACGAAAAATTGCGAAGGGCGAGTTTGTACACCAGCGACGATGCAGCTTCATACTGTGAGTATGCCAGAAAAAATTTATCTCTTTTGAAAGCCCTAAGCTTTAACCTATCTGAAAATCATTTACTTGAAATAGTTATTGGCGATATAAAAGATATTCATGTAAAAACAGTAATATAGTTTCAGTCAGCGGTCTTTTGAATCTTCTAAGTAATTATAATAAAACAAAAGTAGAAAAAATTGCTGATAACAAAGGATTTCAAAGGGGTTTTTCAGTTGATATTAAAGACCAAAGCGAGTCTGATACACGACTCTGTTTTAATTGTCATCAACCTGGACATTTTAAGCGTAATTGCACCAGTAGTCAGGCCAAACGTTTTTGTTTTGAAAAAATTAATAGTCGTCAAGGAACCAAAGGTACTTTAAAACCTGATATCGTTTGTTCATTTTGCAAAAAACATGGTCATTACGAGTCGAATTGCTTTCAAAAACAACGTCATTAGTCGACTGCCTCTCAAATTAACTATTTCTATGTAAATTTAGATAGTGATTTCTGTACCAAATTTGTAAAAAAAAATCTTTCGACGAACAGAACACGAGTTATTGCCAAAGATATGATTCGCCTGTGGCCTGGGGAGTTTACGGAGTAGTTGTTTTTTTTTTTTATTTTTGTTAGTAGGTAAAAAGTTATTTACGTTTTTGTATTAACGTGTGAACGATTACGATTGTCATGTTTGTTTATTAACAGCTGTTGGCGACATTACTCCGCTGCTAACTATATAGCATACGAAAAGTTTATTGAAAGGCGAAACGCTTTGTAAACTTGTATCATAACAATTGTCCTGTTCTCCGATGAATTGTTTAAGATAGTTTGTTGAAAGCCGGAACGCTTTGCAAACATAATGATCTCTGATTAACTGTTTAAGATAGTTTGTTGAAAGCCGGAACGCTTTGCAAACATGTCATGATCTCCGATGAATTGTTTAAGATAGTTTGTTGAAAGCCGGAACGCTTTGCAAACATGTCATGATCTCCGATTAATTGTTTACGATAGTTTGTTGAAAGCCGGAACGCTTTGCAAACATGTCATGATCTCCGATGAATTGTTTAAGATAGTTTGTTGAAAGCCGGAACGCTTTGCAAACATGTCATGATCTCCGATTAAGTTTGTTGAAAGCCGGAACGCTTTGCAAACATGTAATGTTCTCCGATTAATAGTTTACGATAGTTTGTTGAAAGCCGGAACGCTTTGCAAACATGTCATGATCTCCGATTAATTGTTTAAGATAGTTTGTTGAAAGCCGGAACGCTTTGCAAACATGTCATGATCTCCGATGAATTCTTTAAGATAGTTTGTTGAAAGCCGGAACGCTTTGCAAACATGTCATGATCTCCGATTAAGTTTGTTGAAAGCCGGAACGCTTTGCAAACATGTAATGTTCTCCGATTAATAGTTTACGATAGTTTGTTGAAAGCCGGAACGCTTTGCAAACATGTCATGATCTCCGATTAATTGTTTAAGATAGTTTGTTGAAAGCCGGAACGCTTTGCAAACATGTCATGATCTCCGATGAATTCTTTAAGATAGTTTGTTGAAAGCCGGAACGCTTTGCAAACATGTAATGTTCTCCGATTAATAGTTTACGATAGTTTGTTGAAAGCCGGAACGCTTTGCAAACATGTCATGATCTCCGATTAATTGTTTAAGATAGTTTGTTGAAAGCCGGAACGCTTTGCAAACATGTCATGATCTCCGATGAATTGTTTAAGATAGTTTGTTGAAAGCCGGAGCGCTTTGCAAACATGTCATGATCTCCGATTAAGTTTGTTGAAAGCCGGAACGCTTTGCAAAACATGGATAATTATTATTTTACTACAATAAAGTAATTGACAAGCCTGTTAAAAGTTGGAATGTTTATAAGCCAGGATGCTTAAATAGTAGTCCCGCCATTTATGAAAATTTATGAACTTCCACTAATCAAGTGAAAAATTAGTAATGACCAGACAATGCCACTTGTAATGCGCTCGCACGTTTATAGTTTATCAACATAGCATGTTGTGGCAAATTTTTGGTTTGTGTTTTTTTCTTTGTTGCAGATTAACGTTAAAGAAGTTCAGAAAGTTTCCAGAATAATTCGAGAGCGAATTATCGTCAGATTGGCCGTGTTAGAATACCTTAACATATCAACGGTTCATGTGACTTTTAAAGACAATTGATTACCAGACGTGTCTACGAAATATTTTTAGTTTATAGGCTGGGAATAATTATTTATCTTTTCCATAATATTAAGTGAGTTACATGTTCTACTTTTGTGTGTTTATATTATAGTAGATTTATAGATGATAGAGTAGGAAAGAAAGGACTCTTGGTAAAAAGAAAGGAACACTTATTCTTGGGCCGGCATATAGAACGGATGCCATAATTGATATTATATTCTGATTTTATTAAATTAATCTGGTTTATTGGAAAATATAAAGTTGTTATTGAAAATATACATAAACTACAAATACGATAATCAAATTGTAAATAGTTTATTGTAAGCAAACTGCAGCTACGCTGCAATAACTTAACTGGTTGAGCGGCGATTATTTAGAAAAATAAATCTCCACAGTGAATGTTTCATGTTGATTGTCCGTTTAACGATCAGTAATAATACTATACTGTTAAAATATGGGTTTTTATGGTCCAGAAGCTATACTGCCCTGCTAAGGAAAAAGGCCGCATGTACACTTGGGATAGTTTTGAGAAAATTACGTTTAAAAATTTGCAACTCTTCATTTGAATTTATTTCGGTTGATATTTAATGTAGGATCTTGATTTTTTTACCAAAATGTTTAGAAATAATTAGTGATTACCTACATATTGTAAAATCGTTTGAAGTTTGGTCGTATCCCTCAAAAACCCCTTCACATGCGGGTTTATACGTTGTTCATTTCGAAATTTTACTAGCCATAAAAACCGTATGTGAAGGATTTTCGTAACAATTTTATTGTTTTTTTGTTTGTTATGACAACAAACTGTCTTCATAAAATGGTAATTTTAATTTGTTTAATGCAATATTATAGAGTATTCAAAAACCAAAGAAAAAATACATTACAATATAGGAAGCGTCAAACCAATTTATTTTCAAACAAACTCACATTATGACAATTTTCCAAAAGTAACGTACGAACATAAATAAATTATGAAACGGTTTAAAATTTAGGAACTAATCACAAATTAAAACAAATATCTCAAAAATAAATATATTGAAATAAAAGGGTCATTGATTTAAAATTCCAAGAATACTGTGGCAACAACAAAAACATTTAAAAAATGTAAAATAGGCTATTTCCTTTTTTCGCAACAAATCTATTCATCCTCAATCGTATCAATTAATGACACAGACGAGTTGTCAGTTGCGAGATTTTCCAAAATTCTAACTTATGGGGAGGAAAAATAGAACTCAGATTTTTTGGTATGGTATTTTTTCTTTTTTCCGTTATTCCTCTGTCTCTATCACCATTGTCTACAATTTTCAAATTAAGAAGTCTTTTGGGAATGAAATTAAGTTCTATGTCAATTTGGGAATAGTAAGTTAACTCATAAAATATATTATGATGACCTCATTTTACAGTAATCTGAACTATATTCTTTAGCAAAGGCCTGTTTTTATTCATTTTTTGAAGGTGATATTGGGTCGTCCTACTAGGCAATTTTTTGAAGTTGGAGAAATCCATTTCCTTTACGGTTACTTTATTTGTACAACCTTTAACAACTTCGACAAAATCATATAGTTTTGGCATTTTTTGTGTGATGTAAAGAAGAACAATACTTGTCTTCAACGCCGAATGTGCTCGTTTCGGCTTTTATGGACTTGTGGTTTATTGTATACCCTAAACACTAGCGATAAAAGCTGCATGTGCATATTTACGTCAGGGTGTGTGATGATTGGTAAAATTAAGTTGAATTTGAATGTATGTTGATGCGGCGTATTTGCTTAGTACGACGCTATCAAGAGTATAACATGCGGAATCATGATTGTGGAACATACGGCTTTCTTTATTAGTACCATGTAACTAATATTGGACGACGTACAAAGTGCTATATTTTTAAATAATATTTTCTCCATATTGGATTTAAAAATTATAAACAAATTTAGATTTTTTAGAGAGTTTTGATATTGTAGATTTCAAAAATATTATAATCTCAAGTTCGAAAAAAAATGCACATACGGCTTTCTTCCGTAGCAGGGCAGTATATTATAATGCCGTTTGATTCATTTTTTAATACATTTTTCTAATTGTATTGTACTGAATCGTTGAATATTTCATTTGCAGGTGTGTTTGGAACGCGGATGGAGAGAATACAACCAGCAAAGTAGCGAAAATTGGAATTTGTGGTGGAGGACATCAGGTTTTCCAGTCAGCCACCATAAAAATCTTTACGCTTGGCAGGTAATGTGTAGCCAAAGAAATTCAGGCGATTTTAAATTCGAGGAAATTAATTGAGATATCAAAAACAAATCTCAAAAGGAATATGCAAATCAGAAAACTCGAATTTGGTTATTGTAAACAATAAGATTTTCATTTCATTTTTTACAAATTGGTTTTTAAATATAAAAATCAAGTTACGTATGTGAATAAGTTGATACTGAAACTAGTAATATCTATGCAAGGTACACATTTCTAATTAGAACTA
Source organism: Apoderus coryli (assembly GCA_911728435.2). NCBI lineage: Eukaryota > Metazoa > Arthropoda > Insecta > Coleoptera > Attelabidae > Apoderus > Apoderus coryli. The sequence continues at coordinate 5,786,053 of OU452206.1, read as the reverse complement.
CGTCTGATTTGAAGATGAAAATGCTTTGTACAAAAGAGGAGCAGATGTTGACAACCACAATCGAATGAATTTTCTTTAGCTTGTTTAAATGAATTCACTGGTTCGGACATATTAAAATTTTTAATACAGATCTGCGTTTTGGAATTGTTCTTTTCAGTTTATAATTTGGAAAGTATTCGATGTGACTTCCATTTTTGATTATAACACTATATTGAACAATTGCTAAATTACCACTCTAAAGGCTCACGCTTAGATGAAAACGGTCTTACGTTTTTTTTTCAAATAATTAAAATATGTAGTCCTGAGCATTTTTCTGAGATTGGAAATATTGTTCTACCACAAAATAGACAGTCTTTCTACCTATTTCATGAGCCATTCTACAGAACAAATTATGCTTAAAATTCCCTTATGGTTAATATGATTATTACTTTTATTTTCGACATGTAATATCTTCAACTCAGAGATGGTTGGCGTAAGTTGCGTCTTCTTTCTGTTTGTTGAACGAGTAGTAATGTTCCTATCGTTTTTTTATGTGCGTCCAGTTGGTCACTTTAGAGCAACTGGGATATATGTATAGATTCCTGATTTACCATTAAAACAAACAATACATTAGGTAAATACCCATATTAGAAACAATAAAGACAAAACAAGTAAATATTGTAAATCAGGAGTCTACAAGCAAACTTGTGGGAGATGCTCTAAAGTGAATTGGTGTGCGCTGACGAAAGTGTTATGAACTAGTTCGGAACTGCCACCGCTAGTGATGCACGGTCCGAATCTTACCATCAGCATTTCCAGTTATATTACGTAATATTACCTCTACCATCGGGTAACGTTACATGATGTAATATTTCCGAAAAATTTCGTTAATTTTCGGGGTAATATTCCCGGTAATATTCGCTTCAATATTACGTTAAAGTTGGTACCTAACGGTCTTACTGCTTGTTTCAACATGCTGCAACACGTCTAGTGATAGCTGTTGCTTAGTTCTTACGCCATCGCTATAATATGTGAAGCTCGTTTACATACGAACTAATCGGAAATTCTTACACAATAACCGTGCCGAAATGAAAAATGTTGCATTAATTACCCCATCAACAGTTACAAATACTTTTAATGAAACTGAATCTGATTTATCCGAGGATTTGTCTGCGGATGAGGGTTTAGCAAATAATGACTAAATATTTATTTTTACCGACTGAAAACTATTTTTATCATATGTACCTATTCTTTGGCCTATCTAAGAATGGTGTGAACTATATAGTTTCAGATTTCAGTTTATTTTGTGTTTTATTGACCTTTTAGAGCCATATAGGTAATTGAGGCAATTATTGTTTAATTTGTTAAAGCTTCGTTGCATATTGTAAAACCAGCTTTTTCTAAGTTGTTCAGCAATATTACCTAATATTACCTAAAATTACGTCATATTACGTAATATTTCCAATGTTCTTACCAAAAAATAAATTACCGGTAATTTTGCATCACTAGCCACCGCGAACAAGACTATTAAGTGTTGAAAGTAAAAGCAAAATATAGCAATCAACCAATGTCACCTCCACAAAAAAAATGTCAATTAACAGATCAATCAGGCATGTTTCGAAGGTTTAAGGACCTCATTCTCAGTCTTAGACAACCTAACAATCCAGAAAAGTCGTTATAATAGCCTACATATACAGTATGTCCAGTGTTCAAGGGGTAAAACTTTTTTATTTTGAAGTTATTCGAAAAAACTTACTCTTGACAAAAAATTTTACTGGTTCTAAGAGTAAGATTGGGATAAAAAAATTTAACATTTCTTATACGGGGTGTTCAGAAAATTGAAAAAACTTTAAATGGTACAGGAGTAAAGGGCACTTATTTGAGAAGATATGGAAATAACTTACTAGGAAAAGTTGTTAGAAAGTAAAAGGCAGTGTCTCATACCAATTTTTGAAAAAATCGGCGTAATTTTAAATATCATTATATTTATTTTACATCCAATAATTCCAAATTAACTTACAAAACTCTAGTTAAAAATCTGTGGGATTACCCCAACAAACAAGACTTATCAGATTAAATTTATAGAACAATATGTTATGCATATTGTAATTAATTCGTAAAAATGTTTAACGGCTAATTTTCTACCCTAAATTTCAAATTTGCAACATTCTTATATCAGTAATTGATATAGTACCTACAATGAAACAATTTATCGAGCAAAATACAAACATTTCAATGATTTGCTATTATTCTAGATATTAATTAAATTTGATCAAATATTTCAGTATTTAAATCACATTCCAAAAGGTTCAACGATATGCCGAAAAGATAATTTAGTTAGATATCTTAGATGTATGAGAAAAGTATACGGATCTGTATACGATTTTAGGTAGGTAACAATATTATGTTTCGTACTATACAAATGACAATAAATTCCAAATATTATATTTCAGTCCACATGGCTTTAATTTACCATTAGAATATACCAAGTTAGCGGCTGAATGTAGTAAAGGTAGACCTGGAAGCAGCAGAGAAGAAAACCATAAGTTGCTTGAGGAAAAACCCATATGGATCTGTAAACCAGTTGCGCAGAGCCAGGGAAAGGGAATATTTCTTTTTAGGGTAAATATTTTAATCGTAATTTTCCACCACCATTATCACTAATGACTCAATGTGCTTGACATTAATATCGCCCCTAAAGGACAAGGAAATAGAAGATACTATTTTATTTTAATTAATTGTTTTAGAAATTAAGCGAGTTAAACTATGATACCAACACTGTTGTTCAACGCTACATTGAAAAACCTTTGCTAATTGGAGGCTACAAGTTCGATCTCAGATTATACGTTTGTATTCCGTCGTACCATCCGTTAACTGTGTATATGTATAGAGAAGGATTAGCTAGATTTGGAACAGATAAGTTTAGTCTAAATGATTTAAGGAACCCATTTAGACATCTGACCAATTGCTCAATCAATAAACTAGGACCTGGATACGCAGAAATGAAAGATAGAATTGGCTCAGGTTGATTAATTTAAAATAAAATTATTTAAAATACCAACTATTTAAATTATCATGTACATTTTAGGATGTAAATGGACTCTGAGACAACTTAGAAGATATTTTCAACAAGCTGGCATTTCTGATTGGTTGTTATGGCAAAGAATCACATCTTTAATAATATTGACAATCCTTAGTCAGGTTCAACAAGTTCCACCAACTGTTAATTGTTTTGAGTTTTTTGGATTTGATGTTTTAATTGACGAATCCTTGAGACCATGGTTGTTAGAGGTGAGTTTTTTGTATTAAATTTCAACATATTTCTCTCTAGTCTGTAAGTGATACTCTCTTGTTCGGAATGGCATTTAAAATCGCGCGATCGCAAGCATTAGCTCCAAAGAGAGTTGTTGTTCTTAAAACTCGGTAAACGTAAATTTCAAGTTATTAGAATCTACTGCTGGGATCGATCAAGTTCGGAAAGATCAAGGATTACTCATGTTCAGGTAGCAATCAGTATTGTGAATGCGATATTAAAGCGATTACAAATACCAAAGATTAATCTACACAATAGATAGTCAGCGTATATGGGAAATAAAACAAAAATTGAAACTGTCTCGACACGAGCTACATCTATTAGAAAAACATGCAACCATGGAAATTGTAGATGGCGTTATATGTATTGTGTTGAAATAAAATAATCATATGGGCAATGTTAGACAAGGACGAGTATACTTTCCCCTACGAGGTGGGAGTTTGTTTTTATATTATAGGTATCATATATGTACTACTGTGCAGCAGTGTTTTTTGTCGGTTAATATAAAATTATATGGTATACGTATACCTATCTACGCCAAGATTAATGTGTATGGACGAAAATAAAAGAAATTACTATAATAGTATAAATATACAGGGCTGGTTTATTAAATGTTTTAGACAATAATTTTAAATGACTAAAATAATATTATTTTAGTCATTTAATTTTAAATTTCGGATATAAGGATGCATCAAAAAGTTATATTTAAATTAACGAAATTTGGCGTTATAGATAGGACTTCCGGTTATTACCTGATTCAGTTTTAAGGATCAAACTCAAACAGCAGATTCAACTTGTCGTTAACATTATGAAAAAATAAATCTCAGAGGCGGGTAAATTAAAGGGGCATACAGGCGTGAAATGCTACCGTAACTTTTTTATGCACATTTTTTTGCGTGTGTTTCAATTCGGAGATGTAAAATCTAACAAATTATATACGTAATAAATGTATCCTTCTGTGATATTGATAGAAAGTCATCGTTATCGCGTAATATCGATTTTAAGAAATGTTAATATTAAAAAGGCTGTGCTTTTTACAAGTTGCTGAAGTAAATAAGGTTTGAAATTTCCAGCATGACAATAATTATTTAAAAAAATACGGTTTCGAAATGCAGGATGTAAAAAATTAGAATTTTTAATCTGTTTTTAATGAAAATTTAAATCTATTGAGAAATATGGTTCAGGGTTTTTGTGAAATGTATTTTACTCCAAAGATTCTACTCATCGATTATAACCGAATTAATTTACTCAAAAATATCTATACAAGTAAAATAACACAATTATCACAATTAGGTTCAAATTCTGCAACGCCGAATTGAAAAAAAACTTACAGTCTCCCTAATATTGGTTTTTGTGCAATGATCATAAAACTTTAAAAAACTAACGATTTATGTAGATTGTATTGTGAACACGTTTCGTAAAAAGCTTTAAAAACCCACCAACAGGGTGTTAAAAGTATCACGACAATAACTTTTTCATGTTTTAACAAGTACAATCGTCTGCTTCAGATTGATCCTTAAAAACTGAATAACAGTTTCTCTATGTAAAAAAATAAAACTCGTAAATATCATCCCCAAACATTTAATTTGAATACAATTACATAACACCATATTTGAAAGTAAATAAAAAAAACAGCATTACCTAGTTTGACAGATTTGCAAATTGCAAATCAAAGTATCTATGTATACAGGGTGTTGCATAAGTACTTGTACAAACTTTAAAGGGTGATTCTTTGACTAATTTTAAGATACAAATTTCATATGTACATGGGTCCGCTACGGCTTGGTTTTCGAGATACAGGTAGTTCAAAAAGAATATTATATTTAGGATTATATGCTTGTTCAATAGCATCGCAATTTGGTGCAATTCGGGATACAGGTGTATTGATGACACCAGAGCTGTCAAAAGAACTAATAAAAAATACGAAAAATAACAAAATACAAATATCATTCAAAAGACAACAATGCACATAATAGTCGGTACCAACCCAAATAGGTAGTAGGTAAATATAGATTTATTTTGTTTCGGGCTTGGGCTTGGCACTGACTTATTGTAATCAAAACTACCCACCAAACGGATACATTTAATTTTACGCAGATGCTCAAAATGTTAACTTTCTTTCATTAATAGAGACCTGTGAAGTGAGCTTACCTCTTACGCCCACGCATTAAGTACTAAGTTTCAGTTATCAGTTATAATTTTTTATTTTCCAAGAAAGCGAAACGAGATATTTAAAACGGCATTGCGCCGCCCTCATGTATACCTCCGGGGGCGGCATCGAAAATCGCTACACGTCACAAACTTGTAAATGCTTAGAACTACCCCTATATCAAATTTCTATTTTCTATCTTTTTTGTTTGCTACCCAAAGCCCTATTCCTACCGAACTTATTATTTACCCGAAGAAACATTAAAAAGAAGTAAAATTTAAGTACCTAAACCGATAAAGTGGAACTTATACCTGAAGAAGAGACAGACTATTATAATAGGTATACCTAATATAATATAGGTAGCACTGATAATTTTTTTATTATAGGAATTATAAGATCTACACCAATCTTGTTACATCTTTGCCACATTGTCTACGTGAAATATTTAGTCAAAAGTATGTTTCTATCTAAAAGCTTTTCATTTAACGATTGTTCGCCACTGATCATGGGACTGGTCTAGTCTTGAAACATGTATGACATGGATTAAATATTATTATATTAAATTTAATTCATAGAGATTAGGTTTTTATTTCAATACTGTACTTGTAATAAATCACCCTGTGTGTTTCTTTTACCGACGAATTGGCAACAGCACGACACACACCACATTCGCTTGTTTTTTTTTCAACCCTCCCTGCGTATCCCCTCCAGATTAATACAGAATTTCATCAATTTCTCTCTCTGACAATACAGCATTGCCGGTGCATATCTGTTGCAAATGATGTAAATAATTGTTATACGTTGCGTTTTGTTTCTGATATTAATAAACTACAAAACGGTTTCTGGCTGTGACAACACTGCTCTATGCTATACACGCTAGTATACGCCACGTAGTGGCAGGCATACTTAGAGATGTTCTGATTTTAATGCATTGGGCTGACTATCTATTGTGTAGATTAATCTTTGCAAATACTATATAGCATCTCTATAAAATGTAATTGCTGTTTGAATTTAAAAATGCAACCTTTACTCTCTGATACAATTTTTTATGTCAAATATTGGCTCAATTGAGATTTCAACTCCAAAGGCTGTCCCACATTTTATGTAACATCGTATATAGATGATGACCAATAACATTGCATAGCAATTAGAGAACAGTATTAGGAAGCAAATTCATGCAGTTCAAGATTAAATTTTTTACATTTTGATAATATTTGATTTGTTAAAAATATATGATTTCAAATGAATCTGTTCCACAAAATATATCATCAGAGGTGTATGATAATTATTTAGAAATAGAAACAGTTCAAATTATATTAACCATATGAACCACTCCGAAATTGTCACCCATTCACTTACCATTTTGTGGAAATTGAAAAACTGAGTTTTATTTTATCTAGTTGGATGTTATATAACAAAAACTATGACAAGCAAATTCAAACTTAAAAACAATTACCTATAAATGACAAAGAGATGTTGACGACATCTAGCGTGAGCAGGCAATATGCCCGGTGAAACATAGTTCACAAACGATGGCCGGACAAGAAGTAACAACTCAATTATATCCTATTGCCATCTGGTGGAAGCATGGTAGTGTGAAACAAATTTCCAACATAACTAAAAAGTCTCGTTACTTTATGTAACAACAATTCGTAATTACCTATAAGTTATATTTTGTGGAGCAGCCGTCTTTAATTTGAAATTATATTGTTGTAAGCATACAGCTTAAAAGACGAATGATACATGTATGTAAGAAAACAAGAAATTTTCAATAACAACTTTATATTTTCCAATAAACAAAAATCATTTAATCAAATCAGAATATAATATCAATTATGGCATCCGTTCTATATGCCGGCCCAAGAATAAGTGTCCCTTTCTTTTTACAAAGAGTCCTTTCTTTCCTACTTTATCATCTATAAATCTACTATAATATAAACACACAAAAGTAGAACATGTAACTCTCTTAATATTATGGAAAAGATAACAAATAATTATTCCCAGCCTATAAACTAAAAATATTTGTTAGACACGTCTGGTAATAAATTGTCTTTAAGAGTCACATGAACCGTTGACACGTTTAAGTATTCTTACATGTATTAATTCTCAACGCCCCGCCCGTTTGATTAACATTGTTAGCATCCCGAGGCAAAGGTTTGAATCATGTACCCTACGTTTTTGTCAAATCAATTTCAAGAGTTGTTGACGATTAATTATGTTTATCATCTTTTCTCCAATTAGGTTAATTTAAGTCCAGCTCTAAGCAACGATTGCGATGCTGATCGACTTGTAAAAAAACCAATGCTGCATGATATGTTTGATTTACTTGGACTTCCATTATACAATACTGGACTTTCGGTATTTAATGTATGGTTTGATGATACCAAAGAAAATAAGTAAGTAGTCTATATTTATGTATATATAAGTACATGGTCGTAATTCATTATATCTGTTTATTATTAGAGAACAACAGTTAGATCATAAACCAATCACCTTAAAAAGTACTATATCCATATTAAATGCAGCGGGACGATGGAGAAGGAAGCATAAAAAAATGTCTGCAAGACAAACGTCTAGATCTACATCAGCCATACGGCCAAAATTAAGAACAACATCTGCCATTAATCAAAGTAAGTAGAGACTGAGAAACACAAATTTACTTGTGACTCATATTATATTTTGACTTATTTCAGGAAATGATAAATTTAGGTATATCGTTACATATAATAATTATTTTATATGCTGTAAATTACTGGTTTTATTTTTAGAGACTTACATTAGTTTGCCAAAGGTGCAAGTAGATGCTCGTAATTTAAGTTCTCCAACCTGTTGTAGTGTGCCAAACCTAAAACCGGTAAGCTAGATTTTTCTTAAACTTTTTATTAATGTTATATGTGCCAATCTTAGAATACTACATGTACCTAATAATAGTGGATTTTGTTTGATGCCAATATAAACTCACTTTGTTCTATAATCCCTTACTAATCTCACTATAAGCGTTGATTGAAATATTTAATAAGATTCGGAACGCTGGTATCATTTTCGTGCTTTGCTGAACTGCACTAGCGCATCTGTGAACGGGCAAACTAAGTTCTTATTCAAGACACAACTGTATCGATCGATCTACGACACTGAAAGTTGGATATTGCGGTATAATAGCAACAGATGGCATAGCGGCGTTCTGCCCTATTCGTTCATTTCGTTAATTAGACGTTGCCGTGAGTAGATTTTTTTCTTTTATTCTCTAAAGATTCTCTATATTCCTTGACTACTTTTATAAATAAATAAATAATCGTTAAATAAATATCGTTGACTGAAATATTTTCCTTTAAGAAATGAGATAATATAACATGTAAGATCCCTAATATATTTAATATACAATTTCATGCTTAATTTATAAACGATTAAATAATATACAAGGGTTTTAAAAGAAATAAATGACTAGGGAAGTAGGGTTCAAGTCATTCTAGACGAGGAAGTAGTCGTGCGGCCCAACGAATCCTTATTTGACACATATAAATTAAAAAATGGGTTGGTAGAAAATATAAAACATGACTTAATTTTAGTTATACGGGAACATGACCAGATTTGGTTTGATCAGTGTGGTGACCATCGCAATATTATTATTAAACAATTAATAAAAATAAAATTATTTAGGGCTGTTAAGTGGGTTAGTTCTAGTAATAATAAAATTAAAGATAACGAATCAGGTAAACCACATAGGAAAATAAGAATATTACATTAGAGTTTGGACTTATAGGTATATTAGTCATCGGCCAACCTGTTTCTTATATTATGTTATGCAAATATAGTTGTATTCACGGTTAGATGGAATGGGTTTATTTTTTATTTATTTTCTCAAGTTGCTGTTAAATTTTGGTGTATGGTTTAATTATTAATAAAAACATACTGAGACTAACGAATAAAAATATATAAAAAAAAAAAACTTTCTAAATTAAGAGTTTCATTTTTTTTTTGTCGGACACTGGAGTCCACAGGGGTTTACCAACTCAAGTGTAAAGATTGTCCAAAAGTTTATATTGGTCAAACTGGACGCAATTTCAAAACGCGTTTGAAAGAACATAAAAATTCATATATCACTAATAATAAAAATTCTACTTATTTCAATCATTTCATAGCAGATAACCATACTTTTAATAGCAAAAAATTGACTTTACTAGAAGCACTAGAAATTAACAAATTAAGAAATACAGAAAATCTTCTAAACGACAAAACCAATATAAATAAACTGTTGCCCTTAAATATTTCAATCAACGCTATAAGCTAACACAAGAGTTGGATTTTTTAGAGACACTAAATACTTGCCTCATTTCAACAGATGTGAGTTGTAAAAAAATTAGCTTCAAATCACGTGAAGTTTGCTAATTCGAGCAGTCAGTTTTAGAATGAGGTAGTTTAATAATTACAATAGGGAGTTAAGGCAAAACCAGTGACGTATACGTAAACGTATCTTTTGACATCTACGCATGCGCTCTTTAAATTTATGATACGTTTAACGATACGAAGGCCGTAAACATATGTACCTCTACGCGTATCGTATACTTAAACGTATTAAACCGATTGTTGTCGAAATTACATGAACTTGTACGAATATCTAGAATAGAACATTAAAAACTCAATCTAAATTGAAAATTAAGCTAAGCTATTTTGCAATAAATACTTTATTATTATTATTAGTAGTAGTAGTTTATTTTGTAACAATTATAAACATTTTTCTGTTATTGTTTATACATATACATAATAAAATATATATGTATTTGGTTAATAATTAAAAAAACAATAATATTAACAACATAGTAAATGGAAGTAGAAAAATCTAAAATAGTCTTTTTCTCAAGTAAACTGTTATCTCTACCTTCCGCATAACATACGATACGTATTGGATGGCACCTCTATTTTGAATTACTGCTTATCTAGTGTAAACATAACCAAAATCTCACGTTTACGTATGGAGATACGTATACGTCCTTGGTTTTGCCTTAACTCCCTAATCACAGTTTTATCATAGCAATATCCCATTTAACTATTTTCATTCGTCTAAAATTGTCTGTTCAGTTTACATCCCTTGAAACATATTCCCGTAGATTTGAGATGCATTTTCTTAGAATTACCACCAGCGCAGCAGCAGCAGAGGAAATAAAAATTTTGTAAGAACTTTTGGCACATAAGTTGTTTCAAAAATGCATAAAATATATTTAATATATTATTATTAATTATTTTTTACACACTCTGGAGAACCATGGCTTGGAATAAATAAAATCCCATACTTATAGTTCGTATTATCCTAGGTCTACCTGATTCTTAAACAGATTATTAGTTTATCTGATTTGAAAGTTAAACTGCTACATCAAAACCGCATATCTCGAAGCATCTAAATCGGTTATTATTTTTCAACTTTTAGAATGATGAAGAACTTCGCAAACAAGGGCATAAATCATGGGGAAATGGTAGAGATTGGAATTTTCCACCACCAAGGGAAGGTGGATGGGTATTAATATGGCCAATGACAACAGAGTCGAAAGTAGACAAAAATAATAATGTGACGAACACTAACCTCAATGGATTAACTTCGACTCTACATAGTATTAATATTAAAGCTATGGTGAATAAGGTAAAAATTAATTATTGTAATTGTATATTATGTACGATTGTATTTATAATAGTTTTAAAAATATCATCATTATATTGTTATTTCAACCATTACGAATTATTGTCCAAAATCTGGCGAAATTAACGAATACTCGTACATTCCACAAAAAAAACATATTACTCTCTGGTATGATTCATCTTCTCTCAAATTACATACTTTTTGTTTTGACAAATATGTCGGGCACACGTGATAGAATTCGGGATAAACTTTGTTTTCTAGTCGCTGTATCATAGTGAAAATGTGAATCAAAAATAAAATTCAATCAAGTACCTACGGCTAGTAAATAGTTAATACGTCAACTAAAAATTATCAGTCCCAAATATAATTATATAATATGGCATTTCATAATTCCAATTAAAATAACCATAGTTTCCTTTTATTGTAGATGAAGTGTAATAAAAAATATTTCATATAATATATTATATCCTCAACACTAATATTATTTAATGTTACTTTAATTTTAGATAATCAAATATAACAAAACATGCAAGGAATTAGCTAAGAAGCATCCATCAGCCTCTGAATGTCAGTTAAGCGAATTTCTTCAAGAAGACGTGGATATGACCGGAGATGTATGGATACCACCAGTATAGATATACAATTAAAATTTATGGATCATTATCTTAATATCTATCTTTAACTTTTTATTCACCATTTAGAAATTTTACTGCCAAAAATAATATACTAATATCATCACCAGAATATTTCAGTAAAAAAAGTATCTTTCATTATAAAACCTGCATGATTTTTTTATTATTTTGTATTTCCATTGAGTGATACAACTTTGTATTTCTTTAACAAAAAATATTAAAAATACCCGAATATTACTAAAATATCGAATATTAGTTTTTTATCATCATTATCATCACTGCCTAATTAAATATTGTAGCTTTTTTATATTCATTTAATTAATTACTGACATTAAAAAATAATACGTATACCTATTAGATTGTTTATTATTATAAAATATACAAATTACAGAATATTCCACAATGAACTGCTCCGATTGATTTAACAAAAAATATGGGTTCTAAAATTTTGAAACTACCAATTGGCCCAATTCCTCTCTGATGCTTTTCGAAAAAGATCCAGATGTATTGCGGACCAAAATCTTATTTGCTATGAAGCCATTTGACTCTCGTGGTGCGCCTAGAAGAGACTGATAATAATCATTCATGAAAAGACTATCGTTTTTCAGTAAATATTGTCGTTAGTATAATCATAGTCTAATAAATAATATACTAGTCCCCGCACTTGAACATATGCAGCCGTTTTACCGTTGGTATTTAGCCCCTTCCCCGACCCTCTCTCGTCTAGAATTATGGTGCACCGGTCGCCCAGAATTTCTCTTCGTTCTCTACAATACACAGTCGACCAAGTAAGCGTAGGGATTTAAACAACAGCAAAGCAAGTTTTCACTCGTGCGCTACTCTCCTTTTCTCTCACCCGTATTCGTAGAGTTTATTTGTGCTGGCCCTACAAGTCGTAAAATCGGCGGCACGCTTTAGATCCCAATATAACAAAGGATTTACTTACAGTGCGGGGACTATTATATTATTAATTAGACTATGGTATAATAGCCATATCCTAGATTGGTGGTCCACAGCCATTATGTTAGGAGTGACTTTTGATCAGCAGGTCAAATGGGTTGATCTGTTTGCCAGAGACTAAACAAGCATTCTTATATCATATGAAGAACTTGTAAATTGTACTAATTCAAGGCTAATAAAGAATCATTATAATGTTTTTTATTATTATTTTAAGAAGTACGGGTGAAATTTGTTTTATATAAGAATTTTTTCAGTACCTACCAAACACAAAATCACAAAAATTGTTGCTTCATTTTCATGTTCCCCACTTTAGAATAACATGTTTCTGCTTTACATTCTAAACACACCAAAAACTTCTTGCCGAAATATATCATTTTAATTTTATGATAAAATAATATAAACTTTAGAATAACCGAAACTTTTTTTTATTGTTACTTGAAAATCAAAACCAGGGCATATCATATGTTAATAGTATGTCGTTATTGAGCGTTCCCTTGATGAGCGTACCTGCTTATTTGTAAAACACTGAGAGAAGAACGATCGATGATAAATCCAACCAGTCAGATATATAGGTGATCAAGTAGTTGCCTAATCACAATGAGTATGTTAAACGTGCCACATTATGCACTTTGGTCGTATTACCATTTTTATTATCCCGGCTTAATATTTTATTATTATTATCTCTTGGGGGGTGGCAGTTGTCGAGAGATAGTTTACTTCCAGTGTCGAACATGAAGAAGCATGTGATTTAAATATCTGTAAAATTGTGTATAGTTTTTATACCTACTTTAGATAGTTCGAGAAAACTTATGCACTACAGACAATATAATTACAATTGCTTGCGAGAAATACTGCGGATTTAAATATAAAATATTGACAATAGAATGGCTGTAGGGGAATCAAGAAGGATAGTAGAATTGCCGGAAGAATGCTTAGAAAAGATTATCGTCAATCAGGTAGATATATAGGTTATTTAGGCGAGACGTAGCTTGCTACTCACGACGCGTTGTTGAAATATGGTTGGGTGGTCAACACAAAAAATGCAGTTTATAGGGACTCCATATCCATATCTTCTAGACATAAGCGCGTCATCATACTTCATACAGGTGGTAAAAATGGATTTGTTCGGAATGCGTTGTTATCTGCTAAAAATATTAGCGAATCCTCTGCAGATTATCATGAAGATATGAATGTTCAATTATTTGAAAAGTGAATGGCTCAGTATGGTTTACGATATATGTTAGCTGGTATCATTAGCCACCAGTAAGGTTGCCAAATTTAGGAGGCTAATATGTGTACTTACACGTGCAGCCCAGTGCAACTAGCGAACAAGTAAGTGTGTATATCTGTGTATGTCTAACAATATGTGTGTATACCACCCAGTGGGCTCCACCCGAAAATTTGCCAGATGGGTGGGTATACCCTGTAGACCTGAAAAAACACTATATACATGGGGATACGTAGTGGCCTCCGAAAAAACGCAGTCGCCTCCGTTTTGGAGCCCAGTGCGATAAACGTATATATATTTTGGAGGCCACTTTAACGTTTTGCATATAGATATATATATATCATATTAATTTCTGAACCGATCGAAGTACGCTTCCCTACCCTATGGCCATTTGAACTTATAATATAGTGACATGTTTAAAAAAACAAAGTGTAGTATATTGCATATATCATATTAAGTGCTGAAACTACCGACTGAAGTACGCTTCTCTTCCCTATGGCATTTTAAATCTTATTATATAGTGACATGATTAAAAAAACAAAGTGTAGTATATTGTATATATCATTTCATTTTTTATATTAATTTCTGAAACTTCCGATCGAAGTACGCTTCTCTTCCCTATGGCCTTCTGAATCTTATAATAATATAGTGACATGTAGTATATTGTATATATCATATTAATTTCTGAAACTTCCTAGGGAAGTACGTTTCTCTTCTCTATGACTTCCCAGTCCTTTCACCCAATTTTCACGTTTTTATCTATAACATAAATATATGAAATCAAAATTAGGTTAGATTATTAACTCAGTGGAATGGGCAAAGTTGGTGCATATGCGGATGATATGCAATGCCCAGAGATTGTACAGAACAGTGTCTCAGTAGAGACATAATTTCTTTCTAAAACAAATTATTTTTTCAAATTAAAATGAATAATTAGTATAGAATGAATTTCTTTCTATAACAAATTATTTTTTTGAAATTAAAATTTATTGTCACACCAACCTATAAATAACACCTATCCTTGCACGGTTCCCAGATTTATTATGGACTGGGACCAATCCATGTCGTCCAACCTGTGTTGTTCTGAATAACCATTTCTAAGTTGTTCCAAGTACTTTCCACGTCTTAGTAGAGAGCGAATTTCTTTCTATAACAAATTATTGTTTCGAATTAAATTAGATATTCAAATTTATTGTCACACCAACCTATAAATAACACCTATCCTTGCACGGTTCCCAGATTTATTATGGACTGGGACCAATCCATGTCGTTCAACTGGTGGGTGGAATGAACAGTTCTCCTTGTATAATTTTCTACTTTTTAGTAATTTTTCGTAACTTGAATAACTTTCCTCCTCTTCCTGCTTGTCCTTGTTTTCCTGCATGGAAAAGAAAGAATACATGCGCATTAACTTTTTTGGGAGTATGTGCGCATTATTCTAAATTTAGTACCATTTTAATAGTTATAGTGGAAGCGTGCGTAGGATATAAAATTTTCAAAAAACCGTTAATTAACTACATAAACAAGGTGTTACAATATATGTTTTGTGATATCTATGAAGACACAAGAAGATTGATCATTGGAAAACGACGTGGAGGGCCCAGGGCCCTCCGGAATCGGCAAACGTTATCAGTGTTAGTGCTTTTCACCATCTTCAATTTTTTTTCAATCTTTCCTCATTTAATATATCTAATTCAATAAAAATATCAACCAAGAATACAGTCTTAACAGACAATCCTGGTCCCAACAAATAAAATATAAAATCAAACTAACCTGCAATAAGCAAAAATATTTGAGTGTCTACAGTCATTTGGGGTTGTAACAGTATCGCAGTTGGTTATTTCTTCGCAATTTTTGCCTCTTTTCGTCAAAATTTCCATTGTTTGGAATGAATTACCCATACATTATTCCTATACTCGCTACAGGAAAACTCTATCTGCAAAAGCAATTAGTTTTAATTTTAACAGTCAATACAAAATTATTAATGAACCAACCTGCTTAAAGTAAATCATGCTCGAGAATTCCTAAATTGGTTTTGTGTTTTGTGATGTTCATTATATCGATCAACATAATCTGAGAATTGATTAAGGCTGCTCTATGGAAATGTTTATACTTGTCTCTTTTAAAAGTCCGATTATTGAAATTTATTTATGATTAAATTTTCAATTGAAATCTGGTTGTAATAACAAACTTAAAATTTTGAAACATTTATGATATTAAAGTTGTGTGTAAACATAATCAGAATGGGTTTAAAACGACTTGGTTTTGTTACGCTTAATTAAAATATTTTGAAACAAGAAACTTTAAATTTTATAACTTCAAAAAGAGCAGCCTTAAATAATGTTTTTCTTATATTGATTACTGTAGTATATTTTCTGTTTGCCATGCTTCTGAAATACTTTTACTCGAGAACACTACTGCAAAAAAGTAAAACTATTATAAATAAGTTGAACACAGGGGTATAAGTTATTTGGGTGAACAACTTTGATAATTTGGAATAGAGTTGCACAATTATTGATTTGGTTCCATTTGTAAAATGATTGTGATTGTAAAAGAAAATTTAAAAATGTTATAAATAATAATCAAATGTGAGCAGCTATTAATCTTTCGTGGGATAACTGCGAGATAAGATAGACTGTTCCTCCTTGTTATCAAGTATAAATTTTTTAGTTCCTAGATTGAATACTAGATCAAATGCGACATTTTATTTAGACAGAGCTAGAACTAATGTGTTATTGAGATCGCCTGTACATATTATGTGCAATAATTTTGATTCAATTTCTAGTACATGTGACATTTTTACAACGTCAGAATATAACCTTAAAATGTTAGCTGCAGAAACATTTATAGTGTAAACGTGTGTATTGCAAGTTTCTTTGTGTATTTAATTAATTTAATAGTTATTGATTTTGTATGTATTGTCCTATAATTGGGAAACTGTTGGGCAATAAATGCTTTATTATTATTATTATTATAACTGTTAATTCTAACAGGATGATTTTAAAAAATACCATTTCTATATTTGCAAATATTTTTCAATTCACTTACATCTCAAAATCGTCAAATATGCTTCAAATCCAGGAACCTACGTGTGTTGCAATTGGCCCATTGATATCTTGATATTTTCGTTTCTTTCTATACTACAATCACGAGTCGAGCTACTTTTTAATTTAACGACAACGACCTCGAAAATCGCAATTGCCACCCCAAAAGTCCACAGTTCCAAGGAGCAAATAACACTTTAATGTTTACGCGTTACCGGAGAACGTTGTTTGATTTAAAATATCTGTAACAAAGAAAACAATGTTTAGTTATCAACTTAAGCGGATTATTTTTTTTCGAATATATATTATGCCAAATATTAATGAATTTATTTGAAGAGTACATACCATGTGACTAAACACATCTGCATTAAACTGCATTCCTCCAATCCATTCCATGCTTAACCCTAACTAAACTAGGGCCTATGGGCACTCCTAAAATGTACAAAAAAAATTGTTTTAGCAATGTATACAGTCATTTAAAGTAAGTTATAAATAAAGTCAGTTTAAGACATGGGTTTTGTGACAAGTCTTTACAACTACTTTTAGAAATTAGGTAGAAGATTTCTAAATTTAAATATGTTGATCTAAGTAAGAAAAAAATTATGAATCAAAAAAGATTTTTAGTATATCCCGCTCGCGGGGCTTGTGCATTATCCTGCAGTTCTAAATAACTTTTTTTTTGGAATTTCTTTCTCGCATGATCAATAAGTAGACTATTATGAACATAACTAGCTGTGGACTCCAATAAAATCATTTTTTTTTTGTGATGACACGTATTGGAAAATATAAAGTTATGTATTATTAATAATATATAAAATCAAACTAACCTGCAATAAGCAAAAATATTTTAGTGTCTAGATTCATTTCGGGTTGTAACAGTATCGCAGTTGGTTGTTTTGCTTCTTTTCATCAACATTTCCATTGTTTGGAATGAATTACGAATGAATTACATTATTGCTATACTCGTTACAGGAAAACTCCATCTGGAAAAGCAATTGGTTTTAATTTTAACAGTCAATACAAAATTATTTATCAACCAACCTGCTTAAAGTAAATCACGTTTGAGAATTCCTAAATGGGTTTTGTGGCTTTGTGATGTTCATTATATCGATCAATATAATCTGAGAGTTGATTAAGGCTGCTCTATGGAAATGCTAATACCTACTTGTCTCTTTTAATAATGTAAAATCAAATTCCAATTATTAGAATTATAAATCCACATGAAAATGGACTACTTTTTCAAATTACTTCTATCTTTATTGAAATTTATTTATGATTAAATTTTAATTTGAAACCCGGTGATAAAAACAAACTTAAAATTTTGAAACAAGTGTGATTTTAAAGTTGTGTGTAAACATAACAAAAATGAGTTTAAAACGACTTGGTTTTGTTAAACTTAATTAAAATGTTTTGAAACTAGAAACTTTAAATTTTATAACCTCAAATGTTCTTCTTATTGATTACTGTAATATATTTTCTGCCTGTTATGGTTCTGAAATTCTTTTACTCGAGAGCACTTCTGCAAAAAAAGTAAAATTATTATAAATAAGTTGAACACAGGGGTATATGTTATTTAAAAGGACAACTTGGATAATTTTTAAATAGAGTGCCACAATGATTGATTTGGTTACATTTGTAAAATGATTGTGATTTTAGAAGAAAATTTAAAAATGTTATAAATAGTAATCAGAATGTAAGCAGCTATTAATCTTTCGTTGAATCACTGTTAATATTAACTGGATGATTTTAAAAAATACCATTTCTATATCTACAAATATTTTTCAGTTCACTTACACCTCAAAATCGTCGAATATTCTTCATAACCAGGAGCCAGTATGTTGCAATTGTCCAATTGAAATCTTGATATTTTCGTTTCTTTCAATACTACAATTACGGGTCGAGCTACTTATTAATTTAACAACGACTTCGAAAATCGCAATTGCCACCTCAAAAACTTACAGAAGTCCACAGTTCCGAGGAACAAAAATAACACTTTAATTTTTATGCGTTACCGGCGAACGTTGTATGTTTTAAAATATCTGTAACAAAGAAAGTAATGCTTAGTTATCAACTTAAGCAGATTATTTTTTTGTTGTTTTTTCGAATATAATATCATTATGATAAATATTAATGAATTTATTTGAAGAGTACATACCATGTGACTAAACACTTATGCATTAAACTCCACTCCTCCATTCCATTCCATGCTTAACCTTATCTAAACTAGGGCCTATGGGCACTCCTGAAATGTACAAAAAAATTGTTTTAGCAATTTATACTTAATCATTTAAAAGTAAGTTATAAATAAAGTCAGTTTAAGACAAGTTAGTATTTACAACTACTTTTAGAAATTAGGTACAAAATTTCTAAATTTAAGCAAGAAAAATAATTATGATTCAAAAAAGATTTTCAATGTATCCCGCTCGCGGGGCTGGTGCATTATCCTGCAGCTCTAAATAACTCCTTTTTTGAAAATTTTTTCTTACATAATCAATAATTAGACTATTACGAACATAACTAGCTGTGGACTCCAACAAAATCGTAAGATATCAGGGATAATTTATTGGATATACTTAAAGTAAATTATCATAAAAGATTATAATTTTAACTGAAATATAAAATATGCTATATTATGCATACTACATACAAATTTCATACGCTACTCTCGTTATTTCATATATTATACGAATATCACAAAAATAAAACTTGGCTTCTTTTCAACGCATTTTAAACTACAAAAAGTTTGCAAGACAAAGAAATATTCAGCAAATTAATGATGAAGTTAGCACCTTAAAAATCGCTATTTACCAACATATTTTAATAACAACCAAATGGCAATTGACATAATGAAACCAAACATTAATACAAATTCCAACTTGCCAAAATCCATGGAATGTTATTAGACGATCGAGGATTGAAAGTGAGTGAGTTGGCTGAGGCTGTAGGCATCTCAACTGAGCGAGTGTATCACATTTTTTTGCATATGAAAAAGCTATTCATGATGTGGTTGCCACGATTGCTCACGATCGACCATAAACACAACTGTGTGACCACTTCCAAGGCCGCAAACCAAACGAGTGTTGTTTCATTATCATTTAAAATGATGTTACTGCTAGGTGTCTATTTTTAAGGCTTTTTAGATTGATACGTAGGATTTTTATTTATTTGTATATCTTTTGAATCCCTACACTACACTAATTTTTGTACAAAAAAAATGGCTTCCTTTAAAAGTGAAGAAATTATCAAACCACCCTCGTGTAATTTAATGCATATATCCGGCACAAGGTACGGGCTTCGCCTGTCTAATTATTAATTGCATCGAAAAAAATCCACAAAAGTAGCTATTTCGAGCTACAGGCTCTGTTCGCTTTTAAACAGTTATCAATATTAAAATTAAAATAACTTACACCTAATACGCCTTCCTGTGCTTATACTCCTGCATACCATTTTCCATTCCAATACTACTACGCTTCACGTAGATCAAAGCACTATTTTTTTCGCAAAGCAACACTTTTGGATTAAAAACGTAAGTAGCTCGACATCATTAGAAATCACATACGCATTTTTGTAGACACGAGTATTATATCACATTACTATTACGCGATGGACCCGATGACGCGACGGTGATAAATATCTGCAACATAAAAAATAGAAAATGTAGTAATATCAATTTGATCAAGATCAAAAACATAAAACACTCTATGCCAAACGGTACCTATTGCAAAATAATGATCATGTACACAAAAATGTCTTCTAGAAACTATAACACACCATTGCAGTTGGTCGAAAGATGGTATACTGATGCAAATGTAAAATCATAAAAAATTGGAAAACTTATTGAAATATAATACATTTTAAAATATTATACTTATATCCATAGGGTCTGTAAAAGTACTCATGATAGGTATAGGAAAAGTATAATCAGCACAGTAATCAAAATTCAGGGAGATACTAAAGTCGATAGGGGCTACATCGCATCGGATATTTTCAAGATAATCGCACTTCCGGTTATACGGGAGCTGTGGTCAACTTGCTTATTTCAAATAGAACAATCTATATAATATTTCATTTCCTGCCTAAAATTCTAGATACTCAATTTATGCATTATGTACCTAAGTCTAGCCGTTTTTTATGTATTTAAAGTTGTAGGTCTAAATTACGTTTGACGGTCGACAAAAAATCGTTATTTTTCCTTATAGAGAAATTTTAAATACTTAATTAATGTGCATGAAGATTCTAGTATGGAAGTTTATTTTAACTGCATTCGTAACATCTCTTGTTACTATTTTTTTATACGGTGTGGTCTCAAAAAAATATTAAAAAGTAAATTAAAAAACAGTCAAAATTCATTTTTTTAAAATGTAACCTATGTGGTTTGGCAATTTTACCTAATTTGACATTAAAAATAAACAATTTTATTAAATGTCGAAAATGCGTAGTTTTCAAAATTTTCACAAGTTCACATGTTTCTTTCCAACTGACCTAGTCGGCTATGAAATTGTATAAGGAGAAATTTAAATAAAATGTTAAACTCAAAAAACTTTAGGATATGACCAAAGTGAACAGTTAGAAGAGAGTTTGCAGATTTAATTTTTATTCATATTTTCCTAATTTAATTTCACCTTGATTAAATTTTGAACTAAAATATATCAAGAAACTTCTTGATGTAACCTATTCGGTTTTTTTTTCTGCCTTAGTTGTGGAGAATCGGTAAAAAAACACACAAAGTTTCATTTAAATGCAGAGGTCGCCCTGAATCAATTTTAAGCACTTCTTTAAAAAACTGGTGCCCTTCTTTCCATACAGAAATATGTCTTTATCCTTATACTTCTTAATAATGACCAGGGGCGTACGGTGCTGCTGGGCTGCAGCGCTTGATGTTGACGCCAACTATTGTTGTTGAATTATTATTATTGTATAGTTTCTATGAGTAATTTAGTAGACTCGTTTATGAAATACTTAGGGCATATATGTAAAAGAATGTAAGAAAATATATTTGTGAAATGGGCTTGTTTAACAAAACAAGACTTATATTCAGAGAGTTTGTCTGTCAACCACTATACTTTCACCAGACGTCCGTTTCGTCGATCCACGACTCATCAGTGGTGATCGGTCAGTAGTTGACAGCCAAACTCTCGTAAATAATGTGGTATATACCCCACACGGTACAGAGATGTAAAAGGATGTGTTTGGCGACATCTAGTTTTCGTTGGTAGTACGCCGAGTGAACAACAGTTCCTATATCGGCTGCCTGCGAGGTCACTGACTCCATAAAGCAACTACCAACACATAGATGCACTGATACTCCCTTAAGCGGGATCGCATATATTTGAAATGGGCTTGTTTAACAAAACAAGACTTATATTCCGAGAGTTTGTCTGTCAACCACTATACTTTCACCAGACGGCCGTTTCGTCGATCCATGACTCATCATCATCCACTACCAACGAAAACTAGATGTCGCCAAACACATTCTTTTACATCTCTGTACCGTGTGGGGTATATACCACATTATTTACGAGAGTTTGACTGTCAACTACTGACCGATCACCACTGATGAGTCGTGGATCGACGAAACGGCCGTCTGGTGAAAGTATAGTGGTTGACAGACAAACTCTCGGAATATAAGTCTTGTTTTGTTAAACAAGCCCATTTCAAATATATGCGATCCCGCTTAAGGGAGTATCGATGCATCTATGTGTTGGTAGTTGCTTTATGGAGTCAGTGACCTCCCAGGCAGCCGATATAGGAACTGTTGTTCACTCGGCGTACTACCAACGAAAACTAGATGTCGCCAAACACATCCTTTTTAATATATTTGTGTTTGTTTAAAGTTTTTCTGGTTTTTTTACCGACTGTATGCTGCTTTAGGAAAAACAGGGTTAAGTCACATAGCATCATATTGGAGAACTTCTCCCGTCATTTCTGCTATAGTTTTTGTAATAACATAGAGTATATCACTTAATATTATAATTTTGTTTTTAGAAATCTTTTTTTTTTGTGATGACACGTATTGGGAAATAAAGTTATTTATTATTAATAATATATAAAATCAAACTAACCTGCATTAAGCAAAAATATTTGAGTGTCTAGAATTATTTCTCGTTGTAACAGTATCGCTGTTGGCTGTTTCTTCGCAAGTTTTGCTTCTTTTCATCAACATTTCCATTGTTTGGAATGAATTACGAATGAATTACATTATTGCTATACTCGTTACAGCAAAACTCCATCTGGAAAAGCAATTGGTTTTAATTTTAACAGTCAATACAAAATTATTTATCAACCAACCTGCTTAAAGTAAATCACGTTTGAGACTTCCTGAATTGGTTTTGTGGCTTTGTGATGTTCATTATATCGATCAATATAATCTGAGAGTTGATTAAGGCTGCTCTATGGAAATGCTAATACTTGTCTCTTTTAATAATGTAAAATAAAAGTCCAATTATTGAAATTATGATTCCACATAACAATGGACTACTTTTTAAAATAGTGTCTTTCTTGAAATTTATTTATGATTAAATTTTCATTTGAAATCTGGTGAGCAAAAAAACTTAAAATTTTGAAACATTTATGATATTAAAGTTGTGTGTAAACATAACCAAAATGGGTTTAAAACGACTTGGTTTTGTTAAGCTTAATTAAAATATTTTTGAACTAGAAACTTTAAATTTTATAACTTCAAGAAGAGCAGCCTTAAATAATGTTCTTCTTATATTGATAACTGTAGTATATTTCCTGGCTGCCATGGTTCTGAAAGACTTTTATTGGAGAACACTTCTGCAAAAAAAAGTAAAACTATTATAAATAAGTCGATCACAGAGGTATAGGTTGGTTACATTTGTAAAATGATTGTGATTGTAGAAGAAAATTTAAAAATGTCATAAATAATAACCAGATGTGAGCTATTTATCTTTCGTGTGATAAATGTTAATTATAACAGAATGATATTAAAAAATACCGTTTCTATATCTACAACTATTTTTCAATTCACTTACACCTCAAAATCGTCGAACATGCTTCAAAACCAGGAGCCAGTATGTTGCAATTATTCTCCAATTGATATCTTGATATTTTCGTTTCTTTCGATACTAGAATCACGAGTCGAGCTACTTTTTTAACGACAACGACTTCGAAAATCGCAATTGCCACCTCAAAAACTCACAAAAGTCCACAGTTCCGAGGAGCAAATAACACTTTAATTTTTACGCGTTACCGGCCAACGTTGTATGATTTAAAATATCTGTAACAAAGAAACTATTGTTTAGTTATCAACTTAAACGGATTATTTTGTTGTTGTTTTTTTTGGAATATAAAATCATTATGACAAATATTAATGAATTTAGTTGAAAACCTACCATGTGACTAAACACTTCTGCATTAAACTCCACTCCTCCATTTCATTCCATGCTTAACCTTAACTAAACTAGGGCCTATGGGCACTCCTGAAATGTACAAAAAAATTGTTTTAATAATTTATACAGTCGTTTAAAAGTAAGTTATGAATAAAGTCAGTTTAAGACATGGGTTTAGTGACAACTATTTACAACTACTCTTAGAAATTAGGTACAGGATTTAAATTTAAATATGTTGATCTAATCAAGTAAAACTATGAATCAAAAACGATTTTCAGTATAACTCGCTCGTGGGGCTGGTTAATTGTCCTGCAGCTCTAAAAAACTCCTTTTTTGGAATTTTTTTCTTATATGATCAATAAGTAGACTATTATAACCATAACTAGCTGTGGTGTTAAGCAAAATCATAAGATATCAGGGAAATTTTGTTGGATATACTTAGAGTAAATAATCATAAAAGTTTATAATTTATAAGTGAAACTGAAACTAATTATACATACAAATTTCATAATATGCTACTCTCGTTATTTCATATATTATTATTATACGAATATCACAAAAATGTTTAACTTGGCCTCTTTTCAACGCAGTTTAAGTAACAAAAAGTTTGCAAGACAAAGAAATATACGGCCAATTAAAAATTGCTATTTACAAACATATTTTAATAACAACCAAACGGCAAGATTATGTAGAAAAACAAAATAATTTTTTACCAAAAAAAAATTCCTTTAAGTGTCAAGAAATTATCAAACCACCCTCGCGTAAAATAATGCATAAAGCCGCCACAAGCTTCGCCTGTCTAGTTAGTAATTAGTAATCACATCAAAAAAAATTCGAAAAATTAGTTATATCCTGCTGCAGGCTGATAGTACCCACTCTGTTCGCTCTTAAAAAGGTGTCAATATTAAAATTAAAATAACTTACACCTAATACGCCTTCCTTTGCTTATACTCCTGCATACCATTTTCCATACCAATCCTACTACGCTTCACGTTGTTCAAAGCACTATTTTTTTCGCAAAGCAACACTTTTGAATTAAAAACGTCAGTAGCTCGACAACATTAGAAATCACATAACGCCCCTTTTTACATATTATTATAACACATTACTATTACCCGAAGACGCGATGGTGATAAATATCTGCAACATAAAAAATAGAAAGTGTAGTAATATCAATTTGATCAAGATCAAAAACTTAAGACACCCTATAACCCACTGTAACTATTGCCAAATAATGATCATGTACACAAAAATATCTTCTAGAAACTATAACACACCATTGCAGTTGACCGAAAGATTGTATACTGATGAAAATGTATAAATCATAAAAAAAATTAGAAAATGTACTGAAATATAATAAATTTAAAAATACTCGTATTATACACATATATCCATAGGGTCTGTAAGAGTACTCATGATAGGTATTGGAAAATTATAATCACCACAGTAATCAAAATTCAGGGATATACTAAAGTCGATAGGGGCCACGTCGCTAAAATATTTTTCAAGATAATCGCACTTCGGGTAATACGGAAACATGTTGTCAACTTGCTATATTTTAGGTCTAAATTAAGTTTGAAGGTCGACAAAAAATCGTTATTTGGCCTTATACAGAAATTTTAAATACCTAATTAATGTGCATGAAGATTCTTGTATAGAGGTTTGTTTAACCTGCATTCGTAACATCTCTTCTTACTATTTTTTTATACGGTGTGGTCTCAAAAAAAAATTAAGTTAAAAAAAAAAACTAGTAAATTTTTTAAAATGGAACTATATGTTTTGGTAATTTTATCTTATTTGACATTAATAATAAAGAATTTTATTAGATGTCGAAAATGCGTAGGTTTCGAAATTTTCACAAGTTCACATTTTTCTTTGCAACTGACCTTGTCGGCGATGAAAGTATATAAGGAGTAATTTAAATAAAATGTTAAACTCGAAAAAGTTTAGGATAAGACCAAAGTTAACTTACACACTGTTAGAAGATAGTTTGCAGATTTAATTTTTATTTACTTTTTCCTAATTTAATTTCAACTTGATTAAATTTTGAACTAAAATATAACAGAAAACTTCTTGATGTAACTATTCGGTTTTTTTTTTACTAAAGAAGTTGTGGACAAACAGTAAAAAAACACACAGGTTATTTAAAAGCAGAGTCAACACCCTGAATCAATTTTAAGCACTTCCTTAAAAAAACTCGTGCCCATAAGGCAGAAATATATCTTTATCCTTATTCTTCTTAATAATAACCAGCGGCGTACGGTGCTGCTGGGCTTCAGCACTTGATGTTGATGCTAAATATTGTTGTTGAATTATTATTATTATTGCCATAGTTTCTATGAGTTTGATTACATTTTGTTTGTTAGTAATTTAGTAGACTCGTTTGTGGAATACTTAGGGCATAGGTATATGTAAAATAATGTAAAAAAATATATTTGTGTTTGTTAAGAGTTTTCCTTTTCTTTTTTTAACTGTCGGTCTGCTGTTTTAGGAGAAACAGGGTTAAGTCACAGAGCATCTCCTGATTTCCCAATAGTTATCATTTTTGCTGTAGTTTTTGTAATTAAATAGAGTATGTTGCTTATTGTTCTAAAAGTGTAGTATTTTGTTTTGAATTTTTTTTTGTGATGACACGTATTGGAAATTAAAGTTATTTATAATTAATAATATATAAAATTAAACTAACCTGCAATAAGCAAAAATATTTGAGTGTCTAAGTTCATTTCAGGTTGTAACACTATCGCAGTTGGGTGTTTCTTCGCAAGTTTTGCTTCTTTTCATCAACATTTCCATTGTTTGGAATTAAGTACGAATGAATTATATTATTGCTATACTCGTTACAGGAAAACTCCATCTGCTAAAGCAATTGCTTTTAATTTTAACAGTCAAAACAAAATTATTCATCAACCAACCTGCTTAAAGTAAATCATGTTTGAGAATTTCTAAATTGGTTTTGTGGCTTTGCGCTGTTCATTATATGGGTCAATATAATCTGAGAGTTGATTAAGGCTGCTCTATGGAAATGCTAATACTTGTCTCTTTTAATAATGCAAAATAAAAGTCCAATTATTGAAATTATAATTCCACATAACAATTGACTACTGTTTCAAATTACTTCTCTCTTTATTGAAATTTATTTACGATTAAATTTTCATTTGAAACCCGGTGATAAAAACAAACTTAAAATATTGAAACCTTTATGATATTAAAGTTGTGTATAAGCAAAATGGATTTAAAACGACTTGGTTTTGTTAGGCCTAATTAAAATAATTTCTTTTATAACTTCACAAAGAGCAGCCTTAAATAATGTTCTTCTTATATTGATGACTCTATAGTATATTTTCTTGCTGCCATGGTTCTGAAATACTTTTACTCGAGAGCACTTCTGCAAAAAAAAAGTAAAACTATTATTAATTAGTTGAACATAGGGGTATATGTTATCTGCGTAGACAACTTAGATAATTTTTGAATATTTGAATATTCAATTATTAATTTGGTTACATTTGTAAAATGATTGTGATTGTATAAGAAAATTTAAAAATGTTATAAATAATAATCAGCTATTAATCTTTTGTGGGATAACTGTTAATTCTAACAGGCTGATTTTAATAAAATACTATGTATATATCTACAAATAGTTTTCAATTGACTTACACCTCAAAATCGTTGAATATGTTTCAAAACCAGGAGCTATGATGCAATTGTCCAATTGAAATCTTGATATTTTCGTTTATTTCGATACTACAATCACGAGTCGAGCTACTTTTTAATGTAACGACGAAAATTGCCACCTCACAAACTCACAAAAGTCCACAGTTCTGAGGAGCAAATACCACTTTAATATTTACGCGTTACCGGCGAACGTTGTATGATTTAAAATATCTGTAACAAAGAAAGTATTGTTTAGTTATCAACCTAAGCCGATTATTTTTTTGTTTTTTTTTTTTAATATACATTATGCCAAATATTAATGACTTTATTTGAATATTACATACCATGTGACTAAACACTTCTGCATTAAACTCCACTCCTCCATTCCATTCCATGCTTAACCTTATCTAAACTAGGGCCTATGGGCACTCCTGAAATGTACAAAAAAAAAGTATTTTAACAAATTATACAGTCAGTGAAAACCAATTGATAAAGTTTTTGACATGGAAACAAATGGTCAGGACACTTATAGTCAATTCAAAAGATGCCTTAGGCTGACATAATTTACAATATTTAAAAATCAAACAGATCAAAATAATTACTCGTTGATAAATATCCCTTAGTTTGTAACTTCATTTTTCTCTTGCTTTTGTATTTTATACAGTTAAACATATAAGATAATTTTTGCACCCAAACCATCTAGTAGGTATATAGAAATCAGATTGACATCCCTATGTACCTACCCCCCCTGGATAAAATTACGGTGTTATCGAAACATGTAAAATAAAATATATAAATAAATTAGAAATTAGTTTACTTCTATGACAGTTCTTTTTAATTTCCAAATATATATTATTATATATTTTTGGAAGAGTTATTGAGTAATCTAAGAGAAATGAGATATTTTGACGATTAAACGATTCCTGCCGATGGCATTGCGATGAGGCTGAATTTTGTATAAATTGTTTCTCAGATTCATCCAGATGTACTATAAAATTACCAGAGTTGAGAGAAAATGTTGAATTACTGTTCTTTTTTAAATTATATGTCATTCGTAACATGGGCTGGCATTGGGTTTTTCAAAAAATTGCTTCGATAAATAATTCTGTGAGAAGTGTTTACAATTACTTTTAGAAGTTAGGTAAAAGGTTTCTAAATTTAAATAGGTTGATCTAAGCAAGTAAAATTATGAATCAAATAAGATTTTCAGTTTATCCCGCTCGCGGGGCTGGTGCATTATCGTGCAGCTCTAAATAACTACTGTTTTGGTTTCCTTTAAAAGTCAAGAAATTATCAAGCCACCGTCGTAATATAATGCATATGTCCGGCACAAGGTACGGGCTTCACCTGTCTAATTATTAATCACATCGAAAGAATTCCAAAAAAAAAAGTTATTTCGAGCTACAGACTGATGTACCCACTCCGTTCGGACTTAAAAAGTTATCAATATTAAAATGAAAATAACTTACACCTAATATGCTTTCCTTTGCTTATACTCCTGCATCCATTTTCCATACCAATACTACTACACTTCACGTAGATCAAAGCACTATTTTTTCGCAAAGCAACACTTTTGGATTAAAAACGTAAGTAGCTCGACAACATTAGATTCACATATCGCATTTTTTCACATACGAGTACTATAACACATTACTATAACGCGATGGACCCGACGCGCCTGCAACATAAAAAATAGAAAATGTAGTTAAGTATATCAATTTGATCAAGATCAAAAACTTAAGACACCGTATAACACACCGGCAAAATAATGATCATGTATACAAAAATATCTTCTAGACACTATAACACACCATTGCAGTTGACCGGAAGAGTGTGTACTGATGAAAATGTAAAAATCATAAAAAAATTGGAAAACGTACTTTGTGTGAATTAATCATAATATATAAAAGCTTGCCCACATTATTTTCATTTGTATAAAATGTTAATTGCCTCCAGATAGTGCTTTTTTCAGCTTACTGTATGGCTAACACTACTGAATGTATTGGATACAAATTAATTAAGTTATCTAGGTTAAGTTAAGAAGGTTACACTTCAACTTCGCCATTTGTAAATGTTTAATTTACAATAAAGTCATTATTATTATTATTATTAAATATAATAAATTTTAAAATATTATACTTATATCCATAGGTCTGTAGGAGTACTCATGATAGGTATTGGAAAAGTATAATCAGCACAGTTATCAAAATTCAGGGATATACTAAGGTCGATAGGGGCCACGTCGCTAAAATATTTTCAAGATAATCACACTTCCGGTTATACGTGAAGTTGTGGTCAACTTGCTTATTTCAAATAGAACAATCTATATAATTTTTCATTTCCGGCCTACAATTCTAGATACATAATAATATATGTATGATGTACCTAATTCAAGCCGTTTTTGAAGTTTTAGGTCTAAAATAACTTTTGAAGCTCGACCAAAAAACGTTATTTGTCCTTATACAGAAATTTTAAATACCTATCAATGTGCATGAAGATTCTTGTATAGAGGTTTGTTTAACCTGCTTTCGTAACACCTCTTGTTACTATTTTTTTAAACGGTGTGGTCTCAAAAAAAAGATTAAAAATTAAATTAAAAAAAAAACAGTCAAAAGTCAATTTTTTAAAATGCACTATGTGTTTTGGTAATTTTATCTAATTTGACATTAAAAATAAAGAATTTTATTAGATATCGAAAATGCGTAGGTTTCGAAATTTTCAAAAGATCACATTTTTGTTTACAACTGACCCAGTCAACTATGAAAATATACAACGAGAAACTTAAATAAAATGTTAAACTCGAAAAACTTTAGGATATGACCAAAGTAAACTGTTGTAAACAATTCGTTTTTTTACTAAAGTAGTTGTGGACCATTAAAAGCGGAGGTAGTCACCCTGAATCAATTTTAAGCACTTCTTAAAAAAACTGGTACGCATAAGGCACGAATAGCTTTCCATACAGAAATATATCTTCATCCTTATTCGTCTTAATAATGAATAGGGGCATACGATATTGCGGGGCTTCAGCACTTTATGATTAATAAAAGAATGCAAAAAAATATATTTGTGTTTGCGAAGGAGTTTTCCTGTTTTTTTTTTTTAACTGTCTGTATGCTGTTTTAGGAGAAACAGGGTTAAGTTCCCAATAGTTGTCATTTCTGCTATAGTTTTTGTAATTACATATAGTAGGGGAGAGTGGGCCACCTTGAGACAAGTTCACCATGAGACAAACGCCGCCATTTTTAAGTTTGGCGCCAAAGTCGTAAGTTTTCTTCACCGCGTGCATCATTTCAAAAGTTAGTATTACTTATGTTCTCGGCGGCAACGCACGTGGCCAAATAAAAATTTTAAGCGAAAAATTTAGTATAGTGTACAGGTAAGTTTTTTATACATTTATAGAAAAATCATCGATATACATTTTTCAAGTGACATTGTGCCATTTATATAATTTTATTGGAACAAGTAATTATTCAGCTTATGAATTTTGTGCATATTAACGCATATCTTATAAGATTTTATTTAGAAAATTTCATAAAACTGATCGGTATGCTTTTGGGCTACCTTGAGACACATGATGTGGGCCACTTTGAGACTCTGTCTCAAGGTGGCCCTTCACTTTTTTTACAATTTTTAAACTCTCTAAATATTTAGGATGTCGAGAGGTAGAAAGAGAAGATCTCAAAAGGGCATGTTTAGTCCAGATTCAATGAAGAAAGCTGTGGATGATGTCATAACGCATAAAATGAGTTTAAGGGTAGCTGCGGAGAGAAACAACGTAAAATATCAGACACTTGCTAGATATGTTCAAAAAACTAAAAATTCTCCGGCAGATAAAATAATGTATAAGCCGTCCTATGACACACGAAGAATATTCAGTGATGAACAAGAGAATCTGCTTAAAGAATATGTAATAAAATGTAGTCAGATGTGCTATGGTCAGTCAACAAAAGATGTTAGAAGGCTTGCTTACGAGCTTTGCTTGCACAATAAAATCGACATGCCTAAGACATGGAATTTAAATAGATCTGCTGGGATAGACTGGCTTCACGGGTTTAAAAAGAGGCATACAGATTTAAGTGTGCGACAGCCAGAAGTTGTAGTTTGTCCAGAGCAACCTCATTTAATAAGTATAATGTGGATCAGTTCTTTCACAATCTAGAGGAAGTATTACATAGGTATGATGGTTTTTCAAATGGAACACGCATTTTCAATCTAGATGAAACTTCCACTACTACCGTACAAAAATCTGCAAAAATCCTAGCACCAAGAGGAATTAAACAAATTAATAAAGTAACCAGCGGGGAACGCGGAGTTTTAATTACAACATGTTGCATTATTAGCGCGTCAGGTAAATTCAGTATTAATTGGTTTTTCGATTTTATCTTTTTGCTTTTCAGGAACAGCATTACCTCCTGTAATGGTATTTCCGAGAGTTAATTTCCAAAAGCATATGCTGAATGGGGCACCGCCAGGATCTTTGCGACTCGCGAACCCATCAGGATGGATGAATTCGGAGCTCTTTGTATCTGTAATGGAGCATTTCATTCAGCATTCTGGTAGTTCAAAGTCCAAATCGTCGCTGCTAATATTAGACAATCATGAAAGTCATTTGTCAATCGAAACTCTAAACATGGCAAAAGATAACGGAGTTATAATGTTGACTTTGCCACCTCACTGCTCCAATAAGTTACAACCTTTAGATGTTTCTGTTTTTCCCCCGTTTAAAGCGTATTATAATAGTGCAATAGACTCTTGGCTGATGAATAATCCTGGAATTCCTTTAACAATATACCAGATAGCAGAATGTGTGGGATATGCCTTTGACAAATCAATGACTCCAACAAACATTAAGTCTGGGTTTCGAAAATGTGGCATAATGCCATTTGATAAACATATTTTTGATGAAGCCGATTTTTTAATGAGCAGTGTTACCGATCGACCACCAGCCTATATGGAAGCAATAGAAGCAAATGACAGTGAACCTCAACCAGGACCGAGTGGCTTACAAAATGACTGCGATACACAAAATGTGATAGTGGTAGGAAATAATATAACAGCCGAAAAAAAGAGTAACAGTTCCGGCGATTTCAAATCTCCCGAGGAACTTTTTGGATTTCCAAAGGCCAAGAAACGGAAAATTGAAAGAAGAAAAAATATAGGTCGAAGCAAAATTATAACGGACACTCCAGAAAAGGAAGAAATCGAGCAGAAAAGTAAGAAGAGGAAGGAATCTTTGAAACGCTCGCAAGGAACAAAAAGAAAGGTTGAATTAAATTCAAAAAGAACAGCAAATATTTCGTCATCGGGCAGCGAAGGAAATTCATTTGTGTCTGACTCATCAGACTGTGAGTCATTCACTGATTTTGCCCTAAATATTGACGAGGACATTGATATTAACGCATATGTTTTAATCGAATTTCATGATAAAAAATCTGTGTTTTATGTGGCCAAAGTTTTGGAAAAGAAAGATAATGATTTTAATGTTAGTTTTTTGCGACACAGTTCTAAAATAAAAAACTCGTTTGTATTTCCAACGGTTGCAGATACGGCCTTTGTAAGCATTTCAGATATTCGGTGTGTTCTACCACCATGTGTAAAATCGCGAAGTACGAAACGGCAGCAAGCTTTTATCAGTTTTGGTATTAAGTTTGATAATATCGATATTCGCTAACGAGTATTAAGTTTAATTCTAGGTTACAATCAGAATACACATTATTTTTACGTTAAAAAAAAGGATTTTATTTTTGGTTTATATATTTTTTGTTGTTGCAGTTGTTAATAAATATGCAATATTTTTTTGAATGAATTTTAGATCATTTATTTCATGTCTCATAGTGGCCCATAAAGAGGGCTACCATGGGACAATAACATGTTTTTTTAATTTAAAAATTATCGCTTTGTGATTGGAGGTATTGCCACTTAATACTACTAAATATATTTGCAATAGAGTGATGAATAACCAGCGATTGTTACTTTTTCTTTTTTTAATATACGAGCATTACTCAGTCACAAAAACTGAAAAATGTCTCAACGTGGCCCACTCTCCCCTATGTCGCTTAATGTTATTATAAAAGTGTATTATTTTGTTTTTAGAAATCTTTTTTTTTTTTTGTGATGACACGTATTGGGAAATAAAGTTATTTATTATTAATATAATATAAAATCAAACTAACCTGCAATAAGCAAAAATATTTGGTGTCTAGATTTATTTCGGGTTGTAACAGTATCGCTGTTGGTTGTTTCTTCGCAAGCTTTGCTCCGCTTCATCAACATTTCCATGGTTTGGAATGAATTACCCATATATTATTGCTATACTCGTTACAGGAAAACTCCTTCTGGAAAAGCAATGGGTTTTAATTTTAACAGTCAAAACAAAATTATTTATCAACCAACCTGCTTAAAGTAAATCACGTTTGAGAATTCCTAAATTGGTTTTGTGGCTTTGTGATGTTGATTATATCGATCAATATAATCTGAGAGTTGATGAAGGCTGCTCTATGGAAATGCTAATACCTACTTGTCTCTTTTAATAATGTAAAATCAAATTCCAATTATTAAAATTATAATTCCACGTGAGAATGGACTACTTTTTCAAATTACTTCTATCTTTATTGAAATTTATTTATGATTAAATTTTAATTTGAAATCCGGTGATAAAAAGAAACTTAAAATTTTGAAAGATGTGTGATTTTAAAGTTGTGTGTAAACATAACAAAAATGAGTTTAAAACGACTTGGTTTTGTTAAACTTAATTAAAATATTTTGAAACAAATTGTGATTTTATTACTTCAAAAAAAAAGAGCAGCCTTAAATAAAGTTCTTCCTATTAATTACTGTAGTATGTTTTCTGTCTGCCATGGTTGTGAAATACTTTTACTCGAGAGCACTTCTGCAAAAAAAAGTAAAACTATTAAAATAAGTTGAACACAAGGATATATATGTTATTTTCGTGGACAACTTAGATGATTTTTGAATAGAGTTGCACAATTATTGATTTGGTTACATTTGTAAAATGATTGTGATTGTAGAAGAAAATATAAAAATGTTATAAATAATAATCAGATGTGAGCAGCTATTAATTTTTTCGTGGGATAACTGTTATTTCTAACAGGATGGTTTTAAAATATTTCCATTTCTATATCTACAAATATTTTTCAATTGACTTACACCTCAAAATCGTCGAATATGCTTCAAAACCAGGAGCCATGTTGCAATTATCCAATTGAAATCTTGAAATTTTCGTTTCTTCCGATACTACAATCACGAGTCGAGCTACTTTTTAATTTAACGACTTCGAAAATCGCAATTGCCACCTCAAAAACTCACAAAAGTCCACAGTTCTGAGGAGTAAATAACACTTTAATATTTACGCGTTACCGGCGAACGTTGTATGTTTTTAAAATATCTGTAACAAAGAAAGTATTGTTTAGTTATCAACTTAAGCGGATTATTTTTTTTCGAATATATATTATGCCAAATATTATTGAATTTATTTGAAGATTACATACCATGTGAATAAACACTTCTGCATTAAACTCCACTCCTCCATTTCATTCCATGCTTAACCTTAACTAAACTAGGGCCTATGGGCACTCCTGAAATGTACAAAAAAAAAATGTTTTAGCAATTTATAGTCATTTAAAATTAAATTATAAATAAAGTCAGTTTTAGACATGTGTTTTGTGACAAGAATTTACAACTACTTTTAGAAATTAGGAACAAGACTTCTAAATTTAAATATGTTGATCTAGCCAAATAAAATTATGAATCAAAAAAGATTTTCAGTATATCCCGCTCGCGGGGCACGTGCATTATCCTGCAGCTCTAAATAACTCCTATTTTGGAAGTTTTTTCTTACATGATCAATAAGTAGACTCTTATGAACGCAACTAGCTGTGGACTCCAACAAAATCGTAAGATATCAGGGAAAATTTATTGCATGTACTTAAAGTAAATAATCATAAAAGTTTATAATTTATAACTGAAATACAAAATAGGCTATATTATGCGGACTACATACAAATTTTATGTGCTCTCGTTATTTCATATATTATACGAATATCTTTTCAACGCATTTTAGTTAACAAAAAGTTTGCAAGACAACAAGACAAAGAAATATTCAGCAAATTAATGATGATGTTAGCATATTAAAAAATTGCTATTTACCAACATGTACTAATAATTTTTTACAAAAAAAAAAATAATTAGTTTCCTTTAAAAGTCAAGAAATTATCAAACCACCCTCGTGTAATATAATTCATATATCCGCCACAAAGTACGGGCTTGGCCTGTCTAATTATTACTCGCATCGAAAAAATTCGAAAAAAATAATTATTTCGTGCTGCAGGCTGATGTAGCCACTCTGTTCGCCCTTAAAAAGTTATCAATACTAAAATTTAAATAACTTACACCTAATCCGCTTTCCTTTGCTTATACTCCTGCATCCATTTTCCATACCAATACTACTACGCTTCACGTAGATCAAAGCACTATTTTTTTCGCAAAGGAACACTTTTGGATTAAAAACGTAAGTAGCTCGACAAAAGTATAAATCAGATAACGCACTTTTTCACATATTATAACACATTACTATTACGCGATGGACCCGACGATGACGCGACGGTGATAAATATCTGCGAAATAAAAAAATAAATAAAATGTAATTAAATCAATTTGATCAAGATCAAAAACTTAAGACACCCTATTATAACATACGGTATCTATTATATAATAATTATCCACGCACCCAAAAATATATTTTAAAACTATAACACATCCTTACACTTCAACGAAAGACTCTGTACTGAACAAAATAATATAATAAACTTATTGAAATATAATACGCAAAAAACAAAAATCGATATATCACCGTGCCACAAAAACATAAAAAAGTATATAGTTCTACTGTGTTCTATAAAATATTTCAGACTAGTACAAATATAAAAACAAAACAAAAAAACAGAGAAAAACTTTACAGATAGTGTAAACAAGTGAGTAATCATTCGAGACACTATGTTTCTGTAAAATATTATATTTGGATAAGATTTTAAAATATTAACTTATATCTCTCTATAGATCTCGACAGAAGTAATCACGATTGGTATTGGCAGTTATGAAAATTTAGGGGCACTAAAGTCGTTAGGTTAAAGATAATCGCATTTTTCCGGTGATACGGGAGTTGATGTTAACTTGCTTATTTTAAATAGAACACCCTATATATTATTACCGACCAACTTGATTACATTTTAAACTAAAATACATCAAAAACTTCTTGATGTAACCTGCGTCCGGTTTTTACTAAAATAGTTTTAGAAAAGCATTGTATTCCATAATCCGTAAAAAAATACACAGCATGTTAGTCAATATTTTAAAGTGGAAGTGAACACATTCTATAAATTTTAAACAAGTCAAAATTGGTACCCCTGAGGTAGTAATAGCTTTCCGTAGGTAAACATATCTTTATATTTATTTTTGTTAATAATTCAAGTATCTACGCAAGGACGCACTGTTTTTTCTTAATATACGGGGTGTTGCTATATTCGACCGACAATACAGAAAAAATATTTAAAGGAGTTTTTGAATTATGAACCTTTGACACCCTCTATCTAGACAACTAAGCCTTTGATTTTTTAATAAAATTTACATTTACTACATTTTAATGCCCATAAAACCAAAAAATGCCGGAAGTTTAAAAAATTTCACTTATTTCTAGTTTAGCATTAAATTTCAAAACCTGTTGTATCTAAAACGCCAGCATTCTGCTTATTTATTTGTGTTTGTAAAAATTACTCCTGCACGCCACTGAGAATGACCCTCTTTTAAAAAAACGCCACATACTCCCTATACACACGTATTTGGAAGTAATTTTAGGTGCAGTTTCATATTTTATTAAATAATTCTATTAATATATTTCGATTTTAACATACTTTTTATATTTTAAAACCTTTTGGACACTATTTTTTTTTTAGAAATGAAGTTAGGAAGAAACTATGTTTAAGATTTGTCTTGTATTACGGCGCAAGTTTGTTAGACACAATAAAGATTGTGATTATTATTAATGGGACACCCTGTATTTCATCATTGCTTGTTTTGAAATGTTTAGAAAAACGTTTTCTTCCATAATCCATAAAAAATACACAGAATGTCAGTCAAAATTTTAAAGTGGAAGTGGATACCCTGGATAAATTTTAAACAAGTCTTTATTTGCTTATTTATTTAGCAATTCGGGGTACACACAGATCAAAGATCCAAAACAGTACTCACAGTTTAATATACATGTTCAGTGATTTAGTCAATAGAACTTACCAAAAAAAAAACATACATAAGAGTGCAAGAGTGGGTAAATCGAAATCCACAATCAATAAATTAAAAGTCTTTAACATCCTACAGATAGGAGAATTTTGTCCAGCATTAGTTCGTCTAAATGGAATAACAAATAACTCATTGTTCCTCAATGTTCTAAGTGGCTCGTTAAAAATAATGTTTTCTAAAATAGAAGCTGACTACAGTAAGCCTTTTAAAATCTTAAATATAAATAATAAATCAGAGAGTTGCCTTCTCTTTTGCAATGATATTATTGAATATCTTTGCATAATGGGATTGTAATTCACGGGAAAACCCAGTATGATGACGGACTTATATGCCAAGTAGTTCAAAAACTTATGTTGTATACTCTCGATACGTTGTATATAGCACGCATATTGCGGACACCACACTGTTGATGCAAAACTCAGCTTTCCGTAAATGAGAGAATAATATAAAGAGAGCAATGTTCTAGGATTCCTCAAATCTCTGGAATTTCTAATAATAAACCACAAAGTTCTGTTACAGCTAGTTATAAGTGCGTCAATATGTTGCTTAAACATTTTATTATTCATGATTACGCCGAGATCTCTCACTTCTGCGACCTTAACCAACGAATGGTTTCCAATAGTGTAGTCGCAATCATGGATATTGTTATTTCTAGTAAATGATATGGCAACGCACTTTAACAAATTCAAAAATAAACTGCGTTGAGCACAATACTCAAACAGCCTATCCAAATCATCTTGCAATAGCTTGCTGTCATTAAGATTAGACACAGTTTTATATAATTTTAGGTCGTCTGCAAAAAGTTTAAATTGGGAATTTTTGAAGCATGTGTTTATGTCACTGATATATATAATAAAAAACAGAGGACCCAGATGACTACCCTGAGGAACACCAGATGGTACATTAAAAGCTTCAGATTCAAAATTGTATAAAGAAACAACTTGTTTTCTTCTAGTGATATATGACCATATCCATCTTAGCAAGTCAGCCGTAACACCGTCTTAAAAAATAATTGGTACCCCTGACACAGGAATAGCTTTCCGTAAATATATATTTATATTTATTTTTGTTAATAATATTTTAATAATATCCAAAAAGACGTTCTTAAAAACTAAAAATAAAATGGTTTAAACACACATTTTCGGACAATTTAAGTTTAAATAGAATAAAATTTTTAATAGATACATGTTTGTTGTTTGTCTTTTAGAGCGGTGTCGCATTACGAAAAAGCAAGTTTTGTCTGCTGCGCGTTTGTGAACTACCCTGTATAATTGAAAATATTTCTGGATTGTACATCTTTCCAGTGCCAAAAAGTTTTGTAGAGGATTTTTTTGCCTATAGATATCCACCCTGTATGTCTATAATATGAATTTAAAAAGAGTAAAAGTCCAAACTGGAAAAATTGTCATTGTTAATAAAACTAACGTCTACTACATTTCAATGCCGGTAAATCAAAAAAATTCGGGATGTTTAAAAAAATTTTCACTTAATTCTTTATATACTTAATATGTTTCTTTGAGCTTTGTTGTATTAAGTATATTTGGAAATATTTTAGCATTACATTTCGAAATCTGTTGTATCATGTTGTGTGCTAATTGATTTGTGTTTGTAATACGCCACTGACACTCTTTTAAAAAAATCGATATACTATCTATATACACGGATTTGGAGGTTATATCAGGTCCAGATTAAATACTTCTATTAATTTATTTCGATTTTAACATAGTTTTCAAATTTTAGCCCCCATTTTAAAACCTTTCTGGACGCCTTTTGGACACTGATTTATTTGAAAATAATTGAAGGTAGGTATAAACGAAGTTTCACAGACGTCCTGCATTTGCGCGCAAGCCTGTTAGACACAATAAATATTATTTTTTTAATTAAATTTTAATTAATGGGACACCCTGTATATAATAATAAATAAAATAAATAAAATAAAAAATATATAATGTCATCGTTTGTTTAGATTTTTTTTTCTAATAATGGCCAACATTTTGAGTCTTAACATTAGTTTGTTATTTATAAGTTTTGTTTTGTTTATTTTTTGTCTTCATGATAATGTCCCTGATTTATAATAATGCGTCAATTAATTATCATTGTCCCTTTTCAGTGAACTAAAGCCTAATTAGCAAACACTAAATTTAGTTGTGAAAATATGGTTTGTAGTTATTCTGACTGATTTTGACTAAATAGACAGGCATTTTGCATATTACGGATTTGTCAAGAGAAGAAAAATGGAAACAAGTCATGACATAATATTTAAGTTAATAAAAAATGAGACGTAAAATTCCCTCTAATTTTGATTAAAAATATTTTGAGCTAACTTTAAGAGCAACGGAAATATCAAAGAAAATCGTAAAAAATGAAAATCACGCTGTGTTGCGTAAACGCAAGTAAAGTATCTGCCCGTTTTGTTAAATAAAATTGAAGCAAACAATAATAATTGAAAAATGGGGCATGTAAAAGAGATCTACTTTATTTTGTACGGACTTTACTCTTCTGGATACTACATTTAGGGCACAACATAATTAAATATAATTATAAAAGAAAACAAAACATAGTGATAATTTATGTTCTTTGGTCTGTCTTTAAGTTTACTGAACAAGGATCGTATCGTTTTCTTGTAATACATGGATGGACACTAAATCTGACTTTAATATGTTGCTAAGTCTATGGAAAACACCCGGTATATATATCAGTGGTAACCTGATCAATGGTAACATGTTTTGATTGTCATTCTGTACTGCTCTATCTCGGATCCGGTGTTCATTGAA
This sequence comes from Apoderus coryli, assembly GCA_911728435.2. Taxonomy (NCBI): domain Eukaryota; kingdom Metazoa; phylum Arthropoda; class Insecta; order Coleoptera; family Attelabidae; genus Apoderus; species Apoderus coryli. The sequence continues at coordinate 5,745,031 of OU452206.1, read as the reverse complement.
GATCTTGTTCAACAAATTCACAGGATAGCCATTATTTGTTAGGAGACCTTTTAAGATTGTCAGATTGTTTTTTATCAACGTGTGTGTATGTCATTCCACCTATTTGTCATAGTTTCATAGTGATAGAATATAACCTAAAAAATGTTACATAAAAGAATTGGTTCACACAGGCGTTCGAAAATAGTCTAAAAGAAGGTCAAAAACGAAAAAAAAATGTTTCTCAAATATATCAGAAAAATTGGCTAATGATATATAGCTTTAATATAAAATAACCTAAAAAATGCAGCATAAAATTTTTATTTACATAGGTGTTCGTAAATAGTAGAAAAAGGGGTAAAAAAAAAATTAAAATGTAAAAATTTTTATATATACCTAACTAGTTGAATTGGTGTTAAAAATACACGACAAAAATTAATGTACCATGGGCGTCCGTGAAAGTTCTATAAAAGGGTCAGAAAAAATTTGTATCCGTGATAACTCAAAAACCACTTAACGGATTTGAGCGTCGGCAAGGGGTTTAAAAGAGGGTTCAAAAATTTAAAAAATCATAGTTCTTAAACTTATCCGAAATATTGAATAATTTTTTGTGCGTTTAATTAAACATAACCTAAAATATTTAACCTAAACAATTAGACCACATTGACATTCGAAAAAAGTGTAAAATGGGGTAAAAAGTTTAGAAAAACAAGCAGAATATTGACTAGTTATTTATAGCTTTGATAGAATATAACCTAAAAAATGTGTTATAATTAACTTGTTTTCATAGGCGTTCGTAAATAGTGTAAAAGGGGTCAAAATAAAAACATATATACTTCCTAAACTTATTCGGAATACGGAATAATTTTTCATAGTAGTGATAAAATATAACCTAAAAAATGTTAAATAAATGAACTGGTTCACACAGGCGTTCGAAAAAGGGTCAAAAACGAAAAAAAATGTTTTTCCAAATATAACAGAAAAGTTGGCTACTTATATATAGCTTTGATATAAGATAACCTACAACATGCAGCATAACAATTTTGTTTACATAGGGGTTCGTAAATAGTAGAAAAGGGGGCAAAATAAATTTTATAATAAAACTAAAAAAAATCAATCATTTTGCGTACAAGAAGATCTGAAATATAAAATATGTACGTAAAAAGTCATCAAATTATTAATTTTACACTTAAATATGGAGAGCTATTCGTGCCTCGAGGGCAACAGTTTATTTTTCTTGAAAATAAAATAACATTCTAAAAATATCATTGTTTAAACTAAAATCTTTTTTTACATAAAAATACATCTGTTTCATAAAACATCACGTTTACAATCACATACCGTTTAAAAACTTTTGACAATATCTTTAAACTGTATGTGATTGTAAACGTTTCGTAATAAACATAGACAAGCGAAATGTAAACCCAAAAAAGGAAAAAAAATACAAACATTAAAACAAAAATGGTTCGAGAACAAAAAAAGAAAGATTAATTATAAAAAAAACAATCACATCTAAAACAACAAAAATGGGTAAGTGTGAGTGCCCATTTCAGATCATTTCATCATCCCAAGATTTACATTCAGGAAACAAATTAATTAATGCATAGATAACACAACACAACAGTTACTTAATTATCGAAAGAAGTACGCAACTAATTATTTACTACGACTTACCCCATACTATCTATTATCATAACAAATTAATTAACAATATTCACCACCGAAAAATAACGGATAATTATTTTAACTATTTATTTAAAACTGAGAAACGTTTAAAATCAATTCAAAAACCGTTCGATATGCATTCAAGTACCTGCTGACAATAATGTCGACAAATACCGATCACGCCACGTAATGTACCGAAGCTAACATGATGTGTGTATGTTAGCTGCGCTAATACGTTAACAATATTTTTACTCAAAAATAATATAAGATATAGGTAGTACATGTACTTATATACAGCAGCATTTCACGTTTTATCAAAATGAACAGAAAACATCGATCGATATAAGCGGTACACAGAATATAAAATTGTAAATACAAAACACCATATTATAAAAAACAAGAAAAATAATGAGGACAAATTATGCTTACTTCTTTAGGCATAGGTATAGTGTTTCTAAAGTTAGTTTAAAATTATATAAAAAACTACAACTCGATATCCCTTTGTAATGTCAATACCGACCGCAGCTGTCCATAGGCACACCCTTTTAACTTCTCAAAACAATACATGTCCTACGAAAATTTAAAAATCCTTTGTGTATTAGCAATTGTATGTTCATTTGTATAAAAGTATACTGTAGTTTTCCTTGCCGCTCCAACACGGCAACATATAAACCTATGCTGAAAAAGACTGTTTTTGTTTTTAGAAGTTTAGACATAGATGCATATACGTACCTAGTCCCTGTTCGAACAGCAAGGAACATACTTTTATAATAATTAATACTATTGTTAATACTTGTTATGCATATAAGTAGATACATTTATAACAATATGCTTCTGATATTATAAACTAACAACAAATTTTATTCACTTAGTCAGTGAACGTAAAAATTGTATATGTGATGAAACTTTTTGCAGTCACTGTATGAGACGCGGCCAGTATACGACACGAGCAGAACACGTTGGGAGTTTAAGCATCAAGATTTACATGTGCAAAGCCAGCGTCTTCTTTTAAATATTTATCATCAGTTACCAGTCACTTCATTGTTTTCAGATCTTAACTGATGATAAATATTTAAAAGAAGACGCTGGCTTTGCACATGTAAATCTTGATGCTTAAACTCCCAACGTGTTCTGCTCGTGTCGTATACTGGCCGTGTCTCATACAGGGACTGCAAAAAGTTTCATCCACTTGAAGTTTTATTAAAAATTATTTTTAATTATTATCTAATTTGATAGATCTATTGAACTATTGAACAGATCATGGTTACAATATTCTGCCACCGTGTTTTACCGTCAGACACACAGTTTCTTGTTTAAATTCCACATTAAGTCTTCGCCATACCATATGATATCCATCCGATTATATTTAGATTAATCTGAGGAAATAACACGTTGCCAAAAACTTTATCCCTTTTTTCGATTAACCATTAACACAATACTTTTTCCAGTCACTGTAGTTATTTTTATTACTGTCGGTATTTTAGCAGGCATGATTTATTATACGTCTTATATACGAGGGAGAAATGTATCAAAAAACGCTGCATTCGATGACCTTTTATAATGTAAAGAGGCATGGGAACGGATAGCCCCGGTAGAATCGTTAAATTTATATATTTTACACTGTCTTTGGATACACTATACCTAATGTGATCAAAATGAATCGTATAATTAGAAGCTGTCTGTAAATTGTTAGCCACATAGTTAATCATTATTTCAGCATATATTAGTAGGATTGAATTGCCTTTTTTGCAAAACGCAACGTACCCTAAATATTATTCAGGGATGATGTCAGCGGGAGCATGTACCTGTAAATCCCAGGAAAATCATCACGCAGAAAACAGCTGGATGACATAATCCCTCTTTGTTGCAATGAAAAAAAGGAGAAATATCTAGGGTTATAGTATTGCCTAAATAAACAGGGTGTCCGTTTCAAGTCATACCACTATTGCTATCTCAGAAACCTTAAGAGGTACGAGGTCGGTGATATTAGAGAAAAGGTGTGATTTTTGATCCCTATTCAGGATCCGTTGACCATATTATCAAATTGTTCTTAGTTTCTGAGATACAGGGTGATAGTTATTTTCATATCAAAACGTCGACAGACATGCCTGACTGATATCTTATTTTAACGGGTATGACAAAAAGGTCCGTATTTAAAAAACCAGAGTTGATGGTAGTTGCTGAAAGACAAAACGTCGGAAGTTAAATGTAAAGTGAGAATCTTGTAGAGAAATTTAACCTAAACCACTTTTTAATTTAAACCGTATCCTGGAAATAAATAGTTTTAAAACTATTCGACAAAATCCAATTAGGCGTTTTTCACAAATCACCCTGTATATCAGAAAGTAAGAAGAATTTGACAACATGGTAAACGGATCCTGAATAGAGTTTGAATACAACCTTGTATTAATTTTAAGCACTTCCGTTAAAAATAAGTTGTCGCCCCTAAGCCAAGAATAGCTCTCCATACAGAAATATATCTTTATATTTATTTTTGTTAATAATGACCAGGGGCTTACGGTTCATGTCCCTTAATGATTTAATAATAATTTTTATCCCCCTATTTTTTACGCCACTGGAATGAATATATTTTCTTATTTTTTTAATTCCCAGGTCATTTTTATTAAAAAATAAATAAAATAATATATATAATATAATAAAAATTGGGGGATAAAAATTGTCACTAACCCCTATAGCATGCCACTGGTAAATTTTTTGAAAACGTTGTTTATGTATAAATCTGACTTTTTTAAAGAACATATCGGCCACGAAATTTTAAAAAATATTTAAAGACGGTTTTGAATTATGGAAAATTTTCGAAATTGATGTAATGTTACAGTATCTCAGGCACTTGCAGACTTTAGTTTAGCGGCAAATTCCTGCAAACCCGTTCACTTGAGACCCATAAAAGTTATTACTTTTTTTAAGCAAAAAATGAACAGGGAATTAAAAAAAAGTTAAAGATATATAGTTATTCCAGTGGCGTAAAAATAGAGGGATAAAAATTGTCTTTAACCCCTATAGCATGCCACTGGTTAATTTTTAAAAAGATTCATTATGTCAAAATATGACTTTTATAAAGAACATATCAGTCAAGAAATTAAAAAAGTATATTTAAAGGCGTTTTTGAATTATGGCAAATTTTCGAATTTTAATTTGAACCTTTGACAGCCTGTATCTAGACCACTAAGCCCTTGATTTTTTATTAAAATTTACGTTTACTACATTTAATGCCGTTAAAACCAAAACATACGGGAATTCATATTATGTTTGATTAATTATAATTTAGCATGAAATTTCAAAATCTGTTGTATTGTATTTAAACTTAAATTGTCCAAAAATGGGTGTTTAAGACATTTTATTTTTAGTTTTGAGAACGTCTTTTTTGAAATTATTAAAATAAAGCTGAAATTTAACTTTATTGTTTTTAAATAAAAAAAATTTATAAAAATGACAGATAGTACAAAACAACCATAATAACACTAAAATACGTAAAATATTTTGTCATATAATTAAGGGAAAACAGTGCGTCCCTTGCGTAGGTACTTGACCTGGACGCCTCTGGTCATTATTAACAAAAATAAATATAGAGATATATTTACGTAGGGAAAGCTATTGTTTGGCAAATTGATCTGTAACAGCGCGGTGTCGGTAAGGAGAATACAGTTGTAATAAAACATGGCTGATTTCATTCATAAAATTTCCAGCGGCGTGCGTTGTAAAAGTTTAGTAATAATTAATAAACATTTATTTGTTACTAAAAAATTAAAATTAATGAAAAGTTCTTCACGTGTTTGGTAAAAGCACCTACTGATATTAAGCTATAACACCCAAGAACTATTTTATTTATTTATTTAATTATTTATTTTACTTTAAATATGTACTAAAGTTTGCATACCAAAAATGAAAATAAAACCTTCTTATAAAAAACAAAGACATTCTAAAACAACTTAACGAAATAAATGAAATACTTTGGTAATCTTGCTTGATTCAAACAAAAAAATCTAAAACAATTTAACACTTATCGAAAATAGTTAAAATATCTTGGATCTTTTTGTTGCTTTAAATCACGTTTAGAAACAATAATTAACTGTTTTAAATATTTCGATTAAATTTAACGATCATAATTAGTATTACTTTATAGAAGGTGGCAATCTGTTAGATTTCCTCAACTTGAGCATCATCATTATCATCAGTCTCGCTGTCGTCAGCTTGTCCTAACGTTATTATAATGTGCTCAATTTCCTCCAAAATTTTTCTCGCAACTCCTAAACATGTCGGCAAAAACTATTCCAATCATTACTGGATATTAAGAACTTCTTTTAATGTAGTTAGGTTGAAATTTCGGGTTGTATGCGGGTTCTTATATATTTAATTTAAGTTTTGCGTAATTTAACTTTATTGGGTTTAACTCGCACATATACGGAGGCGTTCTAAGAGATGTTTTTTTAAATCGAACTACCCTGATTTTTTTAGCCAATACGATTGCATATTTTTGTTTTTTTTAAGTGATATACGACACTTAATAGTTTTAGTTTTAGAAATATCAAAAATCGAGAGCGGAATTGAAAAATTTATTGTTACGAGGATTTTTGGACACTTTGTAATTTTGGTATAGTGTTAACTTCTGTCACGATTATGTTGTTAATCTTTAAAATACCAAAATTCTAAGTAGACTCTATAAAAATTTCCAGTTTTGATGACTTAATAAACAACAAACAATATGTAAGCTTATATTTCTACAAGAACAAAGAAAAATTGTTATGAATCTAAAACACTAAACTAACAGAACACTAAATATACAATAATAATTTGATATAATATTTGATAATATTGCAACTCATACACGACAACAAAAGTATACATATCACCAACACTCTGCCACTGGCTGATTCAATATACTACGAGCGGCGGCAACAACTGCGGGGAAGAACTCAGTTTCCACCAATTGCGACTTGAATACCCGCATGGCGACAAAACGTGCGAGGGTCTAAGCACCAATTAGGATCATTCAAGCGGCGTCTAACCACCTATTTCGCGTGGTATTGCCGATTTTACAGCAGATCGTAATTTCTTTTCCCTATTTTAATATTCTGTGGTAAACATTTTAGTTATTAAATAAAAATAAAACAAACACCCACTTAAAAATGCTGAGCTTTTTTCATTATTATTATTATTTGTAATTGTAAAAAAACGATTTTCAAATTAATACGACTTCTTTTCTAGAACTAGTGATTTTTTGTAGTTAAATTTGGCAATATAGGATTTTTTGTCCGCATTCCTTTGGTTGTCACAGATTTGTTTGCCAAGCAATAGGTATTCCTGCGTCAGGAACACCAATTATTTTTTAAGACTTCTTTAAAATTTATACAAGGTGTCCACTTCCACTTTAAAATTATGACTGACATTAGGTCCGAGGGTGTCCTATTAATAATAATCATAATCTTTATTGTGTCTAACAGACTTGCGCCCGAATACAAGACAAATCGTAAACATAGTTTTTACCTAACTTCATTTCTAAAAAAAATAGTGTCCAAATGGTTTTAAAATGGTGGCTAAAATATAAAAACTATGCTAAAATCGAAATAAATTGATAGAATTATTTATTAGAATATGAAACTGGACCTAAAATTACTTCCAAATCCGTGCGTATAGGGAGTATGTCGATTTTTTTAAACGAACGTTATTATCAGTGGCGTGCGATGATATCTGAGATCAAGGAAGCAATTTTTACAAACACAAATAAATTAGCACAATGCTACCGTTTCAGATACAACAGATTATGAAATTTATATATATAAAATGTCTTAAACACCCATTTTTGGACAATTTAAGTTTAAATACAATACAACAGATTTTGAAATTTCATGCTAAATTATAATTTATCAAACATAATATGAATTCCCGTATTTTTTGGTTTTACCGGCATTAAAAGGTAGTAAACGTAAATTTTATTAAAAATCAAGGGCTTAGTTGTCTAGATACAGGCTGTCAAAGGTTCAAATTTAAAATCGAAAATTTGCCATAATTCAAAAACTCCTTTAAATATTTTTTTCAAATTTACTGACTTTAAAAATTAACCTGTGGCATGTTATATTGGTTAGCGACACTTTTTATGCCCCCTATTTTTTACGCCACATCAGGAAGAAATATATATTTGTATATCTTTTTAATTCATTTTTGCCTAAAAAGTAATAACTTTTTTTTTTGGGTCCGAAGTGAAAGGTTTTGCAGGAATTTGCTTCTAGACAAAAGTCTGCAAGTAAAGTTCAAAGTAGGAACATTTTTTAAATGAGGTATGTGTATACATACAAATTCCTGCAAGACCGTTTACTTTGGACCGATAAAAAGTTATTACTTTTCTTTAGCATGCCACTGGTTAATTTTTTAAACAACTTGTTTATCTCAAAATATGGCTTTTTAAAGAACATATCGGTCACTAAAAAAAATTTAAAGAAATTTTTGAATTATGGTAAATTTTCGATTTTAAGTTTGAACCTTTGGGACCCTATAACTAGACAACTATGCTCTTTAAGGGTATATGTCCCTATATCGAAATGTATGAATTAGCGAGAGCTTTCTGTGGTCGAGCGTTGTCGGTTGAATATAGAAACACCCTGTATAATAATAAAGCTGTAATTTGTGTGATCGTAGAACCTTTGACTATATTGTTACATGTAATTTCAATTCATAATAAAAAAAATTTCATGCTAAAGGAAATGCAAAATGTATTATTTACTACTTATTTGACAACATACCTTCAGTAGCAACAATTTATAGAACCATCACAAATTATTAACAAAAATTTAACCGCCGAAAAATTAACGCTTAATTGTTATTTTTGATTTAAATCTGAGAAACACTTAATCGATTCAAAAAACCGCTGAAGTACCACGTAATATATCGCAAGGTTTTACCTTAACACGATAACGACAAATTTGTAACTGAATAAAATAAAAATAGGCATATAGACGCATTTTATGTTTTATCAAGACGAACAAAAGAATTCATATATGTCATAAAACGCAAAAAATACAACGATAACTTGTAAACACCAAATAAAATTGTAGAAATTACTTCACTTCACTCTTCAAAAAAAGAAAAAGACTGAGATAAAATAATTGAGAACTTTATATGGAAAAATTTGTTCAAAATAAATCGTCTACTTACGGGGTAAATTTTAACCTCAGATTTAATTAAATAATTATATATAGGAACAATGACTTGGTATGGTAATTTAATTCAGGGGGTGCCGTAGCCACTGTTGAACCTGCCTTTATGAAATAGTTATTTAATTTATTTAAGACCTGTACTGGGTTTCTTATACCATCAGAAAAGTTATCAAGCACATTACTCCACCGAACGTCTCTTTTTGTAACTTTCTTTACCAATGACCATGTAGCTTCTGTGTATTATGTGAACTCAAAATAAAATTAGAATTTCATGTAATTTTTGCTTGTTTTAGGACTTTCTTGTAGATGGTGCAGTTTTATAATAAGAATCACTGATCTGACCCCTAATTTTTTTATGATAAAGTAATCATTTTTTTCTACTAGAAACTTTTATACCATTTGTAATCCACGTTCCCTTCACAGTTTTTTTCTTTTAGGGGAAAAATGACATTAATTAAATTTGTAAACATGTTGAAAAAACAGTTATACGAATGATTTACATTAACTGTATACCGACAACAAATTTTGATTTTTCAGCTCTTGCCTAAAACAGCCAATTTTATATATTGAGAACGTTCTTCTAAGCACACAGTTCGGAAGACTTCGTTTTACGTACATATCGTGCCTTGATAAAACTTGAGCATGATAGAGCTGTAGCCAAGACTGTACTCTGATAGTTACCTGCATTTGTAAACAGGTTTTCTATGAGTGTTGAAGACTGTGCTGTCTCTCTAGTGGCCTCAAAGATTGTCTGCACTAAATTATATGATCGTAAAATATCTATAAAGCTTTCATTCTTCTTATGTTCTAAAAACAAATTCAAATTGACGTCACCAGTTAATATGTGGGTGTAACCAGTATATTTTTTACTGCAATAGTAAAGAATTGCTTAGAGTTGACCGGCAAATAAGTCAAAATTGCCTGTAGATACCGCGTCTATAAATAGATATAATTACAGTCCTTAAACTTTTACTAACAGCACATTCAATGTCCCCCTCGACACTCAACTGCACAATATCAGTGTTTTCTATGAAGTCTAAAGTCTTCATGATGAATATGCATGCACCACCATGCTCCATCAGAGGTCTTGTATAACAAGATACTAAATTATATCCCTCCAGATGTAAAGTAGTTTGTTCACTATCATTGAGACAATGTTCAGTAACACATATAGCATGCGGGGATAAATCCACAGATCTTAGATCTGTGGATAAATCTGATGATTCTAAAAATGCATGTATTTCCATACATTTATTTCTTAAACATTGAATATTTTGATGCAACCATAGAAATCTTATATTATATATGTACTCTAGAATGCTAATTAAATCCAGCCGAATACCAAAAAGTGTAACGGGTATGCAGAGTTTTCACCAACTACGCATGCTCCTCAGTAACTTATTTTCAGTACAGAGCTGCCATATTTAAAACTATTTTGTCGTTCGCCTTACAGAATTTATGCGACATATCTGTTTTATAAATAAATCCATATGTTGCGTCATACGAAACTGCTTGACAAAATCAAATAATTAAATGTTATGGTAAAATTGCATACTGATTAGTTTTCAGCAACAAGAACGAAACATTTTTTTCCAAATCTTATTAAATTTAGGAGATTTCGCAACAGCGTCTGTTTTCGCAAATGACGTTTCTCGTAGTGGGAATATCTGTCAGAGTCGGCTTCACAACAATTCAGATAGGTTTTATAATTGAGTTATGGTTTTATTCGTGGTATATTTTAATTGTTGATAGATATACCTATTTGTGATTAAAATTGTTTTTAATATTTGTTATTTTGGTTTTAGTTCGTTTATTTAACAAACAATGAGGTGTATAGTGTTGTGGTGTAAAAATGAAGGTCTCATTCCTGGTATTAAATATTTTCAGTAAGTTATTGTTTCGGGTTTCTAACAGTCTCAGTTTGAGTCAATATGATACCATTGACATGATACTCATTTTTAGCTTGACAAAAAAAAGACATGATGTTTGGATGCGGGCATTGGGATCCTAGTACAGAAAATGTATGTGATGGGAATGTCATATGCAGTAAACATTTCGCTGCAGAAGATATCATTTGTAGATAAGACGACAAGAGGATCATCCTCGTACCCGATGCAGTTCCCAAACTTTTGATGAAAAGAAGAGATTATGTAAATGAGAGTGGAAGTTAAATTCTTAATCGTTTGATATCAAGACACTGTTTACTTAAACGCAGTGTGTCAAAAATGCATGATATGTATGTCAAGAATATATTTCCTACGTTGTGTAGGTATACAAAGTTCGTTTGAATTCTGTTGTTAAACTGGAATATACTTAATTATAAAATCCTCCATGAAATTGCTGAGAATAAAAGTTCTACCAACCATGTTTTGTCACAAAATACTATTGCGAGTAGTACGGATGATATGGAAGTGGACGGACACGGAAAATATTTGTGAAGTCACTGTTTCTTGCACCCCTTCTTTGAAGGTTGTAGAGAGGTAAGACGCCTAAGGTGGTTGTATAAACAAACAAATATTATATAATAATAAAATAAATAATTAGAATGCTCAAGTCCTTAAGATATTTTCCAGTATTAGAATTTTTACTTAGTTCTCGTTTCTGTTTAGATTTATTATTATTGGGTTGTACCTGTTAGACAATAAAGTATTTAGATATTTTATGTAATTTTTTATTTCTAAAATTTCTTTATTCCATTTTTTTATTTGAAATGGTAAAATTTAATTTTAAATATACCTATAACAGTAATATTACATTTAATCAAAGCCGGTCCTGTTGAAAAATAAGTTACTGGTAATCATGCGCATTATGGACAGCTCTACACTTTTGGTTACATTTTTGTACTACGGGATTATCATTCTAGAGTATATATATATATATACAGTAACTTATTTTTCAACAGGACCGGCTATATATATATATATATATATATATATATATATATATATATATATATACAGATGCTGATATTGACCTTCACCTTATATAACAATGATGTGTGTTTATTGGGGAATTAGGTCATAGGTTTAATCAGAAATGAGATAACTCTTTTCCACTAGCCAAGCTTTCGGAAATGTTTATTTCCTTCTTCAGGGCTAAAAAAATACAAAAGTTTTATAAATACATACATACAAAAATTCACTGACGAACAAACACATTATATGCACAGCACACCATGGCTGTTGTGTGCTTACTTGAATAGAAAATACATATATTGCAGGTACATAGAAAAATATTGTGCCTCGGACTGTCACTCCGCTGTCACAACATTCATGCCCATAAGTGACGATGTACTTGTGGTGGTTATGAGGTTTTATATGAGGTTTTATATGTTAAAAGGTGAGTACTCACCTTTTAACATATAAAACCTCATAACCACCACAAGTACATCGTCACTTATGGGCATGAATGTTGTGACAGCGGAGTAACAGTCCGAGGCACAATATCTGTGATTCCTTTACTTTATTGTACAGTGGCTAAATAAATGCGAAACAAGGTGACAGATTGTTTTGTAGCACATAAAATGCAAAGCTCCCCCGTAATGTACTTTATTGTACTTATTTTCTTTTTACTGATAATAGATTGGGTTTTGTTTTTTTTTCTCGCCTTGATTGATTCGTACAGATATATTGGTTAGAGTTATTAAGTATACTGCTATTTTTCTATTTTATTCAAATGTGATTTTTCTATGTACCTGCAATATATGTTTTAGTAATTTAATATACCTATCCATCTATATTGTAAATATTAAAATTGAATTGCAATAGATTGTTTTTAAATATGTCATCAGTCAGGTTAAGATATTACTTTGTGATCACCATACACATGGCTATACATTAACTCACTTTGTAGTTACAAGGTGAGGTTCATATGTAAAATAATATATTTTCTATTCAAGTAAGCACACAACAGCCATGGTGTGCTGTGCATATAATGTGTTTGTTCGTCAGTGAATTTTTGTATGTATGTATTTATAAAACTTTTGTATTTTTTTAGCCCTGAAGAAGGAAATAAACATTTCCGAAAGCTTGGCTAGTGGAAAAGAGTTATCTCATTTCTGATTAAACCTATGACCTAATTCCCCAATAAACACACATCATTGTTATATATATATATATATATATATATATATATATATATATATATATATAATAAGATGTTTTATTATCTTATTTTCAAGGCACACTAAATTAATTCGTCAAAGTAATATACGAGAATAGAGGAAATGCTAAAAAATGTGACATTGCTGATATTTCGAAAACCATGCATTTTCGAAATCAGTAAACTATTAGAAAGTTTCTCTAATAATTAATGATGCGTAAAATAAAATTATAAAAATATACCTGTTCCATTTGAAAAAACTGACTTTCGACTGTTATAACATCGTGTTCAGTATAATTTTTTGACCAGCCTGTATGAATATATCAGAAAATGTCGTATGTAGCGGAAAAAGGAGACCTTATTTAATAAGAAAACGCTTGCAAAATGATTACTAAAGACTTATTTATAAGAAAAAAATGTGATGTATTATTGAGCCCTAAAATGTCAATTTGGACATTAATCTTGATATACGTCAAAAACAGTTCGAATTAACCAAAAATGTCATAATATATAGGGTGTTCCATTTAAAATAACAAAGTGACTATCAATGTCCGGTATAACGGGAAGTGCTAAGCAGTCGGTATTATGATATTTGAATAAACCATATTCGGCAATACATATATCAAAATTTTCCAAATTCAATTCAAAGTAGTCTCCGAAATATTTTAATGGGCCGTCACCATAGGACACCCTGTATATAAGTTTAGGTCTTCATCTCTATCACCAAGTATATACACTGTGTCCAAGATAAGAATTGGAATCTTGGAAACGGTAGGAGTTACAATGTCCGTTAAATTAGGGAAAAGTTGTACAATTTAAACACCTTTTAAATGGTATTTTCAAAAGTAAACTAACTTTAGCCGTTTTCGAGAACAACAACTGCTTTTGGACGACCTTTACGAAATTCGTCTTGGAGTGAACTACGACTACGATTGAATTCACCATACCATCGATAAACACTGGTTCTTGATGGAGTTTCATCGCCAAAAATTGAATTAAGTTCATCCATGCACTGTTGCTGTGTTAATCCACGTCGAAAGTTGTAAAAAATAATCGCATAAAAATGTTCACGATTTAATTCCAGTTTTGGGCCAAGATGAATCTTTTAAGTTATTGTAAACAACACAAATAGCGCTCGTATGTCAAAACCAAAGATTAATGTACACAATAGATAGTCAGCCCAATGCATTAAAATCAGAACATCTCTAAGTACGCCTGCCACTACGCGACGTATGCTAGCGTGCACCACATAGAGCAGTATTGTCACAGTCAGAAAGCGTTTTGTAGTTTATTAATATCAGAAACAAAATCTCTATGAATCAAATTTAATATAATAATATTTCATCCATCTCATACATGTTTCAAGACTAGACCAGTCCCATGATCAGTGGCGAACAATCATTAAATGAAAAGCTTTTAGATAGAAACATACTTTTGACTCCATTGTAATAATTTGTTGATGTATATAAAAAAATCTAAATATCTAAAAGCTAAAAGCTTTTGATTTAATTATTGCTCGCCACTGATTATGAGACTGGTCTAGTCTTGAAACATGTTGTATGGCATGAATTAATGATTATCATATTAAATTTATTTCGTGGAGATTAGACTTTTATACCAATACCGAAATCAAATATTAATTAAAAATATACCTACATTATTCTTTGTCAAAATTATAACTCCACTTAAGAATGTATAATCCCTACTCCTAGTACATACGCATATACATCTAACATATACCAGATACAACTATATATTATAAGTACGACAAAACCATTAGATTTTTGTGTCACTGTGTATAGACAGCGCCATCTCTTTAATGCTGTCCCAACTACGCATGAAATGTTCCTTGGCTAAATTTATAAGAAAATGGCGCATATTTGAAGGGAAATTTGAGGCATTTTTTAATATATGGATATTGTCTAATACAGAAAGTTTTCACGTACAATTTTAATTACAAGTGATTGTTAAATATATAAATTAGGTAGTAAAGTAATATTATCATTATTAAATATTAGAATCATAGCACAAAATGAGGAAAAAGTTGCTGACTTTGAACTCAATTTATTAAGTAATTATTTATTGTTGAAGCCTCAAAATACCTTATTACCTAATCCAAACCTTAGTCTTTAAAAACCTATTAAAATTTTTGCTACCTGATTGATACGTATTAGTGGAGATTTCCATCCACAAAAATATATCTATAAATTTGAAAAAATTACCCATGTTCGAACTCAATTTATGAGTTAACTATTTAATCCGCTTGAAAATACTTCATTACCTAATCCCATCTTTTGTCTTTAAAACCCTATGAAAATTTTTGCTAGCAGATACGTCTTAGTGCCGACTACCATGCGCAAAATTATGCCTGCAAAGCGAAATATGATGATTTTCTAACTTTGTTTTTGAACTAACTATCCAATATTTCTACTTCAAAATACTTCAATACCTAATCCCATCTTTACTCTTTACCTCCCTATCAAAATTTTTGTTACCAATACGTATTAATGTAGACTACCATGCGCAAAAATAGGTCTGCAAACGATTGTATTCAAACGCCCCGCCCCTCTTAAATTAAATTTAATACTCTTATATTAATTCTCTTCAAAACAAAATCAGTAGGTATGAAAACAATGAAAATCACAATAACAGAGACAGACTATTATAATAGGTATACCTAATATAATATAGGTAGCAATGATAATTTTTTTATTATAGGTATTATAATATCTACAACAATCTGTGTTACATCTTTGCCACATTGTCTACGTGAAATATTTAAAATATCAGTAATAAATTGAATACTACTAGGTACCCATTCTTAAGTGGAGTTATAATTTTGACAAAGAATAATGTAGGTACATTAATACCTATTTGATTTCGGTATTGGTATAAAAGTCTACTCTCCACGAAATTTATTATTAAAATAGAAACGCACAATTAGCAATATTATTTTACATTTTAATTTAGTCAAAAAGTAGGTAGTAGGTACGCAATAAAGTTTATAATTTAAAAATATAAATAAAATAACAGGCAGCTTGGACTAGTTACGTTCTTGGAATATTCTTTCGATGTGCTAGTGCTAGGCATGTCATCGATGACCATGGGGTAACTTATACTAGGGTCACCGACGGATTCCTTTGATGTGGTAGGTCCAGTACTTATGTCTATGTCACAACTAGAGGGTTCCAATTTTCTTGGTTTTGGACCAGGTGCCTACTCCTTATTCTATGGTTATACCACATAATTCATACGTAAAAGCATAGAATAAGTAAGCTTATTCTATGATAAAAGCTTGTAAAACTTGTCAATTACATGGTTGAGAATAGAGTTGAGTAATAATTTACATCGTACGCATTGTTTGGGTATAGTTCGTGCACGTTCGACGAACGAACATTCTGTACCTGTGGTGGAAGTCCATCTGGGCTTGAACGAGATATTGTTGGTCAAGACAGGGGGTACCACTGCCCAACCGTCTTCGTGTTCATTTCCGAATTGCCATTTTTCGTGCTTGACCACTTCTATTCTGGGTGTTGTTGAAGATTTTTGCTGGACGGCCATTTTGTGCTATTGTTATAAAAATTATTTGGTAATAAATTTTAACCCAAAGTTGGAAGTATTTACCGGATTACCGTTGTTACCTTGTTGATTATTTACCGTTATTAACTTGTTGAATGTTTACCGTTATTAACGTGTTGAATGGCTACCGTTATTAACTTGTTGAATTCTTCTGTTATTTATGCATCAATTTGAAATCCCCAATAATAATTTTACGTTTAAATTTATATGAAGTGTTTTAGTTGGCACTGAAGTGGCAGCACACTGAGTAATTAGTGACGACGCCATAAATATTTGTAGAGTTCCCTTAGGTTGTGAGGTGGATACCTACTGTTCTGTTTCATTTTCACGGTGTAATTTTTGGTGACCCAGTGAACTAAATAAATCGTGTGGCGCCCCTATTGTTCATCACATTTCCTACCCCCCCTTCTTCACTGATTAGTTGGCCGGTCTTCACTGAAGTTGCCACACTCGTCCTCACACGTAGTTTGGAAAAAGATCGTGGAATCTCTCATATTTATTTATGACAAATCTTGCCTGACTATTGTGAACTTTAATACTTATAATTAAATATAATAAAAATTCGCCACAATCATGAAGTCGACACTGGTTGAAACCATGTGCTTTTGGATGAACCTTTTTTTTGCACGAATGTATATTATGGGATGACCTTCAAAGGCAATTTTATCTAAAAAGCAGTTTCGGTTGACGACATTTTTTTTTATAAAACTTTAATATGCAAACAAAATCAAAACCTGGAATTAGAAGAGCCTGTTTTATTTTTGAATTTAAAAATGCAAAACCATAACTCTGCAAGCCTAAAATTTAATTTAATATTTTTTTTTTGAGAAACGTCGTTTCCAAAATAGACTTAAAATTCATTACATAAATAAAAAAAAACAATAAGAACGAACTAATCTGATCAGGTCGTTTCCAGTTAACATCTTCTTTTCATCTAAACTAAAATATAGTGATAATCAAGATATCCTTAGAATTATGCAAAATTAATTAGAAGTAAAATATTTTATTTAAATTATAATGTTAACAAACAATCCTTAAATTTTAAATAGTTTTTAGAATATAATTTTTCAATGGCACAAAGTTTCTAAACTTTAAAACTCAAATTAATTTTCTAAAAGTACATTAAAAAATAACGTAAACAAATTACATAGTCCTCAATCACACAACATGATAGGTGAAACAATAATTATTATTATACGTAAAAACTAAAAATACTATATATGCAATAGTAATAATTTGCTTTAGGTAAATGAACAGAAAATTTACAATCATTTGCTACAATAAAAATATAGAATAAAAATTATATTTCTTACATTACTGACATAATAACTAAAAGCTTAACAACTTTAGAGATAAATAGAATTTAAAGCAACCACTTGGTAACGATAATTAATTACAAAAATAAATAATTGGTTAATAAGTTTACACAAGCAAAATCAACGGGCGTGGTTCTTGCAGAAAGGACGTCCTCCTTTGGCAAAGAAGCTTTGGCCCTCCAAATTTTTCTTGCACATCTGGAAGTAAGTAAAATCGTAAATTTACGTAGGACAATAGAAACATTTTTTTTTTTTTCTTATTTATTATTCTTGAACCTTGTTCTTCAATTTCTTTCTTTTTTTTTCCATATCGAGCGTTGTAGCGCAAATTGTGATGGAGGATTTAGAGAGCACTGTTATCCAGTCACTCCACTCCAGGCCGGTATTCTTTTTCAGATACGTTGATGATTGTATTGCTTTGATCCCCGAGCAAGACATCAATAACACCCTAAACGTGTTCAATTCCTATCATCCAAAATTGCAATTCACAATAGAAGTTGAAAACAACAACCAAATAAACTTTCTCGATACCACTCTTATTAGAACAAATAATAAAATTCGAACGATGTGGTACACCAAACCGACTTGGTCTCAAAGATATGTAAACTATAACTCTTGCCATTCGTTTAGCCATAAAAAAAGTGTTGTTATTGGACTTGCTGACAGAGCAATCAAGTTAACAGATCCCGAATATCGAGAAGAGGCAATTACTAAAGCAAAAAATGCACTTATAAAAAATTCTTATCCACAAAATTTAATACAAAAAATTTTCAAAAAAAGAATTCACAAATTCTATAACGAGAGTCCCAATAGCAATCTATTTGCAAACAGTAATAATAATTATGTGTCGCTCCCTTATGTTAAAGGATTATCAGAAACTTTAAAAAATAAATTAAAAAAACATAACATCACTGTCTGCCACAAAAATAATAATACTCTAAAATCAAAAGTATACACTAAACTAAAATCAAAAACTCCAAAAATTAAAAATACCCATGTTGTGTATGAAATACCTTGTAAGGGTTGCGAAGGAGTATACATTGGCGAAACAAAACAATATCTCGAGAAGCGGCTTGCAAATCATAGGAATCCCAACTCCGGTAAAACAGCTCTTAAAAAACACATTGAAGCTTATAACCATGAATTTGATTTTGATGCCACTTCAATTTTATTAAAGGAGGCCAATAACAAAAAGAGGGAAATGCTGGAGATGATTCACATAAAAAAAAAATGAACATAGTATCAATGACAGAACAGACATTCAATTCCTAAGTCAGATCTATAATAACATCATATAAAAACCATAAATAATAAGAAAAATTGCTGAACACCCCTCGTTTTCTATGTATCAACAAAAAAAAAAAAAAAAAAATTTTTAATCATTTTATCACACATTAGTTTTGCCATTTAAAATTTTGTTCAGATCCTACTAAAAATTTATTTGTCAGATTGTAGAACAAGGTCGTGTACACGTATACGTACCTACTTAAAAACGAAAAATGTAATAATATAAAAATAAAAGAAATGTTTATGTATTGG
Organism: Apoderus coryli; assembly: GCA_911728435.2. Lineage (NCBI taxonomy): Eukaryota > Metazoa > Arthropoda > Insecta > Coleoptera > Attelabidae > Apoderus > Apoderus coryli. Next base: position 5,725,683 of record OU452206.1, on the reverse strand, counting down.
AAAAGAAAGGTAATTGTAATTTTTTGTATTTGTTTGTGTTAACGTAATGGTTTATACATATATGTATTGTTATATTTTTTTTATATTTTTAAGTGTTTTATGTTACTGATTGTAGACGAAATTTCAGAATTTCTTGAAAAAGACTAGCAGAGTCTAGTCGAAACGTTGAAAAAAAAAAATGACATGAAACCATTAAAGGAATAGTTTCAAAAAAAAAAATTATTTTTTTAAATTTGTGAACCTCATCCCAAGAAAAGGAAAAAAAAAAAGAAAGAAATAGAAACATTGAAACTGAAAAGAAACACAGTTCAGGATATTTTTACAGCTCAGAGACCCATAATGTTAATTTAGCAAAATTAATTTGCCTTCCTAAAATCTCCACGAGTAGCACCGTTTTACAAATTATCCTGCCACGCCACGCCTATGATTAAATATTCAAAAACTTCCTGCTTTCTTGATAATAGCACAGAATAATTGAATAATTGGTTATTCTGTGATAATAGTTTGCATTTTTTACTTAAATAACATTTTTTAAACGTTACTTTCATTCACACTTTTCCCTTAGGTTGCATATTTGAAAACATTTATAACTTCTATTGAATATTTGTACATAATTGTACATAATAATGTAAATTAAATTAATAATAATTTTAGCTGTTTTAAGCATTATTTGGTATATAAAGAGTTGATTAATTTTTTAATAAAATAAGATTCAATCAAACATTCTTTCTCAATTTAAATCGTCGTAAAAACCACCACTGTTTCACAAGTCCGCTTTATGATTCGTGGGGGAGTGAGACTGCTCTTCCTAACAGTGAGGTTCCAACACTATTGCACAAGTAACCTTTATGCCTAGTAGGGGAGTGAGACTGATCTTCCTAACAGTGGGTCCTAACTAAAAACAACACTGTTGCACAAGTAACCTTTGTGCCTCACAGGGAATTGAGACTGTTCTCCCTAACAGTGTTTCTTAACCAAAAATGGTACCAGTGCTGTGCTATTAATAATATTGTCGCAGATACTTCGTCTAGTGGCATTAATATTAAAACTACAGCTTAAGCACTGTACTATCAATAACCCCTTCTAGTGATAAGATTATTACTATCCTAACAAACCCTTCCGGCTGTTCTCAGCCATCCAAGCGAGAGCAAAGTAATCTTCGGAGGGCATAAAACTAATCACCCTTCGAACCCATATTAATCCAATAACCCCGCAAATATCAGATATGTAGGAATATCTTAGATCTGTTACACAGTTACTGACTACATATACTTTTGACTGAAATCTTTTAGTAAGATCGAATTTCCATAATAATTATGTTGCCGATTTTGATTTACGTACCGTGCAGTTAAAACATTGGCTGTGATAATTGTTGTTTAAAGCTTCCACCCAACGGTCTCCGGCTTCAACAGGGAAGCCACAAGCGAAGCACTTTGTAGTAAATAGTTCATTCCAATCTGTAATGAAAAATATGAATAATTAGTTCCCCGATTAAAACAAAGTAAAAAAATTAAGATGTCTAATTAATTATTTAAAAAAAATACATACCAGCTTCGCAATAAGGAGCACCGTCTTCCAAAAAGAATGGAGAGTTTGCAAAGAGCTTGCCACAGTAGATGCAGTTAAAGCATTCTGGATGGAATGTCTTGCCAATAGCTTTTAAACAATCCTAGAAAATACATTCAATTAAAAAAAAATGTACCTAATAGTGTTCCGAAAGTAAGAAAACATTAAAAAATATATTTTTCTGCCGACACTATGAGAAAATTGAATTTTACTGCTTCTATAGGGACGAGAAAGTATGCATTTCTAAGGCTAGCGCTACAAAACACTGAAAAATGGCTAGGCAAGAAAATTATTTTTATGTATTTGTAATAGATGGCGGCACAATTATAAAAGCTATTAACAATGATGACAGTCCAATGTGACAGTGGTTGTCAAAAATCGAGCGCGTCTTAAAATATTCAATTTGAATTTGATTTATCACTTATAGGTATAATAAGCATGGAATCTCTGATTGATCGTAGTGACGAGGAAATTGAGTATTGTACCCCGCCTGAAATTCACGAGAAATCCATCGAAGTTTCGATGAATTTGCTGCCGGAAAAATCAAGTACCACATATGAACTTCAGTATAAACTGTTTATGAGTTGGTGTAGTGCTAAAAACGTTAAACACTATAGTGAAAATGTGATTTTGACGTATTTATCGGATCTTTCACACAAATATCAATCTTCAACACTGTGGTCAATTCATTCCATGTTAAAATCTACGCTAATAGTTAAAAATATCGTAAACTTTAGAAATTTTAAAAAAGTGACTGCCTTTTTAAAGAAGAAATCTGTTGGCCACATTGCTAAAAAATCAAAAATTTTCAACCAACCGGATACTTATTGAAAAATTTCTTGAAACTGTACCGGATGAAATACATTTAATGACAATGGAAAGCAATCATATTTTCTTTTTTGTATTACCTACAATTATACGGTGCCGGCAGAAAAATAATGTGTAAACCATGGCGGTAAAGTGATTTTTTCAGGCTTCAAGAAGTGTCCGGGCTCGCTAAAGCTAAAGCTTCCCGGACACATAAGTAACGGTAGATATTTAATTTTAGGAAATTTTATTATACAAAAGTTACATTTTCTTTATATATCAAAACTGGCAATAATTTGTGACGCTACTTTTGCTGCTTCTACTGACTCAGGTGGAGTGTTCGCAATTTTTAAATTAAATTACAGAATGAAATTGACAGATATTTGATTACTTTTTTAAAACTTCAAATTTCACTTGGATAATTTTCTGACTTTTTTCAATATTAAATCGAAGTTTTTCCCGTCTCAGAAAAAAATAGTGTATCATACACGGGAAAAAAGTTAGATTTTAGCTCTCGGTTTTTTGTCTCCCTCCGCTGCGCGTCGGGAGACAACACAACCTCGAGCTAAAATCAAGTACTTTTTTCCCTTGTATAATAAATAACTATAATTATTTAGCTCGCAGTAAAGTTTTAATACGTTACGTTAATAAATATTGTATAGAATATAAGTATTCTAAGTAAGTTTTTTAGCATGTCTTATAGAATTCTACGACGGCGTAGAAAGGATATCATGGTAATTTTCTCCTTATTTCCACTTTAAAACTGGAAATTCCACTTTTTAACTGGAAATTCCACTTTTTATCTGGAAATTCTACTTTTTAACTGGAAATTCCACTTTTTTATTGGCAATTCCACTTTAAACTGGATATTCAATTTTAAATTGAAAATTCCACTTTAAACTGGAAATTCCAGTTTAAACTGGAAATTCCACTTTTTAACTGGAAATTCCCATTGAAACTGGAATTTTTATTTTAAACCGGAAATTCCACTTTAAACTGAAGAGTCCACATTTAAACGCTCGAAGAAACTCTTCCTTTCAATATTGACAATATTGCCAACCCTCAAGAAATTATAAATTTAGATGATTAAAATATTTTAACACCACCTCCCCAGTCTTCTGTTTATTTCGGAGATAATGGTGCCGAAAGCGAACTTGCATCCTTTCAGGAACGTATTCAATTACTCACATTTCACCGAGGACATGTTATGGATGAAATGACAACAGTATTCTCCACTTTGAATATGAATTGCGGTACAGTACAAATTACAATGAATGAATCAAATGGCCAGCATGAGGTTGCTGAAGATTTTGGTGGTGTATTCCGGGATTGCCTATAATTTCATTTTATGAACGTTGTACTGTGGGTAAAATTCCAATAATTCGACATGATTTTGATGCAAAAAAATGACAATCAGTTGCTAAAATAATATTTGTTGGATGGAAATAACAGCAATAATTCTCAATTGGTAGTGCCGAGGGATTTATGGAGCATTGCATTTTTAGTGAATTTTCCGGGAAATTAAAGGAATATTTTCTAAAATGCATTAGCAATCACGGGAGGAGTACTTTAGAACTAGTTTTAACCGATTTTGAAAAAATAGACAAGGATGACTTTTTAGAAATAATGGAAAGCCTTGATTGTAAAACGATTGCAACTAGCTTGAACGTGGAAAAAAGTTATATCTGATATTGTACACAAAGAAATTGTGCAAACACCAATGTTTATTACTAACTGTTGGATACCAATCAGTATGGGTTCGATGGTATCCATCTACCAAAAATATTGTACCTTCTTTGATATATTTAGATGAGACTTCGGATTGCAAAAGGGTATTCGCATATTATTTAAGAAACTTACCATGATGGCCTTTCTACGTCGTCGTAAAATTCTATCTATAAACTATTGAATTTTAAAGGGAATTATAGGCTGTTCTCTTTCCACCGAGTTTAATAAAGTAGCATCTAACTTAGGTATTCTTAAATAACGTTTACTTTTATTTTTTTTTGAGTTGTCTGTTAAATATCATAACAAGAAGAATCTACTTTGACATACGCATAATTTTTAAGCTAGGGTTTGTTAGAATTGTGCGTCGCCGATACGGTACACATACAGCAGAATCTGCAGTTTTGTTAGAAAGATTCAGCTGATGTTTGTCTGTTGGTGGATGCAGACTAAACCATGTTTGTTGGTATGAACTTCCCTAAATTTATGTAATAATGACGGAAAGGTATTTGCGGGCAATACTTCTTGGTGAAAAAGAGGAGGAAGATGATTTTCTTCTAAGTTTAACTTGTGGTCTTCAAAATAAAAGGGAAGACCAGATGTTTACTAATAGAAATATGGAAGCAGCTTACAAAGTAACAATAGAAAGGAGACTACTTGGAAATGAAGAAAAATTTCGAGAATACTTTTGACTGTCAGAGCTCTATTTCAATTGAATCGGTCATTTCAAAAACAGCACGAGCTACATTTTCCTAAATTTATAGGAGAGTAAAAAAACTAATTAACTAAAAAATGTATGACATAGCTGCCGAAATTATCTCCAGTAATATTGCGGATTCGTGTTGTTCTTACACAGACTCTAAAATTTTATGGTTTCGTATATCGATAGATTAATAGTACTCTCAGTTCAGTCGTTGATTGAAATATTTAATAAGATTCGGAACGCTGGTATCATTTTCGTGCTTTGCTGAACTGCACTAGCGCATCTGTGAACGGGCAAACTAAGTTCTTATTCAAGATGCCTGATATTGCGGTACAATAGCAACAGATGGCATATCGGCGTTCTGCCCATTCATTCATTTCGTTAATATATAAGTATATTATTTGTTTTATGTATATTATTTGTTTTATGTATTTAAAATTCTTTTACTTGCTATCCTAAACAATTTTTTTTATAACTTGATTAATTTCATGCTCTCCTACGTTAAAACACTTTTACAATGAATAAGCGAATAAAACTAAAAACTACCTCCGTTTATTACTACCACTACTGTTGAATCGGCAACATCTAGTTTTTCGACGGCGTTTCAATCGGTGTTCGATGCTACGACGAAGGTATTAATTCGTATAGTCGCCGCAACATATGGGATGACGCCTGTTACCGGGTAGGTTTTCTCTAGGAGAGGGGTAAGGCGAGCATAGCGGGGCGCATTGTCCTTACCCCGCAAGCGACGACCCCCTCTCGTCCGGCGTTGTGTATCTTATTAAATATTTCAATCAACGGTTCAGTTGAGTTCTGATGGTGAGGCTACATGGCTTCGCAACATGTTGGGTCTTTAAGAAACAATTTTATTACTCAAAGAGTAATTTATTAAAGTTATTTCGTGGAGTTTGACTTTTATTTCTCTAACTTAAATATTTAACTGAATTACCTTAATTTAAACACGTAATGAAAAATATATTTGTTGAATATTTTGTTAGTTAAACGATGTGTGTTCAAAACATCAACACATAATATAAAAGTAATAACATTTGAAACACCTACTCCTTTAATCTTGGCGTTACATTTCGAGCATGGTGGTGCTAAGTATTGTTCGAAACAATATTCGCAATAAAGCTGCCCATTTTCTTCTACAAATCCAAGATCTTGCAATGGACGTCTACAAGATGGAGTAGCGCAAGTAAAGTGTTGTGGACACCAAATCTTTCCTAATGCGGTTATGAAAGGTCCCCTAGATGTAATATATTGGAATTAGTTATAAAAAAAATATATTTGATTTAAAAAAATGTTTAAAAAATCAAATCAGTTTACAATTAACAATTTTATAGTTTCAGTAGGTAAAATATTTAACAGGTTACAATATTTCGCACAAGAACAGTTTGTAGAGGGTGTTTGTTTGCACCCCACCTACAGCCTAATGTATAAAAGTTGGGAAAAAGCTTTCAATACAAAAATTGTAGGGTTTCTTGTCTATTACCTTCTAGCTGTTATAGTATAAATGACGCAAATTAGATTTTTTTATATGGGACACCCTGTATATTTTTATTTTTCTCAAAAGGATTTTTTTTTCTGATTACAAAAATAGAAGGGTTGTTTTTAATATTTTTAGCCCTTTTTTCCTATATTCAAGTTTAAAATATACAATTTAAGGGAAATTACAAAACTTTACAATGTAGATAGTCATGGATTTCATTTCTTTGCAAATCTACGTAGCCATATAGATGTCATTGTTGTCGATTTTCTTTTTAAACCTAGTAAATTATTTATTGTTTTATTTTTATTGTTACAATTATTCCGAATGAACAATGATTGAGAAGAAGAAAAAGGAAATATTTAAAAACTTTATTATTCTAATAATAATAGTATTTCATTAGTTCTTCGACGATTTCGTCAAATATATTCAGGAAGAGGCGTACCATCGAAAAACATGGTACGATATATCGTTAGAAAATTTGAGGCAACCAAAACTAAAACTTTAAAACGATAGAAAAGCCATTGTTTAACGAATGAAAATTTGGTAATAGATATTTTAATATATTTTCAAGGTAAACATGTAAGACAATGAAATTTTAATTCATAGCTATTGTTTTGCTTTTAGAAACTCCAGAACGTTCATATCGTGATGCAGCTAACTTTTTAAGAAATCCATATAGGTATATACAATTCAAAAACGCTAAAAAGATACGGATACCATCCATATAAATGTTTAGCCGTCCAAAATTTAACTGAAGAACAGAAAAGCCATAGGCTGAAATTTTGTCTCGAAATGCTAAGGAATATAAAGGAAGATCCAGATTTTGTAAAAAAAATATTGTTTGCAGACGAAGCAACTTTTACAACTGCCGGTATGTTTAATAGAAAAAATAAACACTATTATGCTACCGAAAATCCTTGGAAATATGAAGTTGTCATTCATAATCCAAGGAAGAATATCACTTCATGTGTTTGGTGTGGCATGATAAAAAATAAAATTATAGGCCCTATTATTTTTGAGGGAAATGTATAAGGAATTTGATACTTAAATTTACTTGAAAATGAAATCGAACTCCTCTTGGAAGAGCTTCCTTTACAAACATACAATGAGATTATAATATGCCAGCAAAACGGCGCTCTACCACATAATATCAACGAAGTGACAAACTACCTGTACCGAAACTTTCGTGTTTGGATTAGCAGGAGATGGCCGGCTTATAGCCCAGACTTAAATCCCTTGGTCATCTGTTTATGGGGATTTTTGAAAAATAAAGTCTACTATGAAATACCATGTCAATACAAATCATCCAGAGTTTATAATAAACACTATAAGTAGAAAGTTTATTCGGAAAATTTGCATAAATAATACTAATAATTGTTAAGTTATTATTTTATAGGTATTACATGAGTTTTTATTGTCCTGTGTGAATTGGAGTAATTAAAGAAAAAAATATTTTTTATAACCTACATTTTTCAAAAACCCATCCCCGATTATACCCAGATTTAAATTTACGATATCGTCTCAGATTCAATATTCTACTAGGTATTATTAGAGTTTAACAGGCAAATGGAATTAAATGACCTCAACGGCTACTTAGATTTGCAAATAAATAAAATCCATTGCTATCTACATTTTATTGTAAGGTTTTGTATAAATTGTAAAATTTAAACATAATCATATGACAAACGCCTAAAGATATTATAGACAACCCTTATATTCCTAAAATCAGGAAAGAAAATCATTTTCAAATATAAATAAATATTCAGGGTGTCCCATTTAAAATAATATAATTTATGACATTTTGACAGATTTGCAATTCCATTTTTTTTATTTTATAATAACTGGAAGATAATAGACAAGAAACCCTACAACTTTTGAATGTAAAGTTTTATTCGAACTTTTATAGATTAGGCCGTGAGGTGCAACATATAACACTCTGTACATACAAAACAAATTATTTTAGACAGAAAACTTCCACAGAGAAAACTTATACAAATATTTTTCATCAAGCTTTGTGCCTTTGAATATACAGGATGATCCGCTATGTTTTACTCAATAGCTATCTTTGTTCATTTTAATCCCATTGCACAGTTCAAATTCATAAAGTTGTAGCATTTTTTCCGAGTCGTCAAAATCTGATGCCAAATACTAGGTACATATATCAATCCGTTGTCAAATTCTTGACGTATTTATGTTTAGCTTATTTTAAATGGAACACCCGCTTTTTTGTGATTCCAAACAATATGACATAATTGTATTGTTACATTGTATACTTGTATTATATAGAGGTTATAAAACAGTATTTCTCGGCAGCTATGCAAGGCTACACGACAATACTGATTTATTTGTATTGAATATATTTTTATGTTTTATGCTAATATATTTATAGAACATGAAATGACATATATTTCCTACGAGTATGATCGTTTGCAGCATGAGCCGCAGGCGAGTGCTGCAAAACATACGAGTAGGAAATGGTCATTTCATGTGAGTTGCACAGTATACTTTTTCTACGACTGTTTTAATGCTTTTGAATAAATTAAACATAATTTTTAGGAACATATTTGTTTTTCGAAACTTACCCCTGTTCGTAAGCCTAAATACGATAAGTTAGCACTATTAAATTGACTAGGTGGTGTTAAACTATATTCACTATCACTGTTTTTGTGTTTTGAATTTAGCGAAATACTTAATTATCATTATTATTAATTATAAATACCTAAACTGTCAATTTGGTGTGTTTGTATTGTCGGCGTTGCTATGGTGATTTGTCATGCCCGACGCTACTTTTGTCATTACCAGGAAATTTACCCGTGCGTAATGAATATTTCCCACTAGTTGCTAGGCAACTATTATTAAAATATTTATTGTGCACGGGTAAATGAAAAACAGCATTACAATGTACTACATTTTCAAATAATGATTGAACATATAATAAAGGCATTTAAAGACAGTCGTAGAAAAAGAATACTTCTGGATACCTAAACCATGTGTAAAATTTACGTTTCGCTCATATTCCTTTCAGCTTATCAAAGAAAATTTGCGTGAACGAGGTTAAACTGAAACTTATGTTTCTAGAAAATTTAAGAGTTTCAATTAGAAGAAAATCAAGAGTGTTATATTATAAATTCAGGTTTTAGTAAAGTTGTTACATAATGGGATATCTTTGGAGCTTCATCAAAACTAAATTGAGGAAACATTAGTATGCTTCTATTAAATATGTTTAGAAACTTGTCGTACAGCCTTCCACAGCTGCCGCAAAAATATATTGTCCGCAAACTAAAAGAAGAAAGCGCTCTATCGAGTGAGAAAATAAATTCATGGTTTTCGATTTACAATAGGCAAAGCATGTGACAATGGCTTGATTTAAGTTACTCTTAGCATCATATTTTGAGAATTCTAGAAAAACTTTTATTTTAAATTGAGCAAAATTAATGAGAGTAAAATATAGCCGCTCACAATATATTATGATTTCAACTATTATTAGTCGTTCTTTTTTAATTTAAGAGTATAGAATTGTTAATGAGCAAACTGACGACTAGAGATATTAAATATTATAATTAGGTTTGTTAGTAAATGCAACAACAAAAGCTGTTACCTTGTTATTTCTTTATTACATTGACAACACACTGGTACATCGTTAAAACTGTTTTTGAATCTAGACTCAAATGAGGCATCCCTTCTTATCGAATTTACAAAGGTCTCCCTGTTCGACGTGTCTGTATTCATATCGTTATCTTTATATCTGTTTGCGTATGTCAAGTGGTCTGGAAGACTCTTAGTTCCTATTGAATTATTGCTGTAATCATTATTTATTGGCACAAGCAATTCCGACTTTACTCTTTTCACATTGTTGGTCACCATAGTATCCACATTACTCACGACGTAATTCATTTTTGAATTATTGATATCAGAAAAACTAACTTTTTTCAAACGTGGCGTCAAATTTTTTATTTCTGTAAGGATCTTATCTCTTGCCGAATCGATGCTTTGATGCGATTTACCAGTAGATGAATGAGACGAATATGATGAGTAATCTGACTTGGGCGATGAACCAATTGAGTCTAATTGCGGTGAGGTGCAATGATGTGGTATAGAAATATTTATTTGGCTATAAACTGGCACTGGCATGGGTATGTCTGGCTGATTTGGAAGTTGTAAACATACCTCATTAAGTTCAATATATTTTTCCATATCGTTAGTACAGCTAATTTCATTTGCATGCTCTAAAAACACAACAATAAGTCACATGCAAAAAATAACAACAAATCAGGAACAACAATACAACACATTACAAACTCAAATATTTATTGAATTAAAAATATATTTTAATTGTTCCAAAATGTTTCAATGTTTCGAAAAGGCGAGTGACATTTGCAAATATTTCTTTTCATTGCAGGATCAAAATGTTTAAAGCTTTAGGCTATTTTACATGATAAATAATAAAATAGTGTGGAAAGGAAATATTACACCACGCAGAATGAAAAGTAACTTTAACTTTAGGCAAATAATCAGTTTCCATCTAAACAAGCAAAATCGATTTCTCAAGCACAATTTAAAAAACAGGTCCGCCAATCAAGTACAATTATTTCCTTGATAGCTTTTTTCAAATATCTAATGTAGTTAAAATTAGCAACTAAAAAAACAACAAAAACAAGTAAAATCAACAAACACGCTCTTTCTACCTTATCTGACCATGGCAATGACCGCACAGTGCTACTCTAGTTCCTATGGCAGCCGCATTCAGAACACCACGACCTCTTTTCGGAGCGACGCTAATTCCACCAGCTTGACGGCCTTTTCCAGCACCTGTATCGGGATTAGGAATATCGGATCTATTGACAATTTCACTGGATTTTTTCGAGGAACCTGGAGGTGAAACATGTTTAACGGGACCAAGGGTACCGGGAGCAAAAACATGCTGGGTAGGTGTGTGATGTGCAGATTGAGACTGAATGTTCTTATTTTGTGACACTTTTTGACATGTTTGTTCACAGGCTCGCACGTTGCAGACCTTTTTACATTCATCTTCACTAGATGCAGCATTGCGTTGTGTAATTGCAGATTGTACGTTTCTTTGAGGATTTGTTGCATGAATTGAAGGTACAACCGGACTATCAATTTGCGGTGCATTTATATCATGAAACGGATATTTCTTTGTTGTAACTGACTGTTTTTCAATTTGTATTTCCTTTTCTTTGTGAGTGTGTTCAAATTCTTCTTGGACGGTTGTCTTACGTCGTATTTGTGTACGTCCATCACTGGATACTTCAGTACTGTGAGACTGAGACTTTCTCAAAGCTTCTAAATGTTCTTGGTGCGCTTTTTCTGATATACTTGTAGTTGTAACTCCCCCTGACTGCTGGCTCACTTCCATGCTAGCCCGCTGCATGTCTTGTGCTTCTAATTTTTGTTTTTCATATACATTTTTTGCAAAGCTTTTATTTTGATCAGTTATTGCACATTGATACTGAGTGCTTTGCTCTTGTACTGGATAGTTCTGAACTTGAGCTTGAGTTGAGCTGTAAATTTGAGAGGCAGATAAATCTTCATCTCGTCTGTCAGCAAAATGAACTCCCCGAGATTGTTCAACGACATCGCGTTGTAACTTGTACTCAGGTATATAATGAGTAAGATTTTCTTTAGCAACCCTTTTTCTACTATCTTCTGGTGTTGGTAATGGTCTAGAAGATTCCAAGGGGTTCGGTGGAGGACCTGCAGCAGGTGATTTAGGTCTATTGTCACTCGATGAAGGAAATGGTGAACTACATCGACTTAGATTACGTTCAGGACATGGACTCGGCGATCTAGAAATATCCGGACTTTTAGGATCTAAAACATTTGAAGAAACAGGTCGATGGAATTGTGCAACCAAATTACTTTGGTAGTATGGAAGAACTGGAGGTGCTTTATTAATCATACTGGGCGTTAATGATCCAGGTCGTGGTGAAAATGTTGAATTGGCCCGTCTGTCATCACAGACTGGTTGAAAATTAATTTGTGGTGGTTGTAAGTTACCTGTATCTCCAGATTGAACAAATATAATGGGCTTTGTTTGTTGAATTCGTTCGCTTTCTCTCTGAGTTTCAAATTCTTGTCGTTGTTTAATTTCAATCTCCCGTTGGCGTTGGATTCTTTGTTGTTCAATTAAAATTTCTTGCTGGTGTTGCTCTTCTCTTCTTCTAATCTCTATTTTCTTTTCTTCGTTACGTTTTTGTTCAAATTGTTGTCGTTTTATTTGTTCTTCCTGCGATACACTAGAAATTGCTGCGACCCGTTTCTGCTCTTCCATTCTTGCTTGGGCCCTAGCTTTTCTTTCCATTAGAATTAAATCAGCCTCAGCACTTTCCTGAAGATTTTTCTGATATTGTGGCAAACTCTCAGGTTTTCTCAAGCAACCTGCAAGAGGTAATGGCTTTACTTGTACAATCTCTTCCGCTTGTTTTTGAATAGCACTTTGTTGGATTTCTTGTTTTTGATAACTGTTTGATTTATGCTGGGATTCCCGTTTCTCTTCTGTTATAATTTCCTTTTGTATATATCCAGGTTTAGTTTCTACTGTAGCGATATAAGCTACTGGAGTCTGAGGTTTCGGAGGTGGTGTCGGCACTGGTGGAGTAGTCGAGATTTCTATGGAAAATTGTGAATGGTCTGTTTTGTTCTGGAAGGAACATGAAAACCCTTGAAATATAGGTGGAAAATTACTTGACACTTGTGGAGGAGGATCTGTTTCAACAATTATTTGTGAATTAGCTTGCGGTGCTTGGATTATCTGTTTTTCAATTGTTCTTGTTTCCGTAGTCTCTATTTGTTCTTTACTTTCCTCGGAACGCATCTCAGTTCTCTCTAAGAGAACTGATGGAGAATAATAACTTGGTGGCTGTGGTAATTTTTGATTCATGTGAAATGATGCGGGCAATACTTCGGGTTTAGTAGGTTTTGTCAATTGGCTCCGATCAATTTGTTGTGAAGGTTTATTACTATTTTGAGGATTACTTGTGGTAGATGGGTTTGCACCAGCACTTTCTACAACAAGTGGTGAGTATGGCCTCGCTGATGCTGTAGTTAGTGCGCTGCGCATATCAAGTTTTTCTTGTGGTTTAGGCAAATCTTCTAAGAATTTTGCAGTAGGATCCTTAGGTTTTTTCTTGACTGGGGCAGCAGCAGTAGCATAACCACCAACTGGGGTAAAAGGTCTTTCTGGTGCTATTTTTAGTGCTTTCACAAAAGGGCTTTCTTGCTTAGGAGGTTCTGATTTGGGAGGTGCCTTTCTTTTAGCTGATTCTTCGTTATCATCAAGTTTAATTGGATGCTCAGGTGGGAAATAAGGTTCTGTTTCTTCCGGCAAAGGTACAGGCTCTAAAGGGTTTCCAATGACTGGATTAAATGGTTCTGTAGGCGCTATTGACAGTGCCGTTCCAAGCGCACTTGTAGTTTTTTTGGTGGGAATCTGAGCAAATGTATCTGGGTCAGGAGTAACGGTACGTGCTAAATACGTCATAGGTGATTCCCATCTTTGTGGTACTACGTTATCAACTTTATTCGGCAGACGACATTCCACAGTATTTGGAGTAAACTGTGTTGGTCGTCTTAAATCACCATTCTCAGCAGATACACTAACGGTAGGCAGAGGCATATTTGTTGAAATTTTATTTAAAGATTCCGAAAATTGGTTATTACTATCTATTATAGGTAAAATTCCGGTCGCACCTCTGTGCACAACGTTTTCTACTAATTTTTGCGTTTCTAATGTCTCTGAAAGAATTTCAACACACTCAGTTGCACTTTTTCTTTCTGAATAACCAAATTCTTGCTCACTGTAGTAAGGCGCATAACCGGACATACTATTTATTTGTTCCACTTCTAAATTGTCCTCGTCGTATTCTAATAGAACTTCTTTCTCTTTGGCCTTCTTCTTCAATTCTGCTTCAATCTGCGAAGGAGGTGGATAAAATAAAGGACAAGCTGTAGGAACTTCAGGTTCCTCTTGAGGAGGAGGCCAAATTATATTTGTCACACTACGCCCTTAATGTTAAAGTGGCAAATAAATGGTACGATCAAAACACAGCACAAAAGGAATGTATGACCAACAGAAAACAAACGGTAAATAAAAAAAATAAAAAGCGTTAATTAGATACAATAAATGCACAAATCATAAAATAGTATAACATCTATTTGAATTGATTTTTAATAATTATTTGGCAGAGAAAAGGAAACCTCTGAATAACTTTTGCATTAAATCTAATACGTTCTCACACAAGAAAATATCTCAAATTAAGTGATTCAATATTTTAATTAATAGAGCTTGATTGTCTTAATATCTATCTATGGAACTATTTTAAGAAATACTTAATACTTGTGTTTGAATTTCCTTTAAAAGCAATATATCGATTTATAGCTTTCCACTCTAGAATTTAATTTTTCACAAAAAAGATATTGATAAGTATCACTAGTTAACCCATATTCAAAGTTATTATGATATTTTGATATTATACAGGTTATCTAAAATATATTTCACATTTAAAAATAAGAATAAACGATATTGTGTAACAAGTTTACATTCATAAAAAAAAAACAATATTATCTAGTACTCCTAATCCATAACCACGAGGAGCTGCTCCACAAAATATCTACTCTATCTACTATATACGATTTCGATGACTAACACTAAGGAACTATCTGAAAATCGAGTGTAGTACTCAGGTCCACGGGGCGAATATGGTTGAAATGTATTCAAGAATCTAGTATATCCGGTTATAACAGAATTGGGTGTCAACTTCCTTATTTTGAATTTAACTCTATATAAATTATATATTTTTCTTGTACTTCTAAACATAGTTCATGTATACCTAATATTTATGTTATCCTACCTACATAACATGTCCAGCCAATTTAAAAATGTTTGAAATTTTATGTCAAAAACGACGTTTGCAGATTTATGAATAATTACACATTTTTATTGTATGGAAGCTTTAATAATTTAATTTGTTGAGATATCCTTGTAGTAACCTTTATAAATATTTTCTTAAATATTAATAGAGGGTATTTGACAAACAGAATATAAAACCAAATTCAAAAACTATCAAAATTAAAAAAATTTTAAATGGCCACCCCCAACTTTTGTATATTTTTACTTTTTTTGCATAAAAAATAAGGGCAAGTTTATATCTATTCCAAAAATGTATAGTATTCAAAATATTGACAATTTTACATTTTTCTATTATAATAGTAATAGGACATTGAAAAATTTAATTGACTTTAGTTAGCTATGATGGCTTTAGAAAGTAAATATATATGACACTTGTCAACACTTATCAACAGTCCTAGTCACACAATACCGTGTTGTGTAACCTAAATAAATAAATTATTAATACTTTTTGAAGTGAATACTTCTTTGGTCGCATGACAGTGATTTTTCAAAGTCGCCTCACGTCACGACACGATTTAATATTTTCATCCTGCAAAAGAGATGAAGCATATAACAAATATGAGGGAGAGAGAGAGACAGAGATATTTGTGGTGTACGCTACAGACTATATCCTATACCATACACTATTATGTATATAGCGGCCAGAGAAAACGAGTGCATGCATAGGCACAGCTACACTTAGGGTGTTTTTTACAAGGCAAAGATTATATATTATATGAGATACTGTCGATACAACCGGTGTAGGTATTGAATTCAATTTTTTATGGAGGTAGACGTAAACAGTAATCATATATAATAACGAAATATTAGAGAGGGTCAGCCATTAGGAAGAAAATTGTGCTTGGGCTTCGTGATGCTTGGATTCGTTTGAAAATTATGAGTCAATTAAAAATATTAATAATACCTATATACTTTACCCAAGAGAAATAAATATGTTGTAGTTTGAAATTCTCATGAAAGAAGTATTCACTTCTATCACGTGTACTGTGCTGCACGCGAATTTTTTTTTATTTATGTCAGGTATACCAGGTATCTCACTAACGCTATCGATCGGCTGTATTTCTAAAATTATTGGTCGTATTTTTAGGCATTTTATTAGCAAAAAGGGCCACGAAATATTGGCCAGCCGCGGCCGGTGGTCTAGTGGTTATGCACGCTGGACTTGACCAAACTGTCCCGGTATGTAGTTGGTTCGAACCCCGGACCAGCCAGCTACACGTAGTTGCTCACCTTAGGTTAAGAATATATTATAGTATACACATTGACAAATAACACAAATAAATACTGAGCTGGTTGTATGCCACTTAAATGTAGGCAAGAGACCATAAAGTTAGTACTTGCTTCGGAAGGTATTAACTTTTTATAAAAAATATTGACCAAAATACTGTTCAACTTTCAAAACCTATACCACTAGAGGGCACATTTTAAAAACCAAATCTAAAAGATGCATATTATTTAAAGGAACTGAAAGGCACAGGTAGGCATTAGCTTACATTTTCAAATCTTACTGTTAACAGTATACAACTTTATTCCTTAACATTTTGACGTATCTCCTGAAATAAAGGAAGAGGGGATGAAAGAATAATGTTTTAGAAAATATGCGATATATGTGCAAATCTTGTTCCAATTTAGGTGTACTTAAAGTCATTGGAAATGCAATATATAACTTTCATTGAAAATGCAAACACATCTTTATTATCTTGTACAAACTGTCCGCTAGGTGGCGTTGAATATCGAATTAACTGATATAGCCCATTTCTCTAGAAAAAAGGGGATGACACAATTTTTGTATCTTGGTTTAAATAAGCCTAAAATAATAAACAAAATAACTCGAACCGGAAGTCTCGATCATATTCCAAACATAAGTTATAGCCATAAACTTTTCATATGTTACGTATCTTTTTCTTTCGTCAATAAGACTTATTCGGCTTCAGTCCAGTATTATCGAAATGTCGCCCTTGTTTATTTTTCATTTTCAAATTATTTTACATTTTGTATCGGGTCTGAGACATCATCAGAAACTTATTCGCCAACTTATTCTCAAGTGACATAAAAATTACTTCCTTTGTTTGGTTTTGTATTTTAAAACTGTCGACGTTTCGTCTTGGATTTGAAACATGATCACCTACTGAAATCACAATGATATTTTTTATACAAATATAAAACTACAAAACGTTAAAGATTGTAAAATTTAAATTCTTCTAAACACTTTAAAAACAATACAATCAACTCATTATTAACATTATATTAAGATAGTTTGAAAACAATTTAAAACAAAGGAAGAAAAGTTGATTTTACTGGACATAAGCCCAATAAGTCTCATTAACTTGTGGATCAAGAACTATCAATCGTTAATACTCAAAAAAAATTGTGGCTAAATTGGAATATAATAGAAACTTCCGGTTTGAGTTTTATTATTGTAGGCTTATTTAAAACAAGAGAGAAAAATTGACATTTGATATATTATTATCGTTATTTCGAAAATACGAGTATAACACCTAATCCCGGTGAAATAATTAACCAGTATTAAGGTCTTAAGGTACACAGTGTATATCTAATAATCGATCAGATTATCACTAAATAATGATTTAATGCAAAAATATATTTACAATATAGGAAATATAACGAAATCAGGTTCCTCAAAAACTAATATTATTAAAATAACGCGGCATTGCAATAGTTTTGGTTAGAAATGCAAATTTTGTATATTTCAAAGCTATTAGTACATAACTTTCTCTATTCACTCGATTACTAAGGAAAAGGGTCGTGGTTTGGAATTAAAACATTGATCTGCAAAGAAAATACATATTCCATAAAGTTAAACCTGTTATACTATTTTACAAATACATTAAAAAAATTATATAAAAGTATGAAATGCAGATGAGAATAGTACAAGCATTGGGTTAAGTGGCTTTTCTACCTTTAAAGATTCCATCAGGTTTAACAGTAGAAAACCGGCCTAAGAAATAAATCAAAGGTTCATAAAGTTGCACTATATATATGTCCTAGACATTTTAATTTGAATCGTACTGAATGATATACCTATTGGTTCATTAAAATATCAATATTAAAAATTACATTACCTGTAGAAGAGGCTGGACTGTGCGAAATGAATGACGGCGCAGGAGCTGATGCAACTGGAGACAGTGGTGCCTTAGAAAAGTTGGTTTGGGGTGATAATGGAGCTGGTTTTGGTGTCAATGGGGCAATAACACTTGCAAAAGGTTTTGGTGCAGAATAACCACTGCCAGGCTAAAAACAATGAATGTTTATAGGTATCGGAACATCAGTTTGTAAGAGAATTGGAGTTGTTAAATAATGTTAAAAAGCATTCGACAATCGTTTTGAAATATAACCAAGTGGTCATGCAAAATTTCAAGCAAAACTCGTCAACATACCAACAAAAACTTATTTCAAAAAATTATAATAACAACTTAAAAATTATCAAGATGCTACTACATGCTACAGATATTTATCATTAATTATTATATGCTTGATTTCTGGAGCTGTCCAGGAAGTTAAGGTTTTGTTATATCGATGAAAGCACAACAAGGAACAATGAGAAAGTGACTGTAATAGGCATAATCTACATATTCTATATCCCGATCAAAGATGCAGCAGCACCAAACGTTTATTTGGATCTGATCCATGCAACGGGGTAAACCAAAGTGGCTAAGGCTACCAGACCAAAACTTTATAGCATCACCAAAATTTCAATCAAATTCATCATCCTTGCCTATCTTAAAAAACAAAAACAATATGCAGTGTGTTCGGCACCTACATGATTTGCCAGAGGATGAAAATGGGGGATCATTACAATTACCCTGGCATATAAAACTCGGTTTAGCCTTTCTTTTAGAAAAGCCATAAGTTTACGTGTCCTAATCTAACATAAATATGGTAATCATGTTTAACATGTTTACCAAAAAGAAAAACAACAAAATGGAGTAATATAGTTTAATTTCATTAGTATTAATAAGTTAACAATAATTTTTCCTCGAGGTGACTTCGACACATTACTCTTAACATACTCCTAATAATGTAATAATTTCAAAATAGAATTTCTCTACAAATTTTGCCACTGATGATGAAGCTAGTGAGCTTCGAAACATGTTTGGTAATTTGATCGACCTAACACATTAAGTGTGGTGTATTAAATTGATTTCGTGGAGTTTGACGTTTTATTTCCTATTACAATAAATATGCTTGCTTATCCTTCCATTTCCTGGACTAGAAATGTTTTATGTGAGAATTAACAATGTACCAAAATTTTTATTCTTATTCATGTACGTATTCAGTAATTTTCTATTTACCTCTCCACAGTTTCCACAAAAACGCTGCTCAACAAAGAAAAACAATATTTTTGGCAAGAATTATAAGTAAAAATTACGTAATACTCCAATAAAGACGGACTCCAAATATCATGTGCAGCTCGCGTACAAAGATCCCGAAAAAATCGAGCTGCTGCTGGAAACCATTAGCTAGAGCTGGCTTTCTAGCCATAAAATAACTTGAGGCTCATGAAATATTTTGAAGGCCCGTGAATTTCTAGGGGGAACATGACCTCTAATTTTATCCATAAATTCAGGGCAATGGACTTAATTTAAACAATTTAAAGAAAATAATAAGGTCCTTCTTGCTCTGCTCTCCATTAATCAATATCAATCAATTTGTTACAATGCATTGGGATCAAATAAAAATAAATAAATAAACTTTGCATCACGTGCGTACTTTGGACTACGATTATCAGTTTTTGCAGCAAAATAAACAAATTGTCAAATAATAATAAATAATTGTGGGCAGGTAACGACGAAAGAATATTTTTGCAAAACCTACTACTCTGCATTCAGTCAGTTAAGTGCCAAACTATGGCGCTTTTTCTTGAATAATTTTAAATAACAGATAAAAACACTGTAAAGTACATGTGATATACCACCTATCTTAGAAATGAAAATGGCTTTAAATTTAACAATAAAAAATCCAGGGCCGTATTTAAAAAACCAAGTTGATGATGATTTTTCAAAAACGAAACGTTATAGGGAAAATTCGTAAACGCTCTCTTATTCACCTAAAAAAATTTCTTTTAACTTTGTTATATCTGTAAAAATATAATGTCAGAAATAAGTACAAATTAAAATCGCAAAAAATCGCTTTCTCAAAAATTCTCGAAAACGGCTAAAGATATTTTACTTTTGAAAACACCATTAAAAGGCGTTTGAATTGTACAAATTTTCTCTAATTTCACCGATATTGTAACTGCTACCGTTTCCCAGATTCTAATGCTATCTCATTCTTATCATGGACACAGTGTATAATGTAAATGCGTTACGATGTGATATGCCACTGGTATTAATATTTCCTTGTAACACCTTGTGAAACTCAAATCAGCGGCGTTGCCACTAAGAAGGAAGAAACATTCAGAGTGACAAGAAAGTTCTATGTTTTATCTCTCTGCCTCAGATGTGATGATTTGTTCTTGTCTGACTAACTATGTTTTATGAATAAAATGTGATATTTCTCTCTTAGAGTTAATATATCAATCAATGACCTATCTGGTAAGCATGAGCTGTCGCACATGACTGTATAGGAAACGAAAACATCCATAAAAGTCCACCGCTTTCAAGGTGCCAATATACTTTCCTAATTATATATTACACTATTTATTATTGTTCTCAAAATCTCAGTTTTGCTAAAATGACTTGGGTCTGGCGGCCCTGGGTTCCTTACTCTATGTGATATACTAAGCAAATATACTGGAAAAACAGGTTTGACGAAATATAATGGAAACGAAGAAAAACTAAAAAGTGCTTGTTAGTCCTATGTACCCAGTCAACGGCAGTGATTTCAGCAGGTTTTTGCATAACCTATTTATTATACTATAGATAATATTATTGACAATAAATAATAATAATAATAACGCTCTTGACCTACCTTACTAAGTACACTGCTGAATGGTTGAGGAATAATATTGCTATAAATGTTACTGTTATTTAATTTGTTATTATTATTAGAAACGCTCGAGGTACTTAGTGGTTGCGGCAACGGCAGAAGTGGCTCATCAATATTTTCCTTAGATTCATCATGCTAAAAGAATTTGAGTTAATAAAGATGAAAATCAGTGCATCATGCAAGACAACACCAAGTGAAATATTTATGTTGCAAATTAAGTTATTTGATAAAGGAAAACTTTCAAGTAATTTCAGTGACCAATAATAATCGTAACCTGTGGCGGTTATTTTTTAAAATCTTACCTGATATGGAGCAACTAGCCCACTAGATTTTGGGGAAAGGGGTGACGATGCTGGGTATGTATGACTAGAAAGTGCTGACGATATAGCGCTCGCCGGAGCTTTTCCGCCTCTAGAAAAAATATACATTTACCTAAAGTATCGTGAAATTAATAGAATAGAGTATAAATAAATCGCTTGGAAATATCTGTTATCACGGTTATCTATTTACCCGGTTAAAAGGCTTAGGGCCGGTTTTTCAATGCTCAGTTAAAACTGTCTGTTAGATAACTATCAGTTAACTTTAGCAAACTGCAATTGTCCCTGTTAATATAAAAAGTGTTTATTACATGATCTATTAACGGTCAGTTGCATAGCAGCAAGTTTAACAGAAAGAGTTTGTGGCAACATCGCACCAATAACATAAGGGTTATTCTTTCGTACTGAACTAAGTGAACAATCTGAAAATTGTCAGTTCATTCACGATTGTGCGTATTCTTTCGACATCGGTCACTTCTACCAAACTGATTAAAGTTCCTACCCCCCTTACCCCTTACTGATCAACCTCCAGGTACCGGTTAGTTCGTTCAGTTGACAGTTAACCTCTAAAAGTATTGAAAATTGAGAGATAATAATTGGAATATGATTTCGAATCAAACCAATAAATTGTAAAAGTTTAAAACATGGATAATAATATAATGGAAGAAATAATTTTCCAGTTTTCAGAGCAGATTTGGTTGTTTGCACAAGTTTTCGAGGTTAAGTGAAAGACAATCACAAAAAAGATGATCTTTCGGTTTCGCCAAATATTCAGTTCAGTATAATCACATTCAGTTTAATCACATTCACTTGGTTCAGATCAATCACTACGAAAGAATAACCCTATAGTGAATAATCGGCATTGTCATATTTATTCATATTCTCTTTTAAGTACTGGATTATAAAGTATTTTACCGGTATTTTAAATAAAATTTAATATTTTTGATGCTATTCTAACTTTAATTTGAAGTTCAAGTGCAACAATTATTTAAAACTCACAACACTGAATGTCAAGATAACCTGCAATTTTGTATCAATTTGAATTATTTTGTTGTTGTTTTTAATGTGAATTTGGTTTCAAAATGAATTCTTCTGAGCTGAAAATATCTGCAAATTTCACTTAGACTCGTTTCGTCATAAACACATAATTTAAAATCAAAAAACCGATGCCATTACATGGCGAGATAAAAAAGCTTACAAACGAATTTAAAAACGCATATCCAACAGGTCCAGTACGAAGAAACAAAACATTATACCTAGATACTATTAAGTAATTAATAGTTTATTTTTACTTTTGAATTTTCTAGCGAAGAACTACTATGAAACAACTAAAATATAAGTATGAATGCATAAATCAGGAAATAGATAAATTTGTATTAGTATAAAACAAATATAAGTAAAAGTAACCTCAATTTTTCGTTTATTTTTAAACTCAACTGATTGCTATCTATTTAACAAACACTTCTATCTGCCTGTTAACTTAGCATTGAATTTAGCGGACAGTTATGCTTAACAGCAACTGTGATAAACACTTTGATGTTTATTTAACTGTCAGTTAAGACTTAGCTAACAGCTTAGTTATTTAACTAGGCATTGATAAACCCACCCTTATCCCACAATATTGTATTGAAATAATATATTGGTTTTTTGGTATATTAGAATGTATGTGTGGGAAAATTTACATCCTGCATTGCATGATTATATTATTACTCGTATTTTCGTTACGGGTATGAAACTACTCTTAATTTATACCCATTACTATTTTTAATTGGAAGTACCTAACATTTGTACCTGGAAGCATATTTAAGTTTATTTGTAAAATGCTACTTGTAAAAATGAGTAATTTGCGATGATGATAAAAATTGAGCGTGCATTCGTATTCTTGAAAACCTGGCAGTAAATGGACCGCTTAAAAGGCTTAGGGCCAGTTTTTCAAGAGAAGTTAAGAAATTCTGTGTTAATTCAGTAGGTTGTGCTTCGCTTCTCCCTCTGTTTCTACTCAAGAGTTTCAAGAATTGACACCCTGAAGGATTAGCAAACTACAAAAAAGCGATTATTGAACACCGGAAAATGCAACAACCGAAACTAGCGTGGTATTGATACCGCGTCATTGTACTTGCTCCGCGGTTTTCAAAAAATGATCCAGGAAGAGAGACTTCTACAATTATTAATAGTCAAAGAAAGCACCTATAATAATACTGAAACTTTCTTCTTAAAAATATAACATTTTTAGTTTTTATTACTTAACTACTTAATTATGAGATTAATTTAATCGAGCTCTTAACTCTTACTGTCACAATTACTGCCTCTATCGAACTACTTATGAATAAAATACTTAGGTACCTATAATACATTCCCTGAGTACTCCTACTCGTTGTACCAATACTTTCTCTCAATATTCGTGCCCATCTGTGTACAAATTAATAGCACTTGCCTATAGGCATTATTCTAAGCGAATTCCTGGTTGCAACCAAATGCTAAGCATAATAGCTTAAAGATAAATAACGTTTCTTAACAGATGAGAATATGAGTAATAAGTATCACCACAGCCTCCTTTAGACAAGTTATGAACAAGTAAATTTGGCAACGTCGAATCCAAGTATATTGTTTGTGCTTACACAATACGTTCTTATTGAGCTTAATTAAAACATGCTTTTTTTCTAAAACTAGTAGGGATTTATACAGATAAATATATCGAATAAATCTTGTTTAAGTTACAATACCCGGTAAACTGTTTGCTAATAAAATAAAGTGCTTTGTTAATTACTCTTGTACCGGCACGGCATAGTGTGTGTCGTGTAACTAAGCGGTGGAAGTGTTTTTTAAGAGGGTTTGTATGTCTATTTAATAATTATTATTAAAAATAAATTCAGCTAAATTTTTAGGTAAGTACTTGATTTTTTATTTTTTATTCTTGGTCCTTTAAATATGCCTTCAGCATGCTGTATACCTGGATGTAATTCCAATTATAATAATAGCTCATTAAAATAAGAGTAAAATGGCACACTAATAACAGTTTTTCTATTTCTCAAATATGATAATTTAAAACAGAAATGGTTACAGACTACTCTCAGATTTAATTTTAACCCGTCAAAGACCGTGGTAGTTTGGTGAGAGCCAAATTATACGGGAGGAAAAATACCTAAATGTTTGTCAAAAACAGTTGAAATCCCTAAAAAATCACGCGAAGAACGAAAATGTGAACAACTGGATCGTTCCAGAAAAAAAATAATCATAAAGGCCGATTTAATTGAAAGTTTTGAGGATCTTTTTTTTATTATTATGTATTTATTTGCTACAGATCTGACGATCCAATTACATGTTGAAATTTATATAATCTATAATAATATAATGACAATAACACTAATAAAATTAACATTAATAACATAAAGTAAAAAAAAATCAAATCAAAATAGAAAAATATACTATAAGTATAAAACAAGTTCAAAATTATTAATCAAACTTCAAAAAATTTACTATTAATTTTTTAAACTTAATTAGATTGACATTGAAAATATCACAATGATGTTGACATTGATTGTAATTTCTTGACATCATTGAAATCGGAGTATTCAGTCTACTGTTACACTGTGTAGATACATACTCGGCCGGTGAGGGGTTGCAACGAAAAAAATTGTTTGCTATTGTGCTCTTCTATTATATCTGGATTATAATTGGATTTACGTCCAGCTATATTAAAATCGACTTAAGAACGAAGAATCATAAATAAAAAAATCAGGTACTTACCTAAAATCCAGCTGAATTTATTAATAATAATAATTCTTACATATATATACAAACCCTAATACAAAAGACACTCCCACCACTTAGTTAGGCATACGACACTTCATTTTATTAATAAAAAGTTTATCCGGTGTTGCAACTTACAGAACATTCAGACGATATAGTATACTACCACTAGTTTTATAAAAAATTGTTTTAATTAAGCTCAATAAGCACTAATTTAATTAGACCGCATGTAACAAATTGTTCCAATGTAAACACAAACAAGGGCCTTGGATTCAACGTTGCCAAATTGACTTATTCATGGCTTTTCTAATGAAGGCTGTGGCTTGTCTCAAGAAGACTGTGTGAGTATGCATCGAATATATTCGTATACCAAATTGTTTGAAAATACATATATCATAGTTCGTGGGTGTACAAAAACATACAGGGGAAATTTTTGCAGTGTTTTTAACTATTTTCAATATAAAGTATAGGTACTCGTAATACTTACGGTGATACGGTAACTGGAATCAAATTAGATCCAGGTGGATTGGACCTTGCCGCAAGTTTGGCGTGAATATCGCAGTATAACTTATTATTAATATTATAGTATCTGAAATAAAAACAACATTAATATATTATTGAAAGTTGAATTTTAAAAACACAATAGTTATTAGCCGTATGAGTGACGATTAATGTAGGCGGGTATTATTTTAATGAACCGAAATTTATATAGAGAGCGAATATCTCAAATTTTGGTTTAATGTCGCGCTTGAATTAATTATTTAAGTTCGCTATAATGATGATGGCTTTATATATCGTTACTTTTATAAATAGTAGTTGAAGCATAAACAATTTATATCTTGTTACCTACCCAACGTTTTTCAAAGAAGTTCCACAGGTTGCACACTTGAAGCACTCTACGTGTAAATTCTTCTCCTTAATTCTAACAAAAACTCCGCTAAAATTTTAAAATATCATTGGTTATAAATACTTTACTGATTAAAAATCAAAACATTAAACACACTTAAAATAACTACAAAGAAGAACAGGAGGACAAAACATATCCAGAATAATAAATATAAACATTATTCTGTCCATTTGAGGAATAGCATGCAAAAGAAAACACAAATACATTTACTATGTAGGTTTCTTTTGTCAATTTTCCAACACTCATTAACAGTCCATTTAAATGCAGTTCCCAGTTTTTGTATCTAGATTTGAACATTCAACATGAACACGAAATTCTATGTCGATTATTATGCTTAAAACAATTATTCCAGTCATAATTAAATTCAAGTCTACTAAATTAAGCGGAGTCTCTATGAATCTATAGAATAAAATATTTTAAACTACACATAAAAGTGCAAATTTCTAAAAAACACAACATTCAAATACCTAAAAACATAACAAACTTGCAAGAAGATTACAACATTCAAAATGCACAACATACAAGGATGATCAAAAAATTCTAAGGGGATGTGAGACAAATTCATGTAATGTAATGAGAACCATGTACGAGTAATAAAAAAGTAAAACTTTGTAACGATTAGCAGTGTTTTTAGCACATCTAATTTATGATTAAACACAGAAAAAGAGAAAATTGAATCTACTGTAAACATGGATGTAGATTTCAGTAAAACATTACATCAGGAGGTAAATGAATCAGAAGCAAAAATTTTTTCAAGTTAATTCTTGCATCTATAACTGATGCATTATCTATTTGCCTATTCGACTGCTATAATTTTAATACGACCCTGTGTGACTTAATACTGAGACATTAATTGGAAGAGAAGAGAATGTTTCTGCTATTACTACTGTGCTGATTCAAAAACATTCACAGCAATAGCACCTTGAAGATAATACGTGGTATTACCCAATTTAATATTTGAAGCAAAACTAATATTTATGGATTGAACTTAGTGGCATCTAGTGGTTACAGGCAAGGTGCTAACAGACTAATTTGTTAAACATTTTACTTTAACGAATCGGCGATTATGGGTATCACTCATGGTTATATTGCCCTCAAAAATTAATTAAACTTAAAAAATGAAAATAGTCTAATGTTCAGAATATAACCTGCAGGGTAAATTCAACATACAATAAAAGCCAGGTTTCTTAGCTCAATTTATTTTGTTAGCAACAGTAGAAGCACAAAGTGTTTAGAGATTATTTCTAAAACATAGTAAGACTGTCTAACTCGACAATGAGTCTAATCAAACAAAGCTGCTTTGCATACAGTATTTTGTGAAAAAATAACTAAGTTTATCTACTAGTAGTAGTTGGCTAAGTGAAAACCTTCCCACCGAAATCACAAGTGAACGGAATTTTGTATACTAAAAATTTTCTTTGTATGTTGGTTCAAAGATTCAACGTTAATTTCTACCACAACGGGGACAAGCCTTGCTTGTGTCAACAGAAATATCGACTGGGTTCTCACTACTCTAATAAAAAATAGAAAAGGAAAAGAAACATCAAGCACTACGAATAAACATTTGTCCACAAAATAGTAACAGAATAAACATAGATCCAACATATAGTTCTGTTGGACTTACACAATCACCCTTTCGCACTCTGAGCAAATCGTTACACCCTCTGTTTGGTTGCTGTGAGATTGAGTTGCTTCCCCAGCAGCTTTTTGACCGTCCAATGGGGTATCAACGCGGGGGGTGACAGTCTTTCTGCCACCTATAGCGTGACTGTGTGTCGAATAAAAATCGGATCGTGTTACTGTTGAACAAAAAATAACTAAATCAACGTTAAAAATCAATCCAAGATGCTTTCAAAAACCTTATTATCGCACCGAACAATTTGCGAGAATAGCTTATTATACTTGTCCATCCTCTTCTTCATTGTAGCAGCTGGAAGAAACAGGTTATGTTACTTACACTATAAGTCGTTCACAATCAGCACATATATTTTGACCTGGTGGTAGCTGAGGATTAGCTGGAGCAGGGCGTGTTTGAGGTGCATCTACGTGCCGTAGTCCCGCCATACCTCTATTTGGTGCAGTAACAATGCCTGAGTCTGGTTCTGGGTATATGCAGAAATATGTGTGATCATATAAGAGGACAGTATTTTATACACATCAAATTTTAATCACGACTTTCTTATTAAAACTGAAGTGCATGTCGGTCATCTCGGCGTTTGCATAGTGATTCATGTCAAGGGACTTCAAAAATTTTTACAGATTTAAAATTATTGGGGGAGCCAAATAACATCCATGTTACTGATATTTAGTTGAATTATTCGCAAATATTCTTGGTATGTCGAAAAATGCTTTAAAATGTTATCTCGTAAACGAAGCATCATAATATGAAAAAAAATACAAGTTGTAGTTTTAATTGCTTTATATCACGACAATATCGAAATGAAATTAGTCAATGGCGAAATTTTTTTTATAACTTTTATTAGTTGCCTCCCTAACGCCACTGGACTTAATAATTTTTATCTAGTTAGGGCCATGTAAGCTCCTTATTTCTAGCCACAACGCGGCCAAATTTCAAAGAAATCGGTAATAATATAATCGACTTAATAAAATAAAACCGTTATTTACAAAAAAACTTTAACACCTTGAATCTTGGAAACAGTGCATTTCCAGACGTATGTTTATGGGAACTTTTTTTTAGATCCCCTGAGAAATCACCCCCTTAAATATTGCCGCGTCTTTTTGAAATATGAAACTAAGACAATTCTGATCTTTTGATGCTTATTTATTATGTTCGTTGTATATCCAGAATCAATAAAATCAGGCTCTCTGTATTTAATTTTATTAGAGAATTTGACCACTCTAATCCAAGAATCCCAAAAATCTACGTTCAAAAAATTTCGATGTTTTTGTCCACATCTATGGTTTTGATGGGTTCATATTCTCGATGAAAAAGCTTAATTTATTCGGCTCTGTATACAGATGCGGAACAAATGGGATAAATTATGTTCACATACATTTTATTGTAACATCTCTGCCACAAAAATCACTTTTGATAGAGATATGTGCGGTAGGTATAGTGTTCCACAAGCCTCAATAAAGTTCGAGTTTAAAGCAAAACATTAGCATTGTCTATACCTGTATAATAGGTACTTATATGTTTTACATTAAATATGCTATTACGAAATTTAAAAAATAATCCATGAATCTAAAGTGATTAATATAATTATTGTTTGTCTGCATTAAAAGAATTTGCATGTAGGCGTTATTTACCTGATTCGTTTGGTGGAGGCGTTTTTGGCTCATTTTCAGCCTCCTGGAGCATACGATATACGGCGCTGTTTGTAGCATCATAATTCTTCTCGTTTTTCTTAAAATTAACACTGTAATAAAATATTAAATTAGTACCTAAACTTAATTGAGTCATGCATTAAATGACAAGATATTTTAAATTGATTACCATAATAATATTAGAATATTTTTCAATAATATATTTCAATATTTCACCAAAAATATACGATATTCCTGAATGACAACAATAACACAATGTTGTTGAAGAAGTATTTTCAATTATTACAGGGAATTTCGTTAATTTTTAAATTTTAATCAATTAGTTTTTCTGCTTCCATAGGAGAAAAAAACGAGGTGGTAAGTTTTCAGTGGGCCATCCTATAAATAACAAGTAGTATGTAACAATGTTATACATAGAATAAAAGAATACTTTTATTAAGAGGGAAGTTATAATTTGTCTAATGAAATACACTAATCAGCATTAACCCGTACTCGAATTATAGGTACATTGTTGTAATGGCCTTTTTTTTAATTTTTTGTACCTGCTCACGCTAGATGTCGCCAAAAACATCTCTTTGTCACAAATTATTATGCGCAACACTGCTTTTTCTATAAAAAATCAAATCTTAACAAAAGTACCCCTAACGATTGATGTAGAGTTGCAATAATTTTAAAATTTACCTATCTATTTTAATTTTAATCGATTTTTTATTAACTAGTTTAATATCTGCATCGAATCATAAGATTGAAACTATCAAAAAAATGATTGTAATGAAAATGTAATTGAAACTTGAAACTCAGCATTTTACTTTAAAAACCAGAACGAATTTGAACAGACCATTAACTTAGCATACTATGGAAACAATTTAGCTATCAATAATAAGGTTAAGTGATGGCTGCCAAACCTTGTAAACATAATAATATTTGTGAATTGCTTGTTACATAAAGTAACAAGACTTTTAGCAAAGATTAATCTACACAATAGATAGTCAGCCCAATGCATTAAAATCAGAACATCTCTAAGTATGCTTGCCACTACGTGGCGTAGACTAGCGTGTAAAGCATAGAGCAGTATTGTCACAGCCAGAAACCGTTTTGTAGTTTATTAATATCAAAAACAAAACGCAACGTATAACAATTATTTAGATCATTCGCAACAGATATGCACCGGCAATGCTGTATTGTCAGAGAGAGAAATTGATGAAATTCTGTATTAATCTGGAGGGGATACGCAGGGAGGGTAGAAAAAAAAACAAGCGAATGTGGTGTGTGTCGTGCTGTTGCCAATTCGTCGGTAAAAGAAACACACAGGGTGATTTATTACAAGTAGGTACAGTATTGAAATAAAAGCCTAATCTCTATGAATTAAATTTAATATAATAATATTTAATCCATGTCATACATGTTTCAAGACTAGACCAGTCCCATGATCAGTGGCGAACAATCGTTAAATGAAAAGCTTTTAGATAGAAACATACTTTTGACTAAATATTTCACGTGGACAATGTGGCAAAGATGTAACAAGATTGTTGTAGATCTTATAATACCTATAATAAAAAAATTATCAGTGCTACCTACCTATATTATATTAGGTATACCTATTATAATAGTCTGTCTCTTCATCAGGTATAAGTTCCACTTTATCGGTTTAGGTACTTAAATTTTACTTCTTTTTAATGTTTCTTCGGGTAAATAATAAGTTCGGTAGGAATAGGGCTTTGGGTATGAAACAAAAAAGACAGAAAATAGAAATTTGATATAGGGGTAGTTCTAAGCATTTACAAGTTTGTGCCGTGTAGCGATTTTCGATGCCGCCCCCGGAGGTATACATGAGGGCGGCGCAATGCCGTTTTAAATATCTCGTTTCGCTTTCTTGGAAAATAAAAAATTATAACTGATAACTGAAACTTAGTACTTAATACGTGGGCGTAAGAGGTAAGCTCACTTCACAGGTCTCTATTAATGAAAGAAAGTTAACATTTTGAGCATCTGCGTAAAATTAAATGTATCCGTTTGGTGGGTAGTTTTGATTACAATAAGTCGGTGCCAAGCCCAAGCCCGAAACAAAATAAATCTATATTTACCTACTACCTATTTGGCTTGGTACCGACTATTATGTGCATTGTTGTCTTTTGAATGATATTTGTATTTTGTTATTTTTCGTATTTTTTATTAGTTCTTTTGACAGCTCTGGTGTCATCAATACACCTGTATCCCGAATTGCACCAAATTGCAATGCTATTGAACAAGCATATAATCCTAAATATAATATTCTTTTTGAACTACCTGTATCTCGAAAACCAAGCCGTAGCGGACCCATGTACATATGAAATTTGTATCTTAAAATTAGTCAAAGAATCACCCTTTAAAGTTTGTACAAGTACTTATGCAACACCCTGTATACATAGATACTTTGATTTGCAATTTGCAAATCTGTCAAACTAGGTAATGCTGTTTTTTTTATTTACTTTCAAATATGGTGTTATGTAATTGTATTCAAATTAAATGTTTGGGGATGATATTTACGAGTTTTATTTTTTTATATAGAGAAACTGTTATTCAGTTTTTAAGGATCAATCTGAAGCAGACGATTGTACTTGTTAAAACATGAAAAAAGTTATTGTCGTGATACTTTTAACACCCTGTTGGTGGGTTTTTAAAGCTTTTTACGAAACGTGTTAACAATACAATCTACATAAATCGTTAGTTTTTTAAAGTTTTATGATCATTGCACAAAAACCAATATTAGGGAGACTGTAAGTTTTTTTTCAATTCGGCGTTGCAGAATTTGAACCTAATTGTGATAATTGTGTTATTTTACTAGTATAGATATTTTTGAGGAAATTAATTCGGTTATAATCGATGAGTAGAATCTTTGGAGTAAAATACATTTCACAAAAACCCTGAACCATATTTCTCAATAGATTTAAATTTTCATTAAAAACAGATTAAAAATTCTAATTTTTTACATCCTGCATTTCGAAACCGTATTTTTTTAAATAATTATTGTCATGTTGGAAATTTCAAACCTTATTTACTTCAGCAACTTGTAAAAAGCACAGCCTTTTTAATATTAACATTTCTTAAAATCGATATTACGCGATAACGATGACTTTCTATCAATATCACAGAAGGATACATTTATTACGTATATAATTTGTTAGATTTTACATCTCCGAATTGAAACACACGCAAAAAATGTGCATAAAAAAGGTAGGGTAGCATTTCACGCCTGTATGCCCTTTAATTTACCCGCCTCTGAGATTTATTTTTTCATAATGTTAACGACAAGTTGAATCTGCTGTTTGAGTTTGATCCTTAAAACTGAATCAGGTAATAAGCGGAAGTCCTATCTATAACGCCAAATTTCGTTAATTTAAATATAACTTTTTGATGCATCCTTATATCCGAAATTTAAAATTAAATGACTAAAATAATATTATTTTAGTCATTTAAAATTATTGTCTAAAACATTTAATAAACCAGCCCTGTATATTTATACTATTATAGTAATTTCTTTTATTTTCGTCCATACACATTAATCTTTGCGTAGATAGGTATACGTATACCATATAATTTTAAACAAAAAACACTGCTGCACAGTAGTACATATATGATACCTATAATATAAAAACAAACTCCCACCTCGTAGGGGAAAGTATACTCGTCCTTGTCTAACATTGCCCATATGATTATTTTATTTCAACACAATACATATAACGCCATCTACAATTTCCATGGTTGCATGTTTTTCTAATAGATGTAGCTCGTGTCGAGACAGTTTCAATTTTTGTTTTATTTCCCATATCCGCTGACTATCTATTGTGTAGATTAATCTTTGCTTTTAGTAATGTTGGAAGTTTGTTTTACACCGAGCTTTATTTGTGAATTGCCTCCCGCCAGGGAATTCGGGCGCATCTAGTGTTGGCAATAGAATTTAATGGAGCTGTTATTTCTTGTCCGGCCATCGTTTGTGAACTGTGTTTCACCATGTCGCCAAAAACATTTTCTTGTCATTATATTTTTATTCTAGTTTTTAGTGATTTTCACGAATATGTTTAGCGTTTGTGCAACACTATTGAAGTATTTTATTATGATTTTGATTTCAAATTTATGATTAGGTTTATTAGGTTTAAAATAGTGATTTTTTGTGTTAATGCTGAAGTTCCGGTAGGTTATGTAGATTCAGGATTATTTTATTGTTTTCGAATATTTTATTCAAATTTAGTTCGTTCGGTACTTCTTTGACAATTTGTTACAGTAGATATTGTTTTCACAACACTCCAAAATAATTTCGTGTTATGTTCATTCTTTTTAAAGTAAAATATTAAGTCAGTTACCGAGTTTCAATTAAAACTAAATTAAAAGCATCTTTTGTAGTTTTCTTCTTTTGATTCCTCGCAAATATTAATCTAGTTTATTTTTGAAGAAATAGAAAAAAATAAAAAATGCACCGGACAGCCTGAAAATTGGTAGGTACATTGGTAAAAAAGTAAAATACAAACAACGTTTTCCTTTGATATTTTAATTTTTTTTTTAAATTTCCGATAAAAATTTCAATTTTGATCCGAAAATCACGTGACTTATATGCATGTCATTTTAGCATTATTTATAAAGCAAAAACACATAGAATAATTAAAAATAAATTTCACATATGATGCACACTTTCTGTGTGACACTGTAGGTATATTTCTGAAGCCACAGATACTAAATCGTATTCCCAGTCAAAAACCACTGCCCTTTAAATACAATAGCATGTTCCAAAGCATTGCAATAAACTTCTCTAAAACGGCTCCTAATATTGTCTTGAAACGATAGATATAATCTCCTATAATGTCCAAATTAATGCCACGTATTGAAGACATAACAAGTTCCAATTGAATTGAATATACTCTCTGTAACCATTTAACCTCTTTGATTTTAGTACTTATTCCGATACTGTGCTTTACTCGATTGAAAATTTATTTGTTTACCATTTAAATTAAATTGGTTTAATCTGAAATTAGTTTGATCTATTTATAGTTAACCAGTTTTGGCATTTAGTGTTTATATTAATTAAGAAAATAAATGTAATTTTGAAATCTGTTGCAATTAATAGTAATTTTGTTAGATGTATTTTTAGAAAAATTTAAACAACTAAGTAATCAGTTATACTAAGAAAGACTTATGTACTTTACTATGCACCGTTTTAAGCAGAGGGCCCTTAAAGCATTTTATCATCTCTAAACATGGTGTTAAAATTATCTAATTACTTTTAAACCTCAAATGTTCAGGCCAGTCTATTTAACGTGGGTCCTGATAAAAATTATAATGTGCAGATGCTGCGCGTGGGTGAGATTAGTGTGGAGGATGTTTTTAAAGCTCTTAAATCGTTCAAAGGTAGATTAACCTCAGGTCTCGATAATATCCCTGCGTTCTTGGTCAGGGACTGTGCAGCGGGCTTGGCTAAACCAATAGCGGTTGAATGACCCCTGTGTTTAAAATAGACGATAAGCAAGATATTGAAAACTACCGCCATTTTGTAATACAATCAAATTTCGCAAAATGTTTTGAGGTTGTACTGCATGAAATGTTACTCAGGCATGTCAAACGGCTTCTCACTCCTGTTCAGCGTGGATTCTTTCTAGGAAGGTCAGCAACTAGTAATCCAGTCATTATGACTCAAATTTTGTCTGAGTGTTCGGACGGTGTGTATTCGAATTTCTCCCGAGCTTTCGACAGACTTGACCATGGAATTATATTACAAAAAACTATCTAAGCTTCGGTTATCTGCCAATTTCTTAATAATATCTTCAAAATCGACATCATTATGTTGAGTTTGAGGTTTCAGATCAAATATTGTAAGTGAAACCTCTGGAGTTCCTCAGGGCTCAGTGTTAGGTTGGCTTTTGTGTTTTATAAACAATATTGTGTGTGGTTTGAAGTGTCGTTCTCTGCTTTTTGCAGATGATTTCACGATTTATTCTTCTATTACCTCATTTGTCGATTGTCAGGATTTGCAAAATGATTTGGGTGCACTATTTGAGTGGTGTGATTCTAATAATCTTCATTTAAACTTGAATAAGTGTTGTGACGTTACATTCACCCGTAAATTAAATCCATTAAGATTTATATGTAATAATGACTTGATGAATTATTTCGACAGCTTATAGGAGTCTGGGTTTATTTATGCGAAATAGTAAACATCTCGTATCTTATAAGACTCTTGTTCTGCTGTATAATTCTTTTGTTCGCTCTAAGTTGGATTATGCTTCGGTTGTGTGGAGTCACGGTTACACTGTGCACTCGGACAAATTGAAGAGGATTCAACGTAGTGCGATACTTTTGGTTCAGAGCGATGGCATATATCCATATGCAGGATTTCCTAACGATGAGCTTCTCAATCGTTTTGATCTACCTTCTCTTCTCAGACGAAGAGAATATGCTTCATTTGTAGTTTTATAAGTAATATTACGCGTAATAATGGATTAAATTTTTACTTGCCTGCCGCGAGTACCAATCTATTGGTGTTTTCTCCGCTATATGTGATGTGTTCTGTCTGTGACTCGGTGAGCAATGATGATGTTGATAAATTTTGTACCAAGTTTCAACAAATTAAAACAGATTTTTGGGATAAATCTAAGTACTTTATGTTGTTTTTGTTATTTTATATTTAGTTTATTTCTTTACCAGTGTGTTAAATATTTCTCTGGATATGTGTGTTTGTATATTGTATTCTGTAACTTGGTTATCTGTGTTTGTATATTGAATATTTTTGATGTTTGTATTGTTCATGTATTGTAATTGGAAGATTTTTCATCTGTCTGAACAGATGTATCCTAAATAAATAAATAAAAAGTATGTCGAAAATAAATCACAGAAGCTACTGATATCTATTTACCAGGTCTGTACATGGTTTCGAGCGTCTGACTATTTTTCTTAATAATCAATTCAAGCAATACGATATGTAACGAGAATTCTTTAACAAAAATATGAACATTTTCATACTACCAAACGTATAAATTTTTAAATGTATAATAAACACTTCTTCTTCTTAAAATCAATGAAATTATGGTTTTGAAACCATAATAACCATTTTTTCAAATAAGTTTTAAACTACCAAATAATGTTTATATTATTAAAATCTACTGGAACTATAGAATATTGCCACGGAACTAAAAATTGAAACTAAGGCTCTTCCAATTTTTTACTTGTACAACATATTATTTTCATTTATAACGAGTGTCATGTTGAACATTAGATAACAGCTTCTACCTTAAATACTTTATACCCTTTCAACACAGCTCCAAAAATGGAGACACATTTATAGATTTTCACAAGGTAATTTATTGTTTTGGATATTTATCTTTGTCAGAATTTTGTATTTTCAATTATTCTTGATTATTGATTTCATCGCAGGATCAATATGTACTTTTGTAGAAGCGATCTATACACTCGACAGTTTATCAATCAGGGGGGCTCAATTTGAATCGATCGCAAATATTTACGTCCATGCAATATTGAATTGATTTGTTAGTATGCGCAATTTGCTTTGGGGAATACGTTTATTTGAAATTGCGATTAAACTTGTGCGTTCCTACTTGCGTGCACGTCGATGACTATGCACTGAAATTTAAAGTTTGGGGTCAAATATGACCCCGCGATAGTAGTTGAGGGTTAAAAAATAAATAAGTAGATAAACTGAAATAACCCAAAAAAAAAACTTCAAAACTAACAAATGTATTAAAAGATCAACCACGCGATATTTAAAATTAAAATTTATTTGATGTGAATTGACAAAAATAAAATAAACTGACGTCTTGTAATGCATCGAGTGAATTAATAAATGAATAAACTTTAATTATCATAGCTATATGGATATAACATATGTTTCGTCAATAAAATATAACAATATACGTACGTACGTAACATAGAACATAATTAAGTATATATAAAAAACAATTTATGTAAAAAATATATATATAAAATTATACAGTCAGATATGATAACAAACTAATAACAACAAAACAAATATAATAAAACAAAGAAAACAGATAAGAAGGAATGCATCCCAAAAAGGACCAGGCAGGCAGTCACACAGCCGAAGCCAAAGACAAATAATCTACCATGAACTCAGCAGTGGAATAAAAACACCTCTCCAAGAGAATACCCCCCATGACATTCCCGGGAGCGCTTTAATAATCGACAGGAGATGAATATAAAGGGCGATCTGAGGAGAATTAGCAGAAGACCTGTGCAACCTAAGGCATTGACCTCTCAACCGTTCAGCGGACCTAGTCGGGTAATCATGAAAGGCAGAACCCATAGAAAAAAGATCCCTGTTCCCATAGACATCACTGATCTGCCGATAAATGTACATACAGGGCAATGACAAATATGTCGTGCGCTAATTTGTAATAGTAAATAACGCCGTTGCGTGCGTGCAAAGTTGCACCGATTTCAAATAAGTTTTTATACGTGAATGTTCACACGCGAATTTGACAGTGACAAAAAAGGCTTGTTGACGTGATTTTTAAGTTATATTGTCCCATTTGAGTAATGTACAAAATACTAACAAAATTATCATTTGCAGTAGTAGGTACACAGTACACATGTGTCTAAATCTTACTGAAATCAATGTTCTTATTTGTATATTGTATATTTTTGGAAATCTCATTTACTTAAAGTGCAGCCAGATGAGAGGTTTCGTATCATCAAAGTAGCCCGTGAAACAATTTGTGTTGGACAGGCCTGGTAAAACCAAAGAATATTATATGTACAATGGCCTTAGAATAAAGTCCTTTGTGCTATAAAGCCACACAAACAACAACAAATGTATCCTAAATAAATTAAATAAATATTAGTTTCAATTTTTTTGTTTCGGAAGACTTAGAGCTAGAGTGGAGTTTATTATATATATTATTCAATATAGAAAAAAAATTCGCATCCATATATTATTGTAGAAGAAAAATCATAAAATAAAATGAATTGGGCATATTATGACTGATTGATTATTTAGGGGGAGCATTGACCCCTTATAGACTCCGTATTTATTCAGTTTAGCTAATAGTTTGTAAAAAAAATTATTTGGATCGCAAATGGCTACAAAGCTATTTGTGTACATTACTATCACCGAAGCTTTTTATTAGAAGTGCACGCCCTTTCTCACTTTCCAGTATCTCTATATACAAATATTAATGACTAACTCCTTTCATACTAATTAAATTCTTATTCTACTGAATATGATGTATATTACTAATGTTACCACATGTTTAAAAAATAAAAACAATTATTATCAATGCACTTTGGCACTAAAAAAAAGAGGGTCCCCTCTGAAATGGTTGATAATATTTATTAACTCAATAGAAACCTAGTTTCGAAAAGTTATCTGGTATGATATCTAATAAATCCAACTTTAAACTTCTACAATAAAAATTAATAATGGTACATTATTTGCTGAGCCATGTCCAACATGTAAACAAAACAAATTATTACACAACAGCCAAAGGTTATTTTTAAACCCATCTATTATGTTGCCCTGATATTTAGCACTTAACAGGCGTGATAAGTTTTAAAATAAAACAAATTTGGCATCAATGTTAAGTAGGCATGTATTTTGAAAACAAAATATTTTCAAGTTAAATCGTTTTGTTAAGCCTCGAACTAAATAGCTTGTAATTTAAATGTAGATTATACGAGTACGTGATTTTTAAACATTTTTTCTTACGATTCTAATATTACAATACGGAAAACGAAACATAACATTATTATTTATTTGAATGCACAGATCCGAATTAAAATTAAAAGATTTTGAACTTGGAAATAAATTAAGGACATAAAATTCCCAAAAAAAAAAACAAATTTGATAAGATTTTTAAACAATTTGATATTGGTAGGGTTTTTTTCATCTGTACAGTAGCACAACAAAAGGATAGTAAATTTCAGAGGTCACAAAGGTGTCAAATTAACTTAATTAAAGTAAAAACTTCTGATGACGTCCTTAATTGTTTTGTACCTACCTCAGTATGAATCCTTGTTGGATTTAAAAAAATATTTGTCTAGCTAGTGTATAGCTTTTTATTTCTTAGAGCCATTGTTCATATTCGGGCGATGCATAATCCTAATTTAAAGTTAATAATATAGTAAATTAGTCAACATACTGTGATTGGCTTCCCTCGTTAATTTTATCATATCTTCAAGAACATAAATCTTTTGTGGATTTGTGGTAAAAATAGATTGCGTATAGTAGATTTTTCTCCATTTCAATATGTAACGGAAGAAAACGAAAGCATCTCAACTTCGTCAGATTGTGAGATCTACAGTCGTAGCACCCACCAAATTGAGGATTGTATATAGATAGTCCCTCCAAAATCATATTATTCCAAAAACACAAAAAATACGTTTACGAAACTGTCAAAATTATAGTTATTTTGTTTACCGAAAAATTTTAATGTTATATTCGATGAAATGTGTTCCTTTGAATGCCTTCAATGCCTCTTATTAGATTTCTAATTTCGTAGAGCCCCATTTCCTCAAAAAGAAAAAGTTTCAGTGGAAAATAATGAAAAGTATCAACAAATCAATTTATTTTTTTCCTGGTTCTCGTTAACCATAGATTTTGTTCATAGTAGCTATATTATATTAAAACCCCTATTTGGCTTGCCCCAGTCTGCACTAATGATTTTAGAGTCGGCGTAGGTCTGCGCGCGTTTTGATTTCCAATTAGGAACAAAAATTGGAAATCAAAACGCGCGCAGACAACAAAAACAAAATAAATAATGAAACTGTCTCGGCAACAAAAAACAAAAGCTTGATAGGTTTTATTGCTTATTTAGAGTATTTTTTAGTAGACATATTGATGGTTTTTTCGATTCTACACTTCGTAATTTAGTTATCGACTATCAGTTAAAATTTTAGGTAAGTAAGATTTTAAAAATTATTTGAAAAGCAAAAAAAAAACAAACATTGCAGTCTTTGCACCGAAAATAAACAAGTAGGTACATATGTAACATGCATTTAAGAATTTCTTTCACCGCACATGCGTATTTATGTGGAAGCTAGCCTCTATGCTGAATAATATCACATAATATGTCTTTATAGAGAAATGCGCAATCGCCATTGCACATGCATATAGGCATCATATAAATATGGACAGTA
Source organism: Apoderus coryli (assembly GCA_911728435.2). Lineage (NCBI taxonomy): Eukaryota > Metazoa > Arthropoda > Insecta > Coleoptera > Attelabidae > Apoderus > Apoderus coryli. The sequence goes on along the minus strand of OU452206.1, from coordinate 5,685,114 downwards.
TATAGGCGAAATAACATGATTTGGAGGCTGTAATAGTGAAGCCTCTGCTATGTAAACTTTAAAAGAACAGTAGTACTCTTTGCGCGCTACTTTAAAAATTTTAGATTTCAATCTAATTATTATTACATATTATGTAGTAGAATTTCATGTAAATTAACATAAAAGTGGAGTATTTTTCTGAGGAGGCTTAGCCTCCCTAGTCGAGCCGCCACTATGTTTGACAATTTCTACTAACTCTCTGATTGGTATTGACAATCAAATTGTAATTTTCGTATAAAATCTTGTGGCCGGTTTCTTTAAAATGTTGAGCGAGTGCTGATGTCTTTATTTCATTTTATTTTCATGTTCATTTAAACGGCTTGATTCTCCAATATACTCTTTACTACATAAGCACGGCACCTTATATACATCAGATGCTTCGAGGGGGATACGATCTTTTGTTGGTCTTAAATAATTGAAAAATTTTGAACATGTTGCGAATCTAGACTTATTCAATGTTTTCTATGTATCAGGAGCGGCACTCTGTAATATGAATTTTAAGGATAGAGATAGAGAATAAGCAAGCGATAAGGATCGCTATTACTTCATTATCGGTACTCTATAAGGCAATCCTTATAGCCTCGGTAATAGTTCGACAAGTTTCGTGTTTCTCAATCGGACAGAGAAAATACTACTAAGCGTCTAGAAAACATCAGACAAATTTGGTTAAAGCCATGAAAAAATACGATAATAAGAAGATATTTAATTGACATTAACCTCACATTTCCTTTGTTTATTTTACTTTGTATTTTGGGCTTAATCTTAATAGATTGATAATGTTTAGTGGTTCTTTATTTGGTTTTACAAAAAGCGTTGTATATGTGATTGTTAAAAATGTTGCCACTGCAAAGATTTCTTGTAACAAAATCGGAAATATAGCAAGAATTCATGAAAATAGAGCTAGAAAAAGGATTTAGTCTACATTATGATAGGCGTTTTATTGAACTTTTTGTCTAAATAAAGACCTATGATTTGTTTTATAGATACACTAATATTATTACAATTCTCTATGCATACATAGCTAAGTTAAGTATCTATCCCTAATTAATTTACAGTTTAAAGTGGTAGATACTTAGGTTGCTACCATTGTTTACAAATTTTGATCCCACTCAAAAATGATAATTGTTAAAATGTCTTAAATTAAATGCTTACCTTTATACCTTTTTCGCGATAAATGTTTATAATTATTGTAAGAAGTTTACCTAAAAAATAAATAATACCACCTGAAAATCATAATACAAACAACCATAACCTAACCTCTTTTCATTTTATTGGCATTGAATGAAGAAAGATAAAAAACTCATGCATGCATTGAATAGACTGAGACAGAAGGATCATAGAAACACCTTTCAAGTTGTCTCTATCATTCGCTTCTCTATCGCGCCTTCAGTCATGTTCAGCTAGACACGGAAAATACCGAATCTGGTTACAGAGTACGAAATAGCGAAGCGAAGGGAATCTCTATCGCTATTTTGTTACAGAGTGCCGCTCCTGGAGACTTACTATTGTCTCTTTGGTTTCTAGAAAAAGCTTTGGTTTTGAGCATCTCAAGTTATTCGGCTGATTGTTTTTTATTCTTCTTCTTCTAAACATTTTATCAAGATGAATGGTCGGCATCTTCAGAAGTTAACGTATGTAATGGTTTTTACCCAATGGTTCCATCTACAACAGTTGCGCATTGAATGCTAATTGGCGTTTCGGCTGGGGTTTTGTATGTAATGCGGTATGCACTGGATCATTTACTCAATAAATCGCCCCGTATGATTGCACGATTGATAAGGCTTTTGCAAAATGTTAACAATAAATCAGATTATTTTAGACTCCCCTAGCAATAAAGTTTGTAAAGAAGTTTTCCAAAACAACCGCTGACTTTTACTGGTTGAGATTGATACAGAAGTTTTGGGACATTATTAAAACTAAATAACTTGTTATAGTTATCCAAATGCCGGCACTGTTTATATCAGGAATCTTTTGTCCAGTCACAATAATGAGACACTATTGTTTCATTGCGAAATATTGTTACTATATGTATGAAATTTATGTGAATCAGCAAAAGAGAATTGTTATCAAAAACACAGAAATGAATTGTAACAAAAGAATTTTCGAGTGTAGAACTGCAACACAAACCGCCTTATTATTGTGTTCATATAAGGAATGTTACCAATTCTAATTTCATTTTATAGATTTTAAATTAAAATTGCAAAACATAAAATTAAATTAGGTGCACAGTCAGCGCTAATTAAAATATACATTATATAGCTCTCTGCATTACATGGTGTTAATTATTTACCACTAGATGTAATTTGATCTGCAATATGAAATAAAATATAAATGTTAGCTGGTAGGAGATATGTGTAAAATGAAATATTCATAAACTTTAGTACTACCTACTAAGATATAAATAATCAATTTCCAAAAGATGTATTTATGCGTTCAATAATAATAATAAATTGACTTTATTGAAACAAAAGGTGTTAGAAAAGGCGATGCTGAGGCGTAGCCTCCTCACCGAAAAGCACGCACGACTGCCATGTTATGTCGTGCTTAAAAATATTTCGAGAAAAGTGCAAAAATACAAAATTGATGTCTAAGTAAAACAACACAAAATTTAACAAAAGTATAATAATGAAATAAGATCCCTTCTCCCTCAAAAATATAAATAATATATGTACCTCAAAAATCTATTTTTTTAATGTTTCATTATGTAATAAATTCGGACAATGGTGATAAATTTTCTGAACTTATTTTCAGAAAGCAGCTTTGCGTCGTTGCGCAGTTTATTGTACAGTGTCAGCAAAACTCGATGTCCCAGCTCTGGGAAACTGAAGTGAACTTTTCTTTTCCCGGACACATACTTATAGTTTTTCATAGTTCGAAAAAGCTAATTTTCCTGAACAACTTTACTAGAGAAAAAAAATTGCTTTCTGCATTCGTTAAAAAATAATAAGCATATTTGTAGAAAAAAACTAATATCAAAAATTCAAAACCGTGACAACTTTGAAACAAGTATACTTTGGAATCAAACTGCAATTATATCTGTCAATGATTAAACAAATGGTTGACAAATAGTTTTATTCTCATTTCATGTGGCATTTTATATTAAAAAAAATGTTTACGCATGACGAAAATGTGTACCTACATGTTATTAGTTTATAGGAATTTCAAAAGAACTCTATGGAAGAGCAGTTCAGTTATACACCCAAAAATACCCTGAACGTGTTATTCCAAACTGAAGAATATTTGCAAGATGGGAACGGAATTTACGTTCAAATATCGATGCATTTTCTTCTCGAAAACAAAGAAAAATTGCTAAAAGAGTAAATTCTGACAATACTGTTGCAATTATTTTGCAGTATTTTGAAGATCATCCGCGAAATTCAATTCTTCAAGCTTGTCGTGAGTGAAATTTAACAGAAAATGATTATCACGATTATAAACTTCACAACTTAGTGATTAAAGTTTATTGCCTGTTTGAGTTGATCAAGCATTGAACTTACTATCCTGAGTAGTTCTCTATCTGAAGGACTCTCCAGCATAAAAACTGACTCAAATTTTAGACTATAATAGCTTAAAATTCTGCGTCATCCTCCTCTCTTTTTGGGACAATTGTAATACGGAACTAATACCCGGAGACGCACTTTTATCATGCTCCTCTTCAGATGACGGTTCACACATTTGGCAAACCCTTTTTTGGTTAGACTTTTTTAATTCATAAGCCGAGAGCACGATTTATGGTACCATCGCGAGCACTCCCCGGCACCTTGAGTTTTATAATCAGTCTTACTAATTATCTGCTTACATTTTCCACACAATGTTTTCTTTTAAGGCCCATATTCAAATACAATTAAAGCCTATTTTGTTTAAATTGTCGCACCATTTATTTTACCAGCAAAACTTTATTTATTCTCTTTCTTTCTCTCTCTTTCCCTTCCTTGCCAATCGCAAAATATAAGATAACACAATTTTTACACACATATCATTTCAACCTTTGTTCAACAATCAACAACAAAACTTGAAGCCCCAGGAATCCTTCAAAGTAAGTCGCATTTTGTTAAGCAGCTTTCTGGTTACTCTTCGGAATTTCAAAGAATTTCCTTGAGGCTTAACGATGAAAGCCAGTCAAGTCCATCAAAAGTGGCTTTAATGTTTAATTAATGCTTCCTAGAAGACAATATAGCGGAAGCCGTCGAGACTTATTCTGGTGAGCCGCAGCTTGTGGAGTCATCACGGACTTGTAAGGATTTTAATTGGGTCGATAATTCCGTATTATGATCCAAGTTGTTTTAAAAAATAAATTTTAGCCTAATAGCGATAATCATAAACAAAATACCAGAAATAAAAATATCATGCTTATTGCAACGTTGCAAGTCAGTTACCAATAATACTTCTATGAATTACCCCAAACAGAGAAAGTGTTTGATAAAGGTACCCAAATTATTATTCTTAGCTTAATAACACTGTTAAATTAAATTATTTTAAGAGATTATTATTAAGAACAGCTTCCACTTACCCTAAGGCACCTGTTGATAGAACTTCTGTTTGTGCTGAAAGAGTTTCAGCTATAGTATCTTCAGAGTAAAGTTTTATAGGTGTATTGTACTGTGCATTGACTAGTTTTGGACCACCATTTACAGTTCCATTTACCTGGAATATGAACGTACCAAATATAATCCTGCCTTTTCCTTATTTATTTAAGATACACTGCCCAGACAGATAAACAATCCAATTAGAGGGCAGGAAAGATAACAATATATTTTTAATATCTAACACTAAATTTATTTTCTGAGAAATATTATATTCTTTATACAAGATAAAGTTGCATTAAAAATATCAATTTGCTCAGACACAGAGTTACAAGTATTGCACATAAAACATAAAGGGGAACGCAACAAAAAATTAGTACGCGGGACAGCAAAGTAAGAAATTAATACCTAATTCTATACTAGTAGGTAATTTTTATTAGTTATTTAGGTATCAGACAAAATTGTATTGCCCCATTTCAGACTTTTATGAACAGAATTGTTTTGCATTTCAATAGAAAACTCACGTTCACTTTAAACATAGTTAATTTGGCAAGAATTGTAGCATTGATAAAACGAAGGCAATGTGAATGTTAGCATACCGAGCAGACTAGACTTGGTCTGTGTAAAAAATTTGATTGCCACACAGAGTCTTCACTAGGATGCCTATTAATTACTTAATCCAAAGTAAGATCCAAAAAGGTAAATGTCAGGAAATAATAGTTTAAGGAGGCTAAAATACGTATTTTATATTGTGTCGATACAGAATACAGGACAACAGTGAATATCGATTTGCAAAGATTAAATTACATGGTATGGTTTGGACGCGTAATGCGCAAACAAGTTACTGTTTCCGATTAGTTGCGTTTTTGCCTAATGACAAAAATAGAGAATTAATGCAGAGAAACACATCGTGCGGCTTATATGGAAGAGCAACTTCCCATTGACGATGGGACTATCATTGTGGTTAAGGATGTTAAGGTTACAAAAAATATTCTGTCCGATTTGCCAACACTCACTGCAGGCACAAGTACCATCAAACATCGTCCAGAACGTAATGCTTTAATTAAAACTCACAGATTTCAAGAAATTATCAACGTAAATCTTATATTTTCGGTAGAGTTGAGAGAGTTTGCCCTACAAACTTTAATTCCAACTAAAGAACATAATATAATTAACATACTCAACCAACTATCGTTAATAAATTTAAGTTTTTTATATTAAATATAAACCAGCATAGCCTAGATGCATCAATCAATAATTATTCTTAGTTTAAAACGGAACATCCATTTTAATTTAAAAAAAATGTTCACATTTTAAATGAATAATTTTATGACCATACTTTATTAAAGCGTCGATAACAATCATAAATCATCTTTATTAATATTAATGTTGGTAATTATTTAAAACAAAAATCAGACTTGCGAAGTATTTAGCCTTGATCTTGGTAGATTTAAGTATTTATTATACGAGAAGTTCACATGAAACTAGCGGAATGTAAAATATAATGTATGTAGTTCTAAAAATTATTTTATTGCAATAATTAATATTTATTATTATTTACATAACCATGTAGAAATAAATAATGATACGTAGCTAAATCTTAAGCTGCTTCTCGGCTGTGCAAAACTAACAAAATTATAGAAACATTATTTAAGATAGGTAAATTTTAAAAAAATACATATTTGTGAAAGTAACCAGATGGACTGTCTTGAAAAATATAATGAAATACCAAAATTTTGATATTTAAAAAAGCATTATCTCTACTATACTTAAATATTGTTCACCGTATATAGACCCCATAACCTTAAACATTATTAACTCCCGTATAGAACAAAGTTATTTTCCAAATTTCTCAAAAATTGCAATTGGTAAACCAATTCCAAAATGTAACAATCCCCCGAATTTTTTCCGAACTAAGAGTCATTCAACTTTGCTATTTCAACATATCAAGTAGACTACTATATGCGAATATTTCGTACCCCTTTATATTCATCAGGCAACCACAACACACAATATTTTGCTTTTAGAACGCTATTAAATTTAGAATGCTTAATTTGAAAATAGTAGTAAAATATACGTATCAAACAAAAATAATATCACATTTACAACAAATGTAGAAAATAATAATTGTAGAATTCGATGGTACGTATTGGTTTAAGTTTGCAGGATATTATAGGTCAGAGATATAACAACGAGTCCAAGCGGGTACTAACTTTGTATGGCCCCTTGCGACTTTCGTAGCATACAGCCAGCTTCAGTTTATGTTTAAATTTACAATCTACCCTTACGTACGGGGTTCGAACCAACTATACACCGGCGCGAACCCTGTACGGGCGACACTTATACTGCACCAGCAAAGCACGAGTTCAATGCGTAATGATTCTACGTTCCATTTAGCAGCCACTCGCTCAATCTAGTGGTCAATAGAACAGAAAAAGCATCCTTGAAAGCAGCGAGTCATACTAAATCAGAGAGTAGCATAGATACCTTGAAGCATTAAAATTTCAGGTTGGAGATATGTACGAGGCTGTGCTAAGCATTTACAAGAACCAAGAAATTTGTAATTTATTAAGAGACGAGGCGACGGGTTTATTAGATTTTATTAAACAGTATAAGTATTTTTCTTTATAATAGTTCCTTGCTAAAGGGTGTCCAAAATTGAGGTATCATTTTAATTTTGCTTGCTTTGCTTTTTTTCTACTTGTATTTTTTATTCAAAATTTTTATTTTCCGATTCTAAATACATTCCAGTTAGTTAATAAAGAACGTTACACGAAGGAACAACGTGTTTTTATTATTAAAACATTTTTTGGAAATGGCAAAAGTTTTCAAGTTGTATAATTAGGAAATTTAGAACAAAAATCGGTAGAGAAAATGCTCCAACAAATCGTGCCAACAAGCTGATGGTTGAGAAATTTGAAGAAACTGGATCCGTTCATGATAACAGAAACAGAATTGATCAACGTCGTGGTCGTTCACCCGAGAATATAGCAGCTGTGACCAGAAGTGTTGAAGAAGATCCAAAAACATCCATTCGTCATCGTTCGCAGCAATTAAACTTCAAATGATCCACATTATGCAATATTTTGCATCGTGATCACCATTTAAAAGATAATAAGATCCAGCTGACCCAAGAATTACAACCATTTCGTCGGCAATTCGTTTCTTGGCCCATCGAAAAACAAGAATAAAATGAGAATTTTTAAAAAAAAATAATCTTCACCAACGAAGCCCATTTCCAGCTCAATGGCTACGTCAACAAGCAGAATTGCCGCATTTTGGGGTGAAGAGAATCCAAGAGATATCTTAGAGTAACCATAACATCCACAAAAAGTTACAGTTTGGTGTAGTTTGTGGTCCAGAGGAATCAACGCACCATATTTTTTTTGAAAACGAAAATGGAAAGTAATTACGGTCAATGAAAATCGCTACATGGAGATGATCCGAAGTTTTTTGTGGCGGAAAATTAATTATTTAGACGTAGAGAATATGTGGTTTCAACACGGTGGTGCCACTTGTCACACAGCAAGAGAAACAATGGATCTTTTAAAAGAAAAGTTCGAAAATCGTATTATTTCTCGTAGAGTACTCGTAGGAGCAAATTGGCCACCAAGATCGTGCGATTTGAGACCTTTAGATTTTTTTGGGGGGGGGGGGGGGGGGGGGGTTTTGAAATGTGAAGTGTACAGCAATAATCCCACCACAGTTCACGAGCTTAAAACCATCATTATCGAGCAGATATCAACCATTGACAACAATTTATTCCAAAACGTGATTGATAATTGTGGTACAAGATTGCGCGCCTACCAAGCCAGTAGGGCGGCCCACTTTACCGACATAATTTTTCATTTTTAATCGGAACCGAGTTGTAATAAACTGAAATAAAAATATTTTTAATATCTGAAAAAAAGTCTTCATTTTTATTAAAATTAAAATGATATGAGAATGAATTTAGGACACCCATTATATTGATCTCTTACCAAACTTTTTAAGATTTAAGTTCTTTGATCGGATAAGTTCTTGAATGAAACTGTTGTTGATGTAAGTTTGATGATATTCACGTTGAGGCTATATAGTAAAGATATAATAATATACTTATAAAGATTTGTCTTTTTTTTTTCTAACAGTTTAAGGCTAGGGATTTATCATAAACTTCTTCAGTATTTCCATAATTTATAAATAAAATCAAAAAAAGGCAATAGCACAGCTTGGGTGCCCTAAATATGACATAACCTAAATTGCTTTACTGCTTACTACTAAATTCCTCGTACATATTTGATCACGTTCAAAGATAAACGTGATATCACCTGACTCAAAAAGAGCTTTTTTCATTAAAAACTCTAATAAATGTACCTCTCTCAAAAGATTATCTTCTAATCATTTTTATTGTATGTTAAAACACAGGTCAAAAATCTAATTTTAATAGGAATTGATCACAGACAAATGTTGTCTCATAAAACTTTTTGCGTTTTCTAAAAACTGCCTAGGTAGATTTTCTGAAACTTTGTCCATTTATACCGTCATATTTAAAAAATATTACAATATTAAGAAAAACCCGAAAAAATTAAAATTTCTATTGTAGTCCAAATGAACTTATTTACTCAAATTTGAGAGACCGCCCCTCACAACATAATTAAGTAAGACCCTGTATATTATTCATATAATATTAATATGCTTGTAAATTTAGATTATTTCGAATCTCTAACATCTTAGACCTGAGACAATTAATTTAAGAAAAATTAACATAAATCTACTTAAAATATAATTATTATTTCAAAGACAAAAAAACAAAATAAACTAAAAACATATTATTTTCTAACTCACTTGAGTGTTGAACGGTTTAGCAGCTAAATTATGCCCGGTTCCAATTGCTCCTATATTTTCACTCTTAACGGCAGCCAAAGAGGTTTTGGTCACGGGACTGATGTTATTAATGCTCGGTGTGGGCTTGGAGAATGTTCCCGTTGGAATCACTGATGGTTTCCAAGTAGATCCACCACTAAAACAACATAATGCCAATCAAAAATAGAAATAGGCTGAAAAAATAGACACATGCATGTATCACCCAAAATTTATTTGGGCAAAGTATCAATAAAATGTCAATCAAGGTTATTCGGTCGTTTTGATTGGTCATTCTAACCTAGATAATAAATAATTGTATCCATTTCAGTTAGATAGTGTAGAACAATTACGTGGCTGAACTTAGCATCCGATTCAGATTTCAGATTCATATTTTTTTACAGTGGAGCAGATAAGTAATAGACTTAAGGTCAGTATTATAGGCTTCCGTTTAAAGTTTAATATTCACAATCTCGGTTTTATAAATTACTTACAGTTAGTGAAAAAATTAACTGCACCTCATTTGGAATTAATTTGGAATTAATTGTTTCTTCTAGTAGATCCTAGACAATAATAAGCAACAGTCTTTGTTTTGTAAAAAACTTTGATTAAACTGCATTTGGTTTAAACTATCCCTATAAAACTGGCCCTTAATAATATAAATCTCTTATGTGATATAGATATTTGGAAAGGGGTAAGACAGTGTTTCAATTTGTACAGGTTCATTAATTATATTTTGACACCCACCTAAAGCCGTTATAATGGATGATTGAAAAATAATTACAGCAGTTTTAGGGCTTCTGCTGTAGTATGTTTGAAAACTATTGGTATCAAAAAATTTTGTTTGTAAAATTGAAAAAAAATAATTAGGCCTTATATTTTTAACCCAACTCCCTATATATTATAAGGTAGATTAAAAGATCTGTTTGTTCAGATTAGAAAAGAGTATAGGTTATTGATATTAACTGCAGCTGTTCTTGAGATATTTCAGTTTAAAACTTAAATTTCGATTACTAGAAATTAACAACCATATTGTTTATTTGATTTTACGAATAAACTTAATTATCGTTAACCAGTCAGCGTTAGATTTTTTTTTGTGTAGACAACAAAATTTTGTAGTAAAATAGTTGGTATTAATTTACCAACTATTCGTAAGTGCACTGAAAACAATGGGGGCTACGTAGAAAATAATTAGTTTAATTTTATCGTTATTTTTAAAAATAAGCATTAATCGTTTATATTATTTGTTGTGTTCGTCTATTAAGATTATTTTCTTTTAATTTGTGCACATCAATTTATAAATTGACATTCGAAAAAAGTGTAAAATGGGGTAAAAAGGTTAGAAAAAAACGTATTTCTTAAACATAACAGAAATCTTGACTAGATATTTATAGCTTTGATAGAATATAACCTATAGAATGTGTTATAAATAACTTGTTTTCATAGGCGTTCGTAAATAGTGTAAAAGGGGTCAAAACAAAAAAAAATATACTTTCTAAACTTACTCGAAATACGGAATAATTTAGTTGTGATAGAATATAACCTAAAAAATGTTACATAAATGAACTGGTTCACACAGACGTACGAAAATAGTGTATACAAGGGTCAAAAACGAAAAAAAAAATCCCAAATATAACAGAAAAATTGGCTAATTATATAAGAAATGGGCTTGTTTAACAAAACAAGACTTTACTTCCGAGAGTTTGTGAACCACTATACTTTCACCAGACGACCGTTTCGTCGTTCCACGACTCATCAGTGGTGATCGGTCAGTAGTTGACAGCCAAACTCTCGTAAATCATGTGGTCTATACTCCACACGGTACAGAGATGTGAAAGAATGTGCTTGGCGACATCTAGTTTTCGTTGGTATTACGCCGAGCGAACAACAATTCACTATATCGACTGCTTGGGAGGTCACTGACCCCATAAAACACAACTACCAACACATAGATGCGCCGATACTCCCTTAAGCGGGACCGCCTATATTAGAAATGGGCTTGTTTAACAAAACAATACTTAAATTCCGAGAGTTTATCTGTCAACCACTATACTTTCACCAGACGGCCGTTTCGTCCATCCACGACTCATCAGTGGTGATCGGTCAGTAGTTGACAGCCAAACTCTCGTAAATAATGTGATATATACCCCACACGGTACAGAGAAGTAAAAGAATGTGTTTGGCGACATCTAGTCTAGATGGCGGAGAAGAAAAAGGAACAAAACCCGATATTTAAAAAAATATATATAAATTTTAGATAAATGACATAAAGGTCATACAATTATTACTTTTACACTTAAATATTGAGAGCTATTCGTGCCTCGAGGGCAACAGTATATTTGTTACAAATTCCATCACAAAATGCTCAACATTTTTTGTAATACGTACTTTCTGCTTTTGTGAGTAGTTTTTGTTCGATATTACAAATAAGTTGTTGAAAGAAAACTTCCAAAATCGGGGTTTTAGAGGGTGGATTCCCCCCCAACGAATACCTCAAATATCGGAACATATTCAGCGTCTGATTGGGATCGTGAGATTTAGGCTGGACAATGACATTATGAAGATTTATCTGCATGCCAAACAGCATGCGTCAAATTCGTCCTTAAGGATAGTTTCTTTCGTCTTTAATGCTAGTGGCCAACGAAGACCAAAAAAAATGCGTTAAAATTGGACGCCGTGTTCGTCATTAAGGATAGTTCCTAGTCTCTTTAATACTAGCGTCCAACGAATGCATTAAAATTGGAACCTGTTCGGCGCCTGATGGGGTCGTGAAATTTAGGCAGAACAATAATATTATGAAGGGCTATCAGCATGCCAAACGGCATGAGTCGAGTTCGTCATTCAGGATAGTTCCGATTTTTTTGAAAGCTAGCGTCCAACGAATACCAAACAAATGCATTAAATGCATTAAAACTGGACCCTGTTCCGCACCTATTGGATCGTGAAATTTAAGCTGGAAATTGATATTCTAAAGGGCTATCTGTATGCCAAGCGGCATTCGGCATTAAGCATAGTTTCTACGGTCGTTAATGCTAGCGTTCAACGAATACCAAACAAATGCATGAATATTGAAACCTGTTCCGCGCCTAATGCGGTCGTGACATTATAAACTGTTTGGTCTATATACAAGGAAAACACTCACAAGACAAAAAACTAAATAGTTAAAGCATTTTCTGACTTTTTTGTCTTGTGAGTGTATTCCTTGTATATAGACCAAACAGTTTATAATGTCACGCCCGCATTAGGCGCGGAACAGGTTTCAATATTCAACCACAATGCCGATATTATTTTAATCCTACTAAAGTTGCCTCGATCTTTTGTAAATATTTTTCTACCGTAATCTCTGATAAGATTGCGTCCTGTACAGTTGGTACAATAAATTCTCGAAGCATGTTTTTTCATCCCGTCTCTGCGGAGAACGTTTCCAAAATAATTAGGGTACTGCCACAGAAAAAATCTACCAGTATCGATTGCACACCCATAAAGCTGCTGAAGAAATATGTCGAGGTTTTGTCTCCTATCATTACTGTGTTGACCAATATGTCAGTGAACTGCGGCATCTTCCCTGATCAACTTAAGAGCTCAATAATTATCCCAATTCACAAAAAGGGAAGTCAAACAGCTACAGAGAACTACAGACCAATAGCCCTGCTGAGTACTGTAGCAAAGGTAATGGGAGGCTGGTGGCGGAGAGAATCTACGGTTTTCTGAATCATTGTGATGTCTTAAGTAAATGTCAACATGGATTCAGGACGGAATTCTCGACTGAAACATGCACCAGCGACTTCGTTCAGAATATATATGGATTAGTTTGATGTCGTCGATAAGGAAATTTTATGTAACAAGCTTGAAAACATCAGGATACGAGGTTCAATCAACGCCTGGATAAAATAATATTTAACTGGCCGAAAGATAACAGTAAGGATTAAATCTACTTTATCGGAACAGCCCTCAGGGTAGTATTCTGAGACCACTTCTACGGTCGCTAATGCTAGCGTCCAACGAATACCAAACAAATGCATTAATAATGAAACCTGTTCTTCGGCTAATGGGCATTCATTATTTTCTGCTGAGAGAAATAGAAACGAAAACCACCACGCTGGTGTCTGTCAATGTTGTACGGAAGCAAAGAGGAATATAGTTGAATAAGTTTATTGGCTCACCTGAAGTTCGAGTCTGTTAGCGGTTTGTATAAGAACTTGCCTAGAATCCTTCCTATTATTTTGAATTTTTGTTGTAATAGATCATTTTTATCTTCTCCCTCCAAAGACATACCTACTCAATTTTTTTCAGTCGCCAACGGACCTATCTATTTCTTCCCAAGCATGTTTGTTTTTTAAATATTTTGCAATGATCAGGATTCTTCAGGTCCCAAATTAGTTCACATTTACGGTAAATGTTCATAAAGTTTATTGTATCGTCTTTAGTCCAGTCCGTAATCAGACACACACTATTGGAATTAACTATCAACATTGGAAGAAGCGCTGCTGAATCCTGAAGAGAAATTGAACAATACGAAACTGTAGCTACTCTAGTCCCGTCCCCATGCCATGGCGTCTTGTGCGTATCGTATCATTTCCTTTATATGTCAGCGAAAATCCGACAAATGGGCAACGTCGTCCATTGCGTTTCTTTGGAACAAATTTTGATACGTCAGTTTGCAACGGTATTAAGTATCGACTGAAAGGCAACGATGATTATGCAACAATTGGACACCGGTCTTAAATGATCATTCATCCATCATCATTCGAGGCAAAGGAGGAATTATAGACCAAGCCATTTTTAGCTCCACATTTTGGTAATATATTTTAAATGCTGTACTATTTGCACCACCGCCAGAATGATAAAAAAACTTCACTTTTCCGCCAAGTTATAATATAATGAAAAATAAACTACTGTTCAAAATTATCGCACCACTAAAAATATTGATATTATATTTGTATTATTGTATTTTTGAGTGAATACAAACCACGTCTAATTAAAGGTAACATAAATAAGGGTAATTAAACATTATTACATCGAGCAAGATTTATTCGATTTACTGTTTTAACAATTAAGCAACATTTAACGATAAGGTACAAAAAATTGAAAAGTGAAAAATCTTTTATCATCAACAAACGAAAAAGCCAATTAACAAAATGATGAACTCTAATAACGCGTAATACCTCCTCCAGCTCTTATAACCGCTTGCATTCGCCTGGGTAAGCTTTTTATTAAGTTCTGAACGGTTTCTTGTGGGATGTTTTCCCATTCTATCAGAACAGCATCCTCCAGTTCTTGCAAGTTGATTGGGGCAGGTACATGACGTCGAATTGATTTTTTCAGAACATCCCAAAGGTGCTCGATTGGATTCAAATCGGGACTTCGTGGTGGCCACTCTAAGATTTGAATATTAATCTCATTTAGGTAATCTAACACAGGTCTTGCGGTGTGAGGCCTTGCATTATCTTGGATAAAAATTAATGTATCCCATATAAATGTCGCAAACGGCATAACATGGTCTTGAATAATGTTTTCTAGATAGAAATCTGCATTCATGGATCGAGGACGAACAGGGATTAATTCTGTGCGTGCGTCAAAACAAATTCCACCCCAGAACATTTTTGATCCACCACCAAATGGTTCCCTTGAAGATATGGTGCAATCATGAAACCTTTCTCCAGGTCTCCGCTATACTCTATTACGACCGTCTGGAGATTTTAGACTAACTCAGGTCGGAAAACTGTCTTCCAGTCATCGATAGT
Organism: Apoderus coryli; assembly: GCA_911728435.2. Taxonomy (NCBI): domain Eukaryota; kingdom Metazoa; phylum Arthropoda; class Insecta; order Coleoptera; family Attelabidae; genus Apoderus; species Apoderus coryli. The sequence continues at coordinate 5,669,969 of OU452206.1, read as the reverse complement.
CCAATGTACATGATCTCTGGCGAATCTTAATCTGCGTGATCTGTGTTTTAAGGTAAGCCGTCCAGTGGCAGGATTTCTGCTAGTCAATCCGGCTTCTTTTAGTCTTCTCATGATGGTTAAAGCAGAAATTCTGATATTTATAACATTTGCGAGTTGATTACTTAGCTCTTTAATTGTAGATGTTCGATTTCTTAAGACATGTTGGCAGGGAAAACGCTCGTCAACTTGACTTCTGGCCTTCTTTCTGCCCAGACCACGTCTTCTTCCGTGAGATCCAGTTTTCCTAAATCCATCTAATTGTTGAATGACGCATACTTTTTCCCACTTCTAGCAAAGTTGCAACTCATACACATTCATCATGGCTTAAATTGCGCACTCGATTCACGTTTTTTAGCGAATAGGTTAAATATTGATTTTACAAACTAAATTTTGTGATACAAAAAAGACAATCCTTTAAACAGCATTTTTAAACAATACACGCACCAAACTGGAGTGATGTCAAAAAAATTAATTATTGTTTTTCTCTTAGCCAATTTAATTCAGTATAGTCGCAACACTTCAAAACTGACAAGAGTAACTACTTGACATGAGCCACCTATGATTTCTTAAAATAAACGTTAGTTTTATTATTTAAGGCAATATTGCCTTAAATAATCAAACTAAATCGAAAAATGTAAGTGGTGCCATAATTTTGAAAAGGAGTTTAAATGACCTGCGTAACGAAACAGAATTTTCATAATAATTAATTTTACAATTGTAATATTTTCATTATTTCCAATAAACTAACGTAACAAACTAGGTAAGTAACTACTTTATTCAAAAATTAAAAGAAAAAAAAGTTTTGCTAGAGCTGGGATTGGAACCCATAACCTACCGCATAAGAAGCGAATGCTCTACCAATGACGCCACACCAACTTTGAATTTTCTTTGTAATATTATATACAATCTGTCCAAGATAAGAATGGGTTTAGCATTCGAAACGGTAGGAGTTACAATGTCGGTTAAATTAGAGAAAAGTTCTACATTTTAAACTCCTTTTAATGGTGTTTTCAAAAGTAAACTAACTTTAGCCTTTTTCGAGAATTTTTTGCGATTTTAGTTTTTATTTATTTCTGATATTATTTTTACAGATATAAAAAAAATTAAAAGCGCTTCCTGATTGCTACTTTTTGAGGAGACAAATTATCACTACAACGTTTTGTGTTTGAAAAACCATCAACTTGGTTTTTACCAATACGGCCCTGGATTTTGTATTGTTAAATTTAAAGCCATTTTCAATTCGAAAATAGGTGCATGGTATACCACACGTAATAGTTTAAACAAGTTTTCAGTATTTTGAGCTGCTATTTAAAATTATTCAAAAAAAAACCGCCATAGTTTATTTTGCGAACTTCAAAAAGCACAAAAATTTCAACTAAATTGAAAAAACCACGTACAGAATAAAATGTACTGAGAGAGAAATCAATTGTCAAATAATTTTTCTTTAAACCATTACATGTAATATACCACCTATTTTTTAATTGCAAATGGCTTTAAAGTTAACAATAAAAAATCCAGGGCCGTATTTAAAAAAACGTATTTGATGATGGTTTTTCGAAAACGAAACGTCGGCGTCGTAGTGAAAATCTGTAAACGCTATCTTTTTTTCCTTAAAAAGTCACAATGAGGAAGTACTTTTAATTTTTTTATATCTGTAAAAATAATGTCAGAAATAAACTAAAACTACAACTAAAATCACAAAAAATAGTTTTTTCAAAAATTCTCCAAAACGGTTAAAGTTAGTGTGAAAACACCATTTAAAAGGTGTTTAGATTGTACAACTTTTCTCTAATTTAACCGACATTGTAACTCCTACCGTTTCCAAGATTCCAATGCTATCCCATTCTTATCTTGGACACAGTGTATACGTTCCAACTATCTAACTGAAAAAAAAAAAGTTAGACGCTATTTTCTCAAGAATTATGGGGGCAAATATCAAAAGTGACCTATTATCGCTGTAAAGCAGATTAAAAATGCTTTAAAATGATGTATGAGTCGACCCCTACTGCTATATGAAAATTTAGCGGTTGTGTCCACCCCTATAACAGGGCTTAAGCGATTTCAACCAAATTCTAACGGCTTCAGCCTAGGATTGCCCCAAACTCATGCAAAAATTTAGCTGAATTGGTTAGAGCGTTTGGCGCTATCCTGGTAGAATACATGTGCGGGAAAGTAAAATATCGCTCACGGGCCGGTCGACGTCGCCCGCACCAATACCTGAATCCTACATAGATGGTAAAAGTGTACGCTTATATTAATCAACCTTTTGCCTGTCAAACGAACAATGTATTAAAACATGTATTAAAAACAGCATAGCTGGAATTTGAATATTTGGAGTCTAGTACAATAATTTATGAAGTTGAGTGATTGAGATGAATATTCAGACATATTTTACATAATGAAAAATAGCAGTTACAATCGTCATTCAGTCAAGTTTCGTAAGAACAATTTCGTGTTTTTTAGAGTACTTACTGAACCTCGGTCAAATGAAAAAAGAATCACCGAAACTTAAAATCAAATATATCTCTTACAAACATGCTTACTGCGTATTAACAACAGTTTAACTTTAAAGAAAAAATAATAATTATCAGTTTTAGTGCATTATACAGTGTGATAAAACTAGCACTATCATATTATGTTCACATTATTTATTTTACCTGTTTGGTAAAACCTTGTTTGACGCCTAATATTCTCAAATATATTTCCTGAAGTAATATAAATCAATCCATAAAACATATTTTTATTTTTCCAAGGTTCACTTTTCTAAGATGACTTGACCTAACATTTTCGCTCTCAAACGTTTTCTGTGAACCACAAATTTTATTGCATAAATTTAAATACCGCTATTGGCTAAAGGCATACTCGTATGTCTCCTAATAAAGATACAACAATAATTAAATGTTTTAGCTTTACAAATTTAAAAAAGTAGGTAGTCAAACTAATATGCCAAGTGATAAAATATTTTGTAGTAAAGTTGCAATATATAACACTGTTTTTTATGTAATCTCAACTATCGTTAAACTTACCGTTGTATCGTCATATCAAAATTATTTCCTGCTCTTAAAATCACATCTTGTGCATCTTTGTGTAGTAAATTAAAAACATCAGTGTTGTTAATTTTAATTACTGAATCACCAGCAATTAGGCCAGCCCTTTCTGCAGGTGAGCCACCATTAACCTGTAACAAACATCAAAATTTGAGTACCACAACTCCATTATACAGCGTGTTCCAAAAACACATGACTTTCAAATTTATGATATTTTAATATAATCTGATAACATATTTTGTTAGCATTTTAAAAATAAAGTGATTTTGCTTTAGAGTTCCCAATATGTTTTTTTAACATTTAAAACCATTAAATTATAATTTTTCTGAAAATAATTTACTATATAAATTTGCAACTAATGTGCCCATTTTGTAAAAATTTTAAACACTCTGTTATAGAGTTTCGTAAATTAAAGGCCGAGTTAGCCAACGTGTTTGTATAACACACAAATCGTGAAGTTTTTTGTTACAGATTTAGTGTATAATGCATAACAAAAGCGAGTGGTTTACCCAACATATAAAAGAACATTAGTTTTTATGTGTTATTCTAACGATCTAACCTTATGTTCCTTTTCTTTTTAATGGTGTTTCATTTTTTTTTCCGGCCTACAATTCAAATAAAACAACAACACGCCTGTGCATATTTCGATTCGTCGTGATCACAATCATAAAAGTTACAATAATTGAACATTCAGGGTTATGACTTATGACTATGCATTACAACTTGTAACCTAAACGTTGTCTAAACATCCCATAGGCAGAACGTATTTAAACTAGTGGTAATTGTGATTATACACTAAACAAATTGTTATGCTTATTCGTTGGCTAAATCTGCCTTAAATGCAAAATTTTTATTTAATTTAAGCTCCATTTTTTTGAAACTTACATTTATCTGTACATAATATTTTGTTAAAAAACTCTACTACTCCAGTTCTCATAGGAAAAATGGTTTCCATACAACATTGGTTGTATCGAAATCAATATGGAATGAGAAATAACTGTGACCTTTGTGCTTGAAGCATTGAAAAAGTCTTAGTCTTTCGATACAGTTCGTGAACCGCCTTTCTTTCACAAACACATTCTGCATAGATTCTTAATATAATAAACAATTTGGGAACAGCTAGTGGTGAAGGAAATAGGGGTCAAATTTCCTCATGAATTTGGCTACTTGAGTAATAAAAGTAAAGATAATATTTCAATATATAGCAGTAAATTGATTTGATAATGTAACTAATCTTTTAATCCCATCAGCCTATTGAAAATTCCCATTAATTTCCCTATTTTACATGTAAAGCTTGGTATACAATTTCAATTTAGGATTCCTGAAAAAAAATTATATTCGGTTCCATCAGCTTTCTCTAGGCTTATTTGATTCTTTTGAAAGATTTAGTTTTTTCAACACTGTACCTTTCCTCATTGACTGGTTGTAAGCGCTTTTGAAGAGGAACACACAAGAACGATGCTTTTGAAACCCACATTGACAATTGTTTTATTGCATACAAATTTCTTGACCAATTACATAATAATAATAAAGGTCTTTCACACAATTATTCAATCTAATGATGAGGCGATAGTTTAGCTAATGCTATTCTTACACTTAACCTCAATCAATAAAAGAATAACAAAAATTAAATAAATAAACAAGAAAAAAATACCAAAATACAAGATATTTGACAAACACACTACACTACTATAATTTTCAAGATATGCCCAAATAAAGAGAAATAACAAATTTGTTATTTAAAATTATATACAGTAGGTAATAATAAATATGATAATTATAATACGAAAGAGATTACTACCGTTTTTTTTATTAAATTTATTTTTATACTATTATGATCACCCTGTATAACAAAAGTTAGTACAAACGCAAATTTACCGAAAAAAAGTTTCCAGCCAGGAAAAATTTATAATGATTTGAGAACCTAACCTAACCCTCAGCTGCCTTAGAACACCTCTAAATTTGCATATAGCTTGCCAAATAATTACCGCAGGGGATGCCCTGTATATTATTATGGGTTCAATGTAATTAACTAACCATTATTATCTATTAATAATTAGCTGTTGATACATGAAATAATTATTGTAAAACGTGATGTACTTGATAAAAAGTGGTTACTTCTCTGATAGCTGAATGATAGATTATATTACGAAGTTCAACATTCCCACGTTTTATAAATATACCGTTTGCTTACAATATTTTTGATTCACAAAATCATATAACAGCATCTAAAAATAAAAACTATATTTACTGATAACTAATTATTATCTAAATACCTCTTGTTTATACCTTACATTAGGTATTTGGTATTGGTGTGAAGTGTGCCAAAAAACAGATGATGACGTCAAAATTCTATGCAAATGTCGTCACGAAATTTGAACCTGGCAATGTGCAAAAGATGTGACTTCCTTTACATAAATACAAAAATAACACTGTAGTTTGTAACCTAACTGAAGTTACAAATTATATATTATGTAATTAATTTACAATATTTCGTCACAAGAGTAGTCATATTGTTTCAAGTTTTTTTTTAACACTGAATTAACCAAGATAGATAGATTGGAGAACCACCAATAATGTACATTTCTTAAATAATAAAATTACCTTAATAATATGCATGTGGTAGAATATTTAAGATATTAAATTGATCTATTTTTTTTAAGCTATAACTTTGTTAATGGTCTTGCTTTGGCTAAAATATTAAGGTTTATTAGTAGGTAATGAAATACTTTAATTACGAAGAAAGTTTGAACATAATTGGGAAATAATATCTACAAAAATTAGCATGCGATAAAAAGAATATCAGGAAACAAATTAGTTACTTACTTTGAACGAATGACTCGTTTTTTTTTGCAAAATTGCATCTTTCATTTAGGTACGCCTCTGGTAAAATAATTAAATATTTTACCGCACAATAATCTTCAAGTTCTTGAGCAAGTCACTTAGGACAACCAAGGGTAATGATCCAAATAGAAATATATGCAATGTATATAGGTATAGTAAGTAATAATTTAATATGTATCTAATTAGGTAAACCAGACAAAAGCAATAATATTTTAGTTATAAAGAGGATATAAATAATCGCGGATTCAATTTTATATGGTGTCTTATTAAAACCACTAGTAGTGCTAAAATTATTTATTAAGTTTTAGCAGAAATGTAAGACGTGCTGTTCTGCCAATTACTCGACTATCGCCGAGGACAGTGTTCTTCATCAATATAATATTTCCACATTATTACTAGGTATAAACTAAAATACAATTTTATATTTTTTCAGAATATAATAATAATGGTCCCAGAAGGTCGTACCTAAAACTTAATAGGTGATAAAGGATCTAAAAATACTGATAGTACTTCATATAAAATTTGCCCCTTACCCCCATGGTTAACGCGCTATAAAACTCTAGAATTAGAAGTTCGTTAAAAGATATTAATTAATTAAATGCGCACTTGTTTACGTTATAAAGAAATATGCACTACCTATGTGAACTCAAGTGCGCAATAGTTTCAAAATGAGTGCTAATTTGAGAATAAAAGTCCATTTTGCGGACTTTTTTTCCTGTAGCTATTTGCGGATCCAAACTTCGGATCTTTTCGGATATTTTGTTGACTTAGGCAGCATAGCAATAGCAGCCTGCGCCCGTGTTCTTAAATTGCAACATTATAAACCGTCAGAGGTAGTCAAGATTCTGTGCATAACGTTGTTGACACGCGGTGTTATTGTTGTGCGCAGAATCCTGACTGTTTCGGACTCATGTGCAAACAAACCTTTTTGCCATTAATTGAAGGAATAAATAATTAACTTCTTTGTTCATTTCTACCTCAGAAGGAATATATTATAATTTCTAAATAACATGTATGTATTGAATGGGGTCCTTATTATCATTAATAAAAAATATTATTAGACTTTTCTAATTTTAAGTTCGAAATAAAAAATTCTTGAAAAATATCTACCTGACATAAAAACTCTACTGTAGTATTAGGGTGAAGGGGCGGCGAAATTGCTTCCCCAAATGGGGCAAATTATTTCCAACTATAGTTTTTTCGTATAATAATTCTACGACATGTTTCGCCATCACTGTGGCTTTATCAATATATCAATTGACAAGGTCATAGTGTTGGCAAAACATGGCGTAACATTATTATAGGTATAAATAAACTGGAAATATTTAAACTTATAAATATGGTTTTTTCACTATTAAACGCGAAAATTGGATTCCTCAGACATTTAAAAAACTATAAACATCCTCTTGTGAATACTTCTACTACTATTTGAAATTATACTTATACATATTAAAGGTCGTGTTTCTTTATTACCTAATTTACTGATAAATCAGAACAGACTACATGTGGAATAAAGTAAAAACAACAATAAAAACCGGTAAAAAAATTGCACAAAAATAAAACAAAATTATAACAAAATATGTTCAATATGGGCGTAAGAGTGGATATTTATTTGAATTTCTATCATTATTTTTGGGCACAAATTCCTGGGACACAGGACAGGATAAATAGTAAACCAAAGTTTATTGGTTTAGAACAGACTAAAATGTTATTCCAATAATTGATATTATTTAAATATTGTTATTGTAGGACCTAATTTAGAGTTTCATTCATAGGCCTACAAATCTAGCATGGAATATATCTAGAACAAAGGGGTTAAAATAAATAAATAATAAAAATGCTTTGTTGACTTGTTAAGTTTTGCAACAGAATAATACCCGTTTTCACAATTATTACAATTATTGAAAACTGCTTAAATATTCACTGCCACAAAATAACTTTTAATAATTTTTTTGTTCAATTAGTTTTACCACAACATGTTTCGGAATAAACTGACTCTATCATCTGACTTGAAGTTTACAAGAATTGGACAAAATTGTTTGAATTATTGGAATTCTTATTGTCTAATATTTATAAACCTTTCAACATTTACCGAAAAATATTTTTTTTTGAGAATAATTATTAAGTCTTTTTTTTTTCATTTGATCCTAATCGTTTATTGTGTTTATTGTTCCTATTTTTCTACCCAGTCTAGTACTTCAATCTTTAGTGTCAGTTTGTGCAGATCTTTCACTGGGTGTCTAATAAAAATTTCCGGGTCTGCTACTGGTTGCCTGTAAGTTGTTACTATATATTTACAAAGACATTTATCCGGATAAAAAAAACGTAACTTTTTTTCGACAAAGGTAATTGAATAAATGGTATTTATGTAAGACGAAATTCTATATCACATTCTGAACAACGTGATACTTGGGCTAACTGTTACTGATTGCAATTTATCGTTTAGCTATCCCAATGAAGCTGCGAAATAAAAAGAATTACACTTTTGAGAGTTTCACCAACTTGTTTATATGAACTTTTCTCATTTTATATGTCCAATCACTTCCTAACCGAGGTCACATACATTAAGAAACACCCTGTATAATTATTATTTGACACTTTAAGATAATATATTATTGGACCATATTATATTTGCTGTTATTATATATGTTTATTTTTTAATACATTTACTGTAACTTCAATGATTTGAAAATTTTTATAATTTTAAGATAATGGAATAAAGGACCTACTGTATACACTTGAATAACATGGCATCGTAGGTGTATGTTATTGTCCGTGAGGAGCCGCGTCTGTTCGCCAATTTCTAAATGTAAATTCTCAAATATTTGGCTAAATGTTTGGCAAACATATAATTATTTGTAATGCCGGTGAAGTGAATGAAAATTTTAAATAATTATCCGTGAAAATACGTCTATTTGTAAGTATTAAACATGTAAGTATAATACAGAAGTAGACACTATTTTTTTGTTATATCATAATAAATATCAATCGGAAAATATTACTAGGCATTCTAAGTCACTTTTTAAGACAATTATTACATTACAAAAAAGAAAAGATACCCTGCTAGATTTTAAAATTCATAAAAGAATAATTATGTTGTTCGAAATAATTGTTTTTATTCATTTAAAAAAATTTAATTGATAGTTTTAAAATATGTAAATTTGATAAACCTAAAGACATTAAGTGAATGGTCATTTCAAGATAGTGTGGGAGATTTTATACTCATCTAGAAATAGATAGAATAGATAGATTTATTTTATGGATGTTGCAATATAAATGGGCTAGAAGTATTGCATCTATTCAGCACTTGGCAAGTAGCAATTTGGATGAAATTTATTTTCGGTAAATCGCAGGGACCACATAATATTTTCTGATATTTGTTGAGGTCTTCCACGATGTATAACGTGAATGATTATTTTCTTATCACAGAGTTAGCAATATTTTGCTGTACTATAGCCATCGTAAATATATGGGATATAGTATAATCACTCGGGGCGGCATTCTTTGTTTTGCATTTATAGATATCGAGACATGGAACAATACAAGATAACCGAGAAAGCGTAATCTATGTACGCGTGTTTAAAAATTATTCTAACGAGGGCGGTAAAAATTGTATATTCGTTGTTATTTAAATTAAGTAGATAATTTTTAAATTAAAACCATTGGTACATAAAAGATTTTTTATTTTACACAAAATAAGTACTGATTCAGGCTTGTCGGGATTTAGAAAATATATTTTTTTGTCTCGAAAATTTTTGACAAACAAAAATTTTGTAAGAGAGTCAATAGTTTCTAAATAAAATGAACTATTCACAGAAAAAAACTGATATTGATTATACGAGGGTTACAAAAAATATAAGTAGATAAGTTATTGTGACTAAGCTTTTAAACATCCTGTAATTCTAGAAATTGGAGTTTCTTCAATAAAAAACTGTAGTTTATTGCTGCAAACATGTATCTAAAAAATGATTCAAATCTATCAAATATATTTCGATTTATTTGAAAAAACTTAAAACATATTCACTTTTAAAGCCCTCTAGCGCCCAAACCACGCAATTTCTAAGAAAGGTAAATAATGTATCTGACAAATACGATTTTGCAGTGTAGTAGCTTTTCATTAGTTTAATGTACATAATTTTAATAAATGTAATTATAAATATTTTAGCACAATATCTATCATTTTAGGTATTGCAAAATCCAACAAGCTTATTAAATATTATGCATAAAAAGAATCTTATGGACAAAATTCTCCGTAATTGATTATTGCATCCTATTAGATATAAAAATAAAAGATTCCGCTTTGATAATTTAAAACAAAAATTAACAAACACTTTAATTAATGCAAAATTATACATTTACAATTATGTACGTTTCCTATTATAAGCAAAATAATTATTTTAATGAATTAATTATTAGAGTTATAGACCGTAAAAGATGCATCACTAAGGTCAGTCAATATTGTACATTATATAAATTATTATTAATTAGATAGAACACATATCGAGTGTAATTTTTGCTTCAAACAGGTTGTTTTGAGTTAAGCTCTCTTCCATAATCGCATGCTTCCAAATTAAACGGTAGCGTTCACATTAAACACTGGTCCAGGAATTTCAAGGAAATCAGAAACATACCTAAGTAATATAGTTTTGTATAAGCCATATTCTACCCATAAATAAAATATAAATTAAATTTTGGGGATTGGGTGTCAATACTTAAGGCCTAAGGAGATGATTCCTCAGGTAATTTTTGATATAAACAGTACTAAAACTCATTACAAAGCCTATGTTATATACTTTAAGCAGAACGAAAACCTCAAATTACGGCGACTTGAGTGTGATAAGTCAGTATACAGGTTTATTCACGCCATACGACACGGAATAGTGTGGCTCAACTATTTAAATTCCTAAAAATTTTAACCATGCGTTCGATAAAAATGAATTATGGCTACATTTTAAAAATATTGTGAATCTATACAGGGTGTTCCAAATATAAGAAATGAACTATAGTTGTGTTTTTTTAAATGGAATGCCCTGTATATGAATATATTTTTAGATTCCCCTTTAAAAATAAACATGACTTTCCTTAAAGCTAAACCTGACAGTTTTTTAAATATTTTAATTTTTATAAAAATATAGACATAATTTGAACGAAAAAATTCACACCTATTCGTTTGTTCTTTGTAAGCCAGTCTGATACTAAATACAGGATGTCCAATAATATAAGTCATATGAACTTGTTTATTTCAAATGGACCTCCCGGTATATGAGGTCAAAATTAGATACACAAAGTAATTATCTGTCAAATATTATAATACCATATTCTGCTTTTAGTGTCCTTCACAAATACGAATTGTTAGATTATTTCATAGGGTAGATCGAATCAGAAAATAATTTCCGTATTCCTTTTCTGGATGTTATAGTTAATCGAAACTCTGACGGTTCTATGACGACAAACTCGTATCAGAAGCCTACTAATTCTGGTAGAGTCCTGAACTATTATTGAAATCATCCTGTTAAGCAGAAAATGGCTGTCGTGCATAATCTCATTACTCGTTCCACGAGGACAATTTGTCCTTGATTAAAAAGATTTTAAAACAAAATAACTATCCGACATCCTTCGTCAATAAGGGTATTGAGCTGTTTCACAGCACTTCGTCTGTCCCACGTGATGATAGTACTTTGGTTGAACGCCTATATTTTAGATTCCCATTTATTGAGGGCGTATCACAAAAGATTAGGGCGTGTTTCTATAACTTAAAAACTATAAATGGAGTTTTCCATACCAGATTAAAGGATAAAACCCCGAAGGATAGGCTCTCAGGTGTTGTGTACGGAATCCCATGTGAATGTGGTAAAATGTACGTTGGACAAACGAAGCAGTATATTCAGAGGAGAGTTAGCCAACATATGAGTGACTGTTGTAATAGTAATACTCAAAGGGATACGACCGCTCTGTCTGCTCATCATTTTGAGCATACGTTAATTTCCTTTTATACCGAGCCAATGAGAATCATCGTGCGCGCGTCTGCTTGTTGTAAGCTGGGTTTATACAGCATAATCATAAATATATGCATAATAATCACAAAAGTTGAATGCATTGTAATCATAGGCACCGTTACAAGAGTCAGTTATAACGCTAATATACCTAGTTGTAAGTGTAAATTAACAAATTATAATGTGCAATATCATACAAAACGCAAATTTTGAATTAAGAAATTCAGCTGTACTTCCTCTAAAACTCAAAAGTAGATACATACGCTTACTCATATCAAAGATTAATGTACATTAATCTTTGCTCATATTGTTTAAACTATTTTATAATTATGCTTATGTTGTATAAACCGGGAACTATGTTTAGAATTAAGTCAACGAAAATTGGGATATTGGGATCAAAGAACGAATAGCAAAAATAAAAGACTGGAAATAATACAAAAATTTGAAATCCAAAAAACCATATTTATTAAAAAAGTAAAACACGATAAAGGTAACTCTAACCGATCCTAATAAATTTAGGTAATGAAAAATAACCAATTATATAAATGATTTCTGAATTACATACCATTTTGTAAGACTCGGAGCACAATTCTAGAAGGGCATGTTCCGTTAATGTGTATACTACCACCCGCTTTCATACTGCGACTTTTACACAAGCTGGTATAGCGGAACATAAAACAATGGCATTTTGTTATCAATTATTTAGCACATAGGCATAAAAACCTTTAGAATTAGTTCTGTTACAATTGTAGACTATAATCTCATCAGCATTAGCAAGTTTCCTTCTCGTATGACATGCATAATTTACTTCTCTATTCTCCTGTCCTATCCAGATTGCCATTTCTTCCGAATTCCTAAAATTTAATATTGTTTCTTTAATACTTACGCTATGAATATTGTCCAAATGTGTAATTAAATTAGCGTGCCGGGAAATTTTTTCTTGATTTGTACAGATGGGACACATGGTGTGTTTCGTTAGCTCCTTGTCCTGAACTAATTCACCGTGGAAATTCCTCAAGTGCTTATTTCTTGTGCCACTGGTAGCAAAACTTATTTTACAAATCTGGCAACAGTAATTTATCATTATCCATCCTACAAAACGTTACTACAAAAATTATATTACGTTCTTATTCACGAAAATGCTATTAATGCTTAATATACATAACCTTTTAGTTTTCGATTCCATAATGCAATAATATTCGCAACTTTTTACTGTGGAGCTCGTGGGTAAAAAAATATTCGCAACTATAACTTATAAATTATTATTTTATATGTAGCAATAAATAGTTTCTGACGCCAAAATATTCAAACAGCAAAAACAAAGCGAAATGCACGCCACCGATCCGCGACGGTCACCCACGGAAACACGACCCAAGGGCGAACGTTCCCATTGGCTCGGTATAAAAGGAAATTAACGTATGCTATCATTTTGAGACTGGTCACAGTTTTTGTTTGACGACTTGAGGGTGTTGGATAGAGAAAGTCACTGGCTAAAAAGAAATATATCTGAAATGATTCATATTCAGTTAAATGACACAATCAATCTACGCACGGATACCCAGAATTTGAGCAATATCTATAGTTATTTGATAGGAAAATATAGGGTTTCGAGTACTTGAAACAGAGGAAATATTTGTGGTTTATTGTCCTACTTTTGTTGGTTTGGCCAAAGATTAATCTACACAATAGATAGTCAGCGTATATGGGAAATAAAACAAAAATTGAAACTGTCTCGACACGAGCTACATCTATTAGAAAAACATGCAACCATGGAAATTTAGATGGCGTTATATGTATTGTGTTGAAATAAAATAATCATATGGGCAATGTTAGACAAGGACGAGTATACTTTCCCCTACGAGGTGGGAGTTTGTTTTTATATTATAGGTATCATATATGTACTACTGTGCAGCAGTGTTTTTTGTTTAAAATTATATGGTATATACCTATCTACGCAAAGATTAACCCATTAAAGCCCATTGGCACATAAATGTGCCAGCGTTATTTTCTTTTATTTTTTCAAAACTCCCCAAACTGAGCTGTTCTAGATACATACTGAACTGTTCCTTGCGTAGTTATTTACAGGTCATAATTTTTTTTATACTTTACAGTGCTTGATTTTTGAGAAATTAATGAAAACCTAACCCACTCTGAAGCATCTTACTACACCTGTCTGCACTGATGTAAATATACACTTTTTTTCTACTTTTAATTACTTTACTAGCTGTTACATTTTTCATTTTGTTATTGATAAATATTCATTGTAACGATATTCAACAAAACCATAAGTTTTTTTATAACATAAATTTTATTATGAAGGAAAAAAAACCATTGGCACATAAACGTGCCAGTGGGCAGACATGATGTCTATTTCAAAGATATGCATGCGCAGTTGGCCTTGTTCTATTTTTATTATTTGAACTGTCAAACACGCACCAGTAGGTATTTATTACGTTCAGTACGCAATTTAGAAATTATTACTGGTACTTTACGGAAAAATAGAGTTTCAAAAGAATCAAATATGTCTGAGTATAATTTGTTGCTAAAACAAGCCGAGGAACAATGGAACTCAAAACCGATGGAAATTTAGTACTTGTGTGGGGAATGATAATTCCATTGTAACTGTATTATCAAACTGCTGTAATCATATGCTTCCTTTGAAAAATGTAGAGATATTCTATAACTAAAAAAAGTAAAATTCATATTCAAATGCCGCTTATAACAAAAATATGGGAGGCGTCGATTTTGAATGATCAGGTCTGTCTAGCTATGGAATTTCAATAAGGACTAAACAGTAGTGGTGGTCTTTCTTCAGTTGTTCAATTGATCAACCTAATCTACAAGATTGGCTATTATGGAGAAGGTGTGAAAACAATAATATGCCGCTACTTGAAGTCAGACGGCAACTTATTGCTTTATATTTATGGGCACCCTTCAATGAAACCAGGGCCATCATCAAGCGCATTATCACCAATTGTCAATTAGTTACGTTTGAATGAACAAAATCACTTGATAGTCCAAAGTAGTGAAACATAGACAAAATGTAAAACATGTTCTAACCGCACCAGTTTTTAATGTAATACCTGCAAAGTAGCCCTGCACCCAAAAACATACTTTAGAAATTTCCATAGAACATACCTTTTTATTATATTTATCAATAACTGATGTAATTATTCAAAAAATATTTAGTTTTAAATATTTATGTAATGTTTCTCTTATGTTACTGTATGTGCCTGGTGGCACATTTATGTGCCACTATTTTTTTGGTACTTTTATTATAAATAAATTTTAAATTTTGCGTATACAATGTTACTTCACATATATAAACAGCAACTAACGTGTTTTTGTTCTAATTAAAACCGACAAAAATTACGGGCACTAATGGGTTAATGTGTATGGACGAAAATAAAAGAAATTACTATAATAGTATAAATATACAGGGCTGGTTTATTAAATGTTTTAGACAATAATTTTAAATGACTAAAATAATATTATTTTAGTCATTTAATTTTAAATTTCGGATATAAGGATGCATCAAAAAGTTATATTTAAATTAACGAAATTTGGCGTTATAGATAGGACTTCCGGTTATTACCTGATTCAGTTTTAAGGATCAAACTCAAACAGCAGATTCAACTTGTCGTTAACATTATGAAAAAATAAATCTCAGAGGCGTAAATTAAAGGGGCATACAGGCGTGAAATGCTACCCTAACTTTTTTATGCACATTTTTTGCGTGTGTTTCAATTCGGAGATGTAAAATCTAACAAATTATATACGTAATAAATGTATCCTTCTGTGATATTGATAGAAAGTCATCGTTATCGCGTAATATCGATTTTAAGAAATGTTAATATTAAAAAGGCTTTTTACAAGTTGCTGAAGTAAATAAGGTTTGAAATTTCCAGCATGACAATAATTATTTAAAAAAATACGGTTTCGAAATGCAGGATGTAAAAAATTAGAATTTTTAATCTGTTTTTAATGAACATTTAAATCTATTGAGAAATATGGTTCAGGGTTTTTGTGAAATGTATTTTACTCCAAAGATTCTACTCATCGATTATAACCGAATTAATTTACTCAAAAATATCTATACTAGTAAAATAACACAATTATCACAATTAGGTTCAAATTCTGCAACGCCGAATTGAAAAAAAACTTACAGTCTCCCTAATATTGGTTTTTGTGCAATGATCATAAAACTTTAAAAAACTAACGATTTATGTAGATTGTATTGTTAACACGTTTCGTAAAAAGCTTTAAAAACCCACCAACAGGGTGTTAAAAGTATCACGACAATAACTTTTTTCATGTTTTAACAAGTACAATCGTCTGCTTCAGATTGATCCTTAAAAACTGAATAACAGTGTCTCTATATAAAAAAATAAAACTCGTAAATATCATCCCCAAACATTTAATTTGAATACAATTACATAACACCATATTTGAAAGTAAATAAAAAAAAACAGCATTACCTAGTTTGACAGATTTGCAAATTGCAAATCAAAGTATCTATGTATACAGGGTGTTGCATAAGTACTTGTACAAACTTTAAAGGGTGATTCTTTGACTAATTTTAAGATACAAATTTCATATGTACATGGGTCCGCTACGGCTTGGTTTTCGAGATACAGGTAGTTCAAAAAGAATATTATATTTAGGATTATATGCTTGTTCAATAGCATCGCAATTTGGTGCAATTCGGGATACAGGTGTATTGATGACACCAGAGCTGTCAAAAGAACTAATAAAAAATACGAAAAATAACAAAATACAAATATCATTCAAAAGACAACAATGCACATAATAGTCGGTACCAAGCCAAATAGGTAGTAGGTAAATATAGATTTATTTTGTTTCGGGCTTGGGCTTGGCACCGACTTATTGTAATCAAAACTACCCACCAAACGGATACATTTAATTTTACGCAGATGCTCAAAATGTTAACTTTCTTTCATTAATAGAGACCTGTGAAGTGAGCTTACCTCTTACGCCCACGTATTAAGTACTAAGTTTCAGTTATCAGTTATAATTTTTTATTTTCCAAGAAAGCGAAACGAGATATTTAAAACGGCATTGCGCCGCCCTCATGTATACCTCCGGGGGCGGCATCGAAAATCGCTACACGTCACAAACTTGTAAATGCTTAGAACTACCCCTATATCAAATTTCTATTTTCTATCTTTTTTGTTTCATACCCAAAGCCCTATTTCTACCGAACTTATTATTTACCCGAAGAAACATTAAAAAGAAGTAAAATTTAAGTACCTAAACCGATAAAGTGGAACTTATACCTGATGAAGAGACAGACTATTATAATAGGTATACCTAATATAATATAGGTAGCACTGATAATTTTTTTATTATAGGTATTATAAGATCTACAACAATCTTGTTACATCTTTGCCACATTGTCTACGTGAAATATTTAGTCAAAAGTATGTTTCTATCTAAAAGCTTTTCATTTAACGATTGTTCGCCACTGATCATGGGACTGGTCTAGTCTTGAAACATGTATGACATGGATTAAATATTATTATATTAAATTTAATTCATAGAGATTAGGCTTTTATTTCAATACTGTACTTGTAATAAATCACCCTGTGTGTTTCTTTTACCGACGAATTGGCAACAGCACGACACACACCACATTCGCTTGTTTTTTTTTCTACCCTCCCTGCGTATCCCCTCCAGATTAATATAGAATTTCATCAATTTCTCTCTCTGACAATACAGCATTGCCGGTGCATATCTGTTGCAAATGATCTAAATAATTGTTATACGTTGCGTTTTGTTTTTGATATTAATAAACTACAAAACGGTTTCTGGCTGTGACAATACTGCTCTATGCTTTACACGCTAGTCTACGCCACGTAGTGGCAGGCATACTTAGAGATGTTCTGATTTTAATGCATTGGGCTGACTATCTATTGTGTAGATTAATCTTTGGTTTGGCTATTCGGTACTTTTACGATAACCCATGTAATATATAGCTTGCACTCGGTACACATTAAGTGTAATTGTCTATCAATTTTGATTTTTTTTATATAAACAAGGAGAACTGTTTTTTGTATAATTGCTATATGCGATACCTAAATTTAAGTGAATATTTTGTCTGTATTAGGATCATGAATTATCCTCATGGTATGTACGTATCGATAAATGTTTCATTGAAGATTAATATTGTTGTTTGTTTTTTTGTACCTGACTACGCTTAAGGTAATTTTAATTATTGATGTTTTTTACATTTGTATGGATTCTTTTTGTGTCGTAATCTAAACATAATTAATAAACGTAATTTTATTTTAGTATACTTAATTGTAAGTTTGTGTAATTTTTTTCATTGTAGTGCCTGAGGAAGCAGCAATATAGCTGCGAAACGTCGCATTTTTGAATATTTCTGGCGTTTTCTTTGTCCTTTACCCTATGAAATAATCTAACAATTCATATTATAATACTTTCCTATGGATAACTCTTGACGTTTTCGTGGAAAATGCACATATTCATAATACTAGGCGAGTTTTTAATTGAACCTGTTAATTTCATGTAGACCACCCTGTATTTGATGATGATGAAATTCATTATCTATTACTCAGTATAAGTTTTTCCTATAGATATGTAAGCACATATTGGTAGTAATAGGAAGAATTTTTCAAAAGATATAGCAATACATTGTGGCAGTGTGTAGTTTGTGTTGTCTTGAAATTAAGGATCTCAACGTCGCGTCGTGGCACACAGAAAGCGTTGATGTATGCGAACTGAAAGAGATTTCCACTAAATGCTACAGTAGTTCAATTGGTTATAACACCTGACCGTAAATCGGGAGCTGTTGGGTTCGAATCTCACCTGAGCCACGGATTTTTTTTTTTTTCAGTTCGTAAACAATATTAGTTTATTTTACTCCTCTATATTTATATTTACAATGTCAACCACTTGTATTGTATAGATTTTCTCATACCAAAAATGATAAAGCTGCCAATTTTGAAGTGTATAGCACAAGACGCACGATAATACTGATAAAAAATCGATTACAATAATAACTTTGATCACCCTGTATTTCCTAAACCATCAACATTTGGATAAGGCAAGTTTAGATCAATCATCATTATTTGACCCGCGTAGTAGGTATATCCAGTTAACGGTTGTCCCATTGTTAATGAAACACCCTGTAGAAGTAACTGATTTATGCGATGCATAAATGGGATCATGTGGAGATTCCAACATTTCAAAAATATTTTACTTTTCCCGTTCCAACATTTATCACTCATCCATTATTATTAAGTGTTCATTTTACTAAAATGTTTAAAATCTTGACACATTACAAAATGGTTATTGCCAGTGAATCACAGAACCATAGTATACATCCTACTTAAGATTTGGGTGGTCCCCTCTTATATTATGCCATATTTTACAATATACATACTCTGACATACATTTTTGTATGATACTGGCATGCTAACCAGATAAAAATGTTCCTATATTTAGTTGTTTTTAGGAATCGGTTCATCGACACATAGTGTAACAAATGAATTTCAGGAAATTAGAGAAATTCTTCTATTTCCTAATGTCACAGATATTTTATTATAAACGTGCTATTAGTAATGTAGTCATTTTATCAATTACCTCGTTTTGGTTTAATCTGCGGTGGCCAACGGTACTTCTTATCAAAATATACGGGTAAACATTTAAATGTTTAGACTTAAATTATTGCTTTACAAAATAATACGCACTATATCTACTTTAATAAGCATAGTATCAATAATAAAATAATTGCGATTATCTGCTAATCTATTTATTTAAAGACATAAATAAATATTATAAAAAAATATCTAATTAAAACCCAATGTCACAAAACTAGTTCCCACGATTGCTGGAGTAGAAGTAAAAAAATTCCATCTACCTCTCGTTACTTAAAAACCCACTTCCATTATGTCCAAGTCTAAATATATTTTCTCAATTTTTCTTTCTAAATTTAGTTGAACATCATAATAATATAATAAAATATTTACATGTCTCCGTTGAATATCAACAGCGGCTTGAATATTAAAGTTTTTCGAATAGATTAATAATAATAGTAATAATATTTATTTCACAATTATGTTATAAGAACATAAAAAGAAACACGTCAGACACACACAATAAGAAACAATATCAATTTACATGGAAAAATAGTCATCCAGTGAATATGTTTCTAATTCAAGCAGTAGTTTTCTGATTTCCGTCTTAAATATTTTTGCACTTGTAAGACATACACATGTAATGTGGGCTACCTTCAAAGAGTGTCAGGCGATGTTTCGGATAGTTAATGTTTACTGTTCTTGTGTTGTATTGATGTCTTCCTCTTGTGTCAAATATACACTTGTTTTTAAAAAAGAACAGTAAACAGTTGTAAATATAAAGCCCATAAACTGACATTATACCCTCTCTTTTAAACACTCCCCTACATGAGCTACCATGTAACAAATTTGTGATAATGCGCACGGCTCTTTTGCGCAACAAACATGGTTTGAACACTGCGATCTTAAACCATATCTCAGAATCGATTCGAAGTTTGCGAAATACATGATTTTAAGTGCCTTCTGAGTCATATATCTTCCAATCACCCTGATTGCATAACTAACCATTTTTAGCCTTTTTATCAATTTATTTGTATGCAAAGACCAATCTAAGTTCTGGCTCAGATGTATGCCTAAAAGCTTAGTATTCTCCTGAAGACCGCCACCCAATAAGAAAGAAAAATCTTCCGGAATTTTGATTCTCGAATTTTTGGTTCTAAAAAGTATAACATTTGTTTTATCTTCATTTAATAGTGACCTATTTTGTGACAGCCACGTCAAAACTTTCTCAAAGAGCACATTAGCTTCCCTAAATAATGTCGACAAGTCACCCAAACCTAGAACCAGATTGGTGTCATCAACAAAACTCACAAGGCTCATGTTCTTATTAAACAATACAGAAGTCAAATCATTCAAAAAAATGATAAACAAGAGAGGATGTATGTGTTCATATATTAAGATATTTCCTCACGTCAAACTTAAACCAACGGAATACTCCCTCCTGCCTTTTCTTACATGTAAATGAACACTAACTATAAACTCACCCGCAATTACCTTCTTAACCCATTAACGCCCAGCGTCCTATTTATACGACAATGTGTTTAAGATTTTTTTTCACCACTTCAACAATATGCTATTAACATATGGAACAGGACATCTAAACATAAACCCAGTAACATCGTGTACGTTCGATTTTAGTTCGAAATTTAGTACTCGTGTGCACCCTCATCTCTTTTTAGTGATTTTGTGTAAACCAAACCAAGTAAGTAAAATCTTATTATTGTTTTAGCCAGCCTTTATACCAACTTCATTTTGTAAACTATTAATTTTGTTTAGTTTTTGTTTGTTGAATTATTATCTCTAAATATTGGTGTCCTATAAATATGACGCTGGGCGTAGACGTGAATATTTGCAAATGCAAATTTTGATTTCAGATTTGGTAGTACAGCAGTAATTATGAGTAAGCAATCATTTAAAACATTGGAAGAAATAGATAGAGGCGGACAATCTTGCCTTACCTCCAGAGGTTGATGATCTGACTGATGATGAGGAGTTTTATGATGCAGATCTTGACGTGCCTGTTGTAAAAGACATTCCAGGGGGTACTGAAATTGACATAATAGATAATGACGATGACTTCAACGAGATCGAACAGGATGAAAATTATGACGATGACGAATGGGATGTACCTTTAGCGACTTTGCTTGATAGAGGTGTTGCGGAAACTTTTAAAGCAAGTGGCCCTTCCACGTCTAAAAGGGACGATTGGCTTTTAGAGAAACACAGTATTTCCGTGAGGGGTAAAAAATGGTAACCCGGATCATTGATATGGCTGTTGTAAATGCGTTTCTGTTGTACTGGGCCATCCACGGTAAAAAATCTATTTCTATAAAAGATTTTAGAAGATCAATTGCAGTAGAATATCTAAAAATCGCATACATGGCAAACGAATTATACAAGGTAGACCACTTAGTTTTCCTTCAACTTCTACACCAACAGTGTCTGACGGTGTTAGGTTGATGAACGAGGTCATTTTCTCGAAAAACGCGAAAAGCAACGTCGATGCCAATATCCAAATTGCTCACACTCGCTATTTTGCAGCAACTGCAATGTTACTTTATGTACCAAATGTTTTCCAAAATATCACCAAAAACCATAAACCCTAGTATTTTTGATGCAGTGCTTCTCTTTTTTTTTTTTTTTTTCAAGCAGCCCTTTTTCACACTTGTATAAGTTGATAATTACTTTTACTAGGTTACTTTTCAATAAATAAATAAAAAATCAAATGCAGTTTTGTTTGGCGCATATCCTCCCAGCGTCCTATTTATAGGACAGCCCTTTTTGAAAAAACTTTAGAGCTTTTTTGAATTTGGTCGATACAAATGTATTTTAAAGGTTCATAAGAATTATATATAAAATTTTTATAAAAATATTAAAAAAAAAATAACTTGGGCATTAATGGGTTAAGCACGTTTACGTTATCAGTGACCATTTCCAAGTCCTGGTCCGTAAACAATTTCTGTTTATAATATTTGAAACAAAATTTTCGGAATTCCACCCACTTTCTAGCTGGCGCACTGTCAAACGACAATTTTCTTCAGTCACAAGCTCTAGATTGTGTTATTTATTGTGCAATCTTCTACAGTCACAAGCTCTAGATTGTGTTATTCTGCCAGACCACGTATGATTGTTGACAGATGTGCAGCCAGAGTTGTTCCGATTAATCACATGCAAAATGTAGTCAATTACAAATATTCAATACTCGGAGTACAATATACAGGGTATCCGGAAAAAGGAGGTCAATCCGTTAACCACAGTTTAATTTTAATTAACTCAAATTACCATTACCGTGCATCAAATTAAGTACAGTTCTCGAAAAGGTAATAAAACTAAACACTACGAACACGAAATTATTTACTATTTTTAACTTAATTTGAAGCATCATAGTCAAATATTAATTGTTTAAACATATTATTTTAAAAACATGAAAAAGTAACTACTTAAATAAACATTAGAAAAACTACCAGTCTAAAGAAATTGTTCGATATGACCCCCATTTTTTCAATGAGGCTTCAACCTAAAGTCTTCCCCAGCTTGTAAGCTTCTCTCTATTAAATGATTTTCAGTCAAAATCGGAATCTTATAAACAGAATCTTTCATACAACCCCAGACTGAATAGTCCAAGGGTGTAAGATCTGGGGATCGGGGTGGCGATTTAACAATAGCATCTTGGCCTCGCCCAATCCAGCCTTGGGGCAAGTTTTCATGTAAGTATCATTCCTAGCAAAATGTGCTGGTGCACCATCAAGTTGAAACCAAATGTTTTATCTAATTAAGAGAGGCAAATCGTCAAGTAAATCGGGCAGTATGTTTTGAAGAAATACTAAAAATGAATCACCAGTCAAATTCCCTGGTAAAATTACAGGACCCAAAAAGAAATTATCCACGACACCAACCCACACGTTGACTTTAAAGTTTACTTGATGATGTGTCTCTACTACAGCATGAGGATTTTCTTCTACCCGGATATGTGTATTATGAATATTTGTAACCCCGTTTCTAGTAAAGGTAGCTTCGTCCGTAAACAAAATATTTTTGATGAAGTGTATATCTCTGTCATGCATTTCGCATATCCACCTACATAGTCTAGATCTCAGCTCAAGGTCTTAAGGCAGCAGATATTTTACTTCTTGAATGTGGTAGGGGTAAAGCTGCTGTATTTTTAAAATCTGGTGTACTTCAGATTTCCCAATGTTTTCAACCTTTCGAGCAAGAACTCTGGTACTAATATTTGGTGTCTCCTCGATGCTTGTTAAAATACTCTCCTCTTTTTCCACGGTGGACCGCAGTTCTCTCTACGGTCTTCCCTAAAACTTCCACTGTGCCTTAGTCGCCTAACCAAATTTGAAAAATACCTTCGTTTTGGATATATTTGATTAGCGAACTTTTCTGCGTTAGAGTTACATTTTCCTATTAAATAAACAAAAATACAATTTTACTGATTATAATCAGTCAAATGTCTTTAAATCTTACCCATGATTAAAATCATATCCGTCATTTCCGAAAAAACATATAAAATTGTTTCCTCTACGTTTCATTTTCGTTGTGTTTATTTATAAAATTACTGATAATTAAAAATATTAACTTTTAAACCTTAAACTACTGTCAAATTGTGACAACTGATCTGACAACAATAAAACATTGCTTAAGTAGGTATCTAAGGTAACACCGGAGTGGCTTGATATTTCAACATTATAAGATTAGCCAGAGCCGCCGCGGCGCGCCGAGGCA
This sequence comes from Apoderus coryli, assembly GCA_911728435.2. Taxonomy (NCBI): domain Eukaryota; kingdom Metazoa; phylum Arthropoda; class Insecta; order Coleoptera; family Attelabidae; genus Apoderus; species Apoderus coryli. The sequence continues at coordinate 5,645,696 of OU452206.1, read as the reverse complement.
TCAAACAAGAGCCAATACTTTTCCAAATATCTCAAAAACAAATGATTTTATCAAAATTTTATAAGAGTTAAAAATAATCAAAAATACATAGTAACCTATGAAAACTTAGCTTAAAAGTCATTGGCGTACGTAATAAAAAATTGGAGGGTCAATGGTTACTGAACATCCCGTATTTTGGCTATTAAGAAATTGTGTTTTGTGTTGTTCTTTGGAATGAAGTAACTCTTTATGCTGAAGCAACACACTAAATTTGAATCCAATATTGTAATAAATACTAGAATTATTTAAAAATATTGGTTTTAAATTTTCAAATTTGACGCCCTGTATATCGAACATGGAGGGCAAAATGAAAAATTAGATCTTAAAACTCATTATATTTTTGCTCAAGGAATCTGTGGTTAACGGATTGCCCTCCTTTTTCCGGACACTCTGTATAACTACAAAGTACGAGTACATTCTTAGGTATAAACTCTGTATTATATAGATATGAGGAGTGTCCCAAAAATACATGCCGTGTGTGAATTCCTCACGAGTTCTGATGCCAAAATAGCTTCGTCTGTATAGGCCTGTCGGAAATTGCTGCAGTAGAGCAACCAATTCGGAGGAAGTCCCACGTACTTCAAATGTACTTAGAGTATAGTCTTCAAGTACTTTTACCCGAGTGTTCGGCCATTTTTGAATTGCTTGTAGCACTCTTTTATTTGTGACTTGTCCATATAATCGTCTGCATCGTTTTAATAGTTTCCGCATAACTTTATTCAGGCTCAATACAGGTTTCCTTACTCGTACTCGTTTGAGAGATTAGATACCTAGGCACATTAAATTTTTAAAGACTCAGTATATTTGAGAAACATCATTAAGGCCATATATATATTTTTATTATTATTTAAAGAACTAAGATCAATATCCTCAATATTTCCTTTTTTTTAAGAATATGCTTAAATTATGTATTTAACCAATCAGGTTTACTGTCAAGTACCGTCACTAATCTAATATTCACTATTTCATCCGATTTATATTATCAAGGTGGCATCTTTTGAAGTACATTGTATTCAAATCCAATAATGAGCTCTGTATATATGCAAATATTTTCTTATGTTATGCGCTGTTGCACCAGTCTGGCTTCGCCAGCCGCTGATCTCTGTGCGATTTTCTAAAAATAGACCCAGTCAGACACTATAATATAGATACAAAGATACATAATAGCGTGTATTGTACAGGGATATCCATGCAATCCGTTCATTAAAAGTTTAAGATATTTGAAGTGACATAAAAAATTTACTCAAATTTATTAAACCTGATACAAATTAAACCTCGGGTTTTCTGTTATTATATTAAAGGTTATAATAGGTTTAATAAATGACGTAAATATGATTTTTTTTAATTTGACAGCGTACCTATATTTTACCTTAACTTCAAATATCTTAAAAATGAATTCAGCTAGAGCCATAGTAGTTAATCATATTATTATTTGTCTTTTTTTATGTAGAATCTAAATTCGTAACAAAAAATATTCGATTTAAAGTAAGCTACTTAGTGGCTACTTCCGGTATAACAGGAACTTGCACAATATCAAATTTACCGTATTGAAATAGAACTGTTTTGACATGTTTCTAAACAAGCGACTTGCCCGTAAAGTTTACTTTCCCGCAAAAGGAAAGTATTGAGAACGCGCTAAAAAAAATTGAGAAATAGACGGATATAACTATTTTGAAGTTCCCTGAGACCATTAAGACCATTTCCAGATGGAAGTCTGTCTGTCTGTGTGTATGTATGCGTGTGTCTGTATGTATTCATCCACAATAGCGCCTAAACGCTTTAACGAATTGAGCAAAATTTTGGTATATGAGTTTGGGGCAGTCCTAGGATGAAGCCATTTTGGTTGAAATCGCTTAAGCCCTATGATAGGGGTGAACACAACCACTAAATTTTCTTATATCAGTAGGGATCGAGTGATATATCATTTCAAAGCATTTTTTATCTGTTTTACAGCGATAGGTCACTTTTGATATTTGCCCCAATAGTTCTTGAGAAAATAGCGTTTAAAATGTCACCAGTGAGTTAGTTGGAACGTATATATATAACAAATAAAATACAATATTTATTAACAGCTCTCTGTTGGGTCATTGGTAGGCCGCTTGCTTCGCATGCGGAAGGTTATGGGTTCAAGTCTTAGCTCTGGCAATACTTTCTTTTTCTAATTTTTGAATAAAGTAGTTAGTTTGTTACGTTAGTTTGAAATAATGAAAATGATACAATTATAATAATAATCATTAAAATTCTGTTTCGTTACGCAGGTCATATATTTTTGATTATATTATATTAATTGTCGCGAAAGTTTTGTGGCACAACTGATTTTTTTATGAACGAGCTTCGGGGATATCCCTGTATGTTCTTTCTTGTCTTTTTATTTTTCGATTTTTCTTTATTTATTTACCTCCGCAGTGCAGTGTATCGGCACGTGCTGGTAGTATTTTATGTAAAACCGCCTATTTATAAATATCGAAAATTGAAGAAGTGTTGAAAAAGATGCATTAGAAATAATATTATCAGGAGAGTTGCACAAACCTTAAACATATTTTTCTTGCAATATACACTCTATGCATTGCATTTATTAGATCTTACAAATCTCATCAGTAAATGATGGGCTTAAGTTTGACATTGCTGAAATAGTTGGACATGTCGCGATGTGACCATTCTAGGCACGATAGATGCCGAAAATTAATACAATTCATATTATTTAATATATTTAATGCCCCAAAAATACATTAATGGCAGTTACTATTACATTTTTTATCTTATTTAGTACACATTTGCATTTGGTGCCACCACATTGTTTAAGACAGTTGCACCGTATAAAACACTGAATAATTAGATTATTCTTAAACTGCATTTTATTTAAACGGGTACAAATGATGATGGTGATGTATTCCTTTGAAACGGCTGTAAAGCGGACAACTGTCATTTCTAGGGTAGACAAATTTGTCCAATTATTTTGGCTACGGACCGAATTCAATCTGTCTCCAACATCCACTCGTATTTTTAGACAATTTCCCCACGATTATCCCAATAAGGAAATTAGAACAACTATGAAATAATCAAATAAGTTTTAATCATTGCAAAAGTAGCAAACTGTGAAATTTGTTATAGGCTTCACAACTGACCTTAATTAAGCAAGTGTTACCCTCTTGGCGACTACTAGAGCCAATATAAAATATAAAAATATTTGATATCATAAATTTTATTTAGTCACACTGAAAAACATACTTCAACTATTTGTAAAACAGCGTAGAAAGCACAACGATAAATAAAAAATGAAAACTAAGTAATACAATAAACATTTATTAAGTACATCATAAAATAAAAATGATTTCGTTTGTTAATTTAACTCGTTTGTTACCAAACAGAAAGTCAATAATTTAATTTGTCCATGTGTCAAGGAAGATTAAGAAGTCTGTTAAGTACTGAAGATATTGACAAAGAATTCCATAAACAACTTTCGCTGTAAAAAATAAGCTAGCGACGTTAAATTATTATTCCAAACTGAGTTATTAGGAATTTCATACAATAATTTAAAGCTTCTGAATTTACCTATGTAAATAATAATAATAATTAATAAAAATTTATATTAATAATCATGTATTTCCGTTTTGTTATGAGAAGAGAGAAATGCGAAATGTTATGAATAACCATAGTTATTTATGCGACATGATTTATGACAAGATAAAAAAAAGATGCCGATTCAGCGAGGGACTTGCAGGCGATTACAAATTTTTGTTGTAAAAGATGACTTAGTGTGTTAAATAAAATATGTTTTGTAGCTGTATTCATCTCGAAGTAGAAGCTAGGACATACCTTTGGTTTTATTTACATGATTTACAGTTTCAAAGGTTTATTGGGTGGGAGAACAGGCGAGAACATTATAAAGGTTTATCCATGTTGTGGTTCCGAAAGTACACGGTAAAAAACACACTTCTGATTGAGATTTGGATCCATTTTCATTCGATACATTGTTTGGATCTTGTTATTATTTATGGAATACAACATCATTGAAATGTACTCCAAGGGATCCTTGCAGGACTGGATTTTTCTGAGGTCATTTTAAATTTATCTGCACATAGCTCGGCGGATGTGCCTTTTCAGAGCATCAAGTCAACAGTTAGACGATTATTGACATCTCTTGCGTAATTTCACAAAAAAAGCCCAGCAATGACAAATCGGACAATCTTACTGGTTCACATAACCTCCATATCCATATAAGTATTCAATTTCAGCCAAACCAAAAAGATAATGATGTGGCTGTAGAGATACGAATTAACGGTTTGTGTTAGAGCCTCGTCATTTTCAAAAAATTACGGACCTATCACAACACCGGACAATATGGCACACTATAAAGCAACTTTTTGAGGATGCAACGGTTTTTCAACAGTTACTTGTGGATTTTCACTGGCGTAGCAAAAAAAATGTTATTTTATTTCTAGCACCAAAAACGTCAAGAAATCATATAAACTAAAGTACCTATCCAACGATTTGGAAAGGTATTATCAAGATACTGCCTTACAACTAACGCATTATGCCCCGTGTTGTTGCAGTAATATGTTATTTAAGTTGGCCAACGGAACTTTATCCAGAATTTGAGGCAAAATATTATGAAGAATTTGTAAATACCGTTTGGCCGTTAGGGTACCGTCATAAATGTAATATTTAATTGTGGTCCCAAAGATGAAGCAAGAGACCCCAAATCCAAATCGACGTTGTTGTTGCCGTTCAAAAATAACATGGTTGTTTTCTTGTGACCAGTGACGCGTATTGTGCCGATTGAAAATTCCTGCACTGCTTATGAAAGTTTCGTCTGACCATATAATCTTGCTACAGTAGTTTCTATCTATCCGAATTTGGTTTAAATACCAATTGCAAAAATTAACCCTGCGTTCCGCATCGCCAGGGTAAAGTCGTTGAACAACTTTTGCTTTCTAAGGGGTAAATTTATATTTTTTTAAAATTCGAAGCGCGTGAGTTTTAGCTATTCTCTTCAATTTTTCTGCAAGATATTTGCGGTATTGCTGGTGCACTTTCTCGAACAAGCATTTCTTGATTTTTTTTGTTTAATACCTTTCCAAATCGTTGGATAGGTATTATTATCATAAGGTGGCCTCCTAGGTCGCAGGTTTCAACCAAGTTGTAATAGGTCCAATCTTAAGTCCATAATTGCCAAATGTCTCTTCTCTTGATAAAAATTGTAAACAGTATCGAGATAAACAATTTTCTCAACTAATTATGAATTTCCCAAAAAAAGTACCGCAATTTTCTATTGGTTTTACTAAAAACTTTCAGTTCAGCTTATGTAGCAAAGGACACATTTTTGAATCTGTACAAAATACGATTAATTCAGAGGAATTCATTTTTGGCTAAAATAAGCCTCAATCATTAAATCATGCACCAAAAAATTAACGCGCACCCTTAGAGAAGTTTTTCGGTAAGCTTTCCAAGATCTTGAAGTTGTTGATATATAACAAGTTGTTTATATAAATATAAGAACAATAAATAAGGCTAAGTGATTTATATTCCAGCTATGTTGACATTGTGAAGCAATTATTATTAGAATAATAATTCGATTACATATTTTTGAATTATTCCATTTAGCAATAGAGTTGATACCGAAATAGTTGACCTATATTTTTAATTTTCTATTAGTATCTCTGCTAACCGTGTACACATGTCGCGACCCTATTCAAGTTCAACGTCGCAACCAAAATAATTTTCTGGTTTAATTTGACCCACATTTTTAGTTTATTAGCAAAGGTTGAATTGGCATAAAAGTCTCATTCCACATTTAAGCACTGATACATAAATACCATTTAAAAAAACGAGTGATTTACGACATGGCGAACTTTATAGATAAAACCATATACATATAATACACGAAAGGATGGCACTTAAAACAAATGAGCTAATTAAAAGTACTTTTACGGAGAGGCATTTTGATATACTTGTATCATAAGACTTTATATGGAATAAGACTAGTCCAAAAGTGTATGTTAAACAATGTTATAATATGACTTCATTTAGATTGCAATAAAAAAAACGTTAAGTTGTAATTTTAAAACGTTGTTAGTCATGACATGTTAAAAGTTTTAATTACGCGAACCTTTTTAGAGGACACGACTTCATAAAATTTATAATATTTATTTTGTATTAGTTTTTTATGAAATCAGCTGCTTCTAATAATAGGTATTAGCTTGATTCATTTGTCATACTGTGTTTAATTTTTTTTTCCTTGGAATAGATTTTGAGAGAACCTATATACACTAATAAAAAATATTACATCCTAATTAACACATTGCGCAAAGGTACTAATCATGTTTTGTAGATTATTTCCTTTTAATATTTCAAAAGTTAATGTGCATAACATAACAAAAAAAAATCGGTTGTGTCACCCCAACACTTTCCCGAACGTTGAACTATGGATATCGCCGCAATAATTTATAGTGGAGTTCATTGCCGATACTGTCCATAATTTAAAATATGATATCACCGGGGTAACGAAATGTGTCATCAAAGGTTCTACTGACTCCGGTGGAGTGTTAGCAATTTTTAAAGCAAATGCAGAATGAAATTGTCAGATATTTGATTATTGAAAGGTTTTTTAAACTTCAAATTTCACTTGGAGAATTTTCTGACTTGTAATATTTTTTCAACATTAAATCGATGTTTTTCCCGTCACAGAAAAAATAATGTATTATACGCGGGAAAAATGTTAGATTTTAGCTCTCGGTTTTTTGTTTTGTTGACAACACAACCTCTAGCTAAAATCTAGTACTTTTTTCCCTTGTATTATAAATAAATAATTATTTATATGATTATAATAATTATAAAAATAATAATAACATTCTAAACTAACCCAAATTCCTAATTTTTTGTCAGTTTACTTTTCTTGGGGTGTTCGGTACTTATAAAAAATTTCTTTACAAAACTTTTCTAGATAAAGACAACATCCATCTTTATTTTCGTCAAATAAAATGACAACGACGTTTCGTTACTAATTAGTAACTTCTTAATGTTGAACACATTTTTCTGAAATTATATAAACATATAAATTATTTAAGATAATATATATATTTTTTTAGTTTTTCTTTGTATATTACCTAACACAAATTTCAACAAGTCAATATCAAAAATAACAAACAATTTTTTTTATAATAATTACAAATACATAAATTTAAAACATTCAAATGTAATACAACTCATTTTTATTTAATGATGGATAAATTGTCTGGTATGTTGTGTTGTGTTTTAGTTTTTTTTTGTGTATTACCTAACACAAATTTCAACAAGGCAATATCAAAAATAACAAACAATTTTTTTTATAATAATTACAAATCCAAAATTTAAAACATTCAAATGTAATAAAACTCATTTTTATTTAATGATGGATAAATTGTCTGGTATGTTGTGTTGAAAGTAGTACATAGTAGCAAGAATTCGATATGAAAGCATTTTGATTTTTTTCGGTTTTCTTTTTTTGCTTTTTTTATACATATACAGGTGTGAGTAGTATTTTGATTTTTTTATTTTATAATATTGTGGTAGATACTGCTTAGATTTTGATTGTCATTGTCATTAACGCTGTTTTTATTTTATTTTTTTGATGTATATCATTTCTAAAAATTCTCTTTTTTTTCTGTGTTGTTCCATGTCTATAATCTTGGTATTACAAAAATTGAAAGTGTGGCTTGTGCCTTGAATATGTTTTTTAAGCGCTGTTTTGTTATTAGAGTTTTTGTGTCCCTTTAATCTTTTTTCTAAATTTTGCATGGTTTGTCCAATATCACCACCGCAATTGTCACATGGAATTTGGTAGACTACATGTGATTTTTTGTAAATGTAGTATTTGGGTTTTCAAATTTCTAAAAACGTTCAAACTGTTTGTGTTTTTGAGGGAGGTTTGCAAATTATAGGGTTTTAATTTTTTTTGGAAAGACTCTGAGCAACCAGGTATATAAGGAATGGATACGTATTTCATATTTTTGTTGGTAACTTTGTTTTGTTGATCGTCATTGTAAAGTTTGTGAATGCGTTTCTTAAAAATTTTGCTTACAAAATTTTCGGGGTAGTTGTTTTTGTTAGTGTATTTTTCGCTTTATTAATACATTCCTCTCTATATTCTGGATCGGTCAATTTGATTACGAGCGAAACCAATAACTACACTTTTTTTTCTGAGATATAGGATGGTTTGAATTAAAGTTAGTATCTCTACCAGACCATGTAGATTTTTATATACCATTTGGTTTTTAGTTCAGAATTGTTGTTTATTAATGTAAGATCTCAAAAATTTATTGTTTTTTGAATCTCTATTTCAGTAGTGATTTGCAACTTTGAATGGTATGAATTTAAAGTGTTGTGTATTGATGTTATTTGTGTGTTTGGTATAATAGTGATGCAATCATCTATATATCTGTAACAGAATAGGGGTTACGAAAGGTAAAGATGGAATGATGGTAGTTTCTAAATCCTCAAGCACCAACTGAGCAATTGCACTTGAAATTGATGAACTCATAGCAACTCCTTCAATTTGTTGGTAGTAATTATCTTCATACTGAAAATATGTGCATTTTAAAGTCAGTTCAACTGCTTCAAGGAAATCCTCCAATGGGACATTCGTGTGTCTCCCAACTTCAGACAAACGTTTCTAACAATCTCTTTAGCAAGTTGAATTGGAATGTTGGTATACAAAGAAACGAGATCAAAGGATACCATTTGGTAATTCGACGGAATGGAAGTATGTTTAACTTTCTCTTTAAACTGCCAAGAATCTTTTATGTAATGTTAATTTTCATTTTTTATAACATTTTCCAAAATTCGTTTTAAATAGTCAGCTAATAGTTTTGTTGGAGACACAATAGATCTTAGAGATATATTATTCGTGTGCAGTTTTGGGCGTCCATAAATTTTTGGCGGAATGGCATTATATATTTTAAGATTTTTTTCTGTTTTTGGAGAAATGTATAAATTATCTTCCCAGCTGAATATAGCTACTCCTTCTCCGTGTTGAAACTTAAAATCCTTTACAATATTTATAATGAAGGTATATGATCCCATATGGTTTGATATAAAAACCAACACCTCTTGTACTCAAAGCGCAAATCATCGATGGATGTTAATAAAAAGAAGTAGATACCTTAAGGACGAGTTGAAATGAATAATCGATTCTGTTATCCAAAGAAAGGGGTATTTTGGATACCCGGAGAATAGTAAAACAATTTTGTTTTTACCAATAATTTAGAACCTAGGGCACCTCGAAACTAACATCTTAAAAAGCAGCTCAGGTTGATCATGGTAACTTACATAATAGACAGATTACACCTTTTTACCACTATTCCATCATCATACACATTCATATCTAGATTGATAAAAAAAAATTTCTACATAGCATTGGACAGTTAAGTCTTTATAGTTATAACATTTGAGGAAAAATTAAAATGAAACAGTTTTATTAGATATACAAGGTGAATCACGAATATCAGGGCCGTTTATAGGAAAACTTCTTCGATTTTTTTCAACGTGCAAATATGTAAATCAATTATTGTGGTTACAGTGTTGAAATAGTGTCTATTATACAGGTGAAACAAAAAAGTGTGGCATATTAAGGTTATGTTTTTTTGTTTTTTTAATAGGACACCCTATATTTCGCAGGTATATTTCGAGAGCAATTTTGAAGCTTTAAAAAAAAATATTCTTTTTTATAAATGTAATATTTCTGACGTTGGCATTCGAATCATATTATTAAAATGCTTAAAATCCCAATATTAACTCCAAACATTTAAATATTTAATTATTTTTATTTTTCAACATTATCATCGCTTCACGTGGAATGTCTATTGTTTGCTTTTTATTATTACAAAACGCAATTTTTCTGCTATTAGTTTACGCGAATGGCGCATTTTATTATCAGCTATACACATATACAAGTATGCAAGTTTAATTGCTAAATAGATAAAAAAATACATAATTAGACAAAACTCAAAGGTTAGATTGTTTAAATTAAAAACTACCTATATGTAGTATTTTGCTAAAAACTGCAATGTGTATAATAATTATAACTTATTATTTCCCTAACGCTGCCTAAAATTATTGGTACTAACGCCCATTAATAAATCTATTCAAATGTTAATAGAGACAGAGAATATTACATTTTAGCAGTGTGAATTGTTGTTATAGGCACTGAATTTCAATAAGAATAAATATTTGAATATTTATTGAGCAAAATAATAAACGCATTTTTACAACTTTAACACTGAATGCATTGAATCCCTAAATGTTTCCATGCAAAGACGTAATTCTGTTTAGTGTACCTACTTTATGATGAAGCTTAAATCGATCGTTTTAGCTGCTCTGTAATAAAATAGACCGAGCATGTAGATGATAATAGTCGTCCTAAATGACACCAGAAAGGTTAAGTTTAATAGGACATCCTCAATAAATAATATGGGTTGAACATATCCTCAAGAAATTTCGGAGAGTTTGACCTTTAAAGTTCACTTTCAATTTGATAAGAAATTGCACACGTTTATGGCATATCCAGATCTTATCTGCTTAATTGCTTACCAATTTTAAGTTAAATTAGAAACATTAAATACTTCCAAAAGCTACAAGAAACATTACGTAATAGGAAATATCAATTCGAACAATGAGTGGTAGGTTGTAAGGATTTAAAAATAGAAAAAGTATATTCAGGATGCCACGTTTCGCTGCTTTTTCAGCAACTAAAAAATGCATGGTTAATGGCTGGTAAAAAAAATGTTAGATTAAATTTATTAAAGAAGTTGGAGTAATATTTTTGCAGTCTAATTTGTGTGGATATTTGATTTTTTTTGTATTGAGTTTTGTCTTTACGTTCCGAGTCCATATTCGTATTTTTAAAATAAGTTTCATTTTTTTGTGATATATAAAATGTGTAATTTAACACGTAATTTGGTGATCGGTCAGTAGTTGACAGCCAAACTCTCGTAAATACTGTGGTATATACCCCATATATTAGAAATTTCTAATATAGGCGTCCAGCAAAAGGGAGTATCGGCGCTTCTATATGTTGGTAGTTGTTCTTTATGGGGTGAGTGACCTCCTAAGCAGTCGATATAGTGAATTGTTGTTCGCTCGACGTACTACCAACAGAAACTAGATGTCGCTAAACACATTCTTTTACAATTATGATTGTGTTAGGCACGGAAAAAAATGTAAAAAAAGAAACACCCTTGAAATGTTTTATATAAATTTGAACGATATCAGATACAGAGAAATTAAGATACATTTATTTAAATATAAATGATAAACATAAAAGTATGTAACAAAGTAAGTATAAGTTAAGTACAAAAATAATAATAATAAACAAAACTACTATTTATTATCATATTATATTTTGCAGTATGTTTTGTTCATGCGTATCTAATATTTAATAGTTGTTCATATACACCTATTGTTTTTTGCTGTGATTACTCATTTGAATAGCTTGATAAGAGTTAATGTTTCATATGAAATTTCTTTTATGAATTTGGATTTCATTATACGACTACACACTTTAGTCGATCACATATTATGTATTATACCAACAAATTTTATAATTATAAACTCGTAACTTCTTTAATAGGTACCAGGTAAATAATTTAATAGGATTTTATATTTTAAAAAGGTATTAGCAATGTATTTCTTAGTACTTCAAAAAGCAGCAATAAAGCTGCGAAGTTCAGGTGACAGTCGAGTCGTAGGTCACTAGAGACATATTATAGAGATGCAACTCATAATTATTATATTTAAACGATTCCTGATCGACCTAGTAAAACTGTTAATGCCCTAATAATTATTATGAAATCATCTCTCTAGATAATAACGTTTTATGTAAACTCGCAAGGTTTTTGTTTGGATCACAGCCAACATTTTATTTTTAGTATCTGCAAAACGCAAAACAATATGATGTCCACATAGTTCTCAATAATAGGCTGGTATTTATGTGTATATGTTTTTTATTGTGCACATACATGATTCACATATTGGGTACGAATAATAAGATAAAGATATCAAAATAACAATATTATGAACTGGACACATGTTTGGTTTATTGGTAATATACAAATAAACAAATTTTAGGATAAGTAATTATTTATCTAGTTTAACACTAAGAAGTAGTCTAATTAATTAATAAAATAAATAAATAAGAATAAAAATAAAATAAATATTCAATAACGAATCCAAAATAAATGGATTAATTGATTATAGGTATACACTGTGTCCAAGATATAAGAATGCGATAGCATTGGAATCTTGGAAACGGTAGGAGTTACAATTTCGGTTAGATTCGAGAAAAGTTGAACAATTGAAACATCTTTTAAATGATGTTTTCAAAAGTAAACTACCTTTAGCTGTTTTCGAGAAGTTTTGAAAAAACGATTTTTTGCGATTTTAGATTTTATTTATTTATAACATTATTTTTACAGATATAAAACAATGAAATGGTTTTTCTCATTGTTACTTTTGGGGATAATAAGAGGATAATAAGAGCGTTTACAAATTTTCACTACGACGTTTCTTTTTTTAAAAAACCATAATCAACTTAATTTTTGTAAATACGGTCCTGGATTTTTTATTGTTAAGCCATTTTCAATTCTATTCAAATAGGTGGTATATCACACGTAATGGTTTAAACAAGTTTTCACTGTTTTTAGCTGTTATTTAAAATTATTTAAAAAAAATCGTCATAGTTTGGCACTTAGGTACTTTGCGTAAAACATTCATCTGAGAAAATCGTTTTTAGTAACTTCAAAAAGCACAAAAATCTGTAAATATAATGTCAGAAATAAATAAGAACAAAAATCGCAAAAATTGTTTTTTCAAAAATTCTCGAAAACGGCTAAAGTTAGTTTAATTTTGAAAATGCTATCCCATTATTATCTAGGACACAGTGTATATTGGCAATGATTAATTGATTTTTAAAGGTAAATTAAGTAAAAAAAAATTATTCTAATAGTTCTCAAGTTTCCACATACATTTTGAATAGAATACCTATAAATATCAACTCCAGTATGTAGCAAGAAGAAAAATTGTCCGATGTCACAAAAGCTATAACACAGCAACGTGGAACGCTGCTATGCATTCTTTATAAACATTCCATGAAACCAGTACACTTAAATGCATTGCCAATGTGAAAAAAGAAATAATCGAGCATTTGTGGTTATTTATGGGTAAAACGGAGCATATCTAAGACTACTTGAGCGTGGCAGAACTGTCCGGTAATGTCGCATAATAGCACCCATTGGCTGTTATATATGTGGTCAAATATTACTTCTAATATGACTTTTACTAAATTAATCATTTTAAAAAATCGATTTTCAGTAAATTTGAACAATTAAATTAGGTATCGTTGTTCTATGCAAAAAAATATAAAGTTATCAGTTCTGAACTCTCCAATTTTAAAAACGTGTTTATTATATTGTTAAATATGAAAATTTAATATAATTTTCACTCTATTGTACAAAAATACAACTTTTTTAAATCTTAAACTATATTGAATATGATTGTAAAAAAACATTGAGTTAAAATTAAAAGGAAATACGTTTGTTAACTTTTTTGATAGGTATACTAAAAAAAACTGAAACTAGTCGTTTAACAAACAAAATACATAAAAAAAAAAGAAAAATAAAATAATGGGTTAATTCTGTATTTTGCAAAATTTGTATTAGGAAATTTAACCAATATTTGTGGTATTGAACTTTGCGGTGCGCCAACTAGTTTTTCGTATGAAAAAACGGCACAGTATTTACAAAAGAGGCCTTTATTTTCTTCCGAAAAACCTATCCATTCTTCAAATTTTTTTATAAATGGGCGTCTTCGTTTCTCGCGTCCTCGTTTACTATGAATTGAAAAGGGGATTTCATATTGTGATTGAGAAACCCGATGATTTTTGAATAAATTAGATTTGGTGATGTCAGGGATGGTATCAATTTAGATTAAAAACGCACCGATATCGTATTTTAATTGTTCGCCAAGTTATGTGTCCATGAAATCAGTATTTTGTATTGTGTTAAACTAGAGGCAACTGCAAAACATCATTTGGTTGAACAACTGTATTATAATTTTCTACTCTTTCCTCTGTTCTTGCTTTTTTAAATTTTAAATAATTTAAAATATTATTTGCGACTCTCTTACTCGACATATTGAATTATTATTTATTATTACCGCATATGCACAGCAGTTTAAGACGTTTGATCTAAACTTAAGTTAATTTTTGTTATTCTAACAATGAAACCAAGTCATAAATGAATAAAAACAAAACGCCGAATATCAACGAAGAACGAAGCCGACAAGGACAAAGACGCCGCTCTTAGAAATCTGCACTTTAGACAAAGAGCCAAGAGAAATTAGACCTGTTAAATATTATATTATGGATGAATTCACTGTCATTTTTTAAATGTTGAATATTTTGTAAAACCACGGATCGATCGTTAAAACCGCCACTGATCAGGACGCTTTCTGTTACTTGACTTCGTTAAACTTGTTAAGGGTTTTATTCAAGTTTTTTTTTGTGTGGCAAACATTCTGGTTTCACAAGATCTCTCTTTTGTCAATCCACGATCTATTTGGGATGCTCGATCAGAATTGTACAGCCAAGTTTTCATTGGTGTTGATATAGAGAATTTGATTATTAACTAAAAACAGTTTTGGTTGGTTATTTTTGTACTACTGTTGAATTGTCTTTCACTATTATAGATCGTCAAATATGATTATTATAATAATAATAAAAGATGCTTTTTAACCGTTTAGTGTAAAAAGTTTTACATCAATCCAATTAACATTGCGATATTATATGTACTTGTTATTGTTAATTACCAAATATTTGGTGTGGCTAAACTTATAAACATCTTAAATTTCTATATAGCAATGCAATGAGTGCAAGAATGCCTGCCCAATGAAGAGTCTGCAAGAACCGCCGCAGTTGCAGCGACCTATTGAAGGTTGCGATAATGACCTTCGCAAAACTTAATGGTTCAAAGCCATTTCGGTTTCATTGAACAGAGAATAAAAACAAAGAATTCTCACCTCATTTTATTGTTTTGCGAGCACATAGTAAAGAAAGGATAAATAAAAAGAAAATGGGTTATTTTAGAAGCATGCATTACATTACGTGAGAAACGCTCATAAATGTATGTTGTTTGGATTCCACGTAAGATGAATTGAATGTTTCAGTGCATTAACGCTTATTAAGTCATACCTACATAAGATAATTTAAGAATTAATTAAAAAGCACATACGAGTAGCTACACAATTCGAGAAAATCAGCATGAATAATTGTAACAAAGTAACCAGTAATTTTCAATTCCAAACATTTAAATATTTACTTAGTATGGAGTAGGACATGTTTCAAACATTAAAACGTTTATCATAAGTCATAAGTACAAGAGGTTCTGTAACTTAAAAAAATGAAACCCATATAAAATCACTTGGTTGACTGACATTTTACACTAGTTTGCAATAAAAACATGAAATTAAGCACATGTATGGATAAGGTAAATGAAAAAAGAAAACTATTTTTGAACCATTTTAAGTTGGTGTTAGACGATTTCCCTTTTATCAGGTATTATGAGAAGGTACTGTTTGAAAGCTCTCTACTTAAGGATTTACAAAATATATAAAATGAATATATAAATGACAAACTGTTTTAAATAACAACAATATTAATGAATTTTATTCTGGTTACCATTTTTATTTTTTAATGTCTATCACATACCAATTCGTCAAATTAAATTTTAACTGACTATATTTTATAGAACTCTAAAAAACTACTCAGTTGTTTACGTTATTATTGTTTTTTCTGTTTTGTTATCTGTAATATTGTAAAATATTATTCTCGAATTACAATAGAATTAGGTATGTACTTTTTACATTTCTTTGTTGCCCGGCGATATAGGATATAGGTATCGATTTTTCGGCACACTATGATAAAGAAATAAGTGCGTTTAACATTATTATTGTGTGTGATTAAAATAAAATAATATTGTATTCAGTACACCATCTTTCCGCGTACTTTAAAGATGCGTTATAGACTCGGGAAGATATTTTTGTTATTTTACCACAAAGAGTGTCTTAAATTCGCGAAATACATTATGTGGATATAAATAATTACATTTGTTTTTAGTTTTCGAAATTTAATTTTCAATCATCGTCGCGGCCGTCGTCGGGTAATAGTGATGTGTCTACTAAAAAAGATTGATATTACGGTTTCTAATATTGTCGGGCTACTCAGTTTTTAAACACAGTGAATATTGAAAAATTTAGTGCTTGAAATTTTGTAAAGCTTGTTTATTGGTGATGATGGTATGGTATCCAGAAGGTTAAGCAAAGGAAGGACCATTAGGTGTAAGTGATTTTAATTTTTTTAGATATTCCGATCAAATTGTTCAATAGTTCTAAATATTTTTCACAAAATTTCATAAAAACAACTTTATGAATGTTCCTTTGGAGTATATGGAAAACTCGTCTTGGTTCTTGTTCTTGGCAGATATTTGCCAAATAGAATTAATCATTTTTTTTTTGGATTTTTTTTCCATGTGATTAATAATTAGACTATTTTGAACAAAATTAGGTACGGATGGAGACACAATTATCAAAATGTATACTATTTTTAAAACTTCAATATAAAAGAGCACTGTATATATCGTATTCATACTTGTAACAATTCAGATTAATACATCATTAGTTAGAGATATATACCTATATACAGGGTGTTCATATATTCGACCGCCAACGCTCTACCACAGAAAGCTTTCACTAATCCAGGCACTTTGATATAGAGACATATACCCTTAAAGGGCTTACTTGTCTAGTTACATGGTTTCAAAGGTTCAAATTTAAAATCGAAAATTTGCCATAATTCAAAAACGCCTTTAAATATTTTTTTTTAATATCTTGACTGATATGTTCGTTAAAAAAGTCATATTTTGACATAAAGAATCTTTTTTAAAAAATTAAGCAGTGGCATGTTATAGGGGTTAGTGATACTTATTATCCCCTAGTTTTTACGCCACTGGAATAAATATACCTTTTTAATTTTTTTTACATTCCCTGCTTATTTTTGCTTAAAAAAGTAAAAACTTTTATGGGTCTAAAGCGAACGGTTTTGCAGGAATTCTACACTACATTCTGCAAGTGCCTGAGATACTGTGTAATATTACCTACATGAATTTCGAAAATTTGCCATAATTCAAAAACGCCTTTAAATATTTTTTTAACTTTCGTGACCGATATGTTCTTTAAAAAATTCATATTTTGACATAAACAATTTTTTTAAAAAATAACCAGTGGCATGCTGTAGGGGTTACAATTTTTATCGCCGTATTTTTTACGCCACTGGCATAAATATTTTTTTAAATTCCCTGTTCATTTTTGCTTAAAAAAGTAACAACTTTTTATACGTCTAAAGTTACAGTTTTTCAGGAATTTTCCTCTAAACAAATGTCTCTAAGTAAAGGGTGCGTATTAAGATGCTGCTGATCCATTTTATAACCCTTTATGGACCCAATAATTTGATTACTTTAGAAACAATTTCTACATTTATTTGCTTGAGGTACCAATAGACGAATAATAATATGTTGGGAAATTGTATGACTGAGTATTTGTCTTAGCCAAAATACACTGTCTAAACTGATCGCATTACAACTTTTCAGAGCTTTAAGGTAGGTAGGTATTATTGGCAAAATAAATAATAATCTGGTTCCGTTGACCCAAAATTATGAAATCATATTTTTTTAGTTCCATTAGACCTAAGCGATTTTTTTGTTGCTTACTTATCTTTTTTTTCAACATTTTTATTCCCTCTTTTTGGCAAT
This sequence comes from Apoderus coryli, assembly GCA_911728435.2. NCBI lineage: Eukaryota > Metazoa > Arthropoda > Insecta > Coleoptera > Attelabidae > Apoderus > Apoderus coryli. The sequence continues at coordinate 5,627,823 of OU452206.1, read as the reverse complement.
ATGCATACTAATTTTATACTCAAATATATTAATGTTTTCACAGCTTTCTAATTATATAATTGTTAAGATGCTGATCGCTTTTATAACACTATATGAACACAAGAATTTGATTACTTTAGATATTATAAATTTATTGCTGTATCTATCATTATAAAATAGATAATATTTCTACTCTCCAAAAATAAAAAACAAGACACTAATTGGGTTACTATATACCGGCTTCAGATTAATAAGTTGCTAAAAATTATAAATGGCAAGCAAGACTAAGCGATCCAAATGTTTGCTACGCGTGGCAAAACCACCCTGTATAAAAACTGTCACAAACTTATAGTTCCTTGAATTTTACCCTACTAAATCATTTGGTAAAAGAATACATCTAATTACTCAGCCTTGGTCATTAGAACTAAATGAAAATATCACCCTATAATCTCTATAAATATTTAGCTATTCAAATTTTGAAAAACCCGTTTCGGTTTGTGTTTCAAACGATTGTGCCAGTGTACGTAACTCACGGATAAGACCTTTAGCATGCGATAAAATCAATATGAAACCGAAAAATCAAAAGATAGTATTTCCTTTGGATGTTTACTACTAAATAACCGATTAAAACTACCGCTTACAATAAAAAGTATTAAAGTTTTAAATCTTTAATGTTGCTACCATTAAAAAATGGCCAGCAAGTGTTGCTGCTACTAATAAGTAAATTAATTTCATCAAGATTAAAGTGTCTGAAGAGCAGTATCTTTAATCCAAGATGTCACGTATAGTCAAAACGATTAAAAATAGTCGTATTGCGCTAAATAGAGACTGGACGTTCTCGAAGGCATCAGCATCTTGCCGAATGATGATGAGACTATGAAACAATAGAGTGCTGGAAGATAAGTGATGATTTTACTTTAATCATATACATAGACGAGATGCAACCACAGGCAAAAGATATTTGGATAGTATGCTTCATGAAAGTTAGGGCTTGGATTGCATTAATATTATTAAATGGCGCATATCTTAACTAATCAGTCGTACCTTTTCGTTGTAACAATTCTGAAGAAGTTAAGACTAGTATTGTTTCTTTTTATTATCAATTGGTGGCAACGTCAACAGGGAAGAGAGAGAATCGTTATATTGTTTTCTCAATCATTAGCATCAAATTCTTACAATTTTCACAAAATAATATTTTATTTCATACAGATGATAGTAAATACATTCTATGTTGTAATTGCAATTAATAATTATATTTAACCCATTTCTGATTAACGAACATTAATAAATCAATAACATCAATTAAGTGTAACCAATTCATTTACCATTACTTGCCATGAATCTCATACTTATTATGTGACCTATATTATCTAAGCCAAATCGTACATCTTAAGAGTGTTTTCTAAAGTATCTGCTCCGTTATCTGATTCGCTATATTAGGAGGTGCATTGGCTCAGTCTTCCATTCCTAGACACTATTATTGTTGTTATCTCACACTAGGCGGTACACGACTTTTACTTTCTTTGACTTTATACTTTTACTGGAAACACTTACCTGGATATACAGCGTGATTCATAAGTTATGAAGAAGTCCAAAAATTTGTCAAGGTATGATTTTCTATGCGCGGAATATGATAAGAAAAATTATAGGAATTGTACATAACTTGTTAACTATGAGTAAAATACGTTCTTCAATAAGTGAACTGCAACTATAAACGTGTAATCTGCTAGTCACTTTTCGACTTTTAGTTGATGTTTATGCAGCGCTAAAATTCTACTACACAAGGTAGTTAATTAAAATCACTATGCTTGCTTCCTGTTTGCTCTGTTTCGCATTCTTTTTCGTCTGCCACATCAGTTATTGATATTTCACAACCCGTATTTTCATATTTACTTTGGTTTACTAATGATATTACTATAACATTTCTTAATAAACGAACGATATCATAGTTAAGTTTTTAACTTCATCTATTTTATACAAATTGTGTCCTTGCACATTGTTAATAGTAGTAAAAAGAGTTTATAGAGTCTTTTGTTTTATATAAAATTCATGATATATTAAGAGCTTTGTAAGGATGCTTCTAGTAAAAACATACCAAATATTAAAGCAATTTGAAATGTCTGTCATAAATGACAATTTCCGACATGTTTCCAATCGATCCAACTTGTTCAACTAATTTTTAAATGCATTCTTTGCTTCTAAAACACATTGTATCAAACACTGACTCTACAACAATTGTTTTGTCTGTGGGTTTACAAAAGCAGTAATATTATACCAAGCAAGGTGGCTGCTTAAATTAACTACACAAAAACTTTGCAGGTGCCTTTTGTAAGATAATAAAAGTTATGTAAGTCGTAGAAGCTTTCATTAGAATTTTTTATTGTGTAAATGATCTACTTTACATATTTATATACGTATATAAAAAAGTCTTTGTCTGAGTAAATAGATACTGAAACAGGGCATTGTCATGTCTTCATATAAGACTAAACTAAAATTGCTTCTATAGATTAGTAAAATATTATAAATTGGAAATCTCAATCATTACTTTGAATATACAAGATTAGTTCTTATCTTAGAATAGAAATCATACAGTAAGTAGGTACATTTTAAACCAAAATTAAAGTACAAAATTTTATCGAAAACGATCTTTGATTAGCTGATTCATAGCACCAAAACAGTTCTGCAACAAATTGGTGTTTGCCAAGCACCATGAATTCTGTATTTGAAAAGAAAAGTCCCACTATAAAATGACTTGCGTCTAGATCACGTTACCTACTCATTTATTTTTGCTAATTTAAATTAAAATATAGAACATTATTTCGATAACAAAATACGCAACAAATCGACAAAATAGCAAGAATTTTGTTCACCGTAGAGAAATTTGTTTTATTAGTTTAACCAAAGATTAATGTACTGGGTGATCATTTATAAACGCACACCTATTTTAACTTTGTTGTTTCATCCTGTACAAGAAAATGTTAAATACAAAAGTTTTAGGGCTTAATGTGAACTATTTACAGCATATATTATCGTAGATACAGGGTGTCCCAGTAACGCGTTAGAAATCACAGTTATATTTTTTTAATAGAACACCTTATATATTATATTGTATTATTAAAGATTCTTTTCTGCTGATTCCATAAATGTTAATTTGATGGGTCTATCTTAAACGGTTCAATTTAGAATTCGCAATAAAACAAAGGTTTTTAAAAAATTAAATGTATTTTAAACAAAACAAAAACTAAAAGTATGTAATTTAAACGAATATTTTCTTGGGATGAGGTTCGAACACAAACTATCATATAATTGAACCTATACTTTTTTATTTAGTTCCATGTCATATTTTGTCTACGTTTCGGCAAGGTAGGTCTTGCCTTCTTCAGGACAATCTTATTTAGTTTTTTTTATTATATTATTCGTTTCGGGTTTTAATAATAGAAATATTTTTCTCTAGAAAGTTAATAAATATTCTATTTTAAATAAAACGAATAAATGTCACAAATTTGTATAGATTGCCAGATGCGGTAATGTTGTAAAAATTAATATAAAACGGAGCTGTTTGAACCCATTCCCCATAACATCGTCGATACAATGAAGAAAGTCATTCTGTCATTGAGGGATTTCATTAACGCATTGAGGAATTTTATTGAGGACATTTATCAGATATTTTGCGCATAGTTTAAATTCAGCTTAGCTTCAAAATGAGTGAATTCTCAAAGACCCTCCAACTGCGAACACAAAAGGGTCTATAGTCTATACCTATTCATGTTTCATCCAGCAGCTCAATATTTTTTACCAAGTAAATTATTTTGCTGCGAGATCTTTCTTTTAGACTGGTAGAAAGGCTATTCCATTGACTAATATGTAAAAATTAATACCAACGAGAGCTGTGACTAATGTGATTAAGTCATGGAGCATATCTATCGAATACTTTGGTTAAAACCGGTAAAATAATAATAGCACAGTATAATTTTATTAATAATTTTACGGATTCATAAACAAATAAAAGCTTTTGACAATTTTTTATGTTTTGAGATGTAATTATATAATATTATTATCCTTATTGATTGTTGTAATGAAATGGTTTTGCATTTTATGTAGAATATAATACCTAATTGAATGCCAACCTATACTCATTAAACATGCCCAATTCTGGAACCCACTATCTGTTTAAAAAAAAAAACATAATTAAAAAAGTCGTTTTGAAAGGTATGATAAAATTAAATAGCGGTGTATTTACGGAATATTACCATACTTTTATTTTTATTGTTAATACCGTGTGGATAGTTTTGTTGGTAAATTCAAAATTAACAATACAACAATTTAGCGATATAAACTTAGTCAGTTAGCACTACCTACCTGAATAATATTTTAAGCAAACATTGGCGTACAGTGCGAAAGGCCCGTTTCTTTTATTAACATTTTATTCAGCGTGTCCCTATAACTTCATGGTTTATAATCTAGTAGCGTAAAAACAACAAAAAAGCTATCGCTTTTATTAAAATTACACCTATATTGTTCAGAGTAAATGGCTGAAATCGCTCTTCTTAGGGTTATATTAGATTCCGTTACTATTATTTTAACAAAATGTTAAAAACTACTGAAAAAGTAACCAGTCAGTAGTAACATACCATTCTTTTGAACTTTAGTTCTTCACACAATTTATCAGAAATATATTAAGTTGGTTATAAACTATGGACAGAATTTCATGATCAACTATTGTTTTTAAACCATAAAAACTAAGAAATTACGGATCATGGTAGGGAGGAACTCATTTGGTATAAATTTTCAAATAAAAAAAAGGGCATTTTTATGAAATCTTTATCTGTTAATTCGTACATCGATGGACTATAGCCATTTTATTAGAAAGGAAGCAATTTTTGAGAAATACACTTTTGCAATAATAAAATTATGTTCTCCTTTAATAATATTTATGCACGACTATGAAACCAAACTAAATACAATAGTAATAATAGTCCTACACAGTGCCACCTACTGGATACATATTCTAATAATATTTATTTTATTTTCTATTGTGATCTAAAACGTAATAGATACAGTTTCAAATTATTTATATAAACAGATCTATTTATTTTACCCTCTATAAACAATGTAAGTTTAACATACTGAAACCGAAGGAATTTGCACGTCAAACAATTCAGAAATTTACGTACGTAGTATTTTTTAAAGACTAGAATTACATAAAATATTATAATGTTTATATTCACCACGTTACTTAATAATTTGAAGACATCGCTTTGGGATTTGCGAAGTGATTGATACAAAGATTTAAAATCTATTGAATGTAAAGATTATGAATCTAGATTCTGAATTAAACAGTAGCGTGCAATGATATTTTGTAGACGAAGAAACCAGTTTTAAAACCCAAAACTCTTTATGCTAAACAGTTCTAGTATTGAAAATGTATTACTTTTTGGATTCAATACAATAAAAATTCTTGGAAATGGCGTCCTAAATAGATTTTAATATAGCCAGGTGTTTTTATGTTTTCACTCCATAATGAAGTTTAGCGCTACTACTGGAAGCCATTTACACGGACGATAATAACTACGAAATATTCTGCAAAATTTCTTGTGAAAATATAAAAAACCTCAATATTTTCTCTTTAAATATCAAATAATAATAATTCGTGGCACCTCAGCTGAATTGATGTGACATTCATCACCTGTCATTAAGAACGACTAATGGTTGGCATTTTTTATACAGATATTGGTTGTGGACATTGAACAGCATTTAAACTTAAACGAGCCTTTTTTTAAAAAACACATGCATATAGGAAAACTAAGAATATTAGTACCTAATTTTAAATTTTCATTTATAAATCGCTCCCTTTGTTATTAATTTTTTTGTTTTACCTAGAAGTTCGTTGGATCAAAAACGTTATACTTAAAACATCATCTATGATACCTGAATCACTTAAGTCCCATTAGCAAATTACGGCAGCTTTTTTAGAATTTCTTGCATTCATTACAGAGTTCATTCATAAAATTTTATTTGCTGTGAAGTTATAAACATAAATTGTATATTGCGAGTTCTTAATTTTTCTGAGCAACTTTTGTAAAGAAAAAAGTGTTCAATCTTAATTCTTTAATTATATGCAAATACGTAGAAAAAACTAATATTCGCAACAGTCACAACTTCAAAACAAGTAGGATTTGGAAACAATCTGCAATTATATCTGTCAATAATTAAACTAATGGTTGCCAAATAGTCTTATTGTCATTTGATGTGTGCATTTTATGTTAAAAAAATGTTTACGCATAACCAAAAAGTTGACATGTTATTAGTTTATGGGGAATATTAAAAGAAGCCTAGAATAGCTGTTGAGTTAGACACCTGTATTAGCTCTTTTGAACTATGCAAAAATATAGGTAAAAGTATTTTATGGATTATTTTTAGAGCTCAAAGCTTTTCCTCTTATTGCGAAATTTATAGTAAAATTCATAACATTTTTATATATTTTATCATCGTTCGCTAGTGGCATCTCACTTCAGTTTCTTAATTAGCTTGCCGAAGCCTTTGTTTTAATCGCGGACGTTTAAAAAACTGAATTTTTGATACTTAAAACTCATCAAACCACCCTCGTAATAAAGGTATTGAGTATTCTGGGATATAATGGAAACTGAAAAAATATATAGGTACACTCTGCCCAAGATAAGAATGGGATACCATTGAAATCTTGGAAACGGTAGGAGTTACAATATTAGAGAAAAGTTGTACAATTTAAACACCTTTTAAATGATTTTTTCAAAAGTAAAGTAACTTTAGCCGTTTTCGAGAATTTTGCAAAAACGATTTTTTGCGACTTTAGTTTTTATTTCTGACATTTTTACAGATATAAGAAAATGAAAAGCACATCCTTGTTACTTTTTGAGGAGAAAAAAATTTTCACTACGACGTTTTGTTTTTGAAACACCACCATCAACTTCGTTTTTTTTTTAATTTCTTATTGTTAAATTTAAAGCCATTTTCAATTCAAAAATAGGTGGTATATCACACATAATGGTTTACACAAGTTTCCTGTGTATTTAGCTGTTATTTAAAATTATGCAAAAAAAGTTTGGCACTTATTTTGCGTAAAACATTCATCTGAGAAACGTTTATTTAAATAACTTCAAAAAGCACAAAATTTCAACTAAATTTAAAAAACCGCATACAGAATACAATGTTGTATCTACTGAGAGCGAAAAAACATGACAAATAATAATAAATAATTATGAGTAACGTCGAAATAATGTTTTCGCAAAACCTACTACTCTGCATTCAGTCAGTTAAGTGCCAAATTATGGCGATTTTTCTTGTCTAAGTTTAAATAAGAGCTTTAAAAATACTGCAAACTTGTTTACACCATTACGTGTGATATACCACCTATTTTTGAATTGAAAATGGCTTTAAATTTCACAATAAAAAATCAAGGGCCGTATTTAAAAAAAAACGCATTAAGTTCGTTTTTCAAAAACAAAACCTCGATAGTGAACATTTGTAAACGCTATCTTTTTCTCCTCAAGAAGTAACAGAGAGAGTGCTTTTTATTTTTTTTATATCTGTAAAAATAATGTCAGAAATAAATAAAAACTATAATCGCAAAAAATCATGTTTTCAAAAATTCTCGAAAACGGCCAAGGTTACTTTACTTTTGGAAATACGATAAAAAAAAAGTATTTTAATGTACAATTTTTCTCTAGGTAAAAAAGTTGATGACGTCATTTATTTTAGTTTCCAAATTTGGCAATAATCAAATGTGGGTTTAAAATGGAGCTTGCTTAACTCCATTTATGAATCTCTTTTCAGAATTTTTCGATCGTTTTTTATTTTCTCATAACAGAGCTGACTTTTCTTTGTTACAATGGAGTGTATTGTCATCAAATGGCACTAATAATGATAAAATTAATACGTTAGCTTATTTTCAAATCATATTAATTTATTCTATAATATCATTTTTATATCAAGAGGGAGCATGTCATCAATTTAACTGTAGGTATTTCTAACATTTTAACGTAGATATCCTATATTTTTTAAAGATAATCAGGTATTTTTGAAAATTAGCTCCTTTACCCAATTTGCGAAAGTGACGGTATAAAAGTCTTTTTGATTTTTCAGACAAAATGAAAAATGGAATAATAAGGCATTGCAATTGGAAAATCATAATTCTGAAAGCAATTCGTTTTTGGAGCACCACAGATATTATTATATTCGTAATTGCAACACAAATAAAAAAATCACCAATATCGGCGTAAATATATTTGAGTTGGCCCTGTATAAACTATAAACAAAACTTTTAGATTAGATCAGTTTGCCGATAATATCGCGTGAAGAATGGCCTATATAGCTAACATGAGTACTCAAAAAAAGAACCTGTCAAAAAACAATGTGCTGTATATGAACAAATTCTTAGAGTTTATTTTAGATCTAAAGAACACATTATTTTGAGTAAATATTGTTTGTGCTACAAAGTAATTAAATCAATATCTTAAAATATAGATTGCTCTATTTCTATATTATTTACATGATGATATAAAATCCATTGGGTAACAATAACAATAAATAAAGTACCAAAAATCCTCTGTATCGTATTACACGATACTAAAATTAGCTTTTATATATGTCAGGATGAAACAGTGTATAAAAATTCGCAACAGATCCACACATATATCTACAGCACACAACTCTCTCTCTCTCTAGGGGTTTCGTTAATATCTAAAAATACAGTTTTCTAAAATTACTTCGCCGATAATTATGTAATGAAACATTTTTACACAGGCTCAATGCCAATTTAATGGCATAATATATTTCACAAATATTCCCTAATGGCGTAACTAAACTATTTCTTACCTTTTGAATGACGAGTGGTGTACCGAAGTCTTTACCCCCTTGTAAACGGAAGCCCCAGTTTGGTGAATCGCCTTTATTTAAGCGCACTGATATTAACGATGCCATTATTTATATTAAGGAATTGATTATTTAAATTAATGGTGTGTTAACACTTGATTAAAATACGCGCGCAATTCTTAAATTTTAATTGATACAAACCGAACTTCGCGTAAATACTTTCTTTAACTCGTCGTCAGAGGTAAAATAGTTATTATTACACGTTATTATACAATTTGAAATTGTAAAGTTGGTGCGCTCTCGCTATAAAGACGATTCTTAACGAAGCCAAGGCGAATCAAGTGGGCCGCCAACGGGAACATATTATTGGGGAATTTAAAGAGTTGCTATATAGTGGGTATTATTGGGGGAGGGAAGGGGGAAAACAGCGTGCTGAGATTATTAATAGCTTATATTTTGATGGTAATAATGTCAATTATCAATAATTATTATGAGGAATTTGATTATTGTGTTGTTTGTGTAATTGTAATAATATAGATTATGCCTGGGATTAAAGAGTATACAGTGGTTAAATAATGATTTAATATGCTGATAAAATAAAAATAGACTACAAATTATTTTGTGTTTATAATATAAATATATATACAGGGTGTTAGTAAATAATTGCGACAAACTTCAGGAAGTAATTCTGCATGAAAAAATAATGACAGTTTGCTATATAAACACATGTCCGTAAATGCTTCGTTTTCTGAGATACAGTTAAAGTTTTTCTTAAAAACTGAAGATTTATTGATTGCTCTGAAACCGGTGGCGATATGCAAATGAAATTTAGTGGGTTTTAAGAGATAGTTATTGCGCATTTTTTGACATGCAATAAAGAATTTTATGTTCATAAGTGGCGCGCATACAAGTAATGATCTCAATTTTTTTTTAAGAAAAAAAAATGGTACGCCACGGGAATTTTTCAAAATAAAAATCATTTTGGAATTCCTCGTTCAATTTTTAATAAAAAATCTCTCTTGCTTTTTCATCGTAGGGGGCATTTGTGCAGAAAAAATGAAACATCTCGCGGCGACGCTAGTAGGCTACTGTCAACATTCTTTTACATACGACATATTTCAACGAAATGTCAAATTAGCGTTTCTTTATTATTAGTGATATTTTCTCTTATTGTTTTGGGTTAATGTTTATTGTATTAGATAGTTCTTGATAATGTGTTAAAGAAATGAAAAATACGGGGTAAGATGTTTTATTTTTTTGCACAAAAACGATGCCCCCTACGATAAAAAAGCAAGAGAGATTTTTTATCATAAATTGAAGGAGGAATTCGAAAATAATTTTTAATTGGAAAAATTCCGGTGGCGTACCATTTTTTTCTTTAAAAAAATTGAGATCATTACCCGAATGCGCGCCACTGACGAACATAAAATTCATAATTGCATGCCAAAAAATGCGCTACCTCTTAAAACTCACTAAATTTCATTTTGCATAGATAGATATATTTCTTCACCATCTTATGTTACATAACATGTATAGTACGTCATAAAAGAACAAAAAGAACTATCCAAGTTACAGCAACAAAGAAAGGCTTACAAACAAATTAAAATAGCAACAACATAAAACAAACTAAAATCTAAAAAAATCTTACAATATCGCTTCTGAAATAGTATAAAAAGGTATAAAAAGCTTGAGATATCAAAAATGATTTAATACATTTGGTAAATTGGACTTCACCAAGGTTCTTTATGTGAGACGGCAGCTTATTATAAAATTTGACACAATAATAGTCAGAACCTTTCCTAGTCCTCAATAGGCGGTGAAATTCAGGCAATATGTCATTGCGATTTCGCGTACCATAATTATGCATATCAGAGTGAAGAGTGAAATGCGAAGCAATGGTTCGAATGTAGCCAAGACAGTTTAAGATGTACAAGGAAGGCAAAGTAAGTAGTCCATGTTCAACAAAATACTTTTTACAGCAGTCACGCCAACCCTGGAATAGATTTAACAGTGCCAATACTATCGTTACCTCCAACCATGAAACGCCTATTACGTTTACCTTTTTGGAACCGCCAACTTTCGTTATTTTGGGGTGGGTCATCTGATGTTAGGTTTATAATGTCGCTCATGACATTTGCTGCAACTGCATTATGTACTGCAGCACTTACATCACCTGACCGTACAACGCGCATATCGTTTTTCCGTGCATCATCATTTCTCTGCTTGTATCTTCTGTTCGATCCTTCTTTAGTTTTATTAACAATTTCAGTTAAAGGTTGTTTATTATAACCATCAATGCCATTATTTGACTTGTTTACACTTCGCTCAGACTTATTTTTCACATTGTTGCCATAGATCCACCGGTTTCGGAGCAATCAATAAATCTTCAGTTTTTAAGAAAAACGTCAGAGAACGAAGCATTTGCGGACATACGTTTATATAGCAAACTGTCATTATTTTTTCATCCAGAATTACCGCCTGGAGTTTGTCGCACTTATTTACTAACACCCTGTATATATGTAAATCTTTTGGTATTTTTTTTCGCATTCTAGAAAAGTGTAAAAGCTATGTGGGTCTGAAAGATCATGAAACATGTTATATATTTAAGTCTAGTATTAGATGATTTTCTAAGAAGTTTATTTGGTAAAAGAAAATTTAGATGATTATTAGCAGCAGAACATTATCATTATAATCCATTTAATAATTTTAATCCAATGATTTATAAAAGAAAAAAAAATGCATGTTATAATACTGTGATGTATTTATTTGACAAATTTTAGTTTCATTAATTTTACATAATTTTCCTGGATGCATTCGTCTATTAATTATAAACATATAGTTATGTAACCACTGATGATGGAGCTAGAAGCCCCGAAACATATATTGAATTTATTTCGTGGAGGATCGACTCTTATTTCTATTACACACAATTTACTCCACTCCAGAATGAACTACCTACTTTAAAAAAATTAGAAAAGTTTGATGTGTCATCATCCCATCATCAGCATTCACTCGCTAACGAGTATGAATTATTCCAACGCTGCTCTTCAAAAACTTGATGACCCTCGAAAATGGTACGCCTCATCTCGGTCGGTCGTTCGCTATCTGCTCCCAGTTGTTTTCACATCTAAGCCACACTTCTTCATGTTGGGCTTAAGAATATTCTTGTACCTCTTTTGCTGTCCTCACTGATTTCGTCAGCCGACCTTGAGCTGTGAATAAAGGATTCTCTTGGGAAGGCGTTCCGTTGGCATACGGTTTACGTGGCCAGTCGAGGCTGCTCAATGCTAGTTGATTCAGCTTCCTCCAGAACGCTGATGTTTGTTAGTCGGTCGTGCCATTTGATTCCAAGAATTCTTCTAAGACATCGTTGATGGTACTTCTCTAGGGTTTTTAAATGCCTTCGATAAGTGATCCAAGACTCACAGCTATACGTAAGGTACTAATTATCATGTCGGCTGTACCCCTGTCGGGTCTAAAACCACATTGTGTTTCCGTCAAGCAGCCTTCCGACAGTAGGAGAAGACAATTGGACCAAATTCTTGCAAAAACTTTTCCGGTGATGGAGAGGAGCGAAATACCACGATAGTTTCCACCTATCCACTTTCTTAAAAATAGTCACAAATGAGGCATCTCGCATTTCAGCAGGCACGGTTTCGGTGGTCCATATTTTGGTTATTAGAACATGAAATTTTTGCAATATCACAGGTTCTCCTTCTTTAAAAAGTTCAGGAGTTATGCCATAAGAGCCAGCTGCTTTGTTGTTTTTAAGTTAAGTCGAATAGCTTTATCAACTTCTTGCAGAGAAGGTACATCTCCCAAGTGTTGTTGCCTTAGAAGAGGAGAGCCATCCCCGGTTTGCAGTGGGTTAAGACTCTGTGCCGAGGAGCCGTAATTTATCTTAGTGGCATGGCTTGTCCTGCAGGTGTTGTTGGAAACACAGGGAAGGAAATTAAGGCGAAAGCTTAACATCGAATGCTAGGTACTCTTTGCACAGTATATATCATGTATGGTTAAAATAATGTGGACAGAGTGTGTTTTTCATTTTTGTTTCGGAGTTTATTTTCTTTTTATTACTGCTTATACATATATCTAATCAAATAAAACAACTTAAAACATGCCATAATATGTATTGATATTTTTTGGCAATGCCAATTACCCTTTCCTAACAGATTAACAGTATAATAAATGTTAACTATTAAATACTGGTACAATTGGATTACTATTATGTAAATACAAATATTAAATTTATAGTATCCCAAACTTCAAAACAATCATGATAAATGATAAATTTTATACACGTACTTACTTAAAATTAATTAGTATTTTAATTTGTACTATAAATTATAAGAAATGTATAGTTTTCAATATTATTTATTCCCTTTCAAATGGTTTATAAAACTATAAGTGTCCTTAATAAACGGCTTAACCAAAGTGCAGGTGCAACTTTAATATAAATAACCAGGGCCGGACTAAATAGATTGCGAAATAATATGCCCAGGTTTTCTGCCATTCTAATTCTATGAAAATGCAAGTGATCCGTTTCTAAATATAGTAAGGTAATTTTCTTTTTGACTCGGAGAATAACTAATTTTATAGGAAACGTCTTGACTTACAGAATAGAGTCACGAACGTATCTGATTTATAATAATAATACTTCCATTATCCCATACATATTTGTATTTTAATTTTCTCACTGAAATTATAATTTATACTCAGTGAATACAAATTATCTCACCGGGCATAGCTGGTGGTGCAGAACAGTCCATAGGACCTGGTTGCCTGCCTCTTGGACTATGCCACAGCAAAGGCCATAAAAAGACCAACTTTTCAATTCCAATCACTGCCTCTAGTAATTCTGGTAAGCTATTCCATAATGACAATGCTACAAAAAGACATCTGGCGATGACCACGCCGGTGTAATCAAAAAGTAGGAATACTCATTTCAGTATTTATAATGCACATAATTAAAAATAATTATGTTGATAACATTCACTAAGAGTTTAGAAAAATTGAAGATGTCTGAAGTACTGCTGCCTGAAGATTTATCATGTCCCCTCATTCGAGTCACAGCCCTTTCCAACCTTATCCTAATTTTATTGAAAGCAATTGATTGCGTATATTTTGCAGACCTTTAAAATTCTGTCATCAATACAATTGGTAACTGGTGGGTCTGGTGTCTTCGGCATATTTTTGATATGTATACTTAATCAATTTAAGTTTCTACCTGCTTATTAACAAAAGATTACCGGTTACGATTTCTGAAAGAAAGTTTATATTCCTACAGGTCTTTAGTTTTTAATTTAGAAATCAAAAAACGTAGTTGAAATGAATGAAATTTTTATTTTTAATTGGTGGTAGTTTTATAGAAAATAATGTTAAAGCATACAAAATATTATTTTTCTAATAAAATATTAATTGATATTATGTGGTTTTATAGAGAAAAATGCCAGGCTGTCACAATAATATTATCACCGAATTCTTTAACGAGAACACCTTCAAATGGGGCGGGAGATGCCCACATGTTCAAGCACCTGTCGACGCGATCATGGTAGTGAAGTACCTGGTCGCGTGGATAGATATTGGATGGGTGGACGGTGCTTTCGGCCGAGTCGGTAGACTTGCCTGTATCTAGTAGTTATTGACTACATAGACTTCAAATAAAAGACATACGGCAAAAACTATTAAAAAATATTAACAAGAACCCTATAAAGAATATGTAATAGAATAAATATTGGAAAGAAATGCCAAAGCATAGATAAAACAAGAATTATAAATTAAAATATATTAGAGTTTAATTTAACCATTATATCTAAGATATTTATACCCTTTTTGGACATAAGAACAACAGTTTTAGGCAGCACCTAACATTAGGGAAAGAATTAACATTGTATTTTATTTGCACTTATTATTGCCCTAACGTTAGCTGCTGCCTAGAATGGTTGGTGCAAACGGCCATTAATGTGTTTATCAAGTTGCTCTACACAGATTTTTGTCCTTTTTATTTTACAAAATAAAAACAAACAAGTAAAAATGTTGATAAAAACAATTTCCTACAATTTTAGATATAAATCTTTAAAAAGTGGTGCATATCGATTTAGCGCGTTGAAGTGATTGTTCAATTTTTCTTTGCAATTTGCCTCGCAATAGAATTTCAGTATTCGAATGATGCAATCACGGATAGACTAGGGATTCCCCGCGCTTCAGTTATCAGAATAGTGCGTTTGTACCAGGTAACTAACAGCGTTGAATGTAACTAAGGTAACTAATGCAAGAGAAGATCGGTATGTAGCAGGTTATGTACGTTTGAATCGAACCATAACACTCCTAACTAAACTGTCCGAACTCACTTTAGAAGAACATATGACCGCTTAATTTCTAGTGCCACAATACGGCGGAGACTTACTGGAGCCAATTTGCGATCTAGGAAACCATCAAGGGTACTTCCCAGATATATAGCCGCTCGTCTACAGTCGGCACAGGAACACAGGGACTGGCTTTTAGTTCAGAGGCGAAATGTCCTTTTTTCAGACGAAACCAAGTTTGGTTTACTTAGTGATAGTCGGCGACACAGAGCTTGGAGAGGGCCAGCGTGACCAGAAAGACTATCTTTTGCCACATAAGTCGTTCCATACCAAGGAGGACCAGTAATGATTATGCTTATTCTCATTCCAGACACTATGACAGAGGATAGATATGTTCGAAACATTATTGAATCCATTATTTATCCTCTCCAAAATGAAATTGGAGCCAATTTCATTTTCATAGATAACAATGCTAGGCCCCATCGCACGAGCAGGGTACAAAATGCACCAGAGATACAGAATATTCAAAGATTACCGTGGCGAGCAAATTCGCCAGCCATGAATCTCATTGAGCACATGTGGGATTTCGTTGGACGAGCAATCTCAATCAGAATTAATCCTCCTATCACCCTCAAGGACCTCCCACTCGCGGCTCAAGAAGAATGGAACAACATCCCAATGGATACCATTAACACCCTTATTGTTTCCATGCACAGGCGAGTTAATACCTTACAACAGAACAGGGGAGGACACACCGAATATTAATGCATTTTTGATTTCGCTCTAAAATGGTTTTCTCCTAGATTTCAAATTCTTGTCAAGATACCCACCGAGTTTTCTTTTTAATGCTAAAATTGACATTTTCTTTTTAATATAACGAAAAGCAAACGCAATCTGTTTCACATATTTTTAAACTTTATGTATCCGACATAAGTGACTCTAAAAGTATAATGCCAGTCCGTATAAAATAACCTATTTTTGGCACGAATTCTACATGAACCATTGATTAAAGTATTTTGACCATGGATATCGCATAGCATAGTATGCTTTTACAGTTGTTGTACACTGTCAAAAGAAATTTATCCTATACCTATTGATTTTTCAAATACAAGTTAATAAAATATTTCAATCTTGTCAGGTTAAAGAGATTTTAATCTTATCCTAATAGCCCATATACATCTGAGAACGAACGACCTACAAAACAAAGCAAATAAACAAGGGCGTAGATAAGGGGAGGCAGAGAGGGGGCCGATTCATATTACATAAAGCTTGAGAGGTAAACAGAATATACTACACAAGAGTTTGTACCAAAAAATTGAGAGATAATAGAGGTGCTAAAAATTATTAAAATAATACCCAATTATAAACCCTATAAATGCAAGGTCGATTACAAAACATGTTGGTCATCTATTTCTTATACTAAAGCAAGCTTTGTGCCCTCCAAAAACAAATTCCTGGCTACGCCTATGCAGGTAAAAAATAAAAATAAATCAGATGGGTTTATATGATTTACAAAAAACTTCAAAGTCCAGGGGGCGGAAAAATTCTTTCACCAACTTTTTATCAGAGGCAATTAATCAACTTTATCTGCTCCTCTTAAATTATATTTTATTGATTTTTTTTGATGAAGTTACGACTTGATTTCAATTTCACTTCCGCCTTAATTTTTCATTTAACTGAAATTCTGTAAAAAGGCTAAACTGTGATCCTTTTATCTTGCAAAAATCCAATGTTGTCGGTTCTTTATACTCTGCTCCCATTTTTTATGTAAATATTAATATTTTCAATTTTATTTTAAGCCATTTTCTTGGAATCTAGTACGCTGGATCGACAGAGCATTCAGTTACTTTTTTTATTTTTTGGACAAGCTATTATCTATTTTTTATGTTAATTAAAAATCAGAAATCGTGTTGTGACTAGGTGACCATGGTTTATTCTCATCTGAGTCATTAAATTACTAATAAAACGTGTAATATTGGAATTTGTGGAACAAAATGATTTACCCCCGGCAAGATTTACTAAATATGATTTACCTTATTGGCTGTGTGGGGAGGGTATGAACAAAAATATCCAAACAATAGACATTCTGATGAAAGAATGCTACAGACACTAAAAGAAAGATTGGATCGTACTGGAAGCATAGCTTACGAAAAGAAAACCAGAATCAAAATGGTTTTAAATGAAAAGAAGCATTTGGCAATATGCCTCTTTGTTATATAAAATCCTGAAATTAGCTTAGAGACAGTTAGGTAAGGGTTTAGAATTAAAGAAAAAAAAATTACAGATAAAAAAAATGAAAAGCACTTTCTTATTAATAGTTTTTGAGGAGAATAAGATAGCGTTTACAAATTTTCATTACGTGTCGCCTCGTTTTTGAAATACCATCATCAACTTGTTTTTTTAAATACGGCACTAGATTTTTAGTAGATTTTTAAAAAAAATCTAACTATTCAGGAGATCGACACAACCGAAATTTTGAAAAATTTTTATGCAGTACTTCATTTTATGACCCCTGGATCCTAAAAATGACCTCAGCTCAAAAGTTTATATATCTATATATATATATATATATATATATGGGATATAGAAACTTTGCGTCACGTTCTAGGCCGCATTTTTTGAACAATCGAAACAAAATTTGGTTAAAAAATCGGCTAGGTCATGGAATCGCGTGAGTTCGTTGGCGGCTTGTCAAAGTTTTAAAAAAATCATATTTTTTTCGTTGTTAATAGAAAATACCGATGTTACATATCAAATGATAGAGCACTTAAATCTCTACAATATTTATTTGGAGAGTTTTTTCATCGCTGGCATATTTAAGTAAATGTAAGTCAATATAAAGTAACAAAAAATAAAAAAAATATCACCCGCTATACCTGTAATTATTTTGACAAATAAACACCTGTGAAATAACAATAAGACCGTACTTACGTATGTATTATAGTATATGGGTATTTCAGTTAAAATAACTGTCAATATGACACTTTGGTTATATTTGGCGAATGTCAGAATATTCCATTATTTGTAGTGGGTGTCAGTGGTAGACTAAGTATAAATAAAAAATACATAAATCAAAAATCTACTTTTCCGACTGGCTGCCATCGGGATTTTTTTATAGTTGGTAAGTATATCACACGTAATGGTTTAAATAAATTTTCAGTGTTTCTAGCTATTATGTAAAAGTATTCAAGAAAAATTTGCCCTAGTTTGGCACTTATTTTGCGTAAAACATTCATCTGAAAAAGTTATTTTTTTAATAACTCCAAAAACACAAAACTTTTAACTAAATTTAAAAAACCGCGTACAGAATAAAATTTACTGTACTAAGACACAAATAGATTGTCAAATAATAATATTAAATTGTCAGTATCGACGAAAGAATGTTTTTGCAAAGCCTACTACTCAGCATTCAGTCAGTTCAATGCAAAACTATGGCGAATTTTCTTAAATAATTTTAAATAAGAGCTATAAAACACTGAAAACTTGTCTAAGCCATTACATGTCATATACCACCTATTTTCGAATTGGAAATGGCTGTAAATTTAACAATAAATTATCCAGGGCCGTATCAAAAAAATACAAGTTGATAATGGTTTATGGGAAACGAAACGTCGTAGTGAAAACTAGTAAACGATATCTTATTCTCCTCAAAAAGTGACAATGTTTTAATTTTTTTATATACCTATGTAAAAATAATGTCAAAAATAAATAAAATCTAAAATCGTTTTTTCAAAAATTCTCTAAAACGTCTAAAGTTAGTTTACTTTTGAAAACACCATTTAAAAGGTTTTGAATTATACAACTTTTTTCTAATTTAACAGATATTGTAACTCCTGCTATATCCTAGATTCGAATGCTATCCCATTCTTATCTTAGTCTATATTAGAAGATAGCCTATAACGTGTGTCAGATATAAATGTGAAATTTTGCGGTTTTAAGGCTATACACAGGTATAAGAGATAGAGATGGCTCATTATGCAGTTTTGGGAAAATATTTTTTTGAACACTTTATCACATAATTCTATTATAGGACTAAAAAAATTACTGTTAATAATTTATTTGCTTAACAAAAGATAATACCACCTAGATTAAAGAGGTGTTGCCAATACGTTCTTTGGATAAAGATATTGAAATTCTACTTTTATTAAAACATAGAATCAACTTTCATCTTTTCATTAAATTAACATTGTCATTATGAAATATATAAGACAGTAACAATTAGCTAACTACAAATACATGTTTACGAACAGTCGTGCAAAACATCGTCAATAACTTTTATCTTATGATAGACCTCGATAGACCTCAAAACGTCATTAACTTGATATGTCCATGGTTACTTAGACAGTAATATTTTACAAAAAGCCTTTATTAAGAAAACTTGATGAATTGGCTATAGGGACATATTATCTTATCTTCAAGCATATTTCTTTATTTTTCACTTTATAGTGTAATAGACCTTTGAAAAAATAAACTTTTGCCCTCCTTAATGAACAAAAGAAATAATGGTTAAACATACTATACGATATGAAATCCACTTCTCAGAGTAAATTAGCATGATGCAATGCAAAGTTTTCAAAAACGCCCTGTATTTTAAAAACGAAGGAGGTTATAAAAATGTTTCAACTTACAAAAGGGAAAGCCGTAGAGCTAGCTCTATCACTACTAATAATGGAAAAATCTCGCTGTAGTCCAAATCTTAATCTTGCAGTAGTCCAAATCTTAATTTTAAAATAATAATATTAGAATGTATACACACAATACTGAAAAACTTTTTATCACAATTACTAATAGTAATTTATAATCATTATTGATCCATAACATTTACCAATTTTCACTAATTCTACAATAAAACTATTATTGTCCTATTCATATTGTCTAAATTCAGTGATTCTATGATTCTATTTTCTAAACTACGACATGCATAGATCTTCTAAAGTGTGTCATTAATTAATGATCCAATACAACTAATTGTGCTGATTTTATATTTTTGTTCTAAGAAGGTTAATTAAACCAGATCACTTTCTAAAAATATGTTTGAAATTACGTATTATATGATTTATGGAATACATGACATAATTTTCGATAAAAATCAATATTAACAGAAGCTTTTGATTTCGTTGAACAAAGCCAAATCATCGATTTGCGCCATCTTAAATACTGAAGCGATTCAATCAGGAATAGATAACACTTTCGTGTGTTATAAAATCGATGTTTTTCGAGGGTTGCATATCGTAGATACCAGATTGAGAATTTTTGATAAATTTCTCCAGTTTATTGCAAGTTAGATCGCAAGATTTGCCAGTGAATCTCACACCAGTGTTGATGACTCAGGAGCTTTTTTTTATCGGATAAATTTCTTTTTGTAACGAAATAATTTTGCCAATCAGTAATTTTACGAGAAAAACTGACTGTCAAATGGCAGTTTTTCGAGCAAAATTACTGATGGAAAAATTTTGAGTTCAACAGAAATTCATCCTTAAAAGAAAAGCTCGAGTGTTTTTTGGCAAGATAAATTAACGACCGAATATATCAATGAACAACAACAATAATTGTCTTTATTGATACAATTAAATTATTTAAATGAACAGTTATTAAATACACAATTGTTATAAATTGTTTGGTTTGGTGCTGTATGTTGGAATGTTTCAGTGTCAATTATCAAGAATATATTTAAATAACAGACATTAAAGGGACGTAAGCATACTAGATGTAGACGCTTAAGAGGAACAGTAGCGCTATTCTGTACACTGTATCGACAATCGTCGGTATCGGTATGTTACCGACATCCAACGGTTGCGCGACCGATTTAATCAAAACGACGCTATTCTGTATGCCACGGTTACCGACAGTCGGAAATGCAACCGTCAAGTATCGGCTTGCAAGTGACATCAATCGAATCGGTACGTTCAGCCAATGAACGGTGAGATATTTGTAAACAAATAACAAATATTTTGTTGTGCGTCATTTGTAATTTGTGCGACGTTTTAAGTTTGAATGTAAGATGTCTGCAAGAAAATGGTGCAAAATGCATTGGTTTGTAAATTAGAATGTGTTTTAAACAATAAGACAATAAAGTACTGTCAATTAAAATACCTAACATGTAATGACGTTTTAAGAAGAATCAAAAAAATATTATAATATATTGACACCGAAACTTAACTAAATAGGTATCTAATAATTCTTATCTAGACACTACACTGTAAAATAACTCTATATAGTCCAAATATACTTAAATAATAATCCGCAATTCCAACCAAAACATCAATAATGATAAAATAATCGCTCAACAAATATCGGTAACGTCCACCGTGAGGTGAACGAGGGCACGGTGAGATACCGATCTTTGTCGACTCAAATTACCGATATCGGGCGGTATTAGAGCATACAGAATGCCGCACGAAGCGACTTGCCGATGGCTGTCGGTAAGTGAGAATTACCGATACCGACGGCTCTCGGAAACGTGTACAGAATAGCGCTACAGGCGTTTTTATCTTTGATAAAAACGATGCATCTTTTTTATCGCTGTCAAAATGACAAAACAGTCATCTTTAAATGACACATTTTATACAGGAGTTAATTTATCGCGTCAACAATACTTCTGTGATTGTCAGACTAAATTTGCCTACAAACACTCAATTAAAACTAAAATAGGTATTATCTGACGAATATGTCGTCACTTATACTGGGTGTCCCACCGGGAAGGGATTCGATCGATTATGGAGAAACTACACTGTGGAACAATCTGAAAATTTGGTGTAGTACTTAGGGCGACGGGACCAATTTGACTAAAATATATTCAGGAGTTTAGTAGTTCTCATTATACCGGAAATGGGTGTCAACTTCATTATTTCAAATACAACCCTATACAAAATTATACTTTTTTTGGATTCTCCTTGTAATTCTAAACATATTTCATGCAAAATATGTTATACCTATCGCCAGCCGTTTTCGAAATATGTGAAATTTTATGTCAAAAATGACGTTTTCAGAATAAAGAATAATAACAATTTTTGATTAGATTAGATTGCAAAAATAATCAATAATTATGACAAATTGTAGATATTAATTAGTAGTAATAACCATGGCGGGCATATCAATTATATTAACGAATACTATCTAAATTTGTTTATTATTTATGGAGAATGTAACAGAATGATAACAAGAACGTGTGATAGATAACATTGGCTACCAAATACCCAGAAAAACACAAACCATCACCAAAAGTTGTTAAACATACACAACATACATAAAAGTGTTTAGAAGTTCAAGGTAAAAATCTTGAACATTTGTTAAAGTAATTTTTTTTTATCAGTTGATCTTAGATAAGTATGTATCATACTTTCACGTTATTAGTTAATCAAATTCTTCACAGACTCGAAACTTTCGAAATTATGTATTATTAGTTTAACAAATTTTTGGTGATGGTTTGTGTTTTTCTGGGTATTTCGTAGCAAATGATATCAGACGTTCTTGTTATCACTCTGTCACATTCTCCATAAATAATAAACAAATTTAGATAGTATTCGTTAATATAATTTATACGCCCGCCATGATTATTACTACTAATTAATATCTACAATTTGTCATAATTATTGATTATTTTTGACAAGTGTCATATTTCTTTGCTATCTAAAGCCATCATGGCCAACTAATATCAATTAAATTTTAAATTCATATCACTATTGTAATAGAAAAATGTAAAATTGTCAATATTTTGAAAACTATCAGTTTTTGGGATAGACATCCTTTCATAAACTTGCCCTTATTTTTGATGCAAAAAAAAATAATAATGGGTTGCCATTTAAAAATTTTGAATTTTGACACTTTCTTCAATTTTATTTTTTACCCTTTTTCTCAAATACCCTGTATTAATGTTTACTAAAAAAATATACGTAGGCGCCTAAAGTAGCTCTATATCTCCTAGGATATTCTAACAAATTCAATTATTAAAGCTTCCATATAATAAAAAATTTTATGAAATAATCCATTCAAAGAGGAGCGATGATTAATATATAAATCAAACGGCGTCTGCTCCACAAAACAAATATATTTTTATTTTAAAAATCAAGGCACATTGCCTATGTCAGCACACATGTTTCGAGAAAATTATTCTCATCATCAGTGACAATCAAGTAGGTACAAGATGAACAATTTCAGTTTTCTTAATGTAACATATTCTAAAACAAGAAATAGGTAAACTTTACAATGTGTACAACAATTTGAACATTAGATGTTTCTTACCATTTGTGAAAAAGGTTATGTGAAAATTTTTTATGTAAATTAAATTTAAAATACTGTTTTATATGAATTCAAAATTAAAATAATTTTTTTTTTTTTAAAAAACTAAATTAGAAATTAACATTTTTTGATGGCATAATGCCTTTTTTATATTAGTACTCCTTTTTATATATCATTACTGATGTTTTCAAGATTTTAAGAGAAATTTTGGATTTTACGATATGTGTAACATGTGTAGCTAATAATGGTAAATGATAATTGTTACTAACAAATTGTTGAGGTTATGTTTATACAAATTCTTCTTAAATCTAATTGTTGTCGAAGCTAGATCATACTTCTTTGCAATATTATAAACAATAAATGAAGTGAAATGATTAAATTGTGTTGTTATTTTGTAGATTGAGGTTTATAATTAAATTTTCGTTTGAAAAAAGAATAGGGTTTTGATTATAATTAAGTGGCCAGTTTGTTAATTGAAATGTATTTAATAATAAAGACGAAATAATTGATTATCGGATGAGAAGTGAGGTGAGGTTTTTAGTAGGTGAGGGTTAGCACCACAACTCACTTCTCATCCGATAATCAATTATTTCGTCTTTATTATTAAATACATTTCAATTAACAAATTGGCCACTTAATTATAATCAAAACCCTATTCTTTTTTCAAACGAAAATTTAATTATAAACCTCAATCTACAAAATAACAACACAATTTAATCATTTCACTTCATTTATTGTTTATAATATTGCAAAGAAGTATGATCTAGCTTCGACAACAATTAGATTTAAGAAGAATTTGTATAAACATAACCTCAACAATTTGTTAGTAACAATTGTCATTTACCATTATTAGCTACACATGTTACACATATCGTAAAATCCAAAATTTCTCTTAAAATCTTGAAAACATCAGTAATGATATATAAAAAGAAGTACTAATATAAAAAAGGCATTATGCCATCAAAAAGTGTTAATTTCTAATTTAGTTTTAAAAAAAAAATTATTTTAATTTTGAATTCATATAAAACAGTATTTTAAATTTAATTTACATAAAAAATTTTCACATAACCTTTTTCACAAATGGTAAGAAACATCTAATGTTCAAATTGTTGTACACATTGTAAAGTTTACTTATTTCTTGTTTTAGAATATGTTACATTAAGAAAACTGAAATTGTTCATCTTGTACTTGATTGTCACTTATGATGAGAATAATTTTCTCGAAACATGTCTGACTGACATAGGCAATGTGCCTTGATTTTTAAAATAAAAATATATTTGTTTTGTGGAGCAGACGCCGTTTGATTTATATATTAATAAAAAATTGTTATTATTCTTTATTCTGAAACCGACTTTTTGGACATAATATTTTGCATATTTCGAAAACGGCTAACGATAGGTATAACATGTTATGCATGAAATATGTTTAAAATTACAAGGAGAATCCAAAAAATATAATTTATATAGGGTTGTATTTGAAATAAGGAAGTTGACACCCATTTTCCGGTATAACCGGAAGTACTAGATTCTTGAAAATATTTTAGCCGAATTGTTCCCATCGACCTACGGACTAAACCAAATTTTCAGATTGTTCGACAGTGTAGTTTCTCCATAATCGATCGAATCCCTTCCCGGTGGGGCACCCGGTATATCTTTTCAGGACTCAAAAATTGACAATGAACACAATGATCAAAAAAGATAAGATAAAAACAATAAATAATAACCTTTCCTCAATGATAATTAATTGTGCATCTCGAAAATTGCCTAAAATATCAGCAGCAAAATGTTTTTGGACGCATACATATGTAATAGGTCTCGGTCTGGATTCCCCATAATTTTGGAGAATTCAATGAAATTATCACCAGTTTGGACTATATAATATGTCCTACTATATATCATTAACATATTTTAGAACATTATTAATGACACACAATAAAACCACTAATATTACTTATACTGCTCTAATATTACACTTCCTTCATTAAATTTGCAACTACGAAAATTTCTATGTAAAAATTAATATGACTTGTCTTCTAAAATACCGAATTCCTACCTATTGCTACCGGTATTTCACAAAGTAACTAAATTGTACGTAACTAAAACATGCGTTTCAATATTTGTTTTGAATATCAACATTGCATACTCTTATCAAAACATCGTCAAATAAATTCAGACGGTAGATTTTTTTAAACAAACATTCCTATAGGTATAAGTTTCTTTTACTTTCACATAAATATTTAAACGTATCATTATTAGCCTTTATGGTATCCTCAACATACTCCTTGTTAAAATAAAAATTCTTGTACAATATTATGAAATATATCAATACAAAAATAACTACATTTGTTTATATAATTATATTTTGGATATGGTTTTATTATATTATAGAGGTATCACGGATGTGAATGCTTTACACTCGACAATAGTGGAAAACGATATTTCAGGATAAATGTAGCTTAAACAAACGCGTATTATCCTCATTATTGAAATTTGGTTATCACAGCTGTCATCAACGTACGTAAACTCTCTAGAGATTCACATTCAAAAGTATCTTTTGTGACCGAACCTGATGCATGTGTTTTAAAAAGCATCTAAATACTGTATATACAGTCGAACCTCTATATAGTGAAAGACCAAAATGTCGACCGAAATTGCACTATAGAGAGTTTTTCACTATATAAAATCAGCAAACAACAAAAAAAAATCGCAAAATTGAATTATAGAAGATTTTATTAAACATTTGAAAGTTTAAATACATAGCATGTACATAATCTATGTACACATTACATAAGAATATGTAATTTGTGTAGTTTTGAGAAATTGCTAAATAACCTACATACATAGGTACATTATTATGTACTAAGAAAAATAATCAGGTATTTTCTTTTGAACATTACTTTTGAAAAATAATTGTTGCTCAACAAAATTCTCGCATTTATTCAAATGCATAAAGATTTGATGAGGTACCCTTTCCTGGCCCCTGAGAGTAGTTTGCACAATGTCAAATGCATTTCTTATTTAATTTTCACTAAATTTAGCAGGATACTCCCCGGTTTCAGTTTCTTCTTCATGATCGTCTATACTTTTTATATCGTCAATTATGTCTTTGTCAGTTGGGAGATCTGTCATTCCAACATCATTGTCGATTTCTATGAAATCTTCAAGTAAAAAATCTGAGTTGACGGTAGCAGTTTTTTGTACAATACCCGATTGTTTTATTAAGGTAGCGAGATCGATTTCGTCTTCTTCCTCCCATTCGTGATTTTTCTCAGTAAAACCTGCTTTAGAAAAGCAGTTTTTGATAGTTCTCTGAGAAACATTTTCACTCCATACTTTAACGACTTCGGTCATACAGTCTTTAAGGGTAATAAATTTTTGGACTGGAAGGTTGGTATGAATCGCGTTAACAATTTTGTGAACAATTCTGTTTCGGTATAATGATATTTTATGTTTTTTATAACAACCCTGATCCATAGGTTACAACTTGGAGGTCATGTTTGGTGGAAAAATATCAATTCAATATTCGTTAATTTTTTACGTAAATTAGTGTAAACTAACTGGATGTGCAGGACAAGATTGTCTATAAACATCACAATCTTTCGCTTTTGGATTTTCATTTTCTTGTCCAGTTCTTTAATCCACCTTTTAACGTTTTTTGGCTCGCACATTTTCAATAAATTTTTTAAAATAGTTTCAGTCCAAATGTCACAGTTCTTCTGACTAACGCTTGCACTCTCGCCAGACACCGTTTTGAAAACAGGCACTAGCTTGAAGTTGTTAAATTCTTTAGCAAAATATACAGCCTTTTGCTTTATTAAATTTCCCGATATTGGTACGTTCTGATGCGTACGTGCCACTTGAAATCATCGTAAAGCTGCTTCATTTACTTCCTCGTAAGAACACACCCGTACTTGTTTTCTCGTCGACGATAGTATCGCGAGTTTTTACTACCAGAGATACACAACTTGGGGAACAACCGAATTGTGCAGCAACATCAATTTTTCGGAACCTTTATCAACTTCCTCCAAACCTTTATTTTTATCAGCTAAACTTAAACAGACACGCTTCGACATCTTACTTGATTCTTAAACAAAAACCAACTGAACCTAAATTTGCGATTTACTACCATTAGGCGTTATATGAACGCGTTAAGAACATTTTCAAACGCATGAGATATAAAAATGTAAATAGGAAACCCGAAAATGCCAACATCTCAATAAATGCATAAAAATTTATACATAAAACTCCGCTAAATATTTCATTATATAGAATGCTACTCATTCTAGGTTAGGTCTTGAAAAAATTGCATTGTAAAGAGTTTTTCACTATATAGAGTTTCAATATAAACCGTGTCGACTGTGTTATCAATTGGGTTTAATTTTTCTCAACATTGTCCCTCTGCATGACGAGTTGCAGCCGCATACAAGAGCCGTAACTCGTCCTACTCTAACCGAATGGCACTGGGAAATCTTGAAGACCCACCAGACTTCGCTACGTGTGATTACCATACATTTGGTCCATTGAAAAAAGCATTACGTGTTCAACGGTATCCAGACAATAGTGCTATCGAACAGTACGTACACAACTAGTTCGGAGCGGCCACCTTCTTGGTTCAGTAACGATCTCAAGAAGGTTCCTGTCCCGTGAAGGGAACTATGAAGCAAAATAACATACTTCATTTGTATTTTTACACATCACTATTTAATAAATTTATATAACAAAATACTATGTCAAATTTGAATGTACAGTAAAACCCATCTTAATTGATAAATAAAAAGAACTATACCGGTCGAACCCTGCACGTGTCAAGAACCTACCGAATACCGCAACTCCATATCTCTTTCCGTTTCGAAAACATCCAGATTTGAATGTGGATACAATTTTCCATGTTGCAAGGCAACATAAATTAAGACTCTATCTGCGCTAAAGAACGTTGGGTGCAAAAGATATTTTTGCATCTGTTTTATGTATATAAACTAAGTTGTACAGGGTAAGTATTTAATAACATCACTTTGATAATTTGAAAAAATAGGCTATTCTTAAGTGGAGTTGCAATGTAGTGTTTAAATGATAGTCAAATCTCCACAAGATAAATTTAATAGAAATCAGAATCTATCTGCCATACATGTTTCGGGACTAGACCAGTCCCATCATCAGTGGCATGTCAACAATCGTATAAAAGAGACGACAATTCATGTTAAGTAGCCCATAAATACATAAACAAAGAGCTTGATAACGTGTTTATATAAATTATAACCTTCAAAACAATGTCTTCTTCTGCGGGTTCAAATCCTGACTGAACTACATCCGATTCCTTTTACTAGTAATTTGTGAGACTTGGAACATAACCTGACTCCACACATCTATTAATATAATAGGAGACTTTATACCGTTCCTTTTAGAATACAATGAACTAATCATACTCCTTAATGACTCATTTGGATTTAACAATATGGAAAGTTGCTGGATTGGTTAATTGTTACTAAACTTGGAGCCTGGAGACTATCACCTATAACATAACTCATATTCATACCAACAGAAAATTTCAGTACATCATTTGTCAATGACGTCCTTGCCATTTCGGCTTCGAGAATTTTAGCAAAAACAAACAAACCGTTAAATAATTTTAAAAACTTTTATTGAAAAACGAAATATGATATACAAAAAGAAAATGGATCTAAATATGTAATTGTAATTTTAATGAAAATTTTAATAAGTCAAATATTTTCCATAAAATGGTAAGTTGAACGATAATTTTGCATATCAATAAACGAACTAAAAAATGGGGTATTTTCCAGACTTCAATAGACATTTGCCTAGAATATTGTATGTCTTGGCGCTATGTTTTATACGATTGTTGACATGCCACTGATGATGGGATTGGTCTAGTCCCGAAACATGTATGGCAAATAGATTCTGATTTCTATTAAATTTATCTTGTGGAGATTTGACATTTATTTAAACACTACATCACTTTGATATGTGATTCTTTTTAAAACACTGTATATGTATATTAAAATATTTCCTAATGTGCTTTTAATCGATTGATATGATGCGCTTGCAACAAAAATGGGAAAATGTATCTATTTTTGCTGTAAAATAATAATGGACCTTCAAAACATGTTTGCTTTCACCCAAATTGATTATCTGTTGTTTAACCATGCCTTACATAAAAGACATCACAGCGATCTTCGATATACCTACGTGGATATATTTAGTTAGGTATCTAAGTTAACCATTATTAGACATAAAATTTTAACTTCACCCTAAAATACCAAAAGTAACATTTAATAATATAGCAAATATTAAAAATAACTTATATTCTCGTTCTTATTTTACTTAGTAAAATAAATTATTATAATAATACTCATTAATAAGCGTCATAATCTTTTTGGTTCCTCCTCAACTAATCCAAAATATATAACATTATTTTAGCTTAAATAATTGTTTAAAACAAAGCTATGCTAAATTAAAAATTAACTTATTTTGTAGCTGCTAGCGCTGCTTGCCGTCGGAGGTCAGAACTAATCATAGCTGTCAAAATTAGGCCAACGGTCAACATTATACACATGGTAATGTTAGCCCATGTATCACCATATGTTTTAAATATGTGCGAATAAACGCTTGTGAATGCTATACCAAATATCTGTGAGGCAGCATTTAAGAGTCCTGCTTGGGTACCCTCTGGTTCAGGATACGTGAGTTCAGAGCCCAATTCGAAACCAACTGGCAATAAGCCTGTCATAAAAAATCTGAAACAAAAAGTCACAATTCAAAAATGGTACTTTCTTGGAGAAATATCTGCCTCCAACCCTAATATTCGCTTATGTTGGTTTTATAGATTTAGACAAAGATAATGTACACAATTAATCTTTGGTTTAGATATTTTCTTCAGAGTTTAATAAGCGCTATAAAAATTCTATATATGAAAATGTTTACTGAAAAGGATAAATACAAGACAAATTGGAATTATTACACATTTCCTCACCTGGTAGGTATTCATTAACCAAAAGTTTAATATTAAATAAAATAGAAGCAGCATATTATATTGTGCTTATTAATTTATCAACTCGTAAATGTTTTGGCACCTCCGCCGTAATTTAAAAACTGTAGCTGTACTAATATAATACCGAAATATCATCGATTCCTACAATGTTGATAAACAGAAATTAACATTAATATGCCGCTTAAGTATTTTGCTCACAGTTTTATAAGTTCAAGTAGCAAAGTGCTGGTTTACTGATGGCTCAAAGAGAAACTCAGGTACAGGTGCCGGAGTCTAAAGCCAAGACAAAAATTTTCTCAATGTCTGGGTTCCCACGCTACTGTATTCCATTCATCTGTGTGCTCAGGAGCTCGAGCGGGAGCACTGTGCGCGAAAGTCAATAAAAATTTTCTCTGATAGCCAAGCGGCTATAAAGGCATTAAGATCCACATAAAGAACAGTGTCGAATTGTCAAAACAGACTCTCTAATATCGGGAGAAATAATAACCTGACTCTGGTCTGGATCCCTGGCCATTCTGATTTAAGGGGGAATGAAATGGCCGACTCTCTGGCTAGAGAAAGGGCTGAAGAATTCATCGGACCATAACCCGAAAGTGGCATAGCGTTTAGCACTGCCAAATACATACTTAATACCTGGATCACGACAAAAGTTCAGAACTTTTGGCAAAATCATCCAGGTTTGGTGCACTCAAAGGAGTTCATTGACCCATGGAAGTCAAGGGCCAGGGAGTTGCTGGATATGAGTAGGTCTCATCTACGCTGCCTAGTTGGACTATATACTGGTCACTGTCGTTTGAATCATCTCATGAGGTTGGGTCTCTTGGAAAATTCCGAGTGCCGATGGTGTCTTGAGGATGATGAAACGGCGGAACATGTACTGTGTTCATGCCCAGCTGTAGCTAGAACCAGATTCGCAATATTTCGTGAAGTATCCCTTCTACCAGCGAGTCTAAAAGAAAGCTCACCCAGCAAAATAATCGACTTCATTAAAAAGATTGAGCTGCTGGGTGAAATATGAATAGGTATAAGCCACAATAGACCCTCGGTGGACGCAGTGTAGGGTCCGTCGCAGACCCACTCATTTTGAAGCTACCTACCTACCTACCTATAAGTTCGCGACGAGTCAACTCTTGAGATAACTTAGGGTGTTTAAAAAGCACTGAAGTAGATTAATTGTAAAAAGCCTGAGAGATAAATCAGGGAACTTCCGGTGCTATTGAGCATTCTAATTAATAATAATAATGTCACAAATAAGAAAGAGATATAATATATATTAGGAATATGGATTTTATAGGAACGGTGCCTTCACCTAGTCCCAATTTGAGAGTTAGACATTAAGGGTAGAGCCTCCCTTATGTCTTTTACTATTTGAAGATTCATTGCTCTACTGAGTTAAATCTTTATATCGAGTTTAAAGAAGGGTTTGAGTTTTATAAGTTATGTTAATTGATTTAGTTACTCGCTTAGCTTGTTTAGCTACTCGAGAATCGCCCACTTATATCACGCTCACGAAAGAGGATCTTATTGATTCTCCCTCGTAAACGAGTGACGGTCTGTATTTGAGCGACGTCTCTCAGTTAATAGTTATGTGATTAAATTGAAAGAAACTATATTAAAAATAAAAGGAAAGTCAGATGAATATTACTAACTATTATTTATTTAATTATTTAAAAAATGTACAAAAATCAATTTAATAAAAAAAGGACAATTTTAAAAATTAACCTTTATTGACTACGTTTTGATAAAACAATTAGCAGCAAGTCAAAATATAATGATTACACAAACACTGAAATATAAAATACAAAAGAAAAACAAACAATATATCGTAAAATGAAGAATTACAAGCGATTAATATCTACACAAACAAATAATTAATCTTTAAAAATGTTGACCTCCTCAAAATACTCATCCAGGGAATAAAATGCATTCTTGAGCAAGTATAACCTTATGGTGTTCTTAAACCTACGCGAATTGTATTGCTGCACTTCTCGAGGAAGACTATTGCAGACAATTCTTGGAAGCCCTCGAAAGTCTGTGTTATATTCGTGGAAAGCCGAGTTAGTACGAAACTCAGCAATACATCTATGGATCTCAAGTAGCTGATAATTTATACATAAAGAAGGTAAAGGCATTATATTTGAAAATGGGCTTATAATGTTCTAAAAGCCAGCATTGCTCAGTATACGGACAACCCTCTTCTGGATTCTCAATATCTGAATAGCCGAAGACGAGTTGCCCCAAAGTATCACCCCATAACAAATATGGATGTGAAATACCGAAAAATACACCGTCCGCCGAGCATGCTGACTCAGGCAGTTCCTGAACCTGCGAATGACAAAAAAGGATAACGACAACCCAACAAGCTTGCCGTACAGAGCTGGAAAATATAAGTTTCTGAGTTTTATCAACATTAAGTTTCAATAAATCCAACTGTCTAACATGACAATTTAGTTGCAAAACATTTCTACCATTACAAATCATGAAGGTGTCATCATCATAAAGAGTCACTCTACCTTGACTCAAATAATTGTATAAGTCATTTATATAGATGATGCATAACAATGGCCCCAGCACCGAGCCCTGAAGCACGCTGCTGGGCAAGAGACCCTCACATCAGACCCCCACATCAGACAGACTCCTATTATCCAATGTACCACCTTACCCTAAAACTTAGCTAATTTTTCAAAGAATTTATTATAAATCTCGGTGTAATATGCTGTTTAGCAACAGCATTCGCTTGGCCTATCTGACATATTATGGCTATCTGGTACATAAATTAGATAAGCAAAATTTGTAACTTACCCCATCGCACCACCAACTATATATGCGA
Source organism: Apoderus coryli (assembly GCA_911728435.2). Lineage (NCBI taxonomy): Eukaryota > Metazoa > Arthropoda > Insecta > Coleoptera > Attelabidae > Apoderus > Apoderus coryli. The sequence goes on along the minus strand of OU452206.1, from coordinate 5,594,616 downwards.
CGTAAATTCCTTTTGATAATGTAAACGTAAATAGTATCATTCCAAGCAAAGAGAATGCGTAAACGACTAAAGTAGTCTCCCTGCAAATAAGAATAAACAAATATGATTAAAAACTACTTTAGTCCAACTTATAATGAATGAACTTACTTAAACTTGTGAAATTTATCCAATATAATTCCAGATACTACAGAACCAACCATACCAGTGATTATAAGAACAACTCCAATGCGTCCAGAGTCCGCAGCACCATCCTGCAATGTTTAAGCATTATTTAATCTATATATATATCTAAGAAATTAATATATCGATATTTAGTGTTTAGCAGTTACATTTATTCCTCTTCCTAATGTTAGATACACCAATATTTCCTATCAGAACGTTTCATGTTCTTCAGGGTAGTTAAACACCATTAAACCCATACTTGCACAGGAATATATACTGAAGATGGGTGCTACAAGCAAAATCCCAATGCATTTGGGACAAAATTTTCGCTGTAGATGAAACTTGGGATCATCAGTAGACTAAACAGCAGTCAAAACAATGAATTTTCTCGGTGAACCAACCTCGCAGAAGGGAAAAACATAAATGGTCAATACTACACAGATGTATTGTAACGTTTAAACGACAAAATGCAAAAAGCTTCCTTATTATTTGAAGAAGACAACACGTTATTTCACAATGAATTTGAGGACAACGCGGGAACATTTGAAGACAACGCGGGAACCATCCAAGTATTTTGAGAAGCTTGCACTATAAAAATGCTATGACTCCATTATAGAACCAATCTATTAGTCCTACGAGAGATTATATTGAAAAACAAAACAATACATGCTCCATTTCGTTATCAAGCAGAAAACCTCTCATTCCTCCATGGAATATTTGCATTAATAAACTAAAAGACTTGAAAAATTTTTATGGGCTTTCGTTTTTAATATATAGGGAGTCAAAGTTTTGAAAACAAGATCAATTTGCTTCAATAACTTCTAAACCTATTTTTATCATATTTGACACTCATTAATAATTAGTACTATTTGATAAAATAAACAAAAACAAGCAAAAATATCCAATTTTCAAATACAGTTGCGTAAGTAGTTTCTCTCCTGCTACTTTTTGGATATCCGTTTCTTTCAATTCTTTTCCAATGTGTGCTACAATTTCGGGAAATTTAAACGTAAAATTATGGGCAGGAATTATCCACAGTAAATTAATTGGATTCCACAATTTAGAAAAACGACTCTCCGATCCACTTTATTTAAAAGTTTGCAAGAAGCTTTGCCACATTTGCTAGAAGATATGCTGTTAAATATTAGAGAACAAAAAAAAGTGTTTTGGAAAAAGTTTTACTTATTGGTTATAACTTCTGGCGACATCTCGTGTGAGCAGGCAATGTGGCCGGTTAAACACAGTTCACAACGGAAGACCAGACGAGAAACAACAACTCCATCATATCCTATTGTCAACACTAGACACGCACGAATGAATTGCTTGTTACATAATGTAACAAGACAATTCATTAACAAATTATTATTTTTCTTTATTAGTTATTAAAGAAATAGTTATTTTTGTTACAAGTAGGTACATAAAAAGTCGAATCATTACTAGCCTAGTCCGGAAATGAGTCCATAAAATAGCATTTTTTGGAAGCGTATTACAAAAACGTTTTGTTTTTTTTTTTTAACTTTGACTCCTAACAAATATATACATAGTAGGTATCCTTATTCTTATTAAATATACTACAAATAATTATCCCTGTGTTACTTACAACATAGTAATATAAAATTATTTGATTGAGAAGTGTTGAGATCGCATAAAATACTCCAACGTTAATTCCATAAGCCAAAAGCAAGAACATGTATGATCTATTGAGCACAAGTCTTCTTAATGATATTATGAAGTCCACATCTTCTCCTTTTTCTTGCTGAGCAGCTGCGTACGATGGCGGCGTCGGTGGAGAACCCTTGAAAACTAACAAGAAATAGTTAATCCAAACAAAAATAAAAGCCGCGGCCTTTAAGCAGGGGCGGTCCTATGAGGCAAGTGAGGCGGTGCCTCACTAACTTTTTAACCAATTAAAAATTTTTTACTGTTAAAAATGGCGCACAGATTGAATAGCTATTATAGCTACGCCCATGATGGTTTTAAGCGCGAGGTACTGCCTCTCGTCCCTATCCACTTTTAATTATTGTTCTACCACATTGATTAATATTAGTCTCCGATTTTTTATTAAACAGAAACTGATCAGCTAACAGTTCACTGCACACATATTTATGAGTTTTACAAAGTTTTTTTAATTTAAAAATTTATGTTTAATAATTTATGTGAGTTGAGTTGATTATCTATTGTATTGTATAAATTGCATATTCATTCAATCGCAGGCATGTACTCATGTACGTATTTTATTTTCAAAGTATCTATTATATGAATACACATTCCATTTAGATAACAATTAGAGTTGCACAATTCTGTCTAGCATAGTAGGTATTACTGCAGCAATACATTAATGTGTGAAACAAAGATGGTAAGTCCGGCATTGCCTCTTCTAGCGTTTTTAGATGTACAGCAAATTGACAAAGACAAAATAAATTAGGAGTAAAATGCCCCATCCACGTCTGTCTATATACCCCTTCATTTACTACTTAGTGTTCTCTCGCTTAGGTCTATTGATCATGCATTATCTTTGATCTTTGCTCAATTCATCTATACTGTTCTTTTGCTTTCTTATGTTTTGATTATAATATTATTATAGTACCTATATACGTATTAGGAAAAATTTGTAAATTATCATGCAGTAGATTGTGCATTTATTTCATTTCTGGTTTTTCTGTATAATAATCGTAATAAATTAAGGGACACTAGGGACAGGCAATAAATACAATAAATAAGTATTTTGTAATTTTTCGTGTAAAAATTCTTAAAGTGAAGCATTGTGTCTTGTTTTCAGTAGCTAAAAATGGGTAGGTATTCTGATATAATCAACAATTTTTTATAAAAATCTTTGTACTGCCTCGCAACCCTCAGAACTCACGTGACACTGCCTTTAAGTACTGAATATTTTGATTATAATGATATGTAATATATTTGATATTTTTATAAAACATAATGCTCCATTATATATTTTGAAAATTTACATGGGGTAAATTAAGTTGCACTAAGATCTATTTTACGTAAAAGAAATATTTTTGATTATTTCACAAAATAGAGAAAATGACGTCATCGAAGATTTTTTTAGGTTTTTGCAATATTTTGTTCGGTATATTTACTACAAACACATTTTAACTAAAAAAATCTTATGTCGTTAAAATTACAAACTTAAACTTATTCTCTCGAGTTTTGGAAAATTCCAAATGCCGCTTTTGCCTAAAGGATGATGAGACGTCGGAACATATATTATTACATTTTTGCCCAGCCAAGAACCTCGAGCTCTTGAGTGAAATATGATTAGGTATGAACCATAATAGACCCTTCTGTGGTTGCAGTGGAGGGTCAGGGCGGGCCAAGTCATTTTGGACCTACCCACTACCTATTCTCTCACGACGTATTAGTTGTGAAAATATTAAACACTTTTTATTAATGCGAAGTGTTGCTTTCTTCAAACTAGATGAATTCTACTTAAAGAGTGAATATCGGACTTTCACATTCTGACGCACCGTTTTCGAAATAAAATATTTCAAAAGCTTCTTGAGATTTTCACACAAAATTATATAAAATATTTATTATCAATAATGGTAAAAAAAATTATGAAATAACTCGGTTATCTGCCTGTGTTTCACTCTTTACTTGAAAACAGTCTTGTGTAGAAGCTTATTTGTGTACCTAATGGCCTATATTATGATGGGGTACAGCCGACATGATATTTAGTGCAAATACAGGAAAATTCACGGGAACAAAATAGTCCTCTATACATGGAGTTTATAGACCTTGTCTTCCTTCGACACCGTTCACCATGAGGCTCTGTGAGAATATTGAAGCTCAACGGATGTCCCCAGAAAATCAGCCGGATACTTTGACTCCTTCATGATAATATGAAAGCAGTAGTTCTGAACAGCAGCGGTCGGGAGAGCCCGTTTCCAATAATAACTGGCGTAAAACAGGGTTCTGTCATTGCACCGACCTTGTTTTCGAGGTTTGTGGGAACGGTCATTCAACTTGTTAAGGATGAACTGCCGGCCGGGGGGAATAGAGATCGTCTATAGATTTGATTGCGGCGGACTCTTCAACCTTCTTAGACTGCAAGCTGGGACGAAGATCGTATACACATTAGTCATTTAGCTTCAAACCGCGGATGACAATGTTAAGAGAATCTTCAATATATACTAAATACATTTAACACCGCATACAGGTGCTTGAACTGAATATAAAAAAAACACAGATTCTCTACGATCGTACACCAAACACTATGGCTGTGTTACGTTTAAAATTTGTATATATTTCTATTTTCAGAAAAAAAGGGAAATTATTTGTTGCCATGGAAACATTCATTGTTCCAAGTATTAATATGTTTGGATTAAGTAATATGTTTAATTGATTTTTGTAGGTACATAATTTCTGACTATCCCTGTATGTGCTCTCATAACCATCGGGTTTATACTTACCTGCACCATAGCAGAAATGATTAGGTGATTGAAATTTTAAATTGTTCTAATTAAAAAGGTAATAATACATCGCGCTCCATCTATTGTTAAATAGGCATAAAATATTTATATTTATGAATAAACAAAATTTGTTGATAAGGGTACCTACAGTAGTAGAAGTACATATTTATTGATTATTCCTGTGCGCTATGTTAACTTCCCAGATTTAAATGAAAGAGGGCATTCTTTCTTTGATTTAGAATTCTTAATTGTTGTTTGGAGAATTATTTGAATTATGAAATAATTATTCATATTTATTTTTCTATAGCATATTGTGTTCTTAGTATATTAATTATCATTTTTTTTTAATTAATCATAATGAAATATATTTGTGTTAGTTCTCTTAGCAATCGTTGGCGTGCTATCATCGAGGAATAATGTTAATTCTCCAGGTGTGAAATTTTGATTGGTCGAAACTCTTAAGTTGACATTGCGTTTTGTGGAATTTTTCATTGTCATTCATTGTAAGTCGAGTGCTACAAGAGTATACTAGTGGTTAAAGTGGATATTTTCTCAAATTTTTCTAAGCTTGATTAGAAACCATTTTTGTGTGGGATTTATGAGAATTGTTATCCAAAATTATTGTTTGATTTCTAGATGGTTTGGAAGTTATATATTATGTGCATTGTGCGATCAAACAATCAGCTTTGTCTGGATTTGTATTAACTACTTCAATTCTTGTTGGGTGAGTGTCCTTGACTATTTCAGCTAAAATTTTCACTCTTTATTGGTAATATATTTTCTTTAGAATTTAGTATTCAATATTAGTATTGTTAAATGACTGATCAATAATATATATATTCTTGTTAAGATATGCCTAATAATTTCGTATATCAGTATTTGGGAGATCCAAACATTGTTTATTGTACTGACTATTTCTTTTATAATTTTTAGAATAGGAATACAGTGACAAGATTCATTCTTTTTTTGTTTCGTAACGATATTTATTAATATATATATTTCAAATTTTTTGTATTGTGTGCTTAAAAATAATTTCGTATAAATATATAATATATATTTTTTGAATTTAATTATGGTGAATGATCGCATGGTGGATTCAAGCTTTGTGGCATAGAAAACATCGTAGGTTTCTAATTTTACCGCAAAGTTAGTGGCGCACCCCCCCTGAAGGCTGACCTAGTCGAGCTTTGCTGTGGTTTAAGCTAAAGCTGTCACAAGGTTTGAAAACGTTACCCGATCTCTTTTCTTTTTTTTGTGTTTTCTTAAATAATAATTTTAATGGTAAAAATAAAAATCATATAAATATTCTTCTATTAATTTAAACCGTAGCAGCTGTTCTACCACATAATCGAGTTAACGGAGACAAACTTCAGACATCGAGAGTTTCTCTTACCTCGGCAGCATTATCGCGAACTCAAATATCGATGATGAAATTCAGCAGTGTATAAGAGGGGCAAGCGCATCTTTTGGCCGTCTGAGGCCGAGAGTATTCGATAATCATAACACCGACGTTGGAACTACGTTGCGAGTGTATAATGCTATTGTAGTTCCTACCCTTACGTATAGCTGTGAGTCTTGGACCACTTATCGGAGGCATTTAAAAATTCTAGAGGTACCATCAACGATGACCTAGAAGAATTCTTGGAATTAAATGGCAGGACCGACGAACTCAGCGTTCTAGAGGAAGCGCTGAATCAACTAGCATTGAGACGATGATTGTCTGGCAGCACAGCTGCGATGGACTGGCCACGTAATCCGCATGCCAACTGAACGTCTTCCAAAGAAAATCGATCAGGGAGGGCAGCGAAAAAGGTACCAGGATGTTCTTAAGACCCACATGAATAAGTGTGGCTTAGATGGGAAGAACAACAGCAGCAGATCGCGAACGACAGACCGAGATGGAGGCGAAGAGAGAGCATCGAAATGAGGGAAAACGCATCCATGGGGCAGCGCACCTACAACAGCCGGTGAATTGTGGTGATTGGGTGTGTCAACTTTGTGACAGAATTTTTTAGCCATCTTATGGTTCACAACAGAAATCCCTGAGTTGGAGTAATTCATACTCGTTAGCGAGTGAATGCTGATGATGATGATTATGATAGGCTTAGCTGGTTCGAAAATCTTGTTTCACCCTGTTGAGATTTTTTGTCCAATCCAGTGGGTAACACAATGAATTAAATGATATTACGCAAGTAAAAGTACTGAAAGGGTTGCAGGACTTACCAGTAAAGGCAAAAATGTTGGAGTTTGTATTTAAAAAATGTACTTGTATATGTATAGTATTACAACGGAATTTACTTTTGTAACTAAAATCAAAATATTTGTGAATGCAATAATACATTTTTGATATGAATATGTACAGTAAATGAGGGCAGCAAATGATTACTTCTTTATAATAATTACCAAATCAAATTATAATTAAGTAAAACATGCAAACTAATAACATAAATTTATCATTAGGCAGGACGAACCATGCTTGACTTTGAGATCGATTATATAAGTTTAAGGAGTGTTGACAAAAATGTATTTGAGTTAACTATGGCACACAAATTGTGTGTGTGTGAAATACTGGATTGAAACATAACGAGAACTTTGTAGTATAAAATAACTGAAATTGTTACTTACATAATATGATTAGGATTAAAAGTGCTGTAGTAAAAATAGCATTGGATCCATATAAAATATAGAGCTGATCAGAAACTTGCTCAGTAGTGCCGCCGGTGACGATCACGCTAGGTATTAAGAATCCTGCTGCTACTCCAACCTGTAAATAAAGAAATAAGTAAAATGTTCTCAAATAGCCGATATAGCGTACATTTTTCGAATTATGTAGCAAAAACTAATTTTGTAACAGAAACCACATATCTGCTTTATACAGATTTGTCTGACAGTTTGGCAATAATTTTTCTTCGCCAGACTCACATTAGTAACGTTCAACAGTTACATAGCTCGAGCAAATCTGGTCATTTGGTTTGAACCAGGTATCAGTGAAACTTATACAACAGACCCACTAAATAGCTCGACAGGGTCAGAATTTTGTTTGACCTGGTGGAAGACACGAGGAAATGAAAACAACACAAAATTTGTGTTTGTGTGTATTTTTGATGGTTACGTTTTAAGAGTACGTTCCAGAAGTGCCCGCTCTCACTCAGTAACCATGTGGAGTTTAGTTATGTGTTGATTGTCAATATATTCTGGCGCAAAAAGCGCTTACCCCAAAAATAGCGTGTTGCTTTGATTGTAAGGCTTACACACTCACATATTACATTGTAAGCTGTCTGAACTACTCTGTTGCACAATCTGTATTGCAGGCCTCCCTTATACAGCCACGTTTGTTAGGTGATTTCACAGGGCGCAATGCCTATGGATTTTCGCGTCTGATTCCTGCATAATAGTTTTTCAGTGCACTTTTTTGTTGCCTCAGTTATGAATTACTTACCATGATGCTTGTTTTTAGCCCAACTTTTCAGGCACTCTCGCTTCGTTCTTTCAGACAAGCCCGGGGTTGGCTGCAGACTGCGACATATAGATCTGCATTTTCATAGCCCTCAATCCCTGAATATCTTGGAACCAATATCAGATTAACCCACAAGATCTGAGGTTCTCATTGGCATTCCCACACCAGTTTATTTGTGACTTAAAGGTTGTTGACGCTTCTTTTAAATGATTTTGAGCTGTCTAGGCTTATTTGCTGATCCACTGGATTTTTTTTTTCAATGTAGGCAGAGGTGGCTAGCATTCCTATTATACAAGGTGTCCCTCTGGGAAAGACTGAAAAGAATTCGCAAAGGTACGAAAACTTAGGGATTTATCCGTGGGAGTTATTTCAAGATGGTAACACTTCCAGTTAAACCGAAAAAACATGTCAACTAACTACATACTTAAATTCTACGCATATCTAAGCCGAGGCAACACAAGTGCTCGGTATCTTTAGTAACTAACGTGTTGAACACTATCACGTGAACTCCTTTTGAAAAATAATCCTAAGTTATTTTGTCGAATAAATCCCACAAAACATTTCTGAATAAACAAAAAAAAAAATGCTAAACCTACCAAATTACCCTGAGAGCCCAGTGGCGAAGCGTCCATGTAACCACTGTTACCATTGATAACAGTTAAAAATCTTGAAAATAAATAGTTTATGACTACTAACTGGTGCGTTCCCGCATTAAATAAATAGTACGCACAAGCGTATACACGTAGCCATTACAATATAATGGTCAGCTAGAGCCCACCAAGCTCTCTATACACTATACATATGTATGGCTTGCCAAGACTTTAAAAACAAGTGTGCCACTGAGGCCTATAAGATATTGAACCCAGTCACCAACAAAACGACTTTGATTTCGGAAAAACTTGTCTTAGCAATATATTCAATAAAAACCCACAACATTAAACTTCAAAGAAAAAATAGAAACATACTCGAACCAAGAGCATCAATATCATAAGATTTTGTGTGATGAAAGTGGGATGAAATGTGTCAGTTTACAGACATTCTAGTTTAAAAAGGCAGTCGAATTTCAGTTATAAATAAATACACTTTATTTTCTCACAGGTTGGAAACCCAATTACAAGACAAAAAATAAATACAATATTCAAATAATTAAACAATGATTACAATAAACAAACACGTTTATATAATCTACTTTCAAAAAGTTTGACCTCTCTTCAGACTTTCGTATTGGTATCACCTTCGCTTCCTTCCACTTATCCGGGCAGGTCTGCGTATGCAAAATTAAATTAAATAGGAATTGCAGTGAAACGGCCTTAGCAATAGCGCAATCCCTCACAAGAAATGAGGGAACACCATCAGATCACAGTAATTTTATTTTTTAGCCTTTTACTCGCAAATATACTTAATCGCATCATACGTCCGCTCTGAAGATGCAACGAGGGACGGTGGAAATGAGTGGGTTCTCGAAATTGAAAGGAGTCGATATCAAAAAGATGCTGCGGAAAATAGTCGCAAAGGAATTAACTATATACTATCAAAATTGTTTTGTTCACTCACAATACGGCGCTCCACGGTTGTTAAGTAAATATATCATACTTGATGAGTAGCTCGCAATCTTCTGTATTCATTTAAAAAATCGAGACCTCCAGCTGACTTGTATTTCTTAAGCGTTCTCTCCTTCAACTTAATATTTGATATGATGTCAGAAGTAAACCCGACCGGGAACATCCTTTTATGATTTTTATATACGGGGATATGCCGATCAAAAACTTTAAAAAGGTCATCGTATTTTTACAGAGCCTACAAACAACTTGTGCTAAGTATTTACACAGTATAGGTATATGGAGTGGTTTAGGAATAATGGATATAATTACATAAATTAAATAATACCCATATATAGGGTGTACTATTTAAAACAGCATTGTAGATATCTACTTCGCAAAGTACCTATACTTTAGCTGAACATTCTGTATAAGTTTATCTAAAAATAACTCGGAAATTATGACTAACATATTATATAAATTGAAAGAAATTGGTCCTTCTTTCAATTTATATTTAAGTTAATCGAGGCATTTATTTAATATACCTACCACAAATTTTGATACTTATTTTAGATCCAAAGCAATGGGGCACAATATTTTAAACGGTTTAACTAATAAATTTAATGCAGTTGTTGTAAAAGAGAGGTGTTTATTTATGATACAAAAGTCTTGTTTGCTTAAACAAGCCCCAACAACTAATTCACTTGGATTTGAAGTATATTAGTAGAATGTTGTACAGTGTGTCCAAGATAAGGTTGGGCTAGCATGAGGATCTCGTAAACGGTAAGAGATACAGAGTTGATTAAATTATTATATATAACTCATGATGACTCCCTCGAAGACGAATCGTCGGACTTCATAAGTGTTGGGTTGAATATAATATAAAGTATAGCATATTATATATATTATGCTGATTCAGATGCAGAATCATAATATTCATATTTTTCAGCCATCCTATTTTTACCTGATTTCCAAATACTCCAATGCTACATGCGGATGAAACTTGAGAAGGGCCGAACCAAACAGCTGCTAACCGGGCAGGCACAGATAATACAAACACTTGAGAAAGAGCAACAATGCTTTGTCCTAAAAATGTGATCCAAAATCTGTCTGGTGCAACAGACCCTAGTTTAACCCAAGAACCAAAACAAGTTCCTATTATGCCAATTACAACAGCCCATCGTAGTCCCTAGAAAAAATATATTGTCTTTAACCAAGCGTAAATTAACCATTTTTTTATTTTCAAATTATAACCAAGTATATTGTAATAAAAATATTGCATCCGGTCGAACTACGTATTTTTCCATGATTAATAATTTATAAAAGTTTATAAAAGTTCATAAAAGTTCATGACTCGGTATTGTATCTACGAAATTTCTCGTACAACAAAACTCTCTTTTTTTTTTGGGGTGTTCTCTCCAACATTAGTATATTATATTTATATTGTATATATTATACAAATTCTTGGTTACAAAACAAGAGTCGAGTTCGTAACTGATATATCGTTATTATTCATATCTGTAATTTCTAGTTCTCATTATCTAATTGTAATAGATAAGTATTATATACATACCAACTTTTCCAGAAGATAACTTCCAGGAAATATAAATGGAATGTATAGTATCATGTAGACCATTGAGGTCCAATCCACCCATGTATCTGATACACCGTAATATTTTGTAATCTGATCTGATATGATTGAATACTGAATCCATTGCATTGCATTTGAGGCGGAGTACAAAACAAACAGTGCTAATATCAACCATCTTATTTTGTAGACTTTGGGTTTTTCAATTTCAGGAAGTGTGCCAGTGCTACCACATTTTTCCACGTCGTTCGCTGTGCTCATTTTATCATATAATCGATAGTTTTCTGTAACATAATATATCAAACTGAATATTTACTACAAATTCTATGAAATCCGAATCAAACTAAATTTCATTTCCTCTTACTAGTTGAGTGTTGTAAATGAGCCTTAAAACTGAAAGCAATTTTTTTGTACCGAAATTCAACACAGTTCTAGCCAAAACACTATCTCGGAAGATTTTTTCCTAAAAAACTTTTTCACTAGGTGCCCAACTAGCAATTCGACATTCTTAAAGAACTAATATATTTTATAATTATTTTATTGTCGCTTAGTTAAAACTTTTTTGTTTTTTAAAGTTTCGCTTCGTGATTAAACTGCTGTGTTAAACTTTTCTGTGAGAAAAATTGTTTTAAGAACGTTTTTACAGCAAAATAATAAAATAGTTATAAAATGTGATATCGTAACAATTTTATAAACGTTTATAAAATACGTTTTGTAGGACGTATTTGTTCCGAATGATAATTGGTTTTAAAAGCATTTTGTAAAAGTACTAGTCTGGATTAACTTGTTCCTTTAAAAACAATTATAAAATTATTCTGTTAAAGTACATTTCGTAATAATAAAATAGTTTTTTATTGTCGTTATTAAGAGCGATTTGTTTTGTGGAGCAAATTTGTGCGCAAATTAATAATTACAAAATTGTTTTTTAGTTATTTTATTAAAAACAATAAAAAAATAAATATGTTGCCAATGCATATTTTATAAAATTAAAATGCTGTCATAAACATTACCTAGAACTAATATATAACATAGTCTTATTTATTTTCAACTGATATTTATTGTTATATTATACACTGATTTCAAATGTTGTCCAAATGGAAAAAAAAAACTAAAGGCAGTTGTGCATTTAATAGCAAATTAAAACTTAATTACTACAATATTATAAATTATCAAAGGCAAAACATTAGTGACTATAATAATGAGAAGGAAACTGTAATGGAATCTAATCAAATTAATGATAATATTTACATTAATAAGACACCAAAAAATATTGTGGACACTGATAAATTCTCAGGAGGAATTATTACTAGATGGTGAGCGGGTAGCCGAAATAGAGAATTGGATACCTATGCTGGTGATCAATTTGCTTCAAGCACAACAAGTGAGCTAGAAAAACATGCAAAACTAAGAGAAAACATGCGATCATGGGCAGTATCAAATAATGTTCCGCATTTTTCCTAAAAGAAGCTTTTTGCCATACTCAGTGAATGCCAAATTTTCTACCTCAAGATCCTCGAACTCTCTTAAAGATACTCGACAAACCGTTTTAATAACGGCAATTATAACATACATAACATAACCAAAGGGCTCAATTTAGGTTATGTTTAAATTACTCTCATAAAAGCTAATAATAGAGTAGCTATAGAAGCATTTTGTTTTATAAGAACACATTAAAAGCTTTTATAAAACATATTATGTTAAAGTTTGTTTTGTAAAACTCTGTTTACTATTTTATTATTATTCCAATATTGAGACGATGCGACACACGGCGGCGACTCACACAAACATCAAAGTATCAAGCACGAATACTTCAAGTAGACAGGACTAGACTTGATTAATTTGTATACATTTTATCTTATAATTTTTTTGCAGCACCTTTAAATTAAATTTTGAATTTTTTAGAGCATTTATATAAAAGCTTGTTTTAGTTTGTTTTACTATTAATTTATTTTAAATAACGGCAAAAGATAACTAAATACATAAAACTTCAAGGAAAATACTCGTAATTAACTTCATTATTCATTATCAAGCTTAGTGAAATATATATTTTTATCTCTTACACCATAACTGGTTTCTAAAAATGTCTTCAAGTTTACATAAAACATAGGTACCTACTTATATTTTGGCTAGTATCCATATCATAGATATAAAAGAATCATATCATCATTCTTATGCTATCAAAGGGGTTTCAGGTAATATTAATTTTATATTAGATTTTATATGCACTTAAAATATTATGAGATTTATGTTTTTTAACGAATACACCCCTGTATAAAACAATTCTGCAGTTATTTTATAATAGCTATCTATAGAGCATACTAGTCTGGGTTGAGATAATTTTGTTTTATAAGCATCGTATAAGGAAGAAGCCATTTTTGGTTTCTTTAAATTGTTAGCCATGTTGACCAAACTTTTAAAATTAATATTTTTTCTAATTTGTAAAATTTTCTTAGCTAATAAGCTATACAGAATCAGTCATTATATAATAAAGGATATCCCAAAAGATTATTTTCAACAATAAGTGACAATAAAAAAAATATTTTATATAATTTATAAAATCTAAATTCATTAATTTACATAATTCACGAGGCGCATTAAAATTTTAATAATAATATACAATATATTTAACAGTAAATTTTGTTTCGCAGCCAAATCTGCTCATGGGTGAATTTTATCTGACTTATTTTATTATTCATTATTGGGTATTATAGCGTTTTATATTATTTTTACCTCCATCATTGTTCAGATTTTATTAATGTGTACCAACAACAATGCATAATAATTATAAAATAATTTTGTATAAAAAGGTATTTTAAAAAAACGTTTTTATCCTTTAACTGTTGCCGCTGAAAGCAAAAATGTTGAAATTGAGGCTCTTATAAAAGATTTATAAAATATGTTTATAACACTTTTATTTGATTTTTATTAAATATTTATAAACGTTCTAAAAACTATTGTATAATAGCAACAAGCAACATTTATAGAACCGTTAAAGAGTCGATTTGTTTTATAAATCTGCGCCTTTTTCGTATTTATAAGGCGCGTAAGAACGTTGTGAAAATGTTTATAAAACAATGGGTGTTTTATAAAATATATTTTATAAATGTTCTTACAGCAATTAAAAAAGTTAAATTGTTAGTTGGGTGATATGTATAAACTTTTGAACACTTTCTAAATTTGTTAAAAGTATTTTGTATTTTTATTCAATGATGATGGGACTGCAGGTCCCGAAACATGTCTGATTGTAAGATTCGTTCTTTTTGAACGTATACTTATATATGTGGTGTTTTGTGGAGCAGACTTTGTTTCATTTCCAAAAATAATTACCGCTCCTCTCTGCAACGGATTACTTCAATAAATCCGAGAGGGGCGGCAAAAATTGCGGGGAAGTACTCAGTTTCCACCAATTGCGACTTGAACACCCGCATGGCGACAAAACGTGCGAGGGTCTAGTAACCAATGAGGATCGTTCAGGCGGCGTCTAAACACCCATTTCGCGTGGTATTGCCGATTTTACAGAAGATCATAATGTCTTTTTCCTATTTTAATATTCAGTGGTGAAAATTTTAGTTATCAAATAAAAATAAAACTAACAACCACTTAAAAATGCTGAGCTTTTTTCATTATTTTTATTTGTAATTGTAAAAATAGATTTTCAAATTAATACTATTTCTTGCCTAGAACTAGTACTTTTTTGTAGTTAAATTTAGCAATATCGGATTTTTTTTGTCCGAATTCTTTTCATTGTTACAGATTCGTTTGCCACACCGTAGTAGAGTTAAACTAATGTAGTTTTAATTCTCCCCTGAGCATGCTACCAGTGTTAGCAAAACGCGCGTCGAGAATGAAAAAGTGTACGTGGTAACACGAGTTTTTTAATAGCTTCTACGCATCGATTATACAGGGTGGCCCATTAGTGAGTGGGCGGAAGATGTCTCAAGATCTATAAGCGATAGCTGAACAGACGGTTATATGTACTGTACATAAAACCGTACTAAATCTCGCCCAATTGCATTAGGTATGTTATAATTGTAATTGTTTACTACTGATGCAATAAAAGAACTTTATTATTATTATTATAGACAAAAAAATCCTTTACAAAACTTTTAGGCACTGAAGAGATGTACAACCCTAAAATGTTTTCAATTATACAGGGTAGTTCACAAACGCGCAGCAGTACCAACCTTGCATTTTCTTAATGCGACACCCTGTATATATTAACAAAAATGAATGGCGCTCTAAAAGACAAGAACAATGACATCAGGCTTGATACGCCTAGGTCCAGTAGTTTTTAAAATATTTGTAAATAATGGTTAATTTTGACATAAATTAGAGGCGTTGTGGTTATAACAGAAACCAAATACATACCAATTTTTCATGTCAGATCCATTTGAATTCCCTTCTTTTCTTCGTTTTACTGGATTTTATTGACCTCTAACTTGTAATTTTTCAGGGTGGTCACATTATCTAAATTGTATTCTTAAATGGGACTTAGCTTAAGGCTAACCGTTTTTTAAAAAAAAAAGTTATTGAAACAAAAACAAAATAAAAGTTGCAATTTTTTTTCATTTTAAAAACCAAAAAGTTAAATTACAGTTTGCTTTTAATAGTTTGCAAATAGACGCTCTTAAAAAATAAAAATAAAATGGTTTTAACATACATTTTTCAATAATTTAACTTTAAATAGAATAAAATATAAACTTAAATTAAATGCAAAATTACCTATTTCTTTGGCTAACAACTAAACGAGTACACACAAACCATAGCATGCTAAAAATATATCTTAAACTAAACTATAAACAATCTAAGTGTTTAATCTAATTTATTTTAGCAAATGCTCAAAATGTCACTACTTTGTTCGCGGCACTTCTGCAGTCTTAAAATAAATAAATTTTTAGCTCGTTGGAGCAGTTGGGAAGTAATGGATGCAAAAGCATTTGCAATTCTAATTTTCATGTCTTCTATGATCGTTGGTGGCTCACAGTAAACTATTTCTTTAATAAACTCCCCATAGAATTTGTGGCTCCTTTACGTCCTATCCATCTTCCAGGGATATTTTGATTTAACCAATTTTTATTCTATTTAAAGTTAAATTGTCCAAAATAGTGTGTTAAAATCATTTTATTTTTATTTTTTAAGAGGGTCTATTTGCAAACTACGTTTTTAAATAGAAAAAAAAATAATTAAAATGACAAAAAATTGCAACTTTTATTGTTTTTTTTTATTCAATAATTTTTTACAAGAAACGGTTAGCCTTAAGCTCATGAAATATGATATCAATAAAAAGTATGGGAAAGGAACTTCTCGAATTTAGGTAGATATACAGAGTGTCCCATTTAAGATTTTCCCATAAAAATACAATTTTGATAATGTGACCACCCTGAAAAATTACAACTTAGAGGTCAATTAAATCCAGTAAAACTAAGAAAAGAAGGGAATTCCAATGGATCTGACATTAAAAATTGGTATGTATTTGGTTTCTGTAGTAACCACAACGCCTCTAATTTATGTCAAAATTAACCATTATTTACAAATATTTTAAAAACTACTGAACCTAGGCTTATCAAGCATTATGTCATTGTTCTTGTCTTTTAGAGCGCCATTAATTTTTGTTAAAATATACAGGATGTCGCATTAAGAAAAAGCAAGTTTGGTCTGCTGTTTGTGAACTACCCTGTAGAAATTTTAGGGTTGTACATCTCCTAAAACTTATAATAATATATACAGGGTGTTAGTGAATAAGTGCGACAAACTTCAGGAGGTAATTCTACATGAAAAAATAATGACAGTTTGCTATATAAACACATGTCCGCAAATGCTTCGTTTTCTGCTGAGATACAGTTAAAGTTTTTGTTAAAAACTGAAGATTTATTGATTGCTCTGAAACCGGCGGAGATATGCAAATGAAATTTAGTGGGTGTTAAGAATTGTATGTTCATCAGGGGCGCGCATACGGGTAATGACCTCAATTTTTTTTTAAGAAAAAAAAAAGGTACGCCACTGGAATTTTTCAAACTAAAAATCATTTTGGCATTCCTCGTTAAATTTGTGATAAAAAATCTCTCTTGCTTTTTTATCGTAGGGGGCATTTGTGCAAAAAAATAAAACATCTGTCAACATTCTGTTATACGAATATTTCAACGAAATGTCAAATTAGCGTTTCTTTATTATTAGTGTTATTTTCTCTTATTGTTTTGGTTTAATGTTTATTGTATTAGATAGTTCTTGATACTGTATTAAAGAAATGAAAAATACGGGGTAAGATGTTTTATTTTTTTGCACAAATACGGTGCTCCCTACAATAAAACATCAAGAGAGATTTTTTATCACAAATTGAACGAGGAATTGCAAAATGATTTTTTTTTTCAAAATTCCAGTAGCGTACCATTTTTTTCTTTGAAAATATTGAGATCATTACCCGTATATGCGCCACTGATGAACATAAAATTCTTAATTGTTTACCAAAAAATGTGCAATAACTACCTCTTAAAACTCACTAAATTTCATTTGCATATCTCCACCGGTTTCAGAGCAATCAATAAATCTTCAGTTTTTAAGAAAAACTTTAACACCCCGTATCTCAGAAAACGAAGCATTTGCGGACATATGTTTATATAGCAAACTGTCATTATTTTCTCATACAGAATTACCCCCTAAAGTTTGTCGCACTTATTTACTAACACCCTGTATTATATTATAAAAGTATATATATACAAATACTTTTCATAATATCTCAAAAACAAATCATTTTATCCAAATTTTATAAAAGTTAAAAAATAATCAGAAATACATAGTAACCTATAAAAACTTAGTTTAAAAGTCATTGGCGGAGGTAATAAAAACTTGGGGGGTCAATGGGTATGTACTGAACATCCCGTATTTCGGCTATTAAGAAATTCTTTTTTGGAAAGAAGTAGCTCTTTATGCTGAAGCAACACAATAAATTTGAATCCAATATCTCAATAAATACTAGAATTGTTTAAAAATATTGGTTTTAAATTTTTAACTTTGACGCCCTGTGTATTGAATATGGAGGGTTAAATTGAAAAATGACATCTTAAAACTCATATTATTTTTGCTCACGGAATCTGTGGTTAATGGATTGACCTCTTTTTTCCGGACACCCTGTATAGGTAGCTGAAATTAATCATAAATTTCGATAATAATAATAACTAGCAATTAAAATTTACTTACTTTTCCGCACTATTGTTAATAATTACTATTTTTACTTATTAGTTTTTAATAGGTAGTAGGTATACACTTTAGAGACTGGTACTTTAAAAATAATGGGTAAATGCTTTCTATTATATTCTGGTTGTTTTAAAAATAAATATTTGTAAAAAAAGAAAAATATTATTTTATTATGTTATCTTAGCATTGAGTCAATTTATTGTGATTTTTTCAAACTATGAGACATACGAACTAAAATATTCATTATATTTGAATGCCTCTGCTTGGCAGGTAGTAAAAATACACTGTTATCAGAACAATTTAGCAAATTCCTGCTAATTTGTAGAAATTATCATTTACATTACAAATACGTAACAATCGACGAAATGATTTAATGTTTATATTTATTTTATGTCAGCTAACTAGCTATTTTGTCACAGATAGGTATTTATACGAAGGAGTAACTAAGAGACCCAAATCATAACTTGGACACTATTTTGAATGTAAAATTGTATAACAACTTTGGGCTCACGTGTTTTATAAACTTGAATGCTGATTGGAGAGACTTGATGACGCGAGAACACAATAGGCGGTCGGCGAAATCAACAAGTAACGGTAGATTGGAATTCTAAAAATGCCATATCATAATAAATAATTATAATTTGGATTTTGGAATTCGCATTGTTAAAATAATCTGCATAATGGCGGATTTATGTTACGTTATCTTTAACTTCTCTTAATTTCGTATGTTTGTATGTCTGCTATTTGATTTAATGTTATAACAATAATAAAAAAATACAAAACTAAAGAATTCACCGGTAAATTCTGAGTAATTAATTTCACATCCACTTTAATTATATCGGAATCCCCAGTGATGTGGAGTAGTTCATGAAAATCACGTAAACATTGTGTATGTGTAAATCAGGCAAAATAGGTATTATTAAGAGTGATTTAACGCAATAATTAAAGTTTGTTTGTCATATAAATAAGTTACTTGTAAACAAAAATCTTCAAGAAGTAGTGTCAGTTCTTCTAGGATTTAATCTAATTAGAAGAAAATATATAGGCAACAAGTTTCCAATGACAGAAAATAAAGGTACAAGCGCTTGGATTGGTATAGTAGGGATACAGTACGTTTTGAAAAATTTCCTTCTCGACATTGATGGATATGCTAAGATGATGTAATGTTTGATATGGATATTAATGTTGGATTTATAGATTTAGTAACATAAAAATTGAAACGTAAGACTTAACTGCTGCTGTATAACTTCGGGAACTAATTGATGGGTCATAAATAACAGAATACAACAGTCCAATACATATTATACACAAAATTACTAAAGTGTGAAATATGTGATCAACTACGTACAATAATTAACGAAGCAACTAATGAAACTAAATCAATTCACTCATTTTATTGTTATTGGGTTATAAATGTATGTAACTGAGTGTAAAGCCTGTACAATTTGATCTCCAATTTCGGTATTTCTATAGTTTGCCATTATACAAGAATTTACTTCATTGTTTTTAGTTCTATAGATATTAGAAATGACACGGAGTAATAATTATCAATATGAGTTTTTTTTTGGGACACTTGCCTATTTATTTTTTTTAGAAAATAGTACCTCTTCTATAAATTTACATTAGAATGTCAGTATGAGAGCATGAGCTAGCAGTTATTTTATCTGTACTAACGACGAAATTATAATTTTTTTATAATATTATTGATTGGTTATAAAAATAAAAATTGATTTTAGAGTAGGTACCTACGTACTCCAATAAAAACACATATTCAAAGGTTAAGTGTCAGAACTAACAGTTGTAAATAAAAAAGGTTTAATTGATAATTAATCTACGTTATATAATACAAACAACAATTTTTAATTTACTTGATAAATTAGTACAAAGATTTGTTGATACTTCATGTTTGATTATTTGAACCTTTTAGACGTGAAATAATTATTGACTAATGATGGTCATGAACTGGAACTAGTTCCAGATTTTAATAGCAGAACTGGTGGTATAATAGTAATAATAATAATAATGCAGTTTATTTGCAATCCCAAAATTAACATTAAAATACAACAATATTTCCCCTGAAAATAGCTTTAACTGAGATTACAAAAGGGGTTAAAAGGCAGTTAACACTGATTTAAAATTTTAACCCAAGAAAGCATATTACATACAAAAATAAAATATTAATGGTTGTGCACGGATGGCAAATAATATTTTTCTTAAAACTAAACAAAAGTATTTTCCTATAATTGATCTGTTACGACAATTAAAAATATAAGAGAAAAAAAGCACTCACTCCACTTTTAGAAGAGAAAAAATTACAATAAAAAACATACATCGTCTCCAATAATAATTTTTTTTTTATTATTAAGACTCCTTTATAAAAGGGGACATGTTTCGGAGTCCCGCTCCATCATCAGCCTAAAAGGCAACAACATAAATTCTTAAACATAAATAACTGTCGTCTTACAAAAGAGAAATAGTAACCAAACAATATACAAAAAACGGGTAAGTGTTTGTTGTTTGTTTTTATTTATATAGATATACCACCCAAATCCATGCTTTAATTATTAAATTCCAACTTAGTCTGTCAAGGGCCTTGCCTGTATGTTTGTTGTTTTTTTTAATACTTAAGATTTAAATTTAAGGTTTGTATATTGTTTGGTTACTATTTCTCTTTTGTAAGACCACAGTTATTTATGTTTAAGAATTTATGTTGTTGCCTTTTAGGCTGATGATGGAGCGGGACTCCGAAACAAGTCCTCTTTTATAAAGGAATCTTAATAATAAAAAAAAAAATTATTAGTGGAGACGATGTATGTTTTTTTATTGTAATTATATTACACTCCTCTGCATCCAATGGATTACTTTTTTAATTAGAGAAAAAGTTGTTTAATTATTTATTACTTTTTATTAGTGTGCTCGTAAATGTAAAATTTGTTTATTAAATAAATATTTTCGTTAGGCAATTCTGAAACCGGCCAACGATAGTTCTTTAAACGATGATGGAATTTTGTTATATGTCGCGCAAACAACAAATGAAAATGATCTCAAAAAAAATGCGCTGCGATGTGCTGGGGGAGACAGTAAAATCTTAAATTCAATGTAGGAGCACGGATCGAAAACTTATTTTGTTGTAAAGATGCGGAGGATGTTTTTGAAGAATAATGGAGTGAAACAAACGGGATGCATGCAAACCACGTCTAGATTCCATGTTCAGCCAATTAATATTCGTCAGTTTGTATGACACAGGATCAAATTTTCTGATATCATAAATGTAACGGAGACAGCATTTTTGAACTCTTTGTATTTTGTTTTTGGTAACTAGTATCAAACAGGGGCCATATATTACATCTCCATAATTTAAATGGCTAAGAACCAATGAATCACACAATCTCGTTTTCAGTTTTACCGTAAGCAAATGTCTATGAGGATACAACATTTTCAAATTCATATAAGACTTACGCAGACATCCCGTGACATGATCATCAAAACGCAAATCTGTATCCAAATACAAACCAAGATTTTTTGCTACTGATAGGTTTATGTCTATAACAACATTTAGTGTGTCCCCAATTGCATTTCTGTTCCTTCCAAATATTAACAAAAATGATTTGCATTGACTAGCCACTGCCACATCTTGACAAGGAAAGGAAAATCTCACCTGCCGATCATCGGTATATTCATAGTTTGTGCAGTGTAAGGGACATTTGTGAATATTTGCCGTATATAAACAAAATAACAGAGGAGACAGCACAGAACCCTGTGGCACTCCAAATAAAATATCCCCTCTTGCAGATTGACCCACGCTAGTTTCCACATACTGTAACCTACCACTTAGGAAACTGTTGAGTATAGCAGAATCCGCAAAGCCATTGTATTTCAGTATCGATAATAAGATTCTATGATTTACTTTACCAAAGGCTTTAGAATAATCTAATAGAATAAGAGCTGTAGTTCTTCCTCGGTCTACATCATGTAGAATGTCATCAACTAGATCCAAGATTGCCGTTACACAACTGCATCCCTTCCTAAAGCCAGATTGTCTATGAGGTAATATATTATAAGTTTTAATAAAGTCTACTATTTGAGAGCACATGATTTTTTCTAAAATTTTGGATAGAGGCGATAGCACAGATATAGGCCTTAGATCGGAGAAATCCAAGATCTCATTCTTTTTGGGCAGTGGAACAACCTTAGATATTTTCCATATACAATGCTCAAAAAAATTAAAGGAACACTTTTGCATAACCCTGTAACTTATGAAGTGATGGTTAAATACAGATGACCATTTAGATTCTGAAAGACACATATTATTTTCTTGTAATAAACCGATTAATAGAATTTATTCAACATTTAAAAAAAAAGTGAATAAAAAATATCAAAATGAAAAGAAAACATTTTTCAAATGGCAATGTTCCGCTATCTGAAAACCAATGTGTTTTAGTATCGCGTGTGCCCTCCAGCAGCACGAATGACTATTTGGCATCTTCTTGGCATACTTCTCACGAGCCCTCGAATATCTTCCTGTGATATACTGTCCCACTCTTCGATTAGGGTTTCTGTTAATTGCTGAAGGGTTTGAGATGGATTTGGACGACGTCGAACACGTCTGTCCAATATATCCCATAAGGGTTCAATTGGATTGACGTCAGAGCTTATCGCTGGCCAATCCATTTTACGAATTTCATGCTCGTTAAGGAAATCTATAGTAGCAGCAGTATTATCCTGCATGAGAAGAAAATCAGGGCCTATACCATATGCTGCAGGAATAACCTGATCTAACAGACTGATATCCACATATCTTGCAGCTGTAAGATTGCCAGTATCACTACAAGATGGGTTTTTGCGTCCAAACTTATTCCACCTCAGACCATTATTTGACCATCTCCAAATCTGGATACTTCTTGTAGAGCAGCAGTGGATTTTGTTCATTCGGACGTCTACACGCAATCGGTTATCACAACGAGTGAGATGAAATATTGATGCGTAAAAAGTACTGACCTCCATTGTCGAAGGTGCCATCCCAAATGTTCTCGAGCAAAGTTTAATCACATAGTTTTATGATGTCGAGTTAAAACAGGTTTTCGTACCTGCCTTCTTGGTTTTAAATCTCATTCCTGTAACCTGTTTCTAACAGTCTGATTAGAAATGGTTACCTGATAAGCCATCCTAAGTGTACTTTCAAGGTCTTTTGCTGTCGCTATTCGTTTTCGCTAAGACGAAACTACTAAATGTCGGTCCTGAATTTGTGTAGTTTTGCGATTCCGACCTTGTCTTTTATATCGTCCAGTCTCTCTATAGCGATTTTACCCACGTTTCATAACTGACATACTGTGATTAAAATTTCTAGCTACTTGTCGATTTTTTACACCAATTTCAACTAAAGCTATAGCACGAGTGACTTGTATCTCGCTAAGATCTCTCATTTTGACAGGTAATGAATTCAACAAATACAAACTGCCATGCCGTTGCCCGATGACGCTCTCTAAGCCTGCCGCGACATGAAACCTAAATGTGAATATTTTCATAATCACTTTATTTTTTGTACTTGCTGTGGAATATTAAACTTATCTCGAATAAATGTTTATAATCACGTTTATTTTTCAACAAATCACAAAAATAAAATGTAAATCCATTATGAAAATATAATTTTCATTTGTTTATTAACAAACAAAGCAAGCCAAAAAATTACAGGGTTATCCAAAAGTGTTCCTGGGGTTGTTAAATCGATCTGACAAAATAATGAGAGATTTCTTCATTCTATAAATGTTTAAGTCACTTATTCTTTTCCAGAGTTGTCGTTTATTTTTTTGACTAGAATTAACACAATATTCTAAATAGGATTTCTTCTCTCTATCAATAGCATTAGTTACCCCGTTCTTAATTTGCTTATAGAAATTCCAGTGAGCATCACTTTAATTTTTTTTATAATTATTAAAAGTATTATTTTTTTGACGAATTAAACCTTTAATAGAGTCCGTAATTCACGGTTTGTATTCTTGTTGACAAAAATATTCAACTTTAAGATTAATATCATCTATGTACAGAATGTCCGCAGAAGGAGTACTTAATGGGTAATAAGGTAATTACCAAATTTTTATCCAATTTGTGTAAGCAACCTGTTCTAAAGGAGCGTGCTTTTTTTCCGTTCTCGATTAGTGCTAAGTTTACAAAAGACATTGCAGTGATCGGAGACTCCCGCAACATCTACGAACCCACAAGAAGAAGTTAAAGAGTCAGTATCAGATGGTATCATAATAATATCAATTAAAGTGGCTGATTTTGCGGTTACACGCGTAGGAGTATTTATTATCTGTTGTAAATTGAATGTAGTTAGTAGATTGTTAAATTCCAGAACCCTGGTATTTTGAAAATCCATCATATTCAAATTAACATCTCCTCCAGAAAAGATGCGGCTATACTGAACAAAATACCTATTAAGACATTGTTCCAGTTATTCGACAAAAGTTGTAAAACACCCTGACGGTGGTATCAATACTTTATTGATTTTAAATTGAAATTGATAATTCTGGCACTTTCATATGTTTGTTTGTACTTGAGATCACTGAAAGCAAGAAATATGATTGCACATTGAAATATCAAACCAGGATAATATTGAGTAGATACGTCGAGTTATTATGCCGTTATCTTTTAGCATTTCTTCCCAACGTTTCGGCAATACGAGTGGTGGACACCTTTATGCAAATTACGCTAGTACGTTTTCAGCAATACGAAATTATGGAATGGAGATCGACTTCTTATACAGGGTGAGTCACGAGGAACTGTACATACTTCTACCATAAGTAGAGGAACAATGTTTTGTCTTATCTTTTCAATGATTAAGTCGATTTATCTCATTTTTCTATAAAAGTGTGTATTGGTGTCTGGCAACTAACTGACATATTCAGAATTGAAAAAATCCAGGTTCGCCTTCGAGAAAATTTGTGCTTAATATTCAACACTTCACCATGTATATGATATTTTTATTTTATATACATTTTTTCAGAGATCATAAATAGACAGTTAGACCTGGGTATTTGAATTTTTTGTTACACTCACCTCACATTTCCAATTAAAGATTCATTTTAGAGCCAAATTGAAAATTGAAGTACCTTACTGTATATAATGTTTAGTTATTAAAAAGAAATCTTCAGAATTGACAGAAACGACACACACTGTGTTCCAGTATGGTAAATACCATAATTTGAATTGATTTACAGGGCCTGATTTAAAAATCGGGCATATATGGTTCATCCCAACAATTCACCCTGTATGTAACTTTTTCCACGCGTACTAGACAGAAAACATATAAAAAATTTTTGTAATAACCTAGTTTTCTTATTTATTTGAGGAAAACTCATGTGTCTAATTATTTTAATCGGAATGAAATGAACAAGCCAAGGAAATGTTTATTCATAAATTAAGAAATAATATAAAAAATAATAACCAAACAATAAAAAAGTTTTAACAATGTGGAAAAAGTAAAAAACAGTTTAATAAACATTACAATTGTAAAACACAACAGCTCATTGACAGAATTATTCACTGTTGCAATATTATCAGAAATGACCCACTGACAATCAGAAAGTCCATTACACATTTAAACATTCGTCAATAAAAGTATATTAAGGCAGATGGATTTCATTTTGAACATCTTTTATAATCGTAATGTTTATTAAATTGCTTTTTACCTTGTTCCACATTGTTAAAACTTTTTTATTGTTTGGTTAATGTTTATTTTATTTCTTAATTTATGAATAAACATTTCCCTGGCTTGTTCATTTCATTCCGATTAAAATAATTAGACACATGAGTTTTCCTTAAACAAATAAGAAAACTAGGTTATTACAAACATTTTTTATCTGTTTTCTGTTTATTGTGGGTGGAAAAAGTTACATACAGGGTGAATTATTGGGATGAACCAGATATGCCAGATTTCTAAATCCGGCCCTGTAAATCAATTCAAATTATGGTATTTACAGTGCGTGCCGTTTCTGTGTATTTTGAAGATTTCTTTTTAATAACTAAACATTATTATACAGTAAGATACTTCATTATTGCCAATTTTCAATTTGGCTCTAAAATGAATCTTTAATTGGAAATGTGAGGTGAGTGTAACAAAAAATTCAAATACCCAGGTCTAACTGTCTATTTATGCCCTCTGAAAAAATTATATCAGATTTTTGAAAAATCATATACAGGGTGAAGTGTTGAATATGAAGCAGTCCCACAAATTTTCTCGAACACGGACCTGGATTTTTTCAATTCTGAATATGTCAGTTAGTTGCCAGACAGAAATACACACTTTTATAAAAAAAATGAGATAAATCGACTTAATCATTGAAAAGATATGACGAAACATTGTTTTGGTGAAGATCCATAATTCACCCTGTATATTAATAATGAAAACAAGGAGACATTTTTTAATGGTCATTTGATAATCTCCTGACGTACCTCTACTTATGGTAGAAGTATGTACAGTTCCTCGTGACTCACCCTGTATAAACAAGTCTTTATCGTTTTACAAGTTTGCTAAGTTATTATTTAAAACAGACATTTCGTTGTGTTCTATTAATATTTAAGCGAATTTGACGGTTAATTTAAATTGGTTGAATTGATACTACTCTACTAAAAATTTTACTCACCTATATTAAATTTATTAAACAGAAAGCAAAGTTTTGAGACAAAGCTGTATATCACATTAGTAAACGATCTTTTTAAATTGTCATTGATCCTAATTTATATATTTTATTTTCAGATTTATTTATTTTCTTCAATAATTGATACAAAATAGTTATTGGCTGCTTGTTGTGAATAACATAGTAGCATGGTTCGGCGGGTTTAGATACGGTTTGGTCTAATTAAAAGTATCGATCTCGGATATATTTAAGGAAATTTGTCTCCCGGAAACCCCGTAATACTTTTTCATTCTAGGAAGGGTATTTTTTAAACATAGATTCACTGATATATATAGGTAACTAATTCGATTTCCTTTACAAACTTACATTGATATAAAAAAGTTGTTGATAAAATAATAACTGAACAGAAATAAGTTTTCTGAGTTGCACATTAAGTGCTTGCGTCTCATTTCTTCCATATGCAATAATAAAAGGTCTACAGTCTACTGCACAATACGAACTTCTTGTAATTAAATTATTATATGACCATACATGTTTCAAGATTAAAAAATCTTATCATCAGTGATATTCTATCTTTTTCCTGAACAACTCCTTCTTTGGAATGGTCGCCCAATACTTCCACTCGTTCGCAAACGAATTGCCAATCTTATAATGACATTTTTCTTATAGGATAGTCTAGATCGTCGTTTAGATATCTAAACGCGTCGATCCTTGCAAAGCGTCAAAGTATTTTTGAAGCACTCGAAATAACCGCCAACAAATCAAATGCTTCTTCGGTGGTAATAGGCATTTTTAATTAAAAAAAATCAAATGTGACAAACATATTAATTATATTTGACATTGACATTATAACCTCGTTGCCATAATTACATCAGTATTTCTTCACCACAGCCCACTATTAAATAACTATTAACTTAGATATATCAATAAAAAATTATTGAATGTTAAATTTAGGCAAAAATATATTCAGTCATTGAGATGGACAGGAAAAAGATAGAGCTTTCCAGTTGTCACTGTTTTCTTTATTTTTATATGCTCTTTCTATCTAGTTAAGACTAATAGTACCATTCCATTTGATTTTTCTAAGAAAATTGTTAAAATCGGAAACACGATATCTCCATCTAGCGGCCATATATAAAAATTAAATAAAAGCAGCAATACTTTTTTGATAATCCCAAACATTAACTTTATACTGAGCCTCATTTTATTAAAATCGGACTCTCCGTGAGAAAGTTAGAGCCTTCCAGTTGTCACTGTTTTCTTTATTTTTATATGCTCTTTCTATCTAGTTAAGACTAATAGTACCATTCCATTTGATTTTTCTAAGAAAATTGTTAAAATCGGAAACACGATATCTCCATCTAGCGGCCATATATAAAAATTAAATAAAAGCAGCAGTACTTTTTTGATAATCCCAAACATTAACTTTATACTGAGCCTCATTTTATTAAAATCGGACTCTCCGTGAGAAAGTTGAATAACTTTTTACAAACCAACATTCTCCAGCTCCTCCACCATTTATTTTAGAAGATAGGGAATAAAAGTTTATATGAAAAAGTTTTAGAATTGTACTTACATCATCCTCAATAAGTTTAACACTTACGTAATTTAAGTATATTTTTAGGTAAACAGTGTTTTTCAATTTAGAGTTACATTTTCGCCCTCTAGCGGACATTTTAGGAAACTAAAACTATTTTTCAGCGATTTCAGTTGTCCGCTTTTACTAAAACAAAGAAATCCTAAAACCGTAACATGATTAGTTTTCGAGATAGGGCCGGCGTCCTTTCTTATCTGTACACCCGGTACAATATTAAATATTGAATATTTTAGTAGTTGATGAGTAGGTATCTATGTATAACTTTTAAGGGCTTTTCTTTAGCTTCACATTACATTTGATATTTGGTATTTAAAATATTATAGTCCCATATAACTTGATCCACATTGAATGAATATGATCTGTAAATTAATTCCTTGTTTCCAATTTTGTGAAAAAAATATAATTTTCAGGTTTCCGACTCCTTCCTCGAATTTTTTTACCTTAAGTTATATCTCAGAAACCATTACAAGTAGAGGAAATATGTGTAACTCAAAATATTCTGCTTGAAAATATCTAGTCTAATTGAAAGTTACAGAGTATTAGAAAGTTCCCGAAACGCAAACCTTGTAAATACGAACTGTGTCTCAAAAAGTAAGAAAGTCATATAATGTTCTAATCTAATAAAATAAACCTATAAAATCATCGAATTCAAGACAACTTGTAGTTTTATCTTTACGAAACCGTGATACATACCACACGATCGCAACCAAATCTAGACAACAAGTCCACTCAAGGTAACTCAACTTAACATAACATAAAAAAATAAATTGCCCTTCAATAATATTATTTGAAATAAAATCTTATAAAAGTAGATAGTTAAGTGCATGATAAGTTTTACAACAAAAACCATTTAGTTTGAAAATGTTATGCACTTATCGATTATTATTTAAGTATATTCCAAAATTAAGATTAAAATGTCATATTGCAATGGCCACATTTAAAACATATTTTTTATAATTTGCGTAAAATGCTGGTTGGCTAGTCATATTTTAGTCCTAGTAAGTTCAATTTAATCACTCTGTGTCGTTGAATTTTTCAATCACAGGACCAAAGCGCCCCATAAGTCACTGCATCTATGGTAGGTATTCTTTATGAGCAGAGATTTTTTGTGAGGTTTGAAAAATTTGTTTTCGTAAGAAAAATGTGTCCTCCTGAATATAGGGTCGTATACTAGAAACTCATCAATAGAATTTTAACTGAAAAAATAACTTTATATTCTGTTAATTAAAATGATTCATTGCGATTTAAAAGTTTCAGTTTAACCACGTTCACGCAAAGTTGCTCTGAAAAAGTTAGTGAGTATAATATTGACCCAGGATTTATTCAGAAGCATTGATTAGAGTAGTTTTTAATGTTTATTTTTTGAAACTAAAGAAATAATGTAGTATTCAACCTATTTTATTTTTAATTTGAAGAAGTTGTTCTTTTCCAAGACAGTAGATTGTTAATCGTAGGAATTAAAAAGTCGTACCTCCACGAAATAACTTTAAAATATATCCGTGAACTAGTACCATACATGTTTCGGAGTACCTGGCTCCATCATCAGTGATTAAGTCAGTAAAATATTTACATGGTAAGCTCAATTACATTATAGAACGTGAATTTCAAGAAATTTATTAATGTCACTTAGAAAAGAAAAATTAAACTTACAAATTATTAAATAAAACATACATTTGACAAAATATATAAAACAGTTGAATAAATCATTATTAAAAACCAGAAATGTGTTTTAATAATTATTTATTTTATTTATAAATTTTTTTTTTTGAAATGTATATTTTATTTTACAATTATGTTATGTTAAATATTATAGTTGTGTCCGCCGATGAAGGCTTTATATCGAAACCTGTTCGAAATTTCAGAATTTTATGCCTCGAAAAAATTATTAAATTACGTTAATTAGTTTATCAGAAGAAACAACAATTAAAATTCTATCTATCAAATATGCATTATACGAGTATCTAAAATAGTCCCCAAATCTCTCTGTATTTTAGTTATAATTTTTGTATGTCAACTGCCGATATTACAAATGATTTATTTTTAATTTAGAAATTGACAAACATCATTTTATTCCAATTAAGTGGGAACATAAGTCAATTTTACAATATCTAGTCAATAATTATCGCAAACATTCATTTATTTGCATACACAACAATCAGTAGCATGAATTTTCAATGTCAGGATCAATATTATACAGCGTCCCTTACCTTACCCACGCGTTCAATGCAACAGGGGGTGCCCTTGATATTTCTGGTCAGATTTTCACCGCTTTTCACGTAAACTTTACGTCACTAATAACACTCTCAAATCACACACTCACTTTCATACACAAATAAGCACCTACTAAATCAAATACAAACTATAAAGATTGCAACCAATTATTGTTAATGTTAAACAATAAAAAAATTACTTCTAACTGTAGCAGTAGTTAGTGATAAATTGAATATACTGGGGAGTGTAGAGAGCGCATACTCCCAGGCAAAGAGGGTATTATACAATTGAAAAAGCTGTGAATGGGATGTTGTTTAGATATCCCGCCATGGAAATCAGGTTCATCTCGTTTTGCCTGACCTAATTCCGTGTGATGTACCTATTTTAATTTTTGATGATTTAACTAACAAAAAAAAAACAACGACAACAGATTTCAAATGTTTCAAAATTTAAAAATAGTTATTTTTGTATTAAGTGTGCAAAAGTTTTGTAAATGTCACACGAATGTTAAGTTTTGGTCAAAATGCATTCGAATGTGCCATAAACCACGAATTTTACAACGAAATACAAACCATATTTTTTTCTAGAATTGTTATAGTTAAAATGTTCTCCAAACTCTTTGTTGTTTAATTTTTTTGTCTGTTTGGTTTATTTGAGTGGAGTGTAATATAATTACAATAAAACAAAAATCATCGTCTCCACTATTTAATTCAAAAATTATGTCAAAGGGACATGTTTCGGAGACTCAGCTCCATCATCAGCCTAAAAGGCAACAATACAATATTAAAAAGGGTTCTTACATAGATAACGAAAAACACAAGTTAACAAACCTTGGTGGTATAAAATGCTCACTTGGTGGTGAAGGCAGAGCTCCTAACAGACTAAATTAAAGTATACAATTATTTTTGTTTAAAATATTAAATTTAAAATAACAGAAACACATACAGGTATATATAAATAAAAATATGTAAAAAAATGTTGGTCCCGATAAAGTAAAATGAACAGACAAAAAGTAATGGGACAGTACAAGCGCTATTAAAAGTTTAAAAAGTATTGAAAATGTATACAAACAAATAAGCAAAAACACTTAAACAAAACATAGAAGGAATATACCAATGACAAGATCAAACTCCAAGCCATGGGCGTAAACATATATAAAAGAGTCTAATAGGTACACAAATCCTCAGGAGTGTTTTAAATATAGAAGAGCCTCGAAAAAAGTGTAAGGTTCGAATTTCAACTGATCGTTCAAACATATAATGTTGTTATCTCCTACAGCCTTGAAAATTTCTAACATTTCCAGAAGACTTAATTTAATGCCCTTGTTGCAAACATGGATCACCTTCAGACCTAAATCGACATCGAAACGATGGTTGTGGTTAAGAACATGATTCGCAAAGGAAGAGGTGGTATCATATTCATCAATTAAGTTAGGGTTGTTATTTCTGTAACGAGTGATTATATTAGTGTGCTCCTTTACACGTACACTAATCTTACGTCCTGATTGGCCTATGTACTTGGCTGCACATGCTGGCTGTGAGCATGACAAGCAATATACTCCAGACTTGCTTGTCAATGGAATGACATCTTTAGAATTCACCAAAAAAGTTCCCAAGCTATTTATTGTTTTAAAGGAGATATTTATTTCGTATTTAGATTGGAAATAGGTCTGGATTTTATAGGAAAGGTTATCAATGAACGGAATGGAAAAACACTTTTTGTTTTTGTTAAAATTTCCAGATAGATTAATTAAATTTTTATTGATGAATTTATTCATATGTTTAAAAAACATTTTGTTGATGGAAGAAGAGGGAAAACCATTATTGGCAGCTACCATCCTTATGTATGATAGTTCATGGTTAAAATCTGAAGGTGTGAGAGGAATACTGAAAAGACGATGACAGAAGGAATTAAAGGCAGCAAATTTATGTGAATGTGGGATGTAGGAATCGTAGGGGATTATGGAATCAGTGCTGGTAGGTTTGTGGTATATGGCGAAGGATAGACAATTTTCTACTTCCATTGTGAATTCAATGGATGGATGAATAGAATTGAGAATTGAGAAACTCTGACATTTCGCCAGTAAAAATAGCAAAAATGTCATCCACATACCTGCTGTAGTAAAGTATTTTACTGTAAAGAGGGTGTGATTTAATACTTTTCTCGATGTTAAAAATAAATATCTCCGACAACAAAGGTGACAGATTGGAACCCATTGCCAATCCCGATTTCTGAACAAAGAACCTCTCGTTAAATTGGAAGAAATTTTGCTTAAGAACGATGTCAGTAAGTAAGCAAATATTCAATATATGAAAAGTAGGTAAGCTAGTGTTCTCAAAAAGTAATTCTCTAAGGTAGGTATTTGAGACAATCTTCAGGAGGTATACTGGGATAAAGATTCTTGACGTCAAACGAGACTAGAATGGAGCTATGTGGGATAACCAAATGTTTGGTATGTGAAACCAGGGAGAAGAGTTTTTTATTGCTAGTGGATTGCGAAAATCAGTGAGTGTCGGGATCACATCATTCAACCACTTAGCCAGTCGATGTGAAGGTGAATTTGTATAGCACACCACCGGCCTAATTGGAATATCAGGTTTGTGGATTTTTGGAAGTCCATATAAAAGAGGGGTTGCGGGGTTCATGACCGTTAGCCTAGATTTGTTAGATTCAAGAAAAAGAACAGTGTTGGGTTGGTTAAAGAGAGAGCGCCCTTCAATAAAGTACAAAAACCAGCTGTAGGGTTGCTGGAAATCTCCGGAAATGACTCAGATTCCAGAAAATCAGATACCTTACGTATATAATAAGTTATTTAACACAACCATACAATTACCCTTATCGGCCTTGGAGAAGATCA
The DNA here is from genome assembly GCA_911728435.2 of Apoderus coryli. NCBI lineage: Eukaryota > Metazoa > Arthropoda > Insecta > Coleoptera > Attelabidae > Apoderus > Apoderus coryli. The sequence continues at coordinate 5,560,949 of OU452206.1, read as the reverse complement.
GTTCATCATTTCTCATCTTATCTCTAATGCTCTTGACCATTCTGTAATCATGAGTGGAATGAAACTTATTCTGATTTAAACGATAAAACTTATTAAAAAGGACAGAGAGGTCTGATCGTACCAGACCAAATTCACTAATATTGACACCCAACTCTAAAACCCTCTCAGTTTCAACTGCCATCAAATCTAAATTACGTTTAACAGAGGAAAACCCGAGTCCAAATTTTAGACCTTTGTTCAAGAGAGAAGTTTCTAGGGAGCTAAAGGAGGTATTGCTTAGATTTAGAACTCTATTGTGAAAATTGTGATTGAAAATGTGACTGCTGGCATCAAATCCAAATTCACCCACAAAAGCATCATCAAAAAATGAAAACGAAAAATCTGTGTGTGAATTAATACCGTTCTGAGTGTTTATTAATGTAGAGTTAAAAATATTATTATTTGTTACTGATGAGCTGGATGTATTGTTATTCGTGTAGGGGTTACGGGTGTTCAGGAAAGTAGTTAAAGAGTTGAGCTTATTTTTAAGTCTATCAAGCTTCACTCCACCTTTATCATGTAACATATCAAAAAATTGAGTTTGTAGACAGTCGAATTCTATGTTATGCAACCCTTTTTGTTTTATTGTAATTAAGTTTAAATAAATGTTATTTTTTATGCTAAATTATGCATTTTAATACGACTTTTTTAACTTATATAATCAATAAAATGAAATAAAAAATAAGTTTTGATATATTTTTTCTATTTATGTATTCGACTTTTTCCGGCATATAAAATATTTTGGAATTTCATATTTTTTATAAAAGGTAACATTGATAGCTTACTATACACGGTGATTCACGTTCAAGGGCAGGTTAGACGTTTATGGAAAACGAGACATAGGATTATTTAGAAAATTTCATTCATCGGTCAAATTTGATTTTTGAACCTTATTTAATATTCATGCATGAACACCATAGATTAATTTATGTTTTAATAAAAATAGCATGTAAGTATTGGGTAGGTACATTGAAAACTACTATTTGTTGTAATTATTAATTATTAAATTTGTGACAATTGAAAACACGGTTTTTATGAGTATTGATTATTGCCCCTGAGGAAACATTAAATTCGCTCAGAGACCTACTTCCCCTCATCCTAAATGCTCCAACACAAAGCGCAAAAGCGTATCTATGGAGACATCATGTTTGACAATGTTAGTTTTAATACACGGAAAATTTCACAGCTCTACTTTTCAGCCAATAAGATGTCTTAGTTTTGACTCATTACCATAGCAACCAAAATTTCCGCGCGGTGATATTTAAGTCGAAATGTTTTGACTTGTGACCAAGCTATTTAAAAACAAATAACAAATCATCAACATATATGTCAAAAACAACAACACCTTGACAAATTTATAAAGGCTTCGATTAATGCTTTCGAAAATTTTCATCAGGAGCCATACGCTGAGGAAATCTTTCAGTGTACGACCTCCTATCTTCTAATGCATTGCCATCAGCGAGTCCATAAATGAAGTGCATGTCGGTCGTCTTGACATTTGTATAGTGACTCATGTAAGTAAGGGACTTCAACAAATTTGGCAGATTCAAAATGATTGGCGCAGTCAAATAACATCAACGTTACTGATATTTAGTCGAATTATTCGCAAATATACTTGGTATGTAAAATGTTTTAAATTTTTAACTCTTAAACGCAGCAACATATGAAAAAAATACAAGAGATAATTGCTTTATCTCAAGACAATATCGAAATTACAGTCAGTGGTGTACATTTTTTGTCAATAATATTCATTAAGTTGCTCCCTAACGCCACTGACTACTTAATAATTTTGATCTAGTTGGGGCCATATAACTTCCTTATATCTAGCAACAGCGCTGCCAAATGTCAAAAAAATCGAAGAGGAGAGATTTGACTTAAGTAAAAAACCATTATTTACAAAAAAAACTTTAACACCTTGTATCTTGGAAATAATGCATTTCCGGACGTATATTTATGAGAACTTTTTTTCATAAAACGAACTGAGAAATCAACCACATAAAACTTAAATATTGCAGCACCCTTTTGAAACACCCTGTATATACTATTTTAAGTCATAAAATAATTGTATTTTCGTGTAACTACTATAAGTAGAAATCAATAATCAATAATACTACTTTAATAATACCTAAAAAATGAAGTAGAAAAAATAATTTTAGATTTTATACTTCGCACCAGACCAGTGTGATTTCGTTAGAATTCCCTATAAAATTTTGCATTTGAAAATTTGATTTGAAGACGGCCCCGTCTATGCTGTAATAACTCTTGCAGGGCGTCTATTCACGGCAATGAAACAGAACGTAGGTCTTAGTACATATTACGATGCTCTTGGACACAACATTTTTGTGCCTCTATTGTTTTCTTTGCTATCGCGTGCGAAAAACAAAGGCAGCAATGCATCGCTACGCTATACGCTAGTAACAGTAGAAATTAAACGCATTTGTGACATCATATCTGGGGTGCCGCCCTACCCATCAGTCTATACGAATAAAATTTGTGCGTGTGGTGTTGTTGTTTTTGTTTTCGCGATAGCGCTTTTTGAGTATTATAAAGTTAATGTTTTGATTTTGCACAATTACAATAGTACAGATGAATTCAGTGCAATATATGAATGTAAATAATGTGAAATTAACATTTGAGGATCGAATTACTATAAAAAAAGTTTTGATGGACACCTAACTGTTGCAAATTTATTTGAAACTGAAAAATTTGGTGAATATCGAACCGTCATTCCAAATGAAGATATTTAAACTGTGTGTAGCTTATTTCCTAACGTAAATTACTTAAAATTAAAAAATGAACTCTTAATTTTCTACCAATTGTAGTAAAACAAATCTTACATAATATGATTTCCTGAGGTACATTACATATTAAAATAGTATTTTTTCACAACTACAATTGATATTAAAGCAAATATAGCCCGGCTCTTAAACATACTCGCTGGCGCTAATTATGCACGCCATAATATCTAATAAATGTACGCATAAAAAATTGAAATAAAACTAATAACATTTATTTTCTACCACTTGTAGTAACTAAAAATATATATTTTATGTCTTAAAATTGTATTTTCGTGTAGAAATCAATAATTTATAAGCTGAGGTTCCATTTCTATCGGAGCTGCGGACTGAAACTGTTTATGTACCTATTACCTATATGAAAAATTAATAAAATTATTATTTTCTACTAATTGTAGTAAAACTAACTATAAATAATATGAAATAATGAGCTATGCTAAATGTTGAAATAGTATTTATGCGCATCCACAGTCGATAAGTATTAAAAAAATATATGGCTCTCAAATATTATTTATTTTATTTTAACGACAATTTGGAGTGGAATTTTCTTACCGCTCGAGGTTAAATTAAATCCGGAAATAATTAAACCGCTTGTTATATTACTAGTGATAATTATACGTACTTATTATTAGTTTTAAATTTAAAACTGTCACGCACTTATTTTCTCTAATATTAGTTATTAGTTAAACAAAATGGAAGTGAGGGACGACGTATTTTCTTCTACACCAACAGATATACAGAAAATAGCTAGTTCCGTCGTTTCAAATCTTCTACTATAGAAAAATCCAAACGGTAGTATGGAAATGCCAAAGAGCAGTTTAAAGAGTGGTGCGAGATAATAAAAACATATCTGTACGCACATTCCGTGCACTGTGGCATTCTATATACACAATTTCCCGCTTTCCCCGTCCAACAAGAAAAACAACACGTCGAGTGGTGTTCTTTCAACTTTTGCACACGATTTTTTTATTTTTCTTTAGAGATCTAAGATCTTTAAACTCTTGGGATGAGACTCACAAAGAAAACATAGATTAAATAACTAAATGTTAATGTCGAAAACCATTTTTTTAATTAAAACAACGTTTCTGCAACGTAAACCTGTTGCTTTTTCAAGTTCTAATACAAAATCGTCCAAATAGTTCTAAACTATTTTCATTATCCATGTTTTGAACGAACGAGCGAACGCCATTTCAAGAGTTTAAAGCGAAAGTTGAAAAAATAAGGCTCAAGAAAAATTACTAGGCATAAGGTCTTTTGCCTTACCTATAGACTAGAGCTTAATGCGCTCTGAGTCTATAGTTTTTATTTCCCCGTCTCTATTGAATATTCACTTAGATGATTTTCACAAATTTCGATGAAAAGCTCCCACAGTGTTAGTGTCTTCTATGATCATGATATATAATATAAAACGTAATAGAAATAAATTGAAAAATGGGGGTCGAGATGATCACAGCACACAAAATTAAAAAAAAAAACAAAAACCTAACTATGTCAGTACGAAATATCTCTAAAAAAAATTTGGAAAAATACAAAATTCCCCAGAATATCATAACTTTTTTTGGAATGAATAGTATACCGCTTTGAAGGGATGCACGGAATAGACTTTTCGTCTACATTTAGAAATCGACACTAGAATAATTCGACATGTGGAAAGCGACAGAACACAGAATCCTCTCCCTCTGAAAATGTGATATTGGAATAAGTATCTAGTTGATAAATCGAAGACTAACAAATCTTTTACATTATGGTCGATTTCCTCGATGCTAAAAGCAACACGCTAAAGACAACATTGATGTTAGAAAATATTCATCGAGTTTTTACACTCACAAATAAAAGATATTTATAAAATTCGCTAATCAATCTTCGTCAAAGTCATACGACCAGCTATCGTTTTTTATTCTTGTATTTTGAATATCAAAAAGTCAAATGTTTTAACCAAGTAGTTCGAATAAATTGTATTCAGCTGTTCCATCAGTTATAGCCATATAGCTAAATTTGCCAAATATTAAGGTATACCAGTATACTGGCCATTGATCCACAAGAACTTGAGCTATTCTTCTCTCGTTCCAAGTTGGAGTAGGGTAGTTTGATTTGGAATCCCTGCTATGGAAACCACAAGTCAGCCGTGGAACAGGTACAGAGGAGATTTCTTAAGTAACTAGTATACAGGGTCACAGTTTAAAATAATATACAGTTACTTCACCTCGTGTCGGCACATTTGATATTCATGTCTAGAAAGCAAATCGCCGCGCTTATAGTTATACTATATGTTATAGTAGATAAAGTAGCGGGCCAGAAATGTGGCTGGGAATGCGACGAGTCGATGCCATTTTCAGCGTCTACTGAACCTTCTTATATATACTTAATATTCGATGACAGGGTGTAAATAAGTGCGACAAACTTCAGGAGGTGATTTTACATGAAAAAATAATGACAGTTTGCTATATAAACGTATGTCCGCAAATGCTTGGTTTCCGAGCCACAGTGAGTTAAAGTTTTTCTCAACCCTTTCGGTCACCATGGTCATTTAAACGAACATCACTTTCTTATGCACGTATTACAAACTTTACGAAATATATCCTTTAGTGCTACATGTTCGGTATACAGAAGATGTATTCTAGACGTATTTCAATTGTTGATTTACGGCGCAACAACCGCTCGCATGAGGTTGACCACGTGCGTGCTATGAAAATCAGCTGGTACTTGATTTCAGATAGTTACTTTTGTGTTGTTTCTTATATTATAAGGGTAAGTAAATGTTTTTTTTTGTTACCTAATTAATTAGAGTTTATAAAATACGTATATCATATGCAAACGTAATTAAACAGAAAAATTAGGTAGGTTTTCCCAAAAACATGCATCGTTTTAACGAACATGGTGAACGGAGGGTTGTAAATAATTTCACTTTCCGATCAAGAAGTGAAGATATAATAGATCAAATATGCGATATTGAGGGGCTTCACATAGAAGACGGTGATGAGGAACTGGATTCTAGAGGTAAGTTAAAAGATTAATTTTGAAATTTGATCTGTAAAAGTTGTTTTGTTTTTTTTTTAGACTAAGAATAGTTTGAAGAAACAACAGACTATGATCAAAGTTCTACAAAAATAAGTACATGCAAAGAGGAACCTTGGAGAGGAAGAGGGGGAACATTGGAGAGGAGAGGAGACCGGTGAAGAGAAAGAGCCTAATGTTGAGGAAAACGCAGTAGAAACAGGAGCTGCTGGTGAAAATAATGAAGCATCTAGTTGCAAACTCCCTTAAAAAAACTATTTTTTTTTGCAGCCAATGTAATATTCACCTATGCATAAATCGTGAACGTAATTGTTTTGTTAGTTTTCATTGCAAATAAAGACATTTCTTCATTACCCGGAATTTTTTTTCACATACGTTAAGTCACCATGTTCGTTAAAACGAACAAAAATTGCATTTTTTCCAATTTCTAAATATTTTCAAAAATCTTTTAAAAAATTAAGTAAGTTAAAAATGTTATATTAAAATGTTTATCTCTCTTAAAAAAAACTCGTGACTGAAAGGGTTAAAAACGTCTGATTTATTTATTGCCCTGAAACCGGTCGAGATATGCAAATGGGATTTGATGAGTTTTAAGAGCTACTTATAGAGCATTTTTTACATACAATTAAGAGTTCTATGAGAAGAAAACAATGGTACGTGATATTTCAAACTAAAAATATCATATTTTTGAAATTTGTAACTTAACACGTAGACACACAGAACCTATTTGACATAAAAAAAAAACTCCAAAATAAATATTGCGGCGTGTCAAACCAGTCCGGACCTATACTTTTAACCATTATTTCCCACACTTCTCATCTAATCTGATAAGCGGTGGTTGTGCGCACGCGCAGAGATGTTCTCGGAGAAATATGAACGTAAACTCATGCGTAGTAACTCACTTTTTCGACCATGACTTGCCACTTTTAATATAAAGAGCATTGACATTGCGGGTCCAAATTAAAGGTCAGTGGTGTACGTATGTACGTGACGTAAGAAATGTATCATAAGGTACGTTATGTGTTTTACTGGCTCCAATACATAACACCGAGCAAGTCCATGAATAATAAATAAGAAACTATCAACATAGAATAAAATTCAATTATATTTGACCACATTTAACTCCACAAAAACTAAATATTCTGTGTTCTAAACCTGATCCGTGTAATATTTCTAAAATCTAACTAATTTCAATGGATAGGTTTATATTCAAACGACTTATTTTTTGATAATATATTTATTTACAAATAAATACTGGTTTTGGAATGCACCTGTTTTACATATTTAAACTACTAATAAAAAATATATTCAATTTGTCATATATATATATATATATATATAAATTTAAAAATTTATTATTCACATTGCATAATCTATAGTAATACTTATGTCCTTTATGCCTAATTGCACTGTTATTCTTAAGCCCGTCTTAACCCTTAAGTAGACCTAACACTGACTGATAAATCCTATTTGTGCTGCACCGTTAAGTGTTTGGTCTTAAGTCATACTTAAATTTAATCCCAAAAGGAGGCTTAGTGCGAACTTAAATTTAGGCAGTGGTAAATATATATTTAAGTTTGTACCTACGTAGCTGGTGATTTGCAGAAAATAAGATACATACGCTCGTTTTCCGGAGTCGTCATTAGTTCATACAAAAAATTTAATTTTTAAGGATACAAATGTATATTTTATTATTATTTACCGAAGAATGCGCATCTCGTCGCGCATGCCGCCATTATAGGATAAAACGTGACAATAATCGCATAGACGTAAGTAGATACCGTTATAATCTGATTCTGTGTTTTGTGTACGTGAGAATGAAAAAGATTTTATTTTTATTAACGTGTCTTATGATTAATGCAATGAAAAAACAGGATGGACATGTGTGCTGCAAAACCTGCTCTAAACATTTTTTTTTTGCTTCCCTAAAGATCCTGTTAGGTGAGTAGTAATAAAAAATAAAGATGAATACTAGATACTTTTCCACTTTTATAACAACTATTTGTATAACCGTAAAATTCATATTACGAAAAGACAGTATCTAATGTCTTTTCTCTCTCTCTCTAGGTGCCATCTCCGCGACGAAGATTGGCGATCATCATGGCAATTCTTATTTTGGATGCAGCTGCTCTAAAAAGCTCTATCGAGGAACATCCAAACCACTCTCTCAAGTTTCTCAACCAGGATATCCTTCTTCTACCCACGCTTCTTGTACCTTGGATCCTTCCCTGCATTATCAATTGAAGTAAGGCGTATCTTGGTCCACGAGTCACATGGCCGAGATACTGCAGTTTTCTGCTTTTAATTGTTATTAACAACTCTCTTTCTATGTTTAGTCGCTCAAGTATTTCTAAGTTAGTTATCCGATCGACCCATGACACCTTCAGTACTCTTCTGTACACCCACATTTCAAAAGCTTCTAGTCTTTTCGTTATTACTGCGTTCAGAGTCCATGCCTCGACGCCATAAAGCAGAGTGGCAAAAACATAACATCTAACTAGTCTCAGTCTCAGTTTTAGGCTTAGACCTCTATTGCACAAAACTCTTTTCATGCTATTGAAATTGGACCTTGCTATTTCTATGCGTGCTCTTATTTCTTTCGTGTAGTCGTTATTACAAGTAACTGTTGTTCCAAGATAAGTATACTTCTCTACCTGTTCGATGGGTTCACCTTTGACGATTATCTGTTCGTTGTTAGTCTGGGCCTTCTTTGTTATTTTCATGAACTTTGTTTTCTTTACGTTGAGTGTAAGGCCGTATTCTTCGCTATATCGAACAAGTTTGTCCATGATTCTTTGTAGATCTTCCAGGTTTTCCGTTAAAATTACGGTATCATCAGCGTATCTTAGAACAACTATAGGCACTCCATTTACTTTTATTCCTGCACTGTCATTTTCCATTGCCCTTTTTAGAATCTCTTCAGAGTAGGCATTAAACAAAATAGGTGACAGAACACAACCTTGACGTACACCTCTCTTTATTGAGATGGTGCCAGAATTTTGTTGATCTACTTTGACGATGGCATTTTGGTTGTAATAGAGATTTGAGATGGTTTGCAGGTCTTGGTGGTCTAGGTTTTTACATTGTAATATTTCCATCAACTGGTCGTGGCGGACCCTGTCAAACGCTTTATTATAGTCGATGAAGCAGGCATATACGTCCTGATTAACATCTAGGCATCGCTGCACTATTACGTTGAATGCGAATAGTGCTTCTCTTGTACCTAATCCTTTGCGAAAGCCAAACTGACTGTCACTTATATCCAGATCGCGTTTCTGGTGGATGCGGTTGAGTATAATTTTTAACAGTAGTTTCAAAGTGTGGGACATGAGGCTTATGGTACGGTGGTCACTGCACTCTTTTGCACCCGATTTTTTCGGTAAACATATGAAGACTGATGAGAGTCATTCCTTTGGTAGTTTTCCAGACTCATAAACGCTGTTCAAGAGTCTCACCACGACATCCATATCTTGTTCACTTATGATCTTTAGAATGTCGATAGGAATTCCGTCGGGGCCAGGAGATTTACCGTTGCTCATGTTGTTTAGTGTGTGGGTGACTTCGTGATTTCGGGACCTGTGTCTTCCAGTCCTACCCTAGCTACGGATGTGATATTTCTCACATCGTCGAAAAGGTCTTTTATATATTCCTGCCATCTCTTCAGTTTGTCTTCTGTGTTTGATAGTGTTTTCCCATTTTTATCTAAGAGAATTGTAGTAATCTTTCCTTTTCTGAGACCTGCCAATTCTTTTATCTTCTTATGTAGGTTATACAAGTCAAATCTGCGTTGTAGCTCTTCTATTTCCTTGCATTTTTCTTCATAGAAACGTTCTTTTGCTACCCTTATTTTTGTTCTTATCTTTTTCTGGGTTTCCCTATATTTTGTTTCGTTGTTCTTGTATTTCCTTCGTTGGTCCATCAGAAATAAAATTTCCTGAGTAATCCATTCTTTATTTATCTTTTTAGAAGGTGCTAGTAACTCTTGGCAGGGGGAAAGAATGCAGGTTTTGAGGGATTCCCATTGATTGTCAATATCTTCGGATTCAGGGTTAACTTTCGCAAGGTTGGAATGTATTGCTTGTTGGACACCTTCTTTAATGGTCTCCTCTTTAAGTTTCTTCGTGTTTAACCTTGCAGTGCCACGCGGCTTTCTAGTTCGCTTAAGATTTACTTGGACGCAGGAAATTAGCGGATTATGGTCTGACCCAACATCCGCACCGGGATATGCTTTAACCGATTTGAGCGCATTTCGATACCTTTCTTTAATGAGAATGTAATCTATTTGATTTCGGACTATCGCCCCATTGTGTCCATCTGCTGGGGATTTCCAAGTGTATAGTCTTCTCTTGGGTAGTTTAAAAAAAGGTATTTGTCACAACAAAGTTATTTTCTTGTCAAAATTGTACAAGGCGATCACCTCGCTCATTACGATCTCCCAGTCCAAATCTACCTACCAGGTTTTGTACCGTCCCGTTCCCAACCTTTGCATTAAAGTCGCCCATTATTATGGTGATGTCCCTGGACTTTGTGGCGCCCAATGCTCTACTAATGTCTTCATAGAATGCCTCTACTTCATCATCTGTTCCTTTGGTGGTTGGCGCATATACTTGGATCAAGTTTAGTTTTGAGTGTGAGGTTTTGAGTGTTAGCGTCATTACCCTATCAGAGATCGGTAAAAACGTCTCAACAGCACAACCAAATTCCTGGTCTAATATGATGGCAACACCATACTTGTGCTTGCCATCTTGGTTTCCACAGAAATACATTGTCTTTTTATTGATTGTGTGTTTGCCTGAGCCCGACCATCTGGCTTCCGAAACTCCCAAGATGTTTACCTTTAATCTGTCCATTTCTTGGATTGTGTTCTCTAGTTTTCCTGGTTGAAACATTCCTTGAACGTTCCACGTACATAGGTTCATGGCTAATGTCTTTTAAGTAGGAGTAAATGCAAGTGAAACATAAACACATGTTGCCGCGTGGCTAGAGCTAGCTGTTATTTTATTGACAATATCAACATAGAGTTTCAAGAAGTCTTTGCCAAAATTTGCTTTTAAAGTTGCACTACTTGCATTTACTTTGAATCACCTAATCATGTCAACATTTAACTGATACCACTCAAGGATGCTGTCAATCACTATGACACACCACAAATATTCTTGAAATTGATGACGACATTATTATGTACTTAAATATTTTTACAAAAATAAAAATACAGTACTGTGGTTAGAAACTGAAAACTATAATTATTTTTAGTGAGGACCTGACTTTTATCCTAAAATGGCAGCGTCATACGTCACAGTTTGAAATTATTTAGTTTAAAGTACCAACGTGGACTCGGAATGCTGTTCTTTATTATGCGGTGCTAATACACTGATACAAATTGTTTATGATTCTAGATTCTTTCTTCTTTCTAAACAATATTGCAAAATTTAAATGGCAAAATTTGACATTAAACATGGTAGTCAATATACTGAACAGGAAAATCACTAAATATTACCCATGTTGTCAAGTTTCCTTTGTTAAGTAAGTAATTATTCATGGTGCAAATAAATTAAATGTAAGCCCGCTTTAAAATTTAAGTTGCACTTAAAAATAAAATAAATGGTGCAACCGGGCATTAGTTAGGAATAATATATTATGTGAAACTAAAATAACTCTTCAACTACTTAGTTCTTTGTACAAAAGTTCTAAATATTATATCACATTAAATTACAGTTTTGCATTAAACTTTTACTTAATTAGCAATATTAAACATCTACTTCCGGTGTTTTTTCAAGTACCTACATCAAAAGTTGGTATATGGAAGTTACTCCCATAGCGTGGCAGTATCGGCTTAAATTTGTAAATTAACTAACATGTCATCATTAATTTACGAGATATATTCCTACCGTGAGATTTCACATGTTAAAATAAAAATACGGTTATTATTTCGTGCTTGCTAACGCCGCCTGCCGCCGTAGATCCGAACTAATCAATGCTGTCAAGAGTAGACCAACTGACAACATTATGCACATGGTGATGTTTGCCCAAATATCTCCATAAGCATCTAATATCGGAGAATACATGTTAGTAAATATAATACCGCAGGCTTGGGATGCAGCATTTAATAGACCAGCTTGTGTTCCTTCCGGTTCAGGATACGTTAGTTCAGATCCCATCTCAAAACCTACTGGTAATAAACCAGTCATAAAGAATCTGAAAAAAAAAATCTTATTACATATTTCCGCACGTGTTTTCGAATATGTAAATGTAAATTTGTAACTTGTTATCTAAAACTGTTTATAAATGCATAAAATTTTTAAAACGTTTAATACCAAGTTTAAGACAAGAAGATATTTACACAACCTTAAGTTTTGTAAATTTAACAGCTTTTTATCCGAGTTTTCTGGGTCTTCTGTCGACTTTTTCAGTATGCCCCATACCCCTAACATTAACCATGTGTAGATTATAAACCTTTTGGCGATAAATACTTTGCCCAATATGACAGCTAAATATCAAGTTTAGTTTTATATCCTGATCTATGAAATTCTTAGCCAAATTTTTAACTAAACTGTACTTACCCCAAAACTGCTGCTACAACGTATACAACATATATGCCTTTTGAAAGTGTAAAGGTGAAAACTAACATTCCAAGTAGTGAAAAGACATAAACTAATAATGTTGTCTCCCTAAAACAAAAATTATTTACGTTACTATGTGCTATGATCACAATTTCCCAATCCTTAGTGCTTAGTGCTTAAGGTACCTAAGTTCTACTACAATCAGCAAAAAAACGTTCCACCCAGAGAATAGATAGTGCACATGTACGTTTTGTTGTTAACACTCTTAATAAATTACAGAAATTTGCTTTTCAACAATACCATAAAATGAAACTACGCTAACTAGAATTTGCAGTTTGATAGCTTCTATAAGGCTAACTAACCCTATTAATAAAAGTAAACTGACCGAAAACATAAGTGACGCTGGCAGTAGTTTATATTTTGTACCAAAATATAGACCTACAGAATTTTTTCAAGGGGTTACTGGGAAAGAAAACACTGATAATATTTTTTTTTAGTGGTGTCTTGAGTGTCCTCTTTTTCACTATCCCAGTAAAAATTTAACACATTGTAAGACATGGCTGAATCAAAATATACAATATTCCATTGGAGTGAAAACTTCGAATAGCATTTTTTTGGAAATTATAATACAATATAATAAAAAATAAAAGAATCGCAATAACCGAAATTGTCAGTTTGTTTTGCTGATACATAAATTACGAAAAAAAAAATAAAATTTAATTTTCCCAAAAAAAAAATAAACAAATTAAAAATTAGAATATATGGTTCGAGATGGAAAGTCTCGTAATCTTGATCTCGGTTGTGTTTCATTTTCGATAGGTATGTCTTGGTCTCGATTCTATATTCTAAGACAACCCAGCAACACGATACGAAAAAAACACGATACGACGACGACACAACGAAGTAGGCAAACTCGATACCACGTCGATCGTGACGATGATCGTGATTATGATCATATATCATATATCGTCTGATATATTGGTTGTCGAGTTAAATTACGGCAAGCAGATACATTTATTACAAAAATGAGGTTATGGTGTATGCTATAATATTATTTTTTTAAGAAATAGGTATCTATGTGCTCAAAAGTATTTAAATTATACAATATTGCTTTCAGAGTGAGTGGAGTGCATTGGAACAGAATCATAAAATGTATGGAACTACACCCAGATTTGGCAAAGGGGCGAATAAATGGTCCAAGTGGAAAGGACACTTTTTAAAAAAACTGCGCTGATAGCTCCCAATAGCATAGAATCTTAAAGAGCTCTGGACAGAATTTTCGATGGTAATTCCCCTAGCAATAACACTTTCTTGTAAATATGCAAGAACTAATTAATTGTCTATACAAATATGTGTTTAACCTAAACAATTCAATAAACCTGCTTTCTGGGAACATAAATGCATTACTTTGTTGGTGAATTCTTGCTCTATGCCTAAGAAGCCTCAAATTTTCCAATTGACCCTTCCTACTCTTGAAGCAAAAATTGGTAACATATTTACCACAAATATTAATAATATTCTTCTACTTTTCGTTGAACTTGGCTTTTAATTTGTAAATAATTAGAATTTTTAATAAATAAAAGTATAACCACAAAAAATTAACAGGGGAAATGAGCCAATATCAGAAATGAAAAGGTACGCAAAAAACTACCATGGACCAGAGTGAAATACAACCATATCGTGACGGCTCGACGACACCTTGAGTGATGTCCTCAGATTTTAACAGTTTCGCCGATAGGTGTACGAGAGTCGAGACTGCTTGCGTAATCCGCCTGCAGACTATGGTATCGCGAACCCCTAGGAAAAACAAGAATAAGTATCCTTAGAGGTAAAGAGGGGAGATAATTGTTTGTAAGATATCACGAAAAATGTTTTCTAGCAGGTTTAATTCATATCGCCTAGTAATTACTTCACACTGTAACTAAGTAATTGGTTTAACTAATAAAATGGGATATTATATGAATGAATTAACAAAACTTACTTGAATTTATGAAATCTATCCAATACTACACCACATACCACAGAACCAACCATACCCGCTATGACAATTACCACACCAATTCGTCCAGAATCACTTGAATATTGGTCCTATAAATAATATAAAATAATATTCTATTCTACATAAGAATTTTTTTTGAGGCAATATAATATTCCTCAAAGGAAATAAATTAGTTAGAGTTTATGGACTTTCTTGTCAGGACTGTAATAGCATTTATATCGGCCAATCGGGCCGTAGGATCCTTACGAGAATCAAGGAACATTTGTATTATTACAACCGTTATAAGAATACCGATATTTTTAATACTCCACCTACTTTTGCAAACCATCTAATCGCGACAAATCACAACTTCGATGTTTTGAATAATTCAACGTTATTACATAGGTGTAATAAGGGCTCCCGTTTAAATTATTTGGAGATTTTGGAGATCATGAAGGCTAAGTCAAATAATAGTGTCACTTGCTTGAATGACCAAACATCTTTCATTGAGTCCCCTATTAATAATTCACTCTTTAATTTGTAACGTGTTCAATTTTTGTGCCCCTCTTTAATGCTTTTTTTTTGCATGCCTCATTTAAGTTTACTATTTTTTCGATTCTTTAGAATTTCAGTCCAGTTCAATTCAATTCTTTTTGGACATACTGTACTTATAGAAAAGGGTTAAACGTGTTTCGTTTTTTTTTTTCCTTTTGATATATTTGAATCTGGTCTTGGATGCATTAAAATTCTTATTTTATTTATTTACTCAACACAGGTGTTTGTTTTCGTGTAATGTTATTCGTATTCATGTTTGATATTTTTTCTACACATATGTTTTTGTTTTTTACCTTATGAACTTATGTATAGATTTGTTGCCCGTTGTACGTTTTATTTATTAATTTATTTTTTTCTCTTATGCGTTCGTTTTTATCTTTATTGTAGGACTGATGATGGCTTGTTGAGCCGAAACTAGTTTCCTTTATATAACTAAATTAAAAGTTTTTTGTGGAGTTGACTTTGAAAGTTTTTGTTTGTTTTCTGTTATTCAATATAATATTATTAAAAAAATTATAACCCAATTTTCAAAAAGTCTTAACATTTGTTCATGTCAGAGAAAAATGAGAAGCCTTATTCTTTGTACAATAAATTGAATTTGCAACTGGTTTTACACATTCCCGATTTTAATCTAACATTGAATGTGCTTACCCCATAATTCTTCAAAATAATCTGGTTGAGGAGTGTAGAAATTGCATAAAATACACCAACATTAATACCGTAGGCTATCATCAGGAACATGTATGATCGGTTTAAAACCAAACGTCTCAATGAGCTCACAAAATCCACATTTTCTCCACTATCCTGCTGTGCTGCAGCATATGAAGGAGGTGTTGGAGGACCATTTTGAAAAACTGAAATAAATAAGTTAAATGCTAATTAAAAAGTTAACAAAAACAAAGTAATTAGACTACTTTTAATAAGCTAAGAAAATATACGGTTTGGGTTATTTAATAAAATATCCCGCTAATGAAAACTTTTATGGTGGTCATTTTTGCAAAGTTTCTAGTAAAGTATAAACCTTGAGAAATCCTGAAAATGTTGTAATAACCAAACTAAAATAAGAACAGGCCGAATAGTTTTGTTATTACGAAGTTACTTGAAATGCCTTCGCTTTTCAAAAAGTTAGAATCGTTCTAGTTGTTGAATAGTACAGTCGTACTAGTTTTTATAAAGTTTCAGTTCTTTTGTTTATTCTTTTTAATTTCTCTAAAGATTAAATACCTTTTTGTTACTAACTCAGTTTCAGTAAAGTTAAAGTTTGTTTCTTTTTTTTAATTGATTAATATTTCGAATAGATATAATTGTCAGATTACAATTATAATTAAAGTTTTGTGCGGAAATTAATATAATTATTCGTAATTATATTAATTTACCTATTCCAAGTTGTACAGTTCATAGATTAAGATTCTCCTTCTTGATTTCCATTTTCTCTTAATGTTTTATTCTATTTATTTATACATATTTATTTAATTTATTGTTATTCATTTTTATTATTTATAGTTAAAATTAGTTGTTTTGAAAATTCCAAAACCATTTATTTTTATTTCAAATAAAGCTTCTACTTGGGAAAAGCTTTAGCAAAGATTAATCTTTGTGTAGATTAATCTTTGGCTTTAGATATATCTTCGTAAAGAGAAGGGTCATTTAAATAGTTTTTCTTTTAAATAAATAACGAGTGTTAAGTTACGAGTGACATCTATCAAGTATGCACAGTCATACAGGTCAGTTAATTTTATTTTAATACAGAATGTAAAGTTTGATATTCTTCGTTGTACTTTCTTCAATTAAAACTTGAAGTATAAAACGCTCGTAAAGCTTGTAATCGAACCCGTATACACTTGGACTGAGACTTTTAATTAGTATTCTTTCTGGGTGTATACAATATCCGCGAATTTAATTTGTCACAATATTTTAATATTTTTAAGAAATACAACGAGAAAAATGATTATTTTTCAACAGCATTTATCAGAATATTTTTTTAACAGTTGGATGCGTTAGTTAAGGTTTTTTTTTGCACAGAGAATGGATAACTTCAAGAAGTAGAGAATAATAGTTAATAAAAATGGCTCCCCACAGTTATTACTATTATCATCTGACCATTGAAACTTTACACTATTCAAATTTTTATAGAACAGAGAAAAATGTTACTTACATAAAAGTATAAGTATCAATAAAACACTTGTAAAAACCGCAGTTAATCCAAACAAAATGTAGAGTTGCTTACTGACTTCGTTAGTTGTACCACCAGTTACAATCATGTTAGGTATGAGAAATCCTATTGCAATACCAACCTAAAAACCATATAGGAGGCATTTAGAAAGGTAAGTATTTCGTCGCAGTCGTTACATACAATTTAGTAGATACAGTGTTCTGATATATGACATTTCTTTTATTACGTAAAATATTCTGTAAAAAATTATTTGAGTTTGATTTCGTCATCATTTAGGCTCAATTTTAAACACAGATTAACTATTAAAAAAAGTACCTCCGCGTGGAAAAATCGAAAAATTAAAAAAATTTTGATGTAAAATGTGAAAAAGAGAAATATCTTATCTATATATAGTATTGTCAATACGAATATACCTCTAAATTTTGTTCAATTGAAAATAAGTCGGTCTTACTTGATTTCCAAACACGCCTATGCTGCAAGCTGAGGACACTTGTTCAGGCCCAAACCACACTGCCGCTAATCGTGCGGGTACAGACAGGACAAAAACATTTGATAATGCTACGAGGCCTTGCCCGAGAAAAGATACCCAAAATCTGTCTGGATCTACAGATGCTACTTTAATCCATGAGCCCAAACATGTTCCAAACATACCGATGATAATATTCTTACGTAGCCCCTAAAATGAATAATTATTATTTTTTAATTAATTTTTTGATAAAAGATATGAATAATTATTTATTTATTAAATGCTGATTAATTCCACGACCAGGTAAAGCTTTTTAAATTAATAAAATGGGAATAACAATTAAGATTATTAATTGGAAGACAAATGGACTGGTTTTCACCCTGTGTTTTACGGTTGTTATGGATTTGGTTTAGTCTAACAGTAACATTTTGACTTTTATCGAATTGTTTGTTGGCAGTTTCCCTTGAGTGGGTTATAGTCGTAGTATATTATTCAACGTATTACGAGCCACAGGCGAGTGTTGTAAATTATCTGTCAAATTTTGGAATGTCATTTTGACAGTAATAATACAATGTAAATATTTGGCTTATCATATTTGATATTGCTTTCGTTTGATTAGGGTCATAACTCTCTTGCGTGAGTTTTTAAAATAAAATATAACTCCCGCTGTTTATTTATGAGGGCGATTAACTGTTAATTGAATAACTAGTATATAAATCAAAAGGAGTAGATAAAAATTGTTCGATTTTACACTATTGTAAATAAATTGTCGTTTTGACAAAGAGTTTTAGGTCGAACAAATAATAGTTTACCATGCACGATAGAATAAATTAATTAAATCCAAAAAAAGTGCAAGGTAAAATGGTAAAATACAATAAAAAACTTAAACCTGTAATTTTTCTCAAACTAAAAACATGTGTCGAAATCGATGTCAAGAACAGTTTATGGGACCAAAATTATAGAGATTTTCACTTTTTAAGGCATACATAAACAAAATGTAGCCATAACACAATGTTCTATGAACCGATCTAGAGAGACTCACTGTTTAGAACAAAAGCTAATCCTAAAGTTCCATCAATATAAATACAGTCGACACTGTTCATAGTGAAACTCTATAAAGTGAAAAACTCTTTAAAGTGCAATTTTTTCAAGACCTAGAATATTTTAATGAAATTATATGTATGTGCCGTCGCCGTCGTTTAAAAAGAGTTAAATATCTGGAGTTAAATTACGCCAATAATAAAAAGGCGTGGATGACTTCTGAGATTTTGAAAAGATGGATTAAAGAACTGGACATGAAAATGAAAAGCCAAAAGCTAAAGATGGTGATGTTTATAGACAATTGTCGTGCACATCCATATAGAGTAAGTAAAAAATTAACGAATATTGAATTGACCTTTTTTCCACCAAACATGATCTCCAAATTGCAACCTATGAACCAGGGTATTATAAAAAACATAAAACATCATTACCTAAACAGAATTGATCACAAAATTGTTAACGAGATTGATAACAACCTTCCAGTCAAAAAATTGACTACCCTTAAAGACTGTATAAATCAATTATTGCCGACATATTTTGTCAAATGTGCCATTATTGAAACAGTGTCAATCATTATTGACCCACAATTGCCGAAAGATATCCGGCAATAATTAATTTGAATAATTAAATATATTTTGTCAATGTGACTTCGTTTGGTTTTTTCCGGAAACTAATTCTCCAATTATCAATAAACCTATTACATTAATATAGACAAGTTTTTTTTGTCCTAAAAATCATGTGTTTTTAAACTATCTATAATAAATAGTTCGTTTTTGTCATCTAATATTTGAACTTTTTTTTTGTATCATAGATAGTCTTATACAAAAAATACATTCACATATTCAAAAATATCAAACAACCCTTAGTTGTCTTTTGCCAATGCCTTACGTAAATTATAGTCAGATAAATAAATACAATTGAAGCCTTACAACATATTTGTAGAACGAAATTAAATGAAATTAAGTGTGAAAATAATTATTTAAAATAAAAATATACAATATTGTCTGTGAGTGTATATACATATCTCCATGTCTGTTGGTTATTATACTTTTTAAATGTTGAATTATTATGATTTTAATTTTTGTTTTCATAGAAAAACATGGGAAATTACCAAATATTACAAATGTTTTGCTACTTAGAAAACACGTCTTACCACTTCAACAAAAAACCCTTATACATATATATCTCCACTAATTTACTAACAAGGTATCTCAGAGTGTGAAATACTTTTTGTATTTGAATTTAATTGATACAAGATATAATATATTCAAAAATATATGACCTGCGTAACGAAACAGAATTTTAATAATTATTATAATTATATTATTTTCATTATTTCCAATAAACTAACGTAAAAAACTAACTACTTTAATCATAAATTAGAAAAAAAATATTGCCAGAGCTGGGATTCGAACCCATAACCGTCCGCATGCGAAGCGCACGCTCTATCAATGACCCCAAAAACCCTTTATTAAATTACTGTATTATATTCTAAGAAGAGTTATAGGTTTTAACTACCTAACAGGTGAAATTTTAAACGCAATTTTCTCGAGAATTATGGGGACAAATAACAAAAGTAACCTATCGCTATAAAGTAGATAAAAAATGCTTTAAAATGATGTATCGCTCGACCCCTACTTCCTCTGAACTTCTATTTGAAAATTTGTCTGCGAGGATAATAATTTAAAGAAATATGGTAGGTCAGTTAGGTAGCTAAAGTTACAAAAAGTATTTTTTGATTAATTAATTATGCCTCTTTGATGTTAGCTTTTCGTTTCACTATATACAGAGATACATATTATACTTTTTAATAGGAATTCAAACTATTGTCACAGATTTAATAGACCCTGTGCTATTGTAACAAGAAATACAATTGTTATAATAACTTAATAAGCCTGACTTTGTATAGCGTTAATTAAATTAGTAATAATCAATACAACAGGATTAGTAATAAATATAATGACAACTATCACAACCTAATCGTTTAATCCTCGATAAATACAACAAATATTAATTGTTTTTTCTAAATTAATCTCAATGTGATTTGCTTTTAATTTGACGAAACAAATCGTGTTAGAAATTATTGCTCAATAATTGACATACTAATACAATTTATTATTTTATTAAGTAGGTATTTATTATTAAAATTGGTGAATACCTACATTTGTATATTAATGCTAATTTAATAGCCAAATTTACTTGCTATGATTTACGTTAATTTATGCAGTTAATATTTATGTTTATCTAAATAAAATTCAAAAAAACAAATCCTTACTTACTATAAATAATATGATTGAACTTCTTTAAAATTTGTGTATCAAACATTAAATATACATACACGCATAAACTTTGCCTCTGTGTTTCATCATAATATAGCGAAAAACATTCTTTCATATTTTCTTTATCAGAAAAAAACATTTTTTATAAAATTCTAGTCGTCGACATAATTTTAATGGACGCATTCATTTTGTTAAATATTTACTGTACTAGTGTTAAAAGCACTGGTGTGCCCAAGAATACCATACAGGGCATATGACCTGGGTTCTCATAAAAAATTAATTCAGTTAAATAATTAGACAATGAAATTTCCAACACGCCCGAGAATTAAAAAAAAATTATAAATAATAATAATTAGGTTGCAATAGATGTTTATTAGTTTTACGATCGTGGTTTATTTTATGTGTATGGGCTTTTTCCAATCAGACAGAATCAAAATACCCAATGCTTTTATTATAATATGTATTCTATCGTGTAAAAGAATTAGTTGGAATGATAAACTCTAATAACCAATTAATTATTGTAAATGAAGTTGGGCAGATTGCTTCTAAGATTATCTTTCTTCCCAAATTAAGGTCATAATACCAAACACTTAAATCGTAAATTCTTACACAATAACCGTGCCGAAATGAAAAATGTTGCATTAATGACCCCATCAACAGTTACAAATACTTTTAAAGAAACTGAATCTGATTTATCCGAGGATTTGTCTGCGGATGAGGGTTTAGCAAATAATGACTAAATATTTATTTTTACCGACTGAAAACTATTTTTATCATATGTACCTATTCTTTGGCCTATCTAAGAATTGTGTGATTAAGTTTTAAGGATTTTTTTCAGTTTGTGATATGTTGTGATAAAAATACAAGTTACCTTTTTTAATTATTAATCAAGAGTTAATATTTATTTATAAATTTTGTTTTCATATAATCAAAGATTAATGTACATTAATTTAATTAATTAATTTAATTAAACAATAATTGCCTCAATTATATGGCTCTAAAAGGTAAATAAAACCCAAAATAAACTGAAATTTTGGGTTTTATTTACCTTTTAGAACCATATAATTGAGGCAATTATTGTTTAATTTGTTAAAGCTTCTTTGCATATTGTAAAACGAGCTTTTTCTAAGTTGTTCAGCAATATTACCTAAAATTACGTAATATTACGTAATATGTCCAATGTTCTTACCAAAAAATAAATTACCGGTAATTTTGCATCACTAGTGATGACAAATAATAAATGATTTTGGGTGTGGTTTTTAGACTTTTACTAAATAATTACAAAATAATTGAGAATACTTTTTACATTTATATAGGATAGTATTTTTATTTTAAGTAATGTTAATAATATTTGAAAGTAAGGCAGAATAATTTAGCTTAGGGCCACCACATTTCCAAATCCGACTCTACCTGTGATCTGATCACGTGTAACGTGAGCCATGTAAGGATTGCGCAATATTATTAGTTGAAGTTAAACGTATAGGTACTATAGATAGCTGTCTACAAAAATTATAATAAACTACGTATTAATGATGTTGATATGGTTTTTTAATAATTGTTCAATAATCAAGCTACAATGTGAAGATAATATTTTATGTAGGTGTTTTTTGTAAAATATAATCAAAAAATTTATCAAAAACTGTATAAAACCGTCACTAATATTATTAGAGTCAATAAAAATATAGAAAAAATATTACAAAGATAAAATGATTTATATGATGGATTAAATCTTAAATACACAATAGGAATAAGTGAAGTGTTATTTATCAAGGATTTTTTTGGTAATCTTATTAAAACGGGTAAAATCTATAGGATTTATTTGTGGCGTTAATTGAAAAATAATTGGTCTAATAGATTTGTGCGTTAATTCCTTTTCGACAACTAGAGATTTTAAAGATAAAATTATGTATTAATAAGATTTATTTTCTATAGATTTCAGCTTCCAATTAAAATGTATTTTAAAATTAATTATAAAAAAAAAAATTGTTATGTATGCTATAAATAATTGTTGTTTAAATAATTTTTGGTTGTTTGTAAGTTTATATTTTGTTTTCAATTTGATTTTATCATCATTCTAATTCTAGGCACATTTCATGTGCACCAAGTATCACAATTTTTGGCATACCTATAATCATGTCCAGACTACAACTAATTTTATATAATATCTTTTCTATTTTCACCTTTAAATGGCCTAACAAACTAAACCCGATTGGAGGAGAGTTTTAAAATCAATGTCTCTAGAAATCTTAACTAAACCGCGAATATATTTGGGAGAATGTAATAAAGAATAATCTTGAAGTTTCCGGAAGTTGTGGCACTAGTAAAAATATATACTTACCTAAAACCTACCCGTGACTAGCATCTTTTTTAATTAAATGAAGATAACATTTTTAGAGATAATGATTTTAAGAGTGTTCTCCAATCGGGTGCCAGACTAGGAGGCAATTTGTTGATTAATCCAAAATATAAAATAGAGAAAACGGAAAGGGCTGATAAACCTACTGTGGCTGGACATATGTTGAATAATAATCATAATGTTTGTTCTAGTAACTTAAGATTATTAAAAATTGTTGAAAAAAACCCGTAAAGGTTAGGACGTGTGGGGTTGTATTAACTGTAACAGGTTAAACGTGGTAAACTAGAAATGAAAGTCGCAAAGTTGACCAAACTAATAGGTATATTTATTAACGAAAAATAACTAAATGGCTCACAAATTTGTTTAACGCTTATTGATGTGTTCTAGTTGAGATCGAGAACCTAACTCAATTTCCCGAACATTTATTTGGTAAAATTTATAAATAACCAATAAATTTTATGGCAAATACGAGAGTAAAACTCAACAAATGAATTTAAAGAGGACATTTTTACATAAAGGCGCAACACGGGGCGGGAGATGCCCACATGTTCAAACACCTGTCGCTGTCGATGCGATCACGGTAGGCAAGTACCTAGTGGCGCGGATAGTGATTGGATGGGTAGACGGTGCTTTCGGCCGAGTCGGTAGACTTGCCTATGACAAGTAGTTATTGACTATATAATCGTGGGTGCTAGCGGATGGCAGTCGAGGACCGTGATTCGGATTCCACGCTAAACTGTAGGTTGAATGTCTATCATGACAAGATTCCGATAATACAAGAAACCAACGAAAAAGGCGCAACAGAAAACTGTTGGTCGCCACAGACGCTTATGAAAGTTTGGAAATCACCAAAAAATAGTTGTTCTTTTTATATTTTGAAAACCGATTCCAAATATCATATTATATTCATTACTTTGTAAGTAAGTAATTGTGTCAATGGCATACTGAAGCTGAAATACTTCGTAGAACGTTGGAAGGAGACTATAGTAGTGATGCTCCCGAAGCAGGGCAAGCACCTGAAGTTCCCACAAAACTACAGACCTATCAGGTTACTGAACTGTCTAAGATATCATAACGAATTATCCTCTGGAATCCTGATGAACAGTTCGACTTCAGACAAAAGCACAGCACTGAGCTACAGCTGCTCAGATTGGTGGAACATGCAGCACAAGGGCTGAACAGAAGACAGGACACGGGCATTTTGCTTGTAGGAAGAGCAGGGGGCTAGTCCACAAAAGGTATGCACCTTGGGCTACCCATTACCGATGACGAAGCTGATCTACTCTTATCGACAAGGAAGACGGATCACGCGCAAAAAATGGGCAATATCTCTGGGAGCGCTCGCTAGCGGTCTACGCGGACGACACAGCATGATATCTAGCAGCCTTAGACTAGAACTGGTCACTAGATACCTTCAAAATGCTGCCGATGACTTCACGGAATGGTATGCGAAATGGAAAATCAAGATCAACGCGGAGAAGAGCAAAACAATACTTATCAGGAGGAAAAAAATCAGTCCCCACGATCACGTCGACATAGCAGGCGACGACGTAGAATGGAAAGATATTGCAAAGTACTTTGGGGTAACTTTGGACAGAAACATGACATGAAGACTACATATCGAAAGAGCATCGCGAATGCTAAATGCATATTGTCGAAGCTCTCTCCGATTATATGTAGAAGGAGCAAACTGCCCTTGCAGATCAAACTCCACATGATCAAAGCGGTCGTTTGACCGGTCTTAATCTACGACAAAGCCATCCGGACAGCAGTGAGGGCTCCGTGGTTTGTGTCAAACGGATAGAACAAAAGGTACCTTAACCTCACCGCCCTTAGGGACGTTATGAGGAACAGGGCCCAGAAGGTTTTTACAATGGCCAAGGTCCATGAAAACCCTCTCGCCAGACAAACAGTCTACTACGATTTAGTGGCAGATACTAGACGATCAACGGATCCACGGATCCACAACTCATGAGTGGTGTTCGGCAGGCTATTTGATTCAAATTTCCAACATTTATGAAGAGCTTATACTAGCATGAGATACCATATGACAACAAGATGTTTGTGGCGGCATCTAGTTTGAGCAGGCAATGAAGAATATCCTGTGTGGTGCCATAAGAAAATCCAAATCTTGAAAACGAAGTATAATTGCTTGACCTAGATTGATTTCTACATTTAGTTATTGTGGTGCACAGCCTGCCCGGTGAAACAAAGTTCATTACGGAGACTGGACAATAAGTAACAACTCCATTACTCTCTCACACTAGCTGTCGCCACAAACATCTTGTTATCATCACCTATGTATTTGATTGTAGATAAAGTTACAAAACGTATAAAACTAAAATACGTTTACTCAAAACGTATATATTATCTAAAGATCAAATTGGTAGTTTATAAGTTTAACGGAATATAGAAGTTGTTACAGTGTATTACAAAATTAATGAATGATGTAATTAGACATGTTGAGACAAAGTAGTGTCAGTGATGTTAAGAAACCAACTTATATGTAAGTACTGCTCAAACTATGATGCTGTGAGCCACAAGAACTACATGTAGAAATCAATCTAGGTCAATTAACTATACTTCGTTTTCAAGAATATGGATTTTCTTATGGCGCTACACAAGATATTCTTCATAAAGATTTGCATTTCAAGGCGTATAAAATTGAGTTACCTCAGGAACTTAAACGAAATGACCATTTAGTGGGCATAAATTGGGCTGTTAAATCATTGATTTACTCCGACAAATCTCAAATATTCAGTGACCATAAAATCAACAGTACCTAATACTGTTATTGGTGCAATAAGTGCTGATAATAGTAGAAAAAATAGAGCTCCAGATTCAAATTTTGAAACAAAAATCTAGAGCCTGTCATGTAAATGGAATCATTTTTAAATGAAATTGCAATGAACAATACTTGAAATAAATAAAAACCTGAATTGATATCATACCCTTTTTTTTTATCTTTATTTCAATTAAAAGTATATTTTGATCACCCTCTAGTTGCTCAATTCAGTATATGTTTTATGAATCGCATGATCAACTATGAATTACGGCCGCATAACGCAGGGATTTAGCCTTCCAGTCAGTTTCGATTTTCAGAGAAAAAATGCATCAAGAGTCTAGTATTCAAAAAAAAAACTCACATATTGGAATGTTAATCATAACTCACCAATTTCTCCATAAGATAACTTCCAGGAAATATAAATGGGATATATAATGTCATATATATCAAAGATGTCCAATTAATTATAGTGTCTGATGCGCCATAATAAGCTTTAATTTTGTCAGAGATAATTGCATACTGTATCCATTGCATACCATTTGATGCCGAGAACATAACAAATAACGCCAAAACCAGCCATCTTATGTTATAAACTTTAGGTTTTTCCATAGCTGGAAGAGTAGCAGTGCTGCCACTTTTTTCTATGTCATTTGTGGTCGATGTCATAGTACTGTAATTGTATGGTTGCCCTGTGGAAACAAACTCAGGATTAATATGAAAATTTGACTTAGTAGAATGATAATGAGATCAAATTCCTTATAAGTTGATCCGTATCCATTAGTGTGTGGGCGGAAGATATCTCAAGATCTATAAGCGATAGAGAAAAACATTATTTACAAAACTTTTAGGCACTAAAGAAAGGTACAACCCAAAACTGTTTTCAATTATATAAGGTAGTTCACAAACGCGCAGCAGGCCAAACATACTTTTTCTTAATGCGACACCCGGTATATTTGATATATATACCGCTCTAAAAGACAAGAAAAATGACATTATGCGTAGGTCTAGTAGTTTTTGAAATATTTGTAAATAAGGGTTAATTTTAACATCAATTTAAGGCGTTGTGGCTACTACAAAAACCAAAAACATAGGTACAATTTTTCGTATCAGGTTCATTTCAATTCCCTTCTTTTCTTCGTTTTACTATGAAATCTGATTCGTAATTTTTCAGGGTGTTGTTATGTTCCCATACTATTGATATCATATTTCATGAGGTTAAGGCTAACCGTTTTTCATCAGAAATTATTTAAAAAAAAAAAGAACAAATGACGAACAAAAGTTTTTTGTCATTTTAATTATTTTTTTTTTTCTATTTAAAAACAAAAGAGTTAAATTACAGCTTTAATAATTTACAAATAAAATGGTTGAACACACATTTTTGCACAATAATTTAAGTTTAAATATAATAAAATCTAAGCTTAATTGTTCGTGTCAGGTCCATTTGAATTCCCTTTTCTCCGTTTAACGGGATTTCATTGAATTATGATTTGTAAGTTTTCAGGGTGGTCACAGTTTCAAAATCTTATATTTTTGGGAAAATGTTGAATGGGAATTGCCAAAAGCCGCAATTTTTTGTAATTTTAATTATTATTATTTTTTTCTATTTAAAAACAAAAAGTTAAATTTCAGCTTTAATAATTTACAAATAGACGTTCTTAAAAAATAAAATGGTTGAACACACATTTTTGGACAATAATTTAAGTTTAAATAGAATAAAATCGACAGTCGGATGACAATACGGGCAACTGCTGAGAGTGGAGGAAGCAGGAAGAATGCATAAGACTAATTTCACATCGCAATTTCACATTTTAGCATGCAAAATCTGGCCCAAATTTTTCAAGATTGAAAAAAAAAGAAACTCGCACAACGTAATTAATTGCTGTATTTACGAATTGCTTGTTATATTATGCGCCCGAAAGAGTTGATTGTCAAACTTTTTTGCAATTTTTAACAGAAAACCTTGCGGAATTATCAGAAAATATCCCTTTGACGATAATGTGTAGACATTTTAGTGTCTCGTTATGTAGTGTGTCTACGATTCCAAGACAGTTGACGTTGACATTGAAGGAGATACGTCAGAAATATGAAAATGACAGATGAAGTCTATGCTTTTAGTGCGTGGTTATGTTTTAGAGGTTAAGATTGTGATTTTGTTGTTTATGAATAAATATAGTCTTTTTTTAAATTTATGTTCGGCATCCTTATTTTAACGAAGCCCTACAAACTCAGAAGTGGGATGAAAAAGTAGTTTACGCGTTATTAAGTGAATATTTTTCCGATATTATGGATACAAACGAAAATACAACTGAGATTTTGCCTGATGACCCCACGGTATCAAACACCGTAAATTCAGCCGCCACACCAGCCGTAACGTTCTCTATTGAAGACATTATTCAAAGTACAGTAAGAACGCTTATGTTTCGAGAACAAATTGAGAGAGAAACAAGTGTTCCGCAGCCTCCGAAACCTGTGTATACGCACAGCGAGATTGCAGCGCTTCTTCCTGATTTTTCTGGTATTGGCCAAGATGTAAGCATGTGGATACAACGTCTCGACAGTGTCCAACAAGTCTATCAAGTACCGGACGAGGTTATACAATTAGTTGTGGCAGGTAAGCTTAAAGGACAAGCTCGTGATTGGTTTTATTCTAAAAATTGTTATGTTACCATGACGTGGGAACATTTGAAAGTTGAGTTATTAAACATGTTTTCATGTAGACCAGATAAAGTTGTATTAATGAACAATTTTCAGTCCAGAATGTGGAAAAAGCATGAAAGTTTCGCTGTATATTTTCATGAAAAAGTTAAATTAGGTAATTTAGCGGGTCTTAGTGATCTCGACTTGATTGACTATGTTATTGATGGTTTCGATCAACCAGTTTTACAAAGCCAAGCGCGTATGCAACGTTTCTCGTCATTACAAGAACTACTTTTAGTGATGAACAACGTGACACGTAGTGACAGATTAGCAAAAGACTCTTTACACTATGCACCGAAATTTAAGTATAAGCAAGAATCGTCCGCTGCTGCTCCAAGTACGCGTGCGCAGACAAGTACGTCCAATTCCAGATCAATGAAATGTTTTAACTGCAATGAAGATGGTCATGTTGCAGCCAGATGTCCAAAGCCGAAACGCGAGAAGGGCTCTTGCTTTCAGTGTGGGCAGATTACTCATAAAATAGCAGATTGTCCTGAGAGAAAAGCCAGAACGACGCATATGGTTCAGCATCCATATTGTGTATCCTTTGATTATAGTGTAATAATTGATAATGCTACTTCTTTTTACAATATTAATGCACTGATAGATTCTGGAAGTCCTATCAGTTTGATTAAAGAAAAGTATGTACCTTTTTATTTGCGTGATAATAATGTGTATAATTTCACTGGCATGAATAACTCTAAACTCGAAATTTTAGGTACCTTTCAGAAAGATATTGTTATTAATGATTTTATTATAAACGTCAAATTTCTTGTTGTACCCGATGGCACGATGACATATTCAGCCTTATTAGGCCGTGACTTTCTTTGTAACCCCCTTTTAAAAATTACGTTAGGAGAGAAACTTGAAATTTCAAAAGTAGATACTACTGCGGATGACAATTTCGATGCCAATTTTGAAAATGAAATTATGAATATCAATTATGACATGAATGAGCCAGAGCCGACATGTGAAAATTTAAACATAAATAATAGTATTTCTTACAACGATTCTAAATTAATAAAAAATATTTATGAACAATATGAATCTAAAGTTAATTCAAATTATGAAGAATCTAATAATTTCGAAATGGAAATAATTTTAAAGCATAGTCAACCTATAAGTTTTCGACCTAGGCGATTATCATTCTCCGAAAAAGAAAAATTACGGAAAATACTAGATGGTTTATTAAAGGAAAATGTTATTCGACCCAGTAATTCTCCATACGCTAGCCCTATTGTTATGGTTCCTAAAAAATCCGGGGAATACCGTTTGTGTGTCGACTTCAGAGCACTGAACGCCATTACAGTCAAAGATAATTTCCCAACCCCCCTTATAGAGGATCACCTTGATATGCTTAAGGATAAAAAATATTTTACAACGTTAGATATGAAAAGTGGTTTCCACCATATTAAAGTGGCAGAGTCAAGTATTAAGTATACTTCTTTCGTTACACCATTAGGCCAGTTCGAATACATACGAATGCCATTTGGATTGACAAATGCACCTCGAGTATTTCAGAGATATACAAATACAATATTTGCTGATTTAATAAGAGAAAATAAAATTTTATTGTATTTAGATGACATTTTGATAGCTACGACAGATTTCAGTAGTCACCTAGATATATTACAAAACGTTTTCGCTACCGCGGGAAAGCATAAAATAAAGTTTCGACTCGATAAATGTTTCTTTTTGTTTAATGAATGTTTATATCTCGGGTATCTAATTAATGAACAAGGTATTCGACCCAATCCAGATAATGTTAAAGCACTCTTGGACTACCCTGTACCGAGAAATTCAAAAGAAGTACACCGTTTGGTTGGATTTGCAAGTTATTTTAGGCGCTTTATTCAGAATTTTTCAATTATATCTAAACCGTTATATAATTTAATCCGAAAAGAAGTAAAATTTGATTTTGGTAAAGAGGAATATTCTGCCTTTGAAAAATTGAAAGAATGTTTATGTAATCAACCAATTTTGTCAGTATATTCGCCGAAACTAGAGACCGAATTGCATTGTGACGCTAGTGCTACTGGTTATGGAGCTATTTTAATGCAAAAGCAACTTAATGGCAAATTTTTACCAGTGTTTTACTTTAGTAAAAGGACAACTCCTACCGAATCGAAATACCACAGCTTTGAACTCGAATGTTTATCGATAATTTATGCAATAAAACGGTTCCATGTATATCTTTTTGGTATAAAGTTTAAAATTATCACGGATTGTGACAGTTTTCGATTAACGTTAAGTAAACAAAATATTAATCCTAGAATTTCACGTTGGGCGATGTTTTTGCAAAATTATAATTTTGAAATAGAGCATCGCGCAGGTAGTAAAATGTCTCATGTTGATGCGCTTAGTCGTTGTCATAGTATTCTGATTATTGAATCCAATACTTTTGAACGTACATTGTCTATTAAACAAGATCGTGATGTTAATATTTGCAAAATTCGTTCATATTTAGAAAATAATGAAGACAAATATTTTGAGCTCAGAGATGGTTTAGTTTACCGAAAACATAAAAATGAAAAACTCTTATTTTATGTTCCTGAAAGTATGGAGTACAACGTTATAAGAACTTGTCACGACGATTTAGGTCACGTAGGCATAGAGAAGGTTATGAATGCAATAACAAAAGTTTATTGGTTCCCAGAGATGAAGTCTAAAGTCAAGACTTATATTTCTAACTGTCTAAGATGTATAGAGTTTTCACCCTTGACAGGGAAAGCAGAGGGATATTTGCATAGTATACCGAAAGGTAATCTTCCTTTTCAGGTAGTACATGTTGACAATTTATCACTTGGAAAGTCGACAAAAGGATTTAGATACGTGTTTTGTGTAGTCGATGCTTTCACAAAGTTTATTAAAATTTATTGTTGTAAAGGAACGACATCCGAAGAATGCATTGCGCACTTAAAATATTATTTTCGAGACTATAGTAAACCAGTACGTTTAGTCTCAGACCGAGGTTCTTGTTTTACTTCTGCTGCGTTTATTGAATTTTTAGAGATAGAATCTGTGAGGCATACATTAGTTGCAGTAGGTACCCCTAGAGCCAATGGCCAGGTGGAACGTTTTAATAGTTTAATTATTCACATGACTGCAAAATTAAGTGAAGATCATACAAAATGGCACGAAGTTGTATCTGAGGTAGAGTTTGCATTAAATAACACAGTTTGTAGATCTACAGGTGAAACCCCTTGCCGTTTATTGTTTGGCATTGATCAATTAGGTAAAGTAAATGACCGAATAAAGTTAGAATTGGAATCTTTAGATACTGAGAGTACAAGAAATTTAAGTAAAATTAGAGAAGCTGCTTGTAGTAAAATTATTAAGAATCAAAGTATTAACGAAAATTATTACAATCAGAAAAAGAAACAGCCGTCTATCTATGACGTAGGTGATTATGTTATGATCCGAAACGTTGATACAACTCCGGGAATTTCCAAAAAGTTGTTACCTAAATTTAAAGGTCCATACATAGTTAAAAGTGTGTTAGATTTAGATCGTTATGTTGTTACTGATATCGAAGGTTTCGAAAATACTCAAAAGCCTTTTAATACTGTGGTAGGACCCGATCAAATGAAACCATATGTATCTGATGAATGTGATTTAGTCTGCCAATAGTATTTTTTTGTTAAGTTGTTATTATTTAGATGCTATCGTTCATGTATTTTTAAGTATTATGTATTATTTATGATGTGTTATGTTAAGAGTTTAAGAAACTTTGATATTAAGATTATGAATATTATGATTATGAAAATATGTAATTATTCGAATTATGTCAGTTATGTTATGATTAATAATTATGCAATTTATGTCACTTATGTTCCGATTAATTATTATGCCATTTATGTCAATTATGTTCGAAGTAATAATTATGTCACTTATGTTGTAATTATGCAATTATGTTATTTATGATAAATATTTTATGCCTTATGTTACATTATGTGATAACGTCATTATGCTGACCGTTATATTATGATTTGTATTGATACTGTTCCTACGATAGTCCGTGGACGGACTTTTGTCAGGAATGGCCGAGCTGTAGACATTTTAGTGTCTCGTTATGTAGTGTGTCTACGATTCCAAGACAGTTGACGTTGACATTGAAGGAGATACGTCAGAAATATGAAAATGACAGATGAAGTCTATGCTTTTAGTGCGTGGTTATGTTTTAGAGGTTAAGATTGTGATTTTGTTGTTTATGAATAAATATAGTCTTTTTTTAAATTTATGTTCGGCATCCTTATTTTAACGAAGCCCTACAAATGAGAAATTTATTCTTCCAATTGGATGGATATCCCATTTTTCAAGAGTTGTAAGGAAATGGCTTAGTGAAAATTATGACGTTGGATTAGAAGTGGTCCTATTGAGTGGCCACCCCACTCTCCCGATATAACCCCATTAGATTTTTGGTTTGGCGGCACATAAAGATTTGTGTTTACGAAACAGTGGGATCGCCTGAAGATCTTAAACAGCGAATTCAGAATGCTACCCAAAGCATCACACCTTTTATGCTGCGTAATGTACGGCGGTCTATTCAACGTAGATGTCAGCTTTGCATAGAAAAAAATGGTGGTACTTTTGAACAGAGCAGTAGTGGCATTCTAGATAATTTAGTTTTAATTTTTTTATTGTCTGTTTATTAATTCATTAAATTGTTTACGTTTTTTCTGTTTCCCATTTTCTGCCTGGAAAGTGCAAATTATAAAATCTAATTGTTTTTAATTTCAATTAGATGACAATATGAACGAAAAATGAAAACAGTTTACTTAAAAACTGTATTTTTATTTTTCTAAACAATGCGTTTCATGATAATCCATGATGGCAATAATACGTATGTGGCGACATCTATTGTGAGCAGGCAATATGCCCGGTGAAACACAGTTCACAAACGATATCCGGACAAGAAGTAACAACTCCATTACATCCTATTGCCAACACTAGATAGGGAATTTAGACGGCCTTACCCAAAATTTGGGCGTATCTAGCGTTGGCCACAGGATATAATGGAGTTGTTATTTCTTGTTCGGCCATCGTTTGTGAACTTTGTTTAACCGGGCATATTACCTGCACTTCGCAAATAAAGCCTCCCGCTAGGGAGATACCACCGTAAGCAAGCTGTAGTTCGAGTTCTTCGATCGTATTTCTTATCATTTCAGGAAATAATTATGCTGACCTAGCAAACCACTCGATTTCACCCCTTTGCCCAATCCATGGACGTTTAAATGTTGACGCACTTCTATACTAAAGTGCGGAGTTCAAACCAAATTGAATCTTCTGGAATGTTGGGGTCATGTGGATTTGGAAATATACGACATAAATCGGAAATCAAAAATTGCAAATAACGTTGACCTGTTAAAGTGCCAAATATGATCCTATAACTCTGTGAATCAGAATAGCGATCCAAATATTGACAAACATTAAATTTAAAAAAAAACGTCGATACTGAGTTAAGTAAAGCTTTCGCGAATATCTACTGACCATCCGTCTTTTAGAATTTTGTCTCATCGTTATTTAAGAAGATTATTTTGAAGGATCTATGCAAAACAAAAGGAATGTGTTTATACTCGTAGTTAGGTGTCAAACAATATAGAAAATTGTTCTCAAAATAAAACTAGCTTAAACTAAATAGCGAAATTGTAACAATACGAACAGGAATATGCAAACAAAAATTGGATTGGTACTATGTTATTATGAATGCGGATTACGATGATTCCAACGAACAATGGCTTGAGAGCGGAACAGTGCTAATCAATCAATTTAACTAACAAATTTGAAACAAATGACCTGGCAACATCAGGAAACCAAAGATCAATCATGTCAAGGTTGCACAAGTTCTTCAGGAAAATCACAACGTAACCAAAACTAATACTAATACGTTAGCAATAAGCAGTGTGAATGTGATACGATTACAAATAATGTACACGAGTATAAACCGCTCAGATGGAAATTAAAGTTATCTATGCTTTATGGATAAATGGGGCTAATTTACCTTTTAAATGTAAATTGAATGTTCAAATCATTCAACAGAAAATCTAAATAAAATGTCATCTATTTTTGAAGAAATAGAAAATAGGGTGTAATTATTGAATGATTCCTGCAAATGCGAAGAGATTATATGCGATTCCACAGTTGTAATCAGGATCAGAAATATAATTTTTCATGAAAGATGAGCATCTCGGAGGATTTTACCGACCAGTTGAAGAATTGTTAACGGCGGCTTTAAAGATTGTTTTTAAGAAGGTACTTTAACTTTAAGATCACCTGATCTCAAGTCTAGCTATGTGTTTATTTAACAAAAATTTGGTTTTTAGATAACAGCCAACAGGAGAAATTCGTGCAAATCAACCACAGATCTTGATTAGCGGTTGGTAAATATACAACAACAAAATGGAGCTGATATCGAACAACTGCGGTAACCAGTGTTCCACATCAGAAATCCCATTATGTAGGTTAGCAATCAGTTTCTAACTACGTTAACGTATTTTTATTTACTTACTTCATGAAAACCCGGTATATCACCTTCAAGTCTGAGTTAATAAAATTACATGTGGTGTCTGCAACAAACTGATTTCGAAAAATAACTTCACGTTGATTTTGCTTTATGTTTCTATGATTCACATTTATGTGTTAAAGAAAAGATGTTTTTGTGCGAAAATCTAGTTAAAAATACAAACTAGTTTCAAATGATTAAATCTATTTTGGTAATACTAAGAGTGATATATGTCCATAAATAATTAAAGGTAAAACTAATTGTCCAGAATCCCCTAAATTATGTTTATTTTCCATTTTTGTTATACGAGGTGTGGCTTTAAAATAATGAGACTGATGTTTCTGTGTTGAAGCTCCGTGGAGTCTCCTTTGCCTAAAAAGAAGTCAGTGTGGCCAAGACGTTCATGTGTATAGGAGTTAGTGTTTTTCATTTTCCGGGAAAAGGTCAACGATTTGGTGTGAAATTTAGCGCTACTGAAGGTTTTGGTCCTTATTACAGCAAAAGTATAGCAATGAATGTTTATCAAGGGGGCGATTTTTTTTATTGGTTTATACGTTATTAAGATGGCTGAGAAAACATTGAAAATGATTTGCTTTGGCATGTGGCCGTAGGTGGGTTACACAGATATAGAGGAGGGAGAATGAGCTTCGACGAGTGCGCATACGATTACGGGCGCAGCCATGTTCCTCTCTCGTTGTGCCAACTGTGCGAAAACAAATCTACGATGTCTCAGTTAAAGCGGGAATTTTAAATTTAGCCCAATAAGAGGCCTCTGTTTTATGTTGGCAGCTGCAAAATGTTTTTATTTCGAATTATTTAGTTTTAGTGTTTGTGTAAGTTTTATAAACAATCGTCCAAACTATTAAAAAAAAAATTGCCAAAAATGCAGTGTCGTGTATTCAATTCTAGGGGGATAAGTAGTAAATTTTAATACTTAACGAGATAATACTAACTATTTAATTTGCTTAGGCTTGTATATTGATAGACCTAAAACGAGGCATTTATACAAATTGTACATTTTATAATAATTTTGTAGAATTCCAAGAGATGAAAATTTACTATGTTAGGAATCCAGCCAGAGAATGGGTGTGGAAAGCATTTAAGTCAGTGTGCTCTAACCATTTTAAAAAACAGATTTTCTTAATTTTTCTGGAAGCCGTACGCATTCTCCCTCCTCTCTATCTCTGGTGGATTAATTAAGGCAAATTTTACAAAACCTCAAATTCTTAAAAAACTTCTTGGATAGAGTGAAAACATGCGTGCAATTTCCTTTTATAATTATGAAGCTAAAAACTAATTTATGTCTTCGAAATTTATGTCACCGAGCAAATCAACATTCACAGCGATGATGATAATCTTTATGCATATTTATGAGATTATGAACAATATTGCTAACTGAATAAGAATGAAAAATGCAGGTAATAGTAAAAGCAACACGCATCATGAATGAGCTCACAAAAGTCTACGACTGTTTCGCGGAAAATATAATGTGATACTAAGTAAATATATAAATTCAAAATTAAATGTTTGCATCAATAATCTCGATAATTCATAGCCACACCCCGTATATAATTTTTATGTTTTTAAATTAATGTTTGTGGCGAAAATCATTTCGCATAATAAATTAATATTTATTAATAAATTTTAAACATAAAACAATAAAAAATAATTAGAACTGAAATATACGTCGGTAGGTATATCAAAACCAAATAAGTTTATTTAATTTAAATGTCTTTATGACATTATAAAAACTTGTTGCAATTTACTCATTACCTCGAATTGAGTTGCACGACTTAGGTTAAGCCATATACATTTTCTTAAATTTTTATCAATGTATGACGTTCATTTATAGATATGTCATTTATGGTTGCTTTAGGAAAGTTACTCATTTCTAATGTTTCCATAAACTACTGCAATAGAGGTGTGGAAACGATTATGAGTAGATATGAGGATGAGTAAAAATTTTGTCTGATACAGAGCGTGTATATTAAATTCCAAGTCTACTGCTCTGTTAGTATCCATTTAATAGCCTATAGAAGTATACAGGGTGCGCTAACGCCATGGCCTATTAGATGTATCTAGACAACGCAACGGAAACAAATATATTTTTCTACGACTATCTTTAAATGCCTTTATTATATGTTCAATCATGTTTTGAAAATGTAGTACTTGTAATGCTGTTTTTCATTTACCCGTGTGCAATAAATATTTCCCACTAGTTGCTAGGCAATATTTATTGTGCACGGGTAAATTTCCTGTTAATGACAAAAGTACCATCGGCCATAAAAAATCACCATAGCAACGCTGACAATACAAACACACCAAATTGACATTTTATTTATAATTAATAATAATTATTTTACTAATTTCGAAGGTTTCAAAGCTATTTATATCATGAAAAACAGTGATAGTGAATATAGTTTAACACCACTTCA
Source organism: Apoderus coryli (assembly GCA_911728435.2). Lineage (NCBI taxonomy): Eukaryota > Metazoa > Arthropoda > Insecta > Coleoptera > Attelabidae > Apoderus > Apoderus coryli. The sequence goes on along the minus strand of OU452206.1, from coordinate 5,523,273 downwards.
GTCAATTTAATACTTCTAACTTATCGTATTTAGGGGTAAGTTTCGAAAAACAAATACTTCCCTAAAAATTATAATGTTTAATTTATTCAAAAGCATTAAAACAGTCATCATTTCATGTTCGTTGCACAATATACTATTCTGATGCTTTGGGTACTGTTATTTGATGCCGGGATCTTGCTTTTGAACATATTTTTACCAAATCGTGTGAAACTGAACCCAACATTGAAATTTCAAATAAAACTCCCCATTTATTATTGGATTTTCGGATTCTACGTGTGATTATGAGCATATTTGCTTTAACAAGCATATTTTACTGTTTTTGAAGTTTGAATTAATTTTTTTTTTTCGCCAAAAACAGCATTTTCAAATTAAGAGGATTTCATGTCCGTAAATATAATAAATGAAAATAATTTCGTGGCAAAGCGGACTAAAATGTTGGCTTTACCTACACAAGGAATTTTGTTTAATTTAGCAGGGCCCCAGTCTACTTCGATAGAAACCAGACCGAGGCATGGGTCGACAGGTACTGACGAATTCGTTTCGCTCTTGTTATGAGCTCGTCAGAGCACCATAGTCGCTGCCCAACACAAATATCGGCCTGCATTTAAGCACAATAGGATACACAACAGTAGACACATGTAAACATATATCATCTACATGTACATAGTAATGCATATCCCATACCATGCAGAGGCCGAACAAACTCAATGTATAGGTAAAACCAGTCGTACAAATAGAAATAAATATAAATAAAAATAGTATGAACACAAAACGCTAGCAGGAGACCATTTTATCCTTCTGCCAGCATCTCCCAAATATTTGGGTTTCAGCAATGCTCGGACGGTGGTCTCCAAGCGTTCTGCCGTCGATGTTTAATGCCAAATAATGAAAAATTAAGAGGATTTCATGTCCGTAAATATAATAAATGAAAATAATTTCGTGGCAAAGCGGACTAAAATGTTGGCTTTACCTACACAAGGAATTTTGTTTAATTTAGCAGGGCCCCAGTCTACTTCGATAGAAACCAGACCGAGGCATGGGTCGACAGGTACTGACGAATTCGTTCGCTCTTGTTATGAGCTCGTCAGAGCACCATAGTCGCTGCCCAACACAAATATCGGCCTGCATTTAAGCACAATAGGATACACAACAGTAGACACATGTAAACATATATCATCTACATGTACATAGTAATGCATATCCCATACCATGCAGAGGCCGAACAAACTCAATGTATAGGTAAAACCAGTCGTACAAATAGAAATAAATATAAATAAAAATAGTATGAACACAAAACGCTAGCAGGAGACCATTTTATCCTTCTGCCAGCATCTCCCAAATATTTGGGTTTCAGCAATGCTCGGACGGTGGTCTCCAAGCGTTCTGCCGTCGATGTTTAATGCCAAATAATGAAAAATTAAGAGGATTTCATGTCCGTAAATATAATAAATGAAAATAATTTCGTGGCAAAGCGGACTAAAATGTTGGCTTTACCTACACAAGGAATTTTGTTTAATTTAGCAGGGCCCCAGTCTACTTCGATAGAAACCAGACCGAGGCATGGGTCGACAGGTACTGACGAATTCGTTTCGCTCTTGTTATGAGCTCGTCAGAGCACCATAGTCGCTGCCCAACACAAATATCGGCCTGCATTTAAGCACAATAGGATACACAACAGTAGACACATGTAAACATATATCATCTACATGTACATAGTAATGCATATCCCATACCATGCAGAGGCCGAACAAACTCAATGTATAGGTAAAACCAGTCGTACAAATAGAAATAAATATAAATAAAAATAGTATGAACACAAAACGCTAGCAGGAGACCATTTTATCCTTCTGCCAGCATCTCCCAAATATTTGGGTTTCAGCAATGCTCGGACGGTGGTCTCCAAGCGTTCTGCCGTCGATGTTTAATGCCAAATAATGAAAAATTAAGAGGATTTCATGTCCGTAAATATAATAAATGAAAATAATTTCGTGGCAAAGCGGACTAAAATGTTGGCTTTACCTACACAAGGAATTTTGTTTAATTTAGCAGGGCCCCAGTCTACTTCGATAGAAACCAGACCGAGGCATGGGTCGACAGGTACTGACGAATTCGTTTCGCTCTTGTTATGAGCTCGTCAGAGCACCATAGTCGCTGCCCAACACAAATATCGGCCTGCATTTAAGCACAATAGGATACACAACAGTAGACACATGTAAACATATATCATCTACATGTACATAGTAATGCATATCCCATACCATGCAGAGGCCGAACAAACTCAATGTATAGGTAAAACCAGTCGTACAAATAGAAATAAATATAAATAAAAATAGTATGAACACAAAACGCTAGCAGGAGACCATTTTATCCTTCTGCCAGCATCTCCCAAATATTTGGGTTTCAGCAATGCTCGGACGGTGGTCTCCAAGCGTTCTGCCGTCGATGTTTAATGCCAAATAATGAAAAATTAAGAGGATTTCATGTCCGTAAATATAATAAATGAAAATAATTTCGTGGCAAAGCGGACTAAAATGTTGGCTTTACCTACACAAGGAATTTTGTTTAATTTAGCAGGGCCCCAGTCTACTTCGATAGAAACCAGACCGAGGCATGGGTCGACAGGTACTGACGAATTCGTTCGCTCTTGTTATGAGCTCGTCAGAGCACCATAGTCGCTGCCCAACACAAATATCGGCCTGCATTTAAGCACAATAGGATACACAACAGTAGACACATGTAAACATATATCATCTACATGTACATAGTAATGCATATCCCATACCATGCAGAGGCCGAACAAACTCAATGTATAGGTAAAACCAGTCGTACAAATAGAAATAAATATAAATAAAAATAGTATGAACACAAAACGCTAGCAGGAGACCATTTTATCCTTCTGCCAGCATCTCCCAAATATTTGGGTTTCAGCAATGCTCGGACGGTGGTCTCCAAGCGTTCTGCCGTCGATGTTTAATGCCAAATAATGAAAAATTAAGAGGATTTCATGTCCGTAAATATAATAAATGAAAATAATTTCGTGGCAAAGCGGACTAAAATGTTGGCTTTACCTACACAAGGAATTTTGTTTAATTTAGCAGGGCCCCAGTCTACTTCGATAGAAACCAGACCGAGGCATGGGTCGACAGGTACTGACGAATTCGTTTCGCTCTTGTTATGAGCTCGTCAGAGCACCATAGTCGCTGCCCAACACAAATATCGGCCTGCATTTAAGCACAATAGGATACACAACAGTAGACACATGTAAACATATATCATCTACATGTACATAGTAATGCATATCCCATACCATGCAGCATTTTCAAAATTGCGATATTATATAGGTATATTTTTCTCGCTAGTACTGACAGAAAGCTGCAATTTTTTCAATGGCTTCCTAAAACACAATTGTTGTCTAAATTTTGACGCACATTGATTGATCAAATTTTATGCAGGGTGTAACAAAATCAAGTTAAACTCCGACACAAAAAAAAATACAAAGATAGATTTCTTTAAATGGAACACCATATATTTTCGATTTTTTAAAGAAAAAAGTGCAAAAAAGAGACCTCATGTGGCAAAGAATGAAATCATTTTTTACCATGGCACGCACTCCATACCGTCGCGACGGTTTGGACAAGTCGCGTCGCGACGGTATGGGTAATATGAACGAATTGAGGGATCGAATTTTTCCCTTATACAAATTTCATACTTCGTGTAACAACCATATTATACTTTTTGCACTTTTTAACAAATATTCATTTAAACTGACGAAATAATTACCAAAAAATGTCTAAAAAGAGGCACCATTCATGGATCCTTGCCCAAGCAAACGTGAAAAAGTCCATTCGAAGTAGTCATTAAAGATCGCCAAGCATGAAAAATAACGTGAATAGGACCGCAGGAAATACAGACGAATTCAAATGAATAGACGGGAAACCTAACATAAGGATATATAGCAGACAGACATCACCGCCATCAATCGCTACGTTCAAGAATTCTTAAAAAAATTAGTGCAACTGGGCGTTTTAAATCATTCACAAAAAGATCTCTTTAGGTTGAAGTGAAGAAAAGCTAAACAACTCCGTTACAATCTGCAATCTACATATCAAGAAAATTGATATATAGGGTTACTTGTAAGTAGTAGTAAGTAATATTTTAGCACGTGATAGCAGGAGTCATAAGAAGCCAATTTGACTATATAGTACCCTGGTCCAAAGTGGACCCTTTTCAAGATATTCGAATTTTTAAGATTTTTTGGGAAAGTCTCACCTAGAAGTCGAATATTTAAAATATTTTTGTATTTTAGTCTCGTTTTGAAGATTTTTTGTTAAAAATAAGAAGTAAAATTTAAAGTACCAGAAATCTGGTAATTACTGGAGCGGTAGCCCCTTAAATCTACATTAAATGTAAAATATTAACAACACTTTTATTTAAATCGACGGTTTGTCAAAAATATTTCAGTAACCTTTTTTGTGCAGATTATTTAAAAAACATCTACATGTTTTTAGCTATCCAAAAGGATAAAATAGTTGGTTTATCTGTGTATGATCTTTTGGTAAATTCGATAACAAAGCACTGAAGTAGTTAAATCCCGACTAACGCTATTTCAATGTTTACCACTGTGGTGTGCGTTGTGATTGGTCGTCTACAACAACAGTATGCTCCTAGTGATCCCCTAACAAATGGATCGGATTGACTCCCATGGATTTTTATGTATGGGGTCATATGCAGAGCATCGTTTACCTTGGTACGGCCACCCCGTATACCTACGGTGGATATACTGCGTCAAAGATTTATTAATGCCGCGAACCAGATGAGGGCTCCGTTGACGAGTAGAGTCGTGAAGACCGGTTTAAGAAACAGGATGCGCGCCTGTGTTAAGAATAGAGGTAGAGCATGAATTGTAAAATTATAAAAGAATTAATAAATAATTCGTTTGAACTCAATGTCTGTCTTTGTTTCACCCTTCCCCCACAATATCTTTATTAAAGTAAGTGAATGATTTTTAATTTTTAAGACTTCCTACACAGGTAAACCAACAATTGATTAAATGAATAATAAAAAATTAAATTACTACTAAATAACAATAACAAAATAACAGCAAACTTGATGTATTGCATACAAATGACGAAAGCACACTAACAATTAAGTGGGGAATCCCCAACGGGGATCACTAGGAGCATACTGTTGTTGTATACGACCAATCACAACGCTTTAAATCACCACAGTGGTAAACATTGAAATTGCGTTAGTCGGGATTTGACTACTTCAGTGCTTTGTTATCGAATATACCAAAAGATCATACACAGATAAGCCAACTATTTTATCTTTTTGGATAGCTAAAAACATTTAGATGTTTTTTAAATAATGTGCACAAAAAATGTTACTGAAATATTTTTGACAAACCGTCGATTTAAATAAAAGTGTTGTTAATATTTCACATTTAATGTAGACTTAAAGGGATACCGCTCCAGTAATTACCAGATTTCTGGTACTTTAAATTTTACTTTTAATTAAGTGCCTTATTTTTAACAAAAAACCACAAACAAATCTTCAAAACGAGACCAAATTAAAAAAATATTATAATATTCGACTTCAAGGTGACACATCCCAAAAAATCTTAAAAATTCGGATATCTCGAAAAGGGTCCACTTTGGACCAGGGTACTATATAGTCAATTGGTTAAAGCCTTTGGGCGCTATCGTGGTAGGATACATACAGACAGACTTCCATCTGGAAATGGTCTTAATCGTTTCAGGGAACTTCAAAATGGACATCTCCGACTTTATCTCAAAATTTTTTTTAGCTCGTTCACAATACTTTCCCTGTGCGGGAAAGTAAAATACAACTGTGGTGCAGCCTAAGCCGTATACAGCATCGTCACAGGTGACGAGTTGTGGATTTATGCCTATGAGCCAGAAAGAAAAGACCAATCGGCAGTTTGGGTGTTTCAATGTAAAGAAAAGCCAACAAAAGTTGTTCGTTTCCGAAGCTTTAAAAAGCAAATGGTGGCGTATTTATTCACGAAAACTGTGGTTCTAGAAAATCATAAGACTGTTAATTCAGCGTTGTATCCAGCCAACCCAAAACGACGAATCGTGTTGTATCATGACAATGCGAGCTCACACGCATCACTTGCAACAAACGAGTGACACACAAAAGATCGAATTGATGGGTCATCCACCTTAGAGTCCCGACTTGGCACCCAATTATTTTTTCTTATTGGCACTAATTAAAAATAAACTGCGTGGACAACGATTTTCATCCCGGTAGACACCTTAAAAGTCCATGTTTGAGAGCTATAGTCTTCTGACTGGACAAAGTACTTTGAAAGATGGTTTCATCGCATGCAAGATTATATAGATGTTAAAGGAGACTTGTTTGAAAAGCAATAAACATATTTTTGATATAATTAATTTGTTTGTTCTTTCTATTCTCAATAGATAAAGAACAAGCCTCGTAACTTGTGCTCATAGTTCAAATGGCAAAAAATAAATGCGTCACCATACTGCTTCAGGTACATGCCGAATTCGGAAATTTCCTATAAGCCTAACCTCGACAGATGCTGAGTCAAAGCACCAACATTGACCAGCTTATTATAGGAAACCTAGATAAGATATGTCCACTCCGTGATTTGGCTGAATTAATTAACGAAGCGGTGGGATACATATTTGGAACACAAAATTCAACCAATAATAGTTTTTGAAGTTCCCCTCAAAAGCAAAACTGACGTGTTTTTGCTGAAAATCGTGTAACTGGATAACTTTAGAAACTGTTTTAGAGAATTTTATATCATAGCGGAATAATGTCTGAGAAATGATGTTTATTATATTACATTAAATTATTATTAAAAGATTTTTTTTAAGCAAATAAAAATATCTGCGACAAGATTTTGCATCTAAACTCATGCCCAACTTTTAAAAGTTGGTTGTTTTTATTTTTTTTATCTTATTTGCAGCAACTTAATACAAGTAAAGCATTAAATATTTAAAAAAAGGACACCAACCAAAAATAACAACTTCATATAAAATTCATTACTAAAATCAAAACTAGTAAGACCATTTAAAAACATAGCACCATTTTTTTTTTAATAGTACTTTATGGAATAATTAGTTTTCACTGATCTAAGTACACAAGAAATGTTCAGGGGGATTAATGGACAACTAATATAAAAAGATTTAAATTATTCAATCGCCACATAAAAATCTAAAATTTGGTTTCAAATTTAAAAAAAAATTAAAGTAAACTCACTTTATTCTATTGTTTGAAGCACTTTCTATTTAGTCGTGTTCGTTATACCCTCAAGCACAAGTACTACTCCTAGAATGATTGGGTTCCTAATCAATAATTCTTTTTATACTAATGATAATTGTTATATTAAGGATAAATAAACGTTTTCGTACGAAATTTATGCAATTGAGAATCAGAGTTATCAGATCGATATTTATCGATATTATAAAGCTACACTAAATTCTGACGTAGTAAACAAAAATGTACGGAAAAAATCACAACTCAAATATGAAATAATAAAATACGGGTAGGTAGTGGAATTTACAATATTGGAATTAAGAAATATGGATGTTATAAAACTGATTTAATACAAAACTATAATTTTGCTAATTTATTAAGGAAATATCACTACGTATTGTTTATAAGTTATACGAATCTGAATGTTTTTTTTATAATAAACTTAAACATAGATTTTTATTGACATAGTTTGTTAGAGATCTATTTTTTATATAAAGCATTTACTTAAAACGTCGTCGCGTTGAAATCTTGATGTTGTACCAAAGCATACAGGGTAATTAGAGGAGTGTTATAGTAAATTGCGACATAGTAGGTTCATTCTGAAAATTTGGTTACTTATGTGCGTCAAGAAGTAAGTAACCAAATTTTTAGTATGTCGCAATTTCCTACATCAGAAAAATGAATATATTATTTTCTTTCCGTTGCTCATAGGGGCGCTACTAAATTATGTCATAACGATTTCAACCAGGACTGCCCCAAACTCATACCAAAATTTAGCTCAATTGGTTAAGGCGTTTGGGCGCTCTCGGTAGAATACATACAGACACACGTACCTACATGCACACAGACAGACAGACTTCCATCTGGAAATTGTCTTAATCGTCTGCCTGTGCGGGAAAGTAAAATAAGCAGTGGCGGTTGGTCCATAAGAGCACGTGAGCACGTGCTCTACCTAAAAAATGAAGTAGAAAAATAATTTCAGATTTTATACTTCGCACCAGACCAGTGTGATTTCGTTAGAATTCCCTATAAAATTTTGCATTTGAAAATTTGAATAGAAGATGGCCCTGTCTATGCTATAATCACTATTCCGTCTATTCATGGTAATGAAACAGAACGTAGGTCTTAGCACCGTACATATTACGATGCTCTTAGGCACAACATTTTTGTGCCTCTGTTTTTTTCTTTGTTATCGCGTGCGAAAAACAGAGACCGCAATGCATCTGTAACAAAACAAAGACACACTGGCAATGGAATATACTTTTGTCTTACCCTGTACATGTATTTAATTTAAATAGATTGTTACGAAATGTTTCTAAAAGTTGTTGTAAATAATATTCAAAATGGGTTCTTTTTCTCAGTTAATAAAATCTAGTACCTAGCAAAAGGTCTGTTTTATCCTATAGTTTATTGGTATTAGTTTTTCGAAAAGCAATAAACACTCTACAAAGATAAAGTGGCTCTGTTTTGTTAGAAGAATGAATTATTTAGTTACAGGGTGGTCACTTTCAACATTATCGAAATACCTGCCGATTAAATGTCAGACTATTATTATAAATACATAGGTAGTTGGGGGGGGTTAACAAGGTTTCCCATATCAAAGAATCTATATCAAAGGGCTATTATAATATGGGTTTTCATCCAGTTAGCTTTTCTCGAGATTAAGGAGTCATTATATAACCGTATTGTTCCTGACTTTACAAACGGTAGTCTCTTGTTGATCTTCTGAAAAAACTCCAACATAAGACATCTTAGTAATCAAAAAACATCACAGTCGACATAAAAATGTATTTTATTTCTAAGACGTAAACTACTGCCACCCTGTTGTATTTTATAGGGGTGTATGTTCAATGCTCTTTTCTTATTGGCTATGTTCAGTCTATAGTACCTACTTCTCATTTTTATGAAGCAATTTTGGAAATGCAATCGGGACTTTCAAGTTAGATTCGTTTTAGCTTTGGTATGGTCTAGAGGTACCAATTTTATAAAGTTAATTAAATATTTTAATTTGTTTTTGGACATAGATTTTTCAGAGTTTAAGAATTATTTTCTAGTTTTTGTTTTAAAGTATATTAGTATAAAGATCAAGTCCATTTCATTTTCATTCTGAATTTTTCTAAAGTTTTAATAGTTAATCCACGTAAAAGCTTCCGTAAGTTCTTTGTTTATTCTTTTTAATTGAAGGTCTTTTTGTTTTCTAAGAAGTTTTAATAAAGATTAAAGTTTGTTCTTAAAAGGAGTTATATTTCGAATAGTAGAATTTAATCTCTGTTATAAATTCAGTTTTCAATTGTAATTAAAGTTTCCTATGGGAATTAATATAATTATTTGTAATTATATTAATTTACCTATTTTAAGTTGTACAAGTAATGACTGAGATTTTCTTTTAGATTTTCATTCTCTTTTAATTGTTTTATTATTTTTTTATTTATACCTATTTATTTCTTTGTTTGTTATTCATTTTTATTATTAATTATAATTATTATATTTAGTTGATTTGAAAGCCCAGATCGTGTGTTTTATTTCCAATAAAGCTTTCTAGTTATTTTGGTGAACAGAAGGGTTGTTTAATTAATGTTTTTCTTTTAAATAAATTGTGCGTGACCAGCAGAGATCCAGAATTATAAAAGGTTAGATAATTTTATATTATTTTAATACAGATTAATAAAGTTGATATTCTTTGGTTGTTCTTCTTTAATTAAAACTTGAATTACAAGCCGCTGGTAAAACTTGAATCGAACCAGTAACAATTTGAATAGCATATTGGGATTCATTTGGATTGAGCAATAAAATTAGTATTCTTTCTGAATGTAAATAATACCCGCTAATTCAAAATGGTTACACATCGCTACGCTAGTAATAGTAGAAATTAAACGCATTTGTGACGTCATATCTGGGGTGCTGCCCTACCCATCAGTCGTGTGTCGTATGGTGTTGTTGTTTTTGTTTTCGCGAGCGCTTTTTGAGTATTATAAAGAGAATGTTTTGATTTTGAACAATTACAATAGTAAAGATGAATTCAATGCAATATATGAATGGGAATAATGTTAAATTAACATTTGAGGATCGAATTACTATAAAAAATCTTGGCCGGCCAACACCAATTCTGGAAATTGAGCAAGTTACTGTTACACAAAAACGGACATACAAGCGTACCTTGAATAAAACTGCTTATGAGAAGTGTTCGTGGTTATGTGGATGCGAGGCGACAAATAAATTGTACTGTTTGCCGTGCATTTTAGCACAAGTCGGGAAACCAGCGAGTGCGGGTGATCTTGGCTGGATTAAACAGGGTGTTAACGATTTGAAACATTTGGACGCAAAGGTATAATCGCATTCTATTTCACAAAAACATTTGGAAAATGAGCTAGAACTTAACATGTTGGGGAAGACGGACTTTCGTTCTCAACTCAGTTGACAGTAATCGTTATATACTGTCTAAGTTAATTGACTGTATAAAATTCTGTGGGGCATTGAACTCGCGTTGCGTGGACATGACGAAACCAACACTTTAGAAAATACTGGCATTTTCAGAGGGCTAGTAAATTTGATGACCGAAATTAACAGAATTTTAGAAGCTCATTTGAAGGACTCTAAAAATAAATGATTTCTGGGCACTTCCAAACAAATTCACCAACATTTAGTGAATGTTCTCTACCCTCAAACAGATAAAAACATTTTTAAGAAACACTATGGGCCAGGAAAGGTTGTGTGCGTTAGCGTTAGCAATCTATTGAAAAAAAACTTGTGAAGTCCATTTCAAATTTTAATGATCAAGTTATCAACCAGTTTGCTGTTCAGAAATCTAGGAGGATGGACTTCAATTACAAACAGTTTTAAAGGTCATGGTGAGTTTAGCAAAATGTTATTATCTAGCTACTCTAACTACTTAAACAAACCTATCATTTTAATTCTTTATTTTGAGAAATTTTGGGTGTTTTTGCCTTATTTCCACCTCTTTCTGACCTCATCAGCCGCCACTGAAAATAAGATTATTTTCTGCAAAAAAACCTTATTAAGAATAATAGAACAAAAGTGAGGACGAAACCTAGGCTCTTTCCACGTAACTCCAGTTTTCTTACCCCTAACAGAAATAAAAGTTGGTTATTGGCGGATTGACTCATTCGTCCAATAAACCCTCATACCCACACAAAGGTTTAATTTTCACTAGTAATATACCATACATAATAATATTCTCAAGTGATTTTTATAAACCTGGGATTAACTGGCAATAATACAAATAAATAATAATTAGTTAATTGCTATAGATAAACCTAATATAAAAACGTAAATTCGGAAAAGCTGTATGATTATAATCTGTTGATCTGTATTGTTCTAGTGTTCAATTGTTTCAATGTAATATAATTTAGTTTAATAATACTTTAATACGAAAGCAAATTAATAGTTATGGAATAACCTAAATACGTTTTTATATGAAAGTATGTTGATACTCAAGATTTTGTTATAGGTACAGATAAAAGTCATCTCAGAACATACATTTTTGAGTACCACACTTATTGATTACATGATGTTTTTAGTTGTAAACATATTTTAAATAAAAATTTGGAACCAAAGGTTTACCAATAAATGAAAGTTTATTTTTCAATAAATATTTATATACAGGGTGTCGCACGTAAGATGCATACAAGCAATTTTTGGTGGGAAGGTGTACTGTTACGAGGTACACATTTTCATCGAGGTAAAAAGTGCGGTACCACATTGGCGTACGTTTTAATTGGGTTTTTTTTTTCGTTCTAGAGTAAACTACCTTTAGGACACAATTTATTTCAAATCTGATAAATTTGCTCGAATCTTTGTCATCCAAAATACTAATTTTGATAAAAATTCATACAGTGCGTGTCATTAAAAATTTTAGTTAAACATTTGAAAACAAGGAATGCAGATTCCCCGACGCAGCTGGATTCTCCGTATGAACTTTATAACAGTCTAATTATACTTTTTAGATAGTTCCATCACAGTATAATAAATAATACAGTATTCTGTCTTTCACCATTTCACGTTTGCAAGCCGTCCTGCGCATATCGTCGCGCATGCCGCCATTATGGGTTACAACGTCAAAATAATCGCATTGACGTAGATAGATACAGTTCACTACTGTGTTCAATATATAGTTCATTGTCGGCGTGTACGAGATAAATAAATATTGTGTTTAAATCTAAATCTGTGTTTTGGTTTTTAGTATAGTGTTCGTGAGAATTAAAAGGATTTTATTTTTATTAACGTGTCTTGGGATTCATACAATGAATAATCACAGAGGACATGTGTGTGTTGCAAAATGTTGTCCCAATAAGCGGTACACTTGCTCTAAACATTTTTTTCGCTTCCCCAAAGATCCTGTTAGGTGAGTAATAAGTAAAAATTAAGATAAATACTAGATAATTTTACGTTTATAACAACTATTTGTATAACCGTAAAATTTATATTACGAAATGACAGTATCTAATATGTTTTTAAACTAAATACAAGTGAAACATAAACACAAGTTGTCGCGTGGCTAGTTGTTATTTTATTGACAATATCATTATAAAGTTTCAAGAAGTTTTTGCCAAAATTTGCCTTTAAAGTTGCTGTTGTTGTAATTTCTGAATTAAACTACCCGTTTAACTCACTACAACGATATTCATAATAAACCACGAAAATTGAAATAAACGCGATTTATTAATAAAGAAAAATAACAAACTAAATACAAAACATACATCAGTATGGCTAGGAAGCCATATAGCATTGGTGTAGATGGACGGTCTTGTGATCTGAAAAGTCATAAGAAGTAGTGTCACTTCGAGCATGCGTGAAAACATACGTCGAAAGACGTCCCTTGGTTGGTCACATCCAAGGAAGTAGCGGAGAAGTGTTGCGAAAACATGCGTCTGTGTTGCACAAACATGTGCTAGGCTTTCCTGAAGGTTGGTTGAATTAGTCTTGCGACTATATTCCCTTCCGGTGCCATGCTCAAACAACAATATGTTCGTGATTCTTTGCCTTTCGGCAGGACTTGCACTATGGTGTGTTCGAGATATTACTATCTCTACCATATGTTCGCACAAGTATCACTGATTGTTATTTAAACGAAAAACGCTGTCTCGCGGTGTTCCCTTCAGGAAAGCCTAGCACATGTTTGTGCAACACAGACGCATGTTTTCGCAACACTTCTCCGCTACTTCCTTGGATGTGACCAACCAAGGGACGTCTTTCGACGTATGTTTTCACGCATGCTCGAAGTGACACTACTTCTTATGACTTTTCAGATCACAAGACCGTCCATCTACACCAATGCTATATGGCTTCCTAGCCATACTGATGAGAACTATCAGAGTTCGAAAGCAGTTAGAATTTCCATCCCCAATGTGTAACTCCATTGTTACACGCAACAGAAAATTGTTCAGAGCATTTGCCCAGTACGTTTTCCAATTAGTTAAAGTTTTGCACTTTCTGTTGGAGAATACATAATTCTACTGTTTCGACTTCGATTCGTCTCTTCAGTCGCGGAACACCGCGAGACAGCGTTTTTCGTTTAAATAACAATCAGTGATACTTGTGCGAACATATGGTAGAGATAGTAATATCTCGAACACACCATAGTGCAAGTCCTGCCGAAAGGCAAAGAATCACGAACATATTGTTATTATTATTGTTATTAAAAATCACACAATCATGTCAACATTTAACTGATAACACCACTCAAGGTTGTTTTCAATCACTATGACACACCACAAATATTTCTGAAATTGACAGCGATATTATTATGTACTTAAATATCTTTACAAAAATAAAAATACAGTACTGTGGTTAGAAACCAAAAACTATAATTATTCTTAGTCAGGACCTGTTTTGTAACCCAAAATGGCGGCATCTTACGTCACACTTTTTTTCAAAGTGCGAACGTGGAGACGGAATGCTGTACTTATTAATGCTGTGGTTCCATCATGATCAAGACACGATGGAAGTCCTAAAACTAAATATTCTCAGTCTCATTGTGTAATATTTTTTCACGTTACCTACTATTCTAGTCCAGAGAAAGGCTGTAATATTCTTGGCAGTTGATATCGACTCACCTTTCAACTGGTATAGGCGTATTGAAAGTATATCAAAAGAGCTTTGCAAGGGAATTTGTTTCCTTTTTGTTATTGTACCTGATGAATAACAAGTATTATTATTATTAATCAAGTTTAAAGGTGGACTTCCCTCCGGGCGACTGTAGCTGGCGATAGTCGCGTAGCGATTATCGCTCATCGATCGTCGCTATGGGTATGTTTTCCTCCCAGCGTTTGCGACGATTAAATTTCCCGCGTGTATCGGTAATTTTACTTCAGTTGTTCGTTCGTTCTGTGGCTGTTTAGTAGTTTTCACAAATTTTTGAGATGAGTTTAACGCGCAAACTACTTGTGGCCTTATATAAAGGACAATGCAAATTAAAGAGGGAGGGATGTTTACCTACTGCCTCGATGAATTTCTCATCTTCTGCGGCGCTGAACAAGGTTTTATCTTGCGAACACATACCATACTACATTAAAAACCAAACGAAACTAACGAATAGTCGCTGACCGCAGCGACTATATTTGCTCTGAGAGCAGGCGGCTTGCGACGATCGCTAGGCCGAGCGACTATCGCCGGCGGCTGTCGCGTGGAGGACAGTGCTTCCATAAAACAACAACGGTAGCAGTATCATAGCGATCGTCGCAACAGTCGCTCGGAGGGAAGTCCACCTTAAGAACTCAGTCCATGGAAACCAATTTTTTTTTAAAGGGTCCGTTCGATCTAAATCTCGGGTTTCACTGCAGCCTCATGGGCTTATTGTGAAAAGTCCACGTATATTATGCCACCCAATCCAGCAGCTCTGTATCCTCCACTAACTTGTGGAGTTCAGTTATGTGTTGGGTGTCAATATCTGCTGGCGCAATCAGCGCATGCCCAAAAATAGCATGTCGCCTTCGTTGTAGAGCTACACACTCACATATTACATGGTAAGCTGTTTCAACTGCCCCATTACACAATCTGCATTGCAGGTCCCCGTTATACAGCCCCACGTGGTCTCTCAGAGCGCAATGCCCAGTAAGGAGTCCCATAGTTACTCGCATCTGACTCCTGCTTAATGATAGCAGTTTTTCAGTGCGTTTATGAACCTCTTCCCATACTCCTGCTTGGGAATATGTTCCCAATATCTCTGGTGCTCGCTTTTGGCCCAGCACTTGAGGAAAAAACAAAATGTTATGTTGTGTCGTTTTATTAAGAAATTAGGAAAACGTTGAAACTACGAAAAAACATTTAAATAGGAATTAAACTGTGAACTAAAAATAATAACAACTAACTAAACGTCAAGATCTTCGACCAAGCCACCATAGTTTCTAATGCATTTTTCATAAATTTTTAATGACACACACTGTATGAATTTTTATCAAAATTAGAAGGTAAGTATTTTGGATGACAAAGACTCGAGTAAATTTATCATATTTGAAATAAATTATGCCCTAAAGGTAGTTTACTTTTAAACGAAAAAAAATTAAACCCCATTAAAACGTACGACAAGGAGGTACCGCATTTTTTACATGGATGAAAATGTGTATCTCGTAACCGTACACCGTCCTACCAAAAATGATCAAAAAGCTGTTATTGGCTTGTATCCATCTTAAGTGAGACACCATGTATACAGGGTCTCCCGAAATTAACTTAAAATAATTTAAGGGGACATTCTACAAGCGAAAATAAGATTTTTTTTCATATGAACATATTATATCGAAAAATGCTTCATTTTACAGATACAGGGTGTTATTTGTAAATTCCTGACGATGAGTTTTTAGTAATATTTCCGAAACGCGTTTCTATATCAAAATGAAATTTGGCACACTTACGGAGCTTTGTAGGATTATGAAAAAATATTACATCCCATGGTTAGGAAAATGTCAGGGGTGGGTTAGGCTGGGGGGTCAGAACAAATTTTGTCCCAACTTTTTTTTGTGCGCTTTTTCTACTTTTTCTAAAGAGAATAATAAATTTGAGACTTTTGTACATCAAAAATGTTCACTTGTTTCATAACACTAGAAGAATCCGTTTTCAAGATAACTGACTTTGAAAATTTCTATGCAACGTCTCCAATATTATTATACGGCTACGATAATACAAGAAACAGGGTGGAAATGCGTATTAAGGGTTGACAAAATACGTAAGTGTGCCAAATGTCATTTCGATATCGAGAGAAAAACCCATCGTCAGGAATTTACAAATAACACCCTGTATCTGAAAAACGAAGCATTTTTCGATATATAATCAATAATCGTGTTTAATGGCATATTAGTTCTATTTCAGAAAGTTTTCTCAAACTAGTAGATACGGGTCTCACTCACTATGCTATAGCTATAAAATTCTCAATATCATAGGAAAAGTAATTACCTTGAGAGCCATTTTCTAGAAGATTCCATCGTTCCTCGTCTTGCATGGCTGGTAGTGCAACAATTCGTACGTATCCTAAAAAGAATGTGAAAATAAATATTACGTCGTCTTTTAAAATTTCTTCCCAACGTTTCGCCAAAGTGAATGATTGGCATATTCAGGAATTATCGTTATCGAGTTATATACCTAGTGATAGCGAAACTGTTATTATATTATCAGTTAGAAATGGGGCTTCTACGAGGTACTGATCAAAAGCAGTGCATTTCATAATACCGTCGTCGTTCCGAAAATATTCCAAAATCGTCTTCAGGCAGTAATCTTCAAACCCTGTATCTTTGTAAATAATCGCTAATCAAAAAAATGAAAAATATTTCTACTGCTTTGTAGATGCAAAAATCTTCAACCAAAGTTCCAAAAAAACCAATTTACTAAGAAAAAAAAAGACATGAAACTATTAAAGAAATAGTTCCAACAAAAAAAAATTTGTGTATGATTGTGAACCTCAATACCTCAACACAAGAAAAATAAAAGAAATTTGAAGATCAAGGTTCAAGAATAATCAATAAGAAAAATTTGTAAATAAAGACTTTTCGAAAAATTACAATTTAAGTTTTTTTCATGATTAGACGTCTCCAATTCGCTCACAAATGTTGACCACCTATTTTAGAAACACCATGTATAAAGAAAATTAAATTTAGATCGTTAGAGCAAGAAGTAAAAATCAAAAGTATCGGTCGTCCAAAACCAAATTCGACAATAACGATTGTAACTAAATGTAAAAGTCGTGAATACAAAACGAACATTTAAAATAGAGACTTATGAAGGAACTGACTTTCGAATAAATGTCTGAATATCAAATCAAATCATTTATTTTGTCATATGTTGTACATTATGAGGTGCATCGACACGTCAATACTTAACCTTGCAAAAACAATTACACAATATAACAACTACATACAAACATAACATAGTCTTACAAGTTATTAAAGAATTAATGCGACATATATGTTGCAATCCAATAAAAAAAAAAGAAATTCATAAACAAAATGCAATAAAAAAATATGTATATATATACAACAGATAAAATAAATAAAAATAACACAATACACAACAGAACAAGTACAACAATTACTCTACGGGAGCGCATTCCAGAATTGGTTAACAGTCACAGCGATCGCAGCATCAATGTCTTGTTACAATAAATTCGGTAAAATCCCGAATGCTACAAAACGCATTAGCTGCTAACAACGTCTTTATTTTTTTCTTAAATAATGTCTCGGATTGGCACCCCCTTATCTCATTAGGAAGCAGATTAAAGAAATACAATCCTGAGTATAGGGGTGACTTTTTGTAAAATTCATGCCTTGGACGTGGTAGACAGATTTGCTCTATTCCCCGGATTAAGTGCGTATGTACATCACCTCTCCTCCGAGATCTTCCCTTCTTCCTACAGTTAAACGCAAAAGACAACACCCTGTACAAATAAACACATGAAACAGTGAGTATCTGATTTCGAATAAACGTATCTTTACAGGTACCACCATATGGTATGTTAAAAATTAGTCTTAGTACTATTTTTTGTGTGATAAAAACTCGATCGAATAAAACACGTCTCCTCCACAAAATGTTTTATATATTTATACTATATGTTAAAATCTTTCTTTTAACATCAGCCAAAATGTTTCGGATCATACGTCCATCATCAGTGACCTTATGTATAATTTACATTAAATGTGAGGAGTTGATTAAAAAACTATAGACCTATATGATTGTTGAGTGTGCTTTCTAAAATTATAGAGAACGTCGTATCCTAGACAAAAATGGTTTATTTTCTAAGGAACCGTCCGGGTTCAGGGAACGTCATTCCACAGAAACAGGGGTTGCTGACTTCATACAGTATGTGTATTACTGCTTGGATACTAATCTGTATCTCAATATATTCCTAATGGAATATTATTTGACCTCACAAGTGCATTCGATACCATAGATATTTCCTTTGATGGCCAAAAATTATGAAATCTCGGTATAAGAGGTAACATAAATGATTGGTTTACTTCTTACGTAAGTGACAGACAATTAATTGTTAAAATAGGAAGTTATTTTTCTAAAAAATATAACATTGACATAGGTACCCCTCAGGGAAGTGTCCTGGGACTGGGACCCTTGATATTTTTACTTTATGTGAATGATCTACCCAATGGGATAAATACTGGAAAGGTTTGCATGTTTGCGGATGATACGCCAATAGCAATATCGGCATTAACCATGCAAGAACTAAAAAAACAAAACTAATAATATACTAAATACTTTTAGTCAATGCGGTGCTTCAAAAACAAATTAATTATCCAGATTGTCTTATGGTCACAAAGTAAAAACACTCCATTACGTACAGTGAAAATCATGTTAGTAAGCTCACAAAGAGCTCCCTACAGGGTTGACAATTTGGAGTCTTCGCAATTATTCGCACTGCTCGCTTCTGCCTTTTAAGCACACTTCAGCCTCAGAACGGCACCAGATTATGATGAAAAGTAGACAGATCGCAATACCTCAAAAGGCACCGCCCTCTGCACCAAGTCTCTGAGACAGTAGCAAGATTTAAATAGCTTGCTCGATATACCATCGTCCAAAGATTATACTGAACAAGTCACAGCACTTGTAATTATATATTCCACTTTCACCGACCGACGGCAAACCTCTCACCGGGTGAGATGTTTCAGAACGTAGTTGATATAGAGCGTCCGCGCGAACAACGTTATTTCTAGTATAATATGTTATACCGGTTGTATTATTGAGTGTGTGAATATTGTTGAAAATATAAACATTTTTCGGGCAAATTAGGAATGCGTCTGGTAATGCCAGAAATTCTACCGCAATACAGTTTTGCCGATCTTTTAAAAAACTATTATCCTTAAAGTATTTAGATCAGACAGAGGGTTCAAACTGTATTGAGGACGCCACCGAAATGTTGCTGGCAATTACACCAGAACTACAAGAAGAAAGTAATAGTCTATATAATACTCAATTTAAAAATAAGGAACTTATTTTATAAATAAACACGTACGATTACAGAAATCTCAAAACAGAGGAAGACAATGCCTTGTCATGTGTAGGTGGGTATCTTTTAAAAAAATGAACGAAACACTCATTTGACACATGTACTAGCTATTGTCAAACTTCGGCTAGAGATGGACTAAATGTTTTTATGAACTTAAAATCTTACCAGGGCAGTCAAGGTGGTTTAGATGGGGGCTTGAAGGGTGCTCCAAGAAATGTTTGTATAAAGTGCTTATAAAGAAAATTAAAACATATGTTGTATGCTATATATAAATTAAAATCATTAACATCCTCAAGAACAAAAGCCACCCTATATATAAAATGTACGTAAAACACTGGAATGATTTACGACGGGTCGCAAAAAAAGTTGGCGAAATGAAATGTTCAAAGGAGTGACGCATCTAATTCGTATAGATCTATATTCGGTGGATATACTATCAATGTGTTTAGTCCACCTGGCCAGCGTTGATATAAAATCCGATACACTTCACTGATTCAACACTTTCAACGTTTGCGATCTGGAGTGCCGAAATTTGGAGATAGATAGAATCGGACAATGAAGTAGGTATCTCATCGGTATACTACTAAAATCGCAGAGTATACCCGCAACAAAACTTCCTGGGTCCAAATGGAGCAATATTTGGTTAGTAAGATCGAAAATTGACTCAGTTATTGACTTTCCCCTCAAAAAACCATACTGATTACCACTTATGTTATTCTAGCGATGTAGAAAAAATTTGTGAGTACACAAGCCTTTCCAAGATTTTGGATATAGGAGAAAGTAAGGAGATAGGGCGAAAATTAAAGACATTATGGCAATCTCCCTTGCCTTTATAGGTAGGAAGCCATTTTTAAAAGGAAAACATCCAGCTTTCAGAGAATGATATTCCGTCCTCTAATGTAAAGTATATATACATATACAGGGTAATGCTGGTCGATGGTACCTTAAAAGTCTTGGGAAAAGTAACCATACCAACCCAATCTATTAGTCTATAATATTGTCATATTTGTACGACTTCGGGTTATACCGAAAATTGATACTAAATTTCTTATTTCAAATTGAACACCCTATATATTATTATACTTTTGGATACCCCATTAATTTTGGAGTAATTTATTTTAAGACTTCCCTATAGGTACCTACATATCTTCAACTGTTTTTGAATAAATAATTTATTTTGAATTTTTTTGGTCCAAAACTGGTCTCCGGAAATTATTTGCCATTTTGTCGGTTGAATAGACAGAATCTTGAATTTTGGAAGGTAGTTCAATAACATCTTAAAAATATCAACGATCTTGATAGATTGACGCACTTGGTTACATGGTGGTCGCAAATTACTGTAGTATGCTCTACTTCAAAAAATAGGCATAAGTCACTTTTCTCAAATGGGACACCTTGTATATTTATTTATGTATTTATTCAACGCAATATGCAATTTACAAACATTTTTATAGAACATAATATAAAACAACAAACTTAATGTAAAGGAAGCACCCACTATACTACAACAGTAAATCAATATGTTAAAATTAGTTCCTTAATTTTATTTTTAAATATATTCAGTGCTGATTCAAAAATTTCTACACTTTTGCCATATCATTAGCGTCTCTGATAACTCTATTTAGAGGTGAGTTTCGGGCATAATTTGTCCTGCAATGAGACTCATGCAGGAAGGGCGCTGCCCTCAGCATTCGTGGTGGAACATTCAGCTGGAACTGTGACAGAATATCAGGGGCGTCCACATAATTATTTAAAACTTTAAAAACAAACACAGATCCTAAATATTTTCTACGATTTTCCAAAGGGCTTAATTCCAAATAACATTGTGTTTGTTTCGTAGTAGTCAGGACCACCCCTTTCCTAGTTAGCATGAATCTCACAAACCTAATGACCCTATTAGGGAGACCAGACTACCGCGCCATACTCCAAAACTGATCCAACAAGCGAACAATATACAAGCCTTAAAGCATGGACACAGTAAAGTCCCTTCCTGTCCTCATCCAAATATCCCAGCACCATGTTGGCTCTTGACAAAGCTGCATTAGAATGGGCCTGAAAATTCAGCTTATCATCTACATATATACACAGATCCTTGACAACATTCAAACCCGTCAGCTCCGAACCGATGATTGTGTATGCGAATGGGAATCTACACTCACCTCGTGTGAAAATCATACTATGACATTTGGTAACATTTAGTAGATTTAAGAATGTAGGATTTTTTATTTTTATTCCAGTAAAGTAAGTCACGAATAATAAGAAAATTATATAATGTTAACAATGCCAATTTATTACAGCTTCAAAATTGTATGACAATGTAACTTTTGTATAACACTGAGGATGGCCATATATATGACCGAAACATGAAAATATATATTGAAGTTTAGTGGAGGAGACAGAGTATTATTAATTCCCTCATTAAATTGAGACTCCACAGAAATATGGACTACTTCATGAATATTTAGTATATTGTTTCCAAAGTTAATTTAAAATATATAAATTTAACGATTCTACCTGGGCTATCCGTTCCCAGGCCTCTTTACATTATAAAAGGGCATCGAATGCAGCGTTTTTTGATACATTTCTCCCTCGTATATAAGACGTATAATAATAAATCATGCCTGCCAAAGAATACCGACAGTAATAAAAATAACTACAGTGACTGGAAAAAGAATTGGGTTAATGATTAATCGAAAAAAAAAAGAGTTTGCAAATGAATATAGGAATGAAACAAATAATTTTTGGCAACGTGTTATTTTCTCAGATTAATCTAAATATAATTGGATGGACAGCATATGGTATGGGGAAGACTTAATGTGGAATTTAAACAAGAAAATTTCTGTCCGACAGTAATACACGGTGGCAGAATATTGTAACCATGATTTTTTCAATAGTTTTTAATAAAATGAAAGATCTATTAAATTAGATAATAATGTTTAATAAAACCTCAAGTGGATGAAACTTTTTGCAGTCACTATATACAGTGACAGTGTATAGGACTGGCCGTGTCTGATATATCCGACACGGCCAGTCCATATACGACACGGTATAAGACACGAGCAGAACACGTTGGGAGTTTAAGCATCAAGTATCGACCGTTAGCAACACCGCGGTTGATGTCACTCATTCGATACGTCAAAGTCAAAGCCTTTCTATGTCAACGTCAAATAAAATAAATAATTTTAACTATAATAAACAAAATATAAATAATGCGGTCTCTAGTCGCAATCAGGGACATAATATTAATACAAAAATGGTTGGAGAAGCAATAAACAATGCTTATGCAAGCACAGTTATTGAGGAGGTGCAAAATATTGCTAGCGACATAGATGAAGGTTGGAAGGCTTCACAGCAGCGAAGAAGAAGTAGGAGGTTTGTCATCGGTCAAAAAACGGATGATAGGTCGATAAAAACAGTACCAAAATCCGTCTCTTTACACGTTACGAGGCTTCACCCCAACACTAAGCCAGATGATCTAAAAAAGCTCCTCATCAATACCTTTCCGGAGGTCTCTTGTGAGGAGCATCCCTCAAAACATCCCGAATGCTATAAATCACTTAAAGTGACCATAAAACAGGAAAATTATCGTGAAGCTTGGAAGCGTGAGCTTTGGCCAGAGGGAGCGCTAGTTTCGCGGTTTTTAGCAGCTACCCAGTTGTAAGTCAGCGATCATCGTCACCATCACCGCGACAGCCAAGCGGTAAAAGTACATTAGCGATTGACACTGCATCCATTGCAGTGTACTATCAAAATGTACGCGGTCTACGTACAAAAACTGAAAGGTTCTTCGAAAATTTGGTTTCCGAGGAACATGACATAATTGCACTAACAGAAACTTGGTTATGTGATGGAATCTACAACTCGGAATTGTTCGATTCGCGATATACGGTTCTTAGAAGGGACCGAAGTAATACAGGTACTGTAGGTGGTGGAGTCATATTGGCTTTTAAAAATTGTTTTCAATATGAGGTAATTAATGTTGATTTTGACGTTGAGTGTATATATGTTAAAATAGGATATAGAGGTTTTTCAATGTATATATCTGTAGTGTACTTTCCTCCAAATTCAGACATGAATTGCTATGATACATGTTATAGTTTATTTGAATCTCTTTTGCAAATTGATTGTAAACTGACAATTTTAGGAGATTTTAATTTACCTAACTTTGAGGGATGCAATAATGATCGTGGCGCGCTACTCAGTGAGTTTGTTAATATTCATGGCTTGAAACAAAGAAATATAGTAAAGAATGAAATGGGTAGATGCTTGGATTTAGTTCTCACCAACGCAGAAATAGTTAGTATAATGAGGGCCAGTGACCCATTGGTTGACGAAGACAAATATCACCCGGCGCTTCTCTTGTGTGTGGCATTGCCCTCTAGGAAATCACAACAAGAACTGCAACCCAAAAGGACATTGCGGATGCCTTCTCTGTACACTTCAAAGAGATATATGCGGACTCAGACCAAAATAGTTATTACAAAAAAAATATCTTTGCGGAACCGTTCAACTTTCTTGCAGTTGCAGAGGAAGATATAAAAAATAGTATACGCCGTCTGAAGAACAAAAAAACTACTGGCGATGATAATATACCAGCCTATATATATAAAGGTCTGTCTGACTATCTTGTTAAACCTTTAATGCATATTTTTAATTTATCAATAAAAAATAACGAATTCCCAAATTCCTCAAAATTCTCAATTATATCACCTATTCACAAGAAAGGACAAACAAATGAGATACAGAATTATAGACCTATTTGTCTTCTTAACACTCTTTCTAAGATATTTGAGTCAATCTTAGTTACTAAGATGAACATTCACTTTGGAGATAGCTTGAGCAGTTGTCAACATGGTTTTAGATCCGATAGATCTACTGTAACGAACCTTTGTATCTTTTCTGAAACAATGGCTAAAGCGATTGAGTGTGGAAGACAAATGGATGTAATATATACAGACTGCGAGAAAGCGTTTGACAAGGTGGACCACACCATATTACTAAACACTCTAGTTAATTTTGGTTTTTCAGAGAATTCATATAAATTCATGAAATCATATTTGTCTGATAGAACTCAGAAGGTAAAAATAGGTGGGCATCTGTCAGAGTCTATTGCGGTAACATCTGGTGTCCCACAAGGAAGTAATCTTGGCCCCCTGCTTTTCAATTTCTTTATCAACTCGTTGCCTGATTGCGTAAGACATTCTCAGTGCCTGCTTTTTGCGGATGACTTCAAGGTATTTAAAATTATATCTTCAGTACAAGACTGCATAGACTTACAACAGGATCTGGATAATGTAGCAGAATGGTTTTCCCAACACAAAATGAATTTAAATATACAAAAATGCTCAGTCGTTACATTCACGAGAAGAATTGAACCAATCTATTTTGATTACAATTTGAGCAGTGTGGCTGTACCTCGACACCAGGAAGTAAAAGATCTTGGTGTCTAGTTTCAGTCAAACACAAAATTTAATACACATTTTAATGCCATTGTAAATAAATCATATAAAATGTTGGGGTTTCTCATAAGAAATACCAAAGACTATAGAATTGGTACAGTTATTAGATTGTATAATGCGTTGGTTAGACCGAATCTGGAGTATGCTTCTCAGATATGGACACCAAATGCAGCATCAAATGTAAATTATATTGAGAAAGTGCAGAAGCGGTTTTTGAGGTGTCTATATGTCAAACAAAATAATTTGTACCCATTTATGGTGTCGTATCGATCGTTGTTGCAGACATTTAATATTAATAACTTAGACCAAAAAAGGAAAACCAATGCTGTGCTATTCTTATGGTATATTGTTAATAAGCGAAAGTATACAGACAGTGAAATTATATCAACTACCTCACATTTAGGGTTCCTAAAGTTAATTTACGATTAAATAATAATGATATATTTCGAACAAATAAGTTTAGCATATCACCGTTAAATTCAATGATGATGCAGGCCAATAGCCTTGCATCAAACAGTGACTTTGACTTTTTTAATACAAATGAAAGACAAATTAGAATGTTATGTGATATTAACTAGTTTATTTGTTAACGCTTTAAATTATAATACGTTAACTGAATCCTAAAAAACTGTGATAGTAGATGCAATTATATAGTTGTCCTGTACATAGGTATCTACCTATATATAAGTATGTGATATTAAATAGATGAGATCATACATAGCAACTATACTAAGTACCTACAGGTTTTTTTTATCTTGTCTTTGTTTCTGTGTTAGTGTGTAAGTGTTAATGTGTTTTTTTTTTTTATTATTATTTTGCATTAGATGTAAGTGCTGTTGTAGTTTAGGGTTTAGTCGCTACAATTGTAATTACTGCCTTGGCGGTGTTTTTGTGTACTGTTCAAAATAAAATAAATAAATAAAGATTTATATGAGCAAAGCCAACGTCTCAGAAGCATATACCATTAAATAATTTTAATCTCAAATATAGTTTAAATTTTTATTTTGAATTCATATCAAACAATGTTTTAACTTTAATTTACATAAAATCTTCACAAAACCTTTTTCACAAAATGAATATGTTACATTGGTAAAACTGATGATGAAAATTTAATTTTCTCGAAACATGTCTGACTGACATTGGCAATATGCCTTGATTTTTGATATAGAAATATATTTGTTTTGTGGAGCAGACGTCGTTTGATTTATATGTATAATCATCGCTCCTCTTTGAATGGATTATTTCATAAAATATTATTATATAAATGGATCTACTTATATGCATAAGGAGTATTAACAATAATATTAATTATTATAAAGGTATGTTCTTCGAACAGGGACTAGGTATGTGTGCATCTTCTAACTTCTAACAACAAAAGGGTGCGCCTATGGACGGCTACGGTGGGTATTGAGCACAGATCTAGGATCTGTGGTATTGAGATTACAAAGGGATATTGAGTTGTGGTTTTGTATATAATTTTAAATTAAAATTAGAAAGACTGTAATAATTTATTCGCAAGGCACCAACGACCCAGAACGTTCAGTCATGCTGCAATCTTCGATATTACCCTGTATATTTTTAGATAATCCGCAAACATTAAACATTTCGAAGTAATTTTGCTGCACTTATTTGTCTGTTATGTTTTCAATTAATTAATGTAATAGTCCTCGCCATTATTCGAACTACTCAGCCATCTGGCAATCAAATTAATATAACGTTTTCCATGGCTATATTTTTTATTTCAGCCAGATTTAACATTTTTTTCACGTCCGTGTTAAGACACCTAAGTTTCAAAGATGAAAACTACATAGTTACTATAAAGAAAGGAAGAAATTAAATAACGAACGTAAACTGTATTCCAGAAAATAGTAAACTCACTACCGGATTCCTAGTAGGTATTAATTTGGAACACTTTGCTCCGCATACAGATTATACATAAACTAGTGCCCTGACAACAGTGTTAATTTTAATAACTTCTACCTAAACGTCTAAAGCAAATTCTCAAGATCAAAATAAACTTTTTTTCCTTATAAGTTAGAAGTAAACGGATCTCCGAAAAAGGCTCCTGTCTAAAAAAAGAGTGCCCGCATAAATTTCAGCCGCGTTTAAAATGGAGTTTTGGTAAGTAAGAATACTTACCAAAACTCCATTTTAAACTCCGAAATAGAAAAAGCGCATTTATTTAACCACAAAAGTATATACCTACCCTATTAGTTTCTCTCGATAATTTTGAAGTCTCCTGTATACTTTCATGTTCTTAGAACTTACGAAAATTATACAACTAAGTTCAAGTTTATATTATTTATTTTTGTAATTATTAATGATTGATAGACCTAATTAACATTTCAAATAAAAGATAACAAAAATGAGCATGTCTAATCTAGTAACAAAATATAGTTTTATAATGAAAAACTAAAGTGAATAATTCAAATATAGTCCTATTTTAATATTTTCAAAGCAAGAAGTAATTAATAATGTAACACGAAACTTAAATATAATTCAAATAAGTAAACACACTTGATTATAACTTTCACAAAGCGCCAAAACGTTCATGCATTGTTGTCATAGTGCTAACAGGAGTGATTCTCATGGCCATTATTATTTGCTGGCCTGTATACTCCGCTTGAACTAATCTAATTTGTTCTTGAATTGCCATATTTAAAATTTGTTTAAATCTTCTATTTTGTCTGTTATAACTATTATTTAGTCGCATGTCAGCATTATTGTTTTGTACCTGAACAGTCAAGTTAGTTGCTTGATTATAGTTAGAAACTGCCCTATGAAGTTTTAATATCTTTTTTTGCCGTCCATTGAAATGATTTGTTTGAATTTGTTGCGCTTGTTGTGCTCGAATTCTATTTAAGCGTTGTTGGGCTGAAAATACTCTTTGTGTTTTAAAATTGTTAAAATGCTTTAACGGTTTTCTTCTAGGTATCACAGAAGCAGTATTCGTTCCTAACACTGCTACTCTGTTTCTTTTAAGACGGAGCTGTTTGACACCAAGCCGTTCATGTACCGGTTCTTTTCTATCATCACGAATTAAAGGACTTGTCCCCTGTATGTTACTATAAAATGCTTCCTGAGCAATTTGCTTTTTACGGACATGTTGCTTCAGTGGTTCTAAATTTTTCTGAATTATATCATCCGGTCCTTTAATTCTTCTGAGACGTAATTTTTTTACACCACCTATCACGAAGAAAATATCAATGTACACAAAAATAAACAGATAAGACTTCAAATAAGTAGGTATATTATATTTAAATTGCATATATTCAATATTTTGTATACTGTTTTCTAGGTTATGTTTATATAACATCAAAAATACATACCTTGGGACATATCTCTCAGCAATAATTCCCTCTATTATTCGTCCAAAAAAATAAATGTTTCGTATATGGCAATAACTATAAGTAGTGCTTAAGTAGAATACATAAAATTAATTTTGTTTGTGTTATTTACAAAATAAAATGCGAAATTAAAATTTTAGGCACAACAACCGTGAACAAAATGTCAATACGGAATACTCAATTCAATACCATATTGTCAACTGTCAATTGTCAACAATATCAACTGTCAAAGTGTCATACTTCTTGAATCAGGTGGGCAATTCTTGAAAACCGGGGACTAGAACGATCGTGTGAAGCGAGGCACAGCCTCCTAAAATTGATCAGAGGTGCCTGCGTTCTCTGTTGTATGATTCGCCAGTATTTCAATCAGTTTAATAACTAACTAATGCTGGAGACATAAGAAAAACTAAAATTTAAAGAATAAGAGTTATTGTATGCTATTGCTGATCTGGTGTGAGGTAAGGATATCACATGTGGGATGTTATAAACAACGTCTATTTGGGCTCACAATAAGGACAATTTTTCTTTTCCTGCTATATCTCTGTCCAAGACAAGTCAATTTTGAGTTATGTCATTGTCTTTATAAAGACAATGGTTATGTCATTGTCTTTATAAAGACAATGGTTATGTCTAGCAATTTTGTAGCTTACGTATTTGATCCGAAATCTGCCGCATGGCGGCGCCACCGTCTACGTCATGTTTATTTGAAATTGCACCCCCTATTTTTTAGGGCACTTTTGAGTTGCTGCTGTCGTCCTGACTACAATGATGTGCTACATATGGGGGGTAATTAAGGGCGGCCAACCGTCCCGGATTCTGCGGGACAGTCCCGCAATAGGATATGTAATCCTGCCTTGCAATAATTATTCAAATAGTCCCGGAAAACGTCCCGTATGTCACGCATTTTCCAAAATTAAAAGTTTAACCATTGTCTTTAAAAACAATGGTTTAACCAACGCATGACAGAAAAAAGACAAACGATTAATTGTTCAGCGGATTTTATACAGATGTGATTTGCCCAAATGCGTTGCTGAGTATAGCACTTGCTGTTAGGCAGCGTCAATTTAGGCTATACCAATCTGAATCCCCATTGGACTGTAGACACGCGTAAAGTCACAAGCGAAGCGTCTAGCGGAGCACAAACTCGACGGTTTCGGGTTATTTCGTTTTCACATAGAAATAAGGCTTGCTAGACGCTATAAACCTAAATTATACCGCAACTCACCGATCGTCGGTCAAGGCTGATGAATGACACAATGCGTTCGCATCTGCTTCAGATATCTACGGCTAGACAAATCTCGGTAAGTTCCGGAAGCCGATCAGCAAATATATCACATCCAGCACAAATGATATTAAAATTATTACAGAAAACATGAATGGGAGATCACAATAAAATATTAGTTCTGGCACGTTCAGTGAAAAACACTCTACTACTCCTGACAAATACTCGGGGAACATTAAAATTTAATCTGGATAATAAGTCAGCACAGTCTATTTTTCCATGTATTAAATGAAAGAGAAATCCAAGAGAATTCAATTTCTTTCTTAGGGTCAAACTTTGTAAATGAAATCTATTAAGCATTAATTGATAGTCTATTCCCCTTGAAGGATACTGTCCATCCAGTTTGAACATAAGTAATTTCAAAACTCGTCTCTGGATTCTCTCAATCGTATGTACTCTGTAGTACGGATACCAGATTAGCGATCCGTACTCCAGTTTTGAACGCACATAGGAAAAATATAAAATTTTCAAGGAGTCAATGTTTTTAAAACCTGTACAGTTTCTGAATATGAATCCATAAGCTTTACTTGCTTCAGAAGCTTTGGTACTATAATATGCTCTACAAATGTAAGTTTAGAGTCAAATATAATTCCCAAATCTTTAACAGAGTCGGATCGAGGTATTTCCGCGTGATCAATCGAATACCGATACTCAATAAATATATTGTTCCGGGTATAACTAACACATTTACATTTAGATGGATGCAATGCAAGCCTGTTTGCGACACAACATTCCTGAAAATATAATTCCCAAATCTTTAACAGAGTCGGATCGAGGTATTTCAGCGTGATCAATCGAATACCGATACTCAATAAATATATTGTTCCGGGTATAACACATTTACATTTAGATGGATGCAATGCAAGCCTGTTTGCGACACAACATTCCTGAACGCTAATTAGACATTGCTGCAGGATCATACAATGATTTAAATTCTCAACCACAGAAAATATTTTAAGATCATCAGCAAATATTAATCGACCACAGTCAAGCTTGCATTCAAGATCATTAACAAACATTAAAAAAAAGTAGAGGTTAGATCCCTGAGGAACGCTAGAAGTTGCTATATATTTTCGAGAACAATAGCCATTATAGAAAATATATTGGGATCGGTTTTTTAAATATGCCATAAAAAATGTTTTCAAATTCGTAACAAATCCAAATTGGTCCAGCTTCCGCATCAAAACACCGTGGTCCATTCTGTCAAACGCCTTTGAAAAGTCAGTATAAATCACATCCATCTGACCACCACCATCCAAAACCTCAGATATATTCTGAGAAATGATGACAAGATTCGATATCGTAGATCTACCCTTGACAAAACCATGTTGAAACGTCGTGATCCTATTCTTGAGAGACTGATAGATTTTATTATACAATACGGACTCAAATATTTTCGCAAAGTTTGACAAAATGGTGACAGGACGATAATTACTAATTAAGGACTTATCACCCGACTTCAAGACTGGCACGATTTTCGCCTCCTTCCACTGATCCGGAAACTCTTTATTTTTTAGGGCTAAATTAAAAATATAACACAAAAGCTCAACCAAAATAGGAATACAATCTTTGACTAAGAAACACGGCAATCCATCGGGACCCGCAGTCATTTTATTTTTTAGCCTTCTACAAGCCCTGTAGATATCATCCACAGTAATCATATCAACATTAACGTTGTCCATAGACACACACTGAGTCTCACTGCCATCCACTCCAGATGAATCCACAAAAACGCTCTCGAAAAATTTACCAAAAGCGTCAACAACATCCTGTGGCTCATCATAATCAGTGTCACTAAATCTCATTGTACTCGGGAGGGTTTTAGTTTTGGAGTGCAAATAACTCCACAATTCATTGACATTAGTACTCATACCATTGTCAATTCTAGAAATGTAAGAAGAGTAACTGTTTCTAATATCAGTATTTATCAATGACCTCAAATATTTAAAATGCTTCAAGAATGTAGGATCACCCGATCTCTTAAATCTTCTGAGCATCTACTCCTCAATTTGAAACAAACATGAGTTATTGATAGTGGCGCCGCTATGCGGCAGAATTCGGATCAATAAAATAACTCGTTACTTTACGAACACTCTGTATAAAGACAATGGTGATATGCAGTGGCGGCTCGTGACATATAAGTTACATGTCACAGTGACATTAGTAATATCACGCTTAGCGTAGCTTCTTTGCCAATACTCTGCCGTCGCATCGTCCAGTAAAACTGTATTTTTGTGTATTCCTATTTCATTTGCGATTGTTCGTATTATTGCTTAACCATCTTATTAATAAGCATTTGTGTAATGACAAATGGCATTTTTTATGTTTTGAGGACATTTTGCAATGACAAAATCAAAAACAGTTTTATTACGTTCACTGTATTTTGGTCGTTTCGTGATGTCAAAACTGTCAAACTGGCTGTCATATGGTTTTAAACTCTTTAGAATTGCCTTGAATCACTGAATCTTCAGCTTCCCTTGACAACAAAGACAAATGGTGACATCAATTAATCGTTTCAAAATGGCTCGGGTTTCAGCCACTCGCGATTGGCGCGCAGCATCAAGGGACTTCGTGTTTCTTTGTTTAACAAAAATAGGAAATTTTATTTTAATATTCTTGAATTTATTGTGCCTCCTAATACATCTTAAAACATTTCTGACATCCGTAAAACATAAGCTGAACAAACTGGGTTGCATATTAGCATAAATAGCAAATGCAAAATTGAAACTGCAAATATAGGAAGAGAGAGATACATAAAGGAATGTGTGGCAATAAAAGTCCTTTATTATTATTATTATTATAAGGTAAAAAATAAAACAGATGTTTTTCAGAAGCAAACATTAGACACCCTGAACAAAATAACTTATTATTTATTCGAGTTCCCATTATCCATTCACACTTGTCAGTTTTGTGTATTAAACTCCCTATTGTGTTTAGTACCAATCGGTATTAATGACTTTAAACTATATGAGTTGGTGGTTTTGATTTGCAATAAAAACTTGTTTTCCAAAGAGATGTTTGTGGCGACATCTAGCGTGAGCATGCAATATACCCGGTGAAACATAGTTCACAAACGATGGCCGGACAAGAAGTATCAACTCCATTATATCCTATTGCCAACACTAGATGCGCCGGAATTCCCTAGCGGGAGGCTTTATTTACGAATTGCTTGTTACATAAAGTAACATGTCTTTGTCAGTCATCTCTCGTGCTAGTATAAGCTCTTCGTAAATGTTGGAAATTTGGGTGACACTGCCTGCCGATCACCACTGATGAGTTGTGGATCCACGAAACGGCCCGTCTGGTGAAAGCATGGTAGTGTGAAACAAATTTCCAACATAACTAAAAGTCTTGTTACTTTATGTAACAAGCAATTCGTAGAAACTTGTTTGATAACTGAGTGAATGGATGCTGGTTTTTATAAGATAATCTGCAGGAGCTTCACCGAAAACTTTATCTAAATTGAAAACACCCATCATAAAATTTTATGTGCTTCAATGCAAAAAAGAGAAGATCCAACGTAGATTTGCGAAGTACTTGTGGTTTAAATGTGATGCGGTATACCCACTCATTGGATGACCGCTTGTTAAATCCTTTTAATTTGAAGCCTCTTGACAGACGGAGAGAGTATGCGTCATACGTATTTTTGTTCAAACTTTTAAATGGAATGATTGACTGCTCATAGTTGCATTCTCTAATACCGTTTCGTATACCAAGCTCACCAACAAGAACCATCGGATCACGAATTTATTGCTATTCTCGCCCCTATTTGAGATGTGTCGTGTTTGTGATTCGGTCTCAGGTGAGATTGACATATTTTGTACAAATATTTCTCAGATAAAGAGAGTGTTTTTCGAACAATGATATTTGGTTTTTTTTTGAGAAACGTTTGAGTAAGTATATTAGTATTGTATTAGTTTATTATTAAAATTTAAATATTATGTTTATTCTCTAATCTATAGTTATTTGTATGTATTGTGATGTGTTCTATGTCATGTTATATCTTAACATTTTATTTATGTATTATGTATGGTGTGTAAGTTCAATATTTATTATTGTTTCTGTACCTGCCCTTTAATTGGATATATTCTGTCAGGGCAGTTGTGTCTTAAATAAATAAATAATATAAATTTATGTATTAAAGAAACTAATTTAAAAAACGCGCAAATGTTTATAAAGCTTCGGTTTTAACATTTTGGCAGTTTCGGTAGAGTGGAGGATGTGGTAAAGAAATACAAACCAGGCTTAATAATGTTTATATTACTTATTACTTATTCGTATGACAGGATTTAATATGTGATCCCAAACCACCTTGCTGTGTAAAACATTTGCCACAGTATTGACATCTGTATGGTTTCTGTCCAGTATGTGACATAATATGGGTTTTCAACGTTTTTACATCGAGAAACTTTTTCATGCAAATCATGCATGTATGTTTTCTGTTATCCGTATGACTAAGCATGTGCATCTAAATCCACAAAAAAAAATAATTATTATAACTGATCAGATTAGCGTAATTTTGCATTGGCGTCTTTACGTAGAAAGCAACGTGTGTACCTGAGATATGTCAGTGGTGAGGATACAAGGATAATCTGGAAACGACTTAAAATTGCAAATTTATTAATAAAACCAAAAATGGAGTTGCCGGATTGCTTTTGGAATTCAAATACCATGATGATGATTTTTATTGCATTTTCTGGCATAAGACTGACCCGAGATTAATAAATTATTTCAATTATAACACATATAGTCGAGAACAATTAAATTTTAAGTTCTTGTCTGCAAGGGAAGATCGAGATATCATTGCCTCTATTAAATCTAATGCTGCTGGACGTAATGATGTTTCGGTGACTATGGGTTAAGCTAAGCTATACTATTGAATCATATAACCCATATGTATACGACAGAGAAGCATCAAGATAAACTTCCAAATCTTTAGTAAAAGTTATGTTCTCCAGAACTAATCATTGGAGAAACACACCCCTAGATCGGTTGAAATTAACACAAAAACACTTTGCAACGTTTAATTCGAAATAACTATCCAACTAACGCAGCGCAGGTGGTGTGTCACTCCAACATTATCAAGCTTACAGATGAGAACCCGGTGGTTAACGCGATCAAATGCCTTAAAGAAATGAGTGTATATTGTATGGACCTGGTAACCGACCTCCAAAGCCCGCGATACGTAATGCGTAAAGTCCTAACAGATTGAGCTCAGTGGATCTTCCAGCTCGATTATTAAAGGACCCAGAGCAGCAGTCAGATTTTTAATAACCAAACTTTCGAGGAACTTCGGGATATCTGAGTATAGATACAGGCTAGTTGTATACATCGTTTTTATTGCTGCATTTGAAAATTGGAGTGATAAAGCTAGTTTTCCATAGTTTGGGGAAATAACCCAAGCTAATGGAACAGTTGAAAATCATTTGTAGAGGAGCAAGAGAGAAATAACACCCGCTAAGAAATAACGGGGGAATTCCATCAGAACCTCTTCCAAAAGGCTCATTAAATACACTAATGAGGAATACATGAAAATCTGAAACATAAGAAAAGCCACCGCCACTATTTGGCGAACAAATCCGCGCCGCTCTGACCCCCATCACTTGATAGATAGCATTCACGCGACAATCGTTTACATTCAGCTTTAAGTCTACTAAACCTGACATAATCTATATTTTTTTTGCAAACTATTCAAAGGCTTCATATAAAATTTCATGAGGTCTTTATTCCAGATAAACCGATATTGGATTTCAAGAAATAAGTTTGTATATCTTGCAAATAGACTTAATAAGACTTTTTAGAATGGATATTTGGCTAAAACACCGTAATTTCACCATCATCAATCGCGATGAACAGGCTAGCTAATATTTAAACGAATGTAAAAGCGACACCTAAGGTTTGAGCACGTCAAATACCAGGTGAAACAAAGTTCAGAGCGCCGCTGTTCGTTGGAAGAGAAGAGTGCATTTAATCATATTGCCAACACTAGATCTGCCCGAATTGTAGGACCTTTTATACCTGTATGCATTGCTTCACCATTCTTTTACCAAACGACCGTTTCGTCGACCCAGGACCCGTCAGCTGTCCTATGTTTTGCATTACAAAGTATAACCACGATAATTTCTCTTACCCGTAAATGATTTGCCGCAGTGTACTTCTTTTCACATATATTACACTGATACGGTTTTTCTCCGGTATGATATCGCATGTGTGTATCTCTAGTTTCCTTTCGTCGAAACGACTTTCCGCACTGCCAACAAGGGTAGGGTTTTTCTCCAGTATGGACCATCATGTGTTTACGTAGTTGTGTACTGGCTGTAAGAATAAACGTTAAACAATTTTATTTGCATTCAACACACTGTAATACTAATTCGTTATTACATATGAATCCTTTTTCGCAGTAAGTGCACACGTACGGTTTGACGCCTGTATGAATACGCTTATGGATCTCCAAGTTCGTGTTTGTAGCGAAATTTTTGCCACAAGTCTGACAAATGTGCGATTTGGCTCCTGCAAATATTTTACAATTATATTTAGAATTAAGCACCATAACTCTAAATATCTCTAAAAAGATAAACTTTTTTAATTAACCTGTTTCGTCATCGTGGCCAATGTTTCGTTAACCTGTGAAATTTTGGACCACTTGCATTCATTGGTTATTAGCGAATTGACCTTATACATATTCAGGAGAGTCCGAAGAAAGGGCACCATGTATAAAAAATTAATTATTGTTTTGAATGTTTTTCAGATTCTTTTAGAATTTTCCATTCTCGAACATTCTTGTTGTACTTTTCTAGAATATTCGAAAGGTATATAAAGAGCCTTGGAGAATTTAACATCAGTTTTAATTATGTTGGTACCTAATACGTGAATGTCAAGACAATTTTGATAGTCACATAAAAGTTTTGCTGACGCGAAATGTTGTTACTTGTATTGTTGCGAAGTGAGTAATTTTCAGTGTGAAATACCGAAACATGGAATACGTAATAATTTGGTGTCAGAGTTGGGATAAAAAAAATAGTGAGTTCTCTCTAAAGGTAAAGACTAGTAGGGTGTACAAGGTAGTAGGTTTTTGTTGGTTGCCGATTGTTCACTCCCCGTTGACTTTTCCATTTAATGTACATAATTGTGTTGTCTATATATTTCTATTATTTTCTCCCTTAGTATTGTGATTTGTCAAGAGATATACATTGGTGCCATTCAATCTTTCTTTAATTCAATAATTTAATAGTTAATTAAACTTGATACTTGCAACCCTGAGCCGTCGCCGCCCGCGAAGGGAGAAGAAGTAAAGCAAGGTCAAGTACGTACAGGAAGAATAATGGTCACTCGCTCGCTATCCACACGTTGAAAATTAACAGTTCGCTCCCAATAAAAATTAACAGTGAAACTCTCGGTATACAGGTACGGTAAAAAAGTTTACATAAACCCAATTGGTGATCTCATCTGCCTACGTGCCAGAGCCCTTTGATCACGGAGTGCAAGAAGACGCGACATTCAAGGTAAGGGGTGATTATATCAAGTTCTTTCTCAATATAATTATTATTAATTTAAATAAACTCTCTCGCTCTCAAACACCGATGATTTCAAACTATGCCGAACTATTCAGGATGAGACGGATTGTTTTCAGTTGCAGGCTGATTCAAAATTAGTGGAAGACTGGTGCATTAGCAACAGACTACCCCTGAACATATCTAAATGCAAGCTGATGACTTTGACGAGGCGCCAATATCCCATTAGTTTCGAATACCGTCTAACCGATCTATGCTGAAATTATTTCGGACCACCAGGGATCTTGGCGTATTGGTTGATGGTCAATTGAGTTTTAACCAGCATATGCATGACTTGACTAAGAGCGCTCTTTGCAGTTTGGGCTTTCTATTAAGAACAACGTCTAAATTTCACAACAATGTATTGTGCACAATTGGAGAATGCGTCTAGTCACCAATATACCGGGTTCATGCGGATAGGATTAAGCGTGTTCAACTAAAATTCTGTATTTGTATTTCAAGGATCATTCTCTATTGCTGCGAGACTATGAACTTCAATCACTGTCGGCTCGAAGGGTCTATGCATCTAAAATTTTTCTATTTAAAGTAATAAATTTTCTTATCGACTGTCCACAGCTTTTAACACAAATCAATTTTCATGTTCCTCAATACAATGCGCGTAGTAATTATATATTTGAAGTCTCCTACCATCGAACAAATTACGCGGGACGTGTGGCGGTGGCTAAAGCATGTGGGTTGACAAACAAATTTAGTGTACACAAAGAAGAAAGAATACCGATATTCGTTGGTGACTTGAGGCGATGCATGACGAATTTCGTATGATGTCATACTGTATTGCTGCTTAGTGAAATTTTTGGTTTTTTTTTTTAATTTTTTTTGTTTATTGAAGTTGTTCCCCGTTTTGTTTAGGTATGATTATCTTAATTTATCTCATAATCCTTTATCATTCTGGTATTTAATATTTATTATAATCAGTTTTTAGGGTTAGATCTATTTTTGTAATTTGCGATTTGTCCTAGTATTGGGCGTAAGCCTGTTAGGCAATAAACGATTATTATTATTAGGTCCAGTCTTCCTGAAGAGTTATTTAAGAGTGCAAATACTATCCACGAACCTATATTTAACAATGTATGTTATCATCAGTACAAAAAACTTACTAGTATGCGTAAGAATATGACAATTTAAATTCGATGACTGGTTGAACTTTTTGCCACAAATATGACACTCATATGGTTTTTTATCGTCGTGAATTTTGCGGTGTTTTTGTAAACTGCTGGGAAGAGCAAATGTTCTTCCACATAATTCACAATTAAGCGGTCGTTCTCCAGTGTGAATACGCATATGGAGCATTAGTGTCTTATTTAATCTAAATCTACAACAAAAAAAGTCTATGAGAAAAAAAAGTATGATATTTGCACACAATATTGAACATATATTGAACATATAGGTATCGAAACACCTCATTTTATTTTTTTTAAAAATATTGTAATTACAAAAATGGTGTATTGTTAGTAATTCCATGGCTTCATTTAAAACATATACCATGTCCGCAAAAAGAACTATATCTAAGGAGACTTTCTTTTATTATTTAGAAAAAAGTAAAATTTGATTACGCAGTTAGTTTTTGCTTGTCTAAAAACCAAAATTGACATATTTTAGTAAAAAATATCAAAAACTACGTTTATTTATTAACATTTTGAAAATTTTTACTTGGTAAAGTTGCTGGCTTTTGAATTTTCTATCGAGGTTTAAAATTTAGTCAACCAAAAATAATTTTTCTTTGTTGTCAAATTTTAATTTAAATATATTATACATTATATTTAAATGAATGTTGTATTTGTAACTATAAAGAAAATTGTTTGTAATTTTTGATATTGACGTATGGGAATTTGCGTTAGAAAAATGTGTTCAACCTGAAGAAGTTACTAATTAGTGACGAAACGTCGTTGTCATTTTATTTAATTTATTTGACGAAAATAAAGATGGATGTTGTCTTTATTTAAAAAAGTTTTGTAAATAATTTTTTTATAAGAACCGAACACCCCAAGAAAAGTAAACTGAGACAAAAATTTAGAATTACGGTTCAAGAACAATAAAAAAATAAAAATGCAAATTAAGATTCGTATTATTCCTCAACATCATGGCTTCTTCCGAAATCGGTCTACTGTAACAAACATTACCATTTTCTTACACGACATATTTCCCGCTATCGCAGATGATTGGCAGGTTGATGCAATTTACACAGATGTTACTAAGGCCTTCGACAAGATAGATCACTATTTTCTTAAACATAGAAAAATAAATAAGATGCCAGGCATTGGTTTCCATGAGGACCTAATTTCGTTTTTTTTCTCATCCTATTTAAGTACTATGCAGCAGTATGTAGGGTACAACGGCTACCGTTTTGATTTATTTATTGTGATCAGTGAAGCACCTCAGGGAAACAATTTAGCTCCCCTACTATTTTCTATATTTATAATCGATATTGGTTCTGATATTTATCTGCTGTTTGCTGATAATTTGAACTTGTATCGAATTATTTCAAATTCGGATGATTCTTCACGGTTGCAAAGACACCTGCATCGACTCGTCGCATTCCCAGCTCGTTTCGGGTCCCGCTACTATATATACTATATCTATATATACTATAAAATACTATACTATACTATAAGCGCGGCGAATTGCTTTGTACCCATGTACATCAGAAGAGAACTAACTGTTCCTTATTTTAACTTAGACCTTGGCGTGTTTGTTCACAACGACTTAAACTTTAACTTTAGTTGCCATATCTCATAAATTACTTTGAATGCAATGAGAATGCTGGGTTTTATATTCAGATCCACAATTTTTTTTTACTAATTTCGACTCTTTACAACTCTTTGGTCTGGTCTCCATTATAATATTCACATAAATAAAACTGGGAGTGTTCAAAGAATTTTTTTTAGATTTCTTGCATTTAGGATTGGTCATTTTCTACCGCAGGGTTTTTATCACCAACTCATATTGATTTTTGATCGCTCTCAAGACGTCGTACTTTTGCATCGCAGGTGTGTTTTCAAACTGATTAATGGTACTTTGAACTGCCCAGACTGCAGCAAGTCCATTTTCACAGGCAGCTCGTAGGAGAGTGAGAGACCTTACCATCTTTTACAGAATCATTAATAATATCATTCATTCATCTATCTTGCTCTCACAGATTGGGCTCCATGTTCCTCCCAGAGCTCATGTATTTCATGAGGCATACTACCAGACAAATTATGCCAGGGGTAGCTTTATTCCTAGGGCATGTCGTTTGGCCAATCAATGTTCAAGCGGGCCTCCAGATTTTCAAAACTGCTTTAGAGATCAGTATTGAGCATTGATTTGGGCTTACGTAGCGTTTCTCTATACTGTTCTCTCTTCTTTCAGATTGACTTTACTAGTATTGCTTAGTGCTTGTGATTTTGTACTTGTAATTAGTAATTTATTAGTTTCGTTAGATGCCTAAGTGATTGTCATGATTATTTCTTTATTTTCGTATTGTAATAATGGACTTTCTCCGTGAATAAATAAATAAAAATAAAAGAAAATACCATTTCATTCAGACTTTTTTGCGGACCTGGTATGACAAATTTATATTACGGTATAACCAAATCTGAACATAGGAAAATTAAAAAATGAAGTACGGAAATAACCCATCAAATCGGTAAATCCATGAAATCAAAAACCCTATATTATATCAATTCACCTTTTTCCACAAACGCTACAAACATGTTTCTTCTCTTCCAACATGGAGCTGGTATCCAAAAAGTGGATATCTTTCAAATGTTTTTTAAGATACTTTTGATCCGTAAATGTCCTATCGCACACCTATAACATATATACGTATGATTTTATTAAGTTCAAGTCCAATTTATCAACTTACCCGTTGGCGTTCGCCTTCATCATTCATTGATAAACTTCAATCACAACAACCGATAATACAAGTGTGTTGTTGGCACGAATAGAAATTTTAAAATTACTAAATCGAATGGACAACCGGAGTTGACTGTGAAGGCGAACGCGAACGACAGCAGCAAGCTATAAATCGAACTTTAATACTTGAATTTTCAATTGTAAATTGTAAACCATAAAAGGACGTTTCGTTTAATAACTACTTATGGGACCTTCACTATATTTTGAAGAGAAGTAACGATCTAAATTACTTATAAAATTATTGTTATATTTACACTACAAAGTAAATTATTTGTCGTTTCCAATAAATTATCTTTGGAATTGTCCAACGTATATTCCAACAACATACTACGTGTTAATTCTGTTGTGATATCGGTGAAAAAATCCTTATCATTTTGTTGTTGTGTTGTATGTGTTTTAGTATTATGTTCTGCCAATCTCCATTCATCTAAAAGATAATAAATTATGTTTATTTGAGGCAGAACTGTTAATTCCACTGTATGTGGCTATTGATTTAGAAATTCAACCAAACACGCAATTTTTTCAGTTAACAAATTACTTATTACTGATCAAAACGGTTGAATGATGACAATTACTTTTATTTTTGAAAAAGTATGCAGTTTTCAACGTGGTATTTGTATGCTAACAAATTATAGAAAAACTACCATAGCCACACATGTTTCGATGATTTAAATTCATGGCGATAATGAATGGGAGCTGTAGCTTAAAAAATTACACCCTTGATGGGTTGAAAATGACGCTAATGACATAATTAATGCGCATTATCAATGTGCGGCGCCTTAGGCGACAAACACACACATTAATGTAATATTTGTATTATAAACCTGTCAACACCACGGATATACTCGTATTTCAAACTGATTTATTGTACAATAACCATTGAGGTGGGGGCAGACGCTCTAACGTGGCCAAAAGTGGGTGCAGGTACGCCATATTGGTATACGACCTCTATCATTTGTCGTGCTTTCAAGTTGATAGTGTTATTTAGGAGTATTTTTACAAGTTTACTTAAGTTTTTCGAGTTTTTTTGGACGGTTATTTGACAATATACTATAATGGTGTCCTGTGCTGTGCGTAGTTGCAGTATTAGAAGTGAAATCGACAAGAAAATATGAGGAATAACGTTTCATAGGTATGTACCAAATATTGTCAAAAATGTACATGGACGTATTTAGGGTTTTTTTAGGCGAACTTATTAAAACACATTATTATAGGAGTCTGGTAGCATTTTTTTTACAAATTCTTTTACTTGATTTCTACTCAAACTCTCTACTTTTTCATCAATTTCTGGCAAAAAAGACCCCTAAATGTGTGTTCAAAACATATTCTTGTTTTTAGATTTCCTACAGATCCTGCTCGTAGACATATCTGGACAGAATATGTGTCTTGAATTAATTGGATACCATCGAGAAATGTACACAAATATAATTTATCCAGATCATGATTATCTTCCTGGACCATTTTCTGAATTTTCGAAATTCATTATTGTTTATATTGCTGGATTTGTTGTTTTTAGTTTAAAGAAGCAAATTATTTGCAGAGAATGTCGAGATGCATTAATAAGTGTGACAACTGATTTGCATCTTTATTCTTTTATTAAAATGAAGGCAA
Organism: Apoderus coryli; assembly: GCA_911728435.2. Taxonomy (NCBI): domain Eukaryota; kingdom Metazoa; phylum Arthropoda; class Insecta; order Coleoptera; family Attelabidae; genus Apoderus; species Apoderus coryli. The sequence continues at coordinate 5,480,401 of OU452206.1, read as the reverse complement.
AAAAGGATTTACAAATTCCTTCTAAAGATGTTTTAGACGTTTGCTTCCAATCCGAAAAGATCATAAAAAATCGTGTAGTAGCTACTAATGAAAAGTTGTCCGCAGAATTCATAATAAGCCTTGTTTTAAAGGAATTTGTAAATAGTAATATTTTTCCTAATTTAGTTGTGCACGGTTTTGATCAATCAGTGTTTGATAACCATAGATATTTACTGATCAAATCTATTGCGACTAAATACGTTAATACCAGGATGTATTACTTAAGTAAAAATAAAGTAGATAAGTCACTTAGCATACGGCAACATTTAAATAAAATTGTTTTGTTTAAGGGGTATTAATATATAATTTATAAAGTAATAACGTCTTTTATTCCTGTATTCAGGTATCAAATATCAATAATTACCTATATTTAAGTATTTTGTACACTGCTTAACATTTCAAAATAAAGTATAAACTCAAGCTGCAAATTAAAAAACAAAAATAGTTAGTGCGGCTCTGGAGAATCCGCCATATTGGTATACGATTACGCCCCACCCAATGCACCCGTTTGTGTACAATGTAAAATAATGCTTATAGCGACTCCTTATATCTCAATGACAATAACGCTCTAAGCAGGATATCGCTCGGTTGTGCGCAAGTAGGTGGGGTAGTGTGACGTCGTTCGTACCAGTGCGTGGTAAAAAGTCATTTAAAAGTACAATAGAACGTATTATTTCCTTGTTTTATGCCCGTATTTTTGATATTTGTGGTTTATTTTTTATAATTTATAGTAGTGTCTCGTATTTATTGTGTTTGTGTTTTTCTTTTATGATAATTAGAATGAGGTGCGCAGTATTTGGTTGCAACTTGAATAATTGTAGTAAAAACTTTGACAAACTTCTTTTTTTAGTTTCCCTTGCGATAGTGAATTGAGGGTAAAATGGCTTAATGTTTGTTGTCGTGCAGATACATTTATTAATTCTAATTCCCGTGTCTGCTCCAAACATTTCGAATCAAGTGATTATGAAAGAGATTTGGAACATGAATTAATGAATTTACCATGTCGTCTAAAACTAAAGCCTGGTTCTGTGCCTAATAAAATAAATTCAAATTCAGGAAGTACTGATCGGACAAAAAGAGTAAAGAAAAGACAAGAATTAAAGGAAGGGCAAAATTACATTAATGAAGTTTACAATTAGTAAGTGTATTTTGCACATTTAGGTTTTTAAATGTTTATTGTAATTAGTATTGAAATGAGTAACAGTGGGGTAATAAACAGTACTTTAACGCCTAGTAATTTTGCTGCTTTCGTTTGGGCAGTGGCATTACACGCATACCAACGGTAATATTACTGACTGTTGGAACGCACTTATTATAAATAAAAATATTATTAAAGCATAAAATAAATCTATTCTATTATTTTTAGTGCCACAAGTTAAAAAAAAAATTAAGAATTGCTTACTACATAAAGCAACAAGACTTTCAGTTATGTTGGAAATTTGTTTCACACTACCATGCTTGATGTCGCCAAAAACATCTCTCTCTTAAAAAAAATTGTTTGGTTATCGAATCCAAGCCTCATATACCGTACAGTGCATGACGTCACTGCGCGAACTCGACTTATTTTGAACCGGTCGATATCCTACCTAGAGAGTTGTACCATGAAACTGATTTATCAAAATGATGTGCGCAGTCAGACGAATTATACTACCCATATTATAATGCAGGTAAATAGCGATTAAGTCCAAGGTTCCCATTAATTTTTTACAACACAAATGCTGAAAGTAACCGTTTTCATATTTTTATTAACCGAGTGAAATCGATCTATTTTACCTTTAAAAACATCATCACAAAACTGGCATTTGAACAAGTTATTATCCATAATAAAATTATTAGCAGCTGTACTGTCACCACAGAAATTATGGTGTCCTTCATTAATACTACCAGTGTCCTGTTCCCAACTATCCGGCAAACATTGTTCGGCAATTGTTTGAAGACTTTGCATAGTCTCGGCTAGATCCGACACAACTAAAAAACAAAAAATTATAATTCATATATATATGTGTATATCATAATAAATATGAACCACTACACACACACAAAATCGGTTGTGTCGCCCCAAAAGTTTCCCGACAAGATATAATAATAGCCTTTATTTGCCCAACAGTATAAAACCCATTACAGGACAAATACAATATAAATTTTCAAATAAAATAATAATTCCATTACATTAACTTAAATGAATAAACAATATACATTCACAAAAAATAATAATTCAATCACAATTCAAATGAATAAACAATTTCAAAAGAAAAAACATAAAGGTACAGTAAATAATATAATCAATAATACAAGTATAACCTCAAAACGTCAAAACTTTATCCCTGTAAATTAATTTAGCAGTAGTACTTTGTCTAAAACTTCTTCAAAAGTTACTAAAAATAAAAACATCCACTTTTAACAAATAGGTACTAGGAGCAACACAAAAAGAATTCAGATCGTCGCGACGCTTTCAATGAGCACACTTGGGTTTCCCAGAATTAAAATGTCTTGGATTTCATCCTTCAAGAATCCAGTGATTAGCAATTCACGCTCTTTTCGAAGAACAAAACACCAATAAGCTCTGGAAATCTCAGTCAATTATCAACGATTTCCATAGATAAGTTCTGCTTCTTTGTGTACCAAACCTCTGGCCATGTGGTCATTAGACAGTATGTGCCAAGAAAGCCAAAACCAACAGAGTTGAAAAATTATGTAATGGCGTCATCAAAAGGTAAGTATGCTTTTGAACTTCACAATGTAGAACCGTCGTCAAGAGGTAGGTATGCCAGACCAGATAAATAATACGGTTTCGAGCATGCATTTCACAGATTGTACGCCATAGAACAGTTCGCTTCAATGCATCGAAGACAGCCAAGACCTAAGAGGACGAGATCGATTTTTGAGTTCGTTGGACCTAGAGCTCGATTTGACCAATGTCGTGTAAAGTGTGTTATTAATACCTTGAAAGAAACTTTGATCATCAAGAAAATTGACGTGAATTGCTACAGAAAAACGTTGGAAGACCTGGGAATGTACCTTTGTCACCTCCCGAAGATCCTAAATCTAACGCTGTCCATTCGCCAAAACCGATGAACCTCAAAGATAGATAGATTCTCTATTTTTGTATAGATTATACAAATTACACATATACGTATTATATTTAAAAAATGTACTTTTATAATATATCATACTTTTATATCCCTTGTTTAAGAGTTACTTAGTTATTTTCGCTTACCTGTGCTAGCTTGTTGGTTAGTAAATTGATCAACAAACGTATGAGATTCGGGATCATTAAATAAAATATCATTAAAAATAGCACTTGTTTGTTGCAATACTTCACTAGTTGTAAATAGATCTGTTCTGTGCATGTCTTGTATATAAGACATATTCAAATTATCATGCTCCAAAGTTTGAAAGTTTATATTTATATAATTTTTTAATGTTACGTCAGATTTCTCACACAGTTCTTTAAAGGCGTATGCTTTGTTCAGACTATTTAGGCATTGCAAACATATTTTATCTGGTAGACCATCATTGGGAAATAGCTGTAACAAATACAAAATAACATGATACAATAGAGGATACAATAAAATGTATATATTTTTAGCTATCTACCTGTACGTTTATGAAAGACATAATCATATTTGGAATGTAGGCATCAAATAATGGTTTTAAATTAGCCTTTTCATACAGGCAAACACGACAAATTTTATCTATTTTCATGTTTTTGCATCAATTATTACCAGATGTAAGGAATATTTTCTACATTACCCATTGGGTAACACATACATATTATTCTCTGTAAAATATACAATTCAATAAATTAAAATTACATAGGTAAAGATCATTTAAAAAATTTGGTATCATCGAATGTTTATTGATTGGTATTTCTTTATATTTATATTTTCACTTATGATGTTAAACATTTTAGTGACCACAAAACATATGTTTTGTGTGAGTGACACATTGACAATATGTCAATGGAGTGACTACGTTCACTCATAGAGTGCAAGTGACGTGAGTTGTAGAGGGACGGACAAAACTTGTTAAATAAACTGTCTCAATTGTCAAATAATTTTGTCGAAGGCTTGGAGGGAGCAATTCTTGAAAACCGACGTGGAGAATCGAAAGAACGGAGGCAACGCTGTGCTAATTTAGTAGGTTTTGCCTCGCTTCGCTCGATAGTATTGCCAGAGAACATACAAAGTAAAAATAATATCTCAGACATAAAGCAATAGATGTTTAAAAGTGAAACAGAAAGACGATAAGTCGGCCATGTTTAAACACAGGGTGGGACTTTCCTACTATTGTATTTGTAGTAGAGAAAGAGGGCAGTAGGGTATTTTTTTTATATTTGGGCATTGTCTTTATAAACATTTGTGTAATGAAATGCAAAATTAACTTACATAATTTTTTATTGATTCTTCCAAATAATCATTCTGTTCTTAGTAATAAATTTAAAATTTCTATTAACTAATTTTAATGTATAAAATAATCTTAATCTAAAATACTATTTAGTTACAAAATTAATCGGAAAATCAGGACAAGGATGTTAGAGTTGTTTAACGGTGTCATTTAGATTTAAAAAGTCTTTAAATTGTTAGCATACATTCTTTTGTTCGAGGTGCACTGTACATAATGGATAATTTTTCAAGTTATCCTATTTCTGTTTCAGCTCGTCCCTTCCTCAGGCAGTTAACCATATTTCGACCCTACAATAACTTATATGGACTACTTCTTTCGAATAACTTATAGATTGGAGTCAATATTATTAAACCAATTTCATGTTTAAAAAAATAATATGAAGACAAAACTTACCGTGCTGATCCATACGGAAACCAAAAGTTTGCAATTGTATATTTTATTTTTGCAGCACAAACTATTCCAACCTTGCCCATTTTAGCAGACAAAAGTCAAAAAACTAAATAGTCAAAAACACAAATAATCAAAAAGACAAAAAATAAAACACAAAATTGATAAAAAACCTCTCAAAACCACGTCACTGTTGACTGACAACGCTGAGAACCAGCGAAAAATAAGCAAAAATTAAAACACAAAACTCCCAAAAAAAACTTTTAAACCCACAACACTGTTCACTGAGAACCAACGAAAATTAGCAAAAGCACACGCCACTGAGTTAAACCGAAAATATGGCGATTATCAGTGTGCATCTCACACGCGCATGACTATACCCCTTCCAGAGAGATAACATTCTCTTTAGTTGTTTTCAACAATTTCCCGGTGAATAAAAATTGCAAATAAGTACTATATTTTACATTTTGTACGTTTTCTTATGCGCATCCTCAAATGACGATATACTAGGAGTTGACGATATTGGTATGTAAAAATAATTTCTACTAGCGCCTGCGATATAGTAAATTTCTTGGAAAATACTACAATTATAATGAAAAGTACAAATGCAATAATGTTTTTAGTAACAACGCAGCTGGACTCTGAAAAGTTTTACCTCAACCTTAACATTTTACTTTATTCGCTGCAGCTACTAAGGCAAGAACTTCAACTTTCATCTCTGATAAAAAAAATCGTTATTTTATTTTGAAGCAGTCTGAAATATATCTTTACACATACCTATTTTATAACCAACGGTTGCGACTTATTTAACCGTCAACCGATGTTACGCTGGCGACCGGACGAGCAGATGTCAGAAGAGAACTAGTAAAACGACAATATTATAAATATAATACCTAATAATATATTCAAACATAATCATTATAACAACAAAACAATTTAATCTAAAGAATGAACAAACAAAATTTAATGAATTAAGTTATAAAACATACCTATATTTACACATATTTAGGGCAAATAATAATAATCTATATATACGTCTGCAAAAAATTGTGCATCAAATTGATTATTTTTTTAAATTCATAGATTGTCTAAAAACTAAAAAGATAAACTGTGTGGTGGTCCACCTTGATAACCCTGCAAACTTGATATTTCGTATTAAAAATGCGGCTTTATTTAAAAGGGGATATCAAATAGGTATCAGCAATTTCCACGGACCTATCTTAACCGCAAGTTCATTTTACAAATTGGATTCGCAGTTTTCCGTTCTTTTAAAGTCTCTCTCATTTTTGGTTTTTACATAAGCAAAAACTAACAGCGTTATCTAATTTTACCTGTCTTTAATAATAATTACAAAATCTATTTTATGTAAAAAAATTGCGATTTCCCTCATGTGAAAAAAAATTGACACGTTGAAACCGAATAAGTACCGAGATAATAGCATTGTATAAAAAATAATAGTAATATCATTGCCAAAAATATAAATAACGTTAGTTTGCAATATTAAAAATTTCTCGATTGGCCATAATTCGTCAAATGGTCGAAAGGCTGTATGCTGGATAGTGCAGTCAACAACACGAAACACAACAGTACGTGAAGCGTCAGTTCATTGGCTTTTGGACTGAAAAAAAAAATAGATTAAAAACAGACTATATAACAGCCAATAGTTTGCGATTATACTCTGGAGGCCAGGGTTTTGGATTGACTAAGTGAGGCGAGAGATCTTGCAGTTGTCTTTGTTCGCGAACTTACTCTCGCACCAAATGTAACGCAACTTGTCAATGCTACTGCGTGAATGCTGGGATTTGTTATTCGTAACAGCCGATATATTTTAGAGAGTTCCACCATGAAGATACTCTCTTTTTTTTTTCGTTAGATCTCGGATCAAGTACTGTTCAGTGGTGTGGAATTCATTGTAAGGTTGCCATGAGCAAACACTTGAGTCCATCCAGGGAAGATTCCTCAAGCATTTATCATATAGACTGGATGGGGTGTATCCGCAGACGGGAATAGATCACGAGTTCCTGTTGGTTCGATCTGATGTGGTCTCTCTTAAGAGGCGTAGAATGATGCATGCTTTGAAGTTTTTGTGTCGGATTGTACATAATTTGGTTGACTGTCCATTTCTTTTGGGTAATTTGAACTTCCGCATACCCAGAAACGTTCAAATGTTGCTTGGAAGTTAAACAAAAATGGTAAATATATTCCTGTTGGGCAAAACACGATGAACTAACAATTCGTTAGGGAGGTACGGTGATCTCCAATCTCGCAAAAAAGCGTGGACGAACAACAAACAATTCTTGGACTCTTTGACGGTGGTTAAAATTGTGGGATTCCTAAAACTAGTAGTGATAAGAGTGTAAATCTAAATTTTGTGTACGTTACAACACCGGATAAACTGTTTGTGTTTATCGTATAACTAAGCGGTGGAAGTTTCTTTTGAACGAGGGTTTGTATGTATATTTAAGAATTATTATTAATAAATTCAGCAGGATTGTAAGTACCTGATTATTTTATTTCTGATTCTTAGTCGATTTTAATATGCCTTCAACGTGCTCATTAAAACAAGAGCAAAATGCAAAACTAATTTAAAACAGAAATGGTTGCATGATCTGATTTTAACCCGTCAAAGACCGCGGTAGTTGTAAACACTTTCCTCAGAGCCAAATTATACATGAGGATAATTACCTTCAACCTGATGTAACTTTACCTTCACAAAAATTCCCTATAACCCTAAACTTAAACCCCATGCGTGTTCTATTTTTCCAAATTTGCCTAATTGTCAAAAACAGTCCTAATCCCTGGAAAATCACTGGAAGAACGAAAATGTGAACAAATCGAACGCCCAAAGAAAAGATCTTCTTTTAAATTTAAGTAAAATTAATGTTTCTAATAACGGCAATATTAAAACAAATAAAAAATTATAATTTTATGTTACAAAATACGATTACAAATATTTTCGTTGCGACCGCTTACCGGCCGAGTATGTACGGTAGACTAGTTTACTAACCGTACTGTGGTGTGACCGAATACAGAGAGGTTAAGGGGAGGCTATTGGAGCGGCAGGCGAGTGGTGAGAACAATTTAAGAATAAAATACATTGATGGCTCTCCTAGAATAGTAAAAGTTTCGTCAAAAAACTAACTGTCGATGTAAGTGCAGCCTCCAGAATTAGGAACATCTATTACCAGAATGTTAGAGGGCTAAATACAAAGATCGAAGAGTTCTACAAGTCGGTTTCTGTCGGGGAATATGATTTCATATGTATTACTGAAACATGGCTGCAGCCGCATGTAGCTTCCAGTGAGGTATTAGACTGTTCGGAATATACAGTTTTTCGTAAAGACAGAGACTTGTTAACATTGGGTCTGAGCAGGGGAGGCGGTGTTTTGCTTGGCGTGCGTAATCATCTTCATCGATTCGGATTTGATGATGGTTTGAAGTCGTTAATTACTTCATATCTTCAGAACAGACTTCAATATGTATATTATAACGGCTATACGTCAGAGAGGTATTGGGCTTCATCAGGCGTTCCGCAGGGATCCAATTTGGGTCCACTGCTTTTTTCTATTTTTATAAATGATCTAAATGATTGTCTGTGTGTAAAACGGCTTTTTTTTGCCGACGATCTTAAGTTGTTTGCCCCTATTACTTCTGGTGTAGACTGTCTTCGGTTGCAGGACGATCTGAGAGCTGTGGAACACTGGTGTAACGTTAATAATCTATCGCTCAACGAGAATAAATGCAAATGTATGACATTCACTAGAAGGAAGAATATTATAAGTTTTCGCTACACGGTTAATGGGACCGCACTGGCTAGGTGTCTGACTGCTGCTGACCTGGGCGTGCTTTTCGACTCTAGTCTGTCATTTGTGCCTCATGTGGCTGCTAGGACTGGTGAAGCTGTGAGATCCTACGGTTTTATCGTGAGAAGCTTATTATTATTGTTCGTTTTAAAACAATAATATATTTACATATGTCTCCCACATTCTCTTCTCTTTCAAAAACGCGATTTTTTAATAATATTTTAATAAACCTGGAAGTTTTTGAAATTTCTGTTAATATCTTTTTATATTAAAAGGTTTAAAAGTTAAAATTTACGAAACAATTTAAACTACTCATGTTGGACCAAAAAATCTAAACACATGGTTTATAATGAAGTGGTGTTAGACAACACATAACACATATTTTGTTTTTAATTTTACCTTTATCACAAAAATCTGTTCAGATTAAACATCAAACATTTCCATTTCTTCGTCTGAAGATTCGCCCAATACACCAGTGTTTTTCTTCTTTAGGTTTGAAACTGTTTCATTAGAGGATTCGTCAGATGATGCGTCGCATAAACCAGTAATACTATTTATTTTCTCTGTTAGCCGATAAATTCTGCAAAGGTTATAGCGGTTTTTTTTCTTTAACTTTGAAACTGTTTCATGGGCAACTTTCCAAAATCTTTTACGTCTTTCATCATTATCCAAATCAGCCTCTTGAAAATCGCCGAAAAAAAAAGGCTCTCTTCTACAAATGCAAAAAATAATTCGAATTACTTTCGAAAAATTTGCAGAAACTTTCAAATACCATAATATAGGTAACCTATATTTGCTCATATAATACTACATCCAACAATATGGAATACCACAGCGTACAATAAACCCATTTGGGTGCTGAGCTTATTAAAATCCGTAACTAAAACTAACATTAACACAAATATGAACCCCGTACCCCCCAAATGTTACAATGATGGCTCGATACAATCTAAATACATAAAACAAAGAAAATACATTGCACAATATGTATGTATATTACTATTAGAGATGTATTTCAAAATATTACGTTTTGAAAGAGCATATCGGTCAGTACATCTGAAAAAGATACTTAAAGGAGACCCATAAAAAGTTATTACTTTTATAAGCAAAAATGAACAGGGAATTAAATAAAAATTAAAAAGATATGTTTATTCCAGTGGCGTAAAAAATAGGGGGATAAAAATTGTCACTAACCCCTATAGCATGCCACTGATTAATTTTTAAAAAGATTGTATATGTCAAAATATGACTTTTTAAAGGACATATCGATCACTAAATTTGAAGAAAATATCTAAAGGCATTTTTGAATTATCGCAAAATTTCGATTTAATTTAAACCTTTGACACCCTGTATCTAGACAACTAAGCCCTTTAAGGGTATATTATGTCCCTATATCAAAATCTTTGAATATAAAGTGACAGGAAGGAGCTTTGCGCTGACTGTGGTAAATACAATGTGCGACGGAAATGGCTATGTGCAACAGCCACATGTGACTCATTGTTTTGGTTGTGTGTTGTGATATGTATAAGCAAAGCTGGATGTTTTACGGATTTTTGCAGCTTTGAGTACTTTAGTTAGTGAATATAAGCAAATTTTGTGTATTTTTCAGTGTCCAATTATTATGCTACAATAATATTAACAATAGCATCAGTGTAAATACGTAAAAGAGTGCTAGAAAATATTTCGGAGACAATAAAAAAAAATCGGTTGTGTCGCCCTAAAACTTTCCCGACATGATATACCTAATATAATCAAAAATATATGACCTGCGTAACGAAACAGAATTTTAATAATTGTTATTATTACAATTGTATGATTTTCATTATTTCCAATAAAGTAACGTAACAAATTAACTACCTTACTCAAAAATTAAAAAAAAAATATCGCCAGAGCTGAGATTCGAACTCATAACCTTCCGCATGCGAAGCAAATTCAAAATTTTCAACAAAGTTTTATTCATATTCACATAATACATCCCAGACACTTAACTATATACATATACGGGACAGCTGAGAACTTGACTGCGAATATTTTAAATGACTACTTTAAAACTGCGGTCACTTTTGAGAAATATATGTCTCCCACTAGAGCTGCTGGATTTAGTTTGAGAACGGTAACCTTTAATGAAGTACGTGAAAAACTATCAGGTATGAAAAACACAAAAAGCTCGGATTGTTATGAGCTTAATGTTAGGATTATTGGGACTTTAAAGAATCTGCTAGTGGTGCCGCTTACTAAGTTGATAAACCATTGCATTGGTGACGCTGTATTTCCGGCGGTCTTGAAGGAGGCAAGGGTTATTCCAATCTACAAAAATAAAGGATCGGTTGATGATCCCAGTAACTATCGACCAATATCGATCTTGCCAATTTTTTCGAAAATCTTTGAGTCTATTATTAAAAATCAAATAACTGAATATTTTGAAGCAAATAATCTCTTTATGCAAGGTCAATATGGCTTTCGTAATAAGAGATCTACTACTCTTGCAATTAATAACCTTTTGGAATATGTTTCGGATGGCATGGAGCGGGGCTGTGACACCTTTGCTTCCTTTTATGACCTCACTAAGGCTTTTGACTGTGTCTCACACGAGATGTTGACAGTGTTGCCTTGGTTGGCTCTTATCTCAGCGATCGTTTTCAGCACGTTTTGTATGGGGGACGATACTCGGAGAGACGAAGGGTTGGACGGGGTATGCCCCAGGGGTCGGTTTTGGGACCTTTATTGTTTTTAATATACGTAAATGATTTATACAAATTTCAAGAGTCAAATATAATCCTCTTTGCTGACGACACAACTAGTCTGATTAGATATCGACCAAACGACCCTCTAGGGGAGTTGGTTAATGCTGTTGAGACTGACATAGGCAATTGGTTTCTGGCAAATGAACTGAGCTTGAATCAGGCTAAAACTCAGAGCATGAACTTTACATTGCGTTCTGCGCCTATCGATCTTCAGAGCGATGTTCGCGTGAAGTTCCTTGGGGTTCATCTTGATCCTAAATTAACCTGGGAGAGTCATGTTCGAGAACTTGGGTGCTCGCTGTCCAGAGTCATATATATGATCAGAAGGCTTGCGCAGAGTGTTTCAATCGCCAGTCTGTTGACGGTATATCATGGTTATTTTGTTTCCCGTATGTCGTATGTATTTTGAACTGGGGACATAGTTCCCATGCAATGAAAATCATCAAGCTACAGAGGAGATGTTTACGTACAATGTTGGGGCTCGGTTGGCGTGACTGCTGTAAAAAGTATTTTGTTGAACATGGACTACTTACTTTGCCTTCCTTGTACATCTTAAACTGTCTTGGCTACATTCGAACCAATGCCTCGCATTTCACTCTACACTCTGATATGCATAATTATGGTACGCGAAATCACAATGACATATTGCCTGAATTTCACCGCCTATTGAGGACTATTATTGTGTCAAATTTTATAATAAGCTGCCGTCTCACATAAAGAACCTTGGTGAAGTCCAATTTACCAAATGTATTAAATCATTTTTGATATCTCAAGCTTTTTATACCTTTGAGGACTATTTCAGAAGCGATATTGTAAGATTTTTTTAGATTTTAGTTTGTTTTATGTTGTTGCTATTTTAATTTGTTTGTAAGCCGTTCTTTGTTGCTGTAACTTGGATTGTTTAATTTTTGTTCTTTTATGACGTACTATACATGTTATGTAACATAAGATGCTGAATAAATATATCTATCTATCTATCTATCTATATCTATCTATCTATATAAACAATATGGTACAATGATAATATATATATAAGCATGCAAAGCGAACGCTTTATCGATGTGCTATAAACTACTCAAGTACATATAATATTCTTATAAGAATATAGATTTTAACTATATTTAACTGATGAAATTTTAAACGCAATTATCTCGAGAACTATGGGGGCAAATATCAAAAGTGACCTATGGTTGTAAAGCAGATAAAAAATGCTTTAAAATTATGTATCACTCGACCCCTACTGATACATGAAAATTTAGCGGTTGTGCCCACCCCTATCACAGGGCTTAAGCGATTTCAACCAAAATCTAATGGCTTCATCCTAGGACTGCCTCAAACTCATATACCAGCGTTTGGACGCTATCGTGGAAGAATACATACAGACACACATACATACACACAGACAGACTTCCATCTTGAAATGGTCTTAATCGTCCCTGTGCGGGAAAGTAAAATGGTTGTGGGTGTGCAGCCTGTGGTTCACTAGTAAGAATTTTAATCAAGAGGTTTTGTAATATATCCGTAAAATTTGGAAATACCCTCATATTTTTTCAATGATATTTAAAGAATAACCTCCACTTGGTCCTTGGCGTAGAACAGGTTAAAATTAGAAATATTTGCTTTGTAAATACAACAGACAGTTCTGTTTGATATTTAAAGGGATTCAATTTCGATTTTCTATATATTTCCAACTGATATTTTACCAAGCGAATAAATTATGTTTGTAAAAATACGGTAAATGGCGAAAACATTAGAAATATGTACACAAAATAAATTTTATTTAAAGGACAATACATAAAGAGGTTATTGTTTTTCTCAGATTTGTTTATTATTTACTTTTTTTCCTGCTCCCATCAACTTGAAAACATTTTGTAAATAAAATAGTGATGAATTCAAGAAATATTTGTTATTGCTTATTAATATTTTATGACCTAGCGCCACTGCGAAACCGGATATACTAGTCTGCCATATGCAACAGCTATTCTGGTCGTCTTTATATTCAAAGATCAAAATACATGAATTAGCGAGAGCTTTCTGTGGTAGAGCGTTGTCGGTCGAATACAAAAACACCCTGTATACATAAACCGTACAATATTAAAAAAAAAATTGAAATAAACATACATAATAAACAAGCCTTAACCGTAACCTACCTTCGAGGAGTCAGTCCAGACACAGGAATATTTTGACTGTCATTTATTATCTCACTAGGTATTGACACATTACAATTATTGCATTCATTATTCAAATCAGAATCTTTATGTTCACCAAAAAAATTAGGTCTACTTCTGCAAATAAAAAACATGCACATTGTTATAAAAAGAAATTTTAAATAAAGGTGTCTATTAGCCACATACTTTTGAGTAATTTCTTCCATAGTGGATTGACCAGGATTCGTAGACTTATTTGCTACACTATCAGATACCACGACCACAAGTAAATTCTGACTACTACCGGGAATGTTTTGACTCTCCTTTATTACGTCTTGGACGTTAAGATTGGAATCATTGTTCGAATGAGACGCTTGTTTTATATGGTTTTCAGAACAACAGTAATTATGTTCACCTCTACAAATAAAAAACATACAATTTTTCACTCAAATTGTGACAAAAACGAAATTTTGAATTATTGATCAAAATGTTAAAAATAGAGATACTGGTAGCTAGCCACGCACGTTTGTGTAATTCCCTCCAATGGAATGTCATTAGCTTCATTTGCTTTACTTTCTGTTTCCCCTAGCAGAACTAAATTCTGACTAGATTCATTATTATTCTTACTGCTTTCGGGAATGTTTTGAACCTCATCGATTGCCTCTTTAGATACCGAGACCTTACGATTGGAATCATTGCTCGAATTAGACTCTGTATGTTCTCCAAACTTATTAAGGACACTTCTACAAATATAAAGGAAAACAATTTTCACTTGTATTGCAACAAACCGAAATTTTAAATACCGATATGCCAATAAACAAAAAATTCACATAGTGATAGCCGGTCACATACCGTTGAATAATTATTTCTTTCCATGTGGATGGGTCAGCAATGGTAGAATCATTTTCATTGACTACATTTTGAGTTATTCCCGTAGGTAAATTATTACTAGATTCATTGTTCTTGCTACGTTTGTTTTCTAGAAAAATAATAGATGATTCTCTTTATCTAGATAGACAGGTTCAAAATAAGTGTGACCAAATATACTCTCCTCTACGATTAACTATAGGGTCAATATCTATTGCGTAACATTTGACACAATTTTCTTCTATATTCTATACTTGTCATACTCCAAGCATAAGCTGTGGTTCCGGTGAAGTATGAAGACAGAAGAAAATACTTTTTTTGTAAGTTCATCAAGACTCACTTGTGTTTAGGGGTCTCCGGCCTTTTACTTTATCTTCCAAATTAGGGGGGAAATCAAAAATAGATGGTATAGCCCCCTTTTTCAATACTCTATTGCCATGTGGATTTATCTCATAATCATTTGACTCAAAATGTTTTTCACAAATACGTGTCGAATATGGCGGGTCGAAATTACTCCGCCTAATAGCATTTAACCATAATTTGCGTAAGTCTGGATCTTTTGGGATCCTAAAACATGCAATTATTTACGTAGTGTATATTCAGGGAAACATATCAACTGATAAAATAGGTCCTACTTATGAAATTTTAGTTGTCCTCGTATTAGCTTCCTAGCCGAACAATTTAGCGCTGAACACGATTGTACCATTTTCTACAATAATTATAAAAGGTAGAATCGAGTCTTGATTCTTGTTTAATCCAATTACCTATAAATATTTATGTGGTTTTGTCAACGGCACTAGAACCTAAAACCACAGCTCATACACATGTGTATCAGCTATGCTAAAACCAAAGTTTGTTAGCTGTGCAGAAACCCTAACTCTTGTAATCTTTGACTAGGTCTTTCCTAGGCAAAGCCCTAACTCATAGAGAAAATTTTATTAAGGTTATCTTCTTCTTCCTTCGTTAATGGCCTTCACCCTTTCCTTTTATAAAGTTGATTGGCAATTGGCAGTTGACTGACAAATTAACCTCAATATATGATTGCTATGAATAAAAAGTGACAGGAAGGACTATATAGGGTTATTCTTTCGTACTGAACTAAGTGAACAATCTGAAAATTGTCAGTTCATTCACGATTGTACGTATTCTTTCGACATCGGTCACTTCTACCAAACTGATTAAAATTCCTACCCCCCTTGCCGCTTACTGATCAACCTCTTGGTACCGGTTAGTTCGTTCAGTTAACAGTTAACCTCTAAAAGTATTGAATATACAGAGATACCTAATTGGAATATGATTTCGAATCAAACCAATAAATTGTAAAAGTTTAAAACATGGATAATAATATCATGGAGTAAATAATCCAGTTTTCAGGCAGATTTGGTTGTTTTCACAAGTTTTCGAGGTTAAGTGAAAGACATTCACAAAAATGATGATCTTTCGGTTTCGCCAAATATTCAGTTCAGTATAATCACATTCAGTTTAATCACATTCACTTGTTCAGATCAATCACTACGAAAGAATAACCCTAATATTCTATGATTAGGGATGCGAAAATAATAAAAAGTTTCGATACCATACCAATACTGATACTTTTTGCCAAGTATCGATTCCTACCGATACTTGTCAAAAAAGTATCGATATTCTTAGGTATCGGTATCGAAACTGTACACAACACTTTTAACAATAAAACTGTTGAATGTATATTAGATTTTGTGTTACATAACATAGGACAGTGGTCGCCAACCTTCTGAATGTAATGATCACCTTCGATAATTGTAGAATGTACACTGAGCTACCTAAAAAAAAAAAGCCTGAAGAAAATAATTAAAAAATGGTGTGGCAGTATAATGTACAAATAATTATTTTCGATACCGATACTGCTACGAAAGTATCGATACCAACTTGGAATCGTTCTAAAAGTATCGATACCAAAAATACTCGATACTGCAGCAAAAGTATCGATACTCCCAAAGTATCGAAGTATCGTTAGCATCCCTATCTATGATTGTTTTGTTTATGTTGCACTTTGAAAAAAAAAAAATTGTAATAATTAGTTTATTAATAAAATGTCTTGTAATTATGCTGATGGACTGTCTCCCTACGACGACAAAGGGATTTTGGGTGTGCCAGAGGTATTAATAGTTTAAATGTATCATTATTATTTTATTATATTTTTTTAAATACTTAAAAACATGTTCTTCGCAGAAATTTGATGATTGTGCAAAAATCGAAGAAAAATGTGCAATTTTATCTAAGTGGATCGAAAATTCGAAACATGTTGTATTCCATACAGGTGCCGGAATTAGTACATCGGCAGGAATTCCCGATTTCCGGTTAGTAGAAAATTTAACTACTTACAACAAATTTTATATATCTGTAAAATGTTTTAGAGGCCCTAATGGTGTATGGACACTGGAAAAACAAGGTCTGAAACCTGAAATTAATATTTCGTTTAATGAAGCGCAACCAACAAAGACGCACATGGCGTTAATGCATTTAGTTGAGAAAAACTATGTGCAGTATATCATTAGTCAAAACATAGATGGTTTACATCTAAAATCAGGCTTGAGTAGAGCTAAACTAGCTGAATTACATGGAAATATGTTTGTAGGTGAATGTGATGCGTGTTCTACGTAAGTAGTCCCGTGAACATACCATTAATAAAATAGTTCTTCGTTTCATGAGTTATTTAAACTAGAAAATTCATAACAGTTTTTGTCTTTGGTTAAACACAAGTGAACACCACATTTGTCGCACTTATAATGGGAGAAACCTTTGCATGTAGGCATCTTACAGCGTTGACGAGTTGTACCATACATCCAATAAGCAAATTGATTTAATCTGACATTCTTGGGAGGCAGATGTGCAGTGGGGCCTCTGTGTCTCTTGGCTTCAATTTCATGTTTCAATTGGCTAGATGAAGGTATTCCACGCTTTTTTTCTCTTGTACTCTCAATCAGTCATACCAGTGGGAATGTTTTTTGATTTGTTTGCTCTTTGGTATAATAGAAACGCATTGATTATTGGAAAGTCCATAAGATGAAAAAATATTCTCAAATACCCCTTTTTTATCGAAGAGGGATTGTAAACCGACCAATCTAATAAATCAACGCCAGCCATGTGTTTATTGTATTCTTTTACACTATTTTTTGTTTGTTTGTTCTATAATGTTTTTTTATCAGGCTATCAGTGATATAGTACTTGAAAAAATCATATGGGGTTTCTAACTGTAATACCTCAATTGGAAGATCTCAATGACCTCAGAAACTCAAAGCATCCTCATCAATTTGAAGGTTTTTCTTATGCCACAAAATATCTTTTAGTTTTGGCTTTGTCTTTGAAATTTTTCTTTTGGTTGCACTTGTAGAAGGTTGATCTGCAACAATTTCTGCATGCTCACTTTCAAATTCAGTTTCGTCTGGAATTTCTTCAACTTCATCCCTCAAAAGAGTCTTTCATTTTGTGCCTCATCGTCTGGATAATAATTTGGATCCGCAATACTATCCGTATCTGAATAGTCTTGAGAATTCGTCAAATCATTTTCGCTATCATACATAGGTATCTTTTGTTGCATGGGGATTTTCTTCAGAGTAAACATGTTCATTATGTAAATTAGTTACACCAGATTTTGTAAACGAAAGAATATTAGCAAAGGTTTGGTGATTTGGCACCATACGATTAGGAACCCCTTTTCTGTAGATTCGAACGCTCTCGAGGCCATTGCATTCACGAGAACCATATACTAACAACATATCCACTTGTTTGGCATATAAATATTTAAAATTCATGACTTAGAGATAAACCGTAAAAAGAAAAAGACGAAATTCTAAACGCAAATCAGTTTGGATGTATATACCTAAATGATGATATATATTTTTATACAAACGTACTTTACATTTCAGAAAATTCGTTTTAAAATCTGCCACGACAACAGTTGGCCAAAAACTATTAGATCAAGACTGCTCACGTGCAGTGTTTGGTAGACCCTGTAGAGGACGTTTGCGTGATACTATACTTGATTGGGAAGCGGATTTGCCTGAGGATGATCTCGATATGTCATTGTATCATTCAAGGTAGGTAAATGAAAAATAAATCATATGAATAATATTCATTCTTCTTATTATGGATGCATTTATTTTTAGTGTTGCCGACTTAAACATATGTTTGGGTACTACGTTGCAGATAGTACCAAGTGGGAATTTGCCCCTAAAATGCCAAAAGTATGGAGGTAAAGTGGTTATAGTGAATTTACAGCCCACAAAACATGTAAGTGTACCTTTCCCAAAACAGTTTTATGCACCTAAGTTGCTTCTCTCTGCTGATAAGAATAATTGTTATTATTATTATTTATTTTGTATTTGTGAGTAAATCAAGATCTGTTCTTAAACAATTTACTTAACATTGCCAATGTTGATTAAAAGTCTCTATTAACTTACCCTCTAAAATGCACCATTTTATACAGGGTGTTGCAATTAAAAAAAAAAATAGTTTTTTGTGAATATTTCCGGTACCGTTTATCGTACAGAAAACAGCTTTTGTAAGCATTTTCTGCTCATAATAAGCTATGATCTTTTTTTTAATTCATAATTGGTGAAGATTTTGAAGGGGTAGTGGGTTCTCCCCATTGTCTACGGCACTGGAAAAAGTACGGTTTTAAGATATCCATTTGAACAGCCAATGTTTTTTACACAAAATCGGTACTCTTGGTCATAAGCCCTAAAGTTGACCGTTTTCGAGGAAAATCAACCGAAAATGGTGCATTTTAGAGAGTAAGTTAATAGAAACTTTTTTTCCTATTTTTGGCCAAACTCTCACATCTAAAGTCCTACGCATATATTATGAAACACCCTGTATGTTTACTTAGAAGTATTTCAAGTACTTCAAGTAAGTATGCACTGTCCTTGATTATTTTATTTTGTACTAATAGTACTTAAAGTAAATTTTTCAAGTACTGACAGCTCTAATGTCAATATAGTTTTATAACTGATATATCTCTTCATACATCTCCAGGACTCCAAGGCTGACCTCATAATCAACACATATGTTGATGATGTAATGGTGAAACTGATGAATCGTCTGAATCTCACGATACCCGAATACGACCGTAGTCTAGATCCGACTAAAGTGGAACCTGATCTATTCTTGCAATGGAATATCCTTAAAATTCATATAAAGAGCATGAAGCGACAATACGACAAACTGAATAAGGAGTTTCGAAAACGCAAATCTACAACTTGCGCAACCATTGTTCCTAGTGAAAAAACTAAAAAGAAGAAAGTGAAGAACTTAGAAATAGATACGTGTAAAAACGAAATTAAGAGTGATAGTATTGACTTGACTTTGGAAATTACTGATGAAGATATAGATGATGACTTTGTTGAATAGTTTCGAAAAGTATTATAGATCTTAATTTGAATACCCATTTTTCTATATACAGTTAAGAACAAGGTACTGGTGCATAAGGCACAGTGTAATCTGAGGACTGCGCGAGCATCATTAATGAGTTGTGAATCGGCCAAACCGCAGTCTGTTGCAACTATATTGGTTAGCAAATTCTCGAATGAAGTGTTTCTATATTTCAGTATTACTTACAGACCGACGCGACGCAAGCTGGCGACGCTACGCATTTTTGTTAATTGTTGTCTGTTTTTGATCTGCAAAAATAATTCTAATTAAGAGAAAAGTCTGTTTTATTATTTATGATACTTATTTTAAATTAAGACTGTGTAATTAATTTTAATAAGCAAACTGCATTTATTTATTTTTTTAATCTTAATAAAAAACCAATTGGAAGTTTTTCAATGTGGGTTATCTTAGAAAGTTTTATTAAAATGATACTATTGTGGATGGTGGTTGTACTGGAAGCGGATGTAAACTTGCTTATTTTAAAATAACTAAAGAAATTTCCAGTCGCAACCTCAACAAAAGCAGCTGGAATGGTAGAAATTAATGCAATATAAAAAGCCATGCAATACATATAATTGGTCATTCATATAAGTATGAAAAAAACAACATGTTGACAAAACTCGATTTTATTATTTAACATAGCGATTTTCCAACTTTTCGATACCACTTTTATAGTACGATTTATCTTTCTCGTCAAAATAGATCTCAGTTTCAGCGGTTACTTCAACATTGGACTTAAATTTCTTTCCAGCAAGCGTTCTCTTGAGATCTGAAAATAGGAAAAAGTCGCTGGGGGCTAAATCTGGAGAATACAGTGGGTGGGTAAGCAATTCGAAGCCCAATTCATTCAATAGTTTTCATCGATTTGTGACACGGTGCATTGTCTTGGTGGTGGTGTCTTGCGTCTTTGCTCGCTCTGGATTCGGTTCGTCGATTGCTGTCCACTCAGCTGACTTCGATTCTGGTGTGTAATAGTGAAGGCATGTTTCATCCATTGTCACAAATCGACGATAGAATTCCATTTTATTGCGGTTTAACAGCGCTAAACACTCCTCTGAAACATCAATTCGTTGTTGTTCTTGGTCGACTGACAGACAGGGTCGATTGTGAAGTAGATAAACGTAATTGCGTATGGTTTTCTTCTAACAATATTAGATACCTATGTTATAAAATTCACCTAAAGGTAAATAACGTAATTAACGAGATAAATATGGTTCTATAACTCTGTCATTCACAATACGACAGCTGACATTCAAAGGCCGAATATAGCGTGTAAGCCTCAATTTGGATTTGTGCTAGACCAGTACCATAGCCTTCTTTAGACAAGCCCTGAAACAGTATATTTGGCAACGTCGAGTTCCAGTCGATTTGTTTGTGTGTGCATTATTACATTGTAACACGTGGTCAAATTAAGTCAGTGCTTATTGAACTTAATTAAAACAGTTTTTTTATAAATCTAGTAGTGATACGTGTGTATAAATATATCGTCTAAATTTTCTATAAGTTACAATACCGGATAAACTGTTTGTTAATAAAATAAAGTGATATGTTTGTACCGGTGCGGCATAGTGTTAGTCGTATATCTAACTAAGCGGTGGAAGTGTCTTTTGTACGAGGGTTTGTATGTAGGTATTTAAGAATTATTATTTTTAATGAATGAATTAATAAACTAATGGATTTTTAGGTAAGTAGAACCTGATTTCTTTATTTCTGATTCTTGGTTCTTAGTCGAGTTTAATATGCCTTCAGCGTGCTGTATAGTTGTAAATCCAATTATAGTAGCGCATTAAAATAAGAGCAAAATGCCAAACTAATAACATTTTATTATTTCCCAAAGATTGCAATTTAATGCAGAAATGGTTACAGGCTATTCGTAGATCTAATTTTAACGAGTCAAAGACCGCGGTAGTTTGTTGTAAACAAACCTCATGCGTGTGCATCTCATTTTCCAAATTTGTTAAAATATTTCAAATCCCTAGAAAATCACCATGTGAGCGTTTCAAAGAAAAAAATTAATTATTCATAAAGGCCGAATTAATTAAATGTTTTGAAAATCTTTTAAATATTGAGTAAACTTGATGTTTCTAATAACTGGAATCATAAAAAAAAATAAATTTAGAATTCTTTCTATGTTACAAAATACGTTTTCAAAATAGTTAGTAGGGGTATTTGTATCTGCGCTGTCCATCTAACGGCGTGGATGGGAGGAAGCGCGTAAGGGTGGTCTGTTGCTGTTGCGTTGCTCTATGGAGATTTAGTAACCATACCATGGGGGCCGGGAGGGTACTGGGCAGACCATCGCGATTATTGCATACACGCCTAATATCGCAATGGGGATTCGATAGCGACAGCTCAACATTTATATCGTACAGAATTTAATGTACGGAATGCACCGAAGGACGATATACCATCAGAAAATGGACTCGAATGTTTGATGATACTGGTTCGAGTATAAACATTCACAATCAAGGTCGCCTGCGCTCTGTTCGAACTCAATAAACGATTGCATAAGATTCTGAAGCAAGATTTACATGCATACAAAATTCATTTCGTTCAAGAACTGAAAGTTACCGACTATCCGAAACTGTCGCTACTGGGCCAACAAAAATCCGAGAGAGAAACTTGAACGACGACTACATAGTCCACAAGTTATTGCGTGGGCTGCCATGTCTGGTGAAGGCATCGTTGGGTCTTATTTTTTTGAAGACCGGCGAGGGCGAGCACTTACGGTAAACAATGAACGATATTGTGTTATGTTAAGGAACTTTTTGGCTCAACAACTGAAGGAGTTTGACTGTTTTATGTGGAAACATGGTTTCAACAAGATGGGACCACTTGCCACCTCTAACCGATCGCATGAGACACCATCAACTGGCCTTCTAGAAGCCCCGATCTTACACCCCTTGATTATTTCTTATGGGGATACCTTAAACAGAAAGTGTATACAAACATAAACCACGAACTCTACTGCAATTGAAGGAAAACATCCGCACCGGAATGGCCGCCATTTGCGTTTTCGGTTAGAATAGTGCCAGCAGCGCGATGGTCAACATTTGGACAACATAATCTTTGCCCCTTAATTTTCCAAAACTTTCTCTACAAATTGTACCTAAAATAAAAAAATTATAACTTTCACTTTTTTTAGTGAATTTATAAATGGGGTTATAGAAGCAAACAATGAGAGAAGTACATGTTATTGAACATAAAACGAATTAACTAATTTTAGATGATTTGTCGCCATCTACCCGATGATAAAAAACTATATTCACATACAGCCAAGATAGGTTTTTAGTAGATTTAAAAAAAAAATCTAACTATTCAGGAGATCGACACAACCGAAATTTTGAAAAATTTTTGTGCAGTCCTTCATTTCATGACCCCTGGATCCTCAAAATGACCTCAGTTCAAAAGTTTATATATCTATGTATATATACAGGGTGTTTCAGAAAGACATGGCCAAAATTTGTGAGCGAATTGGGGACATCTAATCATGAAAAAAACCTAAATTGTAATTTTTCAAAAAGTCTTTATTTACAAAGATACAGGGTGTTAATGATGACTGCCTGAGCACGATTTTTTGAAATATTTTCGAAATGAGTAAATATGAATTAACCAAATGTAGCATATTTATTCACCTAGTTAAATGTCGTAAACTGACATGAAATTGAATAAAAAAGGATGACCATAGGCGGGTAAACGGGGGGGATCCTTGTCTTAATTATAACCTAACTTTTTTTCCTTGTGATTTTTATTCATTTTGTGTCAAATAAAATAAAGCTTTCTACATAAAAAAGGCATACTTCTTTTTTCTAGAAAAACTTAAAGGTTTTCGAGAAATTCGAGTTCGAAAATTATGGGACAAAACTGGTCCTTAGTAAATAGCATTAATAAAATTATTGAAATACAGTTTGCTAACGAAACTGTAATTATTTTTGACAAATAAACACCTGTGAAATAACAATAAGACCGTGCTTTCGTATGTATTATAGTATAATGGATATTTCAGTTAAAATAACTGTCAATATGACATTTTGGTTATATTTGGCGACTGTCAGAACATTCTATTATTTGAAATGGGCTTGTTTAACAAAACAAGACTTAAAATCCGAGAGTTTGTCTGTCAACCACTATACTTTCACCAGACGGCCAACGATAAAACTAGATGTCGCCAAACACATCCTTTTACATTCTATTATTTGTTTATTAATAGTAAGTGTCAGTGGTAGACTAAGTATAAATAAAAAATATATAAATGGAAAGTCGACTTTTCCGACTGGCTGCCATCGAGATTTTTTTTTGTGTTTTGGCAAAAGGAGTCAAGTACTTTTTTCAAAAAAACTACTCGAGAATTTATTTTATTTCTTAGACCTATTAAAATAATGCTTTCCGTTCTGGTATAATCAAGTCCTAATTTAAAAATCATTTGAACCCATTGATTTTATAAATCACCTGGCCGTTAACATCTCCGCTTCCCGAATTTGGACCCTTTGCTTCTAACCCCTTCAAATACCCTTTCTGGACACCTTGTATTTTCGTTGCAACGCCAAGTATGTACAGTAGACTGGCTTACGAACCGTATTCCGGTGTTGCCATGTCTGTTCATGACTTGTCTAAAGGAATTTGTGCAAGTACCAACAGTTTGTCGGTTCACCACCCCAGTTCGTCTAGTCGGAAAAAAATATTTTGCGAATTAATTGCCTATTCATTAAAAAAAAAGTCATTCGAAGATATCTGGATCAACTTCGTCTAGTAACTAGACGAAGTTGATCCAGATATAAAGTAAAATGAATTCATGAACTAGACTCTAGTTCATGAATTCATTTTACTTTATACGGATGATATTTCTGTTTTTTTTAAGTCTTCACCGATGATTTTCCAATAGTGTTAAACGTGCTATTTCTTGAGTCGTTTCATGAAGATTCTCTTATATGGAGAAAACGTTGTTTAATTGTCTATTCTGGGAAATTGGAGCTCTAGGAAGATCTCGAACGAGAGAATGTGCAGCCCGTATTGTAAGATCTACCCAATCTAGAATAATAAGTCAGCTGCTACAAAAATATAATAGAAAATGTTGGCTTTGCTACAAAATATAGGAAATTTCAATTTATTTAGAACAAATAAAATTAAGATTTTTTCCTCAAAAAGGGTTTCTAGCTCCGCATCTCTTATTGAATAACCGCCCCTGACAAAGTATATCATAAATCTTTGAATCGTTGCCGATTGAATATCTGATATCAGGATACCCTGTATTTCATTTAAACCTAAATTACTTGTTGAACCTGATTAAAGGTTATACCTACTCACAAAAAAGCAAATTTATATTTCATCATAAAATAATAATAATAGGTAATGCACCAACTATTCTGTTTGTCTAACATCTACAAAATCACTCTTGCGTGCTGAATATAAAAGTATTCACATGAGAAAAAAAAATATATTGCGAAAGGTCATTCTTTTAATCTATGGTTTATTTCGTATAAATTATGCACACAATTATTTGTGTTTAAAAAATTAAATGCATTAATTTTATTTTTTTGCAACATATGTTTGGTAGCAATATCCACTTAGAAGCATGGTAAATAGATGAAATATAAAATTAGTTGTATGCATGTCGTTATTCATATTACTGCCAATGAATATCAAGTGTTGTTCTTGTACAAATATTGTATTATCCAGAAATGTTACAAAATCACGTACCTACTGCAGTTATATAAGTTTATGTTTATACAGGGTGTTGCTATGTTCGAGCGACAACGCTCTACCGCAAAAAGCTCTCGCTAATTTTATATAACAACATGATGAACAGATGATACTTTTGCATTAGAATTATTCTTGGCACATGTAGCGTTGCAAAAAAAAAACGGTTTCTGTAAGTTACACTACAAACAAACCTAATACAGGCATTCTGCAATCTAATCAGACTCATTTTTTGGAGTACTCTAAAGGTGGTAATCATTCCAGTAGTAGTGTAATTCCGAGAAAAACTTGGAAATCCTTTTAAACATAATGGTGATCAGAACAAGTCTCCTTAGTTGCATGGGATTCGTAATGAATTTGATTAAGGCTATCATAATTTTCGACTTACATTGTTAGGAACTTTTAAATAAATATAAAACAAATAAAACCTAAAATTTGGACAAGACAAAAATGTCTAGAAGATAGCGTACCGACAAGACAGTGGGAACATTCGTCTCTACAGGTCGATAATCAACGTGATCAGGTAAAGCAACACATAGCCAAACCAAACAAATAAGGTGGTAGATCAAGTTTTATGTGGTTTTTGTATTAAACGTAATCATGATTCAAACCAGGATTGATTTAAAGCACAATCTATATCTTTAGAAGATAAAAGACTTTCTGGCCAACAAAAAATGCTGTGCTATTTGTCTGAGGTTAAATCATGAAGCAAGACGTGTACAACTACACTGAAATTTATATCGTATGCAATAAAAGACACTATGTCCCAGATCTGGGACTATGCTGTCATTGTGTCCAGACTTCAACGACATACAACGGAAGAGTTTTTATATTAAAATAGTATTAATATTATTAATACTCAAAAACGTTGTAGCAAAGTTTATTGTTTAAAATTGTTAACAATGATAGATTTGAGACAATAAGGGCATTTATAGATACTGCATCACAAAAGTCATATATCTTGAGTTACTGCATAAAAATCTAAGTAAACTTTGTGGTAGTTAGACTTGGATTCAATGTATTTTTGGTGGAATAGAATCTCCAAAACCTCCGAGGTCACTATAGATGCCTACGAACTCTGTCAAATTCAACTGCCAGACCAAGACAAAATTTACAGTGCTATATTCAAGAATTACAAACAAGAACCTGATAGTTTATCAGATATTACTAAAATTTCTCTGCTCATGCGATCGGATTGTTCTATAGAAAGTATTTCCGCTAAAGTCTGGACTGGACTTTATTGGGACTATAAAAAGCATATATCTAATATATTCTTGCAGTGTAATCACTCTTTTAACTTCTGAATCTCTTTCTGATTTGTGGTGTCTTGATATACCTACTCGGGATACTGATCGGATCAAAGGAACAGCTAACGAATGTATACAAGCTGATACACCGTTGCCTACATTAAATGAGGACAATAGATAAGAAATCAATTTTCCTTGAGCAGATGGTTATACCACAGTCATCTTAGATGAAAAGTATAAAATTCAACTGCAAGGGTGCAAATACAACAAAAAAAGAACATTTTCGCTGCAGAAGTTACATGAATATCATAGAGTTTTTGACGAGTGATTAAAATTAAAGATCGTTGAGCAGATGTATACCAAAAAGTGAACTGTCAAATACGTGTCTGAAATAATAAATATCACAACAAAGATCCAACATGTTTTTGAAGAGTTGAAATGGAAATACATGCAATTTTGAATTTGTGAGATTTTTAAGGTATAATTATGTAGAAACTCAAAACATACAAGACATTGTAGATTTGTATTTGGAATTCTTGGAGACTTTAATGCAAAGATCGGATCAGGAAATGATGATGGAGATCATGTAGGAAAATATGGTCTGGGAGAACGGAATGAAAGAGGCGATCGACTTGTACAGTTTTGCTCAGAACAACGACTAAGCATTGCCAACACTTTTTTCAAGCTCCACAAAAGACGTTTATACACTTGGCGTTCACCTGCTGATCGAGACGGACATATAGTAAGAAATCAAATAGATTACATTCTCGTAAGACACGAATATAAAAAGTTTATTAAATCAGTCAAAACATACCCCGGAGCAGATATCAACAGCGACCACAAACCAGTTGTGATGGACATTAAAATACACCGCTTTGTTAGATCTAAACTGGCCCCACGACAGAAACGTATTGATATAGGGAAACTCGAGAATCTGACAGAAAGAACACAAATCAGTCAAAAACTTGAGAACAGGTTGAAAGAAGTTGAGAGATCTATAAACAACGTATCAGATGAAGATATTGAGTCTTCATGGGAAGCTCTGAAGAAGGCGTTAACTATGACCCAGGAGACTGATATTGGATTTACAAATAGCACCAAAAAACAGGAGTGGATGACTGATGAAATCCTCACACTTATGAATGAACGAAGAGAACAAAAACACAACAATACAGATAAATATGACGAAATTAACAGGCTCAGTCGTGCGAAATGCAGACAAGCCAAAGAATCATGGTTGGCGAACAAATGCACGGAAATAGAAATCCTTCAGAAGAAGCACGATCTCTTTAACTTACATCAATATCAAAGAGCTTACAGGCAGGCAGCGGAGAGGGCATAGTGGAATATTAAGGGGCTCCAACAATGAAATTCTTATAGGAGTAGATGAGAAACTAAAAAGGTGGAAAGAATATACCGAAAATCTCTTTAATGACATGAGACCAGACTCACCCCCTGATATATACGAAATCAACGAAAGGGCTCCTGAAATTACAAAAGAAGAGGTCAAACATGCAATTAAACTACAAAAGAACAGAAGAGCAGTTGGTCCTGACAACGTTCATGCGGAAACATTTAAACTTGCAGCTGCCGAGGACGGGGTTGGTCTAAATCTCATTACTACTGTATTTAACCGAATGTACAGAGGCGGAAAAATACCCACAGACTGGCTGAGATCCATCTTTGTTACTTTGCCAAAGAAGAACAAGGCATCACAATGTGACGAATACCACATGATCAGTTTGATGTCCCACGCCTTGAAGATATTCTTGCGGATCATTCATAACCGCATATACAAAAAGTGTGAGTCCGTAATTGATCGCTCGCAATTTGGCTTTAGGAATGGAACGGGTACCCGAGAGGCTCTTTTCTCTTTGAATGTGCTGACTCCGAGATGTAGGGACATGAACGTCGATGTATTCGCGTGCTTTATTGAATATAAAAAAGCTGTTGATTGTGTGTCACATCAAAAAATGATCAACATCCTAAAATCAACCGGGATCGATGCTCAAGATCTAAGGATCATTACTGAACTTTATTGGCACCAAACAGCAACAGTCAAAATCGCAGGGTCCACATCAGAAGAAATAGCAATAAGAAGGGGCGTGCGACAAGGTTGTGTACTGTCCCCACTACTGTTTAATCTCTACTCTGAGGCAATATTCATCGAAGCTCTCGAAAATTCAACTGCAGGCATAAAGATCAATGGAATCAATATAAGTAACCTTCGATACGCAGATGATACCATCGTAATAGCCAGCAGTATAACAGAACTTCAATCCCTTATGAACCTTATTGTGGAGTATAATGAGAACTTTGGGCTTTATATGAATACATCCAAGACCAAACTGATGGTATTCTCAAAATCACCAAGACCCGTTACTCTAATGATCAACGGAGAGCACATAACACAAGTGTCATCTATAAAATACTTGGGGGTACTCGTCAGCCAGCAATGCGACTCAAAGACCGAAATTAGATCAGGAATTGCGCAAGCACGGAAAATTCTGAATAACATGAGGACACTTCTGGCAAACCGAGACCTCAGCCTGGACCTCCGGATTAGATTACTTCGTTGCTACATCTTCCCTGTCCTTCTATACGGATGTGAGAGCTGGACCATTGATGCAACCACAGAAAAGAGAATCGATGCGTTCGAAATGTACGCCTACAGAGGAATGCTGCGAGTTTCTTGGACGGCACATAAGACAAACATAGAGGTTATGCAGCAAATGGGTAAACACAAAGAACTCACGATAATCAAGGAGAGAAAGCTGCAGTACCTAGGACATATCATGAGAGGCTAACGATATGAGATTCTCCGTCTGATAATAGAGGGAAAGATCGAAGGAAAACGGTCAGTCGGCCGTAGACAAAATTCATGGCTGAGGGACTTACGTAGATGGTTCGGACGTCCATAGAAATTTTCAGAGCTGCGGTTTCCCGCACAACAATAGCCATTTGGATCGCCAACCGTCGTAGGGAGACGGCGTCCTAAGAAGAAGAAGATTTGGAGTTTCGCTACCGTTAACTATGACCTGGAAAAAACTTCTCCACAAAATATCCAGATGTCTTTAAAGGATTTACCTCTTATTTCCAAACAAGTGAAAATGCTGCATATGGAAGAAGAGTGTAATTAAATCCATGCAAGTATGTATCTCCTGACTGAGAAAGTTCATACTTGGTAAAAGTGAGAAAAGACGGGAGTATTTCTTTAGAGAAAAATTCTGATTAAAGAATGAATTTTTAAAACGATAGTCAGCCATGATGCCACATGACAATGTCTATCATTCATCAATTCAGAACAGATATAAGTATAGCCTCTAAATAACATCATTTTGGTGCTATTCATTTCTTTACAGATTTGCTGTTTTAGGAAAATTGGTACATATCTGATCAGTGATGCGTCGTGGACTATCCCGGCGATTGTTTGGAGCATGTTTTGTTCAGCAGAATCTCCGTTTGTGTATGTTATTTTTTTTTTTAATTTTGGATATATATATATATAGTATAATAGGTCATTTAAAACAATTAACAGAAATAGTATTAATACTTAGGTATGTTGTTCCAACTAGGTAACAATTTCCTTATAAATGCCTATTTCTTCATTCTTGTATTAACAAAACTTTTTCATAAAACGTTTTGCAATTTGTGCTGTTCCAATTAAGATTGCAGGTGTATTAGATTATACTCGTACCTACATAAGAATGTTTTATTTTCTCTTAAACACCAATTTACTTATGGGAGCGTCTCACTTATTCTTCCCCATCTCACTGTTGTGTGTTAATCTAACCGAAAATATATAGTTCTTGTGTAACCGAAGTAGTAATAATTAGGTATTATTATGATAATACCTAATTATTACTAGTTTTATTTACGAGTTATGTATTTAAGACTATATCTACATTAGCGACTCTATATTTATTTATTGATTTTTAAAAATGCAAATAGAAAATATTCCTTTTGAAAAGGTTTTTTGTAGTTTGCACGTAATAAAATTAACAAATAGGTATGTGTTAATGATTATTTAATGATGAGAGTTATTTCATTAAATACCTACTGTTGTTGTATATCCCTTGACGCAGCATTGAAATCAAATATTTTACTTAAATATTAATCAAGGTGGTCTGAAGGCAAATAACCTCGAAAAAGACCTAACTCAGTCTTTATAAGAGGAGGAGCTGGTATATAGTTCTGTTATCCGCATACTGTTTTGATAGGAATAGGAGTCTTCAAACTGCGGTAGGTACCCATATATATACGATATATCCTATCTCCAGTGACTCTAAAAAATGTAATCTTTATAGACCTTAATCACTTCCTGAAATATTTATAAAGATAACATTAATTTAGAGCCATTGAACATGGAATATTGAAGTTCCGACATTATTTCATTCAATTTATGGAGCAGCCGTGTTTTATTTATCAATTTTATATCACTCCTCGTCAACATGGATTAGTTTAGAAAATTTATTGAGGAAGATTTGGTTCATATCCGTATCAAACATTATAATTCCATCTGTAGTGGCATACAAATTTTATCATTTACAAAAATCTAGCACATTATCATCATCCTGTGAAAAGGAAATACATGGTTTTGATAAAATCAAATATAAAAAGTTAATCTCTAATTTCTTGAATTTAATTTAAAAATTCTTTAAAAACTTAAACATTCATTGTTGATCAAAATGTTTAACGTATTATACTTTTTTCTTTTTGATTATGATAAATTGAATGGCAATTCGTTTTTTATAAATTTTGCAAATAATTTTTGTGAATTTTATATAGTTATTATAGTATATAAGTTCACACTCTTCTTGAGATATAGTTTATTTGTATATATTATATGAGAAGCAATAACAAGATATTTTGTTTTTGATTCCAATTAATTTAAATAATTTGATAAACGACAGTTTGTTTATATTTATTATCGTTTTAATTATAGTAGTATAGACTTAGTATCCCGAAGGAAAGATTGT
Source organism: Apoderus coryli (assembly GCA_911728435.2). Lineage (NCBI taxonomy): Eukaryota > Metazoa > Arthropoda > Insecta > Coleoptera > Attelabidae > Apoderus > Apoderus coryli. The sequence goes on along the minus strand of OU452206.1, from coordinate 5,448,675 downwards.
CATGGAAGAAGAATTATGCTATTTGATCCTTGGCATTTTGGCTTTCATGTGTTTTATAGGTCTTTTCTTTAAACAAGATTTGTTTTAGAATAAGTAACACATACACATATCAAATATATTTAATCATATTATTCGAAGATATAAGTAGGTAGGTATATCCTCATCCTCAGGGAGTTTCACCTTAGTTTTTATGATGAGAGATTTTTTGATTAATTTACTATGGTTTCATATGAAATATGTATATGCTAGTGTTCAAGTACTACGTTGACTTGCAGGAATCAATATTATAAAGGGTTATGTAGCAAATTTATATTAACGTAACCTAAAAAAATAAAATATTGATTTTGCGACAACATTACAACTCTATGCCATGCTTCTGCGATGAATTTAATTTTTTTTCTTATAACATTATATTCGGTAATTCAGAAATCCCAACTAAGAGGTACCTATAAAAGCTCGCAAAGATAAAAGGGATTTTCTCTTTTCTAGTACTAATAAAATATGAGTTTCACTGTCCTGAGCTTCTTTCAACAAGTGGATTTCGTGTTTCATCTCGATTGAACCATCTATGACCCCTAATTTTATTGCCGGTCCTCTCCAAGGTATTGAAGAAGCGAGTCTACCGGCAGATTGAGACGTATTTCCGATGAGTTGAGCTTGTTCCTGTACATCAGTCGGGGTTCCGAGCCGGTTATGGCACCGCAACCTTACCGACAATTTAATTCGTGCATACGACCTTGGTCGAATGAGTGACTTGGTGTAGATTTTACCAAAGCATTTGGTACAATTAATCATCGACTGCTTGTTGCGAAGTGTCGCTATGTCGGTTTTGATTCAATATCGTCAGAATTTATAGCTTCGTATTTAAGTGATCGCCATCAGCAAGTTGTGGTTGATTCTCAGTGGTCCTCATTATTACATGTACAGTCGGGAGTGCTTCAGGGCTCCGTTCTTGCTCCACTTTTGTTTCTATTATATACGTTTGATTTGCCTGATGTTATTAAGCATTGCGAGGCGCAATTCTTTGCAGATGATACACAACTTTATTATCATTTTGACTCAGAGCAGTCCGGGGCTGCTGTTGATAGAATTAATAGCGACTAGAGCTCCATCTCCGAATATGCGATCACTGGCAGCTTGCGATTGAATCCGACTAAGTCGAAAACTATGGAAAGGAAGAGGAATATTTTGAAACAAAGTTCGAGTACCCTTTGTCGAGTCGGCTAAGAACCTACTTTGACGAGAGTCTACGTTTTGATAAACATGTGTCTTACGTAACTCAGCAATGTTATATTCAGTTGAAGTTGCTATAGTTATGCTGGTAGGAAATTCCTGACAACAAAAATGAAAAAAACTCGGTCAGTCATTGGTAATCCCGTGTTTAGATGTTTTGAATTCCGCAAGAGTTCATAAGATTCAGAACTCTTGTTGCCGACTGGTGTGTGGGCAGAGAAGGTTTGATCACGTGATGCCCTCATTTCGATCATTGCGCTGGCTGAAGATGGGTAATATTTTTAAAGATCTGTTTATGTGTAGTGTTAAACGCGTCATTGACACTTCTGTACCACCTTATTTGAGGACTAAGCTTGTGTTTCGTCAGACGATCCACACTCTCAATCTGAGGAACCAAAATAAGCTTACAATGTCCCTGTATAGGACAGCCATGTTTCTAAGAAGTTTCACTTATGATTGTGTAACTATGTTCAACTATTATCAACAATGTCTAGATTTACTGAATGTAACACCCTATAAGTTTAAGAAAGTTTAAGAACTGGTTAAAGGAACATTTACTTTCATGGCAATGAGATTTATTATTGTGTTATTATTTTATTTTTATTTTGAGATGTTTATATTATTTTAAATTACTTGTAGTTTACTTTACATCGTTTTATTTTGTTTGTTTGCTTCTTTTCGGTTTTTGTTTTGTATTGTTTACTTTATGCATAGATAAATGTTGGTTTATCTATGCTTTATGTAATGGGTTGAGTATGATTGGCCTTTGGCTAGACTTCGCCCATTTAAAAATAAGGGCTTTATTATTATATAGACGATCTTTTCATAATTTCATGAGCCATGTCGCAGAACAAATGCGTCAAATTCCTTTAAGACTAGTGTCTGCTCTGGCTTCCGTTGGAGCTTATGTTTGTATGTAATAGGCAATGTTTTTGTTATGTCCTGATTTTTGAATGAATGAATTTGTTTTGTTTTCAATAAAAAAGTTTAGTTTTAAGAAGTTGTAATATATATATTTTTCTTTGTCATAAATTAAGTATTATATTTATTAAATGAATAAAAAACAGTTTTTTTTATATGATTGGATTAATTGTGTAATTCGTAACTTTCTTTGTACAAAAAGAAAAACGGATTTTTGTACATTCTTGGAAAATTACCATAATGCTTGTGGAGCACTGCTGAAATCAGATTTTCACTCTCAGCTCAGCTAAACAAATAAAAACACTTTTCTTGTGAGGAGTGAATAATTATGGGAACAATGAGGCACTTCTCTTTCACAAAAATATTCCATATTAGATCAAATTTGGAAAACTGAGTTCCTGTAATTGTGTAAATTATTCAAAATGCTATAATTAAATACTATCTACCATCAATCAAATGGTAAATTAATAATACCTACAGAAGGTAACAAAGTTGAATAAAGTTAATTGCAATTTCACCAAATCTTCTATAGCATTTTTGTATTCTAATATCCTCATGGCCAAGTTGTTATGGAATCGAATAGAATGTGTAGGTACTGTAAAAACCTATTAAATTGCCAATGTTAACTTGACAGAAAATCTGCAATTTTATTTTATGATCATTTCGCACTAGTAGTTTTAGCGTTAGCCATTAAATCTAAAAGTTATGATCTGTAATATAGGCAAACCAAATCAAATAGAGATTTCCGTTAAGGAATGGTGATAGTTACATCTCATTCTGCAAACATAATTTTTGATATAAATTTACAATATGTCTTAAAACCTAAGAATTATTAGTGAAACTAGAAATGTAAACCAATGCCCGATTCTCAAATTTGCCATATACCTTATTTTTTTAATAATAATTTTTGATAGTTTGTTATTTTTTCGACATATTGAGTCTGTCTCTTTCTATGGAATTATTTAAAATTGCTAATAGGAAAATAAATTTATTTAGAAAAATGTTAACAACAATGTGATTAATAAAACGACAGAGAAATACTAGGTAGGTAAGTACATCAAGAAATTTGAAATTTAATTCCCTTCGAAATGTTTTTGTTGTGGTAAACCTCCATAGTAAATTGTATAAAATGCCTTTCCAAATGAACTTTTAAACTGCTTAAGACACAAGTTAATTTTGGATTAGTTCGATCTATATTCACACCATAAATTAAAAAAAAATCATATATATATATATTATAATTATACAGCGCCGTTGATGATACGCCACTGGTTTAGATACAAACAAAACCTATAAATAATACATATTATTTATCGTCTTTGAGATATATTTACTTTCTGATCCATATGGGATGTGAAAAGTGAATGGGGCTTCACACTTATGTAATTTCCTGGTAAATCTGAAACCATTTCGTCAAGTACCGTACAATTAAGAGAGCCCCTACTTAATTATTACTTCTTATTTTGTTGTATGTAGGTATTATAAGTATTGAAAGATTATCTTCAAGAAAATTTTATTTAACAATATATTTTTTAATATAATGCTCATATATAATTTTTAATTTATAATTACTCCTATCAACATTATAGATCGGAAAGAGATGAAATCAAAGTCAACATCATGAGATCTTCGAATAGAATCAGCTTGTGGTTTTCCGTACTAGGGAAGGTGACGATGTGAGCGTGGCTGGCACAGGTGTTCCAGAAGATGAGTTAGGATTCTCAAATGGGGAAACGTTAGATAAAAATAGCAGTTTCGCTCTATTTCTCATATAAGTAACTGCTATCTAACATCTAACAAGCACTTTCTATTTAGTAATGTAACATTTAAGTTTTTGATCTAATATATTTTCTTGATTATTTAAATAAAGCAGATTTTACACACGTAGTCGCCTAATGCAGATTTTACAATTACATATAGAATAGAACCTAAATAGTCGACGATGGTAAGAATATCAGTCCGTTGAATGAAAGCGAGGTACCGGTTTGCAGAATAAAGGGAGTACAGGAGAACAAGATGACCAAATTCTAAATTATTTGAGAAGGTCACTACTCAGTGAACACGTGAGGTTGCATGTCTGCTAGAGGCTTGGGTGTTTGCTAGCAAATTGAAGGAAGGTTTACAGCGGTAGGATATTTGGATAATCTAGAAGGTATGTGATGGCACCATCGGTAGCGGTGTTCTATCCAAACCAGGACAATTTTGCAAAAAGACAAAACAAACAGAACAAAACATTTTTAAGAAGTTCTACCCTGGTCATCCAACACTCCCGACTTCAACTCCTTTGAAAATCTTTGGGGCGATTGGTCAAAATAATATACCAACATAATTGAACACCTCTTAACCGCTATCTTTAATTCGTCGCTGCTAACGATGAAGAATACTGTCAAGAGTTAGCGCTTTCAATGCCACGGCGATTGGAAATGGTTATTGGAAAAAATGAAGCTTCCATTGAATATTAGTTTTTAATTTCTGTTTTTCCTGTTATATTGTTCCAAAATAAAGTAATTTTTGCAAGTATTTTTCTTTTGCTAATATCAAATACTTAAATATAAACCACTTTCGCGCAAGCAATAAAGATATCTGCACTACAGTTAACAGAACCTGGCCTAACTATACATATAGATATTATCATTGTATATTACGTAGACAGAAAAATAAAAAATTTGCTATTTCCATGTAGGCTTTTTATATGCAATTGAGTGTATCTACATAAAGTCAATACTTTGTTCTACAACTGCCTAATTCTCCTGAATAACTTTAGAAGTATGTCTAGAGGAGTTACTGCGTATATAAATCTGCTAGTACTTGAGTTTTTTTATAATTCCTGCCTCCACCTTGTGGTACAAACTGTCCCACGCTGTGAAAAATACCAATTTCAGCACTTGTGGCACAAAATAGGCAGATAATATTTTGATTTTAAAAGTGTTTGGTAGTTATACCAAAGATGTCCCTCTGTAGTCGGTTGTACTATCAATCCTTAATTTACCATGAAATGCTAAAACTTTTGGTTTAAAAAATAGCAGTTTTATTTTTTTGAATGAAGTACGAATGATTCACGAGAGTGACCTGTATGGCAGTCAAATAAAATAATTGTTTGAAAAACCTTTACCTACATGTTACAAATTGGATAATACTTAAAAACAACATTAAAGTCAATTAATTCTTTAGATGTTTTTGATAAACAGAAGAAACATAAAAGTAAGTAAATAGCATAAAAACTTGACCTTAAAGGTCCAATTATAATATATTATACACAATTCATTGCTTTTGTGCACTTGACTGGTTATTACTGACAGTTAGATCATCTTTTAAAGTTGTTTATAATAAAAGCTGATGATTTCTGTAATAATTTCCTGCTTTTCAGCGGTTAATTATCGTATCTAATAATTGTTAATATCAAGTAATTGTATAGTAGTAATATTGAAAAAATTTGAAGTGTTTTTTAAGTAAGTAAGTATATAATGTATAGGTACCTAAGATATAATAAAATGTGTTAAGTTCCATCTCAGGTAATAGTACGTTCTTCAATTGGAATGGATTTTTTTGCAAGTTAAGTACATAATGAATTGTCTAGCATTTGCATAATTGTTGTAATAACGAATAATGCTCTTTTTAATCTTGTATTTGGCACCTACTGAAAAACGTGAATTATAATTTTACAAAAGTTTGAACTAATATTCATTCATCCATTCCGGTTTCAGAGAGGCGTATATGGTACGCACGTACTGTACTCCTCAATGAAGATTCAATGTTCAACATATTTGTAGATGTCGGACTAACAGGGGATAATACATCGTTTCACCTAAGTCGAGGTACTGAAAACCGTTAGTACTTGAAATATGTACTGCAGTACAAAACGTTGTTAGGTACCCGAAAAATCTAGTTAATACCTAAAATTGTAATATTGTTATTTTACAATGGTTATTTGGCAGCTAATGTGTTGCAACGCAAGTAAAAACCTGGAGTTATTTATTTGAAATATGGTTTATGGACAAAGTGCATACATAAAGTCTATTTTTCATTGAAAAATTTATGATAAACTTGTCTGGTTAAAAGTCTATACTTACGGTGTTATGCAAGGTATTTCAAAAAGGTTTGCCAAAATTTCTAGGACGTATAGTACATCAAAAAAAGTGTAGTTTATCCTAAAAAACTACTGTCTAAAATGTACCCCTAAAGAGCTATAGCCCCTAGATTAAAATCGTTTTTGGACGTAGTTTTTAATTAGAAATGCAACCAATATTTCATAGTTTATTCAGAGGCTTAACTTACGAGGGGGCTGGAATGGTTTAATCGCCATATTTTGTTGAGTGGTACTATCTAAAAAAAGGTATCAAAAAAGCTTGATTTATTTTACATAAATCGGTACTCTTGTCAAAATATTTTAAATTTAATAGTTTTCGAGTAATTTACATCTGAATGTTGATGAATTTTTCAAGCTTGTTAACTGACAATTCAAAAAGGTTTTAGAAACTCTTTTAAGTAGGCCATGATATGAGATAAACAAATAAACAGTATGTCAAGTTGACATTGATGGATTTCCGTTATTAACCTAATTTACTTTTACAAAATTACAAATTATACATATTATTCTGAACAAGTTGATATGATTTGAACCTTGGATGAGTGTTTTGTAATTTCTATCTTGGCTGTTAGAAGATATACAGAAAAATGTCCTGCTAGAAATGTACCGAATCGAAGAACTTTTTTGGCAATGGAGCGTTGGTTAAGAGAAAATGGTTCACTTACCATAAAGCCATAAAGAACACAGGGAACGGACGCCCCAGAAGAGCACAAACAGTAGAAGTTGAGGAACAAGTTTTGGAAACCGTTTATCATGAGCATTCAATTAGTTCACGCAGATTAGCAGTAGGAACCAATATTTCCCATTCAAGTGCGCTTAGAGTTTTAAAAGAACAGCAACTCCACCCTTACCACTTTAGATAAGTTCAACATTTGCAACCATAGGATATGTCTTTAGAGGTTGATTTTTGTGAAGTAGTGCTTAAACGAAAAGGTATTGAGCCTAATTTTTTGAATTAAATGTTATTCACGGACGAAGCAATGTTCACAAGAGCGGGCGTTTTTAATTATCATAACGCGCCTGTCTGGACTGAAGAAAATCCAAGAGTTACTAGAGGGTCCCACTATTAACATGAGTTTAAAAGAAATGTATGGACAGCTACTATAGGAAATTAGTTCATATAGGATTTCATATTTTTCCTGGTACTTTAAATGGAGATATGTATGCTAATTTTTTAGAAAATAATCTATTTGAAATATTAGAAAATGTACCCGTATATCTTTAGAAGGACATGATCTTTATGCATGATGGCGCACCCCCACATTATTGTGGAAGAGCCCGAAAGTGGTTAGATATTAATTTTCCACACAACTGGATCGGGCGCGGTGCATATGCTCCAGTTCACTGGCCAACTGAATCCCCTCGACTTCAGTGTTTAGGGAGATTTAAAAACAAAAGTGTATTCACATGAAATTGACACGGTCGAAGAAATACGACACAAGATAATTCATGAATGTACGCACTTCTTTAAAATAAGCGTCAATGGTTAAATCTCACATTTCACTTAAATCAAAGAATAAATTTTTGCATTCAAGAAAACGGGGGACATTTTAAGCATTTGTTGTGATTTATTAATTTTGTTGCACCTAGTTTAATTAGTGTTATTAATTTTTTTTGCGTTTAATTAATAAACTTTTGTCTAGGAATACTTCGCCTTTTAGTTGTCAAGAATGGGCTGATTTGGTTAAGTCATATCATGGTCTATTTAAAAGAGTTTCTAAAACCTTTTTGGACAATTTAAAGAGGTTGAAAAACACTTCAACATTCAGTAAATTACTCGAAAACTGTCAAGTTTCACAAGACTACGTTTTGCATGTAAAATAAATCAATCTGTGATCTTTTTGATACCTTTTTTAAATAATACTATTAAAAAAAAAATATGATGATTAAACCATTCCAGCTCCCTCGTAAGTTAGGCCTTTGAATAACTATGAAGTTTTCGACATATTGGTTGAATTTCTGATTAAAAACGACGCCCCTATGCCAAATTGCATTAAGTTCCCTTTTATAGTTTCTAAGAAATTGCCAAAAAACGAGTTTAGTGTGTCAACTTCTAGGGGATGTAGCTTTTTAGGGATGCATTTTCAGCAGTAATTTTATATAATAAACTACACTTAATTTTTGATGTACTATACGTTCCTGAAATTTAGGCAGACCATTTTGAAACACCTGTATAACTCGGAAAAAAAGTTAGTCTGGGTTATTTCTTAAAAACTGTTGACAGTAGAAAAATCTTGGTAATTTATACTCTACTCTAAGTAAAAATATTTATGAATTATGGCCAATTTTCTACTCATGGTAAGTTACAGGGTACAACAAACATACGAGGAGAGTCTCAAACTTTCAAAAACGCTGTCCCTCCAAAAATTGAAAGAGGTAGGTATAGAAATTCTGTTTCTAGGATCGGTTCTTAAAGTACTAGCAAACGAACGAAAACTGCTTTCTATATTACGTGTATCTAAAAAAGTTTAGTAAAAAAATGTCAAACATGGATATTTAGGTAGATACTTACCTAATTCAAAAATATTATCATACAATTACTCGGTCGTCGCTATCAAAGCTAAAATGTAAAAACAAAAATTTATAAATGAGGATGGGGTAATCGTCTTAGCACATACACACACTAAGGTCACACGCTTGGCAGTACTAAGACGGATCTACTACTTTTATACCTACACATAAAGCTTTGGGTTTAAATTAGCAGGGACTCAGTCTAGACTGAGGCATGGGTGACAGATACTGATATTTTCGCTACCAATATATGTCTACAGGCTCGAGTTATTTTAGTTTTGGGGTCATATCAATGTCTTCTGGTTCAGTTTTGTAAATTTCAGTTTTTAAGTACCCCCAAAGAAAGAAGGCCAGTGAACACGCAGCTCAAAATTTATCCGCAACAGTGGTTTTGAGGTTCTATATCAAAAATGAAATCGACTTGTTTTTGCCGAAAATTGTGTATTTTAGATGACGAATTATTCCGGTGAAAAGTTTTAAACTAAAAGTACTGTATGTAAAACCATTCAGTCTATATAGCAGTACATATCTCAACGCCGGTAGGCCGGTAGATCCACTGTATATGCAATGTCAGCAGTAATGATAAAAATAATAAAATAATTTAAACACAAAACGTTAACAGGAGACTATTTCATCCTTCTGCCTGTATCACTCATATATTGAGGTATCGGAAATGCTTCGGAGAGTGGTCTCCAAGCGTTTGGTTGTCAATCTTAAATGCCAACATAAAAATAAACTTACAAAAGGAATTTGTGTCCTCTACCTATACACGGGACTTTGTTTACATTAGTAGGGCCTTATTCTATTTTTTTTTTCAACAATACTGAGGTACTACTTCTATCTTATCTATCCAATCTATGCTCTCGTTTCGAGGACTATCATCAGAAAGTCAATACAAATACAAAAGTAACAGTGCTCGTATGCCTTGTTTCAGCGGTCATCATCAGATACCCTTCGACACCTATGTACATAATATCTAAAAATTGTAAGCCTGTGTTAAAGTATTTATTATCAGAAATATCCTTCTGTACTACAAATGTTACACATTACGGTACATACGGTGACCTGTTAATTCTTCTAATAGGGGTTCTTTGCATTTGCCCTGTTTGGGACTGGAAAAGAGGTAGAGGTACGTAATAGTAATGTAATAATTGAACCTGCTACCAATGTTTGCATCTCCGAATTAGTTCGTCATGTGTAGACCTGGATAAAACTCTCAAATGCATTTGTGTAGTTTAAAATATATGTTTTGTTGTCCATATAAAATAATCCAGGACAGTTGAATGTTGCTTGCAAAAACTCATTGACTAAGAAGGTAGAATTTTAATTATTCAACCATTTCGCACAACATACCAATATTTACCTTAAACTGTCAGGTTTCTAAAAAATTATCCAACCGTGCTGCATGTAGATTTGAACCTCCCTAGATGCGCGAATTGTGGCTGTGAGAAATACATTTTTTGTAAATTTTGCTTCGTCAGTAAATATTATGCTATTGAGGGTCCATATATTTGTTTAAAATAATGTTGAAATTTCTTAAATTATTTCTTTGTAACAATTATTTTCATAATTAATTTTATTTCGCATCCAACAACAATAAGAACTTTTATTTATTTAGAGGAAAAAATGTATGTAATTAAGTCGATTGCTTAAATCCTGAGAAGTACATAAGATTTATATCTACGAGTATTCTCTCAATTTAAATTGCAGTTTTTAATGTTATTGCTACATGATTGAAAACCAACAATTTCGTGTAAGACCAAATAATAATTAGTCTTCTGTTGTATTATACACGATTTTTAATTTAGAATGAATATTATGTTCAGAAATTTAGTACGGCTCACGTATTCTATTTTAAATTTATGCTTTATTCTGTTTTCACGATTCGATGGTTCCAATAATAAGAGTCTTCACTTGATATGAGTGAAGAATAAGAAGAATATAATCATTTTATGTTATTCATTGGTATAAGCTTTGAAAAAGTATGATTATAGTACGAACTTGTGTGTATATTTGCCCTTTGATTTCTGACATAGGGAACAGAATTGACAAAACAGCATTTATTTAAAAAAATATTTCCAAATAACCCCAGCGAAAATTTGTTGCGAATCTCTCTGGAACCAGTAGAACATTTCTTTTGATTTCGAAACGACATTTTGTTGAGTACCAAAATGCACAAGTTTCTTCATATTTCCTAAAGTTTCTGATATCTCCTTTTATATTCACCCAAAATTTGTACATTTTATTTGAGCTGTTGATGTGGCGATTCTACTGTCTCCAGGGTTACCTCCCGTTCTCGTAGACTAGATTGACTTTTTGCCTTCATGTTTACACAGACAAACACACATAGCAGGTGTATACTACTCAATCTCATTTGCAGAGATGTTTCCATGGATGACCGTCTCCGGTCAGAACTCCATAACGAAGGGTGCTTCTGGTAGTTGTTTTTTTTTTCAACACGACATCGTGGATCTAATGTTCTTCTCCTTGAAGTTTGCAGCTCGTTATTTCAGCGAATCTTAACGTATGGCAGGTTTATTTTATATACAGGGTGCGTTAGGTTTTACATTAACAACTTATAAAATATAATTTTTTAAGATGGAAATCTTAAACAAACCTATATCCGTCGAAGCTTTGTTTAAAATTTCAGGATTGATTTAATTGTTTGCTTTTTTATTATTCATTTATCATTACTAATGAATATTCTATTATTTTAAAGAAGTACTTAGTCCATATTGAAGTGGAGTAGAATGATATTATATAATTTGAAATAAAAGTCAATCTGCACAAAACGAACTTCATAGATGTCTCTATAAATCATACTCAACCATACATGTTTCGGAGCACCAGTCTCCATCTTCAGTCGTTACTAAAATTACAATATGCTATTCTTCATTGTGTATAAAGTTATGTTTATATTATGATAAATGTATCAATTTCATTACGTCGCCTTTTTTTTTAAGTTTTTACGGTAAAACAAAATTACATATTTCAATTACTTATATTGAGTTTCAAAATTAGATTATTCATAAATCGGGTTCACTGCAGCCTCATGGGCTTATTGTGAATAAAGAGTTACACTTAATTAAGGGTGAAGTCGAATATCTTTATTTATTGTCACACCTTGAAGACATTCGACTTCACTCTTAATTCAGTGTAACTCTTTCCTCTCAATTTACATTTACAAAAAGAAAAACAATAAAATCTGATTTATGAATAATCTAATTTATTTCGACAGTTTTTGAAATAAGTAATTGAAATATGTATATAATATTCTATTTCCTGCTTTGTTTTTTGCATTTAAAAAATAAAATATGTCTATACTTTTAACTAATCCTACATTTTCAAAAATACCGTTCCATTACAAAAAATAGACCAAAAAGTTTCTAAATTAAACAGAGATTCTAAGTTATTATTTAATAGAAAGCAGAGGCGGCGCACAAAAAAGCTCGAGAGGCTGCAATATGATGAATGATGATGAATATGAACCCCAAAATATATACCACCCTGTAGGTTTAAAAACTCTCAATAACTCCATCAGTTTTTGACGTGTAACAAGTGTACTAAATTGTAATCCATTATTCCTAAAACTGTTGTAAAAAACTTACAAAAACCGAAAAAATCCTGAAAATTTGACACCCTGTATCTCAGAAACAAATCTTCCACGGATATATGTTTGTATAAGATTTTCATTTAAAAAAATTATATTCTATAAGTCCTGACTCACCCTGTATACAATAATATACTATCTGTAGAGATTATTGTTTCCTTTCTAGAAAACTTCATTTCCGGCAATGCCTATGATCGCGCAGCAATACTAGCATATTTTTCTATTCGGCAGCTTTCTGGAGTATAGTGGAATTCAGGATAAATGGTTTTGACTAAGTTGTAATCCGATATTGCCCATCATAAAACCCAAGAATGCCAACCATAAATGTAAAAGGACCGGATTGTATATTTATTTTAATTTCTGAAAGCAGGTAATTTTGTCCCTTGGCCAGGTGGAAGTGTTCACTTGTGTTACGACTTGCAATTATTATAAAACATTTATATATTATTACAGACCCCGTAGCACATTTGCATTATTTACCTGGTGATTTTCTACACAATAGGATTAAAACAGGTATTTTATTACAGTTGATAAACCAAAACCATTTTTCGTGAAAACAACTATACCTATATTCCTCAATCAGCTACCTTTCGTATTCGTCCACTGAACCTTCCGACATTCTGGATTATTTCCTATGACGTAGGATTTGTTCAAAATAAATTTGAGATATTGTTATCCGTAATAGCATTCACGTAGGGGATTTCTCTACCCAAAAGAGATCTCCAGTTCCACATGCCATGTTAGGTAGGTTTAATTTTTGTTATTGTTCGTTTCGATATGCTTTGGGGCATATTTAAGGACAATAGAATATAATAAAACTTCGATTTTTCTTTCAATAATTTAGAAGTTAGGCTGTTTTTTTGTTAACTTTTGTGCCACATGACTTCATAGGCCTTGAAGTTCACCCCAGGTTTTTCCTGTGGTTCTGTTTATAAATGTGCATGTATATGTGTTTTACATGCACATTCTATGATAGGTAGTGACAAATTCCATGTGTCTTTTTTTTTTCGACTGGAAACTACCATATTATCATATTCATGGGACAGATAGTCTCTCAAATCAAACCGCCACATTATGCTCTATAGTAGTATTTAAATCATAAGTTTGGTCTTGAGCACTCTCTTCTAGTCATTACAGATCCGCGTTAGAGCGTTCGGAAACAAACGCTGTTTATATTTATTGAAGCCGAGACGTTTTAATGCTTATAACGGAGTGTGTCCTAAAGTAATACCACAGATTTAATAGATAAATCGGTGGTAATACTAAAGACCAATACATAAGAGCCACTGACAAATTTACATTTTTCAATCACGCAGTGGGTTTTATTATTAATCCTAAAGGATTGTATTGATTGCTTAATATTAAGAATTTTAATAGTGAAATACCCAAACAAAGAGCTTTAAAGACCAATAGTTTGAATAAATATTTACTAATGGTACTTCTCAATTTTAAAACTACAAATGTACACCTATTTGTTTGAAGTAAATTTTTTTACCACACTAGCGTGTACATCAAATTTTTGAGGCTAGGTTTGAGTCGCTCTGGATACGCTAATAATTTTTAAATAATAGTCTCCATCATAATGCCTGTCTGGTAACATATTTTAAGTGCTGCATCCTTTGACTTTAGATGAAGTCATGTGTTATTTTCTCAATGAATTTTCAAAGTTAAGGAAATCTCTGAATGAAGTATATTGTTGGGAATCGGACAATCCTCCAACTTGCCCGTTCAACACTCTGTCCAACTATCCTAGGAGGGAATATTTTAATGGTAATTTCTTTGCAAGCGAATATAAAGGAAAACTCACCCTGGTTGCATCATTTCTAACCAATCACGTATAGCTTTATTAATCGGACGATCCCCAGATATATATACGATTATGGAAATAATTTCCTAACGAAGCGAAGAAATAAATAGTATTTAACTATTTATGTTTATTAAAAATAAATAAAATGTTAATATAATATGCAATTAATGATTTTGTCATTAAATAATAACTATTATTATTTTAAATAAATTACTTTACTTGAAAATAACTACAACATATGTGAAGATGGAGGGATGCGCCTAAGAATCGCCAAACCTCATCAGCTCCGGATGAGGGAGAAGATTAGAAAGGGGGGTCCAAGGTTTATATTACAACTATAAATACCACGTACGAATTTTAATTTTATATCAGTCACTTTTTTGGATTAATCATGAAGGTAAACAGAAAATTGTGTTAAAAGTATTACAATAAAAATCTTGAAATACAAAAGTGTTTTGGTATAAAAATCGTGTTTGATACTAACTAAAGAGAAACTGAATATTATTGACCGTATATTTATAAATTTATTTTATTTGTATATTTATATAATTTCTGTTTTTTTACAGGTGTTTGTTTGTTTACTAGCAGTAGCAGCAGTCAGTAGCTTCGCTGATGGTAAGCATCTAATTCGAAAATACTTATTTTAGCTAATTTGAGCAAGATGTTGTATGTCTCTTTTAAATAAGACATTGTATTAAAATCTTAAGACTTTTATTCATAAAGTATGGTTCACGACAAAACTTTATATATAATTTCTGTTATTCTATCACATTTTTTCATTTTATTTACTTCGTTACTTGACTCTTAAGATTTTTTCTTGTAAAATTTAGAGGTTTAGTTCGCACTGAATTATAAATAATTTATTTCATTATTAAGCTCTATTTATATGTTACCTACTTCGTTTTATGGATTTCGGTGTTTAAGCGATCCTAGGTGGCTTTAACTTTCATAAAATGTTTTTTTAGGCTCAGAAAAACATTGTCGTCAAAAAACCTTCTATGTAACTTGCTACTTATTTAAAAATGGCATTGGCTAACGTTAAAAATTAAGAAAAAGCCTAATATTCGTATATTTTAAGTTAAAAAATTAATTATTTTAAGAACTAGTGTCGAGCTTTCAAAATTATGTCACTAGCAATCTATGATTTTTACAAATATATTTACCATAATGTAATCAAAAAACTATATAAAGTACCTTGAGTACCCTAAGATTAGAGTATTTTTTCGATTACCTAGGAAAAGTAAAATTATCGAAACTGATTGACGAGCAAAACTACTATCTTGATTTATCAAAATATTTGGGTACTTTGGTACATACTAGATAAATTAGAAAAACCAGTAAAATTATGGGATATAGATAGACATAACTGTATAGAAAGCCATGGGGCTATATATTTTATGATTGAATTTTGAATTCTAATTTTATTTAAAAAGTTTATTAATATACGAGTATGTAATAGGTAGGTAGGTTCAAAAGAGTGGATGTAAACAGACTTTCCACTGTGACATTGTGGCACATACTTATTTTAGTATCACCCAAAAAATCAGACTTTTGACGAAACCGATAAATTTATTTAGATTCTTTGACAAAAGAACTACTCAAAATTTAGGCAGAAAAAATAAATATTCGAAGAGTTTAGTGCAAGTTGTATAATTTGTTGGACTAATTTCAAATTTTATTTAATTTTCATATTTAAACAAATTTTAGTTTTTACTTAATTTATGAAATGTTACATAAAATATGAATACTTCTTACAATATTATGAGCACATTCTATTTGCTAAGCTGCCAGCTATCTTCGTTATATAACTTACAGATCATGGATTTCTTTGGTTCTTTCTATGTTGTACTTTTAAAATTAATAATAATAACTTTTAATTATTATAAAAGCTACTATTACACTTTTCTATTTTTAGAATGTATTTATATTTAGTCATAAAAATATTTATATCTACTATTTACTAAAATAATCATTTACATAATATTGTTGTTAAACTAAACACCCAATCGGTTTTCATGGTAAATAATATTACAAATTAATCTAACGAATAGTTAACAATTTATCCAATAAATTGTCATTTGTTTGAACGCTGAATGTTTTAACTATTTCGAAACATTTTTTATTTTATTTATTTAAACAGATGGACGCTGGTTACTATGAACGAGAACAAAATAGGAAAAAACTGATTTCTTACTCTTAAGTGAAGGTCAAATTTTTATGAGAATATTTTGTTTTTCCGTAAAAATAAAATAAAAAAAAGTTTCTTTAACTCGTAAAAGTTTCTTTTGTTATAAAACACCTATTTTTCTCTAAAAGTGCCGTACGTAGATATACCGAAGTAATAATAAAAATTGATTTAGATTTCAACATTATGTTGAAGTATTTAGATTTATAAGATTATGCGTATATCTTTGGCGAAAGCAAAGTATAATTTTCTTTTAGTTTGGTTTATAGGTATATTATAAAGATACCACATTTTCTAACGTTTATAATTTAGATGTTCGAACTACCTACTTGTACACAGGAAATTGTTTAACAACAAAAATTATTATTTATTTTATTTTTTGAAGGATTTTAACAAAAATAATTTTAATGCAAGATTGTGGATCAATATACATAATCAAATACACAGCATCTGGCATTCGTGATGAAACTTCTAATATTAATACGTTTCTTAACACCTAAAGGTCATTAATATAGCGTTTACATTACCGTGATCGATTCGATATCCATATAATAGATACATTAAATATTTGTGGAGAATCATGAAAACTTTTCTCAAACATACAACTTTGTATTATTTCGTAATCAGAGAAACAAGTCTTTAAAATTACATTGAACATTATCTAAGTTAACTGGTATATGGATCACGATAGGTAGGAGAGATGAATCAGGTTTAGGATTTGTGAGGTGGTTGATTAACAATAATTTTAGGAAAGATAAAAGAGCTGCAATAAATTAGTTTAACAATCGAATCATATTGCGTTGAGTTTTTTTTCAGTTCTGAGACTTGACTGCTAAATGAACTATAATATCAGATCCATTTGTCTACCACTTCAGTTTTGCAAAAAATTTCAATATAGATTGTCCTAAATCAATGTCATTTCAATACCACTAGATCAGCGAATCATTAGCTACGATAAATTTTACGCAGGAGTTATCCAGAAGCATCGTTTCTATAAGTTTAGTTGCCTGTATTTTCTTCTTCTACATAACATATTATAAATATGGAAAAATCTCGTGTAAAGTAATTTTTGAAACCGTCTATGAGAATTTGTATAGATCTATTGTTTTTCAAAATTCTGCATTTGGAGACCACCTCGTATCTCAGATATTATCGTAGCGTTGTGATTATTTTTGAGTAGAAAATTTTAGACCATTATAAGTTTCATTCATCTGCCACTGTAACCGATATTTTGAAAATGAACACTCTATATAGTATTTTGTAACTATAAACTAAAGAATTATACTTAGTCATTAAAGATTTTGATTCTTAACATAATTATTAAAACTATTGTTTTTGGTGAGTTTCATTATATGATGATTAATTTCTAAATTTATATTTATTGTCTTATTGCATAAAATCCTAGATATTTATAATTTGTGTATTATTTATAATTTTCAGCTGGCTATCTCAGTGGTGGAGGCGGATATGGTGGTGGTGGTGGATATGGAGGTGGCGGCGGCGGATGGAAATCAGGAGGAGGTGGTGGTGGTTGGAGCGGAGGAGGTAGTGGAGGCTGGATTGGAGGCGGCAGTAGTGGATGGAAGTCTGGAGGAGGAGGCTTCGGAGGTGGTGGATATGGAGGAGGTGGCGGATATGGAGGCGGTGGCGGATATGGAGGCGGTGGTGGATGGAAATCCGGCGGTGGGGGCGGATATGGGGGAGGCAGCAGTGGCGGCACCGTGAAAATAATCAAAATAATAGTTCCCAGCAGCGGAGGCGGTGGTGGATATGGAGGTGGCGGACATGGTGGCTGGTCTGGTGGTGGCGGTGGATATGGAGGTGGCGGTGGATATGGAGGTGGTGGATGGAAATCAGGAGGTATGTCCAAAATTTCCTTATAATATACAGTAAGGATGCGCGGCTTGGAATAAATTCATTTAAAATTCAGGGAATATTTTTTAGGAAAAACCATCGGACACGTCGATTTTAATTTGAGACCGTGGGTCTTTTTGTTGTAATTTCATGAATGCAGGGTAATCGTAAAATATATGACGACCACCAGACGTATTTTTTTAAATGGAAACACCCAATTTTTATTTAATTTTTGAAATGCGTATTGAATTCTAAGTATGTTTCATGTACATACTATATGATATACCTAATTCATCAATTATCGAGAAATTTACGATTGAATATAAAAAATTCATAGTTTGTGTTTTTCGGAAATTTAGTAAAAAATTTCAAATGAAATTAAATGTTCAAATTGATGACCATTAACATTCTGACAAGCAGCATAAGCAAGGCGATCCTTAAATTCTCGTAAGTCGCCTGTTAGCGTTTGTGGCTGGATTTTTTGTATTTTCCTAAGTCTTCAACATCTTCCGGTTTATTGAAATAGAATTTGCATTTCAGATAACTTGCTAAATAAAAATCTAATGGGGTTAGGTCTGGATACCTAGCTGGCCACTCGATAAAACCCCCCTTTCCTATCCATATATTTGCGAATGTGTTGTCGTTCCTCAGAGTTAGGTCAATCGTAAATTTCTCACTAACAGTTAAATTTAGAATTTAGGTATATCAGATAGTACATGAAACATAATTAGAATTCAATAGGCATTTCAAAAATACGTCTGGTGGTCGTCTTTTATTTTTCGACTACCCTGTATGCAACGAATTTATAACAAAAAAACCAGCGTTCAAAAGCTGAAATCGACGTGTCCAATAGGTTTCCCAAAAAAATAATCCCTGAATATTACATGAATTTATCCCAACCCACTCTCACGGTATATTAATATTTAATAAAACATTTGGACAGTTGTTATGTTATTTTTCGTTCGTTCTTTGATGGTCAAAATAACATAGCCTTAACATTAAATATGATATAAGTCGTATATTATAAGAGGATCGTTATTGTGAAAAGTCATCTCGTTAAATATGATATGACGAACTAAAAGATGGATAGATTAAAGCTATTACTGTCTTTTCTGACAGAAATCCGTATCATCCATGATAAATGCTCCACTCCTGTATGAGTGTGCATCTCTTTCTCTATTACTATTACTACTACTCGTAGTCTAACAGGATAGATAGATTCAACCTACTTCATACAAATCGTGGTGTAAGTAAAAAAAAGTTGCGGAATCTAGTGGTTTATTTATTGTTAAACTTCAATTTGTACCCAGCTGCAATTAAAATATTTTGGCAGTTCTTTTCGTAAATATAGTATTTAAGTCTGTTTTCCCAGTCTAAATGGATAACATAGCCCTCAGGTTGTTATTAGTGACATATTGTGGCGATTTCTATCCTGTTATACAGCTGAGTGTAAATTTACATTTAAACGGTAGTCCCCACTAGATACCACTAATTTGCTCTTTTTATTTTATGTTCTTGTAATTTCATAAGCACTCCCTGGTTTAACTGCAGCCTCATGGGCTATTGGTGGATAAAATCCACGTATTTTTATGCCATCCAAGGATCAACCCTGATGTACCCTTCCCTAACCCTGACATTCTATCCAAGCAATACTTTTAAATGGATGGGTTGTAATAATATCGCAGTGCATGTTTTGTTCAATAAAACTGCCATTAGTTTAGTTTCCTGTTTTTTAAATGGAATGTGAAACAATGTTTGCATAAATAAATGAGTATTATGTTGGTGAAATTGAACTATTTAAATCAAATACCTTTTAAATTACAGGTGGCAGTAGCGGATGGTGGTAATTGATTTCCCGCGAAGATTAATAAATTGCACCTATCAACAATTATATTTGGATTACATTTTCAAATTGATTCAACTCTGTACATATTGTAAATTTTTTATTGTGATGATTTTGTAATAATAAAATTATAAATAATAAATCTTTTTACTTTTTTTGCATTTCTTATGTTTGACTAACACAAACCTAATTACTTTCCTAACCTGGTCTGACCACATCGAAAATGTGACAGTTAAGGCATCAATAATGTGCTCCGTATAATCTATTTTTCTCTTTTAAATAGTCACCTAGTTATGGGATCATACTTTGGGCACAGTATAATAAATAATACCTACAGTATTCTGACTCTCCGCTTGCGAGGCGTCCTGCGCATCCCGTCGCGCATGCCGCCATTATGGGTTAAAACGTCACAATAATCGCATAGACGTAGATAGATACCGTTCACTCCTGTGTTCAATATATAGTTCATTGTCGGCGTGTACGAGATAAATGAATATTGTGTTTGTAATCTAATACTGTGTTTGATGTTTTTGGTATAGTGCTCGTGAGAATTAAAAGGATTTTATTTTTACTAACGTGTCTGTGATTAATACAATGAACAATCAGGGAGGACATGTGTGTGCTGCAAAATGTTGTCCCAATAAGCGGTACACTTGCTCTAAACATTTTTTTCGCTTCCCCAAAGATCCTGTTAGGTAAGTAATAAGTAAAAATAAAGATGAATACTAGATAATTTTACATTTATAATAACTATTTGTATAACCGTAAAATTTATATTACGAAATAACAGTATCTTATATGTTTTTATACTAAATGCAAGTGAAACATAAACACAAGTTGTCGCGTGGCGAGATAGCATGATAACGCAATCAGCTAGGGGTTATATTATTGACAATATATATATATATATATATATATATATATATATATATATATATATAAATACATCTGCATATCTATTTTGATTCCTTTCACATTGGAACCTTTCTACATCCCCTAGAAGGAGTGGGTTTAGAAGAAAACTATCCGCGTATGTTGCATAACCCGCCGATATGTGGCGCAACTGACTACTTTTGATGTCTAAATTGTAAAAATTGAAATATACCTACATTTTTTCACATATAGCATCTTTTTGTATCTTTACAAAATAAGGTTTTCTTGATTCCAGGCTGTATATTTCCTTTCATAATCCGCACAATTTTGTGTCCAATTTTCAATATATTTTTCATTTTACAAACTATTTTGTATCTGGCGTTGTTGCCAAGTGATACTTATTTCTGTTAAGATTAAATATTCATACATGATACGTTTTTGACTCTATTTACAGTATATTTGTATTTTTTGGTAAAAATTATTATATCTTTAAAAATTAAGCATTAAATTTGCAAATGTACAGTGTGGTCAGTTTATCTTGATATCATTTTGATTATTTGATGTAGTTTTTTTATTTTCAAAGATAGAATGCAGAACGAAAAATGTATTGTAGGGTATCTTGCTAAGTTTTTTGCTAGTAAAAAACCAAAAGACTGTCATTTTGGAACAGATACGAGCACAAGTGGGTTTTTTTAACACGCAGTTTATTGAACGCTCGTTAAAGACTGTGGTTTATTCTGATTTTATTGATATATGACACTTTATGTATTGTATCTGTAGTTTTCGATTAATTTGCAAAAAATGACCGAATGACACAAAACGCCAAAATTTTAACACTCAGGCCTATGGAATGATAAACGTCAGTTTGAGACACATTTTGTTCTAATAATTGTACGTCAGGTTATATGAAATCAAAATAGTGTGCCGTATCAAACGGTATGATTACTAGGGTGGGCCGAAAATATGGATTTTTTAATTTATTTTCGGAATAGTGAAAAAAAGTTGCATTTTGTTATTACAAAAAAAAAGTTAATAAAACTTTTTTGATTGAAGTGCATCTTCTGCCCCCTACCATAACCTAAATTATAAAAATGTCTGAAATTCAAAATTTTGTAAGTATTTCGATATGGAATAGCTCGAAAGGGCTTGCTTTGGATATGTTAATCAAAACATGTATGTAAACTTTTTTACTATCAGTTCATATTCTGCCCCCTACCGGCCCTACAACCTTAGAAAAAAAAAATAACGACCTTTTTGATCGAACGAGGTTAAGTAGCAAATGAGCTGCTGAGTTTTCCTGGATTCTGGTTCGCTAAGCCCGCCGAACAATGACCTTAAGATATTGCGAGGCAAATTTTGTTAAGGTATCTCTGATCAGTACATATGTCGCAAAATTTTACTTCTGGTAATTTGCAGTCAATAATTTCATATTTTATAACTGGTAAATTTTCACAGTGGGCTGTAAGCTTTCCCAGTCGAACTGAAATCGCCTTAGGACCCCTTGTTTGTCCATCATTATGGTGAAAAATATGTCTTAAAGGTAGCTCATTGCCATGAAGCTGACAGACGACTCGTTTTAAAGGATGTCCTAACTTTGATTCAAGTTGAGCTATGACTCCATTTTTTGATCTGTACGAATTCAACTATACTTCGACAGATATCGTTTGCTGATCCAGAAGAAAGCATTGTGTGACCCAGAAACACAGAACCTGGCTCTTGTACCAAAGAAACATGTTCTTCCACTAACGTTCTTCTGTGAAGCCATCTATTTTTTCAAAAGACAATGTTTCATCTTTTCGCCCGTCAAGGTAAATTGAATTTATTGCTTGCCTGGATTTTGCAAACTGTATGCAACATTTTATTTCTTAAACTCTCTCTAGCTCTTTATAATTTATTTGTATCTATTACTTGCACTGACAATTTTTAGTAGATTTTTAAAAAAAATCTAACTATTCAGGAGATCGACACAACCGAAATTTTGAAAAATTTTTATGCAGTACTTCATTTTATGACCCCTGGATCCTAAAAATGACTTCAGTTCAAAAGTTTATATATATCTATATATATACAGGGTGTCCGGAAAAATGAGGTCAATCCATTAACCACAGATTCCTTGGGCAAAAATAATATGAGTTTTAAGATGTCATTTTTCATTTTAGCCCTCCATGTTCGATATACAGGGCGTCAAAGTTGAAAATTTAAAACCAATATTTTTAAACAATTCTAGTATTTATTGAGATATTGGATTCAAATTTAGTCTATTGCTTCAGCATAAAGAGGTACTTCTTTCCAAAAAAGAACACAAAAAACAATTCCTTAATAGCCGAAATACGGGATGATCAGTACCTATTGACCCCCCGAAGTTTTTATCACCTAAGCCAATGACGTTTGAACTAAGTTTTTATAGGTTACTATGTATTTATTGATTATTTTTTAACTCTTATAAAATTTGGATAACATCATT
The DNA here is from genome assembly GCA_911728435.2 of Apoderus coryli. Classification (NCBI taxonomy): domain Eukaryota; kingdom Metazoa; phylum Arthropoda; class Insecta; order Coleoptera; family Attelabidae; genus Apoderus; species Apoderus coryli. The sequence goes on along the minus strand of OU452206.1, from coordinate 5,425,287 downwards.
TGTTTTTGAGATATTTTGAAAAGTATTGTCTCTTGTTGTCTACGCGGCTCACGGTATTTTCACTACTAAATCGAGCATATTTAACTCAAATTACCATTAGCGTGCATCAAATTAAGTATAATTTTCGAAAAGGTAATAAAACTAAACACTACGAACACGAAATTGTTTATTATTTGTAACTTAATTTGAAGCATCATAGTCAAATATTAATTATTTAAACATATTATTTTAAAAACATGAAAAAGTAACTAAATAAACATTAGATAAACTACCAGTCTAAAGAAATTGCTCGATATGACTCCCATTCTTTTCAATCCATATGCGAGCTCTTTTTAGTAAAGAAAATCTTAGTCTTTGAAAAATATGAGGCTTCAACTTAAAGTCTTCCCCAGCTTGTAAGATTCTCTCTATTAAATGATTTTCACTCAAAATCGGAACCATATAAACAAAATTTTTCATACAACCCCAGACTGAATAGTCCAAGGGAGTAAGATCTGGAGATCGGGGTGGCCATTTAACAGGAGCATCTTGGCCTCGCCCAATCCAGCGTTGGGGAAAGTTTTCATGTAAGTATCTCCTTACATTCCTAACAAAATGCGCTGGTGCACCATCAAGTTGAAACCAAATATTTTGTCTAATTAAGAGAGGCAAATCGTCAAGTAAATCGGGCAGTATGTTTTGAAGAAATGCTAAAAATGAATCACCAGTTAAATTCCCTGGTAAAATTACAGGACCCAAAAAGAAATTATCCACGACACCAACCCACACGTTGACTTTAAAGTTTACTTGATGATGTGTCTCTACTACGGCATGAGGATTTTCTTCTGCCAGATATGTGTATCATGAATATTTGTGACCCCGTTTCTAGTAAAGGTAGCTTCGTCCGTAAACAAAATATTTTTTTTTGATGAAGTGTATATCTCCGTCATGCATTTCGCATATCCACCTACATAGCCTAGATCTCATCTCAAGGTCTTGAGGCAGCAGAGATTGTACTTCTTGAATGTGGTAGGGGTAAAGCTGCTGTCTTTTTAAAATCTGGTGTACTTCAGATTTCCCAATATTTTCAACCTGTCGGGCAAGAACTCTGGTACTAATATTTGGTGTTTCCTCGATGCTTGTTAAAATACTCTCCTCCTTTTCCGGTTGAATTAGACGGGGTCGACCGCAGTTCCCTTTCCGGTCTTCCCTAAAACTTCCACTGTGGCTTAGTCGCCTAACTAAATTTGAAAAATACCTTCGTCTTGGATGAATTCGATTAGGGAACTTTTCTGCGTACCGCCTAGCGGCTAAACTAGCGTTAGAGTTACATTTTCCTAGTAAATAAACAAAAATAAAATTTAACTGATTATAATCATTCAAATGTCTTTAAATCTTACCCATGATTAAAATCATATCCGTCATTTCCGAAAAACATATAAAATTGTTTCGTCTACGATCCATTTTCGTTGTGTTTACTTATAAAATTACCGATAATTAAAAATATTAACTTTTAAACCTTAAACTACTCTCAAATTGTGATAACTAATTTGACAACAATAAAACATTGCTTAAGTAGGTATCCAAGGTAACACCAGAGTTGCTTGATATTTCAACATTATAAGAATAGCCAGAGCCGCCGAGGCATCAAACAAGAGCCAATACTTTTCCAAATATCTCAAAAACAAATGATTTTATCCAAATTTTATAAGAGTTGAAAAATAATCACAAATACATAGTAACCTATAAATAATTAGTTTAAAAGTCATTAGCGTACGTAATAAAAACTTGGGAGGGTCAATAGGTACTGAACATCCCGTATTTTGGCTATTAAGACATTGTTTTTTGTGTTGTTTTTTGGAAAGAAGTAGCTCTTTATGCTGAAGAAACACACTAAATTTGAATCCAATATCTCAATAAATACTAGAATTATTTAAAAATATTGGTTTTAAATTTTCAACTTTGACGCCCTGTATATCGAACATGGAGGGCTAAAATGAAAAATGACATCTTAAATCTCATATTATTTTTGCTTAAGGAATCTGTGGTTAACGGATTGGCCTCCTTTTCCGGACACCCTGTATATATATATATATATAAACAAACAAAGATATTCAACTAAGTTGACAGAGTATAGTATATCACCGATATACAAAGAAAAATGAAATAAACTAACTTGTACGAATCAAAAAAATCTCGTGACACAAGCTGGATTTGAACCAACATCTCCCAATTGCCGGTCAGGTGTTTTAACCAATTAAACTATCGTGGCACATGAATGAAACTTCTTTAATTCGTACATGCCTTGCTTCCTATGTGCTGTGCTACGCCTCGACCTTTTAATTCAAAGGCAACATAGACTACACACTGCCATAATGCAATGTTATTTCTCTTTTGCTCATCGCAAATAAATATAAATAAACAAACAAACAAAGATATTCAACTAAGTTGACAGAGTATAGTATATCACCGATATACAAAGAAAAATGAAATAAACTAACTTGTACGAATCAAAAAAATCTCGTGATACAAGCTGGATTTCCTGTGTGTGCACAGCACATAGGAAGCAAGGCATGTACGAATTAAAGAAGTTTCATTCATGTGCCACGATAGTTTAATTGGTTAAAACACCTGACCGGCAATTGGGAGATGTTGGTTCAAATCCAGCTTGTGTCACGAGATTTTTTTGATTCGTACAAGTTAGTTTATTTCATTTTTCTTTGTATATATATATATATATATATATGGGATATAGAAACTTTCCGTCACGTTCTAGGCCGCATTTTTTGACCAATCGAAACAAAATTTGGTTAAAAAATCGGCTAGGTCATGGAATCGCGTGAGTTCGTTGGCGATTGAAATCGGAGAGCTAATTTCAGAATGGCGGCCAGTACAAATTTTTTTCATTGTTAATAGAAAATACCGATGTTACATATCAAATGATAGAGCACTTAAATCTCTACAATGTTTATTTGGAGAGTTTTTTCATCGCTGGCATATTTAAGTAAATGTAAGTCAATATAAAGTAACAAAAAATAAAAAAAATATCATCACCCGCTATACCTGTAATTATTTTGACAAATAAACACCTGTGAAATAACAATAAGACCGCACTTACGTATGTATTATAGTATAATGGGTATTTCAGTTAAAATAACTGTCAATATGACACTTTGTTATATTTGGCGACTGTCAGAATATTCCATTATTTGTTTATTAATAGTGGGTGTTAGTGGTAGACTAAATAAAAAATACATAAATCAAAAATCTACTTTTCCGACTGGCTGCCATCGGGATTTTTTTTTTAATTATTTTACTTTAACACTAGTATATGCAGAAAAGCTGAGTCAAATAGTATCGAGGCGATGATTGTGAGGCACCAGCTGCGATGGACTGGACCCGTAATCCGCATGCTAATGGAACGCCTTCCCAAGAGAATCCATTATTCACAGCTTAAGGTCGGCACACGAAATCAGAGGGGGCTGCAAAAGAGGTACAAGGATGTTCTTAAGACCAACATGAAGAAGTTTGAGAATAGATCGCGAACAACCGACCGAGATGGAGGCGTACCATTTACGAGGGTCATGCAAGTTTTTGAAGAGCAGCGTCGACGACATGAGGATGCAAAGAGACAGCATCGAAAGGAGAGAGAACGCATCGATGGGGCAGCGCACCTACAACAGCTGGTAAATAATAATAATAATAAATCAGTTTATTTGCAGTTCTATAAAACAAAAAGATTATACAACTTAAACTTACTAACTAAATAATGTAGAACTACAAAAAGGGTTAAAAAGGCAGTATGTACTGATATAAATTTTAACCCTGTGAAAAACAAAATCAACAAGAAACATAAACATATGTTTATCCTTCAAAAAAAAAAAAACAAACAGAAAAAGCAAAAACAGTATTACCTAATAAGTCTACATTAATAATATATTATACTTATACATGAATATTAGAAGAAAAAAAAAATAGATTAGAAGACGAGATTAGATGATGAGATAAGGATTAAAAACCATTCCAAAAGTCTGACTCAACCAAATAGTAAGCGATGTCTAAGTTTGCATTTAAATGAAAGCATAGGTAAGTCCTTTAACTCACCTGGGACTTGATTGTAAATTGAGTAAACATTGTAAGCGTATGACCTCTTAAATAATTCCGTCCTGTGCAGTGGAGCAGAAAGCAAGCCCTTATGTCTAAGATTTAAATTATGGATATCGGATCTAAACGTAATTTTATCATATAGGTAAGGTGGATGCTTATGGATCATTATCGAGTGAAAGAGACAAGAAGCATGCAGAAATCTTCTATCTTCCATCGACAACCAGCCCGCAGATTTCAATTTATGACTAATTCTTTCATATTTCCTGATACCATACACATATCTAAGACACGATTTTTGAACACGCTGAATTCGTTCACTATCACACCTCAGAAGACATGGACCATATATAACATCACAAAAATTAAAATTGCTTAACACTAAGGAGTCCGTCAACTTAAGTTTGACACATTGCGACAATATATATCTGTGTGGATACAACATTTTTAACGCTGCATATCCTTTGCTTATACATGCAGATATATGATCCGTAAAACGAAGCTCATTATCCATTAGCAAACCTAAATTTCTGGCCACACTACTGTATGTTAAAGACACATTATTAAGTGATAATTCGAGATTTTGTTCAATAAAATGTCTATCCTTTCCAAATAATAATACTTTTGTCTTACTTGAATTAATATCTAGTTGATGTTTTTTTGACCAGGTGGCAATAGATCTGAGATCCTCATTAATACTATCTGAAGCCATTACCAAATCATTATGATGAAACGAATACTTAAATTGACTATCGTCGGCATACATGTAAAGTTTCCCATATTTGAGAACAGTAGATAAACCATAACATATTTAATATTGTCCTGCGTGGCGATCGGACGTATATTTACAAGTTTGATTGTTCCGTTTGAATTTTATATTTTTAAAATAACTTAAGTATAAGTTGCTGTATATGATATTAAATAGTGAATAAATCATGAACGATGATAGTGAAAAAGAAGGTACTGATAAGAGTGATAAGACAGTTAAAAAGATAACGCAACAAAGAGTAAGAAGTATTTCATTAACATCGAACAATGAACAAGCAAAAAATAAAAATCCGAAAACCAATTTGATTGGAGAGCCTTCTAAACAGGGTGAAACAACACAAAGGGAATTTTATGATATATTTTTCAAGCCGAAATTGTCAATTACAAGAACGCCACCCAGCAGTTCAAAACAAGAGACTTCAATGGTGCATCAAGAAAGAAGCGGTGGAATTAAAAGAACGATACCTAGCCCTGAAACACTGGAACTTCCGCAAGCAAAAAAGCCACAGCAACTGCAAACTAATCCATCTTTGGACCAACAGCATATTAATCCTTTGGAAATAAACAGAGACAGAAGGTCAGGAATAAAAGTTGAAAGCTTAATTGTCGAATTTTATGAGCACATTCAGAATATCCAGGGAATAGTAGATGAAGTAACTAACATCGATAAAAAATTGCATGCTGCTAAATCATTAATCAACATTCAGAAAACTTTTACGCTTTTAATAAATCAAATGAACGAATCAGAAAAAGAAAACATTACTTTGAAATATGGAATAAATAAGGACAAAACTTCACTCAATGATCCCAATAACGTAGACCCAAAGAAGACATTTGCAAAAGCCGTAACGCAGCCAACCACAAAAGTAAAATCTCAACAGCAGCCCTTATGGAAAACTCCAGAAAAAAATGAAAAGTTTGAAACCATGATCAAAATCGACAATGTTACAGATCCTAAGGCGATAAAAAAGAAAATCAGGGAAGAGATTAATCCTAACGATATTGGCGGTGGATTAAAAAGCATCCGAGAATTGAAAAGCGGGGCTTTAGTTGTAGAAAGTCATAACAAAAGTCAACATGATAAATTAACAAATATTTTGAAGAGTAAAACAGAAGTTAAAGTAGTGGATCTAGTAACTAACGAACCAATGTTTATGCTTAGTGGAATCGAAAAAGGGTTTTCAGATGAGTTCTTTATTAATGAACTAATCAGACTGAATCCTGAAATAGAAGATGATCTGGGTTACCAAATCAAGGATAAAATGAAGGTTGTAGTAAAAAAGACTTGTCGTAATATACAAAAAGAAAACTGGATCTTGCAAGCAAAACCGGAGGTTGCCAAATACTTTCTCAAAAAGGGACTGGTCAATTTTGATCTGCTTAAGGTGCATGTTAGAGAACATTTTAATGTTGCAATCTGTTTCAAATGTAGCATGTTTGGACATGTGGCAAAATATTGCAAAGAACAAGAATGCTGTCACAAATGTGCTAGCCAACATCCAGCCAAAGACTGTCAAGTGGATAATGTGGAATACTATAAATGTCCAAATTGTGTAAAAATGCGGTATAGTGATATCAAACACTCAGCCCGAAGCTTTCTTTGTCCTGTTTTCCAAATGAAAATAGAAAAATACAAGGCACACACCAAATATAATGAACAGTCTTTTTTATAAACAACAGTGCAAATGAAACAAATCTTACCAGACCGTTTTCTACTAGCGAAATGGCCAAGGTCTCTTTAATCCACCAAAATGTACAATCAATGGGAAACTCTATCGATAAAATCGACCAAATGATGCTGGAACAAACTGACTGTCAGGTATTTTGTGTAACAGAACATTGGAAAAGCGAAAACCAGTTGAAACAGCTAGCATTGTGTAACTTCAAGTTGGTGTCATGGTTCTGCAGAGACGAAGGGAGACATGGAGGTACAGCAATCTATGTGCGAAATCAGGTTAAAGCCAAGTCACAAAATCAAGTTAACAAACTTTCAATAAGCGGAGTCATGGAGGTATCAGCAGCGAAGTGTTATTTAGGTATTGGTGAATGTTTGATTGTTTCTGTATATAGACCCCCTTTAGCAGATGTTGGTCTTTTTATGAATTTGTTTGAGAAAATGTTAAGTATGATATTTCAAAAAAACAATATAGTGTGCATAGCGGGAGATTTTAATATTAATTTTATAACGGACAATAAATCTAAATATCGGATTATCTCATTAACTCAATCTTTTAATTTAACATTAGCTATAAAATCATACACAAGGATAACAAACACATGTTCAACCTGTATAGATAACATTTTTACAAACATCGATTTTGTACAGGTTGACATAATTGAGAATTATGTTTCGGATCATACCGCACAAAAAATATCATTTCTTGTCAATAAAACTCTGATGTCTAGCGTTAAATATATAAGATCTTTTAATCCGGAAAATAAACGGAAATTTTTGGGCGAATTGAGGGAGAAAACATGGCTAAAGGTATATAGTATTAATAATAGTCTAATTGATAAACAATGGAATACATTTTTAAACGATTTTAGTGAGATATTTGATCGTGTATTCCCTCTCAGGCAATGCAAATTTTCTCACAAACGTAAAAAAATAATAACACCTGAAATAAAAAATTGTAAGAACCGATTAGATATAATCTATGCAATGTATCAATCTAACAAAAACTACAAAGAGTCATATGTTAATATTAAAAAAGAATATGATTTGCTACTTCAAAAAACTAAGGTACAGGCATATGAAACTAAAATAAATGCATCTGATAACAAGATGAAGTGTATGTGGACTGTTTGCAATGATATTATTGGTAGGTCTGGTGAACGTAAAGATTTGAGCCTTGAAGGAGGTTTAGATGTTGCAAATAAGTATAACGAATACCTGCTTTCTGTGGCTCCAGAAATACTTAAAAAAATGCAGCATCAGGATTATATTTCTTCTATCGAAGAGCATGATAAATCTTTCTTTTTATATCCAGTGACACCGACAGAGATCAGCAGTACTGTCAATAGGATAAAAAATAAACACACAAGTGGATGTGATGGGATCCCAACTAGCATTATGAAACTGTCGATTCCGGAAGTTGTTGACGTATTGTGTCACGTAATAAATAACTCTTTTAAGTACGGCATATTCCCTGATCAACTAAAACACTCAGTCATTAAACCAATTTTTAAGTCTGGTGATAGAGAATGTCTTTCTAATTACAGGCCAATTAGTATTTTACCTGCATTTTCAAAAATTTTTGAGATGATGATGTGCACGAGAATAGTTTCCTTTTTTAATAAATATAGTTTACTCGATGAAAATCAACATGGTTATATTAAGGGTAAATCCGTGTACACTGCGGTCTTTCACTACATCAAATCTTTATTAGAAAATATGGAAAACGGAAATTTGTCAATGGGCATTTTTATTGATCTGTCCAAAGCTTATGACTGCATTAATGTAGAACTACTTCTAGAAAAATTAAGCAAGTATGGAATACGCGGTAATGCATTGGCCTGGATGAAGTCATACTTAATTGGTAGAGTACAACAGGTAGAAATCAGTAGTAACGGGCGTAAACTCTTGTCGAGTACGGGGAAAACTAACACCGGAATTGCACAGGGAAGCATATTAGGCCCCATTCTCTTCATAATATTCTTGAATTATTTGCATAACATATCTCGAGAACCAAATTCTAGTCTCATAAACTATGTTGACGACACAAACTTATTGGTCAATAGCAACACGTTACAGAATTTAACTTATAATAGTGAAAATCTATATAAGAAAACAGTGGATTGGTTTACACAAAACAAACTTTTCTTAAATAAAGGAAAAACCCAAATTGTTATGTTTAGAACGCGAAACTCAAAGTGGGAAATTCCGAGGAGTGTAAATTTGACTAATGAGGATGTTGTGGTTGATAGTAATGCTAAGATGTTGGGATTGCACATAGATCAGTTCCTTACATGGTCCGTGCATATACATATTTTAGTAAAGAAGCTGAACTCAGTTTGTTATGCAATCAGAGTGATTTCGAGATATATGAATAAGAAAACGCTAAAAATGTTGTACTTTTCCAATTTTGAATCAATAATGAGATACGGAATTCTATTTTGGGGGAAAGATACCGAAAGCCAATGTGTTTTTGTTGCTCAAAAGAGGGTATTGCGAGTGATAAAAGGACTAGGACATTTGGATACCTGCAGAAGTCAGTTTCAGAAGGAAGGGATTTTGACAGTATTTGGACTATACATATATGAATGTCTAGTATTTTATTTTAAGAATAAATTCCTGTTTGACACTGGTGCTGGTCACTTGTATAGTACCCGAAGATTGGATATGAGTTATCCGCGTCACAGACTATCTATTTCCGAGAACAGTCCTCACTATATGTGTATTAAGTTATTCAATAAACTTCCTACTGCTATAAAACAGACTGATAATTTCTCAAGATTCAAAAAAAAGATCAAACAATTATTAACAGATTTAGAACCTTATTGTATAAATGATTTTTTGTATAGTAGCTAATAAGGAGACCTATGCTTATAGTATTAAGTAGATAATTAAGTGTAATTTTCCTTTTCATTTTGATTTCTACATTGTTATATTGACATGTTTCATTTTATGTTTTGTACATAATTTTCGAAATAAAGATTATTATTATTATTATTATTAAACCAGAAGTATATATTGAAAAAAGTAGGGGCCCCAGTATAGACCCCTGTGGCACACCAGAAGAAACATTAGCAACACTTGAAATACCAGTCTCTGTAAAAACATATTGACACCTTCCGGCAAAATAATTCTTTAACAAATCTAAAGCGGCACTCGAGAATCCAGTAAATTTTAAAATTGAAAACAATATTTCATAACTAATCCTATCAAAAGCCTTGGAAAAATCTATTAGCACCAATGCAGCATTCTTTTTGTTATCCAAATCATGGAATATATCATCCGTAATATCCAGGAGGGAAGTGGTACAACTATAGCCTTTCCTAAATCCGGACTGTCGAATCGGCAATATATTATACCTGTCAACATGAGTTTTAATTTGGCAGCAGATAATCTTTTCAAGTATCTTTGATACAGGTGACAAAAGTGAAATTGGACGTAAATCGTTGTAATCATGAACCTCTTTCTTTTTCGGTAAGGGTATGACTTTAGCAACTTTCCAAGAATTGGGGAAGGTTCTAGTAAGAACACAAGAATTTATTATATGTGTCAAGACAGGTACAATACGAGGACAACACAACAATAGCATCTGAGCATTCAGTTTATGGGGACCAACAGCATTGGTTCTAATCTCGAACAAATATTTCTTGACAGTATCCACACTTACAGTTGAGAACTCTAGTAAATTGTCAAAATTACACTTAGAATTGTGGAGATAAGAATTCAATAGCTCTTTGTCAGGTGGGACATATCTCGAATGTTGCAGAAAGTAATTATTTATTTCAGATGGGTTGTGTGCCAGTACTTGAGGAATGCTCGTGGGAGAGGCCTTTTTATGAATGTCCAATCTACTCAGGGTTCTCCAAAGGATACCTGTATTACCTTTAAACCTATTTATATGAAACTCTAGATATGCTTTTTTCTCGCGCGCAATAGCATTGGTTGACATATTCTTTATATCTTTATAGTTTTGCCAATCTGATGCTGCTTTAGTTTGCTTGAATTTTTGAAATGCCCTATTTTTCAATGATATCATCTTTTTCACAGCAAAGGTTATCCATGGTTTATTAGACTTTTTTGTTTTAAAAGATTTTTCTGGACACACTGTATCAAACAGATTCAAGATAAAAAAATTAAAAAGTGCTACTTTATCATTAACATCTTCAATGAGCAAAATATCCTGAAATGGTGTCCTTTCAAGTAGAGTATTAAAAAAGGTATGATCAATTGAATTTAAACATCTTGAACGAAATGTTCTACATTTAGGCCTGACATTAACAACCGGCAGATTAAAATAGGTCAACAAATGGTCCGAAACTCCAGGCACATCCCGAGTTCCAGAAACTGGATCTTCAATATCGCATGAAATAATTATAGTATCCAACAAGGTAACAGATCTATCCGTTATTCGAGTCGGTGTATCGATAATCTGCTTTAGGTTATAACAGCTTAAGCAATTCAGAAAGTCTGATGTTTTTTTATTATGAATATCTAACAGATCAATATTTAGATCACCACCGCACACAATTAAATTATCTGTAACAATATACTTCGAAATTATTTTTTCAAATTCATTATAAAATGATGTGAGATTACCGGAAGGAACTCTATATAAAACACCACAAACACATGTAACATTGTTAAGTTTGATTCCAATCCACAAGCATTCCAAATCAGGAGACCTAACTTCAGCCAATACCCGAAATGATATTCCCACCCTTATATAAAAACAGACTCCACCTCCCCTTGAATGTCTATCATTTCTAATAATGACAAAGTTATTAATATTAATCTTATCATTCGTAACATTATCCGACAACCACGTCTCCGATACACCCACACAATCGTAATCATTCTGACATAGATGATCCCTGAAATCCGAAAACCCGTTAGTTAATGACCGTACATTGTAAAATGCAAACCTAAACTGCTTCATTCCGAAACAGCAAAATTATCAAAAAAAAAAAATATATATATATAATATATATAAATATATAATATAGAATCATACACAATACGTTGTCAAATTTAACCTTATCTCACCCAAAAACTATCAAATCTTGTACAATACTTGTAACTGCAAGAATAAACTAATAAAAATACAAGTAGGTACGTGAAATTAGCACAGTAACAGAGAAAGAATCCTTTGTATAGTATTTTAATATTATAAAAAAAATATATACCAATAATGTTTAAAATTCCTTCCAGTAGGAATCTCGATTTATACAAAAAAGAAGAAAAGGAACCCAAAAATGTTTAAATAAAATAAAATTAATATTCCAACTATCGTATCGTGCGTAGTCCTTTTGCAGCAATGGTATATGTCCTCACTGTAACATATAATTTGAACTAAACATACACAACAAATCACACCTGATTCAGTCTTCACCGCTTTTTTGGCTGCGTGTTAAAATTCTGGAGCCTGCAACTGCTGTCGTCTCAGGACTGTAATTAATTTTTCTTTTCTTGTGTAAACTTCCCTGTGCCACGTTCTGCTTCAGGTCGTAATCTTTTGTCCTCGATGATTCTTCCTCCGCTGCACCTCTCTCAAGTTCCAGTAATTCTTGTGCACTGAAGATATTCTCTCCTACAACCAGTTTACCCTTAACAATCTTTGCCTCCAGCTTTTGATCTTTAGCGGATTTCAAATGGTTACGTAGAGTTCTGCGGTCCGATCTATCCTCTGGACAGTAGTCGTTAGTAATAGCAATTTTAGTACCTTTCAACTTTCCAACTTGTTTCATGACATTTTCTTTGGTCAAAAATGCACCAAATTCCACTAAGATCGGTGAAGTTTTATTTTTACCCAAACAATAAATATTATTAATATCACTACTTGCTATATTCGTTTGCAGGAGGTTATTAAGTTTTTGGATTGTTTCCGTTAAAGTACTCTCTCTGCTTTCTATGCTAAGCCCATACACCACTATATTATTTTTCCTGAGCTTCCGCTCTTGAGCAACATTTTTGCTTTTCAATGCTACAATTTCCTTGGAATTATTGTCTATTTGAGCTTTTACGTCCTTAAAACTTGACACAATCTCAAATTTCAAGCATTCTATCTTCTCATCGAAGGTTCTCTCGAGAGCTTCACTTTGCTCTAGGTTTGCCTTTTTAAGTAATTTATAGATTGTTTCTATATCGACACCGCCTGACATTTTGGCACCAAGCACACTGGACAGTAAATCAACCTGTGGCGCAATAGATTAAATACTGCCTGCACCGTTTTGTTGATATATGGAATCTAAGTCCTAATTACAGTATTTTAACTGAAATCTCGTCAAAATTGATTTAAAATTTTTAACACACCTTTTTAACTTATACTGTGAACAACTTTCAAAGATTTTCAACGCTATTTTCTCAGTTAAAATCACGATTAAAACAGAGTACAGAATATGCATGTAGACGCGACGACGGACGAAATACAATGGTGATTGTTTGTGTCAATTTTGTGACAAGGTTTGCGGTTCGAGGATCGGTCTTTAGAGTTCACAAGATAAATCCCTGAGTTGGAATAATTCATACTCGTGAGCGAGTGAATGGTGATGATGATCTATAACTTCCATCCTGTGGAGAGGTGATGATTCTGTTTCTAAACATAGACGGATCCAACCATTTATAGTTGGTTCTATGTCCTTTTCAGCCTTTTCTTTCTCTCCTTTATATGTCAATAAAAAAAGCCAACGCTGTATATTTATTAAGGGACTGGGGAATTTTCAAAATTTAGTTTATTAAAATAATTGAAGTTTCAGTTCCACTAATATGCTGAAATAATAATTAAATATGTGCTTAAAATTTACAAACACTTTGTAATTATTATTACACTAATCATTTTGAACACATTAGGTAAGCCTAAAAAAGTAAACATAATCTTTTGTATTTACCATTTTATGTTCTGTACGTATATACCTTTTATATCGATCGCTGTTTTTTGTCAATTTTTTGTGCGTTTTGAAAAACATAAAATGCTGCGATATAGGTATGTATTATAATATGTTTATTATTTAGTTTGAGTTAAAATCACAGATCTAGAAACTCTATTGTTCTTAACGTATTAGGGTGGTGTGTCGGTCCATTACGTCGCGTGTCGGTATTTGCCGGGGCATTATTAACAGGTACCGAAAGGAATTTGAACGGTTTTTGAATTGATTTCAAACGTTTCGCAGTTTTAAATAAAAATATACAATAATTAACCGTTATTTTCGGTGGTGAATATTGTTAATTAATTTGTTATGATAATATTGTGGGGTAAGTCGTAGTAAATAATTATAGTTACACACTTCTTTTGACAATTAACTGTTTTGTTATCTATTAATTTGTTGTATTGTGTCCTTACTATAAATCCTGAGATGATGATATGACCTGAAATGGACACTTACCAATTTTTGTTGTTTTATATGTGATTGTTTTATTATAATGAATTTTTTATTGCTCAATTTATAATATATTAAATAATGTTAGAATCTTATAGAGAATCAAAAAAATTATTTATATACAGGGTTTTCCAAAAGAAAAACATATGCAATACGTGTATTTACTACACGGACTACCCTATATAGGTACATTTCTGATAGGTCGTAAACGAACAACTTAAAACCATAGGCGTTTTTTTCCAAAAAAATTTCCTCAAAATTTGATAAAATTTATGCGTGACTTTTGGTCCTCACTCTAAATAACAAAACAGACATTTACATTTCAGATTAAAATATAAGGCCTAATTATTTTTTTCAATTTTGCAAACTAATTTTTTTGATTCCAATAGTTATAAAAGATACTACAGCAGAAACCCTAAAAATTGTATATTTATTTTTTTTTTCTATCATCCATAATAACGGCTCTAGTTGGGCCTCAAGATATAATGAATGACCCTGTATACTATACATAAATTATACAGGGTGGCCCATTAGTGTGTGGGCGGAAGATATCTCAAAATCTATAAGCGATAGATACAAAAATCTTTTACAAAACTTTTAGGCAAAAGTGTTTTCAATTATACAGAGTAGTTCACAAACGCACAGCATGCCAAAGTTGCATTTTCTTAATGCGACACCCTGTATAAGTTTCTAGTAAACATAGAACCATATGTGATATTGACGAATACATAAGTAATACTAATTTATAGCATGTCCATAATAGTTAATTTCTTTGTATATAGTTTGTAAGACGTTATTCATTTTATGTAACTTACATGATATTGAAATAAAGAACATTATTATTATGTAATATACATATATATGGAGACTATTTAGTTTCATGAAAAATTTGTTCGCGTTCAAAAATAGTGTAAAAAGGGGTAAAAAGGACTTTAAAAAAACGTATTTCTTAAACATCGCAGAAATATTAACTAGTTATTTATAGCTTTGATAGAATATAACTTATAAAATGTGTCATAAATAACTTACTTTCATAGGCGTTCGTAAGTAGTGGAAAAAGGGTCAAAACATAAAAAATATATATTTCCTAAACTTATTCGGGATATGGAATAATTTCTCATAGTTGTGATACAATATAAGCTAAAAAATATTCCATAACAGAATTGGTTCACACAGGCGTTCGAAAATAGTCTAAAAAAATGGATAAAAACGAAAAAAAAAAATGTTTCCGAAATATATTTTTTGCCATTGAACCCATGTTCCCAAACGCTTCGTTATCGAGATACAGGGTGTTCAAATTAACCTTTTTGTTAATTTCTCAACAACTAGCTAACCGATTTTGACAAAATTTGACATGCATTTGGGGACCTATAATAAATATAATCTGCATTATTTTGACTTTCATTTCATTGGCGTAGATATAGGGGACATGTGGGTAAATTTTACACGTAAATTAATTAAAGACAGCTTTGACAAGCTTCAATAATTTAAATTATTACTTTTTTAAAAGGAGCAACTTATAAGCTACAAAAAAGTTAATTACGTCGATGTTGTGATTTCTACAATTTTTATGGAAACCGATGAATTGCAAGTTAACGGTAGATTTAAATCAAAATAACGTTTACCAGAAAACCAAATGAAAAATCAAAGTTGCCATGGAAAACGATATAATACTAACAAATTACTTAACAACAAATTTTAATGCCTATCAGTACAATTGAAAATTTAACAATAAAAAAACTAAACTCGAAATTAAAATAAGAAAATTCATAACAACTGTTCAAATTGCCCTCCATTGACAGTAATACACATTCTACATCTTTCAACTAATGAATTTTTTGTAGTTCTAATAAGGATATCATGATCGTTCTTATTTCCCTAGCAGCTTCATGAACTCTCTCCAGTAGTTGGTTTTCATTTACAATTGGTACACTGTAAACCAATTGTTCCATGTACACCCATAAAAAGAAGACGAGCGGATCAAGATCCTGAAAAAACATAATTTGACCACTAAATTTGGACACCCTGTATCTGGATAACGAAGCATTTGCGGACATGGGTTCATTGGCAAAAAATGCTTAAATTGTTTTTAGGAATCTCCAGTTTTTCTTTGTTGCAACCATAATGAATCACCCTGTATATAGCATTGATATAAGATAACCTACCACATGCAGCATAACAATTTAGTTTCGCAAATAGTAGAAAAGGGGGCAAAATAAATTTTATAATAAAACTAACAAAAATCAATTATTTTGCGCACAAGAACTTGGCCTAGAAGATCTCAAATATAAAATATGTACGTATAAATATAGTGCCTCCAAAGGGAACAATTTTTATTTAAAAACAAAAAAGTTAAATTACATGTTTATTTTAATAATTTACAAAGAGACGCTCTTAAAAAATAAAAATATATTTTTTTTTTTGACAATTTAAGTCTAAATAGAATAAAATCTTAGCTTAAATTAAATGAAAAAATTCCTATTTCTTTTGCCTAAACAAGTACACGAACTAAATTAAACTAAATTATAAACAATGTTAGAAAATTTATTTTAACAAATGCTCAAAATGTTGACCACCTTGTTGGCGACACTTCCGCAATCTTTAAATAAATGAATTTTTAGCTCGTTGGAGCATTTTGGAAGTAATGGATGCAAAAACATTTCGTATTCTAATTTTCATGTCTTCTACGGTGCTGGTGACTCACGGTAAACTATTCCTTTTTTGTAAATAGGAAATAAAACGTCAAACTCCACGAAATCAATTTAATACACCACACTTAATGTGTTAGGTGGATTAAACTACCATACATGTTTTCGAAGTTCGCTAGCTTCATCATCAGTGGCAATATCTATAGAGAATCTGTATTTTGAAAGTATTACATCATTTGGATAAAACTAGGAGTACTTTAAGAGTAATGTGTTGAAGTCACTTCGAGGAAAAATATTATTAATGGTTAATGAGAATAAAATATAATTATTATATTACATTTTTTGGCTTTCTTTTTATTTATCATCTCGACTAACAAACTTTTTAAAAAAAAATTATGATTTTTTGTATTACGCAGCAACTAATACTTCTCTTGTTTAAACAAGTGTAATATAATAATTATATTTTATTTTCATTAACAATTAATAATATTTTTCCTCGAAGTGACTTCAACACATTACTCTTAAAGTACTCCTAGTTTTAACCAAATGATGTAATACTTTCAAAATATAGATTCTCTACAGATATTGCCACTGATGATGAAGCTAGCGAGCTTCGAAACATGTATGGTAGTTTAATCGACCTAACACATTAGGTGTGGTGTATTAAATTGATTTCGTGGAGTTTGACGTTTTATTTCCTATTTACAATACATTCACTCCACTTAAGAATGGAATACTTCTTTAAAAAAATATATCTTTTTTTTTTCGATAGGGGTTGGGTTGGAGGAACTTTTATTTGCAAATTATCAAAATAAAGCTGTAATTTAACTTCGTTGTTTTAAATAGAAAATAAAACTAATTAAAATGACCAAAATTTTTCGTCAATTTTTGCTTTTTTCTTTACCTAACAATTTTGTATTAAAAATCGGTTAGAGTTAAGTTTATGAAATATGATAAAAATCAAAAGTATAGCAAAGGGACTTTAATGCTTTACACACATTTTCCCATAAAAATACAATTTAGAAAACCACCACCCTGCAAAATTACAAATCAGACGTCAATAAAATCCAGGAAACCGGAGAAAAGAAGGGAATTCAAACGGATCTGAGACCAAAAATCTTGTATTTTAGAGCGGCATTTATTTATGTTAAAATATACAGGGTGTCGCATTAAGAAAAAGCAAGTGTGGTCTGCTGCGCGTTTGTGAACTACCCTGTATAATTGGAAAGATTTTTGGGTTGTACATCTCTTCAGTGCCTAAAAGTTTTGTAAATAATTTATTTTGTCTATCGCTTATAGATCTTGAAATATCTTCCGGCCACACACTAATGGCCCAACCTGTATAACTAGCATTTTACGCAGGATCCAAAAAAAATTCTATTTGAAATAAACAAGTTGACATAAAATTCCCGTATAATCGGAAGTGCGATTATCTTGACTATTTCCTTCTTGTTAATATCCACCAATCACAAACGCGCAATTTTGAATTACAAATCGTTTTTTTTAAGTTAGTACCGCCTAAACGAGTACTGACTTTATGGCCTCGTGCCACTTTTTGAGTAACATACAGCGAGCTCAGTTTTTATTTTTCTCAATTATTGTTAAAATAAATCCTTAACTAAAGTGGAGCAGTATAAGTGGCGCCCGTCCGGGGTTCGAACCATACACACCGGTACGACCTGCTCCTGATTTATAAATGGTTTCTAGATGGAAAAACTTTATGACAGCACCTGTCAGCAGTTTTTTCGAGTTTACCCGCGGCAAAACTTGACAGCTTGTGATCACCAAAAATTACATTACCTTTGATAACAATGTTTGCAGAATAATTTGTTACTCAAATACCATTCGGGCATGTAATTTTTCATGTGAAAAAAAAATCGAAAAAACACAATGCAAAGTAAATTTTTTTTAATAAAATGCCTTCGTGCAGGTGGAGCAAAACCAGCACTCACTTCTTGTTAAAATATTACTTAGAAACGTGATATTACTTACGAAAATATTTAACGATGTGACATATCTATCGACTTTAGTAGACCCCTCAATTTTCATAAATGTCATAATTATAGTTTTCGCAATATGTACCTATCGTGATTACTCCTGCAGAAACACCCTGTAGATACAAGTTAATATTTTAAAATTTCATCAAAATATATTTTACAGAAACATAGTGTCGCGAATGATGACTCATTTGTTTACTTTCTCGGTGAATTTTTGTTCTGTTTTTATATTATTATTTGTACTATTTTAAAATATTTTATAGAAGTACAGTTGTTTGTAGGTACGTTTTTATATTTTTGTGGCAGGGCAATATATCTTTTTTTGCGTATTATTTTTCAATACGTTTTATAAAGTTTTTATGTTTTAAATATTATTTCGCTCAGTTTATAATCTTTCGGTGAACTGTAAGGGTGTGTGTTATAGTTTCTGTGTTTATTTTGCAGATATTTATCACAGTCGCGGTCGTCGGGTCTATCGCGTAATACTAATCTGTTCGCGTATGTGAACAAATACGTTATGCGATTTCTAATGTCGAGCTACTTACGTTGTTAATCCAAATGTGTTATTTTGTGAAAAATTGTGTGCTTTGATAGACGTGAAGCCTCTGAGTATTGGTATGGAAATGGTATGCAAGAGTATAAGCAAAGGAAGGAGTATTAGGTGTAAGTTACTTTAATTTTAATATTGATAATTTTCTAAGGGCGAACGAGGTGAGGGTACATCAGCCTGCAGCTCAAAATACCTACATTTTTGGAATTATTTTTTATGTGATTATGGTATTACACTAATAATCAGAGTTTTTAGTTAACGTAATGACCCGCACAATTTTACACATTTTCTTAACTTTATTTATAATGCTTACCTTAGAACTGAATGAAACTTAATAATAGTTGGAACATACCCATACATATAGTTTTTTTTCTTAAATAAATAATACAATCTTTTGTTTGGTTAGATAGTATTGAGTTGGTTTGGCTTAGTTTCCGTGAATTCTAGTATTGCGATCCATAGATTTTATTGCCAATTTCTGGTCGACGACTTCTTTATTATTTATTACATTAGAAAAAAATCCAAATAAGTAGTTATTTAGAGCTACAGGATAAAGTACCAGACCCGCGAGCGGGATAATCTTGTTCCATTCATAATTTTACTTGCTTAGATCAACATATTTAAATTTAGCAATCCTGTACCCAATTTCTGAAATAGTTGTAAATGCTTGTTACAAAATTATTTATATAGAAGCAATTTTTTGAAAGACCCAATTTCAGCCCATGTTACGAATGACATAATAATTTAAATTCAATTCAGAATATTCTTTCAACTGAGGTAATTTTGATAGTACGTTTGGATAAATCTGGGAAACAATTTCTCCAAAATTTAGCCTCAACTCAATGGCATCAGCATGAATCATTTAATCGTCAAAATATGACTTTTCTCTTAGATTACACAATAATTAATTCTTCTAAAAAATATTGTATAGTTGGAAATTAAAAAGGAACTTGCATAGAAGTAACCTAATTTTAACTTCGGTTATTTCCATTTAAAAAATCAAACAATTTTTAAATTTTTTCCAATTCATTTATTTTACGATTACGATGTAATATTTTAAATTATTTCATCTTAAGGAATCTTCTCTATTTGTTCACATGTCTAAAACTTTATAACTTGCTTTTAAATGACTGTACAATTTGTTTAAAATACTTTTTTTTTGTACATTTCAGAAGTGCCCATTGGCCTTAGTTTAGTTAGGTTAAGCATGGAATGGATTGGAGTTTAATGCAGAATTATTAGTCACATAATGGTAGGTATTCTTAAAATAAATACGAGTAAATAAATTCATTAATATTAGGCACAATAATTTTTTATTAGAAACAAAAACAAACAAAAAAAGCAGAAAAACAATCCGATTGAGTTACTAATTTCGGTGTATTTTAAGTTTTACTTTCTTTGTTACAGATATTTAAAATGATACAACGTTCGCCGGTGACGCGTAAATAAAAATTAGTGAGTTATTTTATTTGCTCCTCGGAACTGTGGACTTTTGTGAGTTTTTGAGGTGGCAATTGCGATTTTAGAAGTCGTTGTTCGTTAAATTAATAAGTAGCTCGGCTCGTGATTTTAGTGTCGAAAAAAATTAAAATGAGGATTTCTATTGGACAATAGCAGATGGAAGCGTGGTAAAGAATTCCTGGATTTGAAGAGGAGAGGATACTGGAAACACTTGAGGTGTAAGTTAATTTAAAAATATTTGTATATACGAGTATTGCTGTTGACAAAGAATGGAATAGTACTTTTTCGTTATCATCCTCTTACAATTATTAAGAATTTTACCACAAAAGATTAATAGTTGCTTGCATTTGATTGTTTATAACTTTTTTTAAATTATCGCGTATATTCACAATCATTTTACAAATAATCGAATTAAGTATTCACTGTTCAACCAAATTCAATAAATATACCTATAATATAAACAGACCTATAAGTTTTACTTTTTTGCAGGAGAGCTCTCCAGTAAAAGTCTTTCAGAACCATGGGAAACAGGAAAGTTACAGTAATCAATAGGAAGAACATTCAAGGCTGTGTTGAAGTTATAAGATTCAAAGATTGTAGTTTCTACATTTTAATTTAATTTAGTTGAACATGACAATTTTTTTAAAGCAATTTATCTTGTTTACACACAACTTCAAAATCATAAATGTTTCAAAATTTCAAGTTTGTGTAGTAGGTATCATCAGATTATAAATAAAAACTTCAAAATTAATCCTAAATAAATTTCAATAATGTTAGAATTTCAATAGAGCAGCCTTAATCAACTCTCAGGTTATACTTATCCACACAATGAACATCACAAAGCTACAATACCAATTTATGAATTCTCTAACAAGATTGACTTAAATCAGGTTGGTTGGTTAATAATATTGCATTGACTGTGAAAATTAAAACCAATTATGTTTTGCAGATAGAGTTATCCTGTAACGAGTATAGCAAAAACGTATGAGTAATTCATTCCAAACAATGATAATGTTGATGGGAAGCGGAAAAATTTGCGAAGAATTATCCAGTTGCGATACTGTTACAATCCGAAATGAATCTAGATACTCATATACTTTTTTCTTATGCAGGTTAGTTTGATCCTCTATAAGACTCATAATAATAATAAATAACTTTATTTCCTATTAAGGGATATCTCAAAAAAATAAATAAATATATTTAAAAAACAAAATAATACACTTCTTGTATATAAGAACATTAAGCGACACAGGCACACTTTGTAATTACAATTTCAATTTTTAATCTTATTATGAGACCATACTGTATAAAAAAACAAATAAGGTGATGTTACGAACGTAGTTAAAACAAACAAGAATCTTCATGCACAATTAGGTATTCAAAATTAAGGATAAATAATGATTTTTTGTCGACCATCAAACACCATTTTTTACATAAAACATAAATATTTCAAAAACTGCTAGACATAGTTACAGGGTCATTCATTATATCTTGACACCCAACTAGAGCAGTTATTATGGATGATGGAAACATATTTTAAATATAAAAGTTTGAGGGTCTCTGTTGTAGTATCTTTTAGAACTATTGAAATCAACAAACTTAAGTTTGCAAAATGAAAAAAAAAAAAAGATTATGCTTTATATTTTAAATGAAACACCCTATATATTATAATATAAATGAAAGATCTTTTTGTTCTGATTTCAAAAAAGTATAGGTTATTGTTATTAGCTTCAGCCGTTCTTGCGATATTTTAGGTTAAAACTTGAATTTTGGTGACTAGAAAATCATCAACTTTATTGTTTATATTTGTCGGAAAATAATCAAGGGTACCCTGATTGCAATAATTATAAATAAATATAAACGATTAAAACTTATTTCTAAAAATAACGACAAAACTAAACTAATTATTATTAATTATAATAGATAATGGTTATGCGTCGGCGCTTAAGCCATCAGATCTAAATTAACAAAATATTTATACCTCGAAAGTAAAGTAAAATATCACGTACTTCATTTAAATTTCTTTCTATTGTCTGAGTTGTTCAACGGAAGCGTTGAACGCTATTTTGATCTGCAAAATTTTTAATTACATTCTTAATTGTGTTTATTGAAGCAACTTTTCTTCTTCTATTTGTCTTTTTTCTTATAACATTTCATTCATAATAATATGTCAATCGTATTCAGGGCACACTTGCCTAATTATTTTTTAAATTTTGCGAACTAATTCTTTTGATTGAATAGTTTTTAAAATATACTACAGCAGAAAGCCTAAAAATTTTAAATTTATTTTTTTCTATCATCCATAATAACGGCGCTGCGTGGTGTCAAGATAAAATGATTGACCGTGTACATTATACATACATTCTATATCTAGCATATCACGCAGGATCCAATTAATGTAATAATATATAGGCTGTTCCATTTGAAATAAGTAATAAATAAATTCCCGTATAACCGGAAGTGCGATTATATTGAAAATATTTTAGCGAGGTTGTCCCTATCGACTTTAGTAGACCCCTAAATTTTCATAAGTGTCCTATATAATTATTATAGTTTTCCTGCAGGAACACCCCGTAGATATAAGTTAATATTTTAAAATTTGATCCAAATATATTTTACAGAAACAGTAATATACATTATAGAACTACAGTAGATTTGTGTGTAAATTTTTCTGTTTTTGTGGCACGGCGATTTATCGATTTTTCTTTTCTGTGTTTTATATTTCAATACGTTTTATAAAGTTTTATTTTTAAATATTATTTCGTTCGGTTATAAACTTTTGGTGAACTGTTAGGGTGTGTTATAGTTTCTTTGTTTATTTTGCAGATATTTATCACCGTCGCGATCGTCGGGTCTATCGCGTAATAGTTAATCTGTTCGTGTATGTGAACAAGTACGTTATGCGATATCTAATATTGTCGAGCTACTTACGTTGTTAATCCAAATGTGCTATGTTGCGAAAATGTTTGTGCTTTGATATACGTGAAGCCTGAATATTGGTATGGAAAATGGTATGCAGGAGTATAAGCAAAGGAAGGAGTCTTAGGTGTAAGTTACTTTAATTATAATATTGATAACTTTCTAAGGGCGAACGGGGTGAGAGTACATCAGCCTGGAGCTCAAAAGAACTACATTTTTGGATTTTTTTTATGTGATTATAGTATTAAACTAATTAGAGTTTCGAGTTAACGTATGACCCGCAGAATTTTACACATTTTCTTAGCATTATTTAATGCTTACCTATAATAGAGCTGAATGAAACTTAATAATCGTTGGAACATATTATATAGTTTTTTTTCTTAAATAAATAATAAAATCTTTTGTTTGGTTTGATAGTATTGGGTTGGTTTGGGTGAATTCTAGTATTGGGATGGGTTCTATAGATTTTATTGGCAATTTCTGGCCGATGCGACGACTTCTTTATTATTTAAAAAATCCAAAGAAGTAGTTATTTAGAGCCACAGGATAAAGTACCAGCCCCGCGAGCGGAATAATCTTATTCCATCCTTAATTTTACTTGCTTAGATCAACTTATTTAAATTTAGCAATCCTGTATCCAATTTCTGAAATAGTTGTAAATGCTTGTTACAAAATTATTTATATAGAAGCAATTTTTTGAAAGACCAATTTCAGCCCATGTTACGAATGACATAATTATTTAAATTCAATTCAGAATATTCTTTAATCTGAGGTAATTTTTTTAGTACGTTTGGATAAATCTGAGAAACAATTTCTCCAAAATTTAGACTCAACTCAATGGCATCAGCAGGAATCATTTAATTGTCAAAATATGTCTTTTCTATAAATTACACAATAATTAATTATTCTAAAAAATATTGTATATTTGGAAATTGAAAAGGAACTTGCATAGAAGTAACTTAATTTTAATTTCTGTTACTGAACATTTAAGATATCAAACAATTTTTAAGTTTTTTCCAATTTATTTATTTTATTTTACGATTATGATATAAATACTTTAAAATATTTAATCTTAAGGAATCTTCTATTTGTTCACATGTTTTAAACTTTATAACTTGCTTTTAAATAACTGAATAATTTGTTTAAAATACTTTTTTTTGTACATTTCAGAAGTGCCCATTGGCCCTAGTTTAGTTAGGTTAAGCATGGAATGGATTGGAGTGGAGTTCAATGCAGAAGTATTAGTCAACTAATGGTAGGTATTCTTCAAATAAATAAATAAATTAATTAATATTAGGCATAATAATTTTTTATTAAAAAAAAACAGAAAAAAATCCGATTAAGTTGATTACTTCGGTGTATTTTAAATTTTACTTTATTTGTTACAGATATTTAAAATAATACAACGTTCGCCGGTGACGCGTAAATAAAAATTAGTGAGTTATTTTATTTGCTCCTCGGAACTGTGGACTTTTGTGAGTTTTTGAGGTGGCAATTGCGATTTTAGAAGTCGTTGTTCGTTAAATTAATAAGTAGCTCGGCTCGTGATTTTAGTGTCGAAAAAAATAAAAATGAGGATTTTTATTGGACAATAGCAGATGGAAGCGTGGTAAAGAATTCCTGGATTTGAAGAGGAGAGGATATTCGAAACACTTGAGGTGTAAGTGAATTTAAAAATATTTGTATATACGAGAATTGCTGTTCACAAAGAAAGGAGTAGTACTTCCTCGTTATCATCCTCTTACAATTATTAACAATTTTACCACAAAAGAGTAGCAGCTCCTTGCATTTGATTGTTTATAACTTTTTTTAAATTATCGCGTATATTCACAATCATTTTACAAATAATCGAATTAAGTATTCACTGTTCAACCATATTCAATAAATATTAAAGTATTCCATGCAATTAACATATACCGCTCCGTGAAACTTATTTATATTAGGTCTGTTCCAACCTCGCCCTGAACAGTTTAAGAACGGTAATATTTTTGCGCAGTAATCTTGTGATTTGTGCAGTGCACTGATTTGGTGTTGTCAATTGTAATATGACTGTTCCTAAATGGTTTTCGGTTGGGTTGGAACAGACCTATAAGTTTTACATTTTTGCAGGAGAGCTCTCCAGTAAAAGTCTTTCAGAACCATGGGAAACAGGAAAGTTACAGTAATCGATGGGAAGAACATTCAAGGCTGTTCTTTTTGAAGTTATAAGATTCAATGATTGTAGTTTCAAAATTTTAATTAAGCTTAACATGACAATTTTTTTTAAACCAATTTATCTTGTTTACACACAACTTCAAAATCATAAATGTCTCAAAATTTCAAGTTTGTGTAGGTATCATCAGATTATAAGTAAAAACTTCAAAATTACTCATAAATAAATTTCAATAATGTTAGTATTTCAATAGAGCAGCCTTAATCAACTCTCAGGTTATACTGATCCACACAATGAACATCACAAAGCTACAATACCAATTTATGAATTCTCAAACAAGCTTTACTTAAATCAGGTTGGTTTTTTACTAATATTGCATTGACCGTGAAAATTAAAACCAATTATGTTTTGCAGATAGAGTTATCCTGTAACGAGTATAGCAATAACGTATAAGTAGCTCATTCCAAACAATGATAATGTTGATGGGAAGCGGAAAAATTTGCGAAGCATTATGAAGCATTATCCAGCTGCGATACTGTTACAACCCGAAATGAATCTAGATACTCATATATTTTTGCTTATGCAGGTTAGTTTGATCCTGTACCCTGACTGCAATTCACATATTATTATTTCAACAATATATTTGGTTGACATCACATATCTTACCAGTGCATTTGCATACATTAAAATAATATACTGATTTTAGTAAACGAATACAACAAATGAATATAAACGATTAAAACTTATTTTTAAAAATAGCTACAAAACTAAACTATTTATTATTAATTATAATAGATAATGATTATCCGTCGGCGCTTAAGCCATCAGATCTAAATTAACAAAATATTTATACATCGACAGTAAAGTAAAATATCAAGTTCATCATCTAAATTTCTTTCTATTGTCTGAGTTGTTCAATGGAAGCGTTGAACGCTATTTTGATCTTCAAAATTTTTAATTAAATTCTTAATTGTGTTTATTGAAGCAACTCCTCCTTCTATTTGTTTTTTTTCTTAAAACATTTCATTCATAATAACATGTCAATCGTATTCAGGGCACACTTACATAATTATTTTTTCAGTTTTGGAAACTATTATTTTCGATTTCAATAGTTTTTAAAACATACTGCAGCAGAAAGCCTAAAAAATTTAAATTTATTTTTTTCTATCATCCATAATAACGGCGCTGCGTGGGTCTCAAGATAAAATTAATGACCCTGTACATTATACATACATTCTATATCTAGCATTTCACGCAGGATCCAATTAATGTAATAATATATAGGCTGTTCTATTTGAAACAAGTAAGATGACATCAAATTCCCGTATAACCGGAAGTGCGATTATCTTGAAAATATTTTAGCGATGTTGTCCCTATCGACTTTAGTAAACCCCTAAATTTTCATAAGTGTCCTATATAATTATTATAGTTTTCATGCAGGAATTTAAAATAAATAAATTTAATTTTTAATTTAATTTAGATATAAGTTAATATTTTAAAATTTGATCCAAATATATTTTACAGAAACATAGTGTCGCGAATGATGACTCAGTTGTTTACATTCTCGGTGATTTTTTCCTGTTTTAATATTATTATTTGTACTATATAAAATATTTTACAGAACTACAGTAGAATTGTGTGTACTTTTTTCTGTTTTTGTGGCACGGCGATTTATTGATTTTTCTTTTCTGCGTTTTATATTTCAATACGTGTTATAAAGTTTTTATTTTTTAAATATTATATCGTTCAGTTTATAAACTTTCGGTGAACAGCAAGGGTCTGTGTTATAGTTTCTTTGTTTATTTTGCAGATACTTATCACCGTCGCCGTCGTCGGGTCCATCGCGTAACTGTTAATCTGTTCGTGTATGTGAACAAGTACGTTAAGCGATTTCTAATATTGTCGAGCTACTTACGTTGTTAATTCAAATGTTTTATTTTGTGACAAATTTTGTGATTTGATATACGTGAAGCCTGAGTATTGGTATGGAAATCTACGTGAAGCTTGACTAATGTTATGAAAAATGGTATGCAGGAGTATAAGCAAAGGAAGGAGTATTAGGTGTGAGTTACTTTAATTTTAATATTGATAACTTTCTAAGGGCGAACGGGGTGTGGGTACATCAGCCTGCAGCTCAAAATAACTCCATTTTTTGAATTTTTTCTTATGTGATTATAGTATTACACTAATTATTAGAGGTTTTAGTTAACTTATTGACCCGCAGAATTTTACACATTTTCTTAACTTTATATAAAGCTTACCTTAAATAGAGCTGAGTGGAACGAAATAATCGTTGGAACATATATATTGTTTTTTTTTCTTAAATAAATAATCAAATCTTTTTGTTTGGTTTGATAGTATTGGGTTGGTTTATGCGAATTCTATTATTGGGATATGTTGGAGTTTAATTACCTTCGGTTTTGCAAAAACGTTTAAGCAATAATAGTGCACTAAATTTAAAACTAAATGAAACAACTTAGCAACACTGAAAGTACTGTGTAATGTTATTGGCGTATTTTCACTACTACATGGGCGAACGTCTTTTTTTTATTCAACCTTTATATTAACATTTTCTTTCAAAAGTGCTTTATCCATAAATATTTTTATTTTGAACTGTTATATAGTACAGCTTTTATTTTAAAAAAATACAATTTGTGCTAAATTCTGTGGGTCGCCTTTACTAGATCTATAAAATATATTAACATACCAGGGTGGTTTGATAACTGTTAATGGAAACCGTATTTTTTTAGCAAAAAATCATTTTACTTTTCTCCATAATCACCTTTCGATATAAATGTATCGAAAGGTGATTATGCAACGTGTTTCTACTGTTTTTATTCCTGCTAAATAATAAGATTCCTCAAGACCCTCAAATTAAGCGTTTGTTTCAACGGTGACCAAGAGGAGACCAAGAGGTGACTCAGTCATTTCTTCAGGTTTGTAAACAGAAAATAGTCGGAGGGTGCTAAATCTGGAGAATATGGTGGATCAGGTAGCAATTCGTAACCCAATTGGTGAATGTTTGCTATGGAGCTTTGGATTATGGCCGAACGTCCTTAAACACTCCTTTCAAGTGGTCCCACGGTTGTGTTTATGGTCGATCGTGAGTACTAACCATCGTGCGGACAGCTTTTTCAGATCGAAATATTCTTGTAAAATGTGTTGCACCCGCTGAGTTGCCTACAGCCTCAGCCAACTCACGCACTTTCAATCTTCGATCGTTCAATATCATTCCATAGATTTTATTGGTAATTTCTCGCCGACAACTTATTTATTATTTATTACATAAGAAAAAAATCCAAAGACGTAGTTATTTAGAGCTACCGGATAGTGTACCAGCCCCGTGAGCGGTATAAGCTGAAAATCTTATTCCATTCAAAATTTTACATGGTTAGATCAACATATTTAAATTTAGCACTCCTGTACCTAATTTCTAAAAGTAGTAAATGCTTGTCACAAAATTATTTATATAGAAGCAATTTTTTGAAAGACAAATTTCAGCCCATGTTACGAATGAAATAATTATTTAAATTCAAAGCAAAATATTCTTTCAACTGAGGTACTTTTATTTTCCCGCACAGGGAAAGTATTGTGAGCGCGCTAAAAAAAAATTGAGATAAAGCCGGATATAACCATTTTGAAGTTCCCTGAGACGATTAAGACCATTTCCAGATGAAAGTCTGTCTGTGTGTCTGTATGTATTCTACCACGATAGCGCCCAAACGATAGGAAACTTTTGATATTTGCCCCCATAATTCTGGAGAAAATTGCGTTCAAGAATAATTTAATCGTCAAAATATGTATTTTCTCTTCAATTACACAATAATTAATTCTTTTAATAATTGTATATTTGGAAATTAAAAAGGAACTTGCATAGAAGTAACTTATTTTAACTTCTGTTATTTTCATTTAAGAAATCAAACAATTTTTAATTTTAAATATTTTCAATTCATTTTATTTTACGATATGTTTCGCCAACTTTATCAAGTGTGTATAGGTACTATAGGGATTAGGGATGACAATCTGTTTTCCATAGTATACTAGGTATATAGTTTGTTTATTTATTTATTTATTTATTTATTTATTTATTTACGGGCATACACCCATTAAATTTTAAAAATAACTACATAAAAGCACACAAACGTATCGACTTAAAAATCTTGAGAAAAAAAATACAGAATAAAATATATATAAATGTTTACAAATGATAAGTTTACAATTTAAGATTTAAAGAACTAAAAGAGCTGTTTTACCGACCTCAAGAAAGCACTTCTGATGGTGAAAAAATCGAGGGAATCCTGATTATCATTCGCCATTCTCACCGAACGGGCCAAAAACGAGTTACAGCCGTAATTTGTTCTGGTGAACGGTTGATAAAATAAACGTCTTGTGCGGGTGGACTGAAACGGAATGTGAATTCCTATGGCACTCAACAGATCAGGACATCTCACGTTGCTGTTGATAATATCATACAGCAAGACTAAATCGTGTTTCAGACGTCGATCGGTAAGCGAATCAATGTTAAGATATTTCTGCAAATCGGCATACAGTTCCACACGGTCCTCCAGAGTAAAATGAATATGCAATTTGTAGGCCATGTACCTTAGAAATTTATGCTGTACCTGTTCGATCTTCTGCCTATGAATGGAATAATTCGGTGACCATACAGCAGAGGCGTACTCAAGACAAGGCCTCACCAAACTTGTATACAGCAGCTTGAGTGAAACAACGCTCGTGAACTCTCGTGAACATCGCTTTATAAATCCGAGAACCTTCAGTGATCCAGAAACCATAGAGGAGATGTGAGGAGCGAAGGTCAATCTGCTGTCAAGCAAGACCCGAAGATCCTTAACCATATCAACCGATTTCAGTGATGACTGATTTAAGGTGTAGTTGAAAGGAATGGTATGTCTTGATCTTGTGAAGGAAATCACACAGCACTTGTCAATATTGAGGTGCATATCATTTCGAACACACCATACATGAAATGCGTTGAGATCGGATTGTAATTGATCACAGTTTTCACTATTGTTCACTTTTTTAAATAGCTTGAGGTCATCAGCAAATAAGAGGAAATCGCTAGAGGTGAAGCAGTCGGCGATGTCATTAACAAAAATATTAAAAAATAGCGGTCCCAAATGGGATCCCTGGGGAACTCCCGATGAGACATGAACTTCGTTGGACACAAGGCCGTTAACTTTCACGTACTGGACTCTATCAGTGAGATAGCTACCGACCCATTTGAGAAAATTCCCACTGATGCCAATCTCGGCCAATTTTACCAATAGAATATTGTGGTTAACCCGATCGAACGCCTTAGAAAAGTCCGTATATATGGAATGCACCTCCGATCCACCCTCCAAAGACTCGAGAATAAAATTCACGTATTTGACAAGGTTAAGTTCCGCTGATTTTCCGGGCAGAAATCCGTACTGCTGGTCTATAATTGAATTATTCAGAAGAGGTTGGATGTACTGAATTCTCAAACACCTTGGGAATCACACTAAGAATGCTGATTGGTCTATAATTACTGATGTCATGCTTATCTCCAGACTTATGAATAGGTGTGATAAAACTGGACTTCCAAAAGTCAGGAAAGCAACCAGTCTGCAAAGACTTATTATAAATAGCATGCAGTGGCCTTGCTAGCACAAAACTACACCGTTTTAAAAAACTTGGAGGAAGTCCGTCCGTCCCTGGCCCCTTACTTGGATCAAGTCCTGAAAGTTTTTCAAAAATTTCAGATATAGAAATATTTAAGTTTGTAAAATTGATGTCGTTGACACTGAGACGTTCGGGAATACACGTATTATTGGTAGTATAGACAGATGAAAAGTGTCTAGAAAAGAGGTTAACCACGGACTGTCCAGTGTTCGCTCTATCTGCGTTGAGAAACATCTCAGAAGGCAGCTTCACATTTCTACGAGTGGAATTAACAAAGCTCCAAAAGGATCTAATATCGTCACCAATTCCATTCTCAGTCGTCGTGACAAACTGATCATAGCATTCTCGAGAGAGGCTCTTACAGAGTGCGCGAAGCCGTACAAATTCCATGTAATGATGGTTTGAACCTGTACTCTTAAACAGTTTGTGTTCGTACTTTTTTTGTATAATACAACTTTTCAGATATGGACTATACCATTTAGGAAATCTTCCGCTAGACACCCTCTTGAGTGGCACACATAATTCAATCACGCTGTGGACCACGGAGTAAAAATCATTTAGCATCGAATCCAGGGACTTGCCATAAAATAATGCATCAAAGTCGACCGTAGTTTGGGTGCAAAAATGATCTTATGCGTTTAAATACAAAGGCAATAAGTAATAATGTACCTCAAACGGTATAAATGCTCAAAAATTATTTGGGTCTTTAACGAGTAAGCGATATCGACGGAATTATTTACATCTTTTTGACTAATTTATGTTTTAAATTATTTCAGTTTAAGGAATATTTTGAATGGACTGTAGTATTCTGACCATTTGTTCAAATGTCTAAAACTTTATAACTTTCTTTTAACTGACTGTATAATTAACAAAGTATACGGTTTAACAAAACCACTTTTTTGTTTACATTTCAGGAGTGCCCATAGGCCCTAGTTTAGTTAGGTTAAGCATGGAATGGATTGGAGTGAGGCTTAATGCAGAAGTGTTAGTCACATGGTAGGTAACTTCGTTAATATTTGGCATAACGATTTTATATAAGAAGAAAAACAGAAAAATAATCTAAGTTGATAACTTCGGTATATATTTTAAATTTTACTGTCTTTGTTACAGATATTCAAAATGATACAACGTTCGCCGGTAACGCGTAAATCAAAATTAGTGAGATTTTTTATTTGCTCCTCGGAACTGTGGACTATTGTAAGTTTTTGAGCTGGCAATTACCATTTTCGAAGTCGTTGTTCGTTAAATTAATAAGTAGCTCGGCTCATGATTGTAGTGTCGAAAGAAACGAAAATAAGGATTTCTATTGGACAATAGTAGATGGAACTGTGGTAAAGAATTCCTGGATTTGAAGAGGAGAGGATATTCGAAACACTTGAGATGTAAGTGAATTTAAAAATATTTGTATATACGAGTATTGTTGTTGACGAAGAAAGGAGTAGTACTTCTTCGTTATCATCCACTTACAATTATTAACAATTTTACCACAAAAGATTAATAGCTGCTTGCATTTGATTGTTTATAACTTTTTTTAAATTATCGCGTATATTCAAAATCATTTGACAGATAACCAAATTATTTACTGTCCAATCATATTCAGAAAATATTAAAGTTGTCCACGCAATTAACAGATACCTCTCCGTTCAACCTATTTATAAAAGTTTTACTTTTTTTCAGGAGTGCAGTAAATGTTTTTCAGAACCATAGGAAACAGAAAAGATACAGTAATGAATATAGGAAGAACATTCAAGGCTGCTATTTTTGAAGTTATAAGATTCAAAGTTTCTAGTTTCAGAATGTTTTAATTAAGTTTAAACGAATAATTGTTTTCCACCAATGTCTGTTATGGTTACACACACTTTTAAAATCATAAATGTTTCCAAATTTCCAGTTTGTGTCATCAATTTTTAAATAAAAACTTAAAAATTAATCATAAATAAATTTCAATAAAGTTAGAATTTCAAGAGAGCAGCCTTAATTAACTCTCAGATTAAATTGATCGACACAATGAACGCCTGTGTTGACCAGGAGATGATTTAGTTTTTAAAAATGTACCTGAAGACGGCAGTTGTGCATTGCCAAAACGTTGACTGACATGTAACAATAATTGTTTCACTTGCAATCAGTTTAAAAAAAAATCTATTATGAAATAGTAAAGCCGAGTTCTAGAAAAGAAAAAATATATATATGTAAAATATATTTTTTTATTTTGCAGATATTTATCACCGTCGCGGTCGTCGGTTCCATCGCGTAATACTAATGTGTTTGTGTATGTGAAAAACGTTATCCGATTTCTAATCTTGTCGAGCTACTTACGTTGTTCATCCAAATGTGTGACTTTGCAAAAAAATTCGTGCTTTGATCTACGTGAAGCTTGACTATTGGTATGGAAAATGGTATGCAGGAGTATAAGCAAAGGAAGGAGTATTAGGTGTAAGTCATTTTAATTTTATTATTGATAACATTTTAAGGACGAACGACGTGAGGGTACATCAGCCTGCAGCTCGAAATAACAACGTTTTTGGAATTTTTTCTTATGTGACTAAGAGTAGACTAATTAGACAGGCGAAGCCCTTATTCTACAGCATAATAAATCTTTTTGCTGTGCCCGTACCTTGTGCCGTATATACGAATACGCATAAAATATATTAACATACGAGAGTGGTTTGATCAGTTACAAAGAAAACTATTTTTTTTTTTGGAAAAAAACATTTTATTTTTCGCGTTTGTTTCAACGGTGACCTCTTTATTCGATCCGAATCTCTTACCACTCAGTCATTTCTTCAGGTTCGTAAACAGAAAATAGTCGGAGGGGGCTAAATCTGGAGAATATGGCGGATCAGGTAGCAGTTCTTAACCTAATTGGTGAATTTTTGCTATGGAGCCTACACACATATGCATTGTTCTGATGAACTCATGTATCATCTACGGTAAAGAAATGGCACAAGAACTCGTTTGGATTGTGGCCGAACGTTCTTAAACACTCCTTTCAAGTGGTCACATGGTTGTGTTTATCGTCGATCGTGAGTCCTAACCATCGTGCGGACAGTTTTTTCACATCGAAATATTCTTGTAAAATGTGACGCACACGCTCAGTTGAGATGTCTATACATGCAGCCTCATTCAACTCACGCACTTTCAATCTTCGATCCTACAATATCATTCTATATTTTATTGGCAATTTCTGGCCGACGACTTATTTATTACATACGAAAAAATTCCAAAGACGTAGTTATTTAGAGCTACAGGATATTGTACAAGCCCCGTGAGCGGGATAAGCTGAAAATCTTATTCCATTCAAAATTTTACTTGCGTAGAACAACATATTTAAATTTAGCAATCCTGTACCTAATTTCTAAAAGTAGTTGTAAAAGCTTGTCACAAAATTATTTATAGAACCAATTTTTTGAAAGACCAATCTCATCCTATGTTACGAATGACAATTATTTAAATTCAATTTAAAATATTCTTTCAACTGAGGTAATTTTTTATAGTACATTTGGATAAATCTGAGAAACAATTACTCCAAAACTTAACCTCAACTCAATGGCATCTGCAGTAATCATTTAATCGTCAAAATATGTCTCTTCTCTTAGATTACACAATAATTAATTCTTCTAATAATTGTATATTTTTAAATTAAAAAGGAACTTGCTTAGAAGCAACTTAATTTTAACTTCTGTTATTTTCATTTAGGAAATCAAACAATTTTTAATTTTAAATGTTTCCAGTCCATTTTATTTTACGACATGTTTCGCCAACTTTATCAAGTGTTATACACATACATTAGGATTAGGGATGACAATCTGTTTTCCATAATATGCTAGGTATATGGTTTGGGTGCAAAAATGATCTTATGTGTTTAAATACAAAGGCAATAAGTAATAATGTACTTCAAACGGTATAAATGCTCAAAAATTATTTGGGTGTTTAAAGAGTAAGCGATATCAACGGAATTATTTACATCTTTTTGACTAATTTATATTTTAAATTATTTCAGTTTAAGAAATATTTTGAATGGACTGTAGTATTCTGACCATTTGTTCAAATGTCTAAAACTTTATAACTTTCTTTTAAATGACTGTTGTATAATTTGTTAAAACACTTTTTTTTGTTTACATTTCAGGAGTGCCCATAGGCCCTAGTTTAGTTAGGTTAAGCATGGAATGGATTGGAGTGAAGCTTAATGCAGAAGTGTTAGTCACATGGTAGGTAACTTCGTTAATATTAGAAAAAAAAACAGAACAACAATCTGAATAAGTTGATAACTTCGGTATATTTAAAATTTTTCTTTCTTTGTTACAGATATTTAAAATGATACAACGTTCGCCGGTAACGCGTAAATCAAAATTAGTGAGTTATTTTATTTGCTCCTCGGAACTGTGGACTTTTGTGAGTTTTTGAGGTGGCAATTGCGATTTTAGAAGTCTTTGTTCGTTAAATTAATAAGTAGCTCGGCTCGTGATTGTAGTGTCGAAAGAAACGAAAATAAGGATTTCTATTCGACAAGAGCAGATGGAAGCGTGGTAAAGAATTCCTAGATTGGAAGAGGAGAGGATATTCGAAACACGTGAGGTGTAAGTGAATTTAAAAATATTTGCATATACGAGTATTGCTGTTGACAAAGAAAGGAGTACCTACTATTTTTTCATTATCATCCTCTTACAATTAACAACTTTACCACAAAAGATTAATAGCTGCTTGCATCTGATTGTTTATAACTTTTTTTTTAAATTATCGCGTGTATTCAAAATCATTTTACAGATAACCAAATTATTTACTGTTCAATCATATTCAGAAAATATTAAAGTTGTCCACGCAATTAACAGATAGCGCGCCGTTCAATCTATTTATAATAGTTTTACTTTTTTGCAGGAGTGCTCTGCAGTAAATGTTTTTCAGAACCATAGAAAACAGAAAAGATACAGTAATGAATATAGGAACAACATTCAAGGCTGCTCTTTTTGAAGTTATAAGATTCAAAGTTTCTAGTTGCAGAATGTTTTACTTTAGTTTAAACGAATACTTGTTTTCCACCAATGTATGTTATGGTTACACACACCTTTAAAATCATAAATATTTCCAAATTTCTAGTTTGTGTATCATCAATATTTAAATGAAAACTTAAAAATTAATCATAAATAAATTTCAATAAAGTTAGAATTTCAAGAGAGCAGCCTTAATTAACTCTCAGATTAAATTGATCGACATAATGAACATCACAAAGCCAAAAAATGAATTTAGGAATTCTCAAACATGATTAACTTAAAACAGGTTGGTTTATTCATAATTTTGCTTTGACTGTGAAAATTAAAACCAATTGCTTTTGCAGATAGAGTTATCCTGTAACCAATTTAGCAAAGTGTGGGTTATTATTCATTCCAAACAATGGGAATGTTGATGTGAAGAGGCAAAATTAGCGAAGAAACATCAGCTGCGATACTGTTACCACCCGAAATGAATCTGGATACTTAAATATGTTTGCTTTTTGCAGGTTAGTTTTATCCTATATAATACTCATAATTACAATAGATAACTTTATTTCCTAATAAGTGCCATCACAAAAAAATGAATAAATATATTTAAAAAACAAACAATACACTTCTTGTATAATAATAACATTAAGGGACATACTCTATGTAATTACAAAAATATCATAGCAGAAATGACAACTAATGCGAAAACAGAGAATGTTCACCAAAATGGTTCTGCTCTGCCACTTAACCCTGTTTTTCCTAAAGTAACATGGAGACAGTTGCAAAAAAAGGAAAACTCTACATACACAATTTTATTTATATTATAATATATAATATAGTCCTTAAAATTTATACAAGGTGTGTTTCAACAGTTGGTTTAGTGAAAAACGGATAGGTTAAATCAAGAAGGTTTTGAAATATTTTAGTTTAAAATTTAATCAAGTTTGCTGGTTAGATCTAGCAGATTTGTTTGCTTCCTTACTATGAATTTAAATTAGGAAAAAGTGAACAAAAATGAAATCTACAAATTCTCTTCTAACAATGTTTAAGTCTATTCTAGTCGAACTTGTCGTAAGCTTTTTCGAGTTTAAGATTTTATATTCTCATAGACTAGGTCAGGTATAAAGGAAAAAGGTAAATTGTCAAAATTTCGAAAACTATATTTTCGACATCTAATAAAATACTTTATTTTTAATGTCATATAAGATAAAATTACCAAAACATATAGGTTGAAAAAATTGACTTTTGACTGTTTTTGCAATTTAATTTTTAATCTTATTTTGAGACCACATTGTACAATAAAAATACTAATAATAATAACGATGTTACGAATTTAGTTAAAACAAACCTTTTTATAATAATAATAATAATAAAAAGGCTTTATTGCAAAAAAAAGTTTACAATGGGCGAAGTTGAAGTTAATACTTCCTCACTTAACCCCTAAGGTAAGATAACAATTACAAACATAGACAAAAAAAAATAAAATAAAATAAAAGATTGAAATGTTGATGCAAATTCAGGTAGTTAATTAACAAAGGAAAATAGATCAAACAAATTCTGATATAATACTACATATAGCATTTTTAAATCTAAAACCTTTCAAAAATTTTAAATCATCAGGCACTTTATTATACATACTACAAATATTATACGAGAATGATCTTTCAAACATGGCACTACTGTGAATTGGAGGCGATATGGTAAGTTTGTGGCGAATATTTACATCATGAACAGACCCGCGAAATTTAATTTTTTCATAGAGGTACTGAGGAGTCTTCGTTATAATAATCTTATTAAAGAAAACTAGGGAATGAAGAGCACGCCGTTCGTTCATTCGTAGCCAACCGATCTCACGCAGTTTAGCACTCACGCCTCGCACACCTCTTCTAATTTTGCCTACAAGACGAACACAAGAATTTTGCATTAACTGAATTCTATTTTGATCCAGATCAGTTAGACAAGGGCCATATATTGTATCGGCGAAATTAAAATGCGAGAGAACAAGGGAATCACACAAAAGTTTTTTGCAATGTTCATTAAGCAGTTGCCTTTTGCTGTATATTAATTTCAAATTCAAGAAGGCACGCTTAATACATTGGCTTACATGTTGGCTAAACCTCAAATCTGTGTCAAGTATCAGCCCCAAATTTCTCGCAGATCTTCCACATTCGAGATGCACGTTATCCACACGTAGTTTAAAAGAATTCATAAAGCGCGTTCTATGTACATTCTTACCAAAAAGTAATAGTTCCGACTTGGATGGGTTAATCTGGAGACAATGTCCATTGGATAAACTTACAAGAGCGGCCAAATCACCATTGATTAAGTTGATAGTTTCATCCATTTGTTCTGGTGCAAAAGAGCGGTACAGTTGTGTGTCATCAGCATAGACATGCGCGTCGCAGTACTTCAGCTGTTTTGTTAACTGAGAGCTATACAGGCAAAACAAGATTGGGCCTAATATTGATCCTTGAGGGACACCATTATTAATATTTTTGGGGGACGAACATTGGTTATCAAGCTTAACCATTTGGGTTCTATCACTTAAATAACTACGTATAAGAGCTGCGGCGTTACTGGAAAATCCTAAGTATTTCAAAATTTCTAAAAGCAGCGCATGGTTAAGCCTGTCAAATGCTTTCGTATAATCTAAAAGCACCAACGCAGTCATTTCGCCTTTATCGGCTGCGACCAAAATATCGTCAGTCACTTTGGATAATGCAGTGGTGCAACTGTAATTCGTTCTGAAGCCTGACTGGATAGTGGGCAATAAGTTTTACTGAGTGACGTAACTTTTAATCTGATTATCAAGGATCCTCTCAATGATTTTGCTGACAGTGGGTAAGATACTTATCGGACGAACATCCTTCATTTCTATCGGGGATTGAGTTTTAGGAAGAGGAATAACAAGGCTTACTTTCCATGGATTGGGATAAATATTTTGCTCTATACAGCAGTTTACCAAATGCAGCAGTATTGGTAAAATAAATGGGCAACTACGACGCAACATGTCCACAATAATCCCGTCATCACCCACCGCTCCAGTTTTAATTGACTGTAGCGCAAGCTGTATGTCCTCAACAGTAGCCATATGGAACTCAAATCTTGGAAAGTTATTATTAATCTGACCACTCTTATAAAAGTTCAATAAGTTTAAATCAGGGGAAATAGCAGCAATATCTATGAAATAATTGTTAATTTTTTCTACATCTTTAAGTTGGTTTGGTATAATTCTTTTGTTTTTACCATAAACGTCCAAGTTTCGTAATAGTCTCCAGTTATCACGAGCACTACTAGAATTTATATGAGATTCCAAATATTGCTTTTTTAATCGCGTAGTTTCAGATGACACACGGTTTCTCATTTGTTTATAAGCTTCCCAGTTCTCAAGCGTTTTATTTTTTTTATATTTCTGAAGATGTTTATTTCTATTTTTCTGTAAAATTTTAAATTCGTCGGTTATCCAAGGAGCTCTATTTTTCGTTATTTTAACAGTTTTTAAAGGGGCATGATGGTTAAAAATATCTACAAAATAGTTATTAAATAGGGCGACTTTTTTATTTACATCTTGTTCATAAAATATATTATAAAATGGCACACTCCTCAAATCTTCATAAAATATATCTTGATCGAAATTTCGGAAGTCCCTGTATGTATGTAAATATGGCTTCGGTTTTTTTAAAATTGATGTTTTTAGCTGACAGTGTATCGGTAAATGGTCGGAAATATTTAGTGAATGGTCAACATTGGGATTGATAAAAAACTCAGTGTCCGAGCAAATGATAAGGTCGATCAACGAACCACAACCAGGGCCGGGCCTAGTAGGTTCATCTATGATCTGCGTTAAGTTACCACCACCAAGCATTGTTAAGAAATTTTGGACGTAATTACAATTAAAATTAAAAACATTTATGTTAAAATCTCCCATACATACAAAATTTCTACAGTTTACAAGTGCTTTAGAAATATTAGAATCAAATTCAATATTAAAACTTGAAATCTGTGCATAATCTGGCGGTCTATAAACAACTCCAACTATGCTCTTCACATTATTTATTTTAAATTGTATCCAAATTTGCTCGGAGTAAAGACAATCATAATCAAAGATTTCTTGAAATTTAATATGATTTTTAATGTAAATTAAAACTCCTCCCCCTCTAGAATGATTTCTGTCACCTCGAATGATGCAATATCCGTCGATATTTATTACTAAATTAGGAATAGCAGGCGTCAGCCATGTTTCTGTTACACCCACAATATCCAGATCATTATCTAATACATAATCCTTAAAATCTGAAAATTTTGGCAAAATGGATCGTACATTCAGATGCATAAGTTTGAGGTTCGCCATTTAAAATTCTGGATTTTTATATACATACAAAATATACAATGTTATGAACTTATATTACAAATATCAACCAATTAAACCTGCTACCTGAGATGAAGAATATACTTTTACCAAATTATCAGAGTCATTTTTTTTGACAAATACTTGATTGTCCTTGCACCACACATATTTGTAGCCAACAGACTTTAATCTACGTGCATCCTTAAATAAATCGCGCGTGAATTTGGGTAAGTCCTCGTTAATAAAAATTGGTCTAGTTTGATCCGGAGAAATGTCACAGGACTGAGTGTTCAAACGTTTACCTTTGTTTTGCATGATTACCTGATTTCTTTTAGCTTCATCCGCAAATGTAACCAGCACTGGTTTCCTCGTTTGTTTTGACTGCAGCACCTTCACGGAACAATCATCTTCACTAATCTGGACATCGAGCTTCGCAAAAACTTTCTTGATATCTGATTTGACACGTGTATCTCCATTAAGTCCCACCAGAATAATATTTTTCCTTCTGTTATCAGCATCTGCACTAACAGAGTTTCGCTGCAAATTACAAACTTGCTTTTCTAATTCTGTTATACGGTTACTTTGACTTATATGTTCCTTTTTTAGCTTTTTGTTTTCTTTAATAAGTTCGTTAATTGTCGCCTTCATATCTTCCACCATAGAACCAGTATAAGTCACTGAGTGTTTTAGCTCTTCGAACATGACTCTCACTGCTTTGAGTAATTCCCGATTGCCAGGACTTTTCATTGCCAGGATACTGTCTAAGTTTCTTGAGACACGACGAGAAGACAAGTCATGGTTTCTGGGAGTGGAACGCTGAACATCAACATCGGAGTCCGTATCGCCCTGCTGATCATCATCCTCATCATCAGACGATGCACAGTCGGAACACAGCCAAGTGTTAGTTTTAGCCTTTGTGTACATACGGAAGGACTCCTCATTAAGTCCACAACAGGGCTCATGGAACCACTTTTGACATGTTCCAACACACTGTATCTTTTTCTGCATCTTTGTCACTGTCCTTTTACAGCTGCCACAAATTACCAAGTTTTTCTTATTTCCCATTTTGAATCACAAATTTTTAAAGTACAGTACTGCAGTCAACTGAACGCAGCTTATCAGCAAAATGATAGGCACGTCTTTTCACTAAGATTTATAACGTAATTTGACAAAGAAATACGCGCTATTAAGAAAAACTAATACTCCCACAAAACGCATTGATTAATTATCTATACAACAGTACAAAATTTAAAATTTTTAGATGAATTTTTAGATGAATAGTCTATGTATTTAGGTACTAATTGTACACACCAGGGCACACGTATATATAAATTTTTAATAACCACTGGTATTATATGAACTATACTTTTATTTTATTTTATACAAGAATCTTTATGTACATTAATTAGGTATTTAAAATTAAGGACAAATAACGACTTTTTGTCGACCTTCAAACGCCATTTTAGACGTAGGTATAACTTTAAATATTTCAAAAACGGCTAGACTTACGTACATTACACACAAATTATTTATTTATAATTATATACTATACTATATACTAGCTTTTTAGACAGTATCCAAAAAATGTAAGAATATATAGACTGTTCTACTTGAAATAAGTAGGTTGAAATTAAATTCCAATATAACCGGAACTGCAATTATCTTAAAAATATTTTAGCGATGTGACCCTTATCGACTTTAGTATAGGTACCCCTAGATGTTCATAATTATAGTTTTCCCAATACCTATCGTCAAAGATTAATTTGTGTATATTAATCTTTGCTATCGTGAAGACAAATAGATAGATATACGTTATTGTAAAATTGTATCCAAATATATTTTCCAGAAACATAGTGTCGCGAAAGATGAGTTGCTTATATTCTCGGTGAATTTTTTTTCTGTTTTTGTATTATTATTTGTACTATTTTAAAATATTTTATAGAACTACAGTTGAATTGTATGTACTTTTATATGTTTATGTGGTACGGCGATTTATCGGTTTTTAGTAGATTTTTAAAAAAAAATCTAACTATTCAGGAGATCGACACAACCGAAATTTTGAAAAATTTTTATGCAGTCCTTCATTTTATGACCCCTGGATCCTAAAAATGACCTCAGTTCAAAAGTTTATATATATATATATATATATATATATATATATATATATATGGCCCTTGTTTGACTAAAATTGCTGAGAACAGGATTCAGTTGATGCGGAATTCAAGCACACGGCTTGTATGTGGAATTCGTAGGGGTGAAAGAGGCTAGCGCTAAGATTAAGGAAATCGGCTGGTTAAGAATGAAACAACGTCGGACTTTCATTCATTAATTTGGATTAATAAAATCATCAGATGGAAAAAGGCGGAATACTTATATGAAAGATTGAAGTTCCGGGGATCTGTGTATGATGTGAATATTCCTCATAAAACTGTCATTACGCCACCGCTACACTCAACATCAATCTTTGAGCGGTTATTTTCCTATACGGTTTCAAAATATTACAACGCTCTACCGGAGAATATAAAAAGTTTACAGGGGTTTTCGTTTGAGAGCGTTGTCTGACACGTAATAGAACAAATTAATTTGTAAACATAAGCTACCTACTTAATTTGGCCAGCGATGTAGAACAATTTGCAGATAGGCTTAAGCTAAAATATAAGTTAAATTTACGTTAAGTTAGGAAGCACGGCTTCAACTATTGTAAAAATGTATTTTTTTTACTAATAAAGTCTTTATTATTATTGTGTTTATTATTATTCTTAAAAATCACACAATCATGTCAACATTTAACTGATAACCTCACTCAAGGCTGTTTTCAATCACTTTGACACACCACAAATATTTCTGATATTGAAAGCGATATTATTATGTACTTAAATATTTTTACAAAAATAAAAATACAGTACTGTGGTTAGAAACCGAAAACTATAATTATTTTTAGTCAGGACCTGACTTTTAACCCAAAATGGCGGCGTCATACGTCACAGTTTTTAAATTATTTAGTTCAAAGTGCCAACGTGGACTCGGAATGCTGTACTTATTATGCTGTGCTTTGGGGCCAAGCGAGCACAGCAGATATGCTGTTTTCTGCAAAAATCAGCAGTGCGATTAATCGATGGTGCCGGACATTATGACCATTGTCGCATACTTTTCAGAAAATATCACATCTTAGGAATAGTTTCGAGCTTGAGGGTATTATAAACATTTACATGGTGATGTGCATGGCTATGCTACTCGTTCTGACGTTTGTGCGAGATCTAACGCAATAAAAAACAGCGCCATTCCTACCATTCATTTTGGGAACGTAAAAATTTAGGTATGATAGCAGGTTTGGGCAGTCTAATTCATCGTAAATTATGCCATATAGCACTGGTATCGCACAACGAAGCCTTCGTACAAACAAACTACCCATCTCAAGAGGCGGGACGTTAAACAACTATAACTGATCCCACGAACTGAATAAATTCCGTCCACTCTGTAAACTACAATACTCTAATTTAGACCTGACAAAAGGAAAATACTAGATCTTGAGGCAGTTTACATCAGAGAAATGTCTACAATTCCTAACTAAAAAACCGTAAGCCTTTACTGCTTCTGCTGCCTTGCCATCAATGTGATGAATAAAGGAAAGTTGAGAGTCAAAGATCACGCCCAGATCTTTTACGGATTTTCTACGAAACACCTCACAATTATTAATTTTAGCTACAATACATAAATAAATATATTAGGAATAACAATGGAGCCAGATTAGAACCTTGCGGTACACTAGATTTTGCCATATATGTCCGTGAACTGAAGCCATTATAAAAAAACATATTGGGTTCTATGAATTAAGTAGGATTGCAAAAAAATAATAGCATCAGCAGAGAAAGAGAAGTTTGTTAATTTGTTTAGCAGTATAGAATGGCTAACCCGATCAAAGACCTTGCTAAGATCCGTGTAAATCACATCTACTTGTACAGCTTGATCCAGGACCTCAGACAGGTTCTTACTAAGCACTGCTAAGTTTGTTAGAGTTGAGCAAC
Source organism: Apoderus coryli (assembly GCA_911728435.2). Taxonomy (NCBI): domain Eukaryota; kingdom Metazoa; phylum Arthropoda; class Insecta; order Coleoptera; family Attelabidae; genus Apoderus; species Apoderus coryli. The sequence continues at coordinate 5,380,648 of OU452206.1, read as the reverse complement.
CTAACATAAATCCTTGTTGACACAATGGAATAAGACGACGGCGACGTACAGACACATAAATTATATGATAAAGTTTGGCATCAAACGATTTTAATATGTGTTTAATTAAAATTTATTGTACTTGAAGACTGTAAACATGTATTAATGTAATGGTCAATAAACGTATGGTATAGTATGGTAATTAGTATGAACTGCCAGAACCCTCTTTATAGATGGCTATAACACTCCTGAAAACGGCTCTATATGTCTATCATCAGTTCATTCCTTGCAGCAATTTTCTCTTGTTAGATAAATCATCAGAATAAAAACACTTCGAAAAATGTTTTTTTCAAGTGTAGAAAAGACTTCTCTGCAGGTTATCGCGTCAAGCGTTTGACAACAATAATGAATATTCTAAAAATAATATATATAATAATAGCTAATGCCTTTCTTCTTGTTACTTATATATTATATTTAATAGAACAGATAGAGATTGACAATTTTTTTAGCAAACTAAATATTAGAAGTCCAAACACACAAAAATAGTAATTTTAAATAATTAAAAAAATGTTTAGCAATGTTAAAAATGAATATTAAATTTAACATTTATTTTGAAATAAATCGCTAATAATCAAATGCTAAAAGTAAATATTTGAAAAACTAAATCAGTAAATTAAAAAAAATATTTTTATATATTAGATAACTATATTAAGTGACGTTACCGAATGTAAAGAAAATGTCAATGCATACTGGAGTTTCTGTATTCGTAATATTGATTGTCTAGGGTATTGATCAGTTACAAAACTCTGTCAAATAGAGTTTATTTTTTTATTTCCGTCTTGTGAATTTATGGTTTTCTCATAATAATATAATTTGGTGCTTCAAACGTCTAAAATGGTGGCAAAAGACCCCCGAGGGTAATGTCCCGTGCATAATTATTGTATATTAGCCCGTCCCAAATTTACTAATTCATTGGCATCTTGCATATTTGGTACATTTATCTGACTTGTAATTATAAATATAAATATGTATAAATTTAATAGATGACACCTTCTGAGGAAATGTTTACATATTTCTTATATAAATTAATGTAGTCTTAATACTTCGACTGTTTGCAGATTATAAATGTTCTTCCAGACTGCGACTTCATATCATATAGTTTAATAGAAAACTAAGTATAATGTAACCGCTCTTTTATATTAAATCTATGCCATCAGGAGCCTCTTGAATATATTTCGTTAGTAAGAATATTTGATTTTTTGGCTTCTGGCATTTAATTGCATATTTTTAATAATAATGGGAGCTTACTAATTGTAGCAATAAGACCCACTGGAAAACTGCTATCATTAAGTAGGAGTCAGATGCGAGTAACTATGGGACTCCTTTCTAGGTATTGCGCTCTGAGAGACCACCTAAATAAGATGGGGCTGTATAACGTGGACCTGCAATGCAGATTGTGTAATGGGACAGCTGAAACAGCTTACCATGTAATATGTGAGTGTGTAGTCTTACAATCAAAGCGACACGCTATTTTTGGGCATGCGCTGATTGCGGCAGCAGATACTGACATCCAACACATAACTGAACTCCCCAAGTTAGGATACATGGAGGATACAGGGTTGCTGGATTGGGTGGCATAAAATGCGGGGACTTTTCACAATAAGCCCATGAGGCTGCAGTAAAACCGGGAACTTATGTCGAAAGGACGCTTTCAAAAAAAAAATGTATCTATAGGAACTACATAATATTAGTATTACCTTATAGATAGTGATTTTATTCTATTTAAATAATAGTATCTACGTAGAGTTCATAATTAATTTCATACAAAGATTTGTTGGTAAAGTAGGTACATTTAGTCACGAGAGAGCTATAGCTCAAAGCAAATATCTACAAAAAAAAATAAATTTAAAAAAAGTTTGGAAACAGTTGCCCCATAAATGGTAACGCCATGGAGGAATTCTGGAATTTTTCTCAGATACCTACTATATCTTTAAAACCTCTAAACTAAAAGCTACTTATATATATATACTCCTTGTTTTTGACCATCGCAATAAACAAATAGGCCCAAGTTTATATGTTTTAGGTTTGAAACTAATTATTGAATGCCCTTAGATCATTGATAGAGATATTGTGATAGTTGGGTAAACAAATTTAAAACTAAAAAATTAGGTCACACTTTGAAATAAAATATGTTTGCTGGTTGTGAAAGAAACGACAATATTCATTTCAACCAGATATTCATAATATATTGTACTATATAAAGCAGAATTGCATTGATAATATTTATAGTCTTGTGAATTAGAGGAAGTTAAAATTTCAAACATGAAGGTAAGTGCTAATATGTAGATATATGTAAACAAATGTCAGTAATCAGTAGGTATTCGTCTTGCAAAGAAGTTGAATTAAAAAAAAACACGATGTTCTTGATTCGTCCAAATTATATGATTGCGACGAATAACTCCGACCATCCATTACTCAATCTCATTTTATTTACATAGTGATAAAAAAGGGTAAAATAGAAGATACCTACGTGGATTATGAAAATAATATAATCAATCAATGTGGGGTTTATTACATAATATAGCATTGCTCTCATGAGTGATATTGATAATAGACGAGATAATTTTATGACAATCGAAAGCTCGTTCCTTGGTATCAGTTCGAAGCCGAAGGCTGTTACCATGCAACGAGCTTGAGAAACTTGTCATAAAATTATGAGGCATTTGTCAATGTCCGAGGGATATTCGGTGGAAAATTTTTTGACAGAAAAAATTATAACTCAATTCATATTCTCGTTCGCAGCAAAATTCCATAAATATTCCCCAAATATATTTGTGACTGTAGGTTGTATTTCTTGGGAATTTTTTCTTTGATTAGTGCATTTATACTTTGAACATTCGCATTGCCAAAACGTGACATTTTGAAATTTATTTGGAATGAAGTTGTCAAACATAATAGTGTTGTCATAGTGATTCATAATTGCACTGAATGCAATAATCATTGTAATGTTGACATGATTGGGTGAAATTGTTTCATATGCCACAAAATGACAAAATTTGATTGGTTGTTAGAACTGTCAAAAAATTTTCACTATAATTGACAACTTTTGATAAGAAATTTTTTTTTTCATACTAGATGTCCTAGTGCAGTCAGTATAGAACTCCTACAAGAAGGTTCCTAATGATCAATCATTTTTGCACTTAGTTTAGTTAATTTTTATTTAATATTTATATTTTCACAGGATATAGGGCCAATCAAATAAAACAAAACAGTTCTAACTATGCCAACATTTCGTCCATATATTTAGACTTCTTCAAGGCTAAAATGAACAGCATTATATAACAAAACAAACGTGTTCAGAAATATAAACAATGATATGAACTCACCTAGTTGAAAAAAGTTATGATACAACAATTGTTGACAACCTTTTGACGGTCGATCTCTCTTCGGTGAATAATTCCCACAGATTTTTTAAATTTCCGTATATAGAAGGTCTCTCTGAAAAGTTGAAGAGAGTTTTTAAGGGTTTCGATCCATCTATTTGTTTGGCATTCTATAGTGTGAAGAGTGTTAGGAGTTTGTTTTCGTCTTTGAAGGATAAAACTCTGCTACCAGATTGTTCAAATGTAATACACCATAGGTATACCTTGTAATGATTTATTTAATATTTTGTTGTTGTTTTCTATTCATATCAATATATTTTGAATCCACAAGAGAAACCTGTATGAATTAATGTTAGACCTCAATATAGACAAAGATTTAATTATTTCAAAGAATTTTGAAGACTTCTAAAGATTACATATTTTTTAGATAACAAAGTAATAAAAACCTGTCTTATAAAACTGTTATGTTTCAGGCAATCGTCATTACTCTATTCGCTGTCTTAGCTGTTGCCAAAGGTAAGCTTCGAAATTAGTTCTATATTAAACTAAACAGGTCTACTCGTATGTTAATATTTTTCCTTTGATTACAATAAGTAGATTCAAAGACAGTTTGGTTATATTTATGCTCAACTTTCACATCAATTAGATATAAGAAACAAGAGTATTGCCTGTTTCTGTCTTGTTTGATCATTAATCAATCCCTTGTTAGTGCATTTCATATTTGACACATTTGAATTACAGGTGGATATTTATTTGGAGGATATGGATCAAGTAACAGTGGTAGTTCCACATCTGGGTACGGAGGGTACAGTGTAGGTACGTGTATCATATTTTATATTGGTGAATATTGCGGATGTAGTTATGTTTACACCTTCAAACACATTGTTCTTTTGAAAAAGTTTGTCCTAAGTCATTATATTTTTTATACGTATACCAATGATCGAAAAATAACGTTTTTATTTTATTAGCAATGTTTTAAACTTTGTTTCTCTAAATAAATGTGGTTGGCTAATCTTAGTCACAGTCCATTAGAGACTGTGTGACACATTTATTTAGAGAAACAATGTTTAAAAAATGCATATACATCTGAATGTACTTATAATATATTCCGGTTATACCGGAAGTGGGTGTCTTTATTTTAAATACGACACTATATAAATGATATCTCTGATATCTGATCAGAAAATATAAATTATAACTTGCTGTTACAGAATATTAATTAAATATTTTATTGATTTTTTGATATTATGGCCAGGCTCCAGTGGAAATGGATTTGGATATGGCAGTTTTGGAGGATATAGTGGATTCGGAACTAATGGCGGTTACGGCAGCTCTAGAGGTTATGGAAGTTATGGTAACAACCGAGGATATGGCGGGTATGGAACTAGAACCTACAGTAGTTACGGTCCTAGGGGCTCTGGTAGCAGCAGTGGATCCTACAGTAACTATGGTTCTGGTAACTCTGGCAGCGGAAGTGTTTCTGGATACGGTGTGTAAAATGCCATTTTCTACATATAAACATAATAATTAAATCGTATCTCTAAAACAATATGAAATTGCATCTATGCTTTTCTGTATACAGCGTGAGTCAGGTTTTTTTTAGCAGCACGTTAACAACATTATAGACTAAAAATTTTTAAGATGGAAATCGTATACAGGGTGTCAAAGTTTCAGGATTGATTCAATTATTAACTTATTTTTCTTATTAATTTACAATTAACTAATTATTCTTCTATTTCCTACTTTCTTCTTTGCATTTAAAAAATAAAATAAAATGGAATCTAAAGGTCGATTTAGCCTACCTAATGTATAACACACAAATCACAGTGAATAAGTTTTAGTCGTAATTTTTGTCACAGATTGAGTGTATAATGCATAACAAAAGCGAGTGGTTTATCCAACATAATATATAAAAGTCACAAGAACATTTGTTTGTATGTGTTATTATATCGACCTAATCTTATGTTACAGTTTTTGTTAAAAAAACGTTTCAATAAAAACATACGTGTACTTTTTGTAGCATACAATTCAAACAACAAGAATCACGACTGCGCATATTTCCATTCATCGTAATCACAATCACAATCATAAAAGTTAAAATAACTGAACATTCAGAGTTATGACTATGCATTACAACTCACTTAAACGTTACCAATAGACAGAACGTATTTTAACTAGTTGTGATTGTAATTAAAGTTATACACTACACAAATGGTTATGCTTAGTCGTTGGCTAAATTTGACTTAAATCTCAAAAGTCTCTTTTTAAAAAATACCGTTCTAATACAAATAAATTTAATTTATCTTCAAATCAGTAGGTACAGTTCTCTAAAAACACACAAGAGACCAAAAGGTTTTTTAATTAAATAGAGATCCTAAATTATTATTTAATAGAAAGCAGAGGCAGCTGAAATTCAGTACAAACCCCCAAAATTGTACCACCCTGTAGGTTTTTTATAACCATGTATAAGGGTGTATTTAGACTTGTTAATAAAATTATTCATTGTGTTTCAGGATATGGAATTTATGGAAATTAAATCTTAGAATGGAACAATTTAATACTAGAGTACCTCTTAAAAAATCTTTGTAGAGAAATGTTAATTAAATATGTGGGATATATACATTTTTTAATTATATAGATATTTTGTATATGATATACAATTTTTATTTAAATATATATGACTATAATACAAATATCGATTCGGATTAACTAAAATTTCCCAATTGCCAAAATAAAGGAATCTATTCTGTGTTTCTTGAGTTAGCTTAACTTTGTAAAATAAGATAGGCCCAAATATTGTACGCAGCCTGTAGGTCTAATTGGTAAATGTGGGTCTTCTTCATCACTTTCACTAACACCACCCTTATTTTCGGTCGAGTGTCCGTTTCGATGACGTCTGGTCCCATGGCGGCAAACTGTTTTTAACGAAAATTTGAATACCTACTAAGTATTCATATCAATATATTTAAAATATCTTAATTGAGAAACGAGTAAACGACGTTAATATTTAACTAAAAACCATAAAGATTAAATTAGGGGTCTGATGCACTGTAACCTAAAAATATGTGCCTCTTGTCTTAAAACTCTTGAAGCTGCCCAATTGGTTAAGTTTACCTAGGCAGTCCTATACCATTTTTGATCTGACGACGCGACGGTAGCAACTAGAATGGCTGCATAACTATTAGAGAAGTTTATGCAATGTCGCACTTCCGATAATGCTTTTCCAGGTTAAATTGTACATATGTATATTTTGTTTATTATTTATTTGCATTACTTTTTTGAAAATATCATTCATCTGTCAAATTTGATGTTTCAAGACTGAAATACAGGTATTTCATTGTTAATTTAACTACTAGCTACACACCAAGATTATCACTTTTGAACTACCCAAGGGTCAATATGATACAGATAGAAAAAAAAAACAAATTTAGATAGAAAAATTGAGGCTAATTTATTTTTATTGACAAATTTACACAAAGGCACATAAGACTATCAAATTTTTATTAAATACGCAACTCAAAAACAATTTGGATAAAGGTTTATCGCACAATTACGACATACTGGGTTTTTGCAACTGTCACAGTAGGTACCTACTAGTTTTTTGGGCCTTTTTCGGTGGGCAAGTAGCACATCTTTTTCTTTTGGAGGAAGGAATAAGTTCAGTAGGATAGGCTTCAACAGTAAGAGATATTCCCATTATGTCGGCCATCAAATTTCTGAGTTTGCGGGGAACCTTCTTATTGTACATACGACCCATCATATGGCGTTTACGAGCCAAATACTCTAGAATGTATTGATGATGATGATCATGTGAATTAATGCTATGGGCCAAAGGCGAGTTTTTCTAGATGTTGGAACATTTTTGTTCAAGCACATCAACTCCTGCTTTTGTGTCACTATAAAATAAAAGGATTTCAAGTTTTTTTGATTAATTATCAATAGATTTATCATTATTCATACTGGAAACAAAAATCACTGACTTATTCTTCTTTGGTACATATGAAACAAGAGTTTTTCCAAAAGTGAAGCCGAAAGTTGAAGAGATTTCTGGACGGGATCTAAATGGCAACAATTCATTTGCAATACACCTTTTATTTTTCTTTAGAGTGCCGACGTAAGTTAAAGTTAGTTTGGTTAGTTCATCTATCAACTCCACAGAAGAATACCAGTTATCACCTGTGATATACGACTTATGTTGGTTGGGATAATTTGCTTTTACTACACTCAAGCAATTTTCCTGCATAATTAATGTGTTTTTGAGTCGGCCAGAACTTGAACTTTAAGTCCATATTTAGCTGGCCTCTTTACAAAAAAACTCTACTATTTATTCAAGTAACTCGGAACAAAACAATAATGTTTATACTATCCACGGGTCAATTTGACCTAGCCGCTGCCAGTACAGTCGAATGTACTAAATCACTACGATGTACTCTTATCTTGCTAGCGGCTGTACGAATACTGAAGCTTCTCACGCTGAATATATTGACAAACTTACGAGAGCTCTAGGAATCGATGGGTCATTTTGATCCATGGGTAGCTATTAAGGGTTAAACCAATCAGAATTGAATTTCTTTCAATTCCTCAAACTGTTTTCATATAGATTTTTTTTTATTTTCTTTTATTGATTGGAATAAGTTCATCGATATTTTTCTCAATTTCCAACGCAGAAGCATTCCCGAATCGAGACATTATTTACAAAGCTCAAATTAATCGTGTTGTTTCACATGAAATTCGTCGACTTCCAACAATACACATTTCTATCTGACGGACATCAGTATGGCAGTGACATTTATGTTAACCTTATAAAATATAACTCGTGCAATGAAAATATATCTATAATTTTCGATAAATCTTCTCTCATGCTATGCGCACTCGGGCATTTTTTCAGCTTAACTCGCATTGGTGCATGTTTCCCGAAAATTATCGGTAATTTTCATTGCACTTGTTATATTAGGTACTCCTGAAAATTTGAAATTCAGCAACTTCTCGATAGATCATTCTACTTCGTTAAATAAGTATTGATTAAGGGCACTTTACTCAAAACTTATCGAAGTAAAACAACACAAATTAATTTAAAATAAAAATTCATAGATATCATTTCAATAATTGGGTGTATAATGTAGTGTAATAATAAATAACAAAAGTAACAAATGCAGTAATAAAAATGAAACAAAATACGAAGAAAATATTTGTGTATATCATTAGATTCAATCTAATTGTATTTCAATTCACTTCTTTTTTGTTGTAAAATTAGATTTAGGGATTGTCGATTTGATATGGGCATACATATCTTTCGATTTGGTTGCACTTTTTACAACTCGAGTTTTGTTAACTGATAAATCTTCTTCTTTTGTACTCTTAACTGCTTTAACATTATTAACATTAGACGATGGCGTACTTTTTCTGGTGTTTGTACAGACTGATGCAATTGTTGATTTAATTGCCGCTTTGATCGAATTTTTACTAGAAGCACTTCCTGTTCTTTTAACACTGCCCACAGATTTCTTCCCACTTTGCTAAAAAAAAAGAATAAATAAGTATTTTTCAACTCCGACATTTGTGACTGTTGTAATCAAACCAGCCTATTTTCTCCGTTGGTTTGTCATGGCATGTGGCCAGACACAAACCATATTAACCATTTAGATTAGGTATTACAAGTTTTTTATTCTAAAAGAATAGCCTTTGACTCAGAAAATTCGTATTGCAAGTATTTATATATACAAGAAATGAACCTTAACATTAAATTAATAATCTTTCGTTAGAAAATGCAACGTGTTGATCAAATTGGGATATTCATAAGACACTATCTGGTTGCACAAATTTAATAATATTTCACATAGTAAAAACATAATAAATTATTAAAGATACGGACATTCCGAAAACCCATAGCACTTGAGGAATTATACAGGGTGATTCTTAAGTTTACACTTTTTAAAACTGTGAATAGAATTTATTAAAATAACCATTTCCAAACTTTTTCAAGAAACTTAACACAATGGTCCGCTCAAAGTAACCACTTTACCCTAACGGTGCGTAATTGTTCTTCTATGCGACCAAGTAATTCATCTCGTATTTTTACAGTGATATTGAAACCCAAACTTTTCATAAAACCCCACAAGAAAAAGTCACAAAGATTTAGCTCTGGTGACCTCGATCGCCAAGCTATTTAAAAAATTCTGCACTGTCCGTTTGAAAAGGTGCATCATCCTGCAGAAGCCGCATAGCTTGCCTGATATAAAGAACAGAGCAGGCAAATTGTTTTGTAAAAAGTTTAGATAAATGTTATCCATCAAACAATATGATTAAAAACATACGGCCCCAATAAATACTCCATTGTCAATTCCTGTTCACACCTGTAGATTTCGAATATTGGTTCTCCAAATGCAAATGCAATATTCACAATTCGTTACAAAAAAAATAGCTTTGCACATGGCCCGAATTGAACATATTAATAATGAAAATAATAATTTGCAATTGTTTATTTTAAAAAAGTATACCTTTAGGGATCACCCTGTATAAATATTTCCAATTTTACCAGTTTCATTCATAAAGCATTAAAGTTAGCTAAACATTTTATATTAATAATAATAAAATACTTTATTGTAATATTAAAATATTATTTTCTACAACTATACACTCCAAGATAAGAATGGGATAGCACTGGAATCTTGGAAATGTCGGTTAATTTAGAGAAAAGTTGTAGAATTTAAACACCTGTTAAATGGTGTTTTAAAAATTAAACTAACTTTAGCCGTTTGCGAGAATTTTTGAAAAAAACGATTTTTTGCGATTTTAGTTTTTATTTATTTCTGACATTAGTTTTACAGACATAAAAAAAATGAGAAAGCACTTTCTCATTTTTACTTTTTTCACTACGACCGACGTTGAAAAACCATCATCAACTTCGTTTTTTTTTTTAAATACGAACCTGAATTTTTGTATTGTTAAATTTAAAGTCATTTTCAATTCAATAATAGGTGGTATATTACACGAAATGGTAAATAAACAAGTATTTTTAGCTGTTAGTTAAACTTCTTCAAGAAAAATCGCCATAGTTTGGCACTTTCAATACTTCAATACTTGTTTATTTACCATTTCGTGTAATATACCACCTATTATTGAATTGAAAATGACTTAGGTTTAGCAAAAACATTCTTTCGTCGTTACTCACAATTATTTTGTTATTATTTGCCAATTTATTTCTGTTTCAGTACAACATTTTTTTCTGTACGCGGTTTTTAAAATTTATTTGATATCTTTGTGCTTTTTGAAGTTATTAAAAGAACGCCTTTCCCAGATGCATGTTTTACGGAAAATAAGTTGCAAACTATGGCGATTTTTTTTGAATAATTTTAAATAACAGCTAAAAACACTGTTTAAACCGTTAAGTGACATATACCACCACCAATAAAAAATCCAGGGCCGTATTTAAAAAACAAAGTTGATGCTGGTTTTCCAAAAACAAACGAAACGTCGTAGTGACAATTTCTCATCAGAAGTAACAATGAGGAAGTGCTTTTTATTTTTTATATCTGTAAAATAATGTTAGAAATAAATAAAAACTAAAATTGCAACAAATAGTTTTTTCAAAAATTCTCAAAAACGGCTAAAGTTACTGTACGTTTGAAAACACCATTTAAAAGGTGTTTAAATTGTACAACTTTCCTCTAATTTAACCGACATTGTAACTCCTACCGTTTGCAAGATTCCAATGCTATCCCATTCTTATCTTGGACAAAGTCTATATTCAAAACACTATGTTTTGATTCATGGATTATTTGCCGCCCTAATGCCACTGGACTTAATAATTTTGGTCTAGATATGGCCATATAAGCTCCGTATTTCTAGCAACAATGCTGCAAAATTTCAAAGAAATCGGTAAGGAGATATTTGACTTAAAAAACGATATTTACGAAAAAAAATTAACTTCTTGGAAACAATTTCCGGACGTATGTTTATTGCAACTTTTTTTCATAAAATGACCTGATAAACCACCCTCTTAAATATTGCCGCGTCTTTTTGACAGATTCTGTATATTGCAATGTACATAATACCATAAGACTGAGGCTCTGCTAATTTAAACAATATCCCGTTTGTAGGTAAAGCCAGTAATTTTGTCCGCTATGCCACAAAATTATTTTTAAAAATAATAATGTGTACCTACCTATACATATAGTAATTTATAGGAAAAAAATATAAAATATTTGGACATTTTTAACAAAATTATCAACGAAAATGGAAACAGGCAACTACTTATAGATATTGAGGAGAAATGTTAGTATTGGATTAACTTGTTTAATTTTTTATAAGAGGTTACCTTCATAGCAGTTTTTTTGTTGGTTGTAATGGTTCTGATTATTTATATGTATTCTTGAGGATGATGATTTTACTGGCAAAATTGATATGTTTGTAATAACTTAGGTAGTTAATTTATACGGAAAGTAGGTCGAGTAATAGCTTATTTTAAAGGTTATTTGATTCTCTTTACGTTTGTTTATTCTTAAATTGGTCAAATCGTTTAGGTATTTAGGAAAAAGAACAACGAAAATGTGTACTATTTTACTTCAATAGTTCAAAATGTTGGCCTTCTGATTTCATATAGTAATTCAAAGCGGTTTCGGACGTTCTGAAGCATTTTTGGTCAATAATCCTTTGACGTACATATAAATCGTCTGGAGATGTTGAGTTTTATAAATATCAGTTTCTGAATAATCACATAAAAAGTTTAACGAATTTGAATCAGGTGACCTTGCGGGCCACTCCACTGATCCTTTTCGGCCGATGATTCTATCAGGAAAGATTTCATCTAAATACTGACGAACAAAAAAGTACCGATAGTTGTTAAAATGTCAACTCATCCTCATTGTAACGGTCACTATGTTCAAGAATGTGTGACAATGCGGATCGCCACTATCAATTGCAAGTACATTGCTCTCTATGACGATTGACAGTCCTCTTTAGAAAAAAATAATGAACACTCATCTGAAAAACAAATTCGGGTTATTTATTATCCGTTCACTAATTAAATCGCTAAATTGCAAACGTCTATCAAAGTCATGTTCATTTCATTCGTGGGCTTTCAAATTGCCTAAAACCGTTGGATCGAGATTGACGTGTATCAACTTCCATAGCGTCGTTTCCCACTATTATTTCACCTATATTGTTTTCAATTATTGATACTCTGAACCGGTCGTTGAATAAACTATTTTGATTAAAATAATAAGCGGAAACAATACGAATCAAAATACTGTGAGATACTAAATGGAAATAAATTGAATTATTTATCAGTTCTACTTTCAGTAGAAGGTAAGAAAACTGATATTTTCTTATTAGAATTTAGACCAATTTATGAAAAACAAAAAGAAGAATCAAAATAAGGTATCTCGCCTTACTTTCCATATTTAAATTCTACCTCTCAAAGGGAATATGTATGTACTACTAAATTTCAATTTTGTCAAAAAATTTCCTCCTCGAAAAACAGCGGTACGTAGGTCTAAGAATTTTTTCAAAAATGTATATTCCACCCTCAAAATACCTCTGTTTCATTTCATTGGGCAACCCACATACAATTATGCACATTATTATATAGAATTATTTGTATGCAGTTTTCTCTTTTTTGCCTTTATTGTAATAATTGGACTTATGAAGTCAGTGTCACACACGTATATTTGTAATAATAATAATAATAGCGTTATTGCCAAACAGTACAATATAAACAATTTATAAAATCTTATTTTCTTATTATTAAGTTTTAATAAATAAGAAAACATCAATTAAGAAATACACCAAGATTAGCATTTACATTACTTCATTAATTACCTTGATATTATCGCTTTTTATTTACAAATGCCGATTCGCATTAAGTAGGTAATTATTTTATTAATTCCTTGAAACTGTTATTACATATATGATTATTACATTCGTATTGATTCAACGAATTAATCAACAGAAGTATCTTAAAAGTTTACTTACTGAAGCATTGTTAAGAAGCTCTGTTACTTCGTTCAATTGTTTTCCATGAAGAACTGCTATCGCTTCAACTAACAGTTGAGATAACTTTGACACTTTGGTATCTCCTAAGGTTGATGAACTACTACCACTCGTTTCATCTTTGGTCGGAGCCAAATAGATATTCTAGAATAAAAATTTACAAATTTACTGCTTGAGTAGTATGTTCTTAAAATGATCCAGATTATCAAGTTATTTAAATTTTTATTTGTATAACTTACGGGACTTGAAAGAACCACCTTATTATACACTGACTTCACTGGTGTTTTTGTGGTAACATTTTCTTGATTGTTTTCACTAACATTCTTATGTAAGGCATCAAGAGATCGATATCTAAAAATATCAAATATATTATTTATTACAATTATTGGTATCCTAAAATAATGAAACTTGGAAACGTGAGAAGGTGTTATATTACTAATATACAGTGAGGGCCAAACGTCACGAATAAACTCGATAGAATTTGAGGGGAAATTTTCAGGAATTACCGCTGGTACATGTCACTTTTGGTTTTTAGTCCCGTTTTCTGACGTAACAGAAAAAAAAAACATTAGAAGCTACTGTAATCTAGATTGTAGGAAATGTTCGAACTTCGTGAAAGTAAGCCAGCCATAATTTGAATTCTTTGATTACGTTTCTTATCATTTCAGGAGATATTTGCTGAAGTTCATAGATTATATTTTTAAAATTTTCAATATTGTTTGGTTTATTTACATACACCCTATGTTATAACCCCAAACAGAAAAGTCCATAGGGGTTAGGTCAGACAACCTAGCAGGTCACTCGCCACTGTACTAAAGTGTCGAGGCGCACCATTTTGTTCAAACCAAATTGAATCTTCTGGAATGTCGAGGTTATGTGTATTTGGAAACATACATAAAGCCAGAAGCAATTCATTTCTGAAAAATTGCAAATAATTTTGGCCTGTGTGCCATCGAAAAAATGTGGTCCTATAAGTCAGTCATTCACAATAGAATAGAAAATATTGACAGACTCAGGATATTCACTAGCCCAATTTGGATTTATGATAGACTAGTAGCGTGTCTGTTTATACCAGACAAAATGTCGACTTGTCGGAAAAAATTATTTTGCGATTGAAAATTGGATCATTATTTTCCCTATTCATTAAAATTTCGCAAAACTCAATTCGACGATCAGAATCATATTCATTTAGCTAGATGATATTTTTGTTTTTTTAAATCCTTTAATTGCCCATTCTTGGAAATATTGTTAGAATCTTTTGGAGATTCAAGAAAATTAATAATAAACAAAGCCTTCCAAACGTGCCCAAGCGTTTTTTACAAAAACAAAATCCTTCGAATTTTATGACTTTTAGTTCCCAGTAACCACTGTATGACTAAAATTACTAATTTCTTGTAGAATGGCCTTTAAGTATCTATATGTTCTTAGGCTTTGTTACGCTAGAATTAGAGTTTCGAAAATTATAAATATACAATGTGTCCACGGATAGAGTTTGGAAGAGGTAAAACTTTTTTATTTGTAGATTTAGAAGAAAAAGTCATTCTCTATAAAAACGTCTGTTTGTGTCGAAACTACAATTTCAAATACCAAATTTACGATTACTATACAGGGTATATAAAAAGTAACATTTTTATGGATTTTGATTTTTTTGTTTTTTTTAATTTTATGAAAATATTTTCAAAACCGTGGTTTATTACACCGATTGTGCAAAAAAAAACTAATAAACGCTTTTCGCAAAGTGGTTAATTTTATAGCTACTATTAAAATAAATTTAAAAAAACCAGAAAATCAAAATCATTAAAAATATTATTTTTGATGTACCCTGTATAGTAATCGTAAATTTGGTACTCCAAATTGTAGTTTCGACACAAGTAGACGTTTTCATAAAGAATGACTTTTTTATTTGTAGAGTTAGAAGAAAAAGTCATTCTTTATAAAAACGTCTGCTTGCCTCGAAACTACAATTTGGAGTACCAAATTTACGATTACTATACAGGGTATATCAAAAATATTATTTTTAATGATTTTGATTTTCTGGTTTTTTTAAATTTATTTTAATAGTAGCTATAAAATTAACCCCTTTGAGAAAAAGGTTTATTAGTTTTTTTTTGCACAATCGGTGTAACAAATCACGGTTTTGAAAATCAAAATCATTAAAATGTAATTTTTGATATACCCTGTATAGTAATTGTAAATTTGGTATTTGAAATTGTAGTTTCGACACAAGCAGGTTTTTTTATAAAGAATGACTTTTTCCTCTAAATCTACAAATACAAAAGTTTTTCCTCTTCCAAACTCTATCCGTGGATTAATGGACCTACAAGAGTTGGATTCATCTTAAAAATCATAGCAATATCGTTATATTCCGAAAAATATCCCATAAGAAAGCTTATCCAAACGAAAAATATGGGTAACGTTCTAGGTACTACTGCTAGGATTCTTACCAGATAAAAATAATATCAGCCGGTTTTTCACAACCCATAATATAGAGAGTTATTAATTAATCATGAATTAAATAAATGATTTAATGATGAGGATGAGTCAGGATTTTGTAGTAGGACTTTAACAACTTATAGAATATAATTTGTTAAGACTCCCCTCGTCTTTATATACACCAATAACAATCACGCAATTTTAAATTACAAATAATGGTTTCTAGATGGAAAAACTTACAGCTCCGTCAGCAGTTTTTTCGAGTTTACCTGCGGCAAAACTTGACAGCTGTTGTCACCACAAATTACAATACCTTTGATAACAGGTAATAATTATGAAATAGTCTTGTCAAATACGATTCGGGCATCTAACTTTTCTTGTGAAAAAAATCGAAAAAACGCAATGCAAAGTATTACTCACGATGAAAATCTTATACAAACATATATCCATGGAAGCTTTATTTCTGAGATACCTACAAGTTGTCAAAGTTTCAGGATTTTTTCGGTTCGGTTGTAAGTTTTCTTCAACAATTTTAGGAATAAAAGATTACACTTGTTACACGGCAAAAACTCAAAATCTGGGGTTATTGAGAATTTTCAAAACCTACCTTTAGGTACATTTTTGGGGTTCGTACTGCATTTGATCCTCTCGAACTTTTTTGTGCACAGCCTTTGCATTCTATTAAATAATAATTTAGAATCCCTGTTTAATTTAGAAACTGTTTGGTCACTTGTATGTTTTCCCAGAACTGTACTGATTTCGAGAGAAATTAAATTTATTAGTAATAGAACGGTACTTTTCTAAAAGGGACTTTTGAGATTTAGATTAGTAGAGACT
Source organism: Apoderus coryli (assembly GCA_911728435.2). Taxonomy (NCBI): domain Eukaryota; kingdom Metazoa; phylum Arthropoda; class Insecta; order Coleoptera; family Attelabidae; genus Apoderus; species Apoderus coryli. The sequence continues at coordinate 5,364,026 of OU452206.1, read as the reverse complement.
AATTTTATTTTTTACATGCAACTAACAAACTAACAAATAGAAGAATAATTGTGAATTGCTTGTTAAATAAAGTAACAAGACTTTTGATTATGTTGGAGTGGTGATCGGCAGGCAGTGTGACCAAAATTTCCAACATTTGCGAATTATACTAGCACGAGATATGAAACACAACAAGATATCGCCAAAAACATCTTGTTGTAGAAGAATAATTAGTTAATTGTAAATTAATAAACAAAAATGTAAGTAAATGTCAAGATATCTTAACGTGTCAACACCTGGTGTGGCTGTTAAAGACAATTTATTACCAAACGTGTCTAACAAATATTTTAGTTTATAGGCTGAGAATAATTATTTGTTATGTTTTATGTTTTATTTTTGTGTGTTTATATTATAGTAGATTTATAGCTGATAGAGTAGGAAAGAAGGGGAGCTTTTTAAAAAGAAAGGCATATTACTTATTCTTGGGTCGGCATATAGAGCGAATGCCATCATTGACATTATTCATCATTTATTAAATGATTTTTCCTTATTGGAAAATATAAAGTTATTATTGAAAATTTCTGGTTTTCTTACATACATAACTAAATAAATCCTGAAACTTTCACACCCTGTATATCAGAAATAAATCTTTCACGGATATATATGTTTGTATAAGATTTTCATCTTAAAAAATTATATTCTATAAGTTGTTATAAAGTCTTGCTACAAAAAGCTGACCCTGTATATTAATATAATAATAATTATTATTATTATAAGAAATACTGTATGCTCGTTACAGAAATTGGTGATGATAATTGTAGGACTTCTGGAAAATTATCGAATATATTTTAGAAAGACTAAAAATGAAAATTAGTTTCATAGAATTACATATTAGATTTTATGTTTCATTACAGGGTTTGTACGAGTAGCCATTTGGCTAAACTGAGCCCTCAATAAAAGAAAGACCATTATTATAATTCGAGTAGGTACTCGAAATTAATTTTTTTAAATATGATGATAAAATAATAGTTTCACCTTGCTGGAGATTGCACTCCCCTTGGCGAAAGTATAATTGGTGGATTTACACCCATTTCCTTTAAGAATCCCGACAAGCGTTTTGCATTCACTTTTGGACTGGACGTAGCTTTTGTTTGTGATGTGATACTGTATAGTGAACATGATGATGATGAATTAAAACTTGCATTATTCTCAAATTCTGGTGTTAAATGAAGCATATGCAGAAGCATTCGTAGCAGATAATTTGTCATTACCAGCATATCCTTGGAAATTTTGGGTAGTAATTCGCTACCAGATTCCACAACAGAATCACTCTGAAAAAATAGTTTAACATATTCATATACATTTTATTCTTTGAAGAAATAATCCATATATAACTGTGGAGTGCAAGATTAGTTGCAATAAAAATACCAACGTCACCTCCACAAACTGTTTATTATTTAAAAGTGGAACATGTTTCGGGATATCTCAGAACCCATCATCAGCCACCACAAAGCTGCAAAAACATCAAACATGCAAACATGAAAATGACAAAACAAGCAAGTGAAAACTCACCAAAACAGATGTCAAAACTAACTATAGGTCGATGTTAAAAAGAAAAATAGTAATATAAAACAGTCACAATGTAACATACAAATAAAAACAATATTTCATTTGGAAACATGTTACAAAACAAAAAACACCTATCACATAATACGTTAAATGTTGAATTGTTGGTGAAATAATGAATCAAAATCGTAAATAAATATAAAACTACTTCAAATATATGCAAATAGATATCTATCAAAGATTAAACTAAAATAGTAGTGAGAGAAAAAATGGTAAATCAATAAAATAAAATAGACCAACAGCCAATTCCAAGTTTTGTATGAAAACATGTATGCTCAAAATAATCAAGGAACTATAAGGAAAGGACAGAAAAACAACTTAAAATTAAAACAAAGGCGGTTAAACCTGAGACTGTCTCAAATAGAGAAGACTCTCAAAGAAAATAAAAGGATCAAATTGTACTTGATCATTCAAACAGACAACTTCATTGTTATTCTTGGCTTTGTATATCTTTGACTATACTTTGAATGTACATCCCATGTAGATTACGAACGAACAGACTTTGGCAGAGGCTTTCTTCTTTGAGATATGGTGATTTATGGCTATATTTTAGAAAACTATAGTTCCCAATATAGATGTGGAATTATAATTGTTTACATGTATGTGAATTTTTTTAGAAAGATGCCACACCACTTTGAGCTGAACATATTCAATATATTTTTGAAAATATTTATACTATTATGTTTAGGTACTGATAAAATGTTATTGATTATGTTAAAAAATGACTACCACTTTTAACGCCAAAGTTAAAAAACAGAAAAATACTATAATTTTCAGCTACAATGCTAGCAGAAACTGTTGATACCAGTGTCAAGTTTTTAAGTCGAATATACCACACACTAGAAATTATATTCTTGTAACCCAATTATTGTTAATGATATTAATTATTTTTACCTGCGAGTTTGAGGCAACCGTTGCACTAACTTCCCAAAACGCATCTTTGTTTGGATCATCAGTCTTCAGCACACACTTGCAATTTTCCTTGGCATGTGGTAATTCCATATAACATCTACTGCCTGAGTAACAGCATGTAATGATTACCCGATTCCCTCTTTCATTATTTCGCAAAGGACTGACAGTATCAGGAGCACAAGTGTCAACTCTACGTATTTGATAACCCAAGCATCTTAGTATAGAAACAACGTCTGGCAAATCAGGAGTAACCGGCTACAAAAATTAAATAGATTATTTTTTTCGTACCATTTTTAGCCAATCAGAACGTCGCATTTGAAAAGCGTGTATAGGTATTTTCGATAATACAAAACAATCCTTCGGCAGTTTGATATTTGTTATAAAAATTCAGATTTCGTTATAATGAATCGCGTGTAAAGTTAAACAACGAGGCGTGAGCCGAGTGGTTTAATTACACAAGTTTCATTAACAAGAGTTCATATCGAACGTGTATGTGAGAGACGAAATAGATTTTCTTTGCATAGATTCGATTTACTTAAAATATCAGAAACGGTTTCGTAAATAAAGAATTCAAAATTATTTGCGTTCAATGTTGTGCTATACATTCAATTTAATAGAAAAAGTATTAATATGAGTGATTCTAATTCTGAGGATATCGAAGCCATTGCGCAAAAATAATAATAAGTAAAAGTAGTAACTAACTTTCTTTTTGTCCGTTTTTTATTATTATGACTTCATAATTGCACTGAGTGTGCTATTATGAAAGGCATAATGAGGATGATAAATATGATATAATGACACTGGCGTAGATTAAAGTACTTAACTAAATCAATGTATATTGAAAATTTGGTCAATTTAGTTTCATTTGATAACAACTTTTTATAACCTAGCATTTTACAAAAAATTGAGAATAAATGAATAAACTCGGAATTCCGGTAGAGAAGGCCCTTATAAAAGTTGATTTTACTTTAGATAAACAATTAAAAAATGTAGTAAAAGACGGTAGATACCTGTTTTTTTAATATAACTTAACCTACGGCATTCTATTGAAAATATTGTAAACATGTCTTTTATTTAATCTGGTTATAATGAAAAAATTGGAAAATATGAGCCAATGTTGATATTGTAGTTTCCTTATGGACAAAGTCGGTAATATCTAATTTATGGTTTACCTGCGAACATTTTTAGGTACCTACCAAGACTTTGCTGTTTTAGTCTTCCGTGAAGGAAACAAACTCCCAAGAAATATAATCAGAAAATTTTGACGCAGATTCCTGTGTTCTAAGGGTAACTACTTAAAAAAAATGCAAATTTCCAGAAAAAATTTTACCCTATTTAGCAAAAAGTCATTCATAAATTTGTCGTTATATTTCATTAATCATTCTGATTCTAACGTTGATTACTTGGAATGGAGTGATACCACTAAATATTGGAATATTTTAAAAATAATAATATACTTACTGATAATGTTTTTGTTCCATTAGTCCATGAGGCTAAAGCTCTCATCAAATTTATTTGTAAATTTTTTAAATTATCCTCATTTAAACTAGTGGAACTTACTGATACATTCATTGCAATTTTATTATATTTTTAAACATATACTTATTAGTACAAAATTCTTGCAGAACCGACTTATTTACTATTAATGTACCTACTTAAAATGAGCACCTTTCGGAAATCTATAAATGGTAGAACTTTTTATTAAAGTAAAAAAAAACGTAAATAATATATATACAGTGCATTCCAAAACTACGTACATCGTACATGAAATTACATTGGATTAAAATGTGACGTGATATTGGTTAATGGTATATTATGTAATGGGCATTATTAAACAGAAATTATATCTTCTGAAGTAATCCAGAAGTTATATAGTATATAGTTAATTAATCTTCGAAAAGAATATTTAGAGTAGAGTTTACCCTTCTTTCACAAACTTATTGGGAGATTTATAATAAAATTGGAAGTTGGTTGCTCAATTCTCTGAGATAGATAATATTAATAATCAATTTGTAAATTGAAACATATCAATTGTAATCCTATTTTGACAGATTTTTACACCACACAAATTACCGATTCAGAAATAAATAGGTACGCGCGTCGAGATTTTTACAAGTGTTTTGGTGAAGTGGTAAAACGCGTCGTTTAATAAAAATAACCGCCAGTAATTTAGGTCACACGTACGGTTATAAATTCAGTTGCTTGTTTTATAAAATAATGAAGTCATATGGATAATGTCATAACGCCTTCCCCTATTACGATACGTACCAAAAACGTTGAGCTTACAAATTCAACTGCCGTTGTTAAACGGGAGGACAGAAAAATTAACCCATGATACTTTTTGAAATAAAGTAAACAACACAAAAACCTTGAAATTTAACATAATGATGGGTAGTTCTAGCGAACATAACTGTTTTGGCATTCATAATTCAAATCAAAGCTTTTTTTTTGAAAACTTATGATGGTTTACTACTATACTATAAAAAATAATAACACTCTGTACCTAGTATAAATTGTATAATTTATTATTCATCATACTTATTTAAATAAAATCACAATTATCGTACTTAACTTTAAGCCTTAAATTAATCACAAAATATTCCTATAATTAATATGGCTTAGTAACTATGAGCAAAAGATCCTGCATTCGCGATGGCTCCGGCGCTAGCACCAGCACTTGCACCAGCACTTGCAGTTGCACCCGCACTAGCATAACCTAAAATAAAAATTTTAGTATAAATATGATAATATTATGGAGTTATTGCGATGTAATAGGACGTAAAAAAAAGTGTTGGATTAATGGAATCAGTATTACTTTATATTAGATATATTATAAGTACATACATACAAAATCGCATACTAAAAATTATATTTAAAAAACCATGTCTCTACCCAACAGATCTTTTATATAAGGAGACAAAATTTTTTAGTATTAGACAGTTGTACTCTCACATTACCGTATGTAAATTTCATAACAGTCGATCACAACATGCTAAAATCCTACACCGCTAGAATACACGAATAAAATCAAATTTCAAAGAATCTCGAGCCAAAAAGACAATAGGACAAAGATTTTACAATTACATAGCCCCACGTTTGTACAACTTATTGCCCCAAAACACAAAAGATAAAACGCGTAATTCATTTAGAAAATATACGTTTACCTGGATTTATGATAACACAAATAAAATTAATGAAGTAATTTCATAGTGTTTTTATATGTATAATGCTTATGTTATTTAAAAAAATAAAAAAAGGAAACAATATATTATAGGATATGTGGAAATGTTTTCACTATGATAATCTGTCTTTCCTTTCTTCGCAATCTAGTTTTGTTAAGGATAATGCATGTGATTGCTGTTAATTATTATAGAGTAATATATTTTTTTGTTTTGGAAATAATTTAGAACAGTGATTTTTGTTTAATTAAAATGATAAAACAGGTAAAGGGAAAAATATAACTGTAACGAATAGAATACAATATGTAGATATTAGATTTGTATGTATGTATGTTCATTGTTAATGTTGTCGATTAGACGCGGACAAGTTTAATTTAAACTTAAGCGTCATTTGAAACATCATTGTTGTTGTAAATATTTAAATGATTAAAATAAAAACTACTACTACTCGCAACTTAAAAAAAAAATGTTTGTAAATTGAAAAAAGAATTTCTTGAAAAAGACATGAAATTATTAAAGAAATAGTTCAAAAAAATTTTTTTTATGATTGTGAACCTCACCCCAATACAAGAAAAATAAAAGAAAGATTATACATATACATACTCGATGCACTAGCAAATGAATTGGCCCCACTTGATGCATCGGCACCTCCATATTTCTTGGAGAGCGCACTACCAATACCACCTAACAGATTTCCTAGTCCACTTGATCCTGCAGAACTACTTGCAGCAGCGAAACTTCCTCCGTGTCCTATTTAAACATATATTATTATTAAATTATCAAATAAATGTTCCTATTTAATAATCAATTTAAATTACAAAACATGCATTACTAAAGAGAAATTCTTGTTGAAGAGAATCTTCAGAAACCAGAGCAGAAAACTAAAATGCTTACGAAGCAATCACTATGCATAACATTGCATTGAGTGAGAATATTATAAATGTTTTATTATAAAATTCTTTCAAAAGACGCAAAGTAAATTATAAAAAGGTAAATATCAATAGCCATGAAAATTTCTGGTGGAGAAACTAGTAGTACCAACAGTTTCGCAAATAATATTTATTTTTAAAACTATTAATAAGTACTCAATCGCCCAACTTGTATGGAAAATTTCATTCACATTTTGTGGTTATATATTATTTCCTAAAAAAAGTATACAGGGTGTGTCAATTTTAAGATAACGATATCAACTTTTTGTATCCTCCACTGACCATGCTATATTTTTTACAAATTATGAATACCTTAGAGCCCGTTAATATGTCTGTGTAACAATAATTTTTGAATGTGCAGCCTTGAAGAAAATTACAAAAAACTAGAAGATTATGAAAAATACTCGTTTATAATATTTTTACTCAACACAGGTGTTTGTTTTCGTGTAATGTAATGTCATAGTCATATTCATGTTTGATGTTTTTTTTTGTACACGGAGGTTTTTGTAAGAATGGACTGATGATGGCTTGTTGAGCCGAAACTAGTTTCCTTTTTTTTTTTTATAACTGAATTAAAGATTTTGTGGAGTTGACTTTGGAAGTTTTTGTTTGTTTTCTTTTATTTGAAACTGACACTCCACTTTGATGATGGATAATTTATTTCGTATAATATTTATGTTCATTAAATGAATGAATTTTTAAAATAACACCGTTTTGATGGAATTCTACACTTAAACTATACAATTTAAGATGAAGACATATACAATAACATCATAATATGAAACGTAGTGACAACAGGTTTCCAACCAAGTATACATATTATGTCATTTGAAATGGCCCTTGTTTACTTCAGTCTGATAAGGATCGTATTCAAAGGGTGCAAAAGTCTTGCTTGAGATACATATACGGTATTAGGAAATATGATCCAATAAGTCACAAATTGATCTGCGCAAAATGGCTGTCAATGAAAGATAGAAGATTTCATCATGCTGCCTGTTTTTATAATTCATTGATACTTCACGAACATCCTCCATATTTATATCGGAAAATTGGCTTTAGATCTGATGTGCATAACCTCAACCTCAGGTTTAGAGGACTTTTATCGCCACCTCCTCACCGTACATTGTTGTTCGAGCGCTCATTTACTTACAACATTTATTGCACGTATAACGCAGTTCCGCATAATTATAAGACTTATAAGCCTTCGACGTTTCGATTAGTACTACGAAAAAGTCTATTGAATTTGGTATAGATATTGTTTGATAATTTTGTTTTTGGTGTTTATTATCTATTTTATAATTGTGTTGTCCAGATGGTATTTATATATATATATATATATATATATATATTTATAATCTGTCTTTTTGGGTCATAAATAATTATATTTCATTTTCTGGGTTAGGATACACATATCAGTTTTACTGCCTTCTAACCCTTTTTGCAGATATTTTTTTTTCTTGTGTATGTTGTAATTTTTTGTATATTATGTTGTATATTATGTCTGCAAATAAACTGTTTATTATTATTATTATTAAATAACGAATATTTTTTAATTTATATTTTTATAACTGCTTTGTTTTGGAAGCCATTTCCATAAAATTATTAACAAGTGTTTTTCATATTCATAATTTGTAAAAAAAAAATGGTCAATGCAAAATAAATAAGTTGATATCTTTATCTTAAAATTTATAAACCCTGTATATTTTATAAAAAAAAACGTAAAACCACTAAATACTAATCAACTTTTATATACGACTTTGTCCTCTATCTCTTTATGTTTTTGAGATCAACTTTGTGTGTGACACGCTGTATAAAGTTATTTATTTACTTTCAATATACAGTGAGGACCAAAAGTCATAAATGCGATAAAATCTCAACAAACATTTTTTGGAAGAAACACACGCATGCTATAATTAAACAAAACATCAAACAAAATTTTATATTTCTTATTTGGTGTTTGTAAGTTGAATCTAGTATAATTACCGTGTTGATATGTGTTATCGTTGTCGCTAGTTCCATGGAGGCTACCAGTCAAAGCTTTGCACAAACTAGTACTACAACCCTTTCCCCCATTTGATCCGAAAGTGACAGAACCTCCATATCCTCCCGAGAAGCCATTACCATTTTGGGACGAAATACCAACTGAATGCTGGTTGTAAGTGCCTGATACTCCACTACCAGTATCATGACCCGCAATTATTTGTGTCTTAGTGTTTTTAGAAGAATCGTCGTTCGCTTGTGAGCCATATGATGAACCACCAGAACTATAACCACTGTATCCGGAGTTTGCACCAAATGATTGGCTTCCTGTGCCACTTTCTTTATATGATCCTGAGTTTTGGTTTCCAAAACTAGTGCTGCCATCAGCTTTTTGGTTGTTTCCACATGATCCACTTGTGCAGCCTTCTGATCCTAGGCCACCAGAAACTGTAGATCCGTAAGCACCACTATTAGCCTTTTGTGAATTACTTCCAAATGTAGATGAGCCAGTATCATGACCAGCAATTATTTGTGTCCTAGTGTTTTTAGAAGAATCATCGCTCGCTTGTGAGCCATATGATGAACCACCAGAACTATAACCATTGTATCCGGAGTTTGCATCAAATGATTCACCTCCTGTGCCACTTTCTTTATATGATCCACCTCCACATAAACCACTTGTGCAGCCTGCTGATCCTAGGCCACCAGAAACTGTGGATCCGTAAGAACCACTAGTAGCCTTTTGTGAATTACTTCCAAATGTAGATGAGCCACTGTACTGATTTGTTTGTGAAATTTGTTGACCTGCAGATAGGTGAGATCCTGAGCTGCCAACATTATTACTACTTCCATAAGAAGTGTGACCGCCTTTGCCAAACGATGATGATTCTGTAAGATAAAATATAAAAAATGTTTTATCACAATAAGAACAATATATTGTTTCATAACTGCATTAAAAAGAGTTATAAACAATGACTTATATACAACAAATCTTATATATTATCTTTGATTCTCATTCAAGTGTCCTGATATTTTTAAAACAGCCCTTGCTTGATATTTCAAACCGATTGCTTTTGCCCAGTTTAATTATAGTGAAAATGTTGTATTCGAAAAAAAACTTTAATTCAATTCTTACTACATGAAGAGTATCAATTTACTTAAAGTCAGTGTTGCTTATAGTTATTGAGCTCTTCTGGAGTGGTAGTTTATAGAAAAATATTGGATTTATATGAAACATCATGTTCCTGTGAAGATTATTCAGGCAACTTTAAAAATTAGTGTGCAAGTCATTAACAGCATATTACACCACAAATATTCATTGTCATAGCTTCTAACGACGACTTAAGCAAATATTTTCCCTCAATTTGTGGTTGGGTCTCTTCTGACTTCTTTTCCAGCAGTGCGAGTTTTGTTTTTCTCTCTACATTAGAAATAACATGTAACTCTAAAAAATCATAAGATGATTTGATAATTAGTGTGGAGCATTTTTCTGCTGTCATTAGACGTATGTAATGGAGTATTCTGCTTTAAAACTACATATAAAGCTACTCAACAAATGTATAATGCATTTTCCATAATTTTTATATTAACGAAAGTCTTTACCTTTCTCGTTAATTACTTTTAAATTTTTGAATGTTATCATCTCCTGTAAAAAAAAAATATTTGTTTTGATTTCCTTTGAAGACATCGTTTAAGTAACTGGAATTTAAAATATCGAAAATTTGCTTGACTAAGTACTTGAGAAGCATATTTAACCTTCATTTTTGAAAACTTGTGGGATTAATGTGCTCATCTGTTAATTTAGGGCATAACCTGTAGTCTTTTGATTTATCGTACTGGTACATGCTTTCAATTTATATTTTGTTTGTTTTTCCTTCCGGTACCTAAATGAAAAATGTATGAAAATACATTATTTCTAGTGGAAGAGATATTGAGTTTTTGAAAGTTCGGTCATTGGTCTGAAACTACACATAAAACATCTATCCAAATGGCGGTCTTCTCACACTTTTGAATAAAATATCTTTGGTTTCGTTAGAAGATGCTGTTGATTTATAAAAAAATACGTCACGGACTGTTTCCAGTTATAAGTTACAATTCTAACCATGTACATGAATTTGATGGTAAAATTGGAAGCACAAAATATTCGGCATATTTTTTGGAATTACTCAGTGCTTACCGCAAAGTCCCCAAGAAACCTCGAAAAGTAAAGATCATGTTGTATATGGGTTAGTTTTACTTTCTTTAGTTCTTAAAAATCGGCTAGGATTAGTTTACCTTTCCCTATCGATCTCTGACAATCAGATCCTAAAACAAAGATCGCATTGTTTAACTAACTTGAACTTGAACAAATTTTGATTAATTAAACTTACAGACACCCGACTCGCCTTCAGTATACACTACACTGGAAGTAGGTATACATAATTCAGTATGCCTTGCTACATTAGCTAGAGCGAAAAGTTATCATTCAGATATTCCTGATTAATTAATGCTGACTCCTTAAACACTGTGAAAGTCTATATCGTTCTGTTGAAAACTCGATAAGTCCCACTAATCAATGGAATGTTATAAATGTCTTCAGATTTTGCTTCTTATTACTTTAAACGTTTTACATCAGTCAAAGAAGCAGATCATATGCTGAATTCTGTGCTGGGTAGCATTCTTTTCCCATAAATTAATGAAAATGAATACGTGCTGTGCCTGTCTTACAAATGTCTGTTTTATTGACGATGTTTGTCAATTTTACCTTGTGTGATTGATTGTTATTTGTTACTACTAGTTGTAGTTTATTTGTGTATTTATATAGTTGTGGTTTTCTATGTATATGTAGGTAATTGTAAATTTTTGACATGCCTATGTACAATTGTTTTGTATGTGTAATGGTTAATAAAGCTAATAATGCCTTTGCCTTTAGAAATGTTATAGATAATGCAGCGAATTAACCTTATACACGTTCAAAAAAGCCCTAATAATAGGGCCCCATATATGTTTGTTATGGATATTTATTGCCTACCACTCCAAAAGTTTAATTAGTATTAAATGCAAAATTTTGAATGTATAAAGATGTGTTGCAAATCGACATATTACTACTAATAGCCAATTACCTTGGCCTAAGACAGTTGATTGGTGTCCACTTTGAGCCGATCCCGATGATAAATCTGATGAAGTTAAGCTTGAACCAGCATTGATTTGATATGTATCAGCTCCAGATTGATGTAGACCAGAAGAAATATCTGAAGTCATCAAGTTGAATTAATATATATTTTAGGAATAAATTTTTTATTAAGTACTATTCTTATTTCTGGGACATATTTTAATTGAGTAACGGTAAATGTAAATTATTCTGACAGAATAAACGAATAAAGTCTCCTGAACAATGTTGAGAATTAGGAATTTGGAATGTAAGCATACACCAAACTTATATTTTGATGTGTAAAGTTCAGAATATTCGCCAACAAACAGATTTTAAATACATAAGATTTTAACGATCTGCATCACATATAATTTCGATTTTGAGCAAAAAATGTAATATATCAAAAGAAATTTACATTCTACTAAACATTTGACATTTTAAAAGAATGCGCATTTTTCAGATATCTACATTTCAGCTCAATGTATACACCTACCTGTAGATCCGGTGCTACCATAAGAGCTTCCACTTTCAGTGGAACCAACATTTCCAGTTCCACTGCAGCCCTTATTTTTAGATCCAGGAGTATACTGACAAATTGGACCAACTATTGGATGAGAAGATGGTTTTTGGAATGAGGGAACTCCTCCGTACCCAATATTTCCCGTATTGCTACCAAATGAACTAGTTGCAGCACCAGCCGATGCAGGCTTACTATCATGAATACTACCAGGTGAACCAGGTAGTGTCGATATCAATACACTATTGATTCCTGAGGTACTTTGATGACCAGAAGTGTAAGTGTTTCCAGAAGTGTAAATGTTTCCAGAAGAAACTGAAGGTGTAAAAGTACTTAATGTGGGTTTGGAATATCCCCCATGAGCAGTGCTAACTGGTTTACTATGAAATATACTTCCGGACGGTCCCGGGAAAGATGTTATTAACCCACTGGAAATTCCTGTTGATGTTGTTCCACTAGAAAATGTTGGTGAAATTGGTTGGTATGATGTGCTGCCAGCTGAAACGGGTCTGGATGAAGTTGGATTGTACGAGCCTCCCCCAGATGATACAGAAGGTACTGGTTTGTAATCATGGATACTTCCTGCTGGCCCAGGGAATAGAACAGATCCAGTAGTCCCCTGATTATTTTTGCTCAGCGCGTTACCATCGTAAGAGGTTTCAACTACTCCTCTTATTTCGCAATCACCGCTAGAACAATCGGAAGGTTTTGGTTTATACGAGCCGTCATCGTAGGAACCACTTGTGTTATCTCCGCAGGTAGTACCAGCCCCACAGCCACTACCAGAATTTATAGAACTGCTTGAAGAAGCACCTGATATGAAAAAAAAGGAGATAGCATTATAAGCGAAATTATCATCTGACAATTTATTTCTAATAGTACCTAACATTTAGTTTTTTAAAATATAAAGACGTTTCCTTTCTTTTACTAGTTGATTACTAGACATGCTTAAATTTCAAGCAACTCTGAAGTACGATTATGTAAGTTTATATGTTACTGAAGATGGGTCAACAGTTCGGAAACAAGTTTGATATTTGCTTAAACTAAAGCTTTGCAAATATAATGATCCTCTATTTGTGGAGCACCAAGAACGTGTAAAGTACACGTTATTGGGAGTATACAACATGTTCTAATTCATATAAACACTCAGTTCAATATCTACACTAACCTGTAGATCCTGTGCTACTAATGCTGCCATACGAGCTTCCACCTCCAGTGGAACCAACGTTACCAGTTCCACTGCAGCCATTTTTAGATCCGGGAGTATACTGACAAATTGGGCCATTTATTGGATGAGGAGATAGCTTTTGAGATGGGGAAACACCTCCATAACCAATAGTTCCAGCACTCCCACCAAATGAACTAGCTCCGGCTGAAGCGCCAGCTAACCCACCAGCAGATGCTGGTTTACTATCATGAATACTACCATGTGAGCCAGGAAGTGTCGATATCAATCCACTATTGATGCCTGTGGTACTTTGATGACCAGAAGTGTAAGTGTTAGTAGAAGAAACTGAAGGTGTAAATGTACTTATAGTGGGTTTAGAATATGCTCCATTGGCAGTGCTAATTGGTTTACTATGGTATACGCTTCCGGATGGTCCAGGAAAAGATGTTAGTAAACCATTGGAAATTCCTTTCGATGTGGTGCCAGTAGAAAATGTTGGTGAAATTGGTTGGTATGATGTGCTTCCAATTGAGGCCGACCCGGATGAAATTGAATTATATGAGTTTCCCCCAAATGATGCAGTTGGTGTTGGTTTGTAATCGTGAGTACTTCCTACTGATCCAGTAAATAATGTAGATCCAGTATTAACCTGATTACTTTTGCTTAACACATTGCCATCATGAGCGCTTTGATCTACTGCTCCCGATTCGCAATCACCACTAGAACAATCGGAAGGTTCTGGTTTATAAGAGCCGTCATCGTATGAATCATTAGTTTCATCTCCGCAGCTAGTACCACCCGCACAGCCACTACCAGAATCTATAGAACTGCTTGGAGAAGCACCTGATATGAAAAAAAAAAACAAATGTACTTATTTCTTGTTTGTCTACTCTATTGTATTCTAAATCTTTGGGTTTGGCGCTTGTCGCTACTTCCAGAAGGTTTTTTTTAAATTCGTTTAAGAAAAACTGCAGCTTTTCCAAGCCCTATTTCAACATTAAAGACAAAAATATTGCGTGCCAAACCTTAGTGCTATAAAAAAACAGCGAAAATCCAGAATATAGTTTTGTCTCTATATATTTTATAACCTACGTTTACCAAGACCGGTCAGAACGGTTTACCTTTACTGGTCTGCTCTAATTTTACACGTAATTCGATATCCATTGCATATCAATGGTGTTATATGTCAACATATACTCGTTGTTATACTCGTATCTGAAATTTAGCATGTTGCTGATGTATAGGAGTGCATAATTGCATACGATTCTAAATAGATATTACTCCACTAACATGTCTGATTGGTTGATATCAGCCTTATAAAATACTAAGTTTGAAAATTATGCTGAATTCTAATTAATTAGCATCCTAACAGAATCGGCTGAATATCCATCCATACATATAAGAAAGTTTTCAAAATACTTTCACCTATTTCTAGAGTATTTTTGGTAAAGATGAAAAACGCTAAGAAAAAAAAAATTATTTCTATATACCTACCTATTAGAAATTTTTTGAACTAATCAACACTATAAATATATTTATATTTACCTCCAGATCCTAATCCACCAGTGGGGTTTGTATGACTTCCACATCCACCAGAAGAACTTCCACATCCACCAGCACCATGGTCAGAAGTTAAACCTTCAATCAGAGAATAAGTTCTGAATATTTTAAAAATAATAATAATGTGGGTCTGAGTTTATTTACTTCCTCAAAAGATGAATAATTATTTGTCTCCACTAATAATATACTATTCCTTCAAAATAATTAACTAGTACCTACCTATATTTAGACTTCCTGCAGCAGCACCTGAAGCAGCAGCTGCTCCTGAGGCACCAGCTCCACCAGAAGCGCCTTGCCCGCCTAATGCCCCCAATGTATTTTTCAGACTTACAAGATCACTCCCACCTCCCAGTCCATTAATTGTGCCCGAAAAGTGGCTTGAGCTTGAACTACTGGACGCTGAAATTAGAAAGTATTTAATTATTCTATAGGATCTTTTAAAAATGTTTTACGTGAATCTTATGTAGAGATTTGAATTATAGGAGGGAAAACAGCATTTATAGAGAAATTAATTTTTATTCTAAATAACATCATAAACTGACTAAAACCTTGAAATCGTTCTAAATGGCTTATTTGCGTTTAATACATTTTCTTTACACAAAAAAAAAAATCAGATTTAAATTACACGGGAGAAAACAGGATTTATAAAGACATTATTGTTTAATAATAATAATTTTTAACTCTAAATAAGATCATATTTCACTACCATCAAGCATATTTGATGTAGGAGATTCTAATAATTTCAAATCGAACAATCCTAACCAAGTTATTAATTGTGGCCATTACAAAACACTATTTCGAAATGAACATGTAGGTAGCATGGCAATTTGTAACAACAGGACTGGTGAAATATTCCATAAAAAAAATTAGAAACTATAAATCGATCGGCATTCCTTCTCATAAAATTTTTAGCAAAATTTAATCACAATCATTTTAATATGACAGTTTCAATAAAATTGCAAAAAAAGAAGTAACTTGATTTTTTTCGTTATGAATTAACTACTCATCGAGATGGTTGTTTTTAAAATTTGTACTTGCTTTATTGTGATTGTGTTTGATATCTCGTCAACGACACTTTCAATTAAATTTCAGCAAAATACCTTTTTGAGTTAGAAATTTTGCCAGAGTAAAAAACTACTCTCTACAATTTTCCTGCAGCGAGAAAAATTTCTTGATACCCCAAGTTCTTGATACTACTCCATCACCCACCACCCAAATCATTTGGTAAAATTAATGCTTTTAATGTAGAATCATTCCAACGTTAATTAATAAAAACACTGTAAAATTAAAAAATATTAAATATTTGTTTTAGTAATAGCAAAAAATAGGTTTTATGTTTTTAATTTTGAAGGTTTATTATCAATCAATATCAATATTTTAATAAAGGTCCACATTAATCTGGGACACCCTGTATAGCACTTGCAGATTTAAGAAAATGACTATTGAATTTTACTAATAATAATGTTGGTAATAATTTGTCGTGGTTTATTCCGTGCATATCATGAGTTTATACTTTAGTTTTAACTAAGCGTTTTGTTATTATTGCATGATTTAATTATTGTAGATTAAAAATAGACAATTTTAGGGATAATCGATTTATAATTTCCTTACATATGTTTACCCATTCGCAACTTTCTATCGGGAGATCTGTCTTATGATGTCTTTTCCCTGACAATGTATTATTAATTTCCACGAGAAATACGAGTATCAAAGTTAAGGCGGGTTTAGCCAACTAATAATGGATAGTGCATAATCGATAATGCATAACAAAATATAGGTGTTTATACAACTCATAAATTTTATGCATACAGCAAAAAGTGACGCAGGTTAACCTATTACCATAGTCTTTAAAGACAATGCTATATTATTTTTTCTACGACTGTCTTTAAATGCCTTTATTATATGTTCAATCATGATTTGAAAATGTAGTACATTGTAATGCTGTTTTTCATTTACCCGTGCGTAATAATATTTCCCACTTGCCTAGCAACTAGTGGGAAATATTATTACACACGGATAAAATTTCCTGGTAATGACAAAAGTAGCGGCGGGCATGAAAAATCACCATAGCACCGCCGAAAAGACAAACACCAAATTGGCAGTTTTGGTATTTATAATTAATAATAATTATAATTAAGTGTTTCGCTAATTTCAAAACACATAAACAGTGATAGTGAATATAGTTTAACACCACCTAGTCAATTTAATACTTCTAATTTATCGTATTTAGGCTTATACGCTAACAGGGGTAAAACAAATATTTTCCTAAAAATTATGTTTAATTTATTCAAAAGCATTAAAACAGTCGTAGAAAAAGTATAGTGTGAAACTCACATGAAATGACCATTTCCTAGTAGTATGATTTGCAGCACTCGCCTGCGGCTCATACTGCAAACAATCATACTCGTAGGAAATATATGTCATTTCATGTTCGTTGCACAATATACTATTGTGTTTGACTTATTTTTGTTTTGATAGCTTTCAAATTAAAAAACCTGTCAATTATCACATTTTCAATTATTATTTAGTTTATTTTGTCAAATAAGATTTGTATTAAAAATTGAGGTTATGTCAGTGTTTATAAAAGGCATGCGGCGCATGCGTATTGATATTTTTTGCATTATTTAGTGCATAAAGTTAAAAGTTGCGAACCTTATGCATTATGCATTATCAACGAAAATTATTCGTTGTATAAACAGGTACATGTGTCATGTTTTAAAAATTATCCATTATGCACTAAAATTATGCATTATTAGTTGGCTAAACCCGCCTTTAATTTAGAAAAATAAGGGTAGTATTAAACTTCTTTCCTTCCTTTCTTTCTATTTAAAAGAAATTGTTTGTCCAGAATGTTTTATTAAAAAGGAATGTGCATATACACTGACTAATGATAGATAATTTTCTTAATTTCTATACTTACATGATGACGATGAGGAGGAAGATGAACTTGCTGAAAATAATAAAAATTATATCAAGATTTTATTTTAACTGTTCCATTATTTAAAAGGAACCAAACCAAAATGTCAAGAGCTAGGCGATTTTGCACAAATAAATGACATTTTAATAATACTGTAATTTCATTTTATACATATTTTTTAGTATAAAAAATACTATTAATAAAAAATGGCAATAGCGGCGAGTGCTTAATGTTCTGCAATCTTACGTAAGGACCATGTCAGGACATTTTTTAGTTTTAAGTTTATTAATTTTAAAAAAACCTAATACACTAGTTTTGCTTTGACTAAAATGTAAATTATAATATCATTCAAACTTTTATACAGGGCGGCAATATTTAAGGGGGTGATTTCTCTGATTATTTTATGAGACAAAGTTTCCATAAACATACGTCTGGAAATGCATTGTTTCCAAGATACAACTGTTTATTTTTCAAATATCTCCATACATGGCTGCCGGAAGGGGGGGGGCAAAACGGGGCGCTTGCCCCCCCCCCCCCCCAATTTATGTTATATCCGATCAGGATCAGTTTATCTTAATTTTTTTTTATTATATAATATTTTAAGTACTTAATATACAAATTAAACTTCAAAAGGAGTTGGATTGACTGTATAAGTATAGGTATTTTGCCACATATTTTATACATAATACTTTTGTTTTGCTTACTTAGTATTTTTTGCCTTGCCCTCCCCTAATTTAATTACTTCCGGCGCCCATGTCTCCATACCGATTTCTTTGAAATGTTGCAGCTTTGTTGGTAGAAATAGGGAGCTTATATGGCCCTACCTAAATCAAAATTATGAAGTCCAGCGGCGTTAGGGGGCAGCTTAATAAAAATTATTCACAAAACAATGTACACCACTGACTGTAATTTAATTTCGATATTGTCCTGAGATAAAGAAACCAAAGCTACAACTTTTTTTATCTATCGTATTTTATTCATTCGATCCTTCGATTACGTTGAAAAATGTTTTACATTTTTATCTCGTAGATGAAGCAAAATATGAAAAAAAAAAGAATACAAGAGCTAAAAAAGTTGTAGTTTTAGTTGATTTATCTCAAGATAATACCGAAATTTTTCTTGTCAATAATGTTTATTAAGTTGCCCCCCTTACGCCACTGGACTTAATAATTTTGATCTAGTTAGGGCCATATAAGTTCCCTATTTCTAGCAACAAAGCTGCCAAATTTCAAAAAAATCAGTAAGGAGATCTTTGACTTAATTAAATTAAAAAAAAAAACGTTATTTACAAAAAACACCTTGGAAACAATGCATTTCCGAATGATGTTTATGAGAACTTTTTTCATAGAATGGCCTTAAATATTGCAGCGTCTTTTTAAACACCCTGTATATTAATAACAAAAATAGGGAATTTAGTACGAAACAATAATAATGCAAGCCCGACTTACTCTTGACATAATTTTTTCACAAAAACAATAAATACCGGTGGGTGGTATTTCATGTTTCGATTATTTAGAATATTTTCATATAGAAAGTATTTATAAGGTTCATATAGAAAGAACCTCAAGTTTTTGACATATTATGTAGATACAACTGTGGTACCTATGCTGCAACTTTTCATCAGCTAAATAAAACTTACAAAAACTTCCGGTAATAGGTCCTCCTCCATGGGTACCATAGGAACTGCCTGCAAAGAAAAGTGATATATCAATATGCTTTCAGTCATACATAGTGATTATTTGATAAAAAAAAATGTATATAAATAACATCGATGCAATTAAAAACCTTATATCATAATAACAAGTTTTATGTCTTAAAAAATTCATTGTTAAAGCAGTCAGCAGTCAGGCGTTATTCATATTTTAATAAAAAAATTGTGTATACAATATAAAATCACAATTATAATATACATAAACAGTGGGTAGTAATTTGCCACCTTAAACAAAGCTTAAATCATACATATTAATAATGGGTTATATTTTTAACATCAAGATGGAATATGTAGGTATCACAATAATTATTAACGTATGTACCTATTTAAGAAACATAATTTTTTAAAACAATAAAATATAATATTTTAAATGAAAGATTTATTTGTAAACTTTGTAATTAAAAACGTATACATCAATAGTATAGGTATTCATCAATATTGTTTAGAAAAAGAATAGATTAACCTTGAATTTTCTAAACCAATTATGTCAATTATGCCTTGATAATATTATTTGAGTATTATTTTGAAGATATAGTCAATAATAAAATGGAGTTGGAGAAAATAAAGTTAATTATAGGGAAAAGTCTAATCCAATCTAATCTCGCTTAAGAAAAAATTAAATGTGCTAAGGTCGACTGGAAAATATAGAGCGCAAAGAATTTTTTGATTTATATTTCAAAGTATAAGTATTAGGTACTTAAACATGTTTGCGCCATGAAATATACAGGGTGTCCAAAATAAAATTGGCCAATCCATTAACCACAGATTGCTTCAGCAAAGTGAATTGCACTTTTCTTATGCCATTTCTCAATAACTCGTGTTCTAATCATCATTTATATGAAACTTGGTATATTAATATTTTTAGTTTTAGCCGCATATTTTCAAGGTAGAAAAAGTTGAAAAACATTCTAGTTCATTTAAATGCTGGGGAGTTTCGTACCCTCTAACCTACCATTTTTTTGTACCTACGGCAATTACTTTTTTAGAATAACAATTTATTTAGTAACATTTTGCTATCCTTCATAAAAGTCGATAAAATTATTGGTTTCAGAGATTATTTATTTATTATTATATTCTAACATGTTTTGTCACAACGTTCTCAATTTTTAGAAAATACTCGCGTAGATAGATAACATACTGCGGGGGTCAAAGGATAATAAAACCCCTATGTCAAATAATATTTGACTAAATAAAAAATAATTCGTTTTTAAATCCAATTTTATGACAAAACAACTTCTGATATTTATCAAATTATCTCTGAAACCATAATTTTATCGACTTTTATATAGCAAAATGTTTGTAAATAAATTTTTATTCATTTTGGTCAAATATATATTTTCTACGAAATGCATACCTAATTTTTGGAACAATTAAATTTCAAATTTGCGTGTTTATTTTGTTTTTTCTCATTTAAAAACGTTTCGGAAAACAAAAAGTAAATTCTCAGAACAACTTAATTTCTCCTGTAAAATGATGATTAAAACTTCTTCAACTTTGTTCACAGGCACCATATTCTATTTCATCACCAGTTGTGCAACGTTTCGAGTTTCGTAAATCGTCATTACAACGCATTTTTATTGTAATTATTTACTTGACATAAACACTTAATTTTCACTGGGAAAAAAATGGAACAAAATGATACCTACGTATCCGTATCAAATAATTTAAATGAGTAACTTGGTTACTTTTGTTATTAGCAATGTAAATTTACATATTTTTTAGTTTTTTTGCAATATTAAGTGTATTTTTAAAAATAAAATAGTACATTTTTAAAATTACAAAGATAAGATTTATCGACTAGTGTTTAATCTAATATGGCACCCATAAAAAAAAAAACAAAGTTGATGATAGTTTACTGAAGACGAAACGTTGCACAAGTTTATCACTTTCAAGTAGATAATAAAAATTTGTTTTGAGAGTATATGTTTTCTGATATGTTTTTAGGTAATGTAATAAAAACGGAAATCAAAATTTTAGTTTTCTCAAAAATATTGAATATCGTTGAAGATATTATAACAATTATTTTAACGGCATATTGTTTTTCATAAGACGATGAATTTGTTTAAATTGATACAACACCAGTCAGATCCATAGGTCTTACACATGCACTAAGGTCTTAAATCGTCCACATGGAGTAAAGCCACTGTGTAGATAAATCCAGTAAGGAGTAATATTACATGTCAAATCGCAAAAAGAAAACGAAAATAAAAAAATATATTGTAACGTCTTTATTTATTTAAGGAGTCAAACATTTCATTTTGTGGTCAACGGCATATGGCATTTTAGAAGTAAAATTGTTGAATTATTCTTAAAAAAAGACGCTTAAAACATCCCTACCCCGTACTATGACAATTAAATTTTTAAACAAAAGTATACATTAACTTGATTCCAAGAAAATATTAGACGTTTTGAGTAAACTAACCAAACGATTATTTTGAAAATTTAATTTGGTTACTGCGGTCGATCTAATCTATCAATCTATAATATTGAGATATTTGTGTAACTTACGGTTACAGCGGAAGTTGATGTCAACTTTCTTATTTCAAATGGAACACCCTGCATAGAATTACATGTATGGATTCCTTAACTGTTTTGGATTATTTTGTCTTAACACTTCCCTATGCCTACCTATTTTCAACTGTTTTTGAATAAATAATTTATGTTTAATTTTTTGAACAGAACAGGAAAATATTCGTCACCTGAATCGACAAGCTTTTGAAATGTTGATGGTCGTTGAAGAATATCTTAGATAAATCCAATCTATTGACCGATTAACCCATAAGGTTACAGGGTCCTCGCAAATTAGTCATGCAAACAATCAGTGGCGTATTTATGGGTCCCCCTGGACCCAAATAAGTATCGAAAATTCGGAAATTTAATAAACATGTATGTTATTATGATTGAGAATAGGCATAAATCAATTTTCTCAAACTATAATCCTTATATAATATAATTATTATTATTATAAATTTAATTTTGTTTCAGAATATTATTGTTATGCCAAGTCCCTATCTCTAAATGGAAAGGTTTCCAAAATAAATGCAAGTTTCTAAAAAAATTAGTTACGATTTCTCGTAACAAAATTACAAAATTATTACAATTACAAAAAAGTTACAAAAATATTACTTTTACAATTAAATATTGAGAGATATTAGTGTCTCGAGGGCAACCGTTTATTTTTACATTTGATTAAAAACGCTCAAAAAACCATGTTGCATTTCTAAACAGTTAAATACATTTATGGAAGTTTAATTTTGATACAATTTTTATGTAAAAGAAATTTTTTTTCTTTCTAATATTGCCGTTTATGGATATAATCGTTATGTACTCTACCCTGACCAAATTTAAACAAATGGCATTTACTTAGCTGGCACGAATTGTATAATTATTTAAAAAGGCGCGTATGAATAAAATCTTCCCAATGATATCACGTAATAGAAAACAATTATATAAATATGTAAATATTGCTTTAGTATTGTGTACCATCAACAAATTCTGGGAAAACCAAATACTATCGACGAACATGGGTACCAACAATAATATAAACAGGTTTCTATAGCTTTTCATTATTTGTTAATTAACACAATCGATGAGTAAAACCTTTGTCGGAGAATACAAACTAGACAACACGCTTTATCACTTCACCAAACCAAATTAAATGTAGATGCGCTTTTTTGTTACCAAAGATTCTTTGCTGTTAGTATCCTCCATTAAAACTTGTTTCAATTCCAATTTTCATGAATTACTACTACAAATCGAAATGAACTTGAGAGGGGAGTAATTTGCACTCATAATTGAGGAACGTTAAAGATTGGAGACAACAATATAATTAATCAATAATATAATAAAACAGCAATAACATTTCAATTTACCAAAAATAAAATAAGCATTTTTACAGATTACTTATTGTTGATTAATGTATTATGCAATTAAGATCTCACAAGACGGTAAAACATACCATGTTACGCATTATCACGGTCCTCATACAAGGGACCTACACCAAAAACTATACAATCAGTATACTAAAAATTTGAGTAAAAATAAGAAAATAATATATATTTAATAATAGGACATTATCATTAATTAATTAATATTAATTTGCTAGATATTTGACATATCAAATCAAATTAATTGAACTTTTAAGTTGGATTCAAACACTACGAAGCATCTAAGACATACAGGGTGGTCCAACGAAAAGTTTGCACCTAGCTTTTCTCTTTTTTTTGTAGTCGAATGCGAAAATGCTCGGACACGTCGATTTTGCTTTTGAGGGGGACACATTTTAAACATATTTTTCGATCTGCGCCTTTAACCCCCTAGCGGGGGTGAGTAACAACCCTAAAATTTTAAATGGAAAGAGGGGTCTAATGACATATCATTTGAAAGGACACAAAATTGTCTTTCTAATGATACCCTATTTGTCGAATTTTACTAAAACAGTTAATACGAAAACGACTTTAAAGACATTAAGCCGATAATTTTGGTATTAATGAGAAATACAAATAAGTTTTAATTATTACGACTGAAAACAACTACAATCATTTCTAAATTATTTACTTTGAAGAAAAACGGGATTTCAAAAACACTATCTTATTTATCAGAACTAAATTCCTCACTAATCGTTTGCGTTTTTTGTTGAAATAAAAACTGCAGATACGTGTAGGAAAAGAATTTACACCGTTTATTTTAGTCTTTTCATTGATTCAGTTTGGTTGCTTCTCAAGTTATTTTACTTTTACCGTACAAAATGATTTATTCCATTCTAGAACGAGTTGAAATTGTTAAACTTTATTTTCAAAATAATAGTAGTGCTAGACTTACGGCTCGCTTATTTAATGAGAGACATCCCGATAAAAATGTGAATGATGTGTACGTTGGCAAGTTAGTTAAAAAGTTTGTAGATACCGGATCTGTCTGTAATGTAAAACACCAGCCGCAGAAACCGATCAGAAATGAAGCTGTGGAAGTCGCTGTTTTAGGGCATGTTGAAATGGATCATAGTCAAAGTACCCGTCAACTAGCTGAAGCCTCAGGTGTCTCCCGTTCGTCCATAATACGAATTTTAAAAGCGTACAAATTTCATCCGTACAAAATCAAATTAGTACAGGAACTAAATGAGGATGATCCTGATAGAAGGCTGCAATTTTGTGAAGCAATGAGCCAGCGTTTAATTGAAGATCCGCAATTATTATTTAACATTTGTTTTTCCGACGAATGCACATTTTATTTGAATGGAGCTGTAAATAGGCACAATTACCGTTACTGGGATGACAGTAACCCACATTTATTCCGTGAGGTTCATACCCAGTATCCTCAAAAAATAAACGTCTGGTGTGGCATATTAGGAAATCATATTATAGGACCACTTTTTATTCCTGGAAATTTAACTGGTGAAGTGTACCTAAACATGCTTGAAGACACAATTGATCCTTTAATAACACAAATAATAGAAGATGACCAAAATCATACTGCTGATCGGCTTTATTTCCAGCAAGATGGAGCACCTCCGCACTATGTGGCTCCTGTAAGACAGTTCTTAGATGACCGGTTCCCTGGACGGTGGATTGGAAGGAGGGGCCCAATTGAATGGCCTGCCAGGTCACCGGATTTATCGCCTTTAGACTTTTTTCTTTGGGGGCACTTAAAAAATAAATGTTTTGCCACGAAGCCCGAGTCCATAGAAGATCTTCGCCAACGCATTACAGAAGAGTGCAGAAACATAACACCTGATATGCTACAAAATGTTAGAAATAGATTTGAACAAAATCTGTATTATTGTATGGAATCAAATGGGTCACATTTTCAACATTTGTTAATGTAACGTTTTAATAAATCAATTTAACAGCTTGTTTACTTTTTTTACAAAGCAATGTTAAAACTAACAAACATTGGAATGTACTAACGATTGCAGGTGTTTTCACTCGCAATAATTAAAACTTATTTGTATTTCTCATTAATACCAAAATTATCGGCTTAATGTCTTTAAAGTCGTTTTCGTATTAACTGTTTTAGTAAAATTCGACAAATAGGGTATCATTAGAAAGACAATTTTGTGTCCTTTCAAATGATATGTCATTAGACCCCTCTTTCCATTTAAAATTTTAGGGTTGTTACTCACCCCCGCTAGGGCGTTAAAGGCGCAGATCGAAAAATATGTTTAAAATGTGTCCCCCTCAAAAGCAAAATCGACGTGTCCGAGCATTTTCGCATTCGACTACAAAAAAAAGAGAAAAGCTAGGTGCAAACTTTTCGTTGGACCACCCTGTATATTATTTCTTTATATTTCTGTTAGTGTGATCATTGAAACAGAACGGAAATACATAAAATTAATAATCACGATGATCAGGATACAAACTCTGATAAAGACAAAAGTTAGTCGAAAATCATAAAGACAATTTCCTTTCTTAGATGGACCACCAATCAATTTAAACATGAATTTTTAATAAATTTGGACATATTAACTATCCATAAGAACTATTAATTTTTGTGGTATATTATTAACCTCACATAATACAGGTTCTTGCATTATATATTAACAGGTTAGAGGACATGAGTTCAAACTGAAGTCAACGGGTTATCTTCAAAACAAAACAAAATTTTGTTTTATGTCTGCACCAAGATCACGCACACTTAAATTTAATCGGAATGCGAAAATTAGTAATAATTGGAATGTCAGAAAGCGATTATTTGTCTTATTTAATGGAAATTTATGCCAACTAAAAACTCTAATGTATTTAAATTTTTGATAACAACTCATCTATGCGGATAAATATACCAGAACTAGGTCGGCGGGTGCGTAAATGTCTACTTTCAATCCTTATTAAAGTTTCTGGTTTCTTTTAGTTTTTAAAGGAATAATTGAAAACAATTAAATAGTACCTAAACTCACTCTCTCAAATTAGTTTTGCGAAGATTTTAGATTTAAGGGTAGTTAAAAATAGGAAGTTATCTTAAAAGTTTTTTTATATTTTGATAATGTTCATTCATTGCATAAACATTATTTCGAATCAACGATACATTGTCACAATAACAGAAAAACAATAACATTAATCACACTGAATTAGAGAAATAAAATAAAAAGCACTTACAAAGATTCACTGTCACGGCAATTAACAACAATATTATTCCGTGTGTCATGGTCGTTTATTTATTTACTAATTTTGTATACAGGTAGGTACAATAGGTAGATATACTTCTTTCTCAATTACCCGATCTTGACTGTGATTACGGATCTTGGAATATCACCTATTTATACATACGGGATTAACAAGTTTTAAAACGATATACATACAGGTTAAAAAACATATTAGTTTTAGTTTGCGAGACGCGGGAATATTTGCATTGGCGTAACGTTTGTTGGGTTTATCAAAAACACAAGTGGGCTCTACTTTTCCTCACACTTTTAATACGCAAAATCTGAAATTTTGGATTTTTTCCTGTGAATTTCTTCAAATTAAATATTCGAATTTTAATAGTGTTTTAAAAGCAAAATATCGAGTGGTGTGGCTGCCGGATGAGTATAAATGGGTACGAAATATGCGCATGTAGTAGGTTCTACTTGCTATTTTGAAATAACCAACTTCAAGATAAGAGTAGGTACATAAGTAAAGTGTTTTTTTATTTTTACCTTAAATATTCTAAATATGTTAATAACTTTAGTAAATTAAATGTTTTAACATCTGATAACATATATTACATATTTTTTAATTACATTTTAATGATTTATTTGGTTTTTGGTTGTACTTATACAGGGTGAGTCACGAGGAACTGTACATACTTCTACCATAAGTAGAGGCACATTTGGGGGTCATCAATTGACTATTAAAAACTGTCTCCTTGTTTTCATTATTAATATACAGGGTGAATTATGGATATTCACCAAAACAATGTTTCGTGATATCTTTTCAATGATTAAGTCGATTTATCTCATTTTTTTATAAAAGTGTGTATTGGTGCCCGGCAACTAACTGACATATTCAGAATTGAGAAAATCCAGGTCCATCTTCGTCAAAATTTGTGGGACTGCTTCATATTCAACACTTCACCCTGTATATGATTTTTCAAAAATCTGATATAATTTT
This sequence comes from Apoderus coryli, assembly GCA_911728435.2. Taxonomy (NCBI): domain Eukaryota; kingdom Metazoa; phylum Arthropoda; class Insecta; order Coleoptera; family Attelabidae; genus Apoderus; species Apoderus coryli. The sequence goes on along the minus strand of OU452206.1, from coordinate 5,336,337 downwards.
TTCAGAGGGCATAAATAGACATTTAGACCTGGGTATTTGAATTTTTTGTTACACTCACCTCACATTTCCAATTAAATATTCATTTTAGAGCCAAATTGAAAATTGCCAATAATGAAGTAACTTACTGTATAATAATGTTTAGTTATTAAAAAGAAATCTTCAAAATAGACAGAAACGACACACACTGTGCTCCAGTATGGTAAATACCATAATTTTAATTGAATTACAGGGCCGGATTTAAAAATCTGGCATATCTGGTTCATCCCAATAATTCACTCTGTATCTAACTTTTTCCAGCCGTAATAGACAGAAAACAGGTAAAAAAAAATTGTAACAACCTACTTTTGTTATTTGTTTGAGGAAAACTCATGTGTCTAATTATTTTAATCGGAATGAAATGAACAAGCCAGGGAAATATTTATTCATAAATTAAGAAATAAAATAAAAAACAATAACCAAACAATAAAACAGTTTTAACAATGTGGAACAAAGTAAAAAACAATTTAATAAACATTACGATTATAAAAGATGTTCAAAATGAAATCCATCTGCCTTAATACACTTTTCTTGACGAATGTTTAAATGTGTAATGGATTTTCTGATTGTCAATGGGTCATTTCTGATAATATTAACAGTGAATAATTCTGCGTTAATGAGCTGTTGTGTTTAATAATCGTAATGTTTGATAAATTGTTTTTTACTTTGTTCCACATTGTTAAAACTGTTTTACTGTTTGGTTATTGTTTTTTATTTTATTTCTTAATTTATGAATAAACATTTCCCTGTCTTGTTCATTTCATTCCGATTAAAATAATTAGACACATGAGTTTTCCTCAAACAAATAAGAAAACTAGGTTATTACAAACATTTTTTATCTGTTTTCTGTCTATTACGGGGGAAAAAGTTACATACAGGGTGATTTATTGGGATGAACCAGATATGCCAGATTTTTAAATCCGGCCCTGTAAATCAATTCAAATTATGGTATTTACCATACTGGAGCACAGTGTGTGTCGTTTCTGTTTATTGTGAAGATTTTTTTTAATAACTTAACATTATTATCCAGTAAGATATTTCGTTATTGCCAATTTTCAATTTGACTATAAAATGAATATTTAATTGGAAATGTAAGGTGAGTGTAACAAAAAATTCAAATACCCAGGTCTAAATGTCTATTTATGCTCTCTGAAAAAATTATATCAGATTTTTGAAAAATCATATACAGGGTGAAGTGTTGAATATGAAGCAGTCCCACAAATTTTCTCGAAGACGGACCTGGATTTTTTCAATTCTGAATATGTCCCTTATTTGCCAGACACCTTCACACACTTTTATAAAAAAATGAAATAAATCGACTTAATCATTGAAAAGATATGACGAAACATTGTTTTGGTGAAGATCCATAATTCACCCTGTATATTAATAATCAAAACAAGGAGACATTTTTTAATGGTCATTTGATAATCCCCTAATGTGCCTCTACTTATGGTAGAAGTATGTACAGTTCCTCGTGACTCACCCTGTTTATTAAGTTAATTTGATGCGAAAAAGCTAAATAAAACAAAAAACCATCTTATGTTTCTCAATTCTGGACGTTTCAGTATCAGCAACGATAAACTCATGGATTCTTACAGCAGTTGATAGGTTTTTCTAGTTTAAAAAAATAGATCACATAATCACATGAAAATTGATACCTAAAAAATAAAAATATGCATTTCGTTGAAATTTGGCACCAATAGTTTTAACGTAGTTCGATACAAACTTGCTAAAACCACGATAATTGGCATCAAATGACACATACTTTAACACAATTGGTGCTAGACCATTTAGTTAATTATTGTTCCAATTTAATACAGAATACTTTACGATATGCTCACATTTTTTAGTTTTGTTTTTAAAATATCCATATTATATTACACAACCCTTATTTCAAATGGAACAAGAACTCTTTATTTTATTAATCTAGAATGATGAAAGATTTGTCCTCTCTGCCCCATGGTATAAGATTTTGTATTTTTAAATATTTTCTTATATTTGCCATCCCAGATTAAAACAGTTTTTCCATATCTAGTTTAATATAACTATTCTATTCTAGTATAGAATAAGTTTTGAACGGTAACCGTTTCTCAAAAGTCAAATATGCATCCAAATATAGGATGGAAATATAAAACAATCAAACTGTCACATAAAAAGACAAAATTTCCACCATGTTCCATTTTTGTTTGAAAATGTCAATAATGGGATCAGAAAATCTGTTTTTCGTGACCTAACTTTAGAAAAAATGTACCATATAGAGGTTGTAAACATATTGTATTATTAAAAAGTTCCCTCAAGACTATATATTTTGTTTTACTGATGAGATTGTGAAATTGATCATCATAAGATTAGAGTTTTGATTAGAAATATATTAAAAATATTTATCTATATTTTACAGCTTTAGGTTTAAAAATTGTGTTGCACATCGGGCGAACTCATAATAGGCGCAAAACGAATTCGTCATTATTCCTCAGACATGCCTCAATTTCGTCTTGAGGCTCTGTTTATTATTTTGTCTGTTAAGGTAAAACCAGTATTAATTTGCTACGCCCTATTTGAAAATAATATATCGACGCTCATGTGTATGGTTTATTTTTCCAGGTAACACAAAACGTTATTTTATATTCCCTCTAATATTTTAACACATTACGGATTCATTTAACACGTACAAATAATAATAAGTCAATTAAAGATTACGTTTTTTCTAAAAATAATTGTTTGTATTTATAATCAATAGATATGGATATTTTAATGACAAAATAAAAAAATCCATATTATCCATATAATATTAATATTATGTTAGGTAGGTTTACAAAATGTATTGATTTATAAATAATAAAGGTCTCGATCTTTTGTAACATTAATTGGAGCAAAATGTCACATATGAACAGACATTTCTGCATATCTTTATTTTGGAAATTTAAAACCATGTTAACGCCATGGTTATATAACGTTTCATTTAATTCCAATTTTCATCATCGCTATCGTGCTCACAAGTTGTTTTAATAGAAACGGTACATTTTTTCGCAGCCGGTAATGCTGAATGAAAAAAATGTTTGAATTTAGTGTATTCAGGGTAAACAGTAAATGTCTTTTCACAGCACCGCACAAAGAGAGTCAAAAGCTTTCTTTAATTGCAACATTCCTTATAGCTGATAATGAATAATAAATTTGAGCAAATACTAATGTGAAATTTTGTCAGCTTTACTTTGACAGTGCCTAAATAGCAAATAGTCAAAATTTGCGAAAAAACAAAACCGAACTTTTAAAACGAGCCACAATATTTAGTCTTGAATACAACTGTGGGATTGATCTATATCTACAAATTGGGAAACATACAGCTTCAAACTGTATTCTTAACCAGAAACGTTTTATTATGCAAGACCCAAGTTGCTTGATTCCTTTTTGATTTTTTTATATCACAAAGAAGCATGTGGAGTTTTTTATTTCAAATTACAGAAAAGTTTATTTTTTCTGTGGCCTTTTTTTATATGTTAGAATACAAATACAAGCTTTGTATGTTGTGACAGGCTTCAAGCAGCTGAAGGAGTCGACTCTACTCCGGATACAGACACTCAATTTGACGATTCCGACGATCCCGATAATGGTCCTGAGTTTGGTATTAAAATTAAAACTCCTAACCTAAAAGCGTATTTATTCCTGAAATGAAAGTCAACCTCCACAAAACGAATTTAATAGATCACTCTAAACTTTTATATCTACCAAACATGTTTCGGAACACCAGGCTCCATTATCAGTGGTTAGAAAATTACAAAAGCTATTTTATTATTATTCTATAATTTTATGTCGTGTTAAGAGAAATGTATTAATTCATTACTTGAAAAATTGTTTTTAAATGTTTTGTGTTAAAGTAGATGTGTAGATATATTCTTAATTAATTATGTTAAAAATTTAAACAAAAGTGGCGGTTGATTTTCATTCCAAGAAGTAGGTATCATTCTACTCCGCTTCAATATGGACTAATTCTTTAAAATAAAAGCGTATTATTATAGACTGAAGTCTTTTTTATCTATAATTCTGAGTGAGAACTAAATCAACCATTATACATTGGTCAGGCGACAGAATTAATATGTAACAATTCTATTAATTCGTCTCTATCAGTTATAAGTATTATATAAATAGGTAGGTAATTGAATGTTTGAAAAAATAGTCGATCATTGCAGAAGAGAGTAATATTCAATAGCAAAATAAATCAAAGTCTATACTCCACAAAATAAATTCATTTATTGTATTTGCTACACATGTTTCGGTGCATGGAATGGCCGTCATCAGTGGCTCAAATGTTCAGAGCTCAACACGCAACATTCAAAAAGTTTACATTCTCTTTGTTCCCCGTTATGTTAAATACAAGTCGTGTTGCGGAAAGAAAATGTTTTTTAACGTTTTTTGGTAAAATAAAATGTAAAAAATAAATTAAATTAGCATTGGCAAAATATTTTTATCATTTGCCGATATTTCATTCTCCTATTAGATCATCGGAGGAATAAAAGCTCTATGTTTTGTAGTGTCTCAGTTTATTAAGACATATTTAATAATCCTAATATGCTGATAATATGTATATAGATATTATGAGCAGGTATTCCTAGAATACGCAGTTTCTAAAATCTAAATAAATAATGTTTATTCAATATAAAACATCGCAAACAGCATGATTGAATCCCTGATGTATATAAATCATTGCTATATTATGATCTACAATATTTATGATAAACTAATCACTTAATTAGCAGCAACTGCTTAATATATTTTGAATGCTATTTTTTCCTTGAGTTTAAATTAGATAAGTATATTTTAACGCGATAGGTTATTTTGGTTTTTCTAAATCAACTAAAAAAATTCCGATGGATTCAGTTTGAAAGATGGAATCTACTCCTAAAAACGATCACCTATAAATTCAACCGTCCGATTATTTTCACACCCATTTTATTTAGAAACTTGAAATTTAGCTCAAGAACAGAGAATGATGACACGCACGTCATACATTTTAAGTTATAACTTTTTATATGCACAATTAGGCTATAAGTGAGTCAGTCGCTATTGTCTTTGCTGACTATTGGTATGGAGAAAGTTAAGAGATTAGTTATGGAATTCAGCTGAAAAAAGGGAAATTTAATATGGAAAAGTTTCAGTTTAGAACACAAACAAGCAAAATTGATCAATTTTGTTGTGAAAATCAACATTCCATATTTTGACCCAGCGAGCTTATCGTAATTTTTAGCTCTCCATATCATATATGTAATGTATGTATATATGGAGACTAATAGTTTCATCAAAAATTTTTTTTTTTAATTTCACCGGAAATACTTGTTTTTGGTCATTTTATACATAAATAAGTAGTTTTCAAAAAATGTCTGTCTGTCTGTCTGTATGCACGAAAACGCAAAAACCGCTTAACAGATTTTAACGAAATTCGGTACAAAAATACTATTGGACATGGCAAGGAGCTGATTAGATTTTGGGAAACATTGAGCGTAGGCAGGGGGTTTAAAAGAGGGTTCAAAAATTAAAAAAATTCATAGTGCTTAAACTTATTCGAAATACTGCATAATTTTTTACGCATTTATTTGAATATAACCTAAAATATTGAACATAAAATATTAGACCACATTTGCATTCGTAACAGTGTAAAATGGGGTAAAAAAGATTTTAAAAAAACGTATTTCTTAAACATAGCAGAAATATTAACTAGTTATTTATAGTTTTGATAGAATATAATCTATAAAATGTGTCATAAATAACTTACTTTCATCGGCGTTCATTAATAGTGGAAAAGGGGTCCAAACATAAAAAATATATATTTCCTAAACTTATTCGAAATATGGAATAATTTTTCATAGTTGTGGTACAATATAAGCTAAAAAATATTCCATAAAAGAATTGGTTCACAGAGGCGTTCGAAAATAGTTTAAAAAAAGGGTCAAAAACGAAAAAAAAACCTTTCCCAAATATACTAGAAAAATTGCCTAATTATATATGGCTTTGATATAAGATAACCTACAAAATGTAGCATAAAAATTGTATTTACATAGGCGTGCGTAAATAGTAGAAAAGGGGGTAAAATAAAAAAAATAATTGAAATGTTAATTTTTTTATATTTAACTAGTTGAATTGGTGTTAAAAATACACGACAAAAATTAATGTACCATAGGCGTCCGTGAAAATTCTATAGGAGGGCCAGAAAAAAATTGTATCCGTGATAACTCAAAAACCACTTAACCACATTTGGTACGAAACTACTACAGGATATTTATAGGTGGTGATTAACATTGAGCGTAGGCAAGGGGTTTAAAAGAGGGTTCAAAAATTAAAAAAATCATAGTTCTTAAACTTATCCGAAATGTTGATTAATTTTTTGTGTGTTTAATTAAATATAACCTAAAATATTTAACCTAAACAATTAGACCACATTGACATACGAATAAAGTGTAAAATGGGGTGAAAAGGTTAGAAAAAAACGTACTTCTTAAAAATAGCAGAAATATTGACTAGTTATTTATAGCTTTGATAGCATATAACCTATAAAATGTGTTATAAATAACTTGTTTTCATAGGCGTTCGTAAATAGCGTAAAAGGGGTCGAAATAAAAAAATATATACTTTCTAAGCTTATTCGCAATACAGAATGATTTTTCATAGTTGTAATAGAATATAACTTAAAAAATGTTACATAAATGAACTGGTTCACACACGCGTTTGAAAATAGTGTAAAAAGGGTGAAAAACGAAAAAAAAATCCAAGTATAACAGAAAAATTGGCTAATTATATATAGCTTTGTGTTAGATAACCTACACCATGCAGCATAACAATTTTGTTTACATAGGCGTTCGTAAATAGCAGAAAAGGAGGCAAAATAAATTTTATTATAAAAAATATCAACTATTTTTAACTTGGCGTAAAAGATCTGCAATATAAAATATGTACGTATAAATAGTACCTCCAAAGAGAAGAAAAAGGAACAAAACCCGATACTTAAAAAATATATATATATAAATTTTAGATAAATGACAAAAAGGTCATACAATTATTAGTTTTACACTTAAATATGGAGAGCTATTCGTGCCTTGAGGGCAACAGTTTATTTTCATATTAGAGACATACATCCAGCTCCAACAATTTATCTATTAGCTCAACGTTTCCAACAACAGACAACTGTCTATATAATTTTCCACGCCGCCGTTCAGCTCCAAGTAAGACATTACCAACAATTGAAATGGTTTTTGTATTAGATTTAGATAAGATTCGAATGAAGGCTCCAAGGTATATCTTGGAGTACCTCAATCCAGAAAGGTTTCACCAGAATGCTACTCTATATGAGTTTCCTCCTTAATTTTGTCTATGTAAGTGCCTACCAAATGGTTAAGGCTCTACAAAGGGGGTTGTTATGTTGACCCCTTTCTTGCTAGCTCGTTTCCTCTGATTCCTGAGTGTTCGAGTATTCTTTATAAGTTAAAAAAACATATTTACTTTGATTTCTTTGAGGAGACAATTTTTTAAGACGTAAGTAGCTTCATGCTGGATGGTATTTGTATATAACACATCAGACTTTTAGATTTGTCACCTAAAAAAATTGATATGGTTCATGGTATTGACATACAAATCAACTATCGTAGTCACCCATCGAAATACTATCTACCTAACATTTCCGGATTTTGTCCACCAACGAAGTCAAGCGAGACATTAAATCTTATCAAAATAATACACAAACTTTTTTTTAAAGATGGGAGAAATATCTACCAGGTCAGTAATTAATAAATTAAGACATTATTGCTGATTGACTTGTTTTGCCTATTTTGACATTTATAATGGATTGCTTTAAATAAGTATTATACAAAAATTTTAAATTCATATTTTAATATAATCGCTCTAAAAAGTTCTTATTTTAAATTTATCACTAAGTATAAAATTTGATATTATACCATGTCAATTTTGATCAAACAATTGAACTGATAACATTTCTGAATTTCAGATGCCATGAACGAATAATATATAAACAAATTTTTTCAAAATGTTCAGTGTAGGTATAGTGTATTTTCATAAAGATGAAAATATATATGTACCTAAAAAAACAAACGTTCATGTGTGAATAAGAATTAATTTTCGTATTTTAGATCCCGAGATTTTACGAGTTTACCCAAAAGGGAGCCGAATTTTCAGTAACAGACAACCATAAATAAGCCCAACTAACTCTGACCTATCAGATTGGAGGAGTTCAACGCATATCCAAACCTTCAAATTTTCTAATAGCAGTAGGGATCGAGTGATACATCATTTGAAAGCATTTTTCATCTGCTTTACAGCGATAGGTTACTTTTGATATTAGCCTCCATAATTCTCGAGAAAATTGCGTTTAAAATTTCACCAGTTAGGTAGTTGGAACTTATAACTCTTAATAGAATAAAATAAAGTAATTTTATAAGGGTTTTGGGCGTTACTGATAGAGCGTGGGCTTTGCTAGATAAAAATAAAATTGAATATTTTTTATAATTATGGAAACAGTTTGATAATATGCTTTACATCACATAGATATAATAATAACGGAGGATTCTAATTTTCATTAGTTTAGAATAAGTAAACTGCAGAAATCTAAATTCAAAATGAGACTTCTATGGTATTATAAAATTGTATATGTGGAATATATTACACAATTCATATCAGGCCATCCTCCTTATTTGGTCGTGATGTTTTCTTTATTATTCTTCAGTTGACCTTATGTATCATTATTCACTCCCTGTACAAGGTCAGTGGTAATGTAGTTTTCTCAATCACATATACTTAAGTATATTACATGCATAATCTATAAAATAATCTTAAATTTTACACGAAAAATCGGCCAACAGATCCTGTTTCAGCTTTTATTACCTTATAACAAATACTAAAGTACAAATGATTCCAAGAAGAAATTTATTATAAGAAATTTATGTACATATACCGCCAATAACAAATAGTCATACATGTAGTAAGTATACATATTTTTTTTCTACTTGTTTTAATTATTTTATGTCCTCGTGAACGCCCAACAAATCTTTGAATCATACTTTTAATAAGTGGTTTCTACATAATTGCATTTCAAAACATTTGCCATGATATTCTATTTAAATGTACCATTTTTAAATAAATAAAGGTATATAAGGAGTTTTTTAATAATTTTTCTGCTGATGTTAAAAAGGAAAAACGGATATCGAATATTTATGAATGAGTGAGAGTAAGGTATAATTACGTGATTTGCTTTATTAAGTTATAAATACCTTATTATAAATCACCTAATTAAGATTAATTACTTTATTTGTCTCATTTTTAGCTGATAAATTATTATTATTATCCCGTTTGTAAATACTGGCCGTTATTCTCAACATTCTCCATTCGCTGCAATTTGTCAAACTCGAACAAGTATAATACAGGGTGATTGGTAAGTCGAGTCGAAAAATTAAATGAAAGAAATAATAAAAGTTTTATCAAAAACTGTTTAGTTTCCAAACTATTTAAGAAAGTTTTGCCGACGAAAAACTTTAAATGAATTACCTAGTAGCGGATGTATCTAATTTAGCATTTAACCGATTTTGTCATAACAGGTCGAAAACTTTTGCAGGTGGTAAGGGTGCAGCACTTCTCTGTTTCGTCTTCCCTGGAAAATTTTGGGTAAAGTTCAAACGCATTGCAATACGCCGAGTATTTATTTATGTTTGATTCTTCAAGCATAGTATCAATTACTGATTACTGCTTCTTTTTGTTCCACCGTGTGGTTACCATTTCGGTCGCTTCTGACACGCTTAGCTATTCACATTCAAGAAACGTGGATATCATGTATGTTTATTGGTTTGTGTGACAGAAACGTTCTAGCGGCTTGTGGAGAATATCAGTGGCAATTTCAAAGCAGGCGGCAACCTCTACTAGGAGAGTCTTTTCTATTCATTTCCTTTGAAATGAATAGAAAAATGAGAGGGAGAAATGAATGAGTCTTTACTGAGTTACAATAAAACCTTGAAAACAAGACAATTCAATATCAATAACTTTTGACACCTACTGTGAGCCTTAATCTCACATGACACGATAGTTTAAATTCGATAACTAGATTAGATACATCCGCTACTAGGTAATTAATGTGCAGTTTTCTTCAGCGAAACTTTCAGTAGATTTAAAAAAAAATTAACAATTCAGGAGATCGACACAATCGAAATTATGAACACTTTTTGTATAGTCTTTCATTGCATGACCCCTGAACCCTAAAAATGACCTCAGTTCAAACGTTTATATATATGGGATATAACGAAATCTGGAAGCACGTTTTAGGCACATAAGTTTTTTTTTAGGGACATAAGTCGAAAATCTACTTTTCCGACTGGCTGCCATTGGTTTGGAAAATAGAGACTTTTTCATAAAGCGATTATTATTTCTTGATTCAGAATTACAAAATCGATATAGGTTTTCATTTTCGCCTCGACTTATGCAATCACCCTGTATATTTGGATATGTCCTTTCTTGCCTTAATTGCTTTATCTTGTGAACTAGGTAATTCATTTTATTACAGATTCCCACAATAATAGTGGCCATTTTTCATAAAATAAAGAGGGATTCAAATCCGTTTCCAATAAAAAATGTAGGTACAAAAAAACGTTAGTTTTTATTTTTACATGTTCTCTCTGGGTACGACCTTAATAAAACTGACAAGAAATTTCAGAACGTGAAGGTGATTTGAAGTTAGTAAAAGTAAGTATTGTTTGATGATGATAACTCTAAGTTAATTGATGCCACAACAAAATGTCAAGAAAACAAACTTTTTCTGTAAGTTTGATTGATTATTCTAAAATAGGGATAGAACTCTACTTTTCATCTTCAGTGGAGTTGGGGATAAACGAAATGGCCCGGCTGCGGAAAGTATGATGTTTGAAACAAATTCCCAATGTAACAAAACAAAGACACACTGGCAAGAGAATATACTTTTGTCTTACTCTATATTTGGGTTATACCTAACGTGTCTGGAAGTATAATATTTTTGTAAATATTATACAACATCTGGAAATAATAAATATTATCTTGGGTGCCTGTTCTTCTGTGATAAAAGAATTGATACCTAAGAAAAGGACCTTTTTCTAGTCGAAAATATTATGTTTGTTTGAGTCGAGAATATATTAGAAAGAATAACCAGATGTTTTAAATACAGAGTGGCCATTCACCATTATCGAAATACGTACCTGCCGATTAAATGTCAGACTATTCTTACATATACATAGGTAGTTTGGAGTTAACAAGGTTACCCATATCAAAGAATATATATTAAAGGGCCATTATAATATGGGTTTTCATCCAGTTAGCTTTTCTGGATATTATGGAGTCATTATATAATCGTATTGTTCCTGACTTTAGTAGAATTTAATCTTTGTTTATAAATTCAGTTTTCAATTGTAATTAAAGTTTCGTATGGGAATTAATATAATTATTCGTAATTATATTAATTTTCCTATTTTAAGTTGTAAAGTAATGACTAAGATTTTATTTTAAATTTTCATTTTCCTTTAGTTTTATTCTTTTTTTATTTCTTTGTTGTTATTAATTTTCTTTATTAATTTTAATTATTAAATTTAGTTGATTTGAGCCCAAACCTTTGCGTTTTATTTCAAATAAAGCTTTCGTTATGTTGTTGACAGAAGGGTTGTTTAATTAATAATTTTCTTTTAAATAAATTGTGTGTGACCAGCAGATATCCAGAATTATAAAAGGTTAGTAAATTTTACATTACTTTAATACAGATTAATAAAGTTGATATTCTTTGTTTGTTCTTCTTTAATTAAAACCGCTCGTAAAGCTTGAATCGAACCAGTAACAATTTGAATAGCATATAGGGGTTCATTTGGGTTGAGCTATAAAATTAGTATTCTTTCTGAATGTAAATAACACCCGCTAATTCAAAATGGTTACACCAATATAAAGTCTCACATTATGTAGTTAGGAGAATTTATTCGGACGAATCTAGTGTTGGCATAAAATTAAATGGAATTATATTTCGCTTGTACGACCGTAATTCTGAACTTTGTTTCACCAGTCCTGTTGCCTGCTCAACCACTAGATGTTGCTTTCTGCATCTCATATTGTGAAATTTCTCGTGCTAGTATAAGACTATACCAATGGGATAGAAATTTCTATCTACCGGTACCGCCTGGTGAAAGTATGATGTGTGAATTCTCCGCGAACTTTTGACAATTGAGATGACAGTTGAACTTTTCCACAAGTCTCTTTATGGGCAGCCGATAATGCAGCGTTAAAGAAGCTTATAAACTTAAACAATACATAGAAAGACCAATACCACTATGGATACAGCGTCCCAAGAATATGAGAAAACACAGAAAATTTTTACTCGGGTGACAATGATTCTTTATCGTATAAAAAATGCAGACTTGGCGACCGTCTAGACGGTCATCAAGGAATTATAGGAGTGAAAAAAGTTAAAGTTGCCTACCGTGAAGAATGGAGATCAGATATTTCAAAGAAAGTATATCGATTAATGAGCATAACAAATACCAGAACTACTTCACGTCATCCACAGTAAGCTAGTATAGTTGAATAGTTTAACCGAACGCTAGAAAACTACTTGCCAACAGTTGTGAAGAACCAACTGACAGGCTGTGACTGGCACATACCTTTGTTTTGATGTCGTATAGATCTGCGACCCGGGATTAAACGCATCAACATGGTATACTACATACAGAATGGTCCCAAAAGATAAAAATGGTAGGTACATCTGAATGGCAGCCTACCGATTGCAGGAAGAAGTTGATGTACATCGTGATGTACAAAGCTAATTTACTTTTACAATTTCAAAACAGCTCTAAAAATGTAAAAAATTATTAAAGTTAATTATTGTTTTGATTGTTCATCCATGTCAAATTCCATTTTCGAATATTCTTGAATATTGTCCTCATTGTTGTAAAGTCCAAGATTTTTCTGTGCACTCACCAGTTTTTGAATCAGTTTAAATAGAGATGTAATTCGCGAATGTTTATGAGCGAGAATCTAATTTGGCAGTAACACATAAGTCTTGTTGACGATATTTGTGCAATGTTTCACAGTTCCAAATTCACACACACCCATGCGCATTTTTCGATTGCAAACCCGAGATATGTAGCAATATTAATTCGTATAATATATATCTATATTATGGCTGAAAACAGTTTGCCTCCCCCTGGATAGATTTCTGCCGGCGCCCATGTTTAAATATATTCATACAAAATTTCTTTTGAGCGTCTCAATTCTCTATATGCCAGGCAGTGTATCAAATATATTTGTTTCAAAAAAATTTTCACATTCTATAAAAAAAACACAAAATTAGGCTAAATATAAGAAGATAATAGGTAAACAAAAACCTTGAATACAAAAGACGCAAAACTGAAAAGTGCTTATGTTTTATTAATTTAAAATGAATAAGTTTACATTTTTATTACAATTTGTGTCTCTATACCGTATCTAATTAGTCTATATGAAGATGCTGAGTTATTGGCCATTGTTGTATTTATCATCTTATTAATTAATAAAATTAAACACGGGTGCAAAAAAAAGAAAATCATAAGGTAGTTATAACAAATATAAGAATATTATTTTATAAGTACGCAATTTTCTATGTTGGAGAAATTCGTCTTTGATAACGAAATAATTCATATAATTCATATACATGGGGAAGCATCAGTTACATATAATACCAAAGTATTTAGTAGGTATACGGAATTTCCAAAACTTAATAAATAAGTACCTTATAATGTAATAACAATATTACATTAACATTTATTTGGGAATGAATTACGTAAAATTTGAGTATTTATTTATTTTTAAGTCCTCCAAACATAATTTTACACAAATGTATTGTATTACATTGTATTGATTTTAAATAATGCAAAACCTGTATTTAAAGTGTTGTCCAATGTGCCTATTGAAAGAAAGGAGCTAATTCTACCTCGGTCAATCAACAATCTTGCAAAATCATATATTTTTGTGCTAATAAAGTCTGTATAGTTTTACTCTTCTCCAGTGATTACTGTCTGTGATTACTCACGTGGTAAATATTCGTATTCACATAGAAGCTTGGTGTATTGAGGCAAATATAAGGTTGTGCTATAAAATACAACAGTGTGGTCAAATTCGGACTTTGTCAATACACCGATTCATACACCCTGTATAATATTTATTAATGTGCAAAACAATAAATGGTAGTGTATTACTATACAGGGTGTTTCATAATATATGCGCAGGATTTTAGTTTCTATTAACTTATTCTCTAAAATGCACCATTTTCGAGAAATCAGTTTTTGCGAATATCTCCGAAACTGTTAATCGTACAGAAATCAGTTTTTGCTAGCATTTTATACTCATAATAAGCTATGTTTTGTGCAAGAATTTTTTTTAAATTCATAATTGGTGAGGATTTTGAATGGGTAGTGGGTGTTTTTCTCCCCAATTTCTACGCCACTGGGAAAAGTACGGTTTTAACCGCCAATGTTTTCTACACAAAAAAGGTGCTCTTTGTCATATGCTCTAAAGATGACCGTTTCCGAGAAAAATCAACTTGTTGAAAAACATTATCATATTTTCACATTAACCACATATGGGCTGAAGAAAATCCACGTGAAATACAGAAGGCCATCATCAGCAACAATTTTCCGTGAATGTTTGGGCTGGCTTCGTCGGTTATCATTTGATGGACCCACATTTTTTACCGAACAAATTAAAGGGTGCAGATTATCGACAATTCCTAATCCTAAGAAGAAATACTGTCGGAACTGCTGGAAGATCGACCGCTTCAAGTAAGACAAAACATGTACTAATGCATGATGGAGCTCCGGCCCACTTTAGTTTGGTTGCTCGTCAATACGTGGACGACGAATACCAAGACCGTTGGATCGGTCGAGGAGGTTCACACCCTTGGCCCCTGGGATCTCCCGAACTTAATTGTTTAGATTTTTTCTTTTGGGGCCATCTCAAAACCCTAGTCTAAGCTACTCCAGTTGAAAATGTTGACCAATTAAGAGAGCGCATTGTTGCATCCTGCGACATTATTCGGAACGCTCCGTGAATTTTCCTGCGTGTTAGACAGGCAATGCGTCGAAGAATTTCTGCGTGCATTGAAGCTAACGGCGGACATTTTCAACATTTAATTTAACTGTGTATGATTTGTTATTGCTTTTTTTTAAATTTTGCAATGATAAAGTTATCGTTTGGTTTTGTCACTTGTTCTAAGGTTTAAATAAATTTCGTTTAATTAGTAGAAGAATTTAAATTTATTTCAAAAAATTGACCATGTTTCTCAACAAGTTGATTTTCCTCGAAGACGGGCAACTTTAGAGCTGATGACCCAGAGTACCTTTTTTGTATAGGAAACCTTGGGGGTTGAAATGAGTAATTTAAAATCGTTCTTTTTCCAGTGGCGTAGAAATTGGGTAGAATAACACCCACTACCCCTTCAAATCTTCACCAATTATGAATAAAAAAAAATCTTGCACAAAACATAGCTTATTATGAGTAGAAATCGGGGGAGGGAAAAAGAGTCTTCATAATATATGCGCAGGACTTTAGGATATCAGAGCTCGTCCAAAAATATGAAAAAAAGTTTCTATTAACTTATTCTCTAAAATGCACCATTTTCGAGGTGTTGAAATTTGAAAAGAAAAATCAGTTATTGCGAATATCTCCGGAACTGTTAATCGTACATAAAACAACTTTTGCAAGCATTTTCTACTCATAATAAGCTATGTTTTGTGCAAGAATCTTTGTTTAAATTGGTGAAGATTTTCCTCGAAAATAGTCAACTTTAAAGCTTATGACTAAGAGTACCTTTTTTATGTAGAAAGCATTGGCCGTTCAAATGGGTCTCTTAAAACCGTTCTTTTTCCAGCGGCGTAGAAATTGGGTAGAATAACACCAATTATGAATTAAAAAAAATTCTTGCACAAAACATAGCTTATTATGAGTAAAAAACGCTTACAAAAGATAAATGGTTCCGGAGATATTCACAAAAAACGGATTTTTTTTTCAATTTCAACATCTCGAAAATGGTGCATTTTAGAGGGTAAGTTAATAAAAAAAATTTTCATATTTTTGGACGAGCTCTCACATCCTCAAGAAGTAGTAGTACTTATTTGCACATATAAAATAATGTTTTACAATAATTTGACTTACTTAAGATTCGACGCGTAAGGTTTAAGTAAAACTTGTGAGCGTCTCATCGTCAGTCGGTTTACAATTATTATAAGTACATGATGATAGGTACCTTAAGTAACGTACAAACATACAATTTTAAGCTTAATACTACACTCTTAAGATTGTGAATAAATTTCTAAAAGGTAACAACAACAAAGCAAAGATTAATTCCACTCAAGTTGACAAACACCAGAAAATTTTAAATTGAAATAGTTTATAAAAAGTGCGAAATGTTTAAGGGCAAAATTGTTTAAGGGCAAGAAGTTTTCGGGAACAGTACTAGATATAGTCAAGTTAAAATAATTTTGATCTATTTTTATGGATCCAGACAAAGATTTCTCTTTTAAAAATGAAAAATCTACCGCTATTTTCTTTTGTTTTATTAGATAATAAGTTGAACAAGCGAGGGGAAAGTCCTGCGCATATATTATGAAACACCATATATAAGATATGTTTATATTATCGCTGAAAACGGTTTGCCTCATCCGGAGCCCATTTAAAAATATATTCATACAAAATTTGTTTGGAGCGTCTCAATTCTCTATATGCAAGGCAGTGTATCAAATATAATTATTTCAAAAAACCTTGAATTCAAAAGACCCAACACTGAAAAGAGCTTATGTTTTATTAATTTAAAATGAATAAGTTTACATTTTTATTACAATTTGTGTCTCTATATAGCGTATCTAATTAGTCTATATGAAGACGGAATCCGCTGTGTTATTAGCCATTGTTGTATTTATCATCTTATTAATTTGTTACTTTGAAATTCTAAAATAATTGTCTGAGATATACTTAAACAAAATGAAACACGTGTCAAATGAAAAGAAAATCGTAGGTATAACAAATAGAAAATTATTATTTTGTAAGTAGGTATATGCAATTTTTTATGCTGGAACTATTAATAAGTTTCTTCTTTGGTAAAGAAATAATTCATATGATTCATTTTACACGGGGAAGCATCCGTTACAGGTAATACCAAAGTATTTAGTAGGTATACGGAATTTCCAAAACCTAATAAATAAATACATTATAATGTAATAACAATATTATATTAACACTTATTTGGGACTGAATTACGTAAGTAAAATTTGAGTATTTATCCAAACATAATCTTACACAAATTTATTGTATTTCAATGTACTGATTTTAAATGCAAAATCTGTATTATATAATTTTTTGAGTTAATAAAGTCTTTAGAGTTTTACTCTCCTGCAGCTATTTTAAAGAATACTCACGTGGTATATATTGTATTGAGGTACATATAAGTGCTACAAAATAGAACAGTGTGGTCAATTTAGAAGTTTCCATTCCATACACCCTGTATATAATTTATTAGTGAGTAAATCAATAAATCGTTGATTGACTAGTGTATTACTACATAACGGTACTGTAATTTTTTACTTTCAATTATATAACAGTACCTGACAAGGTGAAATACCTACAAAAATGATTTGGATTATGGACATCCTCACTGAATGCGAATCGAATATGACGAAATAGTATTGTGTTGTAGGTACCCGGGAAAACACTTTATATGAATGATAAGCATATAAAATAAAAATAATACCGATATAATAGCGATGTTATCCCAGTAGGTAATAATCATGTGTATAATATTTCTTATAAATTATAATATCGTGAACATTATGCTTGTTGCTGTCAGGATTTTCCTTATATATAAATCTATTGACACTTTATATTTATACTGCGCCTGGACCTTAACATTAAAATTATAATGAAATAAATCTAAATATAAATTATAGTAATTCTATTGTTAAATATGTATATTGTTGTTATTGTGACTAACAAATAATAATTGTAATTTTAAATATTAGTACTCTCTTACCAGTTAAAAATATAGTGAACTAGGTACTCTAACTTGCAAGGTGACATTTAAATTGATTCTTTCTACATCTGTTCCTTAGTAAGACCGATTTATATTTTATAAAAAGTAAAGACAAAAAATCAAACCCTTACAAAATGTTTGAGGTAAAAAAAATGTGTGAAATATTCGGTGGTGGCTGTTGGAGAATTTGACGTTTTTCACCACCATAAATTCGTGTAAATAATGGACTGTATTTTTTTTTATCTATTGTACGGTTTAATATGAATAGATTATTATAAATATCATGTACAGTTTTTACATAGTAGTATCAAAGATAACATTAATCTTTAGGGGTAGTAATTTAACAATCTGGGGGGGTTTATTCAGAGTTCAATTTTCAATTGTTTTTTTTAATATTAACACCAATGCACTTAAATTTTACATAAGTTTTTAATACACTTTTTAACTACTTTTTACACTATACAAACTAATACTGGGGGATACTCTTACAAACTAATTTTGGGGGTTTTTGAGTGCAAAACTTCATAAATATATACAAAAACAACGTGAGTGAGGAGAGCGAGGGGTTTTGTGTCTTATTCAATCTAACATCTTTCTAAATCTCACTCTAACAAAGAAGAAAAAGCCAATGCCTTGTTTTTTTCACACAGATTAGTAACAAAAATAAACAAACCCAGTAATATTGATGACGATGTCATCCAGATCTTGGGCAATGGTAAAGTCATACAAAAACAAATATAGATTTATAAAATAATAATAAAATACTTTGTTCGGGAGTTTCCCGAACAGTGGCAAAGGCCAATATCAAAAATCATTTCAAGAAAGAAGCTGAATCAGCCCCAAGAAAAATATTTTGAATATCTACAATTAAACACATGTTTCGTAAGTCACATTCTTAGTGGATTATATAGGGTGAGTCCAGCAAGACGTGTCGGTTTACTGTATCAAACTTGATTTTTTTCTTATTTATGTGTATGTAGAACTACGGCCACATTTTGGAATTTTTTAAGGGAGTATTTTGATACTTCTTACCATTTTCACAAAAATCATCAATTTGTGAAAATTTAGAATTCTCATTACTCAAACTGCTTCATTTTCACTCAAAATACGTTTTTTTTTTATTACTTAGACCCAATTTTTTTATACTTCCTCAAAAATATAGCCGGCTGATAGTGTTAGTGAGATGATTGTAATTATTTTAATAAACAAGACACAGTTAAATTCAGATTTAACTAAATCTACCAAAACAATAAATAATAAATACGTCTTATACTGAACTAATTAACCAAAAAATAACTCGCTACTAAAATAACAAAATCGTTAACAAATATTAATACTATAATCATAATATCCAAAATCAAAGTAGAGTACCTATGTAGGTAATGTCAATATCACAATTACTGCTACAATGCTGCAATACTGTAGTCCTTTTATTGATGTTTATCTTAGACATATAACTAATTATTGTATTAAGGTTAACTGCTTCATGGAAATCTTCTCTAGGCATCCCTCTGCCTAAAAATTCTTCCCCTACTACGTTTTTGGATTTGAGAATAATTGGATCTTGCCGGTTGTGTCGAAGGTTTTGGGGAAGATATACACTCTACGGCCAAATCTCTGAATTCTGAAATCACCACTCCTTTGTGCTAAATTAAAATATTAGGGATTTTCGATGGAGTCCATTAATTTCATGAATTCTTATTTATCTGGCAGAACTCAAAGAATTCTCTCTAATAATAGATGCTCTGAAAATAACAGTTTACTCTGGAGTCCCTCAAGGTTCTATACTGGGACCACTGTTTTTCTTAATATATAAATCTGACATATTGAATTGTTTACTGATTGTAAAGTGCAAGTTTATGCGGATGATACCCAGCATATTTTAAATCAAAATTTACAAACAAATATGTGTGATTCTCTAGTTTTGTGCCTAACTTCAACTATTGTGATTTTATTTATGGGACTTGGCTTGATTATTGTTCTAGGTTCATTTAGGGCTTGAGAAAATTCGACCATTTGTTTCATACTTTTGCTCGTTCGAAATGGTTAAATATAAATATGGAAAACAGTTGGCGTTTTCATTTGGGTGGATTTGTGTACAATATTGTTAATTGCCAAAGTAACATCATCTAACTAACATTTTTGGAGTCATCCTGGTATCTTTTTGAAGAAATATCAAAAAATCAGGTCTGAATAATAGAAATACGTATAGGAGCGAAAATGAAGTATATATGAGTACTGAGAACCCTTAACAAAATTCATGCAAAATTATAATCTCACTTTGTCCAAGCAAAATTTACAATTTGCGAAAATCAAGTGAATTCAAAAGTCTAGCTCCAATTGTTGCTGCTAATAATTCAAGGCGACAGATTGACATTTTCTTTACAGGAGAAACTCTAGATTTCGCTTGTACCAGTTGAATTTTTATTCTAGTTGCTGAAGTGGTACGAATAAAAATAGCTGCCGCATAAGCATGTTGGCTGGCATCACAAAATAAGTGAACACTTTTATCTTCTAGATTTACCAAATCACTTTGTAATAACCATCGAGGAATTTCTACAAATTCAAGTTTTGAAATTTCCTCAAACCATCTTTTAAATTCTATCGAAATATCTTCTATCGAAATATCTGTCGGAACTTCCGTATTCCAATTTAAATTTAACAGACATGTCTTTTGTAATAGCAATTTTGGACATAACAATACTGGACAGATGACACCTATAGGATCGAAAATTCTATTGGCTGCTGATAATATTACCTTCTTTGTCACCTTTTCGAAACTCTGTGAACTAGCCTTTTCCAAACATAATCTTAATGTATCTAAATATTTATTCCACATTAATCCTAAAACTGAAGTCATTTCATCATTGTCTGAACAATCTCGTGTATACTCCCATAATCGTAAATCGAATTGACCATCTGCCATCACATTAGTTGTTTCTTTAATGAAATTTCTCAAATCATCATCATCGTCAAAGCTGGTTACGCAATTATCGACATAAAAACTACGCATCAATTGCTTTATTATTGTTCTGGTGTATTTGGAATTTTCTAAGGCTTGCTTTAGATGATACTCAATAACAGCACCCAGTAGAAAAGGACTACAAGTTGCACCAAAAACAACTCTCGTATGACGGTAATGGACAATTTGATCGTGGTCATCGTACCATAGGAATCGTAGAAAATTTCTATCGTGAGCAAGTACACTTATTTGCAGAAAAGCTTTTCGAATGTCAGCTATCACACCAATTCTCTTGAGACGAAATCTAATTAGCATGGAAGGAATTAACTCAATTAAATTTAATCCCTTTTCTAGACATTGATTCAAGGAAGGTGATGATGAATTCTGTTTTGCAGATGCATCGAAAACTGGTCTGATTTTTGTTGTGACACTGCTGAGTTTTACAACCGGATGATGTGGTAAATAATGAGACTCTAGATTAATTTCTTCTACAGGAACTTCCTCAATTATTTTCTCATCAATCCAATCTTTAAAGACTTGATGATAATCATTTAAATATCCATTTCTCACAATTTTCTTCTTTACATTTTCTAACCTTTTCTGAGCTAAATAAAAATTTCTGGGTAACGGAAAATGACCAGAAATCCATGGTAAACTTACTTCATATCGACCATCATCAGATCGGGTAAGAGTTTGAATAAAATAATCTTTCACAGCTTCTTCCGTTTCTTTTCTGGTTCTTTCGATAGCTGGATCCGAAATACCAATGACATCAAGTTTCCATAAGTCGGAAATTGGTATATCTTTACAATGAAGAGACGTAGTTGTCAGTGAAGAAAATGTATTTTGTTTTGAAATAATTTTACCCATTAATGTCCAACCAAGTTTGGTTTCTAAAGCAACAAGGCCACAATTCAAGACATATTGCTTACCAGTAAATAATCTACCACATACGTCAACTCCTAGAAGAATCTCTATAGGACTATCAGGTATATCAGAAATAGTTACTCCATAACAATTCAACTCACTCTTCCAAGAATCTTTTTGAAAAGATGTAATGCTGCCACAAATAACATTTTGATCCAATGCTTCTAAAGAACATGTGTATGTATTATCAACGTTATTAAGTTTAATTCTATAACATAAATGAGATACCACATCAGACTGGTAGCCCCCAAACAAGCCATGAACTAGTTCTTCTTCTCTTATTGATTGATATCCTAATTCAGTAGCAGTTTTCTTTAAAATATATGATCTCTGTGATCCTGTATCAAACAGAACACGAACTTTTCTGGATGTAATATTATTTCCTTGAAGATTAACTACCAAAGTCTGTAAAAATACTTGATTACATGTTTGGTTTGACAAATTTTCAATAGAAAATTGTGTTTCTCTAATATTTTCTTCAGAAGGACACATTAATGTAACATGTTTACCTTTACATCTATTACATTCCAGTTTGTTTGCTGATCTACATTTTCTAGCAATATGCCCAAATTTCAAACATATGTGACAACATCCTTTTGATGATGATATCTTCTTTCGTTCTGCGAACGTCATTTTCGCTGCTTCTTCGCACTTATCATTGGCATGATCTTTCTTACAAAATATACAATATTGTCGATTTTGATTGATCATACCTGATGCAGTTGGAACGGAATTTGTTTGTGAATGAATTTCGTGTTTCCTCGTTCTTAACAAACCAAATCCTGAAGTAGCTAGTGATATTCTCTCTTCATTTTCGACTTCTCGTTTTAAAAATCGCATTATATTCTCAAGTTGATCTTGCAATGAATTTTCTATGGCAAATACATCACTACGTTGCCAAACTCGTAGTAGATCTTCAGGAAGACAAGATTCTACCAATGGATATAAAATAGCAGCGCATGTTTCAGTTGTTACCCCTAATGTTTCTAAAGCTCTTATCTGTGTAGACATATTATCATATAAGACATTCAATTTTGGTTTTTCTTGAAGGTTATTTAACACTAATTTCAAAAGTTCTCGAACATAAAATTCAACTAACAAATCTTTTCTGCCAAACCTACTTTTCAAACTTTCAACGACCTTTTCGTAATTTCCAGATGAACATGGATAGCTTTCAATAAGTTGTCGTGCTTTAGATTTTTGAACTGTGGCCTGTATAAGATAGTTGAATTTATCTTCATTTTCAATTTCATCGTCCTCATGAATTCTAGAAAATTGGCTCCAAAATGCTAACCAATCTTTAATTTCTCCACTAAATTTCTTAAACTCAATAGTGGGTAATTTTAAATGACGACGTCGATTTGTATTAGACACATCTGATTGTGTTTCATTTGAATATATATCTACTTTTACTTGCAAAGTATAAAACTGTTTTGTTATATCATCGAAAATAGTTTTAATATCATCAATTTTATCATTATATGCGTCATCGTCTAACATAGTATCAAAGATTTTCGTACTATTTTGGCTTAATAGTTCAAATGTACCTGTTAAACTTCTCATAGTTCCTTGTATATCGATGATATTCGGTTTCGATGTCTTCAGTTCTCGGTCAATCTCATCATAATATCGATTAAACGATTTCATGTACATATCTTTCTCCTTTAGCAGTCGTTCCATCATCAAATGATTTCGAATGTCGAAATTTCACAAAGGATCACGTCGGGGTCACCAAATGGCGATCCTGCGTTTAACGTGTTCATGATGCGAATTCGCGTCATGCGTGCATAACCGCTACGACTTAGGCGCGATTTCGCGTCGTTGTAGCGTGCTCGCTTCTCGCTTATAAGGGAATCAGTAACTCAGCCGCTGCGTTAGAAGGCTGTTGTGTTGTGAACGCGTGCAGTATATAACTAGAAAGTGTAATTTGGTGCCAGTTTGAGTTGGTGATGAATTTCAACGCTGCTGGTCCATCCGGCGTAAAAAGACTAAAAAGAAGACCGTTTACCGACAGTGAGCGAAATGATTTTATTAGATTCTGATGATGATTTAGCGGATCCCGATTATATGGATACAGAATTTGATGCGAAAAGTGACTCAGATGTAGATGTGCCTGTTGTGGTCGATACAGATATGGATGCCACTCACTTGCAAATCCCTGTTCAAACAAATCAACCTGCAACAAGCTCCGATGAATCTGTAAAATGGACCCAACCGCCTAGCAATTACGGTACCTACTGAAAACTAATGGAAGAGACAGAGGGTTTTCAATATTCCTGTTTTCGACACACATGAGTAGAGACCGGTTTATGATTATAATGCGATGTTTACATTTTGCAGAGAAACCAAAACTAGATGACCCGAAACCCGAAGACAGGCTTTTGCAAATTAGACCTTTGATCAATTATTTCAATGATAAAATGACTTCTATTTACTCTCCGAACAAAAATCTGTCTCTGGATGAGTTGATGATTCTATGGAGGGGTAGGTTGATATTCAGGCAATATATTAAAAATTAAAGACAAGTACGGTATCAAACTATACATTTTGACCCAGCCAGATGGAACGATAGTAAAGTTCGAAGGGTATATCGGTCCTTTAGATGATTTTGTTGGTAAGAGACATGCTGTCAACGTAGTACTCCATCTAATGGAAGAAAAGTTAGACACTCTTTGTTATTTACAATAGCTATCATTTAGCGCAAAAATTATTGATTTTCATTCGTTTTTCGGACATTTTAAATCCAAAGAAAGTATTATTAACTTATATCTTATGTTTTTGGCGGCATCTAGCGTGAACAGGCAATATGCCGGGTGAAACAGTGCACAAACGATGGCCGGACAAGAAGTAACAACTCCATTATATCCATAACTGAAAGTCTTGTTGCATTATGTAACAAGCAATTCTTAAATTTGGGTCACACTGCCTGCCGATCACCACTGATGAGTCGTGGATCGACGAAACGCCCGTCTCGTGAAAGCATGGTAGTGTGAAACAAATTTTCTACATAACTGAAAGTCTTGTTGGTTGGTATTTTAGTTATGGTTGAGGTCAATATATTTACTAAGAAGTGCGCGAGAATGCGTCATGAGCATTATTTGAAATATTCAATG
The DNA here is from genome assembly GCA_911728435.2 of Apoderus coryli. Lineage (NCBI taxonomy): Eukaryota > Metazoa > Arthropoda > Insecta > Coleoptera > Attelabidae > Apoderus > Apoderus coryli. The sequence continues at coordinate 5,311,250 of OU452206.1, read as the reverse complement.
CAATACGCTAATGATACGTTTTCACGTCATGGCGTTTTTTATTTTTAATGCTCAAATATTTTGTCAAAAGACACTGCTGGGTGTTATGTGGTAACTTTAAAAAACCATTTGGAAAAAAAGCAAACATTAGCCTCGGGGGGTTGCAACTAGTATGACGTCGTGAACGTGTTAAATTACAATAAATTTTTGGTTACTAATTGTGAACACCCTGTATAACTTAATAGAAGATTTTTTTTTCTGAAGTAATCCATATTAGAGAGGAGTTGAATGTGTAAGACACAAATAAAACAACACGTCTACTCCACCAAACTGTTCGTATATTTGTATGCAATCAGCTTGCAGCGCCAGACATGTTTCGGAGAACTAAGTTTCCATCATCAGTGGCTCATAATACACAGTTACGCAGTCATTTTAGGTTTAAGTCAAATACAGTATGACATGGATTATTTAAACATATACAAACAATTAGTGGAAGTTATTGAAAAATCTTATAAAACTAAAATTTAAAACATTTTCTTATTGAAAATGAGAAACTCAAAATAATTGTGTGGTCATAATATATAAAAAAATATATAAAAAATAAAATTTAGTCATTTTTATAGAGTTTGTGTTTGTATATCATAATTTTGTTAACATTTTTATAAAAATGACTAAATTTTATTTTTTATATATTATGACCACACAATTTCAATAAGAAAATGTTTTAAATTTTAGTTTTATAAGATTTTTCAATAACTTCCACTAATTGTTTGTATATGTTTAAATAATCCATGCCATACTGTATTTGACTTAAACCTAAAATGACTGCGTAACTGTGTATTAGGAGCCACTGATGATGGAAACTTAGTTTTCCGAAACATGTCTGGCGCTGCAAGCTGATTGCATACAAATATATGAACAGTTTGGTGGAGTAGACGTTGTTTTATTTGTGTCTTAATAGAAGATTGTTTGAATAAGTAAGTTAATATGAAACGTAGTTATCATCAGCCTATAAACAATGTTTCTTGAAATTTAATATACCCCGAAATATTATTTTTTTACATTTTTCACAAATTGTACCCTTAAATACCGTGTGTTGTATTAAAAAAAACTTAACTTTGATATGTATACTTGCAAAGTTTTGAAAAATGTGGTCGTAAATTAGTTCTACATACTTTGAAGAAAAAACCAAATTTGCTGCAGTTTTGCTAGACTCACCCTGTATAAATACTTTGCCTCTTTTCATTATTTTTTCTGTTACATCAAGTGGTCCAAAATAAGCAACAGTCAAGTATTTGTAAATACTATTTTTTTTTATACATATCAATTCTGATTATGAAAAGGGTGTTTTTAGGTAGGTTACTTTTTTTATAAAATCATTTTTTTACATTCAAACATATACTATTACCTATATACAGGGTGGTCCAACGAAAAGTTTGCACCTAGCTTTTCTCTTTTTTTTGTAGTCGAATGCGAAAATGCTCGGACACGTCGATTTTGCTTTTGAGGGGGACACATTTTAAACATATTTTTCGATCTGCGCCTTTAACCCCCTAGCGGGGGTGAGTAACAACCCTAAAATTTTAAATGGAAAGAGGGGTCTAATGACATATCATTTGAAAGGACACAAAATTGTCTTTCTAATGATACCCTATTTGTCGAATTTTACTAAAACAGTTAATACGAAAACGACTTTAAAGACATTAAGCCGATAATTTTGGTATTAATGAGAAATACAAATAAGTTTTAATTATTGCGAGTGAAAACACCTGCAATCGTTAGTACATTCCAATGTTTGTTAGTTTTAACATTGCTTTGTAAAAAAAGTAAACAAGCTGTTAAATTGATTTATTAAAACGTTACATTAACAAATGTTGAAAATGTGACCCATTTGATTCCATACAATAATACAGATTTTGTTCAAATCTATTTCTAACATTTTGTAGCATATCAGGTGTTATGTTTCTGCACTCTTCTGTAATGCGTTGGCGAAGATCTTCTATGGACTCGGGCTTCGTGGCAAAACATTTATTTTTTAAGTGCCCCCAAAGAAAAAAGTCTAAAGGCGATAAATCCGGTGACCTGGCAGGCCATTCAATTGGGCCCCTCCTTCCAATCCACCGTCCAGGGAACCGGTCATCTAAGAACTGTCTTACAGGAGCCACATAGTGCGGAGGTGCTCCATCTTGCTGGAAATAAAGCCGATCAGCAGTATGATTTTGGTCATCTTCTATTATTTGTGTTATTAAAGGATCAATTGTGTCTTCAAGCATGTTTAGGTACACTTCACCAGTTAAATTTCCAGGAATAAAAAGTGGTCCTATAATATGATTTCCTAATATGCCACACCAGACGTTTATTTTTTGAGGATACTGGGTATGAACCTCACGGAATAAATGTGGGTTACTGTCATCCCAGTAACGGCAATTGTGCCTATTTACAGCTCCATTCAAATAAAATGTGCATTCGTCGGAAAAACAAATGTTAAATAATAATTGCGGATCTTCAATTAAACGCTGGCTCATTGCTTCACAAAATTGCAGCCTTCTATCAGGATCATCCTCATTTAGTTCCTGTACTAATTTGATTTTGTACGGATGAAATTTGTACGCTTTTAAAATTCGTATTATGGACGAACGGGAGACACCTGAGGCTTCAGCTAGTTGACGGGTACTTTGACTATGATCCATTTCAACATGCCCTAAAACAGCGACTTCCACAGCTTCATTTCTGATCGGTTTCTGCGGCTGGTGTTTTACATTACAGACAGATCCGGTATCTACAAACTTTTTAACTAACTTGCCAACGTACACATCATTCACATTTTTATCGGGATGTCTCTCATTAAATAAGCGAGCCGTAAGTCTAGCACTACTATTATTTTGAAAATAAAGTTTAACAATTTCAACTCGTTCTAGAATGGAATAAATCATTTTGTACGGTAAAAGTAAAATAACTTGAGAAGCAACCAAACTGAATCAATGAAAAGACTAAAATAAACGGTGTAAATTCTTTTCCTACACGTATCTGCAGTTTTTATTTCAACAAAAAACGCAAACGATTAGTGAGGAATTTAGTTCTGATAAATAAGATAGTGTTTTTGAAATCCCGTTTTTCTTCAAAGTAAATAATTTAGAAATGATTGTAGTTGTTTTCAGTCGTAATAATTAAAACTTATTTGTATTTCTCATTAATACCAAAATTATCGGCTTAATGTCTTTAAAGTCGTTTTCGTATTAACTGTTTTAGTAAAATTCGACAAATAGGGTATCATTAGAAAGACAATTTTGTGTCCTTTCAAATGATATGTCATTAGACCCCTCTTTCCATTTAAAATTTTAGGGTTGTTACTCACCCCCGCTAGGGGGTTAAAGGCGCAGATCGAAAAATATGTTTAAAATGTGTCCCCCTCAAAAGCAAAATCGACGTGTCCGAGCATTTTCGCATTCGACTACAAAAAAAAGAGAAAAGCTAGGTGCAAACTTTTCGTTGGACCACCCTGTATATACAAATTATTCAAAAAATGCTTTAATTCATAGTCATGGTTTATTCCTTTTAGAGAGTTAGGTTTTGTTTTGAAGATGTAATCTAAATATAAAATACTATATAACTATAATATATAGGATATTTCATTGGAAATACAACTTTGGTGCTTTTCTTGAATTTGGAATACCTTGGACCTATAATTTAAAGATTATTGTAAAACTACCTTTACTCAACGTACAATAACTATTCACAATCAACATTTTTATGCCCTACTACTACTACTTTATGATAGCGTATATATGTAAGCAACCAAAAACAATATTGTTTGATCAATAATAAAAATAAACGAATTATTTTCAGAGCTTATAAAATGAAAATACCAAGTAGCATTAATGTAAATACTTTTAAGACTTATCAAATTCCTAAATATGTTATTAATCAATATCAAAATGCGTCCATACAAAGTTACAATTTTGATATTGATGAGAAGATAATTCCAAAGTGTTTACATGATTTATGCATTGAAAGTATAGCTAAAAACTGGATAGGTAAGCATTTTTACAGTATAATTGATAATATTTTACTAGAAGGGATTTCAGAATTATTAAATAATTTTTAGAATTATCTCAAGGAAATGATTCACATAAGATTGGAAAATCTTCTGTGAATATGTAATGAAGAAATATGTCCTTTTACTAAATTAAAAAACCGGAGATATACTCGTATGTGTTTTTTAAGAAATTCTTAAATGAAATATAGAATCAAACTCACAGTGAAATCGTCAAATTATTGACAAGAAAACTACTGTTAACCCATCGGTGGATCCAAAGTGGGGTACTAGGTGCAATTGCCCCTCCTGAGATTAAATAAAAGGTTATTCTAAAATAAAATTAAAAAGTAGATTTTACATTGTTCGCATAGTATTCCGTAGACTTGGTTCATTTTAAAAAATAATGATCTTTGATTTAATGTAATGTATGAATTAATAACAAAAATTAGACTCAGACTCTACGCTACTGTGAGAAAACATACCATATTTTTACAAAAAGTAAATATAATTTAGTTGAATGTGAGAGATTTCTGATCCAGACACTATTTTGTTGTTGTACAATTCCACAATTCTCGTCGAATTGCACGATATTCTTCCTAACACTGCCATGTAATACCTCCAGCGGCACCGGCCCAAAATGTCTACTTGTAAGACGAATATAATTAACAATAATTATTTAGCTCCATTCTGCATAAAAGTCATATTTTCAATTCCTTCGTGCTCGTTTTGGTATTTCCTCAAAAAAGTATGAACCAATGCAATGTTGAAATTAGCTATGAAACTGCATCAAACGCTGACACTTATTTTCATCTGAAGACCTTGCCGAATGACTTCATGAGGATTTTTTGTTACCATATTCGATAGTTTTAACTATTAACTCCACAATATAAAGAGAAATGAATATCCATCTGAGCCAATATTTGTAATGAAAATCCTATACTTGAGAGCAAAAATCTGCGTATGAGAATACTGTGAATGCAATATAAAAATGTAATTCATATCGCATTCACATTATAGCTACTGAGATTTAACGCATTAATATTGGCTACGTTTTTATTTTCCCGAAGAACTTCTGCAACTTCGACACTAATTCTTGGTGTTCCTGATCCCGGAAGATCAGTTACTGACCCTGTTCTTTTAATTTACGGTACGCCTTGCTATGGCACGGCAATCTCCTTTTCGTGTGTAATCCAGGAGCAAGGATGAGATTAAAATTATAGGAGGGAGTGAGGCGAAAATTAGCGCCACAGGCACAATTATGTAATGAATTACAGTAATTAGCGTGCAGACCAATTTGATTCAAAGAAGTTTGGAAAAGCACTACTTGAACAAGAGTATATATAAAAAAAGCTCCGTTGTCACAATTCTTTTGTTTAGGTAACAGAATTTCATTTATTTTTATGGGATATGCAAAAGTTTGTATATAGTCATAGGCTCGAATTTGCCAATTGTTTTGTTAGCGGTTTAGTAAGTTTACTTAATTTGCATTACCTACATTCAAACATTTGGTTTATAATAAAAATTCTTACAGATCATCCTGTACTGGACGAAATAGCACTACCAGAAGTTAAATATATGCTACTGGATATACTACCAACAACTTTACCTCTAGAACTCACAGTAAAAATAATTAACGAGGATGTATATTGGAAAAAATGTTACCTTAACAGATGGCCTAATGAAATGCCATATCCTATTCCACATTGCCATCCAGTGTTTCTCGATATTGTTCAAAATAACATCACAAAAGTGCTAAGTTGTGAAGGTATACAAAAGTACAAAATAATAAACTCCTGTTCAAAATTATCGCACCACTACAAATATTGATATTATATTTGTATTAGTGTAATTTTTAGTGAATATAAACCAAGTCTAATTAAGCGGAACATAAATAAGGGTAATTAAACATTATTACATCGAGGAAGATTTATTCAATTTACAGTTTTAACAATTAAGCAACGATAAAGTACAAAAAATTGAAAAGTGAAAAATCTTTTAACTTCAAGAAACGAAAAACCCAATTAACAAAATGATGAACCCTAATAACGTGTAATACCTCCTCGAGCTCTTATAACATCAAGTTCTGAATGGTTTCTTGCGGGATGTTTTCCCATTCTATCAGAACAGCATGCTCTAGATCTTGCAGGTTGATTGGGGCAAGTACATGTCGTCGAATTGATTTTTTCAGAACATCCCAAAAGTGCTCGATTGGATTCAAAGCTGAACTTCGTGGTGGCAACTCTAAAATTTGAATATTAATCTCATTTAGGTAATCTAACTCAGGTCTTGCGGTGTGAGGCCTTGCATTATGTTGCATAAAAATGAATGTATCCCCTATAGATGGCGCAAAAGGCATAACATGATCTTGAATAATGTTTTCTAGATAGAATTCTGCATTTATGGATCTCGGACGGACAAGGACTAATTCTGTGCGTGCGTCAAAACAAATTCCACCCCAGAACATTTTTGTTCCACCACCAAATGGTTTCCTTGAAGATTTGATGTCATCATAAAACCATTCTCCAGGTCTCCGCCATACTCTATCACGACCGTCTGGAGATTTTAGACTAACTCTGGTTTCATCTGTGAATAAAAATCTCTTCCAGTCATCGATAGTCCAATGTACCTACATGATCTTTGGAGAATCTTAATCTGCGTGATCTGTGTTCTACGGTAAGCAACAAAAATTGGCGGGTTTTCTGCTAGTCGATCCGGCTTCTTTTAGTCTTCTTGTAACCATTTTGAATTCGCGGGTATTATTTACATTCAGAAAGAATACTAATTTTATAGCTCAATCCAAATGAATCCCAATATGCTATTCAAATTGTTACGGGTTCGATTCGAAGTTTTACGAGCGGCTTGTAATTCAAGTTTTAATTAAAGAAGAACAACCAAAGAATATCAACTTTATTAATCTGTATTAAAGTAATGCAAAATTACTCACCTTTTATAATTCTGGATCTCTGTCGGTCACCCACTTTGTATTTAAAAGAAAATTATTAATTAAATGACCTATCTGTTCACCAACATAACGAAAACTTTATTAGAAATAAAACGCAAAAGTTCCGGCTCAAAACAACTAATTTAATAATTAAAACTAATAAATAAAATGAATAACAACAAAGAAATAAATATGTATAAAAAAAAAGGATAAAACAATAATGAAAATCTAGAAGAAAATCTTATTCATTAATGTACAACTTAAAATCGGTAAATTAATATAATTACGAATAATTATATTAATTCCTATACGAAACTTTAATTACAATTGAAAACTGAATTTATTTCAATTACTAAAATAAACAACTTTAATCTTTATAAAAATTGATTGGAAACAAAAAGGCCTTCAATTAAAAGATTTAACAAAGAACTTACTGAACTTGAACTTCGATTATTATTAAGAAACTTTATACAATTAGAAATCACATCTAAACGCTAAAACGAATCTAACTTGAGAGTCCTATCGCCTTTCCAAAATTGCCTCATAAAAATGACAAGTAGGTACTACAGAATGAAAAATGGCCAAAAAGAAAATAGCATTTTTAAAATATACCCCTATAAAGATACAGCTACAGGGTGAATACTGTACGAAGACCATCTTAATAAAGAACTAGAAAGTATTATCACTTTAAACGATACTAACAAGCACTGGCTTGATCTTAAACAAGCGTTTAAAACCACGAACGAAAAATTCCTCTCAAAAACAAAAACAACAACTAAAAATGAGTGGATGACCAAAGATATTCTAGAGTTAATGGAAGAGCGAAGACAATGCAAAATTCAGAACGACCACAACGGGTATAGAGCCCTCCAAAGAAGAATTCGTAATGAAATTAGAGCGGCAAAAGAGAAGTGGCTACACGAAAGATGCCAAGAGGCTGAAGATCTGAACAGACTTGGAGATAGTTTCCACCTTCATAAAAAAGTCAAGGAAATAGCTGGACTGTACAATAATAGACCGTTGGGTTTTATTAAGAATGAGAACAACGAAATAGCGACAGCCGAAGAACTATTGCAAATCTGGAGAGAATATACAATCAGTCTCTTCAACGACGACAGGCCAGGGAACCCCACAACAGAAATACCCACTACATCAGGACCAAGCATATTAAAAAGTGAAATCATACATGCCATCAAGTTAATGAAAAATAAAAAAGCTGCGGGTCCGGATGATATGTACTCGGAAACGTTTCACTTAATTAACGAACAAAATCTTGAAACAATCGTAAGACTCTTCAATAACATCTACGACACTGGACACTTTCCTGAAGATTGGCTCCGCTCCACGTTCATCGCAATACCAAAATCGAACAACGCAACCTCATGTAAAGACTATCGTCTCATCAGTCTAATGAGCCATTTTCTAAAACTCTTCCTTCGAGTTTTACACACAAGACTTTATCAAAAATGCGAGGAAGTAAGCGGTGTCAGCCAATTCGGATTTAAGAGCGGATTCGGAACTAGAGAAGCCATATTCAGTCTCCAGACATTGGTCCAAAACTGCCAAGATCAAAGAAAAGATGTCTTCATGTGCTTCATTGACTATGAAAAGGCATTTGACAACGTTAAGCACAGTCTTTTGATAACGTACCTCAGAGATTTGGGACTGGATGGAAAGGATGTAAGACTGATTGGTAATCTGTATTGGCACCAAAAAGCAGAAATTCGAGTAGGCAACACTGGAACAACTGAAGATTTTGAAATTAGAAAAGGGGTTCGCCAGGGATGTATCCTGTCCCCAATGTTGTTCAATTTGTACGTGGAAAGGGCATTCTCCGAGGCAATCTCAGATAGCCCCTTTGGTATTAAAGTAAACGGATTCCCCATTAACAATATCCGATATGCGGACGATACCGTAATAATAGCAGAAAACGCACAAGATCTGCAAAGTCTGTTGGATCGGGTTAACGAAGAAAGCCAAAGACTAGGTTTGAAACTTAACATCAGCAAAACCAAGTTTATGATTGTCAGTAGAAATGATATTCCACAGACTCGAATTCATATTAATGAAGAGAATATCGAACAGGTCACACAGTTTAAATACTTAGGGTGCATGATCAATAAAGAATGGGATCCGGATCAAGAGATAAGGTGCAGGATCGAGCAGGCTGGAACAACATTTCTAAGACTTCGTAAGTTCCTTACAGACAAGAACTTGGACTTTAACCTCAGATATAGGATGATATAGTGTTATATTTGGTCCGTTCTCCTATACGGGGTTGAGGCATGGACGTTGAAAGCAGCAGTCATCAACAAAATAGAAGCCTTCGAGATGTGGATCCTGCGCCGAATGCTGAAAGTGTCGTGGGTCGATCATGTGAGAAATGAGGACATTCTCCGAAGAGCCGGTCTAACGGATCGAGAACTTTTCGAAAATATCAAGAAAAGAAAAATAGGTTATCTCGGACACATACTGCGCGGAGAACGCTACCACTTTCAACGCCTCATTCTTCAAGGAAAAATTGAGGGAGGAAGAAGAGGAATAGGCAGAAAAAAATTATCATGGCTTAGAAATATCCGTCAATGGACGGGGATAAAGGACTTCCAAACGTTGCAGAATGCTGCAATTAATAGAAGCATATGATAGGAATAGAAAAGATGAACGCCTACGCAGGAATCTGCACGGCACTAAAAGAAGAAGAACAGGGTGAATAGTAGTTTACGTCTTAGAAATAAAATACATTTTTATGTCGACTGTAATAATGATTGTTGATACTTAGGTATCTTATGTTGGAGTTCGTTTAAAAGACTAACCAGTCACTACCATTTGTAAAGCAAGAAACAATACGATTTTATAATGACTCCTCAATCTCCCGAATAACCGACTGGACAACAACCCATTGTTTTTTTTTATTTACCCTTTATATATATTATTTGATATGGGAAACCGTGACACCCTCCAATTTGCTTCTGTATATAATAATAAAAGTCCGACATTTAATTTACATGAAGGCGTTTTGAGAATGTTGAATGTTTTGACCATCCTATAACTGAAACATCTGGTTATCTTTTCTAATATACGCTTTTATCTTTGGACTAACTCATAAACAAATATATTTTCGACAAGAAAAAGATCTTTTTCTAGGTATAACTTCTTTATCACAGGCACCCAATATAATATGTTTATTACTTACAGATGATGTATGATATTTACGAAAAAAATAGACTTCTAGACATGCTAGGTATAAAACTATAAAACTAAGAGAAAATATCTATATAAAAAAAACCCAACTAGTATTCATAATACCAGTGGCGTGGTGTCTTGTTACATTCTCCTGACGGTTAAAGCAGAAATTCTGACATTTCTACCATTTGCGAGTTGATTACTTAGCTCTCAGTTTCCCTAAATCTTCTAACCATTACCTAACAAATTGCCCACATAACGCATACTTTTTCCCACTTTTAGAAAAGTTGCAACTCTTGCACATTCATCATTGCTTAAATGGCGCACTCGATTCATGTTTTTTAGCGAATAGGTTAGATACTGATTTTACAAACTAAATTTTGTGATAAAAAATAAGACAATCCCTTAAGCAGCAATTTTAAACAATACACAAAGTAATTATTGTTTTTCTCTTATGCAAATTAATTCAGTATAGTCGCAACACTTCAAAACCGACAAAAGTAACTACGTGACATGAGCCACCTATGATTTCTTAAAATAAACGTCAATATTGCCTTAAATAATCAAACTAAATCGAAAAATGTAAGTGGTGCGATAATTTTGAACAGGAGTTTATATTTATATTTCATCCACTCTTATTCGTTAATTAGTACGGCAGTAGTCGTGTGAGGGGAAAGAGTTATGCTAGTCGAAAAATATCCTAAAATAAAATATGATGTAATTTGGATAATATTGTCAAAGATTAATCTACACAATAGATAGTCAGCCCAATGCATTAAAATCAGAACATCTCTAAGTATGCCTGCCACTACGTGGCGTAGACTAGCGTGTAAAGCATAGAGCAGTATTGTCACAGCCAGAAACCGTTTTGTAGTTTATTAATATCAAAAACAAAACGCAACGTATAACAATTATTTAGATCATTTGCAACAGATATGCACCGGCAATGCTGTATTGTCAGAGAGAGAAATTGATGAAATTCTGTATTAATCTGGAGGGGATACGCAGGGAGGGTAGAAAAAAAAACAAGCGAATGTGGTGTGTGTCGTGCTGTTGCCAATTCGTCGGTAAAAGAAACACACAGGGTGATTTATTACAAGTACAGTATTGAAATAAAAGCCTAATCTCTATGAATTAAATTTAATATAATAATATTTAATCCATGTCATACATGTTTCAAGACTAGACCAGTCCCATGATCAGTGGCGAACAATCGTTAAATGAAAAGCTTTTAGATAGAAACATACTTTTGACTAAATATTTCACGTAGACAATGTGGCAAAGATGTAACAAGATTGTTGTAGATCTTATAATACCTATAATAAAAAAATTATCAGTGCTACCTATATTATATTAGGTATACCTATTATAATAGTATGTCTCTTCATCAGGTATAAGTTCCACTTTATCGGTTTAGGTACTTAAATTTTACTTCTTTTTAATGTTTCTTCGGGTAAATAATAAGTTCGGTAGGAATAGGGCTTTGGGTATGAAACAAAAAAGATAGAAAATAGAAATTTGATATAGGGGTAGTTCTAAGCATTTACAAGTTTGTGACGTGTAGCGATTTTCGATGCCGCCCCCGGAGGTATACATGAGGGCGGCGCAATGCCGTTTTAAATATCTCGTTTCGCTTTCTTGGAAAATAAAAAATTATAACTGATAACTGAAACTTAGTACTTAATACGTGGGCGTAAGAGGTAAGCTCACTTCACAGGTCTCTATTAATGAAAGAAAGTTAACATTTTGAGCATCTGCGTAAAATTATATGTATCCGTTTGGTGGGTAGTTTTGATTACAATAAGTCGGCGCCAAGCCCAAGCCCGAAACAAAATAAATCTATATTTACCTACTACCTATTTGGCTTGGTACCGACTATTATGTGCATTGTTGTCTTTTGAATGATATTTGTATTTTGTTATTTTTCGTATTTTTTATTAGTTCTTTTGACAGCTCTGGTGTCATCAATACACCTGTATCCCGAATTGCACCAAATTGCAATGCTATTGAACAAGCATATAATCCTAAATATAATATTCTTTTTGAACTACCTGTATCTCGAAAACCAAGCCGTAGCGGACCCATGTACATATGAAATTTGTATCTTAAAATTAGTCAAAGAATCACCCTTTAAAGTTTGTACAAGTACTTATGCAACACCCTGTATACATAGATACTTTGATTTGCAATTTGCAAATCTGTCAAACTAGGTAATGCTGTTTTCTTTTATTTACTTTCAAATATGGTGTTATGTAATTGTATTCAAATTAAATGTTTGGGGATGATATTTACGAGTTTTATTTTTTTATATAGAGAAACTGTTATTCAGTTTTTAAGGATCAATCTGAAGCAGACGATTGTACTTGTTAAAACATGAAAAAAGTTATTGTCGTGATACTTTTAACACCCTGTTGGTGGGTTTTTAAAGCTTTTTACGAAACGTGTTAACAATACAATCTACATAAATCGTTAGTTTTTTAAAGTTTTATGATCATTGCACAAAAACCAATATTAGGGAGACTGTAAGTTTTTTTCAATTCGGCGTTGCAGAATTTGAACCTAATTGTGATAATTGTGTTATTTTACTAGTATAGATATTTTTGAGAAAATTAATTCGGTTATAATCGATGAGTAGAATCTTTGGAGTAAAATACATTTCACAAAAACCCTGAACCATATTTCTCAATAGATTTAAATTTTCATTAAAAACAGATTAAAAATTCTAATTTTTTACATCCTGCATTTCGAAACCGTATTTTTTTAAATAATTATTGTCATGCTGGAAATTTCAAACCTTATTTACTTCAGCAACTTGTAAAAAGCACAGCCTTTTTAATATTAACATTTCTTAAAATCGATATTACGCGATAACGATGACTTTCTATCAATATCACAGAAGGATACATTTATTACGTATATAATTTGTTAGATTTTACATCTCCGAATTGAAACACACGCAAAAAATGTGCATAAAAAAGTTAGGGTAGCATTTCACGCCTGTATGCCCCTTTAATTTACCCGCCTCTGAGATTTATTTTTTCATAATGTTAACGACAAGTTGAATCTGCTGTTTGAGTTTGATCCTTAAAACTGAATCAGGTAATAACCGGAAGTCCTATCTATAACGCCAAATTTCGTTAATTTAAATATAACTTTTTGATGCATCCTTATATCCGAAATTTAAAATTAAATGACTAAAATAATATTATTTTAGTCATTTAAAATTATTGTCTAAAACATTTAATAAACCAGCCCTGTATATTTATACTATTATAGTAAATTCTTTTATTTTCGTCCATACACATTAATCTTTGCGTAGATAGGTATACGTATACCATATAATTTTAAACAAAAAACACTGCTGCACAGTAGTACATATATGATACCTATAATATAAAAACAAACTCCCACCTCGTAGGGGAAAGTATACTCGTCCTTGTCTAACATTGCCCATATGATTATTTTATTTCAACACAATACATATAACGCCATCTACAATTTCCATGGTTGCATGTTTTTCTAATAGATGTAGCTCGTGTCGAGACAGTTTCAATTTTTGTTTTATTTCCCATATACGCTGACTATCTATTGTGTAGATCAATCTTTGATATTGTAATAGCAATGACCTGAAACTATGTTTTACCATCGAATATTAACTATAGGTTTTAAACTGTGGTTTTACGGTGTATAAGCTTTCTAACTACATTTTGTGCGATCAAACTACGGTTTCTCAATTACTACTCGTGCTGGTGAAACTGGAAAGAAATTCTACAAGACGACGGCCTTATCTTTGCATTGCCCTTGTCTCCTCCTCTACCATATTTTACTCGACTAAAACTAAGGATATAGTAACTAATAAAAACTTGTTCAAGAAAACCACAGAGCCAATTATAACATACTTACTTGCATACATGCTTATTTAGGAAATAATTCAGTTTACACTGTATCTTTTGTTTAACAGCTTCAAACTCCAAAACGAGTAGTCAGCGCACATCTAGAAAAAGCTCGCTAGCAGAAAAGATCCAATCATTGGACTCTACCAAGAGTATAAAATCAAGCAGGTCAAGTCTGGTTCAGTCAGAAATTGGGAAACGTGTGAAAACTTGGAAACAACATTATATTGAAAAACATGTTAAGCAGTACTTAGAAGAGTTAAATCCTGAAGATTACAACCCCGAAAAGGTACCTACATATTTATGAAATAATAAATACCTACTCTAGTAAGAGTATTATGAGGATAGATTTGCCACTATAGTGGCAAATACAAGCTTTGACATTTGCATTAGGTATATGAGTTTTCCTTTTAGAACAATAGAAGCAAAATAGGTCAAATAAGATACTTACCTATTAAGCCATAAATACTAAACAATACAATATAGCCTTGATTATAAATACTAGGCTATTCCATTTAAATAATGTATAAAATTAAATCCGTGAAAAAATATATTTACTTTAAAGAAATAGTCGAAACTCCACGAAATATGTTTAATTAGCAGGTACCTACCTATACCTACTAGGCGAAATGTATTGAAGTCTGAAATGCACACTAAGTGCATTGTATTTGAGACGTATTTTAAATTTAACAAAGTTACGTAATTTTATCAGCAACAATATGATAAATAAATGTTGAATTTTCGTTTTATTTTTGTTGCAATTATTAATAAACGTATCACAAAACAAAAAGTACGTTCCCAAAGCAATTTTTTATATAGGTTTTGTCTTCCATATGGTGCCAGATTGAATTCCAACACCAGTCGATAAAGCTCTCATTTCTAATGTCAAAAGTGTACCTATAACATTACCTTATAGAATACAATTAGTATTGTAACAAAAACGTATACAGTTACATTGATATTAACCATAATTACCCGTTTGAATTATTTTTTGGGGCACTCTCTTAGGACCTATCACTTTAAAAAAAAATATATGAACTTGTCTTGATATTTTTTTATAGGTATTCTATCTGAATATATACATCACTCATATTATATTTTATTTTTAGTAATCAATCGTTTGAAATTTACTACTATAATTCCCAGTAAAACAACTTGACTAACCGCACAGTGATGGAGATAAAGTAGGCACCTAATCATTGAAAATTTTAGCAGTTCATTCATTGAAAGAACGGATTGAGCATAATTTTCTCGAGATATTATTTTTCTACAACAATAATTATATGTAGGTATATTATTAAAAAAAAATAGTTTCCATATTTTAATAAAATGTTAAGGTCATAGCCGATATGGACAAATGTATGTCTGTGGTTTTTTCATCAATTATAATACACCACAAATAGATGTACTTATCTACCTATTATTGAGGTAAGGAAATATCACATCTACCAAAACCTATATAATTGTAAATATCAATAAAAGTAACTATGCACAGAGAAAAATCTATCATATCATGAACCATATGCACATTCAATCAATGATAGCATATATTCCGTATTCCACAATCAAAGCTACATTTCTTTCAATTATACTTATATGATTAATTGCGAAATATATGACTTCATTGCTTTAAGTATAAGAATTAATTGACTTCCAATCAAATGCCTCAATTATAAGAATATATTGAAATAAAATAAAAAGTATTGATTGGACTAAGTGTCACTATCGTTGATATAACATTTATTGCTTTTTAAGGGGAATACAGAAATTATAGACAGAATATATTTTGGTATTGAAATAATTGTTTTGTCATTTTAAATCAATTTTATATATAATCCTGGAGAGAAATTAATTACTTAATTTAATAAAACTATCACGTTAACTAATTGTATGAAATAAAAGAAAGTTTTTATTCAAAAATAGTTTTATTAATTCTATAATACATTGTATTGTAATAAAAAAAAATATTACTCTATAATCACAGTACAAAAAATAAACAATACATTAAAAGATGTATGTCATTCTAATACATGAACATTGAACATGTACGACTAACAAAATATTAAACCAAATATCGTATTTGTGCTTTTTTACCATATCTTCATAGTGTCCCACTCCCACTCGGTACTTTGTATACTGTATACCTACATCGTGTTAAAACAGGATATTTTGAATTTTGAGCAGGTTATCTGAGGTTGCAAAAATGTATTCCATGCTGCCATGCTATACTGGTTAATGTGAAATAAAAAGCTTATTATTCATAACTTTTGAATGGAACACCCTGAATAGTTTTGTTAAAACGTTTTTATTATGCATTATAGGTACCTCTTAAATCATTTGTTGGCTAGACCGATCTTTAATAGTATTGTTCGAAAAGCTTACACAAAATAATTTATAGTAAAAAACTTATGATTAGATATACTTAGTAGTAAAACTTACCGGAGAATATTGGAATTAGTTTGTCCAATTCTGAGGCGTTTAAGAAGTCTTCCATAATATATTATTGCAGATTATAGAACTTAACTATATAGACAAGCGCTACCGGCACACAAATAGAATAAATATATAAATGTAACATAACCTATTGTTTTAAGCTTTGCTAGTGACTAGGGAGTTCCGAAATTTCCCGATACATCAGCCCGAAATCTACGTTTTTATATCAATGGTTTTGAAGTCGTTTTATTATGATATCGGCGTATGAAAGCATTTTTTTTTAAGTCAAAAACTAATATTTACGAAGTGGGGTAGGTAGTACGAAAATCCAGTTTTTATTTAATTTATATACTTAAATTCGATACATGCATGAGTGCAAAATGTTGGATACTCGACGTTTTGTGTTTCGATATATCGATGAATTTAGCCCGGCCCAATAATAAGCTAAGGTTGTCCCAACAATAAGAAGTATTGACTTAATATTATTTAGTTTATTTAAATAGTAGAATATGATAGCGAGTAAAATTTGATTTTGTTAATTCAATGATATATATGTAATAATCCGAGTAGAGAAATACTATTCTTCCAATGCTTTTTCTTGCTTATCGTAATATAACAATATTTGAAATAATACAATTGCAATATTAGTTGCCAATTATTACTGTAATCATTGAAAGAAAAAATATATCTGTTTTGTGCCGAACATATATGAAATTGAATTTCAATAATATCTGGAATGTCGGATTAAGTATATATTTAATGTTGGCCGAATTGTAATCTAATGAATTAAGTATTACTGTCATTAAAGCAAAATAGAGGCAATCAAACATATCGCTAATATTGATATTACAGTAAGATTTTTTTCTGTGTGAATGTCCTGTTTAATAATTATGAATAGTTTTTTGGTTAAGTAACTTTAATCATTTTTATTATGAGATTCCACACATTTTCCAATGTATTTCAGAAAAAATCAATAATTGTATATCAGAAAACATAATAGTATGTTGTGCAACGAACATGAAATGACATATTTCTTACGAGTATGATCGTTTGCAGCATGAGCTGCAGGCGAGTGCTGCAAATCATACGAGTAGGAAATGGTCATTTCATGCGAGTTTCTCACTATACTTTTTCTACGACTGTTTTAATGCGTTTGAATAAATAAAATATCATCATTTGTAGGAAAATGTTTGTTTTTCGAAACTTACCTATACTCGCCCTGTTGGCGTAAGCCTAAATACGATGAGTTAAAAGTATTAAATTGACTAGGTGGTGTTAAACTATATTCATTATCACTATCACTGTTTTTCATTATACAGTGTGAGTCACGAGGAACGGTACATGCTTCTATACCATAAGTAGAGGCACGTTAGGGGATTATCAAATGATCATTAAAAAATGTCTCATTGTTTTGATTATTAATATACAGGGTGAATTATGGATCTTCACCAAAACAATGTTACTCATATCTTTTCAATGATTAAATCGATTTATCTAATTTTTTATAAAAGTGTTTATTGGTGTCTGGCAACTAACTGACATATTCAGATTTGAAAAAATCCAGGTCCGTCTTCGAGAAAATTTGTGGGACTGCTTCATATTCAACACTTCACCCTGTATATCATTTTTCAATAATCTGATATAATTTTTTCAGAGGGCATAGACAGTTAGACCTAGGTATTTGAATTTTTTGTTACACTCTCCGCACATTTCCAATTAAAGATTCATTTTAGAGTCAAATTGAAAATTGGCAATAATGAATTATCTTACTGTATAATGTTTAGTTATTAAAAAGAAATCTTCAAAATAAACAGAAACGACACACACTGTGCTCCAGTATGGTAAATACCATAATTTGAATTGATTTACAGGGCCTGATTTAAAAATCTGGCATATCTGGTTCATCCCAATAATTCACTCTGTGTCTAACTTTTTCCAGCCGTAATAGACAGAAAACCGATAAAAAAAATGTAATAACCTACTTTTCTTATTTGTTTGAGGAAAACTCATGTCTAATTATTTTAATCGAAATGAAATGAACAAGCCAGGGAAATGTTTATTCATAAAATAAACAACCGAACAATAAAACAGTTTTAACAATGTGGAACAATATGGAACAAACAACAATTTAATGAACATTTCGATTATAAAAGATGTTCAAAATGAAAACTATCTGCCTCAATACACTTTTCTTGACGGATGTTCAAATGTGTAATGGACTTTCTGACTGTCAGTGGGTCATTTCTGATAATATTGCAACAGTGAAAAATTCTGTTAATGAGCTGTTGCCGCGTATTTATATTTTATTCGTAGACCAACTCTTTTAATCGCCCCCAAATGTAATAATCAACAGGGTTATAGTCTGGGGATATTGGTGCCCATGGAATAGGATCCCCGCGTCCTATCCATCGGTTTCTATAAATGGTATCTAAATTCTGGCGTACATCCCGATTAAAATAATTAGACACATGAGTTTTCCTCAAACAAATAAGAAAACTAGGTTATTACAAACATTTTTTATCTGTTTTCTGCCTATTACGGTTGGAAAAAGTTACATAAAGGGTGAATTATTTGGGTGAACCAGATATGCCAGCTTTTTAAATCCGGCCCTGTAAATCAATTCAAATTATGGTATTTACCATACTGGAGCACAGTGTGTGTCGTTTCTGTTTATTGTGAAGATTTTTTTTAATAACTTAACATTATTATCCAGTAAGATATTTCGTTATTGCCAATTTTCAATTTGACTATAAAATGAATATTTAATTGGAAATGTAAGGACCTGGATTTTTTCAATTCTGAATATGTCAGTTAGTTGCCAGACACCAATACACACTTTTATAAAAAATTAGATAAATCGACTTAATCATTGAAAAGATATGACAAAACATTGTTTTAGTGAAGATCCATAATTCACCCTGTATATTAATACTCAAAACAAGGAGACATTTCTTAATGGTCATTTGATAATCCCCTAAGGTACCTCTACTTATGGTAGAAGTATGTACAGTTCCTCGTGACTCACCCTGTATAAATAGCTTTGAAACCTTCGAACTTAGCGAAATAATTTAATAATAATGATAAACTGTAAATTTGGTTTAATTGTATTGTCGGCATTGCTATGGTGATTTTTCATAACCGATGCTACTTTTGTCATTACCAGGAAATTTAACCGTGCATTTTTAAATATTTCCCACTATAGTTGCCTAGCAACTAAAGGGAATGTACTACATTTTCAAATTATGATTGAACATATAATAAAGGCATTTAAGGACAGTCGTAGAAAAAATATTAATTCATTATTGATGGCTATTTGATTTGATTGTTTGAGATTTGTATTAAACATATTAACTCTACTAATTTTGCAAGAAAGTCCCTTTTGAAATATAATAATTTTCTAAAAGTCTCTGGACTACAAAAGTGATGGTTTCTGAAACACAATTAATGTTTTTTGCTTTGTCTTCATCAAATGAATACGCATATATGCTTCTGATTCACTCCCAGCTCATGTATTAGCCAGTGGAGAAGTTATGTGACTTGATTTAGAATATCACTTCAAAAAACTCATGCAGTATCGTTCAGGTGTTGATTGTTCTGTAATTTTAGATTAAGGAATTATCTGATCTATATGGACCATATATAGAACTTTTGAAAATCAACCAAATGCAATGTTCCAAAACCTCAGAACACAAGATACCCCTAAATGCGATTTTAACAGGTTTCTCTAATATGAGCGAATTATCATTATGCTTTAAACAAGTAGGTATAATTTTTCATATCATGTAACGCCTAAATTTGTTATTTAGATTTGAAACTTCTTGGGATGAGGCTCACAAATTACACAACAGGTTAAAGAACGACTTGTTATTTATTGTCAAAACCTTTTTTAAAAAACAACGTTTCGGCAACGTACATCTGTTGCCTTCTTCAGGTAATATACATACAAAAATCGTCTAGTGGACAAGTATTATATTGTTTTTTGGCCACTAGACGATTTTTGTATGTATATTACCTGAAGAAGGCAACAGATGTACGTTACCGAAACGTTGTTTTTTTAAAAAGGTTTTGACAATAAATAACAAGTCGTTATTTAATCTGTTGTGTAATTTGTGAGCCTCATCCCAAGAAGTTTCAAATCTAAATATTGAAGAAATAAGGCTCAAGAAAAGAAAACTAAATATAAATTTGTTATGTGATTTAATTTCCTACCTATATAATTTCGCAGACTTATGTGGGAGAAAATTTTACATGGAATATTTTAAACACTTCAATACAAGATATAAGATTATTAGCAAAAGGCTTGGAGAAAATACGTTTAAAAACATTAAGGTAAGATATTTGACATTGAACTGGTTACTAAATGTTTCGAAAAGCTATATCCATCTATCGCACAAGCCGTATCCTTAACATTAGTACCTACCTATTGAAATCAGAGATGGCTCAATTACTTTTAAAAGTAATTACAAATTAGTTTACACAAAAATTTTATTTTAATATTACATTTTTAATTAGTGTTCCAATTACTTTTACTATTTCTAAAATTCATCATTGTTTATTAAAAATCCAATACAGTCGAAAATCATGAAATTTAACTCGGCTTTGAAAGGCAACGACGGTATTCCATGCTATTGATGATTATGAACATGTCCTTCATTCCCCGAAATATTTTAAAATTTAAAAGGCGCCGTTATGATGACAGCGGTTGAGAAAAGTAATTGTAGGGAGTAATTGGAGGTACTAACAAATATTACTTTAGTGCAAATTGTAATTAATTTTGACCAATTACTTACCCAGCTCTGTATTGAAATATACTCGAAATTGGAGAAGAGGGCCCAAAAATAAAACACATTAACTTTCAACCTTATTTATCAATTTCAAGAACAAAATTGCCGGTAACCGACACTTGCTTCTTAGCGAGATTACAGCTTATCTCATCACATGTTGACGTAACTTTCACTCTATGAAGCTAAAACTTGAAATGGATTTTATTTTAAATACAAATAACATATATTTCCCCACGAGTATGATCGTTTGCAACATGAGCCGCAGGCGAGTGCTGCAAATCATACGAGTAGGCAACGGTCATTTCATGTGAGTTCCACACTATACTCTTTCTACGACTGTCTTAATGCTTTTGAATAAATTAAACATCAAAATGTTTAGGAAAATATTTGTTTTTCGAAACTTACCTATACTCGCCCTGTTGGCGTAACTAGTGGGAAATGAAAAACAGCATTACAATGAATTATATTTTCAAATTATGATTGAACATATAATAAAGGCATTTAAAGAGTCGTAGAAAATAGTATATTGTGCAACGAACATGTAATGACATATATTTCCTACGAGTATAATCTTACGAGTAGGAAATGGTCATTTCATGTGAGTTTCACACTATACTTTTTCTACGACTGTTTTAATGCTTTTGAATAAATTAAACATCATAATTTTTAGGAAATTTTTTCGAAACTTACCTATACTCGTCCTGTTGGCGTAAGCCTAAATACGATGAGTTAAAAGTATTAAATTGACTAGTCGGTTCTAAACTATATTCACTATCACTATTTTTCATTATATATAGCTTTGAAACCTTCGAAATTAGCGAAATAACTTAATATTAAACTGTCAATTTGGTGTAATTGTATTGTCGGCGTTGATATGGTGATTTTTCATAACCGATGCTACTTTTGTCATTAATAGGAAATGTACCCGTGCATTTTAAAATATTGCCCAGCAACTAGTGGAAAATGAAACACATCATTACAATGTACTACATTTTCAAATTATTATTGAACATATAATAAAGACAGTCCTAGAAAAATATTTTTCCAGTGAATTTAAAATCTGACCGTAAGAAACTAGCTTGATTGTCTTTGGTGAATAAAATATAGAATTATTTCTAAATTTGTGAGATATTTCATTATCATAATAGAATGTTACGTTATATTAAAGTAAATTAAGTGATGTGTTTAAAAAAAGTAAAAATATCTCATATATCTAGGAGAACTGTTTAGAAGTTATTTATACTTCGCTAGCACAAGTAGCTAGAGCCTAATACAACAGTTTTAGGTCCGACAACCTCCTCCAAAAAATGAAATACCTATAATCCATATTGCATTAACAGTAATAAATATTTCCTACTTATGATTATAAATAAAATTTCATTTTAGGATAAGGAACTCTGATATAGACTGTTTTAAAGCAACATTAATTTTAAAAGCTTTACTAAAACATGACTTAAAATGTTTGGATTTCTCACATTGCAAAATAAAAGATAAAGGTTTTATGGCAGTAGCAAAGTATGTGGTTGAAAAACCAGTCGAAGAACTATATTTAGTTAATAACCGCACAGGTGAGTAATAAAATACGTACCTAGTGATTGCTTTGGAATTGCATATACCTATCAAATTCTTAAGTGTGAGGTACCTACTACAGATTATTTATAATAACCAACTACCCTTCCATTGGTAACACAACAAACAATTTTTGATGTAATCGCCAAAAAACTTCAATTGTTATTTTAGGCAGACAGCTTTCAACTAATTAAAAGTCTGTAGTTTGAGGTCATATACCTATTTAGATACAGTTAATATTTTCATTACTCAATCTGAACTCAAAACGATCAGAGTATAGACCCATATTTATATTTTTGCTCATCTCATTATGTATATTATTTCTAAAATATATAGTGCAATGCTACATTATACTTGTGAATGAACCAGTTTTAATATCTTTAAAAGTTAGAATGTCACTATGCCTATGGTCAAAGATTAATTGTGTACATTAATCTTTGCGATTGTTAATGCACTCAGTGTCATTAAATTTTCAAACCAATCAAGACATTTTATGTATCTTTTCGAACTCTAAATATGAAATCTACAAAACAGCAAACAGAAATAGGTATATATATATTCGATGACAACATTAATCTTCTTGTTACTTATGTCTAAATACTAATCCAATTAAGAATGAGTCCGTTCTTTTTTCCAGAAGTAAAAGGTATCGAAGCCCTGGCTTATTCTCTTTCACACGAAAATTGTATGTTAAATCATTTAGACATCAGACTCAATCAAGTATTTGACGCTGCTGGTGATTTACTGTTTAAAGTTCTACAAAATCATGGGAAAAGTTTGAAATACCTTTTTGCATCCGGCTGTGGATTTACAAATCGTATAAGATGTCTGGGGAAAATGATACAGTTGAACGATACTTTGGAATATTTGGATATTTCCAACAATAATATAGGAGAGGTAAGAATAAAAAATATCGTGGGTATCAAATGAATATAACTAATTGGTTTTCTTCACCATAAATGTTACATTATCGATATATGGCTCAAAGACAATATTCTAATACACTTACACAAACCTTTTTGTCATATTTCTAAAATGCATTGATATGTTAAACCTTTAACCACAAGAGTAAGGCCACCTTTGGCATGTACCGGAGCTCTTGTCGTCGCGACTAGTGGTTACACTGGCCACTACGGTGAATTAAATCCAGCTGCTATTTTCGTACCTGCAGAGTTTTTCTCTTCTATTTCTTTATGTTCAATGTCTGGGAAAAACTTAATGCATAATATATCTTTACAAGCTTTGCCTTTGACCCTACGGTCACAATATTAATCTAACCGCAAGAACCAAATAGCAGGACGTATTTTAATTTCACTAATGAATATATCAATATTAAAATAATTTGCTGTTATTTTTAAATATACCGCTATACCATCGAATATTAACTATAGATATTTTAAACTGTGGCTATACCACATACAATAAAACGGTGATGTAATCAATTCCATTCACCGCAAAGAAAATTCACAACCATCTGCCAATAGTAATCAATAAAATAATCAGTAAAAACATACTTATTAGAAAGACCCTTTCAGTTATTCCTATTTACTATATTTATTTGACCATTTATCAGTAATATTGTAATCATTATTATTATTTTTATGATTTCTTTGTAACAATCTTGTCTACAAATTATTGTATTAATTTTTTGACAAATATACAGGGTGCTTCATCCTGAGTATCCTATTCAAAGTTCTCGGGGACTACAAAAGGTATGTTTCTGAAACTTCGGGGTTCGGTCGGGAAGGTTCTATTTGTATGTACTATTTCCGGGTTTATATTAATTAATCACGTGGTTCAAGTTTAAATGCAGTCAAGCAGTTGCAGAACAAGATTTAATCGAATTTAAATTTGAACCACGTGATTACTAGAAGCATTGGTTTATCTATGCTAGAAGTCATTTTTTTAATGGACAAAAACATAAAATTTTTAATGATGTGTAACTTCCCTATGCCTAAAATATACCATTTCTTCAATATTTTGAAATTAGCACATTTTTGTCAGAATGGACTGCACTGATTAATTCAAATCTATGGACAATCAAATTATTATAGCACAGCATTATAAAGAACAGCATTCCGAGTCCACGTTGGCACTTTGAACTAAATAATTTCAAACTGTGACATGACGCCGCCATTTTAGGATAAAAGTCAGGTCCTGACTAAAAATAATTTTATTTTTCAGTTTCTAACCACAGTACTGTATTTTTATAAAAATATTTATGTACATAATAATGTCGCTGTCAATTTCAAAAATATTTGTGGTGTGGCATAATGATTGAAAACATCCTTGAGTGTTGTTATCAGTTAAATGTTGACATGAGTGGGTAATTTTTAATTATAATATCTAATATTTGACTTTATTGTAAAAATAGTCATTTTGACAAAAGGCGCAGTTGAAGCAGTGCTTCCTAACTTTACCTAACTTTAACTTATATTTTGGCTTAAACCAAACTAAACCAATCTGAAAATTGTTTTACATCGCTGGCCAAAATAAGTAGCTTATGTTTACGAATTAATCTGTTCTATTACGTGTCT
This sequence comes from Apoderus coryli, assembly GCA_911728435.2. Taxonomy (NCBI): domain Eukaryota; kingdom Metazoa; phylum Arthropoda; class Insecta; order Coleoptera; family Attelabidae; genus Apoderus; species Apoderus coryli. The sequence goes on along the minus strand of OU452206.1, from coordinate 5,285,895 downwards.
GACAGCGCTCTTAACTTGTGTTTATGTTTCACTTGCAGTTAGTTTAAAAACACATTAGATACTGTGATTTCGTAATATGAATTTTACAGTTACATTATAAAAGTGTAAAAATATGTAGTTTTCATCTTGACTCACCTAACAGGATATTTGGGGAAGCAAAAAAAATGTTTAGAGATGGGACAATTGCAGAACAAACATGTCCACCCTGATTTTTCATTGTATTAATCATAAGACACGTTAATAAAAATAAAATCCTTATAATTCTCACGTCCATAATACTGAACACAGACTCAGATTACAATCACAATATTTATTTATCTTTTACCTCGTACACGCCGACAATGAACTATATACTGACCACAGGATTGAACGGTATCTACCTACGTCTATGCGATTATTGTCATGTTTTATCCTATAATGGCGGCATGCGCGACGAAATGCGCATGACGCCTCGCAAGCGGAGAGTCGGAATACTGTGTTATTTATTATACCGTGTTATTAGTAGGACATGTAACACATTAAATTATCGTCGATGAAACCAAAGAAATATAGAACAGAGAAGTTTTATATTTCTTAATTTTTTTTTTTGAGAAAGTAGCATTTCCTAGTAGTAGACTAGGACGAGAAGAATCACGTCGTTGTTGTCATTTGAAACAAATTTAATCCCTTCAATATTAGCAGTTGCTCGAATTTTGTCTATTCGTCCAAAAAAAACCTATTTTCCGGACTTGTTACGTCAATTAATTATTATCAAAAATGGAAGCATTTTTTTAAAGTTAGTACCGCCTAAGCGAGTACTAACTTTATGGCCTCTTGCATGGGGATTTGCAATGAAATATGTCACCACATCATCTCCATTTGATAGAAGGGCTTGTGTGGGTCGTCTATTAATGTTTCGACTTCCAAATCCTATAAAATTTAATTAATTGGCGTTAACTCAGGATACATACCATTAAACGTGTTACATGACTAAATAACTTGATTGCTTTGTCCATAGATTTGACATACACTATTGGACAAAAGTAGAACAACATTTTCGAAAAATTAGACAAATCTCGATTTTATAATTTTAATTGCATGATAACGTATTTAAATATCAACGTAGGCTGCTATTATCGACGGCAACAGCAGTTTCCAACAATCAAAACAAATAAACTGATATTGACGTAAACTTTTAATACAATATTGCAATGCGTCAAAAATAAAGCAACATTTTAATATTTGCCGAAGAAAGAAAGGTTTTAGTGACACTAAAGTTTAAAATATTTTCGCTGAGTTCATTTTATGTTTAATTAATATTTCTGTGCTGGATTAATCATGTCAAGAGGTATTCCAATTTTGAAAGAATTAAAACAGAGAGTAGTGACTTCACACTTGGAAGGTACAATATAAGCCCACTTGCAAGACGGTTTGTTTTTACCCAGAGACAGGGTATCGAAAATAATTTCAAGTTACAATGAAAGGGGACAGAGAGAGAATAGGTATACCGAAATCGGGAAGCTCGAGAAAAACAACAACTAGGACAGACAGACGCCTTAAAAGAATTTCCCAAAACGGTTCTTGGATTTGTGCACCTAGAATAATTGCTGAAATTCCCGAAATTGAGGTTAGTCCACGGACAGTTCAAAGAAGGTTGGTAGACGCAATGTTATTTAGTAGACGCCGAGCTAAAAAGCCGCTTATTTCGGTAAGAAATGGAGTGGCTAGCCTTGAATTTGCACATGGGCATTTCAATTGGACAGTAGACGACTGGAAAAAAAAGTGTTAAACGCGTTATAAAATTTTCGATTCTGATAGAATGAAGCATGTAAGACGACCAATCAATCCAAGGTTTCATCCCAAATACGTTTCACCCACAGGTAAAGGCAGTGTGTTCCATGGGGTTGTTTCTCATGGAATGGGGTGGGGCCTTTAAACTTCATTAATGACACCATGGATCGATTTGTCTATAGAGATCTAATGTAAAATGTAATGTTGTCTTATGCAGAGTGGGAAATGCCGTTGCGTTTTATTTTCCAATAGGATAATGATCCAAAGCACTTCCGAATTGTCCAAAAGTGGTTTTAAGAAAATAACGTTCGGGTTTTGATGTGGCGGCACTACATCCTCAGACCTTTTATTTTATTTAAAATCTATGAGAAGTTGAACGTGGAATTCGTACACAAGTACTCACAAATAAACCATCATTGGTAAATAAAATCAATGAATTTTGGAGAAACCTTCCCGAAAATTGATTGCCTCAATGCTGCGACGTTGGTGGCAAATAATAATGGATATTCTATTAATTATTAACATAATACTAGCTATTTTAATTATTAAATATGTTTAATGTTTTTTATCGTAATATGTAAAATAAAATACTGTTGATACAATTTGTTTCTTTACTTTTGTCGCACTTCATTTCGTCGATCTTTATAATTATAAATATTTCTGGTCCTTCATTTCATTTAAAGTCTACCAAAATATTGTGAAATATGACTAATATTGGGGATATTTCATTAAAATTAGATGGGGATTACAATAATATTTAATTCGTTTTTCAAATTCAAAGAAATAAAAGCACTTTGTTGCTCTACTTTTGTCCAATAGTGTAAATTAAAAACATCTAAATGCGCATTTTAATGAACTTAGTTAACTGGTGTGTCAAACAAACTGCAGTAATATTAACAATGATATAATTGTCAATATTTGACATTTCTATATACGCAACGTTGATTGGGGTTTGCCTACTTGATGGTTTCTGCAAATTTCGGCCATTATGACAAAATTCAAAATATTGAGGAATCGGTATATTTTTGATATAGGAAGTGATATATCATTAAAAAGGTTATTTTCTTATCTATCGAACGGCATAGTCGAATATAATACCATTCCATTAAAAAAAAAGACTTTTCCTAGTAAGCACGTGGTTCACGTTTAAATTCGATTAAATCTTGTTCTGCAACTGCCCGAGGATCTTGGACTATATCATTTGTATACTCATTATTCCCCTAATGTAAGCTACACTTTTGTTTTCTTGAATGAAATAATCATAAAAATATAGATTGTTTCGTAAAAGTCGAAAAACATCTAACATTTTCACAAATTTGTAGGAAAAAATCTGTTAGGTGTAGGTGTAGGGAATGCTTAACAAAGCGGGCTTTAAATTTTAGAAGAAATCTGAAAACAAATAAAAAATGTGGTCATTCCATTTAAAATAACGAGGTAGAAGTTTACTTCCGGCATAATCGGAAGTAATATAAACCCGGAATTAGTACATCAATATAGAACATTTCCGATAATACCGATCCCCTCAGCAACATACCCTTTTTACCGTGAACTTTCAATAGTCCACTCAGCATGAATCACACTGTATATATTTATTTAATGTAATAAGAACTCAACTAAAATTTGACCCCACCCATGTAATTTTCGATACTGAGAATTATTGCAACACTTTAATTACAAAACACTTATATATCATTGTGACAAGAGCTGATTCGATGAAGGAAGAAATTTCAGCTTGGGGTAATGAAATAATTTCATGTATCTAGAATGCAGATATTTTTATAATTGTTGCACCTCAGGATTACTTATTTTAATATCCTGTCAAAGATATCCAAAATATTATTGGTTGCCTAGGGAATATAATTTTACACACGTTTTCTTTAGTAATAATTACATAAAATGCTTAGTTCCCGCAAGATTATGATGACTAGAAATATGTAAAAAAAACTGTACAACATTGTGAGTGTTTTAAAATGTAGATTTATATATACCTAATTTACATTAAAGAATACTTTTTTACATAAGATAAAAATCACATTAAATCATAATAACAAAATGACACGCATAATTTTAATTACCTACTAAAACCAGGAAATTTCATCATAAAATCGTGCAACAAAGAAACCATATAAATTTTGACCTTAAAATGAATGAAGTGAAAAAGTTTAATAATGGCACAAACATAGCCTTTTCGTCTAAATGATATTCACTCGTCCACTATCAAGCTGACAAAGAAAATTAACACAGCTACAAGACGACGACCCAAACTAGAGAACCGGATGCTTTGTAGCCTTACACCATATTCATTCAAATAAATAATATACAAGTCCCCGCACTTGAACATATGTAGCCGTTTCGCCGTTGGTATCTGGCCCCTTCCGCGACCCTCTCTTCTAGAATTCTGGTCGACGGTCGACCAGGATTTCTGAGGGTTTGCTGCTACTGCTACACAGTCGACCAAGTAAGCGTAGGGATTTAAACAACAGCAAAACAAGTTTTAACTCGTTCGTTACTCTCCTTTTCTTCGGGCTTCCACCCCATAGTTTTTTTGTGCTAGCCCTACAGGTCGTAAAATCGGCGGCACGCTTTAGATCGAAATATAACAAAGGATTTACTTAAAGTGCGGGGACTGATATATTTTATTTAAATAATATACCAGTCCCCGCACTTGAACATATGCAGCCGTTTCGCCGTTGGTATTTAGCCCCTTTCCCCGACCCTCTGCTTTCGTCTTGAATTCTGGTCGACGGTCGACCAGGATTTCTGAGCGTACTAACGCGCACTACACAGTCGACCAAGTAAGCGTAGGTATTTAAACAACAACAAAACAAATGTTAACTCGTTCGCAATTTAAAGGCATTCCTAGTTTGAAAACGACAAAACGGCGAAACACGCCAATTTTGTTCTCGAAGAGGAAATAAGATCCGACTGCAAGTAAATAAACTTTAGGTGGTTCGCAATGTAAAAAAAAACTCCAAAAATGAAACGGTGTTAAAAAGAGGCTTTAATAACCTTTCAAATGATGTGCTACTCGACCCAGCTTTCCATTAGTAGTAACTCCTTGGTGTGGTGATTGATGATTGTCTTAGCTGGTCTGATCATGTTGACACATTGACTGTCAAACTCTCTAGATTGGTCTTTTTGATCCGTAGATTATCTGTTCTTATTGACTTTGAGTGTTTGAAGAATGTTATTTTTCTCTGTTTCATAGTTATTTAAATTATGCTGTCATTGTCTAGGGAAATAGTCCCCATTCTTTCAAAATTTTTAAATTGCAGAAGAAAGTTATCAGGATCCTGGCTGGTGTAGGCTATCGAGAACACTGCCCAGCTCTTTTTAGTCGATTCGGTTTTGCCTTGTGTGTACATCTTGGCAACTCCAACAGAAATTCATTCTAATGGGAATAATATTGAAAGGAGCTCGGATTGTCACAGCTACAATACCCGAAATATGAACGATTGAAGGCCATGCTATTATAGACTAACCAAGTCAATAAAAAATTCACTTAATTTACATTTATATAACTTGTTGCCTGCACAGGTCAGGGCGTTGCGTGCTAGACCTTTTAAATTTACAGTTTCAGCGTTTTTGCAAAGATACTGTTTCTATACAATTGATGAATATATGAAAACACCTTTTACCTAATGGATGCTTAGCGGATCCAGACTTATGTGTACATTGTCATACTTGTTCATGTTATGTAGTGTTTATCTAAATTTGTTTTTTACAATGTATTTGCTATAATTTGTATGTCATTTATTTCTATATGAAAAAACGTACTTTTTTTTTGACGCAGCTTTGTACAAAAATGTAAATTATTCTAAGGTTAAATAAATAAAGTTAAGGGTGGAAGCCACCCCTAACTGGCGTTTGAATTTGGGGATTCAAAAATAGTCGAATCTTATTTCCCCTTCGAAAACAAAATTTACGTATTTCGCTGTTTTGTCCTTTTCAAACCAGAAATGCCTTTAAATTGCCTTCTTTCGTGTGATCTGGGATACCCTGTATATTCGTAGCAACCCACGATGTAATAATTTTTCTTGTCCATATTAGTTTAAAAATATCAATTTTATTCCCATCATGATCTATTTTAAGAAAATCCATACAGCAACAAGTGATGAAATATTTAACTAGTTTAAGTGAAATCAGCTTGAATTCCCTGAATGACTTGCTAAAATCAAGATTAATGGGTATTTTGTAGATGTTACAATATATTTTAAGAAAACAGCATTACAGCTTAAAAGTGGCACAGTTTATTTAAAAAGAAAATTAAAACACCAAAATTTATTTATTTATATATTTATAAAACAGATACAGGCATAAAGTACCCAATTACACTGTTTTGTTTAACCTAAAACTTAAAAACTAACTTTAGTCGTATACGACACTTTGGCTATAATTTACTATTAACTAATACTTAATTAGATAAATTTGTTTTCCCATCAAGGTTATTCTGGCAAAAGGTTTTAGGTAACTAAACTTTCTGTAAGTAGTTTCATAAATATCAGAGATCTCTTGAAATTAATTGTAGTTTCTCATCATTTTAATACGAGATTTATATTGATAGTTTGTTCTTGCAGCTATTGTCAAAAATGTCTGATTATTTTGCGGCGTGTTTTAGATATGGGAATTGAGAAATTCAGAGATTGCAATGACCAGCAATCATTTACCATGTTGTGGATGATTTTAAATAAGTATTATAGCTGTCCTGATATTGTTCGTCTGTTATATAAAGAAATTAAGTCAAAATCTTTTAAGTTTATTTTGTAGTCCGAAGTATGTTCCTCCTTGAGTAAAAAATGCGACAATCGTATAAACTTTTTCTATCCTTATCGCATATTTTGTGTAAAAGGGCGACCATACGACATTACAGTATTCCAGTTTTAAGCGTATATGCGCGGTATATACGAGAATTGTAAAAGTTTTTCGGTTTTAAAAGTTTTTGAATTTCGCATGATAAAACCCAGTTTCTTGTAACATTGATTAGTTATGTCAAAGATTAATCTACACAATAGATAGTCAGCGTATATGGGAAATAAAACAAAAATTGAAACTGTCTCGACACAAGCTACATCTATTAGAAAAACATGCAACCATGGAAATTGTAGATGGCGTTATATGTATTGTGTTGAAATAAAATAATCATATGGGCAATGTTAGACAAGGACGAGTATACTTTCCCCTACGAGGTGGGAGTTTGTTTTTATATTATAGGTATCATATATGTACTACTGTGCAGCAGTGTTTTTTAACGAAATTTGGCGTTATAGATAGGACTTCCGGTTATTACCTGATTCAGTTTTAAGGATCAAACTCAAACAGCAGATTCAACTTGTCGTTAACATTCTGAAAAATTAAATCTCAGAGGCGGGTAAATTAAAGGGGCATACAGGCGTGAAATGCTACCCTAACTTTTTTATGCACATTTTTTGCGTGTGTTTCAATTCGGAGATGTAAAATCTAACAAATTATATACGTAATAAATGTATCCTTCTGTGATATTGATAGAACGTCATCGTTATCGCGTAATATCGATTTTAAGAAATGTTAATATTAAAAAGGCTGTGCTTTTTACAAGTTGCTGAAGTAAATAAGGTTTGAAATTTCCAGCATGACAATAATTATTTAAAAAAATACGGTTTCGAAATGCAGGATGTAAAAAATTAGAATTTTTAATCTGTTTTTAATGAAAATTTAAATCTATTGAGATATATGGTTCAGGGTTTTTGTGAAATGTATTTTACTCCAAAGATTATACTCATAGATTATAACCGAATTAATTTACTCAAAAATATCTAAACTAGTAAAATAACACAATTATCACAATTAGGTTCAAATTCTGCAACGCCGAATTGAAAAAAAACTTACAGTCTCCCTAATATTGGTTTTTGTGCAATGATCATAAAACTTTAAAAAACTAACGATTTATGTAGATTGTATTGTTAACACGTTTCGTAAAAAGCTTTAAAAACCCACCAACAGGGTGTTAAAAGTCTCACGACAATAACTTTTTTCATGTTTTAACAAGTACAATCGTCTGCTTCAGATTGATCCTTAAAAACTGAATAACAGTTTCTCTATATAAAAAAATAAAACTCGTAAATATCGTCCCCAAACATTTAATTTGAATACAATTACATAACACCATATTTGAAAGTAAATAAAAAAAACAGCATTACCTAGTTTGACAGATTTGCAAATTGCAAATCAAAGTATCTATGTATACAGGGTGTTGCATAAGTACTTGTACAAACTTTAAAGGGTGATTCTTTGACTAATTTTAAGATACAAATTTCATATGTACATGGGTCCGCTACGGCTTGGTTTTCGAGATACAGGTAGTTCAAAAAGAATATTATATTTAGGATTATATGCTTGTTCAATAGCATCGCAATTTGGTGCAATTCGGGATACAGGTGTATTGATGACACCAGAGCTGTCAAAAGAACTAATAAAAAATACGAAAAATAACAAAATACAAATATCATTCAAAAGACAACAATGCACATAATAGTCGGTACCAAGCCAAATAGGTAGTAGGTAAATATAGATTTATTTTGTTTCGGGCTTGGGCTTGGCACCGACTTATTGTAATCAAAACTACCCACCAAACGGATACATTTAATTTTACGCAGATGCTCAAAATGGTAACTTTCTTTCATTAATAGAGACCTGTGAAGTGAGCTTACCTCTTACGCCCACGTATTAAGTACTAAGTTTCAGATATCAGTTATAATTTTTTATTTTCCAAGAAAGCGAAACAAGATATTTAAAACGGCATTGCGCCGCCCTCATGTATACCTCCGGGGGCGGCATCGAAAATCGCTACACGTCACAAACTTGTAAATGCTTAGAACTACCCCTATATCAAATTTCTATTTTCTATCTTTTTTGTTTCATACCCAAAGCCCTATTCCTACCGAACTTATTATTTACCCGAAGAAACATTAAAAAGAAGTAAAATTTAAGTACCTAAACCGATAAAGTGGAACTTATACCTGATGAAGAGACAGACTATTATAATAGGTATACCTAATATAATATAGGTAGCACTGATAATTTTTTTATTATAGGTATTATAAGATCTACAACAATCTTGTTACATCTTTGCCACATTGTCTACGTGAAATATTTAGTCAAAAGTATGTTTCTATCTAAAAGCTTTTCATTTAACGATTGTTCGCCACTGATCATGGGACTGGTCTAGTCTTGAAACATGTATGACATGGATTAAATATTATTATATTAAATTTAATTCATAGAGATTAGGCTTTTATTTCAATACTGTACTTGTAATAAATCACCCTGTGTGTTTCTTTTACCGACGAATTGGCAACAGCACGACACACACCACATTCGCTTGTTTTTTTTTCTACCCTCCCTGCGTATCCCCTCCAGATTAATACAGAATTTCATCAATTTCTCTCTCTGACAATACAGCATTGCCGGTGCATATCTGTTGCAAATGATCTAAATAATTGTTATACGTTGCGTTTTGTTTTTGATATTAATAAACTACAAAACGGTTTCTGGCTGTGACAATACTGCTCTATGCTTTACACGCTAGTCTACGCCACGTAGTGGCAGGCATACTTAGAGATGTTCTGATTTTAATGCATTGGGCTGACTATCTATTGTGTAGATTAATCTTTGGTTATGTGGACAATGTGATCTGTAAATGTAAGCTTACTGTCAAATATTATGCCAAGATCTTTTATGGATTGTACATTTTGAAGATCTGTTTAACTTGTACTGATTACTGATATTCTATTATGTTTTGTGAGTATGTATACGTCATTTTCTTACATTTCTCTATGTTAAATGGAAGGAGGTTTTGCAATGACCAGTTATAGATACTATCCAAATCGGTTTGTAGTGCAACGGTATCAAGTGGCTTGCGTATAGTTCTATAAATTTTCAGTTCATCCGCAAAAAGCGAACATTCACTATACATCTATAAACATTAAAAATAAAATGGGACGCCTGAAGAATTTTTAAAAAAGATCAGATCAGACTAAATTCTCACCCGCCTCAAACTAATCCATTTTATAATAAATTGAACCAAAACAATGGATTTCCCCGAGTCCTGCAAGAAAGCTACTACTAAAATTAGATTGAAAACAAAAACAATTTGTCCAATGCGTTTTCTAGTTTTAAGCCGAAAAAGTACTAAACTTAAAACCCAAATGTACATTAGTAATTTCTATATACCAACGACTTGGAGGTGGTACCTTCATTAAATTGGAAAAATACCACTAACGAGCATTGGATAATACAAAACATACAAAGTTAAAATATCCTTACCTTCAGGTACAGTCTCATATCAACATCATCATGTTCAACACTATTACAATTATTCACACACAATGGTATTTCACAAAAAAAAAATTAAAAAAAGTTCTACACATTTAAGATTTAATTAAGTTTTAAATTCACGTATATATTCAGATATTTAGTTCAATCTGTATTTTAGCAAGTCGGAGATGAACTTCTATCGGCAATGGACAAAAACTTTTCTTTAAAAAAATTGGATATCAGAATGTGTCAAATAATGCCAGACACTGAGCTGAAAATACAAGAAATTATTCGTGAAAATTCGAGTGAACAAAATATATTTACTGAAAAGAAAAAGGAGCGACTTGATGATGATGATAATAGTATTATATGGGAACATGAGTTTATTCAAGAACTTGAAACTATTTTTGTTTAAATCTAAAAAAACTACGAATTTACAGAATCATCAGAAAAGCTAAGGTGGGTGTTACAAATAAACTCACATTTTCACGTCAACTTAAATTATTTATTTAAAAAAACAGCATATGAACATTTACTTCTTTTTAGGTGCTGCTTTTTTTACTCTTTTTGCTAACGCAGCCTTTCTACGCTCCATTAACTTTGCTGTTTTAACCACAGGACTGGAACTTGGAAGTGTGATCTGAAACAAACATCAATTTTGAAAAATAAATAATAATATCACCAGAAACCATTATATTTGATGACTAAGAGCACGTATCAAGGTATTAAACAGTTCCTTTCCTCCTGACACATACAAATGTATAGACAGGCAGCAATCACCTACACTAGAACTGTCCATATTTGTTAAAACTGGTGATGGCTATCTGCGCTCTATTGAGTGTGCCAGGTATTTGTCATTGATTATAGATTCTGGTTGGAGATTTTCTGAAAATATGAGAGAAGAAAACTCCACACGTATGTACTGTTTAATAAAGCAGCAATCATTAGAATATCTGTGGGGTTATAGCGTACTCGTATGTCTGATGCTACTTCTACTAGCCCGTGCATGTTGACACTATTTAGAATGTATAACCCTCTGCTTAATCCTAATATTGTCAGGATTCAGTTTTAAAGCTTGTCCAAGAGAACTCATACAGAACAACTATAGTAGTTTTTTTCGTTGCATTGTTTGCTCATGAAATAATTGTGGTTTAATTTTATTTAATATATGATTGAAGCTTTAATATATTTGTTTCTTCTTCTAGTGTAATACATTGTATAGTTTGATTTATATAGTGGTTATGATAGGAAGCTTAGCATCAATATCCGCTATTGTCCATTATTTTCAATAATTGTACAACAAAGTCATTATTATTAAGTAACATATAAGCAGTAATAAGTACTTAACGGATTTATGCTGAAATCTATAAATTTAGTAATATAAAGAGTAAAACAGACTACTGATTGCAAGGAAACAAATTGACGACACTAATATATCGATTTACAATTCTGCCGTTCACTAACGCAGAAAATGTAAAACAAAAACACTTTATTTTCATTTTTATGATGCAGTTGTGTCCGATGGAATCGTTTGTATTCTGATATGATCGGTGTTTAAAAAGATTTTATGGTTCTATAAATCCAGCATTATAGTATGTTGAAGATTATGTACTTCATTATTTTAAATTAGTTAAGAGTGAGCTGACAATATTGTTCTGAAACACATCCGAATTCGTAGCATGTATCGTTTTATAATACTGTTCTATAATTAGCATTTCGTGAGGTCTGTATTACAAAATCAATCTTAATTAAAATGTATATGTGTGGTATAAATTGCCCTTTTTTAACATATGGTTAAAAAGGAACGCCTTTATCTACCATGAAATAATCTTGCACATTTATGGAACATTTTTTCTGATTAATTACAGAAAGAATGTGGACATTTTTATGTGCGGAAGTACAAATATATCCCATGTCCGTAACAAAGTCTGCATGATGTGTCTTAACTGATATTTGCTTAAATTGCATTTGAGCACTGAAGAACAATAAAGATGTTTTTAAAAGTCGTACAAATAAATATGTGAAATAAAACACGTCTTCATGGAAAATCCATGTGGTATATTTCGATGAAGTGTAAAATCCAAATTTCTTAAAACTCTATTGATGAAATTGAAAAAGAAAAAGAGAAAAAGAACAAAATCGATGTAATTAATGTTTTACTAAATTAAATTAAATATTATCAAAATAGATATAAAAAAGAAAAATCACAAAATGGATATTTTAAATGTTAAAATCTAAATTAGAAATCTAGAATCCTCATAACATTCAACAATAAGATAATTGTAATTATATGTTCAAGTTTTCAACTAATGTTCCAATTTGCCACCATTTAATGAAAGAGTAAAATGTAATAGCCACTGAAGATGGAATCTGTTTGATTCCGAAACATGTCTGGCATTTTTATTTTGACGTATAAAGAATCTAATTTGTGGTGAAGACCTGTTTTATTTCACATATTTATGTGGAACTCCTCTCAGATATGGATTATTCAGAAAATCTTACAAATAAAAAAACTTTGCATCGGAGTGCCTACTTTGGACTACGGAATATCAGTTTGTGAAGCACAATGAATAGTAAAAATATTTGTGAAAATAGGCATTACTTTGTTAGATTATTTAAAAACAAATAATGTTGATTCGATACGTAGAAGCTAATGTAGACAGGGTTTGGTCAAATATTTTAGAATGACTAAATTTTAAACCTCGATAGAAAACGCAAAAGCAACTTTATCATCAAAATTTTCTGCGTCATCAAATTTCACTTTCCTCTAATAATAAAAGAAAATCCCATTTGATGCACCTTTTTTGCGGATATGGTATAAACAAAAGCACATGTATTGAATATATTACACATACACATTTATACGTTGTAATTGTATATGTTTACCATCCATTTCATCGTTACAAAAAATGTTGTACCTTAGTTATGAACATTTTTAGTCTTTTATATTAATTGGTACCAAGTTATTTTTTTGTTTAATTTCAATATTATTTTTCAAGACTGGTATACCAAAGTTTGACTTATGTTATATTTTTTGTATTTTATGGAGTAAATGTTTATTTTATATGCAAAAGATTAACATCATTTTTTAATTCAGGTGTGGGTGGGTGCCAATTTTATTTAACACGCGGGCGGCCAACTGCCTTGCGAGGTCCCTAATTGCATACCCTTTACATCGTTCCCGATCGTGCGTAGAGTCATTAATAATGGTCCGTAAATTTGCAAAAAAATACTTACACCACGTTTCTTGGCTAATTCTTCTTCCCTAGCCAAATTCCTTTTTCGGGCAGTCAAGATGGCTTGACGCTTCAATACAGCAGCATAGGGGTTGAGACGTAACATGGCCCTAGTATTGGTCAATGGATTAAGACGACGTACACGACGTACAATCTTCTTCCTAAAATGAAAATAAAATAGCAAATTAATAACGGACTACAAAAAACTGCAGTATGTATATATATTGGTTATAATAGAAATCAGATGTCAATAGGTAATCATAGATATTAATCATAACCCAGTGCTCAAAAGGTTTTATCATCATGTAAAGTTAAAAGAAAAACATTGAAAATCATGTAGAATTAAAAAAAAACACATTTAATAACACCCGGCATCAAACATCACATATTCTATTACCCAATTCAATCAAGGGGGTATGACTGTTATGTATTATTTGGTAGGTAATTTAATTTACTTTCCACGGAAATTCAATGAATCGTGTTTTGCGTAACAATTTATAAAAACCATGTGCATGTAAAAGGAGAGGCTATATGCTGAAGCTCACTAGGTGTCACTCACCTAGTGAGGTTTCATTTTCCCGATATCACTTGTCACAGACGAGAAGATGACATACATACATAAAGTGACATTTTGATCGCTCTGGTATGTGTCTGTCAAATTGGAATGCCTATGTAATAGATATTCAACTCTTGGAAGACAATAATTTGAGTTTAGTCTAGATATATGATACCACGTAAATGAATTGACAAAAGGCGGCTGAAAAAAAAAATCATCCGGTTAGAACACGCCCATAAATATAACCAGAAAACAAAACAATGTGTGGGGAACACAGGTTTGGTTATTATTATAGCTGTTGAGAAGAAGGGCTTAACTGAGTAGGTTGAATTGAATCCAATTTGTAATTTAAATAATACCGAGCGTGTTAATATTTTGCTAGGTAAGTATTTCAAATATTCAAAATTGTAAACCTTTAAAAATGAAAAATTGTGTTATTAATTTATTAATTACTAGATGCAGCAATAAGAAGCAATACAGAGTAGTTTATACGTTTTTTCCAAATTCAAAATTTATTAGAATGCCGGCTTCTTGGTCAAGTATTAGATTTCGAATTTGAAGCTGTTATGACAGCCATTTGCCACGTCAGATTTACATATTTTTTTAATGCATCTAAGAAGTGTTTAAACATAAATAAAAACTTAAAATAGAAATGAAGAATATTATTAAATAAATATTGAATAACACAACCAAATGGTTGAAGATACCGCGCAACTAATCCTAACACAGAATTCTACACTTTAATAAGTAGTAACTTACGGTGAATCAATTACATTAAATTGAGAAATAAATACGAGTAACACTATTTCGAAAATTTTGCTGCCAGTATTTTTTGTAAATAACTTTATGTTAATTACTAGAAAACTAATGCTAAGCATTAGAAATCTATGAAATTATTTTTTTCGCGTATCACATATTATGCATTCAAGATTGTTGTACCCTAATAAAAAGTCAGAATTATTTTTGTAAACTTAAATTCTTATGTGTGGAAAAACCTGCCATGTTCAGTAGAAATTTAATTATTTTAAAAATTGTATTACTTTTTTATTAATAAACTTAATATGTAGTTTCACTTACTGTGGAGGCCTGAGCACAGCTTTAATTTGATCAGCCTTCAACAATTTTGACAAATCAGTGTTGGACATTTTTGTTTGTGGAAGGTTGTATCCTTTCTTGGCGGTAGATGGTTTTTTCCAGGTACCGAACAATTTGTCCAAACGCTGGAAAGCTGTTTCTGTCCAAATGATAAATCGACCTACATGACCACCTGGTGCCAATTTCAACAAATTCAATTTCTCTACGCCAATTAAATCGATGCCGGGGATGTTACGGAAAGCTTTGCGTAAACCTAAAAAAAGAAAAGGAATATCAAAATTGTTTACTATGTAACTTCATAAGAAAACTTAAAAGAAAATAAATATGCTTTGGTAATGAAACCGAAGAGACGGTTTCCAGAGACGATTCAGTATCTGTTCTGTTTATAAAGACACGGGACGCATTCACTTATATATTTAAAAGTTCAAATTTAGTCCTCTGATGAAAGTGTTTTGTTTTTGGACGGAATTTTAGATACATCATTTAGTAAGTGATAGAACATTATTTCTATACCTTAGAAAATAAAATTAAAGATACCGATTTCAAGAATTATTGCTATCATATTCCCATAAACCATATGATTAGTAAGCGCTTTCACGAACTTTTTCTCAGAAATACCCATCAAAAAATATATCCCTCTTGACACAAAAAAATATAATACCTTCTGGGCCACAACTATAGAATTAAATTCTATGGAATCCCACTGAAAACGTATGAAAATAAAGCTGAAGCTTATTTTCATCTATTTCTATTTGTATAATGTACAGTAAAGATTGCCCTTTTTTAACATGTAGTTAAAAAGGAACGCCATATCTACTCCAATTTAATCTAGCACATTTATGGAACATTTTAGCTGATCAAATTCAGTTAGAATGTGGACATTAATACGTGCAAAGTGCAAACTGAATAAAAATGTGTTTATTATTCATAATTACCTTGGTCTTTGTGATACACAATCAACGGTCCTTTACGTTGGATGCGTCTTCTGTTACGCATTTTACCTTTACCAGCACGGAATCTCTGGCTCTTATAGACCTACAAAAGAAATCAACATGTAATATTAAAATATAGAAAATTAAATAAATCTTTTGTAAAACGCAGCTAGCAGCTTGCAATCCCTATTTCTATTAGTAGGTGAGTAGCGTAATATTGAAAGAAGGTATGTCAAACAGCAATGGTACCGATAATGTTTAATATACAGGGTGTCCTACGGTGGCAACCCATTAGATTATTTCAGAAACTACTTCGAATTGAATTTTGAAAATTTCAATGTCTATATTGTCAAATATGCTCTACTCAAATAATATATTAGCAACGGCATAGCACTTCCGGTTATACCGGAAGTTGATGGAAACTTTCTTATTTTAAATGGAACACCCTATATATTATTACATTTTTGGATTCTAAATAAGATTTCAGACATATTTCATGTATCATGTCCTATACCTAACGTCAGTCGTTTTTGACTTATATCAAGATTTATGTCAAAATTGACAGTTTAGGGCTCCATAAGAAATCCGTTTTTTCCGTGTAAATCAGTATTTAATAATTATTTTGCAGGTATTTTCTTATCAGGTGGGATCTTCTTTTTGGAACTGAGAAGACATTTTCTGATTCGTTTATACAGGGTGGTCAAAAAATTATATTGAAAACGGTTCAAGAAAAACAGTTGAAAGTCAATTTTTTCAAATGGAATGGGTATATTATTATTATTTTATCTTCCTTAGCATTAAAAAATAATGCAATTTTGTTATAGGTTATCATTTTCTAAAATGCATAGTTTTCGAAATATCGTCATTTTTAATTTTTCTGCAGCGCCTACCTTTGTCTCTCTGGAAGCTAGCTAATTAATTTAGTTAAGACTAAATGGGGGTCATATCGAACAATTAAATTAGTTTTGTTATCGTTAGTTGATTAACTTTTTTTAGTTGAAAATTTATTTAGTTTAATCTTCTGTTCATTTCTGCTGTATTATTTTAAATTTTAATCTTAGTTCGTTGTAATACTTGATTTGCTCTAAATGATTTCTCAAAATTCTTCCTAATTTCTCTAGTCATCGTTAGCAAATGGGGGTTTCTCTCGTTAAATACTCTACAGGCGATATTAATCACTTTATTTTATTCTCCATGAATTAATAATAAATTTATAATATCAATAAGTATTTTTCATTTTTATTAATTTGACGTTTAGTTTGACGTTAAAATGACAATAATTTCATGGCTAACTAAATTAATTAGCTAGCTTCCAGAGAGACAACGGTAAGCGCTGAGAAAAATTTAAAATGACGATATTTCGAAAACTATGCATTTTAGAAAATGATAACCTATTACAAAATTGCATTATTTTTTAAGGATAAGGAAGATAAAATAATAATAATATACCCATTCCATTTGAAAAAATTGACTTTCAACTGTTTTTCTTAAACCGTTTTCAATATAATTTTTTGACCACCCTGTATAAACGAATCAGAAAATGTCTTCTCAGTTCCAAAAAGAAGATCCCACCTGATAAGAAAATACCTGCAAAATAATTATTAAATATTGATTTACAAGGAAAAAACGGAATTTTTATAGAGCCCTAAACTGTCAATTTTGACATAAATCTTGATATAAGTCAAAAAGGACTGACGTTAGGTATAAGACATGATGCATGAAATATGTCTGAAATCTTATTTAGAATCCAAAAATGTAATAATATATAGGGTGTTCCATTTGAAATAACAAAGTTGCCATCAACTTCCGGTATAACCGGAAGTGCTATACCGTTGCTATTATATTATTTGGGTAGAGCATATCTGACAATTTAGACACTGAAATTTTCAAAATTCAATTCGAAGTAGTTTCTGAAATAATCTAATGGGTTGCCACCGTAGGACACCCTGTATAGGTAGGTATAATGTGTAATAAAGAAAATTTCAAACCTTCTGAATATCAGCCCAGGCCTTGATTCTTCTCAAAAATTGCACAGCTTGCTTGGTTTTATTGAATTCCTGCACCTTGTCAGACACCACTAGTGGTAGCTCGGGAATTTGATCTACAACATGTCCTTTGCTCATAACTAGTGCAGGCACTCCACTTGCAGCAACAGCTGAGGCCAGTGCGTAACGACGTTGGTTGACGTTGATGCGTCTAAAAAGAGAGTTATGTCAGACAATTGTTTAAAGTGTGCAGAATATGCTTTTAAAGAAGCACTATTTTTAAAAATTCTTTGAACATTAAAACGTGAAAACTTGAAGCATTGTTCCTTTTATACTTAATCATCTAATTAATATATTTATATTCCTAATACTGAATACTAAAATGCCTGTTACCATAGTTCTTAGAATTTAGTAATCTTAACAAAATTGAGTATTACATCTTACCTGTGCCAACGGCGCCACGGTTTAGTTGGAGCAAACATACGACCACCGCGACACATGTTACCGAATGCACCCTGACCAGAGCGGTGAGTACCACCACCCCGTACACGAGGAATACGTGCTACGGCACGACCAGTACCCCATGATTCCGCAGATGTTTGATGACCTAAAAATAGAATAATGGTAAAGTAAAACATAACCCCAAAAATTTTCTAAACAAATATTTTATAGAAACAATACTTATACTGGATAAAATAATGTGTTTAACGAAGACTACGAATAAAACCGTATTTATATAGGTTAAAAACCTAAATTAAATGTCATAGGTAACCAGTTTTCGATAAATTAAGAACAGGATAGTTTCACGTGGATACCTTCACTTTTATCTTCTATCATCAAAATTTATCAATCTACATCTTGCATTCTGTTATGCCTCAAGTTCAAATCTCAAAAATCAGGAAATTAAATAACTGACTACAAACTGTTTAGGTCACAACAATTATTTTTATAGGTAAGTACCTATACATAATTCTAATTACCGTAATTTAAAAAATACAGAATCTTATATGCATGCATATTTGACCATTTTACATAAAAATTGCTTACCAGCCTTATCGCTTACGCTATATGGTTGTCGGTGATTCATGGACATCTGCTGATGTACAAAGTTGACAACATCAGGCCTGATGGGGGCTTTGAATACAGCCGGTAGGGCTATTCGTGACCCCTTTACTTCTTCAGATTTCTCATTGAAAACACTAATTAATGGGCGTGCTGTCGATAACGACTAAAACAAAATACCTAAGTATAGGAAAAAGTCTCCACAGCAGGCAAAAAATATGGTACTAACTGAAGGTTAAAAAATACATCAGTGGTTTTGAGAATATAATCATAATACATCAGAAACACGGACCAAAACCAAAATCATCATGTTTATTAAAACTTTTAAATTAATCTTAACACATTTTAAGTATGAACACACGTGGCTACACATACAAAGAATTAAACAGTTCTTCAAAACAAAGTTGATAAGATGCTTATTTAATAAATACGATGTTGCATATTTAAAGTAACTATTAGTTTAATATAAAACATAGGAAATAGGAACCACCAAATCATTACTCACCATTTTTGTAAACTTAAAAACTGCAAACACACATCAAGCGAACACAACGTCCGCCATAAAAAGGAAGAACTGTCACTCAACTTTCATTAGACTTTTCCTCAACACCTCTGTGGCGCCACTAATGTTCCGGATCGGAAGGCGCTAAATTTAAATGATCAGACAGTGGATAAACAAATAGAAAATTAACAATGAGATATGTAAGTCTGAACGGGACATTTATAAAAAGCCGCCGGGGAGCAGAACGAACAAGCAAAGCGAGGCACAGCCTACAAAATTAAGACAGCGTTGCCTCCATAATTTTACTTATATACTATAACAGGGTCTTTATAAAAACAATGGTAATTCTAAGAACGGTTCTATATTTTTATAGTTCTATTTTAAACCGTTTCCGATTAAGTGATGGACTAAAGCTGTACTGTCTTTACAAATGAACAAAAATTATCAAGTCAAGCGAGGTTAATATCACATTCACACTTTATTATTATTATTAATATTTACAAAAAACAATCAAATTATTTAATATTATTCTTTAAAATTTGAATATTATTTTTATATTAGGCGTTGTATTGTCATAGAAATAGTTGAATAATTAAACTTGACTCCGACAATATAACGTAACGTTATTAATCTAACGTTAAAGTGACAGAAGTTCCGTTATCACTTAATAGCGTAAAACGTTATCTAATGTACGTGCGCATGGTCGTAATAACGTGATCGCTAATTACGTGACAAATAAGGGTTTCAAAAACTTCCTATTATAAAGAAAGCGTTATAAGATTTGTTCTCACACAACACTGATAAGGATACAGTTTCCAGACAAAGTGCTACTTGATACTATTGCGCATCTTAGTTTCTGATCGTGATCGTTGTCTTAATGATTGTAGGAACATCTGACTGTTGACCGATTTGTCCTGATTAATACCTCCGTACCTCCGCATCTGGGGTTTTGGATGAGGAAATTATGCAGCAAAAGTAGTGCTGATCTACCTACACCACCAGAACCTAAAGACCAGCCAGCGTTTGCAAGGCGCATTAACTATATACGTTACCTCATTAAGCAGCTTTAAGTGGAGGGGATTGCGCAGGGGTCGTGACGTCAGCGGTGACCGGAGTTCTGTGGCCACTAAATTTGCGCAAATTTAGTTTAACATTTACTGTTTTTGAGATTAGCGTTTTCATTACGATAGTGTTGTGAGCTGAACTGAAAGAATTTTATACTTCCTCGAATAAGAGTTTAGACATGTTGGTGTTTTTGTGAATATTATTATTATATTATGTTTTGTGTTTTGTTTGAAATTGTGAGAACATTTTTTTAAAACATTCGTTAGAACCTATTACCTATATTGTGAATAATTAGAATTTTAGAAAGGACAATATCATAATACTAGGTACAAAAATACTACAGAACATATTTTTACCGAGATTTAAACCGAAAACACCCTTGTGACACTTGGATATGTAATGCTAAATTTTATAAAATAACTAACCATTTTTAATGCAAAAACTTTTTACAAAAATAAGGCATCAAAAACATATTATATTTTTTCAATGAAAATGTTTTGAAATGTATTCAGCAAAACAATACATGCACAAAGTTTGTAACTCCGTAAACATAAATTTAAAATTATTGTAATAACTAAGAACTTGAATATTGCCTTTTATTGTAACACTAATGTTTTAACTTAAATAAATAAGTGGAAATTGTTAATTTATGATATTTAAATAAAAGCTTACAGAAAAGAGATCCTTAATACCCATAGATAAATGTTTATAACTGTAAATAATCCCGTGATAAAGCAAGCCGGTCGCCGGTGACGTAGTTTGCTTGTGGTGAGTCAAGATCAATCGAGGCAAGTTATTTATCTTCATGGCGGCACATCTACAAAGCAATTCGCCGCGCTTATAGTATATATAGTAGCGGGGCCAGAAAGGAGCAGGGAATGCGACGAGTCGATGGCGTTTTCAGCGTCAAGTGAATCTTCTAGTCTTTAGTTAATATTCACTGACATTACGGGAGATTGCTTTTATCTGCTAGTGGTATTGAAGCAATTATAAATAATTAAGTATCTGAATTAGTCTTATAATTTTAATATATTTTAACATAGTTTTTTTAAATATAAGTATTTAAGTCTGATATGGATTTTGAAAATAATTTTTTATTATTTTGGAATATTGTTAATATGTCAAAAGATTTGTTACATTTTAAAGAAAAGTTGTTTAATCATATGAGTTTATTATAATAAATAAAACAATCAAATAAATATTAAATGTTTTTTATTTATTTTTTTTTCAACAATACAAGTCATAGTTCATCACATTTTGTTTAATTATAACCCACTACTTGTATGTATGGTGAAACATCAACACCCTGTATACGTATGACGTCATCCACTTCTTCGTGATGGTAAACATACCATCCACTTGTTCTAGATTGTAAACATGCGATCCAGGTGCGCCAGAACATACATAGCTACTCTACTGTGGTCCATAGCTTCTCGGATTACTATCTGGGAAAGGAGTTTTTACGTGAAAAACTGTTTTACTTCCAGCAATATACTCCACATTGTGTCTTTCACCCACACCATCGAAGTATAAATACCTGAAAATATTAAAAACAAAATTGAGGTTGGTAGACATTTAAATTAGCGTGCGAAAAGACACTAAAATATGTATTCTGGTTTTAAATCCAAAGCTATAACTAGGATCCTCGTAATGATCATAATAAGCATACTCTAGGGTCGTTTTGGTTGAGATCATATTTGCTAACAATGTTTTTACTGTAGCCACGTGGACTTGCCGTATAAATTGTGAGTCCAAACTTTCTAAAAATTATGGAATAGTAACAAGGAGCAATCACTGGCGTAATTTCTAAATTTTCTATGTCAAATAAAAGAAAATAATAAAATAAAAAGAACGCACTAAATTACATAGGTTATAAATTTTGATTTCTACCACCACTACACCAATTAATTCATCAATAATTAAATTACTTGTTAGATTTCCATATTGGAGTTTGGTTTAATGAAAAAAAAGTGTTTTGGGATATTTTAGACTTAAATAAACAGTTTTTGCATTAAGAAAGACTTTTATAATCTAAAGTTATTTATGAACAGGGTTAGCTGCTTAATTTAGCGTTTTAGAAACAGCTTTGTTACAGTCTACTACTGTCACATTTCGATTTTACTAATTGCTTGAACATGAATGAGAGAATAAAACTCCACATGTATGTATGTACTGTTTAACAAGCTAATGAAACATAAAACACCAGAATAACTCGGGGTATTATGGTGTGTCTGAGGCTTATTTTCTTACAATACTTCTAGAATGTATAACTCTATGCCCAAATAATTTTCGGGCCATGTCAGGATTCAGTTTTAAACCTTGCACAAGAGAACTAATACAGGACAACTATTGTAGTTTTTTCTTTGCATTGTTTGCTTATTGAATTATTCTTGTGTATTATATCTAATTTACTATGATTGATGCGTTAACTATTGTTTTGTTTCTTCTTCTAGTGTAATACATTGTATAGCTTGATCTATATAGTGGTTAAAATAGATATCTGCTTTTGTACATTATTTTCAATTGTACAATTTCATTATTATTATTAAGTAACATAAGCAGTAATAAGTACTTTACTAATTTATGCTGAAGTCTATAAATGTATCAATATAAAAACTAAAACATAATCCTGATTGAAAGGAAACTAACTGAATCACTGATGTACCGATTTACAATTCTGTTCTTCACTAGCGCAGAAAACGTAAAACAAAAAGATCTACTTTATTTTCGGTGAATCGTTTGTATTCAGATATGATCGATGTTTGAAAACATGAATATTAACAGCTGTCTACTCATTTATGGTTCTATAAATTATAGTATGTTGAAGATTATGTACTTCATTAGCAAGTATCGTTTTATAATACTATTCAATAATTACCATTTCGTCGGTTTGTATTACAAAATCCATCTTTAATTAGAATGTATGATGTGTGGTATAAATTGCCCTTTTTTAACATATCGTTAAAAAGGAACGCCTTTATCTACCACGAAATAATCTAGCACATTTATGGAACATTATTACTGAACAATTACAGAAAGAATGTGGACATTTTTATGTGCAGAAGTACAAATATATACCATGAAGAACAACAAAAACATGTATTTAAAACTCTTTCAAATAAACTTTGCATCAAAGAGTGCGTACTTTGGACTAAGGAATATCAATTTATGAAGCAAAATGAATAATTGTAGTAAAAATATTTGCGAAATTAGGCATTTGTCAGATTATCGAAAAACAAATAATGTTGATTCGATACATCAAGCTTTATACACAGCGTCTGGTCAAATTGTTCAAAAATTGACAAAAAAAAAAGGAAAAATGATTTTAGATTGACTAAATTTTAAACCTCAATAGAACATACAAACAAAAGCAGATGCCCCGATATATTACACATACACATTTACACGTTGTAACTGTATATTATGTTTAGCACCCCTTTGATATTTTATATTATGCTTTATTATGAACATTTTTATTCCTTTATATTAAATGGTACCAACAAATGGGCCATATTGGAACTTGTTGCCTAACCGCAGTTTCATCACGAAACAAGAATCATAGTGTCGAAAGAGCAACTAATCAATGTTCATCCGGTGTATTATCAACCAAATAGCATCATAAATAGCTAACTCGAAGAATTGCATACACTTTACCCCGTTTCCGATCATACTCAGATTAATAATGGTCCGTAAATTTGCAAAAAATACTTACACCACGTTTCTTGGTTAATTCATTTTTCGTGCAGTCAAGATGGCTTGACGATTCAATCAGCAGCATAGGGATTGAGACGTAACATGGCCTTAGTATTGGTCAATGGATTAACACGACGTACAATCTTCTTTCTAAACTAATAAAAAAATAGTAAATTAATAACTGACTACAAAAAACTGCAGTATACATATTGATGAATAGAAATCAGATGTCAATAGGTAATCATAGATATAAATCATAACCCAGTGCTCAAAAGGTTTTATCATCATGTAAAATTAAAAGAAAAACTTTGAAAATACTCCTAACACTCGGCAATAACCCTACTTTAAGCCATTTCATTCATACCGAATTTAATCAATAGTAAGGGTATGACTGTTATGTATTATTTGAAAGGTAATTTAATTTAGTTTCCACGGAGATTCAATCAATCATGTTTTGCGTTTGCGATGACAAACCTACATAGTGACATCGACGATCGATGTGGTATGTGCCTGTCAAATTTGAATGCCTATGTCATAGATTTTCAACCATTGGAAAAGACAATATTTGAGTTTAGTCTAGGGGTCTCCAAACTACGGCCCGCGACAGCCAATGTCTTATTGTTGTTACTATTGCTGTGATAATTTGAAGAAGTAAATACAGAATGATAATTACACTCGCAAGGTAAAACTTAACCTACAGAAATTATGACGCAGAAAACTTAAGTATCTATGCTACATTTACATTATTTGGTCGTATGGTTAATCTATATGTTAACTCTAACTCTAATGTTATCCTATCAAATTCGCGAATGCCCTATTAGTGTCATCATGATGTGAGAAGACAGTACTTCAGTGGTCAACATAAACAGAGACGGCACAGGGTGGTTAAACATGGCGTCCGCTAATGCACGTCTTTGACTTTTTTTATGATTAAATTGGCATAGGTACAACCAGAATAATTTGTTAAATATACATATTATATATTAACATTTACATAATGTTAACGTTAACATTAAGTCTTATTCGTTTTGGGTGCGGTGCATTCTTACTCGCCGTATACGTACTCAACCTTGAAACTGACATCGACATATAAAAACGACTTATAGAGTTTTTGTTTTTTTTTTGTGTTTTTTGGTTCTGACTAAATGGCGAAAAGAGGGCACATGGACTTTTTCTTTTTCATAATTTATTGCATCCTCACCGTCCTAACAGCTTAGTTATTATTATACTGTTTACTGGTCACTCAGTTGTATTGAATTCTAATTGCGTGCTCGAACCACTTTGGTACGTTTACGAAATGAAATTCAATTTATTACCAAAGTCCTAAGCCACGAGAACAGGCAAGGTTCTATTGGTTTTTGTTCTCAATCCAATGTTATCTTATAGATATGGGTATTATTAATTATTGATATTGGTAAAATATTTCATGTATAAATAAAATTTTTGACCATTTTACATAAATTGCTTACCTGCCTTATCGCTAACGCTATATGGGTGTTTAATGGATCTGCTGATGTACAAAGTTGACCAGATCAGGCCTGATGGGGGCTATCAATACAGCCGGTAAGGGTAAGTGACCCATTTATTTCTTTCAGATTTTTCATTGAAAACGCCAATTAATGCTGTCGATAACGACTAAAACAAAATACCTCAGTATAGGAAAAAATATTCACACCATTCAAAAAATATGGTACTAAGTGGAGATTAAAAAATAAATCAGTGGTTTTGAAAATATAATCATAATACATCAGAAACACGGACCAAAACCAAAATCATCATGTTTATTAAGAATTTGAAATTAAGTGATAACACATTTTAAAGTATGAACACACGTGCCTACGAATACAAAGAATTGATTGCTTACCAGCCCTTATCCTTTACGGTATATGGTTGTCGGTGATTCATGAATCTGCTGATGTACAAAGTTGACCACATCAGGACTGATGGGGGCTGCTATCAATACAGCCAGGAAGCGTGGCACCTTTACTTCTTCAGATTTCTCATTGCAAACGCCAATTAATTGGCGTGCTGTCGATAACGACTAAAACAAAATACCTCAGTATAGGAAAAAACACCATTCAAAAAATATGGTACTAAGTGGAGATTAAAATATAAATCAGTGGTTTTGAAAATATAATCATAATACATCAGAAACACGGACCAAAACCAAAATCATCATGTTTATTAAGAATTTGAAATTAATGTTAACACATTTTAAAGAATGAACGAACACACGTGCCTACGAATATAAAGAATTAATTGCTTACCAGCCCTTATCCTTTACGGTATATGGTTGTCGGTGATTCATGAATCTGCTGATGTACAAAGTTGACCACATCAAGACTGATGGGGGGCTAACAATACAGCCGGTAAGCGTGACCCCCGTACTTCTTCAGATTTCTCATTGAAAACGCCAATTAATTGGCGTGCTGTCGATAGCGACTAAAACAAAATACCTCAGTATAGGAAAAAATATTCACACCATTCAAAAAATATGGTACTAAGTAGAGATTAAAAAATAAATCAGTGGTTTTGAAAATATAATCATAATACATCAGAAACACGGACCAAAACCAAAATCATCATGTTTATTCAGAATTTGAAATTAATGTTAAAGTATGAACACACGTGTCTACGAATACAAAGAATTGAACATTCTTCACAATTTAGATAAGATGCTTATTTAATAAATACGATGTTGCATATTTAAATTATTTATTAGTTTAATATCAAATATTCAATGAACCAAATATATACTCACCATTTTTTTAAACTTAAAAACTGCAAACCAGAGTAATATCTCTGCTCTAGGCACACATCATGCGAACGCAACGTGGGCCATAAAAATGAAAAAATAAATTTAAGAATCAAAGATCAAAAACTGTCACTTAAACTTGTCTATAATACCACACTGGCGCCACTAATATTCCCGATCGGAAAGCGCTAAATTTAAATTATCAGACTGTGAATAAGCAAATAGAAATATATATCAATGGGATATGTAAGTCTGATCGGGACGGCCAATTATCATAGAAAACTGTGGAGCAGAACGATGAACGATCAAGCAAAGCGAGGCACAACCTACTAAATTAGGACAGCGTTGCCTCCGTTCTTTCGGATATTGCACTAGCCAACTTTAAAGCATTGGACCAAATCTGTTCTCGAAACCGTTAGTACAGATCCGTTTTAATAATACCATTGTCTTTATAAACAATTGTAGGGTTATTCTTTCGTAGTGATTCATCTGAACAAGTGAATGTGATTAAACTGAATGTGATTATACTGAACTGAATATTTGGCGAAACCGAAAGATCATCTTTTTTTGTGATTGTCTTTCACTTAACCTCGAAAACTTTTGAAAACAACCAAATCTGCCCTGAAAACTGGAAAATTATTTCTTCCATGATATTATTATCCATGTTTTAAACTTTTACAATTTATTGGTTTGATTCGAAATCATATTCCAATTATTATCTCTCAATATTCAATACTTTTAGAGGTAATCATGCAGTATAGTTGTACTAAATTATGGTCTGACCGCGCAGCTGCGCAGTCAGACGAATTTTATGTGAACAAGTGTCACTACTCTAGCGATGTTGCAAGGTTGATATCTATTCACTATATTGACTGATAGAATGAATAATACAATTTTATGATATATTTATACAGTGGATGTAATTATTATCATTATTTTTTTAATGTAATTACTAATAAATCGATGGGAAGCGAAATATAGGGTTGTTTCAGTACTTGGAATGTTTTTCTTAAAGTAGATGAGTAAAACTGATGTGAGTAGAAGTGATGTGGCATGGTAATCTCTCACTCACTTACTGAAGGTTACGTGCGTAAAACGAACACTTAAAGTGATGTTGGAAATACATGATATTAAAGGAAATTACGATTGTAAGATTTATAATGCAAAGTTTTAATCAGTTTGGTAGAAGTGACCGATGTCGAAAGAATACGCACAATCGTGAATGAACTGATAATTTTCAGATTGTTCACTTAGTTCAGTTCGAAAGAATAACCCTATTATAAGATAATGATAATACCTTAGATTAGGAAAGAGAGGGGATACCGCACGTTCGTATATCTGAATGTATGGCAAGTGTTACGCTTTTAATGCGGCGGCCATTTTATAGGTGCTGAAAAACAGAAAACTACGTTTGCATTTTTGATGATTTTATTTGTGAAAATTGGAAATAGAAATTTATTTTGTATATTAATAAAATGGTACATTGTGTGGCTTTTGGATGCCCAAGTCGCAGTGAACAAAAGGAGTCCAGAATTTCGTTTAATAGGTAAAACTTAGAATGATGTATCAAGTCGCTTCTAGTTTTTATTAGTTTTTAATAATTATAAGTAATCTTTAGGCTATTATCTTTTAGTATGTAGTATAACAGGTTTCAGTTTACCTAATTAAAACTGTTTGATACAACAATTCATTTAAAATCAACATGATAAAGCATTATTTATTGATAGAAACCTCTATAGATGTTTACTTTACCAGGGGCGTAGACATTATATTTTTCGAAAAAATTTGTTTTTTACACATTTTTGCGTTAAAAGTGAATAAAATAATGTCACTTTAGCTTTTTAATTCAATCTTTAGAACAACATGCACTAGATAGCCCAGCAAATCACATAATATACTTTTTAATAAAATCTATTTGTGTTAAATGTCTTAATGTTCGTGTATATTTCATAACAAAACTACAGTCTCAACAATTAAATCCCATTCTCGAAATCAATTAACAAAACTCATTCTATTTAAAGGACAATAAAAACGGTATGTATTGGTGTTGTGTCTACTGCAGTACCTCTCACTCACAGATTATCTCTAACCGAAAAATCAGCATTATATAATATGATAATTAGATTTGTGAACAAACTACCAATCAGTATCAAAGAAATAAATAGATTGAAGATATTTAAGAATGAAGTTAGGAAATTACTAGTGGAACTAGAACCATATCAATTGGCGGATTATTTTGATATGTAGTTAGGAGTATCAATTTTTTTTTGTTTTTCTCTTTTTTGACGTCGTTTCATTTATTTGTATGCTCGTGTGATTGTGGATATGTAGGTAGATTTATTTGAAATAAAGAATTGTTATTATTACTATTAATACATCAACATGCACATATCTTTTTTTATTAAAACTATTAATCAACAAAATTAAATAAAATTTCAAAAATATATCACATAAGTTATGTATGTTACGCCTCTGAATCTAAGGCATAAGTGCTAGGTGGTAACACAACGACCGGCACAGTTACGGGTCCACTCTCTTTCCTTGTCTAAGGATAATACCAAATAAAACATAACCTGAATCCATGGAGTACCAAATTTATAATACGAAACATCATTGCGCATGTTCACTTTATAAATTTACTACTATAAAAATAGCACAAATAGCAAACATTCTTAGGATATAATTATATATTCTAAAAAAACATTCGAAAAAGGTATAACTCACTGTATTAGTAACTAGAAAAAGTTATATATTTAGTTCAAAATTTAGTACTAAATCTATAACTGTGTCAAATGACCTTTTTAATTGCATCTTACTCAGAACCTGCTTGTGTGCTAAATTTAGAGTTATACTTTAAAGCGTTTCCGAATAAGTGATTGTGACGGTCAAAAAGTGTAAAGATAGTACTTTACAAACTTACAAAAATTATCAAGTTATTAAAATATGTATGTAGATTTGTAAATAATATCACATATTCTATACAATTTGAGTAATATTATTTTTGTATTACGAGTTCTAGTATTGTACTAAAAATAGTTATATAATTAAACCTGACAATATAACGTAACGTTAAGGTAGCACAAGTAACGTGTTTCGTTATCAGTTAATAACGAGAGCCTTATTCTAATGCATGTGCGCATGCTCATAATAACGTGCCAAATAAGGGTTACAAAAACTCCCTATTATAAAGCAAGGTTTGTTCTCACACAAGACTGACAACCTATGTAGTTTCCAGAGGTACACAACTATTGCGCATATTAGTTTCTCATATGCTGATTGTTATTGGCAACTGCTGACAGATTTGTTCTAAATAATAATCTTGATGATGATTACACTGAGAGTTTTGTGTATTTCGCAAATTCGACTGAGGATTTTGAAAAGAATATGCATTCTTCACCCGTATGCCAGCAAGTCTGCATTCAATTAATATGCTTTGTATTGTTTGTTGAGCAATGACTGCCTGTTCCTCTGATAACTTCTTTAACTGTGATGAAACGTTCTGTCCAAATCAGTCCAAATATATCAAGATCGGTATCTTCCTCAGTTTCAGTATATAAACATTATGCTATGCTTAATTTTTGGGCGTTATATCGTGCATAGGTAGATTTTAAAATCTATACACCACAGTCATGATAAATGAATTGAATTGGTCAAACCATTTTACTCTCGGTACATAAACGTTCCCTTCAGCACCAGATCTTGTGAATTTCCCAATCTTATTTATTTCTAAGTATATAGCCTATAGGTACTCCTTATACTTTTAATTTTAGCTTTTACTTCATCAATACAATACATAAGTCCTTCTATAGCATCGCTTCTCCCATAGCATTGGGGCTCCCTATAAAGTTAGTACAGAGGGAAAAAGTACGTGTAAGTACGACATATGTTAAAAACGACGTAAGTATTTACACTTTTTTGTAATCGATGAGTAGAACCTTCAGCGTAAGATAATATTGAAACACTCGTTTCTCTCCTGAGGATTCTGACAGTGTTACCGAAACGCGCGTCGAGATTTAAAAAAGTGTTTTGGGGAAGTGGTGAAACGAGCTTTTCAATATTGTTTTTTTTTCTGTGAAAAAAAAATTCATATGTAAACGAAATGTTCGAGGAAAGGAATATGTAACACATCAGAATTTGTTGTTTGATGTATATATCGTTATATTCGTATTATTGATATACACAAGCATATTTTGTAACTTTTATTTTGCATTAGTCTCTAATAGCCTAAATGTCACAATAAAAAATATTTTTATTACCTATATTTAATAAATAATACCTATGTAATAATAAATAATTTAACAGTCAATGCCGATTATCTAACATACTTAAATCTATATACATATAAAATAAACAAATATAAGATTAAATATTAAGCCTAATCTTAATACCCAACACATTTACAATTTACAACAATTTTATAAAGAAAAATTGTCATAAAATATAGGCTATTTAATAGTCGTAGAAACAGTTTCAGTATTAATTTCTGTAGAAATAGGAAGTTCTGTTGTAGTCACATCTTTGTTCTCATCAATTATTTTATTGGTAGTTTGAGCCTCATTAAGCTGTTCACGTCTTAAAATAGTATCTGCTCGGAATTGCTCGCTAGGACTTGAAATATTGTTTTCGAAAGGCAATAAATCAATTGATTGTACATGGGCTCTAACAGAAACGCCAGGAGGTACGTGGAAAGCCTTATTACCAACATTCGTCACAATGGTACCATGACATCTTCTGCATGATTTATTGGTATCATCTTACAA
This sequence comes from Apoderus coryli, assembly GCA_911728435.2. Taxonomy (NCBI): domain Eukaryota; kingdom Metazoa; phylum Arthropoda; class Insecta; order Coleoptera; family Attelabidae; genus Apoderus; species Apoderus coryli. Next base: position 5,254,192 of record OU452206.1, on the reverse strand, counting down.
CATAAGAAACAAGATAAAGTTACTTACATTAAACTAAAATGAACACTTAAATACCTGCAACTTGAATAACACCAGCTTCTTTATTTGGTGGACCATATGGTCTTCCACTTTCACTACCAAAAAGACCTGTATCTGTTGGAAGTTCATTTGAGTCATAATTGTTTCCATAGTCTGGAACGGTTGGTCTTGGTTTTGCTGTTGGCTTAGGACCAGTAGCGCCACTATAATCTGAAGTTGTAGATGTAGATCCACCTTAAATAAGAATTTTTAAGAGCGGCATTTAGTGTAAAATGTAAAAGAAATTTGAGACAAAGACGGATATTTTGTTGAGACGATTAAGACTATTTCCAGATGAAAGCCTGTCTGTATGTATTCTTCCACGATAGCGCCTAAAAGCTTTAACCAATGGAGCTAAATTATGTATGAGTGTGAGGGAGTCCTAGGATGAACCCATTAGTATTTGGTTGAAATCGCCTAAGCTTAAGACAACCGCTAAATTTTCAAATAGCAGTAGGGGTCGAGTGTTACATCATTTTATCTGCTTTACAGCCATAGGTTACTTTTGATATTTGCCCATATAATTCTTGAGAAAATTGCGTTTAAAATTTCACCAGTTATGTAGTTGGAACCTATAACTCTTATTAGATTATAATAAATTTGAAAGGGTTTCTGGCGTCATTGATAGAGCGTGCGCTTTGCATGCGGAACGTTCTGAGTTCGAATCCCAGATCTGGTAATGTTTTTTTTTTCTAGTTTTTGAATAAAGTTGTTAGTTTGTTTGTTACGTTAGTTTATTGGAAATAATCAAAATAATTATAATAGTAATAATTATTAAAATTCTGTTTCGTCATATATTTTTGATTATAAAAAAATATGCTTTAATACTTCGTGTTAAAATTTGCAATTTTTAGCTTCTATTAGTTATTAATTTAAATAAGTTTGACAATTTAGTTTTTACCTGGACGCAAAGTGGTACTTCCACCTGGCTTGTGATGACCATTTTGTTCCTCTGGTCGATATTGACCATCATCATCATCATCAAAACTGGGTTTGGAAGTTGTTGAACTTGAAGGAAGTCCTCCTGGTCGTGGCGGTTTAGGACTTGTTTTGTGCCCGCCACCATTCCCAAACAGATCGCCAAAATCATCATCCTCATCACCACTGTCGTCGCCGAAAGTTGGTTTGCTTGCTAATGATCCACCTGTCGGTCGGGATGTTCCACTAAATGGCCGTTTGGAACTACCATCATAATTAAATTTGTCGTAATCTTCTTTATTAACATCAACTCCATTTCCAAAACTGTCCACTCCAGGTTTTGGTCGTTTATTTCCAGGTGGAACTGGGCGACCATTAGCCGCCGTATCAAATACTTCTCCTTCTGGCCCATTATAGTCATAGAAATCTGGTGGTATGATATCTGGACGACCAAAAGGGAATACGGTCGGTAAATGAGGACCCTTAACACGTTTCAAAATTCTGTATCCAGTTTCGGGTCCAGCAATATAATGAACGGAATGTTGAACACCTTTATCATCTAAATATGTGTATGAGCCTCGAACATGACCTGTTGAATCACTAGTCTCAGTGCGACGCTGATCAGGACCCGCAGATACAAATCTACACAAAACACAACAATAAGGTTTTTAATTGAAAATTTACTACAACCATTATTATCTTATCTCATTTCATGGAAAAGTAAAATAGGACTCATCCCTTACCTATAACTTCCATCTAGACTTGTTTGAATTGAAGTTCTTCCTCTTGGAATTGGTTTACCTCTTCCATTGAAATACAGTGGTCCATAGCTTCTCGGATTACTATCTGGGAAAGGAGTTTTTACGTGAAAACCTGTTTTACTTCCAGCAATGTACTCCACATTGTGTCTTTCACCAACATCATCCAAGTATGAATATCTGAAACCAATTGAGGGTGGTAGTTATTAAGATAAGGGAGGAAGTTCCTCTAGTATATTTATGTTAGCGTGGGAAAAGAAACTAAAATATATAACATAACGTGCCTGTTAGTATATAATAGAACTATTAATGAGAAACTTACCTGCCACTAACATCAGCAAGTTTATTTGCAGTTTCTTCCCTTGTATGTATTCGGGTTTTAAATCCAAAGCTATAACTAGGATCCTCGTAAGGATCATAATAAGCATCATCTGGAGATCCTACTGCTCTAGGACCGTTTTGATTGAGATCATATTTTCTAACAATGTTTTTACCACGTGGTCTGTAGCCACGTGGACCTGCCGTGTAAATTGTAGAGTCCAAACTACCTAAAAATGACAGAATAGTAACAAGGATGAACAATAGTTTTAGTAGCAATCACTGGCATAACCAAAGGGGAGGGGCAAAGGGTTATTTACATCCTAAATTTTCTATGTCAAACAAAAAAATAGAATAAAAAGAAAGCACTAAATTATTAGTTATTAATTGCATATACAGGGTGTGTCAGAAAGACATGGCCAAATTGCTAGAGGTGATAGAACTGCTTGTTATATACATTTTTGCCGAAGGGGGCCTTCCTTTTCGAGATACAGGGAGTTAAAAAATAGATTATTTTACTATTTTTTCTAACTGCTGACTATGAATTATTAGCGTTCCTTTGAAACATAGAGCGCGCTAGTCTATTCATTCATAACTTTTGTGATGTTTACTTTAGAGACTTGGCAATTACAAAAAAATGATAGCTCGTTTATTACCCAACCAAAAAGGTAATCTACGAAACAAACGCTTGGATGTACCGTTTCCAAGATATTTTAAGTTTTTTTGTTGGATAATAAATAAGCCATCATTTTTTGCAATTAACAAGTCTCTAAAATAAACATCAAAAAAGTTATGAATGAAAATTTAGCGCGAGTATTTTTAATCGATTCTGCGACCCCAAAAACATTCAAATGAAAAAATTGAGACTGTTATTTCTAATAATTCATAGTCAGTCAGAAAAAATAGTAAAAATAATATTTTTTTAACTACCTGTATCTCGAAAAGGAAGGCTCGTTCGGCAAAAATTTATATAAGAAACTACACTTATTTTAAGCAGTTCTATCACCTCTAGCTATTTGGCCATGTCTTTCTGAAATATATTATAAGTTCTTTTTGCGATTTGATTTCTACCCCTATTAATCAATCAATCATTAAATTACTTTTTTCTTGAGGTAATCCATATCAGAGAGGAGTTGAATGTGTAAGACACACAACCACTAAATCTGTTCGCCATTTGTCGAAAGTTCTAGATTGCAAAATATTAAGACCCAATAATAATGATATACAAAAAGAAACGCTATATAGAAAAATGACTGAATTTTTATAATATTTTGACCACACAAATGTTCTGGATTTTCTCAGTTTCAATAAGAATATGTTTTTAATTTTAATTTTATAACATTTTATTTCAATAACTTCCACTAATTGGTAAGTTTTTACATAATCATTTACAATATTATCATGTCTAAGAGCTATAACACTTTCAGTTTGTATATAGACGTTTAAATAATTCATGCCATACTGTGTTTGACTTGTACTTAACATGACTGCGTAACTATGTATACTGGGCCACTGATGATGGGAACTTTGTTTTCCGAAACATGTAAAAAAAATAGTTTGGTCGAGTAGACGTTGTTTTATTTGTCTTATTAAATTACTTGTTAGGTCTACATATTGCATTCTTAAATACTTAAACAGTTTTGAAAAAATGTCTGTTATTCTGTCATTTTATCTGTATATACGATTACTAGAAACTGCTCAAATTTGGTACAAAATTACTATTGCATATTGTGAACAACTGACTAACTTGTTCGTAGTAAAAAAAAGGTTCAAAAAGCCAAAAGGCATCTACGAAGGTTTCGGAACATAAAATTTTAACAAAAATTTAAATGACAACAAGATGTATGTAACATGGTACTGTGAGTCAATTTCCAATATTAGTCTTGTTACATTATCTAACAGGCAATTTGTCAAAATTTAAATGTTTGTATGGAGAGCTATTCGTTCCTTGAGGTCACTGATCTCTTAATCATTTTTACCTAACGCATTAGTTAATAATTGAAGATGGATTGAAGCAACCACATCGAAGAAAAGCTTTTTCCTAATCAAGATATTTCTTAAAATATTTGCTGTACTTTGCGTGCCTAATGAATATATTTTTTATTATATTTTTATTATTTTAGTTTTCTTAAGATACCAAATATACTATAACTATATTTAATTTTGATTAATTTTTGCTTTGATGAGTATGTTTTAATTAATAATTAATAAATAGGCACTTTTACTATTGTTATGTTTATTATTAAATGTAAATGGTAATATCAACTTGGATTTCAACGTAGGTACTGAATTTTTTCTCACCAATTTACTTATATAAATTTTTATCACCCTGTAATATTAATTATTTAAATCCAATAATGTTTTGTTGTGGCACCACCTTTAGATAAAGTCGTGTATGCGCACAAACGCGATGATCCGTATAGGACAATAAACAATTAAGGCTAGTCTACAGCTGGCCGCCACAAAAAAGGGTATGTTTTGTGCTGGCCGCCGACTTAGATTGACCGGGCTCTCTCCTGCTCCTCTCAATGTATTTTAAACTGTGATCATAAACATGTGATAATGTAAAACATATAATGCCCTTTTAATTAAACAATACCACGGCTTCCTAACACCTGAATACACAACAGTTTCAATCCAACTTCAATAATGGACTATTTCTTTAAAATACAGGATTCTGCTTAAGCTATTTTTCGTAATCATCTTGGCAGCATACGAGTATATTTAAAAAAAAACTGTTAAAAACTGCTAAGTTATGTTTGTTATAGTATCTATAAATGGAATAATATATAGGGTGTCCTGTTGAAAATGTCAAATGCTTGTGCACGAAGAAAGGCTTATATTCCCACTTTCCACAAAATTTTCAAATGTATACTTTTCAGGGTTACTGTAGGTTTCTATTAAAAGTTTAATTAGATAATTTACCTGTACTTGGATTTCTAGCACCAAACTCTCCTTTCACTACATTATTCCTATTTCCATCTGAATAATGATAAGAATCACCGGCGTTGTATCCAAATTCAAAAGATCCATCTTTGTGGACTACATTGTATTCGTCATCTACTGAAGATATTTCTTGTACAGTTATTAATAAGCACCATATCCCCTGCAAATCAGAGACACTTTACATAAATAAATAAATGATATCTCTGAAATATTCTTATAGCCCTTTTTTAAATTTAAAGATAAATAAAGAAAATATTAAGACCGATAATTTTAGGTACATATATTGATATTTTTTTTTACTTTCGTGACCGTACTACTACAAGAAAAATCGTCTCCTCTCCTGTTTCATTCTCCTCCTAGCAGTATTTAGAATTTTTCGAAAGACCTAATTTGCTGATTCGGACAACAATACCTGTTAGATATAGCAGATGAAACCTGGTTAGGCCCATCAGTGCCTGGTTCTTGGTTTCGATAACTTTATCATATGATTTATACAGGATGTCCCGAAATTAGCCTGCCTGCCATAGTTTACGAGCGCGTTAACCGACCCAAAAAAACTTCCTATTAACATGGCGTCATAAATGTACCCTAAAGGTACAGTTTCGCAAATTTGGTATGATATTTTCCTGTGAAATTTGACATTTACGAAGGCAAACAAATTTGACATTCTGCATCATAAGCGTCCCAAAGGGAGTTAAAAATACCACAAAATTTTGGTGTACGTTTGTTAAACTTCGATACGTCTTGAATTTTTGTTTTAATGGGTCAATAAATTCCATAGAAATTATTACAGAAAAGGAAATCATAGTAGCAATGAAAAAAAAAACAGTTTTCTTGAAAAATTGGACAGATGCATCATTCGTCTTTTAAACAGTAGTTTAGTTCAAAATAGGCCTTTGGCTCTTAAAATGTCTGAATTTACGAATAGGTAAAGTTGTGCGTAGGGATAATTATATAGGAGATCACTTAAGTAATAGGCCTTATAGAATTAACCAATGGTCTTAACAATAATAAATATTTCAATTTTCTCCAAAAATCTGGACAGTCTGTTGGAAGATGTCCCTTTAAATACACAGCTTAATATGTACTACCAGGACGACGCCTTGCTTGCTTCGGACGAAATGTTAGGATCTGGTTGGATGAGAATTTTCCTGGTAGGTGGATTGGTAGGGCGGTCCCATACCTTGGCCACCGCGATCTTAATCCCCTCAAATATAATTTCAGAGGTCATTTAAATAATTTAGTTTATGCAGCTTAAGTTGATAAACTGGAAGAACTATGACAGAGAATTGACTTAGCTGGCAATGAAATAAGAAGAGATCAGTGTCAAATTTTACGAGCCTCCCAGGCTATAAGACGCCGCCGCCGTGCAAGACTTTGTGTCGAACAAAATGGAAATCCTTTTGAACAAGAGCTATCCTAAGTGGATGGTCTGTAATTTCAATTCTTCTAATAATTAAGTTATTTTAATAGATGCTGTTGTATTTCCCTGAAGTTAAAGTTCATATCATAAAATGTGTCTATAGACAAACACCCTTTATTTTAAAGAAGTAGTCCATTCTGAAGTGGAGTGAATGTATTGTAATAGGAAATAAAAGTCTGACTCCACAAAATCAATTTAATACGTTACACTCAATGTGTTACATCCAAACATGTTTCGAAGCTCACTAGCTTCATCATCAGTGGTAAAATTCGAGAGAAAATTGTATTTGCAAATATTACATATGACTAGGTTGAGAGTAATGTGTTGAAGTCATTTTGAGGAAAAATTTTTGTTAATATTATTAAAATAAAACTATGTTAATACATATTATATCTGGTTTTTCTTTTTTGTGATCATTTTCAAGAATAGAATTTTTTTACAAATTAAAGGTCTGTCTTTCTACGCAGTACCTGATAGAAGTCTATCATTCATCAATTAAAGGTCTGTCTTTCTACGCAGTACCTGATAGAAGTCTATCAGGTACTGCGTAGAAAGACAGACCTTTAATTTGTAAAAAAAATCTATTCTTGAAAATGATCACAAAAAAGAAAAACCAGATATAATATGTATTAACATAGTTGAGTGTAACGTATTAAATTGATTTTGTGGAGTCAGACTTTTATTTCCTATTACAAACACCCTTTGTTTGTTTATATTTTGCATCCCACTTACAGCCTAATCTATAAAAGTTGAAAAAGGCTTTAAATACAAAAGTTGTAAGGTTTCTTGTCTATTACCTTCCAGTTATTATAGAATAAAATCGAATTGCAAATCTGTCAAAACGGCATAAATTATATTTTTTAAACGTCTATATTTTTTTATAAGGATTTTTGTTTCTGATTTCAAAAATATCAGGGTTGTCTATAATATCTTATGGATTAATAATGGATATTTCTTGAAGTAATTATTTGTGTCTATTTGTGAAATGGATTTCATTTATTTGCAAATCTACGTAGCCATAGATGTCATTGTTGTCCATTTTCCTGTCAAACCTAATAAATTATTAATTGTTTTATTTTTTTTGCTACAATAATGGCCTATTCAAACTTTAAAACTTTATTCTTCTACTAATATCTAATATCATTGGTTCTTAGTGAATTTCGTCAAATCTATCCAGTACGGTACGCCTACCATCAAAAATCAGAGAAGAAAAGACATTGTTTATGGAATGGAAATTTGGAAATACCTACATATTTTAATATACCTATATATTTTCAAGGCAACAAGTAAGACAATGAAATTTTAATTCATAGTTTTCTATACAGGGTGGTCCAACGAAAAGTTTGCACCTAGCTTTTCTCTTTTTTTTGTAGTCGAATGCGAAAATGCTCGGACACGTCGATTTTGCTTTTGAGGGGGACACATTTTAAACATATTTTTCGATCTGCGCCTTTAACCCCCTAGCGGGGGTGAGTAACAACCCTAAAATTTTAAATGGAAAGAGGGGTCTAATGACATATCATTTGAAAGGACACAAAATTGTCTTTCTAATGATACCCTATTTGTCGAATTTTACTAAAACAGTTAATACGAAAACGACTTTAAAGACATTAAGCCGATAATTTTGGTATTAATGAGAAATACAAATAAGTTTTAATTATTACGACTGAAAACAACTACAATCATTTCTAAATTATTTACTTTGAAGAAAAACGGGATTTCAAAAACACTATCTTATTTATCAGAACTAAATTCCTCACTAATCGTTTGCGTTTTTTGTTGAAATAAAAACTGCAGATACGTGTAGGAAAAGAATTTACACCGTTTATTTTAGTCTTTTCATTGATTCAGTTTGGTTGCTTCTCAAGTTATTTTACTTTTACCGTACAAAATGATTTATTCCATTCTAGAACGAGTTGAAATTGTTAAACTTTATTTTCAAAATAATAGTAGTGCTAGACTTACGGCTCGCTTATTTAATGAGAGACATCCCGATAAAAATGTGAATGATGTGTACGTTGGCAAGTTAGTTAAAAAGTTTGTAGATACCGGATCTGTCTGTAATGTAAAACACCAGCCGCAGAAACCGATCAGAAATGAAGCTGTGGAAGTCGCTGTTTTAGGGCATGTTGAAATGGATCATAGTCAAAGTACCCGTCAACTAGCTGAAGCCTCAGGTGTCTCCCGTTCGTCCATAATACGAATTTTAAAAGCGTACAAATTTCATCCGTACAAAATCAAATTAGTACAGGAACTAAATGAGGATGATCCTGATAGAAGGCTGCAATTTTGTGAAGCAATGAGCCAGCGTTTAATTGAAGATCCGCAATTATTATTTAACATTTGTTTTTCCGACGAATGCACATTTTATTTGAATGGAGCTGTAAATAGGCACAATTGCCGTTACTGGGATGACAGTAACCCACATTTATTCCGTGAGGTGCATACCCAGTATCCTCAAAAAATAAACGTCTGGTGTGGCATATTAGGAAATCATATTATAGGACCACTTTTTATTCCTGGAAATTTAACTGGTGAAGTGTACCTAAACATGCTTGAAGACACAATTGATCCTTTAATAACACAAATAATAGAAGATGACCAAAATCATACTGCTGATCGGCTTTATTTCCAGCAAGATGGAGCACCTCCGCACTATGTGGCTCCTGTAAGACAGTTCTTAGATGACCGGTTCCCTGGACGGTGGATTGGAAGGAGGGGCCCAATTGAATGGCCTGCCAGGTCACCGGATTTATCGCCTTTAGACTTTTTTCTTTGGGGGCACTTAAAAAATAAATGTTTTGCCACGAAGCCCGAGTCCATAGAAGATCTTCGCCAACGCATTACAGAAGAGTGCAGAAACATAACACCTGATATGCTACAAAATGTTAGAAATAGATTTGAACAAAATCTGTATTATTGTATGGAATCAAATGGGTCACATTTTCAACATTTGTTAATGTAACGTTTTAATAAATCAATTTAACAGCTTGTTTACTTTTTTTACAAAGCAATGTTAAAACTAACAAACATTGGAATGTACTAACGATTGCAGGTGTTTTCACTCGCAATAATTAAAACTTATTTGTATTTCTCATTAATACCAAAATTATCGGCTTAATGTCTTTAAAGTCGTTTTCGTATTAACTGTTTTAGTAAAATTCGACAAATAGGGTATCATTAGAAAGACAATTTTGTGTCCTTTCAAATGATATGTCATTAGACCCCTCTTTCCATTTAAAATTTTAGGGTTGTTACTCACCCCCGCTAGGGGGTTAAAGGCGCAGATCGAAAAATATGTTTAAAATGTGTCCCCCTCAAAAGCAAAATCGACGTGTCCGAGCATTTTCGCATTCGACTACAAAAAAAAGAGAAAAGCTAGGTGCAAACTTTTCGTTGGACCACCCTGTATATTATTTTAGGTCGCGGAACGCGCTGGTAAACTATGGCAGGCTAATTTCGGGACACCCTGTATATTTAAATGCGAAATGAAGGGTTACTCTTACTGTTAATTTCTGAAGTCTTCGTTTTTTTAGCCATAAGCGAAACGCCTAAATAGAAAAATAATCAAAATTTGCGAATTAATTCTGCAAATCTGCATCATTCATTTGTTAAATAATTAAACATTTAGATACGGAGATACGTTGACTTGGGTCGGTCATTTCATCTTTGCTACTGTACCGATAGCACTCGCACTATAAAATATATTTTGTCACAAGCGGCAAAAAAGCATTTTTTGAATGGAACTCTTTTTGGGAAATGTCAAGAAATACCTACCAATGCAATGAGATTAATATATGAGACGTATTAGTCCATTCAAAAAGGACATAGGACGACACATAGATGACGTTACTAGATTTTATCCATATGATTTTTATTTAGTACTAACTTCGAACGATACGTGTATAAATTTGACAGCAATCTAACTTTTGATTCGTGAGATAGCATTTTGTGTGAGGCAACTTTTGTTATTGGAAAAAAAAAACAACAGTGAAAACCAAACATTGGCTTGATAAACATTATCCGAACTCTGCTTCATCGAGACAAATGCTAGAGAAGTGAATTACTGAATTTCAACGTGGTCGTACCAGCACAAATGATGCAGAGCGCAGTGGACGCCCAAATGGGGCTGTTATTCCAGAAAACGTCAAAAAAATCACAAATTGGTTATGAACGACCGCAAATTGAAGGTGCACAAGCTAGCTGACATGATATCAGATAGTAGTGTATTTACCATTTTACAAGAATATTTTAATAATAATAATAATCTTTATTCGTAAGGTACAACAGTGGTACATAGAATGCGTCATAAAGCAATAAATCACAATAGACAGTAAATTTCACACATACAATTCTGAACAAAATATAACACAAATACGTTAACAATCAGGATGTAAAGTATTCATTTAAAGAATAAAAACTGTATTATAACAACCAGTTCTTAAAGCTACTCTTAAATATTCTAGGGTTATGAATTAATTTTAGATGCAGAGGTAGATGATTAAAAACCTTAATAGGTATTATAGACGAACTGTTTGCCGAAAGAGAGAGTCTGTGGACCGGCAATTTTAAATTTAAACTATGTCTTAGGTCGTAATTTGTTACTTGACCTGTACTTGTAAATTTATCTAAGTTAGAATACACATAGAAAACACTCTCCAATATATAAATTGATGTAACAGTTCTTTATCTCTTGAAACAATTGACGGCAGGAGAATCTCGCCGCGTTAAATGATATTGTCCAGATAATTCTTTTCTGTAGAATTAGTATTTCTTCGATACGTCGAGAGTTTCCCCCCACCACAACAGAGTATGACAACACAGAATGAACGTGAGCAAAATAAAATGATAACAATACATCTTTAGCAACAAAGCTTCTGAGTTTCCAAATCAAAAAAGACAGCTTGCAGAGCTTCTTTGAAATAACTTCGATCTGCGCGTACCAGTTTAAACTGGAGTCAATCTCGACCCCCAGGAACCTTACTGCAGCTCTTTGAACAAGGCCACAATCACCATTTCGGATTCTAACGTTGTAGTCGACTTGTTTAGCCGAAAAATGAATGTGATTTGTTTTCTTGAAGTTCAACACTAAACTGTTACGACTACAATATTTGGGTATGCGAAAGCTGTGTGCAAAGTGGGTGCCCCGTGAGCTCACAGTCGACCAAAAACAACAACCAATTGTTGCTTCAGAGGCGTGTTTGGCGCTGTTAAACAGCAATAAAATTAAATTCTATCGTCGATATGTGAATGGATGAAACATGGCTTCATTATTACACACCAAAATCTAAAATACAGTTAACAATCGACGAACTGAATCCAAAGCGAGCAAAGACGCAACAGTCAGCCGGTAAGGTGATGGCGGCTGTATTTTGGGATGCGAACTCCAAAAAGGAACTACTATCAACAGCGACTGTTACTGTGCACTTTTGGATCGATTGAAGGCTGAAATCGCAAAGAAACGGCAATATTTGCATAAGAAAAAAGTGTTGATTCACCAAGACAATGCCCCGTGTCACAAATCGATGAAAACTATGGCAAAATTGAATGAATTGGGGTTCGAATTGCTTACCCGCCCACCATATTCTCCAGATTTAGCACCCAGCGACTTTTTCCTGTTTTCAGATCTCAAGAGAATGCTTGTTGGAAAGAAATTTAAATCCAATGATGAAGTAATCGCTGAAACTGGGGCCTATTTTGACGAGAAATATAAATCGTACTATAAAAGTGGTATCGAAAAGTTGGAAAATCGCTATACTCGTTATATTGCCCTCGAAGGCAACTATGTTGAATAATAAAATCGAGTTTTGTCAAAATTTAGTTTTCTTCTTACTTATCCTACGGACTTATTGAATGACCTAGTACGTCTGTATTTTGAAGTTATATAAACACTAGACTATTTTAATCATAAGGGCGATTTGAGCTGACAAATAAATTTGCACTTTGTACACTGAACAATATCAAAATAAAAAAATTTATAATTTTTTTGAACCACATTGTAGGTATCACAATACTTCACTAATTAAATAACTAAGAATTTAATTAAGTAATCCAGATGAGTAGGTATAAATCGAAACATCACAATATAATAGGCCATAAAGTAAACAAGTACTCACAATGATTTTAAAACACATTTCTTAAATTGTAATTTGCTAGTAATATTAAGTGTTTTTTGAAACTGCTTAAACATTTAACTGACTTTTTTTAATTATTAAAAAAATCTTTTATACTGATATATTAAAAAATAGTGGGGTAATCATATACTTCGTGTAATTTTTTTTATAGATACTTAGTATTGTATTAATGATACATATGCAAAAATCTGTCCAAACAAAGACAATCCTCATTTGTGGTGAGTTTCCATCTGAATACAATTGAGCAGCTGTAATATGGAGTTCCTTGTAGCGTGAAGATCATAGATGGCCTTGTGAATATTTTTTTTGAATGGCTTGTTTCGGATAACATCAAAGTGGCATTTTTGGGCATAATTTTAATATAGATATGTATATACATATTTCGCAAAATTTGTTGCTATTGTTGTTCATTCTTAAGGAGGTATCGGTTTTAGTCTAATATGTATATTTTAATTAGGTACATGTAAATAATTAATATACATATTTTAATAGGTGTCATTTTATTAAGGTAATAGAGTTTATGAAGGTTGCAGGTATAATTATTATAGTGTATTATAATTCATTTTTGTACAAAACCTTAAAAATATTAATATTTCACATGATTAAAAATAACTATTATATGCCTACATTTAAAATCATAAAATATTATTTAAACATTCAAATATTATTCTAAAATACGATTTCTAAATTAAGCATACCTACCAATTATATAATGCCAGAATGTCGATATACAGTCTCTAAAAATAAACTAGGGTATCCCACAGTATATTATTCAGGGTTATTGATGGTCGATCGCGTTAGAAGTTTTGGGGGGAGAACTAACAACTAACCATAGCATTGGTTTGAAAGAAAGAACTCAATTGGTCAAAAATATTGGGATGTTTGTATCCAGTCATTTCGTATATAGCAGAAATTCCTATAACCATTCGAAAGGAACACCAAATATTTTATATTTTGAACTTTTTGGTCAAGAACAGGTTTCCAGAAAGAAAAAGTGTAATTTTATCTTCAGAATAGACACAACAACAAATTTTCAAACCGTCGCCGGGCCGCAGAGAATTCTAGACTTCAAGTTCCTGGATGGTCGCAATTTACCGTAGCATGATCTACTAGTAAAACCGGCTCGAAGAACCAAAATGTGTAAGAATAATAATAGAAGGAGTGGACTGCATATGAACTTTATAGAAAAATAACTAGAACTGACAGGAATTATATTTTAGAATGACAAGATTAATAAAAATTCATAATAATAATTAACAATAATAATTTTACATGACCACATATTAAAAATATTACCATTACATTCTAAATATTATACATGGTGTTTCAAACAGACGCGGAAATATTTAAAGGGGTGATTTCAAGATACAAGGTGTTAAAGTTTTTTGGTAAATAACGGATTTTTTAATTACGTCAAATATGTCCTTACCGATTTCTTTGAAATTTGGCAGCGATATTGCTAGAAATGGGGAGCCTATGTGGCCCTAACTAGATCAAAATTATTAAGTCTAGTGGTGTTAGTAGGGCAAGTTAATAAAAATTATTGACAAAAAAATGTACTCCACTGACTGTACTAAAACTACAAGTTTTTTTATCTCTTGTACTTTTTTTCATTTGTTGCTTTGTTTACGAGATAAAAATTTAAAACATTTTTCAACATACCAAGAATATTTGCGAATAATCCGACTAAAAATAACAACATTTCGAAACAAGATAAAAATAAATAAATAAAATTAAGAGCTCTGCCTATATGCGGATTTGACTCCACCATAGTTGCGATATTTTAAGGCTGATGATGGAGCTGGGACTCCGAAATGTCCCTTTGAATAAAGATTTTTAAAATTATTAGTGGAGACAACGAAATTGTTACATTGTAATTAGATTACACTCCACTGCATCAAATGGATTATTTCTTTAAAATTAACATTTATACCTAATACAAAAAATTAGAAAGTCTGTTGAAAGTAACCACATCTAGCTCGGATACATGAATCCAATCCTCATTGACTGGTAAAATGCTGGTGGTCGTTTGTAATCGAACTACACCTTGCGATTTTTAGGTCCTCCACACAAATCAGTAACGTTGATGTTATTTGACTGCGCCAATCATTTGGTATCTGTCAAATATGTTGAAGACCTTAACATGAATCACTATACAAATGGTGAGATGACCGACTTGCACTTCATTTATGGACTCGCTGATGGCAATGCATTAGAAGCAAGGGGGTTGTACGTACACTGAAAGATTTCCTCAGCGTATGGCTCCTGATACAAAAATTTGCGAGAGCATTCATCGACGCCTTCATGAAACAGCCACAATAAAACGAAGTTGAGGAACAGGAAGGCCAAAGACAGCAAAAACGGTAGAGCTGGAACATGGTTGAAGAAAGTCCTGGTACTTCTACTACTCGAAAAGTTGCTGAGATTTTGAATGTAAGTAATAGTACTGTTTGGCGCATTCTTAAGGACATTTTGTTCCATACCCCCGGACGCCACTGGACTTAATAATTTTGATCTAGTTCGTGCCATATAAGCTCCCTATTTCAAACAACACCGCAGCCAAATTTCAAAGAAATCGGTAAGGAAGAATTACAAAAAACCGTTATTTACAAAAAAACTTTTAACACCCTGTATCTGGGAAACAATGCTTTTCCGGAAGTAAGTTTATGGGATCTTTGTTTCATAAAATGACCTGAGAAATCTCCCTTTTAAATATTGCCGCGTCTTTTTGAAACACTCTGTATATTATTATATTTTTGGATTCTCGATTTCTGAGTATTTTTGTTAAAACTTCCCTATATAAATTATTTCGAATTTTTTGGTCAAGAACATGTTTCCAGAAAAAAATTAATTTTATCTTCTGAATAGACAGAACATTAAAATTTTTAAACCACCGCCTCTGGGCCGCAAAGAAGTCGACACTGCAAGTTACAGATTGTTTACAAATTACTGTAGAATGATCTACTAGTAAAACCGGCTCGAAGGACCAAAATGCGTTTGTGTAGATTATTTATTTATTATTAAATGAATGCCCTTAAACGTGAATTTTAGCAAAAATATTATTAGAGTTGATGGGATGGCAATAGGAATAAATGAAATATTCTTAGCAGGCTATCGTAAACTTTCACCTCTCATTCAAACACTAGATGTCACTATCTATATTCATTATCCATATATATGTTTGAATTTAAAAAATAAACGTGTAAAAATATGTTTATGCTACTTGCCTAAGATAGGTGCTAGACTCAGCTCATATATTATTCAATTTAGTAATCAACTAGGTTACTATCTTTTATACGTTTTGACCCGAAGTAATACTTATTACAACTAACACGGTTTAGTAAAAACAATAAGTGATAATTAACTAAAAACACATATAACAAATTACAAAGGGAATATCCTGTCATAATTAGAAATGGAAGTCATTAATAACAACCAATGTATCTTCCATTTAAGTCATTGTTTATTATATATTATACAATAAATTTTCCATTTAGACCAGTGAAATTTTTTCTTCAAAAGTACAAGTATACCTATATATATGGTATGTCTCAATTAAGAAATGGATAGTATTTATTTGTATATTATAATTGGAGACCACAGATAGGTCGCAGTAACATACGGCATTCTCGTGTATTGTTTATTGACCTGAATTATCAAACTGACAATTCAGGTAACAACAATATTTAAGATGTGTCAAATATGCCTTTTGTCATAATAATATCAGTTATTAATGTGTCATACGAGAAAATTGATAAAAGTTTCTATTTTTATTTATTGACAACAAGATGTTGTTGGCGACATCTAGTGTGAGCAGGCAATACACTAGATGTCGCCAAAAACATCTTGTTGTCTTTCATGTCTCGTGTTAGTATAAACTCTTCGTATATGTTGGAAATTTTTGTCACACTGCCTGCCGATGACCACTGATGAGTTGTGGATCAACGAAACGGCGGTCTGGTGAAAGCAAATGAAGCAAATTTCCAACACAACTAAAAGTCTTTCTACTTTATGTAACAAGCAATTCATAACAGAAGAAAATAGGGTTTCTACGTCGTATTTCAAGTGCATTGTCATATTCTTCCAAAATTTTGATTTATAATACAATAATGTTGCCACATTTCGAATTTTGTTCAACGCTGCTTCTTTCATGTACCAAAGAAGATATTAATAGGTTGCAAATTCTGCAAAATAAATGTATGAGAATAATATTAAATTGTAACACTTATACTCCAATACAATATATGTTAAGTGCTTTGGGTTGGTTGCCTGTTCGGCAGTGTGTTGAAAAGGCAACTTTAGTTTTTATATATAAAAGAATTAGGATGAATACTCCAAAATATTTGAAAGAGTTTTTGAAGAAACGAGGTGAACTTCATCAACGATACCTTAGATCAAATGATGCATTTAATATATCATTTACTGATAAAGATTGTTCGTGCCATTCGATTTTTAATGAGGGTCTTAGACTTTTCAACTCACTGCCTTTGAATATTCGAAGCATTGCTAGTTTAAATGAGTTTAAAAATGAATTAAAAATACACCTTACATCTTGTTAATGGGATTTAAATGTATCGTCATGTAATAGTAGTTTTATACTAAATAAAGAATTATTTATTTATTTATTATCAAGTTATTATTGTTTTGTGGATAAAGAGAAGTACTATAAGTATCTACTTATTCTTTTAATGTGGATAAACAGTAATTAATAGTTATGATTTACAACAAATATAGCAATATCTGACCTTATATTAGTTATAGTAATATTAAAAACAGTGCGAAAAAGGAACTTTCAGCACTGAGTTTGGAAAAGTGCAACTTTCCGCACTAAAAAAATGCGGAAAAGTGCACTTTACCGCACGCTCGTAAGAAAAATAGTTTCTTGATTATTCTGCTGTTCCGGTGTTCCAGTGTCATTTTGTTTTGTACCTAATTGGCTTTTTATCGCTTTAAATCACCTGTCCAATTGCAGAGATATATTTTTTGATTTCAATAAATTAATATCTAATAAAAGCGAAAGAAGAATTTTTAAAATCTGCATGTCATATTAGGTATCGTTAACATTTTCTCATTCTGTACCCTTCTTTTACTGGATGCACTGTATTTTCTATTCATGCGGAAAGTTGTTATTTCTGCCTATGCAATATCAGTTTTATTAGTTTGGTTTCCGTAAGTTTTTATTAAATGTGGTAATAAACATTTTGGTTTATTTTATTCAATGATATAATTAAGCTAAATTCATAATACGTTGTGCATACAGAATCGACTTAAAATACAGGGTGAGTTACTATAGACGCCATGGTATTTTTTGGTCAAACTGGACACGAGTTTCAATTTCTAATACAGGATCACTATGTAGGTTTACTAAGACCACATAATAATGGACATGTAATAATAATAATAAACAGTTTATTTGCAGTCATATATCAAGAAAAATTACAATGCATAACGTGTAAACATAACAATAAACGCAATCATAATTAGAAGAAGCCAAAAATAACTGCAAAAAGGGTTAAAAGGCAGTAAAACTGATTTTGATATTGTAACCCGTACGGAAAAATTAACAATTTATACTACATCTATAAAAGTTCCCGATAACTTATGATTAACAAAATTAATTTGAACAATAATTAATGCAAAAAAATAAAAACAACAAAAACAAAATAAAATTAAATTGAAAATCACAACAACAACACGATAAGAAAATTATGCTTAAACCAAATTTAAGAGTTCACGTCTAAGAAGTACACGAAATGTTGATGTTGAGTCTTAAAATTGTGAGGAAGTCCACTGTAGGTGCTATAAACATCATAGGAAAAGGATCGCTCGAATAACAAAGTGCGATGAGGAGGAGGAGGAGATAATAAACACTTAAACCTCAGATTAAGAATGTGGATGTCAGACCTAAAGCTAATCTTTTCGAACAAATATGGTGGATGCCCGTCAAGCAGTAAAGTGTGATAAAAAATGCAGCG
The DNA here is from genome assembly GCA_911728435.2 of Apoderus coryli. NCBI lineage: Eukaryota > Metazoa > Arthropoda > Insecta > Coleoptera > Attelabidae > Apoderus > Apoderus coryli. The sequence goes on along the minus strand of OU452206.1, from coordinate 5,235,663 downwards.
TGATGAAATCGTCTATCTTTCATAGAAAGCCATTTTGTACTAACCAATTTGGGGCTTATTGGATCGTATTTTCTAATTCCGTATATATATAGCTTAAACAGGACTTTTGTACACGCTGAATACGATCTTGATCTGACTTTAACAAAGAAGGACCATGTTAATCGTCATAACTACCATTATGTCACATAAGCACGTGTTTCATACAATAATGGAGTCTTAGTGTGTTGGGTGGAATAGTTGCCGGTCAAATTACTGGACTTAATTTTTTCGACGGCTTTTTAAATGGTAGAAGATTTTTGCAATTTTTAAAAACAGACTTTTGGCTACTTCTATTCTATATTAGACGAAAAACTTGGTTACAGTTAGATTGTGCCCCTGCACATTTTTCCCTAGCTGTAAGAAACTATTTACATGGAAATTTTCGTGATAAGTGAATTGGAAGAGGTGGGCCAATTAACAACTGGCCAGCTAGATCTCCAGAGCTGACTCCACTAGAAGTGCTTTTGGAACAGTTACCCCCGTTATGTTGCAAAATGTAAGATCATTTGAAAAAAGAATCGCACTTTGTATTGGACAGGATGGCAATCACGTTGAGCATTTACTTTAATTTGGTAAATTTTAATAATAAACTAATATTAATAATTAATAAATTAATGGTTTTACTAATTACCGAATACAAAAAAGCAATAGAAAATTATTTTTTGGATGAACAATTCCATTATGAGACAGAATAAGATGAATTTTGAAAATATCTGAATAACCTCAAAACTTTAAGATTTAGGACATCTTGACACAGTTTGAAAGGTAGTTGCCCAATCAGCAACATGCTGGAGGGAAAAATAGAGGGTGTTCCATTTAAGACAAGAGTGAAATTAGAGTTTGAATACGAGAGTCAAGCATTGGAAAATGCTGAACACCCATAAATAACTGGCTAAATGAACTAACACACTAATGGACTACTTAAAAGAAAAAGCAGTTTGATGACAGTCAGTTTGATTTGATGCCAATTTTTTTTTTCTCAACCCTTGCATTTTAACAAAAATTGCAATAAATCGACACACCTTGTGTATATGTATAGGGAACATTAATAAAAGTTAATCTTATTCTTTAGGCACAATCCACAAATGCAATAAAATACAGGGCATTCCATTTAAAAAACCATAACTTTGACATACTACTCTTTTTCGAAGCACCCTGTATATTTTAAAATATTTAAAAAATGTAGTTTTAGTAAACCTATACATATAATCTTGCCTTAGAAATTGAAAATTGTATACAGTTTGGCCATAAAATTCCGTGACATATAACTTACCGTTAAGTAAACTTAGCTGTTTATTTATACAAAAATTCAACCAAAAATACAATAGTAGAATTTTATAAAGGAGCAGCAGCATTATTGTCATGTAAAATCTTGTCGGTATATTATATCTTGTTTTGCAAAGAGTCTTCAACGTAGCTTTCAGCTACAGCTGAAGATTTCCAGCCACCATGCCTTTTTAATTCTAAAACATATTTGCCTTTATTTGCCAAAGGTGTAGCTGATGTACCTACACCTGAGTGTCCAGTATAGCTACTTGAATTCTCTAATTTTAAATTATGGGAAATTGTCATTGGCCACTTTCCAATAGTTCCCCGTGTTACAACTTTTTAAAATTAAAAAAAGATGCTTAGATGGTACTTGATTTGGTCATATGATTCTGTAAACGATCGTTGAATGTGTGTCTTGATATTCGGAATGTTTACTCTCATAAATGATTCACGATCTTCAATATCATTAAGAGATATATTATTTAGTTCTTCCAGTCTGCAGGTACCCGACACAATACACAATATCATTGCGGCCTACAATCAATATAATAAAATTGTTAATTTAATTCTAAGAAGAATCTACAAATTTCTTCCTCGTAAAAACTTGACCTTTTTGGGTTTGTCTCCAACAAACAGGCAATTAAAGTGGACTATTTGGATATATCAATGGAATGATATAAAAAAATTGTTGCCTTCAACATGGAATATTCTGCCAATAAAGCTGCCAGAAGATGTTAACTTTTGATTGCTTAGCACAAAATATGCCAACAATTACCTCCATGGCCATGACAACGCTTAACGACAATTTTGCAGGCGGTATCAAGTCAACGTAAAAAATTTTGATCAATTTGAGAATAATTATTATTAAAAAATAATGCACTCCACTGCTCGTCGTTCGGTCAACTATTGTCGCGTGCGGAAAAGCACTACTTTCCGCACGTCTTACTTCTTAGGTAAATAAATATGGTACGCAAGTGGGAAATACCCTAGGAATAATAAAAGACACTAAATATAATCAATAATTAATATATTTAAATCCTAAAATTCATATTTCCGTATCACATTTTACTTTTTTTAATTCTAAAGCTAAAAAAAGCTAAAAGAATTTATATGAAGAAAAAATCTTAGCCTTATAAAATATATTCTCATAATATATAATATACAAGATCTAGGTAAGTTTTAATTTGAATAATAAATTTAGTTATCTGATTACTTAGTTTACAAAAAGTATATTTTACATATAAATACAACAAATTAAGGAATAACACAATTACCTTGTATTGTGCGTGGTATATCTACCAGAACCAAAAAAGATAAAATTTAATTGAAATACATACTTTTGAAAATTCATTTCGACGTAAATGAACAATAAATATTTTCAATTTGACATATTTATAAATAAACATGCGTTTAAGTAATAGGTACGTGATACGTAATTGACTTCATAATCATACACTCCACCAAAGATTAATTGAGTGTATAAATTTTGACTCCACTGTAACTATTATCACCGTATAGATCTACTTAGTTATGTTTGTATTAGAGTGTATCAGATAGCACTGCGATCTAGTTATATGATAATAATTTAATAGTATATATATTGTACACCCCTAGGTGTACAATATATATACTAGTCCCTAGACTAAAGGAACTCTTTTTATTCCGAGGCGAGAAGCTTGTACAATTCGTCGATTCGTTCAATGAAAAGGCACTTTAGTCACGCGGTTTATACGATAGTTTTATGCTCCTTGGAATAATATTTATAGGGAGAAAATCCAACATTAGCCATACCAATTCTAGACAACTGAATATCCGTAATCGTATCCCGCTAGTTTATAAAACTATCCAGCTAGTTTAGAAATTAACGCAGATAACTTTTTATCCGCCCTCCCTCAGCGGTAATTTTCGTTCAAAATCAAGTTTTCGTTTTTGCATAGCAAATCTATCAATAATGCGCTGTACATCTAAATCAATATTTCGGTGAATATATAAAAGGGCAATACCATTAAGTCGGTCTTGTGCTACTGTAGAACGTAGATAACTTTTTAAACGTCTTAACGTAGAAAGTATTTTAAATTAAAATACTTTTAACGATTCCCGTGTCTGTAGCTACTGCAGAACGTAGTTTTTCTACGTTAAGACCTTTAAAAAGTTATGTGCGTTCTACAGTAGCACAAGACCAACTTCATAGTCTTGCCCTGGTCCAGCAAAGATAAACGTTAAACGACGTTTTCCAAATTATTACTCTAAGGATATTATCAATTATATCATTACGAAAGAAAAAGCACATAAAAACTATATTAAATTTGGTATGGAATGTTACCGATCTGAGTTTGTGAGACTGCGACGATTAATAAAAATACGGATTCGGGAACGTTATCTGTCAGAGAGGTCGAGCGAAATATAGCAACCGATCCTAAAAGTTTCTGGTTCTTTATAACAGTAATAAAAGTCACTCTAGAATACCCGGGTTAATGGTTCACGACGGTATTAGCTATGATACTCCGGGTGGGATTGTTGATGCATTCGAAGAATTTTTCAAGAGCGTATATGTTGATTCTGATCTGCCCTCGTATGTCATGTCGGATGACTCTGGTATTTACTCTGGTCATATTACAATGCCGCATATTGATGAGGATATGATTATAAAAGCTGCAAAGAGGCATAAGCCAAAGTTAACTGCTGGAGCGATGGAATTCCAACATTTGTTGTTAAAGATTGTATTGGTGCTTTGGCTGCCCCTTTATTGCATATTTACAGAAACATGTTTGCGTCTTGCCGTTTCCCTTATATGTGGAAGGATGCCAGATTCACGCTAGTGATTAAGAAGGGTGATAACAACTTGATATCCAATTACCGTCACATATCGATACTCTGCAAGTTCTCTAAGCTATTCGAGATAATTATCCATTATCTTTCTCATCGGCTGTGAAGAAAATTGGCTTGTAAGCTGAGTTTTATTGCCGGAAGATCATGTACGACGAATCTGTCTGTTTTATCACACCAGACCATTGACAATAGAGCGCTGCTGGACATTATATATACTGATTTCCATAAGGCCTTTGACCGCATAAACCTCTAGTTTCTTCTCTCGGAGCTCCGAATATGCGGATTATCGGTTCCCTTTGTGAATCTGATTCAGTCCTATCTTATGAGCAGATCGTAGTTTGTTGAGTATGAGGGTTTTAAATCTTACAAATTTACTCCCAAATCCTCCGGGGTACCCCAAGGTCCGTTACTCTTTTTAATATTTATAGATGACCTGTTCAAGGTTATTTGGTGTCTCTGAGCTTGCTTTTGCCAACGAACTTGTTTGAGTGATTGCGAAGCAAGCGTGGCAAGAGAATTTGAATATCGTGAATGACTGGTGTGGAATTAATAAATTATCTTTAAATGTATCCAAATGTTGTGTGTCAACTTTTCATAGAATTAAGAACCCAATTCTCTTTCAATATAAAATAAATTACAATATACTGAAGCGCATGTCAGAAGTCACTGATTTGGGTACTGTCTTCGATACCAAATTCACATTTACAGCACATTACTCCTCTGTGATTCGGTTGGCCTCTAAAGCGCTTGGTTTTGTGTTGCGGAATGGTAGAGACTTTGGTATATCCACTTTGAAACCTCTACATATATTATGCATTTGTCGTAGCAGATTGGAGTTTGCGTCATTAATTTGGAATTCTATGTACGGTTGCTATATTCGAAATTTGGAGTCTGTCCAAAGGTGATTTCTGAAATTGTTGGCTTATAGAGAGGATGGCACTTACCCTGCAAGGGGGTCAAGTCATCAAGACTTATTGAACCGATACGGTATGGGTTCTCTTAGTCTACGCAAATTTTTATATAATTTAATTCAGAACATGACAGACTGTGAGTATTTACTGTCTACGTTGGATTTTCATATTCCGCGGCCCCGTGCCTGGAGTAGTCTTACTTTCAGATTGAGCACGCCCAATTCTAATGTTCAGTTTTTTTTTTATATGTGTACTTGTTATAATTCATTTTCTAGTAGTGCTGATGCTGATCTGTTGATTCCACAGGACAAATAATCCAAATGTTCAATTCTTAGCTTTTTTTTGTCTGTGATTTGTGAAAATTGATTTATTTTTCTTCTCTTTCTATTTTCTTAATTTAAGTTATTTTTAATAATAGTTATTTATTATACAAGGGAAAAAAGTACTAGATTTTAGCTCGAGGTTGTGTTGTCTCCCGACGCGCAGCGGAGGGAGACAAAAAACCGAGAGCTAAAATCTAACTTTTTTCCCGTGTATGATACACTATTTTTTTCTGAGACGGGAAAAACTTCGATTTAATATTGAAAAAAGTCAGAAAATTATCCAAGTGAAATTTGAAGTTTAAAAAAGTAATCAAATATCTGTCAATTTCATTCTGTAATTTAATTTAAAAATTGCGAACACTCCACCGAGGTACACACAGTTGAAAGTAGGAACCTTTACTTGCAGACTTTTGTTTAGAGGCAAATTCCTGCAAAACTGTTCACTTTAGAGGCATACAAAATTATTACTTTTTTAATCAAAAATTAACAGAAAATTTAAATAAAATAAAAAAAATATATTCCTTCCAGTGGCGTAAAAAATAGGGAGATAAAAGTTGTCACTAACCCCTATAACATGCCACTGGTTAATTTTTTGAAAATATTGTTTCTGTCAAAATGTGACATATTTAAAGAACATATCGGTTACGACATTTTAAAAAATATTTAAAGGCGTTTTTGAATTATGGCAAATTTTCGATTCTAAATTTCAAGTTTTGATACCCTGTAACTAGACACTAAGCCCTTTAAGGGTATATGTCCCTATATCAAAATGCATGAATTGGCGTGAGCTTTTTGTGGTACAGCGTTGTTGGTCGAATATAGAAACACCCTGTAAGATTTTTTGAAAAGACAATAGTTTGCTACTTAAAAAATCCTCAATAATATTCAAATGACACCCTTAGGCGTAAAACTAATAATCATCTATTGGTTAGGCAGGTGGTTCTTTAAAAGGGTACAGGTAGGACTTTTGTCTCCAATATAATAGAGGCTTTTGATATTTTTCACAGATCCCTAACAAAATAGAAATTCAGTTTATATTTTGATGTATTTTTTTATTCGCCTCAGCAACTTAGGCCATTTAGCCATCAGCCAGTTTAATTTTAATTAGTCGGGTGAACAGCTACATGCAGCGGGCCCGGGATTCAAACCCACTACATACCGGGACAGCCTGCTCAAGTCTAGCGCGCTTATTTCTTTATTCATATTACAATATTATTAATAATAATACAAAAGATAATCTAAAATCAATTTTCAAATGAAATAATCAAGACTTAATATCACAATTTTTGCTTTATTTATGGCTACCGGTTTCGCTGTAATATGCACAGCATCATCAGGCCAGCAAACTATAAGGGAATACAGCATATAATTATATGCTGTGTATAATTATACATAAACAAATTTTCTCATATAACTTACATATCACTTAGATACATAATTTGTCGAACAGCAACATGATATACTTGTAGCATAAGTACCTAGTTACACAAATTTAATCAAACGAAACAAACAATTAACACAGAATGACTAGTCAATCAAAAATATAAACTATTTAAATATACATATCCATACAATACCACTATTTTGTTTTAAAATTATAATATACCAAAACACTCAATGTTTCTGTATATACAGGGTGTCCCCTCTCAATTGGAAAAAACTTCTGGGGCATATTGAAGAACCATAGACAAGCAGTTTGAGATAAGAGACTGATGTCCGGAAGTGCATGGTTTTCAAAATACAGGGTGTCAAAGTTTTTTTCAAAAAACCTTTTTTTATTAATATCTCAAAGACACGTTAACCGATTTTCTTGAAATTCGCTGGTGATGTAAGCTTAATAAGACGCTCAGTTAGCACGAATTAAATGTTAATTATGACTTACTTAGTGGCGCCCCGGGGGACAGTGTCACGAATAAAAATGACAAAAAAATGTACGCTACTGACTTTTTGAAAATTTTATATTTTTTTTTAGCTCAGTTAAAAATGAAACTTTTTTGTCACTTGAAATTTTTTCGTATCTCTCTCCGTTTTCGAGAAAAAATTTTTATTAAAAACTTTATTAAAAGGTTCATTATTATTAGAAAGAAAACCAAGGAGGCATTTTTACAAATAATTTATTATTAATAGAGAAAATCTAAAACAAAACAATGTTGTCATGGTAATACATAAACATGTCAAACTTTAGTAAAAGTGTCAGTTTATAAATACTTAATTATCTTCAAACGTTACACTAATTGAAGTAGGAAATAAAACGTCAGACTCCACGAAATCAGTTTAATTCATCACACTTAATGTGTTATGTCGATTAAAGCACCATACATGTTTCGAAGCTCACTAGCTTCATCATCAGTGGTAACATTTAGTAGAGAAACTGTATTTTGTAATTATTACATTATATGATTGTATTAAGAGTAATGTATTGAAGTCATTTCGAGGAAAAATTCTTATTATTACTAATTAAGTTAAATTTAAGCTATTGCATATTGCTGTTTTTCTTCTTTTTGATCATTTTAAATTTTTATAAATTTTGTTTCAATTATATAGTTGGGATATACGCAGCCACTAATCTTTTGACTAAATGTCAATGATTTTTCCTCGAAATGACTTCAATACATTACTCTTAATACAATCATATAATGTAATAATTACAAAATACAGTTTCTCTACTAAATGTTACCACTGATGATGAAGCTAGTGAGCTTCGAAACATGTATGGTGCTTTAATCGACATAACACATTAAGTGTGATGAATTAAACTGATTTCGTGGAGTCTGACGTTTTATTTCCTACTTCAATACATTCACTCCACTTCAGAATGGACTACTTCTTTAAAAAAAAAAAAAAAAAAAGTTACACTAATTGCAAAAATGAATCGTTTTGAATTAGCCGAGCTTGCAGATATGCATCTCTTGTATAGGGAAGCGCGCGGTAATTCTGTGTTAGCACAACGGGCAGCGGTTCTCAAATCGTGAATTGCCAAACTATAAGATTTTTGTCAAAATTAATCAAAATCTACAGGAGACCGGCTCATTCGTGGTAAGTATTGCAGAAATGGCAACTTTCTGTGTTTTTTTTTTTCGCGTTTTTGTTTTACAGCCAATCTAAGAGGCTTTATTATCTTTGCAGCCTATTCGAGAATTTGCAAGGCAGTGTCCGATCAGAGATGCCGTTGAGGATGAAGTCATGACACGAATTAGAATGAGCCGAACACTAGCACTCGTCAGATTGCGTCGCGACTTGATTGCAGCAAAAATACTGTCCATCGAGTATTGAAAATCCACGATGTGCATCCATTGAAACTTCAAAAGATGCAGCATCAACTGTCTGGCTACGCTCCGAAAACGGAGAGAGAGACGAAAAAATATTAAGTGAGAAAGAAGTTGTATTTTTAACTGAGCTTTCTAAAAAACTATAACATTTTCAAAAAAAGTCAGTACCGTACATTTTTTTGTCATTTTTATTCGTGACACTGTCCCCCGGGGCGCCACTGGAAGTCATAATTAACATTTAATTAGTGCTAACTGAGCGTCTTATTAAGCTTACATCATCAGCGAATTTCAAGAAAATCGGTTAACGTGTCTTTGAGATATTGATAAAAAAAGGTTTTTTAAAAAAAACTTTCACACCCTGTATTTTGAAAACCATGCACTTCCGGACATCAGTCTCTTATCTCAAACTGCTTGTCTATGGTTCCTCAATATGCCCCAGAAGTTTTTTCCAATTGAGAGGGGACACCCTGTATACATGCATTGAATATATCCTGCATAAAACATCTTTAATATAAATCAAAGAAGTTTTACTATCCTTTTTGTTAAAAATAGTCAGTAGTGTCACTAGCAACTATTTTCTAAGAAATAACAGTCGAAAAAGTAGCAGTGGAATCGAAAATATTTTTTGGTTTAAAGAAAAATGTTTGTTACGTTTTAATAGTTTTTGTATTTCTAGTTCTTCTAACAAATTTAGTTAAAAAAATAAAAGATACTCTGTCCAACGGTGTTCCGCGCTCTCATCAGTAAGGTAAGGAAACCGTATAACGTAGGAAAACAGTCCATACGGATGGATGGATGGATGCGTCTGCACGAATCGTGAGTAATCGCACGATACAAACGTGCAATCAGCTCCTCCTCAATTGGTCTCGTCAGCAGCGGAACACCGCTGGACAGGGTATCTTTTGTATTGGTACGTGATACGCCACGTTTCCATGTGACACGAGTCGCAAGACAAACGTGTAATCCATGCTACTGCGAGAGCAATACTCACGACCACTACATACTAAGTAATAATAATGACTATCAAAGCTTAGAATGTAGGTATACCTTTATTTTATTGATATAATCAAATGTACCTTACTTTTATTTAAAATTTTGTATTGTTTGAATGTGGCACTTTATTGATTTGGCGACTGTGGTATAGCTAGCGTTGTCCATCACAATTTACACTATTTTTATCAATATTTGGAAGAAAGCGATTTTGAAAGCAATCTTCAAATAATTTTGCATCTGTATCTTGATAATAATCCAAAGATAAATTGGCTATGGTCTTCGAGGATAAAAGCAATGAGTTTGGAACAAAATCATTTTCTGAACACACTTGCAAAATTGTCCTTTATTTGAGCTTTAGAATGCGGGTTTAACAATAAATTTGACCTCAACTTGAGAAGAACACAAAAATCTTCACAATATCCTAGTACTACACACAGGATGGTTCAGTCCTCACTTAAAATAAAAATAACTTTTTGATAAAAATTGGGATCGCCCAAATTATTTAAACACAGAAATATAGATAGGTACTATATGTATAGGAAAATGATATCAGAATAAAATTTTCAAAAACTGGATTTGCTTAGTAGTTAGTACACGGAAAAAATACTGTTGCAGTTTCAAATATTACCTAGTTAGTATTTGGTCGCGATTCATTGTTTCGAATACATTTATTATGGCGTCAAGTCCATGTAATTCCAACAATATAATACTTTGTTTTGAGGTAATTGCTAGTTGAAGTTATTAAATTTAAAATATTTAATATTTCCGCTAAAAAAATTTTACTGTCCCTCTAACACTAAGATTAGAATATAATACACTGTAACCACTTTATTGGTTTAATATATTATATGTTTCATTTAAACAAGACGTACAGTTCATTTAATGCATAAAACCATTCCGACAAAAACATTCTATAATCAAGATTTCAGTCTGGCAACACTCATTTAATTATTGCCCTGATTGCACATGTGTGGTTCGTTTTTCGGTATTTCCCATTTTTGTATTGCTAAAGCTAGCTAGCAGTAGCTGCCAGTTGTTGTTGTTAGGTATTGTTATGCACAATATTGTAGAATTGTTTAAAAAGTGGGGTGTATAGAAGATGTATTAACTATTTTTGAAGATAAGTACTAAGACTGACTACATAGTAGATTAAGTGATTTATGATTAATGTTTGCATTTTTTAATACAGTAGGTAACTTTTTGTAAAAATTTGACTCCATTTAACACGTTAATTTTGTTATTATACCTACATAGGTAAAATTATCGTGTAACTAAACCAAATTGTTTTTATACCAATTTTAGTATGTTAGATACCTTGGTTCTTGGTATTACTTATGCGTAATTCATTTATTAATTTTTAGGCAATAAAATTACATTGTAAGATGTACAAGAACTATCTCATGAAAATATTAGAGTTGTTTCCTCAAATAGGAACTCAAAATCGGTTTCTTAAATCGTTAGAAACATACCTACACGAAAAAGCTGATGGATATCCACAATATGCCTGTTCTGGTAACTTATTTTGTACTTGGATGTGTTGACTACATACTTATTTTAATAATTTCTATCTATAGATAAATGATAATTATGAACTTCTTTTCACATCAACCCCCGGTAGCGCACGTATACATCCGCTAGTAGTATGCTGCTTCTAAGGGGAACATAATGGAGATGACAACATGCATGTGATCGTTGTCCCCACTGAAAATAGACAGGTAGCCTTTGCGGAGTGAATGGGTTTGAACAATTTGATTAAAAAAAAAAGGATGTATCTAATATCATTTAACTTTTGCTTTTTCTTTTCGTTAGTTTGTATGAAACTATTTTTTTACTTTTATGAAAATATATTGTTTTTTTTTCTATCAAACTGCAGTTATTATTGATTTTATTGCATAGTGAACACAAGTTCTATCTTTTCCCAGTTGGACTATTGGCAAATATACTTTGCATTTGGCTCAGCATTTGCTTATATAGTATACAATGAGTTGATGTATTAGTACAATTACAAATCCATTAAAACTCGTTAACAGTTTGTAGTTTGTTGAAATAAATTTCTGTTGAATTCAACAAGAAACATCTAAAGAAAACTTTGTGTCATTTTGGTAAAAGAATGTGTTAGTTCAAGGAAAAACTAGTTCTTACATACGGTTGATTCAATGAAATGTTGTATTTAAACCATTCATTGAAACTCAATAACACCTTGTAATTGAGTAGATAACACAATACTATTAGTTACCAAATATAGGCTTATACTTGAATGAAACGTTGTTGTATTCGAGGAATACTGAATCAAAGGGTGTGTTTTTGGTAAAAATACAGATTTTTCTCTGTGTAGGGATTTTTATTAGGATAAATCAAACTCAATCAAGTTCTATACCTATACTTATAATACAAGTTACTTCAAATCTTTATTATATTATTTACAAATACAATTGCATTTTAGACTAGATAAAAAAACAATACAACTAGGTATAATTCATTAATGCAACAATTACAAGTGGTTATATAGAGTTTTTGGAATTCAGATAAAAAAGAAATACCTATTATGGTGTTTGTCCACAATATCTTCCAATTTCTGCCGAGACACAGTCAAACACTTCATAAGCAATGTCGCATGTTTTTCCTAATTCTGAAAGAATGTATAAAGAATTAATAATTAGCAAACGATGACTAAATTAATACACTAAATAAATTTTCTTTTAACATTATAATTAACATATCGTAGTTTTATTCGAAAGAATACAGTATGATAGCTACGTAGTATGTAATTATTATTAATTAAAATTATCAAAAATTACCAACAACCGCACTATAATAGTAATTGAGACCATTCATGGATAAAAATTACCTATATACCGATGTTACATAATTATTATTATTGAAAAATAAAAAAAAATGTCATGTTATGATAGAAAAAAGTTACATAAATCGAATTAATTAGGCTATACATTGTTTTATATAGGGAAATCGAAATTACATACTACTACCACAGTATGATGCTACTACTTACGCAATGGTGCGCGTGCAATCTGCACCAAAATTAATGTTTCTTGCGATAATTAAAGAGTAAATATGTATAATCAAATACCGAAAGACCATTAATATATATTATAGGATTACTGTATGCAATTTTCCCTTAAAAGAATATTGTTTTATAATTTACAGTAGGTAGCTGAACTGGAATTATATGATCTATAGGAGCCAGCCGATACCGCAGCAACCATAGAAATCCGGGAATGTGCTTTTCCTACGAAGTGCACATATAAGTACATTTTTTCTGAAATCCTTAATAAGCCATAAGTTATATTTATATTATCAAATAATTAAAATTATATGATGCAACTTTTTTTGTATTCCCTGTCTAAAATATGTTGCCAACAAGGTCGCCTAGCAACATGTTGTGTTGTTTCTCGTAAATTGTGTTCCTCGAAAACGATTAAAATGGAAAGTGGTGAGAATATAGCCATTTGCGGGACTCCACGCGAAGTTGTAGAAGCTGCAAATATGGTTACGCTAAATATGCTGCCGAAGAAATGTCGAGAAAATAGGAAAACATTGTTATTGCATATTTTGCCGATTTATTTATTTACGATGAAAGCATCTACTTTGTGGTCAAGTTATTCGATACTATAAGAGCAACTCTTAATGCAAAAGAACTGCATTTCAAAATACAAAAAATTACGAGCTTTCCTAAAGCGACAGTAAAGTTCTCTCACGGGAACAGACAGAGCAGTTTATTACTGAAGCACCAGATGACATCTATTTGATAACTTAAGGTAATTTTAAAGTAAAATGTGAAAATTGAGTATATTTTTTTTTTAATTATTTTTAGATTGATTTAATATTGGGTATCGCTGGGCCACGCCGACGTTACGAGATGAATTGTACAAACTGTGTTTAAATGATATAGAAAATTTGGGAACAAAGCTCTTAATAAGTATTCCAGACAATAAAATTATAAAGCCGAGATCGGTATAGTGTCAATGAGACATATATGGAACTTTATAAGAAATATTCTGCATTAATATTCGGCATTAAGGTTTTGAGGACGTATGGTTTTCTAGTTAGAACTTGTAAATCTTTTGATGCCTTGAGTTGCTATTTTACTCTTACGTACATTCCAAATTAGAATATTGTTCTATAGTATGGTGTCCGTCTTACAGGTGCTACAAACTGATGATAGAAAAAGTTCAGCGCAAGTTCCTTAAATTTCTTGCATATAAAGACGATGGTATTTATCCGTTGCAGGGAACACCTTATACCATACTAACACCTAGATTCGATGTTCTTAGCAGGAAATCGGCGTGTATCTCCTTCTTACACAAACTAGTGAACGGAAATATTGACTCTCCTGAACTGTTGGGAAAACTAACCCCAGTGTGTAATTCTAGACATAATATGCCATTTTATAACAATAGAGCCAGGACTAACATGGTCATGAAGTCATCAGTTTTTAATATATGTGATAACTTAAATTGTGTAAGTCATTTGTGTGATATTTATCACGACTCAATTGGAACCATTTTTAGACTGGTTACCCCTTCACTAATCGCGACCTATATAAGAGTAATTGTTATGTTAACAGGGTATTGAATGTATTTGTATATTGTGAGTTGAGAGTGGTATGCTCTAATTGATGTCAGTTGAATTATTATTACCATTGCATTGGTGTTAGTTGATTGGTTAATACCTAAGTATGTATAATCTGCACTATATCACCAAAGATTAATCTACACAAAGATTAATCTTTGATATCACTATAGAGACTAATTAGTATTTTTCGTTTTTATTTTTCATTTCAGATTGTATTTTTCGTTGTGTTTTTGCATTATTGTATTGTTGCTCTGTTTTTTGAACTGTTGGGCAATAAAGGCATTATTTATTTATTTTATTTATAACAAATTTCGAAAATTCTCATTTTTTCTTTAAATACCAAAACGCAAAAGCCTGTAAGCAAGTGGTAGAAATTCATCACTTTGGTAAAATGTCTCAAATTGTTCTCAAATATTTAAATTTACAAAATCCTGGAGAATATACTGGGCATTGATTTCGCCGATCCTCTGCGACAATTTTGATTGACTATTTTGAAGAGGCATGGGGGATGGAAGTCTTTTAATATAGGTACCAAATGTAACATTTCGCTTTGATCATTTGATTCCTTTATCAATTTGCTATAAAAAACTTATATCACATCTTAATCGATATTTTGTACCGTTTCTGAGAAAATCGCATTTTAATAAAAGCATGCCATTGGGATACTGAATTATTTTATTATCTTCGTTTCTATGGAAATTAAAGTTAATTTTACCCCATTAGAACAAAGTAAGCGTGCTATAGACATGCGTGAACTTTTTGCACATGGTAAGCGTGAAGCAACTGTTGTTGCAGAATGTCGTGTACTACCGTTTTCGCTATGTTACATTCCGACAATAATTTACGAATGCTAGTAACTTGGGTCTTCTCCCACTAATTACAACACCTGTTCTTCCGGTTCAACAGTTCTTGGTTGCCTGGGCCGCCCAACTGCACCAGGTTGTGGTTTGAAGGCTCCTAAGAAAACAGCATTGAGGCATAATAGCATGTCCAATATTTTAGCATACCTGTTTTCCGTAAATTTCGGAAACTCGTAAAAGTTCTCCTATCTGGAACTCTTCGATTTGGAAATCGATTGACATTGCAGCGGACCACTTGGGTAGTATTACCTTCCGCAAGTCCATGCATATCTGCATATTCTTCGTTACTAAAGTCAACTACTATTATTGAAAAACTAAATCACTATTCAAATGATTTATTGCAACTTTTGACGGTAAGTATTTGTTAAGGTATTTTCCAACAATGTCGTATTGCCATAGAAATGAAGATAATAAAATAAAATAATTCAGTACCGTTTAAAAGTTATCAACTAAAATATTTTTTTTTAATTCTCACTTTGAAGGCCATTAACTCCGTAATGAAGCTCGCTAGACAAACATTTTACATGAAGAACTAACATTCTTGAGGGCCTGAAATACAATACGGGAATAATTTTGCCGGCCGAGAGAATGTTTCCCGTACTGTTATGTTTGTCATTGCCCGGTAACAACTTGAAATACTGGAATAATAGGTTTTGTGGCGTCAAAATGCTCCTAGAATGTCAATATTTTGTAATGCTTTCAGTGAAAATATTTTTCTTCAAAGAATGTTGGTGCAGATTTCATGTACACCCGCGACTTAGAAAACCGTCATAAGCACATTATTTTAAGAATAAATTACAGTAAGAAAACGTATATTTATCTGTGATGTACTCATAAATAATAGGTATAACAGGAAAGTAGGTATAGCGTTAAAAGTGAAAATTCGGATACAATACAAAATAATTATAAACAACAGCATTATAGATATTATGTCGTAATTTCGTATGTAATATAAAACCAGGTTCATTGATGTTCTATTCGTACTGACCTCATGTTAGTTCACAAACACTACGCCTATAACAGTTTCTTTTTATAAAATATATCATTTAATATAGCAAAATGACTAAATATATTTATTATTTATTTATTTATTTAACTACTTATGGTATTTTACCAATTATTTTCTGACCCATGCTGGGATATGGTAGGCCTATAAATTCTCCCTATAAAATACACAAAACAACTGAAGGGTTAATCGTACCATTTGGGCGGTACAGGCCCTTCAAATGTCTTTACAAGATGATAAACCAGAATATGTGATTTTTTTTAAGTGCGAAGTCGGAGTGCTCATTTTAATTCCCATCTGCAAAACAATACATACATTCTCATATATATGAGATATATATATATATAGAAGAACGTAAGGACACCATGAACAACGAACATCGAAATGAATCTAAGTACCTAGATAATTATGTTTATAGAAAAATACGAAGCCTCTATAATTTTGTAGTCTCTTAATTAGATATTTCAAAAACTCATACAACGTTATCTCAGATGGCTAATGGCTAATAATGAGAGCTCACTTTTAATACCATTAAAATTATAATAAAAATTAACGCTTTGGTTTGTGCGTTCACCGATTGCACATTTTTATTTTGAGAAAACTGCTATCGAAACGAAGTGCGCCTTTCAGCAAATTTCTAGTGAAAAATTAACATATTTTTTATTACTTTTTGTTTTTGGTCCCGTGGCTGGTTTAATGCATTTCAGAGATTTTTTTTATTAAATTTATCAAAAAACATGAACACGTTGACTTTACCTGGTAGGTACTTAATGGATAAAATTTTGTTCAATCATAAGTACTACTATTATATTCATTAAACAGTGAGAATAAAACAATGAATGATATCCATTAGGTGAATAGACATTAAAAATTCAAACGTTAATAGTTTAAAGAAATACCTATTAGTATTATGGTATATAAATTGTTTTATTCATGTTGGTACGTAATTTCTACTTTATCAAATAAAAGTTTCTTCTAATAGTAACGTTAAGTCTTCTTTGGTAACTACTCTTTCGCAGTGTACATTCTTTTAGCTCATAATAATAATATAATTATACGGTAAAATTATTGGACTTACTTTCTATTGAATTTGGATCCACCAAATGTACTTTTTGAGCTCTAATTAAGCATTTAGTGACAGCTTGCATAGTAGCTAAAATGTAATCCTTCTGGGTAATGCCTTCCGTATATAGAGCTGTAAGACCTTCGACTGTTGGAAATCCCTTATCGTTTACCTAAACATGGAAACTTATATCATACATTCAGTTATAAATCATTTTAACTATTACTACTAAAACCCCCGTTTAGATCCCGTAACTCGCCAGTCAGTATAATGGACTATTTGGTTTTTTACAGGACTTACTAAAACTGATATGATCTTACATAGTAAATCTGTTCTGTATACGGCTACCTCTGAAGTGTCACAGGGTTCCAAGTTGGGTCGATTGTAATCTCACTTTTCATTAATTATATTACATCCGTAATTAAATCAAATAAGCTGCTGTTTGCGGACGATCTAAAGATATTTTATTTTTAACCATATGGTGCTTAGATGCTGTGGGGTATTGCAGAATGCTCTGATTGCCATTCGTGATTAGAATAGGTAAATCTGAATATCCAAAAATGTAAGTATTATTACTGTTTCGAGGAAGAGCCATTAATATGTCATTAATGATCTTCCCTCCCTTTTGCAAGATGACATACTGCTATAGATACACAGATCTTTTATGCAACTCAATCTAAATTCGATCTTATTTGATTTGCTTTCTTATATGTCTGCTTAAAATGAAATTCTCAAATAATAAAAAAGACTTACCGCATCCAGTTTTCTGTAGACACATTGGAGTAAACACTTAAAAAAAACAGATAATTACATAAATATGGGTATATTAGGTACCTAGGTATGTAGGTATTAATTAAATACAGGGTGATTTTAATTATGTGTCCCTTTTAAGTCAGGAACTACCACAAGTATTGCTTGAAAATTGGCGATATTGGCTATTACGGAATGAGTCCTAGATAAACTCAGAATGTCCGGACCTAACGGAATTCAACAGAGGCTGGCCATATCAGATCGTAATAAAAATGAACTTATTTTACATTAGAGTAGATAATACTAATATTTCCCATTTAATTCGAAAAATAAATGAAATTATACAATGAATTTGTGTCCGTAAATATAATAAAATGAAAAATAATGCCACGAAATTATTTTTCATTTTATAAATGAAATTGTTGTAAGAAGCATGTGTTGTGCAACGTCTATGCCGTGTTAATAGAGATTCACTACTATAACGGCCGGACAGGAGGCCGCCATTTGGTCCAATTACCAACACATAGACGCACTCATAGTCCTTAGCGCGACATCTGTATTTTTAATATTGCAATGCCCCTTACAGTTTCAGAGCGTCCTGTGCAGTTTCTGAGATAATAGGTCACTTAAAAAATATGCCCTATAGGCAACAAGAAGAGGAAAAACTGTGCTCATCGGAATTTTATTTTTGGATTATATGCCGACGACCATTTTAAGCCAATTTTGACATAATTCAATTGACCCTAGATGGATTTGGCCTTCATGACATGTTGTTTTACCTAGTTTTTATGGAAATATTTTTAAAACTTTTGTGAAAAAAACTCAACCACAAAATTGAGTTCTATAGTTGCTAAGTTTGATTGACAACTAGAGACATGTTTCGTCATCATGGCTGTAAATGATTATAATTGCGCATTTTATTGTCAACATAACAACAACATAATCTTCCAATCAACGTTTCCAGTTCGCTTATACTTTTTCGAAAAGTCAGATTTTAAGACCAAATAAAAATCCATCAGCTTAAAATGTAAGACTACTAAATGTATGGATTTTAATGAAAATGTTCTAATTACATATTAATCCAAACTCTTGGTGACACAAATAGTTGGAAACCAAATAAATCATTCAGAAACATAATTAATGTTAAAAATATAAAAGTTTTCATTTAAAATCTTAAACATTTTGATTAATAAGTGTTTCCACTTCTTGTTGTCACCCTGTATACATCAAAACAAAGGCTGAAAACTAGTGACTCCTTGTTGAAAATAAAATATAGAACGGTCAGGTTCAAAATTAAGATGTAACGTCAAAAAGATGGAGGAAGAAAATGTATTTATATAAATATAAATAATTGAGTATATAGGTGCTCAATTATTAATATTCTGTTTAAAAAATCAAAAAACAAATGCGAAAATCATGTGGAAGTATTACTTCTTACTAAAACTTTGAAAATATCGTGAAACTTATTTAGAACGAATCATCTTACGAAAATGTATTAGAGAAAAATCTTCTAAAAGAACCTCTATTTTTACCCTTGACATTTTTTTAAACGTGACAAACTATGCTAAACGATACATCTAATAACAGTAATACTTCTACAAAATTTTAGTATTCTCTTTCTTTTAGCGTTTTTTTTTTAACTTAAATTTTCTACCATCTCTTATAAAGAACTACTTCTTATTTTCAACAATGAAAAATCCTCTTAAACACCATGTAGAACTTACTCCTGCGATTCGTCTCTCATCATCATTAAAAGCTGCTCTTTTTTGTCTGCTGTCTCTGTGTTCGTTAATACTTAACGCTTCCAGGGCTTCTATAATATAAAAAAGCACAGTTTTATTGTACAGGGTCTCCAGAATTCGATTTTTTGGCAGGGTAGTTCAGCTATTATTAAAGATAGAAGAATTCGGTTTTCGCGAACCTGTCGTACTTTTTTTTGAAACTCACGATGCCTTAATCATAATTTGGGTGACAAATGTAGTTTTCGAGATACAGGGCCGAATTAAAAAAATCACTGTTCGAACCCCTTTTATATCGCGGAAACTATGACAGCTATTGGAAATACATAATTAACGTTTGGTAGATGTGTTTATGTGGGGTCCAGAGGCGTATAGAAAAATTTATTGTTATGTAGTTTTTGGACACTCTGTATTTTTCTTTTAGGTATATATCGCTCAGTTCCCCTGTTCTTTTTTCCATTAGGTTATACAGGGTGTCCGGAAATGACGTGTACAACGGATTAGCACAAATTCCTTGGCCGAAAATATTATGATTTATATCAACTATTCACAGAAAAAAACTGGTATTGATTATACGAGAGTTACAAAAAATATGGGTAGATAATTTATTGTGACTAAGCTTTTAAACACCCTGTAATTTTAGAACTGGGAGTTTCTTCCATAAAAAACTGTAGTTTATTCGTGCAAACGCGTATCTAAAAAATGAATAAAATCTATCAAATATTTTTCGATTTATTTCAAAATATTCACTTTTAAAGCCCTCTCGTGCCCAAACCTCGCAATTTTGTATATAGATAAGTTGACCTATCATCATATTTTCGGCTAAGGAATTTGTGCTATTCTGTTGTACACGTCATTTCCGGACACCCTGTATAATAAAATGTAATATGTTTTATTTATATTTTTTGGGGATATTGGCTTTGTTTTTATACATATATTTCTAACTAATAAATAAAAACAACAACAACTCTAAATATTATATATATTTTTTTTCTTATTTATTATTCTTGAACCTTGTTCTTCAATTTCTTTCTTTTTTTTCCTTTCCTTGGGATGAGGTTCACAAATTTAAAAAAAATAATTTTTTTTTTGAAAATATTCCTTTAATCGTTTCATGTCATTTTTTTTTCCAACGTTTCGACTAGACTCGGCTAGTCTTTTTCAAGAAATTCTTTCTTTTCCAATACACAAACATTTCTTTTTCATTTTTTTTTTATATTATTACATTTTTTGTTTTTAAGTAGTCACGTATACAACGACCTTGTTCTACAATCTCTTCTCAAAAAAAATGAAAAAGAAATGTTTGTGTATTGGAAAAGAAAGAATTTCTTGAAAAAGACTAGCCGAGTCTAGTCGAAACGTTGGAAAAAAAAAATGACATGAAACGATTAAAGGAATATTTTCAAAAAAAAAATTATTTTTTTTAAATTTGTGAACCTCATCCCAAGGAAAGGGAAAAAAAAAAGAAAGAAACTAAATATTATAGAACATTCTCTAATTCCAAATAAAAGTTTAAATCAATTGATATACAGAGTAAGTATAAAGTGTGGAAACCCCTGTATATTTCCGAAAATAATCTTTATTTTGAAAAATATTTTAAAGAAAAGTTGTTTGGTATAATGGTTGGCACAACCTGCCGGTATTCAATTTTCTATAGCGTTAACAGCTTTGTTGCTATGGCAACCAACTTTGTTTTTTTTTTAAATGACATGGTATATTTTTATTTTCATTTTTAGGTAGATCATTTATTTCTGGATACGAAAACATAAAATTTTTATAGGGTTACATTAGAAAATAATTGGAAAAAAACTATTTTATATAACAGTCGTGTTCTTCGTTTACAGTTCATTAGAATTAATTTCTTATAAGATTTGCCATGGAAAACATTGTAGCTGTCAAATAAAGTTAGTTTTCCTTACAAGCATCGAAAAACTCAAATTTAACATTCACAATCAATTATCAAACTATCATCCCACTTTGTTTCAATTTATCAAGTTTTCTTGGGTATTGGGACAAAATCTAAACTCAGTATTTCTGAATTTTAAATTCTATTGCAACGTTTCGTGCAATATGTGCACATCATCAGGCTACAAAAAACACAAAACAAAAGTAAAAGTTATAAAGTTATATAAATATAACTATATATAAGTTACAACTATATATAAGTTATATAAATATATATAAACGTTTATATAACTTTATAACTTTTACTTTTGTTTTGTGTTTTTTGTAGCCTGATGATGTGCACATATTGCACGAAACGTTGCAATAGAATTTAAAATTCAGAAATACTGAGTTTAGATTTTGTCCCAATACCCAAGAAAACTTGATAAATTTTAACATTCACACTCATTATTTCTAGGGCAGAGTAACGAAAAAAACAAAGAATTGAAATTTTGATGTTGGTGCTCTACGGTGACAGAAAACGCCATTATGAAGAAGTGTGCAGACTTTTTCATGAGTTGCATCCTAACCGAACACAAAGTTAGAAAGGGTATGCATCGAAATTATGTCAGAAATTTTACGAAACTGGTAGTGTATAAGAAACAAACTAAAAACGGGAAAGCCAAAAACAGCTGCAGGCGGTAACAAGGCATTATATGTCATTTTGTCGTTGCAAGAAACCCCGCATTTATCGAGAAGGAAAATCAATCAACAACACGATATTTCTCAAAGATCTGTGGTGAAATTATTAAAATAAACTGTTGCCCTCGAGGCACGAATAGCTCTCCATATTTAAGTGTAAAAGTAATAATTTTGACCTTTTTGTCATTTATCTAAATTTAATAAATTTTTGTTTTGTTTTAGACATCCGCTATTTTTTTTTTTTTGTATCGGGTTTTGTGCCTTTTTCTTCTCTTTGGAGGCACTATTTATACGCAGATATTTTATATTTCAGATCTAGGCCAAATTCTTGTACGCAAAATAATTGATTTTTTTTAGTTTTATTATAAAATTTATTTTGCCCCCTTTTTCTACTATTTACGAACGCCTATGTTAACAAAATTGTTATGCTGCATGTTGTAGGTTATCCGTTAAGTGGTTTTTGAGTTATCACGGATACAATTTTTTTCTGACCCTTTTATAGAATTTTCACGGACGCCTATGGAACATTAATTTTTGTCGTGTATTTTTAACACCAATTCAACTAGTTAAATATAAAATTTTTTACATTTTAATTTTTTTTCATTTTACCCCTTTTTTTTACTATTTACGAACGCCTATGTAAATAAAATTTTTATGCTGCATTTTTTAGGTTATCTTATATGAAATAATTAGCCAATTTTTCTGGTATATTTAGGAAACATTTTTTTTTTTCGTTTTTGACTCTTTTTTTAAGACTATTTTCGAACGCCTGTGTGAACTAATTCTTTTATGTATCATTTTTTAGGTTATATTCTATCACAACTATAAAAAATTATTCAATATTTCGGATAAGTTTAAGAACTATGATTTTTTAAATTTTTGAACCCTCTTTTAAACCCCTTGCCTACGCTCAATGTTAATCACCACCTATAAATAGCCTGTAGTATTTTCGTACCAAATGTGGTTAAAATCCGTTAAGTGGTTTTTGAGTTATCACGGATACAAATTTTTTCTGACCCTTTTATATAATTTTCACGGACGCCTATGGAACATTAATTTTTGTCGTGTATTTTTAACACCAACTCAACTAGTTAAATATAAAAATTTTTACATTTTAATTTTTTTTTATTTTACCCCTTTTTCTACTATTTACGAACGCCTATGTGAATAAAAATTTTATGCTGGATTTTTTAGATTATCTTATATCAAAGCTATATATAATTAGCCAATTTTTCTGGTATATTTGGGAAACGTGTTTTTTTCGTTTTTGACCCCTTTTTTAAACTATTTTCGAACGCCTGTGTGAACCAATTCTTTTATGGAATATTTTTTAGCTTATATTGTATCACAACTATGAAAAATTATTCCATATTTCGAATAAGTTTAGGAAATATATATTTTTTATGTTTTGACCCTTTTTCCACTATTTACGAATGCCTATGAAAGTAAGTTATTCATGACACATTTTATAGGTTATATTCTATCAAAACTATAAATAACTGGTTAATATTTCTGCTATTTTAAAGAAATACGTTTTTTTTAAATCTTTTTTACCCCATTTTACACTATTTTCGAACGCCAATGTGGTCTAATATTTTATGTTCAATATTTTAGGTTATATTCAATTAAATGCGTAAAAAATTATGCAGTATTTCGGATAAGTTTAAGAACTATGAATTTTTTTAATTTTTGAACCCTCTTTTAAACCCTTTGCCTACGCTCAATGTTTCCCAAAATCTAATCAGCTCCTTGCCATGCCCAATAGTATTTTTGTACCAAATTTGGTTAAAATCTGTTTAGCGGTTTTTGCGTATTCGTGCATACAGACAGACAGACAGACATTTTTTTAAAACTACTTATTTATGTATAAAATGACCAAAAACAAGTATTTCCGCTGAAATTAAAAAAAAATTTTTTTCATGAAACTAATAGTCTCCATATATACATATATTACATATATGATATGGAGAGCTAAAAACAACATTTCCATCCATACAAAATACCGCTGGTTCAAGAGCTTGAAGATGGAGATTTTCAGAGGCCTCTTGAATTCTGCAATGTATAATGTTAGATCAAATTAACTTGAATCCAAACATTACAAGAAACATTCTTTTCACTGATGAAGCTACTTTTACGTTGCATGGAGTCGGAAATAAACAAAATTTTCGATATTGGTCTTCCGAAAATCCACGCTCGATCATGCAGGGACCAACTCAGCGACAACAAAAAATTAATGTTTAGTTGGGTATGATGGAACGTAACGTCATTGAGCCATTCTTCATTGATGGCAATCTTACAGCTGCAAAATATTTAAATTGGCGCTGTGTTGGCAATGCGCCCAATTAATGAAGTTTGATTACAAGCAGGACGGTGTTCGTAGTCATTTTGGAAGAGATGTGCGGCAATATTTGAATGAAGTTTTTGCAGAAAGATGGATTGGTCGTCGAGGAGCTATCGAATGGCCCCCCTTCAGATTTGACACCCTGTAATTTTTCACATCTACAAAAACAGACCAATAAATTTGGAAGAACTGAGAGCTAAAGTTATTGGAGAATCTAGAAGAATATTACCTTTCATGCTAGTAAAAGTAAGAAATTGATTTGAAAGGAGACTCCAATTGTGCGCAAATATCAACGGACAACATTTTCAACATTTGTGTTACCTATTCACATTTTATTTTACAAGTATTTTTATTTGACAGCTACAATGTTTTCCATGGCAAGTCTTATAAACATTTAATGTTAATGAACTGTAAACGAAGGACACGATTGTTTTATAAAACAGTTTTTTCTCAATTATTTATATATAAAAATTTTATGTTGTCGTATCCAGAAATAAATTGGTCTACCTAAAAATGAAAAGAAAGATATACCATGTGATTTAAAAAACAAAGTAGGTTGCCATAGCTGTTCACGGTATAAAAAATTGAACATCGGCTGGTTGTGCCAAAAAATATACCAAATAAGTTTTCTTTAAAAAATGTTCTCAAAATAACGATTAATTTCGGAAATATACAGGGGTTTCCACACTTTATTCTCATGTAAAACACATTTTTCATAATTGGAATATTGTCAATTGTGCGTTATTATTATTAACATTTAAATGCAAATATTTGGTACCTGTCAGTTTATTACAATACATGAATTCGGCCCTGTATCTCGAAAAATACATGTGCCACCCAAAATATGATTATGGCATCGTGAGTTTCACATAAAAGTAGGAAAGATTCGCGAAAACCTTTAATAATAGCTGAACTACCCTGCCAAGAAACATCGAATCCTGAACACCGTGTCCAGCTATGAGCTTCAAATTCAAATAACGTACTGAAGATTAAATTTTGAACAATATTATTACATTTAATTTAAAAAATGCGTCTTCACCACAAAAATGCAATTTTATATATTTTCAACAACTATTGTGTAAAGTTTAATTTGCCCGACATATTTCGGAATTATTTTATAGATCCCATCTTCAGTGGCCTAATAATACATTATCTTTTATTTTAGATCAAAATGAGTTCAACATTTAAAATTAAATACTGAGTAAATTAAATTCTAAATTTTTTGTAAACATTTAAAATATCAACAACATATTGTGAAATTGCATAACGCCAGAAATGGATGAACGTATTTGACATCACAGATTTGGTGTTCGCTCAAATGCTCAATATCAAGTTAAACATAATTCCCTATTTTGCAAAAGCCAGTAACTTTGTCTGAAAAGACACTAGATACCTATATTATTTTTCATTTAGTTATTAGGTAAATAATTTGTTTTTGTTACCTGTTAATATGGCAATTTTAATCTCATCTTGACAAGTGTTTATGACTTCTTCAATTCTTTTAGGGGCTGAAGCGGGAATTTCACATTTATTATTCTCCTTAAAACAAAAGAAATTAGTAGGGATTGTACGGTTTATATTAATAGAAAAATGGAGCAAACTGAATGAAAATGTTAATGAGAATTTAAACATATAAAAATATGCTTCTGGATAAATACTGCGTTAAATTTATAGCAGCTAGCGTTTCGCGTAACGTCTTCAGAGAAACTTTGCGCAATCTAGAAAAATTTAATTTTAGTGAGCACCCAACGTTAGGGAAAAAATAGTTGCAAACAAAATACAATGTTTATTTTTTCCCTAATGCTCGGCGTTGCCTAAAACTGTTGGTGCAAACGGCTATGAAACTTTTAGGTATAAGTTGTTCTATTTTTCTATATAAGTACTTGTAGCAAAGATTAATATACATTAATCTTTGGTTGTTGTAATATATTTTCACGGCAACTTATGTAAACTATATAATGTAAAATATTATTAATTCACTTACCACGTTATTCGATAAAATAGAAGAAAAACACGTTAAAAGTACCACACAAGATATTTGTAATTTATTAAACATCTTTAAAAATTAAATATTTTGTCTTATTATAAAAAAAAGACGCGTCTGATAAATATGCAAAGTAAGTAAATATTTAAAGCAACTTTCGCGGGATACAAAATGCAACAGATCAATAAGTCGCTAATATTTACGTTAAGTAATATTTTATTACACAATTGAAAACAAGTTTTGGTTCCTTCTCTTAATGTTCTGTGTTGAACTTCCCCTCTACGTACTTATAGAATAATAATGAATAAGTATATTCAGGGTAGTAGCAGAACAAGTTCTGGTGAAATTAATTTTAAGGATTTATTAGTAGGTATACAACGGTATGCAATACTGCTATCTTTACTTTCACTTACTTACATATACAGGACGAGTCAGCTTTTTGTAGCAGGACTGAATTAAAGAAGTCAAGTAGGCAACTGTCAAATTTGTTCGCTTTGATAGGTGTTTCCTAAACGAATGTTTGTTTAAATTTAATTTTTTGCTGTGTTGTGTGTGTTTTTTAAATAAATTTAGAAAATGTACGAGAATTATGAAAAATACGATATTTGCTAAAATGTTTTCTAGAGTGCAATGAGAATGTAGAAGCGCCGAATCGTCTTTATGAAAACCGATATCCGCAGAACGAGCACAACCGTCCGGAACTATATCTCAGAGGTTAAAGAAAAATCTTATTAACTTCGGTGCACTTCATAAACCCTGACGAAATATCAACAATAATATTGATGATCACCATGAGTTAATGTAGATTGTTGTTTTGGGTGCAAAAGAAAATAACCCTAATTTGTCCTCCCGTAATTTAAATAGTGAATCAGGCATTGCAAAAGCATCTGCGCAATGTATTTAAAAAAACCTAGATATAGGCCCTATTGAACTCGTAAGGTTCATCATTTACTTCCTGTAGATCTGAACAGGTATAATAGTTATTGGAGGAGGCAATAATTCAAAATGCTTTTGCCACAATAACCAACGTTGAGCGGGGATGTGCAGTAAATACTGTCCGCAAACGTTGCGCATACCTATGCATAAATGAAAACAGTGGACAAACATACGTATTAAAATAAACAAAATAAATAAATATTTGTCTCGTTTATAAGTGTTACTATATTATTCTTCATTTATTAATTATTAATTGAATTATTTATTTATGTATTTTTTTATATATATTGTTGAGATATATTTTTGTTAAAAGCATTCGTTATTGTTACAATAAAAAGTTCTTGTGCGTTTTTAAAAATATCCTATTTATCAATCCTATCGAATTTTCGAACATATTTGACAATTGCAGCAAACTAAATCTAAAAATATTACAATTAGATATATAAAGTGTATGTTCTGTATAAAAGCAAGACACATTAGCTTCTTCTATATAAATAAAAAGCGCTATGAAAAAGTTTTTTCGAAAACGAATTACCTTATTGTAGAAAAACAAAAAAGTTATAGACCGAAAACGAAATCGACCATAATCGGCGAAACATAGCCAAAATCTGTTTTCACCATTGACAAAGATTATTGTGTACATTAATCTTTGGCATTATGTTTTTTTATGAAATTTGAGCCTGGAGGACGCATGTCACTTTTTCGGTATCTGTGATATAAACATGAGTTCTCATGAGAAATCGTCCAGTTTGGACCACCCTGTACCTACTTCTTTGGATATACTTGATTAATAGATTGAATATAACATAACATTAACGTAGAGCTTAATTTACCTAAGAAAAGGCGGTCAGGTGCATCGCAGTACCTGTGAATAGAAACATACATCAAAATGTTTATCAACATTATATTTATTAAAACAAAACTTTTTTTTTTATTTAACATAAAACATCAAAGAAAACTTAAAAACACATAGTATTATAGGCAAAATTACAAAATTGTATTCTTATAAACTACATAGAATCTAACAAATCGCTGCAATAATAAAACAAAAATTTTAAGCCAATTATGTTTTTGAAACAAGTTATTGTACTATTCTTATATTATCGAATAAATAGGTACTTGAAATAAATGTCCAACACTAAATTTTAATATATTTATTAAACTGAATAACATAGTCTAACCGAAAAAATGCTTTTAGTTCTCTCTAGCTTCTTAAACTTATTCTGGCGACGTGTATTTCCCCTAAACCCTAAACTTAACAAAGTCAAAGTCCCTAAAATAGATTGACACTATTGACAGAAGAAAATAACAATATACTGCGAAATTTGAATTTACGCGCCATATGATATATCAGCGCCTACATCATAGAATAAGAAAGCTAGTTAGCTAGCTTTCTTATTCTATGCCTACATTATAGAAATCGATTTCTTCAAAAAAATGTGTTAAGTTTGTTATAGTCCAGTCCTTTAATTTTGTTAACACATTGTATTTTTATGTTTCTATAGTAACACTTTTGCAACAAAAAAAAAAAGTCAATTACAGTTCATTTCATTACTCAATAAAAAACTCAATTTACAATAAAACAAGTCGTTATACAAGTTCAATATTCATTTCAATTGGTCCTTTGAGAAAACATAACATTTTGGTCAATTCGTGCCGGATGGTTCAGAAGTTTCAATCGAAAAAACAAGAAATTACGAAATTCATTTTACAACAATCAAGACAGGACAAGTATAACAATCACAATAATCAATTAAACGTCAAGCACATGTCAAGCCAAGTAGCAGAACACAATGATCGCATTGGAGTAACAATTTGAACAGGTATTTCGTACGATTTCAATATTATACATTTATTCGTGTTATATTTGCGTTTGACGGGCGTTTTCGTGTGATATTTTGATATAGATTTCGAAGTTTACCATACAATTTAATTCTTTTATTTTAAATTGTATTTACATTTTTAACAACTTCAATTCATTTTCAATTAATACATTTGACATTTTCAATAGTTGGTAGTTGTCAAATTTAACAATGGCAAACAATGAAAATACTATACAGGTATTACGCAATAGAAGGAGTTACATTAAAGGAAGCTTAACTCGTTTCATTAAATATATAACAAATGAGTTATCAGAAGCTGATACTCAAGAAATCAAAACACGTCTAGAAAAAATTGATATTTTATTTTCAGAATACGATACAATTCAATCAAACATTGAATTTCTAGATGAACAAGACATTAGTGATAGAGACACAGTCGAAGATAATTTTTATAAATACATTGTGATGACAAAAAATAAACTCACAATGTTGGGCTCTATTAACAACTCTATTAGTTCATCTGAAAATTTAAGCAAATTTCAAGGTGTTAAATTAAAACCTATCGATCTTCCATTATTTTATGGAAAATACGAAAATTGGTTAAATTTTCATGATACATTTATATCACTTATTCACAATAATAATTCTTTGGATGACATTCAAAAATTTCATTATCTAAGATCATGTCTTCGTGAAGGGGCAGCGCAAGTTATTGCTTCTCTAGAGGCTACTAATACTAATTACGCAATTGCTTGGGAATTATTAAAAGAACGTTTTGAAAACAAAAGACTAATTATTAATAATCACATTAAATCAATGTTCGATATTCCACCAATCTATAAAGAGTCTTATAATGCTTTGAGAAATTTAGTTGATAACATTTTAAAAAATATGCGAGCCTTAGAATCATTCGATAAATCTATTGCTAACTGTGATATGATAATTATGTATTTGATAAACACTAAGCTTGACAATATTACAAAGCGAGAGTGGGAATCAACTATTCAACATAATTCATTGCCAACATTAGAGCAACTTTTACAATTTTTAAAGGAAAAGTGTATGCATTTGGAAGCTCTTGAGGCAAACAATAAAAAGTCTTTTAATAAAACTGAGAGTAATTTTACAAAAAAGGGTCAGTCTTTCACAGCATTACAAAAAAGTACTAATGAGGTCAATTATAAATGTTTTTATTGTAAACAATCTCATGCAATTTATGTTTGTCCAGAATTCTTAAATCTTACAAATGATAGTAAATACAAAGAAATTAAAAAATTAAAATTATGTAACAATTGTTTGAGACCGGGACATTTCAAAACCGACTGCAAGTCAGGGGGTTGTCGTAAATGTCACGGAAAACACAACACAATTTTGCATTCAAACAATACAAATGAAATTAAAACTCAAAGCAATAATGGAAGTGCTGAACAAACAAGTAGTGAAAATAATGTTAATAATAATCCCTCAACATCACAATCATGTCGTGATATTACAATATCAACACATGTTGCCAATAAAAATGATTTAGTACTTTTATCAACTGCAATGGTATACATTCAAGACATTCAAGGTAAATATCACGAATGCCGTTGTCTTCTTGATTGTGGAAGTCAAAGCAACTTCATCACTACATCGTTAGCTAAAAAATTGCAATTACAAGAAGCTCCTATTAAATGTACAATTTCTGGAATAGGTCAAAGTCCTATAGATTTATTCAAAATGGTAAATAGTTCAATAAAGTCAATTCATAGTGATTACGAATCTAATTTGACATTTTTAACAATTTCCAAAATAACAGAAAAAATTCCTACAAAACATTTTTCGTTAAACTCAATAAACATTCCTAGTTATATAAAACTAGCAGATCCTAACTTACATAAACCTGCAGAGATTGATATTCTAATAGGATCGTCACATTTTTATGATTTATTGTGCAATGAACAAATTAGTTTGGATACTAATAAACTTATATTGCAAAAATCAGTTTTGGGTTGGATTTTAGCTGGCACGGTTAACATTCAAAACAATACTATCAAATCTGTCAACGTTTGCAATTTAAGTTTAAATCAACAATTAGCAAAATTTTGGGAACTTGAAGAAGTCGCTACAAAGAAGCATTTATCATTAGATGAACAATATTGTGAAACTTATTTTAAGGATACGACAAGTCGAGATGTAGATGGTAGATTCATAGTTAGACTACCATATAACAATGATATTCTTTCGAATTTGGGCAACTCAAAACCCGTAGCGTTAAAACGATTAGAATCGGTTGAAAATCGTTGTAAGCGAGACCATAATTATAAGCAATCATATAATGAATTTATGCAAGAATACATTTCTATGAAACATATGTCAGTCCTTTCTTCTAATTTAAATGATGATACATTTTCATTCTATCTTCCTCACCATGCTGTTAAAAAAGAAGGAAGCAGTACTACTAAATTTAGGGTGGTCTTTGATGGTAGTGCAATTACAGATACTAACATTTCTTTAAACTCTTGTTTACGAGTTGGTCCAAAAATTCAAGATGACATTTTCGATATTATTTTGCGATTCCGTTCACATCCGTACGTTGTGTCAGCAGATATTGCTAAAATGTATCGTATGATCTTGGTACATCCTGACGATAGAAACATGCAACGCATATTTTGGCGTGAAGATACAGAGCCCATTCAAATCTTTGCATTAAATACAGTTACTTATGGTACTTCATGCGCACCATTTTTAGCAGTTCGTTGTTTGCATGAAGTAGCATATCAAAATATGAAAGAATTTCCGGAAGCATGTTCAATTATATTAAGGGATTTCTATGTTGATGATTTGCTGACTGGAGCAGAATCAATAGAGAAAGTTAAACAAATAAAAAATGAAATTTCACTGATTTTAAATTCTGCTGGTTTTGATCTCAGAAAGTGGGCATCAAATTCTCTTGAGATTATTAATGACTCAAATCAGAATTCATCAATACACGTTTTTAAAGAAAAATCGGAAGTTAAAACATTAGGCATAATCTGGCATTCAGATAATGATAGTCTTAGATATTCCATTAATACTTTAGCGATTCCTAAAACGATTACAAAACGACATGTATTTTCTGTTATATCACAAATTTTCGATCCACTGGGATTAATTGGTCCTGCTACAATCAAAGCAAAACTATTGATGCAACAATTATGGCAAAAGCAACTAAACTGGGATGATTTGATTCCACCAGAACTTTCAACATTTTGGAAATTATTTACAATTCAATTACAATGCCTCAATTCCATTAATATTTCAAGGCATGTTCTTTGTGAAAGTCCTACTCGTATAGAGATTCATGGTTTTTGTGATGCCTCTGAATTAGCATATGGTTGTTGTGTTTATTTACGATCTATTAATGAGCACAATGGTAATCATCAAGTTAGTCTTCTATGTGCTAAATCTAAGGTAGCACCACTTAAAAAGATTTCTCTTCCAAAACTGGAATTGTGCGGTGCCTTGCTATTAGCAAAACTATTAGGTAAAGTTCTACAAACTGTTACTATTAAAATAGATAATTCATTTTTTTGGTGCGACTCCAAAATTGTTTTAGCATGGATTGCAACTCAACCATGCTATCTCCAAACTTTTGTAGCCAATAGAGTATGTGAAATACAGGAATTGACATTAGTAACAGATTGGTATCATGTAGCTGGTGATAAAAATCCTGCTGACATTATATCTCGAGGAATTAACCCAGAAAATTTATCATCTCAAGATATATGGTGGAACGGACCTGACTTTTTACATATTTTAACTTTTAATAATTCAACGAAATTAGATTTTACTAATATAGATATCCCAGAAGTTAAACAAAACACTGTTAGTCTTGTTACCAATAAGGAAAATGATAATATGGATATATTTTCAAAATTTTCAAAACTTAACACATTGAATCATGTAGTAGCATACATTTTAAGATTTAAAGGAAATTGTCTTGCTAGGATGCATGGAAGCAATAAAATACTGAATACCATTCTTTCTATTGATGAACTCAATTCATCCATGACATGTCTAGTAAAAATGGTTCAGTCTCAACATTTTTCATTTGAAATTAATGCTCTTCAAAATGGAAGGTCGCTTGATTCAAGAAGCAATCTATTATGCCTTAATCCATTTCTTGATGAGAAATCTATAATAAGAGTTGGAGGTAGATTAAAACATTCCAATGTATGTTATAATCAAAAGTTTCCTATTATTTTACCATCAAATCACAAATTTACAGAATTAGTTATCCTTAAAAAACATTATGATAATTTACATGCAGGTATTCAAACTTTACTAGCAATAATTAGATTGGAGTATTGGATTTTGTCGGGAAAAAATACTATAAAGTAAGTCCTCAGAGGATGTATACAATGTTTTCGAGCAAAACCAATATCATTAGATCAAATAATGGGTAATTTACCTCCTGAAAGATTTGATACTATTAGATCATTTTACAAATGCGGGGTAGATTACGCAGGTCCATTCTTAATCAAAAATAGTACGTTAAGAAATACAAAGTTTGTTAAAGCATATATATGCGTATTTGTATGCCTAAGCACTAAAGCCATTCACATCGAATTGGTGCAAGGTCTATCTACAGAAGCATTTCTTAACGCCCTTAAGCGATTTATATCTAGACGAGGCAGACCATATTTAATTTATTCCGATAATGGTTCTAACTTTGTAGGAGCTGCTAACGAGTTACACGAATTATACATTTTGTTAAACAGTCAAGAACATCAAAATGCCATTGTTCAATTTTCTAACAACGATAGAATTTATTTTAAATTTATTGCAGCTAATTCTCCCCATATGGGAGGTCTATGGGAAGCTTCTATAAAGTCTGTCAAATGTCACATGAAAAGAGTCTTGTCTGATGCATCTCTAACTTATGAAGAGATGTATACTATTTTAGTCCAGATAGAAGCCTGTTTAAATTCGAGGCCACTTACTCCAATTTCGAGTGATCCTTTGGATTATAATCCATTAACTCCATCTCATTTTTTGATTGGGGAGACGTTATCTGCTTTACCTCAATCAAATCTTATGGAAATTAAAGAAAACCGCTTAAAACGTTATCAGCGAATGCAACAGATCGTACAGCAATTTTGGCATCGATGGTCTTTGGAATATTTGTCAAACATGCAAGAAAGAAATAAATGGAAAGTGACAAAAACAAATCCTATTCAAGAAGGAACATTAGTTGTGTTGAAGGATGATAATGTTCCACCCCTCAAATGGTCCATGGCAAGAGTTATTCAGTGTCATCCTGGAACGGACAATATTGTGAGGGTAGTGTCGGTAAAAATACCGAGTGGCAGAATATTCAAACGAAGTATCAATAAAATTTGTGTTCTTCCAATTGATACGAACAATAGTTAATTTGATTACATTAATAATTTATGTTAAAAGTTTATAACTTTTAAGGTGGCCGGCTATGTTAAGTTTGTTATAGTCCAGTCCTTTAATTTTGTTAACACATTGTATTTTTATGTTTCTATAGTAACACTTTTGCAACAAAAAAAAAAGTCAATTACAGTTCATTTCATTACTCAATAAAAAACTCAATTTACAATAAAACAAGTCGTTATACAAGTTCAATATTCATTTCAATTGGTCCTTTGAGAAAACATAACAAAATGTATTTTTCAAAAATCGATTTATAAAAAAAAAGAAAGAGAAAAAGAAAAGTAAGTCTCTGAAGATGTGACAGACCCGAGACAAAATGTAAAACAAATTAAAAATAGAAAAATAAACAAAGACTTGACATCTGACTTTTCTTAGATTATTTGTTCTCCATTTTTGTATGTATGTAACTTTTTATGTCAATAAACTCATTTATTATTATTATTACTTGTGGATCAATATCTATATCCGAATTTATTAATCAAGATTTGTTGGATTTCTGAATCGTGATTCTTTTCATTGCTAAAGATAAAAACGAAAGAACGCTCGATAAGTTTAACCTAAAAGTTCAAGTCTAAAGAAGCATAACCTCTTTAGACTCGATTATATCCTTATCCTTATAACGTGTTTGTTTATAAATGTAAATTATGAGATTTTAGAAAGGTTCAAAGGTTAGAATTTTAAGTTCGAATCAAACGAAACATATTTTTTAAATTTTCCGGAGAGGCAAGGATTACGGATCCGGATCGCGATGGGCGCTAAAGTGGGGATGAATCAGAAAATGCGTTTTTAGCGAAAGAACATGATAAGTGAATCCAAACGCGTTTGGATCCTGGAATCAGTAGCGCAAGAAAGCAGCTTTAACCATACAATGCATGGCATGCAAGTATTCACTGAACACCGATGACGTCACTGCGCTAACTCTACCTATTTTGAACCGGTGGATATCCTACCTTGAGAGTTATTGTACCATGCATATATTATATAAACATATTCTTTGATTTAACCATAAGACAATAATTTATCCAAAGGTTGTTTTAAGGTTTTTCCGACAAAACCTCAGAAAATAATATTTTAATGGATATCTTTAAAAAGAATGTCTGGTTTCTTGATTAAAATTTTAGCATAGAACATCTACTACGACTCTACGGTGATTCAGAAGTCAAAATGTTTTATAGCCAATGACAATTTTGACAGTTCATGTTCCTTTTATCAAAGAGAGAGGATGCAAGCAAGATGAGCAGCAAGTGATAGGTCGCAGCAGCCGAGAGTAGAGAGTAGAAAACCGGCGGGTCAAACAACCGAGGGAACCGAGGC
Organism: Apoderus coryli; assembly: GCA_911728435.2. Classification (NCBI taxonomy): domain Eukaryota; kingdom Metazoa; phylum Arthropoda; class Insecta; order Coleoptera; family Attelabidae; genus Apoderus; species Apoderus coryli. The sequence continues at coordinate 5,199,614 of OU452206.1, read as the reverse complement.
TAATTTAATTGACTGCTTCGATCGATTATTCTACTCTATAGTTTTGAAAAATTGACAAGCTGACCTGGGTGTTTATTCTTGAAAACCTGAGTAGAACAACGGAGAGAACCGAGGCAAGGCCTTCTTCATTAGCACAGCGCTGCCTCACTTCTCTCGGCCGTTCTACTCCCTGGTTTCCAAAAATAGGCCCCTGAGTTTGCTGAAGGATAACGCCATAACGCATAACGCCTATTACCACAGCTAACATACACACATTGTTAGCTGTGCTAATAGGGAGTTAAGGCAAAACCAAGGACGTATACGTATCTCCATACGTAAACGTGAGATTTTGGTTATGTTTACACTAGATAAGTAGTCATTCAAAATAGAGTTAAGGTGCCATCCAATACGTATCGTATATGCGGAATGTAGAGAAAACACTTTACTTGAGAAAAAGACTCTTTTAGACCGAAAAATGTTTATAATTGTTACAAAATAAACTACTACTAATAATAATAATAAAGTATTTTTTTGCAAAATAGCTTAGCTTAATTATTAATATAGATTCACAGTTTTTGTTGTTCTATTCTAGATATTCGTACAAGTTCATGTAATTCCGACAACAATCGGTTCAATACGTTTAAGTATACAATACGCGAGAGGTACATATGTTTTTCGCCTGCCTGCACTTAAACAGAGTTTTACCGCCCGCATATGCGGGCGGTAAATGACCAGTTAGCGCCCGCTCATTTTAATATTTTTTCATAGATGGCGCTAATGTTAGATTTCCAATAATAACGTTAACATCAGTAGTTTTCACTCACTTAACTTAATGTGCATTCCATCTAGAGGATAAGTTGACAATTAATTGAGAAAGTTTACTTAGGTAGTCGTCTGCCATTCGGCTAAACTCATTTAATTATTTAAATTTGTCCATTATTAATTAGTAATCACTTTTTAATTATTATTGTAGTACCGAAATATACCTAAGGTTCTAAAATCAAATTTCTATAGCGTAGACGCTCAGATAATAATTTGACAGTTTCTCTCTACATTTAAAATACTCAACACTGACATGTGAGCCTGTCACATAAGTTTATCTGATCTGAGTTTGTCAAAGGATAACGCCTATTATCATGTACGTCAAAAAATACTCCGATTAATTTCTGTCAAAAACTGTCAGTTCATAACAGTAATAATTAATTATTAAAATAAAGTTCTTTTGGTTTAATATTGTAGTATGAAGAGGCAGGCGAAAAACAGTTGCAAGCACCACTGGCGGTAAAGCCGCTGCAGCCCTTCGCTATATAGCTGCCCTCGCTCGCTTCGCTCACTCGTGCGTCTATACAGCGGCGGGCTGCAACGAATGCTTTACCGCCCTTTATACTTAATATACTATTACGGCCTTCGTATCGTTAAACGTATCATAAATTTAAAGAGGGCATGTGTAGATGTCAAAAGATACGTTACGTATACGTCACTGGCTTTGCTTAACTCCCTATTATTTTATATTCTAACCTTGTATTTTGTTTGGCATGTCAAAGTCCGATGATGGTGGTTAATATTATGATTATTTACTATTTATTCATATAGTTTAAAAGAACTTTGAACTTACGAGAAAAGATAAATTTATAGTGCGAACAAAAAATGTATTTGGAAAAAATTTCGTTCTGTCGTAGTATCTAATCGTAACATTTTTAATACATTATTTTTTTTTAATATTTCCTATGAAAGCAAATTATGGGAATAAATTAATAACTGATTCCTTGTTATCAGTGTAGCGGTACATATTCTATGTATTTTGAATATACATTCGCTAAAACCTTAGTGATATTTTTTATTAATTCAAGAAAGTAATCTTTGTAAATATGAATTTTGAAACTTTAAAATTATTAAAAAAATCACCGATTATTCACTTATGTGTAGCTATAACATTTTTCACTTCTGGTGTTATTGTAAATATATTACAAGCCATACTTTATTATAGTCTTAGGCCTTTTAGTAAGACGTTATATAGGAAATTTAATTGGTATTTATGTTATACTATTTATACACGTAAGATGTTAATATCATTTTTGTAAATCATTGTATTAACGAAATATTTATTTTAGAATTGGTATTTGTTGGAGATTGGTGGTCAAATACAAAAATACTTCTTTATATGACTAAGGATGACTATGAAAATTACTATGGCAAAGAACATGCTTATTGTATAATGAACCACAAATACGAGATTGACTGGTTAATAGGATGGATGTTTTGTGACAGAATTAGACTTCTTGGGGTACGTATACATTATTTTTAACTTTCATTTAATATTTAATGTAGGTACAGTTTTTAAATCTCTTATTTTGTATTCCTCAAAAACTTTTCATTATCTTTTGGGAGAGGACTAGGTAGTTAAATAGGATGCGCCTATATTTTTATTCTAGGGTATTAATGAATATTCTAGGTATAATTTTTATCGAACTTTTTTTCAGAACTGTAAGGCCTACGCCAAAAAAGTTATTCAATACATTCCAGTTCTTGGTTGGTGCTGGAAATTCTCAGATTTTGTATTTTTAGAAAGATCATTTGACAAAGATAAAGATATTATACATAAACAAATTGCTGAACTCGCTGATCATCCTGACCCGATATGGGTAAATATTTATATAATTTAATATTTATCACACAATAATTTATATGAAGATTAAATTTTAGCTATTACTATTTCCTGAGGGCACTAGATTTACAGCCAAGAAACATGCGGTTTCACAAGAGTTTGCAAAGAAAAATAATTTGCCAGAGCTTAAGCATCATCTTTTACCGCGGACTAAAGGCTTTCTAACTAGTTTACCGTCTATGCGTGGAAAAATACCTGCAATCTATGATGTTCAAATAGCGTTCAATGAAAAGGAGAAACCAACAATAACCAATATGCTATTTGGTAATTCGGTGACTGCCCATTTCTATGTTAGAAGAATACCAATGGAGGATGTTCCCAACACTGAAGCCGAACAAGAAGTATTTCTGCGAGATATGTTCATCAGGAAGGTGAGTTTTTATTAAATAATGATTTTTATTAGCTGAAATTTTAAATATTTCGAATTAGAACAACTTTTGGGCAACTTTGGAGGCGTAACAGGTTAACCATAGCTGACGCGTTAAAATAAAGTGCAAGTGTAGGTTAATTACTTTATTGCTACTGAAAATATGCTTATTGCTAAGTTTAACTGACGAAACTGTGAATTTAGGTACCTAAACAAGTTAAAAGAAATATTTTCGTGTTTAAAAAAGGAAATGGTCGACGAGGAAATGTACTAATATTATTTAATATTTCGCTAGTACAGGCGCAATGCACGCACCAGTCGCCAATTAATTAGACCGACCATATTTTTCCGTAATAATTTTTATACTGTTCTCATCAAGAATTCTTCGCGGAGATAGTACTGAAGCGCCACATCAGTCCACAGTTTTTCGTTGATACATAGATTTCAAATGTAGACGGCTGAGTCGTAGCGACCCAGAGAAGCTTCAATGATGTGAGAAAGTTTATAAAGAAAGATCAACATTTCACATATCGCCAGATTGAAGCATCATTGAGGATTTCAAATTTAGTTTCCTATTGGATACCTCTTTGTTGACCAAAGAACAGAAAGCAGCTGAGGCCAATTGATGCACCAAGCAGAAGGAAAGCCGGAAAAAGCCATCCGTTCTCGATGTGTCTCAACAATGTACATAGTCTTCGTGGAGAATACTTCGAAAAACGATAAAGTCGAAACAGAGCAGTTCATTAACCCATCGAAATCAATGGCCAGTTTTTCTATCACCTACAATCTGGGACTAGTTTTCAACCACTCAACAATCATGTTTAATTACTACACGTGGATTGATTATATAGGTTATAGAGTTGTTGAGTATGAGTAGATCTCATCTGCACTGCCTGGTTGGATTATACACTGGTCATTGCAGTTTGAATCATCATCTCACCAAGTTGGGTATCTTGGAAAATTCGCAATATTTGGTGAAGTAACCCTTCAACCAGTGAGCCTAAAAGAACGCTCACTTATCAAAGGGTAATTTTTCTGTTTTACTTCATCAACAGCCTAAAAAGCAACACAATGTTTACGTTTAAAGTTTTATACTTCTTAATGCCAAATATATTTTATAGCCAAGTTTTACCATCTTAAATAATATATTGAAAATTTTTAGGCTGATGATGGAGTGAAAGTCCGAAACATGTCCCTTTTTTAAGAAAATATTTGTTGGAAAATAAACTAGTGGTGAGAACGAATGTGTGTTTCTTTTCTAACTATAGTATAATAAGTTACCGTTCAGTATTATTCTGCATGATGATCCTTCAAAACATCTATAGTGGCGTATTTACATTTTTACACATATAAAAAATCGTTTTAATAATTAAATCCTCCAATAATTAATATGAATCTACCTACTTTCGGTATTTATATGTTTACATAATATGTCAATAATATTATCACAAAATTCAATTAGGTGTTTACGGAAATCATTAATCAGTTATGAATGTACTTACAATTAATAGAAACATTGAGTGCCGATTATATTTAATTCGCTAAACAAATAAATTTTCCATGAGTTGTAATTTTACTAAGATTATTTCATACAGATTTGATTGATTGCAGTGCATTTTTTATGTTGATAGTGAGTAATGAAACCAAATAGGATGGGGCCAACAAAATGAGTTGGCGAAATCAATTTTTCAAATTTAGTGAAGTTAGCCAAACCCTAAAGATTCTTGATGCAAATGGACATTGGATATGTTAAATTGAATTATTAACTAATTACAATAAAATTATAAATATTTATTATTCTCATTCATATCTCCTTGTGGCCTAATTCAATTCTGCTCAAAATATTTAATAATAGTTTTCAATATTATTGGGTTTTCATCACAAAATGTTATGCGTTCACAAATTCTTCGAGTTTTTAAAATGAAATGTTATATTATATTGAATTGGAGTGTTAGAAGCTTGTTAACTGTTAATACAAGTCATCAAATATTTACATCGATCAAAAGCTTAATTAAGTTTATTATTTTGACTCTTCAGGATAAAATGCACGAGAGTTTCGTCACATCTGGAGATTGGTTTGCTACATCTGATATACCTAAAATTGAACCATTTATAGTTGAACCTAGATACTATTCAATGCTAAATGTAATATTTTGGTCATTTATGATATTGGTACCTATGTTATATTATTTGATGAAGTTGTTGTTCAGCGGGAACTTTCTGTACTTCTCAGTTGGTTTTGGCATCATTCTTGTATGTAAGTATGAGCATAATGTAGTATATCTTAATATTTAACATGAATAATAAGGTCCTCAGTTTATCTCTGACAAATAATTAAGAATCTGAAAATGTTAAGAAAACGCAATATCATAAAGGGTTATTCAAAAGTTTGATGGGTAGTTTATATACCTATGCCTGAATATTTTTTGTATATCAAGACTGAGTAGTACTGATGAGATATTTAGTTTGACAGAAACAGATGTTGTAAAATGTTTATTAATTTTTCTTCCTCAGCGAACCAGCTGGATTTTGACATTAATGGGTAGAGCTATTGTTTGCTGATTTGCATTAACGTTGAACATTGATCTTATATTCAGTTTTTTTGTCTATGTGAGACGAGAAAATTAGGTTAGGTTTGATAATGTCAATTATTTTTAATTGTTTAATTTTTTAAAAGATATTTTCGAGTACCAAGTTTCTCTTTATTCACATAATGTGTATTAGATTCCTTCTTTTGAATTCAGTTTCGTTTGTATGCAATCCAAAACAAATATGGTATTTTTATTGGAGTTTAAACATAACTTTTTTTGAGCATTTGGAGTCGCTGCAATGTCTTTATAATGAGAAAGTTATATTTGTTGGCGACTTCAATGTTCACTATGGGTCACCTTCTGTCGACTCGCCAGTAAAACTACTAACTATCCATAACTTTGAGAACTTCTATGGCCTTAATCAGGTCAGTACTGTTGCCAATTGCTTTGGCGACCGGCTTGACTTGGTGTTTTCTAACATTGCATGTACTGTTAAGGTTGACGAACACCCGTTTGTGGAGGAGGATGTGTTTCATCCAGCACTTATGATGGAATTTTCGGAAATTGTAATAAAGCCGAAACCATTTTCTCTGAATTCCAATTTCACTCCATATAATTTCAAGAAAGCGGATTACCCAAGCTTGTATAGCGCACTTCTTTTGGAGGATTGGTCTGAGGTCGGCGATGGTGGCGATGACATTGACGTTGTGGTAGACAAAATGTATGAAATTATCTATAATATCATTGATAGGCATGTCCCTCGAGTTCGGAATTTCAAGCGCAAGTTCCCGGTCTGGTTTACATCCACAATAATTAGAATTATAAAGGAGAAAGAACTGCAGTTAAGAAAATACAGAAGAACTGGTGATCCGAACTGTTTGGAAAAATTTCAAAGACTTCGAAGAGCCGTAAAAAGTGAGATTGATGTTGCCTATTCAGAATATCTGGAACGCGTGCAGGGTGGCTTAATGAGGGATCCTGCTTGTTTCTGGTCATTTTTTCATGCAAAAAATAATACCACAAGAATACCTAGCGTCATGTCATTCAATGATGAGCAATACAGCGAGCCACAGGCTATAGTGCAGTGCTTTGCTGAGTTTTTTAATAGCGTATTTCAGAAGCCCAGTGAATCTGATGTCAGTACTGTGAATAATTTCTCTTATTCCACGATTTCTGTGTCGAATATTACTGAAACTGAAATAATTGATTCTTGTAAAAAATTGAAAAACAAGTTTACGGCCGGACCTGATGGGTTGCCATCGTTTTTAATAAAGGATTGCGTGGGAATCTTGGCGAGTCCACTAGCAACAATATTTAATAGGGCTCTCAACGAAGGCAAGTTTCCAGATCGGTGGCGAGAGGCAAGAGTTGTGCCTGTTTATAAAGCAGGCGACAGATCGCTCATCAATAACTATCGACCGATTTCTATATTATCCAATTTCTCTAAATTATTTGAAGCTGTGCTGTATAACAGAATATGTAATTCCGTACATGGGCAAGTTTCCCTTAATCAGCATGGGTTTTTCACCGGGAGGTCCACTGCCACTAACCTTGCAATTTTTACTCAGCAAGTGAACGAGGTTGTTGATGGTGGTGGGCAATTTGATGTGTTGTATACAGACTTTGCTAAAGCATTCGACCGTTTGGATCACCGAATACTTGTTCAAAAGCTCGATCGATTCGGATTTGATGATGGTTTGAAGTCGTTAATTACTTCATATCTTCAGAACAGACTTCAATATGTATATCCACTGCTTTTTTCTATTTTTATAAATGATCTAAATGATTGTCTGTGTGTAAAACGGCTTTTTTTTTGCCGACGATCTTAAGTTGTTCGCCCCTATTACTTCTCATGTAGACTGTCTTCGGTTGCAGGACGATCTGAGAGCTGTGGAACATTGGTGTAACGTTAATAATCTATCGCTCAACGAGAATAAATGCAAATGTATGACATTCACTAGAAGGAAGAATGTTATAAGTTTTCGCTACACGGTTGGTGGGACCGCACTAGCTAGGTGTCTGACTGCTCCTGACCTGGGCGTGCTTTTCGACTCTAGTCTATCATTTTTGCCTCATGTGGCTGCTAGGACTGGTGAAGCTGTGAGATCCTACGGTTTTATCGTGAGAAGCTGTAGGAGTTTTCATAGCATTGATGCGTTGAAAGTTTTGTATAACTCTTTTGTGCGTTCGAAGCTCGAATATTGCTCCTTGATTTGGTACCCGATCTATCAGATTCATGTGCGGAATGTTGAGAGTGTCCAAAGAAAGTTTTTGAAATACCTTTCATTTAAGGCAGACGGTATTTATCCTGACAGAGGGATTGAATATACGTTATTGTTGCTGAACAAGTTCAATTTCAAGAGTTTGGAGTTTAGAAGAATGTTTTTTTCTCTAAAATTTTTGTATGATCTTTTACATAATAGAATCGACTGTTCTGAACTCCTGGCTCAAATAAATTTTAACGTGCCCAGACTTGGCGCCCGCAATCCTTTAACTTTCTACTCTCAGCGCCCTTGTACTAATCTCTATACAAAATCGCCCGTATATGTCATGTGTAATAATTTTAATTTGATTTGCGCTGACTGTGACATTTTTAATTGTTCAAGGGAAGCACTTAGGAGGGCTGCTCTGACTGTTTGTGCGTCGTAGTTTATCTTTTTGTTTTTGTTAATTGTTTAATTAGTTTAGATCAATCATGTTTTACTTTTAATGGATTGCTTATTGTGTTATGTATAATATTTTGTTTTTTTTTTGTGGAATTACCTATTGTATTATAATTTTGCTCTGTTAAGGGAGAGATCTGTTGAGCAATAAAGGCTATTATTATTATTATTATAAAACAAACTTTAAACCGTCATGGTATAGATGGTATAATTGGTTAGCCTTGAAGACATCTAGCAACACTGCATCGTATTCTTGTTTTTACATTAGATGTCCTTGAAATGATGTTCAAAATATCAACCAATTACGTAACGTGAGTAGTTTGTATGTAACAGCTGTTTTGAGGTGGACAAGTTTGTTTTTTTTATGGAAAAAGATGCAAATGCTGACTTTAATTGTCACTATTAAGCTGTGGTATAAGGAGTTCAAAAATGATCGAACATTCGTGTTTAATGACTCTCCAGGACGCCCAAATGAGGTCACCCCGTAGGTAACCATCAACAAACCCATGAGATTGCTGAAAAACCGCATATTGAAGTTCAGGTAGATAGCTGGGACGTGGTTTGTCACAATATTTGACTATTGAGTATTCAATAAGTCACGTTTGCTGAATGCAGACAACAAGCGGAATCGTGTAACTACTTCTTGGTCCGGTTAAATCGCATTTCGATGGACTTCTTTACATTCGTAAGCGTGTACGAAACGAGGGTCTACCACTCCAAACTAGAGACCAATCAGCAGTTGAAACAATGTACTTTTCGTATAAAACTAATTGAACCCATATGTGAGCTGGTATAATGTTAATGGAATAAAACAAATATCCAAATTCTCAGTTTTTTAATATCTGCGACCGGTTTCGAATCTGGCTTAGGTCTTCTTCAGGCAGGTTCGAAACCGGTCGCAGATATTAAAAAACTGAGAATTTGGATATTTATTGTATTCCTATTAACAAAGTACTTTTCCGAGCGAAAAATCTTTCCAAAGAAGGTAAAAACCATCCCATGGGCGGGAAGGTCATGGCTCATGACTATTGTTTTTTGGAATTCGCAATTGTGAGATCTCCGACAATGTTGCCCCGTTTAGCCTCCAAAAAAACGCTTTTTCACCAGAACAATGCTCATTTATCCCGAATCGCCACGGCCAAATTAGTTGAATTGGGCTACATATTTTTCTACGGGCTTGAAGACATTGATGTTGTTGCTGGGAAAAGTGTATCGCCCTAAAATGGGACTATGTTGAAAAATAAAACCATAAACATAATAAAAAACAGACGTTTTATTATTAGGTTCATCAATTATCATACTACCAGACACTAAAATAAAACTAATAAATATTTTTGTTTACAGTTTACCTATTATTGAAGAAAACAATTGGTATGTCGGAAATTAAACAAGGATCCTCGTATGGTATATCAGGAAAAAGTGAATAAAAACTAATTAGGCTACTTATAAATAGTAAAGTAAAAAGGTCATTTGCTGTGCCAACTTGTACAGTTGATATAGTCAGATAACAAAATCCTAGAGCTAAATTTAAATTAATGACATAATATGCATTTTGATTATTTAGTTTACGAGATGTAAATTTTTCAGATTCTACCACAAAATATTTCAAATAAGATTATTATTTATGTTAATATTTATATTCTGCTGGATAAAATAAGTTAGCTAGCGCTATACGATAAAGGTAGATTGCTACCTATATATTTTTAAGTAATAGAAAGGATTTTGCAAGTGAATGGGCATCCCTGATTTCTGGCTGAACTCTAGGTTTATTTGAAAGTTAGAATATAAGTTTTTACATCGATTATGGTATATGCTTTATTATTTTACAAGATATACTTACATCAACTCAGCAGGTTTTTAATGGAACACTGTATTTTAGATCGTCATTTTGTTCTCGCTTATAAGGATGTAATGTATTTGATAGGTATGAGCCTTTCGTTTTTTAAATATTACATACGATTAAGCAAACACTATCTTGTATTATATAACCATATAAAAAAGATTTTGTGCGTAATAAAGATTGGAAATCGAAAAAAATATCACCTCTGCGAAACCTTATCGGTGTAATTGTTAACAAAATAACAATTTAAAAATATTGCATTAAAAAAATCAGGGATTGACACCGCGTTTCGGTTTTCAGACCAGAATAGAAACGAAATGGTACGGAAAGGTACACTACTGCCAACAGTAACGAAACGGTTAATAACGAAATACGGAGACACCAAAATCTCCAGCAAAAGGGTATTAACAGAAACCCATTACCTAAACATATTGCAACGACAAACTCATTAACCAAAACACAGGTAAACGCTTGGTACCGAAAATAACCTAGTAACGAAACGGTATAGAAACTATAGCGACGGAACCGATACCGAAACGGTACCAATTTTAATATTATGCGTTTTGCTTCATTCACTGCACCGAGGGTTTCGGTACTATTTATGTTTACAGACTCCACTAGTATTTCGATATCTATACCGAGCGCTTCCGTACTGTTTCGTTACACAGAGTTTTGGCACCTGTTTCGGTTTCGTGCCTTTAGTTTCGATACCGCTTCGATACTCAGGTATCGGTCCTACTAAGGTTCCGATATTGGATTTCGGTTATTAGGTATAAGTGTTACTTTCAGTTCGATATCTCGGTCGGTTCGTTTATTAAAGTTTCGTTACATTTCGGGTATCTGTCACAAAGGTTCACTACATTTCGATCACAGTTGCGTTTCGGTTATTTGACTATTAAAAGCGATATCGCGAGAACCGTCGTTTCGATTCAATACCAAGTTTCTGTATCAATCCCCGAAAAAAATCCTGATGGTTTCTTCATATCTTGAAATATACAAACGTTGTAAGAAATCAAAGAATAACGCAAGAATCGCTTTAAAACTTCTATTAAAATAAATTTTAAAATAAACCTATAGTTTAGCCAGCGGAAAATTATAAAGTACAGATAAATATAAGTCTTATAGAAAACATATCGAGTACTATTGAGCATTGGAAATTATATTAAAAACTGACAAATATTATCAATATTTTTCTCGTATACCAAATATTATTATATATTCAATAATATTTGGTACACGACGTTTAACCGTATCAAATAGTTTAACAGAAAGCGCATAATTAAAAAAAAAAAAAAAAAAAGGTTTGATTAAAAATGCTGTGCATGTTTCCATATTTTCAACCATTGGGGCACAGTTAAAATAATAGACAGATACTTCACCTCGTGTCGGCACGTTTGATGTTCATGTCTACAAAGCAATTCGCCGCGCTCATAGTTATAGTATAGTTATCTTATAGAATATGTAGCTATAGTAGCGGGCCAGAAAAGTGGCTGGGAATGCGACGAGTCGATGCCGTTTTCAGTGTCTAGTGAACCTTCTTGTTTATAGTTAATATTCGATGATTGGGGAAGTATTGAGAAATGTGTTAAAGACTAAAGAATAATTATGCTGGTCCTGAACAAATAAACAAAAATATTATTTAATAAATGTTTCACTTAAAGCAATTCGATTTATAAATTCAGCAACATACAAACTAGTAGTAGCTGGTACACCATGATCGTGTCTGAACACAAACAACTCAGCTCAACACCATAACTGCATCACAAGAAATGAGAATATACCATTGCATTGAGTTTTACGTTTTCTGTGGCACAAATATAAATCGGTACTCCAGTTATCCTGTTGCAGATTGTTACTGAGTCTATATATCGAGCATAACTTAAGTGAAATTACTAGAACAATTATTGATTTTCCTATTAAATAGAATATTTTAGTTGACTGTCACATTAAACAGGTCAATGTCATAAAAACCAAATGAAAATTTCGTCGAAGATATGTCCAACGTCATCAGAAATAAGTTTTTTAAAACTAGTAGTCAAATAACTATTATTATATTTCACATTCTACCGCAAAATTACTCTGCAAATGTTTACAAAAATTGGACGGATTTTTTTTTCTCGACGTTTGATATAAGATTGTTTTTAAAACATCACAATTAATATAGCTCATGGGTTATTTTAGCTCTCTACAATTAAAATATGTAGTCTGGTATCTATATTTCTAAGTTTATTATAAGACACTTTATTACTACAAAAACAAAATAAATCAATTAAAATAAATACAAATATAAAAACAATATTTAATATTAAAGTTATGTATGTACATGGTGTCCAGCATTGGTTATTAACTGTGGGGTACCTCGGTTATTTATAAAGACTTTCACGTTTCTTTTCTATTATTCCGTGAAACTTATGACATTTAAATCAGATTTTAGATAACACTTTTAGTTTTGAAGATGCACGAGCAGAGTCAGAAAATCACTTTTTACATTACATCAAAAAGGAGTAAACGGCATTGGATATATATTTTGACGTAAACCACAGTGGAGTACCTTAATTTTTTAGATAAATAACACTGCATATTTTTAATTTTAAAAATAACACAAATTAGAGATATGTCTAAAATTATTATGGTTTAGAAAATTTCTTTCCTTTAACATGATGTATGTATAATACTACATATTCTTTAATTTAAAAACTTTAGAATTCGAAAAAGATTTAGCAAAAATTACAGTTTTAAAAGATAACCAATTCTGGACACGTGCATTTTTTAAATAATATTTATGCGATCAAATTTTGTAAAACAAATTTATTTTTACAATCGGGGTGGAAGTCACTGACAAAAAGTGATCTGATAATTTATTCATATATTATGTGGGTGGTAAGGGTGGGAAAATTGTTTTGAGTTCTACTCTCTCATATATTTAATAGTCAAATAACACTTATAAATATTATACTATACGTTCATTTTTCTTCAAAATAGTAATGGTTATAGTCTAATATTGTTGTAAATATAAATGTTGAAAAAATAGTTGCTTTTATTTTTGCTCCTTTTCGCAATAATAGACTGTGAACGTGAACTAATCAATCTCGCCCCCTATCATTATGTTTTTGGTTACACGGCCTATCATACAAACCGCTCCTTCCTAGCTGGTGCGTTTCATTTTGATGACATTTAGCACTATGATGAATACTAGAGTACGATAACTCAATCACTACCCTCCAATCTGCGAAAATAACACAACCTAATACAATGTTGTACTATCTCATAATTTTAAACGAAATTTGAGGTAGGTATATTTTACTTACGACTCGTATCTTAGACCTTCACGATTATACAAAAAGAAAAGTTCTGTTGTTTTTTTCAGTTAAACAGGTGTAGTATTAAGGTTCCAAGGAAAAAGTAGTTTTGGTGATCAATCATGTTCGTATTGATTGAATCATATGAGATGGTCTTTTCTCTGTTTCATTATCCATGATTGAGTTACCTATATTGTCACACCCGGTATATTTTAACAAAAATATTTCATCAAGTCAAATTATGTATTTCTGATTATTAATTTATAAAATTTCAACATGCTAACATTCGCAAATTTTGTATATGTACTACATCTAAATATACAAAATTTGCTGATTGATATTTTCCACAAAAAGCGAAACGAGGCTATATGGTTCGATTAAGAAAAATTAGCGTTAGACAATATTTTGTGAAGAAATATCACCTGAATACAAAGACTTTTAGAATTTTAATAGTATTTGAAGGATATTTTAAACAAAAGAACTATCTTGACAGATTGGGGTGCTCGCGAAATACTGTAGTGTGAGCAACTAATGAAAACAGGCATAAGTCAATTTTCTCAAATATTATCTAATATTCTGAAAGACAATCAAATTCCCTTTCAAATAATACGTCATATTCCTATCCCTAAATGGTAGTGCCATTCCGTGGCAGGATAAACACGTACTTGAACATCTATTGTGGAAAGGAAACCCAAACATTCGAAGCTAGGTATAGGGAGATATTAACACAAAATACTCCAAAACAGAGAAAGAATCCAACAATATTAATATACAAGGTGAAATAAGAAAGTTGGTATCGACCTACAAGTGGTACAAATATCACATTATTGAGTGATAGACTGGATTGACCTGAGTAATCATTTAAATGTTCAAAACAATCGTATGCTAAGTTTTCCCATTATTTCTAATGTACCATCGACCAAATATTATATATTCAATTGTTACAAAACTCTAAATAGTATCAATCTGGTATTTGCATTCTGCTTAATCGTAGTAGGAAATCTAAAAGATGCATTTGTACTTTAATCTCAAGTGGATTTGTCGTAAAATAAAATCCAGGGACACCTGCTTGTTCTAGTATATTTTGTTGATCAGTCACCTGAAAAATTTCTAAGTTATTAAAAATATCAAGCACTATACGATAAATTTACTTTTTTGTCTAATTCTAACACCAATTTCATATCAAACTCTTTTAATTCTTGTTTTTGCTCTATCATGAATTTTTGTAAAACTTCAATCTTCTTGTCTGAATGATTTTCATATTTTTTTAGTAGATCTTGTTCTACAACTGAAAATATAAAAAATATAATAGTATAGTATATTGCCAGGCTATGGCTACTTCCATTTTGGACAGTTTCCTTGCAGACGTTTCTTTAAAGCAACCGACAATGACATACCAAGGTACATGGTAGCAACAATTGGTTGCTATCATAAAGTAGTTGTTTGTACAGAAGATGAAACATCATATGGGTTATCTTGTGTATACAGAGACACAGAGGACGCCGCTAATCAAATATCCCTACCAAAAGTTAACCTACGCTTAGAAAAGTGGTTCTAAAGCCAGAAAATGTTCGGGTAATAATTTTTACTTTTGAAGAGAATTATCAAGAATGCCTCGCCGAGTTGATTTCTGTTTTTGTATTGAAGCAGCACATCAGTCGACATTTTCTCGTTATTATGGAAAATTCAAACGTCGACGGATGAATCTTAGCGATGGTGCAAGGACAGTTACACCAAAAATGACAGGAAAACGTCGATGATGTGTACAACTTCATCAATATCGGCATTTGACATATCACGAGAGTGAAGCAGCATTGGAGATTTTAAAGACAGCAATAAAAAAATTGCATGTATAAAAAACCCATGGATTCCGCATGTGACTGAAGAACAAAAAAAAACTGCGTGGACAAAGGTTTCGGTGACTAGTGTAGCGAAACGCCCGGCTAAAGCTTCGCTAACGACCGGAATTCTTAGTGGAGTTCTCAGTAGAATAAATAAAGCTACTTTAGTAATGTTTAACAAAAACAGTTTATTGACACAACCAATCTAAATGTAGGTAATATCTTTACAACCCAAAACACTTAATCGGTTTCCTCAAATAAACCGTGTATAATAGCACTAAAAATACAGTAAACAACAGGCTAATTAAATAATACTTATTCAAAGATGCTGCATACCATTAAATGAGATTCAGTAAATCGGTATTAAATGCAGAACCAAAAATAGGTACTCTACCTCGCGCGTATCATATTTACTTTTACCCAAAAAAAAACCCTATACAGATAAATAGGATTTGTAGAAATACAGGGTGGACAACCATAGAATAATAAAACCCAGATATAATTATCGTCTTGCTACACTAGAAGTAGCCTGCAAAAAACGCAATTTTGACTGTATCGACAATCGAATGGGATAAATTTTCCCAGCGTCGGTTTAACCACACAAAAGTCTATTAATCTTCCTTGAGAATACTGCTAAAAAATAAAGTCTTTAAAAATTTGTATTGTTTTATTTCAGCCCTATATGCAAAACAAAAAAAAGACAACCATGATGATGTAAATAACAAGAAAAAAAATGGGTTTTAAGAATATGTGATTTTTTCCAGAGCTGTAGCAAACCGTATGTATTCGTTACTTAGTAATGCGTGCGGAATACCGTGTCGTTACTTTGGTAAAAGTGTCGTTACTCGTTAGTTTTGTATTACTACAAGGGTTATCACTCAACATAAGTTTATAATGCACTCCTGTTACAAAAACTCAAAACCTGCATTGTATTCACAAGTGAGCCGGAAAAATATCTTCACATCGTTTTTGGATTAGCGTTTTTATAAAAATAGCTAGAATTTAGTCGTACGAATATTTCGTGTTATTGTTGTAGGTATAATTTATATTATTATTTATTATTATGTTATTTATTAAAGTTTGACTTATTTATAGTATAGGTAAATATAAATATCTTAATTTTTATGTTAAGAACTAATAAAATGCTCTTTCCTTGTGAGATAGTCGCATTTGTTTGTAATTGTATTATTTTCATTATTTCCAATAAACTAACGTAACAAACTAACTACTTTATTCAAAAATTAGAAAAAAAAAGTATTGCCGGAGCTGGGATTCGAACCCATAACGTTCCACATGCGAAGCGACGGCTCTATCAATGACGCCACAGTACCATCTTTGAGAATATTGTATTTTATTTGTAATACCAATATATATGTTCCAACTACTTAACTGGTGAAATTTTAAACGCAATTTCAATTATTATGGGGGCAAATATCAAAAGTGACCTATCGATGTAAAGCAGTTAAAATGCTTTAAAATGATGTATCACTCGACCTCTACTGCTATTTGAAAATTTCGGGGGTTGTATCCACCCCTATCATAGATACACACAGACACACACATACACAGACAGACAGACTTCCATCTGGCAATGGTCTTAATAGTCTCAGGGAACTGCAAAAGTCAAATTTTTTTTTAGCGCGTTCACAACACAAAACCAAATATAAAAGTAACAAAAAAGTGCAACATACATCACGTCAACGACTCCTATAGAACGTGTTATTGATCACATACGATACGAGATTTTTTGCTGCGTTTGTTGAGTATTATAGTAAGTAACGAATATTTTGTAACGAATACATACGGGTATTGGAAAATTTGATAGTTTTACAGCTCTAATTTGTTCTTTGATAAGTTGGAAAATGAATATCATGGAAGATATAAATTTTATTATCGTGTATTGTTTTGCACCAGAATATCGATTTTTAGTATCTGAACAATAAACTACGTTTGGTGTCTTTTTTTTATAATTAATAAACCTTTAATTTAGCAAAGTAAGCGCGATTATGCATGACTACGACTAACAGAAAAGTTGCGTTTTGTATGGAGAACTATTCCTGCCTCAACTATAAAAGAGTTCATTGGTCAGTGCCTGCTGGAGGACCTTCTGAGAAAGAACGAAACATGAATGTAGAATTATCTTTGGAAATACACTGTACCTAAGCGTCATTGTTTCTCTGCAAGGCAACCGCAAAACTTAAACACACACTTTTAAATGGTCTAGACGATGACGACAATACATTACTTACTCTTTTTCTGATTGATAAACTGCAGCCTCTGTTGATACAAATGCTGTTCTGTAACATGCTGAATTTCTAGTAAACCTTTGACAATTTCAAATACAGTCTCATTTAATAAACAATTTGCTAAACTTGAAAGTAATTCATATGGCAAACGCATCTGATACTTCCTGCAACAATAAAATGTCGTAATTAAATATACAGGGTGTTCCAATACAAAATCAAACACATTAGGTAGCGAATTTAATGAATATCACTGACCACAGGAAACGCTGCTATAGCCGTCGATACAGCGGCCTTATAACGCCCTGTATCCTGTATCTTTCCTTACCAATTTTATAGTAGCAGTGCGCTGGCCAACAGTAGAACTAATTTGAAACGGCGGGATATTTGAATTCATTAGTAACACGCAAATGACGATACTATGTACATTTTATTGGATGTGAATAAATATTATATATATTATAATTTCAGGCTTAATAATTGTTTAAATTTCTGCTTGTTAATTTTGATTAAATCATTTAATATGTGCATATAGTTGAGAAGACTTATCAAATTTGACTGAATGTATTGATGTAACTTGTATACACATGACTGTCCTGCAGAACACCATGATTTGAGTTGAACTTTTAAGTTAATAAGATTCTTACAATGTCTTTTAATGAGTAATCACTGCTTGTCTCCAGCTAATTTCCACAAATTACGTATTAACAAGTCTCCTAAGTGTCAATGTGGCAGCATATGTGATGTTAGACATATCCTGCTTGAATGTAGAATGTTCCTTGCCTGCTCTGGCCAAATCATTTAATTATAATAGAGGCGCTCAAAGCGTTTAAATACCACACAATTAGTGGGAGCGCTAGGCGGAGCCACAGCCTTCTTTAGACAAGCCATCAGCAAATAAATTTGGCAACGTCGAATCCAGGCGATTGTTTGTGTTTATATTGGAACATTTTTCGTAACACGCGATCTAATTAAACCAGTGTTTATTGAGCTTAAAACAGTTTTTTTATAAAACTTGTAGTGTATAAATACCGAATAAAATGTTAGTTAATAAAATAAAGTAATTTGTTTGGCAGTCTTTGACAGTGGTTAAAATTGCGGAAGTCCTATTATAGGGCTATTGGTTTTACTAAAATTAAGCAACAAAAAAAACAGTTAATTAATGTAATTTTATCGTATTTAACATTCAAAATTGAGGTAACCTTGTAATAGGTTGTCTATTTCGAAAATTTGTAGATATCTAAATATTAGCAATTTAACTTTTTTCTACAAGGCCGGTGGTTTTTCACTAGTGTTACTATCAATAATTACTTAGTTTGATTGGTCATGAAAATAATAAAAAATCAGAACTATCAGACATTTGGGAAAACGTAAACAATCCTGTTTACAATTATTACCACAGATTAAAATTTGTTTTCATCTGTGCAATTACGCAGTTGGCACTAGGTACCTAAGAAATAATGGTATAATTATTCAAAGTTATAAACTTACGGAGGTAATTCACCGGCCATACTTTGCAATTGTTCCAACATAAAATATAACTTCTTTTGTAAAATCTGTGGATCATCCATTTCTGACTAAAAATGTCACTATTCACTTAATTCAAACCCATCAAAACTATCATGTTAAGTATGTTTAATAGGTCCTTATCTGTTCGTGATCTCTTTTGCTAATTCAAACCCATTCAACGAAATATGTGTGAGTGTATTTCAATAGAAATGTACTTATGTGATTTATCCATTTCGATTACTGAATAAATTTATTTGATTATGTTGGAATATTTCTTCTGTAGTAATTGTTGGGTAGTAGAATTGTTGTCTGTGATTTTTGGGGTTTGTTTTTGTTGTGGTTAATGGTTAGTTTGGTTATTTTTTCTTCACTTCTTTTCTTCTTTATTGGATAGCTTCGTTATGTGTTATGTTCATACCAAGCCGAACCAAATAATAAAATCCGATGCATACTTCAGGTGGGCAATTCTTGAAACCCGGGGATTAGAACGACGCGAGGCACAGCCTACTAAATTATCACGGCGTTGCCTCCGTTCTCTCGGTTGTTCGATTTGCTGGTTTTTAAGCGTTCCTCCTGCATCTCAGCCTTTGAATTTTGAATATAATTCAAAGATTTCAGCACCAGCACAGCTGGACTGTGGCATTGTCTTTAAATGACAATGACTGTGGTAAAGCCAGAGACACCAGTTAAAATTTAAATATCAATTTTGTAATTGCGTATGTGCATTTCAAACATAATATAAATATAATAAATAAGTAGATGTATTTATCGAAAGTAAACTTATCGATATATTAAAGATATCGATATGTTTATCTCTATAAAAACAAAGGCACAATAAACAATAACAACAGCTCAGCTGTTCGGATATTTTGATTTGTTTTATGAAAAATCAAGGGTAATTTACCCAATTTGTTTTTAATGCATTCTATATATTTTTATTATTATTCTTCACAAAATATCCCCATTTTATATTATTCTTTGTACTTTAGACAATAAAAATGTACTGGTTTCTAACAATGTGATAAAAATGAATATATTATTTGCATTGATATTATGTTATTTAGTTAATTTGTAAGATATGTTACTTTTAAGAAATATAATAACTTTTTAAGCTTCTTTGTGTTTAAGGAATGATGCTAACAGAAATGTAACTGTTAATTGTACGAGTCTTCGAAATGATTTTGCTGACGCCGTTTCAAAATTCACATTGTGTTCAATCCATCATTCAAGACCAATAACATTATGTGAAAACTGTATAGATTTATATTTGAATTTTACAAACATCTACAAAAATATGTCAGTGGTAAGATAATTTGAAATTACAATAACCTACATCCTACAGGGTCTATTTGGTGTTGAGCATTGCACTCTGATTTATTTTATTTTTTTCTAAATACCTTGGGTTGTTTTATTAGGGATTGATACCGAAACTTGGTATTGAATCGAAACGACGGTTCGCGCGGTATCGCTTTTAGTACCGTCAAATAACCGAAACGGAACTGTGAACGAAATGTAGTGAACCTTTGTGACAGATAATGTAACGAAACTTCAAAAAACGAACCGACCGAGACAGCGAAATGAAAGTAACACATACCTAATAACCGAAACTCTCGAAATCGGACCTTAGTATCGAAGCGGTAAAGGCTCGAAACCAAAACAGGTACCAAAACTCAAGTAACGAAATAGAACTGATACCCTCGGTATAGATATTGAAATACTAGTGGTGGAGTCTGTAAACATAAATAGTACCGAAACCCTCGGTGCAGTAAATGAAACAAAAAGGAAAACACATAATATTAAAATTGGTACCGAAACCACAGCATTAATAAGTACAGCATTCCGTCTCCACGTTCGCACTTTGAAAAAAAGTGTGACGTAAGATGCCGCCATTTTGGGTTACAAAACAGGTCCTGACTAAGAATAATTATAGTTTTTGGTTTCTAACCACAGTACTGTATTTTTATTTTTGTAAAAATATTTAAGTACATAATAATATCGCTGTCAATTTCAGAAATATTTGTGGTGTGTCATAGTGATTGAAAACAACCTTGAGTGGTGTTATCAGTTAAATCTTGACATGATTGGGTGATTTTTAATTATAATAATAATAAACACAACAATAATAAAGATTTTATTAGTGAAAAAAAGACATTTTTACAAAAGTTGAAGCAGTGCTTCCTAACTTAACCTAAATTTAACTTTTATTTTGTTTGTTGAATTGCTATATCTAATTTTTTTTCTGTAATGGTCGATAATTCGAAAAGCTGAAGTCTCCATGGGTTATTGTTTTTTTTAATATAACAATTTTTTTTTATTTTGTTAAGTTATAGTAAACGCTTTATTTAATAAAGTAAAGTCAGTAGAAAAGAAAATAGATTTGTGTGTTACTCTTATGGAATCTACTCGCTTAAACAACTTACCAACTTACAATGCTTTGCTGCCAAAATATTATATTATATATATATTAGATACTGTCATTTCGTAATATAAATTTTACGGTTATACAAATAGTTGTTATAAACGTAAAATTATCTAGTATTTATCTTAATTTTTACTTATTACTCACCTAACAGGATCTTTGGGGAAGCGAAAAAAATGTTTAGAGCAAGTGTACCGCTTATTGGGACAACATTTTGCAACACACACATGTCCTCTGTGATTATTCATTGTATGAATCCCAAGACACGTTAATAAAAATAAAATCCTTTTAATTCTCACGAACACTATACCAAAAACACAAAACACAGATTTAGATTTAAACACAATATTTATTTATCTCGTACACGCCGACAATGAACTATATATTGAACACAGTAGTGAACTGTATCTATCTACGTCAATGCGATTATTTTGACGTTGTAACCCATAATGGCGGCATGCGCGACGATATGCGCAGGACGGCTTGCAAACGTGAAATGGTGAAAGACAGAATACTGTATTATTTATTATACTGTGCCGAAACTATGCGCAACGAACTGACATAGAAACCGAAAGAGTTTCGGTATCGGTGTTGGTTCCGTAGTTACAGTTTCTATACCATTTCGTTGCTTAGATTGCGTTACTAGGTTATTTTCGGTAGCTAGCGTTTACCTGGGTCTCGGTTAATGAGTTTCTGGTTGGAATAGGTTTCGGTAATGATTTCGTGTTTGTTAATAACCTTTTGCTGGAGATTTTTGTGTCCGTATTTCGTTATTATAACCGTTTCGTAACTGCTTGCGGTAGTATACCTTTCCGTACCGTTCTAATCTAGTCTGAAAACCGAAACGCGGTGTCAATCCCTGGTTTTTATTGGGTGTTAAGTACCAAAAAGTGTATTACGGTTGATGTGTATGGTTATTGTAAAATGTACAGGGTGAGCAAAATTCGATGTGATTTTCAATGTGACCACCTGCTACTTGTAAACACTTATCTAATCTCCGCCTTACTTCTCTTCCTTAGCCCTTACATAACATTTCTCTTGAGAGTTCATTGCATGCATTTCTAATTTTTTCCTTTAAATGTTATGGGTTGGCATTTTATACACTTTATTTCTCAATGTTCTTCACAGGAAGAAGCCTAGTGGGGTCAAGTCAGGTAATTTAGGCGGCCACTGTATCTGTCCATTTATACCTATCCAATTTACCCCGAAAATATCATGTAAAAAATTCTTGGACGATTTTTGCTTTATGGGGACGTTCCGTAATGCTCGAAAAACATATTTGCTCGTACCTGCAATGACACATTTAAAACGACTTTGGTCTGTCCACAAGACATGCTGAAAGAACCGATTGTCCTTAATCTCTAAGTTTGCCATCACTTGGGCAACATAATTAATTCTTCGTTGTTGATGTTGATCTGACAAATGTTCTAAATTGTGATGAAGTTTATAATAATAATATAACGACAAGCTTGACGATTCGAGTTTCGTAGATGATCTTCAAAATACTGCAAAATAATGGCAACAGTTTGTCAGAATTTATTTAGCAATTTTTCTTCCCTTTCTAGAAGAAAATATCTCGATATTTGCACGTAAATTCCGTTCCAATCTTGCAAATATTCTTGAGTTAGGAATAACACGTTCAGGGTATTTTTGGGTGTATAACTGAACTGCTCTCCTTTTGAGATTGCCCATAAACTAATAACATGTCAACTTTTTCGTTATGCGTAAACATCTTTTTTAACATAAAATGCACACATCAAATAACAATAAAAGTATAGTTAAAAATTATTGACAGATATAAATGCCGTTGTTTCCAAAGGCTACTTGTTTAAAAGTTGTAACGGTTGCGAATTTTTGATCTTAGTTTTTTCTACAAATTTGCTTATAATTTTTTAGCGAATAAAGATATCAAATTTTCTTTACAAAAGTTGTTTAGAAAAATTAACTCTTTTGAACTATCCAAAAATATAGGTATGTTTCTGAAAAAAAAAGTTGTTAACGCCATTTACGTTATCTTTCACTTATTTTGACCTATATCGAATATTGTGGATTTTCCAACCCCATATTTAGCAGCAATAATAATAATAATATTTATTTGCGGAATCAGCTAAATAATCACAACAGTAATGAACAATAAAAACAATACAACACGCAAAAAGGAAACCAGAAGCAATCCAAGAAAGTTCTAGTCTGGTCCCTGTAAGTTGTAAACTAAAACTAAAATACAATCCATACCTAAACAGAGCCGTTCAATGTAATTAAGTACCTTAATATAATAATTCACTAATTAAATACCTTAACAATAAAAAACAATTCACAACAACATTGAAAAATACTTCCGGGCCATATTTCTAAACAAACAAGTGGTAGATGTTAAGGAGTTTTTCTTTAATCTTGGTTTTAAATTTCATCACAGATAAAGATTTAAAATTTGTAGGAACATCCTTATACAAGCGCCAAACATTATATGAAAAGCTTCGTTTAAATAGTGCTGTTTTATGTGGTGGTAAGGACAACAAACCTCTATGCCTCAAATTCAAATTATGAATATCTGTTCTGTGCCGAATTTTCTGGGTGAGATAACCGGGACGAGACTCCGTAATAACCCTATGAAGAAGAACGAATGCATGCAATTTTCGTCTGTCAGCCATCACAAAAGTTAAAGTGGCTGAGTACCAGAGTGTCCGCGAGTTGTAATTTCAGACTGTGAAAGCAGCTTTCGGTGAGGATACAACATCTTCAATGATCGATAACCTTTCTGCAAACAAGAAGCAACGTGTGCCTCAAAACGCAGATCCGTATCAATTATTAGTCCCAAGTTCCGAGCTTTATACACAGAAGGCAAAACTCTAATGTTAGACTCTACCATCTTCCTATTCTTACCAAAGACTAAGACACTAGATTTTGAGGAATTAACATACAAATGATGCAATTCGGACTGACCAACCAGTCTTCGCAAATCATCCTTGATAAGAATCCAGCGCTACGCCAATCCTCTGCAATAAATGAATAAAACATCTGTGTACATATGAACTGACACTTTCTTCTGCTTCAATTTGGTACATTATTTCGGAGCGCTGGCGGAGTAAAGAGGTTTGCACTATATTATATTTTGACACAACTCTCGTGATAGACCAATTCTAAAGAAAGCAGGCTATTTTGATTTTTGTCGGGATTAGAGTTCAAACATACTTACCAACTCTTAAAATTGTCTTGGACATCTTTTACCACGAAAATTTGCACAATAGCAATGTGAGGCGACATTAATTATACCAGAATATCTGTTTTGGTCAAAATTTGACCTTCGCTGGGATTCCGGAGTTCGATTCGAAAAGCAACATGTTGTTGTTTTTGTATTAGAATATCATATATTTTATAATATAAAGTTCTTAAAGTATCTTTCATTTAGAGTGGATGGCGTTTATCCGGGTAGAGGTATTGAATACACATTGTTGCTGGACGGATTTGGTGTGAGAAGCTCGCAGGGTCTTCTCCACAATCATATTGACTGTCCTGTGCTGCTGTCTCACATAAATAGAAAAATTCCGCGATTAGGAAGCCGTTAGCGCGTAGCTTTTTTTGCGAAAGAAGTCGCCTTTGTTTATTATGTGTAACAATTTTAATGTAATTTGTATATATATGCGCCTGTTCAGGGGGATCACTTTTGAAAGCTGCTCTAGAGGGTTTTGAATTGTGAATATTTGCTGTTGTTTTGTCATTTCTTCTTTAAACTGTAATTATGAATATTTTTGTTTTTGTATTAGGTTATATTATAGTTTGCATTGTTGTATAGTCAATGGTTTATTGTAATCACTATTGTAGTATTGAATGTATGTCTGTAAAGGGATTATTCTGTTGAGCAATAAATGCTATTATTATTAAGAAGTTAACAGCGATACAATCAGTTATGGAATGCCAAACAATTTGAATATTCTTTCGTCGGTGTTATATTGAATATAATTTTGGAATCAAGATATTTAAGTACACTAAAAGAAATTACCGCAGCTTTCAGATTCTAATGGAACTCACTGTATAGACTATTTTGTAAACCTGGATAGATTACAAATAGTGGATAGTATCTATAAAAACAGCGATGATTTGTGGAGTCGAGCCAAGTGTAATGGTGTGTATTTTACCATTAATTTATATATATTCGTTTTAAAATAAAAAAAAAACTTTTCAGAATGTTATGTATTGGGAAATGATACAACAACCAAAATAATATCTAATGAAACAAAACAATTTAGGGAATACTATAACCAGTTTTTGGATTGTGTAAATGCAACCAATATTGCGAATTTGTGTCCAAATTGTATGGATAGTTACATTACTTTAGAGGGCTATTATAAGAGTATATCTAATTTAAATGAAAAGATTGGTGTTTGTATGGATTTGGTAGATTTGGTATGTGTAGTTTAATATATAACTATCAAACTAACCATTTGGTGCTAAATTGGGGTGTTAACCAATGATTGAGAAATTAGAATAATTGATATTTATAGATGAACAACACATGGACCTTTTGGAGTGTGAATTGCTGTAAATACAGAAGACACAATGAGTATATTTTCATCGCTTCTACAAT
This sequence comes from Apoderus coryli, assembly GCA_911728435.2. Taxonomy (NCBI): domain Eukaryota; kingdom Metazoa; phylum Arthropoda; class Insecta; order Coleoptera; family Attelabidae; genus Apoderus; species Apoderus coryli. The sequence continues at coordinate 5,173,673 of OU452206.1, read as the reverse complement.
AGCTGTGTTTATAATGACAGTTATATTTTATGTCACAACCCAGTTTTGTGCAGAAAGAAAACCACCAACAGTTTTTCAACGTAAGTTGCTGCTGGTTGAAATATGATTTATAGTTTATATTTAACATGGTTACGTTTTAGAATCGCGACTTGCTGAAACACTCAACAGCTTCCATGATTGAAAATTTAAAAAAATATATTTGATATTTTTTACGTTCGTATTAGTTAATATTCTTTTTACATTATTGTTTTAAACGGTTGAATTTGTAAGTAATTATACTTTTTATACAAGAATGTAGCAATTATAAATCAGTTAATTATTGTTAAAGATTTTTTAATTTAATAAATAAACTAGCATTTCAAAAAATCATAATGCTAAGCCTTAACTATAAATTAGATTTGCAGTTAAAGGGAGGTTATTCCTGTACACAAGATAATGGGTTGGAAATCTGGTTGAACCCTACGACATACTTGCATTGATTGTAAGTGTTAGAGCTTACAACCACCAGAATAGAAGGTCCCGCTAAAAAACTAGGGAATTATTTAACAAAGAAATTTAATTACTTACCAAATAAATTGCTTAGTTACAATGTAGCCAAATTAAGTGTGGGTTTTGATATTTCAACTTTAAAAACAACAGCTTAGACAAAAATTGGAAGGGGAGTGAGTAACCAGAGTTAATATAGTGCAAAAATAATAAATTTCAAACGTGTCTTGTGAAATTCTATAATACATAATATACTATATTCATGTAAACTAAAAAAAAGTTAAAAATGAAAAAGTTTCATTTTAGGCTCCGTTAAAATATATGATTTATTCTATATACTTATTCTAAAAAAACTAAAAACTATACATAATCTTTAAATAATACTGTTTATACGAATTAATTATTAAACTAAATCAGTTTAGAGAACAAAACGCCTCAAGTTATAGAATATACAATATTTTATTATACATATTACCTATGTCGCGCTTTTTTATTATTTACCTTTTTTGTCACCGCACTGAAATTTCTCTGTTTATTTACAATATCTCGATTTGGACTATTAGTTTCAATGCCATTTGATGTACCATTCATTGAAATTGTATTGGAGGTTTGTTTTCCTGATGCATTAATTGCCGACGACTCAATATTGTTTATTCCTAAATTTGTATCTCTGTCACTTGAATCTTCGTTTATTTGAGAATCGCTGTCAGACTGTCTATCAACTGCGAAAAAATAACGTTAAGTATTGAAAAATAGCTAGCATTTTAATAAATTTAATATACCTGTACAGAAAAACCTCCATATGATAAAAAAAATCATTCCTCTTCTGAAAAATTACAAAATCATAAAAAAATTCCTAAATGAAACCTTTAATATAAAAATATTTTTCTGTTAAGGTATGAATGGAATCACAAAGTATCTAAAAGACAAAACAACTACATTTTAAAATAAACATAATAAGAACCTTTAATATTATTAACAACTTCCTACAATAAATAATCTACAAATTATACTACTACTACTAAGCATACGAATTATGATAATTTACATCGTTCTTACTTTTTTCTTGACTTTCTGCAATTCCACTGACTGCCTAAAAATGTTAGGTAATTAATATAATATATATATTAAAAAAAAACATTACTATCTTACAGCCATCGATGTAATGGATGATTTTGAAAATAGTCTTTCAGCTTCTTTAAACTTCCTATTACGTTTGTCAGCTTTGGAATTTGTAGTTTTATTACTCGACAAATATCTGTCCCAACCTCTAATTATATTTCCATATAACTGAGTATCTTCTAAGTAAGATCCCTCAAATGCATATATTTGTCTTTCTAAATTTGCAAGTGTTTCCTACAAAAATCAAAATTAAACTAATAATTTGATTTATAATAAATTGACTTGCCCCTATTTCGGCTTTCCTTTTTACTAATTCAGCTAATTCTTGACGAGCATCTACTGATGAGTTATTTTTTGAAGACATTTTTGGTTTTTTAGTACAGGATTTTGTGGAGATATTATATGGAAATATTGATATCAATCTGTAGTTATAGGGAATATGAAATATTAAATTCACTACTGTTTTGAGATATATAGTATAAACTAAATAATGTATGTAATAAACAGTAATTATTATTAATAGAATATCAATGAATAAACAATAATTATTTCTCTTTCACTAAATACAAAATCAAAGATTACACTAAATTCTTTGGCAAGATGTCAGATGTTTCCCCTCAAACTAACCTTACTTTATTAGGACTGTCAAAAACTCAATTCTTCTTTATTGGCCTCACAGAGTATTTAACCAGAAACTGCAGTAAATTTTCATCTTTTGGAATTCTACAAAATTATTATAAAATGTATAATTTGTATAAATACTTCATTTCATATAAATATACAAGTCTTAGCAATTGAAATAATTAGTATTTTTTTTCTGAAGTAATCCATCTATCGAGGAGTGAATAGTATGATTTGAATAAAACGACGTCTACTCCACAAAATGATCTATATATATACGTCAAAACCGTGTTTTTAAATGCCAGACATGTTTCGGACTACACGTCCATCATCAGTGGCTAAATGGTTGAAAATTTGTCAATTATTCTTGTTTTGTATTGTTGTTTTAAATAAAAACATTTTGCAGCTGCCAACATGAAACAGCGGCCTTTTATTGGCCTGAATTTAAAATTCCCGTTTTAATAGACGAATCCTAGTTTAACACCAGATTTGTTTTCCCACAGTTGGTACAACAATAGAGGAACATGGCTAAACCTGTTGCATCCTTGGGAAATCATACGCGCACCATTGACATACTATGGACCGGCCATATTGTTGCATTAATCTATACCCGAGAGCTGCGACAAGGATAGAGTTAGAGTGGGCAAAAAGACATTTGTGTACTATGTAGTTAAATGGGATTTCCATGTATTTCCAACAATTTGTTATAGTTTTTTAAGTTATTTTAAAAATGGTAAATTCCTGCAGTCCGGTAAATTGTACACAAAAGTTGAAGAAAGATATCCAAATAAAATTTCATAAGTAAATAATTTCTATATGGTTGAATACTCATTCAAATGTAGCATAACCTTCAATCCTATATATTATTATATTAGGTTTCCGAAGGATCCAAATTTAAGGAAATTATGGGTAGTAGCAACTAGAAGAAATGGTTACAAACCAAGTAATACCGTTGTTCTTTGTGGTCTCCATTTTGTAGAACAGGACTATGAAAAAAATTTGCATGGTAACAGAGTATTGAAGAAAACTGCTGTGCCATCTCATTATGATTTTCCTCCTCATTTAACAACATAAGGTTGGCAATTTTCCAAAGTTTCATGATAATTTGACGAGTTAATGTCATATTTTTCGAAATTAGTAACAATTCCCAAGTATTTTTAATAAAAACTATTTTTATTAAGAAAATTATTATGTTCCTCCATATATAAGTACAATGCACTTGTTGCGTTTTCTACCCATTTTAGCTCCATCTTTCTTTCAAACCTCTCTTTCTAATGTTTTCCGCATCGCTGATGCATAATATTGAATATATACATTGTCTTTACAACCTTTTAAAGACAATAGGGTTATTCTTTCGTAGTGATTGATCTGAACAAGTGAATGTGATTAAACTGAATGTGATTATACTGAACTGAATATTTGGCGAAACCGAAAGATCATCTTTTTGTGATTGTCTTTCACTTAACCTCGAAATCTTGTGAAAACAACCAAATCTGCTCTGAAAACTGAAAAATTATTTCTTCCATAATATTATTATCCATGTTTTAAACTTTTGCAATATATTGGTTTGATTCGAAATCATATTCCAATTATTATCTCTCAATTTTCAATACTCTTAGAGGTTAACTGAACGAACTAACCGGTACCTTGAGGTTGATCAGTAAGCGGCAAGGGGGGTAGGATTTTAATCAGTTTGGTAGAAGTGACCGATGTCGAAAGAATACGCACAATCGTGAATGAACTGACAATTTTCAGATTGTTCACTTAGTTCAGTACGAAAGAATAACGCTTTTGTTATTCGTATCAGCTGACAAAGTAGAAAATAATCGAATGAAATTACTATTATATTAAACTGTATCTGCATCCTGCTTAATAAAAATCATGGTCAGAGGTTTGGTAAGTTAGTAAATAAATCTAAATATTTAGCAAATATCTTATTTACTTAAATTCATTTTAGTTCTCATTTTTAATTGGAATCTATGCCGGTATTTATATTAGCCAAAATTATGATGTAAGTATCAAATAAATATGTTTCCAATTAAACTCTTATAGGTATTTACATTTTACAGGTACCAAGAGTAGATGATCCTCAGGCCTTATATGAAAAAATAAAAGATTTTGCAGACAGACATAAAAAATCATAAAAATAAATATAATTACTTTATAATTTTTATTAAATAGGTACATTGAAATGAACTAATGTAGTATTACTCCTCCACCTAAATATTCATGTCGGATAGGCGGTTCTACGAATGCTAACCAATCACTAGCATGTGTTGGAAGTAACCCCATACTATGACATTTATACAACGCTAGACCTATATTTACTAAGTTTCCTATAACATACACCATCATTTGTATTAAAGCATTTGATGTCTCCATCATTTTGAAAGTGTTTTTAGTAGACCAAATTGCCTGAAATGGCCGCATCAATAGCATCCCAACCATCATTATAGGAAATATTGAGATAGAATTTCCAGCCATATACATTATAAATAAATTCATTGGTACTTGCTTTAATGGTGCTAGTGCCAAATCCCATGATTTTTTGTTTATTAATCGTGACACATCAGTTTTCTTCGAGACCTCATTGCTCGAAGTAACACTTGCAATGCTATATGCAGGAGGTGAAGCTAAGGATTCAGTTGAAACCCTTGACACCCTAAAAAAATTAAAACTTTTAGACGATAAAAAATCAAATAATTCTATTAACTATTAACACATACCTAACTGAATCTAAGCTCCATTTTTGCCTACGACTGACTACTTTTGAAGACATTAAAGTTTTCTAAGTAAAATATTACAAAATGTAAATATTGTATTTTATTTTCACAAAATAAAAATGTCAACTCTTGACTTTACAATTAATTTGTCTTCTTCTTCTCTCTTTGTTTAACCACTAGCCTAAACAGCATACGGCCAGCCGATTTTTTCAATTAATTAGTATATTATTATTAATTTCCTTTTATGTAATTTATCTGTTGTATTTACTCATTACAATAGGCCATTATTTAATGCAATGTAGATACCTATTTAGGCGTTATCCTTCTACAAACTCGGAGCAGCTGAACGGACCTGCCGCTCACCTCACTTCTCCTTCCTTTTTATAAACGGACCTCAACCCAGAGATTACCTCTGATTTTATCCCACAGATAAATTTTGAGTCTTTGTTAGTATTAAATACAAATTTTGAGTCAATTTCTTGTAGACTAGGGTTGTCGACTTTTCTTATAAAATTCTGGAAGTGAGGTGATTGGCTTGTGTTGTCAAATCATCCCAGCTAATTTGAGTTCTAAAAGGATAACGTCATTGTCTTTATAAAGACAATGATAACGCCTACTGTAAGTATCATCAAAGATAAATACCCTAGTGCATGCTTTTCTATTTAATTTTTGGATTTTTACAACATCTTAACAATCGATAAATAGGCAATATTCTCCAACACCAAATATCAGTAATTTACACTCACCTGTCTTAAATTCACGTTGCTTTTACAAATTTGATTGATAGTTGTTCCATGAGAAATTAAATCTGAAAACGCTTTATTGTCTATGATAATAATCCTGACAGTTTTAGGTACTTTTTACAACAGAAATGGAAGTGAGGTTAGTGGTAGAGTTAGGCGAACATGTCACATTAGCCCAGCTGACCTAAGTTGTAGAAGCCTAATGTCTGCTGTCTATCCATTGTCAATGTCAATCTTGTTAACGGTTTGACTTGAATTTAAATAGAAGTATAAACATTTTTATCCACACGTAAAAGCAGTGTAAATATTTATCCAGATTAACTAAGTGGCTGGAAATCTAATTTTATTGGAAGTGTCGTGTTACTCATATTTTTTAAACAATGGCTCTATCTGCTTCTGGAACTCCAAAGAATAAATTCCAAACGCCACGCCGATTGGCGAGAAACCAAATATTATTTGAGAGAAATTTAAAAACAGGCACACCGGTCTTAAGCACATCAAACAGAAGCAGTTTAGTTACACCTAAGAGCCAGCATTCAACTCCTAAGACTTTAACGAAGAACCACTGTACATTATCCAATACACCAGAATGTTTCAACACAGTTACAGTGGAAACCCCAGTTTCAAACAATATCAAATCACGTATAAGCAAAGAGAAAAATGATGAAATAAGTAATTTAAGTGTAGCTGTTCGAATACGTCCTATGAATTCACGTGAGTTAGCTTGTATGGGTGTAGATAACATTGTAAGCGTACGAGAGCAGGAATTGGTTATTCATATGCAAGGTAGTAATTCTTCAGCAATGAGCATAGATCATATATTTCAATATGATCATATATTTTGCTCATGTGATGAAAATAGTTTACAATACTCAACACAGGAAGATGTATTCGTCACAATGGGGAAACCATTACTAGACAATGTTTTTCGGGGATACAATGCATGTCTGTTTGCATACGGCCAGACTGGATCTGGGAAAAGTTATAGCATGATGGGTAGGAATGTTGGTGATATGATTGATATAGACTCTGAAGACTATTCTGGAATAACGCCGAGATTTTGCAGGGAACTGTTTAATAGAATAGCAGAATTAGATTCCAGTTGTGTAGCCACAGTAGAAGTTAGTTATTTTGAAATTTATAACGAGAAAATTCATGATCTGCTTGCTAATCAATCCAACACCGGTAGAACTCCATTAAAAGTACGTGAGCATCCAGTTTGGGGACCTTATGTTGTTGATTTAAGTGTACATACTGTACACTCGTATAATGATCTCAGAAACTTCTTACTAACTGGTAACAGGAATAGAGCTACTGCTGCAACAGTAATGAATGATAAATCATCGCGATCTCACAGTATATTCTCAATAGAACTTGGTATTTCTGACAATTCGAATGAAGATGCTAGAAGTCGAAGGAGCCGAATTAGTTTGGTGGATTTAGCGGGTAGTGAAAGATTAACGAGTAGTTCGCACAACACTGATGAAAAAATCAAACAGGGCGTTTATATAAACAAGTCATTGCTGACTCTGGGAAAAGTTATATCAGCATTAGCTGACCAAAAGAAGAATCAGTTTGTCCCATACAGAGAATCTGTATTAACATGGTTGCTAAGGGTAAATATGTACTTTATAATATGTTTTTACTAGGTATGTAACTTTGTTGTTGCTAAAGAGTTGTTAGGTACACATTCTCGTGTTGAGAAGTGTAATGGTAAGTGCCGAAAATCAGTCATAATCTGAAAGGCTAATATTTTGTTGTTGTGATCTGCTATCATGGCAAACACAAATAATATTTGGAAACATTTTGCAATTATTATGCAGCTTCTGATTACTTATGTAAAGTTCACTTTAGTTATGATTCTACATATAATTTAATACAGAAATCAATTTTACAATTTCAGCAAACTTTTTATTGATTCTTACATACAAAACCCTTACTTCGGTATCAAGACTAAGAAATTGCAGTTACTTTGTAAACTAAAAATCCATTTAAGTCATATATTGAAAATTGCTTATATCCGAAAATTGTATTACTCAGACTTAATATTGTGTATTTCTGATGCAGGAGAGTCTGGGTGGCAACTCATTAACCTCAATGTTAGCTACAATAACACCAGCCAGTACGCATATGGATGAAACGCTTTCTACTCTCCGATATGCTTGCCAAGCACGTTCAATAATAAATCGCGCAAGAGTAAATGAAAATCCTCATGACAGACTCATAAGAGAGCTTCGTACAGAAGTTGAGCGACTACGGGCTTTACGAAGAGATTATGAAAGAAATTCCCTTTCAAGTACTTCCATAATTTGTATTGATGATACCAAAGAAGAAAATGTTGAACTGGAAAACTTAAGAAGAAAACTACAAGAGACTGAAAATATTCTTGCCGAAGCACAGAAAAGTTGGGAAGAACGGTTTATGGAAACAAAAAAGTCTCAGATGAGAGAATTAGCTGAAGCTGAACGTTACAAAGAAGAACTAGAGTCACGTGTTAGAATAATGAAAACCGCTGACAATAATGTTATTTTATCCCCATATAAAACAAATTTCATCGAGGAATTGGAGGGAATGTTGACAGAAGATACAGAACCCAGTGATTCTGATATACTACAAAGTATACATGAGTGGTGTATAAATAATGGTTATATTTGCACTAGAACAAATAATTCATTAATTATTATCGATACATCAAATAATAAACAGACTGTGATTGCTTTAGATTCTGCAAATTTTAATGGGTATGAAAACATTTGTGATTATTTGCTTAGTTTGAAATGGACCAACATTAGGAAAAAGTTGTGCAAAACTGATATATCTTCATCAATGAATCAAATATATCAAGTATTAGCAACTTTAAAACCAGAAGAAAATGATACCAACTTATGTTTGTTATTTGCCAAAGTGAACAAAAGTTTGCAGAGTTTTGAAGCGGCTTTACAAAACAGTGTCAAGACCAATAAAGCAGTGACGTTTGACTTAAAATAATAGAAGTAATGTGCATTTACAGTTTTGTTGACTTTTATTTTAGTTCCACGTTATTTATTTTTGATTTGTGTAAAAATGAATATGAAACAGATATTAAGTATTTCTCTTTATAACATTTTAGCAGGTAATTGTGGAAAGTCGGTATTTTGTTTATAATGACTTGTATTTTAGAGAATATCAATCTGGTTTGATATGTTTTTTAATAACAATTGCTTGACAAATAGTTTGTAAATAAATACCAAAACTATGTGTTTTAAAGGCTAGAACTTTTTATTAAGAGTGATAAAAATCCCTAGTTTGCTTGGAACTGAGTGTAAGGACCAATCAGAACACCTGTGTATACAGTTTACATTGCTATTAAGATGCCAAAGAAATAATAATTACGGTAGGGTTTAGGGCCACCAAAGTGTTGACGAAGTCTAGTACTGCAAAAATATATATTATTGACGGTTTATAGTTTAGCATATTTAAGTATTACGATGCTCTGGTATCTATCCCATGGGCACATGTTTGATTGGCTTGCAAATAAAAGGCCTCGCTAGTCCAAAATATGTTAAGTTCATTGATCTACACTCGCACCGTTTGCACTCAAAATTGACGAAATTTAACAATAAGTCTAGAATCGGTAGTGATGTCGTTGGAATGGGTGCTAGTTCCGCAAGTTGATTCTTCTTCGAACTCAAGTCTGTAGGAGCCTCCGCGCCATTCCTGCACATAGTGATCAACTCGAAAGCCTATATGTTGTCGTAATGACTAACGTTGGTAGATAGCATATCCAAGTCGGCGTGCAGGCGATGTTTGGCTATCGTCTTCAGATATTGTCTGTACCTTGTTTTAAATCATCCAATTTTTTCCCGCCAAATAGCGATATGTAGTCAATAACTACTTGGCATACCCAAGTCTGCCGACTCGGCCGGGAGCACACGTTTTACATGTCCTCAAATGCGTATTTTGAGGTTAATCTACAACTTTTATTCTTTTAATCCGTTTAAGGAGAATTAAGTCACCCCTAATCTGTTTGTCACAGAGTGTTGTTATATTTAACCTTTTTAGGCTCTCCTTCGTATGTTGAAGAGTTTTGGGAGTGTTTGCCAATTTCAGTTGTACTCTTTCTAGTGCTTCTCTATATCATTGTCTTGTTTATATCACAATGTCTATGTCTTTGATAGGGAGAATATAATATGCTGATTGAGTACTACGTATGATTTGTATAATTTAGGTACGAGTTTCGTAGGATCTTGATTTGAATGCTTTTTGCATCAAATAGAACAGTTTATTAGCTTTTCTCACCACTGTTTAAATGTGAATGTCCCATTTTAAATTGTTTGTGACCATTATGCCAAGGTTTTTTGCGTATTTACTAATTTTATAGGATCTCCGTTGACTGTATATAGAAATTCGGGGTTATTCGGTCCTATATGAAAATAATACATTTATTGAAGTTCAAATCATTTGCCAAACTGTCGACCAGGACGCCACACTGCTGAGGTGTATAGCGTTCTGGACCGTATTGCAGAATAATTTAGTGTCGTCAGTAAAGAAGCTTACACGCGATGTAACATTTTCATTATGGTCAGATATGTAGACTAAAAATAATAGAGGTCCAAGAAGTGATCCCTGTGGCAGACCACTCAAAACCGGCAGTGCGATATCTGCGCCCTTTAAAAAATGCCGCGACCCATCTCAATAGACAACCTCGAACACCGAAAATGGGACCGTATCAAAAGCTTTCTCAAAGTCCAAATACACAACATCCGTAGGATTGTGTTGGGTTGTCAACATCATGTTTGTATTTATATATATTTATTATTCATATAAAAAAAAAATATCCATTTACATACAACACAATCGTATTATAATTCTTAATAAAAATATGTCTATTAAATATACAAATTATATTTAAATCTAGAAAAACTAATCTTTAAAATCGGGTTCATCATGTCTTTTCTGATACAGTTCTCCAAATTTACTCATGTACTTTTTGATATAGTCCCTCGCTTTTCCCTTTACGCTATCTGTACATACTAATTCTTCAATGTTATCTAAATGTTTTATCTCTTTGAGCATTACGAAATGCGTTAACTGAAACAAAAAAAAAATAATTTTAAAGAAGTAGTCCATTCTGAAGTGGAGTGAATGTATTGATTTCGTGGAGGTTGACGTTTTATTTCCTATTACAAAAAAAAATAATTTGCATAAGACGGAACGGAACCATAGTTTACACAAACGGTAATCCTAGTTTCACAATGACAAAAGCATAACAAGGAAAAACACGGTAGCATCATACGTTGACGACTGTTAAAGTGTATCGTGTGAGGGTGGCTCTAGTTAAATGTTTGGTAAGGACTCCATGGAAAAACGTACAATCCATATATATAAGGTGATGCATGAGGTACTATGGTTCTAAAGGCTATGAGCTGAAGTATTCCATTTGAATAAGTCAATGTGTGGACGTGTGTGTGCTTCTAAATGAGGGCATATACGAGGTCTGTTCAAAAAGTTCCCGGAATTTTTGAATTACGCGCATCTGGAGAGTCCGGTGGTCAAAATTTGTTTTTTTATTGTGTTGGTACACATGTCCCTAATGTATGGCTGTATTCATTGTTTACATTCTGTCTTATAGCGGCTGGTGTAGACGTGTTTTTTTGAGCTCGGCGATTTTTGTTAGTTTAAACAATGGAAGAATTGAAGAATCAAAGAATTTGTATTAAATTTTGCGTGAAAAATGAAATAAAGTGTAACCAAGTGTGCGAAATGTTACAGAGAGCCTACGGTGAGTCTGCTATGAAAAAAACAAGTGTTTACGAGTGGTATAAGCGTTTCCAAGATGGCCGCGAAGACGTTGAAGACGATGAACGCTCCGGTCGACCCAGCACGTCAATAATCGATGAAAATGTGGGAAAAGTGGAAAAAATGATTATGGATGATCGCCGAATCACAATTAGAGAAGTTGCTGATGAAGTTGGCATATCAGTTGGCTCATGCCATCATATTTTTTCAAAGGTTTTGGGCATGAAACGAGTGGCAGCAAAATTCGTTCCAAAACTGCTGAATTTTGATCAAAAAAACAAACGCATTACCATCGCTCAGGAGCTGTTAAACGACGTCAACGACGATCCAAATTTACTTGAAAGGGTCATAGCTGGTGATGAAACATGGGTGTACGGTTATGATGTCGAAACAAAAGCACAATCGTCCACGTGGAAGCACTCAACGTCACCAAGAGTGAAAAAAGCACGTCAAGTTCGATCAAATGTCAAGGTTTTGCTTACTGTTTTCTTCGATTATAATGGCATAGTGCATAAAGAATTCTTGCCAAAAGGTCAAACCGTCAATAAGGAGTATTACCTTGAAGTAATGCGACGTTTGCGTGAAGCAATTCGAAAAAAACGCCCCGATTTATGGAAAAACAATTCATGGGTTTTGCACCACGATAACGCACCTGCTCATTCATCATTGCTTATTCGTGATTTTTTGGCTAAAAACAAGACTTTAATCATGCCCCAACCTCCTTATTCACCAGATATCGCTCCGTGTGATTTTTTCCTGTTCCCAAAGTTGAAGAGACCCATGAAAGGACAGCGTTTTTCATCGATTGAAGAGATAAAGGCAGAATCGCTGAGAGTGCTACAGAGCATTACAAAAAGTGACTATCAAGGGTGTTTCGAAGACTGGAAAAAACGCTGGCATTACTTTGAAGGGGACCATATAGATGTAGACGAATAAATAAATATTTTTTTAGAAAAATGAGAATTCCGGGTACTTTTTGAACAGACTTCGTATATATAAAACTAATTTTAAATAAATGCATAGTTTGCTTTAACATTTTATGCATGGTGATCGCTACGAATCGGTGTAAATAGACTTTTATCAACATAAAACTAAGTAAACATTCGGGTAAAAAACATTATTACTAAAGGTGATTTTGACTTAACAAAAAATAATAAATCTTATTTACTTACTTTTCTAGCTAAATGTTTAAAATCCTCCGTATTGACTATTCTACCTTCTTTGCAATCAGGCTTTCGATAGGCATTCAAAACGCTTACAACTGTCGTTGCCATATTCGATCTGAAAGTCTCTTTAATTTTTCTCGCCTGTTCACTATTCATTTCTTTCATACGCGATTTAAGCGCGCTTCTCTGTCGTTTTTCTTTCATTTTTTTGTACCCTAAGTTACTACTACCACTACTACTTGCTCTATTGGAACTCTCACGCATATGTTTTTTTGCTTCGTGAATTATCAACTCTTTTTGCCGCCTTAATTTTTCTTTATTCGCCTTATAACGCTTAAGATCTTCTTTTGATTGAACCTTAGCTTCATCTGTTCTGGGCTATAAATTAAAAAAGCAATACATATACACGGTGTTTCGTAGTGAAACCGACATACGTTAACAGTAGTGGATAGTGTGTACCAAGCTGGTTCCAAATATACCATTCTTCGTGGGTGTACGGACCTTTCTTTTATACGTTATAGATTCAGAACGACGTTGTACATTGCCTTGATTTTTGGCAGTACTTTGAATTTAATTTTTTAGAATTTAGAATAAAAATCCAGAATTGGATTGAAAAAGTACTAGTTTTTTTGTGTCGACCCCAAAACAACACCCTGTATATCAAAAAAGTTCCAGTGCGTTTACAGATTCAAATACTACATAAACATCTGAAGTAAATAGTGTCATTTTCGTTTTCACGCAGATCAGCATATTGTATAAAATGTAATTTCGAAATGTTTTGCTTATGATTTTTTAGACTGATAATTGGCAGTAAGAATTGTTGATAAGCGAACCAGTACGCGGATTCCGTGACATCCTTTATTCACAGCTTAAGGTCGGCTCACGAACTCAGGGGGGCAGCAAACAAGGTACAAGGATGTTCTTAAGACCCACAGGAAGAAGTGTTTCTTAGATGTGAAGAACAACCCGGAGCAGATCGCGTACGACCGAGATGGAGGCGTACCATTTACGAGGCCCATCAACTTTTTGAAGAACAGCGTCGACGACATGAGCATGCGAATTGACAGCATTGAAAGGAGTAAGGAGGAGCCGGTAGATTATGGTGATGGGGTGTGTCAGTTTTGCGACAAAATTTGCGGCTCGAGGATCGGTCTGTTTGGCCATCTTAGGGTTCACAACAGAAATTCCTGAGTTTGAGTTACTCGTTAGTGAATGCTGATGATGATGATGATAATATATAAAACTTAAAAAAAAATTATTGCAAATAGCGGTTCGACATGATCACAACTCACAAGACAAAATTAAACAAACCTAAACCCTAACCATGTCAGTACGAAATATCCCTAAAAACATTTGGGAAAATATTCCCCAGATTATCAAAACATTAGAATTAATAGTATACGGTCCCAGGAGGAAACTATTTGTGACGTATTCTACATGTAGAAATCCACACTAAAATTCTACATGTGAACAGCGCAAGAACACAGAATCCGTCCTGACGAACATTTTCTCAAATAAAACTACAGCAGTTTTATTACATTAAGTATTTCATTTATAACTTTAAAGATACAAATATGTTTAAGAATTGCCAATGCAGATCCGGATCAGACGATATTTTGCAACTTTCTGACAGCTTCAAAACAACGCCTTGTATATCAGAAATTTTGCAGGGAGTTTGGAGAATTGACAAACAATAAAATTGTTAATATTTTGTTCCTGTTTATTTGGATTTCAATAATAATATTTTATTTGTTGTTTCACTGTTCCAGTGTTATACGAAATAAGTTTTTATAATTATATTCCGTTAAAAGCAAAATGGAATTTTATATTTGTTTTTATTTTAACATAGGCATTGTAAATTTTAATGCTGCGTCAATTCTCCAAATACACTGCAAAATTCGTGATATAGAAGGCGTTGTTTTGAAGGTATGCGAATGATGCAAAATATCTTCTGATCTGGACCTGCATTAGCAATTCTTGACCATGCTATTATCTTATAAAATTATAAATGAAATATTTATTGTAATAAAACTAGTTTTATTTATTTAGAAAAAATGTTTTGGGGTCGACAGAAAACTAGCTGTTGCCCTTGAGGCACGAATAGCTCTCCATATTTAAGTGTAAAAGTAATAATTTTATGACCTTTTTGTCATTTATCTAAATTTAATAAATTTTTGTTTTGTTTTAGACATCAGCTATTTTTTTTTAAGTATCGGGTTTTGTGCCTTTCTCTTCTCTTTGGAGGCACTATTTATACGCAGATATTTTATATTTCAGATCTAGGCCAAGTTCGTGAACGCAAATTAATTGAGTTTTTTTAGTTTTATTATAAAATTTATTTTGCCCCCTTTTCTACTATTTAGGAACGCCTATGTAAACAAAATTGTTATGCTGCATGTTGTAGGTTATCCGTTAAGTGGTTTTTGAGTTATCACGGATACATTTTTTTTCTCACCCTTTTATAGAATTTTCACGGACGCCTATGGAACATTAATTTTTGTCGTGTATTTTTAACACCAATTCAACTAGTTAAATATAAATTTTACATTTTAATTTTTTTTTTATTTTACCCCTTTTTTTTCAATAGAAAGCTTTCATATAAAAAATGCAGCATAAAATTTTTATTTACATAGGCGTTCGTAAATATACGAACGCCTATGTAAATAAAAATTTTATGCTGCATTTTTTATATGAAAGCTATATATAATTAGCCAATTTTTCTGGTATATTTGGAAAACATTTTTTTTTCGTTTTTGACCCTTTTTTAAGACTATTTTCGAACGCCTGTGTGAACTAATTCTTTTATGTAACATTTTTTAGGTTATATTCTATCACAACTATAAAAAAATTATTCAATATTTCGGATAAGTTTAAGAACTATGATTTTTTAAATTTTTGAACCCTCTTTTAAACCCCTTGCCTACGCTCAATGTTAATCACCACCTATATATATATATATCCTGTAGTATTTTCGTACCAAATGTGGTTAAAATCCGTTAAGTGGTTTTTGAGTTATCACAGATACAAATTTTTTCTGACCCTTTTATAGAATTTTCACGGACGCCTATGGTACATTAATTTTTGTCGTGTATTTTTAACACCAATTCATCTAGCTAAATATAAAAATTTTTACATTTTAATTTTTTTTTATTTTACCCCTTTTTCTACTATTTACGAACGCCTATGTGAATAAAAATTTTATGCTGCATTTTTTAGGTTATCTTATATCAAAGCTATATATAATTAGCCAATTTTTCTGGTATATTTGGGAAACGTTTTTTTTTTTTCGTTTTTGACCCTTTTTCTACTATTTACGACGCCTATGGTAATACAAATTTTATGCTGCATTTTTTAGGTTATCTTATATCAAAGCTATATATAATTAGCCAATTTTTCTGGTATATTTGAGAAACATTTTTTTTTTTCGTTTTTGACCCTTTTTTTAAACTATTTTCGAACGCCTGTGTGATGCAATTCTGTTATGGAATATTTGTTAGCTTATATTGTATCACAACTATGAAAAATTATTCCATATTTCGAATAAGTTTAGGAAATATATATTTTTTATGTTTTGACCCCTTTTCCACTATTTACGAACGCCTATGAAAGTAAGTTATTCATGACACATTTTATAGGTTATATTCTATCAAAACTATAAATAACTAGTTAATATTTCTGCTATTTTTAAGAAATACGTTTTTTTTTTAATCTTTTTTACCCCATTTTACACTATTTTCGAACGCCCATGTGGTCTAATATTTTATGTTCAATATTTTAGGTTATATTCAATTAAATGCGTAAAAAATTATGCAGTATTTCGGATAAGTTTAAGAACTATGAATTTTTTTAATTTTTGAACCCTCTTTTAAACCTTTTGCCTACGCTCATTGTTTCCCAAAATCTAATCAGCTCCTTGCCATGTCCAATAGTATTTTTGTACCAAATTTGGTTAAAATCTGTTAAGCAGTTTTTGCGTTTTCGTGGATACAGACAGACAGACAGACATTTTTTTAAAACTACTTTATTTATGTATAAAATGACCAAAAACAAGTATTTCCGGTGAAATTAAAAAAAATTTTTTTTTCATGAAACTAATAGTCTCCATATATACATATATTACATATATGATATGGAGAGCTAAAAAAACTAGTAATTTTTCAATCCAGTCCAGGATTTTTATTCTACTTCATCATCATCAGTTGATTAGACATATTTAGTGCAAAATACATGCCAAATATCAAGCCAATGTAGAACATCGTTCCGAAGCTATGACGCATAAAAGAAAACAGCAAAAATGAGAAAACACCCTGTATCTTTTTAATGGAGGTCGGTACACCCACTAAGAATGATCTGGGTACCGTTTATCCACTGTTAACGTATGTCGGTTTCACTACGAAACACCCTGTATAGAAATTAAGAACGTGAGACAAATCTGTCCTCGCTAAATTTTTATAGATGAAATTAGAGAACATGCAAAACAACTACTCCACTGGCTAATCCCCCGACTGAAATTATATTACAAGCACAAGTTTACGAAAAACAAATAATAATAATAGCCTCTCTTGCTCAACAGAATTCTCCCGAGTTATAATACATCAAACCAAATTTGATTAACAACAATTATGGAGTGCTCCGATCAAAAAAATGTTACACTCAGCAGATACGTTCAAAATTGTCACACATGACATATGGGGATGACTTACAGATTAGTGCAGGTTCACCAACAGTAAAGCTCCCATTCGTGGTACAATTAATTATATTAATTTGAGCCAAGAGCTCAGAGAAATCGAAGCGATTTTGTATGAGATCATATACAAATTTTATAGAAAAAACATTCTTCTGAACTCCAAATCCTGGAAATCAAACCGACGTTGTCCACCTTAAACGAGAGGTATTTCTGAAACTTCCTTTGGCCTCTCTTTCAAACACTCTGCACGTGAACCCTGTAAAAAAGGTACCAAAACACGGAACAGTAGGTATACAGGAATTATACAATATAGTGAGCCCCCTTATGTTTTGAAAGTTTGCACAGTTCTTCATAATAAAACCAAATGAGACACAAATGATAAATTAAGTTAGGAGCCAACATGATTCCACTAATTGTATGCCACAACTGCTCAATATGCCTTTTTTTAGCGAAGGTCACACATTTACACTTATCAACGTTTAACTAACTGGGGGCCGCAACTCCCTGGAGTGAGACTGTAAGTAATATACTGAATGATGCCTATTTATATTACATACATAACATTTTACTTATACTTACACTAATCATTATTTCGTCGCATAATCCAACTCTTCTTTTTTTCTTTGGCGGGTTACTTCCTATGGCCCCATCCTTAAAATTAAATACCTCTTGCAATCTGATATCAATCGAAGACAATTTTCCATCTATTTCAACGTCATCTTCGTCACCGGTCTCAATATCCATATTTTCCACAGTCTGATCAACTAATTCATCTTCGATTGAAGCTGGGGTATCTTCGTATTCTTCATTTTTAATTTCCGTTATGGGGCTTGGTTCTTCCTCGACTTTTTGTTCAACTTTTACCTCTTCCTTTTTGACTTCCAGTTTTACTGGTTTTTGAGTAATGAATGATGGCAGCTTCACAAGATGCAACTTAGAAGACTTTTCCATTTGCTTTTTAACTTCTAATAGTAATTGAGTATCATCAATTTCATCGTCAGTCTCCGAATTATCAGAAGAATCTGAAGTGAGACTGCTGGTGTCTGAGCTGGATGATGTTTCAGAGGCTGCAATAAAGAATTATATCTAGAATTAGGGAGGTAGGTAGGTTCAAAATAAGTGGGTCCCGGACCACTAAGGGTCTATTGCGCCTCATACCAATTTATCTTTTTTCGCAGAAGCTCAATCTTCGAAGGTAGATTATTTTGCGGGGTGAGCTTTCTTTTAGACTCGTTGGTACAAGGGTTACGGTTGCGAATCTAGTTTTAGCAACAGCAAGAACGTGTTCCGCCATCTCATTATCCCCCATGCAGAATTGGCATTCGAAATTTTCCAAAAGGTCCAATATCGAGAGATGATGATTCAAACGACAGTGATCAGTGTATCCACCAGGCAGCGCAGATGAGATCTACTCAAAGCCAACAACTCCTTCAAATGTACCAAACCCGGATGATTTTATCTAAAGTTCGGACTTTTGTTGTCATCCAGGTATTAAGTATGCATTTGGCAGTGCTAAACGCTATGTAAGTTACGTGTTCTACTCCGATAAATATTCCTTCTGTCCCTTCTGTTGTCAGAGAGTCGGTCATTTAATTCCTCTTTAAACCCAGGGGCCAGACCAGAGTCAGATCATTGTTTCGCCAGATATTAGAGAGTCCGTGTTGACAAATCCCACACCGTGATAAGCTTAGAGCCTTTATGGCCACTTGGTTATGAGAGAAGGTTTTCATTGACAGTACAGTAGCGGTCTGCTTCCGTAAACTCCGGCGCCTTTACCTGAGTTTGTCTTTGGATCATCAGTAAACCAGCAATAATTCGCACTTTCTAACGCGCCCCATGCAGGATCCGTTGATCTCGACTGGGGAACCGATTTTTACAAGGCAGATCATTGTTTATTGCTGGATACATTACGTCAGAGTTCATTCCCAAAATGCTGTGTCAGTCAGGACATCAGACTGACTGCCTTCCCCAAAACTAAATAAAGAGGCGTTAAATCTAGAAGTACTTCCATAGCTGCTGACGGTGTGTTGGATAATACACCAGTAATAGCCAAACAAGCCGGGCCGGGTAGCCTAGACGGGATCATACAGTGACGACCGTGGAAGTGCAGCTCTGTGGAGTGCGGCTACAGGTTGGATGGGTGACCGTTTGGGGGGTTTATTAAAAACGGACCTGACGGTAGCCCATCTAGGTTGTAGACTGAATGTTGCGTGGTGGGTGGCCGTTTAGGGGTTTCATTGAAGGCGGTACCTGACGGTGGCCCATCTAGGCTGAAGAATGAATGTTGCGTGGTAGTAGAATGATAGTGAGTGCAGCAGTATGGTCCTGAAAAAACACAATAAGCCTTTCAAGGCTGAAGTACGCCATTGGATGGAGACACGCGAGAAGAGTTGTTTTTTACAAATATAAAAATGCATGCTGGAGAACAATAATTCGAACTAGACTGGAGGGAGAGAAGATTTGTTTTCACAAATGCAAGAATACATCCTTTGAACGTCACGATTTACACTTATCAACGTTCAGCGATAAATTATTAAAATTACACCAATTCTCAACGGCTCGAGATCAGAGAGGCAAACAATTTAAGATCGTCTGATAAAAAAACCGTCGTAATAATGTATGCACCATAATACTCCATTTTGGGGTTTCCTTAATTATCTCAAAGACCAGAATTAATTTTATATGATATGGTCTTTCTATCGATGATAAAAAGGATTCGGCTTTTGTCTCGCAATTAAAATTAAACTTTCATCAATAAACGTTTCGCTGGGATCAATAAATTAGTGATATTTAGATATATAAATGTTTTTAACGTACATTCAACTTCTTCGGGAACGAGCGGTGGTTCCCACTGGCTTTTCCTGAGCTTCACATGATAATAATATGGTCTACCATATTTATCTTTGGCACACTTCCATTTTGGTGGTAATTTAGCTGGAGGCGGTATAGGACCAGCAAATTTAACTTGAGAGGAATCGTCTTCTTTTTGCAGTTCTTGGTAAATTTGAAGATTGGGTGGTGGTATCTGTAACGTATATAATTATTGTTTACATAAAATTCTACGATATAAATATATTCCTTGGAAAAATCGTTGCATTTCAATATTGGAAATCTTTTATTTTAGGTTTTTATTTTAAGTGTACATAGGTGTACCTATTACGAGTATAACAACAAATTCACATGGGGAGGACCAACAGTATACAAAACCAGCGGCTACCAAGACCTTGTACAGAGTGGTCCAAAATCAAAATAGCAGGTTAGCTAGAGAAACATACGTAATTAAAAGCTTACCAATACGATAAATCTGATTGATAACATTTAAATCTTCGTTTGGTGATTAAACTTTTATATTTCTTAACAATATTTAATAAAATTGTGTTAAAAACGAGTATGTCGATATTTAAGCCATGAAAAAAACAAATACGTTGCCAATATCACATATTTTTAATATTTGTTTAAATATCAACACTGACAAACTAAAAAGTTCCATTATTACCTACGTCGGATCATCTGCGTTGAATAACGCACTCCAATGAAGAGTTTGATATTTTCTCCTCTGATTTCGGTCAAGTGCGAAAATTAATTTTGAATCGTCGTCGCAAGTCAGATACATTTGTTGGATTTGTGATATCTCCGACATAATTATTGTTTTGAATTTGTTATTTTTAGATTGTAGTTTATTTGTTTAGCTTATGTTATGTATAATACCATTTTTCTTGGTGTGTGTAATGTATTGGTAAATAAATAAATAAATTTTGACAGGTGTAAATAAAATGGCACAGCTGCACAGAAAAAAATTATTGTATTTGCCAAATAAAAGCAGCGAGTTAATTGCAGACGCTTGTCTAAAATATAACGAACGTATTCAGCATTTGCATTTTTAATACTACCAGACATTGCTCAAATCTTATATTTAGGGCCTCTTGTTGTTAATGCCTCTAAAACATATCACATGCAATATCAAACATTTCTACTAAATATATATGGTTTTCCCTCAAATATAATTATGGGAATGTTGGAAACTAACTAGTTCAAATAATTTCCACTCACAGCTTCGGCTATACGCTTATATAAAAATTAATTAAAACATATTCAATAGTAAAATTGTAAACATGATTCAGCCATAACATTGTTTTATATAAGGGTTATTCTTTCGTAGTGATTGATCTGAAAAAGTGAATGTGATTAAACTGAATGTGATTATACTGAACTGAATATTTGGCGAAACCGAAAGATCATCTTTTTTGTGATTGTCTTTCACTTAACCTCGAAACTTGTGAAAACAACCAAATCTGCTCTGAAAACTGGAAAATTATTTCTTCCATGATATTATTATCCATGTTTTAGACTTTTACAATTTATTGGTTTGATTCGAAATCATATTCCAATTATTATATCGCAATATTCAACACTTTTAGAGGTTAACTGTTAACTGAACGAACTAACCGGTACCTAGAGGTTGATCAGTAAGGGGCAAGGGGGGTAGGAATTTTAATCAGTTTGGTAGAAGTGACCGATGTCGAAAGAATACGCACAATCGTGAATGAACTGAAAATTTTCAGATTGTTCACTTAGTTCAGTACGAAAGAATAAACCTATTGATGGGAGAACACCATTGAGGTGGGGGGAGACGCTCTAACGTGGCCAAAAGCGGGTGCAGGTACGCCATATTGGTATACGATATCTACCATTTGAGTTTATAGTGTTATTTACGAGTATTTTACAAGTTTACTTAAGTTTTTCGTGTTTTTTGGACGGTTATTTGACAATATACTACAATGGTATCCTGTGCTGTGCGTAGTTGCAGTAGTAGAAGTGAAATCGACCAGAAAATATCAGGAATAACGTTTCATAGGTATGTACCAAATATTGTAAACATTGTACATGGACGTATTTAGGGTTTTTTTAGGCGAACTTATTAAAACACATTATTATAGGAGTCTGGTAGCATTCTCTTTCTGCACTGAACAATTGATACGTGCATTGTAGTTTATTTTTTTTTACAAATTCTTTTACTTGATTTCTACTCCCAAACTCTCTACTTTTTCATCACTTTCTAGCAAAAAAAGACCCCTAAATGTGTGTTAAAAACATTCTGGTTTTTAGATTTCCTAAAGATCCTGCTCGTAGACATATCTGGACAGAATATGTGTCTCGAATTAATTGGATACCAACGAGAAATGTACACAAATATAATTTATCCAGATCATGATTATCTTCCTGGACCATTTTCTGAATTTTCGAAATTCATTATTGTTTATATTGCTGGATTTGTTGTTTTTAGTTTAAAGAAGCAAATTATTTGCAGAGAATGTCGAGATGCATTAATAAGTGTTATTCTTTTATTAAAATGAAGGCAAAAAAAGGATTTACAAATTCCTTCAAAAGATGTTTTAGACGTTTGCTTCCAATCCGAAAAGATCATAAAAAATCATGTAGTAGCTACTAATGAAAAGTTGTCCGCAGGATTCATAATAAACCTTGTTTTAAAGGAATTTGTAAATAGTAATATTTTTCCTAATTTAGTTGTGCACGGTTTTGATCAAATCAGTGTTTGATAACCATATACATTTACTGATCAAATCTATTGCGACTAAATATGTTAATACCAGGATGTATTATTTAAGTAAAAATAAAGTGGATAAGCATAGCGCAACATTTAAATAAAATTGTTTTGTTTAAGGGGTATTAATATATAATTTATAAAGTACTAACGTCTTTTATTCCTGGATTTAGGTGTCAAATATCAATAATTACCTATATTTAAGTATTTTGTACACTGCTTAACATTTCAAAATAAAGTATAAACCCAAGCTGCAAATTAAAAGCAAAAACGTCAACAAAAATAGTTAATGCGGCTCTGGAGAATCCGCCATATTGGTATACGATTACGCCCCACCCAATGCACCCGTTTGTGTACAATGTAAAATAATGCTTATAGCGACTCCTTATATCTCAATGGAGAACACACACAACAAATTGAAATTTCAAGAATAATACTTTACGAACTTACACATAAGTTAAAACTAATGTAATTCATTGAGCCATAAGCCATCCTGGAAGTAGGTACTTTGTAATAATAATGACATATTCGGCCGATTACATTAAAATAATTCAATTTAAAAATAATAAATTTAATATGGTACCTATATAATAATTAACTGTTTTGAGCCTGTGTAAGTATATCTTGGAAATATGATAATCTCATAAATATTACTGTATGATATGTTCTGAATACGACGTAATGGGCCACGCCTCTATCACCGTTAATACAAAATCCGTTTGGTGGTGCCACTTTACGGGTGTGTTATATATGATTACAAGGGTCTACGTATGAGCTATTTATTTGATTATTTCTCAATATTTTTTGGTTTTTTTTTCACGATTGTATCGATGAAGGATATCGACATGTTTGTATCGATTTAGTTTTTCAAGTTTCGAAATTGTAACGGAATAAAACTCATTTGAAATACACATATTTTTAACATGAAATATTTTACACAATTTGACACCTGTCAAAAATTTATTGCGATAGAAACATGGTACCAAGCTTTGCCTATAAACTTGTGTGTGTGTGTTTTTTTCTAAATATTCAATAGCAAAATTATAAACAGCTTCGAGCCAGACCCTTGTATTTTATACTCGGGAGAACAGCCTTAATAAAATCAGTAGAAAAATTCTTACCGAAGTCGGTGGTAGGAGCGAAATGGGGTTCGGTAGTGCAGGAATCTGTGGTGGTACACTTGTAGCTGAAAAAAAAAAATAGAAGATCAATATTTATCAACAGGTTTGGGCTAAACACAAATCTACGAAACTTTATAGGGATGTATTAAGATAGACCGTTGAACTGACCGTTTGAGCGGTAGTGAATGTTTAGTTGGTAATTTTAATAAGAACACTGCACTACATAGCAAATACTGAAAATTAGATTTAAGAGTGTTTTTACCCTACACTGCTCAGGCTTAAATGCGGGATTGGGTGTAGCGGGGATGATGTTGCTTGTTTACCCTTTATTCACCTATTTTACTCACTTTCATTGCATTTCAATACTGTAGCGCCTTCCCACCTTAAATTTTAAATGCAACTATATAAGAATTAAATAAAATTATTGTTAAATATTTGCATTGCAATGGTATTTCCCTCATAATTCAATTAAAATATTTTATTGGATACCAGTGGTGTAGCCAGAAATGTATTTGGGGGCACCCTGTTTTTCAGTGATTTATGTATAATGGTCTAAAACTAAAAAAGGGAAATAATTAAGCAAATAGTGGAGGATCGCCCAAGAGTACGCACTTAATTGATTTGCTTCAATAAAATTTCTTTAAAATGCTTCAAATGTAAACTTTAATCAAAATGTTTTAACTTCTGTACCAATGTAAACTTTTAATACGATACGAACTTTAAGTTTTAACGTTTAACACAAATATAAATATTTAAACAAAAACAACAAAATGCGCACTCCTAAGTTCCTAGGTCTCGTAAGAGTATACTTATCGGTATCCTAAAGAGTACTCGGGACAAAATAACGCATAATTAACTGTTATTATATAATATAAACTTAAATATTTAATTGTTACATAAGTCACACGAAAATATCCGGTCTGGAATTAAACTGTAATTCGTCTCTTGGTTTGACAAAATAATAATAATAATAATTTAATTAATGTCTATTTCTATGTCACGATGAATACTCATTAGAGCTAAACTTGTTGTACTTTCAGTAAGTTCTCAGTCTCTTTAAAGTTGCAAAGCTTCTTTCCGCTGGCAGATTGGACAGAACTTGAAGTAACACATGAATATTAGGGAAAAAATTGAATTGCACAAAGCACAAATAAAGGGTGCCTAGAGCATTTCCTGGTACAAACGTTTCATTTTGCCACTTCACCATCCACATGGTGTAAAACTCAAAAGCAGGTTTTATAGAGACAAATGGTGATGATTTAGCGTACTTCGGTACAACCACACCCGTCTTCCCACAATGAGACGCGTGTTTTGTTTTAGTACGTTGTTGCCAACGTTGCATACATTTCCTGATTATGAACACATGTATAATTTAAACATTTTAATTGCGAAGAATTTTTACAAAAACCGATATCCAGAGAGAGAGAATTCGATGTTTCAAAAATTAAAAAGTAACCTTATTAATTTTGGTGCGTTTCGGAAACCACGGACTACTGTGAATAATATCGATACTCGGCAATAACTTATGGAAATTACAGTTTTGGGTGCAGTTGCAAATAACCCATGCTCGTCCACCCGAATGTTAGACGGCGCAACAGGAGTCCCAAGAGCATCAGCGCAGAGATTTAAAAAAAAAACATAAATTTAGGCCATACGGAATGCGAGTCATTCATCATTTACCTCCGGCAGATTTAAACAGACCACTTCAATTTTGAGAATGGTATGTGCAGAAGTGTGTCAGAATGCCAACTTTGGTATGAGGTGTATTTCGACAGATGAAGCATAAATCAGTAGCATGGGAATCTTGAATAGGTAGAACTGTTATCCATGGGCCCAAGCCAATCCGCATTCAACAGTGACGGCCAGGAACCAAGGACGATTTGGTTTTAATGTATGGGTGGGTATGTTTGACGGCAGATTCATTGGCCCCTATGTTTTTGATGGTATGCTAAATTTAGATTTTAAGATCACAAGTTGAACCATTCTTAGAACTACCATTAGATCATCGGAGAAATGGTATTTATTTTCAACAAGACAGCGCACCTCCCCATAATTCAAGGGTAATAACTAACTACTGAAATGAACATTTTGGTGATGAGTAGATAGGAAATGGAGGACCTATAGCTTGGCCAGCCTGGTCACCAGACTTGACACCTTTAGAATCCTATCTGTGGGGACGAATTAAAGACTTTTTTACAAAAAAACCAATTACCTCAAGAGATGTTGGAGGAAGCATTGCACAATGCTTTTGCCACAGTTACCAATTTGGAGATAAGATCTGCAATAAATGCTATACAAAAACATTGCCGCATCTGTATAGATCAGAACGGTGAGCATATTATGTAGTAAATGTTTTCTCATAATATGCAGGTGTTTTTCTTTGTTTCATGTATTTTTGGATTGGTTGTTTCTAGTATCTTGTTTGTGGTTAATTTGTTGATTATTTCTTTCTCTTTTGTGTATTGTTGTGATTGATTATACCTGGTTATTTCTAGTTTATGTAAATTACATATAGTTGACACTTTAATATCTGTAGCATTTGTTGTCAAAAAATCCTTAATAATGTAATTGTTACAATAAATGAGTTTGGTTAATTGTTTTTACTAAATTTTTGGGGTGCAAAACAGTTGAAACTTGGCAACTGCATTAATAGGCATGGCCATACTTGATTTGTATGGATTATTTTCTTAAAGTCAAAATATTGTTAGGTTTAAAAAATATATATATAACTTGTTATAGATTTTTGAAAAGGGAATTTTAGGGGCTGTAATTAAATCCACAATTATACAGGGTGTCCCATAAAGAAAAAAATAAGTTTCGTTACAGTAACTTTACGAATGGCCCTGTAATAAAACAGGTTACTATATCTTATGCTGCGTTGAAAAGTGAAATTTTTTGCACAAATCAATTATCTCAAATAACAAAAAAGTTATAAGCCATAAAAGAAATCGATCAAAATTGAGAAACGCCACCTAGCGGCTTAACCGTTACAGATAGCCAAATTTAGTTTGCACGATGAGCTTTTATAAAATTTGACCCTGGAGGACCTTGGTTAATTTTTTTCTATCTTCGACAGGAACATGAGTTCCCATAAGAAAACGTCTAATTTGGGCCACCCTTTACACGCCGCCTCAACAAACGCCGCAGAGCGGGTACGGCTCTAGGAGGGATTGCCGAAAGAGTTAAGTGATAGCAGTAAGTGTGGTTCATTTAGGACAGTATCACTACCTGACGATACTGTAATCTATGTTGCTGATCCGCATTCTTCGCTATACTATTATTCCTTTTTCAGAAAATGGTAGATCGAGAGGTTAGTGATTTCTAAAGATTTCAGGCGGGCGGTTCTACATCGAACGCAATACTTTTTGGAGTTGCATCACCGTCTAATCTAGTTATACTAATCTTATGTAATAAAATACTTACGTGGCATTATATTAACTTGAGGCTGTGCAACAGGATTTATTATTCCAGGCATCATTGGCGGTGGTTGTCTGAATGTCAGGATATTACTTCGTGGACTGGGTTGAACAGTTATACTGGACAGTGTTAACGCTAAATAAACAATATATTATTGATCATGATACTTAATCAACGTAAAAAAGCAATTAACCTATTTTTCCTATTTATAATAGAAGATATACAAGGTGTCCTATGGTGAAGACCCATTAGAATAAAATTTCGAAAATGTTGGTAACTGTGTTGTCTAATATGGTCTATTCAAATAACATAATAGCAACCGTATAACACTTCTAAGATTAAGATTCTAGACATATTTCATGTATTAGGTCCCATGCCTAAGTTCAGCCGTTTTTGACGTATAACAAGATTTATGTTCTTGACATTTTAAGGCTAAATAATAATCACTCGCAATTCAATAATATATAGGGTGTTCTATTTAAAACAACAAAGTCGCCATCAACTTCCCGTATAACCGGAAGTGTATGCGGTTGGTTCTTTGAGTAGACCATATTAGACTGTACAGATTTCGAAATTCAATCCAAGGTAGTCTCTGAAATATTCTAATGGGTCGTCACCATAGCACACCCTGTATATAAGCTACAATCTCTCTTATTAGGCAGGTAAAACGCAATTCCAATTATTTTGTTTTTTTGTGAAAGAGTGTTTTTGGTTCACAAACGTTTCGAAAAGCCAAATTGTCTACTTCATGTTTTTCACTTTTATAGACAACATTGATTTTTCGAAACGTTGTTTATCAAATGATAGAATGACATGAGCCTTTTTTATCTCAATAGGAATATGATTTAAGAATTCTAACTAACAGACTGAAGTATGACATGCTTCATTCTGATTGGTTAGAATTCTTAAATCATATTCCTTATATTTTAATCTTTCTTATGTGCCTCTAACATTAAATTTCTCAAATAAATGAAATAAGTGGAACATTTTTCGAATACCTACTGAAGATCCTTAAAGCGTTGAAATATAATAATTTTCATAACACATAACCCGTCGTCCGGACGTATATAAAAAAAATCTGTTGTGTCGGCCAAAACTTTCCCGACAAGATATAATATAATCAAAAATATATGACCTGCGTAACGAAATAGAATTTTAATAATTATTATTATTTTTACAGTTTATCTTCTTGGGGATGTAGGTTCGTACATAATAATATAAATTACCTTAGTAAATAATTCATTTTTATTTGCACGTCAAAAGCTTACATTACGACGTTTCGTCGCATTATTTGCGACTTCTTCAGGTTTCAACTTTTTGACACAAGTTCACTAATCACATTCAATAATAAAAAAAAATGTGTATAAAGAACCATAGACTCAGACATTATTTAACAAACATTACAATATACAAACATTTAGATCGACACGAACGTGTTAAACTAAATGTATTTAGAAGAAACACCAAAATAAAGTAATTATTATTATTATTATATTTCTATTATTTCCAATAAACTAACTACTTTATTCCAAAATTAAAGAAAAAAATATTGCCCAGAACCTTCCACATGCGAAACGCACGCTCTATTAATGACGCCAACAACCCTTTATCAAATTTATTATATTCTAATAAGAGTTATAGGTTCCAACTACCTAACTGTGGAAATTTTAAACGCAATTTTCTCGATAATTAATATCAAAAGTAACATATCGCGGTAAAGCAGATAAAAATGCTTTAAAATGATGTATCACTCGACCCCTACTGCTATTTGAAAATTTGGCGGTTGTGTCCACCCCTATCATAGGGCTGAAGCGATTTCAACCAAAAACTAATGGGTTCATCCTAGGACTCCCTCAAACTCATATACCTAAATTTAACTCAATTGGTTAAAGGTGGAAGAATTATCAAAAATAAATATACTCGTATAATGTAAATGCATTTTGATATGATACTAATATTTCCTTGTAACAACTCAAAAAAGCGACGTTGCCACGAAGAAGGAAGAAACATTCGTAGTGACATGAAAGTCAGAGGTGTTATCTCTCTTCCTCCCATGTAATTGTTTGTTATTGTCTGCACCCAAACCAACTATGTTTTATGAATGAATATAGTTAATACATCAATGCTTTAACCCAAGATTAACAGTTTAAATAGTCAGATTAAATAACGTTCAAGATTTTATACTTGTAAAAAAAATCGAATTTATGATTTGATTTTCTCCATTTAGTAACTGCCCTTTAAATTTTTGTGGAACATTTCCTAATTTATAAAACATACTTACGTTGACTGGTAGGTGGAGTACCATAACCGCTCTGATTCTGTGGCAATGGATAATTCTGCCATTGACCTGTAGTTGGATTCCAAATACATTGATATCCTCTATTTGGATCAAAGGGCGCAGTAAATCTGGGATCAGTGCCTATCAACATACAATTCAATTCATGCTCTCGCCACATTTCTCTCTGTTTTTTTCGTCTCTCTTCTTCACGGACTTCCATTTGTAAAGCAAATAACTTTCGACGTTCATGCTTGCTGATCTTTAAGAACGCAGCTGATGGACGATCTTTATCGTCTGATTTGAATCCTTTCTTACTGCTATGCTCTTTTTCAGATTTAAATCGTGACCAAGTACGGTACCTAAAAATAAATCAATCATGAGGTTATCTTTCAGGGAATAACTCAGTAGTTTTTAAGATGATCAGTTTCTTAGGAATTAAAATCACCGAACATATAACGGCCTTGAAGGATCACATTGGCGCGGCCCTTTATTTTCGTTCGATCAAAATCCTGGACTACAGCTGCAAGCAGTAAAATAATTTGAAATTACGAGGCACACGCGCGGAATCGATTATTTAAGCGACAGAAATCTGTTATACGCGGGCTACACAGAATCGTTAAGGTGCGGTTTCCTCGATCGTCGCGCACCTCTACTTATAACGCAAATCAATATAAACGCTTTCCTCCGCGCGGCTATGTTTAGCGACTCTAGTTGACCTCGGCGATCATCGCGAGTCGAATGATCTGAGAGCAGTATAACGGCGGCCGCTGGATGAATCCACTGGAAAGTTGTAGAAACATATTTACCTCAAAGGGAATTTTAACACTACAGTTTGGGATTTGTTTCACAATTGTAACCGAAAGCATGATTACTCAAGGTACAAGGAAAAGACACGATTTAATTTCACAGAAATGTAACTATAGCTATGTCCAGAGAAATGTCCAGCACACTATTATAGATGTATACTCGTATAACCGATTTCCTCAATGTGTCAGATGCTTGCCAAATAAAACTAGCTGTTGCCCTCGAGGCACGAATAGCTCTCCATATTTAAGTGTAAAAGTAATAATTTTATGACCTTTTTGTCATTTATCTAAATTTTTGTTTTGTTTTAGACATCAGCTATTTTTTTTTTTTTTGTATCGGGTTTTGTGCCTTTTTCTTCTCTTTGGAGGCACTATTTATACGCAGATATTTTATATTTCAGATCTAGGCCAAATTCTTGTACGCAAAATAATTGATTTTTTTTTAGTTTTATTATAAAATTTATTTTGCCCCCTTTTCTACTATTTACGAACGCCTATGTAAACAAAATTGTTATGCTGCATGTTGTAGGTTATCCGTTAAGTGGTTTTTGAGTAATCACGGATACAATTTTTTCCTGACCCTTTTATAGAATTTTCACGGACGCCTATGGAACATTAATTTTTGTCGTGTATTTTTAACACCAATTCAACTAGTTAAATATAAAATTTTTTACATTTTAATTTTTTTTTTCATTTTACCCCTTTTTTTTACTATTTACGAACGCCTATGTAAATAAAAATTTTATGCTGCATTTTTTAGGTTATCTTATATGAAAGCTATATATAATTAGCCAATTTTTCTGGTATATTTGGGAAACATTTTTTTTTCGTTTTTGACTCTTTTTTCAAGACTATTTTCGAACGCCTGTGTGAACTAATTCTTTTATGTAACATTTTTTAGGTTATATTCTATCATACCTATAAAAAATTATTCAATATTTCGGATAAGTTTAAGAACTATAATTTTTTTAATTTTTGAACCCTCTTTTAAACCCCTTGCCTACGCTCAATGTTAATCACCACCTATAAATAGCCTGTAGTATTTTCGTACCAAATGTGGTTAAAATCCGTTAAGTGGTTTTTGAGTTATCACGGATACAAATTTTTTCTGACCCTTTTATAGAATTTTCACGGACGCCTATGGAACATTAATTTGTGTCGTGTATTTTTAACACCAACTCAACTAGTTAAATATAAAATTTTTTACATTTTAATTTTTTTTATTTTACCCCTTTTTCTACTATTTACGAACGCCTATGTAAATAAAAATTTTATGCTGCATTTTTTAGGTTATCTTATATCAAAGCTATATATAATTAGCCAATTTTTCTGGTATATTTGGGAAACATTTTTTTTTCGTTTTTGACCCTTTTTTAACACTATTTTCGAACGCCTGTGTGAACTAATTCTTTTATGTAACATATTTTAGGTTATATTCTATCACAACTATAAAAAATTATTCAATATTTCGGATAAGTTTAAGAACTATGATTTTTTAAATTTTTGAAACCTGTTTTAAACCCGTTGCCTACGCTCAATGTTAATCACCACCTATAATTATCCTATAGTATTTTCGTACCAAATGTGGTTAAAATCCGTTAAGTGGTTTTTGAGTTATCACGGATACAAATTTTTTCTGACCCTTTTATAGAATTTTTACGGACGCCTATGGTACATTAATTTTTGTCGTGTATTTTTAACACCAATTCATCTAGTTAAATATAAAATTTTTTACATTTTTATTTTTTTTTATTTTACCCCTTTTTCTACTATTTACGAACGCCTATGTGAATAAAAATTTTATGCTGCATTTTTTAGGTTATCTTATATCAAAGCTATATATAATTAGCCAATTTTTCTGGTATATTTGGGAAACGTTTTTTTTTTTTCGTTTTTGACCCTTTTTTTAAACTATTTTCGAACGCCTGTGTGAACCAATTCTCTTATGGAATATTTTTTAGCTTATATTGTATCACAACTATGAAAAATTATTCCATATTTCGAATAAGTTTAGGAAATATATATTTTTTATGTTTTGACCCCTTTTCCACTATTTACGAACGCCTATGAAAGTAAGTTATTCATGACACATTTTATAGGTTATATTCTATCAAAACTATCAATAACTAGTTAATATTTCTGCTATTTTTAAGAAATACGTTTTTTTTTAATCTTTTTTACCCCATTTTACACTATTTTCGAACGCCAATGTGGTCTAATATTTTATGTTCAATATTTTAGGTTATATTCAATTAAATGCGTAAAAAATTATGCAGTATTTCGGATAAGTTTAAGAACTATAAATTTTTTTAATTTTTGAACCCTCTTTTAAACCCTTTGCCTACGCTCAATGTTTCCCAAAATCTAATCAGCTCCTTGCCATGTCCAATAGTATTTTTGTACCAAATTTGGTTAAAATCTGTTAAGCGGTTTTTGCGTTTTCGTGGATACAGACAGGCAGACAGACAGACAGACAGACATTTTTTTAAAACTACTTATTTATGTATAAAATGACCAAAAAGAAGTATTTCCGGTGAAATTAAAAAAAAATTTTTTTTCATGAAACTAATAGTCTCCATATATACATATATTACATATATGATATGGAGAGCTAAAAATACTCGCAAGGAGATTGAAGCGATATCTCATTGGTAAAGCAGCATGAAGGAGTTTTATAATGATTTTAAACATATTTTATATAGGATTCCTACAAAACGAAAATTTTTAACAATTATTATTTCTATTTTCGACTCTTTAGAACTGATAAGACATTTTATTTCAACAGTAAAATTTTACTTTCAAGACGTATGAAGATGTGGAATCCAATTGTTCTGATGATCAAGTTACGAATATGTATTTTAAAAATGGAATACATGGAAATATTGAAAGAACCAAGTATTTTGTGTTGCCAGTGAAAAAGCTATGCAGGGAATGTTTAGAGTAAATTCCTATGAACAACACAAGTCGGGTCGTTGCTGAAGAATAAGACACTGAGACTTGAATTACAAGCTAGTCGACTTAAACAAACCGTAAAAAGAAAACATTAATTTGCACTAATCAAAATAGTTTTGTAGTCGATCAACACTTAACACTGCACATCGAAAATAAGCATGTTGTCTTTCATCTTTGATTAAAAATAATGCAGCTATTTTTTAAATCGTGTTGTTGTTATTGATCAATAGTCTATTATAGTCGCTTTATCTTGCCTGAACAAAATAGCATGCTAATCCTATACTGGTTTTGGTTCAAGACACACGTGATATTGACAAAATTACCTCTTACCTATGATCGCTTTTTCTCGATGTATCTTGTTCTTGTCCGTAGCTACTGGCCAAAAATTTTCTATTAGCTTCACGTTCATGTTCTTTCATCTGCTCTATTCGTTCTCTTTTTGGAATTTTGAATACTTCTTTGAGATTAGACCATTCTTCCACTAATTTACTGGCCAGAAACCTGATTTCCTCTGCCTGATCTAGCGCAACAGTATCTGTCATTTCCATATTATTTTCTTTTTTATTTACAATTTTCTCGTCGTTATTTCTCGGTGAATTACTGTCAGAATCTTCCAAAGGTGATGATATATTTTTATGAGTTGCCCACTTTTCCACTGTTGAAAATACTTTACTATCTTGTAACATGGTTTTATTGGAAATTGGTAGAACTGCTAGAGTTTGCAGTAGCTCTAATCTTAATGATTCGTACTTTTTATTCCTATTTGCCAACTGTTGCGCATCAATCATGTAGCCGTGCATTAGTCTTAGACCATGATAGTCTAAGAATAACCGTCTACATGGTAATTCGCCTCGTCTTAAAGTACGCAACAATTTTTGTCGCTGCTCAGGTTCTTTAGATCGTACCATTAATCTACTTAGTTTCAATGTATGGGCCTGGTTTTTCAAACCAGTGGCGACCAGCATTTCTATTTCTTCCTCCAACTATGAAACGGAAAAATTATCATTGAATAAAAAATGTCTATTCTATATAAATATACATATATACATATTATTTATTGACTTATAATTTTACCCATTCCACCAAATGGCGCTCAAGAGAAATTTATCATGTTTTCAATTCCCTACTGAAGATTGTTTAAGTGGTATAACTTTATGTTAGGTTGCTCAGACATTGTTGTTGACCGTATACAAGGTAGCCACAACTTAATTACAATATTCTAATAAACTATTGTCAAAAATGTAAAAACCCTAAAGAAATTTACTTGCATTAATTTCTCAATAGAATGTTTACCACAAATATCAAATTTAGTAGGCAAATTT
The DNA here is from genome assembly GCA_911728435.2 of Apoderus coryli. NCBI lineage: Eukaryota > Metazoa > Arthropoda > Insecta > Coleoptera > Attelabidae > Apoderus > Apoderus coryli. The sequence continues at coordinate 5,138,888 of OU452206.1, read as the reverse complement.
ATACAAAAACATTTAACGTAAAACCTGACATTTTAATCGACTTACATCCATATCCTCAAACACATCTTTCCTTGGTTTTCTTCTTGTTGCCTTTTTCTTAGGTGAACTTGTTGTTGTAGACACTTTAACCGCTACTTCATTCTTACTTATATCGATGGACTTTTCCTCCACAGTCGTGCTAACTGGAGCACTAAGTTCCAAATTTTGCTTAACATCCTCAGCTTCACCTTCTTCCTCTACTTCATCTTCAGACTCATCTTCATCTGGTTCTTCACCGAGCCATCCACGACAAGTTGCTGCTTCACAATAACATTTTTGAGCCTCTTTTCTATAAAATTACGTTACAAAAATTATATACACCAAAATAATTATTTATTTAGTAAAAACATTTTCATAAAAAAAATTTTAATAAATATCGTCACAATTGAGTGAGAAAGAACTCGAATGTTCGGAAAGCTCTGCGAGTTATGCTCTGGTATCCATCCATCCCATGCAATTAAAAGTAGATGTACTTAATTAAACTTACCCATATCTTTGGAATCGATAATCAAACGTAATTTCTTCGCCAGCTAATATCGTTCTTGTACTAAAGAATCCAATTCTTAATTCACCATTGACAGTCCATTTTTGAGTCTCAGCATTTGGATCACAAGAGTGGTTGATAAATCTTGATATATTGCCTAGTAATAATTATGTATTCATTTATATGCACATCAAAGCCAATTTTGGTGATTGAATTAGGCTGTCATTACCAACTTGAATATAGAGAATATCATACAAATATGCGGAAATAATTACTTTACGATGCTAACAGTGTTAATGAAAGGAGTTTCAAAATTTAAATAAGAGTTTTGGTGAAGAGGTAAAACGTGTTTTTGAATTTTATTCTACGCTAATAGTTCTAATCATTTATTATTATTAAGAGCTCGGCAGAATACCATAGTCCTACTGTACCACAAATATCGTGTATAGGTAATGCCATCAGTAATTTTTTTCGCTATGCTACAAAATTATTTCTCCGCTGCTATTATTATTATATGGGATAGATTTTAAATTGGGAATAGCTGCTTGGTTGGCAGCTAAAAATCTATTGTATACAAATAAGGTAACAATAGTGTAGGGAATGTACCTTATCCATGTTTAAAACAGTCCTCAAAATTTTTCAGAATGTTCTATTTTCGAATATTTTTCTTTGTTGTGTTTATTGTTGAACGCCCAAGAATTTTCTGTAGCTAAAAAGGTATGGCCGCATCCTCGCCAGAGAATAACGCGACCAAGGAGTCAACCCTGACGAAGGAATCCCTAGCATGAAGACATCAATAATTGATATTGTTTATTAATAATAATAATAATTGCTTTATTGCTCAACAGAAAATCCATTTACAGTGCAATCTTACAAAATTACTTAATATTAATAATAACAATACAAATAAACCGAAACAGAAAGAAAGAAACACCATACATTCAACCTAAATGCTCATTCAAAACACCCAAAACAGTATTTAAGTGATCAAAAAAAATATCACTCTCATCGCTTATAAAGTTATATGTCCGACACATTGTGTAGACAGGCGACTTCATCAACAAATTGGTCCTAGGTCGGTCGTTATAAAATAAATTAGAAGATCTCGAATTTTGCCTTGGTACCAGAAAATACAACTTTTGCAAGAGTTCAGCGCAATCAATCTTACTATGCAATATATTAAAAAGGAATTTTACTGCATGAATTTTTCGTCTTAATTCTAAACTTTGTATTGACATCTTGTTAACAAGATGTCATACTCTATTCCTCTTTCTGGATATGATCCATCACTTTTGAAACATAAGTATTTTAAGAACTTACGCTGAACTCTCTCAACAGAAACAAACTTATAATATGGAAACCATATTAAAGAGCAGTATTCCAGCTTTGACCTGACATATGCATAGTATAAGGTTTTTATTGTATCCATATTCTCAAAAGATCTGGAATTTCTCACAATGTAGCCATAAGACCTAGATGCACTCAGAATTATGTTATTTATATGTATATCGAATGAAAGAAGCTTATCAAAGGTCACACCAAGATCCTTAATGGACTCAGGACGATTTAAAATCGTTTCACCAATCGTATAATCGAAATGAATGGCTGATTTTTTTCTGGTATATGACATAACTTTACGTTTATTCTTTATTTCAGGGCAACTAATCTACATCTATGTTACAGAGTGTTTTCTAGGCACCACCAACAAAGGACAACACCAATAGAGGACAATCAACAACAGATGACAGAGCAAACGAAGACATGGGAAAGGGATGGTTCCCGAGATCAAACAACAAAAAATGGAGAGTTTTAGTGGAGTTAAAGTCTACCACACTACCCAGGGAAGAGGTAAACAACCCCCTGTTTGTCTACCGAGATTTCTCTTCTTTGGCCAAAACAAAAATAGACAATAAGTGAGTGTTTGTACGTGAATGTTGCACGCGAATTGGTAACAGTGACAGGAAAGTATGGTTGACCGGTGACGTGTTAAATAATAATTTAAGTGAGTGTATTTTTGAACTACGTAACAATAATGAACAAGTAAATCGTTGTAAATTGAGTATTATCACACCGAAAATAAGCATGTATACAACTTGATTCATTATCATGGAAGCAATAAATGGCTTTTCTGATCATTTTACACTAACGGTAAAATATTTGGTCAAAACAAAATCGGTGGAGAATTAACAGTTTTAATTTGTTAGATAAATTTGTTACAATTTGATAGTACTTTGTATAATTAACCAATAAATTAATTGCAAAAAAAAACACATTTTATTCGTTAATTGTAAAAAGTTCTTTCAAGTAAGGACACTAACCGGATTGGTAATTAAATAATTTTAAAATTAAGTTAAGAGTTAATAATAGATTCAATGTCGTATATCAAGTTAATTAAAAGTTTTAGTATAGAAAACCTAACTGGTTTGTAAAGTCAATTTAATTTATTATAATACAGGTTGATTAGTGGATTAAAGTGTTTGAAAATATATGACAAATATAGATAACTATTTAAATAACCTAAACTCTTAGAGGTACAATCAAACAGTAACTTATACGATAAAGGCTATCAATGTTATAAAGCCATGGCAAAAGTTTTAAAATAGACCAAAAAAAAACATACCTTTCATTGTAGCATCGATGATAGCATCAGACCTTAGCGACATAAAATAATAATGTATATTTTTGTCGGTTGAATAATGTTCAGCTCTTTTGTCAAACTCATCAGGATCCAAAACTTCTCCAACATATTCCAAAATGAATTCGCCGTACGGTATATTTGCTGCAGCCCTGAGACCCAAACCTTTTTTCTCAGTATTGAAAACTTCCACAGGTGCAAATAAAGTTTTCTGAAATCTCTTGTTTGTGCATTTATCAGCAACTGGACATAAGCTGCCACATTCAATGAGAAGTAAGCGATTCAGACAATCATCGCCACACCCAACAATTTCCTCAACTTCTTTAGTATATTCTTCGGAAAGAAAACAATCGCAAACCATTTTCTTCGCTTCCTTGCATATTTGTCTATCAGTTTTATATGAATTTTCTTTAAGGTGAACAAACTGTTTCAAACGTGAAACAACCTCTGGATCGAGCTTACGTGGTTTCACTTTTTCAGGAACTAAATTTGTAACGGAAGATGTTGGTGCATCATCCTTACATACATTTAAACTATCTTTTTCCAAATCACTAGCGATAGTGCCTGCCGAATCATGTTCAGCAAGTTGTGGCTCTGACCTTGATTTGAATAATACATTAAACGGGTTTTTCTTTTGAACCGTTATCGATTTAATTCTACTGGATCTTCTAACTTCCTCTAGAGAATCATCAAATGATTTCGAAGCTTTATCTTTCTTTTCTAGAATCTCTTTCGCCTTTTTGACAGGAGGCGTTTTCTTCTTCTTTGACTCCTTTGCAGTCTTATCTTTCGGCGATTTGGTTTCTTTTGCTGTTTCTTCATCTGTAATAGTTTTATGACTTTTAGCTTTAAATATTTTTGGAGACTTAACTTTCGAAACTTTTGGTTTTTCATCTTTTGTATCTTTAGCAGCTTTCAAGCTCTTTTTTGACGATTTGGCAACTCTTGGTTTGAAATCTTTAATCGCCGATTGTTCTATTGTTTCAGGCTTTGTATTAGAAAGTAATTCTCCACCATCATCTTCACAATTCATATTTTTCGATTCTTGTATATTCGGGGACCCTTCCATACTACTCTTTGTTGTATCTGGAGTTAAATCAAAACTATCATTGAACGAGTGCCTCGACTCGTCCATAAATTTGTTGTCCATATTGTTATCAGGTTCAGGCATATCTGTATCCATTTTTCCTACGACTTTACGATCTGTTTGGTCTTTTCCTGGATATAGACGACTCACATTATCTGAAATATCTACATCACCTACAATAGATAAGTTTTGGGCGCTTTTTACGTTCTTTTCTGAATGGTTGTCGTTGTACTCATTTTTATTAGTCATTGATTTCTGATTCGTCACATTTTTGATATTTGTTATAGCGTCAGTACCATCGTTATCAGAAATCCTTCCTATTAATATTCCTTGAGGTTTTTCATCAACTTTGCTCGTATCACTATCTTGAATATTCAACTCTTTAATTTGTTCTTCCAAATTCAACTCACTATCATTATTATCATGTAACAAATTCTCATCTAGTTTTTCTATAGGTGTTGCTTGCAAAATATCTGATTTTTCTACCAGATTTTGAATCTGGGTTTTAGTATAAATTTCCAAAGGGATCTTTAATTCTTTCAACTTAATTTCTGTATTCGCCAAAAAATTAAATTCCGACTTTTCGTTCCTAGGTGTAGGTACCATACTTTCTAATTCAGAATTTTTATCTACGTCTGCCTTGAATAGATTTTGTGAAGAATTAGCATTATCTTGGGAGATTGATTGTTGAAATAGTTCACAATTATTAGTTTTTTGCGACTCACATCCTGTCAATGGGAAGTTATCTTTAGACACTATATTTTGTTCTTGTTTATTAGTTTCACTTGTAACGGACTTCTCAATTAGCATTAATTGATCATTTTTATCTTTTGTAGGCTGTTTTACACTTAAAGGGTGGGAAACTTCAGAAACCGAAACTAATGTTTCTTTATTATCCAATTTCTGGTCATCTTGTTTGGCTATGGTACATTCGGAAGTATGCTGCTGTGATTTAATTATTTTAGTATCCAGTTTCTCTGAAGATTCACTGTTACGTCCTTCTATCGAATTACATGCATTAGCTGTAATATTTTCAACCACTTTTCTTGTGTCTAACCCATCAGTTATGTTCATATTTTCTTTAGAAGTTTCCACATCCACTACTTTGCCGGAAACTAAATGGTTTTCTTGCGATTCAATAAACTTATTGTTAATATAGTTTTCACTCTCTTCTGGAATATCCATAGATTCAATTTGTTTTTCATGATCTACCCCAATTTGTGTATTTTTTAGTTTATTTTCTATATCATGCATATTTATATCGATATTATCCTTAGATACATCGATAGCCTGAGAATCTGGAGATAAGTAAGTCTTAACATAGTCTGAAGCACTCGAGTCCGCTGTAGCTCCAGGAAGTCGGGATGAACTATCTTGATTGGATTTATCTTGACTCTCATCTATATTAAGTTTGTCAGGTTCATATGGATTAACTCTATGTTCTAAATTTGTTACTACCTCTTCTTTAGTTACGTTTAGTAACATATTTATGTGTTCATTACTACTACTACTTTCAATAGTTTCAGCTGGTGATAACACTGAGTGAGATACGGTTTCACTCTGACTTTCATAAGTTTTTAAAGAATCTGATTCAACCTCAGATACTGCATCGTCGTTTGACTTATCTTCAATTTCTTCCTCATTTGAACTATTACTATCTTCAAATGGCGCTACAATTTCCTCCTTGCAAACATTTTCTGGAACCATTTCTATTTCTGGCTCATCCAGTATAATGCAGCTGCTATCATCTACTACACATTCCTCTATAACCGATTCTTCCTGAGTTTGTGACACATTTAATATATCCGGGGAATTATCTCCTTCTAAGATCGATAAAAGCATTTGTTTGTCGTCTGTTATTACAATATTTGCTGTTGTACTAGTACTTCCACTAGAAGTCTGACTACTTTCATCATCGCTCCAATCCTTTAAAATTTCTAAGACAGCTTTACTCTTTCTTGGCCTACCTCTAACTTTCAATAATGGTGTTTTTTCAGTAGAATATTTTTTCATTTGTACTGATTTTGCTGAAGGTTTACTACAATCAGGTGTCTGCTCACTAGATGGATGTTGCTTCTCATAAGAACTAGTTTTAGTATCTGATATTTTACAGGTTTCCGTGTTTTGAGGTATATATTTGCTGGTGTTTTCATACACATTTTTATTACTTTTCAGTGTTGGTTTAGTCTGTGTTTTAGGAATAGCGATATTTACAACACTTTGTCGACGTGTGGATCTAGTTGAAACAGTCCCAACAACAACAGGACTCACTTTTGACTTAGGTTTTCTAGGCGGCATTTTTTTGGACAGATTTATTTATCCTCCACAATTGAAGTTTATCATGGAGCAACAATATAACATTACTTTCTTAAAATTAATCCATTTGTATTTGTTTATATTTGGGATCACGAATTAATCAATGACATTTTAAGTAAATTAATATGTCATATGTCAATGGAATTTAAAATAAGACATCATTGAAACTTTAATTTTGGAGTTATATAACTTAACTGAGAAATTAACCTCAGAATGTTTCTTCGTCTTCCTTCAGTACTTGACCTCTTGTCATAATATGCATACAGTATATTCCTCAGAATGTTTTTTCTTTCTATAAGTTAAGTTTTAGTTTGGACATTGTCTTTATAAACATGGTTTGGTCAATGATATATTCCATTTTATCTTAAAATTAGCGGCCTGTAGGCTATTATTTGTAGTTTTTGTATACACGTCAGTTTTATCCCACAGAGGATTTGCCTATTTCTTTTATTGCTTTCTTGTATTATTGGATTCTTATCATGATAGACATTCAACCAGCGTAAATATGGACCTACAGTTTAGCGTGGAATCCAAAACACGGTTCTTTGCCTGCCATCAGCCAGCACCCACGACTATGTCACAGAATAACAAACAACTCTGTGACTATGTAGTTAATAACTACTTGGCATAGGCAAGTCTACCGACTCGGCCGAAAGCACCGTACACCCATCCAATCACTATGTGCGCCACCAGATACTTTTGACTACCGTGATCGCACCGACATGTGTTTGAACATGTAGGCATCTCCCGCCCCCATGGACTTGGCTATATCATTGTCTTTAAAGTTAATGGTTATATCTAATCAAAATTGATATGAAATATCAGGTTTTATCCTTCAACATCTTCCTTCAAATATCAGCAATTTTCGCACATTCCTTTTACAAATTGGATTGACAGTTAAATGAGAAATTTAACCACAAAATTCTTCTGCTTACAACAATGGGACTGGGGTGAGTGGCAGGTAGATGTGCACTGCGCACTCGTCTGCCTCCTCCCGTGTCTGGTCTGGTGTAACCTGTAACCTCACTTTTGTAAATACAAAAGTACGTTTTTTATTAATGCAGTATACAAAATTAAAATTATATTGTTGATAAGTTGATAGTTCTGTTCCAAGGATTCAATTCGCATAATTACTCTAAAATATGTTAGCTTCTAATAGAATTTGTCAAAATAATATAAGACTTTTAGAAAATTCCTTTACATTGTTGAGGTGGGTACATGAAAACTATTTAAACCGTTGCTTGCACTGTCGTGATTCGTGATAATCTTACCTATAATATTTTTAGTTTAAATAGTCTACAAATTAGAGAAAGAACATTCATAAAACCGCAACCGAAACTGAGAAATCCATCTTGGTTGACACGAACAAATGTTACGGTAGGGGATACTACTATGATATACCTAGATATATTATAATTTACACATTGAGCTAAGATGCCATATTTAAATTTTATGTTTCATTGCTCTAGTGACATCTAAGTTACATCATATTTTCAGGAAAAAATTATGTACTGGCGTCCAGATCATAATATATATGCTTTATGCTAGGACGTTTATTTCAGTATATATGCTCTCTCATTTAGAAGTTAGTATACAAAAGACTTTAATTCAGTGGAAAAGAGCTAACCTAATACAGAACCACTTCCTTAACAAATCAAAACTGCAACACAGAGTGATCTGTTTGAAACAGTGTTTTTTTTTGTGACTAAATTCTAGTTTCTCAGGTCATTAGGCCGTTGTCTTTCTAGAATATCTTGTGTTTCTTATTTCTGAAAATGATGTCTCCTCCTGTAAATAGTGGGGCCTGTACTTAAAAAGTCCATAAAGTAATTATAATAACCGGCAAATTACTAGTATGTTATCTAAGTCTAAACGGTAAATTACCTCAAGTGAAAATTATACGGTTTAATTCGATAAATGAATTCATAATTATATCGATTTTTGGCTTACTAGTATTAAATATACCTATTCATTAATTTTACTGACTATTTTAAGGGAAAGGACGAATCGCTGTCACAGGAAAATAAGGCATTTATTAAAGAAGTTATAGAAGATAAATTCAATCATACTAAAGAAACATCCAAAGAATTAATTTCGAGTACCGAATGGAATCCAAAATTGCAACGCACAGGTGTGATTGCTAGAAAAATAGGGGTGTATCCATTGTGGTTAAGCAATGGGGAAAAAATTCTAACAACTCTACTGCAGGTATAGCAAGGTTATAGGTATAACATTTGAAAAATAAATTTTTATTCTGCCGAAATTATGTGTATATTGATTTTTTTTTGTTTAACAAGACGTGAAATAAACTTGCGTGCATAGCAGAAAGTTTAAACAGTATTGGTCTAAAACTGAAAATAGCTCACGCAATAGGTACAATAAATATTTCTATTATATGGAGTTTCCTTGGTCAGTCTGTCATTTTGTTCAGACAACCAGGTACCAGAACAGGTACATATAGTTATAAACTCATCACAAAATATCACATTGAAATACAATACACAATTAACACAAGTAAATCAACTATTTGTAAAAGCTAGTAAAAAAAATATATAAAAAAATCATGATTTTTATCAATCCTGACATCATAGAAAAAACCACAAAAAATTTGGAAACAAATTTATTATTTTAAAAAAAAATTAATTCGTTGATACTGTTTTAAATTATAAAGGTTTTTTGATATAATTGTGTCAAATCTAACAACTAAAGTAGAGGGTAGTACTATAGGTACATTTATTTTTCAGGATGAATTTTACACAGCTTTTATATTTCTATATCAGTAAATCGCGATTTTATGTGTCCTATTTGTACATAGTTAAACGATCTATCATTTTAATAAAGTAATATTAGATGCCATATTAGAAAATGTATCCCTAAACTAAACAAACGCAGAAAATATCCAACTTGGTATATCAAAAATAACTTTTCTGACTCGTCTGATAATGTCTTGACGATAGGTATCTTATACTGATAATTGCTGAATTTGTATTTCGTAAGTAGTTATTGATATCTGTACTTTGCTAGGTATTGGACAATCATGTGATTAAGTATTATACACCAGAAGAATATGATCCTCCAAGAAAGAGGTCAACAAGGATTGTTAATAAGAAAGCTTGTCTGCTCTTAGGAGCAGATAGAGCTGATCCGTCAGTATTCACTAAAGAATATTGTGGATTATTCAATGAATCTGGTGTCGCACCTAAAAAAATATTGAAAAGATTCTTTACAAGTCCAGATGCAGCGTTACCACTTGGTACTTTAATTACTGCCATGCATTTCCAAGTGGGGAACTATGTGGATGTAAGAGGAAAAACGTATGTATGATTCTTTTTCCTACTGTTGTAAAGTTAAAGAAAAATATAAAACATTACCAATGTGCACTAGAATTAAAACTTTTAACGGAACGAATGATGTATATTCAAAAGTTTTGTTTTTCTAATGCAGAAAACATACTCGTTAGGATATTAGCAGTTTATTAGATAAATACACTCAGAGAAACCCAAACGTACGAGGAGTATGATAATTATGCTTTTTATTGTTACATTTTTAAACATAGTCCTCTCAGAAAAAGATGATGTCTGGAAATACTTATTCGTTGCCGCTATTTCCTCAGTCAACATGAAAAGTTTGCCTCGATCCAGTACAATAAGTATTCATATTTGGGGAAAAACAGTATGGGGAATACGTTTTTTCTTCAATTCTTACTCGAATCCGGCCAATAAACCCTATAGTTCTGCCTTGTGACGTTCTTACATTAGCCAAGTAGTCATTGCGGAACACACCTTGAGAATCCTAAAAAACAGCCGCCATGGCAACCCTGCCGATGGGGCCGGTAATACAGATGTTTGAATATTTTTGAGCTCGTTATACCACCGCTTAATAGTGGCATTGAAGGTGGGGCGTCTCCATAGCCGACATCCAACTCATTTCTAATGACGCATCAAAAGTATTTCTTAAAAAATCAAAACTTGTCCATTTCACACACATAAACTATTTGACGAAGTTGGTTGATACATAATGTTATAGGGGCAGGATAAACACAAAAGTTGCATTTTTAACTGGACTGATGTGTCTCTGCCTTAGGGTTTTAAGCCTCACCTCTTTTTGTATGTATTTTGAAAGAAAAGTTAAATTTTTTCCCACAAAGAGTTCTGATACAATACCTTCTGGGATTATTTCTGCTGCTGCTGCTGAAATATTTACTTTCGTATCGGCTTTTGTTATATAAATGAAATTAATGCAGCAAGGCTTAAATCCTCTTTTATTCGAATTACTTAAAATTAATTTTCTTTCAGGATGGATCGTGGTTTTCAGGGAGTTATGAAACGGCATGGATTCAGTGGGATGCCAGCATCACATGGAGTGACCAAAACCCATCGACGGGGTGGTAATATTGGAGGTGGTGGTGAAAAAGCACGTGTTTGGCCTGGTACGAAAATGCCAGGTCATATGGGCAATAGATTCCGTGTTGCGAAAGGTCTTAAAATATGGAGAATTAATACAAAGTATAATGTTTTGTGGGTATCTGGTCAGGCTATACCTGGAGAGACAAATTCAGTTGTGTCTATCTATGATACAATCTTGCCACTGAAGAAACCGCAAAATCCAGTACCATTCCCGACATATTTAGACACAACACATGAAAATTTAGAAGAGGATCTATATGCTGAAGATGTACATAAGTTTTCAGATGCTTCAATACTATATGAAGAAAATAAGAAATAAATATTTAATTATAATAGAGACTGTGAATTATGCAAAGTAATCACCCAATCTGAAAGATATTGTTGAATTTGTAACAAAATCTATTTGGTAATTATAATTATTTGCACCCCAAATATAATAATTATATTTATTTCATGTAGGTAACAAAATAATGCATAGTGGTATAATAAACACGACTTTTGCGAATGTGATTTTTTTATTTATTATTATTAGTTCAGACAGTAAGCGGTGAAACCGATGAGACTATCGCCCGATTTGTAAAAGATAAAACTCGGCTCAGTGTATAAAAACACGACGATTTACTATAACGAGTAGTGGACCATGCAGCTGCCCCGATCTTTAAGCGTAATGTCCAGTCTGTTCTTAAAACTATTCACTGTTGGCGCTGATACAACCTCCTCCGACATATCATTCCACGCATATACCACTCTATTTGATAGAAAGTTTCTTTGAGCGAGCTTGGCGCATCTTTCTTTGCACAATTTCTTGCTATTACCACGTAGGCTCGGATTTCTATTAAGATGAAAGAGATCCATGTTTATTGTGTAATGTCCGCTAAGAACCTTATACGTCTGTATCAAGTCGCCACGACGACGCCTTTCTTGAAGCGTTGTTAATCAAAGCTCTTAGCCGATCTTCATATGGCAGGTGGCACAGCGCTTGTGGAAGCTTGGTAAATCTTCCCTGAACTCTCTCCAAAGCCTCAATATCCTTAACAAAATAAGGAGACCATACACTATTGGCATATTCCAGGCTCAGCCTCCTAATACTCGAACTGTTGTCTTTCGGTGAATTGCGGTGTTCGATTACTCAGAAAATATATAGGTATGTTGATTTTAGTGCGTATACGTAGTGGTTATCTTAATTAGGTTTTAGTTTTAAGTGAAAAAAATAAATAACTGGTATGTAAAGGATGAACCAACCTATATGGAGTTTGTAAAATCTTGTTGGCTCAATAAAAGAATGATTTAAAAAAATAATAATACGGAATTATAGTTTTTTATACATTTTTATTCAAAAGAAACGGCATAATATTAACATTATATTTTAATAGTAGGTATTTAAAAATTAAAGAAACTAAGAGTTTTCATGTATTTAATCAAAATAATCTTCTATGTCAATATCAGGGTTTAGAATATCATCTCCATACTGTTCCAAATCAAGTTGATTTAGTATCAAATTTTCACACATTTCTTCAAGATCAGTATCTCCAATTAATATAGCTCCTTGCAGTTTATTATTCTCCAAGACAAATTTAATATATTCTTTTCCTTTAGTCATTCTCAATAATATCTCATAATTTTGACCCAATTTCTGACCATTATATAGACCCAATAATATTACTTTGTAACCAAATAATTTTGTTGAATGTGTAAATATTTCAAAACAAAAGTCTTGTAGTATTTCTTCACTATTCAAATGACTGGCCATACATTTCGCGGCATATGTCCCCATTTGTCTAGCTTGATTCCACAATTTCATTTGGAACCAATGTTTTGCAAGCGGCCAAGTTGCATTACAAATATCACCAGCTGCATAAACATTAGATAAATTAGTCAGCATGTGATCATTTATATTGACCCCACCTTCATCGGAGTACTGTAATGGATTCTTTGTTCTAAAATTTCTTCTAGGGAGCACCCCAGTTGCTGACACAATTAAGTCACAAGCTATTTTTTCTCCGTTAGTAAGGGTAACTTCTAATGTATATGGTGAGTGTTTACCAACATCAATTGAACTAATTTCTGCTTTATAATGTAAAGAAACGTTTGAAGATATATCACTTTCTTGATTAATATTACCGTAGAGTGATACATTTTTATACCAATCTGGCCCTAAAGCGGCTCCTGCCTTGTTAAATTCGTCTTCACGGTAACGCATTCTTTTACTTACATTTGGTTCATCTAAATGTGCCTTGTTTAATGATCCCTGGAAAAAATCTGCGGCACCTGGATCAACAAACGTTGCAGAAATGTGTTGATCTTTAATAACCCAATGGATTTCTGTGTTTTTTATTTTATATACGAGTTCAGATGCAATACCACCATTACCAACTATAATGATTTTTTTAGACTTCTCCAATTTCTTTGTTAATGTCTCAACTGAATCGGTATCTCTGATGCCAAGTATATACTCAGGATAGTCTTGGGCTTGCGGTATTAATTTCGGCTCTGCACCCATACAAAGACATAGATAAGAATACTTAATTTTTTCTCCATTTTTGGTAAAAACATAGTGTTCTTCATCATTAATTTCTATTAGCGTATCATGCACGGTTCTAATGTTGTATTTATCACGTAAATAATTAGTAGTTTTTTCCTCGATATCGAACGAGGTGATTGTTTTAGTAATTGCGTGTAAATTTGTAACGGTTTTAATAAGAGATGATTCACTTATTAAAATAATAGACTTATGAGGTTCTAGAAATGCGAGGGTTTCAGCACAAGTAACACCTGCTATACCCCCCCCAACCACAACGAACACCGCTTCCATTTCTACTGTTGATCTTTGTAATATTCTGAAAAATCAAACATTCTAAATGGCACATCAAACGTTAAGATGCCTTTATCGTAAGCTCGTGATATGACAATTTCAAGTAATTGATGTTTCTTTTGACACAAACCAGTTTTAGTATAACTTAAGATACCACCAGTATGTGGACAAATGAACTGTTTTAATAGTTCCACATTTTCCTCATGTAATACCAAATACTCGTCTCTACAAATTGGACACGGATTTCCGGTGGATATTTTATTCTGTCTAATACAAGTTTTACGTGTCTTTTTTGGTGGAATTTGTCCCTTGTGGTTTCTTCTATAGAGTACCCACACTGGTTTTCCTTCATATGTTTGTTTAAATGCTTCACTTTGAAGATATCTGACACTGGTTTCAACTGGAATTTCTTGCGTTCGATCTTTAGTAATTTCTCGTACTTCCAACAATTCAACTTTACTAGTATTTTGCTGAACTATACAAGTTGTGTGAATCCCTTTAGACAACAAACTCTTAGAAACAGCATGTCTCAATGCGGAAAGTGCTAACATCTTTTCTAGAACATTTACGTATATAAATACATATAACATTTCTTATATAGTTTATATTTAATACCTAATGAAATCAAATTTGAAATTAACCTATTTCACTTTCTGATTTACTCTATTAATACAATTAGAACAAAATATAAAAGAACATTAAAATTCAGATTTCCTAATGTAATTAAAACGGAATTTCCCTTTTTGCCTTTTAAAACTCCCCAAAGTGACAGCTGACAGCTGAGTCCCATCATGTAACATCAACTGTCAGCTGTCACTCTGAGTTGAAGTAAAACTGAAAGAGAACCGCTGGCCGAATCCTTAATGTAGTAAGTGTGCCAAAAGAAACGAAGAAGAAAACTGGAAAAGAAAATTCACTCACTTACTTGAATTTTCGTTGTAAAAGGAACACGAAACTATCAGAATAATTTATATTATATCAATCTTTTCTCTTTAGAATACTATTGGAGGAACGTGTGAATAGTGAAAATTACTGACAACTATCATTGGCTGAAATTATAAGTGGTTTCCTTAATCCTTAATAAATATGTTTATTACCCTATGTATGAGTTTTTATTTGCGGGCATATTGCACCAGACATACGTTATGTTTATTTAGTAGTAGCATTGTCTTTATAAAAGACAATGGTAGTATTGGTAAATAAAACAACGTCTGCTCCACGATGGTAGTAGTTTATAGACAATTCTAAATTTATTATTGTTATGTTTCCTATAAATAAATAATATTGTTTGTTTCATGTTGCTGCTATTAACGTTAATTTAAATCTAAAATTGTAATAATTTACTTATTTACATAATTAGATATGTAGCATTGTATTTTAATAATTTTGACCTTGCATAAAAGAAGTGGAAAGTTTAACAATTGGCTCTGACAGGTTGGCATTGGTACCCTGTATTTTACGTTGCGTGATGGCTAACCTGAGTGGTACAACGAGGTACATCAAGTATTAAATCCGAGTTATAATTATATATATAAATGTAATATTATAAATAAACTATTGTGTAAAATCCTCATCTTTAAATCAGCAACCAATTTTAAGTAGAATGCTTTTGAGAATATATTACAGTTTTTTTAATAAATAGTTTTGAAAATGTGTTTCTGAGCATGCGCATAGTATACTTCCTGTTTCGTTTCTCGTTGTCATCCCAATGCAGCGGTATCGATATTTTCCATTTTACTTTCATTTCCGCTTCAGATTTTATACAATGTTTGTTGTAGAACGCATCTGTGAATTATTTTTTTAATATAATATTGATATTTTTTACGTTTCTAATCTAATATTTCTTATAGAAATTGATACATACTTATAAAGAATTAAATATTTATATATACGAATAATATTCAATATCGTATACCTTTTATAAACCGATTTTGTCGAAGGTTTAACGCAAGCATAGGTTGGGCGTTGGCGTAGAGGATGGACGACCGTAGGAATTCGTTTCGTTCAAGTTTTTAGTTTTTGGTTTTCTATAAAATGAACTATTTATATCATATTATAAACTGCTGAAAGACAATTTAGTGATTTTTTCGATATAGTGCTACATTACGTACAGTAGGATAAAAAATAAAGATGGTAAGGCTAGTTTTATTGTCCTATACAAATGTTATTAGAATTATATAATTGAGAAGTACTACCAACGTGTAGTTTTATTGTTAATTTATCTCTTTAACAGTTTTGAAATAGTTTTTAAGAAATAATTTGACATAGGTAATATAATATATTCCATATGTTCATTATTGCTTTCTTTGTTCGCTGCCATATTGCTTACGTCATAAGCGTATGATAAAACAAACGAGTGTCAGTCGATAATTACTTCTGATAAAGCTTTCATTAAAATCAATAGTTAACCAATTTATTTTTTGATCTTTTATAGCCGCGTATTGATCCTTTGCAACTTCTAAAATGTTTGTCAGTTCTTCTGAGCCCCGAAGGTGGCATAGCCTCCAGAGAAGAGGTTCCCAGACTTGTTAAGTAAGCATATTTATAAATATTTGCATAGCTAGTAAGTAGTATCTAATAATAGTGGGGCAACGAATACAAGGTCTTAGCTCTTTCTTTGTGTATTTGTGTAACGAAATTTCTAAAATTAAACCACGTTCCTTATGCATGATGTCATTTTGTTAATTTTTAGTAACATGGGATGTATGATGTACTTGTTATGGAAGGGTTTTATTATAATTTTACAGAATTAACATAATTTGTGTATGTAGAGAGTAAATTATATTTAGCTGTTATTTGTTTTAATAATTATTCTAGGTAGACATAAGTAGTATGAAATTTGAAAATCAGGTAATATTAGATACATAACATTAATCCACTGTGTTTTTTTTTTTTTTTTGTATAGTTTATCTCTAATATGAATTTATTTAATATTTGAAATATTGATTCATTTTGTACTAGGTTTAAGGCACCGTGCACGCATGTGTCTGTACATACCTACCACTATAAAAACAAAAAAGCGACCTAGCTGTGTATCGTTAGGAAATGATTTTTTTTTAATGTAGGTACGCGTAAGAATTTTGAAATATAGGGTTTGAAGACTGCAGTAAAGTGTTCGTTTATTTGTTAAATTATGGATTATAAAAAAAATTGCTGCTGGGATATTATGAAAGGTTTTAAATTGTGAATTTTAGGTTATTTTAGAAATATTGATCTTGTATGAGCTGCTACCTACCTTTAATTTAAAGTTTACATAATTCTAAGCTAAAAGTGTTACATAATAAATAGCACTGTTTAGTTTGTATGTTTTTTATAATCTTCTAATTATCATCTTGAATTTTTAGCCTAATGACCAAGTTTTCAAAAAAACTTGTCAGTAAATGCGTGTACATATTAATTTTGAAGAATACAGAAACAAATTTGGTGGATTTGTTTATGGCAGAAGGTGGTTGGTCGCTTATCCAAACATGGTTGCAGGACGCTATTCAAAATAGCAACTGGGAGCTAGTAAAGGAAATCCTGGAATTACTTCTGATCACACCTGTGGATGTGGTCCGATTGAAATTAAACTGTCTTCCAAAACTTATCAAGAGTTTGTCTAGGCGCGAGGAAATACAAGGTAAGAATACTTTTATGCATGTGTTTACTATATATTATATTACGGGTGCATTAATTATTATGAATTGCAAGACATTATATTGGTATTTGTGCAAATTGACCTATTAATTTATATATTAATCTCGTGTTATCTAGGTGTTTTTAGCGATGACTACTCTAATGTACTTTTTTAATCGATATTGACATACTTAGCTCTAAATATTATTTGCCTAGTGAATTATGGAGATATTCTAGTTATAACTTATTCAAATAAATGATCTCACAAATGAGTTCAATGAAACATTTTTAGTATTTTAAATTAATAAGTAAATTAGTAACCAAGAAAGTGCTAGATTTTTTTTATCATATTAAGATATTTATTTATTTAATTACAAGTAAAGATGGTAACAAAGGATAAACTTACAAGAAACAAAACCGAAGCGAATTAACATCGCATGTTCCGTTTTAAAATAATATTCAAGCTTTCATTGTATTTATTATTTTTTCAGCATTCAACATACTTACCTAACTGCGGACAAATATTATAATGTAACATCTTTCTTTTTATACCAATTCTTTGTTTTCACTCACCCCACTTCCTAGAGCGAGTTGGGGACAATTTAGTGTGTTTACCTCAGATATAAATGGGGTTATATATTTAAAATTGTAAATTTTAAATTTTTTTAAATAAAATTGCAATTATCTCAAATCACTTTGCAGAAGTTTTCCGAATCGACTCCATTTCGAGCGGAATTTTAATATTAGCAACTCTCAAAAAAAATCCTCAATCATCATTACTTTTATGAGAATCTACAATTGATGATACTTAGGGAAATATATCACATTAGTAACTGAGCAAAACGGAAACGTTGATTTACAAGAATAAGCATAGGATATTAGTTATTTTCTATTTTCACCCATTTGGCTTTTGGAAAGAATATGCTCATGAAATTGTATTCATTGCAGTAGGTTTGAAGTTTTACCACTTCGCTAAAACTTTTAAGAAATCTGTTTGAATTTATGATCTATAAGTTTTTGTTGTAGTCATAGGCACTACTTTCGAAATGATCTAGTACTTACTTTTTTGCTTAATTATTTTTTCTTATAAGACAAAGCTTAGGTTTTCATTAAACTACATTTTGTTGACAGCCATGTCTGAATGATTCATAATACAGAAGTCATCGAAACTAGAAATATTTTCTTTCGTTAATGATTAAGGATTAATCTAAAATTAAAAAATCAATCTCCATATTATCCATTATTTTTTATCAAATTGCAAATTGGTGCAGTTTACGTGCTAGATAAATGTTTTGGTTCATGGAATTTAATATTGGAATTATTTAAAACAATTGATTATATATTCTTATACTATCTCTTTAAAATTGATAATCCGCAATAAGAAGCCCCCTAATATTAATTAGGATACAGATATCTTTCGTATGGAAACGTATTTTATCAAATTACTTTAAACTATATTTTTCATAATAAACTACAAAGTAAGTACCTAAAATACTTATAGGTACATTATTATCTCCAGGTTTAACGTCTACTAATTCTTTCATAAAGTTATTATTTATTATGTTTTTGATATTTATATTTTATCTATACAAAATAGGACATATTAATTACTAATATTTACTATATTTTTCACTTAAAAATAATTAAATAGAAAAAGAAAGAAATATTAAAAGTAGTGTCAAAATTTGAGCATTTCATAAAAAATATTGAAAATTTAGTACTGGTTTATTCGGGCTTGTCAAACATAACATTTTTAAATTGATTCATTAAAAATACAAATTTTGTTTTTGTCCGAGCTAATTGATATTAATGCTAAATACTTTCAAAATTTGAGTGCGCATGTTGGTTTATTCGCAATTTTGATTAACAAATTCATCCATCGAACTAAGTGTAGACACAAAAACTGAAAAAGGAATTTTAATAATGCACAAGTAACTTTTTTTTTTTGCTTAAGCCTGTACTTTTCTATTTTAGGCGTTGAGATTATCGCCACTGTACTTATAATTGGCTTAGTAATTTAATTTTAGAAATACTCTTAATATAAAGAAAGTAATAAATTTCATCGTTGATTGCTTCTAATCTAAGGAAAAGTTTATACAACATGCATTATTATTCTGTTCGCAAATTACAACACTAGTGCTTACGAGTATTAAAACTGTATTTTGAAAGTATTGGATAATTTTTATCTTGTTATTTTCAATGTATTAGCATTTGTAGGACTTAATATTATGTAATGTAATAATTTAATACCAAGTATTCTAAAAAGTTATCAAAATGCAGTTTCTTTTTCAGATGTCGCTCAACTATCTGATCAAGTCGTTCAAAATTGGTTGGTAGTTGTTAAAGGCACAAATAATTATACAGAAATTCAGCCAGAGCAAAACAATTTGGAGAAAGTAGAGGTGTCTTCTCCACAAGAAAATATAGTAGTGCCTGCTACAGCCGACACACAATTGGAACCTTTAGTTGTGCAACAAGAGACTGTCAGTCCTGTTGAACCAGTAGATACTGTTAATGTAGAGTCTGTAAAAAGTAGTGATAGTGAGCAACAACATGAAGGCAATTCGGGTGCTATTAGTACGAGTGCGTTTTATAAACCCGCGACGCGGGATGGTAAAACTAGTAAGCAATTGCCCGATGAGGAAAAAAATTCTCCAGAAGATGTGGAAATGAGTGAAGTTTGCAACGAAAAAATTATTGGTAAAGATAAATCGGAGGAAGATGTGAATAAAAAAAATAAGAGTAGCAGTTCGTCCAGTAGTCGTTCGAAACATAGTAACGGCAGCAGTAGTAACCGCGATAAGGACCGTGATAAAGATAAAAAGAAGTCTTCTTCGTCATCTAGTAGGCGGAGTAGCAGTAGCTCAAAACATAAATCGAGTAGTAGTAGTAGGGATAAAGATAAAGACAAAAAGGAACGAGAAAAAGATCGACATTCAAAAAGTACTGGTTCAAGTAAAAGTAGTAGTAGTAGTAGCAGTAGCAAAGATAAAAAAGATACGAAAGAAAAAGATAAACAAGCAGAAAAGGATAAAGACACATTGGAAAAGATAAAACCTCAAGCGCTAGATAAGATTGGCAAGATTCCTAAAAAGGGTATTTCGAATACTGAAGAAAAACCATCTGATGACAAATCTAAGGAGAATATTGATGTTAAGAAAAAGCCGTCATTTTCAATTTTAGATAGGAAGAGTGCTGGTGAAGAAAGAGAACGAAAGACTGTCAAGGTGTTCAATTCGAAGATGCGATCTACCGGTTTAGAGGAAGAAGTGAAACCACCCCCACCACGTACCGGAAAGAAACCTGCGCCGTCAGTACAATTACCTACCATTCCAACTAAGCGTCCATCGCCTGTCAAAGAAATACTTTCGCTTCCACAGGAAAAGAAGATGAAAATTGAGAAGATTGATATTCCAGAAAGACCGGGAGCAATTAAATTGATACCACCTAAACCAAAACGTAAGTGCACCGAACAATTTTCTAACATTTCTTTCATTTTTCAGGTTCACATCAGACGAGAGGAAGCTGGTGCCGCATGTACTGTTGGTCGTTTTCCTCTCGATTTGTCATCAGCACATAGGCAAAAGGCAGATATTTTTATCAAATACGGTGTACATAATGTTTCATTTATAAACTCTCTAATCATCTATATTTATTACAGTTGTCTATATACTTGAACACAGAAATACAAACCAAAAATCTGATTTGGTCTGTATCCACTGTGAAGTAAATTATTATTATTATTTTAACATTCACTTAAAAGTGAGCTTAGTGGTACAAAATCAACGCGTATGCAGTTTATATTTCCAGCGTCAAGTGCAATCGTGTTTTTTTAATAATAACAAAGTATAATTAAAAAAACTCGTTTGAAATAGGTGTACCTGATATGGTAAGTTAACACGTAAATTTATTTCTGTACAATTAATAAACATACACTAATAAATAAAAAATATTGAAACTAGTGATGTCCCAAAGGTTCTTTCCTATTTGTAAAAGTCTTGGTTTTCACAATATTAGAGCTGCAAAAAACGTACCTGGTGGTTTTTAGTTAATACATATTTGTAGGGGTGGACACGATTATATGGGCGTTTTGGGAAACCAAAATAAAGTTATTTTAGAAATTTACTATTTTATTTCACTTGACCTTTAATTTACTATACCTGAGATTAATGAAAATATGAAAGTCAAATGTTTCCACTATTAACAAAAATTACGGAACTACTTTTCATAACTTCTTGTAAGTCTCATAAGACTCATAAATAGAAGATTTATGTATTTCGTCGTTATTTTTTTTCTTTAGTAATTTGAGATCATAGACATACAAATAGGCAAGCTTAGTTAGGTAACCGCGTCTGTTGAATTACAACTGAGAATTTACATTTTGTTCATTTTGTCTGTTTTATAATTCAATACTCCAATATCAGACTTTTATTCGTGGGGGGTGGGGGGATTAAAAAATTCTCTAAATTTGAATAGATAGTAAAAATGCGTGTTTACTTATTGAAATTTACGAAAGGATTTTTATTCGGTGGTAACTACCCTAAGCCTACATTGATTTAAGTTAAGTTAATCTCAATTAAGCCTCTTCAAAACTTTTTCAACTAGAACATCCTGTGCATATTTGAATGGGTTTTTCCTCTATACTCCTTCGATTTCTGTTTCTGAGAAGCACGCTTGTAATTAAATGAGGCAAATTGCGAAAATAATTGATAAAAGTTTAAAAAACTTCGTCTTTAATCAAATATAATCACTTTCGTTTCTCGGATTAATAGATCCGCGTCTTATAGAATTTCTTTTAACGTTTCACAAAACCTGTGGTCGGCGCCGTCCCGATAACCTGAGTGTATTCGTGTTGGCGACACGTCGGCACGAAATTCTACGAGGCGACTGGCTTATAATTCGAGAAACTATAGTTACCGAATAGATGAACGCCAAAGCTTTACTAGTAGAATTGAAAATAAAGGTGGTATTTTCAAAGATTTTTTTTGCATTTATGTAAAAAAAATACTTCATGCAATTTTGTTACGACTTTACAGGGTGTTCAAATGGGATGCATGCTATTGAGATCTACCATAAAGCAGATAGCCACAATTAAATAGGATTACGTCTTAGTTTAGAGAAATTTAGAAATGTGAAAATAGTATCTCACAATTCCTATTATGCGTTTAAGACATAATTATAAATTCATTAATATTTTTATTACCTGCCCTAAAATCGAGACAGACGTGGTCATACACATCAACTTGATTGCGCAAATTTAAGTTGAACGTCAAGACTAAATTGTGTATTGTGTGCGCCTGGCCTTGCTGTTGGCAAAAAACTAAATAAGAGAAAATGAGCTAATTTTTGTGACCCCTATGCTTAAAATCGAAATGTTATTATTGGAAATCTTAATCTCTATTTTTCTAGTTTTCTTATGCCTCTAGCATCAATTTTACTTTCTAGTTTGAAATTAGTAAGATGAAATAACAGCCAAACATTGCAAATAATCGCTAGGTAAATGTATCTAGCAGGTTTGATGTCATTCAAGTCCAACAATTATTGTATGTACAAATATATTAAGTCTGCCGACTTGTTAGCACTAACGCAGCCATAAATCGCACGATTTCAGTTTACGCAAGCAAGTTGATTTGGCAAGATTTTTGGAGAGCACTTTTTCAGTGATAAGTAAGAGAACAATATCAAATTTGGCTTTCTAACCCAACTTTTGTCCGTAATAAAAATAGTATGTATTATGAAGTTTACATAAATATTTTATAAAATATTGATTATATATTTTTAGAAGAGTATTTTTAGCAACACAAATATACAAAAGTAGAAGAATCATGAAAGCTACAACAATCTAGGACAAAACTGTATTTCTCAAACGAGTGTACTGGGTTTTTTAAATTTCTCGATCCAAGACATCCTAGTTAGTTTCTGTCTATTTGCCCTATTAAAGGTCATTCCTATCAAGAGTATCCAATCTGGACTACCCTGTCCAAGAGTAACCTGCAGAAGTATAATATAATACAGCTTGAATTATTTGATACCAGTCTTATTTGCGACAACCTTTAAAAACTTACTCATAGCTAATTGAGAAATCTGTGGTATCTTCTTTGTTATGCGTAGTCTGGTCTATACCGTTCAAGTTCAAATCAGCTAATCAGAATCAAAATTATATTAGTCAAAATCAAATTGACAATAATCAAAACCATAATGGCAAATAATCAATTTCAAAATGAAAATAAGCAAAATCAATTTGGCACTAGCAAATTTTTAAGTTGGCGTTAAGTACGTCATTCGACTTGTTTATTGCTTGTCAGTGTCAAGTAATACACACTTAATTGCGTTTATTACTTGTCAGTGTCAAGTAATACGCATCTAATTACAAATTTTTACCTATATACAATCCATTGCAAGTTGACTTACATAAGGAAAGATGATGCTGCAAATTTGAAGGGGCAGATTTGTGCATTCTATAATGCCAATGGTGACTGGCTTAATCTTGCAAATGTACTGAGTGGGGCAAAAAGAACTGCGTATCGATGGGTTAACAATGAAGAGCTATCGGAGAAGCAGCGAGGAGGTAAACGTAGAGTTAAAATAACCACAGACACCGTCAATTAACGTTCAGTCGAAAGAAACCATAAAATTAGTCCTAAACAACTGAGTGAAAAAATACGAAAAGTTTTTGAATTCAAAGTTTCTAAGGAAGGCCGTGCGTAGATAACCCGAAAAGGCAAATAGTTTTGAAGTAAAACAAAGCAGACGAAATTACCCTAAAAATTGTTAGTTATTCAGGCACAAAATATACTTATTATATATATGGACGAAACGATCTTTAATTAGTTCATATCGAGGACCCAGGGTCGTTCAAAAAAAAGGGAAGTCGCTGCACAAGTATATCTGCATGTTGCAAAGCATCGAATATTCACCTAATATGCATTGCAACTATGGGGCTAAATCATTCCCAACTTAGAAGGGGTTCTTTCAAGAAGCCGGAAGCAAACGAATTTGTGAGACAGTGCTTAAGAAAAGCGCAAAACATTTACCAAACTGGAGTTGCGTTGGTAGTTGATAATGAATTTGACCATTACACATTTTTACGACTAAGTGCGTATATGCCCTATGTTTAATCCCATTGAACAAGCATGGTCTGTATTAAAGCTAGGAGTAAAAGCATGCCTGAAGAGCTAAATAACATCTTGGCTGGAGCTGACCGGGATCGTCTGCCTCAAATATGGTTTGCAGACATTAGAGAACATCCTTCGTGGCAATATTGGCAAGATAATTGCACCAAATCCATTGCACATATATAAAGATTTATTCGTGCTCCATTGGATATGCAAGATGTGATTTTTTAAGAAAATTAGTTGTTTAAAGTTAATGCCAATTTGCAATTGATGTGGTCAATTTGATTTTAATGTCATTTTGATTCTGATTAGCACCAATTTGAACTTGAAAAGTATAGTGGCTATCTGGACCAAAAAGGATAAGCCTGTCTAAATACAATAGAAAATGCAACTGTTGAACACAATACACACATTTTTCCAGTTAAAAAAATGTAGTTTTAGAAGAGGATCACATTATTTACAATTTTTAACAGTTTATACCAAGTGAACTATAGACTATCCATATGGATGAATGAAATCGAATTGGTTTTTTGCTAAACAGTAATTTCCCAAAATAATCAAAATTGTTTCACGTTCTATGTTCTATTTTTTCTATTAAAAAGATAATGTCTCTAAATTAGGTCACTTTCTATAACTACTTAATTTGTAGAATTCTTATTATGTACTACTACTAAAATATTTTTCTTTTATCGCCGATTTAATTTTTTTATCGACTTATGTCTAGAACTACAATTATTTATATTTTCTATAATTATTTTTAATTTTCATATTCTCTATGATTTTTTATTGTTAAGCAGGAAATAGCTAAATTCCGTTCTTGGCTAAATATATAGTTGATATCGAACAGTTTTTACTGATATATGTTTCTACCAATTTCATTTAAGTCTGAGCTTATTTACGGGCGAAACGTTCAAAAGCTACAGTCAGTGGGTGCGGTTACCAATACCGATTTTTCGATTGCAAGTACCGGAAAGTTCATGCATTTAACTAAACTATTTCCTAAGTTTTTCAATCATTCTAAATTTGTTCGTCGGAAATAAAACAGAATACTTGCTAGTCTAGCTACGGTATACATAACTTATTTGTTTGCTTATCATAAACAATATTTTAAATTCTAAAACAACAAAAAAATCGACTTATTGAATATATTTTAACGAGAGATCTTTAGTATCGCAAAACTCAGCTGTCGTTTAAGAGTTTTTAAAGCATTTAGTCTAGATATACTTAACGATTGGTCTATAACAATGAATCAAACAATTAAACCATATGTGTCAGTACATCTTTTTTTTAATTAGTCTTTATTGCGAAAATTGATTAAGGGTGAACTAACTATATTATTAAGTTTTGAGTAACTGAGAGATAGCTCTTTGAATTATTGTTGATAGGTCAATTATATATTAGGTATATGTCTGCTATATAGTTCTGCACAGTTTGTAACAAAACTTCCTGTTTAATCGTTGCAATAGTTTGGGCATCGAATGCACTACACATGCGCCTCATACATAAGACTGTCAGTACACATTTTACGCTCTACATTCCGAAAACCCCTTAAAATACTTTAATTGGCGGGTTTGCGTTTGCGCAAAATACTTTTTTTTTTGTCGAGTCACATGCTTTTTGTTTTTATTTTGGTTTGTTTTCTAGTTCTAGTATGCCCCATTATAAATTTTATAATTCAATTTTGCTATTTTTATGGAACCATTTGAGTAAAAGTTTTTAAAACAAAATTAGTATTTAGTAAAAAAAAGTTTTTTAAATTAAAACATTGAGAAGTAACCTACAACATTTTAGAATTTAAAAACGTTGATATGGCCACCACTAATATATATTTATAGGTATATAATAATATGCGATTTCAGTTTCAGCTTTAATATTAATTTCATATAAATTTACTACGGTTATAGTGTTGACATTTTCTACACAACACCTTCATTCGGTCAAGAAATTTAGTTTTCAAATGAAAACAAATTAAATTGACTCTATGCAAATTAACCTAATACATTTTAGTAGTTAAAAACGACACTGAGGTCGGCACTAATATCTTTCGGATGTATTATTTAAATTTTTTATTTTATAATTCAGTACCTATAGTTTTAGTATTGAAATTTTCGACACAATATGTTAAATAATAATTTATTTCATATCAATATAAAACAGAACCAAATAATCGTTATTCAAGCTATTATAAAAGTAATTTTTTGTTACCTATCATTTTTTTTTGTAGTCCGAACTTTTGTTACCAGTTCTCGAGGAAAATATGTTGAATAGTTTTTGTCATATGTGAATAGTCATTATCAAATTTGAACTAGAAGTTAGACAAAATTATGGGATATGTCAGTAACACTGTACTGTATTTTATTGGTACTTATCCATTATCTCTATTTTAGAAATTTCACGTGTAACGAACAGATATTATGAAGCAGCTAAAGCACAGTTTGAGATTGTATCACGAATTCTATTTTAATGACAAAAGGGTCTATTATTATAGTGTGTTCTGAGTGTGGTAACTACATTTCAACTATGTTAATTGCCATTAATATTGAGTTCTAGTGGAAATTAAAACATGTGGCTTGTAGTGATTTTTTTGTGAAACAACGCAGAGGTGTGGTGCCGATTTGGTTATTTTTGGACGTTTCATGGGTTTCACTGTTTTAATAATAATAGGTGTATACTAGTTTTAAATCTAGTTTTATATAATAATAAAACATATAATTATATAAGGAACCTATATATAAATAAATAAAAGCGCAACTACAAGGATAAAAGTTTTATTATTTAGTAAATTGCAAGTATCAAAACGACATAGTGCGATTCTGAGATTTGGAATACGTATAGAAAATCAAAATAGCCCATTATGAGAAAAACGCTAAAATAGTGGCTTCAAAATACAGCGGTGTGCAATTACGCAAGAACACTATAATAAAAAAAATTAAATACTTTTATATAGATCTTAAAATTGATTTGAGGTAGGGATTGCTTGAAAATACTAAAAATACCAGGACTTAGTAAATTATATCGCCACACAAACAATGTTGTGTCTCCAATAGTAACGTGAAAAATTGCATAATTTTCAATAAAATTAGAATAATTGCAATTAAACGTCTATGCTTTTTATAGAGTTTTTTTTAAGATCATTTATTAAATATATAAATTGAAGATTAATTTTTACTCGTTAGCTAGTTTAAATTTGAGTTAATGCATGATTTATCCTGAATTTTTTTTATGATTATTTAATTTCTGTACAATTTGAACATGTTTAGGGAAAACGAAATTTTGAGTACTAACGTTAATATATGTTTCAGTACTAAAGTTAATGGATAATTCAAGTTTATAAAGTCTTAGTAGTATGTAGATTATAAACATATAGAAAAAAAATATTTACAAAAAATCACACTGCAATTTTTTAAATCTAATATTTATACATTGTGGTGTACCCACGGGGTGTGTTCCCCGTATTTTGTGGTTAAATAGCAGATCGTTTTGAATGTGACATGCACGCTTTTGAAAATAACGTCAAGTAAATAGTTGTTCAAAATTAATCAACTAAAAGAAAAATCAAACATATTTTTAAACAACTTGAAAGGAAAAAATACAATTTTTATTATTGATACATTACTATATAGAAATAATACCTATTATCTTAATTCATTTGTCAAGTTCACTTTTTATTCGAAGTTTGCCGTGTGCCAATAATTTAGTTAAAATTTTATAATACCTATATACCTATTTCATTAAGAAGTTCTGTTTCATAATTTTTCTATATAAATGGTGAACTAGTTTTACTACTGGGTAGAATTTTAGCTTCGTTACTTAGCATTAAATTACCAACTATAAATAACTGCCCATTTAGGGTGTGGGAGGGGGGTAGAACAAATTACCTACGCATAACATTTGTATTATTTATATGATAAGTTCAGCAGAGGCAAATACAGGTTTGGCATTGATAACTCACCACAGACAATTCGTGTAACTCAAAATTATTGGGTAACATTGTATGATATGTGACACATTTTAATTAACGTGACTTTGTGGTCGATGCGTGTTTCCAGCGATCAAAACCAGATATAAAGGTTTTGTTCAGCTTTTCCTAAGTAAACACCACATTTTCCACTTACTCCCACTCAAAATGTTAAGTAGGATATCAACTAAAACATTTTTATACATATGTTCGTCACGTGCGTCTCTAAAAATAAGTGTATTCAAATCTATCCGTTGCTGCTGCCATTAGCGATAGAGATACTAGCGTGTAACTTGTTGATGGTAAGCTATCCGAGCTGGTTGTCAAGAAGATTGTGATTTTGGTGTGGGTACCGGTGCCTACAATCGCTGGCAATGCGGTAATTGATGAAACTGTTTTCGGACCACTGGTTGATATCTTGGGACTAGAGAAGTTTTCAAGATTTTGGAGAAAACGAATTATTCGTTTTAAATACAAGGACAGACAATCCACTGGAAAAACAGAAGAAAGTCAGAGACTGCATCTAAGTTAAAGAATTTATCGTAATGCGGATCACCCCAAGTTGACCAAACTTTCGGATAAACGTTGCTGGCCTGAGCTTTTCAGGCTCCATACAATCACAAACTTTTCAGTAATTACAACAATTTAACACCGGGGAATTTGCATTGATTACAAAATTTAAAGCATAACTACTTTCATGCATTTTGGTCATACATTAAAAACTATTTTTAGATTTAGTTAAATTCTATTTTTCGATCTAATTATTATAGATCAAATAATGAAATGGGTGGTAACGCTTAGAGTTATAACTTAAATACTGCAAGGAGAATAACACTACTTTTTATATTTAGCTAATGAAACCTCAAGGTATTCGAGGTAATTTAGTAAATATGGATATGTATTCTTGGATTGACACAGCCTCATGCCCACTGAATTAATATTTTGGTGTTTTACTTTTACTTATTTGATTTTTTAATTTTTTTTATAAAAAAAGTCCTCTTCGTGGAGATTACTTTACAAGATAGATTAGGATTAGATTAGCGGTTCAATACGAGAGACCAGGTCGATTTTCAAGCAGTTGAAACAGACGAATTCGCTTTTGAACTAGTGGACAGAAGAACCACAGGAAAAACATTAGACAGTGATTGCATACATCCACGTAAAGAATTAGTCCAACATGATCAAACCAAGCAGCAGGAGGAAGCATTTTTGATATGTGGATATGTTCACTCAAGTCTTCATTACACAAAGTTTTCAGTAATTAGAACAATCACAACTCGTTAGACTACTTATTTAGTATATTGAGTTTTCCTAAGCGTTCATAAATATTTTTTCTTAAATATAAAAATATAATTCACCTTAAGAAAACTGATAAAAATATGTAAATTGGGCCAAGAACTAATATTGTCCATCACCATCATGAAGGATTGGATGGTAAAGGAGTAACTAAGTGCCTACCTTGATTAAAATGGAATGTGGTCTAAACTGCTATAACTTATTCCATTATGGCCTCTGATATCTTTTTGTAATATAAAGTAAAACTGGTGTTATAAGAAGAGATCTCAAACAATAAAAACCTTTTAGTAGAAATAGGTATATCAAATCTTTGACGATAATGCGACAAAAGTCAATCATTTCATCTCTATAAACATAATTTCCTTGTACTTATTGGGAATGTTTCCAAACTTGCAATCGAAATTAACTTTTTGCTTGTTCATTGTGCTTTGCACTTTGCCAAATTGTTTTAGCGACAAAAATTAGGCAATAGTAGAATTTTACAAGCCCTTTTAGTATGTTTGGAAAACAAATTATTGGGAGAAATCAGGCTTGTTAATCCTGCAGTTTTTTTATTCCAAATTATATCACGAACTTAATGTTTTCTAGAGGCGGTAACGGTGCGCAACGCCCGTGATTTTTCAAGTTGAGTAACTTTTATTGCCTTCCATAGGAGCCATAGCCCTGAGATCTAAACTGTATTGCTGAGATATATTTTGAGTCAGCTTTCTGCAGTTTAACTTCAGATTATTGTAGTTTGAACAGGCAATTCAGCTTAATGACTCTGATTCATTAAAATTTTGATAATATTCCAGTAAATACTGTTTCAATCAATCTGAACTTCATCCAAATTATTTTGTATTTATTTTTGTAGCTATTAAATATATAAATAAATTAAATGGCAAATAATAGATATAATAACAATTTTTAATATTTTGGGAAAACAAATTATATGTAGAAATCAGACTTGTCAATTCCGTAGTTTTTTAGTTTATTCCAAATAATATCACGAGGTAAATCTGCGTATTGTAAAAGATATTGTTTAAACTTATATGTTTACTAGACAAAGTAACTGCGCAACGTCTGCGTTCGAGCTTAGTATCTTCAAATTGCTTTCCTAGCCCTGAGATTTAAATTGTACTTTTGAGATAAATTTTGCGTAACGTTTTTAATACCTAAGGTTTTTCTAACCATCTTTCCTCAGAGCCACTGGGACTTTGTTTGTTCATAGTTTTCTATATTTTACCTTTGGGTTTTTTAGTTTGAACATACAACGGAACTTAACTACTGATAAAAATTTCAATAGTGGAATAACGGTGTTTTTTTTTGCTTAACATTGTTAACTCCCGTCGATACAACACTTTATTTTCCACTAATTCGATTTCTTGCGCATCTGGTAAATGCTTCATATACTAGAAATTAACAAAAAATATACGTTTTATAACATAAGGT
Source organism: Apoderus coryli (assembly GCA_911728435.2). NCBI lineage: Eukaryota > Metazoa > Arthropoda > Insecta > Coleoptera > Attelabidae > Apoderus > Apoderus coryli. The sequence continues at coordinate 5,107,694 of OU452206.1, read as the reverse complement.
CTTAAAGATAAATATGTATCCACTTCTGCTAAGCAATTATAAAAATTATAATTGAGCATTTAAATAGTCTTTGGGTATTTACTAATGCAGTTAGTCAATCGTAATAAAGGTAATGTTCAACATTTCCTGTATAGACATAATTGATAAGGATTTATCAACAAATGGTATCTAGCATTGTTTATTATGACAGTTTTACGGGAATGGTAACAATATTTAACTATGCGAATGAAAATATTGTTTAACGTGCTTTTTGCTAGTTTTAAAAGTACATGTCTAGGGCAGCTCATGTAAGCAAAATAAAAGTACACGAATCAGGTGAATAATTAAACTGTAATTTATAGATGAAAACTACAATCAAATTCAAGTTTTCATCTTCTATTTTAATATTAGAATTAGTGTTAATTTCAAATTCTACATTTTAGGTACACCGTATATTAAAAATATCTGCCGCTTTTCATCATTTTGTTGTGAAAATTTGATTTATTTATTAGTAATAATGTTTATGAGATTCCCTAACTGTATTTGTTTTATTTCAGCAGCAGTACTACAAGAAAGTGATATGTTTATGGACGCATTAACAGCATCTGCCACCTCAAAGAAAGAACCGAAAAAGCGCAAGCGAAGAAATAGCGGTTCCAAAGATACACCTTCATCACCAACAACAAACTCATCACTACCAACGTCACCAACGCATAATGGTCTTGGGTTGAAAAGTATTGCACCAATTAATTTCTACCAAGACACCTTGTCATCAGAAAATGAGAATGTTGAAAAACACGAAGAAAATCAATCTCCAACGGAGGATTCTGAAAATAAAATGGACGAAGATGTAGATACCCCTGCTAGTCCCACGGCTTCTAATGAAAACTGTGAATCTGAAACCCCAATAAAACCTATGAATTTGTCTGAAAATGGGTTGAAGGGTGTTTTATTGTATGTTAAGAAAAAAGGACCAAAACGATCAATACGATGGAAGGCGGAGGAAGATCTGGTTGAAGTTCGATACTTTGAATTAGATGAGACTGAAAGAGTTAATGTTACGAAAACGTTCAATGATATGGCTAAAATGGAATTGAGTGGGGAAAGAAAAGCGATTGAGATGTGTAGAAAATTACCTAATGAAGATGTTATGGAACCGCAAGCAATGTGGCGAATGCTTTACGAATGTGAGCAACCAAATGTTCCAATTGTTCCTGGCAGTAAAAGTTTAGAAAAAGATATTCAGTTTGCTAGAGAAAAAAGCGTTTTGCAAGCTCTTTATTTCGACAAAAGACGAATTCCGGATAGTCCGGAAGAACCACCAACAGAACATCATCAGATGAGCGATCCTATCATTATACCACTCGATGATCCAGAGAGTCATGAAATTGATTTAAGAAACACACCATGGCCTGAACCAAGAGGATCACCACCACATTTAGAAACACCTCCGATGCCACCAATATACCAAAATATACCCCCATTCAATCCCAATTTCAATGGTATGAATATTCCACCTCCACAATTTCCGGGCATTCCGCCAAGATTTATGGGTCCTGGAGGCCCTGGGCCCCCACGGCCTGGATTCGGACCACCTAACATGATACCTAATGGTGGCATGATGGGGCCACCTAATATGGGTCCTCCGCCTGAAATGATGAACCAAATGCCAATAAATCCTATGTATGGAAATGGTCCTTCTGGTCCTGATGGATTTATTGGACCTATGGGAGACCCCAATTTTCAAGGGCCGCCGTTCAACGGGCCAGGACCGGGTGGCCCCGGTTTTCCATCCAACAATTTCGTACCTAGAGGTGGTAGAGGTGGTTTTAGAAGAGGCGGAAATAACGGTGGTTGGGTAAGATTGAATCCGAACAATCCCGGCAACTGGAAGCGAGGAGGTGGCAATCGTGGCGGTCGATTGTGTAAAAATATTCAGAATCATGGATACTGCCGGAATGGTGATAGTTGCCAATTTGTGCATCCTACGTAATAATAAAAACATTTTTAATTTACGCAAACCAGTTATAAATAAAAGTTCGATGGATATTAATTGAATAGTGACATATTTTGGACTCTGGAATTATATGAAGGTGCCGAAATTAGTTATAACTAAAAAATGTGATATTATTTATAAGTGATTAGCAATATACAATTTAAATAGCAACTAGCAAGTGTATTATAATGGAGGACGTTCATAAGAAATTGAAGTTATTAAGACATAGTGTATGTAAATATTTTAGATGAAATAATTTGTTTTTATTTTGGTTAACGAATTTATTTATTTATTGTTGTTTAAATGTTGGGGCGAATTTGTGAATAGAGAAATATTATTTATACTTTGGCAATAAACAAAGTTTTTCTCAAATTAATTAGTATTAAAATTGTATATAATACCTATAGTGTTAGACTTTTTTTTATAACGCGAGAGATGAATGTGCATTTTTTAAATAAAATTATATTATAAAGATACGGTGTTTATTTTGAAGATGTAAACTATTTTTTTAACCAAACGAGGTAGGTATTCAGGTATGTATCTATTTTACATGCTTTTGCGACTATTTAAAATTTGATTGGAAATGATCGGGGGTAATACCACAAGAGCTCAGATTTAGCCGGATATTTTTTGCGATTAATTTCGAATACTTTCATTTTTTTTATATGAGGAGAGACGGCCTCGATTACAAGAATAAAAATAAAGAATTAATAAGAACTTAAACGAATTTTAACAAAAATTAATCTATCGGATATTTTAAAATTTCTGCCCCCATTTCCCTATTTCTCAGCAAATTTTCCCTACATGTTACCATCACTGATCATGCTTTTCCTACCAGCGATAAAATTCTGTTTATTTACTACTAATTTATAGTGGAATATATCGCTCAAAACCGTATGCGCAACGGAATAAAGGGAGGTAGGGAAACCGTCATTTTGATGTATTCTTGGTGCAAAGTTTCTATTGCTTTCTAATTTTGATACTATAATAGCATATTCAAAGGACACAAAATTAATATATGGTAGTGTAAAAATATTAGAATAATTATCATTATGAAGGATATGATAAATGTTGGTTTTATTACTGCCAAATTATATGTAATTTTAATATATTTTTTATATCTTCCCCACATAAAATTTGATATTTATATACCAGATACATACGTTATAATCCTAATATTTCATATAATTATCACAATAAGCTATAAACTGTGTTATTATATTATACGTAGAGTTTATGGTGATATTATTATTATAATAGAATGACGTGTTTTGTACCAATACTTTCCCAAAGTAAGATCATTAAGTACTTTTTAAGACTCCCCTGTAGTAGAACATCAAAAATAGGTACTCTTCGAAAAAAACGCTTGGATGTACCGTTTCCAAGATATTTTAAGTTTATTCAGACATAAAAATACAGACAAAAAATAAAAAATTAATATTACACTAAAACTAAAATAACTGAAAATAATTTTATTAAATTTATAAAATTAGGATTTAAACTGTTTTCATTAGGTGCTCAAAATGCCCCCATTTCCACGAGTACGCTTTCCAAGAGAATACATTATTAATGCCCGTTTGCACCACATACCGTTTAAGTCACGATTTGTTCTAAGAGGCGCTTAGCATCTATTTTTTATTGCACCGCGTTAAAACGTCACTTTAAATTTGCCTAAGTGTCACTTAAGTGAAGTGTTGAAGAATATTTTAAGTCACGATTTGTTCTAAGAGTCGCTTAGCATCTATTTTTTATTGCACCACGTTAAAATGTCACTTTAAATTTGCCTAAGTGTTCCTTAAGTTAAGACTCGAAAATTCTCTTCTTAAATGGAATTCTAACCTCAATATTGCTTTTATATTTTTCATTATTGGGTTGTTTACATTGTGTGGCGATTAAAAATATGGAATTATTGATGATGATCTTGATGTTTTCGAATTAATTGAACATGGATTTCCAAGGAGGGTGTATGAAAGGCCGAATTATTTTTAAGATATGGAAAATTTAAGTTTTTTTCAAAGATTTCGACTGACGAAGCCTACGATTCGGCCTATCCTAGACCAAATTGAGCATTTTTACTAGAATTTGATGAGATATGACAGCTTTCATTAGAAGATAAAGACCAGAAAGGGTCTTTGTGCTTAACATACCTATTACTATTATATAGAGGTATAAATTATTGAGCTAGGGTATCAACAACAATAAATTAAAACCATAACAACTATTCGCAACTATACTTATAAATTATTATTTTATATGTAGCAATAAGAATTATTGCTGTTATAAACGAGTTTGTTTTTGCTTTTTATCTAGTAACAGATTCAGTTGTTTATACTATTCAGAGCACTAGCTTATGGCGCCAAAATATTCAAACAGCAAAAACAAAGCGAAATGCACGCCACCGATCCGCGTCGGCCACCCACGGAAACACGACCTAAGGGCGAACGTTCCCATTGGCTCGGTATAAAAGGAAATTAACGTATGCTTACCTACTGCCCGACCAAAAAACTCTTCTTCATTGTCGGCTACCTTAAATTTGCTATGTTGACAAATTTACCCGATACTTAACTAAGTGCTATCTACTCATGATTCGGTGCAATCAATTCCGTTCTTAAAATTTAGGTGACCCTTAACTATTCTCTACTTAAACTGTATGTGGTGCCAACGGGCATAAGTTGACTCGAGAAATCTCTTCTTAAATGGAATTCTAACCTCAATATTGCTTTTATATTTTTCATTATTGGGTTGTTTACTGTGTGTGGCGATTAAAAAATTAAAAATATGGAATTATTTGACGAGGATCTTGATGTTTTCGAATTAATTGAACATGGATTTCCAAGGAGGGTTTATGAAAGGCCGAATTATTTTTAGATATGGACAATTTAAATTTTTTTCAAAGATTTCGACTGACGAAGACTACGATTCGGTCTATCCTAGACCAAATTGAGCATTTTTACTAGAATTTGATGAGCTATGACAGCTTTCAATAGAAGATATTTTAGTAGGAAAGACCGAAAAGCGTCTTTGTGCTTAACATACCTATTATATATATATATAGAGGTACTGAGGAAATAGTCGATATTAAAAAATAATAATAGAGGTATATACCTATGTATTAAAACCATAACAACTTCACGTTTACAGTTTATTTAATTATTAATCCACAAAAGAATAAATGAGCTAACAACTCTACTTATGTTCCCAGGTAAATAATAAACTAAAACTATTTTTGAATATAAATCATAAAATATGTAAGTAGTAGTAGCACTCATATAGCTAAATCTTATAATAGAAACAGATCAAATACTATGTATATGTAATAAATACATTTCAAATATATAACAATAAGAATAGATAAATTTAACAATGGAAAATAATAACAAAAAGTTAATTTTATTAATTTGAATGATGCCACAATAACTATGATCCAACACTATCGATAGAAGAACTTCTTTCTCGTTGGAAGTGTAGTTTGGAGGTCTTCTCTTTTTTTATGTATCACTAACTTCCATCGTATTATATGTTATATTAAAAAAATGTATTAAATAATAAAATGAAAATAATTTTGTGGCATAGCGGACAAAATGACTGGTTTTTCCTACACAAGGGACTTTTGTGTAATTTAGCAGGGCCTCAGTCTAAACAAAGTCCCTTCTGTAGGTAAACCCAGTCATTTTGTCCGCTATGCCACAAAATAATTTTGTTTCTATTATATTTACGGACACAATTTAACTCTAGTATTTAATAATTTTCGTTCACATTCACAATCAAAATTAATGTTTACATTATGAATTATTATGAAAACAAAACTGAAGAGGTTAAAAGTTAAAATATTACCTACTGCCCGACCAAAAAACTCCTCTTCATTGTCGGCTACCTTAAATTTGCTATGTTGACAAATTTACCCGATACTTAACTAAGTGCTATCTACTCATGATTCGGTGCAATCAATTCCGTTCTTAAAATTTAGATGACCCTTAACTATTCTCTACTTAAAGTGTATGTGGTGCAAACGGGCATAAGGATTATCCATTAAGGCAACTCAATCCTCGTTTGTAGTTCTTCCACGTAATTAACTTCAGAGGCATACACACACCTTTTCTCTAAATTAATTCCAAACAGTAAAATCTAGCGGGTTGGAGCATCAGCACCCCGACCTATCCATTTATTCGGAAAATGTTCACTTAACCACCTTCTAGGCGCTCTACTAAATTGTGGTGGAGCACCAATATGCATTAAAAACATAGCTGCTCATCTAGTGATAAATGTTCCAAAATTTCGATTAAATCATTCTGCAGAAAATTGAAGGCCCCTTCGGCAAAAATTTATGTAACAAGCTCCACTTATTTTAAGCAGTTCTATCACCTCTAGCAATTTCATCAGCATGTCTTTCTGAAACACCATGTATATGTTATTTACTAGGGAGTTAAGGCAAAGCCAGTGACGTATACGTAAACGTATCTTTTGACATCTACGCATGCGCTCTTTAAATTTATGATACGTTTAACGATACGAAGGCCAGCATACATTAAAATGCCAACGTGCCGAGCCAATCAGAGCATTTGGGGCGGGGCTTTCCTTGGCGCGCTTTTCAATTTGAATTTAACCGCTATTCAACTTATTTTGAAACTGAAATTTAGTCGATATTTAATTGGAATGAGTTTTTCAGTAAAATAATTTAAGTACGACACCAAACAAATCTAATATAATATTATACAAGTCACAATAAGAAAAAAATAGTATGTAATGTGAAAAAGTGATACAATTAAAAAGAAAATATCTAAATTGAAATAGTACGCAATCTGAAAAAGTAATATTAGATTTGTTTGGTGTTGAACCTTATAATATACAGGGTGTCCTACGGTGGCAACCCATTAGATTATTTCAGAAACTACTTCGACTTGAATTTTGAAATTTCAGTGTCTATATTGTCAGATATAATAATATAATAGCAACGGCATAGCACTTCCGGTTATACCGGAAGTTGATGGCAACTTTGTTATTTTAAATAGAACACCCTATATATTATGACATTTTTGGATTCTAAATAACATTTCAGACATATTTCATGTATCATGTGATATACCTAACGTCAGTCGTTTTTGACTTATATCAAGATTTATGTCAAAATTGACAGTTTAGGGCTCCATAAGAATTCCGTTTTTCCTTGTAAATCAGTATTTAATAATTATTTTGCAGGTATTTTCTTATCAGGTGGGATCTTCTTTTTCGAATTGACAAGACATTTTCTGATTAGTTTATACAGGGTGGTCAAAAAATTATATTGAAAACGGTTCGAGAAAAACAGTTGAAAGTCAATTTTTTCCAATGGTATGGTATATTATTATTATTTTATCTTCCATAGCATTAAAAAATAATGCAATTTTGTAATAGGTTATCATTTTCTAAAATGCATAGTTTTCGAAATATCGTCATTTTAAATGGGGGTCATATCGAACAATTAAATTATTTTTGTATCGTTAGTTGATTGTGAACTTTTTTTAGTTGAAAATTTATTTAGTTTAATCTTCTGTTCATTTCTGCTGTATTATTTTAAATTTTAGTCTTAGTTAGTTGTAATACTTGATTTGTATACCTCCCAACCTGCTCTAAATGATTTCTCAAAATTCTTCCTAATTTCTCTAGTCATCGTTAGCAAATGGGGGTTTCTCTCGTTTAATACTCTACAGGTGATATTAATCACTTTATTTTATTCTCCATGAATTAATAATAAATTTATAATATCAATAAGTATTTTTCATTTTTATTAATTTGACGTTTAGTTTGACGTTAAAATGACCATAATTTTATGGCTAACTAAATTAATTAGCTAGCTTCCAGAGAGACAACGGTAGGCGCTGCAGAAAAATTGAAAATGACGATATTTCGAAAACTATTTTAGAAAGTGATAACCTATTACAAAATTGCATTATTTTTTAAGGAAGATGAAATAATAATAATATACCCATTCCATTTGAAAAAATTGACTTTCAACTGTTTTTCTTGAACCGTTTTCAATATAATTTTTTGACCACCCTGTATAAACTAATCAGAAAATGTCTTGTCAATTCGAAAAAGAAGATCCCACCTGATAAGAAAATACCTGCAAAATAATTATTAAATACTGATTTACAAGGAAAAAACGGAATTATTATGGAGCCCTAAATTGTCAATTTCGACATAAATCTTGATATAAATCAAAAACGACTGACGTTAGGTATAGGATATGATATATAAAATATGTCTAAAATCTTATTTAGAATCCAAAAATGTACTAATATATAGGGTGTTTCGTTTAAAATAACAAAGTTGCCATCAACTTCCGGTATAACCGGAAGTGCTATGCCGTTGCTATTATGTTATTTGAGTAGAGCATATTTAACAATATAGACACTGAAATTTTCAAAATTCAATTCGAAGTAGTTTCTGAAATAATCTAATGGGTTACCACCGTAGGACACCCTGTATATGTATGTATGGTAGTGGTGTATTTGTATTAATTTGTATGTTCATTGTAATTATTATTTATTATCATTGTGTATAATTTAATATATAAATATAGCTAAAAATAAACTATTGAGAATAATGTGCCTTTTTTATTTCCTGAATTCCTATCTGTAATGCATAAAATGATTTTAAAATTACATAGGTATCTTCAAATTATACATAAATATATTTGAGTATTGTTTTTCCGATATACGAAATGAAGGTTTTTCAGCTAGGTATAATAAAATAAGTTGAATAGCGGTTAAATTTAAACTCAAATGCGCGCCAAGGAAAGCCCCGCCCCAAATGCTCTGATTAGCTCGGCACGTTGGTATTTTAATGTATGCTTACGAAGGCCTACTGTTTAACTGACGTGAGACGTGAAGGCAATTTTAACATACCTACGTTATTTGGTAAACTGAGTAGTTCAAAAGGAATGGTATTAAGATTTGTGTATGAATTTTATACAACTAATATTATTTGTCAATAATGATAAGTAAATAATGGAAAATTATTGGCAATTGTGCAGTGATAATAATAAATTAACACGATGTTAGTTGTGCTATATCCATTTGCTATATCGCTCAAGCTCAAGTGAGAGGTAAAAAAGGTGAACTAACCAGAGATATAGAGAGAGAATGAGCAATGAGCTTGACAGATGCGCGAACTGCTAATATAGTAGCAGTGGCGTTTCGTCTTAAAGGGTGCAAATGAAGTAGAAAAAAAGTACACATTTTTAGGAATCGTGACTACCAGTTTTCAATGTGCATTTTGTTTTACTTAAAATAAAACATATTGATTATTTTAATAATATACTATTTTATTAAACTCATTTTGTGGACTTTCATTTCAAACATTAACAATCAATTTTATAATTGATGAAAATGTTTAGTTTTGTTGAATTTTTCACGGTGCTTGTGTTTAATCCTTTTATTTAGAACTATCTGACTTGTAACTGGATGGTCTTAGTTCTTTGTACAATTCAACGTTTTGTATTGCTATCCGTGATGGTATCAAGCTCTGATGAAGCAGTCGAGGGCTGTATAACAGGAAAGAAAAAAATAATAAAATTCGAAAAGAAATAAACCTATAAATAAATTACCTATATAACTTGAGGCAATTTTTTTACGGTTTGTTCTCCTATCTGTGCTTGTTCCTGAGTAGTCCACTTGGTGTTCTGAACTAAAATGAAAAGCGCGGTGCGTTAAGGAATACCCATTAAGTACCTATAATTCGTTATAAAAAGCAATTACATCAATGATAGCTTAAACAAATTGTATTAATATACCTATATTTCCCAATTCTTATTCCTTCTTCAGAACGACGTAAGCTTGTGCTCGATGAGGATATTGAAATTAGAGTATTTAGTTGCCCTGGTTGCTTTCACTATTTTATTCCAGAAGTACAGTACAGGAACAGAGTTTTTTTCAACGTACGCCTTCCAGCAAAATTCAGAAAATCCCCAGTTTTAAAATGGTTGGAGCACACTAATTTAAATGCTCTCCACACCCAATTCTTTGGCGGGATTCCTAACGTAGTCAGCCATATTATAAGGGTTATTCTTTCGTAGTGATTGATCTGAATAAGTGAATGTGATTATACTGAACTGAATATTTGGCGCAACCGAAAGATCATCTTTTTTGTGATTGTATTTCACTTAACCTCGAAAACTTGTGACAACAACCAAATCTGCTCTGAAAACTGGAAACTTATTAGATCCATGAGATTATTATCCCTGTTTTAAACTTTTACAATTTATTCGTTTGATTTGAAATCATATTCCAAGAATTCCAAATTATCCCTCAAGAGGTTAACTGTTACCTAAATAAACTAACCGGTACTTAGCGGTTGATCAGTAAGCGGCAATAGGGGTAGGAATTGTAATCAGTTGAATCACCAGTGGTAGAAGTGACCGATGTCGAAAGAATACGCACAATCGTGAATGAACTGACAGTTTTCAGATTGTTCAGTACGAATGAATAACCCTATTTACGTTGTAAATATTCATCTTTTGGAATTCTACAAAATTATTATAAAATGTATAATTTGTATAAATGCCTCATTTCATATCAATATACAAGCCTTAGAAATTGAAATAATTAGTATTTTGTCTTTAAGTATTAAAGTTTACTACCTATACCCAATAGAATTATTGAATACGACACTGGATTTTTAGGGTATGCTCACATTATTACTTACTGAAATGAAATTTCTTCTTGCCTATGTTTTTTATAGATTTTGCACTATTTTACAACACGCATGCGATTGCTTATAAAACTTAAACAAACACTAAAACTAAATAAATAAAAACATTTTGCAGCTGCCAACATAAAACAGCGGCCTCTTATTGGCCTGGATTTAAAATTTCCGCTTTAATTGTCGAATCGTAGTTTAACACCAGATTTCCACAGTTGGCACAACAATAGAGGAACATGGCGGCGCTCATTTCATCCTTCGAAAATCGTATGCGCACTCCTCAAAGCTTATTCTCCCTCCTCTATATTTCTGCAACAACACAACAGACAAATGTACAGGGATTAGCATTGTGTTTATATAATATAGTGTGTCAGCGCTTGGTTAGTACATGTCAACTAACAACAGATGGCGGTATCATATACCAGAAATTTATTACTGAACGACTGAAGTTGATAACGCCATCTGCTGTTAGATGATGGTACTAACCAAGCGCTGACACACTACATTATAATAAACACAATGAATGGTATTAGGCATAGTACCATGGGTATTAGCCATTGACTTTATATACTATGGACCGGCCATATTGTTGCATTAAATCTATACCCGAGGGGTGCGACAAGGATAGAGCTAGAGTGGGTAAAAAGACATTTGTCTACTGTGTAGTTAAATGGGATTACGATGTAGTTCGAACAATTTTTTATAGTTTTTTTAAGTTATTTTAAAAATGGTAAAGTCCTGCAATGCGGTAAATTACACACAAAAGTCCCAAATAAAATTTCATAAGTAAATCATGTCTATATCGTTGAAATACTCATTCAAATGTAGCAAGTCTATATTTATATTATTATATTAGGTTTCCAAAGGATCTAAATTTAAGGAAATTATGGGTAGTAGCAATGAGAGGATATGGATAGAAACCAAGTAATGCTGCTGTTCACTGTGGTCTCCATTTCGTAGAAGACGACTATGAAAAAAATATTCATGGTAACAGAGTACCTATTGAAGAAAACTGCTGTGCCATCTCATTTTGATTTTCCTCCTCATGTAACCAAAACAATCAAAAAACGAAAACTATTAAAGCGAGGACTCTCTGTAATTCCGGAAGATAAGACAACAGAAGGTTGGCGATTTTCAAAAGTCTTATAGTTTTGTTACAAAAAATTTTCTTTAAGTTTCAGAACAAGCTTCCCTTTCAGGTAATACTGAAAATGTACCTACAGTAGAGTCAATGGAAGCCACGATGTACAGAAAAAATAATTTTAAAATGTGCAGCTGAAAACAACCTTTATAACTTTTATTTTTAACGATAATATCAAAGGCTTACCCACTAATGACTCACCCTGTATATTATCCAATCGTCTAAAAGCATTAATGTAGGCATTTTTATATTCATTCATATTCTCTCATGTTAATTTGATAAAAGTCAATAAAAATACCAAAACTGAATAATAAATAAATATTTTCATAAATTTCGTTTTTTTTTTCTAGGGCATCTTCCCAATATTTTTAAATTTGATAGAATTTTCTCACTATTGGTAAGTTATTTTCATGATAAATTGACGAAACCTTCTTCTTTAGAAATTAGTAATAATTCCCAAGTATTTTTAATAAAAACTATTTATTTTAAGAAAATTAATAGGTTCCTCCATATAAGTACAATGCATATGTTGCGGTTTCTACCCATTTTAGCTCTATCTTTGTTTTAAACCTCTCTTTCTAATGTTTTCCGCATCGCTGATGCAAATTGAATATGTATATGGCCGGTGCATTTCTAGTATAATATGTCATTGGTATTAGCACAAACAGATTATTAAAGACCTATTTAATATTCTGTTTGTCACATTTTGCTTGACATGATCACATAACACTCACCTCACTTGCATTTGTAAAAAGTAAGAGAAATCCAAGGCGCATTAAGTAGAGAAATCGAGCTATAATTCGATAATAAATAATATATATCGTGCTATCGCACTTCTATGTGTATAATAGTCTAAGGCCACAAAACATACCCCCTTTTGTGTCTAAGGCGTAACGTCAAATGTTACAGAGTGTCAATGTCACATTTCGTAAAGCTATTTAATAATCAGCTGATTTTACAATTTGAATGGTTCGTTGTTCGTCGCCTCGCATATGATGCAAGTTGAGTGGTACTATAAACGTTAATTTAATCACAATTTTGTCTTGCCAGTTAAATCAGTCAAACAACTCAATAGTTTAATAACTCAATAGTATAATAATAAGAATTCAGTAAGAGAGTAGTGGGAATATAGTTTTTGGCTACTAGGTACAAGTGGTTGTTTATGTATATGCCTAAAGCAAATAAATGTGCTTTGTGTTCATTAAAATTAAATACATAGTGTAATATTTCGCTGATAAACACTTAAACATTATTATTATATCTTAAATATGACTTTTTTAAGATGACCTATGTGCGTTGTGTTTATTAGATACCTAATAAGTACAAAAATAATTATTTAAATATATATCATAGGTACTGAGTACTTAGTTTAGTGAAAAATGACTTCGTATGGCATGCCACAGGTAAGCTTTTTCGCAGATGATTGTACACGCGCACAAATTCTCGTGATCTGTTTTCGTAGCGCCTTTTGCGTTTTTTTTTTATTGTGATGTGGCCTCCTTTAGGTGATTTAGCCAATTATATTTTAACTTATCGGGATTACACAATTAAGTGTGTGTCAAGTGTACTCATCATCCCTTTTAAATTACACAATTACTGCTCGTATTATTCGGTTTGATTTGCCTGTATTAACCTTAAAATATTATTACAACAATGCAAAATTTGGCAGACAATTTGTTTTGTTACATTACTTACTTATAACGTAATTCTATTTTTTAGATTACGCAAAATATGCAGCGTTGGTTTTTTCTTGAAGATTCAAATAATGAGGCTGTGCGCCTTGCTAGGGGTGATACACTTAGCTTAAAAGCTTCATCGACCGAATCATTTGAATATCTGCCTAGAAAATGGTTATTTCGTGTGAGGGTGCCAAACGTGAAAAAAGATGAAACAGTATGTGTGGTAGGTGATCTCAAAGAACTTGGCTATTGGCTACCGGAGCATGCGGTTGCATTACATCAGGAGGATGAAGAGTCAGAAGTATGGTCCATTGTTGTTGAAATACCTGATAAAAAAGTCGTACAATTTAGGTACTGCGTTTGCATGATCATAGAAAGTGGAATTCAGGTTATAGTTAAATCATGGGAGACTAGTTTGAAGCCTAGAGTAATTGAAAGTTCATCTAAATCACCAACAGTAGATGATGAACCTCACAGTTACGGCAGTTATGATGGTAATGATCAAGTCTGTAGGGGCTGGCTAAACAAGGAAACTATAGTACAATTGAAACTTTGTAAAAATCCTCTAACAATTTGGCGACCTAAATACGCTAATAGAAGGGTGTATATAAAAGTAACAGCAGTGAATTTATTAACACATAACCCAAAAACCATGTCAGATAGTTTAGATGAGTCTTTAAGTGCTGATACTCAAGACAATGTAGAGTCCTCCAAGTTTGCTTTTACTGAAGTTGCTAGTTTAGATGACGACGATCCCGCTTTCCAACCACAAAATCAGTTTGGAAATGAAATCAAGAGTAATGATGTACTAATATTTCAAAGTACCGTTTTATTTCCACAAAATACAGCCTATTTATTTGATTTGTACATATATTCCACAAGAGCTGATGATGGTGATCCGCCATATCATGTCGGATTTAGTTACCTTTTACCTACAGTGCTTCAATCTTCTGAAGGAAATGTTGTGATTCCAGTGACAAGCACAAAACATAGACCGCTTGGTCAAATTCATATAGATTACTTAGTGATTGGCTCATTGCCAAATTTCAAATGTGATATGAGCATAACCTACATGAGACATTGGAAGAAAACCAGATATGGTTTGGATGTGGGACACAGGGGCTCAGGGTCTAGTTTTAAGAATAAAATTCAGAATTGTGCAGAGGTTAGAGAAAACACAATTGCGTCATTAAAAAATGCCATCGATCATGGTGCTGATTTTGTGGAATTTGATGTACAACTTAGTAAAGATTTAGTGCCTATTATCTACCATGATTTCCATGTGTGTATTTCAATGAAAAAGAAGAGAGATTTGTTGGATCAAGACATGTTGGAATTACCTGTGAAGGAGCTTACACTTGAACAATTAAAGATGCTTAAGGTATGTACTTAATATAGGTACTTTATTTTTTTTATTGTGTACGAAAAATTATGCTTAGTAATTGTAGTTGCTTGGGTTATTATGTCGTCCTCTTGTAGATTTTCTTTTTAACGTTTCGACAGCACGAGTGGTCGGTATCTTGAGAATTTATCGCTCTAATAACTCAAGAAACGACAGATACTCAAGAGAGCCTCGCGCAGTTTTTCAAAATTTGACTCGTCTACACGTTGCGTTATAATAAACTCCCGTATTATCTTGTGAAACAATAAGTAATAAGTATATATTTTTAAAAGAAGCGGTATTTTATAGTATAGGTACTAATTACCTAAAATTATTATGGCACTTAAAAATATTTCATGATCGTATTGTTTTACAGATAGTATTATAGATTCTATTTATTTAGTTGGTATAATTATTTCTTACCTTATCTTTGAAAAGATATTTCGATAATTTATATACAGGGTTCGAAACAGATGCCAAAAAAACTATAAGGGATGATTCCCTATTGACAAGAAAGGGTAGTTTGTCTTATAAAGTTCAACTCAAATGTAAAGATGAAATTTTTTTCTTTTTAAAAAATATATAGAAGCGGTTGAAGAAGACAACCACTATCATTTGTTAAAACTTTTAAAAAACTTGGACCACAGTTCAGGAAGAAAGTTATTTATACAGGGTGGTCCAACTTTTACCTGCATAAATTTGAGAAACGATAGATAATCGACAAATAATGTGAGTATGGTTAATAAACTATGTGCCAAAAATGCTTCGTTACAAAGTTACAGGGTGTTGAAATTTAAGAAATAAATTCGAATTTTATTAATATCTTTATAACCAATTGAGATATTTCAATGAAATTTGGCTAGTGTGGAGAGGTAATCTAGCTTTATTTTTTCATGTAATAATATTATTTTTATTTCCAGCAGTGGCGTGCGTACGGCTACCGATTGCGATATTTTTAATGAAAAAACCGATACGCCACTGGGCTATCTCAAAATAAAATTATATCTGCACTTCTTATTCAATTTAAAAGAAAAAAGTACTCTTGGCTTTTTTTTGTATGACGCAACATTTTCGAGTAAAAAAATAAAAATCGTCTAAACCAAATGTATTGAAAATCAACATAAAAATAACATATCACGTTTTAACAGATATTACAGTTTCTTTTTAGAGAAACTCTTCAAAATGACTATCGTCATTGTCCACAATTGGCATCTTCTGGTGATGCTATCAATTGCTGCCGATAGTATGTGATTGTTACGACGCAACTCATCACAAGCTTCTTGAATTTTTAAGACTAATTCTTCGCGTTTTTTGACCGGCACCCTATACACTTTTTCTTTTAGGTCGCCGCAAATAAAGCAATCAATTGGAGTCAAGTCAAGCGACCTTGGGGGCCAAGATATACGTCCCTCATGATTATTTTCGAGAGTCACACGTTCACAGTGAATTGCTGTTGAAACTTTCTCGCTCGCACTTCGTATGGACTGTGTTGTGACCAAATATGAAAGTTGTGGTAATTCGTTATACCAGTTCCTGTAAATGAAGCTTCATCAGTCCAGCAAACCTTATGCAGGAAATCTCTATCTACTTGAACTTTACTCAATAACCATTTGCAATAGTTATGCCTTTTAACATAGTCCTCAGGCAATAAATCTCGCACATCCCTAAAATGGTAAGCCTTTCTACCATCTTTATGAAGTGACTTAAGAATGGTTGACCTTGATATGTTAAGCATGACAGCAGTTCTTCGTGAACTTAGGTTTGGATTTCGATCACACGTTCTTAAAATATGCCTTTCATCAGCCAAATTGTTTTCTTCTAGGGCGCTGTCTATTGTTTTTTATGTTAAAAGTAGTATTTAAACCTCGTTCTCGAAATGCCCGATGAACTTGAGAGAAAACTTCTCTCGTTGGATGACGTCTATTAGGGAATCTGCGTGCATACTCCCTAAAAAGAATACTTAAATGCAACACAAATTTGTTGTGACAAAATGACTGACATTTCTGTTTTGTAACCAAGTGTTTTGTTTGAATGAAAGCTAATGTGATAATTATGCGCCTTTTACCAATTATGTATTGACAATGACTGTAGTCATTTTGAACAGTTTCTGCAAAAAAAAAACCTGTAAAATCTGTTAAATATGTGTAAAACGTGTAATGATAATACTCGTATGTTATTTTTATGTTGGTTTTCAATACATTTAATTTAGACGATTTTTATTTTTTTACTCAAAAATGTTGCGCCATACAAAAAAAAGCCAAGAGTACTTCTTTCTTTTAAATTGAACAAGAATTTTTTCATTAAAAATGTCGCAATCGGTAGCCGTACGCACGCCACTGGTGGAAATAAAAATAATATTATTACATGAAAAAATGAAGCTAGATTACCTCTCCACACGTGCCAAATTTGATTGAAATATCTCAATTGGTTATAAAGAGATTAATAAAATTCAAATTTTTTTCTTAAATTTCAACACCCTGTAACTTTGCAACGAAGCATTTTTCGCACATAGTTTATTAACCAAACTCACATTATTTGTCGATTATCTATCGATTCTGAAATTTATGCAGGTAAAAGTTGGACCACCCTGTATAACGCAATTCACTTATTTGGTTTTTAAATCTAATTTAATACTCTTTCTAAAAAAAAAACGTTTAGGTTAAAAGTTGTCATAAGACGACAAATGGAAATGTGCTCAGACATGATTGTTGTTTTTTGTATTGTAGTTTATAAAAAGTACTTGTACGTTTTTATTGAATCATTTCTTTTAACAATTAACAAACTTTGAAGCTTTAGGGCCAAAACAGTTTTAGTTTTTCTGCCCTTAACTATATTTCTAGAATTCTAGACTAGTCGCGCCCTAAGCAAACATACGCTTTTTTGCATTTCAATTACTATTGTGTATTGTGACATCTAGTGGCGAGTAGTGTTACTAACAGGTGGAATTAGTTGTAATTAAATATTTGGGAATTTCAGTTTGCGTAGGAAAGGCGAAGGAAGCGAAACTGTCTATTAACACCCGTGCATAACAGTATTTTGATATTACTTATTGTTTCAATGTTTGATTTATTAATATGGAAAAGAAGCGAAAAATTTACAGAATGTTCAAAAATAAATGGAACTTTCAGTATTTTGTGATTGTGTCCAGTAATAAGGCGCTATGTTTAATTTGTAATGAAACCATATGAATATAACATTAAACGACAGTTTGAATCGTAACATCTTCAACATTACTCCAAATATACAGGAAGTTTGTGAACAGAATATTTGAAGCTTTGAAGCGCGGACTGAAATTGTAGACATCTGTGTTTACCAAAGCGAATACCGATCAAGTGTCTGCAACTCGCGCCAGCTGTCGTGTGGCTCTTGAAATCGGAAAACGTGGAAAATATGCCCCTAGAAGGTAAATTTATTTAAAAGTGTCAGTGAGCAAATTCCGTGGCTCGGTGGGTGCAAGATATCGCAGACAATGTATCATCTCAACTGTCTGACAAAAATGGATATCTTGGGTGGTTTTCTCTATCCTTGTATGACTCAACGGATGTGTCAGATACTGCTCAGGTGTTGATTTTTATTCGCGGAGTAGATAAAAGCTATGATGAAGTGTATGAAGAACTTCTTGATACTGATAGTATTCACGCACGCCAACTGGAGCAGATATTCTTAAGGGAGTTGAAAATGCCATTAATTTATTTATTTATTTATTTATTGTCTAACAGGTTACACCCAATTACAAGACAATTCTTTGATTCCATAATATAAACAATTGAACTTAATCTACACTAAAACTATAACAAAAACTTAATATCAAATTCTTAAATTAACTAAATGAGCCTGCAAACTATGTTTAAATGCCACTAAATTATTACTAAAAAAATTGGTATGAACAGCTATTTTATGCTTATTACACAGATTGCATGCACTAATCACGGGAGCCCTCGTCTCATAATTCGTATGAGCTTGGGGAACCCTAAATAAGGGCATGTTCCTTGTACATGCCAGTGGTACGTTGAGGTTCACTTCCCGCAAGAGGTGAGGGCAATCCAGCATGGAGTTGATTAATTTAAAAAGAAATATTTGAGATGCAGACACTCTTCGACACTGCAACGACTGAAAACCAAAACGGTTTAAGAGTTCGCTATGATCAACCCCCCTGTCCGGATATCGTCCATCAATCCTGTACGAAATGTACTTTAAAAACTTACGCTGAACCTGCTCAAGTTTATTGATATATACCTGGTAAATCGGTGACCACACGACAGATGCGTATTCCAACTTTGACCGCACCAGCGACTGGTAAAGGACTATAAGAGTGTCCATATTCTGAAATTCCCTTGTTGACCTTATAATAAACCCAAGTGCTCTAGTCGCCTCTTGGCAAATACTGTGAAGGTGAGGATTGAATGACAATTCATTGTCAACAAGGACACCCAGATCCCTAACTTCCCTGCATCTCTGAAGAATGTCGTCGCCAATGCTGTACTCATACCGGACGATATCAGCGCTCCTGGCGAACGACATACATTTGCATTTTTTTGTGTTAAGTGGAAGCCTGTTATCTGCACACCAACGCTCCAGCGCCACCAAGTCCGTCTGAAGCAGCTCACAGTCCAAGGGATTACGTATTATCCTGAAGAGCTTCAAATCATCAGCAAACAGGAGACAGGAACTAAATACATTCGCAGTGATATCGTTGACGTATATCGAAAATATAAGTGGAGCCAAGTTGCTCCCCTGTGGTGCACCACTTGTAGCTACAAAATCACTAGATTTAAAACCATTGTACTCAACAAACAAGGTACGTCCCGTAAGATACGACTCAAAGAATCCAACAAGGGCATCACCGAATCCTAGTGCCCTCATTTTACGTAATATAATACCATGGTCCAACCTGTCAAAAGCCTTCGAGAAGTCTGTGTAGATAGCATCAACCTGATCACCTCTGCTCATGGTGGGATAAACATACTGCAGGAACTCGGATAAGTTAGTGACGGTTGAGCGCTTCTGATAGAAGCCATGTTGTTGAACTATTATTAAATTTTTTATTTGACTAAATAATTTCTCATGTATGGCTATCTCAAAGACCTTCGAGAAGTTAGACAAAATGGATATCGGACGATAGTTCACTATTTCGTTGACATCATTGGCCTTGTGCACTGGACATATACGAGCCTTCTTCCAAACGTCGGGAAAGGTTTGAGCGTTTATTGATTTATTGAATAGGAATTGTAATGGTTTAGCAAATATATATGCGCAATCCCTAATTAGGAATGAAGGTATGCCGTCAAATCCAGCGGTATTTTTGGGCTTTAATTTCTTGAGTGCGCTCAAAATATCCTCATAATCAAAAAATCCAGTACCAATCGCACTATTAGACCCCAAGTCTTTGCTGCCACCGTCATATGACTGAGAAGGCATGAAAACGCCCTCGAAGAACCCCGCGAAGGCATCCACTATAACCTGCGCATCTGTCATGGTACTTCCATCGACATCAATCATTGCACCCGGTATGCGTGACTTTCGTTTTTTATTCTGTATGAATCTCCATAGCTGTCTGGTATCCGTTTTGATTGAATTTTGAATGCTTTCTAGATAGTTGGAATATTCCCGCTCGACACCTCGTTTAATGTCTGATCTTAATATTTTATACATATCATAGTATTGTATGGAGCCTGAAGTTCTCCATTTTTTAAAAAATGTGGCTTTAGCTTTTATTTGCTGAATGATACATGGCGTGTACCAACAGGGATATGTAAAGCGTTGTTTGCGATGTCTGAAAGTTGGCACGGACTCATCAAACAACTCAATTATTTTGTAATAAAATTGGGAAACTGCATCATTGACATCACCTACTTCATTGATAAAGGACCAATCTTGACTGAAAATGTTGTCATATAACTGAATAAAATTAGCTTTTCGAAAATTGTACCGTTTAGCCAGTGGATTGGTTCTAAAGTTGGTACTTGCCGAGTCACTTGCAGTGTCAAAGAATATGTGCAGAGCTGGATGATATACATCCTCCCTCACCAGCGACGGAACACAATGAATAACATCGCATCTCATTGATGCTAATACTAAGTCTAGAATGTTATTCTGAAAATTAACAATTTGATTACATTGATTCAAGTTAAATAAATGCATAGTATCACGTACAGTTGATAAGTGACTACTCGTATTAGTATAATCAAAATGTAAGTTAAAATCACCCAATATAATTAAATTACACCCAAACAAAAACGTCAATAATTAAAGAGGATTTCATGTCCGTAAATATAATAAATGAAAATAATTTCGTGGCAAAGCGGACTAAAATGTTGGCTTTACCTACACAAGGAATTTTGTTTAATTTAGCAGGGCCCCAGTCTAATTCGATAGAAACCAGACCGAGGCATGGGTCGACAGGTACTGACGAATTCGTTTCGCTCTTGTTATGAGCTCGTCAGAGCACCATAGTCGCTGCCCATCACAAATATCGGCCTGCATTTAAGCACAATAGGATACACAACAGTAGACACATGTAAACATATATCATCTACATGTACATAGTAATGCATATCCCATACCATGCAGAGGCCGAACAAACTCAATGTATAGGTAAAACCAGTCGTATAAATAGAAATAAATATAAATAAAAATAGTATGAACACAAAACGCTAGCAGGAGACCATTTTATCCTTCTGCCAGCATCTCCCAAATATTTGGGTTTCAGCAATGCTCGGACGGTGGTCTCCAAGCGTTCTGCCGTCGATGTTTAATGCCAAATAATGAAAAATTAAAGAGGATTTCATGTCCGTAAATATAATAAATGAAAATAATTTCGTGGCAAAGCGGACTAAAAAACATTTTAGTCCGCTTTGCCACGAAATTATTTTCATTTATTATATTTACGGACATGAAATCCTCTTAATTTTTCATTATTTGGCATTAAACATCGACGGCAGAACGCTTGGAGACCACCGTCCGAGCATTGCTGAAACCCAAATATTTGGGAGATGCTGGCAGAAGGATAAAATGGTCTCCTGCTAGCGTTTTGTGTTCATACTATTTTTATTTATATTTATTTCTATTTATACGACTGGTTTTACCTATACATTGAGTTTGTTCGGCCTCTGCATGGTATGGGATATGCATTACTATGTACATGTAGATGATATATGTTTACATGTGTCTACTGTTGTGTATCCTATTGTGCTTAAATGCAGGCCGATATTTGTGATGGGCAGCGACTATGGTGCTCTGACGAGCTCATAACAAGAGCGAAACGAATTCGTCAGTACCTGTCGACCCATGCCTCGGTCTGGTTTCTATCGAATTAGACTGGGGCCCTGCTAAATTAAACAAAATTCCTTGTGTAGGTAAAGCCAACATTTTAGTCCGCTTTGCCACGAAATTATTTTCAAAAACGTCAATGATTCAAAAAATTCACATAGCTGAACATATACCGACATACTAGCAATGGTCTTGATAACTAGATACATATTAATAAAAAGAACCTTCAATGATAGAACTTGAAATCAATTACAACTGATGGAGACAAAAATATGTGTGGTCAAAAGAACGGAGTGGTTGCACTTGTGTCAAAGCCTGTAGAAAATCATGGTGGTTCAAAACCATTAGTCTTACCTTGTATCATTCAACAGTCCTTGTGCGGACAATGTTTCGATATCTCTGAAGTTCTAAAACCAGTCGTATCAGTTGTTAACTTCTTGAGATCCACTGGACTGAATCACCGACAATTCCTTGAGTTTATTGATGAGATTGGAGAAAATGACGTACCATATCATACTACCGTACGCTGGCTTAGTTGCGGAAAATTCCTTAAGCGCTTTTTTCAACTTCCAGCCTCTGCTCTTTGGATCTCAAAAAGTTAACAACTGATACGACTGGTTTTAGAACTTCAGAGATATCGAAACATTGTCATTCAATTTTTTTTGAATGAGAAGCATCGTCCTTTGCCCGATTTAGAAAATAGTGAATGGCTGTGGAAGTTAGTATTCTATGTCGATTTGACAAATCATATAATGAACTGATTTTGAGATTGCAAGGAGAAAATCAGTGTCTCCCTGATTTATACACCTCCTTTAGGCTGAAAATAATACTATTTCAATCGAAATTACGTAAAAAATCTATCACATATTTTACAACATGTGAAATATTTAGCCACAATACAGAGACTGAATTTCCCGTCGATTTTGCAATCGGAACTAAATAAAATAAATAAAGATAAATTTTGAAAATCGTTTCTCAGACTTGGATATGATTGCGAATTAAATTAAGCTTTTTCAAAATCCTTTTTTACATTTCAGTTATATTGAAAACGTTTTCCGAGATGAAGTACACAAAGAATATTTACAGATCTAAATTAACCGCCGAGCATCTTAAATCTCTTTTAATAATTGGTGCAAGTAAAATTGATCCACACCTACAAACTATTGTCCGAGGAAAATCACAATTATATAAATCTTATTAGTGTTTTTTGTTTTACTGTGATTAGTGGGATTCATTTCAATTATTTGTTAGTTATTAATATGGTTAACCGTAGATACTTAAGTTAAATTTTCTGCATCATCAGACATGATGATGCCTTTAGAAAAATCGCAGCTAATTGAAATCTTTAACAGCAATATTAGGAATATTCTAAGACTGACAGCGGCCAATTAGATTAGATACTTAATTAAATTTCTCACATGCAATACTTTAAATTTGTTGTTTATTCGTATTTATTTAAATCATTTTCTTATTTTAAATAGCACGCATTATACATCAAATCACCTATACTTAGATACGAATAAAAATGTTCTCTTTCTAATGGTATTAGGTTTCTCTATAAGTACCTAACTTTCACCGTTTCCCAAGAAATAACTATTTTAACTTCTTTATTATAACTTTCTTATACGTTAACCCTGTATTTAATGTCACAACTTGCGAATAACACCAGAAAATACTTCTTAAAACATGTATTCAGTTAAGGATTTCAAGATTAAACATGATTGGTGTATTATTGTCTATATATTTATTTGATGCTGAATTCGTTTGGTTTTTTCGGATACTCTGTATGAAATTGTATAAATGCCCATGTAGAATCAAATCTTGCAATTTTTTCATATCTAAATAATAAGTAAGTGCCTACATTTCAAAATTAGGTACATGTCGGGCAATTATATTATTTTATGTCGTGTTAGCCATAAAAGATTCACCTACCAATCAATTTTAATATTCCTAGAATTCTCAGTGCTATAGGTACATGCATGTGTGTGATTTATGATTTATTACAACAGAGAGAAAGAGAGAGATAACATAACATTATTGAAAACTTTATTTCGTTTTGACGAAAAATATCTTTTATGGTTCGAAGCAAAATACTTAGGCTATTCCAAAAAAAATATAGAAAAAATGGAAATAGTTTTCTGGCTAAACTAAGTTGGGACAATTTTGCTATATCGTATCTAGTTATCAAGACCATTGCTCAAAAATTATGTTATCTTATGATGATTTTCCTTCACTATAAATTGAATAACTTTAAATACTGCAGATCCGCATATTATTTTAATTAGTACCAGCTGTCATTTAATACAATGCCAAATATCTGGTCCATACTCTTTAAACTTATCATAGAACAGATGTATTTGATTCTGCTCATGGTCAAGAACGTTACCAGTTCTTTTTACTGTTATTCTTGGACTTAAAGCTTAATTTGTTTTTTTTTTGTAACAACAAACCTACAAAGACAATAACAGGTCCGCATTATTGTTTAGTAATCTTAAATATTTTAAACAAAACATTTGGTAACTGATTACATAATGTTATCTAATTGAATTTGAAATGTGTTTGCAAGATTATCAAAATATTTTTCACTTTAGTCTTATCATAAGTTTAGCAATACTAATAAACTTAGTTGTCTACAGTCACAGTATATTTAAATATATATTTTTGTCTACAGGGATATCCATGCATCTCTTTTATTAAGAAATTTGTTATTTAGAACTTATGGGTTTGAGTAAAAGTTCTATTTAAATATGTTAAATTTGACGTTGTTCCAACCAAGCCACGTAGTTGCTTATTTCATATGGTGAATTGTTTTTTGTTACGAATTAAGATTTTACATAAAAAAAGAAGAAACTATGAGTCTAGGCTGAATTTGTTTTTAAGATATTTGAAGTTAAAGTAAGAAATGAGAGTTTGTAGTCTCAAATTAGAAAAAAAAACGTGTTTACCTACGTCATTTATTGATTCGAATTAAACCTTTATTATAAAAACAAAGCCCGAGGTTTAAAAGCGTATCTCTACATTCTAAAAATATTCTATAGACATGGTGATCAAGAATCAAGAAATATGGTCTTATTCGAAATGTATTTTAGTAGGTACATTTACATCGAAGCTGAAATTAAATAAAGTACTACCAATCTACAAAAAGGGTGATATTAATGATCCCAATAATTACAGACCTATTTCAATTGTACCAATATTTTTAAAAGTTATTGAAATGGCAGTTGGCGGCAGATTCATCAGATGTATTGAAAAATTTAACCTATTTTTGACTACACAGTTTGGATTTCGGAAGAAGCACTCAACAATTGATGCAATAACAATTCTCGAAAGTTTTACTCCAGTTTTTTGTGATTTATCGAAGGCTTTCGATTGTGTTTCACACTTCTAAATAAACTGTCTTGATATGGAATTAGGGATGGCGTTTAATAGAATCAGATTTGACAGAACTCACCCAGGTGGTAGCACATGGGGGCATTGTGTCATCATTGGTAACGGCGGGCATGCCACAGGGATCTATTCTAGGTCCTCTGCTCTTTGTTTCGTATGTGTTGGTCAATATGCTGATAACACTTTTGTCTTCGATCATGATACTGATTTGGAACAACTTCAGGTTTTAGCTGAACGAACAATTGACAAATTGCAGTCTTGGTTTTCGTATAATAGGTCTCAATTTGGAGCAGATTCAAAGCATGCTATTCTCTTTAAAACATATGAATGAGATACATAACATTAAATTTCTTGATGTATGCTTGGATTCGAAGCTCTCTTGGAGGGAGCATGTTCAACAGCTGAATGGTAAGCACTCGTCTACTATTTTCTTGATGAGAAGGATATCGGATTATGTTCCTTGGTCGGTGATTCGTTTGGCCTACCGTACTTTTTCAGTCACGAATTTCTTATGGACTGTTGCTTTGGCGGAACTCAGCAGATGTCAGTAAGGTTTTTTGATGCAAAAGCGCGCAGTGCGGATTATTATTATTAACAATTCCATAATGTTTTATAATTGCTTGTCTGGGGAATTGAAAAGATTAAATTTAAATAACTTTAAAATTGCTATTAAAGCACTGCTGATGGAGACCTGTCCATAGTCTATACAAGAGTTTCTACAATCAAATAAATGTTTGGTCTCTTATTTCTTGTTTTTTGTGGTTAAAATGTTAGATGGATAGTACTTTCCCGCACAGGGAAAGTATTGTGAACGCGAAATTTTTTTTTTAGATAAAGACGGATATAACCATTTTGATGTTCCCTGAGACGATTAAGACCATTTCCAGATGGAAGTCTGCTGTCTATGTGTGTGTGTCTGTATGTATTCTTCCACGATAGCGCGCAAATAAATTTTGGTATATGAGTTTGGGGCAGCCCTAGGATGAACCCAATAGTTTTTGGTTGTGATAGGGGTGGACACAACCGCTAAATTTTCAAATAGCAGTAGGGGTCGAGTGATACATCATTTTAAAGCATTTTTTATCTCTAGGTCGCTTTTGATATTTGTCCCCATAATTCTCGAATAGCGTTTAAAATTTCACCAGTTAGGTAGTATACAGGGTATTTCATAATATATGCGCAGGACTTTAGGATGTGAGAGCTCGTCCAAACATATGAAAAAAAGTCGAAGAATTGCTGCGTGCATTGAAGCTAACGGCGGACATTTCTATCATTTAATTTATCTGTGTATGATTTGTTATTGTTTTTTTTTTAATTTTACAATTAGGAAGATATCGTTTGGTTTTGTTACTTGTTCTAACGTTTAAATAAATCTCGTTTAATTAAGAGAAAAAATTAAATTTATTTGAAAAAATTGACCATGTTTTTCAGCAAGTTGATTTTCCTCGAAAACTGTCAACTTTAGAGCTTATAACCCAGAGTATCTTTTTTTATGTAGAAAACATTGGTCGTTCAAATGGGTATCTTAAAACCGTATTTTTTCCAGTGGCGTAGAAATTGGGGAGAAAAACACCCCTTCAAAATCTTCACCAATTATGAATTTAAAACAAAAATTCTTGCAAAAAACATAGCTAAGTAAACAATGCTTACAAAAGCTGTTCCGGAGATATTCGCAAAAAACTGATTTTTTTTTCAATTTCACACCCTATATCTCGAAAATGGTGCATTTTAGAGGGTTAGTTAATAGAAACTTTTTTTCATATTTTTGGACGAGCTTTCACATCCTAAAGTCCTGCGCATATATTATGAAACACCCTGTACATATTACAATTAAAATACAACATTCTCAAAGTTGGTACTGTGGCGTTATTGAGAGCTGTCGCTTCGTATGCGGTAGGTTATGTGTTCGAATCCCAACTCTGGCAATACTTTTTTTTTCTTCTCATTTTTGAATAAAGTAGTTAGTTTGTTACGTTAGTTTATTGGAAATAATGAAAATAATACAATTATAATAATAATAATTATTAAAATTCTGTTTCGTTGCGCAGGTCATATATTTTTGATTATATTATAACTTGTCGGGAAAGTTTTGGGGTGACACAACCGAGTGTACAGATACATTTTGTAGACGATGAATAGCACTGAATGTGTGTGTTATGCAATTAAATTTTATTATTATTATCATTATCAATGCAGAAAGTTTTACTTTGAACTGTATTAACATTATAGGGAATGTTAATACAGTTCAAAGTAAAACTATCTCTTTGCGTTTTCCTGGTATTTTCTTTATTTTGTTGACATGATGAGGTTCTTCAAAATTTCATAGGCGGCCATGGCAATGACAAGTCATTTGACATCTAATACCGCGTCTTGGGATTAATGAAAATCCAATTAAATTGGTTTGGTTTCTATTATGTAACGTTTCGTGCAATGTGTACTCCATCAGGCTTAAAAGTTTCTGTTAAAACAAAACGTAATAATAAAAATATGTATGCGACATATTTAATGAGCGTAACATGCACTTAACGGCAATGAACAAAGTTTCGAAAGCAACTCTATACATTTTGGTGAAACAGTCCCAAAACCAATTATAAAAAGTATATAAAAAACTGTTTCTTAAAACAAGTGTTCATTATGACAGCCTGTTTAGCTCTGTGGCGATTCCTTTCTTGATCTCATTAGGATCTAACTGTGCGAAGGCAGTTTGAACGCGGTTGATAAAAATGGAAAATTTGCTTCTTTTATTATTTAATGATTCTGGTATGTCCAAAAAATGTTTATTTCATTTATTGAAAATATGTTCTATTGAAAATTTTGTATCGTCCGTCTTAATTAAGTTTTAAAAAATGTATTTTAAATAACATTCATATTAAGTATTTAAATAATCTCTGTTCCAAAAACCTTGCAATCGTACAAATGAGTATGGATGCATATTTTGATTTGCAAATTTCTATGACTTGAGGTGTACGGAAAGTTGCTGGAATGGAGCTTTGTGGATTGGCATGAAATATCCCATAACGTTTATCTCATTCATTTAATCTTCTGTTATTGGTTTTGGTATAAAGTTGTTTTCGGTCTTTAGAAACTTACAATACAGTTCAACGTAAAATTCTGCAGTAAATATTGTAATAAAATATAGGGTGTTCCATTTGAGGTCAGCATGTAATCGTTGTTTGATATCTTTTGAATAAGTCTTTCTTTTTCATAACCACTATGTATAATATTTTTTTAATTTTTAAGATACGATTTTAAATTTTGAGTTTTATATTATTATTATAAAGGTTTATTTAGGACTCGGTTTAATAAAGGAATTTGAGACTGCAAACTCTGATTTTCTATGTTAAGTTTAAATATCTCAAAATCATAGAAGTTTATCACATATTTCCTCTTTTTAGCTCTCCATATCATATTTATATGTAATATATGTATATATGGAGACTATTAGTTTCATGAAAAAAAAATTTTTTTTTAATTTCACCGGAAATACTTGTTTTTGGTCATTTTATACATAAATAAGTAGTTTTAAAAAAATGTCTGTCTGTCTGTCAGTCTGTCTGTCTGTCTGTATGCACGAAAACGCAAAAACCGCTTAACAGATTTTAACCAAATTTGGTACAAAAATACTATTAGACATGGCAAGGAGCTGATTAGATTTTGGGAAACATTGAGCGTAGGCAAGGGGTTTAAAATAGGGTTCAAAAATTAAAAAAATTCATAGTTCTTAAACTTATCCGAAATACTGCATAATTTTTTACGCATTTAATTGAATATAACCTAAAATATTTAACATAAAATATTAGACCACATTGGCGTTCGAAAATAGTGTAAAATGGGGTAAAAAATATTTAAAAAAAACGTACTTCTTAAACATAGCAGAAATATTAACTAATTATTTATAGCTTTAATAGAATATAACCTATAAAATGTGTCATAAATAACTTACTTTCATAGGCGTTCGTAAATAGTGGAAAAGGGGTCAAAATATAAAAAATACATATTTCCTAAACTTATTCGAAATATGGAATAATTTTTTATAGTTGTGATAGAATATAACCTAAAAAATGTTACATAAAAGAATTAGTTCACACAGGCGTTCGAAAATAGTCTTAAAAAAGGGTCAAAAACGAAAAAGAAAATGTTTTTTAAATACACCAGAAAAATTGGCTAATTATATATAGCTTTGATAGAAGATAACCTAAAATATGCAGCATAAAATTTTTAGTTACATAGGCGTTCGTAAATAGTAAAAAAAGGGGTAAAATAAAAAAAAATTAAAATGTAAAAAAATTTATATTTAACTAGTTGAATTGGTGTTAAAAATACACGACAAAAATTAATGTTCCATAGGCGTCCGTGAAAATTCTATAAAAGGGTCAGAATTTGTATCCGTGATAACTCAAAAACCACTTAACGGATTTTAACCACATTTAGTACGAAAATACTACAGGATATTTATAGGTGGTGATTAACATTGAGCGTAGGCAAGGGGTTTAAAAGAGGGTTCAAAAATTTAAAAAATCATAGTTCTTAAACTTATCCGAAATATTGAATAATTTTTTATAGTTGTGATAGAATATAACCTAAAAAATGTTACATAAAAGAATTAGTTCACACAGGCGTTCGAAAATAGTCTTAAAAAAGGGTCAAAAACTGAAAAAAAATGTTTTCCAAATACACCAGAAAAATTG
This sequence comes from Apoderus coryli, assembly GCA_911728435.2. Taxonomy (NCBI): domain Eukaryota; kingdom Metazoa; phylum Arthropoda; class Insecta; order Coleoptera; family Attelabidae; genus Apoderus; species Apoderus coryli. Next base: position 5,077,495 of record OU452206.1, on the reverse strand, counting down.
GTTAATTATATATAGCTTTGATAGAAGATAACCTAAAAAATGCAGCATAAAATTTTTAGTTACATAGGCGTTCGAAAATAGTAAAAAAAAGGGGGGTAAAAAAAAAATTAAAATGTAAAAAATTTTATATTTAACTAGTTGAATTGGTGTTAAAAATACACGACAAAAATTAATGTTCCATAGGTGTCCGTGAAAATTCTATAAAAAGGTCAGAATTTGTATCGGTGATAACTCAAAAACCACTTAACGGATTTTAACCACATTTGGTACGAAAATACTACAGGATATTTATAGGTGGTGATGAACATTGAGCGTAGGCAAGAGGTTTAAAAGAGGGTTCAAAAATTTAAAAAATCATAGTTCCTAAACTTATCCCAAATATTGAATAATTTTTTATAGTTGTGATAGAATATAACCTAAAAAAAGTTACATAAAAGAATTAGTTCACACAGGCGTTCGAAAATAGTCTTAAAAAGGGTCAAAAACGAAAAAAAAAAGTTTCCCAAATATACCAGAAAAATTGGCTAATTATATATAGCTTTCATATAAGATAACCTAAAAAATGCAGCATAAAATTTTTATTTACATAGGCGTTCGTAAATAGTAAAAAAGGGGTAAAATAAAAAAAATTAAAATGTAAAAAATTTTATATTTAACTAGTTGAATTGGTGTTAAAAATACACGACAAAAATTAATGTTCCATAGGCGTCCGTGAAAATTCTATAAAAGGGTCAGAAAAAATTTGTATCCGTGATAACTCAAAAACCACTTAACAGATAACCTACAACATGCAGCATAACAATTTTGTTTACATAGGCGTTCGTAAATAGTAGAAAAGGGGGCAAAATAAATTTTATAATAAAACTAAAAAAAATCAATTAATTTGCGTTCAAGAACTTGGCCTAGATCTGAAATATAAAATATCTGCGTATAGTGCCTCCAAAGAGAAGAAAAAGGCACAAAACCCGATACTGAAAAAAAAAAATAGCTGATGTCTAAAACAAAACAAAAATTTATTAAATTTAGATAAATGACAAAAAGGTCATAAAATTATTACTTTTACACTTAAATATGGAGAGCTATTCGTGCCTCGTGGGCAACATTTTAATGTAGGAGCTTAATTCGTAACAAAAAAACATACAGGGTGGTCCAACGAAAAGTTTGCACCTAGCTTTTCTCTTTTTTTTGTAGTCGAATGCGAAAATGCTCGGACACGTCGATTTTGCTTTTGAGGGGGACACATTTTAAACATATTTTTCGATCTGCGCCTTTAACCCCCTAGCGGGGGTGAGTAACAACCCTAAAATTTTAAATGGAAAGAGGGGTCTAATGACATATCATTTGAAAGGACACAAAATTGTCTTTCTAATGATACCCTATTTGTCGAATTTTACTAAAACAGTTAATACGAAAACGACTTTAAAGACATTAAGCCGATAATTTTGGTATTAATGAGAAATACAAATAAGTTTTAATTATTGCGAGTGAAAACACCTGCAATCGTTAGTACATTCCAATGTTTGTTAGTTTTAACATTGCTTTGTAAAAAAAGTAAACAAGCTGTTAAATTGATTTATTAAAACGTTACATTAACAAATGTTGAAAATGTGACCCATTTGATTCCATACAATAATACAGATTTTGTTCAAATCTATTTCTAACATTTTGTAGCATATCAGGTGTTATGTTTCTGCACTCTTCTGTAATGCGTTGGCGAAGATCTTCTATGGACTCGGGCTTCGTGGCAAAACATTTATTTTTTAAGTGCCCCCAAAGAAAAAAGTCTAAAGGCGATAAATCCGGTGACCTGGCAGGCCATTCAATTGGGCCCCTCCTTCCAATCCACCGTCCAGGGAACCGGTCATCTAAGAACTGTCTTACAGGAGCCACATAGTGCGGAGGTGCTCCATCTTGCTGGAAATAAAGCCGATCAGCAGTATGATTTTGGTCATCTTCTATTATTTGTGTTATTAAAGGATCAATTGTGTCTTCAAGCATGTTTAGGTACACTTCACCAGTTAAATTTCCAGGAATAAAAAGTGGTCCTATAATATGATTTCCTAATATGCCACACCAGACGTTTATTTTTTGAGGATACTGGGTATGAACCTCACGGAATAAATGTGGGTTACTGTCATCCCAGTAACGGCAATTGTGCCTATTTACAGCTCCATTCAAATAAAATGTGCATTCGTCGGAAAAACAAATGTTAAATAATAATTGCGGATCTTCAATTAAACGCTGGCTCATTGCTTCACAAAATTGCAGCCTTCTATCAGGATCATCCTCATTTAGTTCCTGTACTAATTTGATTTTGTACGGATGAAATTTGTACGCTTTTAAAATTCGTATTATGGACGAACGGGAGACACCTGAGGCTTCAGCTAGTTGACGGGTACTTTGACTATGATCCATTTCAACATGCCCTAAAACAGCGACTTCCACAGCTTCATTTCTGATCGGTTTCTGCGGCTGGTGTTTTACATTACAGACAGATCCGGTATCTACAAACTTTTTAACTAACTTGCCAACGTACACATCATTCACATTTTTATCGGGATGTCTCTCATTAAATAAGCGAGCCGTAAGTCTAGCACTACTATTATTTTGAAAATAAAGTTTAACAATTTCAACTCGTTCTAGAATGGAATAAATCATTTTGTACGGTAAAAGTAAAATAACTTGAGAAGCAACCAAACTGAATCAATGAAAAGACTAAAATAAACGGTGTAAATTCTTTTCCTACACGTATCTGCAGTTTTTATTTCAACAAAAAACGCAAACGATTAGTGAGGAATTTAGTTCTGATAAATAAGATAGTGTTTTTGAAATCCCGTTTTTCTTCAAAGTAAATAATTTAGAAATGATTGTAGTTGTTTTCAGTCGTAATAATTAAAACTTATTTGTATTTCTCATTAATACCAAAATTATCGGCTTAATGTCTTTAAAGTCGTTTTCGTATTAACTGTTTTAGTAAAATCGAAAAATATGTTTAAAATGTGTCCCCCTCAAAAGCAAAATCGACGTGTCCGAGCATTTTCGCATTCGACTACAAAAAAAAGAGAAAAGCTAGGTGCAAACTTTTCGTTGGACCACCCTGTATATTGGCAATAGGATATAATGGAGTTGTTACTTCTTGTCCGGCCATCGTTTGTGAACTGTGTTTCACCGGGCATATTGCCTGCTCACGCTAGATGTCGCTAAGAATATCTCTCAGTCAGTCATCTCTCGTGCCAGTATAAGCTCTTCGTAAATGTTGGGTATTTGGCTCGCACTGCCTGCCGATCACCACTGATGAGTTGTGGACCAACGAAACGGCCCGTCTGGTAAGGGCATGGTAGTGTGGGACAAATTTCCAACATAACTAAAAGTGTTGTTACTTTATGTAACAAGCAATTCGTAAAAAAACATAATATTCCATTTAAAATAAGGGATTTAGTGGCTACTTCCGGTATAACCTGAAGTCGCATCACAATGTCCAATTTAACTGACTAAAATAGAACTTTGTTAAACCTTTATGTTCCAAATACGGGTTGCGTGGATATCCCTGTATATTTTGTATAAAATTTTAGGACAAATATTGATGTAGGTATAAAAAGCCGAGTTAACATTGTTTTTGGTATTAAGCGTTGCGTGGATTGGAAAATATAAGTCAACGGTTTTAAGTTTGTTTCGTATTTTCACAACAGAGTTTTTCTTGGCATATAGCCCAATGCGTGCCGCACGAGGACAGGGTCAAGGATTTTGCAGAAATAGTTTTCGAGCTTGTATTTATATTTATTTCATTCACATGATATGCTGTTTATTTTATGAGATTTAGCAGAGTGTAGTTTTTCATAATATCGATATCAGTATGTTTTTTAGTTTTATTTGGAGGGTATATAGGTATTTTGTTTACTTCTAAAATGTTTCTGAAGAGTAATCTGGGAGATAATAATATACAGGGTATACCAAATAAAGAGTCCTATTAGAAGTTTCTCGAGATTGGTAAACAATATTAAGTCGAAAGTTGGACTGTTTTTACAATGCAGAGTTGACAGATCCTCTCGTACCAGATAATAATAATAACTCTTTATTGTCTAATAGGTGACAGCACAATTACAAGACAACTGCTATGAATATAATATACTATTATAATAATACTAAATTGACAAAAGTAATAAACTGAAGGTGACAGTAGCAAAAATACAAAATACAATACAAACACATAAGGTCGTATGGATATATTTCACTGAGCAAATACATCATTTCCCCAGAACAATCTTCAAATCACGTTTAAATGTGTTGGGATTCTCATTGAAGTAATTAATGCTAGTATAGATGGTATAAGTATTATAGAAATTACACACTCTGAAGATGGGAGCTCGTGTTTCATAATTTGCGTGCACCGGCGGCAAGAGATTGGCATTACTCGCATTGAGTTTGGAATATTAAACCGCAACATCTCCAACAATTGCAAACAGTCTATAAGACCATTAATCAGATCAAATATAAAACACTGAGAGGAAAAATGCCTACGCATCTCTAGTGATTGAAAATCAAATTTCTCCAACAGCAAAGCATGGTCGTATCCCAGGGCAGGAAACCGACCGTCAATCTTGAAGGCTAATCGCTTAAGGAATTTTCGTTGAACATTTTCGATATAGTTAACATAAACTCCATATATCGGAGACCAAACAACAGCAGCATATTCAAGCTTTGATCTTACCATTACGTTGTACAATACTATAAGACAATCGGTACTGTTAAATGAGTTGGTGTTTCTAAAAATAAATACCAGAGATTTGAGTGCCTTCTTCTTTATTTCGGAAACATGATAATTCGCTATCAATGAACTCACCAAGAGCCTTAATTACAGTGCATTTATCAAGGGCAGCGCCAGAGAGTATAATTGTAAGAAACAGTCCGGTGCCTTCTTGTGTATGTTATATATTAGCATTTAGCCATGTTTAGATAAAGTTTATTCACAGTACACCAATCTTCAAGTATATTCAGATCTCTCTGTAGTACACCACAGTCGTCATAATAATATCGTGCGTTCGTATATCATTAAGACACAATGCTGGCAGCTTTAAGTAAGTTTGAATTGGTTGCCTTGGATCAGGTAGAAATTGCTCTTTATAGAATCAGAACCAATGCTGTTGGTAGCGATCGTATCTCTGTAGAAATGTTAAAGAGAGCATGTCCTTTCTTATTGCCGATTTTGACTAACTTGTTTAATTCATGTATTGAATGGTCTGTATTTCCTGATGGATGGGAACTTGCTCATGTAATTCCAGTTCCTAAAAAACCTTGCCCAAAAGCGGTGGGGGATTTGCGACCAATTAGTATTCTGCCTGCCATTTCCAAGATCGTCGAGCGTATCTTATTTGACCAGATAAAAGTGTATGTTGAAAATCATTGTCTTCTGCCTAGTACTCAGTCCGGTTTTCGATCTAAATACGATTATAGCTGTTGTACCTTGCCTTGCCTTGCTTAAGATAACGGATGATATTTTGAGGGCAGTGGATAATGGAAAGTTGGCGGCTCTGGTGCTTCTGGATTATTCGAAGGCATTCGATCGCCTTAACCATGATTTGTTGATGGTGATCCTGGAGTACTTGGGCTTTGGCGGATGTGCTAGGGGATTGATTCAGTGCTATATATCGGGTAGGAGGCAGGTTGTGGTCCTCGAGGGGGGAAGAGTATCACAAGAAAAAAGTCTCTTAGCAGGGCTGCCTCAAGGCTCTATACTTGCCCCAATTTTATACTGCCTCTATACATCACAACTTATCTGCAGTGTTAAGCATTCTTCAGCTCATTTATATGCAGATGATACTCAATTGTATGTGTGTTTCGATCCTCAACAACTGCAGCCGGCTGTTAACCTGTTTAATGGTGATATTAATAATCTGGTTGTAGCTTCGAATGGGCACTGTTTAGAGATTAACAAGGACAAAACCAAGGTCTTGGTCTTTGGTCCGAATCACATAAGAAGCCGTTACAGAGACCTAGTTTCAATAATGGTTGATAATATCCGGATGTAGAATGTGCCTATGGCTCGGAACTTGGGCATGATAATGGACACGGACCTGAGATTCAGGGAGCATGTGAGTGCCTGTATAAAAAAAGCGGTTTACAATTTAAAACTCTGGTACAGTAATAGAAAAACTCTCACAACGGCTTTAAGAAAACAATTATGTGACTCCTTGGTCTTGTCGCACTTTAACTTTTGTGACGCTGTCTATGGTCCTTGTCTTGTTGGATTTGATCAGCGTCGAATTCAGCTGATGCAAAATTCTTGTATTCGATTAATCGCGGGATTGAGAGGCAGGGAACGTGGGGTCAGCGCTAAGTTGAGGGAGCTTCAATGGCTAAATATGAATGAAAGACGGTTGTTGCGTGCATTGGTTTTATATAACAAAGTAATAAATAAGAAGATACCGGATTACCTTTACAATCAAATGCAATTCAGTGGTGACAATACTGTTGTAAACTTGAGACATAGAATGGCGATAACTCAACCTGCTCACCGCACTGCTATGTTTGAACGCTCGTTTTCCTATAATGTCGCAAAACTATACAATAAGTTACCAAATAATTATAAAATTCTGAAGGCACTTGAATTTGTAAATGTTCGAGAACTTATCCTTCACTCTCAATACTAATTGTTTTCTTATATATTGTATTTAATCTTAATTTTATAGTTTATGATATGGAACGGTTAGCAACGTGTATTACGTTACTTTTCTACTTTCTTTTTATTACAGTAAGGTAATATAAGCTTTATACGAGGCATGTTTTTTAAGTAAGTACCGTTTTGGAATTAAAAAAAGACGTGCAAAGATATCGCAATAATTTTATTTTTACATGAAAGCCTGTACCTTAATCTAATTTTCTACATAATTTCCGTGAATATTGAGGCACTTGTCATAACGTGGCACCAGTTTTTGAATACCCTCCTCATAAAATTCTGCCGCCTGACGCTGCATTGATTGTCTCATTACGAGGCAGAAACTCCACTAGCAATACTCCTTTTCTGTCCCAAAAAACTGTGCACATGATTTTCGGGGCAGAACTCGTAATTAAAGTAGGTTAAGCTAGGAGGCATAATGCCTCAACTTCGCCTGTTGTAAATTTTTTAATTTGCAATAAAGACATTATTATTATTATTATTATTATTATTATTATTATACAGGGGGGCTAGGTTACTACCTTGGCGAGCGCCATTCGTGGCCAAGTAAGAGTGAGACTTAAAACCATTGTATTGCACGAAGTGTATACGCCCATCCAAATATACGATACCGACTTGTTATTTTTCTAATGAATTGCTCTGCATATTATGCCATTCTTCGATTCCCCATAACAAATTTAGAGGTTTTTGTGCAACATCTGCGATACCTATCTGGTGCAGTGTCGCTAATAAAAATAAATTTGTAAGAAAAAAATTGTTTTTTTTTTGTAACAACCTGAGTGGAAATCTCAATTTACTGCTACAGTTTGCTATTAGGATATAAAATAAATAACTAATTTATGATTTAGAATACAAGATAAGTAGGCTTTGGGTTGTCCAGTTTGGAGAAGAAAGTAGAAAGATTACAAATAAGACATTTGTATGTTGGGTTTCATAATGCGCGTGGGTAGAGATTTTCACGATATAGACTGCCTCCTAACATTGTATTTTGCGTTTGTGAGGTCGACATTGGATTATGGATCCTTAATATGGTCCCCAATATACAACATACATATCGAGCGAATTGAGTACGTTCAGCGTAAGTTTCTTAAGTATCTAAATTGATGGTGTTTTTCCACCAAGAGGGATTGAACAGGGCGTCCTCTTAGGCAGGCTTCATATAGATTCTTTAGCAATCCGTAGAGTTTTTACAAGCCAAGTTTTTATTTTTAAAGTGTAAGGTGTACTTTGACGTGCCACAATTTTTTGCTCGTAATAAGCATTTGTTTAGGATACCCCAAGTGCGTACAAACTATGGAACAAAGGCACCGTTGCTTCGACAATATCAGATGAGTATCAGTCTTAGTATACATAAGAATGTTAACTAATTTTCTGAGCCTTTGGGATCATTTAGGACGACTTTAATTAGATACTTGCGGGCCTTGGACATCTGAATGTGCATTGTTTTGAATTGAGATTTGAGTTATTATTGTAAGCTATATAATTTTAGTGTCATTTGTTTTTTTTATTTTTGCTTTTTTTCAAATATATTTAATTCTTCTAGTTTAATTTGGTTTGGCTAATTAATTAATTCATTAATTAATCTAGTTTTAAACTAAATCTCATATTCATATTGTCTTGTAATTGAGTTTCGAACCTGTTAGACAATAAAGTATTATTATTATTATTAAATAATCATCGATATAATCGCGATTTATGAGAGTTTTAATTCAATCGATTTGAGCTAGCAGATAATAACAGTAATGTGTATTAGATTTTATTAGAATATTGTTCAAAAAAGAACAGATTTATACAAAAAATAGTGATAAGATATAAGTTGGGTTATTAAAATATCATCTTATATTATATTCTTTAAATCTTTAAATGTGATAAAAGTTTATATTTTAAGTTGTACATAAATATGATAAATGATTTTTATTATGGTGATGCCTAGGTAATGATACCTCTTTTAGTAGAGTGTCTCTGACCGATACATGAGACAGCCCAAAGACCTTAGTAACACAGGAGACAAAATATTTCATTGATAACGTGCTTTCAAACACGAGCCAACATTACTTGTAAACAAGTAATGTGTAAGAGAGAGAAAGACTTATCCTTGTCGCCTTCAAGTTGCTCATTGGCAACGTTGTAATCTCCAGTATGCGTTCTGCAGCCAGTGGCGTACTGATCGCTGACTGCTTTTGAACTATGTATACAATAATACATAATATATAATTAATAGCATACATTAAAAAGCCGAGAATTTAACCGCTATTCAACTTATTTTGAAACTGAAATTTAGTCGATATTTAATTGGAATGAGTTTTTCAGTAAAATAATTTAAATATTACCTAATATGTATAAGGTATTCGCTAAGAAAGTCTGTTAATCTTTCTTTGTAGTAGGTATTTCTTGATATAGCTGAAAAACCTTCATTTCGTATATCGAAAAAACGATACTTAAATTAATATATTTATGTATAATTTGAAGATAATCTAATTTTAAAATCATTTTATGCATTACAAATAGGAAGTCAGGAAATAAAAAAAGGCACATTATTCTCAATAGTTTATTTTTAGCTATATATATTAAATTAAACACAATGATAATAAATAATAATTATCTACTATGAACATACAAATTAATTATGTTTTTGCAGACTTTATGCAGTTTCTGTATCGCTTATAATAATTCTTTCAGGGGTATGGGCGCTAGAGGTCCACGTATAGAGCCTTCTATTTGGAAGTTTAAAAAAGGTGTTTGAGACAATGAAATCATGTTCCTGGCAGAACTGAACTAGCCGGTCTCCTCTATCGTTTGCTGTACCTAATCCGTATATATCGGTAATATCCTCTCGTGGTGTACTTCCTACTTTGGCATTAAAATCGCCCATGATAAAAGTCATCTCTGATTTTTTCGCCAGCTTCACGGTATCTGTGATTTGTTCCTTAAAACTATCAATAAATCTTTTAATGATTTTACGCGGATTTTAAGTCGTCTAACTTGATTTTGTAAGGTGTGTATTCTTTTCCTTTGGCACGTTATTTTATTTTTTTAAATTCCTACATTTTTTCTTCTCTTAGTAGGGGTTGAAAGTCACTACTATCCATATCACCAGGATAACGCCTTTTCCTAAAAAATATCAAGCCCCTGGTAAATTATACTAAAAAAGAGCTTTTTATGAACAAATATCAAAATTTCATAACGGTAAAATGTAAATTTGAATAATGTACCAAATATACCAACATTTTAGCTTCAGACCCTTTATATCACCCGCTTCTGAAACATGTTGGTGTAATACCTACCTCTTTTTACTTCCATTTTTTGCACTAGCTACAGGGGCTTCAATTATATCAGAATGGGATTCTCCTGCTTCTGATGCAGTTTCTGTCACAGAACTGGTTAAACTCTTGTTGGCTTCTAATGAAACTGGCTGGAGGTGCCAGGAATAGACTTAACAATTATACTTTCAGACCTAAAATATGTATTAATTCAATATATCAAAATATTAAAAAGCCTTTCTAAAGGATACCTTTTGATTAGGGACCACATATTAGCGGTTGAAACAGTGGACTCCATAATAGTTTTTTCTAAGAATAGCTGAGCAATCCTAAAAATGGATATAAATGCGGTTAATACACATACCTACTTAGCTAGTTTAATTTTATCCAAAAAATAATAATAACAGAACTTACTTAGGATATTCTTTCGGTATTGGAGGTGTTCCAAAAACAGATGAGTCCACAGACCTAACATCTGTGGTTGAGTCAGAGCTAGAAGAATATAAATTATTATTATTATAATATAATAAATATAATTATAAATATTTTTTACCTAGTGGATGCATCATCCAAAAATAAAACACCTTCACACCGTCGAGGATTTGCACCCTTTCTAACGAATCTTGCTCCCTTAGATTTCGTTGCCAGATCCTCTGGGAAAAAATGATCCGAGCATAACCATGGATTTTTTGGCAAAAGTGGTCCTTTAGCAATGCCAACTAAAGAAAACCAGCGTTTTCGTTTTTCCGGTTCCTGAGGAAACCTAATTTAAAAAATACAATATAAGTACCTAATGTAAAAAGGCTATAATCAGCCTTATACTCCAGAGCTAGGGAGGTAATATCCTACGTAGATTTACCACTTACTTCTTTAATGCTGCTTTGAATTACTAAGCGGTTACATTGTTGGGCGTAAATGAACCAACATTATTTTCAGAAAGTATCTGTTTGCTTTGGTTACTAATAATTTAATAGAAATAAAAATTCAAAATGTAACAAATTTATCACATCAAACAAACCCCGCCACTGTGTAAACTAACACCAAACACAAACAAATTTCCAAACATAACCACACTTACCTGTGAAAAGTTAAATCTGGAAATAAACTATCCACTTTTCCACAAACTACACAACCACGAACCATAGTTATTCAATAAATATTTAAAGTTTAAAAAAACACACACAAGAATATCGCAAAACAGGAAAATACTTCAAAAAACGATGGAAAACGCTAATGACATGAGTGTTTCTCAACGTCAACGTCGCAAATTATAATTTCATTCATAACGCCGTGTTCTGTCGTACAAGAAGCGTAAAGTTGTAAACGATGTTGCCGTAGTGCGCTTTTATTTTACTATGAGAATAATTCCTAAAATAAAATAATTATCCCGTTTTGTACAATTTAATCTTAAAATGAACTAATTTATAACCTAAGTATAGTAATAAATTTTTTTAATAACATCCTAGTTACAAATAATTATTTACATCGCTCATTTTTTATTTGTTGTGACAAAAATTTAAAGATATTCCAAATACATTTGTAAGTCTGGCAATGCTTGTATTAGGATAAATAGAGGAAGGGATGATGTTTGCTAACCCTGAAAACGTAAACAATGTGGTCTCCTGTGTTATTAAGGTCTTTGAGACAGCCTAAATTTATTTAAATTGAGGAAATAATGATTTGTCTGGACGTCCCCCATTTTTTATATCAGGCAAATGACACAGTGCCTATGGATAAGTGTATATATCCGATAGCTTTTTGCTGTAAATAAGCAATGCTGTTTTATTAATTTATATAGAGTATCATACGACAAACTGCGGATGAATTCTCGGTTCGCTTTTGCTTATTTTGATTGTACACTCTATATATAATATTCTTGCAGTTTTGATTGTTATATCAAAAATCTGAATATAAGGAATTTATGCATACTATTTGTGTTTAAATCTAACAGTTTCTAATATTATGGGACAGTTATTAATATAGAGTGCATTAAAATTGTATAAGTGCGTTATGCGCATAAATAAACTGTATCGAAACTTAGGATGCTCTGCAATTGCTTACGTAATAAACATTTGTAATATCTGACTTAATTGTCATTAATTGCCATATATCAATGTTACGTTGCAGTTGAATTATTTGAGAACTTGTTTTGACAATTCCAGACTGTTCTTAATGAGGATCTTGATAAGTTGGAGCCTGTGTTTCGAGTGGTCAGAAATATGTTCAAAGAATGAACGGAGTTAAAATTAGATAGGGAATTTTACATTATTTTATCCATCTAATTGAAGATTCATATATGATCTTTAGATCTAAGATTATTATCCGTTTCATATACATTCAGGATGTGCTGAAAAGAGGGTTCTAAAATTTGACCATGAAAAATTAATCAATACTTACATATTTTTTCTTGTTTAAGATAATTCTAATAATTGTAAAAGAATGTGTTTGGCGACATCTAGTTTTTGTTGGTAGTACGCCGAGCGAACAACAATTCACTATATCGACTGCTTGGGAGGTCACTGACCCCATAAGGCACAACTACCAACACATAGATGCGCCGCTACTCCCTTTAGCGGGACGCCAATATTAGAAATGGACTTGTTTAACAAAACAAGACTTAATTCCGAGAGTTTGTGTGTCAACCACTATACTTTCACCTGACGGCCGTTTCGTCGATCCACGACTCATCAGAGGTGATCGGTCAGTAGTTGACAGCCAAACTCTCGTAAATAATGTGGTATATACCCCACACGGTACAGAGATGTAAAATAATGTGTTTGGCGACATCTAGTTTTTGCCGAGCGCCGAGCGAACAACAATTCACTATATCGATTGCTTGGGGGGTCCCTGACCCCATAAAGCACAACTACCAACATCGATCGACGAAACGGCCGTCTGGTGAAAGTATAGTGGTTGACAGACAAACTCTCGGAATTAAGTCTTGTTTTGTTAAACAAGCCCAATTCTAATTCTAATAATTGTTGGGGAGGACGTTTTATTCAAAATATCATCCGTCATCATTCCGAGTGATGTTTTTTGTTCTCTCATTATTTTCAACGGTCTAATTTTGAACAATTATTAAATTCTGTTCCGCAAAAGAATAATATGTTTAGATTTGGTAGTTTTCTGAGAGCAAGACACAAAAACCTAATGTTTTCGAATTATATTACTTGCTGACTATAATAAAATTAGCAAGAAGAAATAATAAATAAAATAGTTTACTTTTATCTTAACATGATTTAGTTTGCAATCTATCAAACTCCAAAAGCTTTGGTTGTAAATCAAATTATGTTACATTGCACTGTGGAGACTGACTGCGGTGGTGACGGTCACATAGAATAACAAAATGCGAATTAATATTAATACTTATTACTGCTGACAATAAATGCTTAAGTTTTACAGAGTCGATTTTGTAATTTTAGGTCTACCACATCTCTGAGGGAAAAACCAAGCACCAAAGATTTTTCGATGAGGACCTCGAGGACCATCAACCATTCCCCACTCTTCAGCAGGTTCTGGAGACACTTAATCCTCATGTTGGGTTCAACATCGAAATCAAGTGGACAATGAAAATGTTGGATGGCACATATGAACTATATCATCCAACAGATTTAAATTTATATTTAGATACAATTTTGGATGTTGTACTTAGGTAATTCTCTTTCAAAATCATTATACGAAATTATATAAATTTCGATTTTTGCCGTCCTAAATTATTAGGTAAGCTATCACTATCCTTTGTAGTAAATAAAAGGGAGATTGTCATATAAAGTTTTGATCAAAATTTAATCGTTAGGGAGCTCAAAAAACCAAAAGTGATATGTGCGAGCGTTTTTTCCAAAAAAATTAATTAAAATTTTAATCGAATTTATGGGTGAATTTTGGTGCTCACATTACTTACTGTGAGCACCAAAATTCACCCATAAATTCAATAAAACACGCTCGCACATATCACTTTTGGTTTTAAGTTGTCCGTTTTTTGACATAACAGAAAAGTATACCGGGTCGATCATGTAGTAAATAAACGTAATTGCATATAACTGGAAAGGTTTATGGGAATGAGGAGAAACGGCCATAGTTGTAACTACTAGGTCCTTTATTTAAAACACGCCGTTTCGAAGACGTACTTTTCCTGTTTCTCAAGCTAAAAAGGAAACATCAATATATTGAGACCAAGCGTATCAATGGCAAAACAGAACAAATCGAATACCTTAACTTAATTAAAAGTTAGTTCATTACTTAAATATATGAAATAATTCATATTTCTGTGGATACGGTTACTGTTTCCTCATTGATTTAGAATGGTATTGTAGTTTAGGTTACACCATGTATTGTTGATTGTAGTTGTTTCTTTTGTAGTATTAATAATAATAATAATATTAATAATAATAATTGCTTTATTGTTCTACAGTATAATAACCATTTACAGAACAATGTACAAAAAAGTGTAATATACACACGTCAAAATAATAATAGTAATAATAATCATACAGCAATATACAACTCGTTCCAAAATCAATATAAAATCAATATAAACTATCCGCAGAACGATCCAACTAGTCACACATTATAGTTCCCCGCAATTCTCAAGGGCAATTCAACAGATGACAACACATGACTTAAAGAATCATTATAAATATCACAGTGCTGGTCGATCAAGTTAAAAGTTAAACACATAGTATGAATGGGAGATTTCAACAAAACATTAGTATTGGCTCTATCACAATGAAAAGTATGCATACGCCTTGCAGTCGCTCTTGGCACCATAAAATTTAACCTTTTAAGCAGATCCGGGCAATCGATGCGATTGTGAAGCATTTTATGCAAAAAGCTTACAGATGCTAAGCTCCTTCTAACTAACAAACTCTGTACATCAAACCTGTCAATATAATAATCATAAGGGAGTCCTCGCGTGGGATATATGCCATCCGTTTTAAAACAAAGATACTTCAAAAATTTACGTTGAACCTTCTCGATCAATACACTATGACTATCATAGTATGGATTCCATACCAAGGAACAATATTCCAGCCTTGGCCGAACGTAGGAAAAATAAAGCATTTTCAATGTATTAATATTTTTAAAGTGTTTCCCATTTCTGACAATAAAACCATATGCCCTAGACGCCTCTGATATCTTTTTCAAAATATGACTCTTAAAACTTAAGGCAGAATCAAAGAGCACTCCCAAATCATTGATGGAGTCAGAACGTTGTAATTGTATTTTATCAATATTATAGTTGTAAGTAATGGGACACTGTTTCTTCGTATATGTAATAACACTACATTTGGCCGGATTAAGAGCGATCCTATTGAGTGTACACCACTCCCCTATGGAATCAAGGCACATCTGCAACGCATCACAATCACTGATACCATCCACAGAATTAAATATCTTAAGGTCATCGGCAAAAATCAATTTAGAACAAATCAAGGACTCGCCAAGGTCGTTAATAAAGAGAAGAAAAAGAAGAAGTAGAAGTAGTGAACTTGTCCGTGGATAAATAAATAAATACACAGCAAGTCAACAGGTACTTACTACTAAGAAAGAATAACTATAACTTACTGAATAAATATTGACTAATGATAGGTATGATGGTGATATAAACATGGAAAAATTATGCAAAATACTGCCAAATAAATTCCACAATAGATAATCACTGTCTTCATTTGATTTATTTTAATTATAATACTAAACAAATAACACAGTGGAAAGCTACACCCACATTAAACTAAAACGTACATTAGAAACAAAAACCACTGTTATCATAGATATGTGGTCATCGGATATGTTGAATACACGGGAAAAAATTCTCATTTATATATGAAACGAAACTTGACTATTTACTTAGAAAAATCCTATAGTAAGAAATAATATTATTACTTAGGTTTTGTATATCAGTCCTACAGTTAACATTATTATGATTTTTATATGTTTCATTTCACTGATAATTCTTTTCCAATAATTAAACTCCCTGTCCAGAACTTTAAACGGTTATCAAAACAAACGTGAAAGTTTTGTTGTGTAGGTATTTGATTTGTTCTGTTTATACATTCATAATATTTGTTTTATAAGATTTGTGTCTCAATATACTGATGTTTCTTTTTGAGAAAGAGGAAAAGTACGTCCTCGAAACGCCGTGTTTTAAATAAAAGACTAGTTACAACTAAGGCCGTTTGTCCTCATTTCCATAAACCTTTCCCATTATTAAAGAAGTACGGACAACATTACATTCAAAATACATGTCAACAGTAATAATTGCATATGTTTTCGTTATGGAACCTCCTGTATATTATTACTTTATTATATTTACGGTTGAATAGCACAAAACGCTCTCCTAAAAAAATCTTTATTTGTTAAAATTTCCTTGGTTTTTACGTTCATGTCAATTGTTGCAAATAAGACAGTATCACGACATTTTTAAAGGTGATAATAAAATTATTGAAGATCGATTGCCTTGTCTGTCGTAAAAGTTAAAATTGACGAAACAACATGAATAATTTAAGTCTTTTTTTTTTAGATTTCTTGAACCTTCTTTTTAATTACTTTTTGACTTTTTCTTTGGAATGAGGTTCAACCATTTAAACACGTAAACACTCAATGGGAATTGTATAATTTCATATCAATTTTTTTTTTTTCAACGTTTCGATAGCTATGCTATCTTACATACGTATTACAAATCATTTTCAGTGCCCTTTACATCGTTGAATTTGTTTTAGCTTTTCTTTTGGTGTATTACAAATGGGCTCTCTCTAAACAGTGATAAATGCAAGCAACTTACTATATCTAAACGCCACTATCCATTAACTTACAACTATAACCTAAAAACACACACCTACAGAAATGTGATGTAATTAAAGATCTGGGGGTATTTATTGATAGTGATTTGTCATTTGAATATCATATTCAGCACATAACCCAGAGTGCTTTAAATAGTTAGGCATTCTGCGTGCTGGAAAGGATTTTCAAAGTATAGAATTTTTAATTTTAGTTTAAAATTATATAAAAAACCACAACTTGATATCCCGTTTTAATGTCAATACCGACCGTAGTCGTCCATAGGCGCACCTTTTAAACTTATCATAACAATGCATGTCCTGCGATACTTTAAAAATCCTGTATGTATTAACAATTGTATGTTCATTTGTATAAAAGTATACTGTATTTTTCCTTGCCGCTCCAACACGGCAACATATAAACCTACGCTGAAAAAGACTGTTTGTGTTTAGACATAGATGCACACGTACCTAGTCCGTGTTCGAACAGCAAGGAACATACATTTATAATAATTAATACTATTGTTAATACTTGTTATGCATACAAGTAGATACATTTATAATAATATGCTTCTGATATTATAAACTAACAACAAATTTTACTCACTTAGTCAGTGATATTTCCTGTAGAACGTAAAATTTTTATAATATGTGTATTCGTCACCTCATTATTTTCAGACCTTAACTGATTTAAAAGAAGACGCTCGCTTTGCACATATAAATCTTGATGCTTAAACTCCCAAGGTATTCCGCTCGTGTCGTATACCGTGTATACAGTGACTGCAAAAAGTTTCATCCACTTGAGGTTTTCTTAAAAATTATTATCTAATTTGATAGATCTTCTTTCATTTTATTAATCTACGAAAATCTATTGAACAAATCATGGTTACAATATTCTGCCACCGTGTTTTACTGTCGGACACAAATTTTCTTATTTAAATTCCACATTAAGTCTTCGCCATACCATAATATGATGTCCATCCGATTATATCAGCCTCAACCTAGTTGAGAGGCTGAGATTTCACGCCCTTTAGTTCTAATGGTTGTAATAATACATTTTTCTGTACAAATTTATGTAATACCTTTTAGAACTAATAAACATATATTATTATTATTATTATATTTAGATTAATCTGAGAAAATAACACGTTGCCAAAAATTATTTGTTCCATTCATAATTTATTCATATAAAAAATTATGTGCAGCGTAAATTTTTTAAATTTTTGATGTTTAAGATCGATGGTCACTTTCCACCTCGAGGAATCAACCATCAATATCTGTTATCGAGATTTCACAATGACTCACTTATACGCAGAATCGTGTCAAGTCAGACAATTTTTTTTAAATTGTTGAATGGTATGATCGATTGTTCATGTCTACTTGAGCAATTGGCTTTTCATGTACCTCAGTACTTTGCAGGACATCATCAATTATTCAAATTACCCTATGCCCATACTAATTATGAAACCAAAGCTCCCTTATAGCAAGCGTGCTGTCAATGTAACTACAGAAATATTAATATTATCGTCAACTACTTTGGTGGTTGACTCTCATTTTTTAGAAATAACGTGCTCAGATATCTCCGCATCATGAGCATTTAGGGTCCCTCGCTTTTCTATTTGTAATCTGTCACTGTCCTCAATCTCTGTTTGTTGTTAATTCCTTTTATATTCATATTTTATATAAATGTGTAAAAATTATGAAATTATGGTTGATATTATTATGAATTTTCTTGATACAGTTTTTGTTTTTTTCCTTTCTTTAGAATTATTAATTAATTTGTTGTGATGTAGTTGATTATATTTTTAGTCCTATTGTCTTGTAATTGGGTTCTTTAACCTGTTAGACAATTACGAATATTATTATTATGATTTGGATATACTGCTTTTAAATAATAATTTTTTTAATTCAGATTTAATTTTTCTGACTTGTTTCATACTTGTAGATAGTAAAAAATAATATTCTCCTGTATTTATATCTGTCTTGTATCAACAGCGGTAAATAGTTTGTTTTGTTAACAAAATTTTACATTCTTATAGATATGGTGGTCAAAGAAGAATTATCTTCTCATGCTTCAATCCCGATATTTGTCAAGTGATTCGAGTGAAACAAAACAAGTATCCTGTTATGTTTCTGACTGTTGGCGAGAGCGAACTTTATCCCAGATATGCAGATCCGCGATGTTGGTCCATCAAATCTGCAGTTCAGTATGCAACAATCATCGAAATTTTGGGTATAAATGTTCATACTGAGGATCTTCTCAGGGATCGTTCTTTGGTAAATATGATTTAGAATTATAATAACTATTTAACAGAACATAGGGCCGGTTGATCAGTGCAACGGTAAAGGTGTTCGTTACGTAGCCACAGGTTAACTGTATCTGACTGCTAATGTGACGGTTAAAGCAAATTGCGTTTATTTGCTTAGTTTGTAACTGACAGTTACGTTGCCGCAAGTGCACACTTGGCAACAAGGTTCAGTTGTATTAGATGTTGACAATGTAGCTAAAGCTGTTAATAATAAATAGTATTTCTGCTCATGCTTTGATTATTTTTTTATTGTTAAATGTCCAATAAAAAATTAAAAGAAAATATTGTCTCACGTGCATTTTAAAAACATGGCATTATATTCACAAATAACATTAATATTTGTAAAATACATTTTAAGAGGTAAATAACTATTATTACAATTGGCAAAGGTGGTTTGTTGTAATATCTAATGTTTGTAACTGTTATTATGAGAATGATTTGTTAGTTTCAATTTCTGGTGTTGATCTCCTACTTATGGTCGTCTTTCATATTAGATGCACTCCAACAAATCCTCGTCTTCATTACTAATAACTTAAATTTCTTCAAAATACATATTTGCAGAGCTTATAACGAAATTAAATCAACTGTCAAAACTGTTGCGTTCATTTACCACTATACCTAACATTTGACGATTGAACCGATCGATGGCTATTTCGTGTAACTGGTACCTAGAAGCTCCAGTTAAGTTAACAGGAACTTTAACATAAGGTGTGGGCTAACCTGAACACTGATAAACAGTTTGACATTTATTTGGCTGTCAGTTATTAGTTAACCAACAGCTACATAACCATGCACTGATAAACCGGCCCTTACGCTAGGAACTTAGTACACTTATAGTGCAAAACTTATTTATGAAGATTTCACGTAGCTTAATTTATTTCAATTAAATTTAAGATATTTCTACACTTTCGGCTAAAAATCAAATATTTCAACGCTCTACTTGTACAAACTATTACACATTATATCTATAACCTGAAAATAAACCCCCAAAATAAATTTTACATTGTACAACTTAGACTTAAGAATACTATTTATCAATCGTTACTTTACCGACAACTATTTTTTAAATGTTGTCGGTCAGTCACAGGCGAGTGATGAAGTTTTAAATTTTTTTAATAATAATCAATTTCGGAACGGCTTAGCTTTTCAGATTAAGGAGATCGACTGTCAGGATATTATGAGATGTGTTAGCAGAATTAAATCTGAGTGTTATGGTGTTGATGATATTAACATAAAAATGATACGCTTAGTTATACCACATTGTGCGGATATAATTTGCAATATTTTCAATGACTCTGTCAGTTCAGGAACATTTCCTGATGTTTGGAAGATGGCGGATGTGATTCCACTACCTAAAGTTCGGTCTCCTGTAACTTGTAATGATTTGCGACCAATTAGCATACTTCCCGTAATGTCGAAGATATTTGAGCGAATAATTGGTCGTCAAGTTTTAGACTATATACGTGAGAATAGCATTTTGCCGTCTATTCAATCAGGCTTTCGGGAGAAGCACAGCACAACCACCGCGCTTCTGAGCGTCATGAGTGACCTTGCTACCGCCATGGACAGATCCATGTTAACGATACTTGTTCTGCTGGATCAAAGTAAAGCTTTCGATCGTGTTAACTTTGAATTATTGCTTACCAAGCTTAAATACCTTGGATTTGATGGTGTGTCATTGACATGGTTCAGAAGTTATCTGTGTGGTCGAAGACAGCGGGTGAAATTGCATGGCAAATGTTCAGATTTTTTGGTGACCAATAGTGGTGTTCCACAAGGGAGTATTCTTGGACCATTGTTGTTTTCTGTTTATGTATTTGACATTGTGGGATCATTCCAGCTCTCTACCATACACCTCTATGCGGACGATATCCAGGTATATTTGTCTTTTCCCCTAGCCAGTGCTGAGACTGCAATTGATGTAATAAATGGAGAGCTGTCTCAGTTTTCTTGTTGGTGTGTAAACAATGGTTTACTCCTGAACTCTAGGAAGACGGTGGCAATGTGCATTGGCAACGAGCGCCACGGTAGTTTTGTTACTCAAGAGTTTAATGTTAAGATTAACAATGATGTTATCCCCTGGATGCATAAAGCTCGAGATCTAGGAGTAATCGTGGATTCTGAGCTAAATTTTAACGAGCATTGTGGCAATGCATGCAGGAATTCACTTTTTAAATTGCGTTCGATATACCATCTTAAACACCTGGTTGATGATGCTACTAAACTTAAATTGGTTAAAGCTCTTATTTATCCGCATTTGGATTATTGTTTTCCGGTATATTTTTATTTTTTGTTTCATTACAATAAAATGAAGTTGCAGAGAGTGCAGAATTCTTGTATAAGGTTTGTTTGCACGGTTCCTTTTGCTGCACATGTCACTCCTTTTTTTGAGAGATTGGGTGAGCCAAAGTTGGATGTGAGATATGAGTATTTATATACTACATTGCTACATAAGATATACCATGCTCGTGACCCTCAATATTTGTATAAGTTGTTGTGTAGACGTTCTAATGTTCATGATGTTAATGTACGTATTGATTCCTTTACTATCCCTAAGCATATGACAGCAAAATTTGAGGGCAGTTTCTCGTATATGGCCTCACTACTGCTAAATAAATGTATTGATATAATTGATTTGCCATTGGAATTATTTCAGCGACAATTGAAGCTCAGGATTTATTCATAGTGTGATTAACTTTTTACATTAATTTAAAATGAAAATTTGTTTATTCTAGTTTTAAGAGTTTTTGTTTTGTACATTCTTTATTTATATATGCTTTTTTAAGGAAGAGTGGAAGAGTGGCATTGGCCAAATCTCTATCCTTTTTGTGCAATTGTATATATTCTACATTTTCACAATAAATCATTATTATTATTATTATTATTATTGCACTTCCATATTGGATAAAATTCAGAGGAAATATAAAGTTTATAATTTGGTACTTAATAATAAATAAAATAAAAATAGGAAAGTGTTTTCTCATATAAAAAATAAAATACACCGCACAATCGTACAAACCATAATATAGTTGTTTGGCTTGGTTAGGTAGTACAATCACTATTCTAGGGTAGAGGAAAGTCTTGATCAGTCAGATTTCTAAACAACAAAAGCGGCTAGGGTTCTTTAAATATGCAAATTATTTTCTGCAAAATTTAGTGCCGAAATAAATTTATACCAAACTTTGGTTTCTCATAATCGTTGCATACCAAAATGAACATTATACTTAATGCCAGCGAATTTTTTCATTTCATTCATTTGAACATCGCTAATCACACGATATATATATGCAAGGGCTGTACGTGGGCAGATGAAAGAACAATATATTTGTTCATAATTTCTAATATTTTGTCCTCAAAGAACTATACAATAAGACTGATAATATTAATTTGAAATGAATTAATGATAGATAATTTGTCTAAAAGTTATGGAAATACGACCAAAATAAGGTATAATATATTCTAGAACGTATCCCGCTAAATTGTATTTTACCTTTTCGCAATATGTCACTATAGTACGTTTTACAGTTTTTAAATAAAAAAAGTTTAAGGGTAGGTTGGTGATCAGTTCATCAGAAAAGCCAAAGCTTGTCAGCTTTTACACTAGCAAATGATGGTAAATTCTGCCGCTAGATTTTCTAGAATCTATACAGAGCTCTTCAACCTGTCCAAGAATACCCAAGGCTGAATTGCTACGAAAGCACATCAATGTTCTTGAGCTAATTGACCTTGGGAGTGAATTCAATTAACACGTTAACTGCCATGCATATTTTTTTAAAATGTCCCTACCGGCCAACATTGTTTTATCTTGTGTTTTTTGCATAAAAACGCTATGATTTATATCATATTAATTTATACTAACAGATTTGGCAAAAAAACTGAAAAATATGTGCTGGCCCCATGGGACCAACGCGGCCCACTGAGGTACTTTTGTATGCTTCTGCGCCGTTGGTCCCAGAAAAGCACGCCACAATAACCTTGATTTCATTTCATCGTAAACATTGACGAAGAGTAATAAGTGTTGTGTATTTTTGTTATTCTTTCGCTGACTCATTTGCCGGTTTATACAACTGAATAGCTGTAAGTATAAATTAGTTTAGACTTATATATACATTTTTGTATAAACTATAGAGGGTGGGTTCAGGCGATATAGAAATTTTACAGGGATACCTATAAAATAAGCCAAACACTCGTAGTGGTTTATGCATACCGTAAAAAACAAATATGAAATGAATAGTAAGTATTGTTTTGCTTTTTTTCAGATGTCCAAACGTAAAGCTAAATACCTCACACAAAATGAACTAGAGCTGTTAGCCGAGAATTTCGGGCGTATGTCGGACGAATCTGATTCTTTTTCAGAGCCTTTTCCGGGCTCGGATAGCGGTGATCCATCATTCGAGTATGACTCGGATATGGATAATTCATCGTCATCATCGTCAGAAACCGTCGACAAAATAAGATCCTTTTTGACCAAACAGCAAAAACCTGATCCAAATATTCCAAGGTTACCTTCTAGTTCTGCCACAATATCGTATGTAACGTTGCAACCTTTAGAACCTACAGATTTACCGGAAACAAATTCACAACCCAATATAGAGCCGCAATCTTTGGACACTGAAATATTATCAGAAACACATCCAACACCGAATGAAAAATTAAATGTAGAGTCCTCATTAGGGCAAACATGGGGTCCAACTGTTGGTAACTATAAGCATATACCTCCATTTTCTGTCCCATCAGGAGTGAACCCAGATGTAGCGGCAATGCTGGCGAATGGTAAACCGGGTGATTTCTTTGATGCTATTGTTGACGATAGAATAATTACTCTTATCTGCACACAAACAAATCTTTATGCCACACAATGTCTTTTGGATCAAGATACAACACCAGGCTCTCGTCTACATGATTGGATTCCCACAACAAATAGTGAAATTAGAAAATTTTTGGGTCTAGTAGCATGGATGGGCTTAGTTAAAATGCCAGCCATTGCAGACTATTGGAGTAACGATGAAGTCTTCAACAATAGTTTTGCTAAAAGTGTTATGCCTAGAAATAGGTTTGAACTTTTGTTGAGGATGATCCATTTTGCCGACAATGAAGTGGCAGACAAAACAGACAAATTATATAAATTAACACCTCTAGTAAATATGCTCACAGAAAATTTTAAATCATTGTACGTTCCAGAAGAATATATTTGCGTCGATGAGACACTATTACCATTCAGGGGAAGGCTAGGATTTCGCCAGTATATAAAAACAAAAAGACATAGATACGGAGTAAAGTTATTCAAGGTATGTTCTGGGCTCGGGTACACATTTAACTTAAAAATATACGCAGGTAAAGAAGATTCCAATGTCACTCCTGAAAAAGTTGTCCTATATCTCGTTGACGATCTACTCAATCAAGGACGAACTCTTGTTACAGATAACTGGTACACAAGTTTGCCTCTAGCTTACAAAATGCTGAATATGAATACTCATTTGATTGGAACTATTAGAAAAACGCGAAAAGGTCTTCCTAAAGAAGTAGTTAATGCAAAATTGAAAAAGGGAGAAATTTTTTCCTTGGAAAACGAAGATGGCATTACAATTACGAATTGGAAAGATCAGCGAAATATTTTTATGCTCTCTACGAAACACGGAAGTCAAATGGTCGAGGTTTCGTGTAATCGTCGGACAAAACTGAAACCTGCAGTCATTTTAGATTACAATAAAGGTAAAGGATCAGTTGATATATCTTACCAAATGGGAGCTTATTCCAATCCACTTCGAAAAAGCTTAAAATGGTTTCGAAAAGTGGCTTTTGAGCTTCTGTTAACGACAAGTTTGGTAAACTCACTTATTTTACATAAGCTTGTGACTGGCGACAACATATCAGTAACTGATTTCAAGAAAGAAGTGGTGAATCATCTAGTTAGTGCAAAAGATACGGAAGATGAATCGGTACAGGCGAAAAAAATTAAGGTCAGTCATATATTGCTTCAAGCAGTGGACAAGGGAAATAAGCACTGCAGAAGAAAAATGTGCAAGAATTGTTACAAGAAAAACGCAGAACAAGAAGGACGTAAATACGCCATGAATAAAACCAAGAAAGTGGACACTTATTGCGAAAATTGTGAGAAACAACCATTTTTATGCCTACCATGTTTTAATGAACTACACAATTAAATAGTTTTGTATTCTGATCAATTGTTTATTTTTGTTTAGTTGTTCTTTTAAAGGTTTAAAGAAAACCAGCAATTTGTCGCTCTATATTGTTGCCTTATTATAAGCTAACCGGGACCACACAGCGCAATTTTAAACAAAATAACAAACCAACGTTATTTCATAAATCTTCTGAGCCATGTTGGTCCCTTTCCGTAGTAAAATTCATATAAATACAAACCAACGGCCCGTCAGCTATCGATAACTGTGTTGGTCCCATGGGACCAACGCGGCTGGGTACAGCAACGTCTGTGTTGGTCCCATGGGACCTGCACGGCAGTTAACGTGTTAAGTTTTCATTCTCTTCTGATGATGCTAAAGAGTTAGCGAAACGTGTGGCAAGATTTAAATGTCTTTTGTGAAGTGGTGAAACGTGTTTTTGTTGTTGTTGACAGTTTGTCAGCGACGAGATTTTGTTAATTTTCCGAAAACTTTGTAGATTTAAAGTAAATATATTTTTGATTTTTTTTTGTTTAAGTTTTGTGTGCTTAATTAATATGTGAATATTAGGCAAAATGTGATACAAATTAGAATAACGTTTTTAAGGGCATATAAGTTTTAGTAAATTAGGGGCAAGTCAGTCCAGGCATCTGTAGTTTAGTAAACTACTTTACTTACCCGAACAGAAGCTATGCAGTTAATTATTGTGGAGCGTAGAAACATTTTTAGTGTTCTTCTTTGTTGGTTTTTTTATACACTACTGTATTATTCATTCCATAATCATTATTATTTGTTATTTTAGGTGCAACTTGCTCATTTAGCCAATCTTGTCATATTCTGTTGGGGCGACGAAAATGCAGATCCGGTCACCATTAAACTAATGAAAGAATTGGGTATTCATGGTATAATTTACGACAAAATCTACCAGTACTCTAGCAAAGAGGTTAAAGAGAGTATATTCCTACTTAAAGCAAAAGAAACACAGAAAGAACTGATCCAATTGGTAGCCGCTGCAGCTGAAGCCAACGACGGTCCACCAGAGCATACACAAATTCCTTCTTCTATGGGAGAAAGTCCTTTAGATGTGGAGAAAGTACGTACCATTTTACCTGATGGTATTTCGACTGCCACTTCACTGGAGAGTTTGCAAAGCAGTGGGTCAGACTACCAGAATTACGGAAAGTAAAGAATTGGTTTTATATTTTCCAAAAATATACGTAAAAACAGAAACTACTTAAATTAATTTATTAATTAAAATATCATATTTTATTTTAACTTCAATTGACATAATATATTGCTGTTTTATTCGTACAATATTAGACCACGCATTAATTTATTTATAGAAATTATGATCTACATTGCTTGCTTCGACCTGCTTAAAAATAGTTAAAAAAAGAGCGTTTGTTCGAGAATATTAATACGTCTAAAATAAGCAATTTCACAATAAGCCCATGAGGCTGCAGTGAAACTGGGGACTTGTGTCGAACGGAGCAATTAGCTAGTTAGCAATATTGCAGATTGAAGTATTTATATATGTATATATATATTTATATTTCATAACTTCAAAAATTCCAATTAAATTAAAATTGGCAAATTTTGCTATTCTACTGAATTAGTTGCATAACAGAAAGTTCCAATATTATTATACATATAATATTATATACGTAGAAATTTTTAGGTAATATTTTGTATAGAAGTAACGTCACAAAATAATGTAACCTCAATTAAAACGCAATGACAAAATCAATCTCTATCTGTCACATCTATGTCCAACTTCATCCGTAATAGATAGCTAAGTAGAATTTTGTAGTATTCGTGGTCTATAATTTTAAACAGCGGAATCTTTATTGTAAAATTAAATAACCTCTACAATATCCTACATATATCGTTATTTGATTTTGTGGCGCTCAATATATTTTTTTATCCATAAAATATTCAAAGAAATTGTAGCTTTTCATATCTGTCTTAAAATTTAATAAATAATTGGTTATTACGTAATTTGATTTTTGCATCAGTTAAGTACGGAGAAGTTTAACAGACAATGACACAAGCATACAAATGAACTGTATTTGGTCATTATACAGCTAAAGTAGTTTAAGAATAAACATATTTACTAAATTAAGGATTTTTAATAAAACAGATTTTTAGGCTAATTTTTAATAATAACTTCGTTTGCAGGACAGTCAAAATGCTATTCAATTGTATGTTTTCTTTTGTCATTCTTTGCAAATAAAACAAAGTAGTACAATTATAAAATACACATAAATTTAGGCGCTAGGTACTTTCTGTTAGAAGTTTTTCTATGTTGAGTCACTCTGTATCTTTTATTTATTTTTTCTTATGTTTCGCATATACATGGTTAACTATCACTCAGTACAAAAATTTGAACCACGTGCTCAGAGAAGCATGAAAAACTATAAAAAATTTGTTTCGGAATTTTTGTTCGATGTTTTCCCCGGTAAATGACAACTATTTTTCAATATGGGTTACATACATACGAACAGCTGTAGGGATAATTTTCGCGGTATTGCCTATTGTAGAAGATGAAAATGAACATTTTTGTGTTAATAATAATTATAATTACCTGATAAATAAGTCCATCTGAATTACTGCATAATTGTACATTACTTCTTCGCTTTTGCAAACTCCTAAAACGATATTTTTGCATATTTAACACACTACACTAATAACAAAAGCCGCAAATACCGTAATATGCCCGTTTATTTTCCTCAAATCGGTTATGTTTTACAACAGGGCCTTCTCGCGTAGCGAAAAAAGAAATTGGTCAAAGAGGCCACCGTTAACTTTATTTACGCGCTTAATCACTGAACTTCGGATACGTGCAAAAACTCCAGGATTATTGCGGAATTTATCAGCTGCCCCTCAATTTGTAGAAGTTACTGCTGTTCATCACCAATCTCCGTTTCATAAACAATAGCCTTCATGTATTCCTAAAATGCCAGTTTATTTTACTTAAATCGATCATTTTTTACAACACAATAATAATATGTACCTACAAACTATACCGTAAAATGTTCTAAAAACGATCATGAATGCTTCAAATTGATTCTTAAAGTTACGTTAATTTCGCCTTTCACTTTCATCACAAAATGTAAACAAACAAATCATAGATAAGTGTTTATTGAAACAAATAAAAACTACGGTTAATAATCTTACGGTATAAACCTGCATTATAATGTGATAAATATTTTTGGAATTTGTTTTTGCAAAGCAGCAATTTTATTATTAACGAAATCTTTACTGTTAATAGCAAAAAACAACAACCACTAATTTATGCATAAGTTACATTGACATAAGAAATATTATAATGCAGGTTTATACTGTAAGATTATTATTTGTTTCAATAAACACTTATCTTTGATTTGTTTGTTTACATTTTGTGATGAAAGTGAACGGCGAAATTAGCGTAACTTTAAGAATCAATTTGAAGCATTCATGATCGTTTTCAAAACATTTTACGGCACATGGCAACATGGTACTGTATGTGTAATTGAAACTTCCGTCCGGCAGACGGTCATAGGCGTCTTAAAAAGGGGGTTTAATATGATTTACAAAAAAAATATTTTCAGCTTTAAAAAAATGTTGAAAATTTTTTGAAAGCCGATTTTATTAGATACCTCCAGTTAAAAATTTTGTACTGAGTTATAGTTAACCCTGTATGTGTCCTTACGGTAAAAGTGTTCTAA
This sequence comes from Apoderus coryli, assembly GCA_911728435.2. Classification (NCBI taxonomy): domain Eukaryota; kingdom Metazoa; phylum Arthropoda; class Insecta; order Coleoptera; family Attelabidae; genus Apoderus; species Apoderus coryli. The sequence goes on along the minus strand of OU452206.1, from coordinate 5,048,630 downwards.
AAATATAACACTAGTTGGATTGTTATTATTTTCCATAATTTCAAATCTTTTTTTATTTATGTTTTTGAAAAAGCCACACATAGATTTAAGCACAGTCATGTTTTCTTTTTCTAATATTACATAAGAAATTTATATTTCTTTTCTGTCTTCGATAGTCACAATGATTAGTAAATAAACTCGAAAACCATTGTATAGTGTCGAGTTTGTGACATTAAGTATATAAGGTAAAATTAAGAATGAGTAATCCAGACAGTTTTAATTGTATCAATGTAATATTAAAATTATAACTATTTTTGGATTAAAGAGAAAAATGGGTGGTAAAACCATAGAATTAAACTCCCTAGTTTAACTTTACAACCATTTATTTCTGATATTTCTTATTTCTATCAAGAGTTAAAAATTGATATATAATTGTTAAAACTATTGGAATGAAATGGCATATTTTTATGTTGTAATTTTTCATTATGTATTTTTAGTAATTCGGTTTGTAATGGATTTTCCAAATTTCGTTTTGGATGTTTGAATTTCAGTTTTGTAATGTGGTTTATTAGTAATATAGTGCAAAAAACATGCTTTATTATTTTTATAAAAATTATCCACAACAGGAGCAAAGGTGTTGGAATTACAAAGCAAGGACTATCTGCAATACAAAATATATAATAGAAATATGTGTTTAAAAGTTAAAAAAGTTGTTTTATAATCTTCGATAATTCCTAATTGTCGATGTATGGTAAATTTCAAATTTTGTTTTAGAAAACCGACAATTCCTTGTTTTCCTAAAAAAAAAATAGGACTATGTATTAATTTATTTGTCTACTTTTAACCTCTCTTAAAATTTAAAAATAGTAATAATAGGAATATTTGTTGTTTACATTTTTTTTTGTACTTTATTTTACAAATTGTCAAAGATACGTTTACTAACTACTAACTTACTCATAACACAAGGTGTCCAGAAAAGGTGGGGGTATTTGTATCTGCGCTGTCCATGGGTCGGCGCGGTTGGGAGGGGCGTGTAAGGATACTCCGTTGTGCTGTTCTTTGGAGATTTAGTTACCATGGAAGCTTACCAAGGAGACAATCGTGATTTTAGCATACGCGTCTATCGCAATGGTTTATAGTGACAGCTCAACGTTTATATCGTGCAGAATTTAATGTACGGAATGCCCCGAAGAACGATAGCATCAGAAAATGGGTTCGAGTGTAAAAATTTACAATCAAGGTATGCGAACCATATAAACGGACGACAATCAGTTTGCAAACGCAATCAAGAACATAAAGAAATCGTCCTTGCACAAGTTTCTGAAGCAAAATTTACAACGTTTGGGAAGAAACAGAACTGCCGCTACTGGACCAACGAAAATCTGAGAGAGAAACATGAATGACCACTACATAGTGCAGAAGTGATTGCGTGGGCTGCCATGTCTGGTGAAGGCATCATTGGGCGTTATTTTTTTAAAGACCGGAGAGGCGAGCACTTACGGTAAAGAGTGAACGGTATTGCGATATGTTATGGAACTTTTTGGCAAGATGGGGCCACTTGCCGCACCTCCAACCAATCGCTTGTGGTTGTCAATCAACTTTTCCCAGAAAAAGTGATTTCTCGTCGAGGCACCATCAGCTAGCCTCCTAGAAGCCCCGATCTTACATCCCTTGTTTATTTTTTTATTGTAGTAATCTATCGTAGAGTGGAGCCGTTAGTATTAATAGAAATAGAACGACGTTAGCTCGACAAAATATTATATATACATGTTCAAATCGGAACCATCACATCAATCAGACATGTTTCGAGACGCTTAGTGTCATCATCTGTTATTACAATTCATAAAATCTTCCGTCACAGAAAGAAATGGAAGTTAAACATTCATATATCGTGAAAAAACTTATAAAATTAAGATGCTAATTCAACATTATTTAACGATAAAAAATTTAACATAAGAGTTGCATTGGAGCAACTATAAAGGAGAGTTGTTTCTTTTTATAAATCATAATACGAATTAAATGATTGAAAACAATATAAATTAAAAGTTTCGAGACACGCCACAAACGAGGAAATTTAGTTGATAATTAAGAGATTAAAATGTTTGAGGTTCAGATTATACTACTTAAAAACACATAAATAAAGTTTCGTATTATGATTTATAAAAAGAAGGCAATTATCCTTTATAGTTGTTCCAATGCAATTCTTATGTTAAATTTTGTTAACATTTTTGATCGTTCAATAATGTTGAATTAGCATCTTATGTATTTTTTTCAAGGTTGATATCTGAACGTTTAAATTCCACTTATTTCTGTGACGGAGGATTTCATGAATTGTAATCACTGGTAATGAGACTGAGCGTCTCGAAACATGTCTGATTGATGTGATAGTGCCAATTTGAACATGTATATAATATTTTGTGGAGCCGACATCGTTTTATTTCTATTAATATCTTGATTATTTATTATGGGGATACCTTAAACAGAAAGTATATACAGACAAACCACGAACTCTACTGCAATTGAAGCACAACATACGCACCGAAATGACCGCCATTTCCAGAGAGATGTGTAGACGCGTGGCGGATAATTTCCGTTTTCGGTTAGAGGAGTGCCAGCAGCGCGATGGTCAACATTTGGACAACATAATCTTTGCCACTTAATTTTTCAAAACTTTCTCTACAAATTGTCTCAAAAATAAAAAAAAAATCTAACTTTTACTTGTTTTCATTGATTTAAAAATACCCCCCACACTTTCTGGTACCTTGTACATAACTTGAAATTTCTTTGATATTTTCCACTTTGATGTATATTTTAAGTAGTCTCAATACATGCCTAACTTTTGTCCTGAAGCAAGAGATAGTATTTTTTTATTACAAGAGTTAAATAGTTTTATCCTAAAATATTCTAGTCAGCAATTTAGATAATTCACTATTTTCTTTACTTTATATTTTAATATGAAAATGCCAAATACTTTTTAGAGTTCTGTAGAGCTAGCGCATTAATAATTACCATTTACAGATAGTGAAAACTAGGTTAAATTGTGATATTTTAAAAAAATTAATATAGAAAATCAAAGGCTGATTGCTGCGGCGAATATGTTGCTAATATAATGGTACTCAAAGATCAACATTTCTGTCGTCATAGTGTTATGATTGTTATAAAGATATAAACATATTTTGCTCAACAATAATTAATAACGCATTAAAAGCATTTAGACCCGGGATGGCATTACGACTTATTTCTTTCTAAAACTGTCAGCTGATAATACTGGAAGATGACATGCCATCCATTTATAAAAGTTATAAACATAGATGTAGGCAAATTAGTAAAATTCATAAAGTAGTCCATATTACTATGGATGTCCAATTTATTGGGTAGCAATGAAACTCTGTCGCATCCACCAAATTATTTAATTTTTAATAACTTTTCAGTAAAGACATGTTTCGACCCTAGCTAGGGTCATCATCAGTTACAACTATAATGAAAGTATATGTACATCACATGACAATCTCAAAGTTTAACTTATCTTAAATACCTAATTACTACACCAGATTGTTCCTCAGTGTAGTTTCTCCATAATCGATCCAAACCCTTCCCGTGGGAATCTCTGTGTATATTTACTATTAATATTCTGTGCTTTGGTTAAAAAAAGGAGTTAGAGCCCACAATTCTTAAAATATTGTTAGTTTTGTCATGAAGAATGCAGAAGAATTTATCGTCTCACATTAACTTCCCGTCATCAAGAGTTAAAATCTGCGAACGGGTTAAACATGTGACGCGACGCTTACAGTGCTATATAAACATAACAAATATGTTCTGTTGAGGTGCTGTCTTCTGCTCTGAGTATGGAAGCAATAATGATTGCATGGCACTCAAAGTGCAATACAAATTGATATGAACTCATATTAGCTCTCTAGGATGTCCATATACAATATATTTATAGAAATAAATATATGTTCATCGGAAATGCATGTTGTATTTTAGATGTAAATATAAAAAAAAATGTCAGTTCGCCTTTCCGTAGGCACCATTCCTAAAAAACGACCGAATAGATTTTGAACAAGATCAAAAAAGAAAAAATTAATTTTTATAATAATTATGTTTCTAGCAAATTAATTCAAGTCAAAGTCCAAAATTAATCCGTGAAGAGTTTAAAACAGGGGCTAAAATATAACATTGTGTTGGAATTAAAATACAATACAAATTCATTTTACTAAGGAAACATGATTCAAATAATACGAAAAACTATTATTAATAAATACTTAAATAGTGAAATTTAACTAATTTTGTAATTTCTGCAAAATAACAGTACATTTTGATATATAAAAACAATTGAATGAGAGTCAATAATTTATTCATTCTGGCTTCTGAAAAAAAAAAAAATAGTTTTCAAGCAAAACTTTCATATTCTATTCTTCCATCAAGCACACCAGTTTATTTTTTTTTCGCGTTTCACCATAGATTAGTTTCAGTTTCTGTAACTTGATTTTCTTTTTATTTGATAATCAACTGTTGTGTATTGATTTGTCTTTTCATGATTATCAGGCCAAGATACATAAATATCGTTCAGAAACATCAAAACTCTTGTTTTCTTTTTTTTTTTAATAGTACAAATAATTTTTTTTTTCCTTTCTTGTGAAAGTGAAGACTCAAGATTAGGTTATAACGGATTAATAAAGTTATAATTTACTGCATTATTATTTTAACATATTTCATAAGTAATATATAGTTTCAGTGTTTTTGACAATGTTTTTGGAAACTATGTATATATACCAAGTATTTGTCTACTGATACTCATTACGTTTTCGTAATTGTTAACTATTTATATTAAATACATTCCGAAACTATTGTCGCTTCCTATGGAATTAATTTAATTTATAAACAAAAATATATTATGACGTTTTAGTGCATTAATATATAGGGTCAATCATATAGCCCCGTTCTATGAGATGATCCTAAATTCATTCTTAGCGTAATTAATAGGTTCTATATATTTATTTTCTTGACTTAAATTTGGAAAGTCGGTATTTAATAATTTCTGATGCCAAAGAATTAAATTCGAACAATGAATCGTAGGTTGTAGGGATTTAAAATGAGAAAAACTCTACTTTATTAACGATGCGACGACGTTTAGCATCTTTATTGCTGCTTTTTCAAGCACTATTTAATAAGTTTATAAATATACAATGTGTGAGTGAGGTTCAATAATTGTTTAAGTGGAAATCAACATTTACGAAGTTTGTTTAAGTTTAAAAGAGTCGTTGAATTAATGAAATCCTAAAATATTACACATAAACTCGAATAGTGCTTGAAAAACCAGCGATCAAGCTGCGAAACGTCGTATCGTTAATAAAGTAGCACTTTTCTTAGTTTATGTACCTACAACATACGACTGATCGTCCGAATGATGGTAAACGTCTTAACATTTTACTGATGATGTTCGAATTAGCTTAGGATCATCTCCGAGAGAAAATCGTTTTTAATTAAAATAATATTAATATATTTACACATCTAGATCATTAACAATGTATAACATTGTGTAAGTGTAAGCTTGTGAGGAATGTGTAGGTACCATTACATATACAAACTATTGTGATGTTTTGTGTTACTTATGAATTTTTACATTTGTGAGATATTTTTTTAGAGCCTATGACGTTCATCCAGTTTTGTCATCAAGACAAGAGGGCTGTGTATTTTTCGTGATTATCGTGATATATTGTTGATTAGCAACAGGAAATTGTTATGTTATGTTATAGAAATATATTTTTCCCGAGATTATTGAAAGTGTTTTAATTTAAACCAGCTTGTTTTGGAAATCTTGGAGGTGGGAAACATTACAGGCTCATGACAATTATTTTCACAGTGTCGCCAACCAATAACCTCTATTTCAATGCAATAGTAGAATTTAGAATAGATTTTGATGTTGAAGATTTTAAAATAGAGCAATAGTAATTGTATGTTCAAATAATATGGGAATTTTCTTCAGCACCTTTCGTAAGATTGTCGTATGCATATGAATAATACAGTTTTCATATCAGTATACCTCGTTAGCAAAATGCGCATCGCTATGCATAAAATTATTGTGGAACAAACAATAATTATTGTTCTTCATCGATTATATCTTAAGAACAAGGACATATTTAATGCATATTTATAAAATGTTGGTTTTCTTATGCTAATGAGTGCGAGAAGCGTTTGAGTAAGAAAATGTTGATATAATTAAAATCGTTTCACACTTTGCCTAAGCCCATGTGGGACGTACGGTAGTTCATAAATTTGATTGAGAATAGTTGACTTTTTATAATCAAAATATCTTATTTCTACCATTATTGATTTTCAGCAGTTAATTTTTTTCTTTTTATGTTTCAAAAATGTTCATAGCCGTTGATGGTATTTTTAAAATATACAATTGCATTGAGTATAATACCTAATTATATTGGTGGAAACAATTAAAAAAAAAATTGCTGGCTTTAAAAAAATGTAAAATAGGAGTTGGTTGGGTATATTTTTGGAATTGCAATTGGAACTGCATCTATTTCGATTATTTAGGAAAAATAATTTCAGCTGCCGTGATTTTGCTTGCTTGTGAAAATTCGATAAATTTTTTTTTCAAACTTACTAGTTTTTACAACACAATCTTAGAAAATATTAACGAAGATTAAAACTGATCATTTTTTACAGTGTACATTTGATATTAAATATTTGTAAGTATGACCTAATGTCAAAAATATTTTGATGTAGAAACAGGTAATGATAAAAGTATTAGTAGTAAAATCTCCACATATTTACCTAATTTCTAGTAAAAGAAAAAAAAAATACAAATTAATAATGGATAATTCAATTTTGAATTTCTTTATCTTCATGCCACTAAAATTAACGTAACTACCTATGCAAGTTAAGATTAATTAATTCAATAATCGTCAATTAATTGATACATGAATTAAAGAATAAAAAGGGTGTAAAACTAAATTTTTATGATTATTTTGTACTTTCATTTATTGCATGAAAGATGTATTTGTGATTAAATTGTGTATTCTGTTAAATAGGTTGATAATTATCGAAATGTTTCGGTCAGTAAAGTTTTGTGTTCATTTGTTCACGGATATAGAAATCATTCAAAAAGATGCACACGAGCTAATAATCTAAACATGCAATATGTTTAATTAACTGATCATATATAAAAATATATAACACACATTTCTAACGCATTTTCCAAGAAATCATACACATCAGTTATGTGCTCGTTAATCCAATTTCAAGCAGTAACAATTTTGATTAATTTGTATTTGAGTTGGGTTGTGGGACAAGGTGCCAGTGATAATTTAGCTCGAGATGGCTGTGGAGGTTCATTATTAAGGTAGGTAAAGAAAATTTTCCTAAAGATAAAAATATCAAATACACTTGAAAGTATAAGAATAATATGGAAAATTAAACAAAACATTTCTAATGTAATAATTAATCGAGCCTTTGCGATTACAGCATTATCTAAGAATTATTCGGAGGAGGTCATAAAACATTGTTTACACAGTCTTTAGAATTTTTTTTTATAAATTATTTAAATTTTTATTAAATTTTTCAACTGAAATTTAATATTTCTATTAACATAATTTACCATACCTATCTTAAATGCGGCAATTAATAATACAATAGCCAACCATACGGTTTTTGTCTTAATATTTGCGGGATCTTATAGTATTTTGTACATCCAGATCCTGCAATTTTAATTTTTATCATAGTGTATCAGTATACAGTGACAACATACTTATTTTTGTTTTAGTTTGTCATGCATACTAGAAAAGGCAGGAAAATCCTTGGAGGGTTCTATGAGTAGTAATTTCCATATTACAGATGGTGTAACACTTGAACGAAACAATGAAAATATTAGTTCTAGACAAGGGAGGTCATTGACAGGTAAATTCCAAATTTTTGGATATATAACTATACAGAATGTTCCAAAAAGATTGTGCCAAACTTGAGATTATGGGGGACATTTTGGTGAACAACTTTTGCATAGAGACCCTTAATCAAAAATATTATGGCTCTAGAGTCATTTTGGCTTAAAAAGTTGTTACCTTCTTCAATGTAATAAACGTCAATATCTTATTATTATCTATTATAGTTATAGTTTTATTGTTGAATATTTTCAATATTATACTTGACTCGGATTTAGTTCCCTATTAGGACTGTAATTTTTTTGTCATCATCAGTTCGCATACGTAATTCACACAGAAGTTAAAACAACACTCGTGAGAGTAGAAACAGTGTAGCAACTAAGAACAGCAGTAGTGGCTGCCAATAGAGAATAGAATTTATTTGTGAAATGTGGCAGTTTGTACTTTTAGGAGGAGCTAGTATACATTGTTTTTTAAATGCGCTTATATTATTGAAAATTTGAAATGCGTAAAAGCTTTCAATTAAGACTTCAAACAACTGCGATTTGGGAATTTATTCTGTATAATTTTATTAAAGTGTTTGTTAACATACCTATTATGTTATTTTATATCCATTACAGCACTGTCTTGTTCGTTAATTTAAACAAAGTCTAGAACTTAGTCCCTGGTAAGGGCCCATGAGAAAGTAATTATAGAAACTTGTTATCTAATTTGTTCATGTTCTATTTGCATCCAAGAGTTTTCCCACATTTTTCGGGACACCATGTATATGAACTTAAATGAAATAATAAAGAATTTAATTATATACATAGGGTCTACCATTATAAAATCATGGTAATTTTAACTCAAAACTGCAAATATCTATATCTCCATTATATTGTTGGTAGACACAACGATAAAGATACTAGTTATCAGTCTCCAATCATGCTCTGATCATTATTATTTTTATTTATCATTTATAAGAGCTGCTCTAGTTGCTAAATCATATTTTGGGGTATTACTTATATGCTACCAATTCTATAAGAAATAGTTTGATAAAAAAATATGAGAAATGGGAGCATAATATTCTAACAAATAAATAAAAAAGTGTCACCCCAAAATTTTCCCGAAGGTTGAACTATCGACATCGCATCAATAATTTATAGTGGAGTTCATTCCGGATGCTGTACATTATAATCTAAAATATGATATCATCTATGTTAATGAAATATGTTTTTTTTACATTTTTTGCCCATTTTTACACTATTTTCGAACAACAATGTGATCTTTTTTTATGGTTAATGTGTTATGTTATACTCCAATAAACCAATGATAAACTATTCAATATTTCGGATAAGTTTACGCGATTGTTGCCGAGGTGAGCACGGAAACAATTTGTTCTGCAGGCCCTGCTCCAAGTTATATTTTTATCAAGGCAGTGTGTCGATTGTCAGCTTTAGAGCGCATTACTTGGTAATTATTAGGTATTTACTCAGATTGACCGTCCTGCTAAACTGACCCAGCGACCTCGCTGACTTTGGTCAAAAATTAGAAATAAAAAAAAAATGCAGGAGCAGAAATCGAACCCAGGATCTTCCGCACCCAAAGATAGCGATACTGTACATATTTGTAACTTTTAATTATTTTTATTTTAAGAAATTATAATAAAGAATCAACATGACAACCCCCAACTGCGTTACATAAATTGATTCTTCGACGCATTGAAACGTCATTTTTCAAGTTTTGACCCTTAACTACGCCCTATGAGTCCCAAAATCTAATCAATTTGGGATTGAGTTTAATGCGATTGACAATTTATTCATACAGTTATTGTACGTTAACTTTTGCTACGGTCGTAACAAAAATACATGGATATGTAGTAGAATTTGTTACGACCGTAGCAAAAGTATAGTTGCTTTCACGAAAAATGGTTTTGGCTTATCAACTGTAATAAACTACCTCGTTTAATCCTATTGTGTAAAAATCACCAGGTAAAAAATGCAAATGTGCTACAGGTCTGTAATAATATATAAATGTTTTAAAATTATTGCAAGCCGTAACACAAGTGAACACTTCCACCTGGCCGAGGCACAAAATTACCTGCTGTAAGAAATTATAATAAATATACAATCCGGTCCTTTTACATTTATGGTAGGTATTCTTGGGTTTTATGATGGGCAACTTAGTTAAAACCATTTATCCTGAATTCCACTATTTATACCATTACTGTAATAGTAAATGCTCCATTGTATCCTTTGATCTGCGTAGTAACACCACTAAAGTCTGTACTCTGTAGTGGAGTTGGGTTGGGTTGGGTTGGTTTGGTCATATCCAATAGTATTTTTGTACCAAATTTGGTTAAATTTCGTTAAGTCGTTTTTTTTAGTTATCGTGAATTTAGACTGACAGATCGGCAGAATGATAGACATTTTTTAAAAAACAGTTATTTAAATCTAAAATAACCCAAAACATGTATTTCCGGCGAAAATATATTTTTTTTATGAAACCTTCTCCATACGCAATCAGTATGTATATATTGCATATGGTATGGAGAGCTAAAAATCCAATGGGGTTACATGGGGACTTCGCGGTAGCCACCTGAAATGTACCGTACTGTTGGAACCACATTCTAGCTCGTATTCCTAACAATGTTTACTAAAGTATTTTAACAAGTAAATTAAAATTTAAAGAAAAACAATTCGTCTTTTAAGCAAAAATAACTCTGCAGCCAAAACGGCTTATTTTTGACTAGGGGTCTCTATGCAAAAGTTGTTAACTACAATGTGCCCCATAACCTTCTTAAGTTTGCCACAACCTTCTTGGAACACCCTGTATATTCTTTTTGTATAGAAAAAACCGTTAATTAACAATTTTATAAATAAAACAGCTTTACGTCAAATGCTTTGTTTTCTTGATATTTAAATTGATATTAAAAAAAAAAGACAAAGACCAAAGCATTTAATCGCGTATTCAGTTTTAAAATGTCTATGCTGGTATTAGTTTTAAAGATTTAAAATGTGATCTAGTCTCTAAATGCTTCGGTAAAAATTAAAGGTTGTGTGTCTATAAATACCTGATTAATAAAAAACTTTATTTTGCCAAAACATCAATTTGGCTTTGAGAAAATGTATTTCGACTTTGAAATGATTGACAAAATTTGAAGATCATAAAGTGAGGTATTTAGATTATTAGTATAGGTATATCATAATATTATGCTATTCTCAAAATCGAATCATTACTTAATTAATGGAGACAGATTTTTATAAAACAAAAAAGATAATAAGAGCAATGATGAGTGTTGATCCTTCGACATCGTGCAAAAGTTTCTTTAAAAAATTGAATATAATGACATTTCCATGTCTTTATATATTTTCACTAATTATTTATACCAATAACCGAGGAGACTGTCGGCGCAGGTCTGATATTCATCGGTATGACACGCGCTCGGGTGGGGACTTGGACGTTCAGTTTTCTAGATTAAAGATAGGGCAGAACAATTCCAAGATCCTCGGAGCGAAATGTATTAACCAGTTAGTTAAACTCAATCCTGATTTTGACGTAAACATGTCTAGAACTAATTTTAAACAAAAGTTAAAAAAAAATTTGTGCAGATGCTATTATTCGCTCGACGAATTCTTTAGTGACAAATAATTCTGATGTGATTTAGTATAATGAGATAGTATAGACTTGTGATTGATGTAAATGTGTGTTGTTTGTTGAAGAGAAACTTGTATTTGTTTTTATTGTAGCAATCTGTATTGACGATCCCATAATATAAAGTATTGTAATTATTGTTTTATGTTCTGTGGAATAATTAATAAAGTTATTTATTTATTTATTACGGTTTTCGGTTTTGGTAATACTGCACCTTGCTCCTTCAGATTTTATAGAGTGTGCCCAAGATTGACGCAACGATAAGTGCAAGGCAGGCGTCCCCCTGGTCCCCCAACTGGCTACGCCACTGTTAGTACCCTCGCATAATATTTACATTTGCAGATAATTTTGCCTCGTAGATAGTATTTTTATTGTTTATTCAACAATGAATGACTAATTGCCAATATTTTATATTAATACTATCGTTTAATAGTTGGTAGTATTGTTAATAAATATATTCATTACCTAATTTTTTACAGGTTTCCACCGCTTTAAAACCGCAATGTCTGATTTTTTAGATACACATGTTCTAGTATTTAACCTAACAGAAAATCAAATCCACAGTAATGAAGAAACTGCCCGTGGAATACGTGAAAAAAACAGAAAAGGCCAGGGAGGCCAGAATAATCTTCGGTACACATTCATGGGTTTTCTAGGCATGTATATTTATCCATTATTACTTTTGAGGTTGTTAAATTTTTGATTTTTTTGTAGGTGTTCTCGGTATTATCGCAGCATTGCTTATGAAAGTGCTAGGAGTACTAGCCGCAAAAGCTCTTTTCGCCAGTAAAGCTGCTCTGCTTATTGCTGGTTCAATAGCGCTAAAGAAAATCTTTGAGAATAGTCATAAAGAGAAACCTATAGTTAAATTGCACGCAATTCATGATGAGGAAGAATATGACAGAATTGGAAATGGTTATTATCAGATGTATAACTCTCAGAACTACGACCCATATTCTTATAAGCCATATTATGGTTATAGTACACCAGATATTAAAGAAAATACTGCAAACATATATAACTAACTTTGTAGGTACTTAGGTATTAAGTATATATTTATTTATTTATTGTGCTTCTAATCTTAATAAACATGTAAAAAACAACAAATTTTCTTATTCATATAACTAAACAAACTAAAAAAGTATTCGCAAATTATTAATAATTACAAATCATCGTCGACACAGCTGATTTCTTTCGGCAATTTTCAGTTTCAAAAATGTTTAAAATTATAATTATTAATACTAATACTATAAACTCGTGTTGATAAACTATAAAACTTAAAGACACTACTCAACGAAGAAGGATCGTGATTTTTATCGTTTCTAAAACTCGGAACTTACTTCGCCGAAGTTGGAGAGAAGACCCAAAAAAAATAGAGTTTTGTGGTAAGAGAACCTGCCGGAGCTTTTGGAGACATGTGCTCCAACTGGAGGGAGACCTCATGCTCCAAGCTGCCAAGTCTCCAACCACTCTCTTCAAACTTTACTACACAGAAGTGCAAATAAAAAAATCTCCCGTAACTTCCTGTTGCATAAAAATTTATAACTTTTGATTTTTTCCACTCTTTCGAATATCGACCAATGAAATTGTCTATTCCTGGCGTCGTACCGCTTGTGTGGAAAAATGTGAATCAGCAAATTTTGTCTATTTCGTCGATACAATACTGATGTTAGAGTCATGAACTTTTATGAACTTTCATAAATTATTAATGAGCGAAAAATACTTAGTTCGACCGGATGCAATATTTTTATTACAATATACCGGGTGTGACTCACGAAAAAATCTCGTATACTGATGTTCTTCCTTCAATCGAGCTGAATACATGCATTTGCATGTATTCAGCGAACAATTAGATGTACACATTACACATCTAAACGATTCAATACAAATTAAGCAACCAATGCGATTTAATGAAGAGGACGCCTATGGTCGACTGAGTAAGCAGAATCATCCAATTTGGCGCCGTACAACAACAATCGGAGATGTCAGCAACTTAAAACCAAACGATAGCAAACTTCCTCCCCGCAAGTACCAGTGATGTGATGGCCGAATTTCCAGCTACAACTATCAAAAAATGGATGACAAGGTTCAACGACAGCAAACTCCTGGGCAAACATTGTCTTTTACATTTAATAATTTTTGTAAAGACATGCAAAAAATCGTAAAATTTTTACTTTTCAACTAATATAATATTGTAAAAATAGTCCATCTTCTTACGAGGAGTTATACTTTAAGGAACAATAAATAACGTCTACTCCACAAATGAATATATTATATTATAATTTCTTTTTCTTCATAAAATATCGTCAACTTCGTTCCCATCATCGTAGTATACAAATGGGGGGGGGGGGGGTATAGAAATAGAGAACGTTGTATACTCTGATACTTACTGATGAAGTCAGCACCATACATGTTTCGGGAACTTAGTTCCCATCATTAGTGGTATACAAATAGGGAGGGGGGTATAAAAATGGGGTCGGGGGGAGGAGAATATAGAAATATAGAAGAATAGAATATAGAATGTTAAAAAAATAGAAAGAGTATATAACTTTCTATATCATACATAAAGTAACAATATACCTATGTCAATAGGAATAAGTGCTTGACCGCGTTGGATGTGTCATAAATTTAACAAATTGTCATTAAGAATGCGGCAAACAGTAGGTACAATTACTTACATTCAAAACTTTTCGAGTAGATGTACCTATTTTCTTCAACCATGTTCAGCACATCCTCTTCCAGCTCTACCGTTCTTGCTGTCTTTGACCTGCTCATGAAGGCGTCGATGAGGAAATCTTTCTGTCTACAACCGCCTACCTTCTAATGCATTGCCATCAGCGAGCTCCTAAATTAAGTGCATGTCGGTCATCTCGGCATTTGCATTTGCAGACTTCAACAAGTTTGACAGATGCAAAATGATTGGCGCAGTCAAATAACATCAACGTAACTTATTTTAAACGAAGTAACATATGAAAAAAATACAAGAGATAAAAAAGTTGTAGTTTTCGTTGCTTTATCTCAAGACAATATCGAAATTAAATTACAGAAAGTGGCGCACATTTTTTTTTTGTCAATATTGATTAAGTTGCCCTTTAACGCCACTGGACTTAATAGTTTTGATCTAGTTAGGGCCATATAAGCTCCCTATTTCTAGCAACAACGCTGGCAAATTTCAAAGAAATCGGTAAGGAGATATTAAAAAAAAAACTGTTATTTACAAAAAAACTTTAACACCTTGTACCCCCGAAAACATTCATTTCCGGACGTATGTTTACAGCAACTTTTTTTGATAAAATGACCTATGAAATCACCCCCTTAAATATTGCCGCGCGTTTTGAAACACCCTGTAGGTATATAAAGAAATTAAGAAAGTGAATTAATTAATTTATCTATTTTTTTTTTACTAAGAGTAAAATATATCTACGCATGAAACAAAATAACATCACATTCAAAATATCAACATTATTTTTCAGAAATTAGTAGTTACGTTTACATTTTTATCAGCTCTAAGATGCTTTAGCTCGAAATGTTGCTGATTTTCGTTTAATAGTGAAAAAAGTTACATCTTTCGTAATTATTTAATTATTTCCATGTGCAGTTTATTCTGATGGAAAATTGGCGGAGTCTGCGGCACACGCACGTGCAAATTCAGAAGGGATTGAACAAAACCGCGCAACTGGAAATTATATTAAAGTGTTCAGATCTACGTGTTATATCGAAATATACCACTATACGATATAACGTTTTGTGAAAACAGTGGCGTAGGATATCAATCAATAATTTGAACATAATTTTGACAGCAGAAAATGTAAAATTTCTAAAGGTCAGAAACATATCATTTGGCAAATGAAAAGGCTGTGGCATCCACTAATTGTTTTTATTCCAAAATACATGTTTCGACCCTAGCTAGGGTCATCATCAGTTAGGTAGAAACGAAATTACATAACTAAGTGGAGAGGTGATATCGGAAATTTTTATAACTAAGATTTACATCGTCTTAAAACTAACAATTGGTAAAATAAGATTCATGATGTTCTTTATAGGAATATCCCATGATTTTAGTTATATTCACTATTTTCTTCTTACGAATCATTTAGTTAAATTATTAACAGGTTTTTACTTTGAAATTAATTAATTAACAATGTGTTATGCATAGGTCTATTCCACTCCGGTTAATACAAGGGAAGGCCATCAAGGCCGCATCACGATTCATTGTGATGAGATATGAAACAATGCTGGGGTACTTTGGCGGGTACAGCAGTCCAGAATTCGTCGTGTACGCGCGTGTGTTAGACTTCACGGAGTCCTTGTTGAACCAACTTGTGAGGTTTTTAATTAGCGTACCTATATTCAACTGTTGCCAGCTTTAGGTAGATATGAATGGAAGTTTTATGATTATCTATAAGAAATAATCCATAATAGCGAAGGGTGAAGATGAAATGAATGAAGGATTGAAGTAGACGCATTTTCATGTGTATTATTTTTTATTTTTGGCTTTAAAGATAAATAGAAACAACTTGAATTTAAATTATTTTGTTCACATTTTTCCTATTTAATTAAACTTTAATTTTATAACAATTCTAAACTTCTTTTACAATTTCGTTAAACAGGTTGGATTGATCTGAGAAACCACTTAAATTTTCAAATCGTATGATTAGTTTTATCAAAATGTCTAAGGTACCATCAACCGTAAAACACCCGGTATTTTGGTTAATAAATTGCATTATTATAAAAAAATGTTTACAATGGTTTCCATTAAAACAAAAAACGAATAAAATAAACTGATGTAACGCCTATGTCTAGAGGAGTATATCCGATAAGGCATCCACAACCATACTGCTTTCCTAAACAAAGTTACAGAGTTCACAGTGGTAAATTAAATTTTAAAGCAGAAATCTAATTGAATAACGAATGGGTTTTGCTTTGCATATTTTCAATGAAAAAATACCTCTAGAATACAAGGTCCCATTAAGCTTTTAGGTGGATGAGGAAGGTTTTTGAAATTATCAAGTACCCCCACTAAATACAAGAGACAAAATGTAACAGATGATTACCGAAACTCTTCATTTTTAAAATATTTCCCTTGACATATTCAGTGTTTTGATTGTTTTTCCATTTCTTTCGAGTTTGATATGTAACACATGTTTCAGTGTTACTTTTAACTATGTTAGACAACCTCTTTTACATGAATATTTCATAGATCACTCGGTTCTAGAGTATTAGTATTTAGTCGGGAACTTGAGAGTATTTGGACACTTCTTTTTGAGTCTCTAGAATGTTCGGTTCCATCCAGACGTTGCTATATGATCTTTGAAACTTCAGCTACAACTGCGGCGTGGACAAAGTGTAGCTGAAAATCGCATTAGAACAGAGAAATTAAGTCATTACGAACAGCGCTGAGATAGCTATGTAACCGAATTAGAACACGCATAGTTATATAGGGTTTATACTATAATAACGTCCAACTATCTCGAAGAAGTTAAACAGGCAGACTTATATAGCATTGCACATAGGAATTAAAGAAGTTCCATACATGTAGGTAGTTTAATTGGTAACAACACCTGACCGGCAATGGGGAGATGTGGGTTCAAATCCCACTTGTGTTACGGAATTTTTTTAATTCTACGTGTTTATTTCATTTTCTCTGTATATCGGTGATATAATATATACGGTTTTAGCTCTAGTTTTCAAAGAGTCAATATTTCTTCTGGATACAGATCACGGTAGTCCTAAAATATTGTTTTCAAATTGGTGCTTTATGTCAAAACCAAAAAGTGTTACTCAAAAATAGGGCATCAAAAGAAAGTAATAAAGAGAAAAATAAATTAGGACACCCTAAGCATATTTTAATTCTCGCAGTACAATCCAATTTTGTAAATCTAAAATTTTAAATTAAAAATGATTGTTATTCACATAGATGACTCAAATATCTACTATTTCGAAAAGCCAAACATATAATTATTTTTCTATCTCCATCTCCCGGCACATAAAATTTCCATTTTCCACCATACGACATGTATACATTACAACGGAAAACAGATCAGTTTATGTCATTTGGACGGTCGAATTTTCCACTAAGATGGATGCTGGGTGGGCCATAAGGGCAGATAATGGTCTCAAATTAGATTGTGTAGAAGGGACAGTGGCCGAAGATCGAACGTCAATAATTCAACTGAAACAGCACCTATGAGAAATCCCTCTCATATATTCGAATCAGCCTAATTGGTATGGATGTTAGGGTAATGTTCATTAGACCATTGATTTTAAGTCTGGAGAGTATTTATGTTTGCTTTTTCATTATTTTCTTTTGTTTTTCGTGTCACTAATTACTTATAATGGGTTCGAGAGAAAAAATAAAAACTTTTGGTCATTTAATGTAGTACCTATATCAGTGGCGGCTCGTGACCTGTTGAAAAGGCAGTGCTGCAGAGCGTAGATATCAGTAATAACAAATTTAAAATGTGGTAGACGATGCTGTTTGGAATTGCCATTCAGTTGGGACTTTTCAGCGAGATGCACTAAATCATCAACAATCAATACCACTCAATATGTTTCACCACTAAAAAGTACACATACAAAAGAAAATAGTCTATTTCTATCCATAGATCCACCCGTATTTTTCATAAATGTTTTTATTAAATTTTCTTATATTACATAACTTTTTCCCCGGCTCGTGGAAGACACTTCAATATTTAAGTAAGGCGTAGTACGTCCATATTGTTTAACTTAAGTTTTTAGTCAATGCTTTTGAAATTGAATTGATGATGAGACTGCGGAACTTGTGTTTGTGTTCCTGCCCAGGTTAGAATTATATTTGCTACATTCGGTGAAGTAGGCTCTAAGATCTGCTCGCAGGCTAATGGCCGAAAGCGCAATTTCTCCAAGGACGGCTTCGATGTAAAGAAAAAAACGTAATCGTTCCACCATTTTTGAAAATAAGTACCTACAGCTTTATATTATTGGAAAGGACTAAACACGGGTCTAATTATTTTAGGTTCATGACCAATTATGAGTCGATGCCATTGGATTGCTCTTAAAAAAGTGCCTCAAGAATATGTTTACACAATTTTAATATTCTGCGAAATACAAAAATTATGGGCAATTTTCAAAACGACCGAAATTTAAAAGGCCCCCTTGAGATAAAAATTTAAAACATTTTTCAACATACCAAGAATATTTGCGAAAAATTCGACTAAAAATCAGTAACGTTGATGTTATTTGATTGCGCCAATAATTTTGAATCTGTCAAATTTGTTGAAGTCCCTTAACAAGAATCACTATACAAATGCCGAGATGGCCGACATGCACTTCATTTATGGACTCGCTCATGGAAATGCATTAGAATCTAGACCGTTGTACACTTTTCGAAAGAATTCATCGACGCCTCCATGAAACAGGCACACTAGAACGAAGTGGAGGAAGGATTTCTCGAAAACGCACCTTTGGCAATAAGAAATTCAATGTGGTTTATGCACGATGATGCACCAGCGCCTTTTAGTGGTGTTGCTCGTGAGTTTTTAACAGAAACATACGGAAATCGCTGGATTGGCCGAGGTGGACCTCACGTATGGCCTGCACAATCCCCGGATTTAAACCCACTGAATTTTTTTATGTGGAGCCACCTGAAGTCGTTAGTTTACGCTACTCCTGTGGAAAATGTAGAGGACCTAAAGCATCGCATTATTGTTGGGTGTAATTCAATTAGAGCTCTTTAGTCAATGACGAGAAGATTGGATTCATGTATCCGAGCTAGACATGGTCCTTTCAACAGTTTTTGTAATTTTTTGTATTAGGGATAAATCTAAATAAAATAAAAAAAATATATTGATTGATTTACAAAAAGAAAAAGTATTATAAAACTTACATTAGAAATGATGTGAATTTTGATTTTTAATTTTAACGCAACAAAACTTAATTTAACAATTTTTTATTTTTTGTGACTTTGGATTTTTTTCACGCAGTGAGCTGATAAATGAATTTCCCAAAAATAATATGTACTAACTAAATTAAATAACATAGCTTTTCGTAAGAATCTCTTATAACCACTGATGATGCAGCCCGGAGCTGCGAAACATGTATGGTGACAAATGTAATTTGTTGGAGATATTTATTAAATTTATTGTGTGGAGGTCGACTTTTATTTCAAGAATATTTAATTATTCTACTCCACTTCGATATGGACTACTTCTTTCGAATAAATCTAAATTTTATTTATTTATTTTTATCTTGATTCGAATTTAGTGATATTTTTAGAGAGAATGAAAATAAAGATACTATACTGCTAATTTCTTAATAGTGCGTGTTCAATTAAAGTGCGACTAGTTTCGTAATAACAAATAATTTACTTAACTATTGTGTTTAATATTACTAGTGAATGAAGATATACCGGCGAAGACTTCTAAATTTCTTATTGTAACTCCATAACATTTTAATCCACCCACAAAATTTGTGATGTGATATTTAATATCCCTATATCTCGGTTGGCAATGAAGATACCCTTATACGATTTTTGGAATTAAACATTTCTCAAAAATGTAGCCTATGAGATTTATGCCGATTTTGCTGTATCTTCTCAGGAAATAGCTTTACCCTGTCAAAACAGACCAATTTCGACCACCCTGTACAGTGTAGATAATAAATCTAATTTAGGTTAATAAAGCCTTCTATTTCATCATTCTTTAAATTTTAGCGATAAATGAAATTTCGCCTATATCAGAGTATAGTTAAGTGATGCTTTCTGCACAAGGATTTTTAAAACGAAATTCAAAATCCGATCAAGATCGCTATTAATAGACTGAAACTGCTTTTCCTTAAAAAATTCGTTAATGTTAATGATGTGATGTTCCTGTCATCAACATCACCGACAAGGCTAGTGACTAACCAGTCTAATTCTGTGTAACCATCTTGAGGGTCCACAGATCCTGACAAATTCATTTCACTCTTATTATGAGTTCGTTAGAGTACCATCTAGAACATAGACCTGCCTTTAAGCACAGCAAGATATATACCGGCAGATAGATATAAACCATATCATAAGATCCACAGCAGTTCACATCTCACCGCACACCGATCGATTACATAATCTAAAAATGAATGAAT
Organism: Apoderus coryli; assembly: GCA_911728435.2. NCBI lineage: Eukaryota > Metazoa > Arthropoda > Insecta > Coleoptera > Attelabidae > Apoderus > Apoderus coryli. The sequence continues at coordinate 5,028,027 of OU452206.1, read as the reverse complement.
GGCTGTTGTTAACACTTGTCTATACTAGACGATTTTTGTATTATATGTGTAACCTGAAGAAGGCAACAGTTGTACGTTGCCGAAACGTTGTTTAAAAAATTGTTTTGACATTAAATAACAAATTGTTGTTTAGTAGGTATGTATGTATCTAAATATTGAAGAAATAATGCTCAAGAAAAAAAAAACACCCGTGCAGCACAGTAAACGTGATAGAAGTGAATGCTTCTTTCACGAGAGAGAGAGACGTTAAGCCTCTATACAGGGTGGTCCAACGAAAAGTTTGCACCTAGCTTTTCTCTTTTTTTTGTAGTCGAATGCAAAAATGCTCGGACACGTCGATTTTGCTTTTGAGGGGGACACATTTTAAACATATTTTTCGATCTGCGCCTTTAACCCCCTAGCGGGGGTGAGTAACAACCCTAAAATTTTAAATGGAAAGAGGGGTCTAATGACATATCATTTGAAAGGACACAAAATTGTCTTTCTAATGATACCCTATTTGTCGAATTTTACTAAAACAGTTAATACGAAAACGACTTTAAAGACATTAAGCCGATAATTTTGGTATTAATGAGAAATACAAATAAGTTTTAATTATTGCGAGTGAAAACACCTGCAATCGTTAGTACATTCCAATGTTTGTTAGTTTTAACATTGCTTTGTAAAAAAAGTAAACAAGCTGTTAAATTGATTTATTAAAACGTTACATTAACAAATGTTGAAAATGTGACCCATTTGATTCCATACAATAATACAGATTTTGTTCAAATCTATTTCTAACATTTTGTAGCATATCAGGTGTTATGTTTCTGCACTCTTCTGTAATGCGTTGGCGAAGATCTTCTATGGACTCGGGCTTCGTGGCAAAACATTTATTTTTTAAGTGCCCCCAAAGAAAAAAGTCTAAAGGCGATAAATCCGGTGACCTGGCAGGCCATTCAATTGGGCCCCTCCTTCCAATCCACCGTCCAGGGAACCGGTCATCTAAGAACTGTCTTACAGGAGCCACATAGTGCGGAGGTGCTCCATCTTGCTGGAAATAAAGCCGATCAGCAGTATGATTTTGGTCATCTTCTATTATTTGTGTTATTAAAGGATCAATTGTGTCTTCAAGCATGTTTAGGTACACTTCACCAGTTAAATTTCCAGGAATAAAAAGTGGTCCTATAATATGATTTCCTAATATGCCACACCAGACGTTTATTTTTTGAGGATACTGGGTATGAACCTCACGGAATAAATGTGGGTTACTGTCATCCCAGTAACGGCAATTGTGCCTATTTACAGCTCCATTCAAATAAAATGTGCATTCGTCGGAAAAACAAATGTTAAATAATAATTGCGGATCTTCAATTAAACGGTGGCTCATTGCTTCACAAAATTGCAGCCTTCTATCAGGATCATCCTCATTTAGTTCCTGTACTAATTTGATTTTGTACGGATGAAATTTGTACGCTTTTAAAATTCGTATTATGGACGAACGGGAGACACCTGAGGCTTCAGCTAGTTGACGGGTACTTTGACTATGATCCATTTCAACATGCCCTAAAACAGCGACTTCCACAGCTTCATTTCTGATCGGTTTCTGCGGCTGGTGTTTTACATTACAGACAGATCCGGTATCTACAAACTTTTTAACTAACTTGCCAACGTACACATCATTCACATTTTTATCGGGATGTCTCTCATTAAATAAGCGAGCCGTAAGTCTAGCACTACTATTATTTTGAAAATAAAGTTTAACAATTTCAACTCGTTCTAGAATGGAATAAATCATTTTGTACGGTAAAAGTAAAATAACTTGAGAAGCAACCAAACTGAATCAATGAAAAGACTAAAATAAACGGTGTAAATTCTTTTCCTACACGTATCTGCAGTTTTTATTTCAACAAAAAACGCAAACGATTAGTGAGGAATTTAGTTCTGATAAATAAGATAGTGTTTTTGAAATCCCGTTTTTCTTCAAAGTAAATAATTTAGAAATGATTGTAGTTGTTTTCAGTCGTAATAATTAAAACTTATTTGTATTTCTCATTAATACCAAAATTATCGGCTTAATGTCTTTAAAGTCGTTTTCGTATTAACTGTTTTAGTAAAATTCGACAAATAGGGTATCATTAGAAAGACAATTTTGTGTCCTTTCAAATGATATGTCATTAGACCCCTCTTTCCATTTAAAATTTTAGGGTTGTTACTCACCCCCGCTAGGGGGTTAAAGGCGCAGATCGAAAAATATGTTTAAAATGTGTCCCCCTCAAAAGCAAAATCGACGTGTCCGAGCATTTTCGCATTCGACTACAAAAAAAAAGAGAAAAGCTAGGTGCAAACTTTTCGTTGGACCACCCTGTATACATAATAGTGTATGGTATAGGATATAGTGTGTAGCATACACCAACTCTGTCTCTCTCTCTCTCCCTCATATTTTTATGTTTACAAAGAAATATGTTGTTGTGTTCTTATACCAAAATAATACCAGTAAGGCAGTTTTTTGAGTTTTGAGAAAAACAGCGAAGGATCCTCAAAATTTTTCATTATATAAAAAAAGGTTCAAAAATCGAGTGCATCTAAAGGTCAACGGCACATCGGTATCTTAGACTTGCTGTCATAATAGTTGTCACTAAATGCTTGTTGCTTAATATACTATTACTATTAGATTCTTACACCAATAAATCAATCCAACTTAACTCGACGTGAATGATCTCACACTAATCTATTGATTCGATTGTGTCTGGCTAATGTCAAGTAGTTGCGTATAGCCAAGTACGTATATCTATGTATATCTAGTGCGGTGTGTTTTTCCGTGAAGCAAGATTTTTGCCGAATTTTTAGAGCGCGAGCGTTTTGTTTGTTCACCCCTATATAAAAACCTGTGAACTATGTCTGTAAGGGGTAGTGTTGACTTAGAGGGGGATATTGCTGGAGGTCGACGCTATGCGTCGTTATGAGTGCTCCAATACGATATACAATATGATATGAAGCACACGTGGTTATTGATCGATGGTCAGCTGTGTTGCCGGTGGTATAGTTGGCTAGTATAGAGTCCAATCATATTTAAGGTGTGTATATGAATTGCATTAGAACTAAGATAAAAAATTTGCTTCTAATATTTTAATTTTTTTATCCCTGGAAACCAGTAACAAAAAATTGCTAAATTTGCTATCATAACAAATATGTTTGTCAAACAGGAACCCAAGAACTGTAGTTTGTGCTAAATATTCGTTTTCACTTGTAACCATACCTAATTATGTTTGTGTTGTATTTTTGCTAGAAATCTGGAACTTTGGAATATTTTTTACTATACTCTTGTTCAAAGGATATTCCTAATAGTAAATATTATTTAATTTTCCTATTTGATTGCCCGTTGATTAACTTATACTATTAGGATAACCTAAAAAATCACTTAAAACAAGAGTTAGCTTCATTTGTGTGGATAAAGTGGTTACTAAGATTCTTGAGTCTTCATCAACAGTAAAACTTCAAATTATAGTGATCCAATTTATTACATAGTGTCTTTTATATATACTTACCTAGATATTGTAAGCTGGCATAACTATTAATGACAATAACAAATTAAATTTATATAATCGCAACCTTAAAACAAATTAATATTACATACATATACATCTTGACTTTTTAACTATTTTGAATATTAAGTTTTATGATACAGTTATGATATAATTTTTGGCAACGGTGTAAGTTTGAAGTGACGCTAAGGCGTCGTTTTCGTCCAACCCAGATATTATATATATTATTTCATATTTCATCTGGATTGGGTAGTAGGGGAAACCCGAGTGGCCAATGGTAGTTCGCTTATGATAATTCATAAGGAAAATATGATTGGTAGACCCGCCTCCAATATAATATAGCGTCGTGACGCCAAGGATGGCCGTTACGAAATTCTAAGCAACCGATTTCCCGCTAATTGAATTTAGTACTTTATTTCTGTGAGGCGATACATTTTTTTACACAGGAACGTGATGTATTTTCTTTTCAAATAATTTTTCAACACCCTTACACATTTGCAAGACATTTTTGGAATATTAGAGCTCTTTGAAACAAAAATCAGATTTTATTCCAGTTTGCGCTCTTGATTGTTGAGGGTACCACAATAATTAGCAATTTCATTATGCTGCTCAGAAGTAAAAATATATTTGTCAATGTATATTTAGGTAAAAAAGTTTAACTTAAGAAGTTTCCATGAGCAACAGCTTTCAAAATATTTGCATTTAAAGTAATCAAGTATACACTCTGTCCAAGATAAGAATGGAATAGCATTGGAAACGGGAGGAGTTACAATGTCCGTTAAATTAGAGAAAAGTTGCACAATTTAAACGCCTTTTAAATGGTGTTTTCAAAATTAAACTAACTTTAGCCGTTTTCGAGAATTTTTGGAAAAACAATTTTTTTTTCAGTTTACTTTTTTATTGGGGTGTTCGGTTCTTATAAAAATTCCTCTTTATTCTACATAAAAATATTCATGTTTATTTTCGTTACTATCACACAGAAATCAAATCAAACGACGTTTCGTTACTAATTAGTAGTAGAACACCCCAATAAAAAAGTAAACTGAAAAGCATTAGAATAGCGGTTCAAGAATAATAAAAAAATAAATAACACTTTTTTTGGTGAATTTAGTTTTTATAAATTTTTGACATTATTTTTACAGATATAAAAAAATTAAAAGCACTTCCTCATTGTTACTTTTTGAGGAGAATAAGATAGCGTTTACATATTTTCACGATGACCTTTCATTTATGAAAAACCATCATCAACTTCGTTTTTTTAAATACGGCCCTGGATTTTTTATTGTTAAATTTAAAGCAATTTTCAATTCAAAAATAGGTGGTGTATCACATGTAATGGTTTAAACAAGTTTTTCAGTGATTTTAGCTGTTATTTAAAAATATTCAAGAAAAATCGCCATAGTTTGCCAATCAATTGACTGAATACAGAGCAGTAAGTTTTGCAAAAACATTCTTTCGTCGTTACTTACAATTATTTATCATTATTTGACAATTTATTTCTGTCTTAGTCCAGTTTTTGTGCTTTTTGCAGTTATTAAAAAAAACGCTAAACTGTGGCGATTTTTCTTGAATATTTTTAAATAACAGCTAAAAACATTGAAAGCATTACGTGTGGTACATCATCTATTTTTGAATTGAAAATTACTTTAAATTTAACAATAAAAAATTCAGGACTGTATTTAAAAAACGAAGTTGATGATGGTTTTTCAAAAATGAAACGTCATAGTGAAAATTTGTAAACGCTATATTTTTCTCCTCAAAAAGTGACACTAATGAAGTGCTTATAATTTTTTTTATATCTGTACAAATAATGTCAGAAATAAATAAAAACTAAAATCGTTCTTTCAAAAATTCTCGAAAACGCCTAAAATTACTTTACTTTTGAAAAAAACATTTAAATGGTGTTTTAATTGTACAAATTTTCTCTAAGTTAACCGACATTGTAACTCCTACCATTTCCAAGATGCCAATGCTATCCCATCTTGGACACAGTGTATAGGTACACACACCGGCAAAATTAGCCGGAATGGTCAAAATTTACTAACTTTAACATCCATTTTCTCTTGAACCCTGTAACACATTGAGATGATGAACAAAAGGTTTGACCTATAGCTGATTGAGTTCTTATGTCATATACAGAGGTAAACAGAAAGTATTAGTAGTGTTTTTTGTTCATTTTTGGGAGCAATCTGTGGAGTTAAAGAATGAAAATATTAATTATTCAATAATTGCAAACTAAAGATTTAACTTTTCTGAGCAATTTCACTCAGAAAACTCACTTATTGAGGAAGTTACAGGGTTCTGTTAAAAATGTGCATATTGGCATGCATTTTATCCAATTGGGTCGACAGATATTTCTTATCATGATCATTCAAAATGAACGTTACGTTGCGTCAACTATAACTATATAACATTATTATAGAGTGTAACAAAACAGAGATTAGAAAATTGGCTAAAATTCATATTAATGCACATTTTGAGTGTTTAAAGCATTTTTTAATACCGCAAATTCTTCCGTTACTCAATTACTGCCATTCTAAACTCTTCTAAGTTTTGAACAGACGGAATTCTTGATCTTAAACTTCTGCCAAGTATGTCCTAGACATGTTCAATCCTCTCATGTACGGGGAACAGTCTATAATAATAATAAAAAAACGTTAATTTTAAATATTATATGTGGGAAATAAAAGTCTAATCTCCACAAAATAAATTTAATATCCTTGGGCCATTTTTCATCTTTAAACGGCAACTCGTACAATCATTTATCACTTTTGAAATTAACTTTACCTGGCCAAATGATTTACAAAAAGAAAGGAAAAACTCGATTTATTATGTGCCAAATTGAAATACTACGAAATTGAAAACTCTAGTTTATTTTTTTTTAAATCATACCTTACAAACCGTCAGCTCTGGAGTGTCGGAGATGGCATCCGTTATATCGGGTGTGCCTCAAGGTGCAATTTTAGCGTCTATATTGTTTTAAATTTATATATCGGATATTCAAAACAGCGTCAAATTTTCTGCCTTACATTCATACGCTGATGATATACAGATTCTAAGTAATCTTGAACCTGATGACTATGATGAGGGTAATAGCAATATAAACGATGATCTAAATGAACTGAGCATATATTGTGGCCGTGTACAATATGGACATACATCCAGATAAAACCAAAGTACTGCTGTATGCATCACGGTCTGTTCACCAAGACATTAAGAATTATTTACACATAGAGCTAAACGGCGCTATAATTCTATTTCTACTTCTGCGAAAAATTTGGGCATTTAATTTGATACAGAAATGAGATTTTATAGCAACGTAAACATAATTACTAATAATTATTAATTACTCTGACTTCCAACTTTTAAAAAGCGGAGTACCACAAGGCAGTATCCTTGGCCCTCTACTGTTCTCTATATTTTCTTTTGATATGCCTTTGAGTTTGAGTCACTCTCATTTTCACATGTATGCTGACGATGTTCAAGTATATGCGCACTGCCGTCTGGAAGACTTTGAGCAAGTGTTGGGACTTATTAACAAGGATTTGAATAGCTTGTCTTTGTGGTGTCAACGTAACGGTCTGAGATTGAATCCTGACAAGACGGTGGCCATGTGCATTGGATCAGAGCGACAAACAAAACTAATGCGTGAAATTGGACAAATTAAATTAAGTGACACTGGTATACCTTGGAAAGATAAAGCTAAAAATCTGGGAGTCATTATAGATCATAAATTAAGCTTTGATGAATATTGTAATTTTGTATACAAAAACTCTTTCTATAAACTTAAATCGATGTATCATTTGAAAAAGTTCCTTTGTGAGGGCACGAAATTAAATTTAATAAAATCTTTAGTTTATCCACATGTCACATATTGTTCTCAGGTTTACTATTACTTTTTGCCGGAATATAATAGGCTGAAGATCCAGCGAATACAGAACGCATGTGTTCGATTTGTGTGCAAGGTTCCATTGCCTCTCACATAACACCGTTTTTGGTTCATTTGAGAGAACCAAAAATTGAGATAAGAATAAAATATCAATTCGCTATGCTAATCTACAAAATTTTAAATAGTGAAACCCCACAATATCTTCACAGTTTTTTGCTACGGGGTTCTAATTTACATGACAGAGAATTGCGTTTCAATTACTTTTCTATTCCATTACATAGAAGTTCACATTTCGAAGGCTCTTTCTCTTATAGGGGCGCGAAAATTATGAATCAATACGTGGATATTCTCCAGTTGTCTCCTTACTCGTTCAAGAGAGAGCTTAGGCAAATATTAATGTTGTCATAACAAATTACATTATACCTATGCATTATGTATTTATTTATGTATTTCTTTGGAGTAGTTCTAAGTTGTCATAAATGTAAAATTTCTTTTTTTTTTTTCTAATTAAGAATCAATCTATTTTTTTTTTTCATACTTTGTAATCTGCAGCTGCATTTAGTGTTTAATGCTACTTATTATTGTTTTTTATACTTATATATATTTTATTATTGTTTTTTTTTCCTATTGGGCGAGAGTGTAAGAGTGGCTTTATAGCCAAATCTCACGCCCTTTGTTGTAATAATTTTTGTAAATTATTATACACAATAAATCACTTTATTATTATTATTATTATTATAATTCAGAAAACATTTGTCTGCTTCAAAACATTATTTGCGAACAAACATATCTTAAATTTTAAATTTAGGAAAAAACTCTGTGAAAGTATAATTGCTCGAATACTAACATACGGCCTAATAGTTTACTATCCCTGTCTGGATTTCGTGCAAAAAGAAGTTGCAAATAATATTAAATATATCTTGCACGATCGTTTATGTTATCAGGAAATTTGACCATATATCACAAAAATATTCAAAACTAAAATGGGTAAATGCTGAAGATATGTTCAAATATTCTATGCTATGTTTTGTATATAGATTAGTACCTACAAAAATTCCAGAGTATCTCATTGAAAAATTAGTAACTAGGTGCCAAATGAGACAACGTCGCTTGAGCTATGATGAATTATTTCATATTCCGGCCTACACCACTGCTATATTTCAGAGATCCTTCACTTACAATGCTGTAAAATTGTATAACTTGGAATCGACACTGAAACTACTTAGGTCCACTAGTTAGTGGACCTAAGTAGTTTTAGGTTCAGCGTGAAAAAAATGTTGCTTGCAGTCCAAAATGCATAATTGCAATTGATTGTCGATTAATTATTCAAATTATTATTGTGCATATAATTTTATTATTATTTTTTTTTCTTTATCTTCTTTTCTTGTATGTTTGGGTAATCTATAATTGATTTATAATTATTAGTGTAAGTAAGTGTAAGTGTAAGTATAACTAGATAATAAATAATTAGGCGTTAAGAAATATTAAAATATGTTTATTTTCTTTTGGGTTCAGTAAAAATACTCATCCACTGATGATGAGGCCTGATGCCTTGAAACCTGTATGGTTATTTGATTGATGACTCCTAGAGAGATTTATTAAATTTATTTCGTGGTGAATAGGTTTTTATTTCCCACATATAGCATCTCACTCCAATTATGTATTGACTACTTCTTTAAATTGAATTTTAAATATTCTCTAATTAATAATATCCGTCGACCCAATGGGATTCCTATAAAATGCGTGCCAATATGCACGTTTTTAATAAATCTCTATAACTTCCTTAATAAGAATAAAAACCAAATTGCCCATAAAAGATCATTCTTTTGTTAATATCGAATAATTGTAACTTTTATAAGTGCTTTAAATTGTGAATTTTGAAAACTATAAAAATAATTATAAATAGGTTTTCGAGTTTTTGATATGAAATAACATGGGTATAAAAAAAACTTAATGTGGAAAAGTAGTGTGATAATTACGTTAGCCTAACTAGGCACAAAAACCATACAACGAATATCCTTATACATACAATAGCTGTGGGAAACGATGTGGAAGAAATAAGAAAAACAGTCGAAAATAACTGATAAAACCCTAACTAGATTTTCTTTAATGGTAGTTTGTAGATATTATTTGCAGGTGTTTGCCTTGTATTTGGGTCCGCATAGGGCCTTAACCATAGAAGAGAATGGCTGGGGTCCGACCGCCATTCCATTGTTTTGTTGCCACATAAAAAAGATTAATGTTTGTAGAAAGATGAGGTAAAAACAGTATCGTTATAGCAATGTATTTTTTCCTCTTTTAAGATATTGTTTCTATTAAAAAATTGAAAGAAACGAAACCTAAAAGTTGTGATAAGTTAAAGTTACAACATAATATGAGAGACTGTTAGACCTAATAGACCTTTTGCAATTTATTTAGAATGGAGGTTTCCAACGTTTCAGTACAGGCACTTTAAGAAATTGACTTAATAATTTATTTAATTAAAAAATTAACTTTCATAAGATACAAAGGCTAAAATTTCCAGGATATGAATCAAGATGTTATAGATTTGTTAGCAGAATCTTCTCAAGCTAATGACATTAAGTTGACGTCATTTCGCTATAATACTGTCCTCTCAAGCTCATTAAGCTGAACACGAAGCACAGTTTGCAACTCTCTAATATTGAAAAAAATAATAATCTCTGGTTCTTAGCCACTCTGATTGGGAATGACGTGAAATGACTGACTTTCTGACCAAAAAGAGATTTGAAAGGGACCAGAACTTGCAGTTTACACAACATTCAATACCCCCTTATACCCCACGTATATTTAATAATTCGGGAATCATCGTCTTAAAATAAGATTGAGGTATTAAGTTAATTATAAATTCTTGTGGCTAGAACTGAAACATATTGGTCTTAAATTTATAATATTGATATTAGTGATTATTACTTGAAGGGGTAAAAATCGGTTAAAGGCATGTTTGCCATATTCAAACAATCACATTGGACAATCTGACACATGAATGCAATTTTTTTCTTTAGAATTTAATAATAAAATAATTGCATCAAATTATATTCCAATATCTGCAAAATATAAAAAATCTTAATTTACTACTTAAAATTGTCTATCAAAATACAAGATCTAATACCAGGTGGCCCAATTTGAAGTGTCTACCTCGAAGGTTTTTTTAAGAGGTTTTTGTTCCGGAAAACTCCGGAACACGTCGAGTTTATATTCAAGGGAACATTTTTTAAACAGAGTCGTTGACATAAGATCGTCCTTCTACACACACAAGGTTACAACCCATTGAAGCATCCTAAATGGCACAGGGGTCATGGAGCAGTAATTCGTTTATTTTTACCACCATGCCAAAAATTCTGTTTTGAAACTAATGTGAAAAAAAAAATGTTGAAAATGATAACAAAATAATTCGATAAATATGTGAAATACCATATCTTTTTTTGACGAATGCACAGTTTTTATCATCTCTCACATCAATAGACATAATTGCAGATATGGAAGTGATTCGAATTTTGCAAATAATATAAGACGACAAAATTTTCAACATCCAGAAAAAATGAACCGATCATATCGTTTCTAAAGAGAAACGATATGGTCGGTTCATTTTTTCTTGAAGGTAACTTGACGGGAGAGTCAAGAATTTGCTTGAAGACTGCATTTATCCTGTAATATTTTCAATACTTGAATATAACGACCAGATTCCAGAGAATATGACGTGTTTTTCAACAGGATGGTGCTCCACCACACTATGCCGTACCGGTGCGTAATTTTTAAATCAACGTTTTTCCGAACACTGTATCGATAGACGAGTGGTTCTTATAGACACCTAGATCACCAGACTTAACACCATTAGATTTTTGTTGTGGCGTCATTTGAAAATTGTTATACAACTAAACTTACCTTTCTAGAAGACTTCCGTCACTAAATAGTGGTAGCATGTGGTAGGGGGGTTGTAATGCCTGAGAGTATTCGGAAAAATGTCAAACAAAGCTTTTATTATTGCATGTAATTAAACGGCTCGCAATTTGACGACTTAATTAATGAATAGGGTCTATTTGCAAACTATTAAAAAAAAAAAAATAATTTAACTTTTTGGTTTTTTTAAAAAAAAAAATAAATAAAATGACAAAAAATTGCAACTTTTATATTTTTTTGTTTCAATAATTTTTTATAAAAAAACGGTTAGCCTTAAGCTCATGAAATATGATATCAATAAAAAGTATGGGAAAGGAACTTCTCGAATTTAGACAGATATACAGGGTGTCCCATTTAAGATTCTCCCATAAAAATACAATTTAGATAATGTGACCACCCTGAAATATTATAAATTAGAGGTCAATGAAATCCAGTAAAACGAAGAAAAGAAGGGAATTCCACAACAACAACCACAACGCCTCAAATTTATGTCAAAATTAACCATTATTTACAAATATTTTTAAAACTACTGGACTTAGGCTTATCAAGCCTTATGTAATTGTCTTGTCTTTTAGAGCGCCATTCATTTTTGTTAAAATATACAGGGTGTTGCATTAAGAAAAAGCCAGTTTGGTCTGCTGCGCGTTTGTGAACTACCCTGTATAATTGAAACTATCTTAGGATTGTACATCTCTTCAGTGCCTAAAAGTTTTGTAAACGATTTTTTTGTCTATCGCTTATAGATCTTGAGGTATCTTCCGCCCACACACTATTGGGCCACCCTGTATAATATATTAAGGACGTATGTAATTAGATGTAACGTAATACATTATTTTTTTAATATGAGGTATGTATGCATGGTAGCATCAACCATCACTTATTTGACTACGTAGGTACTAATAATTTTGTAATGAAAATTGTTTCAAACGATTTATTAAAACCAATACTATCCATCTGTATGCATATGATTCTTTTCTTATGTCCCGTCCCTGGAAAAAAGAATAGGTGTAGATTTATATTGAGCTGAGAGGAAAGAGAAAATGTGCGGGAAAATTCCTTTCGGCTAATGAAAGCTGTAAAATTTATTTTATTGCTTATCCGTTGATTAAATTTATTATTTATAAAGATGCGAATAGCGATCGTTTTTCTCATATACCAGTTGTTCCAGCAAGATATTTTTTCGACGGCGCGGCGCGCCGGTTATATTAGGTATAAGTACAGGGTGTTCCGCTGATATTTGTCACCCCCTTAACTTTTTCAGTCTCGAATTTAGAAAGAAACATTAAATATGAAAGTTGGAGGTACATTTTCTAATTTTTCTGGTGTCGAGACTGAAAAAACACTACAGCATGGTTTGGCCAAAATGCTGATTAAATCAATGTTTTTTGAAATGAAACAAACTATATATCTTAACGTAATTAAATGAGGATATCTTTTTTGACTCTAACCATATCAGACTTATCTACAATAGTTATCACAAAAGTCGTATTTAATTAATTCAAAAATATTTACCAGTGATGCGCTATCGGGGTTAGTGAAACCTTTAACCCCTTATTTTGATGCCACTAGAATAATTATTTTGTTTTCTAAAATAATCCATTACGACGAGGAGCGGGATGTATTTACAAATCAAAGACGTCTACTCCACAAAATTTTTATAGTGATCTTCAATTCAGCCAAACATGTTTCGGAACATGCTGTTCCATCCTCAGTGGCATTAACATTCTTCTTTTTGTAAATCATGTAAATGATTTACAAGAAGAAACAATTCCACATTGAATCATTTACTATGAGGTTTACTGTTTGCAATTAGTATAGTTAATTCTTTCGACGACTGTTTTAGAATATAGATATTCTGATGTCAATAACTGTTACAGAATATTGAATATTCCGTAATAGTGTTACAGAATGACGTATTAAGGGTTGCTTATAACTTTAGCGGAATCTATAATTACACAGCGGTGTTTTATCGTAATTATAAATATTCGTGTGTGGATTCCTCCCTTGTTACAGAATATACTATTTTGTGTTTTCTAAATATTTTATCGACTGACCTTATTTTCTGTGTTTCTACTATTGAATAGTTTTTTCACAAAATGGCAAGTGGTTTTGTCAGCACTATATAACTGCTTAACTCTGAATTTCTTTTGTATATTCTAGGATGTATTCATGTTTTCGAAACTCCATATTACAACTTAGACACTAGGTAAGATTCTTTGTAAAGATTATTAATGCTACTGAGGATGGAACAGCATGTTCCGAAACATGTTTGGCTGAATTGAACATCGATATAAAGCATTTTGTGGAGTAGACGTCTTTGATTTGTAAATATTATTTTGTGTTTATATTTATTTAATTTAACCAAAACTATTTCAACAATGACAACATTACCACTGTTGTAAAAATCGAATTTTAATAATGATTATTATTATAATTGTATTATTTTCATTATTTCCAATAAACTAACGTAACAAACTAACTACTTTATTCAAAAATTAGAAAAAAAAAGTAATGCCAGAGCGGGCGTTCGAACTCAGAATCTTTCGCCAACGAAATTCACGCTCTATCAATGACACCACAAAACCCTCTTTGTATTATACTTTTAATAAGATAGGTTCAACTACCTAACTGGTGAAATTCTAAACGCAATTTTCTGGAGAATTAGGGTGGCAAATATCGAAAGTAAGATATCGCTGTAAAGCAGAGAAAAAATGATTTAATATGATATATCACTCGACCCCTACTGCTATTTGAAAATTTGGTGGTTGTGTCCACCCCTATCACAGGGCTAAAGCGATTTGAACCAATTGTAGGACCCAAACTCATACACCAAAATTTAGCTCAACAGGTTAAAGCGTTTAGGCGCTATCGTGGAAGAATACATACAGACACGCACAGACAGACAGACTTCCATCTAGAAATGGTCTTAATCGTCTCAAGAAACTTCAAAATGGTTATATCCGTCTTCATCTCAATTTTTTTTGCGCGTTTACAATTTTACTTTCCCTGTGCGGGACATAATGAGTAGTAAATAGCTTTATACAATCGCAATTCCTCCTCACTATACTATATATCTACTATAGTAAACGGTGCGAGATGTAAACACGGAAATAGATAGTTTTATCTAAAAATAGGATGTTGATTTGGCGGAGTCTGTCTAACTGGTTTATTATTCAGTCACATACCAATTCACTATGTGTGACGAAAACATCAGGATTGGTTCGACGAAAATGATGAAGTATCTCTTCATCATTTTCGTCGATTTCTCCAGAAATTCATCCGGATACTTCAACTCCTTCACGATAATATGAAAGCAGCAGTTCTCAACAGCAGCTGACCGGGAGAACCCTTTCCAATAACAACTGGCGTAAAGCAGGGTTGTGTCATTGCACTTATTTTGGTTTCGATGTTTGTGGGAACGGTCTAGAAAAGATAATCATTTTAATATTGTCGAAGTTACTACAAAATAATCTAATTTTTACTATGAGTTAATTTCGTCAAACGTTTATTCACATAATTTACAAGTTATTAAACTGTGAAATAGGATGACGAAATACGAAACATCAGCATAACAAATTTAGATTTGTTTTTTGTAAAGACGAAATTCGCAGCATAAAGGATGACGAGATTGAAATATCATATTGTTTTTTAATTACGAGATTGATTTGTATAAGGAACGGGAAAAGGCTCAATTTTTTAGGCGCATTTAAGTCCATGCTCACTCCATAGTGCCAATTGCCGGATTCTCTACATACATATTTAAAATATACTTATATTTACTATGACGAAATTAGTACTCAAGTTATGACGAAAAGAGCATCTGCATTCTGGATATAAAAAATAAAATTAAAGACCACAATGTTTCCTGGGTGATGAATAATGCTTCTTCTAATTGGGAAGTAGTAGAATTACGTCTTTAACCTGACGAAAATAGCAGCACTTACATGTTATTTTAAAATAACATACGAGTATATCTGGATACCTATTAAAAGCATAGACTTTTATAAAAACAAAATTCTTTAAAATACAACAATGCGTTTTGTATGGACTGTTGTCGTGAATATGTGACCTCTGTCCGCCCTGGATTATTTAAGACGACAGGCAAAGCGAGAATGCTGGCAAATCTTATCCGCACATTTTCCGGCTCCTTGTTCCCATATCCTAGTATTTACTTTCCACTCGAGCAAAACCAGAATTCACGTTTGTTCATCTATGTACTTTCCAGGCGGTCAATGTAGTTTTTAGAAGTTTTTTTATTCCATTCGAAATTAAAGACACACAAATGTATTTAATTTGGTATCAATCTTTAAGAAACCTGTAATTATGTGAGTTGAACAGAGGGTGAAAATATAAAAATGCTCTATAGTTTAATTACATTATATTTAATAAATAAAAGTTATTTTTTATTAAGTAATTATTTACTTAAAATTTGTTGACATGTTTTTGGATTTTGAGCCGGCCATAACAGTATTTATGCAACCTTCGGTGTCGGGCTCATCTGGGTCAGTTGGTAGAGTAGGATTTGTCTGAGACAAACTGGGGAGATATGTTATCCATATCGGCATTTAGTACATAGTGATTCTTTCCACAGGCCACGGGATGTATGTGTGTCTGTGTGTATTTTACCACGATAGCGCCCAAACGCTTTGACCAATTGAGCTAAATTTTTGGTGCATGAGCTTGGGGCAGTCGTAGGGTGAAGCCATTAGATTTTGGTTGAAATCGCTTAAGCCCTGTGATAGGGTGGACACCACCGCTAAATTTTCATATATCAGTAGGGGTCGAGTGATACATCATTTTAAAGCATTTTTGATATTTGCCCCCATAATTCTCGAGAAAATAGCATTTAAAATGTAAGCAGTTAGTTAGTTGGAACGTGTATATATAACAAATAAAATACAATATTTATTACCATGTCTCTGTTGGGTAATTGCTAGGGCGTTTGCTTCGCGTGCGGAAGGTTACGGGTTCAAGTTCTAGCTGTGGCAATACAATTATAATAATAATAATAATAATAATTAATATTCTGTTTCGTTACGCATACGTCATATATTTTTGTTTATATTATAACTTGTCGGGAAAGTTTTGGGGTGATACAACCGATTTTTTATTATTATTATCCATTGGAAACAATGATAAAGTTAGTAAAAAAATTACATATATAATCCGGTCGCGTAGCAAAGGTCCGAAGGATGAGCTATTAATATTGAATATACATGGGTAGATGTAGCTGACGAATACCAAAACAACCCTAGAATAATATCGACTATTATCAACTACAAAGTAATACGACGAATCCTCCTGTTGCATTATAGAGAATGAGAAATGCAATATCAACATCTTATCCCCTCTGTCCATCTCGGATACAATTCCTTTGACTGGACCATCTAAAGCGGTCTATTCGTTTTTTTACTTTTCTTTTTGTACTATTTTTTTCTTCTCTCGCTTCCTTCTTTTCTGCTTTTTGTCAGACTCCCTCAGGGTATAGAAGGGCTGACTAGGTGCCCGTACACAGGAGGACGTTAAGTGCTTTCGACAACTTTACTTTACTCTATTACTATTTTTCTTATTTCGCACATCAAACAGGAACTCGGAAGGATACATATATTTTATTTCTTTTGATGTATCTCCTTGTACATACTCTTATTTTTTAAATTGTCTACCATTTCTTGGACATAGAAAATCAACAAATATTATTTATTCACAAATCAGTCATGAACCTTGAACATTTTCGTATATTCGATGGTTAAGGGGTTGAACATAAAATTGTGTAAGTATATAAGATGGAACAAGAATAAGTTGAATTATCTTGATTTTACCTGTTTGTATTTATAATTTCCCACAAAAAGACCTTTATAATTTTAACCAAAGTTTATATCCGTCGTATACGTCGTTGCTACTATCTTGTACATTCAAGACGATGTCTACCGAAAATGATTCTGTCTAACCTCTGTGATTTAGCAATGCGTCAGTCCTTTGAAGTCATTAGAAAAGTCGCCAAGGCTTGGAACGCATCGATGGCACTCACGACGTTGTTATGTGCAGCGTAAATAAAATGTGTTATGTGTCACAGTTACGGATTACCTCCTAGACTCTATACGCGCCGAAGTGTGTAACGATGTCCCAGATAAACAGGACTTACTTACTTTATCTGGGACGATGTTATGTTACAGCATTCGGCTGCAAGTGCATAAGCAAAATAATAAGGAATTATTTTAAACTAATTAAGATCTATAACTTTTAATTTAACTATATAACTATAAAATTAGGTATAAACAAAAATAATATTAATTTTGAACTGTTTAAACAGTATACCTGCCGACCTAATAATGAATGTTTGTCTCTCATAGAGTGGCAACTCGTGCCCTGTTAAAGAGGCAGTGCTGCAGACCGTAGATATCAGTAATAATAAAATATATGTGCATTCGATTTGTAAGATCCTGTTTGGAATTTATATGCAGTTTGGCCTTTTCAGCGAGATGCACTAAATCATCAACAATCAACACCACTAACTGGGTTTCACCACCAAAAAGTAAACACACAAAACAAAATAGTCTATTTTTTATCTCACAGCCACGATCCTTCCGTATTTTTCATAAATATTTTTATTAAATTTTCTAACATGACCAAATTTTTTCCCGACTTCATTATTTAAGTCAAGCGTAGGACGTCCATATTCCAAGCTATACCGGCAAACAAGCGTCCAAACGCTACAATATTTCCATTCTGCAGCCTGCACCTCTGTATGATTACGTCATCACGCTCTAAAAACTACATTAGATTTTTCAGCTTGAAAATAATTCTCAATTGCCATTGGTCGGCTCAAGGTCGAGCATCTGTAGTGTGACGTATACCAGCAGTACTGCAACGAAAAGTCTACGTAACCTATACTATATCACGGGGGTGAGAGGACTATAATCTAAAAATATACGACTAGGAGCTGAGATAAAATTAAAATAGCAGTTTAGGATTAATATGAGTATATTATAGTTTCTTGCGTATTTATCATAAAAATAAATATTGGAAATGTCGACCAAAAACAACAACGATTTGATGCTTCAGATGTTTGGCGCTGTTAAACCGCAATAAAATGGAGATCTATCGTCGATATGTGACAATGGATAAAACATGGCTATTCACACCAGAATCCAAAAGACAGTCAGCTGAGTGGACAGCAATACACGAACCGACTCCAAAGCGAGCAGAGATGCAACAGTCGGTCGGTATGGTGATGGCGGCTGTATTTTGGGATGCGACCGGAATAATATTCCTCGACTACCTCCAAAAAGGAACCACCATCAACAGCGTTGTGCAGTTTTAGATCGATTGAAGGCAGAAATCGCCAAGAAACGGCCACATTTGCAAGAGAAAAAAGTGTTGTTTCACCAAGACAATGCACCGTGTCACAAATCAATGAAAACTAGGGCAAAATTGAATGAATGGGCTTCGAATTGCTTAGCCATCCACCGTATTCTCCAGATTTAACCCCAAGCGACTTTTTCCTGTTTTCAGAACTCAAGAGGATGCTTGCTGGAAAGAAATTTAAGTCCAATGATAAAGTCGCTGAAACTAAGGCCTATTTTGAGGAGAAAGAGAAATCGTACTTATAGTATACCACTTTTATAAAGTGGTATCGAAAAGTTGTAAAATTGCTATACTCGTTGTATTGCTCTCGAAGGCAACTGTGTTGCAGTGGCGGCTTGTCATATGAAGCAAGTGAAGCAACGCTTCATCTAAATAGTCAGTAAAATAAATAATATTTAAGTATTTTATTTTATATACCCAATATACAACGAGATACAACCATCTGACGGCCGGCTGCCGCCCTTCATATAAACATAGTTGCCAGCGTTTAATTGCACTAAGACCTTAACACCTACCAAAAGAATCTTGCCCAAACAGCATAAGAAGCAGCTTCACCACCTTAAACTGCTACAAGCCGCCACTGCTGTGTTGAATAATAAAATCGAGTTTTGTCAAAATTTTGTATTTTTCTTATTTATCCTCCGGACTTATTGAATGACCTGTTAATATGCTTGTTTTAGATTATTGCATTCTTTTTAGTATTTTGACTGAAAAGAGCTGCCCTTTATTTACATAAATCCCTATTTCCCATACCTACCAAATAAAAAAAAAACCTCATGTTTTCTGCGATTTAATAATAATATAATAATAATAATAATTTATTTGCAAAAAAGTAAATAGTACAAATTTCTTTTACTTATGAACTAAACCAATGCAAATAAATTTGCCTTTAACCCAAAAAAAAGTTTAAAACTTGAGCAATGGGTAGACAAACAAGTTTACAGGTTTTACATTATGTAACTTAATCTAATGACTTCCACAAACAAAAGAAAATGAAAAGAGAAATGCAGCATGAACAGTTTTATTTATACAAATTTATCACTTACTCAAAATGAACTTAACTAAAATCAAATTAAACATCATAATATATATTTTTTGTGTCAATAATGCGGTGAATTTCCAACCTAGCAGTTTCTCTTATAAAATACCTGACTTTCTTTTTGTATAAACTGTAAGAGTTTATAATTTTCAAATAAGATGGAATACAATTATATAATTTTGGCAATATATAAACGAAAGATCTTTGAGTTATGGTTAGCACCTGCCTTGGTATAATTACTGATGTTTCTCTAAATCTCGTATTGTGTTGATGTTCAACATTAATTAATCCCTGTCTATTTTTATATGCACGTTCCAACATCTTGCAAGCAAATATCTGTCTAACATCAAAAACTTCGGCATCTCTATATAACTGATCAGTTGGGAACAGGATGTTTTTTCGAAATATAATTTTAAGGATACATTTTTGCGAAAGTGAACAACTTGTTGAGAAGCTCGTGAATTGGTCCAAGTAAATTAAATAGAATGTCTTACCTATTCCAGGTCCGTAGCGATGCAAAGAAGTAGTGCATACTCTGATGGAACCTTAAATAATTTTATTTTTTGGTAATCCTGTCATGTGTCCTATGATCAGATCTGTAATAGAATGTTTAAAGGAATATTTTACAAGATCTCAGTTGTTCCTTACTATAGGCTGTCTTCGCAGTGTATCTCTGTGGATTATATAATTAACATAACCATATCAATTTTTGGAGGCAATATGTTTTGTTACATTCGTTCACTGGTCGCTATGAATCGGAATTCAAGCATTGAAATGTATGGTTGGTTCCGTTCAGATTCATATGGGCCTTTATTTTACGCAAATCAGATAAACAAAAGTATAGTATGTCACTGGTGAACATTATACAATGTGTTTCAAAAAGGTCTGCCAAAATGTCTAGGACGTATAGTACATTAAAAAATAAGTGTAGTTTATTCTATAAAACTACTTCGGAAAATCCACTCCTCGAAAACTGTCAAGTTTGACAAGAGTCCAATTTTTATGTAAAATAAATCAAGCTTTGATCTTTATGATACCTTTTTTAGAAAATACTACTCACATAAAAATACGGTGATTAAACCATTCCAGCGCCCCCGTAAGTTACGCCTCTGAATAAACTGTGAAGGTTCCGACATATGGGTTGAATTTCTAATTAAAAACTACGTCCCTATGCCAAATTGCATTAAGGTCCCTTTGATAGTTTCGAGGAAATTGCCAAAAAACGGTTTTAGCGTGTCATCTTCTACGGGCTATAGCTCTTTAGGGGTGCATTTTCGGAAGTAGTTTTATAGAGTACACTACACTTATTTCTTGATGTACTATACATCGTAGAAATTTTTGCAGACCTTTTTGAAACTCCTTGAATATCTGATTTACATAACATAATCACAGTTTGATGATCATACTTTAGATCAAAGGATCTCTTAAGGCAAAAACTTGAGTCTGTTGGTCTGGTTCATGATAGATGATGTACAAAGCTAGCACAGTTCGTTTAATGTTACTTGTCTCAGTTTTTTTAATTAACAATTTTCTCTCAGTTGAAACCAGAAACAACCGGATAGAAACAAATGTTAGTTTCCATGGATTATTTATCTCACTTGTTTGGAAGTTGTGAATTTACACATATTATGTACCTATGTCATATAGTTTCTTAGTTTGCCTAATCCGAGAAGGTCGCATACTTGTATAAATTTATGAAGCTCTCGAACTAAACTTATATTATTTTATAAGAATTGTTTTACTGACGAAGTTTCAGCTGCACTATAAGTTTTATTTTCCTATATAGGTTTTATGACGGAAACATTCGCAATTTTCTTGTAAGACTCTGTAATAATTACTAAAATCTGAAAAGATGTACATAAGATAAAAGGCGGAGTCAATATGATCCAATATCATAACTGAAAAAGTAAATACATGCATGTATATAAAGAGTCGGGCAAGGACACCCACGTTATTACATGCACTAACACACGTACAGCTTTTTGAGATCGATGATCGCGAATAAGGGGAATCCAGACCCCGTTTGTGCAACCAATGGCCGCGACTCCGTTTATTACTTCCATAAATTCATCATAATTCATAGCCGGTGGCTTTGACTTTGGACCTACGCCATTGGCCCATCTGGCGCAATGCAGAGATCTTTCTCTCCGCCCTACACCATAAGCGCCACAATCAAAAGTAATAATTTTAGAAATATGTAAGAATATAACGGTATATGTATTTTTTGTCTATTACTTTTGATAACCTACCTATTGACTAATAAGATATTACAAATTACTTAGTAAGTACCACAACGTTGTAAAAAGTTCTATTTTTTGTCAACCTTCCAGAGAATGCGTTGCTCAAAATTTGGTTTGATATTATTTGTCTTGATGTCATGAATATTCTAGTCAAACGAGCGGTCACATCCAACCATGTTTTTACTGCTTTGTCATCGATGGTATATACTGCTCGGATGACACGATACTTTGGAACTAAATAATGAGTGATTTTAGTTTAAAATTCTATTATAAAGATTGAATTGAAACATAAGGTTGTAAGGGTAGCTATGAAATGAACTCGTTTATATAGGATGATCCGGTTTAACTTTACCAGCGTATTATATACTGATTCAAATAAAAATAAACCAGACACAACATTGTATTTTTAATTGCTTACGGGTTGAGAAAATAAACCTCTGATTATCATTTTTAATAACCATGTTTTTCTTCTGTTTTCCGAAATATGATACTACACTAGCTTTGTACCGTTTACTATGAGCCCTAGGCAATATTGATGGCTGATCTAGGTTGCCTATAAACCTGTTACACAGCATGACTTATTTTGATATTTGCTAATATTAAGATTTAAAAAACACAAGCAATGTCGTTTATGAAAATCCTTGTAACTTTTTGGTGATTCATTTGTTAGTTTGTGCCTCGGTTTGTGCTAAAACTAACTAAAACTAAACTGTACCCATACTTTTAGTTTTTAGCATCTGGAAAATAAATCATTAAGGATAGATATAGAGAAGTTCAAAAGAGTTTCACAGATAAATTTTGACAGGACACCGCATAGTCAAAAGCTAGGTATAGAAGTAGTAAGTATTTGTATTTTTTACTTCAAATTATTAATTTGATTTTATATTGGGTAAACATTGAGAGAGCAGCTGTTTCCTAACATATTAACTTTTCCATCCTCTTGGCGTACAATTTTTCCTTTATCATATCTAAGATGGCCACTGGATAAAAAGTAACTTTTTCTTCTTCTCTCTTTTCTCTTTGTAATAATGTTTTTCTTTTTTTATTGAAATTGCTTTCTCTGTAACTCTTGATTTGGTAATCCAAATTAGTAACTTTTTTTTTCAATTCAATTTAAACAAGTTTAAATTAAAGTGACTGGTAATGAAACTCTATACTTTCGAAATATCTGTCACTAATTATACGGTATAATTAATGATTCCAATATAAAGTTTGTGGGGGTGACTTTATTGCTCGCTTTTATAAGGATATTTAGCCTTAACCTCGACTTATCTATTCAGTTGTAAAATAAAGTAATTGTGAGTGTTTCAAATACGTTTTGAGTTTAAGACTCCAATCTCCGCCAATGGCTATCCTACGAAGCTCTGTACTCCCATCCGCATATTAATATCGAATTTTTGTATGTGTGTATCTGAAGTCGCGAAATGCGCGCGCTTTTACATTATGTTTTCTATCTTCCTCTGCTGGACAGCACCGGACCTCATTATATATATAAAAGAGAAACGATATTTACTCGCGGGGGTACATGTACCATCCCTTCTTCCTTATTTTCCGTTTTAGACGGACAGAATTTATATATAGGTATGTCTATCTAAAAGATTTCAATTTAGCGGGTGGATGGGTTAGATATAGGGACACAAAAATAAAAATCATCGATATACATGGCGGTATTTTAGCTTATTTTTAAACGATAATATTTTTACACAGCTCTGGCCAATATTTCAGCGTTGTGTTTTTTAGAACTCCCAAATTTATTCTCTTAAGCACATGAGGCGCCAAAATGAGAAAAAGCGTATTGATTTTGTAATAAATAAAAACAAGTCTACTCCAAGAAATTGAATAGTATAATTGCCAAAATTCTTTAATCACATATGTTTCGACATTCTAAATCCTCATCTTTAGTAGTTCAGCATGCAAAATCTTAACATGAGATAAAGCAATCTTAACAATTATATTTTCTTCAGATTTTAACAACTTCATCTTTTTGTGAAAACACAGCATTTCTTTCATAATTAAGTATTGATTTTATATTTTCTTTTGAAGGGTACATTAAGAACAGGGATGCTGGGAGGTTGAGTGCTGGAGTACAGCGTTCGATTGCCTGGATAGTGAAATACTATTCCAGAAACTATATCACTACAACTTCTCGGAGAGTTCCATCGGTTTAATTAGAAGTTATTTCCACGATAGGAAACAAAGGGTTGTCTACTGCAATGGGAGTTCGGCTTTTGTCGACACTACAATGGGTGTTCCTCAAGGTTCAATTTTGGACCTCTACTCTATTCTTTATTTATTTCAGACTTTTATAAAACTACAGTTCACTGTGCTGTCAAGTATTATGCAGACGATACCCAAGCATATCTTACTTTTTACCCAGCAGAGCTTCACAAGATAAATCAGGATTTAATCAGTCTGGTTGACATTTCGACAGCGCACAATCTTAAACTAAATGCTAATAAGTCATTATCTGTTTTATACAGACCTAAATTAGATCTTGACCGAATAACCCCCACGGATCACGTGAATAATCTTTGTAGAAGTGCTTATTGCTTGCTCAGATCACTTTACTCCCACCGTCAGATATTGAGCTCGAATACGAAGCTAATTATCTGTGAGGCACTGATTTTGTCGAGAGTTTCGTATTGTGACATTATGTATGGCTCTGTTTTGCGTACAGTAAACTTGAACAGAATTCAAACAATAAAAAAATCATATTTCAGATTATCATTTGGAATTCGAAAATCTGAGCACATAAGCTATAAAATCACTGAAACGAAACGACTAAAAATTAAAGCTCTGTTCAAGTTGCATCTACTAACCTTTTAAAATACTTCTTACCAAAAAACTTTGCTATCTCTTCGCCAAGCTCTCTTTTTTTTTCAACAATGAACATGCTCAATCCACACAATAGGACAACTTTGGTCATACTTGGACATGCCACAAGTATTTTTAAACGCAGTTTTGTTAATTTAGCTGCTAAATATTATAATGAACTTCCTAATTCAATGAAGAGTCATTTGCTTCTTAACTTTAAAAAGAAACGAAAATTATATCTCCTCGAAAGGGAACTTTGATTAACTTTGCCGAATCTTTTGAAATTTTTCTTTTTACTGATTTTTGAAATGACTGGACTGTTACTATGATACATACAGGAATAATTGGGAAATAGAATGTACCTTTAATTTTGTCGGTTTAGGTAAGAATAACGCTCAATGACCGATCAGTAGATGGAAACATTGATTTGAATGGTGGTGTATAATTATTATGATGATATTTGAAGTGATTTGTGTTTTGTTATTACTGAATAAAGCCGATTATTCTTATATTATTATCATTATCAAGTTGCCAAAGGCTGTATTTTTATAGGAGCCGATACTTAATACAAAAATATTTTAAGTTGGATAAATACTTTGTGGATGTTTCTTATTTTAAAAATCATTTCAGGAATTGTGAACAAAGGTATCTTGTAAATCTAATGTGGAATTTTGTACCATAATATTTGTGGAAAAACTACAGAAATTTAATTGATAAACCGTCTCGTTGTCCTAGTTGCATGAATATTTGCATATAGTGTTCTCGAATCTTGTTGTGACGAAGACTGTATCCACATCAGTCATTGAGCCTGTCCCACCATATATTCGAGTTTACGGAGACAGACTTCACAACATCCAGAATTTCTCTTACTCTCACCTCGGCGAACACAAATATCGATGATGAGATTCAGCATCGTATAAGATGAGCAAGCGCATTTTTGGCAGTCTGAGGTCGAGAGTCTTCGATAATCATAACATCGACGTTTGAACCAAGTTGCGCATGTGTAATGCTAATGTAGTTCCTACCCTTACGTATATAGCTGTGAGTCATGGACCACTTATCGGAGGTATTTAAAACCCCTAGAAAAGTACCATTAACTTGGAATTAAATGGACCGACGAACAAACATCAGCGTTCTGGAGGAAGCTGAAACAACTAGCATTGAGGCAATGATTGTCAGGCACCAGCTGCGATGGTCTGGCCACGTAATCCGCATGCCAACGGAACGCATTCCAAAGACAATCCTTTATTTACAGCTAAAGGTCGGCTCACGAAATCAGGGAGGGCAGCAAAAAAGGTACAAATATGTTCTTAAGACCAACATGAAGAAGTGTGGCTTAGATCTGAAGGACAACTGGTAGCAGATCGCGAACGACCGACCGAGATAGAGGCGTACCATTTACGAGGGCCATCAAGTTTTAGAAAAGCAGCGTCGACGACATGAGGATGCAAAGAGACAGCATCGAAAGAAGAGAGAACGCATCGATGGGGCAGCGCACCTACAATAGTCGATAAATGGTAGTGATTGGGTGTCAGTTTTGTGACACAATTTGTGGCTCGAGGATCGGTCTGTTTAGCCATCTTATGGTTCACAACAGAATTCCATGAGTTGGAGTAATGCATACTCGTTAGCGAGTGAATCCTATAATGATTGTTGTTAAGCCAATGCTTCCAAGTCTTTATCTAAGCTACAGCACAATTTTCAGCACTATCCACTTATTGAAACTTGACTGTTCGTTTATTGGGAAATAATGTTTCATTATTGGATATTTTTATAAGGAAGAGTTACGTCTGAAATTAACCCTAACCCTTGCCGGACCGGTATAGCCTCGACAGGATTCATACACACGCTGACGAACGTTGAAGTGCACCTGTGTAGACGGGATGAACTCAGACTTGAAAAAAATCGGCTGGAGGTTTTTGTCGAATGCTGTGCTTATTGATTGATTGAAGTATGTAAAAATTACTTGTACTTTTATACCTTATAAATATTTATAAAAGAAAATCGACTTTCAGTTAATTGATTTTGAGAAAATTTTGTAAAAATTTAATAATGATTTACTATAATTATGATTAGTCTTAAAAATAATTATATTGGTTATGAGAAGGTATGGGGAATAGTCGTACCCCAGCACCTATGGTTGTTGGTTTTTAATGAATTACCGTCAGATGAAGGGGTTGCAATCCAAATCTTTGCAAAATAAATTAAGTGATTTTTGTGGATAACGTAACTTGTGATTATTTTGAAAAATTTCGATTGAAATGACTTATCTAAGTATGTAAGGACATTATAATCTTATATAATATGCTTACTTAAACTTATATTCTAAAAAGTTTTGAAGCAATTTCTCAAAATATTAGCCAATAACTAAGTTGCGTGACCTGACACCACATCTGTTTTTATTATGCCTATACCATATATTTCCTATAGTTTCTACGATACTTTTTAATCCATTCATTCATTATTAAATAGATTTATTATAAAACAATATCTGTTCGAAAATTGAACATTATTACGTCAAAACTAAAACGCAACTGGTTGTTACTAAAACACGTATTTAAAAGTAGATAATCAAATAGTTAAATCACTCTCCTGCTCGTTTGTCGTAAAACGGTTTAAAAAGTGCTTTTAAACAGCTCCTAAAACGGTCGTGTGTGCTACTTTTATAGAGCGAAAACAAAACGTAAAAGCGTTTGAATAGAAAGAACATTTCGTGGGAACTTAACGTTTCCATTGTCCGTTCGTAGTATCATCGGGCACGGCACGGGGCCAACTCTGCCGGACCAACATATACGCACATAGATATATAGAACTCCTGTGAAAATCAATAAAACATCTTTGAGCAAACACTTGATAGTGCACATTGTTATTTACTTTCCTAAATATGAGCTTCCAGAGGTTCTGAAGATACGAATCGCATCCATACCATAAAATAAAATAGGTAATCTACTATTAAATTGTAAACTCACTATAGGAATTTTAATATTAGTGACATCGAATAGACTTTTATATTCGTGCTGAGAACAAGTCAAATAGTACTTTAACATTTTATTACAGGAAATTGTCAAATAGCTACGGAATAACTTCACAATCGTTTTTTTCTTTCCCGCCCCGTGGTAGGGGTGGACGACACAATCGCCCAATTTTTAAATAGCAGTAGGGATCGAGTGATACATCATTTTAAAGCATTTTTAATCTGCTTTACAGCCATACTTGCCCCTATAATTCGCCAGTTAGAAGTTATATAATACAAATACAATAATTTGGTGGTGATTTTCTTGGGCAAATCACGGGCATCCGAAAATTAATCATCAATATCATTTTCTAAAAAAAAGTCGTGTAGATACATATAATTCAGAAAATCAATTACTTACCTAAAACCACATGGTACTTGGAGTATGGAATACCACACACCTGAAATAATGCCTACGAAAACCACTCAAGATAGTCTGAATCAGATCAGAAGCAAAATCACTCAGGAAAGTCTGAATGAGTTAATTAAGAGTCTCCTTGATGTTTCTCAAATGATAACAAATAATATGCCTGGAATTACGACTAAACTACTCACAATTGACCGCTGATATTTAACATTTTATCTCAAACGTTTGCCTTTTTTTTATCGAACGTTTGACTTTTTCGTTTTTTTCTCAAAAGTTTGCATTATTATCTCAAACGTTTGACTTTTTTTCTCAAACGTTTGACTTTTTATCTTAAACGTATCACTTTTTATCCTAAACATTTGACTTTTTTTCTCAAACGTTTGACTTTTTTTCTCAAACGTTTGACTTTTTATCCCAAACGTTTGACTTTTTTTCTAAAACGTTTGACATAGAAAAAAAATGCTTTGAGCGTTCAGCGCTTCCGTACATTTTGGTGCGGATGTTGTGCTTCAATTATTGCTGTAAAGTTCCTGGTTTCTTTGCAAGACTTTCTCTTTAAGGTATCCCCATAAGAATAATAAAGAGGTGTAAGATCGAGGCATCTCGGACGCCAATTGAGGGGCTTCGACCATAGATCACGTCTCCGGGAAAAGTTTATTGGCAACCGCAAGCGATTAGATTCAGGTCCGGCAAATCATGTGGAAGCCATGTTTTCACAATAAATTCTTTAAGCTCCTGCAGTTGTGGAAACACAAAGTTCTTTATCATGTCGGCATACCATTTACTGTTGATGCCTTCAACAGACCTGACAGTCCACACAATAACTTTTGGACTATGTAGTAGTTGTATCTGTCGTGAATTTTCATAGGCCTTGAGTAGTGGCAGCTATGCTGACTCTTTAGTTGAAAGTTCGCTTCATCAATAAAAAAATATTTTCAAACATTGGAAAGCGTTGAAGTAGTTCATTTACAAAATTCGGTCGAAGAAAATAGTCCGTAGCGTTTAGTTTTGTAGGCGGTAAGATGTAAAACTAAACTGACTGAGATGAACATTATTTATACTGATAATCAAATTACATGTATATAATAATGCACCGAATGTACGATAAGTTCAGACTTAACAAAAATTCGTTACGATAACTGTTACTAAGGAATTATCTGGGTTTTGTTGATTTATTAATACTACAGTAAAGAGTTCTTCAATAATGGTTTGTATGTTGGGAGAGACAACAGTTTTCAACGCTAGACACCCTGGTAAAAATACAAGACACTAGTATGTACATGATTTGCTAAGAAAATTAGAGACGACTGGTTCGGTGTAATAGAAAAACTCGTGAACCAAGGATTCTGGACGCGGCAACGAATATGAAAGCTCTTGGTAATTTGGCTATTATTCCTCATACTTCAATTTCAAACGTAGCCAAATTAACTGACATTTCTGTTGGTTCAAACAAAATATGTTCTTTCCATACAAGCTAAAAATTCATCAACAACTTAGTATAGACGATTATGACAGAAGCAAACAGTCCTCTAAAGACTAGAAAAATAACAAAGTCTTAATCCAAATATATTAAAAAATATTTGCTTAGGCGAATCAACATTTTTCCTGAATGGATTTGTGAACAAACACAATTGTCGGTATTGAGATATTCAAAATCCTTATGCATTTCGCGAGGATCATACACAGTATTCCGAGAAGATATGTGTGGGCAGGAATTCTGGCACACGAGACAATCAGGCCTATTTCCATAGATAAAAACCTAACTAGGGATCTCTATTTAGAACTTTTAGAAAATGTTATCAATCCATTAATCACTCAGTCGCTAGAAAACAAGACCGATGAAGACAGAAACGGTATGCTGCACGAAGACAATTTGCATTTCCAACAAGATGGAGCTACTCGTTACGCTCTTCATGTTAGGCAATGGCTGGATGAAACGTTTCCTCGAAAATGGATAGGAAGGAAAGGTGCCCAAGAGTTTATGAAGAATAAATGTCTTATGGGTCTCAAAACTAGAATGACTCTAACCTGAACAGATATATCGGAAAACATTAGGAAAACTACGGCAATAATTGGATAAAACAAATTACAGTTTGCACAACAAAAATTAATGAAATGTAGCAGCATGTCATATTGTAATAGTATTGTTCTCACATTCACTAAAAATGATAGATTTCTTGTGCAAAAGCTTCAGCATAATACTTTTTCTACTTGGTTTTACATAGTTTGACCATGAGTCCCTTAAGTTAGACGAGTTGAAT
The DNA here is from genome assembly GCA_911728435.2 of Apoderus coryli. Taxonomy (NCBI): domain Eukaryota; kingdom Metazoa; phylum Arthropoda; class Insecta; order Coleoptera; family Attelabidae; genus Apoderus; species Apoderus coryli. The sequence continues at coordinate 4,997,597 of OU452206.1, read as the reverse complement.
TGGCTTAACCTAAATAATCTATTTGCTTACATTCTTCTTGTTTTTATCTATGAACTAAAATTTAATGCAAATAGTTGCTTAGGAAACATGTTAATATTTCGAAATACAACCTTCTTACAGTGCACACCACAAAAATATGCATTTTTTGTGCTTCTGTTGCAGTCATTTCTCTTTTTTTACTTTCCCGAAGATATAACCATTTTCAAATACCCTGAGACGACTAAGACGATTTCCAGATGTAATCTGTCTGTTTGTGTGTCTTTAGGCATTCTTCTACAATTGCGCCTAAACACTTCAAATAATTGAGCTAAATTCTGGTACTTATATGAGTTTGGGGGAATCGTAGAATGAACCTATTAGTTTTTGGTTAAAATCATTTTAACCCTGTGATAGGGGTACACAAAACAACTATTCCTAAATAGAATAAGGGTCGAGTCGTATATCATTTGAAAGCACTTTTTGTGCTCCTTAAAGCAATAACTTAAATACATAACATGCACATAATCTACGCACACATTACATAAGAATATAGTACTTGTAGTTTTGAGAAATTGCTAAATAACATACATACATACATTATTATGTACTAGGAAAACTAATCAGCTATTTTCTTTTGAACATTACTTTTGAAAAATAATTGTTGCTCGACATTATTGTCGCATTTATTCAAATGCATAATTTTGCAGCAACATCAATTTTTTTGCAGCCTTTATCAACTTCCTCCAAAACTTTAATTTTCTCAGGTAAAGACACACAGACACGCTTGAACATCTTACTTGATTCTTAAACAAGAACCTAAATTTGCGATGTACTAGTCCTCGACTATAAAATGGGTTAGGAATTCCCCAGGTGTCTCACAGAAATCTACCTGCTTTATTGCCTACCATTAGGCGTTATGAACGCGTTAAGAACATTTTCAAAAGAATGTGATATAAAAATGTATTATATTTTTATTATTATGCTAATTTTATTGAAGTACTCGTACGTTCACAATTACTACCCGTACTACTTCTAGCACTTTATTTACGAGTAAAATATTAATATATACATTTTGGGAGTACTCGTATACTTTGTAAGAGTACCTTTTTAAGTACTCGTGACCAGCTCTGAGCTCTTCCTATGATAAGCTCGCTCTATTCTATGTCTACGGTCTAAGGTGCCACATATTATGTTTTTCTGAATACAATGATAGCAATGGTTTTAAAAAATGAAATACCGACTGCATTCAAAGGTACAAAATAGTTACGCAAATTATAAATCATTTTCGAACAGTCTTGTATAAAAGCCATTTGCATTGAGTAAGTACAAAGAAAACGGTCAATTCCAGTATATGTCTATTAAACCGAAATTCTCCAGAGTTAATCCAGACAAGCGATGAGAAGAGTAGATCGACAATAAACGTCGTAGTTGGTATTTAAATCATGCGGATTGTCCGGTCAAAGGCTCCTGCGATCGTTTGTAAGATATTCAAAGGCAACTAGATGTCCTTACTTCCGGTTGAATAAGTTTTACCGCTTTAACAGCGAATTTATATATTGAAAATCGATAGGTAATAGTTCTATGTACTGTTTTAAAGCAATTATTTCTTATTACATACAAAATAAAATACAACATATTAGAAATAAGTGATAAAATGTTTTATAATATCATTCTGTAGATTGGAATAGTAGTTTTCGGGTCAACTTTTGTGTAGGTAGTAAAAGAGTTGGAGATAGGACTGACCCGTGGGACTCGCCCACAGTGATTGAAAATGTGTATCGAAGATAAATTAGTTGAAAGAGCAATGCGGAAGTTAATAATACTAAGTTTGGTAAGAACGCACTCGCGCCAAACTAGAATAATTAAACAGGGCTTTATGTACCGGGTGTACATATTCAATTTCAATTCAATTTATTTGCTTATAAAATTTTTTTACAAATTTACAGCAAAATGTTTGTGTACAATGTAAAATTTACAAGAACAAAAACAAAAATATCTATTATAAATACAATCAACGACAGCCATAACCACCAAACACTAACCAATGCATATAAAATAAGTGTTATGCGATTCATATATTATACTATTACCTACCGTGCTATTACCCTGAAAATTAATAGTGAATTGTTTTATATAAAATACGAGAAAGAAAATAACAATTAAAAAAAGAACAAAAAAATGCATACTACTAGGCCCTATCCAAGACACTTAATATCATAATAATTAACCACTATTCATTAATAAAGAAGGAGCGTAACTTCAATACATTTTCAATGTGGTAACATATCGTCTTAATTGACTTAGTGTTACTTTTAGACAGTTCAGTCTTGAAGTCGAGATACGATCTAAGGAAATACTCGGAACTCTCATTGATACATGACAAGGGGACACATTCGAACAAAACATGCTGGATAGATTGGTTGACTTTAAGATTACACACACTACAAATCTCCTCACACTGGATCTGATAAGTTATACCACGGACAGACAAACTGAGGAATACTTTGCTCGCCAAACGGAGTTGTGCTATGATCCTAATAAAATTTATATGCATGTCGAGCTGAAGGTATCTCTGACAGGCGGAGCTGGGAATATTAGGCGCAGTATATAGTGGGTAACTCGAAAGCGTGGCCAAATGGAAATCCTCACCAGAACCGGGTGTACATATAAGAAAGGACGCCGGCTCTATCTCGAAAACTATTCATGGCATACCATGAATAGTTTTCGAGTTTATAGTTTTTTATAATAAAACCATAGTTTTAGGATTGTTTTTGTTTTAGTAAATAGGACAAGGGAAATCGCTGGAAAATAGTTTTAGTTTCCTAAAATTTCCGCTAGAGGGCGTAAATTTTACTTGAAATTGAAAAACACTGTTTACTTAAAAATATACTCATTTTACGTAAGTGTTAAACTTAATCTAAGTACAACTCCTTCTTTGGAATGGTCACCGAATACTTCCAATCGTTGGTAAACGATTTGCCAATCTTATAATGACATTTTTCTTATAGGATCGTCTTTGCGGATATCTAAACGCGTAGATCCTTGCAAAGCGTCAAAGCATTCTTGAGCCACTCGAAATAACCGCCAACAAATCAAATGCTTCTTCTTTGGTAATAGGCATTTCTAATTAAAAAATCAAATGTAATACAAAAGAAATAAATCCACAGACCAACGTGATAAACATATTAATTATATTTGACATTGACATTAACTTCGTTGCCCTAATAACATGAGTATTTCCTCATCACAGCCCACTATTCATTATATAAAAATTTATTAAATGTTAAATTTTGGGCAAAAATATATTCAGATTGAGATGGACATGAAAAACATTCTTTATTTTTTATGCTCTTTCTATCTAGTGAAGACTAATAGTACCATTCCATTTGATTTTTTTTAAGAAAATTGACAAAATCGGAAACATTGTTATATATCTCCATCTAGCGGTCATATATCAAAAATAAATAAAAGCAGCAATACTTTTTTTGATACTCCCAAATATTGCCTTTATACTGAGCCTAATTTTATTAAAATCGCACTATCCATAAGAAAGTTAGACAACTTTTTACAAACCAACATTCTCCGGCTCTTCCACCATTTATTTAAGAAGATAGGGAAAAAAGATTTGTATGAAAAAGTTTTAGAATTGTTGTACTTAGAAGAATAGAAGTTTAACACTTATGTAATATAAGTTTATTTTTAAGTAAACAGTGTTTTTCAATTTAGAGTTAGATTTACGCCCTTCTAGCGGAAATTAGGAAACTAAAACTATTTCCCTTGTCGGCTTTTACTAGAACAAAAAAAATCCCAAATCCGTAACATGATTAGTTTTCGAGATAGAGCCCGCGTCCTTTCTTATCTGTACACCCGGTACAATATTCGTTAAAATATCACCAATCCGAAACCATACCTGTCAGATATACCGTTACTAACTAAATGGCTTTCGTCTGTCCACAAGACCTGCTGAAAGAATCGATTGCCGTTAATCTCCAAGTTTACCATCACTTGGGCAACATAATCAATTCTTCGTTGTTGATGTTGATCTGACAAATGTTCTAAGTTGACAAGCTTGACTAATCCAGTCTTCCAAATACTTCAAAATAATGGCAACAGTATTGTCAGAATTTACTCTTTCAGCAATTTTTCTTCCCTTTGAGAAGAAAATGCCTCAATATTTGCACGTAAATTACGTTCCAATCTTGCAAATATTCTTGAATTTGGAATAACACGTTGAGGGTATTTTTTGGTGTATAACTGAACTGTTCTTCTAGGGTACTTTTGAGCTTCCCCGCATACACTAATAACATGTCAACTTTTTCGTTATGCGTAAACATTTTTTTTAACATAAAATGTCCATAAAACTATTTGTCAACCATTAGTTTAATTACTAACAGATGTAAGCCTACTTGTTTAAAAGTTGTGACGGTTGCGAATTTTGGATAGGTATTAGTTTTTTCTACAAATTTGCTTATAATATTTTAACGAATAAAAGATAGCACATTTTTTTCATTACTAAAGGTGCGCAGAAAAATTAGCTCTTTTGAACTATTCAAAAATATCGGTATGTTTCTGAAAAAAAAGACGTCATTTACATTTTCAAATTTGGCAAAAAATCAAATGTTGGTTAAAATTTTCAGAATTTTTCTATCGTTTTTAATTTTCGCATAAAAGAGCTGGGATATAGAGTTTTGTTCCCCCTGTACATGTCAAGTTTCATTTGTGTTATTGTAACATTGGATTCTTTGTATGAAGTATAATACCAGTCAATTAGCGTTATTATCTCGAATTTCTAATCATTTTTGTTCATCTTTTTATTTTTCTTTCTATTTCGAGGTTGTAGGAGTTGTAGTATATGCTATACACTTGATATTAATTCTCTGGTTACGAAATGCTCACCCTTACAATATATTTTTTTACAACACCTTGTAATCACAGACATACAAATTCCCAAGGGAAACATTAGTTAGAGCACTTTCTCTGTTTTTCTACGCTTGCTAATAGCCATTATAGTAGCAACGAAAACGCTTCTTTTTTTTGCAATGAAGAAGGAACAGAAACTAGCTGTTGCCCTCGAGGCACGAATAGCTCTCCATATTTAAGTGTAAAAGTAATAATTTTATGACCTTTTTGTCATTTATCTAAATTTAATAAATTTTTGTTTTGTTTTAGACATCAGCTATTTTTTTTTAAGTATCGGGTTTTGTGCCTTTCTCTTCTCTTTGGAGGCACTATTTATACGCAGATATTTTATATTTCAGATCTAGGCCAAGTTCTTGAACGCAAATTAATTGATTTTTTTTAGTTTTATTATAAAATTTATTTTGCCCCCTTTTCTACTATTTAGGAACGCCTATGTAAACAAAATTGTTATGCTGCATGTTGTAGGTTATCCGTTAAGTGGTTTTTGAGTTATCACGGATACATTTTTTTTCTCACCCTTTTATAGAATTTTCACGGACGCCTATGGAACATTAATTTTTGTCGTGTATTTTTAACACCAATTCAACTAGTTAAATATAAATTTTTTTACATTTTAATTTTTTTTTATTTTACCCCTTTTTTTTCTATTTACGAACGCCTATGTAAATAAAAATTTTATTCTGCATTTTTTAGGTTATCTTATTTCAAAGCTATATATAATTAGCCAATTTTTCTGGTATATTTGGGAAACATTTTTTTTTCGTTTTTGACCCTTTTTTTAAGAGTATTTTCGAACGCCTGTGTGAACTAATTCTTTTATGTAACATTTTTTAGGTTATATTCTATCACAACTATAAAAAAATTATTCAATATTTCGGATAAGTTTAAGAACTATGATTTTTTAAATTTTTGAACCCTCTTTTAAACCCCTTGCCTACGCTCAATGTTAATCACCACCTATATATATATATATATATCCTGTAGTATTTTCGTACCAAATGTGGTTAAAATCCGTTAAGTGGTTTTTGAGTTATCACAGATACAAATTTTTTCTGACCCTTTTATAGAATTTTCACGGACGCCTATGGTACATTAATTTTTGTTGTGTATTTTTAACACCAATTCATCTAGTTAAATATAAAAATTTTTACATTTTAATTTTTTTTATTTTACCCCTTTTTCTACTATTTACGAACGCCTATGTAAATACAAATTTTATGCTGCATTTTTTAGGTTATCTTATATCAAAGCTATATATAATTAGCCAATTTTTCTGGTATATTTGAGAAACATTTTTTTTTTCGTTGTTGACCCTTTTTTTAAACTATTTTCGAACGCCTGTGTGAACCAATTCTTTTATGGAATATTTTTTAGCTTATATTGTATCACAACTATGAAAAATTATTCCACATTTCGAATAAGTTTAGGAAATATATATTTTTTATGTTTTGACCTCTTTTCCACTATTTACGAACGCCTATGAAAGTAAGTTATTCATGACACATTTTATAGGTTATAGTCTATCAAAACTATAAATAACTAGTTAATATTTCTGCTATTTTTAAGAAATACGTTTTTTTTTAATCTTTTTTACCCCATTTTACACTATTTTCGAACGCCCATGTGGTCTAATATTTTATGTTCAATATTTTAGGTTATACTCAATTAAATGCGTAAAAAATTATGCAGTATTTCGGATAAGTTTAAGAACTATGAATTTTTTTAATTTTTGAACCCTCTTTTAAACCCTTTGCCTACGCTCATTGTTTCCCAAAATCTAATCAGCTCCTTGCCATGTCCAATAGTATTTTTGTACCAAATTTGGTTAAAATCTGTTAAGCAGTTTTTGCGTTTTCGTGGATACAGACAGACAGACAGACAGACAGACAGACAGACAGACAGACAGACAGACAGACAGACAGACAGACAGACAGACAGACAGACATTTTTTTAAAACTACTTATTTATGTATAAAATGACCAAAAACAAGTATTTCCGGTGAAATTAAAAAAATTTTTTTTTTCATGAAACTAATAGTCTCCATATATACATATATTACATATATGATATGGAGAGCTAAAAATCAACCACCACGACCTCAAGATCTAATGTATAATTTAAAAGAACATCAATAAAATATAAAATGTAAACGAAGAGAAGCGCAAGTTTTATACAGAATTAGTCGAGGGCTTCTTGTTTCTGTCTCCTTTGCTCTCATTAGAAAGCAAATAGACAGAATGGCCGACTCCTCAGATTTTACCACAAATTAACTTCTGATACTGTTCTCGACGGGGAAATAAAAAGCAGCGAGCAATTCCGTGGACCTCAAATACATTTATATGGAAATGTAAAAAGATATTCTGAATGACAGGCAAGCGTGAATTTTCCAAAAACAATATTTTAAACATTAGTAAAAAGCTTGCGTGGAAATTATGGAAATGAGATTAGGAAAATTTATTTAAATTGATAAACATGGTTAAAATACTTAGTAAATGATAATAATAACTTGAAAATCTATGAATATTTTGATAAATATATAACTTTATTTTACACAGGTGTGGTTAAATTAACAATGATGTTCCCGTCAGTAAACGATGATTTGATTTCGAAATTAAAAAAGGTACCTCTATAGGTGACAGCTGACAATAATCGCACTAATAATCGACAGATTGTTAGTTCGAATAAGATTACAGATTACCGTTAGGACCGACTTCAAATGTCCGCTTCCTACAAACAGATGGCACCTTTTATTCCTATAAAGCTGGCAAAAGCAGGGTTGGTTTGTATTTCCTGTCATTAGATTTCCCAGCATTACTGTTACCTACTGTAACAGCCATCTACGATATTGTCACCTGGTGGGGTATAGTATTTATTGGCTTTATATTTATACATACCAAGAAGTAAGAACGAAGATTGGAATCCTGCTCGTCCCGGCTTTATAGATTCTGACCCGACCTGAGTTACTGCCGGTTATTGCGAACTGTGTATTGTAATGCCGCGGCTGTAGAAGTTAGGTTAAGTATATAGTTTAGTCTACGCCAGTCAGTAGAATTCGCGCGTATTTAGCTCCGTTAGGCTGCCCCCCCCGGTCGGATTTTTTTCTCCAAAATGCTAGCTCACATAATGGATACCTAGCAGGTTCACGCTTTTGGAATAATAATTTTGTTCGTTAATCTTTTGCCAAAACCAGGTCTTCGGAAAGTTAAAGTCATATTGCCTTTTAAATAAATAGAATCCTGAAATTTTTAATTTCTCTTAGGAATACCTTGCTACAAAAAGATTTATAAAGGATTTGGCACACCAAGATAAAGGTTGGGGAAGAAATGAACATATTTGGGCTGATTCAAATCCGCATGCAGTTAGGTAATGGAATTTCAAGAGCGTGAATCTGCCCCCACCCCCGAATTCAAACTCATTTCGGTTCTAATCTGTTGGTGTGCTTGCTCTTAAATTTGTTGTGCTAGGTGTCCATTATGTGTGCTAGCATTTAATTACATATTGTAACCAAATTTGATACAAAAATAGTACAGGATATGTCTACATGCTGATTAACTTTAAAAAAAAAAATAGATCACTTGGCTTTCGAGAAACGTGTAAAAAGAGGTTAAACACTAAAAACATATTTCCTAAACATAGCAGAAATATTGACTAGTTAATTATAGCATTGATAGAATAATAACCTATGAAATGTTTCATAAAAAACTTGCTTACATAGGCGTCCGTAAATAGTGGAAAAGGGCTCACAATAAAATAAAAATATTTCCTATATATAAACTTATTCGAAATTGGGAATAATTTTTCATAGTTGTGATAGAATATAACCTAAAAAATGTCACATAGAAGAATTGGTTCTCGCAGGCGTTCACAAATAGTGTAAAAAAAAACTGGCTAAATACATATATTTTATAAATAGAACAAAATGCTTCCTTTTTTGGGAAAATATGCATATTTTCTGTGCTGCGATAATTTATAATCGAAGTTAACTGAATGTAGGTGAGTTACTTTAATAAAACCGAGTACGTCTCTGCAGTAAGCCGCAGCACCACTTCGGGAATTAAAACTTCATTACCATTACGCGTATCCGTCATTTAGGACCGGCGCCCTTTGTGGACGACATTTCTGAATTGTGCTTTATGTTAAATATTAAAAAGTATCGTAAAGAGGAATATTTAAAGAATGTTGGTCATGTCGATTTTATATTGTTTTCGCTTTTTAATTAAATGCCAATGATTGTTGTTGAAATTACAAATTGACTTGTCTGATGGCTGTGTAAAGCGACAAAGAGTGCGGTTCTATGTTAAGCTGAAATGAGCAATAAAACGAGAGAAGTATGTATGAGAGAATAAATGTGTTTTATATATTATGAATGGTATAGAAAGATTCAAACTCGTGACTGAAATACATTTTTTCTAACAGAACCAAATTGTTAAATAAACAGGTTTTATAACCAAAGCGCATTTCAGGTGATATATTCAACAAGTTGATATAAAAAATTCCATACAGGGTGTCGCAAAAAAATATCTACGAGAATGATTTCGGAACTGCTTCTATGCTAAAATTCTAGAAACACCTGTCAGGGAGACACGGGTCGAAATATTTTGGTTTCATCAAGCCTTCATCCCCCCTACACACAGGATACAGCACAAAATTTTGGCGGATGGTGAATACAAATGCCAAATAACTTTTGAGATTGAGAGAAAATGGGGGAAAATCAAGGTTGAGGAAACCTTCTCAGCCGAATATACAGGGTGGCCCATTAGTGTGTGGACGGAAGATATCTCAAGATCTATAAGCGATAGACAATAAAATCCTTTACAAAACTTTTAGGCACTGAAGAGATGTACAACCCTCAAATGTTTTCAATTATACAGGATAGTTTTCAAACGCCCAGCAGACCAAACTTGCTTTTTCTTAATGTGACACGCTGTATAATTTAATAAAAATGAATGGCGCTCTAAAAGACAATAACAATGACATAAGGGTTGATAAGCCTAGGTCCAGTAGTTTTTAAAATATTTGTAAATAATGGTTCATTTTGACATAAATTTGAGGCGTTGTGGCTACTACAGAAACAAAATACATATCAATTTTTTTAATGTCAGATCCATTTGAATTCCCTTCTTTTCTTAGTTTTACTGGATTTTATTGACCTCTAAGTTGTAATTTTTCAGGGTGGTCACATTATCTAAATTGTATTTTTATGGGAAAGTCTTAAATGGGACACCCTATATATCTGCTTAAATTCGAGAAGTTCCTTTCCCATACTTTTTATTGATATCATATTTCATGAGCTTAAGGCTAACCGTTTTTTATAAAAAATTATTGAAAACAAAAAAAGTTGCAATTTTTTGTCATTTTAATTATTTTTTTTTTCTATTTAAAAACCAAAAAGTTAAATTACAGTTTTGTTTTAATAGTTTGCAAATAGACGCTCTTAAAAAATAAAAATACAATGCTTTTAACACACATTGGTGGATAATTATTTCAATAGAATAAAATATAAGCTTAAATTAAATGCAAAATTACTTATTTCTTTTGCTAACAACTAAACAAGTACACACAATCCATAACATACTAAAAATATATTTTAAACTAAATTATAAACAATCTAAGTGTTAGAAAATTTATTTTAGCAAATGCTCAAAATGTCGCGGCACTTCTGCAGTCTGAAAATAAATGAATTTTTAGGTCGTTGGAGCAGTAATGGATGCAAAAGCATTTCGAAGTCTAATTTTCATGTCTTCTATGGTGGTGGCTCACGGTAAACTATTTCTTTAATATACTCCCCATAGAATTTGTGGCTCCTCTACGTCCTATCCATCTTCCAGGGAAATTTTGGTTTAACCAATTTTTATTCTATTTAAAGTTAAATTGTCCAAGAATGTGTGTTAAAACCATTTTATTTTTATTTTTTAAGAGGGTCTATTTGCAAACTATTAAAACAAAACTGTAATTTAACTTTTTGGTTTTTAAATAGAAAAAAAAAATAATAATTAAAATGACAAAAAATTGCAACTTTTATTTTTTTTGTTTCAATAATTTTTCATAAGAAACGGTTAGCTTTAAGCTCATGAAATATGATATCAATAAAAAGTATGGGAAAGGAACTTCTCCAATTTAGGCAGATATACAGGTTGTCCCATTTGAGATTTTCCCATAAAAATACAATTTAGATAATGTGACCACCCTGAAAAATTACAACTTAGAGGTCAATAAAATCCAGTAAAAAGAAGAAAAAAAGGGAATTCAACTGGATCTGACATTAAAAATTGATATGTATTTTGTTTCTGTAGTAACCATGTAACCTTATTGGAATTAGCGGGTGTTATATACATTCAGAAAGAATACTAATGTTATAGCTCCATCCGAATGAACCCCAATATGCTATTCAAATTGTTACGGGTTCGATTCAATGTTTTACGAGCGGTTTCAAATAAAGAAGAACAAACAAAGAATATCAACTTGAAAAATAACAGAATCAAATTATTATATGAACAAACAAACAAATAAAATAGGCTTTATTAATCTGAATTGAAGTAATGCAAAATTTACTTACCATTATAGTCTTGTATCACTATCGGTCACCGACTTTAATTAAAAAGAAATATTTAATTGGTTGACCCTTTTGTCACTAATTTATCGAAAACTTTATTAGAAATGAAACACAAAGTTTGTGGGCTAAAAACAACTAATTTAATAATTAAAAACTAATTAAAGAAATTTAATAACAATAAAGAAATAAATATGTGTAAATAAAAGAAAGAGAAAGAATAAAACAATTAAGCGATAATGAGAATTTAGAAGAAAATCGTAGTTATTACTTGTACTACTTAAAAATAGGAAAATTAATATAATTCCTATACGAGACTTTAATATACTAGTGAAAACGGAATTTATTTCAATTACTAAAATAAATAAATTTAAACTTTATATAATAAAAACTGATTAAACAAAAAGGCCTTCAATTAAAAGTATATCAAAACTTACGGAACTTTATACATTTCACTATTTCAGAATAAAAAGAAATGAACTTAGTCTTTAAACAAAAACTAGAAAATAATTGTTAACTGAAAAATTTACTAAGTTCAAAAACAAATTAAAATATTTAATTTAATCTTTATACAATTTTGAAAACACTTCTTTACTCAATCAATGCTAGGACGATTCTAAAATTAAAGTCTTATTCCTTTCTAGAATTGCCTCATAAAAGTTACATAGTAGGTAATACAGAATGAAAATAAACCAATCAGAAAAAAAAAGGCATTTTACAATATATACCCAAATACATTACAGGGTGAGAACATTACAAAATAAGATACATTTTTATTTGTATGTCGACTTTAATAAAGATTCTTAAGTTGGATTTCGCGACTGGACAAAAAACCCATAATTTTTTATTCGCCCGTTATATATATTATTTTGATATGGGAAACCGTAACGCTTTCCAATAGCTTGAGTATATAATCAAAAATGTTCGAAATTTAATTTGCATGAAGATCTATCGATGGTTTTGAGTGTTTAGATCACACTGTAACGACAACATCTGGTTCTCTTCTCAATACATGCTTTTATCTTTGGGCTCACCCATAAACATAAACTGTATATTCTCGATTAGGAAATAAAAAGGTTGTTCTCTTAGATACGTCACAATTCCTTTAGGCAAAGATAATACTTGTATTACTTGCAGATGTTGTAAAACCCATATCAATAGACGATAAGATAAATAGAAAATATACCCTTACATTTTTATGACTGAGTTTAGAATATTTGTATACAATCTACCTAAATAATATTCCCAAACTAATATAAACCATAAAACTCAGTCATAACCACAGGGCCGGACAACAGTAAATTCCATTGCCCGTCCGTTTTATTACAACCACAACACCTCAAATTTATGTCAAAATTAACCATTATTTACAAATATTTTAAAAACTACTCTTGTCTTTTAGAGCGCCATTTATTTTTGTTAAAATATACAGGGTGTCGCATTAACAAAATGCAAGTTTGGTCTGCTGCGCGTTTGTAAACTACCCTGTATAATTGAAAACATTTTAGGGTTGTACATGTCTTCAGTGCCTAAAAGTTTTGTGAAGGATGTTTTTGTCTATCGCTTATAAATCTTGAGATATCTTCCGCCCACACACTAATGGGCCACCCTGTATAATTGATAATATGCATCGATGTTGCTTCTATCATAAGTTGATTAGGAGCGGCATACCAGCATACCTGCATCACAAAATTACTTTTCGGTCGGATGTTCACAATATCAACAACGCAGTAGGGGTAGGTTAACACCACCAATGCATATGACCGGCATATTGGAGCGTTTCTTCACGTCTGACATAGCAAAGATTGATAATGATTTGCCCTCCACCCTTTCGAATTGTAACTTTAGAAACTTTAAAGATATGTACGAGAGAGACTATTGAATCATTACTGTAATGAAAGCAATGAAAGTTCGCGGTTAGTCACTCTCCACAGGCTGTTCTTAAATTTTGCAGTGCCATCTGATCGAAAGTTGTATCTCATCTTGCTTTGTAAAAACATTGATATGCCAGTGACATCATATAATTTATATTGTGGATTTTAAATAAGGAATACTTCAACGGTTACAATTATTTTAGTGATATTAAACTATTTTTTAATTCGAATAAGGCTCTATATTATAAAATTTGTATTTAAAAACAGCTTGACTTTCATTTCATTCTCCGTCTATGACTATATTATTTTAACTTTACCAGATTTAAAATTGTATTCCACCCTCTTGACGAATTAAAACTTTTTGTTAACATTAAAATCCGTCATTTCCATGAATGATTGAGTATTTGGAGAACGGTTCAGTGCGACAACATCAAAATGAGTTGAAGGGAAAATAATTTCGCTTTTTAGAAAGTTGAGATTACGTTCCCGATTTTGCATTTTCCTTCTTTGTGGAAATTAATTTCAGACGTTTGGAAATGTAATCAACAGAGGCAAGTCGTAAATATTTTAATTTTAAAGTTTATGCAATAACAAATCATCTAACGTTCTAACTGTGTTTTCATAGATTTCATTCTAGGCTTTGGATATTAATAAAAATACTATGTATAAATATGTACCTACTGTGTGACGATTACAAGCTGCATATCTAATCTAGTGGCTCTTTAGCGATCTTACGGTTACGGTTCACAACAGAAATACCTGAAATGGACTAATTCATACTTTATTATCGCGTGAATGCTGATGATGAGGAGTGGTGTAGATATTATTCCAGGTAATGTAATCTTAACAGGCAGTAATTTGTGCTTAATAATTAATAGAAGCTTTGTAGAGGGCATGTTGCCAATAAGAATAAACAATTATCTTCATTAATAAAAATTGGCGGGCCAGAGTCCCTGATTTTGACCCGGTGGATTACTTTCTTCTGGAACCATTTGAAACAAAAGGTTTTTAGTGTCCTATTGAAAATAGGGAGCAGCTATTAATTAGAATCAATTTCAATAATTCGTGAATAGCCGAGGTGCATAGGCCGTTCTAGTTCAGCGCTAAGCGCCCCGATGCCTGAATTAGGCCTTCTAATTTAAAATATGGCAATATTTAAGAGTTGCTTGTTACATAATGTAACAAAAATTGGAAATTGCCTTCAAACTACCATGGTTTCATCAGACGGGCCGTTTCGTTGATCCACAACTCATCAGTGGTGATAGGCAAGCAATGTGATTCAAATCTCCAACATTTACGAAGAGCTTATACTATCACGAGATACCGAATGATAACAAGATGTAAGTGGCGACATCTTGTTATCATATGGCAATATTTGTTTATTGTTCACTTGTTTGTGTTGCAAACGTACTACAAGTTGTCTACATTTTAAGTTCGCAACGTTGTTGGTAAATAGTGTAGTTAAAACATTTGAAAACAAGGGTGTTGGTAGTTCCTCTTTAATGCTTTGCAAAGACTTGACAGAGTTTGCGAAATAGTTCAATATTGTTCTGAAGCGTCCTTCATCTTCAAAAAAAAAACTGCCTTCAAACTTGGCTGCTTCTTCAACAGAGTCAGAATCGTCTGGTGTTAAATATACAAACAAAATTCACTTAGTTAATGTAGGTACCTATTTTTTCTAACTAGAAATAAAATATCGAAATACCTGCATCAAACTAAAATACAGAAAACTGTTTTGTTTGATCTACTGTGTCTGATAAAACATTATCATAATGCCCCATCAACACTGAGAATGAGACTGTTGGTGAACAAACTGGGGTGTATTACTGAGTAATAACTGTTCGTTGATACTCTAAAGGAGCTGTGGTAACAGATACACATTTTCCATACTGCTATTTATATCCTTAAGTGAAAAACAAGAGGCATTATTTTTTTACAACACCTATTATATAGTAAAAATATAGCGATAGTCTTTTGTCTTCTCCTCACTATGTCGATGTATAGGCAATCGGAGCCGCACCATTGAAAAAGTAATCAATATGCAAATTCAACAATAACTCGTAAATTTAATAACTGTTAGAGCCAATAAATGTCATTCGAAGTAATGAAAGTTAAAATGGCTGACTGTATATTTTCAGTGGCACATCGCATATTATATTTTTCGACGAATAATGGTTTTACGTGTAAAATATGGATTTTCTGTCTACTTTTTCAATGTATTGCAAAACTAGACTGGAAATATGAAGCGAAATAGAAACTATACAGCGACCTAATCCTACATTTTTAGTGTAACCGACAGTTCCTAAAAGTCGTACCCTAAATTGTTTTTATTAAAAAGAAGTCTGGAAAATGTGAATCTAAATTATTCTAATATTTGTGTGATAGGTGGTGGTAGTGTGGTTCGAAATAATCTTGAACTAAAATTTATACATTAATTAAGTAAGTAAATTGTAAATGCGCTGTTTCAATTGAATGGCCTAGATCAGGGATATCCAAACTTTGAAGCCTTAGGGATCATCATCAGTCAGGCGATCAGTCTATTACCAGCAGCTAGCCAAAATATTCGAAAGATTATTGCATAAAAGAATCCAAGATGACCACGACTTAGCAATCATAATGCCAAATTATCAATTTGGATTCCGAGAAAGAGTGTCCACTATATATCAAGCACATAGAATTGTTCATAACATTAGCAAAGCACTGGAGAACAAACAATACTGCAACGGGGTTTTCCTGGACGTGTCTCAAGCTTTTGAAAAAGTATGGCATGAAGGTCTGCTTTATAAAATAAAACATGTGTTAAACAACAACAACTACATATTACTAAAATCATACTTAATTGAAAGGCACTACCCAGTTAAACACAATGAAGCTATATCGACCCACGATCCTGTACAATCTGGCGTTCCCCAAGGAAGTGTGTTTGGACCATTACTTTATCTCCTATATAACAACGATCTACCCGAGTCAGAACAAACAATATTAGCGGCATTTGCAGACGATGTTGCGATCCTTTCTGTTCACAGAGACACAATTTCTTCTTCGAGGAACATGAAGACACACCTAAACCAATTGAATAGATGGTACAAAATATGGAGAATCAAGCTCAACCACTCTAAATCAATCCAACTGACTTTCATAATGTGTCACAATAATTGTCCACCCGTCACGATTGATGGATCACAAATTCCTGTCAAAACTGATGCTAAGTACCTAGGACTACACCTGGATAGAAGGCTAACCTGGGAAAAACGTATCCAAAAAAGAGAAGCCAGTTCGATATCAAATATAAGCAAATGTACTGGCTGATGGGCCGAAAATGAAAATTATCTACCAAAAATAAACTTTATTATACAAGGTAATATTAAAGCCCATTTGCACATACGGCATTCAACTTTAAGGTTGTGCAATACCGACCAGAATTAAAATACTACAAATATTCCAATCAAAAACTTTAAGAGCAAGAGTAGAAGCGCCATGGTACGTCAGATCAACCTCAACCACCATCAACTACCAAGACAGGACAAACAACCACCCAACCGACGAAGGTCTTTACGGAAAGGGGCCCACCAACCGAAGATTGAATAATATATGGCCAGAAGACCTCATTCAACACTAATCAATGTTTAGTGCTCTATAAGTGTAAATGCCAATGGGCATTTCATTTTCAAGTTTAAAATACACACTACCGATTTACTGAATACTCATATTATGAAGTAGATTGTAAAATATCAGTATATTTATGTTATAATAATAATACAAATTTTTATAGATCATTAAACAGAACATGAAACAGCATAATGGAACACCTTGCTTAGGCTGCTCTGCCTACTAAGCTATAGTAGGATAACTTAGACGCAATCGAAATTATCTACTCTGTGCTTCCGTGTTCTGTCTAATTTCTAGTTCAATCTGCGTAAAACCAACATCAGACTAAGAGATAATATTTGAACCGAATTTTGAAAAGTGTTTACGGTAGGTGTTGTCTTGGACCCTTCAATTACTATTTGACTTGGGCATTCTGAATGAACACATGAAACACACTAAAACTAAATTTTTTAATTTTTCAATCAATTAAGTAAATAATATGGTTGGACAGAGAAGGTTGTGAACTAAAATTAACACGATGTTAATGTTAATTTCATAGCAAACAAACAAATTTTTCTCTTATTAACAATAAGTTCGTATTTTCGTGGTATTATTGTGCCTCTTCCAATTTCATTTCCGTGTTTTCTCCACCCCATTTTCCAATTGAATTTTTTAATACTGTGAAATCAAAGACCACCCTATGAAAGATAACGCGCTTTTATATTTTCGATTTCGACTTTGTCAAATGTAAACTTGAGGGGAAAGGTCCACAATTGAATATGTGTTTATTTTATGGGTATTTAAGTATATTTTAATTTATATTTTAATGTAGTAAATATGGGGAGGACGTGTGAACATCTGCACATATTTATTGTTTACATCCATATATTAAAGAGTGGAGTTAATATTTTTTTGTTTGTTTAAAAGATTTGCTTTTTAAATTAAAGTTTGATTTTGGGTTGTTTCATACAATGTTAGATAACAAATCGTTTATCGTGTATTTAATTTGAATATCATTTATTTTTTCACAATAAAGTATTTCGTTTTATATTTCAAAATATATTCATATTGTTTAAAATGGAAAATGTAATTTTAATTAGTTTTTACAATAACCTTCGTTAAAAACTATTAGAGTATACAAAAGTTGAAATTATTTACAAATTTCTATAAAATTCCATCAATTTGAGAAAACAAATCTGAAGAAGTTCTGCCCTCATGCTTTGAGGGATGTAAATCTGACAGCGCGTTTTCTCAAAAGATTCTATGTAAAGCTCCGGATATTTACAGTATTATATTCATATCCAGGAAATTGACACATGTTCTGGAACATCTTATATACAACGGATAACATGGCAGTACAATAATATGGCTAGGTTAACAATGCTGAATTGTTAAGGTAACGATGTGGAGGAATAAGAGTAACTATAGTGGGAGGAAGAATATAATGAAGTGTAGGTTACTAGAACAATGATATTTGCCGTGTAGGTGTTGAAAGTAGAAGTAATTGGTTTTCTGTCATGGCTTATCTTACAAGCCTGTCGGAGAGTTATCTCAATCAACATTTAATTATTTTGGCACTGTAAATTGTTTACAAAATCTGCACCCCAATTAGAAGTAGGTCAACAAATATCAACAGATACTATATTGCATGCCATAGAGGAGACGAAACTGATGAATATGAGTATGCAGTTATTCCAAAAAAGGCAGATTATGTAGATGTAATCAGCATTAATTATCCTAGTTTCCCGTATACTAGGACAAGCTTAACTGCATCCATAATCTAATCCACGGCAATTTCGAAAGGATATACCTATATAGACGGACAGTATACGAATGTCAATATACAGTATATAGTTACATATCGATTTGGGGGGCGAGCATTTGTCATAGTGTGGTGGTCGGCCGCTGGCCGGTGTGGTGGTCAAACTGGACCCCCTATGAAAAAGGATAAGAGAGGGTATGCGGGGGTGAACAGCTTAAGAGGAAGAGAGGGCGGTCAGTGTAGATGTGAGCGAGAAAGAGGAAATTATGTGGGGGGAACAAGGGGACAGCCAGCTTCTGATCAATACTCAGGTCTACCGCTGGAGTGCCAACAAAGCAACTATAACGGATTCTGGACTATTGTTCATCAGGAGATAAAATGAGAAAATGGATTTTCTCTGCGATGCGAGAGCGAAAAGAGGAGAGGCAGCGTCGTATCAAATAAATTGAATAAAATATTGACAATATGTAATTTCTTCAAGTGCTAATATCTAATTAAATATTAAGATGCGACTTTTATTTCAATAAGATATTACTTTATCGTTCGTCGCCAATATGGACTAATTCTTTAGTAAATTAAAAAAAACTATACAACTAAAATCTATTTAAATCTGTTCAAAATATAACACAAATTTTCGCAATCCTCATTAGATTCAAGGAATTTTAGGTATCTTCTTATATCTGAGGATGAAAGCTCACAAAAGAAATAATAGTGTACAATTTTGTCACCTGATAATATTGAATATATATTCTTGTCAATGATTTTTGAAAAGATTTCATTAAAAGTTATCTTGTGGAGACACCGCACCCATATATATCTGATATGATATCCAAACCTATCCGGCCTCCAACCGCCAGAAGAATATTAGTCATCCGTAATTTTTCACTTATCAAGCAGTAAATTTGCAGTGTTACGACAGGGAATCTAGTATTGCTTGCAATTCAACTGTATAAAAGTATTGCTTTAGAAAAAATCTAATTCTGCTAAATTGTTGATTAATTAAATTTTGAAAAGCTCTCTGAAATATATTTTGCTAAATTTAGGATCTACGGCTATGACTGCAGTCTTGTTTCGCAATTTTATGTGATTGTTCCAACACACAGAAGCATCTTCATATATGCTGTAAAATGTTATTGCAGTACTGCTTGACCATCTGATTAAAAACGTGCTTAACGTGATTACTTTAATTAATAAACGTGTTGTTAACACAAGGAAATGTATGATTTTTAACTATTCATGAATTCATTAAAACGTAATTAGAGAAGTATCTATAATTTATAAGTTCTAGGCTCTATTTTTCCAAAAAATAATGTGTTTGTCATGTGGCACAAATCATATAATCATTTCAACATATAACTAATATTAGGCATTATCCTTCAACGCGAAATATCAGCTATTTTCTCTCACCTGACGGTCACGCAGGTCTAAGATCATCAAGATCCACATGAAGAACAGTGTGGAATTGTTGTAACGGTGTCTCAAATATCGGGAAAGACAATAATCTGACTCTGGTCTGGATCTCTGGCCACTTGGGTTTACAGGGGAATGAAATGGCCTACTGTCTAGCAAAGAAATCACGAGCCAGGCAGTTGTTGAGTATGAGCAGATCTCATCTGAGCTGCCTGTCCAGTTTCGAAGGCGGAAACTTTAGGTGCAGACAGAGAACCATGATGATGAGACGACGGAACATATATTATGTTCATGCTTAGCCGTAGCTACAACTAGATTCGCAACATTAGGTGTTAGTCATAGAAACAACAAGCAATATTTTCTCACGTTTTGAAAAAGAATAAAAGTGGGTTCGAAAAAACATGAAATAAAACAACAGCAAAATTTTTGGCCTTCCTCTTCTTTCTGTTTCCGTACTATTTCGAACGAGCATACGAATCAGTTAAATGAAGTTGGTTGAGAGCTTGCATAGTTTGAACCCTTCAAAGGTAATTGGGGCTGATTGGGATGATCAATAGTATAGTGGAATTGTAATCATTATATATACTGTAAATATAGAAATACATGAGTACCATAGGGACGTTTCCTTTTTGTATTGTCACTTATAACACACATCATTCATTACAATTACGCATGTAAGATACTAAACTTACTGCCTTTCATACTAATGCAAAAATTAATACTCCCTATTGATTATTTCAGTAGATACTGAAACCGAACATCAATCAAACTCGGGCAGTTGTCCGACATAAAGGCTATAATATTACTGGAAATTTCAACATGTATGTATTGCCCTAATTAATCACTGTAAATGTCATGTAATAGCTTGTATACAAATATATCTTATACGCAGTATTATTTTTATATAGCCATAGACGTAGAATTATAAAAGAACATATTATAACTATAAAATTATAAGAACATGGATTTAGTATATTGGCATATCTAAAACAGTAGGAAGAAGATACTATGATATTGCAATCATTGTATACAATTTTCAAAAACAATGTTGAAGAAGTCTATTTTCAAATCAAGGTTCCATCTTATGGAATAAAAGATAAAGTCAAAATGATTGAATTGAACCGTTATCGAAAGAACCATACATAACAAATTCCGCCTCAAGCAGCACCTACTCTCGCAGCAACAAGATCAAACGATTTTATGAATTTGTTTTTCCATGAAATATATGCAATAGTTCTTTTCTTTGTTTTGATTGTTGTCTTGATTGAAGTCATACCTCATGTATGTAAGTATATTAAATATTTTTGTTTCTATTTTTCTATATTGATATAGGTACTTATGTACTAAATTTAAATTTAATTTTAAGTATTATTATTTTTGTTATTTTTATTTTATAATTTAATTTATTATTTTTGTTCAAAAAGGGTGAAGTGTGAATGACCATTGGGCTAGACCTCGCCTAATAAAGACGTTTATTATTATTAATAATATGACAGACTGTATTTAATATTAGTAAATACAGTCTGCAATGTGACCTTTTCTAATATTCTGATATTATAATGATTTTTGCGCACCAACAAACATTAAACTGACTATTGTTGTCACTTTCAGCAGAACCTAAATCAAAACAATTAATGAAAACCTCGATGAAAACTAATAATAACAAAAAGTTAGGTTATCTGTTCCAATGCAATTGAATTGTTGCCAGCGACAGTAGCTGTGTATCTTGCTGTCGCTGATATTATCCTCTTTCGAATAGTGGGGAGTGTCGCTGACGACAGTGGGAAGTTCTGAGAACATTGGCGATGTTTTAATGGTCAAAAACCTGTTTCTGCCAATTTGCATTATTGGAGTAATGAAAATGCGAATACATATAGAAAACAGAATTTTCAAGTTTACATTTTACATTCTAAAACTAATAATATTACAAAAGTATTTTGGGGGGTTTGGGTGGAAAACTTCATAAATAATATCAAAAAAGCAACGTGGGTGAAGAGAGTGAGGGTTTGTGTTTTTTTTATTCTAACAAATCTAACATCTCATAACTCAACGCAAAAATCCAGATTAGTTAAAAAGGGGAAACCCAGTAATGTTGATGACGAAATCGTCCAGAGGCAATTGTAAAGTCATTTAAATGATGTATTTAAACTTAAAACTTGTAATAAAATTACGGTATGCAATTTACTTATTTGGCAATATTTCAAAAACTAAACATTTTAGAGATATACAACTTTATACAAATTTACCCATTTTTTTATTGCTTAATAAGATAAAACTGTTATTATATATTGGGGTTTCTGTTTAAAAATAATGAATTTTGACAGTTTCTTCATTTTCATGTTTGCAGTTATATTTTGCACACCCTGCATTAACACATTCGGGGACTTTTTGGGTGGTCCTGCCGCTTTCCAAGAACGATTTTTTGCTCAGTCAGTAAACTTATTGGGACACAAAGTCAGTTGAATAGATAGTTCAATGCAAATACCGACTGCAATTGCAGACATGACATCTACGAGTAGAATCAAGTAGATAGCGTCTTCATATACGCAGTCGGGTTCCCATATGTTTGTCTGCATATGCAGACATGTCCGCCAATGTGTTAATATTTACCAAAACAGTTCAAAGTTCGCATAAAATGAATATTTTTAGATATAAATAGTATCTAAATCAATTAATGAAGGTTTCCTTATAGGGAAATTTTATAATGCTTCTAGAGCCCGTGAACGTCATTTTTGACATAAAACCTTAAACAAGTCTTAAACGTAAGACTTATGTATAGAACATGATACACAAAGTATAGTTGAAATTTTACGTAGAATGCAAAACTAATAATATATACGGTTTTCCATTTGAAATACTTCTAGTATAAACGGAAATGTCAATAACTTATAACTATTTTACCCGGTTGACTAGTTACACTGCCAAATTTTCAAAATTCTCCTGTGTATAGTTTTCTATATATAAAACTTATTGATTTATCGACCGTACAATATCAATTCTACTTAAGGAATTATAAGAAATATTGAGTAAATAAAAAAGAAAAAAGAGTTACTTTTTATTCACAGACCGCTTACCCGATAATTCCTTAAGTAGTTTTCTATATATATATATATCGATTTGGTTCACGATGGGACACCCTGTATATCTGGCTGTGCTTAAAGGCAGGGGAATGTTGTAGATGAGAACAACTATGTTGCTCTGACGAGCTCAAAATAATTGCGAAACGATACTGTCAGTATCTGTCGGCATATGCCTCAGTCTGGTTATTTAAAATTCGACTTTGACGGTGCTCATTTTAGCAAAATCCCGTGTGTACTTAGGTAAAGTCAGTAGTTTTGTCCGCTATGCTGTAAAATTATTTCTCCCTTGTTATATTTACGAACACAAATTCCTTTTTTTAATTAATTAATATGTACATTTAACATTTGTTTGAATGTGTCCCATGCTACGTATATGGATTCAGATTTACAGTAACAAGATATATTTTGTTAATGACACATATTTCATGTACAATTCTGCAGTGTTATTAGACTGTAAGCTGAGAGATTAAGCAATATATATGTATGTACGTGTAAGTTTAGGGGTGCGTTGTTAAACAAGGAACAACTGACCGTTGGTCATTTCTATTTCTGCAGGATATTGTCCTGACATTGGATTTGTCTTGCTTCACATCACACATATTATGAAGTGAGTGAGACAGAACATACATTTGCGGGAATTATGTATCGGGCAAACAAATGCTATTAGTTCAGTGCCGGCTTATGTTAATTTACCATTAAAAGCTGCAATTAAG
The DNA here is from genome assembly GCA_911728435.2 of Apoderus coryli. NCBI lineage: Eukaryota > Metazoa > Arthropoda > Insecta > Coleoptera > Attelabidae > Apoderus > Apoderus coryli. The sequence continues at coordinate 4,973,721 of OU452206.1, read as the reverse complement.
TTATGCTTGAGTTTTGCATGATATTTTATATCAATTTTACTTTTTTATTATCAATATAATAATAAAAGAAAAATAATCTTCAATACATCAAATTTCATTTGAAGCGTAAAATATGACATTCATCGAATATTTTGAGTCTATACAAATTTCTGTAAATAAACAACTTAAATTATTGTACAGGGTGCTTCAAATTCCATGATTTTGCTGGATATCTTGAGAGCCTGACGACATGAAAAAGAAAGATAGGATTTTTGAACGAAACAAATGATGAGCGAATAGCACCAAATGCTAAAGGAACTCTTGATAGATATAGCAAATAGAACTACAGTGACGTACTTAAATTTTGGGGGGTAGTTCAGAATATATGATATGTTTTTTTTTAATGGAACACCAATTATATTTATTTACTCTCTATATATCGTTTGCATACAACAGTTGTCGAAGATATGTTTTATATGGACTTAACATGTTCTTTTGAAACTCTTGTAGCCGTAGGTTTTGCAATACCAATTGCCTTCTCAATTTCTCTCATTGATGACTTTACTTCGTTGTTATCTTCTTATATTTTTTACGAGGTTCTTTGAAACTTCCATGTTATTTAAACCTCTGAAATTTTGTTTTTTCCAGTTGATTCCGATAGTATTCACATCTTTTCGACACTGAATATTATGCTACAAACATGTCGTATTTTTCAGAACTTTCAACATTCATATTGAAAGGTTAGTTTTTCTAGGTATTTAATTTCTTGCAAGCATCAGAATTTGATAAGAAAAAAGGATTTATTGTCAGTATTTAGTGAGAGACAATTGTGACACTCAAGAAAGCTACTTGATTTTAAAATATAGTTTATGATCCAATTAAACTTGTCATTTCATTTGACCTTGTAGCAAAAAACGGTTAGAAAGAGATGCATGATATTTTATATTTTGTGAAAGATAATTAAAAAATCAAAATAGCCTAAAATATACTGGATGTTTTATTAGAAAATAAAATGTTGCCCACGAGGCAATTTAAGTGTAAAAGTAATATTTTGGTGACCTTTTTGTCATTTCCAAATAAAATATTTTTATTTATTGTATATCAGCTATTTTTTTTTCACGGACGTCTATGGTACGTACATTTTTGTCGTCTATTGTTAACACCAATTCAAGGGCTTTATTTAAAGGGCTAAATATATCGATTTTACAGTCTACTTTGTCGACAGCTTTTCTACTATTTATCAACGCCTATGTATTATGCATTTTGTAGAATATCTTTAGTCAGTTTTTCTGGTATGTTATATATATATAATAAAATTAAAAGGATTTCATGTCCGTAAATATAATAAATGAAAATAATTTCGTGGCAAAGCGGACTAAAAGTTTTAGGGGCAGGCAGGCCGATATTTGTAGATAGGCAACGACTATGGTACTCTGACGAGCTCATAACAAGAGCGAAACGAATTCTTCAGTATCTGTCGACCCATGCCTCGGTCTGGTTCTATTGAATTAGACTGGGGCCCTGCTAAATTAAACAAAATGCGTTGTGTAGGTGAAACCAACATTTTTGTTGCTTTTCCACGAAATTATTTTCATTTATTATATTTACGGACATGAAATCCTTTTAGTTATATATGTATTTTTCTTTTTGACCCCTTTTCCCATTATTTGTAAACGCATGTGTGAACCAATTCTTCTTTGACATTTTTTAGGATATATTCTATCAAAACTATGAAAAATTATTCCATATTTCGAATAAGAATATATAGGAAATATTTTTTTATTTTGACCCCTTTTCCACTATTTACGAACGCCTATGCAAGCAGTTTTTTATGATGCATTTCATAGGTTATATTCTGTCAAAGCTATAAATAAATAGTCAATATTTCTGTTATGTTTAGAAAATGTTTTTTTTTAAGTTCATAACCCCTTTTTACACTATTTTCGAACGCCAATGTGATCTTATTTTTTATGGTTAATGTCATAGGTTATATTATTATATTAAAATAATCAAAAACTATTTAATATAATAATAATAAGTTTAAGAAGTATGAATTATTTAAATTTTGTATCTTTTTCTAAACCCCTTGCCTACGCTCAATGTTTCCTAAAAGTTAATCAGCACCTAGACATATCCTGTAGTCTTTTTGTACCAAATTTGGTTGAAATATATTAAGTGGATATAAACCAGACAGATAATTTTTTTTAAATTAGGTACTTATTTACGAAAGCGTAAGTTATGGCTCATAGTTAGTTTTATTCGAAAATAGGTCATGACATCCTGATTATTTATTTTTCAGCTCGTGTTGTTTTCGAGATACCTAGCAAAATCATCGAATTTGGGACGCCCTGTACAATTTGAGAAGTTTGTTCTCAGAATTGACGGAGGTATGATGACGGATCTGTCACCAGTGTAAAACTCACGTCGCCTTCCCGTCATGGGTGAGTACGAGAGTTTCGGGTTTCACCGGTCGGTGGCACAGATCTCTTTATGATTATACGGTGAAAATTGCAAAAAATGAAATTGTTTTTTAAATTAAAATAATTCAAAACAACATACATTTTTGCCTTAAATTTCGGATATTATAGGAAACGTCAAGGATGAATAACAATCGTATATTAGGAGAGTAATATTATAATTCACTAAAAGTTAAATTTTAATTTTAAAAATTAACAGAAATTTCATCCCAGTTCTCGTTGCTCAAAAGCCGGAACAAACGTTGTAACAAATATTTCCGTAGTTTGGCATTAAATTCAAGAAATAAAAGGGCCATTCCCTTATTTATAAGGCCTTTTACAGTCTGCACAGATGTCGGACTGGAAATGTATATTATTCATTACAGGCTCTTGTCTAGTTGCAATGAATAATGTCTAATTGGATTTTCGGACGATTTATGGCTCTCTGCATTTTTGTTTGTGACGAAGGAAAAACGCTACAATCTTCTATTCCCGAGGTAATTTTTATTTATGCCTTAAGATAATTGCAGTTTTAATTGTTTGCTATAAAATATATAGAGTGGGGTGAGCAATTTTTAATACACATACCTATAATAAATGTAATGAAGAGCAAAATAAACTTTCTCTCAATTATTTGTTAAAAAAAAACTGGTTGAAGTAATGATTAGTGATCTTTCGTTTTTTTGATTGAATTTGAATTATTTAGTCTATATGGTTCTTACAATTTGGGATAAAAGACTAGAAGATAAAAGAGTATTGTTTAAAATTTTATATAGTATAGTCAGATCCCTGACAACCCTGCGGGCGCCCAATGTAGCCAACTCCAGCTCACTCAGCAATACGCCGTAGTTTAAGTTAAAATTGATTTGTTGGTGAAACGGTTTCACCACTGATATTTTAGAAACAGTGACTCGAGGGCACCGTATGATATATATCGTTGAATTTGTCTTTCAATGGTTCATTTATATCTGACATAATATACAGGGGTGTGCATTTGAAAAATAATTAATTAAATGCCAAATATGGCAACACTGTGTGGTTTTTCAAATTACATTAACAGTTCTTTTAGCAGAAGTAAAACATTTATGTATATTTTTTTCTATCCACACAGAATCTAAAAAATCATTCAAATAACTGACGTACGCTAGTTGAAATGTAGGCTAAATATTGAAGGTAAACGAGAATAAATTCGAAACGGTCCATGTAAACCCCATACTATTGTATATCGTAGACTTTGCATTTTAGGGCTCTATCTAAATATCTAATCAATATATAGGGTGTACTATTTAAAATAAGGAAGGCAATATCGAAATTATTTTACAGTCAGTGGCGTACATTTTTTTTTCAATAATTTTTAGTACGTTAAGTTGCCTCCTTAACCCCACTGGACTTAATAATTTTGATCTAGTTAGGTCCATATAAGCTCATTATTTCTAGCCACAGCGCCGCCAAATTTCAAAAAAGTCAGTAAAGAGATATTGTACTTAATTAAAAATAAACCGTTATTTACAAAAAAAAACCTTAAGACCTTGTATCTTGGAAACAATGCATTTCCGAGCGTATGTTAATGGGCACTTTTTTTCATAATATGACTTGATAAATAACCCCCTTGAATATTGCCGCGACTTTGCGAATCACCCTGTATAATCGTAATAAAAGTGAATTGTAACAATATCTAAAATAAGCAAATGAGTCCTAAAAGACTTAATTTAGGGACGTGTTAGAAACAATATTTTTTCAGAGACAATATTCCAAAATACCTAATCCATTACAAGTGAAATGTTTGAAACCATAATGATAATTAATTTAATAAAGGTAATTTTGAATGAGACTGTCTAGAATTTTGTATCACAAATAGCTTTAGGTATAAGAAAAGCTAAGGAATTTTCCTTTCAGTTTTTGATATTATATACAGGGTGTCTCATTTGGAAAATTCGAGTAAAACGCAAATTTGAGGTTGGACTCACCCTGTATACAGGTTTTGCACTATATAGTAACAATTATCTTTTTCTAAAAGTTGGTAACTATCAAAAAGCTATGCCCGTAAGAAGCAGAGTTTAAATTATTTCAGTTCCAGTACAGAAGCCTTAGAATTCGCCATGTTTTGCATATAAGACTAGTGGTAACTTTTGAACCACTCAGTATAATTTTCTAAAATTTTGGTATGATTAATGCCAAGTCTAAACCAATGAAATTGTGGAATAATAAATAGGGCTTTCCATTTAAAAAAAACGTAAGTTTGGTTCCCCTTATGAGATGAGGCACCCTGTACAAATAACAATAATTTTAAAATACGTACTTTATGACTGCCTACAAACTGGCTGCTTAGTTTTGCGTGAAATTTTTGGTCTTTAGATAATATCGAACTTTGACGCACTAATAACTCACCCTGTATGTATAAATGGCTGAAAATTCCATATTTCTTGCATGTTATAAAGAATAAAATTATTACTTTGTGTAAAATTATTACTATTGATTTAAAAGGTAATTTAAATATTGGTATAGTATTTGATTAGACTATTAATGGAGATACATTTATTTTAAAAATAAAAATAAGGTTTCTCAATTTTGTGATATTTGTGCTTTCTATTTCGAGTAAAATCCTTTAAGAATACAAAATAGCAGTATTAAGTATTCTCTTGTTCTTTATACAATAACCACATTATCTCTTAAATTAAACACACTGTATTTTAATTAAAAGCACCACTCTCATCCCACTGTTTCGCTCTCTCATTTTTATTTATTTTTTCTGTTTCTGTTTTGTATATACCCACCTGCGATAATCAGCAACTCCGCAGTATTTTTAAAAGTAATTTATTCTCATTTCAGCGAGTTACAGTTTTGTTGTTGAGCTAATGAAAAAACTTCTGCAATATAAAAATCCCAATTACTAGCGAGATGGATGCGATACAAAAGCTGCCGTGGATTGCCTAGTCGATATCTACACACTCGGGACCAAAAAAATAAAAAAATAATATAAAATTGATAAATTCCTTTGGAAGTAAACGGACGCAATAGATAAAACTATTTATATAGTTATTTTATTTATTGAATTTTTAAACCCTGAGGAATTTTTTGCTGCCCTGAAGGTTGATTTGAATTGAATGAACTCTATCTAGTACTTCCAACAAAAAATTAAATTCTGAAACACAGTATGCATGGACTTCATTGTCTATTATCTACTTTTGAATACAACTTATGTTGCTATGGAAATCTAGGTAATGCTATATTTTTTAACAAATTGATTAAATTACTACTAAATAACAATAACAAAATAACAGTGTCTTGTGTCTTTAACACAGAGAACTTGATGTATTGCGTACAAATGACGAAAGCACACTAACAATTAACTGGGGAATCCCCACCGGGAATCACTAGGAGCATACTGTTGTTGTAGACGACCAATCGCAACTCTTTAAATCACCACAGTGGTAAATATTGAAATAGCGTTAGTCGGGATTTGACTACTTCAGTGCTTTGTTATCGAATTTACCAAAAGATCATACACAGATAAGCCAACTATTTTATCTTTTTGGATAGCTAAACACATGTAGATGTTTTTTAAATAATCTGCACAAAAAATGTTAATGAAATATTTTTGACAAACCGTCGATTTAAATAAGAGTGTTGTTAATATTTTACATTTAATATAGATTTAAAGGGCTACCGCTCCAGTAATTACCAGATTTCTGGTACTTTAAATTTTACTTTTAATTAAGTGCTTTATTTTTAATAAAAAACTACCAAAAAATCTTCAAAAGGAGCCCAAATTAAAAAAAATATTATAAATATTCGACTTCAAGGTTTCCACACACTTTCCCAAAAAATCTTAAAAATTCGAATATCTTGAAAAGTTTGGACCAGGGTACTACTATATAGTAAAATTGGCTTCTTATGACTCCTGCTATCACGTTCTAAAATATTCAGGTTTACTTACAAGTAACCCTGTATACAAAAGCGCTCCTGAAATTGTAATAGGAAACGTAATTTAAACGTGATAGAAGAAAACCTTAGTCTGGTTAAAAAATTTACACAAACTTATATTTTATATTCCATAAAACAAACATTTTATGTTTTGGTTTACAGTTTTGTAAGGAAAATCACTATTCTCAAATTAATATATGGAAACTAGTTTATGTTTAGTGGATGTTTCGTACACCTAGTATATTATCATGGGTTGGGGGCGGCATAATAAAACGAACGCCGGATCAGCGATAGCAGGTCGACGTGAGCCGATCAGACACCGTCATTATCTTCGCAATATCGAATTAACTGGTAAATATTCATGGACAGTACAAGCCAGGCTCATATTGTTTGTGTTCCGGTGTATGTCGCTTGATTAGAAGTGGGGTTATACGGCAATAAACTGGATGCTAGGCAATGATATAACTTTAAGGCGACACATCGATAAAACTGGCAACTATAAAATTAATTTAGATTCTAACAATACTGCAAGCAATCTACAAGAAATTTAATTAAACTAAGCAGATGTATATATGATAATTATTTTTATTTAATTATAACAATGCAGGGTTTTTGAATATATGTCAGCTTGAAGATCACAAACTTTAAACATTTAAGGTGATATTCAAATCTGAAAGAAAAGCTTGAAGAATTTGGATTTTGAAACATCATTTCCAGTTCAGTTGTGTCTGATGGCACACATTGTTTGAGGAATATAGGTATTTCCTTTCTTATGATAAAAAATCGTTCTATTCACTTTCCTGCACTCAGCTACGTTACATGGTTGTACAACATCAAGTTTCTATACTCGGCCTCTGTTTCTAGTAAAAACTGTTATGCAAAATCGCTCGGTTCCCACCTCTAATCAAATTTATGATCTTAGTCACGAGTTAATATAATAAATAATGCAGTGAATTGTCGGACAAGTTACTCCATGCTTCCGAGGCAACGTCACTAATCCACGTACTTTATTTCTCCTCTGGCCTAGATTTTGAAATCAGTCTTACTGCCATCTAGACCATTTTGTAGTTCTATGTTTAAGATAAAATTAAGTACCTAGGGTATTGTAATTTATTTTCTGAACCGCAAATAAACATTATTATTATTATATTATTATTATTTTAACAAATGATATAACAGTATCTTTGGGGAAATTAATCTTGACCAACCTATAAAACCTTTTTCATGAACACAATTTTTGAAATTTTGTCTAATAATCTTTCGCGGGCCACAATAAAAGGCATGCCCAGGAGCGGCACTCTGTAATATGAATTTTAAGGATAGAGATAGAGAATAAGCAAGCGATAAGGATCGCTATTACTTCATTATCGGTACTCTATAAGCGAATCCTTATAGCCTCGGTAATAGTTCGACAAGTTTCGTGTTTCTCAATCGGACAGAGAAAATACTACTAAGCGTCTAGAAAACATAAGACAAATTTGGTTAAAGCCATGAAAAAATACGATAATAAGAAGATATTTAATTGACACTAACCTCACATTTCCTTTGTTTATTTTACTTTGTATTTTGGGCTTAATCTTAATAGATTGATAATGTTTAGTAGTTCTTTATTTGGTTTTATATGTGATTGTTAAAAATGTTGCCACTGCAAAGATTGCTTATAACAAAATCGAAAACATAGCAAGAATTCGTGAAAATAGAGCTAGAAAAAGGATTTAGTCTACATGATGATAGGCGTTTTATTGAACTTTTTGTCTAAATAAAGACCTATGATTTGTTTTATAGATACACTAATATTATTACAATTTTCTATGCATACATAGCTAAGTAAGTATCTACCCCTAATTAATAATTTAAAGTTTAAAGGGGTAGATACTTAGGTTTCTACCAGTGTTTACAAATTTTGATCCCACTCAAAAATGATATTTGTTAAAATGTCTCAAATAAAATGCTTACCTTTATACCTTTTTCGCGATAAATGTTAATAATTATTGTAAGAAGTTTATCTAAAAAATAAATGATATCACCTGAAAATCATAATAGAAACAACCACAACCTAACCTCTTTTCATTTTATTGTCATTGAATGAAGAAAGATAAAAAACTCATGCATGCATTGAATAGACTGAGACAGAAGGATCATAGAAACACATTTCAAGTTGTCTCTATCATTCGCTTCTCTATCGCCCCTTCGGTCATGTTCAGCTAGACACGGAAAATACCGAATCTGGTTACAGAGTACGAAATAGCGAAGCGAAAGGAATCTCTATCGCTATTTTGTTACAGAGTGCCGCTCCTGTTGGATTACTAATAATCATATTTCATTTGATATTAACTTCATACTATTTCTAATTGTATTTTAAATGTGATTTTACTATAAATAACCATGAGGAATTCTCAAAAATTGAGCACTAAGCTAAACCAAACAATTAGATTAATAATTATATGAAGGGAATAAAAGCAAAAACTCCACGAAATAAGTTTAATATATTGCTCGATGAGTACTAAAAACTAGAACCAAACATGTTTCGAAGCTACGAGGTTCATCATCAGTGGTCAATTAAAGTTTTATAGAAAAGCTATACGCATAGTGTAATTAATTTTTTATAGTATACTAGGAGAAATGTATTGAAGTCATTTCGAGGAAAATATGTAGGTAAGTATTAAATTATTCTAAAAACTTCAATATAAAACTGAACAAAAAGAAAATTCTAGTTATGTGAATGTTTAACATTTTCCCGAAGGGAATGCTGTACATTATATCTATATGATATATTATGATATCACCTGGGTAACGAAATGTTTTCATCAAATATTCAAAATCTAAAAAATATATTAATATAATTATGAAAAGAATAATAACATTCTAAACTACCTAACTATATTATTCAAAAATTGGAAATACGCCTACGCCCAATGTTTTCCAAAAGTTAATCAGCACCTAGAAATATCCTGAAGTATTTTTGTACAAAACTTGACTTTTCACGGACGCCTATGGTACAGAAATTGTTTGTCGTGTATTTTTGACCCGAATTCAACTACATAACCCTATCTAGTGACTGTTTTAACTGTGTTATAATATGTAGGTATAGTGTTATGATATTGTTACTTTCAAAAATAAAGACGATTTATTATTATTATTATAACCCCTTTTTCACTCTTTTCGAACGCCAATGTGATCTAATTCTTTCATCGTTAATGTGTTCGGTTATATTCTATTACGCGAATGATAAATTAGTTAATATTTTTTAAATTTTTAGACTCTTTTTAAACCCCTTGCCTACGATCAATAATTCTTAGCAGTTAATCAAACACGTATTTCTCGTGAATTTAGGAAAAAAAAAATGCAAGAGCAGGGATAGAACTCAGGTCTTTTCGCACCCAAATCCACTGAGCAACAATCAACGGTAAAAGAAATACACCCAAATTGCATTAAAGTTGCAAATATGTAATACGGCGATAAGTTAAGTATATTTGTATCTTTTAAACTCAATTTTCTCGAGAATTATGAAGGCAAATATCAAAAGTAACCTATCGCTGTAAAGCAGATAAAAAATTATGATCAAATGATGAATCACTCGACCCTCCTGATATTTGAAAATTTGGGTGTTGTGTCCGCCCCTATCACAGGCCAAAAGCGATTTCAACCAAAAACTAATGGGGTTCATCCTAGGACCCCCTCAAACACATACACCAAAATTTAGCTCAAATGGTTAAAGCGTTTAGGCTCTACACACGAAGAATACATACAGACACACAGTCACACAGGCAGACCTCCATCTGTAAATGATCTTAATCGTCTCAGGGAACTTCAAAATGGATATACGTCTTTATCTAAACATTTTTAGCGCGTTCACAATACTTTCCCTATGGGTCTGGAAAGTAAAATTATTACACTATGCATATAGCTTTACTATAACACTTTAATTGACCACTGATGATGAAGCTTGTAGCTTTGGTTCTAGTTTTTAGTACCCATCGAGCAATATACTAAACTTATTTCGTGCACTTTCGACTTTAATTCCCTTCATAAAATACATTTACACACTCCAGTGTGGACTAATTCTTTAAATGAAATTAGATAACTATTAGTTATAAAACCACTTTAAGTTAGTCTTATAGAATATTCAATATGCCTAAATGAAACAGCTATTCCTCAAAGAACCAAAGTTAAAATGTGAAAATAGTTCAAGTTTAATTTTATAAAGCTCTCAAATTTATTAAACCCCTTCTTTGTTTAAGGCAGTATAACTAGAAGGTGTTTTAAATAATATTCACATATTTAGAACACGACACTGCTTCAAGTTATTCTATTCTTATAACAAATATAATATCAAGCGAATGACAAACTTCACCATAAAGTAAATTCATTTGAGTAAAAGTTACTTGAGTCGTAATAATTTGGAGGCGCTAAACGACGTGACGTTCCGTTGGAATGCAGGTAAACATCTCTCTACCGCCTCTGAGAAAACGAAATCTTAATAATTTCGACACAAATTATTCTAGATGGTATGAAATGAAGAACGGTGCGAATGAAATTTGTATCAGAGGCGGGTATTACTTAATAATTGTTTGGTACATGAAAGACATTTTAAATTATTACATGGAAATGTTAACCTTCATTTTTATATTCTTAGTTTGTAAATATGGAATGAGTGATATGATTCATAATAAAATTTCTAGTGTAGTATTTGAGAAATGGAAAAGTTGTCCCGTTAGTCATCAAGACTGTCTATTATGGCTTAAAACTATTTGAGAAATTTACGCATTAAAATTATAGTTACTGCCAACTGCCAATACCTATAACCCATTCACATAAGTTTTCTACACTTACTTTTATTTATTTGGACAGAAACAAATCCAATTACAGGACAGGTACATTACAAAACGATAAAATTAACATAAATACATAACGTTTCAAAATTATAAATAATAGAAACATTACAATCAGAAAAAATCCCGATGGCAGCCAGTCGGAAAAGTAGATTTTTGATTTAAGTATTTTTTATTTATACTTAGTCTACCACTGACACCCACTATTAATAAACAAATAACGGAATATTCTGACATTCGCCAAATATAACCAAAGTGTCATATTGACAGTTATTTTAACTGAAATACCCATTATACTATAATACATACGTAAGTACGGTCTTATTGTTATTTCACAGGTGTTTATTTGTCAAAATAATTACAGATATAGCGGGTGATGATATTTTTTTTATTTTTTGTTATTTTATATTGACTTACATTTACTTAAATATGCCAGCGATGAAAAAAGTCTCCAAATAAATATTGTAGAGATTTAAGTGCTCTATCATTTGATATGTAACATCGGTATTTTCTATTAACAACGAAAAAAATATGATTTTTTTTAAAACTTTGACAGGCCGCCATTCTGAAATTAGCTGTCCGATTTCAATCGCCAACGAACTCACGCGATTCCATGACCTAGCCGATTTTTTAACCAAATTTTGTTTCGATTGGTCAAAAAATGCGTCCTAGAACGTGACGCAAAGTTTCTATATCCCATATATATATATATATATATATATATATATATAGATATATAAACTTTTGAACTGAGGTCATTTTTAGGATCCAGGGGTCATAAAATGAAGTACTGCATAAAAATTTTTCAAAATTTCGGTTGTGTCGATCTCCTGAATAGTTAGATTTTTTTTAAAAATCTACTAAAAATAAAGAAAGTCAAAATAAGAATGGTTTAAATAACAAAGATTTATCTAAAAAACACTTTTTTAATATAAGAAATGGTATTAAAAAACACATGGATATCGTTACTCACCGAGTCACAAACAGAACCCATCTCAAATAACAGCGAAAAGAGCAACAAGTTGGTACGTGCGGTCGGCAAGGAAAAGCTACTTTTGACAGTGTGTCAAGAAAAATTTTAGCAGAAATCTTCTGTAATAGTTTAAAAGTGGTATCTCCCTAGAAATTCATAAATCAATCAATTAAATAAATCACTGTCTCATACACTAAATTATAATTAAATCAGAATTAACAAAAACAAAATATTCTTATGATTAATCCAGTATATTGAAGTCAGCTAAATTCGATACATGTTTACTAAATAAATCTGATTTGATTATAATTTAGTGGACGAGAGAATAAACAATTGAAGATCTACAACCGTATGGGTCACTTTGCTAATATTTATAAATCAAATTAGGAAGAAATGTCATGCTAACCTAAGTACTAAATACTTGCTTAATTGTCCAATAGATATAATACAGAATATCATCAGCAATCACTTGCTAATTAGTATCAATTACTCTAACTCAGGGATTTCTATTGTGAACCCTAAAATAGCTGAACAAACCGATACTCGATCGTTTGTTACAAAACTGACAAATTCAATCACCATCAATTTCCAGCTGCTGTAGGTGCGCTGCCCTATCGATGCGTTCCCTCTCCTTTCGATGCTGTATCTTCGCATCCTCATGTCGTCGACGCTGCTCTTCAAAAAATTGATGGCCCTCGTAAATGGTACGCCTCCATCACGATCTGTCATTTAAGGCCAATAATTCTTCTAAGCCATCTTTGATGGTACTTTTCTACAGTTTTTAAATGCCTCCCATAAGTGGTCCAAAACTCACAGCTATACGTAAGGGTATAATATAGGGCATAAGACACTCGCAACATGGTACGAACGTCGATGTTCTGAATATCGAAGACTCTCGTTTTCACACATCCAAAAGATGCGCTTACCCATCTTATACGATCCTGAATCTCATCATCGTTATTTGCGTTCGCCAGGAGAATGCTGCCGAGGCAAGAGTAACTCTCCATGTTCTGAAGTCTGTCTCCTCGATTATGTGGTGGGACCGCCACTGTCTTTGGTGCAGGCTGGTAGAGAATCTGTGTTTTCTTCATATTCAGTTCAAGCCGAATACTATTGTATGCGCTGTTAAATGCATTTAAGTTCTGTATCAGCAAGGATAACATTGTCATCCACGTATTGAAGCTCAATGACTGATGTCGAATCGATCTTTGTCCCAGCTTGCAGTCTAAGAAAGTTTAAGAGTCCTCCGCCATCAAATCTATAGACAATCTCTATTCCCCCGCTATTTCATTCTTAACAGTTGAATGACCGTTCCCACGAACATCGAAAACAACCCTGCTTTACGCTAGCTGTTATTGGAAACGGCTCTCTCGGTCCGCTGTTGTTGAGAACTGCTGCTATCATATTATCGTGAAGGAGTCGAAGTATCCGGATGAATTTCTGGGGACTTCCTTTGAGTCTCAATATCCTTCACAGAACCTCACAGTTAACGGAGTCGAACGCCTTGACAAGGTCTATAAAACCCATGTACAGAGGACGATTTGGTCCCGTGACTTTTCCTGTATTTGCCTGGCATTAAATATCATGTCGGCTGTACCCCTGTCAGGTCTAAAACCACATTGTGTTTCGCGTACGCACCTTTTCGAGAGTGGGAGAAGACGATTGGACCAAAATTCTTGCAACCTAACCTAACAAATACTTCTTAGCCACAAAATTCATCATTGTATGAAAAATGAGCGATTTGATGATGATAATCTTTATCAGTATGATCGCGATCCTGAGACGTAAAGGTGTAATTGGAAATATCGCGATCCTGAGACGTAAAGGTGTAATTGGAAGTTTTTAAAAATTATATTTAAGCATGGTTTAAAATTGATTTGTGACGGAATTATATTAAACATTTTGATACGAACCCCATCACTATCAGAATTACTGAATACCAGCAAGTGTACAAACAATATAAAATCATTTTTAATAGACTGTCATCTTTTAAATGAAATCTAAATAAAAACATACTAGAGTTTTAATAACAAGTGGAAATATTATTATCAAATTAATGTTACTTACCTACTATTCATACGAATGTAAATGCAATGTCTATTATAGTGATGTAAATTAATTCTCAAAGTTTCTAATGTAAAAAATGTAATGTAAATGTCGTACCATCTGCTAAATATAAGGTAATGTAAAATTCGTAGCACCTGCTAATAACCCCCAGGGTTGATGCAGTTATTCTCTAATGAAAAAAAAATTGATACGAAAATTTACAAAAATAAATGTTATTGCTTTTTAACATGTCAGAAAATTCACTGTAAATACTAGAATAATCTAGTTGACCTCGAATGACATGGTCAATGGTACCAGGTACCACCAATGTCACCATCGGATCAGACCTGAAATCTGATGTTATTTTCATATTATTGTGTTTTCGAAATACATAGATTTGGTAAACTTTAATAGTATGAACACAATTACGTGATTTCTAGGATACAGGGTTGTTTTTCTTGAATGTTCTATGAAAAAGAAGAAGTAGGTACGTAAATATGCCACAAAATTGTCAATATTTTTTGTTTACAGCTTCGAACACAATGCTGCCATAAAAGGACCTTGAAACCAAATGATTGCAGTTGCAGTTTGTTTCATATCATTGAACAGTGCAATTATTATTGATATTTCTATAATTGTAAACCTACTAGATTACTTTTCTAGGTTAATATTTGATTTTGTCAAAAAAAGTTCACTTCGTTGTCCTCAAATGTTTTACTTACAAACCCTTTTTTGAGGTTAGGAAAAAAATGATAGTCGCTGGGTACTAAGTCTGGTGAATATGACATTCAACCTTCAAATCGTTTTAGCTATTGCAACGATGAAGAAATAAGATTTTTTTCTTCACAAAAATAGGACACCGATACTATTGACAAAAATGCTAAGTAGTAAAAAAAGCTAATTGCTTTCGCGTACCTACCAGAAAAACAGTCACTATAACATTATTCGTCGAGAAAATAATTGTTGCTTTGTTTAGGGGTGGTTAACCTAGTCGAATTCATTGTTTCAACTGTATATAGTTTTGAGACTGCAGTGGTCACAGTCCCATTCACAGTTTCTGCTGAAAATTCATTCAGTGGATATACTCACTAATTTATAATGTAAACGCTAATGATCTTACACTTACAGCTATACTTAAATATTATAACCAATTTTTCTTACACAACTGATCCCCTCGTGGCAGGTTAATAATAATAATAGCTTCATTACCCTACAGTTTACACCATTTGCAGGGCAATTCGGTATAAAAAACAAATCATCTGAGTTACAATAGATACCAAAAAAAACAAAAATTATGACAAACTAAATTACATATAGCAACTAACAATTACACAATGTTCAATATTCATCAAATCGTCAAAATAATAAAATGCTAAAAGTACAATAACACTTAGGTACTCGAAAACAGCACAGTAAAAATTAAACATATCAAAAATAAAATATAAGTAAAACTAACAAAAATTCGACATTAAGTTTAAAATATATGCTAATTAAAATTCATCATTCAAAATATCAGCAGCGAGTGCTAAGATATCTTTCAAACTATTAAAATGAATATCACAGCCCATCACGTTCACATGTTCGCACATAACATAAATAGGTGACTTTAAGTCGACATTTGTTCGTGGTCTACTGTTATAAAATGTGTTGAAGTATCTAGTGCTCTGTCGTGGTACCAGGAAATTCACTCGGCCCAAAAGATCCGGACAATCCATGTTATTATGCAGCAACTTATATAAAAAAGCAAGTGATGCATATTTACGCCTCAGTATTAAGCTGTCGATATTCAACCTATTCGGAAGATAACCATTGTGTATTCCCCGTTCCGGGTAAATCCCATCCTCCTTATAACAAAGATATTTAAAAAATTTTCTTTGAACTTTTTCAATTATGAATTGATGGCATTGATAATAGGGTGACCACACTACCGAACAATATTCCAGTTTAGATCTTACTAATGTAAAATACAACGTCCTTAAGGCTTGAACATCAGAGAATAAATGACAACTTATCAGCAAAAAGCCATAGGCCTGTGAAGCCTCAGATGCCTTTGTTAGGATGTGTTTTACGAAGTTAATTTGATCGTCAAATATTATGCCCAGATCTTTAATCTCATTAACCATGGGCACCGAAATATCGTCAATATAATAGTCAAACTTAATCCGATTCCTCTTAAGAGAATACGACATAACTTTGCACTTAGATACATTTATGGATATCCTGTTCATCTGACACCAATCACCCAGCCTGTCAACATCACTCTGTAAACCCAGACAATCACCCGAGTGCTCAATAACGGAATAAAACTTAAAATCATCAGCGAATCCCAGTCCCCGGCAAACTTGGTCTAGTCCGATGTCATTAATAAACAAAATAAACATTAGAGGACCAAGATTCGATCCTTGTGGGACGCCCGATGATGCCCCATATACAAATGAGTTAAATCCATTATATGAGACAAATTGTTTCCTTGAAGTTATATATGATCTCAGCAAAGTCAGAGCATCCCGTGAGAACCCAAAGCGCTGCATCTTGTTTAATAAAATTCCATTGTCTATCCTATCAAATGCTTTCGCAAAATCCGCATATATAACATCAACCTGAAGCAATGCAAAATCATCAGAAGTCTTAATAGAAGACAACGTTTTAGGATCACCGCATACCGCATGGGACAATTTGTCACACTTAATGGAGTGTTGATAACCGCATTGTTCATACAAATTTTTCATGTGGTTTACTCTTTTGTTCTGAAAAGCGGTTGTACATAGGATTCCTTCCAAACTGACTTTATTATATCTTTGGTATATGACATTGCATTGGGGCATTTAAGCGAGATGAATGAGATTTAATACTGAAATGAATTATATAGGTACTTGCCTGTTTTTTGATAAACGCAAAAATAAATTACTAATTAATAAATAACTTGTCGATGACAGCCACAATTTAAATTAGCACGCTTTTTTAACATAATCACTGCAAGCACAGCTTTCCATTCCACAAACTGAGTAGAACACTCTTGTAAAACATACGAAAAAAAGAGGCACACGCCACAATTACACATACATCCGAATAAAAAAAGGGATGGTAAAAAAATCCTGTCAATTTATCTACGGAAGAACGGCATCACAAATCGAGGATGAACACCTGAATTAAGCCACATGAAAGTGAACCTTTTCAAAAGGTAAATTAATCCTGTCGCAAACAGAAAGACGGAGGATCGAAATCATGACTTTATTAATAGATGGAATACATGGCTGGCGGTTGATAAATATTTTTCAAAGGAGAATTTCCTACCAATTTAATTTTTATTTTATGTACTACATTGAAGTATAATAATGAGGAAAATAAAACGAAATATGAGGTTTTCAAGAGATTCAGGTAGATGAACTAATGAATTTTTTACGGATGACTTTTGAGCTGGATGCTGATGTGACTGAGCGTTGAGATACGTGTAAGAGTGTGTTGGCTTCCTATATACTGATTATTTAATCTCAGAAGGTGTAAGAATGGCAACTTGTTTTCTAAAATTTTTATTTTTATATGGATATTAGAATGTGTAAAATATCTTTCTTGTGGCGCTTATGGTATAAGACTATATTGAAAAACATAGGTAAAACAAACCGAAAATTTAAAGAGGTTTTTAGGAACGTCAACTCCACTCTCCTTTATTTGAAGGCATTTAGTTTGCTGACATAACTTTGTCGTATGAATTTGTAGGTATTAGTTTTAAATAAATTAATAAATAGTATGTTTAGTTTTAGAAAAATCAAAACTTGGTTTAAATCGATAATACTATAAAATAACTTTAGGATTTCATACGGAAGCTGTTCGTAAGAAGCTTTTGAAGTTAGGAAAAACTTGGGAACATGAATTGACTTCTATTTCATTTTAAAATATTTTTAAATCTATTTACAATATGAATTTCGCAAGTATCATTTTGTGCTTCCACTGAACCGAAAAGGTACGTGATATTAATAAAAAAGTGCTTCAAATCAATGAACGTCAACATGAAATTTGAGCCGATGATGGGTGACATTAATACAATGAACGTTCGTACATAAATTCGGTAGCGAATTCTGTACGTTGAATTAATAAATAAAGCACATAAATTTATGCTCGCCGGTTATTGATCTTACGAATGATGGACATTAATTTATAACTCCTGTACGTTAAAACGATGTTACCAGGTTGTTAATGTTACGAACGATGAAGATTAGTTTATGTCTCCAATACGTAAAACCGATGTTAGCTGGTTATTAATGTTACGAACGATGAACATTAATCTATGACTTTTGTACATTAAACCGATGTCTGAAGGTCATTAATGTTACGAACGAGAAACATGAATATATGACTTTTGTACGTTAAACCAATGTTAGCTGATTATTACATTGGGTTATAATAATTGTTTTACGTAATTGTGTTCGCCGGAAATTATTATTACGAAAGATTGAGATTATTGTTCTGTATTCAATCAATAATCGCGAGCATATAGGTACATATGTATTATGTGTACTGCAAAGTGCAGTATGGTTCAAATATACTAGTACCAATGGTTAGAGAATTTAAAAGCCCAAATAAGACTCAAAATTATCTTGCTGTACGTCCATTGATTTGATGCACCTGCTTTGTAAATAAATTAAATCATATTTGTACGACACTGGCAATCTAAAAGCTTTATTTTTAATTTAGTTAATATTAAATGCCAAACATGTCAGATTCGTCTGAGGTGAAAAGGGAGAAAAAACTATATTTGGAAACTAAAGTCCGCGGAAATTCTTCTAAACAAAATTAGAAATTATTACGAGATGTAAACATTTATGCAAGGGAAAATATCACAATACCGTCTTTTATTCATGATGTTGATAATATTAATGATATTTTTGTGGCCACTTCTACCAACAATCCGGACCCAGGAACGATCAATTTTTACTTAGGTAATAAAATTAGGCCTGATATTAACTTTGAATTTACAATGGTGGATCATAGGGAGATACTTGATGCATTGCTTGGGATTAAGTCAAATGCTGTAGGCAGTGACATGATCAGTATTGATATGCTAGTAGTAGTTGTCCATTTATAATGCCCTTTATACAGCATCTAGTTAATTACTATATAGAAACGAGGAACTTCCCAACATGTTGGAAAGAAGCCAATGTCATTCCAATCCCAAAACTAAAACTCCATCAACGTTTAAGGATCTTATAGACCGATTAATATACTCCCAGCGATCTCCAAGGTTATTGAGAGAGTGATCTGCAATCAAATGAAAACATATCTTGATGGGCATGGGTTGTTGTCTGAGGTCCAGTCTGGGTTCCGTCAGGGTCACAGTTGCTCCACGACATGACTTAAAATACTGGATGATGCATTGGGGGCGGTAGATCAGGGTCGATTGACGGCATTGCTGCTGTTGGACTACGCAAGGGGCATTTAACCGCATTGGTCATGGTTTGTTGCTGGCCATTGTGGGTTACCTGGGCTTTGGGGAGTCTGCTGTGTCTCTACTCGGAACGTATATGAATGATAGAAGTCAGGTTGTCATTTTGGGAACGGTAGTGTCTGGGCCCAGGACATTGCGTAGTGCCGCAGGGCATCCAGGAATCATTGCCTTTTTTTATGTATCAGGGTTTTTGTTGTTGTTATTATTATGCAGTTATCTTTAGTATTGCTAATATGTTAAGCTAGGAGGCTGTGCATCGACTTCGCCTTTTGTGTAACTTTTCTAAGTTCTCAATAAAGTCATTTATTATATTATTATTATTAATCAAAATAACAGGTTTTTAAGTAAACAGTGTGCGCCTTTAGAATAGACTTATAGAACCCATAAGTACGGTTGAATTGCAGATTTTCTTCCTTTAAGGTTTATTCTATGTTCTTCTATTTCTTGAACTGTTTTAGCACAAAATAAAAAAGATTCTTGAGAGTCTTTTATTGTGTACTTTAAATGGCTTATCTTTCCACTGGCACCTTTGGAACATAGCTTAGCGGATAGCACTAAATATCCATGAAGAGCCCATAAAATTTCTCCCCTCGTATCGGCGGGTTTTCAACATTACAAAGGAATACCGCACTGTGTTTTTTTTCGTTGACTTTAGTTTTGTACTTTACTAAATGGTACTTATATAAAAGGATTACTACTTACCTTATATTTCTACATTTGTTGTATTATTTGGGAACAAATTTTAAAAATAGATTTAGGAACACACTTCACTTTTCAACTGTATCCATTTAACTAAACAAAACAAAAAGGACGCGTAAACAAAAAGTCTATGAGAATGTCATAATGTCAATGTTTTGAGTATTCAGTCTATGGTCCGGGTGCATTGATTTGCGCGCGTTATTCAGAATTTAACGGTTAGGTTCGTAAAATTAATGCTTAGCATCCATTGAATCAACGATGATCGTTTATTAGTTTTTATGTTCGCTGTTCATAGGTGTATGATTTACAAATTATTGTGTTAAAGGCGAAGAGCATAAATTAATAAATTTAAAACATTGAAGCAATAAATAGTGACATTATATTGATGAAAAAAAACATAAATTTTCAATGTCTTGCATTTATTGATTAATGTTTCATCGTACATTGTTTCTATGTATGAAATTATTAATTTATGATCAAAATTCATTGTAACAGTGACCAATTCATAATATTAATGTTCAAAATATTGATGACAACCATTCATTGGTTTTACGTACAATATTTTTTTCAGTGTCCATCTGATCTAGAAACGCTTACCATCAATCGAAAATGGGTAAAAGGCGCAGTGTTGAAAATAAGAGACATCTTTCAAAGTTTTCAAAATAATCAAGATATATCTAACAAACAGATGAAAATAGGTATAGAGGAAGTCATCATGAAATTTTCTAAGGAGTCCAAAAGTAAAATAATATAGTTAATTAATTAGAACTTCTGATTTAACTGAAAGTTGTACGACTTTGAAATCATTTTAAGATTAAAAAGAATCTTGAATAATCCCGGAGTACAAAATTAAGAATTCTATTTTACTTTCCCGCGAGTGTCTTTGGGAGAAAAATCCGGTGAAGGGGGTCAGGAGAGTGCCAATTTGTTTGCGGCATATTTCCAGTCGGTGTATTGCGATGAGACTTTAGATCTGATTACCAATGACCAGGAGGAGAGCTTTGTGAGTGTTTCGAGTTATATTGTCACCGTTTCTAAAGTTTTCGATATGCTCAGTAAATTGAATGTAAGAAAGTCAACTGGTCCTGATGGAATTCCTCCATTGTTCCTTAATAAGTGTTGCTTCTCACTTGCTATTCCCCTCCAGGCCACTTTCCAGTCGATTGGAAGTCTAGTTTTATCAGCCCTATTTTCAAGTCTGGAAACAGAAGTGACCTGTCAAACTACCGTCCAGTTTGTATTCTCAACTCTATTCCCAAGCTTTTTGAAAAGTTAATAACAAGATATTTAACAACTTTATTTAAGCCAATTATAATCGGCTTCCAGTCCGGTCGATCAACTGAGCTTAACCTTCTTGAATTTACAAATTATTTGTCACGAGTCTTGGAGGGCGGTTACCAGGCATGCAATCTACACCGATTTTTCCAAGGCTTTTGACTGCGTGAATCACCGGCTCCTCATTCATAAGTTGGAGCGGCTTGGCGTGACAGCGTCGATGTTGACATGGTTGGAGAGCTACGTTAGTGGTAGAACTCAGATAGTTCGTTTCAATAAATTCCTTTCTCTTCCTATTTTAGTTTCATCCGGTGTCCCCTAGGGTTCACATCTGGGGCCGTTATTGTTTAACTTGTTCATAAATGATATCAGGCATTGTTTTATTTACAGTGAGTTCAGGCTTTTCGCGGACGACCTGAAATGTTACAGGCGTATTGGCGGTCCCACAGATTGTTATCTTCTGCAGGATAATGTTGTGAGATTTGTGCATTGGTGTAAGATGCCTCGTATGTCGTTAAATATTTCTAAATGCTTTTGAGTTAATTTCAACCGAACTAGAATACCACTTTTGTATGAATATTTTATTGATCATTCGCCCCTGAAATACAGGTACTCAGTCAGAGATCTGGGAGTTTACCTGTACACCTCCTTGAATTATATCGATCATATCAGATATTCGACTTCCAAGTCGCTCAAAATGTTGGCCTTCATAAAGCGCTGCTCTGCAGACTTTGAGAATGGTAACACTATTAGAACTTTGTTCACGACGCTCGTTAGGCCGCACTTGGAGTATGCTTCGGCGGTTTGGGCCCCGTCATACGATTGCCGTATTGCCCAGGTGGAGAGGGTTCAACGCCGATTTCTAAGGTACACTCACTTCAAGCTTGGTCGTCCGCGACCTACTGATTCTGTGATTGATTACTGTGCTTTGATGGAAGAGTTGGGGCTCACAACGTTGAGCGATCGCAGGCTCGTCCGAGACCTAAAACTTTTGTATAAGTTCTTAAACAATTTGGTATCGTCTTCCTATTTGTTGTCGAATATAAATTTACACGTACCGTCCAGGAACAATAGAGCCTCTCGGCTTTTCCACGAAGAGTTTCACCGTACGAATTACGGACGACATCATTTTATCCCCAGAGTTATCAGATTGGCAAATTCTGACTCTTGCTTGGACCTCGATTTCTTTGCGCCTATCAGTGTGGGTGTCGCGGTGGCCGTTTGCCGTGATTGGCTGTGTTGTACTGCCCCGGGGGTCTTTCCGGTCCTTGCATGCGTCTTGCGAACTGTTCTTTGAGTGAAGTTTATTAAATTAAATTATAAGTTTATAAGTTTGTATTATTGTTTACTATATGTTTTATATATTATGCTGTAATAATGGACTTTGTCCGTAAATAAATAAATAAATAAATAAAAATAAATAAAGAAAGTATTGTCAACACGGCAAAATTTTTGTAGAGATAAAGACGGATATAACCATTTTGATGTTCCCTGAAACGATTAAGACCATTTCCAGATGGAAGTCTGTCTGTCTGTGTGTATTCTTCGACGATAGCGCCTAAACGCTTTAACCAATTGAGCTAAATTTTGGTATATGAGTTTAGAAGAGTCCTAGGATGAAGCCATTAGTATTTGGTTGAAATCGCTTTAGCGAATCGCACCAAATATATGAGCCTGCTTGGCTATCCAATTTCGAGCAAATCGGAGCTACTCGGGGGTATTATCTTGAACTACTGTCTGAAATACTGTCTCTAAAGAACCCAGGCCATTATGAACTTTTCGTCTAATGCTAGCGTTAATAAGTTTGACATCTCTTAATTCAGCCTGCTGGTAAATAAAATAAACAAAATGTAAGTATTTTACTAAGTTTTTTTGACCTTCTGTTAAATATTTAAGTAAGTTCTCTTTATTTGGGTTGTAGGTCGTAAACAATAAAACTCAGTTTAAAATATCACTAACGTTTCGATCTATATTAGATCATCCTCAGAGTGCTGCAAAATACAAACGCATACATTTAAAATATTATCAAAAAACAATCAATTGAAAATTAAAAAAAAGAAAAAAAAAAACAAAACACATTAAAACAGGAACATAAAATCATTAAAATAAAAAATACAACAATCGAATTATAATATTTGAAGACAGGTAACACAAAAAAAAATTGTAAGTGTTACCTGTCTTCAAATATTATAATTCGATTGTTGTATTTTTTATTTTAATGATTTTATGTTCCTGTTTTAATGTGTTTTGTTTTTTTTTTTCTTTTATTTAATTTTCAATTGATTGTTTTTTGATAATATTTTAAATGTATGCGTTTGTATTTTGCAGCACTCTGAGGATGATCTAATATAGATCGAAACGTTAGTGATATTTTAAACTGAGTTTTATTGTTTACGACCTACAACCCAAATAAAGAGAACTTACTTAAATATTTAACAGAAGGTCAAAAAAACTTAGTAAAATACTTACATTTTGTTTATTTTATTTACCAGCAGGCTGAATTAAGAGATGTCAAACTTATTAACGCTAGCATTAGACGAAAAGTTCATAATGGCCTGGGTTCTTTAGAGACAGTATTTCAGACAGTAGTTCAAGATAATACCCCCGAGTAGCTCCGATTTGCTCGAAATTGGATAGCCAAGCAGGCTCATATATTTGGTGCGATTCGCTAAAGCGATTTCAACCAAATACTAATGGCTTCATCCTAGGACTCTTCTAAACTCATATACCAAAATTTAGCTCAATTGGTTAAAGCGTTTAGGCGCTATCGTCGAAGAATACACACAGACAGACAGACTTCCATCTGGAAATGGTCTTAATCGTTTCAGGGAACATCAAAATGGTTATATCCGTCTTTATCTCTACAAAAATTTTGCCGTGTTGACAATACTTTCTTTATTTATTTTTATTTATTTATTTATTTATTTACGGACAAAGTCCATTATTACAGCATAATATATAAAACATATAGTAAACAATAATACAAACTTATAAACTTATAATTTAATTTAATAAACTTCACTCAAAGAACAGTTCGCAAGACGCATGCAAGGACCGGAAAGACCCCCGGGGCAGTACAACACAGCCAATCACGGCAAACGGCCACCGCGACACCCACACTGATAGGCGCAAAGAAATCGAGGTCCAAGCAAGAGTCAGAATTTGCCAATCTGATAACTCTGGGGATAAAATGATGTCGTCCGTAATTCGTACGGTGAAACTCTTCGTGGAAAAGCCGAGAGGCTCTATTGTTCCTGGACGGTACGTGTAAATTTATATTCGACAACAAATAGGAAGACGATACCAAATTGTTTAAGAACTTATACAAAAGTTTTAGGTCTCGGACGAGCCTGCGATCGCTCAACGTTGTGAGCCCCAACTCTTCCATCAAAGCACAGTAATCAATCACAGAATCAGTAGGTCGCGGACGACCAAGCTTGAAGTGAGTGTACCTTAGAAATCGGCGTTGAACCCTCTCCACCTGGGCAATACGGCAATCGTATGACGGGGCCCAAACCGCCGAAGCATACTCCAAGTGCGGCCTAACGAGCGTCGTGAACAAAGTTCTAATAGTGTTACCATTCTCAAAGTCTGCAGAGCAGCGCTTTATGAAGGCCAACATTTTGAGCGACTTGGAAGTCGAATATCTGATATGATCGATATAATTCAAGGAGGTGTACAGGTAAACTCCCAGATCTCTGACTGAGTACCTGTATTTCAGGGGCGAATGATCAATAAAATATTCATACAAAAGTGGTATTCTAGTTCGGTTGAAATTAACTCAAAAGCATTTAGAAATATTTAACGACATACGAGGCATCTTACACCAATGCACAAATCTCACAACATTATCCTGCAGAAGATAACAATCTGTGGGACCGCCAATACGCCTGTAACATTTCAGGTCGTCCGCGAAAAGCCTGAACTCACTGTAAATAAAACAATGCCTGATATCATTTATGAACAAGTTAAACAATAACGGCCCCAGATGTGAACCCTAGGGGACACCGGATGAAACTAAAATAGGAAGAGAAAGGAATTTATTGAAACGAACTATCTGAGTTCTACCACTAACGTAGCTCTCCAACCATGTCAACATCGACGCTGTCACGCCAAGCCGCTCCAACTTATGAATGAGGAGCCGGTGATTCACGCAGTCAAAAGCCTTGGAAAAATCGGTGTAGATTGCATGCCTGGTAACCGCCCTCCAAGACTCGTGACAAATAATTTGTAAATTCAAGAAGGTTAAGCTCAGTTGATCGACCGGACTGGAAGCCGATTATAATTGGCTTAAATAAAGTTGTTAAATATCTTGTTATTAACTTTTCAAAAAGCTTGGGAATAGAGTTGAGAATACAAACTGGACGGTAGTTTGACAGGTCACTTCTGTTTCCAGACTTGAAAATAGGGCTGATAAAACTAGACTTCCAATCGACTGGAAAGTGGCCTGGAGGGGAATAGCAAGTGAGAAGCAACACTTATTAAGGAACAATGGAGGAATTCCATCAGGACCAGTTGACTTTCTTACATTCAATTTACTGAGCATATCGAAAACTTTAGAAACGGTGACAATATAACTCGAAACACTCACAAAGCTCTCCTCCTGGTCATTGGTAATCAGATCTAAAGTCTCATCGCAATACACCGACTGGAAATATGCCGCAAACAAATTGGCACTCTCCTGACCCCCTTCACCGGATTTTTCTCCCAAAGACACTCGCGGGAAAGTAAAATAGAATTCTTAATTTTGTACTCCGGGATTATTCAAGATTCTTTTTAATCTTAAAATGATTTCAAAGTCGTACAACTTTCAGTTAAATCAGAAGTTCTAATTAATTAACTATATTATTTTACTTTTGGACTCCTTAGAAAATTTCATGATGACTTCCTCTATACCTATTTTCATCTGTTTGTTAGATATATCTTGATTATTTTGAAAACTTTGAAAGATGTCTCTTATTTTCAACACTGCGCCTTTTACCCATTTTCGATTGATGGTAAGCGTTTCTAGATCAGATGGACACTGAAAAAAATATTGTACGTAAAACCAATGAATGGTTGTCATCAATATTTTGAACATTAATATTATGAATTGGTCACTGTTACAATGAATTTTGATCATAAATTAATAATTTCATACATAGAAACAATGTACGATGAAACATTAATCAATAAATGCAAGACATTGAAAATTTATGTTTTTTTTCATCAATATAATGTCACTATTTATTGCTTCAATGTTTTAAATTTATTAATTTATGCTCTTCGCCTTTAACACAATAATTTGTAAATCATACACCTATGAACAGCGAACATAAAAACTAATAAACGATCATCGTTGATTCAATGGATGCTAAGCATTAATTTTACGAACCTAACCGTTAAATTCTGAATAACGCGCGCAAATCAATGCACCCGGACCATAGACTGAATACTCAAAACATTGACATTATGACATTCTCATAGACTTTTTGTTTACGCGTCCTTTTTGTTTTGTTTAGTTAAATGGATACAGTTGAAAAGTGAAGTGTGTTCCTAAATCTATTTTTAAAATTTGTTCCCAAATAATACAACAAATGTAGAAATATAAGGTAAGTAGTAATCCTTTAAATATCACTAACGTTTCGATCTATATTAGATCATCCTCAGAGTGCTGCAAAATACAAACGCATACATTTAAAATATTATCAAAAAACAATCAATTGAAAATTAAATAAAAGAAAAAAAAAAACAAAACACATTAAAACAGGAACATAAAATCATTAAAATAAAAAATACAACAATCGAATTATAATATTTGAAGACAGGTAACACAAAAAAAAATTGTAAGTGTTACCTGTCTTCAAATATTATAATTCGATTGTTGTATTTTTTATTTTAATGTTTTGAATTTATGTTCCTGTTTTAATGTGTTTTGTTTTTTTCTTCTTTTATTTAATTTTCAATTGATTGTTTTTTGATAATATTTTAAATGTATGCGTTTGTATTTTGCAGCACTCTGAGGATGATCTAATATAAATCGAACCGTTAGTGATATTTTAAACTGAGTTTTATTGTTTACGACCTACAACCCAAATAAAGAAAACTTACTTAAAAATGTAAGTATGATTTTAGAAGAAATTAAATAAATAACATTAATAAGCTGAATATTATGTTTTGTTACTGCGAATATGGATTTCATAAAAATAACAATAATAAAATTCGCCGTCATATGCCAAATTTAAGTGTATCCATTTATTAAATGACATCAGCTGTTTTCAGTATGAGTTAACGTTCTGTGTAATAGCAAATCTAGATTAAATCTGTAATTGACATTTTTTGTTTGCGCTCAAATTCCCCAATCCTTCTTTAATAAGCAACACAAGTCAGATATTCAGCTGGACGTCATCAATTTCTTTATGGTACATTGCTGTTCACCACTTCCAACTGTAATTTCACCATTTCAAAACAAAGAAAACATTCGTATAATATAACAACGTGGAGAGAAATCCGAAGCTATATTATATAGCGTTTGCGAAAGGGTGGGAGCCAAAGCAGAGGGGTGTCTCGCTGCGTAGATTGAAAACGGGAGAAAAATGACCATTGTCCATCGGGCCCGGCGGCAGACTCTCGATCCTCCAGAAGGAACCCAGTAGCGTAACTTAACAAATATACATATATAGTGTCTCCTACCATTGACGCAAAATTAAATGGAAAAGACCAACAATTTTAGATTTAAAAATAAACTTTTGGGGTTTAACTCTGCTTGTATAAAAACTAGTTCGAGCCATATTATTAGTTGGGAAAAACCAAGGATAAGTGCATATTCGCTAAATAATAAATTTTACGTATAAGTGTGCAAATTTGTACAGCTATTTCTTTACAAAAGTTCAATATCCCAAATATTAAATATCCAAAATATTATCAATTCAATAAGATGACCTACATTTTCTGCACATTTATTCTATCTATCTATTGAAAATTTTTTAGAGGTTACCCTAATTTCTTCTATATTATTGAGAATATGATTCTAGTAGTTTACTATTTGTTTGATCAAACTCCAACATCAGAAATCCTATATCATCCGATCTGGAGATCTTGGCGCCAACAAATAATAATAATAATATTACACGTACCTGTGCGCGGCTCAAAGCCACATACAAGATTCCGGGTGGAACAAGCCCTTCGCTGTGAGTATGTGCGGCGGCTCCTACAAATCTGCTCATCAGAGTTGTCGGGAAAGAATAAAGTCGCTGCAACAAATATACTCGCTGTTCCAGTCTTCCTTTACTCCCTTGGGGTGTTAAAAACACCATAGCGGAGCTGCGCGAACTTGACGTGAAGACGCGAAAGATGATGACATTGCACCGATGTCATCATCCTACACATCCGTTCCAAGGCATTACCTCCCACGACATCAAGGAATCTTAAGTTTGGAGTGTATGCATGGCAGGGTGGTACTGGCCGCAGCCTGCGAGGTAATTAGTGGTAGAGATTGGAGAGTTTCTTTTTTCGGCAGCACAACGAGTGGCAAATGAACTCTCCTTGATGCTTGGCGACAGGCGAGCGCGTGCAGGCTCAATCACTGCGTTTGATCGCGCAAATCGGAACGCCCGCATAAAGGAGGCAGAGGTCAGCAGGCTTTTTAACCTTCATATGGACAAGCCCCTTCATGGTCTTCTATAACACCATTCAGGACATGGGTTTGTCGAAGCGGCTGACCTTCTCCTTTCTAAGATCCGGCGGGCTAAAGGCAGAGACAGAGGGTTTCATGATTGCCTGTCAGGATGGGGTACTAAACACCTTAGCATACCGTAGTCGCATTATGGACCTTGAGGCCCCTACAATCCAATGTAGGGCTTGCCATTCCTCGCCAGAGACACTAATGCATTTGTTATCGTCCTGCTCGACATATGCTGTCTCTGGTTATATTCATCGCCATAATACGGCATTACGGGTGCTGTATTTTCATCTACGGCACTCGTACGGTATTGATAAAATCCCGGTGTGGCCGTACGCTCCTGCAGATCTTCCGTCCGTAATAGGTAATGGGGCATGTACCATTTATTGGAACTGTCCGTTGCCTACGGTCAGGCTGGGAATATCGAATAAGCCAGACATTGTTCTCCTTGACAAGCCGAAAAAAAGATCTTCGTCATAGAGACGAATATTATTGTTAAGGAGAGCGAGAAACGTACGAAGTATCAGGGTCTCCTCTATGACCTTCGTAGGATGTACCCACGACACTCTGTGGTCCTTGCGATTTTGATCATATGGTCATTGGGGGGCATGCGACATACGCTGACCTCAAATCTACAGAAGATCCTTGCTTGCCATAATATGGCAGAAAACTAAGCAAGTAGGATGCAGAAAGAAGTCATATTCGGGTCGTTGCGTCTGCTTAGGGCACATAATTCTGGGGTTCTCACTCACTAACCATGCGGAGTATGGAGTGGTAAGAACTATACGATCGGCCATGCTCCCTTGACACCTGCCAGGGTCGGAGACGGTAAAGACGATGGGGGAACGTCTGTGTCTGTACGCCTCAGACACACTTATTTTCTTTTTTGAGCTGGGGGTACAGACAGAGGGAGAATCAACATCACTGATGATAGGCCGCTTCAGTCGATATCGGCAACCGAATGTAAAAATAATAATATGTAATAATAATTTATTGCAGTACAAAACACTACAAAAGGATTTGGAAAAATAATTTAGAAAAGATCACAGTTATAATCCTAAAATAACATATACACACCACAATAATAATAATTGCAATACAACAAAAAATAATCACAAAAATTGCATACAAAACAATAATACTACTTAATACTTAAAATGTTCGATGAGGAGGCGGTGATATTCTACCGCTAAACCTTAGGTTGAGCGAATGAACATCCGGTATGAATTTAATCTTATCATACAAGTAAGCTGGCATTTTTGAGCAAATGTTTTGATGAAACAATGTCGCTGAATCGAAGGCATTCACGCGATTGGGCAGGAGAACCGTCTCGTGTTGACAATACAAAGATATACGGTAGCTGTGGTGAAATTTGAGAAACAGTTTATTTTCTTCAGCCGCTTATTAAATTTTTATCTGAAGTTCCTTTCCTTTAAAATGTTGGGGCAAACTGTGAGTATACATAAAGGCAGTTTGATCTGCCTGGCATTCTGAGGAGCTCATAATATAAAAGTGAAACGAATATGTCATTATCTGTCATGCCCAAGTTTGATTGCAAAACCAGTCAGTCAGATATTATTTCCCGTTTAAATTTATTAGGCACGCAAATTCTTTTTGTTCTCATATAGAATTTAATATTAAAATATTGTAGATATAATTCACTTTTGCTTTTGACATTCATTACGAGTACTACTCTACTACCAGACAACTTTGCAATATCCATTGTAAATTTCAGGCAAACCTTTTAAAACCCTGTTCTAAAACTTTGTTAGCGTAAATTATAACACCAGTAGCTGAATAACGGGGAATAATTTTTTCATCTTTTATAAGAAAAATATTGAATAAAAGAATACCTTTCAATTAGGAATCTAATTAAGTTCTTACTGGCTACGAGACAAAAAAAAAACTTATAAATAAAAGTTTGATAGCAACTTACCCCTCCCGCCTAAGGGCCACTTCTAACTCAACTTTCTTGATAGAAGAACAAATAACTGAAACAAAACTCTGACTTGTATTTTTCTTTTTTTTTTGTTGTTGTTTCTTTGCTTTTTCTCTCTCCGTCCTTCCAGCGATTTTCTATATTCTTCCGCTCTCTGTAAATACCTGACCGGATAAAAGTTTTATTTCCAGTACAATTTTTTACTTTGAGTTTATTTTAGATTTTGCGGAGTCTTGCGAATGCTAAAACGTGAATTGAGTAAATATAGACATAGATTTTTATAGGAAATATCAATTGTTATTTATCTTCAGATTTTTGGGTTGAATATTTGATATTCTTGACAGACTTATATGTAGAATATAAATCCTAATATTTATTGCCTTAACGACTAGACTAGATCCCACCAACTCCATTTTATTTGAACATTAGGTTTGAGAGCCTTGAATATATTTTTTATTTCCCGACATTTTATATGTCAAACTCGACTAGTGACTAAATTTATGCTCAAAAATTATTCACGATATCTGAAAATAGAAAGAAGCGTTATTTGAGAATATTTTTAAGGGTAGTTAGATACTATGAAAAACAAATCATATAAAAGATAGGGATTTTATTTCCCTGGAACAGGGGATGCTTGAATCCTTCAGGAACTCCGGACAACCTTATATTTAAGTGATTTAAAGCCATGATATAGAGCAAACTGCATTCTGTTATGAAGATATGAAACGAAGAGCGAGCTCCAGCTATCTACGAATCCAATGTTGTCTAGCTTTTGAATAAGAAGGTGAAATCTGTGTATATCACATCAACCTGACGACCCACATCCACCACAGAGAGAAAGAGAAAAGGAAAAACAATAAAGAGGGGGCAAGACAAATCGAACACATTATTGAGTGAAACGTGAATTAATAATTGAGGACTCAATAAAATTTGTTTGATCATCCCAACATATTATGATAGGATTATTCATTTTGGCACTCAAGAATTCGCAAAATATCCAACAAATTCAAACGAGAGCCTTTATTATACCTTGAAGCATTGAATTGTTCACAATATATTAAATGTATGATTTGTTGTGACTAAAAGGTTTGCAAAATTAAAGGGAGTATTAAAACTATCGGGATCCTTATAACGATGATAATAATATAAATGTTTTTTGATTCTCGTAAGGATTCTACGACTTGATTGGGCTATATAAATGCTGTTACAATCCTGACAGTGGTTTGATAAGTATTTGACTTTCAAATGACACCATTGCTTTGGCAAGAAATTATTTTATTTTCTAATTTCCCTAGGATATTGAAAATAGACGCTAATTTTATGACAATCGAAAGCTCGTTCCTTGGTAACAGCTCCAAGCCGAAGGCTGAGGGCTGTTACCAAGCAACGAGCTTGAGAAACTTGTCATGAAATTATGAGGCATTTGTCAATGTCCGAGGGATATTCGGGGAAAATTTTTTTAAAATGTTGTTAATGTTGTCTTCTAACTATGTGGACTGTATTTTATACTCTATTAACTATTAAGAATTACTATAAAACAACATTGCTAACTATTTATTTTTTAACTGCCTTCAAAATTGAAAACAACAATTCTATTACAATAATACAACTCTTCTACAATATGTTCTATTTCTAACATTTCTCTTCAGTGTTGTCATAGTGATTGATAATTGCACTGAATGCAATTATCAGTGTAATGTTGACATGATTGGGTGAAATTGTTTATGCCACAAAATGACAAAATTTGATTGGTTGTTAGAACTGTCAAAAAGTTTTCTACAGAATCTCCTTTAAGTTTGATACATTTAGTTCAACATGTTTCTTTTTCTTGTTATTCCTCTAAATAATAAGATTCCTCAAGGCGCAAAATAAACGTTTGTTTTAACGATGGCCGATTCGACCCGATTCTCCATTACTCAGCAATTTCTTAAGTTTTGTAAACGGGAAATCGTGGGAGGGGCCTAAATCTAGAGTACATGGTGGAGTATGGAGGTAGCACTTCTTAGCCTAATCGATGAATATTTGCGGTTGTTTCTGCTTCAAATCAGTGTTAAATGTCTCCAACAGCTGTGAATAATATTTGCCGCTTATCGTTTTATCTTTTTCACGGTAATCGATACCAATGACACCGCGGGAATCACAGAAAACTGTGACCATTACTTTGATAGCGGACAGACCCATGGTAGCGTCCTTCGTTGCACGTTCACCCGTAGAAACCCACTGTTTGGGTTACTGCTTGGTCTCTGGTGTAGTGTGATGGATCCATGTCTCATCTACAGTAATGAACCGGCGCAAAAACTCATTTGAACTGCAGCTGAACTTACAGGAACACTCCTTTGAAGTAGTCACACAGTTGTGTTTATCGTCCGTCGTAACCAATCGCGGCACCTAGGGTGTCCAAACATACTTGCAAAATGTGATGCACTCGCTCAGTTGAGATGCCTACAGCTTCAGCCAACTGACGCACTTTCAATCTTAGATCGTCCAAAATCATTCTATGGATTTTATCGACGATTTCTGACGTAACGACTTCTTTTGGGTCATCTAAACGTTCAGCGTCACGAGTACTGATGCGACCAAAACAGAACTCAGTAAACTCCTTTTTAGCCATTGAAATTGACGGTTAGCTGCTTTCAATGGCTGTAAAATATAAACTAAATGACAGAGGTTGCTCAAAATTTGACAGTAGTCTACCGACAGATGGCAGTTGACGGGAGCAGTGTTGCCATTAAAGTTACTGCGGGGGAAATTCAATTCACGAATATACTCTTGAACAATTTAGAAAATTTGTTCTATAGTTCATAAGCTGTTTTCGCAATCATAATAGCAATTTAATTGGCATTTTTTGTAAACGTCATAAATTTCTTGTCAAACTTATTTACTTCTTTTTATCAGTCTATAAGACGGATAATTAAAGCTTTAAGCTGTCGGGTTACCAAATGATTTATATTATAGTCGTTTTAAATAAACTTCCATTTATACGCTACCTGTTTTGTTTGAACTTTTAATAACTAAATACATACACGTAAAATAAATAATTATTCGCACAATATAAACGATATACAAAGAAAAGTTTGTCACATAATATTCCGGACTGGAAATAGTGGTGGATCTGACGCTCATGAGCTTGACTTTACACTGCTGCTCACTACTACTACTACGTCAAGGCAACTTAATGGCCGGATCCAGGAAATTGTGAGCACATATATCTCCTGCCAGATTTATGAAAGTGCTTTTCTTCTGAGTACAGCGGCTGTATAGTATATAGCAGTAAAGATATATACTATAGAAACGGGAGAAACTTCACCTGCCCACCTGCCATTGGCGGATAGAGCCAAGGGATTTTAGGTAAAAAATTATGTTGTAGAATATTTATAAGCAATAAGATATTTGGGAGGCAAGGCTTAATCATTTGTAGGGAAAGATTTGGCCATATTAATAATATTTTTTTTTATTTCTTGTGATTTTGAAATTTCGTTCCAATAGTTTAATGATTTTAGTAATGGCTGCCAATAATATGCCACACTACAGGCCAAACTCATTAGTATATGTTAAATAACAAATAAAGTTTTCTTTGAACTTTTAGTCAGTCAAAAACTGCATACATATTTCAATAGTTCCATAATAGACATATGTAGGTATGGGAAACTTAGATGATTTTTTTAAATATCTTATCCAGCTGTAAAGGCAAATTTAGCATCTTTTCAAATAATTTAGGAATTTACTTTGCCGGTGCAACTTTCAGATAGCACTATTTTATTTAATTTGCTAACAACTCATTCTAATTTTCTAAACCACACAACAAATAAACTAACCACTGTGCAAATTAACATACACGGAAGGGGAGCCTTTAGAAATCTTTTTTTTTAATCAAATAATATTAGATAGATTTAATCTGGTGTCTGTTTCAAATTACCTCGCACAGCGTGCAATGTTTGTCCCATCTGTCACGATTTTAGTGATGCAGCGTAAATATGTACATCCTTTTGTGGCTGTAAATTAATGTGATACACCAACAGGTTTTAGGCGTTTTTATATTGCAACTGAAAATGCTCTTCTCGTTAATACATAATATGATTTTTGAACTCCAAATTTATATTAAGCAATAATTTTAACTGAGACATTTCTATGCTCTCAGGAATATACCGATCATTTAACATGAAGATAAAATTAGCGGGTATGAAAAATATTCAAATATTCTATGAATTTATAAAATTTAAACGCATACCCTCGCATGTGTCTCATTGGTTTTAAATTACCCGTTTTTTGACACAACAGAAAAGTATAGTATGTTATTAATTTTTTTCTATCTCCATAAGATTCTTACAATATTTGTTATGTCATAGAATTTACCTAATGTCAACGGTTATCGGGAAATGTACCGTTGAATAGCATGAAACGGATTAATAAAAAAAGTTAATTGTTAAAGTTTCTTTGGATTATACTTTCTTGTCAAATTGAAGCACAGTGTGCCGTCATTATTATAAGTGATAATAAAATTATTGAACATCGATTTCATTGTCTGTTATAAAAGCAAAAATTCAAGAAACAATATGATTAATTATTTTGGAGAAAGAGAACTATTGGGAATAAAATCCAGAAAAATAAGGAATTATTTCGAAGAAAATATTAATGTATACAGGGTTAACTATCACTCAGTATAAAAAATTTAACCACGTGCTCAGGGAAGCATGAAAAATTATAAAAAATTTGTTTCGATGTTTAAAAAATAGGGCAAACTCACGTTTTTTCCCCGGTAAATCGGCGCCTATGACAACCACTTTTCAAAAAGCCTTCAAATATAAGAACAGCTGTAGGAATGATTTTCACGGCATTGCCACGATCAAAATGAACATTTTTGTTAATAATAATGATTAAAATACCTGATAAATAGGTCCATCTGGATTACTGCACAATTGTACACTACTTCTTCATTTTTGCAAACTGCAAACTCTTGAAACGATAATTTCGCATATTGAATACACTAACACTAATAACAAAAGATTTCCAAAAGCACCCTTTAACGAAATATTAAACTATGAGCTGCTGCTATTACCCGGGGCCTGTATACGACCCCTGTAAAATGTTTACGTCTGATAGGCACCTGACACTGTCTTCAGTCTTATAATACCTGATAATTAACAGCCGACAAACATTATTCTATGATCTGGATCACTGCAATTTTGTTTTTGCAAACAAACTCCTATTACGATATTTTCTCATATTTAACACACTAACACTAATAATAAAAGATTTCAGCAAGGACAGAAAATGCCCTTTTATTTTACGTAAATCGGTAATATTTTACAATAATGATTAGTTCATCACAATATGTATACAGAAACAAATACAAACAAAAATACGGGTACCAGTGGCGTACATTTTTGTTGTCAATAATTTTTATTAAGTGTCCCCCTACACTGAAAAAAATATTGTACGTAAAACCAATGAATGGTTGTCATCAATATTTTGAACATTAATATTATGAATTGGTCACTGTTACAATGAATTTTGATCATGAATTAATAATTTCATACATAGAAACAATGTACGAAGAAACATTAATCAATAAATGCAAGACATCGAAAATTTATGTTTTTTTTCATCAATATAATGTCACTATTTATTGCTTCAATGTTTTAAATTTATTAATTTATGCTCTTCGCCTTTAACACAATAATTTGTAAATCATACACCTATGAACAGCGAACATAAAAACTAATAAACGATCATCGTTGATTAAATGGATGCTAAGCATTAATTTTACGAACCTAACCGTTAAATTCTGAATAACGCGCGCAAATCAATGCACCCGGACCATAGACTGAATACTCAAAACATTGACATTATGACATTCTCATAGACTTTTTGTTTACGCGTCCTTTTTGTTTTGTTTAGTTAAATGTATACAGTTGAAAAGTGAAGTGTGTTCCTAAATCTATTTTTAAAATTTGTTCCCAAATAATACAACAAATGTAGAAATATAAGGTAAGTAGTAATCCTTTTATATAAGTACCATTTAGTAAAGTACAAAACTAAAGTCAGTTTAAAACGAAAAAAAACACAGTGCGGTATTCCTTTGTAATGTTGAAAACCCGCCGATTCGAGGGGAGAAATTTTATGGGCTCTTCATGGATATTTAGTGCTATCCGCTAAGCTATGTTCCAAAGGTGCCAGTGGAAAGATAAGCCATTTAAAGTACACAATAAAAGACTCTCAAGAATCTTTTTTATTTTGTGCTAAAACAGTTCAAGAAATAGAAGAACATATAATAAACCTTAAAGGAAGAAAATCTGCAATTCAACCGTACTTATGGGTTCTATAAGTCTATTCTAAAGGCGCACACTGTTTACTTAAAAACCTGTTATTTTGGTTAATAATAATAATATAATAAATGACTTTATTGAGAACTTAGAAAAGAGACACAGCAGACTCCCCAAAGCCCAGGTAACCCACAATGGCCAGCAACAAACCATGACCAATGCGGTCAAATGCCCCTTGCGTAGTCCAACAGCAGCAATGCCGTCAATCGACCCTGATCTACAGCCCCCAATGCATCATCCAGTATTTTAAGTCATGTCGTGGAGCAACTGTGACCCTGATGGAACCCAGACTGGACCTCCGACAACAACCCATGCCCATCAAGATATGTTTTCATTTGATTGCGGATCACTCTCTCAATAACCTTGGAGATCGCTGGGAGTATATTAATCGGTCTATAAGATCCTTAAATGTTGATGGAGTTTTAGTTTTGGGATTGGAATGACATTGGCTTCTTTCCAACATGTTGGGAAGTTCCTCGTTTCTATATAGTAATTAACTAGATGCTGCATAAAGGGCATTATAAACGGACAACTACTACTACTAGCATATCAATACTGATCATGTCACTGCCTACAGCATTTGACTTAATCCCAAGCAATGCATCAAGTATCTCCCCATGATCCACCATTGTAAATTCAAAGTTAATATCAGGCCTAATTTTATTACCTAAGTAAAAATTGATCGTTACTGGGTCCGGATTGTTGGTAGAAGTGGCCACAAAAAAATCATTAATATTATCAACATTATGAATAAAAGACGGTATTGTGATATTTTCCCTTGCATAAATGTTTAGAACTCGTAATAATTTCCAATTTTGTTTAGAAGAATTTCCGCGGACTTTAGTTTCCAAATATAGTTTTTTCTCCCTTTTCACCTCAGACGACAGACGAATCTGACATGTTTAGCATTTAATATTAACTAAATTAAAAATAAAGCCTTTAGATTTCGAGTGTCGTACAAATATGATTTAATTTATTTACAAAGCAGGTGCATCAAATCAATGGACGTACAGCAAGATAATTTTGAGTCTTATTTGGGCTTTTAAATTCTCTAACCATTGGTACTAGTATATTTGAACCATACTGCACTTTGCAGTACACATAATACATATGTACCTATATGCTCGCGATTATTGATTGAATACAGAACAATAATCTCAATCTTTCGTAATAATAATTTCCGGCGAACACAATTACGTAAAACAATTATTATAACCCAATGTAATAATCAGCTAACATTGGTTTAACGTACAAAAGTCATAGATTCATGTTTCTCGTTCGTAACATTAATAACCTTCAGACATCGGTTTAATGTACAAAAGTCATAGATTAATGTTCATCGTTCGTAACATTAATAACCAGCTAACATCGGTTTTACGTATTGGAGACATAAACTAATCTTCATCGTTCGTAACATTAACAACCTGGTAACATCGTTTTAACGTACAGGAGTTATAAATTAATGTCCATCATTCGTAAGATCAATAACCGGCGAGCATAAATTTATGTTCTTTATTTAATAATTCAACGTACAGAATTCGCTACCGAATTTATGTACGAACGTTCATTGTATTAATGTCACCCATCATCGGCTTAAATTTAGTGTTGACGTTCATTGATTTGAAGCACTTTTTTATTAATATCACGTACCTTTTCGGTTCAGTGTAACAGTTATATGTAGAACACAAAAATACAATACAATATACACTGTCCCCTAATCATCTCTCATCATCTGATATTAACAAAAATATAATAATATATATCAAAAATCTCTTATTGTACAAAATTTGTTTAACTTTATTCTTAAAAGTTACCGCAGTGAAACAGTTCTTAATACGCTGCGGCAGGGAGTTAAACATTTTAACGGCGTTATAGGAAAAAGATCGCTGAAATAGGGCAGTGGAGTGTTGTGGTATATTGAAACGATTTAAATAAGAAATTTATATGGCCCTCTTTATTTAAATCGTTACAATATACCATAACACTCCACTGCCCTATTTCAGCGATCTTTTTCGTATAACGCCGTTAAAATTTTTAACTCCCTGCGTTAAAAAAATTTTGTACAATAAGAGATTTTTGATATATATTATTATATTTTTGTTAATATCAGATGATGAAAGATGATTAGGGGACAGTGTATATTGTATTGTATTTTTGTGTTCTACATATATTATTTTTGTACTCTCCTTAGATAAGTTTATGGTGGTTAGATAGAATAGCTACAGCTAGATCTCGCCACCGTTATAAGTTATAATTTGTGTGTAAGATAATTTTTTTCGTGAACAATAAAGACGCTTATTATTATTATTATTATTTCTAGCAACAACACTGCCAAATTTCAAAGAAATCGGTAAGGAGATATTTGACTTAATAAAAAAAAACGTTTTTACAAAAAAACTTTAACACATTGTATCTTGGGAACAATACAGTTTCGGACGTATGGTCATGGGAACTTTTTCCCATAATATGACCTGAGAAACCACCGCCTTCAAAATTGTCGCGTCTTTTTGGAACACCCTGTATATTAGAACTTGATGGAAAGTTATATATATCCAATAGGTTATAATCATATGACAGGAAGAGACATATTTTTGGGAAAAAAATAATCAATCTGAAATATAACGATCGTCTCAAACAAAAATATTAATGTATGTATATTACAAGTTTAAGGGTCGTAGCGCTTACTCGAAGAAATGTGACGCATTCCGTCTAGCTTAGAATTCATTTAACGAAAGAAAACTATTAAAATATCTATTATTCGAAAGGGGCACAGGCAAGGGTTGCAGCCCTTTGGTCCACCACAAAAAAAAAGGAAATTTGAGACAAAATGAAATATAAATCTGATGTTAATTTTCATTACATGCAGAAAGACACTACACCACTACAAAGGCAAACCATCTAGATTTGGTCAAATGCCATCATATAATCAATAATTATTCTAAAATAGGTTTCAGTTAGTAACTTGTAAAAATATTAAGTTAGTCGATTTAATAAGGCTTATAGCCATAATGGGGCCATGCTACATACAGAGAAATCCACTGGTTATTTATATATTTTACAACCAAAGAAATAATGTGTAAATATAAAGGAATTGAAAGGGATTTTTGGTATAGTATTCGGAACGATATTCAGATAATGTTGTGTACATTTGTACGATTTAATAGTATAATTTAAAAATCACCATACTTTGATGCACATGTTATGATTTAGCCGAGAATATGCAATAAAATATCCAGGTGTCTACATGCCTCATATAAAATTATAACGCATTATTAATATCAAAAAGAAATTATGGCGCCATTAAAGTATGTAAGAGGATGTTAATAAAATTGCTCTTAAAGCCTCTTAATTCAAATTTTAGGAAATAATATTATTTATAGCATACGTTTGTATTTAAAACGTGTTTACGTGAAGTCATTAAAACATAAGAAGAAAAATAAATTCAAATTATTTTCATTAAATGCCATGAAAACTTATGTTTGATGTAATTGTAATAAGATAGTATTTAATTTTGTTTTAATAATGGAATAATATGTATAAATTCTTGTCAAGATTTTGCTGTTGGTAGCATTCATCTATGGACAGGGATACATCTTATTAGAAAAGAAATAGACCAACAAAATTACCTTGCAACCGTTAAATTAATACATCTGCCCATGAAAGTCTTCTTTCATTTAAAGCTCACCTTCTCAGCAGTCTCCGTAATAATTGTAGCAAGTTCAACCGTATGAAGACGAACAAGTATCCTTTGAAAGAGTACATCCTTCAGGAAATCCGTGAAGAATAGCCAGACAAGGTCGTCTATTTTTTTCGTTGTTTGTTCTTAAACAAAACTTGATTTAAAGGAAATAATGTGACTGAATAAAATGTTAAAGATAATAAAGAAGTGATTGATAATGAATTACACTGGATATCGTAACAAAGAGATAGAAAGAAGGAGTTTCAAAACCTCTCTTTCAGATTAGGTCAGCAAAGTGCACGATGAAATTAGGAAAAAAAGTAAGAGGAGGAAATGATTCTGAGAATTTGTCCAAGAGACAAAAACAAAACTAATTTTGCATTGAACATAGGGACTAGTTTCTGAACTGACATTTATGCTTGTATTTTCTCCTGACTGTAAACAGTTGTAGATTTTTCAATAACTTTTATCTCTAGATTGATTCCAAAAATTTTATAGTGTGGTGACTGGTTAATCTGAAACAGTGGCGTCTCTTGACCCGAGAAACTGAGATTTCCTCAGAAGGAATGTGTCTTAATTATCTTCATAACAATACCTAATATCATGTTCAAAGTCAAAGATAGGAAAATATGCATCTGATTGAAACTGACAAAATTTTTAACTTACGAATGCGATTATGTGCTTGGGTTTAAATGTTTGGATGGGGAAACGCATTTTAGCATCCTTACCTATTTTCGTTAGATTTAACTGGTTTGATTATCCTTGGTTGCTTCAACACTATGGTTAGTTGATTCATTCTAAAGTATCCTTGTTTCAGGTCTGTAAAAAGAGTATAAGAAGATTAATTACATTTACGCATTTTTCACACCTGTCATTAATATTTGTGGTATGGATTTGAAATAATAAATTATGATCTTATCACGATCTTTAGATTCCCTTGTTCCGATTTTTGATACTAGCTGTTTATATTTTTCAATAAGTTGAAATAATTTGTTTTGTTATTAGATAAAAACAGCAAACAGATTGTTATTTTTATGAATTAGATAGACTCAATGTTTAAAGGTAGGGTATATTATATACTGTA
The DNA here is from genome assembly GCA_911728435.2 of Apoderus coryli. Classification (NCBI taxonomy): domain Eukaryota; kingdom Metazoa; phylum Arthropoda; class Insecta; order Coleoptera; family Attelabidae; genus Apoderus; species Apoderus coryli. The sequence continues at coordinate 4,931,409 of OU452206.1, read as the reverse complement.
AAAATTCAATTTAAAACTTTTACACGTTGTGTATGATATTATATGGAATACCAATGATCTTGAGAATTTCTATATTTAATTCTTTTAGGAGTTGTTAACAAAATGGATTTTTCCCCATTTTCTATAATTTCTGTTCTTTTTTACGACAATACATAACATTTTTCCCCTATGCCTCTATGTCACCGTTAAGGAGAAAATACGATGCTGTTATAAGGTATTAGCCAAAACAACCCTAATGTTATATGTAGTAAATTAGAAGATATCGTCCAACGGGCGGCCATTTTGTATGTTGTTATTTTCTATGAATATAAGATTTTAGGTCATCAAATAAAATATTGTGTTATATAAATTTGTCTCTTTCCAATTTATCTGTGTAGTTTGAGATATTTTTAAGCTTTCAATTTTTTGGACCTGCCTCCCTGGATTACCAACTTTATTTTGCATGCAATACTAGAATAAATACTACCGGGAAACTAATTAGTACCTATAACAAGGGGAGAGTGTACCGAAGTCATATCTGGGAAAAAGTGTTTTATATACTCTGTCCAAGATAAGAATAGGATAGCATTGGAATCTTGTTGGTTAAATTAGAGAACAGTTGTACAATTTAAATGATGTTTTCAAACTAACTTTAGCCATTTTCGAGAATTTTTGGAAAAACAATTTATTTTTTAATTATTTTTACAGATATAAAAAAAAAATCATTTTCTCATTGTTAATTTTTAAGGAGAATAAGAAGAATTTTCACTCCGACGTTTCGTTTTTGAAAAACTTTATTTAAAAACGACCCTGGATTTTTGATTGTTAAATTTAAAGCCATTTTCAATTCAAATATAGGTGGTATATCACACGAAATTGTTTAAACAAGTTTTCAGTACTTTTAGCTGTTAATATTATTCAAGAAAAATCGCCATAGTTTGGCACTTATTTTGTGTAAAACATTTATCTGTGAAAAAATGCACAAATCAAATTGCTACTAAATTTAAAAAACCGCGTACAGAATAAAATGTGTACTGAGACAGATATAAATTGTCAAATAATAATAATAAATAACTGTGAGTAACGACTAAAAAATGTTTTTGAATAATTTTTAACAGCTAAAAATACTGAAAAATTGTTTAATCCATTACATGGCTTTAAATTTAACAATAAAAAATCTAGGGCCGTATTGAAAAAACCACGTTGATGATGGTTTTCAAAAACGAAACGTCGTAGTGAACATTTGTAAACCCTATCTTTTTCTCATCAAAAAGTCACAATGAGAATATGCTTGTCATTTTTTATATCTGTTAAAGTAATGTCAGAAATAAATAAAAACTAAAATTGCAACAAATCGGTTTTCCAGTTAATTCGCGAAAACGGCTAAAGTTAGGTTAATTTTGGAACCACCGTTTAAAAGGTGCTGCTTTTTGAATTTAACATTTAGGAAGTGTCTACTGCGAAACAAGTTCCGTAAAGTCATAAATGATCTCTGCACAATTTTGTTAACATGCGTTCGGAATCTCAATTTTTCATCAAACGTTATACCCAGGTTGTTTACCTCCGTGTAGGAGAGGACACTGCTATTATTTATTTCGATCTTTAATTTATTTGTGTCGTGTTTTAAACCAAAGTCGATTATTTTAGATTTCAGTGGGTTAAGTTTCAAACCGTGTTTCGAACAGTAAACAAAGATATTATTTAAGGCATTGTTGAAGCTGAGCTCCGCCGCCACACGTTCATGCTCCCCATAAGACACGTAAACCTGAGTGTCATCAGCATTCTGCTGTATGTGACAATCACGAACACATCGTTCCATATCCATTGTAAAAATAACAAAAAGCAGAGGTCCCAGAATCGACCCCTGGGGAACACCCCTAGTTATGGGCAAACTATCAGATCTCCTACCATCCATCAAAACCGTCTGGAAACGATCTTGCAAGTAGCTACTCATGAACGCCACTGAACTCCGTCCAAAACTATAATACCCCAACTTAGCACAGATGATGTATCGTATCAAAGGCCTTGCTGAAATCAAGCAACGTAAGTGCAGCAGTCTTTCTCTCATCCATAGCTCTTAACAAATCATCCAGTACCTTCAGCAAGACAGTGGTACTACTCAGGCCCTTTCGAAAACCAGATTGGCAATTTGGGAAAAGGTTGTTCTCGTTAAGAAATTCAATTATTTGTCCATGACTAATTTTTTCAAACATATATAAAAAACTTTTTTCCCCGAGGTGACCTCGGTACACCCCCTGTGTATACGTATTAGATAATTTAAACTATTAGAAAACTCTGTAATATTCAGCCACTGATGATGAAGCTAGACGCCTTCGAAACATCTCTGGTTCTGAAGAAACCATTTTTGTACCTACTCAAAGAGAAGCTTATTAAAACTATTTCGTGGAGTTTGACTTTTATTTCTCACCATATTTAAACATTCTATCTTTATTTATGTTTAGTTAAAAAATTAAAAATATTTTTAAATATGAAAAAATTAATATGATTAAATTTTGACTGTTTAAATGATATTCAACGCCATGCCTAACCTCAACAGCTGACTTAAAATGTAGTGGCCAGTGGACAATCCTGTTCTTCATTACGATGTATTAACAAATAATAAATTCCTCGAATGTACCAAACCTGGATGGGCTTGCCTTGCTATCCTAGTATTAAATCTGTATTTGAACGTACTGAACGCTATTCCAATTGCAGGTTGTGTTGCGATGAATTCGCCTTCAGGCCCTCTCTAGCTAGAAAGTCTGCCGTTTCATTGCCACGTAAAGCAATGTAGCCAGGAACCTTTCTCTAAGGATTACGCAAAAACCAGAACCAGAAGAGGGAAGGAAACCAAGATAATATTTTGTGGGATTAGTAACTAATTACACAAATTAGTCTCTGCCTTCACAACACTACAGAGTTTTTATCGATTAAACATGTTTTATTTCCTTATTAAATTACAAGCGCTAATGGTGTTTTTTGTTGAATAAATTTTCAATCAATGGTTTTAGAATGCTATAAAAGAATTTTTGTATAAATCGCTTCTTTCAAATGTCATTTGCGTTTTATTATCAGTTGTGTTGGCCACTATCTAGAAATTACAAAGCCACTGAAGTATATACAATTCTTGACCGTTCTGTATCCGTAATTCCGCAGCCAACACTACCTCCACCAACCCCCTTTTTGCTGTGTGCTGCTTGCACACATTATATGGCAGCAGGGCTCATACATACACAAGACCCGTGGAATGACCAGGAAGCCAACAATTCTCCGTAATTAATGCATTCGGGTGCTGTTTATTTTCCGGAAGTGCAGTTGGGAACGAGGTATGACCGGTGGGATGATAAATTTACTACGAGTTAGTGCCACTGCTGGCTGTTGGTTGAAATTAACAGAATATATTATTTGGCTTCTGTTTGGCTTTATATGCAGATGTAAAGATATACATAAATGCTTAGTGTTGTACATCTAAATATTAATCTATATTTTTTTATTTGTTATTTTGTTAGCCTAACAGCTATTTCCACCAGTTACGCTTAAGCTTAAGTAGAACTTTAGTTTGACGTATTTACATTGTAATACGTCTAAGTTGAGTTCCACTTAGCGCTAAGTGGAGCTTCAGTGTAAGCGGGCATACAGCTGTTAGACCTATAAACATCAACGTGCTACAGTAACAGAAGATAAAATAGTTACCACCTTTGTCAAAATTATTTCCGTCATGTTTCCATTAATAAAAGAACAAATTGACAAAAACTTTCTCAATGACGACTCATTTTGAATATATAATTAATATTTCGATAGCTGAAAGCAAACCTTTTGATCTCTGCCTTCACAACAATTTGTTATTTTTCATAAGGCTGATGATGGAGTTGAGTTGAGAGTTGACTCCGAAATATGTCCCTATAATTAAAAACAAGTTTTTTTTAATACATTGGCGCAGACGAAGTGTGTTTGTCATGATAAGTAAGTTTTTATTCGAACAAACATTTTTTAATTCCTTATTAAATTACAAGCACTAATGGCGTTTATTGTTGATATCAGTTGTTGCTTTGGCATTTATCTTGAAAGCCACTGAACTATATACAATTCTTGTGTGTTTGCCTTTAGAAACTAGTCTATCAGCTACAGATTTTTGGAAAATTCGACATTTTTTTATATGCCCTTAGATGTTTAATTTGCATGTCAATCAGTTCAACTAAGTTTATGGGTAATTGGGTAATCCTTCATCGAGATTATGTTTAAGGAAATTATTAATAAGGTTTTTGTTTTTGTCACAGGAGAAAAAATATGAATAAGATCACCCTCCACATTATTGCAATGGGAATAAGGGTCGGTTTTAATTCCCAATTTATTAAAATGTGTTGCCCAAAAATACCGAAACTTCTCGTTTTTTCTTTAAATAGATAGTATAGAAAGTAGGTTTATATCTATTGGACTAATATACTTAGTTTACGTTACATAATGTAACAAGACCTTTAAGTTATGTTGGAAATTCGCTTCACACTATATATACTTAGTATTACACTAACAATTATTACAAATAGCTCCCTCAAAGTAAATATTTGACGGTATTTTACCCAATTCTGAGTTCCTGTCAATAAATATTTGCAAATGAAATTCATGGAATCGAATTTGCTCTTTGAACTGTCAAAATAAATATTTTACTGTTTCATAATAACCAGTAACATATTTTAATTAAGAAAAATTACATCAAATGTATAAGCATAACGAAGAAAAACGTCAACAAAATGTGAAATAAATATTATATAGGCCGTAATTTTACGACCTATAAATTGTTAGTCAGACCAATATCAATAGGAAAAGGCAAAAGCGGACACTTTATCAACCGGACATCCACACATATACACTGTAATATTCCTTCATGTCCACCCTACCTCCCCAAAATGCATTTATTATTTAGAACGAAATGAGTTTTCCCCGTTTTTGACATCGAAGCAGGCCGGTTGCTCGTTAAATGTTAATGCCGATTGTAAAACTCGCCAGTTATAAATCTCCCCCGGTCAAATTATATTTGTACGAAAAACTTTTATGTTTTTCCTGTTTCTTTTGCAATTCGATTTGTGTCGTATACATTTTTTATTCTGGTATATTTTTCCATAAATAATGAAAATTTTGACATATATATCATTCAATTGATATAAGTGAATATTATGTGATATGAATCAGCGGATTTTAGGCTTCCATACCTTAGCGACCACAAAATTGTTATACTAGAACCAGCAGCATATCTTCCTTTAGGGTTTCCTGCACAAAGAGATTCATGTTTCAGATTTTTCGGTATTTAAGCACCTATGGTAGTATCATTATAGTAGTTATTTATTAATTACTAAAAAAAAAAAATATTATTTATTAATTATTTAAAAAGAAAAACATGATTAAATTTTAACTGATGAATTTATATTAAACGCTATGCATCGACACTCGACAGCTGATTTAAAAGATAGTGGTCAGAGAATAGTGTACAATCCTGTCCTTAATTCCGATGTACTAATAATGTACCAACCCTGGATGGGCTGCGCCTTGCTGTCCTAGTATTAAGTCTGTATTTGGGTGTGCTCAACGCTATCCCCATTGCAGGTTGTGTTGTGATGAATTCGCCTTCATTGCCACTTAAAACAAAGTAGGCCAGGAACCTACCTCTAAAGGTTGCACAAAAACTGGAACCATATAATATATAAGAGGAAAGAAGACAAAAATTAGTTACTAAATATAAAAACCAAGAGAGATTTTGTTATTTTATTATATTTTTTAGGATTAGTAACAAATTACACAAATGAGTTTTGATCTTTGCGTTCACAATAATGTGTTATTTTTAATAAGGCTGATAATGGAGTTGAGAGTCCATTTTAATAAATTGGTGGAGACGACCTGTGTTTTTCATTGTAACTAATCACATACCCCCGTTAGAATTTGTTTTCGTGAAAATTATAGGTAATTTATTCTTGGCAAGAATAAGAACTTGAAGTGCATTATAATATTTGCAAGCTGCATAAACGAAACTACGTTTATACATATTATTTGGAACATATCTTCGGATAACAAGCGTTTGTCCCTGCCTCTCTAAGTAACGTTTGCGAATTTCTTAAGCTTGTTGAATAAATAAATATGTTTCCCAATGGTTAGAATTTTATGTGTTAACCCCATGATATGAATTGCCCTCAAGCTTGAATCGACCAGCAAAGTTTAAGATCGGACGGAACAACATACCGATGGACTTACTGGCATTCAGCCTCAAATTGTGGGCCATTGAAAATTGTACAAGATGCTCCAGATCGGTGTTCAATTAATCCTGAGCCTCATCACTCTCATCGGCCTCAAAAGAGATATAGGCCTAGGTATCATCGGCATAATGCTCTAGCCGGCAATTTTCGATAACGGTATAAAAGTCCGAAATATATATCGAAAAGAGCAAAGGTCCAAGAATTGAACCTTGCGGGACGCCCATTTTTATAGCCGAGTAACCAGAATATACATTTTTATAAACTACCTTCTATTTTATAAGTGTTTGTGAACGTCAATTGCAAAACGTTTCTAGGAATGTCTATATTTAACAATAATATCACAGTAAATTCATTATTTAATTGTTTTCATTAAAATACTATAAAAACATTGACAAAAAAGAAAAAGGGGTTATTCGACTAACAAGAATATTCAAATGAATACTTTTGTATAGACTCTATACCACTCATCGTCAAAGTTTCAGTAAAGTACCAATAGTAGTTCTCAAGAAAAATTACACCGTCTGTAAAGATCTAGTTTAATGCTTTAACACAATAAATAACTGTTTAAAAACTTTCCAATATTTTTTTTCGTATTTGATCATAAAAACTCTGGCAACATTGTCTGAGAAATGGACTGTCCACTTGGCCGTCGTGTATACTCTTCCTTCGTTTCTCACACCCGCGCAATTTTCCCTATTTCTGCCACCCTTTCGCATAGCCACCCAAAACGGCCATATAACCCGGAATATTGACGAGTATTCCGGTAACCCGGAATTTATATGATGTTCTGTATTGGTCCGTCCATTCGGGCGTTCCAATAACGATGCCTCTATGCCGTTGCCGCCGCCGTTGCTCCGCGCGCTTCCTAGTCAAACTGAAAGAAACCGCACCGGCTATAAAACATGACATTCCCGAATGGACAGAGCGAGTGCATAACTCACGTAACCCCCAGGAAGAATGATAGGCAGTGTCGCGTACTAAAAGTTTTATTGATAAATTAGGAAGCTCAAAATGTTTCCATTGTTGCTACTACGGGTGACTATACAAAAGTTGAGTTGCACACTATACTTCTTCTACGACTGACGTGAAACCATTCCCATATTCAGATATATGCAGAAGAGTGCCTTTTTCTTTGACGAACGCTGAGACTACGCAGCATTATTGGCCTGCGTTTAATTTCGTTCTTTTCGATAAGTACACGAGTACTACGAAGTTTCCACCCTTCCACGTATGGGGTATGGTGAAAATTGGAATTATGTAAAGATTAGTCGGTGTCTCCGTTATTTCGAGCCCTAGGGGTTAAGCTTGATGGTCCTCCACAGCCGTGGTGTATTGCAGAATTGTGCACAATTTCCCCTTATAGTTAGATTTGACAACGTCGCACCGCGGTATGCTATACCTACTTTTATATCGCATTGGAACAAATTAATACTTACTTTGTAATTCAAACATATTTTAGATGTTATCTAGATATTGCTAAGTGATATAACAATTTACAGGCCAGTGTAAGGGTTACATAGGTAAAAAGTATTGTCAAAGACTACAGAATAGTATTCAGTAATCTTTGGTATTCTAATACATTATTTGGGGAGCAGATTTTCATACAGGTCTGTGGTACTAAGTAGTCATACTTCGCCTAGAGTGTTTTTTTGTGATGATTAGATAATCACAAAGAAGTGGTGAACTATTTATTTGATATTTAACCGAATATGGTGAAATATGTTTTGATTAAAATACATTTGTTCTGTGCTTCTTAATTAAAAATTTGAATTAATTTTTAATTTTAGCTCTCCATATCATATATTATGTAACATACAAGCGGCCAATAAACTCAGCTACAGTCCTCGAGGCAATAGTTCAACCTTAAAAATATGTGGCATGGCTTGTCACATTATTTTTTCCTATACTAATATATAATAGATCGAATAGAATTTATCAATACATTTGTTGTATCTCTATTAATGAAAGAAAGAATATATCGATACATTTCTTAATCTCTATTAATAAAAGGAAGTTAACATTTTGAGCATCCGCGTTAAATTAAATATATCCGTTAGGTCTGCAGTTTTGTTTAAAATAACACTCGTCACGTCAAATACTAATATTTTGTCATTTTTTATACATTTCGTACAATTATTGTTTGGCTTCGTGGCATATATCAAAATGTTTCAAATTTTATAGTGGAAAAGAGGTCAAAAAAAAAAAAAAATCCTGATCTTAATCGAAATATATGGAATAATTTAAATAAAAAAGCTGATGACTACAATAAAAATACAAAAATGGTTTATTGGGAAATATAGCTTGTCAACAAGACTCTTACGAGGAAGGTATATCACAAAAAGGTCACAGAAATATTACTTTTATAGTTAAATTTCGAGAGCTATTCATGCCTCGAGGGCAACAGATTATTTTTTATTTAGTAACGCCAATGTTACCTATACCTTTTACATTATACTGGGTCATCTCGATACATAACAATGAAACAGACGTTCTGGCACATTATTTGACTGTCTTTCACGTTTTACGGTGTAAGGGTTGGTAAAAATTTTAAACTAAACCTGATGGACAAGTTAAGGACAATGTGAATTTTACTTTTTTATTTGTTTCCTGAATCAATGAATTTTGAAATGGGTTACTTTATATTCATACATATCCAGCAATGAATACAACTTTTGTATTGATTATGTTTGATAAGTTATACCAGGTGTCCCACTGGGAAGGGATTCGATCGATTATGGAGAAACTACACTGTGGAACAATCTGAAAATCGGGTGTAGTCCGTAGGTCGACGACGGGACCAATTCGGCTAAAAAGTTTGTTTTCAAGAATCTAGTAATTATGGAAATTGACGATGAAATTTCGTTGCAAAACGATATTGATGTGATGGATATTATAGAATTTGGTTTTCCTAGACGAATTTATGTAAGGCCTAATTATATAGAAGACATAGACGACCTAAGTTTCTTCCGCAGATTTCGCCTAACAAAATCATCAAATTGATTTGTTAGCCCCACTAGAGTCTTTTTATTTAGAATTGACTGCAAAATTTCACTTCACTTTCATCTCTTCTAATTTTTTTTAGGACCAACACCTGTACCTATTGTCGCCTTTCTTTCTTCAGCCAAGGACTTCCGTAGCGCTTTCTTTCTATTCTGATAACATTTTTCAAACATGAAGCTTTTCTAAAAGCACCGCTTGTTGACGAGGCATTGAATTCGTTTTCTATTGATTGGCTTAGCTCTTTTTGTTACGGTGCATACAACTGCGGTTGAAGCTTGGCTTAATTTTCAAGCGTAGCTTACATAAGCGCCGTTCAAGCCCATAACGGAGAATATAACCATTGAGTATTCATATAATAAAAAATTGTTATTATTCTTTATTCTGAAAACGTCATTTTTGACATAAATATTCAAATATTTCGAAAACGCCTGGCGATAGGTATAACATATAAAAAATAAAAAGTTACTTTTTAGAAGAAAAAGTTAGCGTTTACAAATTTTCACTACGACGTTTTGTTTTTGAATAACCATCATCGGCAGTTTTTAGCTGTTATTTAAAATTATTCAAGAAAAATAGCCTTAGTTTGGCACTTATTTTGCGTAAAACATTCATAACTTCAAAAAGCACAAACATTTCAACTAAATTAAAAAATAAAATAATAAATAAATAAAAATAAATTTTCAAATAATAATAAATAATTGTGAGTAACGACGAAAGAATGTTTTTACAAAACCTACTACCTACTAATCTGCATTCAGTCAGTTAAGTGCCAAACTATGGCGATTTTTTTTTAATAATTTTAAATAACAGCTAAAAACATTGAAAACTTGTTTAAACCATTACATGACATGAATTCAACAATACAAAATCCAGAGTAGTATTGAAAAATCCAAGTTGACGATGGTTTTTCAAAAACGAAACGTCCTAGTGAAAATTTGTAAACGCTATCGTTTTCTCCTCAAAAAGTAACAATGATAAAGTGCTTTCCATTAATTAATAAAAACTAATTCGCAAAAAATTGTTTTTCAAAATAATTCTCGATAACGGCTAAAGTTAGTTTAATTTTGAAAACACCATTTAAGTGGTGTTTAAATTGTAAAACTTTTCTCTAATTTAACCGACATTGTAACTCCTAGCGTTTCCAAGGTTCCAATGCTATCCCATTCTTATCTTGGCCACAGTGTATATATACAGGGTGTTTCAAAAACACGCGACAATATTATAGGGGGTGATTTTATCACTTGTTTGGATCTTAAAACGAAGTTTTGCATAGGGTGTTTGTATACATGCTTATATTGAGGTCTGTGAACTAAAGCTTAAGAGATTTGAATGCAAGCTACTGATGATGGAATAGATTTATTCCGAAAAATGTCTGGTTCAGTTGAACTTATGTCAATTACTTTAACAGATTTATATATTAATATAAACCAAATCTCGGAAAGCGTGAGACTAGTGTTTGTTTCCCATACCTGATGCGAATGTTTTTCCAACAGGACTCTAGGAAAAAAAGTTACTGAAATTACACTAGGAGTAAACTAATAGGTCCAGTTTCCTTGAAATCACTAACTTAACTACATTTCTTAAACACAAAAGTGGAACAAATGCACATCTTATGTTAATTTTGGTAATATTTAGCAAAACATAACAAACCTGCATGTGTTCTACATAAAACTTCAGGTAGCACTGGCAATATAAATGTGTTTCTTACTAGCTGTGAGGATTTCAGTTAAGAATTTAACATAATCAGTCGTTTACATATTTTTTGATGTAAAAAATAAATGCTTGCTATTGGAGCCTAAGTAACTGGTAGTAAATTTGCGAAATGTATATTAAACGTTAAAGAGTTATAAGCACATTTTTATGCTGCCTGTATGATATATACGCCACTGGTTTTGATAGACAAGCAATATTACTAGAATTTTACACTTTACGCCTCAATATATATTTGTTTTATAAGTGATGTTCGATGCTGGATAAACCGCTATTTGTACTGTCTAACTGAGACAAGGGCCATAAATTAGAAGATATCTAATAAAGTCGCACGGATTTATCGGTCCGCCGAGCCGCTCAGATAAATTCCAATTCGTTCCCTCTCTATGCAAATGCTGAAGCTATTGCCGCCTTCATGGCGGTTTATATTTATATATGAAAAGGGCGAAACACGGATATATGTGTAGACCCAACAATATACACGCACACACAGTCGCGAAAATAATATTTATTGTGGTGGGAAAAAGTGCTTCTGGAATAAATTCCAAGTCATACACAAGGAACAGCTCGAGCAGCGAAGTTTGTGATAACGTGGAAAATGTTATAATAATATGTTTGCATATGTTCGCCATCTTTACTTCTTGAATATGTAATAATCTCATCAAGTTCACAAATAACACTATTATTGTCCAAAAATGAAAGACTTCTAATGAAAAAAAAAAAAAAAAATACACCCGCTTTTTAAATGTCTTAAAATTGATCAATTTTTGAATTACCAATATACGTAAAAAGCTGCAACACCGAAACTTCACGTTCCGAGTCATCTATAGAGTTCTACTGCTTCCTGGTTATATAAGCGCATTAAAGGAGCATCAGACTAGGAATGAAAATATTAAGAAAATTGCAAAAAAAACTAAGGCATGTTATATACCAGCAAGGAGAGTGTGGCCCCTGGTTTATCGTGGAGTTTCTGGGAGCTTCAGACTAAAAGGAGTCAGCCCAATCAGCCGCCTGCGATTGAATTGCTAAGCGATTGCTAGGATTTTCAAAGATGGGAATTAATTCCATTCTGTTAAGGACTCACCGTAAAGTATTTGTCGTGAGATCAAATTACTCCAAGGTAGCTGGACTTTTAAATTGTAGCTGCAGGGCTAAGACCTAAACCTTATATATAAGGTATTGCATATTTGGCAAGGTGTAATGGAAATTTCACAATGACACTGTTTCAGTGTCATGAGATATATTCCTTGTTACCCATAAAATGCGTCCTAGGCTAAACTGTGGGTTAATTTCAGTTGGATTGGTGTCTCTGGATATGTTTTAGAGATCGTGTTAGCCTCATTTTTTAGCACTTAACCGTTGATGACTTATTAGCCTGTCGTACGCGCTGAATCATTTAGATATTGATGTTATTGTATTTCTACGAATAGTGTGATATTAGATTAGATTAACTAATTACTACCTTTGTCAATTTTCGTGTTTTCAGAGACTTTTTGGACTATCTATTGGTTTCGATTTCTTGGTCAATTTATAAGGTTTTCTGTTTGATCGTTCTTGGAATGTATCTTAGTACTATTGTCTTGCGAATTGTTACGCTTTTGGCCTGCAAATTAGTTTAATTTTCATTAAAAATTAGGCATTTATTAAGGTAAACAAACCTAACCTGAATACATTTGTTATGTTATGTATGTAGGAAAAAATACGTATTAATGAAAGATAGTATTATGATACTTACCGTATTTGTATATATTTATATTGGATATTACTACAATATTTCCAGCTGATGGTTCGCTATTTTATTTAAATAAATAATAAATATAGGAAATTTGTTTGGCCAAATCAAATTTTTATTTATGATATATGACACTTGTCATAATTGTCTTAATTTCCAGCGATCAGGATTTTGGCATTGTTGTCAGATTTAGTTTAAGCTGGTATAAAAATGAACTATATTTAAGAACGTTAATATTTTTGTAAAAATAAAATAAAGCTTGCCTAATTTAGGTTTTCGGGTTAATTACGCATTTGGACTTGGGTTGGGGGTATAAATAGATGTCGGATTGCTCGATTGATTTCGGTATTACGCAATTAATGAGTACGTGACTGACGATGATGAAAATTTTCAAATAAAGTGTGGCATCGGCGGTTTTTGTAATTTTTCTTAGGTGTTGTCAATGTTTGAATGAATTGAATTGCATGAAATATAATTAATATGGAATTTTTTCAACAACGAAATTATTGTAGGAAAGGTAAAATAAAATAAACTTGGGGAAATTAAGATTATATTTAATTAAACATCTAGGGGTATATCGGGTCTAAATAGGTTTCAGTTTAATGAAGCTATTGCGCGAATAGTAAGTACGAGGTGTAGGATAGAGATAATTTCAAAGACATTCTGGCAGCAGAGCATTGCAAGTTGGTACGTTGTTTAAGCGAGTAGATTCCATAACAATAACACACAAATCTGTTTTCTTTTCTACTGACTTTACTTTAATGAAAAAAGTGAGGATTTGGGAACTATTTTAAAAATGTTTCCCTTCAAAGAAGCCTCAACACAAGTAAACGTTCCAGTGCGCTGACTATTTAAACGTATGTTAAAACGCATGGCATATTTTACACTTGTTTTGATTGTCAGAAATCCTGACCTAGGCTTTACCCTGTTTTCGTTGAAGATTAGAGTGAATAAGAGAAGTGAATTATAGTTAATTATTATGTAGCTTGTTTTACTGTAGGACCTGCCCTATAATTGGATTTTCTCTGGGCAGATATATTCTTAAATAAAAAACAATATGTCTATGAAAGTAAAACATTAAATAGTTAACATTATTATTTGGTGATAATTTTTCCTATATAAAATTTCCTTTTTTTGTCAATTGAAATTTCTACCAACTCACAATTTAACGATTCTTAAACAGGACCTCAATAACAATATTTTAAATGAAGTATGTTTTGCAGGAAATACATGTTATAGCGCTTTCTATTCTGATATAAATATCTATTACATTTTACACGGAATAGCTTCAATAATAAAAGCACTATATAAACTTTTCCAATTTCATTTTGTAGCGATCAAAATGTGATTACATCAATTCATTCGTAATGTTTGTAATTCAAAAATGAAAATGCCATGATGATAATAGCCACGAATCATGCATATTTTATATTATGCAGAGTTAATTGATTTTGTAAACCTATGGTGAATTTGTTTTTATTGTCGAAATATTATTTTATGGTATATGCACACTTGTTATTAATCTGTTTTTTAGAGTATTGTTAAAAGTTGTTTGCAACTTCCTCAAAGAAAGAGTTGATTGAAGTTATACATGGTTATGAATTTTCTCGAGCATGGCAATAAAAATAATTTCAAATATTTCGTTTAAATGCTTTAAAGACATTATTAACTCGAAAGTGGAGTGGTAGGATAAATATAACAAACAGAAACTTGCAGTTGACGTGAAATATTTGTTTTATTTAAATACTTTTCGAAAGGATTACATATTCGATAGGGTGTTTAAATACTAACTTAGCTCTTCGTCAAGCAAACTTCCCCTAAGAAGAAGCTCGAAGAAAAAAACTCAGATGCCAAGGAAAATACTCAAAAGGAACCCGGCATTCCTCCTATCCACGTGAAGGAGGTTCAAAACTGGTCGGTTTTGTCCAGAGAGCTTGACGCCAAAAAGATTACGTACACGAAAGCCAAATTCTTCCGCGAGTTATTGAAGATACAACTGGCATCAATTGAGTCATACAGGGCGATGACCAAGTTTTTGCAGGCGAAGAAAGGCCAGTTGTTCACATTCTCTCTACCGGAAGAGAAGTACAGACAGGCTGTCTTCAAGGGTCTTCCACCAGAGATAGTTATCTTGCAAGGAGATTCAAGACGACCTGAAATCTCAAGGATTGCATCGAACTGAATTTTGCAGGATGATAAGCTTCAAAACCAAACTGGAGCATCATTTTGTATTGGATAAAGTGCCAATGAAGGAAGACGGTAGCTTGAGGGATAACCGGCTTGTCAATGGTAACTGCAGAAAGCAGAAGAAAAAGCGGAGGCCCTAGTCAGTGCTTTAGGTGGCAAGAATACGGCCATGCTCAAAGTGACTGCAACCTCATACGTGCCTGTGTGAAATGCGTGGAAGAGTACTCAGCAAACGAATGTCCAAGGTCGAAAAATGAAAAGCCAACGTGTGCAAATTGCGGAGAAGACCACTCTGCAAATTACAGAGGATGGTACCAGGAAAAGCTCAATTTCTAGGCCTGCAAACCAGAGTAGCCGTGGTCTTAGAACTTACAGCGAATTGGCCACATCTACCAGGCCAACCACAGCTGCTGGTACGCAGCCTGCGCAGCAATCCAACGCAAATCCTGAGAACGTTACATCTTCCGGGTTGAGGGACAAAATTTCCTCCATCCTAACGGACATCAAGAGAAAGAATTTCAAATAACTAGCGAATTTAATGCAGCAGGAAATGCATTCAATCATGACGGCCATAGTGCTAAACTAATCCATTTATTTTTACTGTCTCCTACAGTGAACGCAACTCGATTACGACCAGGTCACGGTACATTCGAGGACACCAACAAGCCAGAAGATTCAGCAGGCCAAGAAGTCTACTGAGCAAGTATGAAGACAGAAACAAAGAATAGAGAGGACATGAACAAAGTCAGCAGACACATGATGCCCAAATAATTTTTAAGACAAAAAGATAAGGGGACTTAGCCCCGAATCTTTTGAACTCGAAAGGAGTGGCGCCGGAGGAATACAACGTCTTCCCTCCGGGTATCTGCGAAACAGATAGCTGCTTTCACCGGAGAGGTTTCAGCTATGCTATCTTCCCAACTTTGAGTCTCACAGTCACCCGCGGATGATCGTGTCGTAAATGCATTTCCTCTATAAAAAAAAGGGAGAAGTTTGATTCACGCCTACTGATCACCACCGATGAGTTGTGGATCAACATTATGTAACAAGCAATTCGTTATATAAGTGATTTCATTGTAACATCGTTTTTTTTTTTTGTGTTTCCATTTCTAAAATCCTTGTGTATTCAAAATCAAAATTATTGCGTAATTTGAAAAAATAGTTCATTCTTAAGTGGAGTTGCAATTTTAATTTTTAAATGAAAGTCGAATCTCCACAAAATTAATTTAATAGAAACTATCGGCCATACATGTTTCGGGACTAGACCAGTCCCATCATCAGTGGCATGTCAACAATCGAACAAACACAACACTAAGACGTACAATGTTTCATTATATTTCTATTGAAGCCTGGAAAACACACCTCATTCTTAGTTCGTTATCAATATGAATATGTGCAATTATCGATTAACTTACCATTTTATGGAAAAATATTTGAATTATAAAAAATTAAATTACAGTTACATATTTGGTCTAATTTTCTTTTTGTATATCATACTTTTCTTTGTTTTTTAATAAAGTTAAAACTATGTAACTATTTGTTTTTTGTTAAAGCCGGAATGGCAAGAACGTCATCGACAAACGTAATAAAAAATTCTTTTTTGGTATGAATATGAGTTGTGTTATAGGCGATAGTCTCCAGGCTCCAATTTACAACATGCTCTTAAAATAACAGACAAATAAAGCTCTAGTAATAATTAACTAATCCAAATTTTCATACTGATAAATCTAACTGAGTCACTAAGGAGTATGATCAGTTCAGTGTATTATAAAAGGAACGGTGTAAGATTTTTCAATTCTATTAATACATGTGTGGAGTTAGGTTGTCTTCGAGGCTCATAAATTTTACTATGTAGTTGACTTGGGATCTGAACACGTAGAAGAAGAACTTATTAGTATATAAACCTTATTCTATGACATTGTTTTTAAGGTTATGATAATATAAACATGTTAACAAACTCCTTAAGTTGTTATATATTTTTATGGGCCAGCATGAATCCTCGTCTAATCACTTTGGTAAAGGCATTTTTTATTTATGTTGTATATAGGCAAATGACACAAACCTATAACCATTCGCACATAAAGCTAATAAGGTAAGTATGTTCTTATTTCAAAAAGGCCAAGGAGTTGAAAAATTTAGAACATGCGAACTCTGTTTGCTCATTAAGACACATAATTGATGTATTGTTATTAATAGATGTGATCTCCATTATTTCAAGGGTATTAAGGAGTACACTTTTTTCACAGATATGTAAGAGCTTTGCATTGTTATCCGGGTGAAAGGGGTGACCCGAATCTATAATGTGCTCTGCTAGTGCCGATCTGCTATTAGATATCATAATATTAGATTGCGATCTAGTAATAACTTTATAGTGCTCCGCTACTCTAGTTTTGATTGAGCGGCCTGACTGCCCGATGTATTGAGCATTACAGTTCGGGTTCCCGCAATACAACATATATACGCCTGATCTCTCATTCCAAGGGATTTTATCTTTACTGTTATTGAGGAGTGTACCAACAGAATTCTTAGTTCGAAAACATATGTTGATGTTGTATTTTTTAAATATTCTTTTTAACTGAAGGCATGCTGGATGATAGTATTCATATTCATATTGATAACGAACTAAGAATGAGGTGTGTTTTCCAGGCTTCAATAGAAATATAATGAAACATTGTACGTCTTAGTGTTGTGTTTGTTCGATTGTTGACATGCCACTGATGATGGGACTGGTCTAGTCCCGAAACATGTATGGCCGATAGTTTCTATTAAATTTATTTTGTGGAGATTCGACTTTCATTTAAACATCAAAATTATTGCTTTTAACACAATTATTGTATTGACTTGTACATAATTTAATGCTTTCTTTAATATAAAGTTTTTTATTTTCACTTAGGTAAGGTTGTTCATGTTTATTTTTATAAAGAAGCAAATACATTTAGGACGCTAGAGCGAAAAATCTGAGCCCCTAATGAGTTTTATTCCCTGTACCTGCGCGTACTTTCAACATATTAAAGAAGAGTAAACGTTCAGAACACCAAAAATGGGACAGTAGGTTTCTTAAACGTCTTTTGAAAATATGCGAAATGAGTCATACCCAATGAGTATTTCAACATCTTGCGTTAAACACGTTTTACATTACCCACCACTGGTCTATCTGCATAAAATAAAAAATGCTCTGAATAAAGTTTTGAATATAAATTTTAACATTCTCTGCATTTTCCATTGTTAAGATCGATATTCACGAAATGTCACGAGTTATTATTTTCAAGATTGGAAAACTTTTATACTCTGTCTCCAAGGATAACTTCCTAATAGATATTACGAAGACTGATGTAGAAACTTTCAAGGAATTTGTGGTTGTCGTAGTAGTTTTTGATACATATATATCACATAAATTTTAAAACTCTCAGTTTCTACTATAATTCCATTATCAGTGCTGTAAAAGGGAGCACTATATATAATCCAGTCAAGGAAAAAATTCAAGAATAAAAATAATTGAGTAAGTTCAAAGCTTTCCTTAAATTTTATTTTTCTCTCAAATACTTTTACCTGTCGTTTATTGTGCCTCATTCATCAAGCGATAACAAACACAGCAAAATTTATAACATAGTCATTCAGTTTTTTCCGCCAGGCTCAAAAGCCGATTTGTCTTTTTAAGAACCCTCTATTCCAGGCTTGCCGATTCATATTTTTCCTAAGACTTCTCACAAAGGTAAAATATAAAATCCCCTACGATAAAAGCAGTGGTGTTCAGAAATTATATATTTTTAAAATATTTTACACATATCACAATATTTCTATTAGTGTTCAATGAATTATTTCGTTTTGTGTTGTATTTGTTTTGGAAAGAGATTATTTATGGATATGTCGACTAATATGTGGAAACTCCTGGGGAATGAAACCCAAACAAATCTATTCGAAACCCGTTTTGTTTGTAGGACCAATAATAACGTACTATAAAGAGCTTGGTGGACGAAAGCTTTACTATGGAAGCACTTCTGGGCGCCAAAAATAAACTATTTATTTAAACTGCTACTTCAGTTTGGAATATCGATAACCTTTTTTGTTTAATAAACTATGAACTGCATGTCTCAGCAAAGATCAATGGATCATGAATAAAATGAATTTAGAAAGTACAGATTATTGTCGCCGTACTGCTGTTTCAAAAACCAATAGGCCTAAGCCAAAAATTCACAAAGTCTTTTCTGATAGGCAAGCACATCAAACATACAGTCAAATATTGAAAAAAGCATATAATCTGACTCTGTGATGGATTACGGCCACTGACCACTCTCGCATGAGGATTCAGAACTTTTGGCAATACCGTCTAGATTTGGGTTTACTAATTCATCCAAATCAAGAGCTACACAGCAAGTGGGTATGAGTAGACTTCATCTGTGATGCCAGCATTGGTCACTGTCATTTGGATCATTAACTCCTATCGGAAAATTCCAAATGCCGTTTATGCTATATGATGAGACAGCAAAACAGCCTTGAAGTAAAATAATCGACTAGATCCAGTTTCGTTTTGCCTAAATAAATTTGGTTTCGTAATATTTTTGAATACAATTGGCACAAAAATTTAAAAGTATAGGTAGGACTCACCAAAATATTCACTTGTGATATATAGAACACGCTTGACAGCCTTTCTAAATATTTTGCTGTCTTCGACAACCGTTAAGTTTGATGGTAAATTATTAAATATTGAGCGATTGCCATACAGAATTAATTTTTTTAAAAGGACAGATCTTGGTACCGGAAAGTACTCTCGACTAACATAGGTATCTGAATATTCTTATACATATAAGATGTGTTAAAGAAAAAGTGGCACGCGTCATGAGGGTGCCGAGACAATAAGTCGTCCAACAGTGTGTCGAGCAATGGAAAATTGTCAGGAAACGTTGTAATGTAATTTTTTTTTGTTCCAAAAAAACACTAACATATTATTTAATATAAATTGATAAACGAATTAAAATATTTTAAAAATCCTTGAAAATTAATGATTCTCATTTGTCACACCACTGATTTTGTGATGAGCATAGCATCTATCAAAGTGATCCAGGCAGCCAACGCATAGATGATGGAAGTGAGCGTCTACAACATTTCTGATAAGAGATGGCACAAAAAAAACTTTTACTGGATATGTCTCGAGATACTCTACGTATAAAAGAAACGGTGGAAATGAGAGAAGAGGAATCTCTTGCCTTGGATCGGGCGGAAGCATCACATTTATAACTAACCTCATCCATCTTATTCCGTCTGCCCGCCCGTTTTGCTACGAAATGACTCAAATGCAGCTCAATTTGTCAGAAAATGTAATAAGCAGCGTCGCTTCACAGTCAAGTTGTAATGCAAATCTGTAACAATAATAGGTTTACGTAGCGTTTGTTATATTGAAGTTTAGCTGAGATTAGCATTTGCAAAATATAAATATTGTTTTCAAGATAGATCGCAATATTAAAAAAAAAATAATTAGATATAATAACAAAAAAATAAATAAATATGACGAAGGTTCTATAACTATAAACTACGAATTGAAAGTTAAAAAGCCTGGCAAAATGCAAACATTTGTTGGTTCTGATAATTTTAGTTATCAAAACTTATATACATGAATGAATGTGCAGGGATAAATAACGACAGATTAGTATAATTATTGATGGCAAAGATTAAGGTACACAAATTAATCTTTCATGATACCTACTGGAAGTTTGGTGGAATATGAATGAACTTCTGTTCTAATTGATTTAGTATTGACTAAAGATTTTACTGTGATTTAAAATTTATAGACCACAATATCTGTAAATTTTATTTTTTTTATTGTTATGTTCATTGTTGATGAAACTAACCGCGCTACTAATGTAAAAGGGGGATTACATTCGTATTACTCTAATGGAGTGATCATCTGACCGTCAGAACCAATAGGATTCCTCCCCGCGATTTAACAAACCACATTTTTATTAGTAAAAATAACGTTTTAAAAATACGTTTTTTACACTATTAAAAATAACCAATGCAGGTAGGCTTTTTCTAACACGTTTTTCTCACTGTAAATAAATAGGCGTTTTTTAAAAGATGGGAAAGAAGGTTTGTTCCTACACGTTTTATTGGTTTCGAGAAACGTTAAAAACTCGTATTGATAAACGTCAAAAATGCGATCCGCTTAGTACGTTATTTTAACATAAACACAATGACTGTTATATTTTCGTCAGGAAAATACGACAATAAGACGTTTTTTATTTCTATTACTTAAGATTAAATTATTATGCGTTGGTTTTAACGTATAAAGAACGCTAATTTTATTCGACCTATTAATAAATATACTATTAAAACGTTAAAAAAACGTGTGAATAGCTGAATATGGTTAGACAATATGTTAAAAAAACGTATTGTAATATAATAAATTTAACATTCAAAATAACGTCATATTACAAGTTTTCTTAAGTTAGATTTTGGCCAGAAATGTTCGTATTAAAAACGTTGAATTAAAACTTATTATGTACCAAAATAAAACGGTTATTTTTTAAACGAACACGTTTAATCAGCCAATGACACGTTGATTTTACGTTTAAAAAACGTATGTGTGTTAACTGGGAATGATGCAGAGCACAGTGGACGCCCAAATGAGGTTGATATTCCAGAAAACTTTGTGACATTGTATAAATATCAGATGATAGTGTTTTTACTCTTTTACATGAAAGTGGGTGCCGCGTGAGCTCACAGACGACCAGAAACAACAACGAATTGATGCTTCAGAGGAGCGCTTGGCGCTGTTAAACCGCAATAAAATGGAATTCTATCGTCGATATGTGACAATAGATGAAACATGGCTTTAATATTACACACCAGAATCCAAAAGACAGTCAGCTGAGTGGACAGCAATCGACGAACCGAATCCAAAGCGAGCAAAGACGCAACAGTAGGCCGGTAAGTTGATTTCGGCTGTATTTTGGAATGCGAACGGAATAATATTCCTCGACTACCTCTAAAAGGGAAGCACCATCAACAACGACTATTACTGTGCACTTTTGGATCGATTGAAGGCCGAAATGGCAAAGAAACGGCCACATTTGCGAAAGAAAAAATTGTTGTTTCACCAAGACAATGCACCGTGTCACAAATCGATGAAACTAAAGCAAAATTTAATTAATTGGGCTTCCAATTGCTTACCACTCACCGTATTTTCCAGATTTAGCCCCCAGCGACTTTTTCCTGTTTTCAGATCTCAACATAATGCTTGCTGGAAAGAAATTTAAGTCCAATGAAGAACTAATCGCTGAAACTGAAGCCTATTTTGACGAGAAAGAGAAATCGTACTATAAAAGTGGTATCGAAAAGTTGGAAAATCGCTATACTCGTTGTATTGCCTTTGAATAATAAAATCGAGTTTTGTTAAAATTTTGTTTTTTTTTTACTTATCCTACATATTTATTCAATGACCTTATGTACTTGTTTGTAGTTTTATATTTGTATATTTTGTATCTTTATCTTATGATAACAACAATTTTACAGGCCTTGAAAAAGTTCAAGCTAATTAAACGAAATGTCGACCAAAATTTCGTGATGTTTTGATGCATATCCTTTATCGAAAATTAAAAATTAATCATAATTCTTTCTAAAATTTCTCTTGGGTTAGAGGTTCAATACCAAAACAACAAATTCGGTGAATTAGTTTTTTTATTTGATGTCAAATCAAGGCTATTTTTCCAAAGTTTCGACAATACTCTATTTAATAATAATAATAATCGTTATTTGTACTTAGATAATAAAACAATAGTTATAACGAACTTGTAACTTTTAAATGCAAATAAAAGATGTAAGATGACGTGACGAAATATCTTTAAGAGTACCTGTTTTTGGGAAGTACCAATTATACTACAATGATGCATGGATTCGAAATTTGATGATGATGAAGACAAATTGTTTATTGTCGAAACGTTGAAACATATAAAGTCTTTTATCATATACATTGTATTTTTCATTGGCAATTTGTTATCAACTCTTAAACAAAAATTGTAATATTTGTAAAATCATTTCCGTTAGGAATTTTATCGAATACACATTTATTATACATTAATGTAACAGTAAAACTTAATAAAAGGGGGACAAAAGCGACATAATATAATATTTATAAGTTGAAACGACAAGCTAACAAATAAAAATCTGCAAGGAACACTACAAGTTTATATATGGAAATATTACGTGTTATGAGAATCAATGCAAACATCACATTTTATCGAACCCTCTAATTTTAATAATTTATCGAAAACTAGCTGGTGATGATCGGCGGCGCGTGGCAAAATAATAGAATGTGTATACTTATATAAAATACATAATATTGGGGGAATTATTACGACATGATATAACCAATACAGTATAAATAGCGTGATAGCTGTCAATATTGCCGACATCAAGTTCTTGTTTCCGGTCACGCTATTTTCCGGTAATCTCTATCAATAAGTTAAATATTTTACAATAATATATTACATAAGGTTGTAGTGTTTAGAGGGTAATTGTTATGAATTTTGGAAATTAGATTTTTACGATATGGATTTTTACGGCTAATAAAATATCAAGTAGGCTGAACTGCTATTTAAATTAGATTACCCTAAGAAAACCACAGTTCACGACAAAGGATCCAGGGACTTATTTTGAATAAAAAACTCTATTAAAAATAAAGATATTTATTTTTTTGAAATTTTGAAGGTTAGGTAATTATAACTAATGATATAAATTGAAAAATATTATCCATATTTCCAAGGGAGTGGCAGCTCAATCAAACAACTAAACACATAAAAGTCTTCTCCACAAAATCTTGTATTAATCGAAACAAAAAACACAGAGTGGTATTGGGGACTAGTTTCGGCCTAAGCCATCTTCAGCCAATAATTAAAGCAAACCAACCAACCAACATTGTACGTCAAAGAAAATAGTAGTAAATCATTGTAGCTTTCCAAAATCAAACAATATCAATTTAAAACTCAATTGAAAACCATAACAAACGGTGCGTTGCATGGAGCAAGATTTCACGACATTTACGATATTTATGACTTTATAATTCTTTGCAAATGTGTTCTGCTTATAACGGAGTTGTTACTGCGTTTTCTTAAAACCCTTAAACGGGCAAAACCAGAAGGAGGGAGAAAATAATAATTCTAACTGATTTTATTGAACATATATTGTTGAAAAGTATCAAAAAATATTTTTTCTTTTTTTAAAATACAAAGTCTGCAACGTCCTTTTTCCACAAAAATAGGAAAGTGTCCAACATTATCAAAGCGGACTTCTTCAGTTGGTCGTGGAGCAACTGGAACATTTATTTTCTTTTGAGGCTGGTCGCTTGCAGTAAAGTTTCTTCCCTTTTTCTTAACATTTTTGCAATGAATCAACGAGGTTGCTATATTAGTTCTAAAAACTTTAAGTTTGTCATGTCTTTTGCCCAGTGACTCCATATCTCGCCGATAGAGTAACCATGCGTTGTTTACTGCAATATCAATCATTTGTCTGAAAATGGCAAGATACCATCTTTTGGATTTGAACGGAGTCTTGTAAAGTGATATTAGCATATCCGATAAATCCACACCACCCATGTGAATGTTATATTGCCTGACAATTTGAGGGCAAGGAACACTGATTCTCAATTTTTTGAATCATTTTACCGGCATAATGTCAGCAATAATGCCGTATCGAGTTTGCATACACCAATAGTCTTCTATTGAAGGCATATGCACTATTCCCATTAGCAACTCTATGCCCACAAATTCTTTTATTTCAGTTGGTGTAGTGTCAATTGAAAGTCCAGTCGTTAGCGTCGAATAAACATTTGTTTGATACGTAATATTCTCAAAGAGGCCTTCATCAAAGAACCTCTCAAAGTACGCAAGTGGTGAATACTCTTCATCTGGAGCAGAAAAAAATATCTGTTTTGGATGTTTTACGTGCTGAAAGTCAGATTTGCTCCAGTCGTAGTCAGCAGTTTTTTTTTCTTTTTGCTGGTATCGATGATTGAATAAGATTAGCCAGTGGTATTTCATCTTCTGATCCCCATGTGGTAGCAATAGGATGCGGCTGATCTGAATCTTCATCTGATTCGATTGCGCTGACAATTGGCAAGCAATTTCGTTTCTTAGATGTAGGTGTAGGTAAGTAGTCAGGATCTACATCACTATAGTCGCCTGCAAACAATTCTTCATCTGACGATGACCCAACATCTGACACATTAGGATTATCAGGAGGTACAACAACAAGTACTTCCCGACTTTTTATTCCATAGAACTTACGGGTTGGTATAACCTAAAATAATTATTATTTATTATTGTTATTATTATTATGTAATTTATTGTGATCAAAAAGTTATAAATGCTAAGCAAATAATTTTTAGAGTTATTCGTAGTCATTAGTATTTTATAACTTTTAGCGGGCAATGTGCACTCCAATGTACACACATTTCCACCCTCATCCTAACCTATCAAATAATTCTAGAGCAGCGGTGAATGAACTACAATCTTATCATTCCATCTACTTGATAATTTGCTATGGTCACTATAAATTATTTTACGAAATCAAAATATATGCTATACTGAAACTTACCACATTCGAATACGACTGATCTGCCATGACAAGCACTCACAAACACACGAGGCAAATGGCTAAGATGAACTAAAGTCCACGGTAGGTGGCGCCAATACGTTAGCAGCGAGTGTATCCCACAGTATTCACCGCCCGATTGTGCATATATCGCAGATATTTTTTAGCCCGGCTTTCACCATGTGACTGTATCACGTAAGATACATCGGCCGCTTAAGGGTTAAGGACATTCTTGAATCGTTTGTCACAGAATCAAGTGCAACCAATGATACGACATCGTCTTGGTTAAAAAAAAATATTATGTTTTTTGATGAGATTTATATTTCCAGTTTCTAAAAATTTCTTAACCAGACACCATGCTTACGATTTCTGAACTGTTTTTTCTCAATCAATTACGGAAGATATGGATCTGTCGCCGATGCCGTAACACTAAATTAATTAATTTTTTGTTGCTTTATCATTTTCAATTCAATTCCCAGAGACATCAAAGCCTTCACAATATAGGCCACACAAAGTATACCCATGAATTCATGATCCCCAAACCAATCAATAATACAACAAGTGAATGAATGCCAAGAAACACTCAGAGTTAGGACAACAAATTAAATACGGCGTCAGCAATACTTTTAAACTTTTTTGAAAGCTATTACTCAATACTAATTGTATTTTATTGATATTTTGACTTTGAATGTATTACTTTTTTTGTTTTTTCATGACTACTTAAACTACCTTAAAAAATATCAAAATAGTCCAATTACTTTCAAACCTGACACAAACAATTAATATAGAAGAAATTGGAGCTGCCTATGAAGAATTCAGATCACGAATTGAATACTGTGCAAATTTAGCAGGTGCCTTAATAGAACAAATTAAAATGTCGTAATAATAGTAAGATGTAATTTGTTGTGTGTTGATATTTTTTGTAATTCGGTTAATTATTAATATTAAAAAAAAAATAGGCTCAAAGATGTAAAAATTTTGAACAGTGCGGCATAATTTTAATTCTAAATAAATTTTCTTAATATCATTTTGTAATTCTTTTCCCTAAAGGGCACTTTTTTGCACTTTTCCGATAAAAACAGGGTCAAAAATCAAAGTAGGCCTAGGATTTTGAAACCTACTAAACCTTTCATCCTGAACAACTTTTCTTTATGACATTTTCGCGTATCTTGTCTGAAAAGAGTAGTTGAAAATTTTAAGGCCATCCATGATTTTTTGACACTATGGTTACCTCACAATTTACTTTCAAACCCAGCAGGGCTTAAATTCTGTCGAATTTTTTTGTCATTTACAAGAGTCGTCCAAACAATCCGGGAACACACTGTAGATATAGGACTAAAAAAATTTGACTCTGACTCTTAGCGAGTTATTTAGTGAAAAAACACCAAAATCACCTAGATTAAATTTAATATACCTACGTATATTAAAAAATCGGTTGTGTCGCCCCAAAACTTTCCAGACACGATATAATATAATCAAAAATATATGACCTACACGTAATGAAACAAATTATTATTAATATAATTGTATTATTCTCATTATTTCCAATAAACTAACGTAACAAACTAACTACTTTATTCAAAAATTAAAAAGAAAAAGTAGAGCTGACATTTGAACTCAGAACCTTCGACATGCGAAGCGCACGCTCTATCAATGACGCCACAAAATCATCTTTGAAATTATTGTATTATAATTATTCTAATCAGATAGGTTCCAACTGCCTAACTGGTGACATTTTAAAAGCAATTTTCTCAAGAATTATGAAGGCAAATATCAAAAGTGACCTATCGCTGTAAAGCAAATACAAAATGCTTTAGAATGATGTATCAATCGACCCTTACTGCTATTTTAAAATTTAGCGGTTGTGTCCACCCCTATCACAGGGCTAAAGCCAACTACAAATACATATTCGCTAATAATCGTGCAAATTTCGCGGTCTATCTTGTGTCTCCATCTATTTGGGTTCAGTGTAGTAATAGCATGTAGGTGGAGAAATCATTTTAGAGGAATTTAGGTATTTAGGATAGTTTTTAATACTAAATCACAGAATACCTTTTTATGTATTACGTAATCGTGGCGAACCTTTGGCACCAGAATTTCCTAACCCCTGTGTAATAAAATATGTTTTATCCAAAATAAATTAGTCTTATCGCTATGACTAAATAAATCAGATGCCATTGATTTATTTAGTCATAGCGATAAGACTAATTTATTTTGGATAAAACATATTTTTTCTACTCCTGTTTTGTTAAGCCGTCTATTGCAAAACTGTTAACGTGACATGTAAATTCAATCTTACATATGTGTTACGAAATGATCACCAAAGTGTTACGTAATGAATATTACATAACACTTTGGGGATTTTTATTTTTTATTATGGAATTATGTCAAACACAAATGTCAAATATTTAACTGTCATAATTATCTTTTCTTCTGTGTGAAATATTTTTGCCTAAATTTTAATTCTGAAATGGATTCTGCTTCTGCAAAGTCGTAGAAAAAGTACAGTACATAACTCGAGCTGTAAATAATTTTCCATGCTCGAGACTATTGCCTCACTCGCCGCTTCGCGGTAAAATATCATTTACAGCACATGTTATGTAATATACTATTATTACACGGGGGTTAGGAAATTCTGGTTCGAAAGGTTCGCCACGATTATGTAATACATAAACAAGTCTTCTGTGATTTAGTATTAAAAACTATACTAAATACCTAAATTCCTCTAAAATGATTTCTCCACCTAACCCATGTGTAATAAAATATGTTTTATCCGAAATAAATTAGTCTTATCGCTATGACTAAATAAATCAATGGCATCTAAGCTGGTAGGTAGCAATAAAAATATAAAAAAAAAGAAAGTTGATATATTTGCATAACGAATAAGGGCTGGCAGTTATTAAAAGCATCGTTATAATAAAGTAATCTTCTGTGTCATTAAGCAAATTTCAAATTAAATTACATAATTTGGCAGTTCGAGAGTCACCCCATAATACTAGTCAATTATGCATAGATAATTTCTGCGCTTATGCTTTATGTATATAAACATAAGCAAATGTCGGGGTAGTCAAAATCAACGTAGCAGAGAGCACAGGGTGGGAATGAAACATTATTAGCAAAATTTAAACATCACCATCATGGTATCGGCATTTTTGAGTTTAGCTTGACAAAATCATTGTCACAGAGTTCTATGAAGTCCGATATGTTTAGTTAACTCATTTTTTGTTGTTTTGTATGTTTCTAAATTTTCAATCTTACTGTTTCAATTTAAAATGATATAAAAAACCACAACCCAATATTTCTTTGTAATGTCATTACCGACCGTAGCCGTCCATAGGCACACCCTTTTAACTTTTCATAACAATACATGTCCTACGATATTTTAAAAATCCTTTTTCTATTAACTATTATTGTTTGTTCATTTGTATACACGTATACTGTATTTTTCCTTGCCGCTCCCACACGGCAACATATAAACCTACGTAAGACTGTTTTGGTTTTTAGAAGTTTAGGCCTAGATGCACACGTAACTAGTCCGTGTTCGAATAGCAAGGAACATACCTTTATAATAATTAATACTATTGTTAATACTTGTTATGCATATAAGTAGATACATTTATAATAATATGCTTCTGATATTATAAAATAACAACAAATTTTCGTATTTTTTTTATAATATGTGTATTCGTGACTTCATTATTTTCAGACTTTAACTGATGACAAAGATTAATGTACATCAATCTTTGCTGATGATAAATATTTAAAAGAAGACACTGGCTTTGCTCATATAAATCTTGATGCATAAACTCCCAACGTGTCCGCTCGTGTCGTATATGGACTGGCCGTCTCGGGCCAGTCCGACACGGCCAGTCCTATACACACTGTATACAGTGACGGCAAAAAGGTTCATCCACTTGAGGTTTTATTAAAAATTATTATCTAATTTGATAGATCTTCTTTAATTTTATTAATCTACGAAAAACTATTGAACAAATCATGGTTATAATATTCTGCCACCGTGTTTTACTGTCGGACACAAATTTTCTTGTTTAAATTCCACATTAAGTCTTCGCCATACCATATGATGTCCATCCGATTATATTTACATTAATCTGAGAAAATAACACGTTGCTAAAAATTATTTGTTTCATTCATATATTTATTTGCAAACTCTTTTTTTTTTTCGATTAATCATTAACCCAATTATTTTTCCAGTCACTGTAGTTATTTTTATTATTGTCGGTATCCTTTGGCAGGCATGATTTATTATACGTCTTAAAACGCTGCATTAGATGCCCTTTTATAATGTAAAGACGCCTGGGAACGGATAGCCCCGTAGAATCGTTAAATTTATATATTTTAAATTAACTTTGGAAAAACTAGGTATACTAGTTATTATTATAGAAGAAAAGCGCCTCTAAATAATTATTTTTCAAAGCTAGAGTCTGTTCCCAAACAAAGAAATAATATCCGTCACCGAGTCCTATATACAATATCAATGTATGGCGTGCTCGTCAATACTCTTTTTAATTAAGAAGACATGGTCTTTGGCAAGCTAGCTTTTCAAAGCAACTGCTGATGTCTCGGTTAAGAAAATGCTATATTCTAAGTCAGTGATTTATTATCTATTGATTAAACAAAAATAATGTAAGATATTTTAGGTGAGGCAAAAATTTATTTTTTATTGAGGATAAATATCTGCTCTTTTATATTTTAGCTCCTGTTTTGAGAGCTCCATCGACGCCTTTTGGACACTCATTTCTTTCGACAGCGGACAGGTTAGATATACTACTTCAGTTCGTCACTTGACACTTTTCTTTATATTTTACCCGTTTTTAACTCCTTTTCTACAACATCCGATATAAATTTAATGTACATGCAGTAATTTTATATCGGATATTATTCGAGCCAAATTTATATCGGAAATTAATAATTGTTTTAAATATTATATGTATAATTAGATTTTGGTCCGTTTTAGAAATCAATTTTGCGTTTCTTTTTTAGGGAAATTGTATTGCCACAAAAGAAAATTACATTTGGTCTAGCAAATATGATTTTTTTTGTACGATCGAACTTTTTTGATTGTTTACCGTGTCTGTCTTTATAACAGTAAGTGACATTTACTGGCTGACAACCCAAACACGACGGTAAGTAATTCACTTACCGTTCAGAGAACGGTAAGTAAATTCACGACGGTATATCATTGCGCATATATGCTGACGTCATTATTTTGATTTTTAAAATTGTATATTAAACGGCATAAGGTATGAACTTTTATAAGCATTTTCATACCGTTCTCTGGAATTATAGCGGCTATTCCAACATGCCATGCTTCATCAAGAGATTCACATTCAAAGTCACTCATTTTCAATAATAATACTTATTTAAATAAGTTCTGACAAATACATGACATAAAAAATACGATAACAATCATAACAATAACAATTAGTTCCATGGCAACGTTCAACTGCAACTTTGTAGAGGGTATTCAGCTAGCCTGAATTTGTATTTAATTGAAAATAATAATTATTAAAAATATTAAAATTGCAATTTCAGCTATTTCAATCGTACAAAAAATAGTATAAGCATCTCAAACAGTAAGTAGTTTACCGATCTCCTCCAATTTTGGCGACTTCGCTTCGCTCAGTCGCCAAACATTGTCGTCGACCGGTAAACTACACTTACTGTACTCAATACTTAATATACTATTTAAAGTTTTAATGCTCCTTTTATACTCGTCTCCTACGCCTTATGAGTCCCAAAATTGAATCAGTTCCGCGCATGTCCAATAGAAGTGTTACCAAATTTCGTTAATTAAATACTCAAAAACATTTTGCCATTTCTGACTGGACTACCGTTTATACTTAAGCCAACCCTGGCGACGAAACCAGCAGATCATAAAGTAAATGTGAGTAACAACTTAGGACATTTTGGAAAATGACATGAATTAGGCATTATATCAATTTTGCGCGTGACACGGCAGATACTGTGACAGAAGGTCAAATGACGGTAGTGAGAGAGGGATGCTAGCGCATTATACAGAGCCTATATATATGCTTCTCCCCTATTTATTATATTGTGAAACTGAGGGTATGATTACAATTACTGAGGTCGCAATTAGGACAATGATTTTTGTGAAATTGTATGACAGTTTTAATGGCAGAAAAAAGACTATCTGTTCCTAGACTCATAACATAAAAGGAAAATACTACAAAGGGATGATAAAATAACACGTTTTCTCAGGTGTGTTTTAGTTACTTTATATTTTTACAGATTTAGCTAACTTACTTTGGAACTAAATTCCAAATGTTGTAATTTTCATTTAGGTTTTTATCACAACAGATTGCACAATTTTTACAATCATTTACCATTATTGTGCCTTACTATTTGCACACCCTTGGTGCTACATTTCTTGTATAAGAACTATTTTTCAGATTTTAAGCTTTTACGTCAATCTTATTTTTCGACTGAGGGTTACAAATAATCATCTACCCTTTGGGTGTCGAATTTGATAAAACCCAGAAATACTAACCAGGTGCAGTACATACCTATTCGATACTACTAAAGGTATGCCAGAGGCTTATAGGTATATGGAGGGCAGAAAATTCAAAGTCATATGATTTTGAATGAATGAACAAACTAAGAGCTGCTTTATAGATCCCTGTTCCCAGCAGATATCATTAGATAGGAGGGATTTACAAAATGTATACTATTTCTGGTTTACTGATGGTTCTAAACGAATCTGAAGTTGATAAGCCGGAGTTTACAGAATCAGTTCCAAAACCAAAGTTTCAATTTCAAAAGTCAAGCGACCTTAAACTTACGAAGGTTCACATCAACAACCGTATGAAATTGTGAAAACGACTTTCAATAATTATAGTCTCAAACTCTGGTCTAGATTTCTGGACATTCTGGTAAAGGGAAACGAAACGGTGAGAGGGTGTGAAAGGCACCTTATCAGATCAGAATCTCCCATTGCCATAGCTTTCAGCCCCTCCAAATACATATTTAATACCTGGATGACAACAAAAGTCGAAACTTTCGGAAAATCCATTGAGAGTTGGTACATTCGAGGCAGTAATCCATCCAAATCAACGATGCGCTTGTCGCGTCGGGGACTTCCGAATGTTCTTTGAGACATTCGGTGAAGTACTACTTCTACCAGCAATTCATCATAAATAATACTTCTATTCGCCTATTAACATTGCTCACTCACTCACGTTCACTCTGTTAGAGTACGAATTTTAGAAAGTTCTTAGTATTTCTGTATGTAATGGAAGCCGACTTGTTGGAAATATTCACCATTTTAGCTATTTGGGTTGTAATGTGATGTGATGTCATTCAGGCATGCATAACTTTTCATATTGAATTACATCAGGAAAATTTTAAATTCCTTTATTTTTAAGCATGATGGGCCATTCTTAATAACTCTTATTTAACCAAGTTGCCGATATCATCTTAAAATTATGTTATTTAACTAAATTAATACACTGATTAAGTTTATTAGAATTTTCTGATTTGATATTATTTTCTCGATTTATTTCTAACCTTTGACACTTAATGGCTTAATTATTAGCAGATCCACATTTCGTTCATTTTTACAATTTTTGTTGTCAGTCAGGGGTTTCTCTTTAATCAAACCCCGATTCTTGTATCATCATACTCTTCTAAAGGGAGTTGTCTGTAGCTAAAAGGTCGGGAAAAGTGCTGGATAACCACATCAGAAGGGATATACTCAGCGTACGTCCCCTTAGTACTCATCAATATGCCTATATCAACCGGGCAAATCAACAGATCTATCACTTAACACCCTAGTCGGGATAAGTACCTTCATAATAAAAAGACTGCGGTGGCCGGATCTCTTGATATAAAAGGAGCATTTAAGAACGCTCTACGGGAATCTATAGGATCAACAATGACTGAAAAGGGAATACTACCAACTATATAAGGTTGGATGGATTTCATGCTAAAAACCAGAATTATCACCTCTCCACAGAATGAAACTGCTAGATATAGGACCTCAAGAAGCTGCCATGGTGGGGTTCATTCCCCCCTTTTGAGGTCACTTCTGGTGGACAACCTGCTGACAGGACTGGAGCGGGAGGAGGTGAAGTATATATAAATATGCTGATGATGATCATGATGGTGATGCAGATCAAGTTCTGGAAGAAGCGCTTCTTCTAGAACACAAGCTATCCTGAATATCATTCAGTGATAGTGTCAGTGGGAGCAGATGTCTGTAAATCGCAGCAAAACCATACCTGTACGTTTCACTCGGAAAAGGAGGCTGGAGGGCTTAATCCCAATTTCCTTTGACAGAAACAAAGTACCATATGCGACAGAGGCAAAATATGTAGGGTTAGTACTACACAAAATGCTTAACTGGAATGCTCATCATGAAAGGGCTCTACAAAAAGGAAGATCTTTATGACCATGTCGAGCAATTTGTGTTAAGTTCTGGGGAATGAAACCCAAATAAATTTACTGGATATGCGTTATGGATATTAGACCAATGGAGCTGCACCTTGGTGACCGACTCAATTATCTGCTTTGCATAGACAAGCTTGTTTGGCTATTACTGGTTCATTATCCACCACCCGGAAGTACTTCTGGATTTATCGGCTCTTCATATAGTTCTGGAGAAGGAAGCCAGGTGGACTACGTACAGATTACATCTTACTACTAGAATGGCCGAGGCACATATGGAGGACAACAAACTGCTGACCGACATTCAAAGTTATAGCATTTTGGGAATGAACTTTGATGGAATGCCTCCAGCGATAAACTATGATTTGCCTTATAAAACTCTGCCAGACGAGATTAATGGATCCTGCATGGCGGGAGTTGCAAAGCAAAAACCTTGTATTGTACATAAGATACTGTATGCTGAACTAAAGCGATCTCAAGCTACCCAATAGAATATTAGCTATTTCAAACTTTTTCTAAAGCGGCCTTATGAAACTCACACTATAGGTACTTCAAACTGCTTACAGTTTCGGTATATAAAACCTTGGAGTTATTGTCATACACAAAATCTAGCGTGGAATCAAATATTACATAATATAACTCCGTTACCTTCAGGCAATGTCATTTATTGAATTTGAAAAATTTTACATTTTGAGACACTAAAACCCAGAAATAATATATTTTTTAACATCAGATGATCGTCTAAATCATTTATAAAAAGAATAAACACAGTGATCCCAATTTTGAACTATGGGGAACACCACAAATATATAGTTCTATAAAATACACACTATCGCCTTTTATAAAAATAAGAACTGAGAAGAATAAACAGGTCATCAGTTAATCCAAGACAACCCTGATTCCACAACAATACTCTATGATATATATCCTGGCAAAGTTTGTTTTAACTTGCAAATTACAATTGTAACCTAATCTAAACTTAAGTCTCTTTTGTTATTTTTTTTTTGTTTTCTTGTAATGTAATAATTATGTAACTTCTTCTTCATTGAATTTAATATTTTTGTTTTTAATTTAAGTATAACTAATTAAATAGTTAATATGCACACACAGACTTGCATAGTCAATTGTGCATTTGTTCATTTTTGTATTGATTTTTTTGTTTTGGGATAAATCAATAAATATATAAAAAAAAAATGTCTTGGCGAAATCTATATAAACCTCAAATTCTTCACCAATGTCACATGTTTTAGACATATTATGTTATCAAATCAAATTAGTAACAGTTGTGCAGCCTATAAAACCTTCTTGATGTGATGAAATGTAAATCTATACTGCTGTGTAAGTACGTTTCTATATAATATAGTTTCGAGAAGTTTGAAAGGATGGAAATGGCTCAGGTCTTACCCTAGCCCTTTTATTATCCAATATCACCTCAGCATACGTCATATCATCTAGATGCAGTGACAGGCAGTGAAAATGCTTCAGGTATTTAAACATGGAAGACAAATACATCAAAAACATTCTGAAGAACGTTTGCGAAAGAATCTCGTAGTATAGCTTGGTAGGCATAAGTTTTATCAACATATGACAGCACAGCCGGAATTCTCGATGATGGTTTCTTGAATGATAATACGATCAAATACTACTTTCGATCGCTCTCCATACATGGCTGAACATTGCTCAGAATGATGTTCTTTTAATATTGTATTTCAAATAATGTCAGATTTAAACTAGACTGGAAATATCTTTCCGCAAAAATTCACTTTTAGGAATCGTATCGTTTTTCATTACTGTTGCTAAAAATAAATTCTGCTACATTCACATGCACATGAAAATAGTTTTTAATATTCGAATATCCCTATCGGAGGTTATAATTTAATATACATAAGATCAAGGATCATGTTAACATTTTTTAAGCTAAATGTTTGATATTGATTCAGCTGTTACATAATGTATGTTTAAAATTTATATTTGCTATTTACCCACATCACACACACATATAGGTACGTAAATTCGGATTTTGCAGTTCGTCGAACCACATATATAACAAACCGAAATCATCGGACCACTTTTCTGTTTTGATTTTTAATAAAACCAGCAAGTGAGCCATGTAGTTCCGGTCAGAGATGGACTAAGGAGAAAAAAAACACATTTTATTTTATTCCTCTGATTGGATCAGTTTCAAAATTTTAAATGATTTTGGTTGTTGACGAAACTAACTTTTGACATATGAAGGTGATTTAACATACAACAAAGTTGTTGAAGAAATCGTTTTAAATTTCATAACACACTTTATTTTTTGCTGCAATTTTTCCATTAAATTTTACGTATTTTAGTCTGGGTCCCATTTTAGAAATAAACCTGTTTACCGATTTAGAGTTATTCAGAAGAAATTGATGGTAATTCACCATTTTGTCTAAGTGAACATCACAATTCAAGAAATTTCGAATTTAAAATGATATACAAAAAGAAAATGAAAAACATAATTAAATTATACATAACACGTATATTTAGTTCAATAGCTAAACAAATATTTCCTCGAAGTGGCTTCGACGCACCCCTCTTAGCATTCTTGTAATGTTTTACAGAATGTATGAAATTCCCTACTAATTTTCGATATAATACCACTGAAGATGAAGCTAGTAGCTTCGAAACATGTATGGTAAATTTAACCTGGCACTCTCAGTGTGATGTATTAAATTGATTTCGACTTTTATTTCTTACGTATAATTAGTGCTTTATGTTCTTAAAATCCGAATACACCTTTTCTAAACTAGAGATTAGAGTGTATTTTAATAGTAATTTTAATATTCGTATACAGAATATGATCTCACATTGTTTACTGTTGAATTTAAGATATTCATGATGGTTTTGAGCGTAGAAAGAATTGAGATATTGAGATAGAGGACTCTAAGATCAATTCAATTACGAAACAAACTACAACGCTTCATTGTTGGGGCAATTTGCTCCGCTTTGTACACAAGTCGAATTAAATATAAATATTAGTAGAAAAAATAAGTAGATATTCATTCGGTTCGTAAACTAGTGAACGTACAACCCTAGAAATTGGAACAACTAAATAAAATATACAAAAAGTGGTTTAAAAAATAAAACAATAAAATCTTTGATCATAGAGATGAGTTTTAAGAACTAGAAAAATAAATTCGCTAGAATATACTGCCTATAAAATTTTATTTAAGTACCGCAAATTTCTCGAAAACTTAAGGAAATAATATTATTTCTATTGTGAAACACGAAAGTATGCATATATGGATATCATCATCATGTTTCCTTAAATGAACAAATTAATATCACTGTGTACAAAAAAGAGAAAGAAAAATAATAAAACTCCCGAATTATATTCTTCTGTGGTCTTTTTTGTGGCTATGTTGATATTAACTGATGACTTTATGTTTAAACTAAGAATTCGGTACTTTCAAAATTTCTAACATAAACAAAATTATAAATTGATTAACGGTCAATAGTAAACTACACATTGGAATTTTCACTTAAAGATGGACGAGTTTGCTCTCGAAACTTTTGTGATTTACTTTGTTGAATTATATTTTAGATTCAACTACAACTAATTACATTTGGTTCTAAAACGTACATTGCTAAAAACCCATTATTTATTAGCAGTTATTTTTATAAACGTTTAGTAATACTATAGATAAACCAACATTATCTATGGTTATCTATTTCTAAATGTAATAAGTCCATATCTGTACAAATCCGTGAAACGATTACATGGTGTCGGGTACAATTGTAGCAAATTTTAATCCGGCTGGTACAATTGAAAGAAAACATAATAAGGTATAATGCGCTGCCACGGGGATCAAAACCGTTGTACCGTGAGGATGTCCCTAAATTGTAGATTCGCGTTGCGTCGTTGTCATAACAAATGG
This sequence comes from Apoderus coryli, assembly GCA_911728435.2. Taxonomy (NCBI): domain Eukaryota; kingdom Metazoa; phylum Arthropoda; class Insecta; order Coleoptera; family Attelabidae; genus Apoderus; species Apoderus coryli. The sequence goes on along the minus strand of OU452206.1, from coordinate 4,893,643 downwards.
TGGGAAGATACAGGATCATTCGGTCGTAAGAATGACTGGGCTGATTAAATAAAAAGAATTCAGAATAAAGAAGATTTATTTTTGTTGTGTTTGAATTTTGTCATCTATAGTTTTTATTGACATAATATGTTGACAAAAGATGTATTTTGTACAGCATTATGTTCAATAAAATAAATTGAAAACTTTCAAAGGGATGCAATTATATCCTGAGGCTACACAACACCAAGGTTAGCATCAAACTTAGAGTTAAGTTTTCACAGCGAAATATCGATAACAAATTGCTCGTTCTGTAACACTTTGAGAAATAGTCATTAACGTTTATTCTTCATTAGAAATTGAGACAAACAATCTGAATTCAGAGTCTGAATCTGAATCTACTCTTCTAAGATTCACCCTTTAATAACAAAACCGATCAGGATACGCAAATAATTTGGTTACACATTATTATTTGTGACCGTAAATTTCGTTGTACATAAAAACTAACAGGTTAAAAGTAAATTTTCAAATCCATAGTTCAAAAGTTATGCTTCAAAAGCAAACGCAGAAGTTTGTAATTAAGTACACTTTTTGGGATGAAATCCCAAATTTAGTTTTTGAGCAGTATGTTTTGATCTGGTTTAGATTCATGCTAGAACCTTTCCGGCAATGGAGATGAGTGAGAGAGGAGGATTTTCGAACAGAAGTCTTTTTCTCATTTTTCTGTTTGTAAAATCACATAATAAGAACGTTTATTATTATCAAATTTAAATTTTCCAACATACGGAATGCTTTATTAGAGTAATTGAATTAAATGTAAAAACAAATAGTACAGGGCTTCGTGAATAAGGCCCCAAGGAACATATGATGACTTAATCAGAACTATTCCACTGAGTTCCGGATGTAAATCACAAGCAGTTAACATTGTGTTTTTCACAAGCTTTTCCTGTTTCTGTCTAAATAAACCATTGTTTATTATGTTCTTGGAAAATTAACGAAAAACTGTTAGTAATAATCGTCTACTTTATTAGACTTATTTTTATGGTTTACAATTTTGGGGGTGTAGATTCGTACATAATGCTGCAACTATTTTAGGAAATAAAAATAGTTCATTTTATTTCTATGACAAAATTTACAAACAACGTTTCGTCGCATTATTTGCAACTTCTTCAGGATTTTTCTTTTTTGTTTTTAACTTTTCTATAATATAATATCTTTTCATAATAAAAAGTTATTAGTAAACTTGTGTCGAAAAGTTAAAAAAAAAGAAAAAACCTGAAGAAGTTGCAAATAATGCGACGAAACGTTGTTTGTAAATTTTGACATAGAAATAAAAATGAACTATTTTTATTTCATAAAATAGTTGCATCATTATGTACGAACCTACACCCCCAAAAATGTAAACCATAATAATATACAAGAAGAAGGTTCAAAAAACACGAAAATATAGTGATTAGATTTATTGCTCAATTATCCATACATGGCATTGCTACCAAAAGGATTCTCAAGAGAAATGTACAGTTAATCAAGCATTTCTTTGTAAATCTGTTAATGAATTGTATAATTTGCAAAATATGAATAAAATAAAATATTTTTTTACTAGAAATTATTAAATTGGTCATAAATGGTCATAAATCGGAAACTTTCACACCCATCAGCCTCAGGGCAGCTGTTTGGCACCATCAATATTTTCAATTTTCATTAGTGACATATTCCAGGAACTTACAAGCAACCATTTGATGTTTGCAGACGATGTCAAGTTGTATCGTGTTATATTCGAGACACTTCGGATGGCGTATTGTTGCAGCGCGACTTATCTAAGCTTGAAGATTGGTGTAACTATAATAAATTGCTTTTAAATATTAATAAATGTAAGTTTGTCATATTTTCGAAATCCCAAACTGTTTTTGAATATCGCTATCGGCTGAGTGACACTGCGCTTGAGTGTTAAATATTTAGCGTTTAAAATTGACGGTAGATTCCCATGTAGAGGATTCGATCATGGAGCACTGCTCGATCGTTTTCAAATGGTTTCGCTGGCTGCTCGCAGAGTGTATGCCGGACAACTCTTTCTGTTTAAGATTATAAATAGCTTGGTGGACTGTTCAAACCTACTCCGATCGTTCAATTTTAACATACCGCGCCCCTCTGCAAGGAGCACCACTACTTGGAGCATGCCAAACATGTAACATAGAAATATTTAGTCAAGAAATTAACTATTTCAATAAGCCTGTCAGATCTTTCTGCGCTCAATTATCTCGGTTCCTGCAAAATCTGGCCATCTGATGTGTGTGCGTATTTTGTTTTGCAGGATTATTAATTAGTTTATTATTAGTAGCCTATGTATTTAGTTATATTGTCTTGTAATTGTGTCTGTAACCTGTTAGACAATAAAGAATATTATTATTATTAAAAAAATTGTTTAAGGATTTTAAGATGAAATTGATTGAAAGACGAGATAATTTGTTCTTACCATTTACTGTCAAACAAGTTTAAGACTATAAACAGAATAATCAGTTGATAATATTTATTGAATTTTTGAACGAATTGTGACAACAGTTTGGCAACCACCTATCATTCTGTTATCATGGTTGAATCAGTTTGTATAATATTATTTGTATTAGGATTGGACGTTAATGCTGAAAACTTGAATTGAAATGAAAGTAATCGAATTCATATTTAATACAACTTATCAATATGTTTCTACTTCAATTTTACTAAAATTGAAACAATGAAACCTTGCTTTTCAATAGAAGTTATCGCCGAAAAACTCTTCATATATAGTCAAAATGTAATGCGCTTACAAATTTTGAAATTTAATGTGACATTGTACACACACTGAAATATATGTTTTGTCCCACTTTATACTACATGCCTTTACGGTAGAGAAAACAATCTCTGAAGTGTTAGATATGTAAGATTTTCTCACAAGACACTTGGTGGGTGTGCGGGTGGCACGTATCCAATTATAACTTCTCGACGAATTTCTCATTTCAAGACAATTAAGCGGCATATTATAGTCACTGGAGCATCGTCGCAATACAGACGACTCCTCCAGCCAAAGTCGTTCTCCACAAATTATACTTTGAGGACATTAATTTTCATGACGGAGGACTGTGTCGCCGAACACTTTTCTAAAACGGAGACTTGCACTTCTGTATTAAAGAGATGGGAAAGATTTATAGGATGAACCGTCTTACCTTGATATCAAAATATCAAGTGCAAAACGTAATTTTCTTATTTATTCTTTGTCTTTTATTTCTTATATAAAACAAGAAATACTTTATGTTAAACACTCTTAAAAATATAATTTTTTTAATCAAATGTTTGATATATGTCTCACTTTTTTTCCTGAATAATAATAATTATAATAATAAAGGACTTTATTGCAAATTCAATAAAAAGAAAAATAGGTACATCTGCAACAAAACGAGTTTCAGTTCTGTATTACATAAAAATATTCAACTAAGTTTGCATGATTTTTTTAATCATAGTTTATGAAATGTCAGTCTCAAGATAAGTTCATTTTCAGTCAGCAACCTCTAAGGTTTTTCAGTTTTCGCAGATCCCAATGTTATAAGCAGCTACAGCTGTTTGGTCAAATGTATTGAGTTTGACTCCAAAAAACAAGGGCTGAAGTTTTTGATATTATAGCTATAACTTCAAAAAATGTTCTTGTTAAGAATTTTTAAAAACTGCTTGTTCTGGGAGCACACACAAATGTGTATATCAGTGAGTTCTCTAACTCGTAATAGCTCTGGATTATCATCACCAGTATTCACACGCTAATGAGGATGATTTATTCCAACTCAGAGATTTCTGTTGTGAACTCTAAGAAGTCTATACAGACCCATCCTCGAGCCGCAAACCTTGTCATCACCATTTACGGCTGTTTATGTTTATAAAGTGTTGAACGGCGTTATTGATTGTCCTGAGCTGCTTGAAGGATTCCGTCTGATTGTTCCGCGAATAAACTAGAGAAGCCATCAATGATGATGATGATGAGAGAATGATATATTTATATTTTTTATGTTTATTTCTATATTTATATTTCTTTAGTTCTGTTATGTAAAGTTATAAAGTTATTGATTGTGTTATATGTATATATATTTATATACTTTGTATCGATACTTTTATGTAATTGCTCTGTTGGGCAATAAAGCATTTATTATTATTATTATTATTATTGTTGTAGGTTCGCTGTCCCATCGATGCGTTCTCTCTCCTTTTGATACTGTCTCTTTGCATCCTCATGTCGTCGACGCTGCTCTTCAAAAACTTAATGACCCTCGTAAATGGTACGCCTCCATCTCGGTCGGTCGTTCGCGATCTGCTCCCAGTTGTTCTTCACATCTAAAGCACACTTCTTCATGTTGGTCTTAAGAACATTCTTGTACCTCTTTTGCTTCCTCTCTGATTTCGTGAGCCGACCTTAAGCTGTGAATAAAGGATTCTCTTGGGAAGGCGTTCCGTTGGCATCCGGATTACGTGCCCACTCCATTGCAGCTTCCTCCAGAACGCTGATGTTTGTTTGTCGGTCTTGCTATTTGATTCCAAGAATTCTTCTAAGATATCGTTGATCGTACTTTTCTAGCATTTTTAAATGCTTCCGATACGTGGTCCAAAAGTCACAGCTATATGTAAGGGTAGGAACTACAATAGCATTATACACTCGCAACAGTGCATACAATTTTGGAAAAATGAAGATGGGGAATATGGAGAAAAACGAACGAAAGTACTGAGTAATGTGTTATGCCGGTCCTTTTTTCATATATTTTCTTATTGAAAATTCTAAGGACTTGCCATTTTCGTCGCTTTCAAGGATATATGTCTGTGCGCGTCGAGTGACGTGACAATGTTGTAAAGACGTAAAGATCCTAAACGACAAAAAGAGAAAGTGAACCGTAGGATAACATAGAGAGAAAACAAACGTCGTAAAGGACACCCAACCGGCATAGCACCTTTACTGTCGAATTTATGGGTCAAAATGGTTAATATCAGCGCGTTTTTAATTCCACTGAATACGGCAGCCAGCGTAACACAACTCTTGTGTATTATACTACTGGAGTATTGTCGTGCAGGAGCAAGACACCTTTGATCAATTTTCTTCTTCTTGCTCTGATTGATTTTTGTAAACTGTTCTAAGATTGAAGCTTATTTAGTATTCTCCAGTTATAGAAACACTTTTATCGTTATAGACAATCAATAGGAGAGCCCGAAAAGATGGTCGCCATGAGTTTTCCAGCTGACTGTGTGGCCTTATACTTTTTGAGTGGCGGCGTGACTTTTCTATGTCATTGCATAGAGCCCTGCTTGGACAAACGATAAACTCAAGTGTCGCCTTCAGGAACGATCCTGGTTAGAACACCATATGTATCTTCCCTACAGATGTCCAAAAGCATTCCACGCGCTGTTCTTTTTGTGGTCGTATGAGCGTTCTCGGCAATGATCTTTGTCATCTCAAGATGATCATGCAGAATTTTTAGAAAGCTGTTCAGTATTTTTTTCTATTTGCGCAACAAGTGGTCACTTTAATAAGCCGCTGAGGGTCGAGCGATTCCCTACGATGCTAAAAAAGCACATGTCATTTGTAAACGATTGTTTTTCCTAGGCAAGATTTCTGGTAAACCGATAATATCTCTTCCTTACTAGACATAATAAACATACTTTCCTTGCTTAGATTTTAACGATGTCTTTACTTTTCTTCCCGATTGAGTTCCTTGATCGACAACACTTCAAAGAATAATGTCCTGAATAAAACTTGATAGCTATACACATGACACAAACTTCCATCATCCCCACCATTCTGCGGAAATAAAAACGCATCCTTGTACGTGCAAAAAAAGGAGCAATCTGAAAATCGTTTTACATTTCTTAAGAACAGATAATACCCTACCATTTTTTTTTTAATTTGCCTCTGTTTCTACAAAAAAGTTATCAACCAAATTGGTTCAAGATAACTCTGACTCTGACTTATGTATTTAGGTTCAAGCGGAAATTATTTTTCTAGTACAGTCGATACTGTTTATAGTGAAACTCTATATAGTGAAAACCCCTTTACAGTGGAATTTTTTTAACACCTAGAATATTTGAATGTAAAAAGCAGTGAATATTTAAAATGAGTAGCACTCTATATAGTGGAATTTTTACCGGACTTGTATGCATATATTTTTATGCATTTATTGAGATCTTGGCCTTTTCGGGTTTCCCATGTACATTTCTATATCGCATTCTTTTGAAAATGTTCTCAACGCGTTCATAAGGCCTAATGGTAGGCGACAAAGCAGGTAGATTTCTGTGAGACACCTGGGAAATTCCTAACCCATTTTATAGTCGAGGCCTAGTAAATCGCAAATTAAGGTTCAGTTGGTCTTTGTTTAAGAATCAAGTAAGATGTCCAAGCGTGTGTATTTAAGTTTAGCTGAGATAATTAAAGTTTTGGAAGTTGATAAAGGCTGCAAAAAATGGATGTTGCTGCAAAATTCAGTGTTTCCCCAAGTTCTGTATCTCTGATAGTAAAAACTCGAGAAACTATCATCAAGAAAACTAATGTTCCAAGCAGTCCAAAACGAATACGGTGTGTTTTTACGAGGATGTAAATGAAGCAGTTTTACGATGGTTTCAAGTGGCACGTACGCATCAACACGTACCAATATCGGGAAATTTAATAGAGCAAAAGGCTCTACAATTTGCTAAAGAATTTAACTGCATTAATGTTTAAGCTAGTGAAGGGTGGTTGAGTGCCCGAAAGACTCGCAATGCGATTGTTTCCAAGACGGTGTCTGGCAAGCGTTAGTCAGGAGAACTGTGACATTTGGACTGAAACTGTTTTAAAAAATGTATTGAAAAAGTACGAGCCAAAAAACGTTTTCAATTGTAATGAAACACGTGTGTTTTTTAAATGTTTGCCAAATAAAACTTTCGCTTTTAAAAGTGATAAATGTTTTGGTCTTAAGACAAGTAAAGAAAGGGTAACACTTATGGTTGGAGTAAACACGGATGGCTCAGAAAAACTGATATTACGACTCATAAGTAAAAGCAAAAATCCCCTTTGTTTAAAAGGAGTTGAATCTCAGAGCTGAATTACGCCAAAAATAAAAGGCATGGATGACTTCTGAGATTCTCGAAAGATGGATTAAAGAAATGAAAAGCCAATAGCGAAAGATTGTGATGTTTATAGACAATTGTCCTGCACATCCAGTTAGCGTAAGTAAACAATTAACGAATATTGAATTGATATTTTTTCCACCAAACATGACCTCCAAATTGCAACCTATGGACCATTATTTATTATAAAAAATATAAAGCATCATTACCGAAACAGAATTTTTTCACAAAATTGTTAAGGCGATTGTTAAACCTTGCAATCCAAAAATTGATTATCCTTAAAAACTGTATAACCGAAGGTTTTACTGAGAAAAATCACGAATGGGAGGAAGAAGACAAAATCGATTTCGCTACCTTAAAAAACAATGGGGTATTCTACAACAAACTGCTACCTTCGACGCAGATGTTTTAGTTGCAGATTCCTTAGAAATCGGCAATGATGTTGGCACGACAGATCTCCCAATTGACCAAGAGATAATTGACGATATAAAAAGTATAGACGATCATGAAGAAGAAACTGAAACCGGGGAGTGTCCTGCTAAATTTAGTGAAAATTAAATAAGATCAATTTGATATTGTACGAACTACTCTCAGGGGACAATTTTGTTGAGCTACAAAGTAATGTTCAAAAAAAAATAACTGCTTATTTTTTCTAGTATATAATAATGTATGTATGTTTGTATGTTATTTAGAAATTTTTCAAAACTACACAAATTACTATATCCTTATGTAATATGTATGTATATTATGTACATGTTATGTATTTAAACTTTCAAATGTTTAATAAAATCTCTTATAATAATTCAATTTTGCGATTTTTTTTTTGCTGCTTGTTCATTTTTTCTTTATATAGTGAAAAACTCTCTATAGTGCAATTGCGGTCTGCATTTTGGTCTTTCACCCTTTTAGGTTCGACTGTATTTTAAATTGTCAATAAAGATGTTGTAACTCATGTTCACTTTTTATTCGCCTAAAATATGTTATGGCAATAATAGTCTAAGATCCGAACCTAAATCGACCTTCACCGAGCTGATAATAGAACGAAACATATGTTATCATGAATTTAGTATATTAGAAAACATATTAAAAATGGGTTCGCTAAAAAAATCCTGGACAGACTATTTTTAATTATTTTTTAAAAAATGAATTTTAATTAAATGTTGCAACATCAGGATAATAAAAATTTTTTGTCCTGACTGAAAGTATAAAACGTATAGAATGTGCAGCCGTTGGGTTGTCTACTATTTACCTGGGCGAACTACTGGGTTGTCAGGTATACACAGGTATATCGATGCCAGTTACTTTCACTGGTTGGATAATTAAAAAATTTTTATGTCATCATAAGCGCTGATGCCAGTTACTTTCACTGGTTGGATAATTAAAAATTTTTTATGTCATCATAAGCGCTGTTTACTTGCGAACACGTTGGTATAGGGTTGTCTGCGAAAATTCCGGTCCTATTAGGGGTGTGCGAATTTTAAAGATTTTAATTTCAACGCGCGTGGAAATGTGTGACAGAGAGATCCGAGGTAAGTATACTGTGTAATAATAAAGGACCCAACATCGCAGGCGCTTGTGATGGGACCCTGAATAGTAGAAAGTGCGCATGCTCGGTGTGTAAACTATGGAGGGTAGAGGTACCTCTACTACCCTTCATATAGTAAACACTGCGCGTTATTTTGGAGTAGCTAAGGACTTATAATATTATATTGCATCGAAAACACGAAATGGAAGCAAATGAGGAAGAATCTAATGAATCAGACAAATTCGAGAGTCAAAATAATACTTCTGATGAATCAGATATTGAATAGAAAATATTTATTACAATTTATTTTTATTAATATTATTTTTGTATTTATACTGTTTTGTAATAAAATTTTAAATCGTAATACAAGATGTCTAGTATACCTTTTTTGTTATTTTTTAATTTGAATTTTCGGTTGTCCACTTTGTTTCTATTTCCAGAAAGAGCAAACAAATTTCAAAGTAAGTAATTGATATTTTTATTGTCTATTATAGATTATAGATATATTATTATGGTTATAACTCAATATATTGATATTATATTGTTTTATATATTAGTATTATATTAAATATATTTAATTATTATGTAATTAATTTTTTTTTGCTACTGAAATATCAGTTGCTCCAAAATAACACGCACTGTTTACTATATGAAGGGTAGTAGAGGTACCTCCACCCTCCAGAGTTTACACACCGAGCATGCGCACTTTCTACTATTCAGCGACTGCAATGTTGGGTCCTTTATTATTACACAGTATACTTACCTCGGATCTCTCTGTCACACATTTCCACGCGCGTTGAAATTAAAATCTTTAAAATTCGCAAACCCCTAATAGGACCGGAATTTTCGCAGACAACCCTATATCAACGTGTTCGCAAGTAAACAGCGTTTATGATGATATAAATTTTTTGTAATTATCCAACCAGTGAAAGTAACTGGCATCGATATACCTGTGTATACCTGACAACCCAGTAGTTCGCCCAGGTAAATAGTAGACAACCCAACGGCTGCACATTCTATACGTTTTATACTTTCAGTCAGGACAAAAATTTTTTATTATCCCGATGTTGCAACATTTAATTAAAAATAATTTTTTGAAAAATAATTAAAAATAGTCTGTCCAGGATTTTTTTAGCGAACCCATTTCTAATATGTTTTCTAATACCTATACTAAATTCATGATAAAATATGTTTCGTTCTATTATCAGCTAGGTGAAGGTCGATTCAGGTTCGGATCTTCTACTATGATAATTTTTAAAAAAAACTTTACTTGCTTAAGCTTATAATTTCGGAATGAAATTCTAAATAATTAACTAGAAATGGTCGGCTAGTATGTATGTACAACTTGTTTAAGGATTTTTAAAATATCACTTTTACTTACTTATTCTTCTATCCAATATCTTTTTGTTTCTTATTATACTAAAACCGTGAGAAGATGCATGAAACAGAATTTGACTGAACATTTCCAGCGTCTGGCAGGCCAGTATGGATGGGCAATGTCGAATAAATTTATGACCCGTTTTATTAGTTTTTATTCGAAATTTCATTGTACGTATGCAAATAAAATGTTTTGGAAAACGCTCTTGAAAGAAAGAATCACGATCTATTGTTTGAAGTTTTGGGCCTAAATAAACGCCATTTATTCACAGGCGTGCTGCTTTATTTATATATGAATGATATATAAGTATGTCCAAATACGTCAATTAGAAAAATATTGACATGTGATTTTATAATATTCCTAATAGCATTTAAGTCTAAAATGTACTGTGTTCTAATCGCTAAGCTTTTATTATTAAGTATTAAAAATTTGTCTAACGTTTTCAACGAAACAATGTTGTATAAAATCATTGTACCTTCTGTCAGAATGCCTAAGTTTCCTAACAACTTTTTATAACAAATTGCTTGTTACATACATAAAGTAACAAGACTTTTAGTTATGTTGGAAATTTGTTTCACACTACCATGCTTTCACCAGACGGGCTGTTTGGCTGATCCACAACTCATGAGTGGTGATGACAACAAGATGTTTTTGGCGACATCTAGTGTGAGCAGGCAATATGCCCGGTGAAACACAGTTCACAAACGATGGCCGGACAAGAAGTAACTACTCCATTAAATCCTATTGCCAACACCAGATACGCCCAAATTCCCTAGCGGGAGGCTTTATTTACGAATTGCTTGTTACAGAAAGTAACAAGACTTTTAGTTATGTTGGAAATTAGTTTCACACTACCATGCTTTCATCAGACGAGCCGTTTCGTTGATTCACAACTTATCAGTGGTGAACTGTGTTTCCCGAACATATTGCCTGCACACACTAGATGTCGCCAAAAACATCTTGTTGTTAACTTTTTATAATGTTTCTATATCTATCTCTTCAAAACTTTTGTTTGTGGAGTGATGATCACAAAAACATTCGGATATCTTCGACATCTAAAATGATAAATTTATTAATTTATTATGTCTAACTTGACCTCAATACAATAATTGTAGAGAACGGGATACAAATACAATTATTATTTCATGTAAAAGTACCACATCTTGTAGTTGCTATATGTTTGTTGTGGCGAAAAACGACGAAGGCATTAAGGGTATTTTATCACTAATCCTGAATATAACTTTCGAAAGTAAATGCCACAGCATGTATGTGAAAAAATCTAAATTTCATATTATAGAAATAGTCCATTGTACGTGGAGTTTATCATTTAATGATAAATCAAACTTCGTCTTCTCCACAAATAAATCTCTTTATTTTGTTAAAAATTGTGTCATTAAATTATTCAACCATACATGTTTCGAGACATAATATTCTCATCTTCAGTGGTTAACATTAGGGGGGTAATTTTTTTTTTTTTTTGTTGAATACAGAAGTTATTTAATTGTCAATGGGGGGTTTTTTTGATTCTGGAAATAACATTTTCATAAGTATACATTTTTTATTGAAAGTCGGTCAACTTACCATTTGTAGAAAAAATTTTTTTTTATATTAATTTTTAAGAATTTTATATCGATTTATAACACTATAATCATCTTATTTATTATTGATTAACTGTATCAATAAATTTACGTTTGTTGTAATATTCCAACGTTTTGGTTTATATTTTGTTGTAATCATTATATTTGAAATTTGAAAAGTTGCGTATTTATAACTGAAAACTATGCAAATGGCGATTATGTCTAAATTTCTGTAGATTGAAGTTATAGTATTATATGGCATATGACATATCGATGCTTGTTGGTGTAGTTTTGAGATTTGAGTTTATACTTACAAAAGGGATGCAATGTAGTCTATTGATATATAGCATCTGATGTTCATGGTAGTTAACCGATCTTTGATGTGAGTGAGGATTGGATTTACTAACTAATCTAACTTATGTGGTAGTACAAGGTTTTTGAAAGTGTGAAGAGGAAGCGGATACTTGGTTTTTATAATTGATGTTAAGTATATTATTTTTGTATGTGTTTAATTGTATAAGGCGTAACTATAATTATGTTAAGTGAACGCTGTGTGATGTTATGTTTGAGTTGAGTGTGGTGTAAGTATTTGAGTATAGTAGTTGTCAATGATCATGTTATTTGTAAATCAATCTTTTATTCCTTTTTGTTGTATATGTTTTAAAAACTCATTGTTGTACTGTTTGTTGTTCCCCGTGGGTTGATTTATTTAGGTCATCATGTGTTGTATCTCCAAAGCGTTTAAAAAAGAAGAAGTGAATTTTGTTGTCATATTTTACTCAATTAGATTGTGGTTATGTTGAAGCTATATTTGGATATTTTATGTGATATTGCTTTATTGATTCATATTTTGTTGATTATTAAAGATCAAGGCGTTGAAAAAGCTATGACATTCAAAGTCTAGTTGGTCATTAATGCATGATATAGCAGGATTATGTTTCGCTATGTTAATTTCCATTGCCTCTAAGATGTTGAGTAGTTTACTTTTGGGGCAGCAATGTAAAAATTTTACGTTGGTATCTGTATTAAATGTATGGTGGTTATTAACTATATGGTTGGAAAAGGTTGAGTTGCTGTTAATGTTGTCATTGTTGGTTTCATTAGCTTTGTTTATAATTTTTAGATGTTCATTTATACGTATGTTAAACGATTCACATCAAAGATCGGTTAACTACCATGAACATCAGATGCTATATATCAATAGACTACATTGCATCCCTTTTGTAAGTATAAACTCAAATCTCAACACTACACCAACAAGCATCGATATGTCATATGCCATATAATACTATAACTTCAATCTACAGAAATTTAGACATAATCGCCATTTGCATAGTTTTCAGTTATAAATACGCAACTTTTCAAATTTCAAATATATTATATATGATTACAACAAAATATAAACCAAAAATAAAACCAAAACGTTGGAATATTACAACAAACGTAAATTTATTGATACAGTTAATCAATAATAAATAAGATGATTATAGTGTTATAAATCGATATAAAATTCCTAAAAATTAATATAAAAAAATTTTTTTTCTACAAATGGTAAGTTGACCGACTTTCAATAAAAAATGTATACTTATGAAAATGTTATTTCCAGAATCAAAAAAACCCCCCATTGACAATTAAATAACTTCTGTATTCAACAAAAAAAAAAAAAAAAAAATTACCCCCCTAATGTTAACCACTGAAGATGAGAATATTATGTCTCGAAACATGTATGGTTGAATAATTTAATGACACAATTTTTAACAAAATAAAGAGATTTATTTGTGGAGAAGACGAAGTTTGATTTATCATTAAATCTAAATTTGTCAAGGACTATTAAGTTGTATAAAACTATGGTTCTTTTTGACTTTTGATTTTTATTTTTGAGATGAACATTTTTAAGGTTGAACTATTTCCTCGAGAACTGCAACTGAGTCTATTGACCGCTTGTCATTTTCATAAAGAGATAATTAGTATTTATCACTGTGATATTAAAAGCTTAAAATTATACACCGAAATAATATGCTATTTTTAATCTATTTATCTCCCTTAATTACTACTTTTGGTACGGTTATGTGTCTGTAGGTTTGATTTCGACGTAATGCAATATTGATTTAAAGAATTTCGCTGTTGTTTGAAAAACAGAAACAAAAAACAGCCGTAATGCATTATCGCCCATGTTTCCAGGCGGGTTAATATTATTTTAGCGAGCAGAAGAAGAAAAAATAAACAATGGCGTATCCATAATATATCTCTACCTTCCAGTGAAAATTTAACTAAAGTAGTATATCTTGGAGAGAACCCATAAGGAATATTGGGTAAATTTCCACTAACTGAACAGGAATATCAAATTATATAAAAATCAATACAACATACCTACTACAAATTATTACATACCTAAATTACATACATACAACTAATTTTTTTTTCGATTCATTTAACAATTTAAAAAAATTGATATCACAATATAGAAGCGCAAACCGAACGCATAACCTTAGTTCGAGCGGTGGGCAATTACAACGATTATGACGAACACGTGTTGATAAATTCCACCGTGAAAATTTAAATCTAATTTATTGTTAATTAATTTATAAATAATTATAAAAGAAAAGTAATCACGTCGTGTGGAAATCCAATGCTGGGATATGAATCATCCTCTTTACGCCATAGATATATCGCTAAGATCTTCGCTCATCCTTCTCTATACATATTATATTATCAGCAGGAACCGAATACATTGGCTTCCACACAACTGAATAATACTCCAAACGACTTCGCACAATAGAGCTATAGAGGATCATAACAGTTCAAAAAGTTTTGAATTAGTTATAACAATCCCAAGTCGTTTAAATAATTCGATACTACGTAATCATAATGAACAATCAAATAAAGTCTCAAGTCAAACTACGCTCCCAGCGCAATGCTTCAGTATAGAAGAATTCAGTTCATAACTATTTAAGATCTGAAGGTTTTTTTCTTTGAAAATGACATGACAATACATTTATCAATATTAAGGTGTAGATTATTATTCTCACACCACGAACTTTAGACTAATTAACTTATTTTGTAGAATAAGACTACCCGACCCTGATATATCATTGAAAATACAATGTCATGTCATCAGCATTGCTTCAGGGTGGAGATATATTATCGTTAATAAAAACATTCCCAAGGAATGGACTCAAAACAGATCCTTGAAAGACAACAGAAGTAACTTCAATCAAATATGACTGAAATTCATTAAATTGAATGTACTGCTTATGATCAAGTAAATAGGATTTAAAAAATTGGACATCTGTTAAACCAAAATCTGACAAATTCTGTCAAGTGATCAAACGCCCTAGATTGATTGACCTTATCTATAATATGCTGGTAGAGGAACTGCATTATCTCAACGAGATTGGTTCTCGTGGATCTACCAGGAAGAAAGTCATGCTGTTTATCAGATATTTGCTGTGCATGCAAAAGGATTTTTTCATGAGGTATTATCTCAAAGCACTTTGAGTTTGAAGTTAGTTAGATAATTTTTTTTGTTATTTTCTGTTTGTTTAAAGTTTTCCATATTCCAGGAAATATTGAAAATTTGATATTAATAGATATATTTGAGATAAAAGCACAATCTTTGATGTAAAATGCCGGATTACTATCTGACTCACAACTATTTGTAGGTTTCATTCTCTTGAGTGTCCTGATAACGTTGATCTCTGTCACGTCAGAACACCCAATGGCTGATCATTCCAAAATGTATCCTCATTGTTTGCACCAAGCTAAGATGAAACTGAAAACGACGATTGAATACCAGTGCTGTTCTTTAAGTTATTCACATATGACCTAAATTTATTAGGGTTTTGATCTCATTTTTCTATCAGTATAATCACAAATTGAACCCTCAATGCTGTCCTTAATACTGCAAAGTAACTCTCAAGATTCCATTAAGTCACCCCCACCACCAGTCTTCATACATTTTCGCCAACGTCTTGGTTTTCGCTTTACATTCTAAATAATCGTGGGAGTAAACCACGGCAGATATTGATTATTTCTTAATAATTCTTTAGTAAAACAAGTGACATGCCTCCTCAATATACACAGACCTCTATTTCTGAGAAAGCAGGGTTGAGTATCTCATCATTATTTTTCATTCTCAAATTTATGGAATTCCTTAGAGAAGCTCAATTCTATATTCAATGGTGTGTGATGAGAATCCACCGGTCCGCGGGGCTGTACCATTTTCTTTTATGTAGAATATTTAACAGCTCTGCAATGCCGGTCGTTGCTAATTGTTGTTTTAGCAATATAGTGCAATTTTTCTTCGTTGAGTAATTTTTTTCAGTGTGGAATATCAATAACTTTAAAATGACGTAACAACATGGCACAAATGCAGCAAAACAATAATTATAAGTGTAAAATAATGTGTTTGGCGACATCTAGTTTGCGTTGGTAATATGTCGATTGAACAGAAATTTACTATATCGACTGTGCGAGGGGTCACTGACCCCATTTTTAGCGGAACGCCTATATAAGTTACGGGAAGAATTAATTTCGAGAGTTATTTGTACTTTCACCAGACGGCCGCTTCGTGGAACGACGTAACGGCCGTCTGGTGACAGTATAGTGGTTGACAGTAAGTCATAAGTGCGGTAACCGTATTAATAATAAGTTGAGAGTTCATTGACTAAGTCTGCAGTAAAGTTTTCACCCTGTTGAACCATTTAGGATGTGATCACTAAAAATTAACACATTTTTAACATAGGGAAAATATTAATTTAGCCACAGCCAAGTAAAGAATATAAAAATATTAAAAGGTGTAGGTTTAATTGGAATTGGACCATTAATGTTATGATGTTCGTGAAACAAATCAAGGTCTTGTAAAACAATGTGTTCATTGTTGAACGCTATTTATTAGGATGACCCTGATAGTACATGAGATACCTACATTCTTGGCTACAATAAAGGCAAGTGTGGCTGAAGTAAACTTTGACATAAACTTTATCATTATTGTAACGGTAAAGACACAAATTTTCATTCGACTAGATAAAGATTAAACTGTCGAATACTCCATCACTGCATCGAATCATATTGTCGTGTTGCGGTCGGCATCTCATAGTATATTACATTAAATAGGGTCGTAGAAATATTGCGGGTCCATTGAGAATCTAAAATAAAGAGTAGTTATTTTTAACTTAAAGCACAAAGATCATATTAAATCTGCGTTGATGAATTGATTAGTTTATGTTAAAAATAACATGAACTTTGTTTGCTTGTGCGCTCACTGGTCGATAAAAATATCATTCATTGCCAACATATATTACGATAGCAAAGAACAGTGCTGATTGCCCAAAACTAATTTCAGCCATCAAGGTACTAAAGCGTAAGCAACTGGTGATGTCTGCTCTTGAGTTTGCAATTTTGTGCAAACAAAGAGATCAAAATATCTGTTGCACCTGGAAAGGTCCAAATTTGAATTTTGAACGAATAGGACAAGTTATGAACGTCTACAATTCCTGATTGATTCAATTTATGGTGGTAAGTTGTGAAAACCGGATTACTGTGCCATAAAGATGTAAACTGTGTCGAAGATAAGAATGGGATAGCATTGGAATCTTGGAAACGGTAGGCGATACAATGTCCGTTAGAGAAGCTGTACAATTTAAACACCTTTTAAATGGTGTTTTCAAAAGTAAACTAAATTCAGCCGTTTTCGAGAATTTTTGAAAAACCAATTTTTTGCGATTTTAGTTTTAATTTTTTTCTGACATTATTTTTACATATATAAAAAAATGAAAATCACACAAGTACAACATTTTATTTTGTACGCGGTTTTTTAAACTTTGTTGAAATTTCTGTGCTTTTTGAAGTTATTAAAAAAACAGCTCACTGAAAACTTGTTTAAACCATTACGTGTGATATACCACCTATTTTTCATGTTTTTATATTTGTAAAAATAATGTCAGAAATATATAAAAACTAAAATTGCAAAAAATAGTTTTTTCAAAATTCTCAAAAACCGCTAAAGATACTTTACTTTTGAAAACACCATTTAAAAAGTGTTTAAATTGTACAACTTTTCTTTAATTTAACCGACATTGTAACTCCTACCGTTTCCAATATTCCAACGCTATCCCATTCTTATCTTGGACACAGTGTATATTATGCCATACATTATGCTTTATTTATTTTACAAGCAGCACTGGGAATGTTTTTTAAGTTGTATATACCAGACCCTTGATTTATGTTTTTTACCCGCAATATTTTCTGCGGAAATATATTTTAAAATGCGAATAAATTCAATATTCAGGCAATTTCAAAAGAAAAGACGGCTGGATCCTGAATACGGCTTGCGCAATGCCTACTACAAGGATAACGTCTGCTCCACTCAATATATTTTATATTAAGTGGAGTAGACGTTATTTTATTTTGGATACATCCTGCTCCTCTTTGAAATGGAATATCGTAGAGGTTCGAATGTGGGCGACCGCGACTGGCTACCGAGACAGGGCTGAACAAAGCAAGCGACCAGTGGGCGTGGCTTGCAAGGAACCGTGGTCGTCCGACGCTACTACTTTAATATAAATAGATTTAGTTTCGAAAAACCCTCCAGTACATGCTTCGAAACTCCAACTATATCGAGATGATATTGTGCGAGAGGACTGTTGGGAAGATATTGGAAGAAAAAAAAAATGATGCACATCAGTCATTATTACAATATTGCAAACAGAGGGCCTAAAAGAGGCAGGAAGAACGCAACCCTAACGCAACAAGCAAATGATGATGGTATAAAAGTTGCTCCCACATTGCATCCGTCTCGGCAAAATTCCCTCTAATGTTAAGGTTGCAAGCAAAATTTGGTTCTTAAAGACCTGTTACTAGCCTGACCTATTGGAACGATCTCAGAGGAACGTGTGCCACAAAATGATATAAATGAGCAGTTTTCGATAATTATTTTCTTACCTCAATGTAAGCAAAATTTGGTGTTCGGCGGTGATTGATGTGCCATTCTTTTTTGGTTTTATATATTCTATTGAAATGAGTATAAAATAAAAATTATTTTGATCTCATTTGCAAGATTTGCTGAACTTTTTTGCTTTACAATTTAAATGGGGTGTTACAAAATAACCCTCAGCATGACTTGACCTGTAGGTACAGTCGATCTTCGTTCTTTTTTCCAAAATCAAGGTCAGCAAAATGAGTTTATCATCGTCTTCTTCATCCTCCAATATCTGCTGCATAGCTCTTTTTCTAGTTGTGGGCAAATTGTACTACATAATTGCTCTGATCACTATAAAACCGTTCACAGAAAAACTATGGAATGCCTGTCTTTCCATTCCGTCGCAGTCGCTGAGGTCGAAAGCAACAGGTCGCCACTCGACATGCGAACACGGTCGCGGTCGTGGATCGCCCTGGTCGCCAACAACATCAGAATGCTAACTTTACTTCAAAAAAGAAAAATAATAATTATTTGTTTGGTTATAATTGCATTAACCACCAAGCAAATCTGTAGTTGCTCGATTCGATCATCTTGGGTTGTCTTGGTCTTGTAGTATTTCTTCACAACCTTTTGTCAACACTAGTGGTTGGAAACTTCAGGAGGCCACGAGACTCCTGTTACTCAATACTCAAGTCATTACGGTGGTAGCATGCTACAGACTTTATAAACCGAGTTACTTAGTAGAGGGTTCCAAAGGCCTTAGATAATTTATTAAGGCCTATCGATCTTGCAGGTACCTACCATTATAATATAAAATCGAAATATACGCAATTCGGCTATGGTTGTAGAAGAAGTGTATATCGACAGCATCAACTAGGCCGCGGCGCTTGAGATTGCGTGATGGCCGCCCCCGCTACCCTCTACAATCCCCCTTTGCTGCCACATACCTGCTGACCGGCCCTGCCCAGTGCCCGCCGTCTCCATAGCGACCACCTCTCGTCATTAAACCATCGCCTTATCATAACCGCCGCGCCGACCCCGGCCATCTTTGGTCACTGCCGCTGCCGCCACCGCTCCGTTCACAACCCCTCTGTATATAGATATAGAAATACATACAAATATCAGGATGAACGTTTGTCATGCGAAAGCAATGCTGATGCTGCTGTTGCTGCCACAGCCAGATGCAGTGGGTTGGGTTATTATTATTTTGTTCTTTTCGTTGGGAAGAGAAAAGCTTTTTCTTTCTTTATTTACGTCTGTTCTTATACACATAACTTTACTCTTTTTTTCGTTTTAATAAACAATCTTGATATAATTAGACGACTTCGTAATGAATTTTTCAAGATTGGAGAACTTTTAAGAATTGTAATGTTAACTTCAAGCAGACAGAAAGCACACAAGAAATGTCGATTAATTAATTAAAATACCGCGTTTGGTGAAATTATGAAATAACGCACGGAGGTAAACAAGTATAGATAGGAGGTAATCAAAGTGGTTTTTATTTTAATTAAATCCATAAATCTGTCCATGTTCTCAAAGTGGTTTGTCAATTACATCCAAAGAAAAACTTCCAGTCAAAACCTCGTATTTATTTATTCATTTTACCATTTATGACAAGTTTCGCCTTGCACAGGCATCATCAGACTACCATAGCACCACAAGAGAAAAAATCTCGATGGCATCCACTCGGAAAAGTAGATTTTAGTTTTGTATATTTTTTATTTATATTTAGTCTACACTGACAAAAACTATTAGTAAACAAATAATAGAATCTCCTGACAGTCGCCAAATATAACCAAAATGTCATTTTGACAGTTATTTTAAAATGCCCATTATACTATACACACGCATGTACGGCCTTATTGTATATTTCACCAGGTGTTGATTTTTCAAAAATAATAAAAGGTGTAGCGGCCGGTGATATTTTTTTAATTTTTTGTTACTTTATATTGACTTATAGTAACTTAGATATACCAGCGATGAAAAAATGTTCCAAATAAATATTGTAGATATTTAAGTGCTCTATCGTTTGATATGTAACATTTCTATAAATTTCTCAATTTGCTCATGAATAATAAACAAATTAATTAAAATTTCATTTGAGTGATTATTTTATATTAAATACTCCAAAATTAATGGGGAATCCAAAAATATAATAATATATAGGGTGTTCCATTTAAAATAAGAAATTTGGTATCATGTCATCATCGATGTAACCGGAAATCGTATAAATATGACTGATAGATTGGGTTGACCTGAGTAATCACTTAAATTTTCAAAACAATGCTATGCTTACATTTCCCAAAATTTCTAACCATGTACCATCGTATACAGGGTGACATAGAAAAAAGTACATTGCATAGTGCCACACAATAGACCACACTAAAATAAGAAAAAAAGTTCCCATTAACACGGGTCCGCAAGGGCTTCGGTTAAAAGTTACGGGGTGTTGAATGTTTATTTTTTTTTGGGTTTTTTTGAATATCTTTAGGCAGAGACGCAAGAAATGGATAAAATGTGGTACACAGGGGTTTTTTATCAGGCTAAATTCAAATATGATCTTAGTGTTGTGATTATTAATAGAGGGCGCTACATACAGGGTTCCATCCTTATTGAATCGGTCCTAACTTTTTTGCTATACACTGTATGTCATTTTCGATTGAAAAAATTTGTTATCCCATTTTTTATACTTAAGAGAGGTATACCTTGTCCAAGTCGCTAGAAGCAATGGTGCCAGTACAAATGCATCTAAAAGCCGACAATGCACGCAAATTATTCAAAAAGCGCCAAAGAAACCTTTGCAAAAACAATGGTAAATACTTCAACAATTACATTTTAATGGTATGATGAAATATATGATTAATTAAAACAAAACATTAAGTTTTTAGAAGATGTTCAAATTATTGCCCTTGTACTTCAATACATTTTTCCATTCTCCTTCTTAATGATTGACGGTATCTTTGAAATTTTCGAATTACAGTAATCACAAAACTAAGATCATATTTGAATTTAGCATGATAAAAAACCCCTGTATACCACATTTTATCCATTTCTTGCGTCTCTGGCGAAAGATATTGAAAAAAACCCAAAAAAATTAAAATTCAACACCCCGTATCTTTTAACCGAAGGCCTTGTGGACCCGTGTTCATGGGAACTTTTTTTCTTATTTTAGTGTCCTCTATTGTGTGGCACTATGCAATGTACTTTTTTCTATGTCACCCTGTATATATTAGATATTAATGATCAAAAATATCTTAAAATAATCAGTCAACTATGACATCAAGACCGAACCTTGGGGAACTCCAGAAGTTACAATAATACTGACAGCTCTGAATTCTCTATATTTGCCATATTGAGAGCGTTCATTTAAATAGGACCATACCATACCAATCGCTCATCTGAGAAACCCCATAAGTCACAAAACTACATTTTTGTGATAATAGCGGTTTCTATTCCTTACATTTAAATATTTTTGACTAGGTATAGTCTTTCTCAAATGATCTGATTCAGTTTTGCTTTGTGCCTGCTCAGCGGTTCATAAACCATAGACTCAGCAATTCTACGAACAAAAAGGATACAAATAGCCTCACTTATCATATTTTCAATTCAAAAGTTTTGAAATTCACATATAGGACTCGCTGAAATATTACTCAAACCAAAACTCGTGTTCTATTGGTCTGAAACCATATTTCAAGATTGTAAACAATTATTGGATTTCCTTATATCCATTGGCCCTACATAAAAAATTAAGTAGAAAAAATAAAAATCATTTTATATTTCGCACCAGACCAGTGTGATTTCGTTAGAATTCCCTATAAAATTTTGCATTTGAAAATTTGAATCGAAGACGGCCTTGTCTAGGCTATAATCACTCTTGCAGCGCGTCTATTCACGGTAATGAAACAGAACGTAGGTCTTAGTACATATTATTATGCTCTTGGACACAACATTTTTGTGCCTCTATTGTTTTCTTTGCTATCGCGTGCGAAAAACAGAGACAGCAATGCATCGCTACCCTATACGCTAGTAACAGTAGAAATTAAACGCACTTGTGACGTCATATATGGGGTGTTGCCCTACCCATCAGTCTATTCTATACGAATAAAACTTGTGTGTATGGTGTTGTTTTTGATTCCGCGATCGCGCTTTTTGAGCATTATAAATTGAATGTTTTGATTTTGAACAATTACAATAGTAAAGATGAATTCAGTGCAATATATGAATGTAAATAATGTTAAATTAACATTTGAGGATCGAATTACTATAAAAAAAGTTTTGATGGACACCTAACTGTTGCAAATTTATTTGTAACTGAAAAATTTGGTGAACATCGAACCGTCTTTCCAAATGAAGATATTAAAACTGTGTGTAACTTATTTCCTAATGTAAATTACTTAAAATTAAAAAATAAACTCTCGATAATATACGCACGGGACGATTTTCTGAAACACAGTGGGGCTGTGCCTCTGTTACAAATGTTTATCTGTGGAATTGCTGACTGTTTTGTGTACTGTCCCTATGACGACTGTAGAAAGCGAAATATGTTTCTCAACCCTCAAACGGATCAAAACATTTTTAAGGAACACTATGGGCAGACAAGGTTGTGCGCGTTAGCAATGCTATCTATTGAAAAATAACTTGCGAAGTCCAATTCAAATTTTAATGATCAAGTCATCAACCACTTTGTTGTTCACAAATCTAGGAGGATGGACTTCAATTACAAACAGTTTTAATGATCATGGTGAGTTTAGCAAAATGTTATTATCTAGCTACTCTAAGTACTCAAAAAAACCTATCATTTTAATTCTTTATTTTGAAAAATTTGTTGTTGTTGGTGTTATTGCCTTATTTCCACTTTTTTGTGCCCCACCTCTTTCAGACCTCACGAGCCGCCACTGCTTATATCTAGTATAAGGTGTAGGTCATTTATTTAGAATTGATGTAATCAATTATTTCATTCTATTTAATGCATTTTTATCTAACTTAATTCAAAAACATACGCCCATGTCGTTTTAAGCACACCGATACCGCGCGATTAATATAAAACCACGATGCACCTATTACACAGGCCAACACACATTTTGGTGCCTGCGATTTTTTAACTGTTCCTGAGTAATTTTTGGATGCAGAATGTAAAAAGGTTCTCAGATTTTGTCTATCAGATCTAGTTTTTGAGATTTTTTAAAAAATTGTGTATATAATTTACGTTATAACTGTTATAATATATAATATTACTATTGACAGTTAAAAAAAACAAAGACACATGGATTTAAGTATTTATTGCAAAAACTTAATTTACATAATTACATTAGTCACTAATCACATAAAAATTTTCTTTTATACGATTTTCTAGAATGGAGTTTACTAGGGCAGTCTCGCTGAAGGCTCCAGCAGTAGTCCGCCATCATGTGGCTATCCCATCGTCCTTGATAACGATCTTCCATAGTTTTAATATCCTGGTGGAATCTTTCCCCCTGTTCTTCACTACAATCACCTAAGTTTTCTGGAAAACGATCTAGGTGGCTGTGGAGGTAGTGAACTTTTATACTCATGTTACAGCCGAGAATATTAAAATTTGAAAGCATAGTTTCCACTAATTCTACGTAATTGTCTGCTTTATGATTGCCAAGAAAATTTTGTACTACTTGAACAAATGAACTCCAAGCGTTAGATTCAGTCTCGTTCATTGATGTGGTGAATTGTGGATCTTTAACAAGTTGCCTTATTTGAGGACCATCAAATATACCAGCTTTTAGTTTTTCCGTGCTAATGCCAGGAAATTTACGTGACAAATACCCAAAACAATTTCCATCTCGATTTAAGGCCTTCACAAATTGCTTCATTAGGCCTAGCTTGATATGCAAGGGCGGAAGTAAGATTTTTTCTCTTGAAACCAAAGGTTCGTTGATCACGTTTTGTATTCCTTGAATCATGACATCTCTTGAAGGCCAATTTTTGTTAACCCAGTGCTCATTTTTAGCTCTGCTGTCCCAAAGGCACAAAAAACAAGGATATTTTGTATAACCACTCTGCTGTCCAAGGAGGAAGTTAATCATTTTTAAATCAACACAAATTGACCACTGATGTTCTTCGTATTTAATTTTTCTCAAAACTAATGCTATTGTTTCATATTCTTCCTTCATGGTAGTAGAATGACCAATAGGAATTGAGCCATATTTGTTACCGTTATGTAAAAGAACACATTTTAAACTACGTTTTGAACTGTCAATAAAAAGGCGCCAATCATCTGGAGTGTATTCAGGCAAACCCATTTTTTCTAAGAGCCCTTTTATATTGTTACAGAATACCAAGTCATTTTCCTGAGTGAAAAAAGGCAGCAGATCCTTATCTCTTTTACGATAAAATGTAATATTAGTACCTCGACAAAGTAGATTTTTTTCTTTTAATCTGGATGCAAGTAATTCAGCGGATTCCTTTGAGAGATTCAGGTCTCTTATAAGATCGTTTAGTTCTTCTTGATTGAAACACTGCGGAGTTGCTAAATCTGCTTCAAAATCGCTGTCGTTTTCTGATTGAATTCTTTTAACTTCGTCAGACGTTGATGTTTCTGTATCATCTTCTGTCAGTTTGGGTAAACTGCTGAATGATGGAACGGGTATTTCTTCCGAATGCACTACAGGCCTTCTTGCAGAATCTAGATCAGGATATGTCCATTTGTGTCTATTGTTTCTATTTATGCCTTTAATATTAACGAGACAAAAATAGCAGTCGTCATGATGGTTCCGCGGTTCTCTCCAAACCATTGGTACACCAAACTTTAGGCACTTCCTCTTTCCAGTTGTCCACTGTCGCAAATGTTCAACACATGTTTTACATATGAAATGTGGGACCCAAGATTTATCTTGATCTCCTAAATGAACGCCAAAATAGGCAAGATAAGCTCTTTTCACAAAGTCAGAAATCCTTTTTCTGCTCTCTTTCAAAGTGTATTCACCACACACATAACAAAAAACATCGGGATGATTTGCACAGGTACGTCTGCTTGTGGATGCCATTGTTTCAGTTTAGTGTCTTGATACTACAAAACGACCAAAATTTACACAAAATGATAGCACAACTTTACTTGGGAAAACTCAGTAATATACTAAATCAAGTACAGCCAAGCAGGTATAGAAGGATCGGGTTATAGGCAATTACAGGTATAAAAGTAAGTAAGAGCATTGTATTGAGTAGTTCCTAGTATAGGAACATTGGGTCAGGGACAATTCCAGGTATCCATTTGGCTAATTAGATTCTGGGAAATTCCTATTTTGACGATTAAGTACATATTTATCTCTTTATTTGTTGTCCTTTATCAGAAAAAAATATATCATTTAACCTGTAACGTGTATCTCAAAAACTAGAGCTGATAGAAAAAATCTGGTGGCATTTTTGGAATCAGCACATTAAAAACATCTAAAATCAGATGTTAGATTTCTGGCACCAAATTTTTTTTTTCATTTTGTTGGCCTGTGTTATGTGTCCCGCCCGGTAGCAGCTAATCTGAAATAGACTTTGCCATTACATATGTTTTAATTAGGACGATCGATGGTAGTGCCTTCAAGATTTGTTGAGCCATCCGGGCTCGTAAAAATGCCAACCTATACAATATAAGGTAGACAGAACGGAAGAAATGGTCTATAGAGCTAGGATGAAATTAAAGATTTAAGTGCTTTGAGATGTTGTGATTAAGATATACTTGTCTATGGCGTTATTAACGAAAATGGAAAAATACGATTGGAAATTATAAAAGGAAATCCTTAAATTTATGGGTGTTTTTTATTTATTTGTTTGTGTTGGTAATTATCACTTCTAAAAATCCACAGGTTTTTGGAAGATATTTTAGGCCCAGCTTCATTTGGTTAGTTAATGATAATGAATTCAATACCATAACATTTGTCATTTTTGATTTTTTTTATCAATAATAGAAAATAAAAGTCCAATCTCCATGAAATAAATTCAAAATAATAATCGTCAGTTTAGATATTTTTAGCCATGTATGTTTCGAGTCTCATTATCAGTGGCGAACAAAGATTAAAATGAAAGCTCAGAGAAATTTTTTGCATACATTCAACGACTATTTTATTGGAGTCTGGAAACGTACGTTTTGTTAGAGATATCACATGGTTTTTATTCAAGAAGAGCTTGCAATATGGTGGAAAAAAATAACTATATAAGTATAATCATTTGTATAAACTAAATCATAGAATCATAATTAATTTTACGTTTATCTTTTAGTTTTGTATGTCATTATGCTTAATGAAATTTAGTTATATTTCGTACGACTTGTTCGCCACTGATGATGAGAGGTCTAGTCTCGAAACATGTATGGCTAACAATATCTATACTGATGGTTATTATCTTGAATTTCTTTCGTGTTGATTGGACTTTTATTTTCCATTATTGAAATTATAACTCCACTTAAGAATAGAGTAATTTCCCAAATATTTTTTTTTTATTTTGGCTCTTTTTACCCTCTTTCTGGACGCTCTATGTATCCTCGTTTCATATCGAATATCTTTCGAGCAAAATTTTATACGCTATCTCTATCTGTCCCAAAATATCATCAATTCTTCGTTATGCCCAATTTTGTACTAAATTTCGTTAACATTCGTTAACCAAAGGGACCAAAATATAAAAAAAAAAAAATGTTTCCTATATAAACTTATTCGAAATACAGAATAATTTTTCATAGTTGTGTTCGAAAAAGGGGTGTACAATGAAAAAATATATGTTCCCCAAGCACACCAGTAAATTTGACTAATTATATAAAATTTCGATATAAGATAATCTAGAAAATGCAGCATAACATAACCTGTTTACATAGTTCATAAATTGTAGAAAAAGAGTCAAAAAATTACGTAGTAGTTGAATTGGTGTTAAAACTACAAAACAACAAGTTTGTGTACCATAGTCGTCCGTGAGAAATCTAAAAAGAGTCCAAAAATTTGTATCCACGATACCTCAATATTCACACAGATTTTTAACAAATTTGGCACAAAAATACTTTAGGATATTTCTAGGTGTTGATTAGATTTTGGAAAACATTGAGCGTAGGTAAGAGGTTTCAAAACGGGTCAAAAAAATGTAACCTATGAAATGTATCAAATGCGTTCTTAAATAGTGAAAAATAATATATAAAAATCTTAATTTCATTCGAAATATGGAACAATAAATATAGATAATGTCTATAAAAAAATATTTGGAAATATAGCCTGCCACGAAGAAACTTATGAAAAAGGTAAACGACCAAAAGATCACAGAAATATTACTTTTACACTTAAATATGGAGAACTATTTGTACTTCGAGGGCAACAGTTGATTTCATATTCTATCTGCATTCGAGAGATTACCCAGAATTTCCGGGACCCCTATATACACATAAACTCTCGTATTTACTTAACACATTAACACATATTTTTCAATAAAAATTGCAAATATTGTTTTTTTGTATTTTAGTACATTAAAAATAATTCCGTATATCAAAGGGATCTTGCGGAAGTAATTTAAAGAACAAAACTGCAAAATAAAATTTAAAAAAACGCACCGACCGTGATACGAATCCGGGACTTAACGAGCTTAATCTCTGAAAAAGCAAAATAAAATATCTCAAAAACGAAAATAAATATCAAAATTGTGTAATAAATAATTGCACCTCCTTAAGTTCTATTAATTTTGTTCAGTTACACTAAATTGGAACCACATGGAAATAATTTTTATTAGTAATTTTATGAATCAAAGTTATTGTTCATAAAAAGTTCTGCATGTTCTAAAATCTGAAATACAATAATCGAATATTAATTTTTTTCAGTCGTAGGTATACGAGGTATGCCAAAATATATGAATACTACTCAAGAATATATTTAACAATATTAAAAATTGTTATAAAAAAAAGTTGATCATAACTGAAAACTACGTCAAAAAATAAAAATATTTTTTTTTGTCTACAATATCAATGCAGATTTAACAGTAGTTACGTGAAATCTATGATGCACTGATAAACAAATGCTTTGTTTATAGCAAGAAATGCATAATTACATGTTTAAATTGCAAAATTGTTAAAAAACATTCAGAAACAAAAATGTTATCATGTGTTTCATAATCACAAGATACATTTTCATTTAAAATAAAAAACATAATTTTTCAATGTATATGAATGTAATTGCAAAATTAGACGTAGTTTTCAGTTGTCATCAACTTTTTTTATAACACTTTTTCATATTGTTAAATATAAAGGTACTTTATTCTTGAGTAAAATTCATATTTATTGACATACCTCGTATACCACAACAACAAAAATAATATCTGATGATTGTATTTAAGATTTTCGAAAATGCAAAACTTTTTATGAAGAATAACTTTTTTCATAAAATTAGTAATAAAAAAGTTTTCCCTATGGTTCCAACTTAGTGAAACATATTGTATATAATTAATAAACGTCGTTTGAACCGTTTAAAAATGCTTCAACCATGGCCACCAAAAACAATAGGAATCGAGTATTTGTGAAACTTTATTTTTCTACGAAAAACCATCCAAACACCTTAGCTCATAAATACTGACAGACACATACTCACTCCATCACTGACGCAATGACTCACTTTACCATAAACATAATATTCCATATCAGAATCCTAAAGTATTAAAATGTGGAGGAGGTAAAAATTACACTATGAATCCTCCAACGTTATTTAAGTGTCTTCTTGTTATTTACTCTATAGCTTTTTACTAAACTAATCCACTAGATATTTGCTTGGAAAATATATTGATCGTCGTCTCAGATCTCCATTACTATAACTATTTGAGCATAAACATTGATACCATACACATTAATTAACGGATAATTGAATTAATGACAATCATTATTTTACATCGGCTATTTTACTCGCAAGACAACGGAACGACTAAAACCACCCCTGATTGAGACAAACTGCACTAAGAGGTCATTCTACCAAATTGGTTTTTATTCCAGTGCTCACACCGAAATTGCATGTTAACCGTGCTGATTCTATGTCAAAGTATCCCTTACTCAGTTAGAACTTCTGGTAATTTTAATGGGCTAATTTTAATAAAACTTACGCGTGTCGTAAGTGAATATTTGAGTTTCAATAAAAAATACTTTTTTAAGGGAAATATAATAGGTATTACATAGTGCTCTTGGGTTGTTATTAGAGAAACATTAACAGTGTTTTATTATTCTTAGAATGATATAATTCTGCCAATTTTATTATATTTTTTTGATGTTTCAATATACCTATTTAAAAATAAATATGTTTCGAGAAGAGAATTGGTTGATTTTATTTTATTAAATATATCTGTGGATAATATGAAAAAATATTCTTAGCATATTGTGAAATAACTTTTTTTTTGTTCTTGAATCATTTTTTTTTTATTTTTGTACTTTTTTTTCTTTGGGTGTCAGGTTCTTGAAAACTCACCCAATGTCTAAATATAAAGTGTTGTAATAGGTCTTGCAGACCGCGTTTAGAAATTCTTAGATTTCGATTTCAGACCGCAATGCATAAAAAAGCAAAATCTTCTTTACAAAAAAAACGGTTACCCTATATATTTTATTGACAAAATATTCAAAAAAAGAATTCACAAACTTTTCAATTTAAATTCACAACTTTTTCAATTTAATTAGGAAAAAAACCAGGTTTCGGCAAATATTTCGAGTCGATATATCGATAACTACTAGCGAATTCCAATACGTAATGGTTTCTTGATATTTATTCCTGGTATTGTGATTTTTTTTTAAATTTATCTTTGAACCCTATTGTTTTGTGCAGCAAATTCAGGGCTATCGGTATTACTGGAAATCCTAATAAAAGACAAGTGTTTATATCAACAATATCTCGGTATCTTATTTCGTTTCAAAAACAAGTCAGGTTTCACTATAAGCTTATAGAGCATAGATATAGACGAAATTTGCTGACTGCTGTGTATACCTATATAGGACTGGAGATTGGGAATGTGTACGTTTTGGCAATGAGGTTAGGGCGGACCTTAATAATATAACAAACAGAGACGGGTGGTAGATGAAATGCTTTTATCTCATCGTGATAAAAGTTTATATTATATATTGAGGGATGGAAAACAGTGGCGTATTTGGAATGTTACTAGACCATACTCAAATTATTACCTTCTTATGAACCAATTTGGTGGAATAAGAACCTTGTTAAGTACTGTGATGCGTTAAAAGGAATATTATTTGTTATTATATTTTTCTAAAAATTTCTTCCCAATCTACAATAAACAATTACAGTTTTCACTAAGTAGCTGACGACCAGGGAACACCACTGATTTTGCAAATAAATTTCAGCAACCTACGTTAGTCATTGTACTTTTGTAATTTGGCTTGCAATAAATGCATTACTTAAAGTCAACAGTGCATGCACTATATTATCGAGATAACTATGATTTAATTTTGAAAATGTGTAATTATAAGCTAACAGAAAATTATTATTATATTATAAAAAAATCATTGAATAATACTACAAAAAATCTATAATTTATTTAAAGTAAAGAACTATTGCCGAATGAAAAAAAAATTACATTTCTGGAGAGTTACATCGCCAATTTCAGTTAGAATAAAGCTGTCGTTCAACTCTATAAAGGAAAAATGCATAAATAAGATGCAACTTAATCATCATATTGGCTAAATATTGGAAATTTTACTAAATTAAGATTTATATTAATCGTAATTATTTATTTTCAATAAGCTGTAAAACATGGCATCTAAATTTGTGAATGAATGGATGTTGATATATTATTATTATTGTGATTTATTTATTATTTTATTATTATCATATACAGTTACACTCTTATCATCTTAAAAATTTGTTTCTGTAAAAATGTAAACACATTATCTTAAAGTCTATTGCGTAATTAGCAAATATGTGAAAGTAAATAAACCAGTGTTGTAAATATTCCATAATTATTACAACTAAACTGATTTTCTTTAATCACGGCCTACAGCATTCCGATCTGAAAAGTGAGGACTCAAGGTGATTTCATTTTGCCAGAAACTAAAATGATTTGAAATTAACTGTTGCCCTCGAGGCACGAATAGCTCTCCATATTTAAGTGTAAAAGTAATAATTTTATGACCTTTTTGTCATTTATCTAAATTTAATAAATTTTTGTTTTGTTTTAGACATCAGCTATTTTTTTTTAAGTATCGGGTTTTGTGCCTTTTTCTTCTCTTTGGAGGCACTATTTATACGCAGATATTTTATATTTCAGATCTAGGCCAAGTTCTTGTACGCAAAATAATTGATTTTTTTTAGTTTTGTTATAAAATTTATTTTGCCCCCTTTTCTACTATTTACGAACGCCTATGTAAACAAAATTGTTATGCTGCATATTTTGTACGTTATCCGTTAAGTGGTTTTTGAGTTATCACGGATACAAATTCTGACCCTTTTATAGAATTTTCAAGGACGCCTATGGAACATTAATTTTTGTCGTGTATTTTTAACACCAATTCAATTAGTTAAATATAAAATTTTTTACATTTTAATTTCTTTTTATTTTACCCCTTTTTTTACTATTTACGAACGCCTATGCAACTAAAAATTTTATGCTGCATTTTTTAGGTTATCATCTATCAAAGCTATATATAATTAGCCAATTTTTCTGGTATATTTGGGAAACATTTTTTTTCGTTTTTGACCCTTTTTTAAGACTATTTTCGAACGCCTGTGTGAACTAATTCTTTTATGTAACATTTTTTAGGTTATATTCTATCATAACTATAAAAAATTATTCTATATTTCGGATAAGTTTAAGAACTATGATTTTTTAAATTTTTGAACCCTCTTTTAAACCCCTTGCCTACGCTCAATGTTAATCACCACCTATAAATATCCTGTAGTATTTTCGTACCAAATGTGGTTAAAATCCGTTAAGTGGTTTTTGAGTTATCACGGATATAAATTTTTTCTGACCCTTTTATAGAATTTTCACGGACGCCTATGGTACATTAATTTTTGTCGTGTATTTTTAACACCAATTCATCTAGTTAAATATAAAAAATTTTTACATTTTAATTTTTTTTTATTTTACCCCTTTTTCTACTATTTACGAACGCCTATGTAAATACAAATTTTATGCTGCATTTTTTAGGTTATCTTATATCAAAGCTATATATAATTAGCCAATTTTTCTGGTATATTTGAGGAACATTTTTTTTTCGTTTTTGACCCTTTTTTTAAACTATTTTCGAACGCCTGTGTGAACCAATTCTTTTATGGAATATTTTTTAGCTTATATTGTATCACAACTATGAAAAATTATTCCATATTTCGAATAAGTTTAGGAAATATATATTTTTTATGTTTTGGCCCCTTTTCCACTATTTACGAACGCCTATGAAAGTAAGTTATTCATGACACATTTTATAGGTTATATTCTATCAAAACTATAAATAACTAGTTAATATTTCTGCTATTTTTAAGAAATACGTTTTTTTAAAATATTTTTTACCCCATTTTACACTATTTTCGAACGCCAATGTGGTCTAATATTTTATGTTCAATATTTTAGGTTATATTCAATTAAATGCGTAAAAAATTATGCAGTATTTCGGATAAGTTTAAGAACTATGAATTTTTTTAATTTTTGAACCCTCTTTTAAACCCTTTGCCTACGCTCAATGTTTCCCAAAATCTAATCAGCTCCTTGCCATGTCCAATAGTATTTTTGTACCAAATTTGGTTAAAATCTGTTAAGCAGTTTTTGCGTTTTCGTGGATACAGACAGACAGACAGACAGACAGACAGACAGACAGACAGACAGACAGACAGACAGACAGACAGACAGACAGACAGACAGACAGACAGACAGACAGACAGACAGACAGACAGACAGACAGACAGACAGACAGACAGACAGACAGACAGACAGACAGACAGACAGACAGACAGACAGACAGACAGACAGACAGACAGACAGACAGACAGACAGACAGACAGACAGACAGACAGACAGACAGACAGACAGACAGACAGACAGACAGACAGACAGACAGACAGACAGACAGACAGACAGACAGACAGACAGACAGACAGACAGACAGACAGACAGACAGACAGACAGACAGACAGACAGACAGACAGACAGACAGACAGACAGACAGACAGACAGACAGACAGACAGACAGACAGACAGACAGACAGACAGACAGACAGACAGACAGACAGACAGACAGACAGACAGACAGACAGACAGACAGACAGACAGACAGACAGACAGACAGACAGACAGACAGACAGACAGACAGACAGACAGACAGACAGACAGACAGACAGACAGACAGACAGACAGACAGACAGACAGACAGACAGACAGACAGACAGACAGACAGACAGACAGACAGACAGACAGACAGACAGACAGACAGACAGACAGACAGACAGACAGACAGACAGACAGACAGACAGACAGACAGACAGACAGACAGACAGACAGACAGACAGACAGACAGACAGACAGACAGACAGACAGACGGACAGACAGACAGACAGACAGACAGACAGACAGACAGACAGACAGACAGACAGACATTTTTTTAAAACTACTTATTTATGTATAAAATGACCAAAAACAAGTATTTCCGGTGAAATTAAAAAAAAAAATTTTTCATGAAACTAATAGTCTCCATATATACATATATTACATATATGATATGGAGAGCTAAAAATAGTCCATTCTTAAGTGGAGTTGTATAAATTTTTAGCGCAAATTAAAGGCAAATCTCCACAGACATAAAATTTAATAGAAATCTATTGTCCAAACATGTTTTGGATCTCAATATAGTTCCATCCTCAGTGGCGAAAAGAGAAACTTTACATAAGTAATCTTTTGTATTTTTTAAATTTCTGTCGAGGTCACCCTTATGGAAAAAATATTTGTCATGTTGTATTACTAAAATAAAATTAAGAAAAACTGGCATATTTTGTTATTTTTCCATTTTCTTTTTGTAGATCATGATAGAAAGTTTTTTTTTAGAGGTTAACTTATAATAATTTAGAATTCTTATTCTTCAACTTATTTAAAATAAATGTTGTTTTATAAATATAAAATATAAATTGCAATATTCTATAGAATAATAATTATTATAATACGTGCGTTACTTATTGTGGTAAAATCAATAAAACAGAAAGAACTATCTACTAATAATGCAAAAACTGTCTAGCGCGTAGATAATGATAGCGATAGGTACTTAATTTTGAGTTTTTTGTTGTTTGCTTGCCGGTACACTACCTATTATCATACAGTTTTGACGGTTAGTTTATTCTGTATTCGCGTTCAAGAAGATTGTTATTTATATTATTGGAATGTATTAAGTTGTTCTAGGTCTAATGTGGATTGTTCGTGTTTATATTATTTCTATTAATAATTATTACCTTATTAATTAATATTATTAGTGATTATAGTGCGTAACGTTTATATTTAGTATAAAATCAATAAAGTAAAAAACAATAGTATAGGTATTTATTACCTCTAACACTACAAAAAGTTTGTAACTTACTGACAGTGCGATGTCGTTGCTTGTACGATAAATTGTAGCTAGTACCTAATATATTTTTTGCTTAAAAGTGTAATTATTGTGTTTCAAAAATACGTATTAGAACTACACGGGTCCACTAGTCCACTAGTGATAGTGATAGTGCTCACGTTAAAAGTGGAAGTCAAAGAAACTGTATCAAGAATTTATGGAATATACCACTTCCAAAAAATGTAAGTAAACAATCAGACTATACAAGATCAATCACGCCTAACTGGGCGGTATATTTTGAGTTTTTTTTAAAGCAAAAAAAAACTAGACATTTTGGTTGTTTCGATATGCCATATTATTACGCATGCACTTATTGTCTGAACTGTATTTGTTTAAGGAAGTTTCACAAAACTATTTAATTTAGCAAATATTAACTTTAAGGGCCCATTTAACCAACTTTGTATAACACATAAATCACAGCGAATAAGTTTTAGTCGTAATTTGTGATACAAATTTAGTGTACATTGCATCACAAAAGCGATTAATTTATCCAATATATAAAAGTCATAAGAACATTTGTTTTTAGGCGTTATTCTAACGATCTTACCTTATGTTACTTTTATTTTTATCAACGTTTTATAAAGAAAAAAACGTTTCAATAAAAACGTACATACGAATAGTAGTTTTTATGGCATAAAATTCAAAACAAAACAAACACGCCTGCGCGTATTTCCATTCCTCGTATTCACAATAAAAAAAAGTTAAAATAATTGAACATTCTGAGTTATGATTTATGACTATGCATTACAACTTGTAACCTAAACGTTAACAATAGACAGAACTTTTTTTAACTAGTTGTGTTTGTGATTATAGTTAAACAAATTGACTAAATCTGCCTTAAAACTATATTTGTCTAAGCATAGCAATATAAATCTGCATTCCAGGAAACATTAATTGATTAACCTGTCCAGAATATCTAGTTCACTTTTTTAAATTAACTGAAAAATATTGAAAATATAAAAAGACTTGTTGTGTTATGTTAAGGGTCTTTTATAGTTCATGTTAAAACACAAAATATATAAAACCTAAACACAAACCAACGGAAATATGTATATAACTTGTGTAGTAAAATTTGTCTGGCCGCTACCATCTTAACTGTCATTAATTTTTTATTCAAATTATTAATTTTTGAAATGCAAAATAAAAAATAAGTACTGTCAGGTAGAGCCAGAGAGTTGGCCACGTCACTCCCTTTCAGAACAGAGTAGCCAGGGATCGAGCCAGAGATAGATGATTGTTTCCTCCGATATTGGAGAGTCTGTTTTGACAATTTCACACTGTTCTTGATGAGCTCAGGACCTTTATGGCAGGTACTGTTTAAATGCCATGGGATTTCATGTCTCAATTATTCAGCTCAGTTGAAATTATCTCTATGCCACAAAATTATTTATTTGAAAACAATGGGTTTTAGATATCTAAGGAGGTTTTATTTTTTATGTTGGAGATCGGATGACAGTTATTGGTGAATTAAATTGAAATAATTATTCTCTATGCCACAAAATTATTTATTTTAAAAGAATTGGTTTTAGATCCCTAATGAAGATTTATTTTTTGTGTTACAGATCGGATGGCAGTTATAGCTCAATTAAATTGAAATAATTATTCTCTATGCCACAAAATGAGTTCTTTTAAAACAATTGGTTTAAATATCTAATTAGGTATAGTTTTTTATGTTACAGATGGTATGGCAGTTAATTTTTTGTGTTACAGATCCGATGGCATTTATTGCTGAATTAAACTGAAATAGTTATGCTCTATGCCACAAAATTATTTATTTTAAAACAATTGGTTTTAGATCCCTAATGAAGATTTATTTTTTGTGTTACAGATCGGATGGCAGTTATAGCTCAATTAAATTGAAATAATTATTCTCTATGCCACAAAATGAGTTCTTTTAAAACAATTGGTTTAAATATCTAATTAGGTATAGTTTTTTATGTTACAGATGGTATGGCAGTTAATTTTTTGTGTTACAGATCCGATGGCATTTATTGCTGAATTAAACTGAAATAGTTATGCTCTATGCCACAAAATTATTTATTTTAAAAGAATTGGTTTTAGATCCCTAATGAAGATTTATTTTTTGTGTTACAGATCGGATGGCAGTTATAGCTCAATTAAATTGAAATAATTATTCTCTATGCCACAAAATGAGTTCTTTTAAAACAATTGGTTTAAATATCTAATTAGGTATAGTTTTTTATGTTACAGATGGTATGGCAGTTAATTTTTTGTGTTACAGATCCGATGGCATTTATTGCTGAATTAAACTGAAATAGTTATGCTCTATGCCACAAAATTATTTATTTTAAAACAATTGGTTTTAGATACCTAATGTGGTTATTTTTTTTTGTCTTACAGATCGGATGGCAGTTATTGCTCAATTAAATTGAAATAATTATTCTCTATGCCACAAAATTATTTATTTTAAAATAATTGGTTTAAATATCTAACTAGGTCATGTTTTTTATGTTACAGATCGGATGGCAGTTATTCCTGAATTGAATTGAAATAATTATTCTCTATGCCACAAAATTATTTATTTTAAAATAATTGGTTTAAATATCTAACTAGGTCATGTTTTTTATGTTACAGATCGGATGGCAGTTATTCCTGAATTGAATTAAAATAATTATTCTCTATGCCACAAAATTATTTATTTTAAAATAATTGGTTTAAATATCTAACTAGGTCATGTTTTTTATGTTACAGATCGGATGGCAATTATTGCTGAATTGAATTGAAATAATTATTCTCTATGCCACAAAATTATTTCTTTTAAAACAATTGGTTTTTAAATATCTAATTAGGTCTTGTTTTTTGTGTTACAGATCGGATTGCATTTATTGCTGAATTAAATTAAATTAATTATTCTCTATGCCACAAAATTATTTATTTTAAAACAATTGGTTTTAGATACCTAAAGAGGATTTTTTTTTGTGTTACAGATCGGATGGCAGTTAGTGCTGAATTAAATTAAGATAATTATTCTCTGTGCCAAAAAATTATTTATTTTAAAATAATTGGTTTATATATCTAATTAGGTAATGTTTTTATGTTACAGATCTAATGGCAGTTATTGCTGAATGGAATTAAAATAATTATTCTCTATGCCACAAAATTATTTATTTTAAAAC
This sequence comes from Apoderus coryli, assembly GCA_911728435.2. NCBI lineage: Eukaryota > Metazoa > Arthropoda > Insecta > Coleoptera > Attelabidae > Apoderus > Apoderus coryli. The sequence goes on along the minus strand of OU452206.1, from coordinate 4,855,466 downwards.
AATTGGTTTAAATATCTAATTAGGTCTTGTTTTTTGTGTTACAGATCGGATTGCATTTATTGCTGAATTAAATTAAATTAATTATTCTCTATGCCACAAAATTATTTATTTTAAAACAATTGGATTTAGATACCTAATGAGGTTATTTTTTTTGTGTTACAGATCGGATGGCAGTTATTGCTGAATTAAATTAAAATAATTATTCTCTATGCCACAAAATTATTTATTTTAAAACAATTGGTTTAAATATCTAATTAGGTCTTGTTTTTTCTGTTACAGATCGGATGCCAGTTATTGCTGAATTAAATTGAAATAACTATTCTCTATGCCACAAAATTATTTATTTTAAAACAATTAATTGGTTTAAATATCTGATTAGGTCTTGTTTTTTGTGTTACAGATCGGATGCCAGTTATTGCTCAATTAAATTGAAATAATTATTCTCTATGCCACAAAATTATTTATTTTAAAACAATTGGTTTAAATATCTAATTAGGTCTTGTTTTTTATGTTACAGATCGGATGCCAGTTATTGCTGAATTAAATTGAAATAACTATTCTCTATGCCACAAAATTATTTATTTTAAAACAATTAATTGGTTTAAATATCTGATTAGGTCTTGTTTTTTGTGTTACAGATCGGATGCCAGTTATTGCTCAATTAAATTGAAATAATTATTCTCTATGCCACAAAATTATTTATTTTAAAACAATTGGTTTAAATATCTAATTAGGTCTTGTTTTTTATGTTACAGATCGGATGCCAGTTATTGCTGAATTAAATTGAAATAACTATTCTCTATGCCACAAAATTATTTATTTTAAAACAATTAATTGGTTTAAATATCTGATTAGGTCTTGTTTTTTGTGTTACAGATCGGATGCCAGTTATTGCTGAATTAAATTGAAATAATTATTCTCTATGCCACAAAATTATTTATTTTAAAACAATTAATTGGTTTAAGTATCTGATTAGGACTTGTTTTTTGTGTTACAATTGGTTTAAATATCTAATGAGATATTATTTTTTGTCTTACAGATCGAATAACATTTACTGCTGAATTAAATTGAAATATATATTCTCTATGCCACAAAATTATTTATTCTAAAACAAGTGGTTTTAGATATCTGATGAGGATTTATTTTTGTGTTACAGATCGGATGGCAGTTATCGTTGAATTAAATTGAAATTATTATTTTCTATGTCACAAAACTAATTATTTTAAAACAATTGGTTTTAGATATCTAATGAGGATTTATTTTTTGTGTTACAGATCGGTTGGCAGTTTTTGTTGAATTAAATTGAAATATTCTCTATGCCAAAAAATTATTTATTTTAAAACAATTGTTTTTAGAGATCTAATGAGGTTTTATTTTATGTGTTACAGATCGGATGGCAGTTAGTGCTGAATTAAATTAAAATAATTATTCTCTGTGCCAAAAAGTTATTTATTTTAGAACAATTGGTTTTAGATCCCAAATGAGGATTTACTTTGTGTGTTACAGATCGGATGGCAGTTATTGCAAAATTAAATTGAAATAATGATTCTTTATGCCACAAAATTATTTATTTTAAAATAATTGGTTTAAATATCTAATTAGGTCATGTTTTTTATGTTACAGATCGGATGGCAGTTATTGCTGAATTGAATTGAAATAATTATTCTCTATGCCACAAAATTATTTATTCTTAAACAATTGGTTTGAGATCTGATGAGGATTTATTTTTTGTGTTACAGATCGCATGGCAGTTATTGATGAATTAAATTGATTTAATTATTTTCTATGCTACAAAATTATTTATTTTAAAACAATTGGTTTAAATATCTAATGAGATATTATTTTTTGTCTTACAGATCGAATAACATTTACTGCTGAGTTAAATTGAAATATATATTCTCTATGCCACAAAATTATATATTCTAAAACAAGTGGTTTTAGATATCTGATGAGGATTTATTTTTGTGTTACAGATCGGATGGCAGTTATCGTTGAATTAAATTGAAATTATTATTTTCTATGTCACAAAACTAATTATTTTAAAACAATTGGTTTTAGATATCTAATGAGGATTTATTTTTTGTGTTACAGATCGGTTGGCAGTTTTTGTTGAATTAAATTGAAATATTCTCTATGCCAAAAAATTATTTATTTTAAAACAATTGTTTTTAGAGATCTAATGAGGTTTTATTTTATGTGTTACAGATCGGATGGCAGTTAGTGCTGAATTAAATTAAAATAATTATTCTCTGTGCCAAAAAGTTATTTATTTTAGAACAATTGGTTTTAGATCCCTAATGAGGATTTACTTTGTGTGTTACAGATCGGATGGCAGTTATTGCAAAATTAAATTGAAATAATGATTCTTTATGCCACAAAATTATTTATTCTAAAATAATTGGTTTAAATATCTAATTAGGTCATGTTTTTTATGTTACAGATCGGATGGCAGTTATTGTTGAATTGAATTGAAATAATTATTCTCTATGCCACAAAACTATTTATTTTAAAACAATTGGTTTTAGATACCTAATGAGGTTATTTTTTTGTTTTACAGATCGGATGGCAGTTATTGCCCAATTAAATTGAAATAATTATTCTCTATGCCACAAAATTATTTATTTTAAAACAATTGGTTTAAATATCTAATTAGGTCTTGTTTTTTGTGTTACAGATCGGATTGCATTTATTGCTGAATTAAATTAAATTAGTTATTCTCTATGCCACAAAATTATTTAAGTATTTTAAAACAATTGGTTTTGGATATCTAATGAGGATTTATTTTTTGTTTTACAGATCGGATGGCAGTTATTCCTGAATTAAATTGAACATTAACATTAAATAACAAAATTATTTATTTTAAAAAAATTGGTTTTAGATATCTAATGAGGTTTTATGTTTTGTGTTACAGATCGAATAACAGTTATCGGTGAATTAAATTGAAATAATTATTCTCTATGCCACAAAGTTATTTATTCTTAAACAATTGGTTTGAGATCTGATGAGGATTTATTTTTTGTGTTACAGATCGGATGGCAGTTATTGTTGAATTAAATTGAAATATTATTCTCTGTGCCAAAAAATTATTTATTTTAAAACAATTGTTTTTAGATATCTAATGAGGTTTTATTTTTTGTTTTACAGATCGGTTGGCAGTTATTCTTGAATTATATTGAACATTAAATAACAAAATTATTTATTTTAAAACAATTGGTTTTAGATATCTAATGAGGTTTTATTTTTTGTGTTACAGATCGAATTCCAGTTATTGCTGAATTAAATTGAAATAATTATTCTCTATGCCACAAAATTATTTATTCTAAAACAATTGGTTTGAGATCTGATGAGGATTTATTTTATGTGTTACAGATCGCATGGCAGTTATTGATGAATTAAATTGATTTAATTATTTTCTATGCTACAAAATTATTTATTTTAAAACAATTGGTTTAAATATCTAATGAGGTATTATTTTTTGTCTTACAGATCGAATAACATTTACTGCTGAATTAAATTGAAATAGATATTCTCTATGCCACAAAATTATTTATTCTAAAACAAGTGGTTTTAGATATCTGATTAGGATTTATTTTTTGTGTTACAGATCGGATGGCAGTTATTGCTGAATTAAATTGAAATAATTATTCTCTATGCCACAAAATTATTTATTCTAAAACAATTGGTTTTAGACATCTGATGAGGGTTTATTTTTTGTGTTAAAGATCGGATGGCAGTTATCGTTGAATTAAATTGAAATTATTATTTTCTATGTCACAAAACTAATTATTTTAAAACAATTGGTTTTAGATATCTAATGAGGATTTATTTTTTGTGTTACAGATCGGTTGGCAGTTTTTGTTGAATTAAATTGAAATATTCTCTATGCCAAAAAATTATTTATTTTAAAACAATTGTTTTTAGAGATCTAATGAGGTTTTATTTTTTGTGTTACAGATCGGATGGCAGTTAGTGCTGAATTAAATTAAAATAATTATTCTCTGTGCCAAAAAGTTATTTATTTTAGAACAATTGGTTTTAGATCCCTAATGAGGATTTACTTTGTGTGTTACAGATCGGATGGCAGTTATTGCAAAATTAAATTGAAATAATGATTCTTTATGCCACAAAATTATTTATTTTAAAATAATTGGTTTAAATATCTAATTAGGTCATGTTTTTTATGTTACAGATCGGATGGCAGTTATTGCTGAATTGAATTGAAATAATTATTCTCTATGCCACAAAACTATTTATTTTAAAACAATTGGTTTTAGATACCTAATGAGGTTATTTTTTTGTTTTACAGATCGGATGGCAGTTATTGCCCAATTAAATTGAAATAATTATTCTCTATGCCACAAAATTATTTATTTTAAAACCATTGGTTTTAGATATGTAATAAGGTTTTATTTTTTGTGTTATTGCTGAATTAAATTGGAATAATTATTCTCTATGCCACAAAATTATTTATTTTTTGGTTTTAGATATCTAATGAGGTTTTATTTTTTGTGTTCTTAAAAATTTAAGATTAACGTTTCCTGGCAGATGCACTGTTTCGAACAGAATACATAGCGTTGCTTCAGACAACACTACTAATGACTGTAGTTTAGTGTTTTGACCTTTTACAGATGTTGTTCATAAGGACAATCTGTACCTATATTATTAGTACAGCTTTAAAATATACTGTATGTTTATGACTGCCAACGGTTATTCACAGAACTATTGTTCATTATTTATTTTAACTGATTAATCGTGGCTTTAGCGTATCACCATGTACCTATAGCATAACTTAAACGATTTTAAAATTAAATTCAGCTCATAAATCATCGATAGTGGTTTTTTGCGTAGAGTAAAAACTGTTGTATGTCATTTGTTTGGCTCAAAATATTGAAAAGAATCTTTATATTTATGTTTGTATCGGTTTCCGAGCACTCGACCCTAAAAAAAGACCTAAAGCATTTTCCCAACATATACATCCACCTGGCACAATATTTAAGCAATTTGAAACGTATCGGTTTGTGATTTCTTACAATCGCTTCAATCATTTATATTCAAATCTACAACGAAAACACATTTATAAGTCAAGACGGGAGTGTGTGTATATATTGTACTTATATATATGTGGTAAGCGGGCCGATATAAATAATTTAGAGAAAGGGATGTATTAGATGAAGTGCTATAACTGAATTCTAAAAAACTGCCTAGTGCTTGGTAAGATCTTTTTTTGGATTAGGATATGTTCATTGTTCATCTATATACCTATCCATTCTTCTGTTCGTCAACTCGCACCGATTAAAATTCTGGTTTATGTGGAAGCAGATTTTAGATGAAAATTGAATTGATGTCATTGAATATATTTGTTGAGAGATAATAATCTTAGCTCATCATCAAAATATTTCGATTCCAAACCCCTTGCTATCCCACATATCATCTAGAGATTATGGTAGATTTACTTACTTCAGCTGAACACAATAAGCAGTTGATTTTATAGGTGGTCCTGTTGATGAGAAAAATAATTACTGTATATTTGAAATGGGTTTGTTTAACGAAACAAGACTTAATTCCGAGAGTTTGTCTGTCAACCACTATACTTTCACCAGACGGCCGTTTCGTCGATCCACGACTCGTCAGTGGTGATCGGTCAGTAGTTCATAGTGAATTGTTCACTCGACATATTACCCACAGAAACTAGATGTCGCTAAACACATACTTTTACATCCATGTACCGTGTGCGGTATATACCACAGGATTTAGAGAGTTTGGCTGTCAATGACTGACCGATCACCACTGATGAGTCGTGGATCAACGAAACAGCCGTCTGGTGAAAGAATAGACAAACAAATTCACGGATTTAATTTTTGTTTCGTTATACAAGCCCATTCCAACTATAGGTGTTCCGCTAAAGGTAGTATCGGCGCATCTATAATAATAATAATAATAATAATAATAGGCTTTATTAAGATTATATACAGAAAAATATACATCTTAAATGGCGAAGTTTAGCTGGTTCATTTCTTTTGAGTAAAAAAAAAGGCCGCTACTCAACATTAACCACTTAAACAATATAAAAAACTAAACACATAACCTATATGAATTGTATTAGTATAAAACAATGATATTTATATTCAAACAAAAAAACACCCTAAATAGAACTAATGAAACACCCTTATATCAAATTAAATTAAATTAAATTACGGGAAAAAGGCAAAAACAAAACTTATTAATACAAACAAAAAATAACCATACATATAACTAGACAATTAAATTTAAAAACTACCTACTGAAAGTTGAAACATCCCTCAGTCAGTCAACTGTGAGTGTAAATTATCTTTCACTTTTTTTCGAAAACCGTCTACTGAAAGTGGCATTGAGAAATATGCTATAAAATCATTATGGTATTTTACAGCATTGTACGTAAAACTTCTTTTAAATAATGCAGATTTATGCTGAGGCATAGTAAGAAGATTCCTATTTCTCAAGGGCACATTATGAACCTCATCTCTGAAAACAAGTTTATTCCTTAAATAAGCTGGCACAGATGACTGAATTAACCGGAACAAAAAAGAAAGGAATAAGTATACAAATAATTTGTACACATTCAACCAATTGAGTTCCCCTATCTTTGCAGAGACATGATCATATTTCCTCAAACCACATAAAAAACGACAGCAGTTATTTTGTATTTTTTGAAGTCGATTTCTATCAAATACCGTTAGTGCCGGATAGTACAAAATTATACCGTATGAAACTGAATACAATATATATGACTCACATAATTTTTTACGGACTTTAAAATTCAGAATATTTCGGTTGGCATACAATACTTTCAATGCTAGGTACGACTTTTTATTTAAATTACTAATGTGTTGATTAAATCTCACTTTGCTCTCAAATATAATTCCCAAATTCTTAGCGGTCGATTCATAATGCAAAGGTTGACTTTCCAGTGCCAGAGATATATAGTTCTTTAAAAAGTGTAAAATATTTTCTGATGCATAGATCATGACTTGAGTTTTACCAGCATTTAATTTCAAACTATGTTTCTTACAGTATTCCGATATATTGCATAAATCAGAATTTATATTTGGCTCAACATCACTATAGTCAGATGGATCAAATGTATAAATAAGTTGTGTATCATCCGCATACGATTCACTCATGCCAAACCTCACGCAGCTCCCCAAATCAAACGTATACAATAAATATAAAAGAGGACCCAGAATAGAGCCTTGCGGCACTCCAGAATCCACCCTTGCCACATCAGACACTCTCCCATTCACTCTTACATACTGCTGCCGATCATACAAGTAATTTTTGAAAAACAGAATACCCTTATCACTCACACCAAGGTAATGAAGCTTGGCACACAACAACTCATGGTCCACGCAATCAAATGCCTTGGAAAAATCCAAAAGCACTAATCTATGTGTTGGCAATCTTGCATTATGGAGTCAGTTACCTTACACACAGTCGATATAGTGAATTGTTGTTCACTCGGCATATTACCAACAGACACTAGATGTCGCCAAACACATACTGTATATAATGTTATTGTCATTTACCAAACATGGCCATGCATCCACAATTTTCTTAATATTGTAGTTTCAGTTTCCTATGTCCCTAGAATGCCGTGTGAATAAATTTTGTGCATCAGTTTTCTTCTCATTGTCGGTTGTTTTTGTTGAAACTAGAAGACATCGTTATATTTTGGACACCTTATATGCATTTATTCTATGTTTATATAGTTTGATAGATGTCAGTTAGAATTAAAAATATTCGTCAATCTACGTGTCAGACTTTTCATTTATAAAAGTTCTTAAGGTCTATTTAAAACATCAACATGGTAGCAGAGCGTGGTTGCTGGTTTAGAATTTAATGCTGTAGAACTATAAATAAAGAAAAGTAAAAACAGTGTTCAAAAAGCTGGTCAAGTCTGTCAAAGTTACAAAAGCATTCCTTTGAAGAAAAAATGGATGTGAGTAAAGCTCAAATAGGTTTACTTGAAGGTAAAACAAATTGGACTACATGGAAATACAAACTATGCATTTTATTGAGAGGAATTAAAGGTGGTCTGGATGTAATTGAAGGTAAACTGGTTGCACCTAAGCCTGTAGAAGAAAATGCAATAGCAGAAGTAAAATCCAAGTATGAAAAAGATTTGTTAGACTTCAATCAAGCTGACAGTAGCGTCCTTTTAATTTTGACTGTTAATATGACACAACAAACTTTAGAAAAAGTTATGCGATTCTCAACTGCTAGAGATGTTTGGTTGGAACTGCACAGATTATATGATGGCAATGTCCAGGACAAGACGTATGACGTTTGTATGCAATTTTTTAGTTATATAAGACAAGCTGAAGATGATATTGCAACTCATACCTCGAAGTTGAAGAATCTGTGGGATGATCTACAAAAAGAAATCTCTAAAGACAAAATAACTGCAATAAATCCATGCAAGTGCGATTTACCTGATGTTCTACTAATTTGTAAAATTTTAGAGACCTTGCCTGCTGAGTATTTCTCATTCAAGTCAAGCTGGATGTTAATGTCAAGTAAAGATAGAACTATAGACAACTTAACAAATCAACTGTGTGCATATGAGAAAGCGTTACGTGGTAAAACTGAAACCAAGCAGGATGTGTTACATATTTCAAGTAAAAGAACCCATTTTACCTGTAATTATTGCAAATTAAAAGGGCATAAAGTACGCGATTGTCCCAAATGGAAAGCAGATGGTAAGCCGCCTAAGCATAAGAAACCAAAGGATAATATAAATAAAACAAATTCCTTACTTGCTGTTACAAGTGACATTCTTTTCTGTGAAAGTGATGAAAATAGTTGGTATGTCGATAACGGAGCGACGAATCATATCACCAACCAAAGTGAGTGGTTTGAAAGCTATGTACCATTTGATGATCAACACCAAGTTATCACAGCAAATGGAAATTCAGTAGCAGCCCTGGGCCATGGTACAATAAGAGTGGAAACACGTGTTAACAAAAAGAAGCATGAGTTTTTACTTCGAAATGTATGGTTAGTACCTAGTATAAGGAAGAATTTGTTTTCAACTCTATTCACACAAGATAGAAATCCTGAAAGTGAGTTTGTTTCTACGACAAAGCATTGCCGTTTCAAGTTAAATGGGGAAATCGTTTTAGTGGGATCTAGAAATGTGTCAGGAGGCTTATATAAATTGGATATGATAAGCATAAGGCCCTCTTTACCAAAAGAAGTCAATTTAGTCAGCAACAACAATGTGTTACAACTATATCACGAGCGATTTGGGCATCAAAATAAGAGACATGTAAGAACTATTTTGAAGCGTGAACTAGACATAGAGGTTAACCTAGACAGTGAACTTTGTGAAGGCTGTTTATATGGGAAAGCTCATGTTTTGAAATTTGGCACCCGAGAAAGAGCTACAGTACCAGGTGAGCTTATACACACTGATGTGTGTGGTCCTTTTGAAGAGTCATTTTCTGGCTATCGCTATTATGTATTGTTCAAAGATGACTTCAGCAGGTACCGTTTTATTTATTTTATTAAGAACAAATCAGAAGTGGCAGATAAGTTAACATTAGTTTTGGCTGAAATTGAAGCAGCAAAATATGGCACAAAGGAGCTTTTGTCGGACAATGGTGGTGAATTTGACAACAAAATAGTAAGAAAGATTCTTGGCCATCGTGGCATAAGACAGAGATTAATCATGCCATATACACCACAACAGAATGGCTGTTCAGAAAGGGAAAATAGAACAGTTGTGGAGACTGCTAGAGCCTTAATGCATGCTAGAGATGGACTATTTGATCAAAAATTTTGGGCAGAAATGATCAATACATCTGTGTATATCCTAAACAGAACGAGTCAATCAGGGGTAGATGAAAAATCTCCTTATGAAGTTTGGCACGAGAAAAAGCCTAACCTGAAACACCTAAGAGTAATAGGTAGTACTTGCTACGCACATGTACCTAAAAGTAGACGTAAGAAAATGGATAAGAAAGCTGTCAAAGGTATTCTCATGGGTTACGAAAATGATGATGGTTACAGGATTTGGTCAATAAAGCAGAAAAAACTTGTTAGATCAAGGGACGTCATTTTTGATGAATTTAAACCTTTAGAAATTCCAAAACAAGCAGACAATATTTGTCTTCCTTTGTTACCAATAGAATTTGAACAAGAAGTGCCACAAAATTCATCAAATAATGAAGATGTTGAGGATCAGATGGAACAAGAACAACAGTTGTCTGAAGATCAAAAATTTTGGGCAGAAATGATCAATACATCTGTGTATATCCTAAACAGAACGAGTCAATCAGGGGTAGATGAAAAATCTCCTTATGAAGTTTGGCACGAGAAAAAGCCTAACCTGAAACACCTAAGAGTAATAGGTAGTACTTGCTACGCACATGTACCTAAAAGTAGACGTAAGAAAATGGATAAGAAAGCTGTCAAAGGTATTCTCATGGGTTACGAAAATGATGATGGTTACAGGATTTGGTCAATAAAGCAGAAAAAACTTGTTAGATCAAGGGACGTCATTTTTGATGAATTTAAACCTTTAGAAATTCCAAAACAAGCAGACAATATTTGTCTTCCTTTGTTACCAATAGAATTTGAACAAGAAGTGCCACAAAATTCATCAAATAATGAAGATGTTGAGGATCAGATGGAACAAGAACAACAGTTGTCTGAAGAAGACCAAATTGATCAAGATTTCGAGGCAATAGACCCAACAGATGTGACAGATCCAATAGAAACAGAACATGAGAATAGTATAGTACCACAAGACTTAGAAGACCAAATTAAAACAAGAAGACAACTGAGGGACAGAACAAAAATAAGAAAACCGGTTCGTTTTGACGAATATGCTATGATAGTTGCTGCAGAAATAAGTGAACCCAAGGAGCCACTAAGCTACAAAGACGCTGTTACTTGTAAGGAGAAAGAACACTGGATTTCAGCAATGAACAAGGAAATACAGTCACTACAGGAAAATTGTACATGGGAGGTTAAGATGTTACCACCAGGAAAGAAGGCGATACCTTGTAAGTGGGTGTACAAATTGAAGACGAATCCAGATGGGACCATTGACAAGTACAAAGCTCGACTAGTGATAAAAGGGTATTCACAAAGAAAAGGTGAAGACTACGACCAGACTTACAGCCCCGTAGCTAAAGGAGGAACAATAAGGTCGTTGCTCAGTATTGCTGCTAGCAAAAACATGACACTCACTCAGTTTGACATATGTACTGCATTTCTATATGGTAAACTTATTGAAGAAGTTTATATGAAGCAACCAGAGGGATACGAAGATGGAAGTAATATGGTCTATAAACTTCAACGCAGTCTGTATGGATTGAAACAGGCACCTAGATGTTGGAATCAGAGATTTAATGATTACATAGAAGGCATTGGTTTTAAAAAATCAGATGCTGACCCTTGTTTCTTCATAAAGAAAGTTGAAGACGACGTGCTTCTATTAGCATTATATGTTGATGATGGACTCCTTGCTTCAACAAACGATAAGTTAAGAGATTCATTTCTAGAAAGTTTACAAGAAGAATTTAAAATCACTGTTAAGCCAGCTTCTTATTTTTTGGGTTTAGAAATCGGAAGAACAGAAACTGGTGCAGTATATGTAAGTCAGGCTGCTTACACAAGAAAAATTCTTGAACGTTTTGAAATGCAAAACTGTAAACCCGTATCAACGCCAATGGTGAAAGAAAGTGTACAATTAGGGAGGAATAATGAAGAGGAATTGAACACTACTTTTCCATATAGAGAGGCTGTTGGTGCCTTAATGTATTCGATGACAAGTACTCGACCAGATATTGCCTACGCAGTAAGTGTTGTTTCACGAAAACTTGAAAACCCATCAAATACTGATATTGGAAGGGTAAAAAGAATTTTCCGATACCTAAAGGGTACAATTGAGGTTGGCTTGATTTACAAACCAGGAGTCTCAGAGGAAATCCAAGCCTTCAGTGATGCAGACCATGGTGGTGATGACATGACAGGACGCTCAACTTCGGGAGTTTTGAGCATGTTTGCTAATGGGGCAATTTCCTGGCTAAGCCAACGGCAAACATCAGTTGCCATATCAACTACTGAAGCTGAGATTGTGGCCGCTAGTGAAGCTGCTAAGGAAATAATATGGATAAAACGTTTGTTTGATGAAATCCTAAATTTAAAGTCAGTTCCAGTGCTGAAAGTTGACAACGAAGCTGCTATCAAATTGACCCAGAATCCCGAATTTCACCGACGAACAAAGCACATCCACATTAGACACTTTTTTGTCCGTGAACTGGCATTAGATGGTCTAATTAAGGTTGAAAAAGTTTCATCGGAAAATCAACTTGCGGATTTGATGACAAAACCGTTGTTCAAACCAAGATTAGAGTTTTTAAGAAGTTCAATGGGGTTGACCAAAATATGCCAATGAGGGAGGATGTTGAAACTAGAAGACATCGTTATATTTTGGACACCTTATATGCATTTATTCTATGTTTATATAGTTTGATAGATGTCAGTTAGAATTAAAAATATTCGTCAATCTACGTGTCAGACTTTTCATTTATAAAAGTTCTTAAGGTCTATTTAAAACCTCAACAGTTTTTGCCTACAAATTGTCTCAATTATTTGTTAACCTTTTTCTCACTTGCTTGGTCCCTTTTTTTATTACATAATATATAGACATCTGTGTGGGCAATTGCTCTCACATTCACTTATTCTATACGAGAATCACTGTTTCTTTTTTCAGTTTTTTCCAACACATTCGTATCAAAATCCTTATCTTGTAAACGACTTGTAAATTATATTTTTGGATGAACTTCAATGCCATCATCACTATAATTAAAAAAAATTGCATGCATTTTCTCAAGGTCCGCGTAACGATTTATATTGATTGAAGCACCATACCAGATGTCGCGTTGTCCATCTTACATATTTCTTATCATCTGATGACTAACAGATGAAGTCTCCTAAAGGCTTATTAACGACTGCCTAAGGCTTCCGTGTTATAGATCTAGCAACTGCAGCAATGTGCGCGAAAGTCACTAAAATCATATCTGACAGCCAAGCTGCCATAAGGGCCCTAAAATAATCAAGATCCACATCACGAAATGTGTGGAATTGTCAAAACAGACTCCGTAATTTCGGAAGAAACAATAATCTGTCCTTGGTCTGGATCCCTGGCCACTCTGGTCTAAAGGGGAATGAAATGGCTTACTCTCTGGCAGGATAACGGACAGCCCGAGAATTTATGGGACCAGAACCCGCAACTGTCATATTATTTAGCACTTTCAAATACATATTTAACACCTGGTTGACGACAAAAGTTTAGAACTTTTGGCAAAATTATCCAGGTTTGGTACATTCGAAGGAGTTTATTAATGCGTCGAAATCAAGGGCCAGGGAGTTGCTGGATATGTGTAGATCTCATCTGCACTACCTGGTTGAAGTATATACTGGTCATTGTCTCTCGAGGTTGAGTCTCTTGGAAAATGACGAGTGCCGATTGTGCCTGGACGATGATGAGACGGCGGAACATGTACTGTGTTCTTGCCCAGCTGTAGCTAGAACTAGGTTTGCAATATTTGGTGAAGTAACCCTTCTACCAGCGAGTCTATAAGAAAGGTCACCCAGCAAAATAATCGACTTGATTAAGAAGGTTGAGCTGATGGGTGAAATATAAATAGGTATGAGCCACTATAGACCCTCGGTGGTCGCAGTAGAGGGTCCGGTGCATACGCACTCATTTTGAACCCACCTACCTACCTATAGATGCTCAATATCTTTTTTCTTATCGAATGAAAACGTGCATATATTATAAAACTGAAGGAATATCAAAGTTATTTTGAAATTTTCAATTTAAAATTTGATGTGATTTCCTGATTTTATCTCACATATATGCTTTTACACTTGGTGTTTTTTTCTTATTGTGTTTGTAAGAATGAAATCGATAACCATATACGAAAACCCCTATATTTTATCAAACCCCACACGTTTATTAAAGTTGAATTTATTCCGATACTTCTTCTCCTGCAAAAGCTATTATAGCAAAACGGTTCGGAAGGAAAAACCTAATAAAAAAAAGTACGCGAAGAGAAAAAGGGGCGGTTATATGCGAAAAAATATACGTTATATACAAAAGTATATCTGGATTGGATGATCCCATGCTATATAGATCTATATACGTGAAATTTTCTTCTGCAAAAGTCGGGCGGGCCCATAAACGGTAACAGCACGGCAAAGATGAGATGATGCCGTTGCTGCATCATTGAATAGTAATAAGATCCCTGGTGCGTGTTAGAGAAATGAATTGCCATAGTGTTTCGCATTATTACATCCATCTCAGTGGCAGGTAGCTCTGCGTAGTTTTCCTCACAAGAAAAATACTCCTGTACAATATAATATATGGACAACGATACTTTGCATTATAAAAACCTTCATTTCTTCAAAGCTTTTGGGCACCCTTACTTTAAATAACAAAAAAGTGTACAAAGTTATCAACTCTAGTCGCAGAAATCTAATCCCTTTTTAAAATTAACTTGATTTGAGAGTATCTTTTTATTCGATGGGCTATATAGTTATTATCCAGAAGTCAAATATTGAATCGTATTTCAGAATAGTTCTCAGAATTGGATTTTGTAGATTCTACTCTCAGAAGGACCTATGACCTAACATAATGTAGAGTAGCATTATTGTGTTGCGTATGTATTTAAAAATATTTTGTTATATTGTATTTGTATACATCTTTATTATACATTATCCTATTGGATATATTTAGGTATATATACTTTGACTTTGTCTACAAGAACTTTATAATTCTTTTATGAAAATAAAGTTAAAGCTATTATTAAAGTTAAAGTTATAAATACAAGCCATAGAAAACACTAATAGACTATTTCAAATCTCCATTATACTGTTAGCCAACTTTTCGTTTTCCATTTCAATTCAATTTTTATGTTCTATTTCTATTGTAACTTAAAAATCGGGTAACAACTGCTTTGAAATATCTTTGCTACACATACATATATTAGTTCCTTAATTCAACTGATCCATTACCCCCATTTTCATCCTGAACTCATACTTCCAACCAATAACAGAAGAGATTTTCTTATGAATGTTGTACTATTCACAATTGCTGTACTTATAAAATAAGATTTAAATAATTATCTATAATTACCCACCTGGCTGCATTTTATAAATAATAGTGGGCGTACAATATTGTTATTACACTATTCTGTCCAATCAAGTGAACGTTTGCGGAAGGAAACTGTCAATCATCTAGCATTAAATCGTGATGCACAATTTCGTGCAAATTTAAATAGCGCACCGTTTTGCGTTTATTTGAATCAAGATACCCACGCTTTCAGATCTGACAGTGTAATTGACCATCAGGTATTTTTGTTTTTCGAATTAATTTTTTTCTTGATATTTCTAACGGAAGACCATAATTTGTGCAACACCGTATAATATTTGTTTCACAATGGAAATGATAACCGTTGGGTTTGATCTTTCTTGATCTTGCACGGAAATTTTGTTCAGCATCAGCAATTTTATCGAACAATAGTTATTAAATGTTTAAGATTGATGTTTAGTTAGTCAAAACGCGACTATTGTTAAAAATTAATACCGTTGTCTATAATTACTATACTATGGAGAATTAGACATAACAAGAATGTATTTATGTATCTATAAGAATTATTAAATTATTATTTTAAGGTATGTGAGTATACATATTTGTTCATTATAATTCGCTTATAAAATAGAGAATACAATTTTACTCTTTATGCTACATTGGTTATTTCGTCTTATTAAGTTCGTATCCTGATTCACCGCGAACGCAAAATAGAATCGCAGAGCTGAATGCTGAATTATTTTAGTTTTACGTTGAATGTTATGTTGTCGTCGTGCAGCAGTTGTTAATAAAAGTTAGACATTTGGAGAAATTTGAGTTATATTTTTGATTTTTATGTTGACGTGTTCAATCTGTAACCACTGTTCAGTCCAGTTCAGCTAAATATTATCCATATTATGAGATACTGTCCCGCAATTTAGTGAAGAAGAATATCGTGAACATATTTAAATAATGACAGAAGATCTTGCGCAGCGATTTGCACCATATTTTAATTTTTAATAAAATTTTAATAAAGTAATGGATACAAGAAACGTTGTCTAATTGAAAACTTATTTTATTTTTGTTGTTTTCATTTTTTTCAGGACGTCACTAAGTACTTCATAAGAAATAAAAATTGTAAATAATAAAAACTCAAAAATAGCAAACACAAACCATTTCTGTTTATATGTTCTTGAACTAAAAGTCAACCTCCATGGTTCGGAGCACCGGGCTTCATCACCAGTGGTTAGTAAAAAATACAAAATGCTATCAATTTCATCGTTGTTATGCTATGTTTTGTTAGGAGAACTGCGTTAATTCTGCTTCGCTCCGCGAACGCCAAACTGTTTGATTCTATTACTATTAGTTTGATAATTTTTTCACCGCAACCGCCGAAATCGAAACTGCGCAAGCGTAAAGAACTAGAACCAGTTCAGAATATGTCCGCGAACGAAGCTATAATAAGCTGAACTGGTTCTAGTTCTCTACGCTTGCGCAGTTTCGATTTCGGCGGTCGGTCCTGGCGAAAAAATTATCGAACTAATAGTAATAGCGTTAAAACCAACCGTGATGTCACGATTCAGTTCGGAATCAGTTCAGAATCGTCAGCGTCAGACATGTTTCTATTTGTTGTAATTATGTGTACAGTGTTATTTTTTAGTATTGGTAATTAAATTTTGGGGTTAGATTTTCATATCAGTTTAACTGTCATCTAACCCATTTTGTAATAAACGTATACATGAAGAATTTGTACTTATTATTATATGCAAACGACAGAGATACGAATTTAGAAAACCGCGGAGAAAAATAGTTCAAATCTAGAGGAATTAACAGGATTCGTACAGCCTTCTGAGCTAAAATACTAATTAATATGTTTTATATCAATAACAAATTGTTTGGTTCCTTTCTATTATAAATAAATACATTGATTTGATTTCAGTTAGTCAAATAAAAATGAAGAATATTTCACGAAAAGTAAAGGAAAGGTTGTAGATACCTATATACAAGAATATTGGAATACGATTGAGGACTTTTTGTGGCATTGTTATTTGGCGGTAGGCAATACTTTGCATTATTCCCCTTATCAAAACATAATGGCGTTGGTAGCGTCTCCGAAAATGTCCATTTTTACAGTTTCTCATTATGCCAGACTATGAATAAATTCGCACTTTGCCGCGTAACGCGCCCACTTGTGAGAATTAAAGATAAGAGTATGCTGCCTGTTATATGGAAGCTTTGAATAAAAAGCTGGGCCATGTTTTAGTTCTATATGGATCAATTTAATGGCTATGTAGACCGATAAGTTTAATAATATATTTTGCTTAAAGAAATATTTTAGTTCTACCATCAAGTAAGACAACACATTTAAATGCCGTTTGATAAGTATAATTTTTTGTTTGATTTAAGCTCATTGGTTTCTATGTTTATCATTGTCCACAGGGATACTACTGCGAGAAAGACACAACTGGGGGGGGGGAATCAAAACGAATTTTAAAAAGTTGGAGGATATCCATTATAAAAGTCTTTGTAGTCGGTTCCACAGTTGTGACGTGCCAAAATATGGAGTTGCTATATACAAGGTGTTTCTTCTAAAATAGGTGCTCAAAATTTGTGAGCGAACTAAGCGTCCAATCATAACTTTTTTTTCTTGTGACTTTTATTCCATTTGTGTCAAAAATGTTTCGTTTAACCACTGACGACACCGTCTACTCTAGACGCTGCGGAAAATCCGTTGCTAAAATACCTAGGTGACGCCGAATTAGGTAAAAATAAATAACTTAAATTAAACATTCAAAATATCAAAAACAATTTCAGAGGATTACGACGAATTACATACGAAACAACACTGATTTTAACAAATTTAATAAATGTCATTTTGACAATCATTACAAAAGTAAATAATATTTTTAGAAAAAGATGGATCCTGCATATATACTGAAATTTTCAAACTCGAGTTTCTCGAAAACCTTTAAGTTTGTCGAGAAAAAACAATTAAGCCTTTTTTATGTAGAAAACTTTATTTTATCACATATTTGACACAAATGGAATAAACGTCACAAGGAAAAAAGTTAGGTTTAATATTAAGGTCAGTTTACGACATTTAACTAGGTTAATAAATATGCTACATTTGTTAATTCATTCTTACTCGTTTCGAAAATATTTAAAAATAATCGTCCTCAGGACTTTTCGGAAAATTACAATTTAGGTTTTAGATGTCCCCAATTAGCTCACAAATTTTGACCACTTATTTGAGAAGCACCTTGTATAACGCTATAGTTTATTTTACGATTGGTTTATTTATTTATTTTATTTATTTATTTATTTTATTTATTTATTTATTTTATTTATTTATTTATTTTATTTATTTAAGTATTTATTTTCACGCTTCGTGCAAGCCAGATGCAAAATTTTGATGTAACTTATAATAAATCCTCCCTTCGGCGTTAAGAAAATATTACGTAATTAACTAAAAAAATAAGTACTTATTGAACTATACTCAAAACACAATTTCCTTAGCTTAATGCTTCAAATGCATTAAGAACATTTATCAACTCTTTTACGAGCTATTTAAAATACATTTTCACACTTTTAACATTAATAACCCGAATGCTTATGCACGCCAAACATACATATTATTATATACCATAGAAGTCATAAAAGTCAACTTGATTATGAATGGGTTAGTAAGGGTGGCGGGCATATGTTTTTAGTTCTGTAAACAGTTGCATGAAAGCAGCAGGAGGTGCGGATGGGTTTCAATGATAATTGGGTTTCACGCCATCTGTTGTCAGGTGTATATTGTTTACAAGAAAATATAATTTGACATAATATGTGTATTTGCGAATCTATTCATACGGGCGGCTATGCAGCTATTTGTGGGCGCCCAACTATTAGCCTATCAAATAACTAGAATATTTTAGACTTTATTGAAAATAAACCGTTTAAAAGTAAAACGTTTTAGGACAAACTTAAATAGAACTTTATTACAAAAAAATCATCAACATTAAAAGCGCGATGTATACCTACTAAATATTTCAAATTCGTCCAGTTTAGACTTTTGGAAAGAGCCCGCTAGCAAACATAATTTTATGTCTTTTTTTTACAATTTAATTTTGGTTTAATTTTTAATTTCATCAAAAAAACATTTTTTTCCTAAGATTTTTAAAATGCTGACAAAAGAAAATATAAAGTTTAACGACACCAACTTTAGAAAATTGCAACTCCATAGTAAGTTGGACTATACTATACTATACTACTATAGTTCTGGCCGTTGTTGATATCATTGCAGGGCCGTTGTCCCTGATAGTTAACAGAAACTTTGAGGAGGGTGTTTTTCCAGAACGTTTAAAAAAATCAAAAATTATTCCCATATATAAAAATAAAGGAGATCCTAGGGATATAAATAATTACAGACCTTTGGCATTACAAAACTAGTTCAGTAAAATCTTTGAATCTTTATTTAACAATAGACTTAATGATTATCTGGAAAAACATAAACTGCTTGCTCACAGCCAAAATGGATTTAGAAGCAATCGGTCAACAGAGACAGCTCTGGGTCAGGCTTTTGGCCACTTGTTTCATGCCCTTAATAACAGGCAAATGGTGGCTGGTATTTTCTTTGATCTGAGCAAGGCTTTTGATACAATAGGTCACAAGCTTCTGCTCTCAAAATTGGAGGATGTTGGAGTGCGTGGAACAACGTCTAGATGGATAGGAAGTTATCTCATGCATCGTACCCAGCAAGTATTGTGAGCAATGGGATACCACAGGGCTCATGTTTATCGCCAACTTTATTTAATATACTTATTAATACCCTGCCAGACGTTTTGGGGGTTTTTGGGCTGCCCGTTCTTTATGCGGATGACACAAGTGTCCTTGTTTCAGCCGGGTATGAGAGTGGGTTGGTACGGTCTGCTAATGCTCTAGCTGGCGCGATGCACAGATGGTGCGAACACAATGGACTGGCACTCAATGCATCAAAAACTGTCTTTCTCCCAATTTCCATATCAAATAGGAACATGGACCGAAGTTATTTAATAAGAGCCAAAGATAAATCTATTGAGCAGGTCAGTAGCACCAAATTCTTGGGAATATATACAGACAATAAATTGACCTGGAGCACGCACATAGACGCTGTAGTAAAGAAATTGTCCAGCTACATATTCCTAATAAACAACATCAAAAATACTGTATCGAATGATATTCTTAAATTGATATATTTTGGTCTGATACAGTCTACTTTAATGTATGGTGTTATATTTTGGGGAGGAAGCGAGTGGGACTGCGAAGGTGTTCAGAACTCAAAAAAGGATCATCAGAGCGATGCAGGGAATCCCTCAAACTACTTCCTGTAAGGACCATTTCAAAAAATTAAAGTTAATAACATTCCCTTCACTATACATGTACGCACTTATAATACATATAAAAAAAACAAAATGAAATATTGCATAAATCAGAAGATATACATAGTCACAATACTAGAAATAAAAATAACTTGGTATTACCATTCTCCAGATCAACTACTGGCCAAAAGAACCCTAACTACATAGGTGTTAAATGTTTCAATAAAATTTTAAAAATACAAAAGTTTCAAAACATTTCTATCAAAAAATTGAAACTGGAGCTGAGAACCTTTTTTTATAGAGAAATGTTTTTATTCTGTAGACGAGTTTTTAAATTGTACTAATGAATAGTTTTAAGTCCCGAATTATAGCAGGTTATGTATGAATATTATTGTTTTTGTGTAGTATGTAATATTATTGACTATCCCATAATGTGACATGTCATATTGTATATTGTTATCATTCTGAGGAGCAAAGAATAAATTAAATAAAATAAAAAAATATTAAATTATATGTAGAATGCATAACTTTAATCTCTAGATTAGAGTCACAAAAGATCTCATTAGGTCGAGGTGAAGAGAGGCTAAAGGACCTAAACTACTCCACTATCATCTATATCACTTGATAGTTCATAATAGGTACCATCTAAAAACCATCGATGTGTCACTGGATTGTTATAGCATGCGAGGAATCCAGGAAGCGATATTTTGTATCGGTCCCATATCTTAAAAAGTGTTTTCTGCGAATACCTGATTAAAGCTTATCTTCTAAAAATTAATTATAAAATCGCGGTTAGTACTTCGGATGGTTGAGATAATCTGGTGATAACAATTCCAAGAAGAAGAATACCTCATCATTCAGTCAATAAAGCTCTATATCAATTCAATTTTACGCGAATGGGAACTTGTAGTTTAATTAGGCCTCATTTTACTGCACGTTGATAAATTTTATTACTATTTTTTTTGCATTTGCATTTTGATAGAATTTGAACATTGACTTATATTTGATTAAAAAAATAGATTTTACTAATATGCATTCATAGTTATATAATGTATGTTTAAAGCATATATCTGTAGCTTGTCTAGTAATAGTTTTCAAATCATAAACAGCATTTTCAACCACAAATTTAATTTTAGACGCGTGCCTGATTTATTGGCTATAAACCAACATAAACCCTCAAATTTCGTTGGGAACACGTGTTATTATGACATGTGCGATGATTAACTGCCAGTTTACCTGCCCCGTTCAATTTCCTTATCGACATTAAGTGCAACGCAGGTCGTAAGTGTACCGCCTCAAACCACTTAACACTCATTTAAAAATTTAAAACACATGCTATGTTATTTAGTTTGAAATGATATTTTACATTGAGATTTATGTCTATATTTTCAATAATGAGATGTTTTTTTTTTATTTTAAATGTACCGGATTGTAAATGATATTTAAATGGCTATATTTGAAAATGAGGCTTGTGAGCATTTTTTTAAATGTTGTGACTAATTGAAAATCAAAAACAGATTAGAGTTTGGACATAAAGTGCTAAGAAATAAGCATAAAAAATAGATGAGGTTAAAACTTTTGACATTGGTAATATAAAGGAGCTAGAACTTTTTCTCCACTACAATTTAATAATATCTAGGCACATACTTTTGGTAAGTATCTAGACCTGATATTTTTTTGCGATAGCATTTTCTGAAGCGGAGATTACACTTCAAAATGTGTCACGAAAAAAGTGACCCACGACTCTTTTTAAATTTGTAAATTTAATTGCAATACAAAATATCTTTGCAAGTAGTCTGTAAAATTTGATTACTTTTTGTGATTGTACCTGACGAGTAACGAGTATTATTATTAATCAAGTTTAAGAACTCAGTCCATAGAAACAAAATGTTATGTCGTGTAGTTTTATTAAGAAATAAGGAAAACGTTGAAACTACGAAAAAACATTAACTTGAAAAATATGAATTAAACTGTGAACTAAAAAGACTAACAACGAACTTAAAGTCAATATCTTCGACCAAGCCACCATAGTTTCTAATGCATTTATCATAATTTTTTTATGACACACACTGTATGAATTTTTATCAAAATTAGAACTTAAGTGTTTTGGATGACAAAGACTCGAGTAAATTTATCAGATATGAAATAAATTATGTCCTAAAGGAGTTAACTCTTGAAACAAAAAAAAATTAAACCCCATTAAAACGTACGCCAATGAGGTACCGCACTTTTTACCTTGATGAATATGTGTATCTCGTCCTACCGAAACTGATAAGAAAGCTCAAAAAATAACAGAGTTATTGGCTTGTATCCATCTTGGGACATCCTGTAAAGAGTTGGAAAAGAGGAGGACAATTGAAAAGTTTTGCGAAAATTTTAGAAACTATCAAAACACATGATATGCGTATCGAATTTAAAGCTATAAGTATAGGTAGATCCTGAGACACCGTCCTATCGACATTTTTTAGACACCCTAGAGCTCTAGTTCGTAATATATTATAGTCGCTTAAGTATAAGTTGTGTCGAAAAATGTACATATTAGCCCTGTACCCTCGCTACACCGTTAACCTCTCTGGGGGGCACTATTTCATTAAAAAAGTAGCGGACACAAGTGCCTACTAGGCGTCAAATAATCGGAATAATCGTCACACCTAAAAAATCCAAATTGAATCAGCGATTGTTCTCGCTAGGAGGGGGCGCGACCCCATGTGACACAATAAACATACATATAGGAACACAAGAAAAAAGCATTCATTTTCCGATCAAGTATGTATGAGCACTTATGAGTGTACATTGGGGGATGCATTATGTTTATGTGATTCAGTGATAATTGCGTAAACTTGTGCGTTATTGTGTTGATTTAGTTGTAGCAATGTCTCTAGAGAATTTCATAGCATAAGGGTAATATTGTGAATATGTTTTAATAAGAAGCAATATTATGTTGTATTAAACAGGATAAATTGTAGTAATAATTCTAAAAATAGAAATTTGCTTTTATAAATTTTATTGAATAAATACATACTTACTGTTTATTGTCCAGCAGATTCATAACGAAAATAAAGACTAATAATTGGACCCCAGCTTTGCGAAAACCATCTAACCCACACAAAGTGAGTTTTGTAGAAAATTAGAAAACATATTATTGTTATACGAAAATAATTGTTTCAGTTTAGATATTGATAACCTGCAACATCCAAAGCCTAGTTTATCTTTAGATGTTCTTAATAAACAAGTTTATTTTTAAAAAATAATTTGTTGTAAATTTGGTATTGATTTTTGGGGCTTGGATGCTTTCTGCAAAACAAAAACAATTTATTAAAAAAAAAAAAACAAGTAAAAATTCTATTGTCTAGTATAATATTAGGAATTAGGATTAGGAATTAGTTCTCTTCGAGGCAGAAGTCTACATTTTCGATATTGAAGCCATCAATGTCTTCTTCAATATTGGCATTTCCTTTAATTTTCTGGTAAAACTTTAAGCAATCAGATGGTATAAGATGATACATTCCATGCAAATTAGCAAGTTTTGGCTCTGCTGTTGATTTTCCCTGAGGCTACAAGGCGACCAAATCTAGATAGATATAGATAGATAGATCATCACTCTGATTTTTAAGTTGCCGTCCTCTTGTTTTTTTTATATTCACTTCTTGAATGGGACCATAAAAAGTGTTCTGTTGAAAATATAACAAATAAGGTAGATTTTGCTCTATTTTAATAGATCTTACAGTTAATTTTAGTAGTAGTAGTAGTTTTTTTTATTTGCACATATAAAATAATATTTACAATAATTTGGCTTACTTAAGATTAGGCGCGTAAGTTTTAAGTAAAACTTGTGTGCGTCTCATCGTCGGTTTACAATAATTATTATAAGTACATGATGATAGGTACCTTAAGTAACGTACAAATATACAATTTTAAGCTTAATACTACACTCTTAACATTGAGAATAAATTTAGATTTCTAAAAGGTAACAACAACAAACTAAAGATTAATTCCACTCCGGTTAACAAACAACAAAAAAAATTTAAATTCAGATAGTTTATAAAAACTGCGAGATGTTTAAGGGCAAAATTGTTTAATTGTTTAAGGGCAAGAAGTTTACGGGAACAGTACTGGATATAGTCAAGTTAAAACAATTGAGCTGCTCTACCTAGTTTACCATTTCATGAATTTTTGATCTATTCTTGTGGATCCAGACAAAGATTTCTCTTTTAAAAATGAAAAATCTACCGCTATTTTCTTTTGTTTTATTAGATAATAAGTTGAACAAGCGAGGGGCTATATAATCCGAATGCCTTTGACCTATAGATTTTTTTGCGAATATTTCTTTGTAATGGTGTCGTGTCCGTGTATCATATTGATGTAGTAACCCCTCATAGTTAGTTTTATTTTAATTAAAGTGTATTCAAATAATTTGAGCATATAATTGTCTAATATCCAAAATGTCAATTTCATTATATAATGTCTCAGTGGAGTATAAGAATGGTTTGCTAAAAATAATTTTTAAAATTCGATTTTGAATTCGTTGCAATGGATTCAAAATAGACTTCGAAGCTCCACCCCAACACACCAAGCCGTATCTAAGAATTGATTCAACCAGAGACCTATACACGACTATTAATTCTTTTTGCTTTAATATGTCCCTAAGTTGATTCAACCTAGACACCACACATCGAAGTTTTTTATGTATACTCTGAATTTGGGTTTCCCATCGTAAATGACTGTGTATGTGGATACCTAGGTACTTTATGCTCTCGACTGATTTTATGTATATTTGGCGGCCATTATGTGCCAAAACCAGTTAAATTTAATCGCCATCAACTGAAATTTTCCTATTAATGATACTTTTTTCTATAGTTCGTATGCCAAAAAAGTCTTTCGAAGTCATCTCGGTAACTAGCAGTGGATTTTTCTTTCTCCATTCTTTCATTACATTTATATAATCTGAAGTTAAATACATCCGTTGTTGGTGTTTCAAAGCAGATTCTCCAAAATCCGAATCGTCGGCGATACCTTCAGCCCAAAAGTAGCAATAATCACGTTCATCCGTTCCAATTTGTACTCCCGCATTGTATATCCAAAGTTGTCTCTTATAGAATACAATATTAGCTGGAATTCTCGGAAGTGCTAGCGTTTTTTCCAAATCAAAAGTAAGGCACTCGTATTCATTGATTTTTGGAAATCTTCTCTCCTCAATCTTTGTGTAGATTCATGCTCTTCAAGGCGTTGTTTATGTTGTTTAATAAATTACGAATATACGAATCGACCCTGTGGTTTGGATGCATCCTGCAATTCGATAATAGATAATATAAAATTTTATCTGTTGACAAAATGGTTTGGATTATTTCTGCAAAAAAATAATTTGCAATAATAGAATATGTATTTTCTTAGTCCTATTGCCCTTTAAAACGGTAAGATAGCAGTTGGTCGTTTTCTGCACAATAGCTAATGGAATAAAAGCGATCGAAAAATAGCTTTAGCTCAAATTATCTGACAATGTGG
Source organism: Apoderus coryli (assembly GCA_911728435.2). Lineage (NCBI taxonomy): Eukaryota > Metazoa > Arthropoda > Insecta > Coleoptera > Attelabidae > Apoderus > Apoderus coryli. The sequence goes on along the minus strand of OU452206.1, from coordinate 4,829,501 downwards.
CTTGGTCGCTTTCTGCAAAACTGGGTCCAATTATTATTACAAAAGGAATATATTATGTCCGTAAATATGATACCTGAGAAATAATTTTTGACAAATTACTGGCATTACCTACATATATAATTATCTAATTTAAACAAAATCCTGGGATAGTATAGCCAGTATTTTTGTCCGCCATGCCTCTTAATTATGCCTTTTTTACTAATTTACTAAGTTAACGGTCATAGAAATATTTGCTAAACTTCGCCGTTGAAGTAAGTATGTTTTAATAATATCTTTGTATGATAAATATGAACATAAGGACTTCAGCGAATATCCCATGAAATGATAAGAAACATATCAAATATTGTTAGAATTTTATGCATAATCAAGAAAATAAATTAAGAATATACAGGGGGTTCCATAATAAAAACATAATATTCAATTACGTTTATCAACTACACGTTCATGACTTTTGGTCCTCACTATATGTAAAGTTTAGAATAAGAAAACTAACAATGCCGACAAAAAATACTATGCTTATATTATCAAAATCGAGAATTTTCGAAAAAACTACCAAACAAATTTTAGTACGATTGCTATAGCATGATATTTTTAGTACAAAATTGGACATTTCAGGACTTTCACAGAATAAATCAAAACCTTTTTTTTTGGCAAACATGCTATGTTACTAAACTAGGTAATTAATTTATTACTATTACTTACAATAATTACAATAAAGGTGTTCGTACAAAAATGTAACTTCCTTAGTTCTTTTCGAGCCCCAATATTAGGCCATTCAATAAGTCCGTAGGATGTTACATAGATGGCGTTACTAGAATTTTTTCCATATAATTTTTATTTAGTACTAACCTTCCAATGATACGTGTATAAATTTGACAGCAATCTGACTATTGATTCGTGAGTTTTGTGTGAAGCAACGTTTGTTATTGAAAAAAAAAAATGGAAAAAATTGAATTTCGAGTTTTGATAAAGCATTGCGTGTTGGTGAAAAAAGATACAGTGGAAACCAAACAATGGCTTGATAAACATTATCCGCTCCATCGAGACAAATGGTAGAGAAGTGGATTGCTGAATTTAAACGTGGTCGTACTAGCACAAATGATGCAGAGCGCAGTGGACGCCCAAATGAAGCTGTTATTCCAGAAAACGTCAAAAAAAATTCACTAATTGGTTATGAGCGATTGCAAATTGAAGGTGCACGAGCAAGCTGACATTGTAAAGATATCAGATGGTAGTGTTTTTACCATTTTACACGAACATTTGGGTAAACAACAACGAATTGATGCTTCAGAGGAGTGTTTGGCGCTGTTGAACCGCAATAAAATGGAATTATATCGTCGATATGTGACAATGGATGAAACATGGCTTCACTATTACACACCAGAATCCAAAAGACAGTCAGCTGAGTGGACAGCAACAGTCGGCCGGTAAGGTGATGGCGTCTGTATTTTGGGACGCGAACGGAATAATATTCATCGATTACCTTTAAAAAAGAACCACCATCAACAGCGACTATTACTGTGCACTTGGGGATCGATTGAAGGCTGAAATCGTAAAGAAACGGCCCCATTAAAAAAAAAAGTGTTGTTTTACCAAGACAATGCACTGTGTTACAAATCAATGAAAAAAATTGAATGAATTGGGCTTCGAATTGCTTGTCCACTTACCGTATTCTCCAGATTGAGCCCTAGGCACTTTTTCCTGTTTTCAGACCTCAAGAGAATGCTTGCTGGAAATAAATTTAAGTTCAATGATGAAGTAATCGCTGAAACTGAGGCCTATTTTGACGAGAAAGAGAAATCGTACTATATAGACCCTCGTCCCACTCATTTTGGACCTACCTAGTCTTTTTGTCATGTCTTAAATATACGTATGTGATTGGAATTGAATTTTGAATTTTAAAACCTGCGACAAAATGGGTAACAAATCAAATAAAGCAAAATGAAAATATTGTCGAAAGCATATCTATACTAATGTAGGTATAATAAATATAAAATAAATGCTACTGATTATAAAAGTTAATTTTTGTCTATCCAATAGTACTCAAAACATACCAGCGATTACAATATTTAAAATTGGAGTGGAAATTTAAATTCCGATTTATTGATATCTGTAACAAATAAAATTGTTGTCCGTATTGTATCATTAGTAACTCCAACATGTCCTCTACTAGGTTATTGTAAAAAATTATATAATTATACCAGCTCTTACAAAATTATTGTATATTTCTTTATATAAAAGTCCAGAACCGTTATAATTTTACTAAAAACTCTTGTGTTTGGAAAAGGACCCGCTTTTCCAAGTTACCTAAAGACTTTTGATAATTTTCTTAACTACATTTTTAATCCTATTTTTTACCCAATAATGTACTGATAGTTTTAAAGAATTCAATTAATATAGGTGAACAATCAATCGCACACCGTTAGTTTTTACTTTATCTATTTTACGTTTAGATGAGATCAGACAAAAAGTCACGAACTATTACGACGAGAGTATCTCAAAAGGATCTGGCGATGGCCAGAAGTATAGTTCGATTAATATGGGAATTCGACCAGCACATTGCTAAAGTCAAACGTCGATAAAAAAATAGGGGTAAGCAGTGAAATTAATCGACTGTGTAAATTTCCTTTCTTATAATTATTTAACCAGATAATTTTCCAGTAGTTATTCCTCACCAGAATTCTTTACTTGGATTCATAATATTTATAACTACCTACCAATGAAACCGGTGGTCTTAAAGGGAGAAGTGTGTGCTGATAGAAAGAAATAGGTGATGTCAAGACTTATGGGATGTTCGATAAGATTCATTTTCGGCCCGTTTTGTGCCCAACTTAAATGGCTGAAGAGGTGTTTTTATAACCTGAGTATATACATTCAGTCGATTTATTGGAGGTACGTATAGGGGATACGAAGCAATAAAATACACTTTCAGGAAATTAAACATTTAAGAATATTGGAAATGTTTATTTTAATTAATGTGAGTTTCGACGTTAGTAATATGTTATCTGCAAAATAATTGCATATAACAAAGTATATAGTTTTTAGCACAGTATTTTGCATATACAGTGGCTTTTATTTTAAAACTACCTACCCAGACTAACTCGTTATCTGAAGTAAACACGATTTTAACCAAAAACACGTGGATTCTGATTGAATTTTGTGTTCCATCCCTTCATCCCTAGCCACCTCAATATTATAATTACAATTATAATCCCCTGTCTTGCAGCACAACATTTTAAGCAGTTTAAAATGTTTTATCCGTATACCAAGACTAAATGAATTGGTGCGATCCATTTCTGACACAAATAGTTCTTCAAAAATGGTTTGTACTTTGGCAGATAGAGCAGATTATATAATCTACATTTACGGAAGTGAAAATCGTAGGACAGCAGCAGTTTTTAACGCTAGATACCCTACTAAAATTTCAAGCCACCAGTATGTACCTACTTGATATATAGAACAAGATCTTGTTATTACGAACAAATTGTTTAGACTGTGCTAGTTCCAATGGGTTTAAAGCATTTTGGTAAACACCTCCTTCCGTACAAAATATGGGGTTGTACCAATGCATAATATAGCGATATTAATTGGCCCGAGGTTACGATAGTTTTCAGTTTTCTAAACAAAAACATCAAATACCATATTTTATTTGTTACATTGCGAATGTATATGAAACAGGCATCAAGAGTTACACCAAGATATTTGACTTTATGAGAGGGATTCAATGTGCATAGGTATTAACGTTTCTGTAGTAATTTGGGTTTTGTTAATTGCTAATGGGACGTATGTTGTTTTAGTTAAATTAATTGTTAACAAATTTGAGTCGAGCCAGTCAGTTATTAGCCTGAGATCACCTTGACTTTTGACTTCAACTTCTTCTCTAGCACTTGCAGAAAGTAATAGTACTGTATCATCAGCATAAGAGATAACCTCCCCATGACATTGCAATGAAAGGAGGTCATTTACATATGCTATAAATAGGACCGGGCCCAACACAGCCCTTTGTGGAATTCCATGATTTATAGAACGTTTTAGGTCTATTGTGTTGTTGATTTTCACCAATTGATGTCTATTTTGAAGATATGAATTAAGTAAGTTACGACAAGCCCCTCTTATACCTAATGAATAACGTGTCTCCAAAAGTTAACATAGCTACCCTGCAATACAACGAAATTTGGACAACCTGTACATACATTTGGTGTAGGAGAAAAATTGATAAACCCAATGTATAGCTGAAGCTATTACCAACGGTAAAATATAATCTTTCTTTTCAAAATTTAAAAACTATATAATATCTATTCGCGTATACAGAGTGTCCCCTCTCAATTGGAAAAAACTTCTGGGGCATATTGAGGAACCATAGACAAGCAGTTCGAGATAAGAGACTGATGTCCGGAAGTGCATAGTTTTCAAAACACAGGGGTCAAAGTTTTTTTTCAAAAAACCTTTTTTTATCAATATCTCAAAGACACGTTCACCGATTTTCTTGAAATTCGCTGGCGATGAAGGCTTAATAAGACGCTCAGTTAGCACTAATTAAATGTTAATTATGACTTCCAGTGGCGCCCCGGGGGACAGTGTCACGAATAAAAGAATAAAAATGACAAAAAAATGTACGCTACTGACTTTTTTTGAAAATTTTATATATTTTTTTAGCAAGCTCAGTTAAAAATACAACTTTTTTGTCACTTGATATTCTATCGTATCTCTCTCCGTTTTGGAGAAAAATTTTTTATTAAAAACTTTATTAAAAGGTTCATTATTATTTGAAAGAAGAACAAGGAGACTTTTTTACAAATAATTTATCATTAATAGTGGAGCAAATGCTCAAGTGTTCACCATGCATTTCGATGCATTTTCTGCACCTGTCGCGCCAGGATTCGCGCACCCGAGCAAACACGCCTGGATCGTTCGTTAGCACTAATTAAATGTTAATTATGACTTCCAGTGGCGCCCCGGGGGACAGTGTCACGAATAAAAGAATAAAAATTACAAAAAAATGTACGCTACTGACTTTTTTTGAAAATTTTATATATTTTTTTAGCAAGCTCAGTTAAAAATACAACTTTTTTGTCACTTGATATTCTATCGTATCTCTCTCCGTTTTGGAGAAAAATTTTTTATTAAAAACTTTATTAAAAGGTTCATTATTATTTGAAAGAAGAACAAGGAGACTTTTTTACAAATAATTTATCATTAATAGTGGAGCAAATGCTCAAGTGTTCACCATGCATTTCGATGCATTTTCTGCACCTGTCGCGCCAGGATTCGCGCACCCGAGCAAACACGCCTGGATCGTTCGCGATAAATTCCGCTGCCACCACAACTCTAGCAACTCGGTCCTCCATTGTCGGCACAGGAGTTGCATAGATCAACCATCCCATTTTGCCCCAAAGAAAAAAGTCCAGGGGGGCCAAGTCCGGCGACCTTGCTGGCCAAGGGACGGGACCACCTCTACTAATCCATTTGTTGTAGGTTTGGTCGAGGCAACCTCTCACGGTGCGCGCAAAATGCGCTGGACAACAATCGTGTTGGTGCCAGGCCTCTCTACGCAACTGGAGGGGTACATCTTCCAGCAGCTCGGGCAGAATATCTCGCAAAAAAACTAGATAGCTATTCCCGTTGAGGTGATCAGGTAGAACGTACGGCCCAATCAAATAGTCGCCCAGAAAACCTGCACAAACAATAACACCAAACTTCTGCTGATATCCTCTGATGTGCGTAGCATGAGGATTTTGTTCGCTCCACTCGTGGTTATTACGGGGATTCAATGTCACCTCGCGCGAAAATCCTTTTTCATCGCTCGTGAAGATTATACTTAAAAAATCAGCGTTTTCATCCGCTTGACCGAGCAACCACTCGCAGAACGCGAGCCGCCGAGGAGCGTCGCCAGGCAGTAGATGCTGCACCTTTTGAAGTTTAAATGGATGCAGATCGTGGATTTTCAATACTCGATGGACAGTATTTTTGCTGCAATCAAATCGCGACGCAATCTGACGAGTGCTAGTGTTGGGCTCATTCTGAATGCGTGCCATGACTTCATCCTCAACGGCATCTCTGATCGGACACTGCCTTGCAAATTCTCGAATAGGCTGCAAAGATAACAAAGCCTCTTAGATTGGCTGTAAAACAGAAACGCGCAAGAAAAAACACAGAAAGTTGCCATTTCTGCAATACTTACCACGAATGAGCCGGTCTCCCGTAGATGTTGATTAATTTTGACAAAAATCTTATGGTTTGGCAATTCACGATTTGGGAACCGCTGCCCGTAGAACCGTTGTGCTAACAAAGAATTACCGCGCGCTTACCCATACAAGACATGCATATCTGCAAGCTCGGCTAATTCAAAACGATTCATTTTTGCAATTAGTGTAACGTTTGAAGATAATTAAGTACTTATAAACTGACACTTTTACTAAAGTTTGACATGTTTATGTGTTACCATGACAACATTGTTTTGTGCGACAGGTGCAGAAAATGCATCGAAATGCATGGTGAACACTTGAGCATTTGCTCCACTATTAGTAATAAATTATTTGTAGAAAAGCCTCCTTGTTTTTCTTTCTAATATTGAGATATTGATAAAAAAAAGGTTTTTTTGAAAAAAACTTTGACACCCTGTATTTTGAAAACTATGCACTTCCGGAAATCAGTCTCGTATCTCAAACTGCTTGTCTATGGTTCCTCAATATGCCCCAGCAGTTTTTTCCAATTGAGAGGGGACACCCTGTATATAGTGTTAGTCAGCACGGACACCAAGGCGTTTTGCTGCGAAACTTTTAAGAACACATCCCCAAAGTATTTTCAAATATACAAGGTTCTTTCTGTGTTAAAAAAATTACAGGTATATGAAAGTTCTTTGTTTTTCTAATAAAATATCCTATTTTAATGCTTCCCTAGAGCTAAATAAATGACGTTTTGATTTAGTTCGATTTTATCACAATTTAAGATTTTAGAAAATAAAATATCTTTTAAAAATCTCCCTTATGACTAAAGTCATTTCAAAAAATGTTTTAATTTGGATGGATATACTAAATATTAATAAATTTAAGTTGAAGATTTAGCTGCATTTGAAATAAGAATGATATTATTATATAATGTAGGTCTTGAAGGCAATTCTAATAAAAACAACTTTGATATCACATTTGCATTTATTTAAAAAAATTGCATTAATAATAATTCATGATACCTTACCCTATAATTATATTTTCAAAGTAATACTTAGTAGAAAAATTATAATTTTATATCTTTCACATATTTGCTTATCTCTATGCTTCAGTGTGTTTCCTAAAAAAGAAATCTTCATTCAAGAACAGAAGTGCAAATTGAAAGTATCAATCGTTTATTAGGCATATATGTTTGTTTTTCTATACAATTCTTCTAAGTTAGTACATGCAATTACCAGCAAATTACCTGCATGCAAAACAGTGCATAGACCACCAAGACAGAAGCTAAGAGATTCTGCACAGGGATTATCCGTTAACCTCTTCAATGTTATAAAGGTGCTCCATAAAATGATCTATATCAAACGCAATATGGACGCAGGTGCGTATGCATTTAAAACAAACAATAAAACCTGTGTTCATTGAGAAACGACAGCCATTAAGCCTTTACCGACAAAGTACACACAAATGTATATGTATTAAAACAACGTTACTTTAATTGCTTATATGTAAGGTATTATGATGTATAGCCGAGTATTGTTAATTATCATTTAATACCAAATATGGCCAGATCGACTATATTATGGCATTGTATTTATTGCATAAAATTATTTCATTTATTTATACGCTTACTGGGAATTATTGTTTTTATAATTCGTTATAATAATAAAATATTATTTTTATTTAGCTGCATATTACATTCTATTTATTGTGTATTTAGTGCACATTGAACCTCGAGGCCTTTTAGCAAAAGTGTCACACATTTAAAAACTTGATTTACATGTAAAGGGTGACTATAATTGCAAGGAAATCACGGAAAATTTAAAGCTGACATTGAAATTTGGAAAACTTGAATAGTTATGTTAAAAAAAAACATTTTATGACAAAATGTGGAAATAATTAATTATAACATATCAAATTATTGTTACTATATTTTTCGTGGACTTTGCCTTTTGATTTATTTTTCTCAAATGTGTGAATAGTTCTTGAAAAGCCAAGATATGGTAAGTTCTAAAACTCCCATGATATTGGATAACATAATTCCTTCCTTCACTCGCACCGTTAGAAAAAATCTAACAATTTTAAATATTTCGCAATTATTTTCGAAATATCACTTCCTCTAGGCTAAGCAACCAGCAATACTCTCCTGAAGATTCGTGTAAGGCTCTACTAAATCGTGGTCGGGGTATTATCTAAGAACTAGAGTTGGGTGTTGTTAAATGTAATCTAACACGTGAGTGATTGTGTTCGGCAGAGTGTTAGATTTAGTCAAGAGCCAACTATAGCTACAAAACCAAGATGTTCTTTCTGTCCTCTAAGGAAGAACAGGTGCACTCAACATTTTGTACCAACTGTAAGTTGCCCATATGTAAGGAGCACACCGGTTTGATAAATGGCACTTGCCACAGCTGCCTAGAAGATTACGAAAACTGACAATTTAACACGCGAGTGATGGAGTAATATTTTGAGGTGCGAGTGAAGGAAGGTTAAATTTACAATTCAGTATATTTCTCAATTCACACATTTAAACTATTAAAATGCTATTGATATTGGCTATGTTCCGAAATTTACTGAAAACACTGAAAGTGCCAAAACCGCTTTTCATAATTATTCATAATACAAAAAATTTGCTTTTCAGTACTCATGAAATGTCCTTATACTAACCATCCTGCAAACATAATAAAATTACTTTACTGAGGTTTACTGAAATTGGCAAAGCGTGAGAGGTGATAATTTATCAGCATTTTAGTGGGGGTATTAATATAATAATATTTATTTACCGAGGAAAAAAAAAGAATTACAATTATTACAATGAATATCATATTAATACTAGGTAAACAAATACAGAGAGGTAAATACATATTTATTGTTAACATTGCATAGTACTTCATTTCAATTAAGCTCCAAATAGCGCTTGTCTTTGAAATGGAAATACAGCACTCTTGAAATTATTATTATATTATATGTATTATTTTTTATGTTATAGGTTAGGGCATTCTTTAAAAACATTAATTGTCTAAACGAAAACCCAAAAATTTGCAGATCGGTCTCAATATTTTACTGTCAAAAGCGTTCCGTTTGGTTTAGTAACTTCAGTACATACTTATAATTAATTTTAGAATTTATAACACATTTCTCAGTACTTTCAGTTAGGGTTGTCAGGCGATATTGTTCCGCTTTTTATGAAAATCCCGTTGGCCACCTTAAAACGCTAAAAATATACATGTAATAATAGTGGCCTTCAGATTGATAGGCTTTAATAAACGAAAAACATAGCACAATAAAAATTCTAACAGTTAATGACAAGTATGTAGAACTAAACTGCCACATGTCGAACCAATAAAGATATTGTAAATACAGTATTATAATAAATTATATGACATTTTCCTCTGGTTAATTTGGAACGTACTCCGTTAGGTATTTTGGTGGTTTTCGTATTCTTTCAGACTTTTGAACGGGTTCAGATGCCTGAGCTGTTTGTGTCTTTTGATTGATTCAAAATATTTCAGAAGATGAATCAATTGTATTGTAGAGATTGTCAGTAATTGTAGCAGGAGAGTTCTAAACGCCATCGCATAATTTTCTCGTTTTTTATTTTAGTAGAATGTTTTGTGTTAAACATGAACGAAACGGCTCTTGATCTGTTATAAGTCTAAATGGTCGATTGATCAGATAATGCCACCATTTACGAATAGCTTCGACACAGGCACAAGCTTCTTTTTCAATAGCTGAATGTTTACGTTCACAATCAGACAGAGTTCTTGAGAAACATGCGACTGGTCTGCCTGACTGTGTCAAAGTAGCTGCTATTGCATAATCTGAGGCATTCGTTTCTACAACAAGGAGTTCATCTTCTTTAATCGACCATTAAAGTGATTCAGCTATATCGTTTTTTATATTTTCAAAATCTTGAATAACATTTTCATTCACTAAAGTGGTCGTAAATGGAATGGGTAATTTCTAAAAAATTCTTCAATGTTGTAATCCACTCTTTGGATGCATTTGTTGAGTTTGGATCTGTTTCGAATCGTTCGGGTCGCAAAAACTTATCCATTGTCAATTGTTTTCCAAATTTCCGTTTATTAAATTTTAATAATACTCGCCTCCAGATTTATAGGCTTTAATAAACGAAAAACATAGCACAATAAAAATTCTAACAGTTAATGACAAGTATGTAGAACTAAACGGGTACATGTCAAACCAATAAAGATATTGTAAATAAAGTATTATAATAAATTTTATGACAATGCACCCAAATATAATAAAACAAACTCGTTTAAATGTTTTTTTAATTGCTTTTTTCCGTCGGATTTGCAATATAACACATGTTATTTAAAATTTCCTCGTATTTCACATACGTGGGTTGACATTAGGAAAAAGAACTGTTGAAATTATACTATCTGATTTTGTTTCTGATCTTCAGTCCCAACGAAGTTATGATAATAAAATTAAAAATTTAGCTAAGAAAAGCAGTATTTTTAAGATTTCTTTTTTACTTTTCATATAGCGGTATTCACCTTGACACCTAAAAACAATTTTCATCTGTGATACATTATTTTTCCCCTTACAATCCACTTTGTCCAGCTTTTATAAAATTCAAACCTGGCAACCCAGTAATATCAGTACAATCATTGATTTCAGTAAGTTTCGGAACATGCCATTTTTTCATTTTTTCCGATATTATCTGTTTTATATACCTAACTAAACCATATTCATTCGACAACATTTAACAAAAATCAATCATTTGTAATATTCTCTGTCGAGCATTATTAATTCCTTAAGTTGTTTGTGTCTGATATCGGAGATTTTATTAAAATTCATTATTTTCTGTTTTTCACTTTTTTAGTTTATTATTGGTGGATCTCTTGCACTGGAGGGTTTTACGTTTAATGTAATTGTAGACAAAATAATGTTTAGAGATAGCCTTTATACTATATAAACAAATAATGTTACAGATTACAAGGGTAGCACAAACGTATTATAGTGTGCCGTGGCAATTACGAACGACTGCTCTTTTGTGTACTGTTGTTACAATAAAATTTCTTGTTTTTGTAGTTTTGGTGAGAAGAATGTAACATTCAAGCCAGTTGGTTTCTGTTAAAATTGTTACTTTAGCTAATGAAGTTATTAAACAAGAAGATATTGCGCGGAGATTGCATATTCACCAATCGACAGTTTGTGGTATAGTTACACGGTACAATGAGCCTGGAGAATACAAAAGGCGGTCTGGTCACGAACGTAAAAGATGTAGAACGCCTATGGATGACATATAAGTATTTGAGAATAGAATCCTTGCGAAATCGCTCAGTTGCCGCTCCTGAGTAAGAAATTACTTTTTGACACGTCCACGTAAGGGTCAAAACTTTAATAAGAAGACTCAAGGAAGTCGGTTTAAATCCGAAACGTCTCGCTAGAGTAACTAGGCTTCTTCCACGTTACAAATTGCAAGAGCCCATGCTAATTGAATGAATATCATTGGGAAAAATTATTTTTACAAATGAAACAAGAATCAAATTAATATATATATTGTGTCTATATGCAATTAATCTGATATAAGCCATTTGAACTACATATAATTGTAAGTTTTTTCAAGTTGGCAAAGGTGATAATAATTATTTCCATATAGGTACACGCTCAAAATGCAGATTATGCTTTAACTAAAGTAGAATTCACAGATATTAGTAAGCCAGCCTCGTATGATATGTCAGAACAAAATGAAAACCAATTGTGTTTTGACAAACTTGGAATAACAAAGGTGAGCAACTTACCTTAAATGTTTTAATAGTATATTTGCTACGTTGATATTTAATTTATTTACATGATTATTTAGTTAAAGATAACTGATGTTTTAAAAATATTTCTTTTATTTAGGTATTAAATGAGACATCGACCTTTAAATGAAATGTTAATTGATTTATTCTTAATTGTTACATTACTGTTGTTTTATTTAATAAAATTAATAACTAATTGGATATATTTAATTTATTTCGGTATGTTTGTTGTTTTAAATAGAGATAAGTACGTGAATTTTAAAGACTAATTTATTTTCTGTATTTGTTAAGATTTTATATTAATTTCAATCAATGTTACTCTTAATTTTTATTATTTTTGGTGGCCATCGGCGTACCCGAAGATTTTATAAAGGTGAGGAAAATGAAAATAATTTATATTTACTAAACGAAAAGCCTTTACGTTAATTATCTATAAAATCGATATTATAGATCTTAAAACCATGCATATTTTGAATATTTTTTTGTTATTCTGGGTTCGATTACGATATTATTTTATTTTCTGTTTTAATTCGGATTTTAGGTGAGGATGATCTGAGATATCCCAGGTACGAATTTCCGTAGCTGTATTTGTTTACCCTTTTTATTTAAATTAGGTTTTCTGCTCTATGATTGTAATTGGAATAAAGTTTTCTTATTTGTCAAGTTTTAAGAAAACACTTTTTCCCCTTTGACAAAGATTCCATCCTTTACCCGAGTATCTTCAGGACACTACTACTTTTTTATTCAAAAAAAAAAAAAATAAATGTGCCGAAATATTCTGGAACAATTATTTTCAGTGGTCTTGCTTTCAGCACTATCTCTAGTTCGAGAGTTAGCAGTTTCATTACGAGTGTCAGGCACCCAATAAATCAGAGCCTAATTTATTAATGTTTTTCCATATTTTTTGTTGATATAGATACTGATGAGCTTAGGGCTGCTTGAGTTCGGAAAATATTTGAATTGATTTTCGCAGGGAATGGTCCTGCTAGGAACCTGTGCATACAATGGCAAAAACTCCGCTGAAATACAGCCGCATAAAAACCCATATAGTGTGAAATTCTGCTTCGGTAAACTCTGAAACTTTTAATAGAATATGTCTACATTAGAACCAAGTGGCTTCTCTAATTATTACTAAAGCTAAAAAATAAAATTCACATTTTGCGATTATCATCAGCATTCACTCGTTAGCGAGTCACAAAACGGACACACCCAGTCAACAACGGCTGTTGTAGGTGCGCTGCCTCCTCGATGCGTATTTTTCCCCTTCGATGCTGTCTCTTCGCATCCTTTGTCGATGCTGCTCATCCACAACTTGATGGCCCTCGTAAATTGCACGCCTCCATCTCGGTCGGTCGTTCGCGATTTGCTCCACAGTTAAATTTTCAATATCCAATCCGGAAATTCAATGTACTCAATTCCGGAGATAGAAAAGCCCAAATATCAATCGTGGTCAAAGAAATCCCTCACTCTAGGCCTGAAACCTGCTAAAGAGAATTCGGAGAAAGCAACCGAAATAAATATTCAGGAGTTCTTGATCGTAAAAGAGACTGAAGAAAACAAGCAAAATGCATGCGTCGGCGTTCTTTCATTTTTAACCATCACAATTGTTTTATCCTTGGAGATACGCGATCACTACTTCTTAGGCCATAAATGCTGCCGAGGTAAGAGAAACTCTCGATGTACTGAAGTCTGTCTCTGTTAACTCCAATATGTGGTGGGACACCCACAGTGTTTGTTGCAGGCTGTGTTTTCTTTAGCTTTATTCGGGTTTGGAAATTAAAACCGTTCTAGGACGGTTCTCGGACTGTTTGAGAACTGCGCCGAACTGGTTGCGCCTTGGATAAAAATCTCGGACCGTTATATTACTGTTCAAAATTGTGAAAAACCCAAACGCTTCATCTTCATCTATACCAAACATAAATATTATATATAATTTTTGTGGAGGTGACGATTTTGTTTGCTTTGTATAAATAATATATATCCTAACTTTCATGTACAAACAATAAAATAATATCGTGGATGGTTTTGACTTCTACTGGATGAAAATTCATTTTAAAGTTTTTGAACAAAACAAGAAATGTTTTTAAATAATTTTAGAAAATATGGTACATCTTCTTCAGATAGCCACTGTGTTATGTGTTGTGTAATAAATTTTCACAAAATTATTTAAAAACATTGTTTTCTTCAAAAAGTTTAATAAAATAAGAGCCAAACATTTATTGTACCTATTCATTTTCATTCAAAATGGGTAGTGAACATAAGTTAACAAAGCATAAAAATTTCATGAAGACAAAATACAAATGTTTAATATAATTATCGTTGTCTTATTTTAGACATACTAAACATATAATTTTTTTTTTTTTGTAAATGTAATCCAATTTTTTAAATATAGATAAATTTAATTATAATATAACATTTAATCATCTAATATATAATTAATTATATTATGTGATCAGATGTACGTTTTTAGTATATGTTAAAATTAACAAATAACACGTTTGATATGCGCATGATAAGCAAATAATCCAAAACAGTCAGAGATCAGTTCTTGCCCAACAGCAGGGATCGATTCTGACAGTTCTAGAACCGTTCTCGGACTTTTTTATTTCAAACCCGAACAGCAAACTGCTGGTTCTAGAACCGTTCTAAATCAGTTCAAGAAACCTCGAACATGTAAATTTGAACTGCGCACACTCCTGACAGTTCTAGAACAGTTTTGTACGAACCCGAATAAAGCTTTTATATTCAGTTCAGGCGCGATACTCCTGTTTGCGCTTTTAAATGCATTTTGGATATTTATATTGAAGATCCTCTTATGTATCAGTTAAAACAACATTTTAATCCGCGTATTGAAGCTCAATGACTGATGTGGATACGATCTTCGTCCCGGCTTACAGTTTACAAAGGCTGAAGAGTCTGCCACTATCAAATCTGTAGACGATCTCTATTCCCCCCGGCATCGGCAGTTCATCCGTAACAACTTGAATCACCGTTGCCACAAACATCAATTAGTAGTCTTAAATATACAGAGGTGTCTCGGAATTTATAAAACTTAGTAATTCATCTATTTACCATAAATATGATTTTGACCTAACCAAAACAATTACTGAAAAAAATAACAAAATAACTATACGTAAAATTATATTCTAAACAATTTATAAAATAAATAATAATAATAATAATAATGATAATAGCTTTATTGCCCAACAGATTTACAAAATCCCTTTACAGGACAATTCCTAGATACGAAAACTTTATTACATTCATATCTTAAATTCTAGATTTAATTTAAGAAAAAAAAAAGAAATCAAAATTCCAAAACAGCATGAACAATACGTTCTAATTTACTAACACTATCAAAAAATATAACAAAACACTGGCTTAATTCATTAAATTTAACAGTCATTAAATACATGTCCTAGCAACAAACAATCAGGTCTAGTGGAAATTCTGGGAATATTAAAGTTTAGTTTTGAAAGAATATAAGAACAATCCACGTTGTTATGGAGAATATTATACAAAAACACTAAATATGACAGAACATGACGAAGTTCAAGACTTTGCATTGAAAATCGAGTTAAAGGAAGTCCCTGATCGTATCCTCGAGTTGGATAAGCGCCATCCTGCTTCCAGACCAAATATTTCAAAAATCTACGTTATATTTTTTCCAATGACTGTTTATGATATGAATAAAATGGGGACAAAATGATAGATCCACACTCTAATTTAGAGCGAACATAGGCAAAATAAAGGGCAATAAGAGCATCGACACTCACAAAGCCCTTACAACCTCGCACTAAGAAGCCATACATACGACTTGCTTCTTGAATTCTGGTTTTAATGTGCTCATTAAATGTGAGTCTCAAATCGAATATCACTCCGAGGTCAGTAACCAAGTCTGATCGGGACGAACAAATGCCGTTCAGTGTATATACCGAGTAAAAGAGTAGAAAATATATCAAAATTAAACAGCGATTTGGCGTCTTTGGTTGCAGTGTCTCAGAACCATGGTCTTGAGATTAACCCTAAAAAATCTGAGCTATTAATATACGGTAACTGTCATAAAAATAATTATCTCAATCTGATAAACGTGCGTGTTAAAGATATGTCTCTTAATACTACCGATTGTGCGAGAAATTTGGGCTTAATGCTGGACACAAATTTAAGATTTTCGAATCACATTAGTCAATGCATTAAACGAGCTTTTATAAACCTAAAGCTTATTTATAGTAGTCGAAAGCTGCTCAATAACCCTACTAAAAAAATGTTGTGTGATACTCTTGTACTCTCCCATTTTAACTACGCAGATGTTGTCTACGGTTCGTGCCTAACAAGAATGGACGAAAACAGAGTGGAACGAATGCAAAATTCTTGTGTTCGTCTAGTTGGTGGAATCTGAGGTAGAGAACAGGGTGTTAGCGCAAAGCTTCGAGAGCTTGGATGGATGCGAATGAATGAAAGAAGGGCTCCTTGGTTCTATATAACAAAATTATCAATTTGCAACTTCCAGCATATTGATATAAAAAAATAAAATTTTGTGGGCATTTACATAACATAGATATTCGGCATAAAACGACAATTTCACCACTTCCTCATTCTACCGCAATGTTCGAGAGATCTTTTTCTTACAACATCTGTAAAACTAAATAATAAAATACCATTAAATATGAAAACTTTGACTGGAGCCAGGTTTAAACATTTTGTTAAAAATAATGTGGCCGAACTACTATAGTGTCAATTATTATTTGTAGATTTGTTACTTTTATTTTCTTTTTCTTTACGGTGGATTTGTTTTTTCGATTTAGCTTTAATTGGATACTTGATACGTATTTTTTTTTTTGGTTAACTTTGTTAAATCTAGTTAGGTTAAGTGAAGCAGCATTGGCTTGAACTTCACCATTTGTAAGATATATACATTTTACAATAAAGCCTTTATTATTATTATATAAATTTACACATACAATAATAACATAACGTCGATTTATTTTTACTTAAATGTACAATTATTTTATTATTTCAAGACAATTCTTTATTTGTATATAAAATTAATTATTCATAAGCACGACCATTTATTACAACACACCCCGTCGAGTGTTAGACGTTTGTTTTCTCACCGACAATAGACAAATCGACTGATTTGAATTTCAAAATGCTCATAAAAAGCGTGAGGTTAATTTTTCCTTCCAGGAGGTAATATCGTACGCTTACTTACGTGAACAGAATATTGAATAATGTAATACCAAAGCGCTGATTGGTGCAAAATGTCTGGCACTTAATATCCAAGGGGAATTAATCATTGGCGCAGTTGATTCACAAAATTAGAAAAATTAATCACTGCCAGGTAATTTGCCATCTTAGCAGTTTTCTTCGATTAAATTGCCATGTGCGGCGCTAAACAGATTTTATCTAATTATAGGAGAAATAAAAATGTATTTTAACTAAAATATTTTTTTAATACAGAAAAAAATTAAATTGGTTTCTTCAGAGAAACTTGTGGAAAAGGCGATAAAAAAATTTTCGTCTGGACTAAACCATTAGCGTAATCCATTGCAATGATCTAATGTAAATGTTTACTGCTGCGCGGGATATCATAAAATTAAAAAATAAATTAGACCCGTGGCATAGGAACATGGCGGTATATTAATTAGGTAACTCTATTTCAGGAGTATTGATCTTCCTTCTGTTATTGCACAGCTAAAGTTTAATTAATTTTAATTTAAATAAATATGGTCCGTAATAGTATTTTGGGCTAAATAAAATATCAATAAAACGTAAATGAATTAATTCATTTTAATTTATCGTAACTATAGATGTCTTACCAAATCCTGTGTGCGCCGCAGCAAATGATACCTGTTCCTCACCGGAATTCCGGATTATGTTAGAAGGTAGGGCGGTGCCGTCTTTCGGTTTCACGTCTAATATGCTAATTTTTCTCACAGTTATGGCTAATAACGAGCAAATGTAAATTGTATGGCGCTGCACAAGCTGAATTTTAAGTGATAATATGAACATGCTATATTATACTCGTAGAAATAAACATTTAGAATATGACTGAGACCATAATTTAAACGTGAATAAAATTTAATATCGTTGCGGTTTTTTTATTCATAAGAGTATTCTATAATTTTGTGATAAAATAGGGAATCTTGGTCTCACAAAACAATAATTACAGCACTGATTCGTTTTCCGAGTTAGGAGATTAGATTGTTATTATTGACGTGATTATTTGAAATGTTTGCTAAAAATGTGAAGTGATAACAATGAGAAGACGGAGATTTTTCATCAGTTGGATTTTTAAAACGCTGCCTTCTTAACCTTCAATATTGTTTCGGTACCGGGATATCTTTACGAAGACCTTTTTGTTTTTTATGAGTGCTGAGCTACCCATTTCAAAATGTTAGTTTTATATCATTCGCACACACTCAGGTCCGTTCCTGGAGTGTCTAGCGCCTACGTACAGATTTCTTTGGTGCGGCCCTAGTTAAAAAAAAATGTCCTCTTTTTTTAACATTTCGAGAAAAACTGACAATGATTTGAAATGTAAGAAAACTGATAAAAAATAAACTGTTGCCCTCGAGGCACGAATAGCTCTCCATATTTCAGTGTAAAACTAATAATTTTATGACTTTTTTGTAATTTATCTAAAATTTATATATATTTTTTTTTGTTTTAGACATCAGCTATTTTTTCTAAGTATCGGGTTTTGTTCCTTTTTCTTCTCTTTGGATATATTCTATCAAACCGATAAATACCTAGTCAATATTTCTGCTGTGTTTAAGAAATACGTTTTTTCTAACCTTTTTACCCCATTTTACATATTTTTCGAATGTCAATGTGGTCTAATTGTTTAGGTTAAATAATTTAGGTTATATTTAATAAAACGCACAAAAAATTATTCAATATTTCGGATAAGTTTAAGAACTATGATTTTTTAAATTTTTGAACCCCCTTTTAAACCCCTTGCCTACGCTCAATGTTAATCACCACCTATAAATATTCTGTAGTATTTTCGTACCAAATGTGGTTAAAATCCGTTAAGTGGTTTTTAAGTTATCACGGATACAAATGACCCTTTTATAGAATTTTCACAGACGCCTATGGTACATTAATTTTTGTCGTATATTTTTAACACTAATTCAACTAGTTAAATATAAAAAAATTTACAAATATTTTTTTTATTTTACCACTTTTTCGACTACTTACGAACGCCTATGTAAATAAGAATTTTATGCTGCATTTTGTAGGTTATCTTATATCAAAGCTATATTATAATTAGCCAATTTTTCTGGTATATTTGGGATTTTTTTTTTTTTCGTTTTTGACCCTTTTTTTAGACTATTTTCGAACGCCTGTGTGAACCGTGAACTAATTCTTTTCTATAACATTTTTTAGGTTATATTCTATAACAACTATGAAAAATTATTCCATATTTCGAATAAGTTTAGGAAATATATTTTTTATGTTTTGACCCCTTTTCCACTATTTACGAACGCCTATGAAAGTAAATTATTTATGATACATTTTATAGGTTATATGCTATCAAAGCTATATTAATATTTCTGCTATGTTTTAGAAATACGTTTTTTTTAAATCTTTTTTACCCCATTTTACACTATTTTCGAACGCCAATGTGGTCTAATATTTTAGGTTATATTCAATTAAATGCATATAAAATTATGCAGTATTTCGGATAAGTTTAAGAACTATGAATTTTTTAAATTTTTGAACCCTCTTTTAAACCCCTTGCCTACGTTCAATGTTTCCCAAAATCTAATCAGCTCCTTGCCATGTCCAATAGTATTTTTGTACCAAATTTAGTTACAATCTGTTAAGTAGTTTTTGCGTTTTCGTGGATACAGACAGACAGACAGACATTTTTTTAAAACTACTTATTTATGTATAAAATGACCTAAAACAAGTATTTCCGGTGAAATTAAAAAACAAATTTTTTTCATGGCACTAATAGTCTCCATATATATATATTACATATATGATATATATATTACATATATGATATGGAGAGCTAATAATTAGAAAAATGGAAAAATGTTATTAAATTACCAAAACAAACACATCTCATGTAGCTACCTCGTTATAATAGAGTTATTTCAGCAATCTAAGATCGTAGTAGGTATACCTTTCCATGCTTGACTTGGTCGAAAGGTTTTTCAAGATCTATAAAGCAAATAAAGACGTTTTTCTTGAATTCACATATTTTCTGTATGAGAAGTCGTATAGAGAAGAGAGCTTCTCTTATTCCCAGTCCGTCTAGAAAACCAAATTGTTCAGCACCTAATCTCGTTCTCGCAGCGTTTGTACACACGGTTCTGTATTATTTTTAACAATATCTTGAGGGTGTGGCTCATTAAGTTAATGAGATTAAACTCACCGCATCTGTTTGCCCCATTTTTCTTCGGTCTTCACCTCGTTAGATGGGTAATGCTGGCGGTATCTAATAGTTTTAGTAATTGGGATTTGGTCTAGTCGGGATGCTTTATTCGATTTTGACAGCTTTATTGCTCTCACGACCTCAGATTCAAGGATTGGAAATTTTTGATTTTCTTAATCATGATTATCATAGAATTGTTTAGGTTCCGGTTTCGCCGCATCTGCAAAAAGGTTTAAAATTTAGTTTTCCCACTCATTAAAACGTTGTTCAGTGTTAGTTAAAATGTTTCCATGTTCATCTCTAGATTCTAGATTTAAGTTTCTTGTGAAGGTTGAGAGTGTCATGATTCTGCTGTAAGTGTTCGATCACCTTACACGATTGCTCTAACCAAGATTGTTTCGCTTCTTTTATTTTTCTTCCAATATTTTTTGTTTATTTCTTTGTATTTTTGGTTATTTCTGTTCTTATATTTACGTCGATCATCCATTATATTGAGGATTTCTTCTGTCATCCACTTATTTTTGTTTCTCTCCTTTTTGAACCTGTTAATAATGATTCGCTAAAGTGATAATAGGTATATAATTTGAATATGAAGATACAAAACTATATACAATTCTTCGAGCTACTGTTGAAAACCGGGGAAATCTTTCCACAATAGTTTCATGTTCCATGCTGAAAGATGGTAAGAAATAAAAAACATATATATATTCGTCGTAATTGCAGAAGGTCATCAAATGATCTTAAATTACTAGATTTCAGTAAAAGGATATTTACTAGCCAGAATTGGCCATATTGAATTCAAGTATGGAAAAATTTAGCCAGCTGTGACTTTTGTTATACTTTGACTTTGCTGTCAAGTTTTTAACCAGTGCATTATAGAAAACTTTGTAATTCTTAATTGTATGAAAAAAAGCTATTCATAAAATTTTTTTACATCGTCTAAAACCTAAAATGAAATAATGATAATATATAAATAGTTTAATTAGAGGATTTCTCAGAAATCGAGAAATTCGCTTAAGAGTAAAGTACATTCAGTGTTGATTAGAATGACAAACTATTTATTAAAATGTGATAATCATCATTGTATAAGTCCGACAATATCCTTGATTTATTTGTAAATAATAACTATACAATTAAAATCATCAAAACAAACAACGCTGTATTAATCTTAAGAAGACTCTTCATACTTAATATACCATTAATAATCTCATTCAAACACCGCATAATCATAAACTACAAGCATAATCGTCGTAGGCGTGCACAAACAAGCATTAAAACACGATATTTATTCCCATTATCTTTCAGCATATTACCGCTGTCAACATGACTAATAACAATCATAATTCCTGGCACGCGGCCCGGGGATTGGGGCAACGATATAAAACGGGCGTTTTCCAACATTTATCCGCGCGGGGCTGACACGGCAACCGGACCGAGGCGCTATCTCTTCTCTGTATGTGATGGTGCGACACCCCCTAGTAAAATACGCTCATCAAGGCTTATAATAACGGGATCGCTTTGCATATCTCGCAGTGCGCGATGTAACGATTATCCGCGTTGGGATTTCCATCTTGTTTATGCTGAATGTATATCAGAATATTGTTATTAAGGTGCAGAGCAGACATGATTCGTAGATTACACTGATAAATTTTATGCATATTATGGTAAGCTTGCTTATGTTGTTATTGCTTACTGAAATGCTATGCAGAGTGCTTTGGAATATATAGGCAAAACTTCAAAAATTATATTATTATCAAGGTTACGAAAAATTTTGCGATTGAGAGAAATTGTATCCTAATATTTTTGAAACTATTGGGAAATCGCAAATTCTTGTAAAATTACAGGAATTTTTTTTGAAAAAACGATTTTTTGCGATTTTAGTTCTCATTTATTTCTGACATAGCGATTTGTCATAGTTACTTTTTGCGGGAAATAGGATAGCGTTAACAAATTTTCACTACGACGTTTCGTTTTTGAAAACCATGATCAACTTGGATTTCTTTAATACGGATTTTTTATTGATAAATTTAAAGACATTTTCAATTCAAAAGGTCATCATCACACGTAATGGTTAAATAAGTTTTCAGTTTTTGTAACTGTTATTTAAAATTACTCAAGCAAAATCGCCATTTAAATTAGTTTACCTGAAATAAAGAATTGGATCGGGAATTTTTTTGGTTAAATCATACTTTCGCTTCTGTATCAGGTTGTTCAACATTTTAATTGTAAAGAAGACGTTGACCGGATTTATGATGTCTCCGAACTATTTTGATATGATTTTTTTTTTAATTTTAATGTTTTAACTTGGTATTTCAAAAAGACCCACTGTGTGTCAGTCTGTCTGTGTGTATTCTTCCCCAATAGTGCAACGAAGTAGGGTTCGGCATGCCAAATTCAAAAAACAAAATTGATGGTATTTGTGTTTATTTTTGCAGTACCCTAAAAAAGGTCATATATTACAATATAAGTCTATTTTACCAGAGCTAAAGCTTATATAATTCAAAACTTGGATATGAACAAAATGCTTAATTAGTGGGCCGAACCAAACAATCAATAAAATACCTAAATCAGGTCAGTACCATCACAAAAAAAACCTTAATAAAAGGTACAGTGAATTTTTTAATTAAAACCACTGTAAACAATAAATGAACTAAAATAATATACTACTAAAATTTCAATATAAAGATAAGTTTTTTATAAGAATAGATACATATTGATTTATTCTGAAACCTGCTAGAAGAGGAACTACAAAATAGATTTCAACTTTATTTATTTAAACACAACACCAAACTTATAAATTTCGTTACAATAGCCACCACTAATAGAGCTCAATGTTGGTATCTGAGTTCGGGGGATTCCTAGGATGAACGCGATAGTTTTTGGTTGAAATTGCTGTACCCCTTTGATAGGAGTGCATACAATCCCTAAATTTTTAAATAGCACTAGAGCTGTCGAGTGATACATTATTTGAAAGCACGTTCTATGCTCTTTACAGCAATAGCTTACTTTTAAAATTTGCCTGCATAGTTCTCGAGAAAATCGCGGTTTCATCCTATGAACTCCACGGTAGATTATTGAGGCTCACACAACGGATTTTTTACACTTTTGACGAACGCTTTTGTTTGCTAATTTTATCGGGTATTTTTCAGATGCCAAATCTAATAAAATAGCAATAATTTCTTTTTTTTTTAATTTTTACTCTTTTTCACTCGCGTCACTACGGAAGCCTATGAAATGGTAAAAAATTTTACAAAATTCTGCAGGTAAAACGTCAGAATTCTAAAAAAATATTTTGTATGATCCTTCTACGCTTTCCTAGAAATAGTCTAAAATCGCAAAGCTGTTTCTTTAATGTCTGTAATTGGGTAAACCCCCGAAGATATACTAACCTATCAATCTACAGATATGTGAAATAAACATGAGCTTGTAAATTTTTTATATAAAAATTTAGAGAGAATCTACGTAGGTAGAGTAACAGATGTTGAAATATTGAGAATTTTTTTGAATATTACAAATTAGGATAATTGTATATTATGATTCAATTTTGCCGGCGAAAATTGTATGAGAAAACATTCAAATTACTGCATACTTATCTTGATTATTTCGTTAATATGTAGGTATTTATACTTAAGTGCTATAACTAATTCCATCATTTACGACTAATTTACCTTAATAATAAAGTAAGATTTTTTGGCAATTTTATCATAATAGATAATTTGTCTAAATTTTATAGTTACAGTAAATTGATTTTGATTCATTCAGAGAAAATCTTAAGTATTTCCGGAAGTAAAGATTTCCTTTTTTCTAGGGTTTTGTTGTACCAAACAATGTTGTACAAATTGTAACTTAATTAAAACTTCAAATGCTTCCAATTTTTTTGTATTTCAGGTTATTTACAAACGTTTTTGTAAAATATACTAAGGGTTGGAAACACCTTTTTTTTCATTCTATCAGTTTTTTGAATAAATTAATAAATTGATAACATATTATCTTTTCCTATTTACCGGATTCTGTATTAACTAATTAGAGTGGATATAGAACGTTTTAGCATATGTTACAGGATGTGTAAGTAATACTTACCTACTTATAAATAACAATAAAAGATTTTCCGGTGTTTCAAGAGTCTTAATTACGTCAGAGCCAAAACATCATATAGGTATTTATTTTTTAGTTACTTATTACGTTCAGAAAATGTATATGCAATATACTAATCAGGTACTTATATTATGCGTTCAAATTTATATAAATTAATTGTACGCCCATACAACAAAATTAGTGCAAATGTTTACCCGTTCCATAAAAATTGTATTTCTATTCTATCGCAAATTTTTTTAGCCCGTTCGTTTGATTTGAATATCTGTATTATGATTTATTACTTTTAATGTGTACAGTTTTGCTCAAAAAATCTCTGGTCGAAATAATGATTGACATAAATCAGAAAACGAAATGCTAAAAGCTATATTTCGCCTATGTCGGCAGTATTTTAGTTTTAAGGTAAACATAATATTGTTTTTTGTGTTATTGAAAAAGATGAGAATTAATAAAACCTTCTTACAAAAACACATTATAGGGCTGTTTCTGTCCTGGAGAGAAAGTTTAGAAGAAGTTTTTACTATCATCATCCGTGGTTTCACAACCCTGGGTGGGTTTTTACCGACTCGACCACACGTCTCCATGCTTCCCTATCAAGCATCCGATCGTGGGCATCTTAAATTTCTATGGCTTTTAGGTCTTTTGTAATATTATCCCTCAATGGACGTGTTCCCCCGGCAACTCCTCCAACACCATTCTATCGTCTGGCATTCTTTTAACGTGTCCTTCCCACTGTAGTCTTCTGGCCTTTATTTCGTTTAATATGTCGGTACCTCTGTGGAGTTCTTTGAGTTCTTGGTTGGTTTTTATTCCATACTGCCCTATATCGTCTCTAGTTGGACCAAATATTTTCCTTAGCCTTTCTTTTCAAAGACCTTGAGTCGTTTTTCGCTTGCAACCGTTAGTGTCCAGGTATTACATGCATATATTACGACCGGGCTTATACCTAATTGTTTTGTATATGTTCTGCTTAGTTTTAATTAGGTTTTGGAGAGCAAATATTCATCTGTTTGCAGCCTGTATCTGTTATTTATCTCTTCTGTGATGTCGTTGTTATCACTTATACTTGTACCCAGATATTTAAATTGTCTTGTCCGCTCAAAGTTGTAGTCTCCGAGAGTGAAGTTTTGTCCTACTCTATCTCGATTCCGATTATTTCTGCTGAGGCACATATACTTGATCTTGTCTTCGTTTATTTTGATCTTATGAAGTCTTTGAGGTTGATCCTGCTATTGTCAATCATATGAACATCATCTGCCAAAGCCAGGAGCAAATTGGGTCCCTCTTGATGAAATATAGCAGTTGGCTTCTCGATTTTGGAGTTCCTAATTACATATTCCAATGAGAGTTGAGGTGAGAGGGCGTCCGCTTTTTTTTTTACTAGGTTTTACTATACACTACAATAAGTCTATTTCTTCCTGAATTCAAAATTAAATTCTGATTTCCACGAAATAACTTTCCATTAACCAACTATAATCGTATAATGTTAACAACATTTAAACATTATTTGAGAACCACTTTAGATACATTCTCTATGTTCGTGAGAATGGGCATTTCATTAAATATAACATTATACAGGGCAAGAGATGATGCAGTATAATTTCTTCTGCCTTTTCCTCTTCTCCTCACGACTGATTCCGGAAGTATCAGCAGTAAAACTGTCATTCATCATTTTCCCTCTATCTCGGTTCAATATTTGCCCCGAAAATTTCGCGGAAACAACTTATAGAATATGTCAATACACATATAATAAATGATTCTAAATCACTCCCCTATATCATAACTTGTTTCTAGTATGCTATTTCCGCTATAGCTTATGCCGGAAACGTTCGGTACGGTTGACCAAACTA
Organism: Apoderus coryli; assembly: GCA_911728435.2. Classification (NCBI taxonomy): domain Eukaryota; kingdom Metazoa; phylum Arthropoda; class Insecta; order Coleoptera; family Attelabidae; genus Apoderus; species Apoderus coryli. The sequence goes on along the minus strand of OU452206.1, from coordinate 4,803,235 downwards.
TTTTTAACATAACCGATTTTAGTTTATATTAGGGTATATAGAAAAAATTATGGTCTAAAAATCTCAGCTAGTCATGTTAAATTAAAAATTAAAACAAAAAATATACTGGTGCCCTTGAGGCGGAATTAGCTCCCCATACAGAAATTTAACTTCTTGTTTATTTTTGTCAATAATGACCTGGGACTTGCGGTTCATTTACGCAAGGGAAGCACTGGTTCCCTTTAAAGATTATGACAAACCATTCTATATATTTTATTGTTATTCATTATGGTTGATTTTTACCTTCAGAGTGGGTATCTAGGATATTTACATTTACTCCTGAATCCTGAATCTGAATGAAGTACTGTATGTATAATATGAAATAAAACAGAACAGAGTGTGTGTGTTCTTTTGATCTGTGATATGTGTTCCTTTTATCTGAGATTTCATCGCACGTCACTTATAATGAGCCCTTTCAAAAAATCTACACGAACTTTGAAGTTATTTTAGTCCAGTTTCATATTATATTAACGCTATTATTTTATATTTGATTTATTTTAATTTTTGTTTCGGGTCGTCTCAAAATTGGCAACTTTTTGAATAATTTTCAATGTCGGTCCCTCTACTGATTATTTGTAATTTGTAATAGGTATTGTAATATTCAATAAATTTTTAAATATAAGCAAAGCATTATAATATATTGCGCAACAAACATGAAATGACATATATTTCCTACGAGTATGATCATACCAGTAGAAAATGGTCATTTCATGTGAGTTTCACACTATCCTTTTTCGACGACTGTTTTAATGCTTTTGAATAAATTAAACATAATTTTTAGGAAAATATTTGTTTTTCGAAACTTACCCCTGTTGCCGGAAGCCTAAATACGATAACTTAGAAGTATTAAATTGACTAGGTGGTGTTAAACTATATTCACTATCACTGTTTTCGTGTTTTGAAATTAGCGAAATACTTATTATATATATATAATTATAAATACCTAAACTGTCAATTTGGTGTGTTTGTATTGTCGGCGTTGCTATGGTGATTTTTCATGCCTTTTGTCATTACCAGGAAAATTTTTTTTTTTGTGACAAAAGTCGAATCTCCACAAAAATATGGTATTTTATTTGTCACTAAGATATCCACTTGAGAATGGACTACTTTTTCAAATAATTTTAGTTTTGTTATGGATGTCTTCAACATCTCTGCAACCGTAAGTATTGTGTTTGACAAACAACTTCCAAAATATTTTTTTTTTTGTTAGTTTAAACAAACTCCAATTAATATACAAATGTTATTGTTGTAAACAGTGGCAATATTGAATTCATTAACAGCCCCAAGTTTGTTGATGATACTTCCAATTTCCTTTCCTTTATTTTTTCATTTAATTTTCTATCGATGATTTTGAAGTGAGGCAGAGTATTTATATAAAGAATAATTGCATTTCTGCTACACTAATTAAACAAAAGTAGGGACATCGAAAATTTGCATTAATGATATCCGCAAATGGCTGCTTCGTTCGCCTATTTAAAATTTAAATGATTCAAGAAATTGTAAGGATGAAAGCAATATTAAAAACCTCTCGGATTTTTCCCCTTAAGGAAAATGTTTTTCATCTTATATATGCCATCAGCGCCGACGCTCTTCAGTTATATCTACTAACTTCTCTTATGAAAAATACGGTCGAGATGAAAAGAAAGTCGTTTATTTCGTTTCGCGATTTGCATAATCAGTTTCCATTTCAAATTTCGTCTCGATCATCATCTATCAGCCACTCTGTTATGTGAAATGAAAAGATGTTGTAGGGTGAGTCCATTCCATATTCCATGTATCCAATATGCTTTTTCACACTATCCAATGAGGTATCACTTAATGAAACGTAAGGAAAATAAGTGTTAAAGTTTATTTAATAGGTACGTCCTTATTAAGAAAAATGACCTAATCAAAAACCTTAAGAACTATTACAAGTTATTTTTCTCGAATTATCACGATAACGTAAAACCTAATATGTTTACTTACTAGTATGTATCCTAGTAAAAGAGTCACGTGTGATAATCTTCTTAATGAAACTTTCACAAATTTAAGGAAAGAGGGAACCCACTTGTGTATGTTATGGCCACTAAAGGTCGCACAGGGCCCGAGGTAGTCTCGACGTTTTATAACGTTATGAGAATACTTGACTTGATAAAAAAAGCACACAATATTTTGGACAGACAACCGCACTGCCCAAAACAAAAATTGGACCCTTTTCAGGTCTTGCATCATATTCGTAAATGAAGTCTAAGGTCCTGAAACCAGAACATTTCGAATCGGGACATTCGTTTATGAAAGCTGATGTTATACACAGCGCTATTGGAAGATCGTGGAACAATACCAAGGAGGTTCTTGACGAACTGCTGTTGCAAAAATGCAAAAGAAATTGAATTTCATGCAGCTGACTTCTCAAACTTTGAAAATGGGTGCCAAATCCGATAAAATTCCTTTATTAAACGATATAAGAGACTGTCGGTTTAGAAAAGGAAGTAGATCTTTATCTTTTAAATCAGAACATGAAGATCTTGAATTTAAAGCAGTAAAAATTTTTAAGCCAACGCAACGTTTAAACACACTGCGTTACATTCGGTGGATCCAGTTTCCACAGCGAGAGGAATACACTTTTGGTTTTAGGCCGCGAACTTTTTTTCCCCTATATTACGTATCAAAATGTTTTGTAAAATTGAATGTTTTTTAAAATGGTATGTTCCAAGCAAGTTTTTAAGAATATAAAACTTTTTATGCGTGTTGCTTTAGCAGTATGTTTAAAAATTTTTATACTTGGTTAATAATGTGTTAAAAATTATTTATTCGGAAAATTTATTTCTATTATTGATTTTCCAAAACTTACTCTTAAACTTATTTTGTGCTATTTCAACTTCCTAGTTTTTTGAATTGGAAAAATAACTTACTAGATTTTTATATCGTAAAATTTTACAAAATTTCAAAAATATGTAGTTTTAGTATGTCGTTCAAGGTAGTTTTTAAGCATAGTTTTACGAATATAATTTGTTTTCTTACAAGACTGTGTTACTTTAGTCTTACTTACAATGTGCTTTAACTTTCATGTAATTACGTTAAGATATAAAAAAGTTATGCAATTATTTCTTCAAAAAATCTTATTTTATTGATTTTGCAAAACATACTTTTTTCGACCTACTAGGCTTTTGCTGTGCGCGGGAGACTTATGGACTTATGTAAAAAAAATTGTATGTTGTGCACATCGTAGGTAAAGCACATTCCCAACTTCTATGGTCTCGATAGTCGTCCGGGAATTTTTGTTCATTTTCCTACTAAGTACACAATATGCTTCTATAATTTTGCCATAAAACAAATTATTCGTTTATTTATAGATCCAACTTAATTTTCTTTATTAAAGAATTAAAAAAAAAACGTCATTTTGTATATAGGGGCGAAATATTTAAACGGAAAACAAAATGGGCATTATAGATTGCTATACTTTATTTTGTTTTCTGCTTTTGTTGAACTTTGTTAGAAAAACTTTTTCTAAATTGATAAATAATAAAAATATACAAAAATTGCTTGTTACATAATGTAACAAGACTTATCTTGTAATAAAAATATTTTGAACATAAATTAAATTAAAATATACTAGAATAAATTTAATATCTTTCATTAGGTACTATTATTTTTATTCTCTTAGTGGGATTTCATATTTTTCAGCAGTTTAACAATAATAGGCGATGAGTACAATGGCCTTATTCCAAAAAGATAGAATTAATATGGCGACGTTTTTTTCTGGAATAAGAAAGTGTTCCTTGTGATAAAATATTGTGTTAGATATTACAGTGAAATTAAATCAGTCGCTTATTTACCCCTATACAGAACAGAGTGAGGAAATAAATTTTCCGGAATACGGATTTTATGTATTTAAACAAGAAAATATAAAGCTTAATGTAAAAACTGAATATAAAGGAATATACAAAGCGTCCCTTTTACGGCACATTTATGCAAATAAGTAAAAGCGGGTGGGATAATAACCAGTGAATAAATTAACCATTTGCTTTAAATGTTAAAATAAGTAGAAGATATAAAAATATAAAAAAGAAATGTTGAAACAGTATTACAATAAAGACAATAAATCCATAAAGTTTTTTTGAATTAAAAAGACTTGGGCGAATATTGATTGAATACTTACTTAGAAAAGTGTTCCAACTGCCAAGACTACTTTATTTTATGAAGAAATAGTAAGATCCAACAAATGGGTGGCGCAAATTAAGGAACCTATCTTATTTTCTCTGTAAAATTTAAAACAAGTGAAAGCTTTCTTCTGGATGTTTTGTTTTACTACACATGAAAACTCATATCCACCATATAACCGCAGTTCTTTTTATGGCAAACATACGCTCCTCTTATAGCGGTTTCAGGACTTATTCTCTATATCTAACTTATTCTGAACGTTGTCCGTTAAAATTTGGATGGTCATAGGGTTGTTGGCAAACATTCTTTCATTAAGAAAATTAACCGAGACTTTTGCCTTAAGAGTGGCTCAGACCGTGTGAGCCGTATCACCGTTGATACTACATATTGTAGTCTTGTACTGCCACATGAGCAGAATGCAGGGGTTTTTGTTGAGTTTTTGTTTGGTTCTCACTTCTCCAAAATCGATAGTTTTTTTTGTTTACGAAACCACGAATCTGGAAATGTGCTTCGTGGGTTATCATCAAACATGTAAGAAAATTGTCATCATTTTCTGCGAGGTTTAGCTAATAACAGACCACCAACACGTTATCCATCAACTCATACCAGACCAAGAGAGTCGCAACCACAGCAACAACGAAATGGTACCAGTTCCAACCACTCATCAGGAGAAGAAAACACCGTTCTCCTCGCCACGGCACTTGTTACTGTTGCCACGCCATTCAACGACAAGCAACTGTTACGAGTCCTCATCGACCAAGGATCACAGTCATCCTTAATTACAGAAGACGCAGCTCAACGACTAGGAATTCCAAGAAAACGCGTCAAAGCAGAGGTTTCCGGAGTAGGGGATGGAAGCCCGAAAATTTGCAACTCCACAATAGACGTAACAATCAAACAAAGATTTCCAAGCCTGTTCTCATGCCCGGTGAACATGCTAGTATTATCAAAATTGACACAGTCGTTGCCAAACCAACCAATATACATCGATAACAACGAGTTTCCAGAGAATGAGCTACTAGCGGATCCCACATTTATGAAGCCAGGACCCATAGATGCAATCATCGGTGCCAAAGAATATGCAACGCTTATTCAAAATGGAATAAAAAAGACGACGATAGCCATCATCTGTAGCGGGACGCGGGAAGATGTTGCAATAAATGCAACAGGTATATTACAGATCACTGAAGAATGCATTATCAAAACAAAACAAAATATACTGACTCCAAGAAGACATATAACAGTTCCAATTGGAATAAAAAAGACGACGATAGCCATCATCTGTAGCGGGACGCGGGAAGATGTTGCAATAAATGCAACAGGTATATTACAGATCACTGAAGAATGCATTATCAAAACAAAACAAAATATACTGACTCCAAGAAGACATATAACAGTTCCAATTGTGACTAGTTATTTTAAAGCAGTCCGTAAAGATATAAATAGCACGATCAGCATTCACTCTACAACAATACTAACAAAGGAACCAGTTTACGGAGTATCTGACAGCATCAACAACTTATTTGAGGAACAACAAAAAATTCAAAGTGAAATCAATGATACATCATGGAAAAAACTTCATCATCATACATTAATCACTAGCAGTCTCACAACATTTGGAATTATCATTGGAGTTGTTGCAATATGGTCAACGTATCACTATATTCGAAAACACCGACGACGACGTAAGCTTCTATCATTGAGATCATCAATTTTGGAACGACGCTTTGGAAGAGGTAGTAGTCGAAAAACGGAGACTAGAAACAACACGGAACCACCAGAGCAGACCTACTCCACGCCAATGGAGAGACGCCAGAATGTCTAATCCTAGACATTATTTAAAATAAATAATATTTTTTTTATTATTAGCTAAAAATTATACTACGACGCCTATGACTAAATATTCACAATTCTTCTAATAGTTTGCAATTTTTACTTAAAAGCATTTTTTAAACGTTCCATATTTTTACTTTTACTTTTCCCTTAGGTTGCATTTTTAATAATTTATATTGAATATTTGTACATAATAATGTAAATTAAATTAGTAACAATTTTAGCTGTTTTCAGCATTATTTTGTATATAAATAGTCGATTAATTTTTAATAAAATCAGATTCAATCAAACATTGTTTCTCAATTAAAACCACCACTGTTGCACAAGTCACCTTTATGCCTAGTAGGGGAGTGAGACTGCTCTTCCTAACAGTGGTTCCTAACTAACAAACCAACACTGTTGCACAAGTAACCTTTATGCCAAGTAGGAGAGTGAGACTGCTCTTCCTAACAGTGTTGCTTAACTATTACCGCTGCTCTCAGCCACCCAAGCGAGAGCAAAGTAATCTTCGGAGGGATAAAACTAATCACCCTTCGAACAATTATCCATGGCAGTACTTTAGACGAATTAGCCTAGGTGAAAGCCTTGGACCACCTGAATTTTGTAGGGAAGAAATCTTCAAGCTATGCTTAGAATTAGCTGTAGGGAATCCCCAACAGATCTCTTTTCTTCAAATCGTTTGTGCGCCTCGTTGGTGCCTCTCTAACATCGTAAAATCCTTTATATTCAAGTTGCATTTGAATAACTGAGCCGTGATTCCCTAATTTGGTTCGCAGAGCAATTGTGTAACGTTAAATACATAGAATAACAAAACTCGCGTTTACTCCAAACTAGATACCTTATCTTGCGGTACCCTGTACTAGAATAGAAAATCTCAGAAATTTTTTTTTCTCCAATAGAATTTCGTAGATATTTATAGTTTTGAGACACAGTTATACAAGTAGTGTTGATGAAGTTTTCTGTTGTTTTAGAGATCACCACGACTGGAATTATTGCTTCCGGCATGTTTTGTGTGATACTTGAAAATATATTAAAAATTAATTAATTAATAATACTAGATCAAAGGAATGCATAATTTTATCGAATTGTCGCTAAAAGAACTTTAGAGTTTAAATAAGACTTTGTTTACACAGGACAAACCTGTATCGCTTCGACATCGACTGGATGTGAAGCTGAAGCTAAAAGTGACCTGACACTACTCATGAGATATAATATCGGTAAAATGAACAAACATTTTCCCCAAAACCAAGGCTTCAATTTTGCATTTAGTAATAACTGAGTAAGCAAAACCAGCTCATGATAATCGGGGATCAATCGACTGATTTAACACAATGCGATATTTTTTATGGCATAGCAAATCTTATTTTAGTTAATGATTAGGGATCGAAATTAACCGCATCTAACCAAAGCTCTAAAGAACAATATTCGGCAAGAAATCGAAGCCATAACTGCACACACTAGTTGCCGGCGCGTCAGGTAAAATTTTAGATGTCGGCCTCAGGAATTTTAGATCCAACAGGGGAACAGTCGACATGATATTTAGTGCCAGGCAAATACAGGAAAAATCACGGGAACACAATCGCCGATACAGAAGAGGATCTGCAATACCATCCATCTATGGGGCAGCGCACCTACAACAGCCGGTAAATGGTGGTGATAGGTTGTGTCAGTTTTGTAAGTACCAAAATTAGTTTGTGGCTCGGAGGATCGGTCTGTTCAGCTATCTTAGGGTTCACAACAGAAATCCCTTGTCGTTAGCGAGTCAATGCTGATGATGATGATATACTAGGTGAGCCAAAAGAAATCACTCTATATTGGAAGATGCTCTCATTTTTGCAAATGGCCGCCAATGTCAAATCTGTTTTGACATTTGTGGACTAGATAGATGCAGAATACAAGTGAACAAGCCATGGAGCGATACTCTCCCCAAGAACGCGGAATAATCGTGTTTATTTTTTTGCGTAACAATTCGTCTGTGGTGTTGGCGCAGCGCGAATTCCGTCGCCGATTCCCCGGCCGTCCGACACCGACTGCGCAAACATTGCGCCGTTTGGCCACCAATCTTGAAGAGCATGGTACCACACGAGACGCTGTCAAGAGTGGCCGCCCCCGAGCACCCGTTCTGCCGAGAATATGGCCGCTGTTGCCGAGGATGTTGAGCTGTCGCCGTAAACATCGACCAGACGCCGTACCACGCAATTAGCCATCAGCCGAACGGCTCTAAAGCGAATTTTGATCAAAGACGTGCGCATGTTCCCGTTGAAAGTCCAGTCCGTGCATCAGCTGCTGCCTGCCGACCGCCAAACGCGCGGAACCTACGCCCAAGCCATCCTCAATATAGAGGACGAAGTGGACGATATTTCGACCAAAATCATAATGAGCGGGTACGTGAGCAAGCAAAACTATTGCTTCTCGGGCACCGAAAATCCACGAGTGATGCACGAGGAGCCATTACACCCGCTCAAAGTGACTGCATGGTGCGCTGTTCACGCTGGAGGAGTCATCGGGCCATTTTTTTTCGAGAATGCCGCTGGCCAAACGACAACAGTGGATGGTGCGTGCTATAGGGCCATGTTGACCGAGTTGTTTCTGCCGCAATTGGACGAATTAGGACTGAGGGACATGTGGATCGAACAGGACAGAGCAACGGCACATACTGGGCGAGCCACAACCGATAATCTGAAGACAGCGTTCCCGGGTCGCCTCATCTGTCGTTTTGGCGATTTGAACTGGCCCGCAAGATCGCCCGATTTAAGCGTTCCAGACTTTTTTTTGGGTTTTTTTGAAGTCCCGTGTTTACGTGAACAAGTCCGAGACTCCGGAAGCTCTCAAGGACAACATTCGACACGAGTCCGAGAATCTGTCGCCCAAGTTCTCGCCGAAGTGATGAAAAATGCCATAAAAGGAGCCTGTATGGCAATCAATTGTGACGGCGCTCATTTGCCCGATATAATCTTCTCGGCTTGACCAATAAAATTTTAAAGGTTCAAATAAACATAATCAAAAACAGAATCGAAGTTTTTCATTTAGAAAAAAAAAAGAGAGCCAAACAACATCGGATGCCTTCTTTTGGCCCACCTTGTTCTTGCTTTATTTGCGATATTTAATGAAATAGTTTTCTCGTCAGCGAATGTTTGCCCACCTTAATAAAATATAATCAACAACTCTGGTGTCGCTGTGTAAATTCTTAATTAATTATAATTTCCAGGGCTAAAAAAATATGTGTTAAATAAAATGCAGACTTCCCTGTCAAGGAAAATCATATTTTATATTTCAGTTATTTCAAGTATGTCGCATCATAATAACAGGAAACAATACACCAATACGAACCACCCTCAAATGCAGTTTTAGGATCCAGTCAAGGGTAAGTTAAACAATATCGTTCCCAATTTCGCTCAAATAGTGAAAGCACCCCCTTAATTTGTCACGTAAATATATCAAATATGCATGAATTGAGTACATTGATAGCGAATATATGTTAAACATGCTGGACCAACTAAATACTGTGTTTCATCATACCGGATACGACATATGAAAGAACTAGTAGAGCGCATGGTGTAGGGTTAACAAGGAACAATTGAATTGAAATGCGACAGTTCTATATAGAAATTCCCTGTCCCATTCAATAATATAATATTCGGGTTTTACCCCTCTAATACACAGTGTGTATTGTGTGTGTGTGTATACATTTACCATATGATGTTCTGTATATAAAAGTTATAAATTGTTAATATCGGTTCACAATAGTTACGCGTGTGTGGTGATATTTATGGATTTTGGAATGGACAGATATAAATCATTTTAAATGTTGTTCATTTAATGTAAATTGTGTAATATACGTACATATGCGGGAGAGTTAGCTTTTCTGGGTCGCAAATCATTTAGAATATTGATCAAATATCTTTGATTTTATTGTAGTATTGTGTAGCAAGAAATGTGTTAATTATGATCATCACTGCAACGCACAGTATAAGCTTATTTGTCCACATATTTTTCTTCTATAACTATAAATTTGCGGAATTTTTCAATCCATCATACGTTGAATCTCAAACTTTTGATATGGATCATGGATTGTGTGATGTAGTGAATGTGCCTCATTTACCGGATCGCGGGATTACTGAGACGGAGGTCTATGGAGCTTTGAGAAGGTTGAAAGCTAAATTTACATCGGGTCCTGATGGTATACTATCTTTTGTAATTAGGGATTGTGCCACTGTGTTTGCTAAACTAGAAAAATAATCAATGTTTCTTTGCGATCGTGTAGTTTCCCCTCTGATTGGAAGTCTTCTACAGTAACGCCGGTTCATAAGAAGGGAGATAAACAGGATATTTCAAATTATAGACCAATTTCCATACAGTCGTGTTTTTCTAAAGTTTTTGGATTTGTGCTCCATGATATTATTATGAACCATGTTAGGCGTCAGGTTTCATCGGTACAACATGGCTTTTTTCCCGGTCGTTCTACGTCAACCAATTTATTGGTTTTAACACAGTTTTTAACTGAGCGACTTGATAATGGGGGTCAGGTAGATGTAATCTACACTGATTTTTCTAAAGCCTTTGATAGACTTGATCATGGTATTCTATTGCGTAAACTGCGTCTTTATGGATTATCTTATAATTTACTGCTGCTTTTGAAGTCGTATCTGAAGGATATATGTGGAAAGTCGAGGATTTAGATCCGCAAATTTTAAAGTGTCATCTGGCGTTCCCCAGGGCTCTGTCCTTGGACCATTGTTGTTCCTGTGTTTTATCGATGATATTTCTGGTGGATTGATAAATAGTTCGTTATTATATGCTGCCGACTTCAAAATATATTCTGTAATTAATAGTACTGAAGATTGTTCTCATCTTCAGGACGATTTAAATGTTGTATATGAGTGGTGTGTCCGTAATAATCTTTATCTGAATATTGATAAATGTTTTAGTGTTTCCTATACATGGAAAATAAACCCTGTAAAATTTCCATATTCTATAAATAACAGTCCTTGTGATGAGTTTAAAGATTTAGGGGTTTGGTTTGATGGTAAACTGAGCTTTACTAATCATTACAATAATATAGTTTCAGCATCGTATAGATCTCTGGGTTTTCGAGAGAGTTTGTGACGCCTCAGACACTCATTGTTCTTTTCAACTAGACAGATCTAAACTGGAATATGCATCTGTTGTATGGAATCATATGTATGTCATACATATAACTACTAATATTAAACGAATCCAGCGTCGTTTTGCCAAGTTGCTGTGGGTTCGGGTTGATGGGGTTTATCCCTCCATTGGGTTTTCTCATGATATTCTGCTAAACCGTTTTAATCTAGTATCATTAAATACTCGTAGAGAATATGTCGCTCTAGTATTGCTTTTTAAAATTATTAATGGACTTCTTGACTGTCCAGAGTTTTTAAGCTAGATTCCTTTTTGTGTCCCAAATCTACGTACACGTAATAACGGAATCGTCTTTTACTTTCCGGTCCCGCGTACTAATTTGTTGTTGCGTTCACCTTTATATTTTGTGTGCCATACTTGTAACTCTGTGTCCGAGCAATTTGTTATTTTCAATTCAACTTTATGTTGTATAAAGAATGTATTTCTCAGAAAATAAATTTAGTGTTAGATATTAAGAATTTACTGTAATTTTTCCTGCCCTTTAATTGGATTATTTATCTGTCTGGGCAGTGTATATTAAATAAATAAATAAATAATGACCGGCAAAGGCACATATGCAAACGAATTTGGCTGTTGGCTCCAACTTTTATTTTTCGCAAAAAAAAAGAAGTTAAAATTTACCTAAGTATATCGTTCAGGAAAAAGTCTGTTTGGAGTGTGGAATCAAAAAAATCCCTACCTTCAATTGGATGAAGTACCTATGCTTCAATACAAACCATCCTTATGTTGTTGCAAAACGAATTGCGCAAAACTTACGCGAATTTGAGACGTGATATGACATATGATGATATGAGGAAATTGAAACCTATGTAGCTGAGCTAAAGCCAAATAAATCATTAGAGCATGACGAAATAATAAGTTCTACTCACTCAAAATAATATTAGGATATAAAAATGCCTTAATGTTACATAACGGGTGGAACAATATGAGGTAAGGAAGTAAATTGGTTAAAAAACACCTTTTTTTTGACAAATTCAGATTTATCACCAATATAAAGTAGAAATATGGGAATTAATAATGTAATATGATATAGGCAAATATCCACCTCTAGCACGTCAGCAGAAGTCCGCTGTTTTCAGAAAATTTTGAACCACATTTTGCAACAAAGCTTTGCTTATCTCGTCAATGCAGCGCCGAATTCCATCTTTCAGAGCTTCAGTTGTTTGTGGTGTGTTCACGTAAACCCAGTCTTTCAAATGCCCCCAGAGAAAATAATCCAGTGGCGTTAAAGAACGAGGAGGCCAATCGACATCGCCAAATCGAGAAATTACGTGACCGAGAAATTTCTTATGCAATAACTGAATTATTTGGCCGGCTGTGTGGCTTGTGGCGCCGTCTTGCTGAAACCAAAGGTCACTGATGGCAAAATTAGCCAATTGTGGCCACAAAAAAAATATAGAATAGAATGTAAAAATAGATGTAATGGTTTTTCGAGGACTATTTGTGCATTTTGTGAGCCCCGTGCGTAGTTTTCGTTTAGTTTTTCAGACAGCAACTTCACAAACGTTTGACGCGAACAATATGGTCGGCCGGCTTTAATTCATGAACGCGTTAAACTTTATAAGTTTCAAGATGAAGATCTTTATGCAAATTGTTGCACAAAGTGCCTCTGGTGACGCCCAATTGTACCTATACATTGGATTTGTTTGGCCTCTGTATAGTGAGAAATGCATTACTGTGTGTATGTAGATGGTACGTGTACATACATCTACTGTTGTATATCTAACTGTGTTTAAGTGCAGGGCATATATTGTAGATGGGCAACAACTATGGTACTCTGACGAGCTCAGAATAAGAGCGAAACGAATTCGTCAGTATCTGTCGACCCATGCCTCTGTCTGAATCTACTGAATTAGAATGAGGCCCTGCTAGATTAAACAAAATCCCTTGTGTAGGTAAAATTAGTCAATTTGTCCGATATGCCACATAATTATTTTCTTTTTAATAATAATAATAATTTATTTCCAAAAGAAAAACAAACACATGGAACATCTTTAAGAAAATGTTTTCATAAATAAGGTTTTTACAAAAAAAAGGCAACAAATAAAGACAACCATTAATCTTTTGAAAATAAAAGAAAACCCACTGAAACCATAAAATGATTAATGCGTAGGTTTTTTCGCAAAAAATCTCTTGCTCTCGAAACAACATCCACCCATAACAAATTATCACTAATCAAAAAAAAAAAAGAATACCACAACCAAAATGAAGCAATATATATATCAACAATATCAATCAAAAATTATAAACCAATATGCAACCAACTCTTTTTAACTGTCTTATTTTTAAATTTAATTTTATGCTACTATTAGTAATAATTGTCATTGATTAGGTTGAGTTTTTGTAAATATTTGGACATGTGTATGGGTATGTGAGAATATAATTCATGGGGCCACTTACTCTAGTTATTTTACTGTTGAAAATGAATGATAGGTCCCACCCACAAACCACATTATATTGGTTTCCGTGGTCCGGATGATTTATATTCAATAATTTTTGTATTTTGTTTTTATTAATTTACTTTTTGTATGTGTAGTATTGAAAATAAAGTTAATTTGAAAAAATAGTCCATTCTTAAATGGAGTTGTATATTCTCAATGACTCAAAATGACTTGTATATTATATTTGCGTTAGTCTTGGTTTAACAGAAGCTTTTCGGGGGCTCTCGGCAAAATTAAAATATTCATTTGTGCAAGAGACAGCTGCAAAGTACTGTATAACCAGGAATATTGTGTTTGTATATAGTAGAGATACGAATGTCTGGAAGCTCAAAATCACTTATTTTACATATAATTGACCATAACGACACAGGAAAATGTTAACATTCTTTCCGTTTTTCTAATGCTGATGTCCTTTAATACCTTTAGTATTTAAACTAATTAAATATCAAAAAAGTGGTTGATGGGATCTCTCCTGACTTCTTTTGAATTAATACAAGTCTTCCACACATAAATAACTTCATCGTTTCTGAGAAGCTACTCCCCTGGACAATAAGGATGTTTTTTAAGGTCTCTGCCCACTACACGGGGCCGTAGTATGACCGTAACCGTTTCGGCACATGCAAAAAAGTATTCTTTATACTAGACCGTTCCGTCACCTACCGACACCGTAGTGTTCTATGACCGGACCGACAACAAATTCTCGACAAGAATATTTTGCATGTTCCGTGCATGACACGCGACGTTACCAAACCGGTGTACATTCGCGTTTTAGTCGCACATACTCACCGTTTGAAAAGAGTTGACGTATTGTTTTAGTTCTTTAATTTCTGAACGCGAAAGCGAAATTATTCTATAGGTATATAAGGTCCAAAATTCTCCCTCAGTTTTTCGCTTTCTTAAAGAATCATGAATCCAGTAACGTCTGACAGCATTTTTTCGGCTTCCCATTTCCTCCTCGTCTAAAATTATGGCAATCATTGCTAATTCCCTTACAGACAATTTGCTAATAGCCATCGTGTATTTATAAAATAAATATAAGTATGTTTTGCCAAAACCTGTTCTAAACAAAAGTTCTAAGTAGAAGCTAGTCTTCCCGATGAAGTAATAACAAAAATAGTTGTTGCTACAACCGCACAACGTGAACTTATGGACCGTGTAGGATCCGGTCATCAAACGCGTTAGAACGGGCACGGAACGGTGTTGATCCGTCTAGTGGGCGTTAGCAGAGTTCGCAGTGCTTTTTTCTGCCTGATACGTTTATAGCACGGTCATAGTACGGCACGGTATTATAGTGGGCAGAGACCTTTAACATTGAGCTTCTTTACAGATACCGTAGTTTGATTTGGGATTGTGATCTAAAAAGCTGGTTCATAATACTGAAAAATCATCGGGCTGCATTTTATAGAATAAACATGATATTTCTCTAAATACAAAGTTCTCTTATGAGGATCCTCTTCGTACGTCAATAGCAAAGCCAGTTTTGTCAATAAGGGCTTTTTATCTCGCACAGTATTTTACTATCCAACAGTTTTGAATGCTGTTGGTTGTTTTACGCAAAGTTATTTCTTTAAAATTCGTGCTGTCCAGAGCGGGACAAATTTCTACTACAAGTGTTTATATTGTAATTTGAGAACGGCAGTACGAAATATAATTGTAACGTACTTGTTAATAATACAAAAAAATTTTGCCTCCTCAGAAGTTTTTTTCCAATATACATATTATTTTATGCATCGATATATTTGAAAGAGCGATTTGGCAAATGTGACAGGAAACTGTGTACCTACTAAAATGGCTATAAACCGAAATAATGCATTCAAATATAGTTCAACTCTATAAAATGATCATAAAAACAGAAATGAATTAGATTTTAAACATACCTACCCACATTTATTTATTACATGGAAGACTGAACCTTTATTTTGAATTCGTTTTTCATTAGTACCTACAGGTATTATAAATACATTTATATAAAATAAAAATATGAATTTTTGCAGTTCCCTTCTATTTGTAGAAGCTATGAGTATATCCTAAAGAGTAGTATTTTTTTAAAAATGTAAAAGGTATTTCAAAACAATTTTAATTAATGATTCATTTTAAAGCCAAAAGTAGTTAAAAAGAATTTAAAAATATTTTATTATATGGGACACCCTATACTAATTGACATTAGTACGTAAATAATTGGTCCTTCAAAATCTTTATAAAATGGCAATCGGTCAGTGCAGCGGACCTTGTTTTCCCATGAGTATTCGCCCCAAATGTAATGTCCGGCTTGATTGCCTCTGCATTACAGCAGACTGGTATATGAACAGTATGGTTTTAATTCGTAATGTAGCGTTTTCGTGAACAAAACGTTTTAGGACAGAATATTTACTTAGGATCTTTTGTCTCTTAAATAATATAAGATTATATTTACAATGTCCTTTTACGTAGGTATATAATTTTCTTTGACTTAACATTTTAACTTATATTTAAATGTGGTAATGGACTATTCCTGCATATTTCGTGAGAGCAATTCTCCCTTAAGCCGCTGTAAACATCAATCATTTATAGATAAAAATTAAGAAACGAAAACCCACTGTTTTACTACAGAAACAAATATTATACTCGGCATGAGGCTGGCGTTTGGTCGATCCGTGATGTTTAGGCTCATTTAAGCCATAAATACCATTCCGGTTACTGACAAATATTTCATCTTTATTTTATCATAATGAGAAGCATAAAACATTACCTTGTTAAATTTAACATAATTCAGAATTCTGATTATATTCGATGATATGGACAAATTGGTTTCATTCTCATTATTTGTTTCTCAGCATACACTATAGTGAACCAAGAAATGGAACTGCTTGCGGGCCCCTAAAGCTCCGAACCCTGACTTACGGCACTACCTGGCACATTTTTAATGAAGCAATTTTTGTTGCGAGAATGATACTGTTCTTATGATGGTTGGAGGTTGGATATATCTCAAAGTTTTGTATAAAAAAATTATGCATTTTGTAAAAAACATTATGCATACCATCAGCAGATTAGAGCAAAGAGATGCCACCAAATAAATTTGAAGATAGTGTAGAAAATCTGCAAATTTCCCTCCTAAAATCACTATAGGCGTGAAAGAAGCAGCAAGAAATGATCTGCATAT
Source organism: Apoderus coryli (assembly GCA_911728435.2). Taxonomy (NCBI): domain Eukaryota; kingdom Metazoa; phylum Arthropoda; class Insecta; order Coleoptera; family Attelabidae; genus Apoderus; species Apoderus coryli. The sequence goes on along the minus strand of OU452206.1, from coordinate 4,786,480 downwards.
AATTCGCATGTTTGACATGTAGCAGGAATGCATTGAAAATAAGATACCTGAAAACATTTTCAGAATTTAGTTACGGCTGCTAGATAACGATACTTGTGATGTATGCGAGGAATTCTTAATAAATATAATCAGTTGTGACGCAAAGACTTAACATACAAAAGTAATATGATCAAAATCTCATAATTACAAAAGGTGTCTTGAAAAATTCGGGTAAAATTAATTCTAAATAATGCCGGAATACAAAAGATATCAAGGTAGATTTGGAAAAATGCTTGCAAACGCTGATGTTGACAAGTGTTCAAAGCTTCAACTCCCTGAAATTGTGGACGATCAATTATACTATTTGTGATTCCACAGCAAATAAAATATTTTGCTGCATGTGGGATGAAACTATTGGTGTTCCTGGTGATATAGAGGCATAGAGTGGTATTGAGGTTTCAACTATATTGTGCTAACTGCATCTCTTAATATCGCTACATGAACGCTACGCTGTATTAGCTTATGAAATTATATGCATAACAACCTTAAAAGTATTTAACCGTAAATATTTGAAAACGAGATCACAATTATCTGGAGATGCATTGGGAAAATTCGATTATATAACAAGATAAAAAAAAATTATCCACATTTAAAATAATGACACCACGGGATTGGCGGCAGTTCATCTGAATTGCTAGCCATCAGAATCCAAAAAAAAAAAACAACAAATTATAATTTCTAAATCACAGAACTCGTGTATGTTTAGGAAATATGTTTTAATAAATGAAAGACGTCAAATCCACAATACAATCTTTTATAATAAATTTCAAGTTATACCATACATGTTTCGGGAAGATATATTCCCATCATCAGTGGCAACATTTAGAACAATGGCTTGATAAACATTCTCCTGCTCTATCCAGACAAATGGTAGAAAAGTGGATTGCTGAACTTAAATGTGGTCGTAAATGATGCAGAGCGCAGTGGACGCCCTAATGAGGCTGTTATTCGAGAAAACATCGAAAAAATTCACACAATGATTACGAACGATCGCAAATTGATGGTGCACGAGGTAGCTGACATTAGATGGTACTGTTTTTACCATTTTATGTGAAGACCAAAGCCCCCAGCTACTTTTTCCTGTTTTCAGATCTCAACAGAATGATTGGTGGAAAGAAAATTAAGTCCAGTGATGATGTAATCGCTGAAACTGAGGCCTAATTTGACGAGAAAGAGAAATCATACTATAAAAGTGGTATCGATAATTTCGCTATACTCATTGTATTACCCTCGAAGGCAACTATGTTCAATAACAAAATCGAGTTTTGTCAAAATTTTGTTTTTTTCTTACTCTCTTATCCTACAGACTTCAATATTTCGGATAAGTTTTAGAAATATGAATTGTTTAATTTTTTAAACCCTTTCTAAAACCCCTTGCCTACGCTGAATATTTCCTAAAAGTTAATCTTAATACTTTAGTATTTTTGTACACTATGTTAAGTGGTTTTTGAGTTATCATGGATACACACATAGAGATACACATTTTTTTTAAACTCTTCATAATTCAAATTCACCGGTGCACTATTTCACTTTTACTAATTTTTCAATTATTTATATTATACATACAGTACATTTAATACAGTAAATTTCATTATGGAGAGCGGTTCGTGCCTCAAGGCCACCATTTTATTTTTGCTGCGATATGTAATAATAATAATAAAAATAAAGACTTTATTGAAAAAAAAAGAAGATATTTTTACAAAAGGCGAAGATGAAGCAGTGCTTCCTAACTTAACCTAAGTTTAACTTATATTTTACCTTAATCTAAACTGAAATTAATATGCTCTATTACGTGTCTGACAGCACAGCGCTCCTAAACGAAAATCCCTGTAAACTTTTTATATTCTCCGGTAGTGCATTGTAATATTTAGAAACCGTATAGGAAAATGACCGTTCAAACATTGATGTTGTGTGTAGCGGTGGCGTAATGACAGTCTTATGACGAATTTTCACATCATGCACAGATCCCCGGAACTTCAATCTTTCATATAAGTATTCGGGCTTTTTTCTCCTAATGATTTTATTAAATAGAATTAGTGAATGAAAGATCCGACGTTGTTTCATTCTTAACCACCCGATTTCCTTAATCTTAGCGCTAATGCCTCTTTCACCCCTACGAATTCCACATACAAGCCGTATGCATGAGTTCTGCATCAACTGAATCCTGTTCTCATCAATTTTTGCCAAACAAGGGCAGTATATAAGATCGCCATAATTAAAATGTGACAGTACTAAGCTGTCGCATACAATTTTTTTTGTTTGCCAGTTAAGCTATCTTCTACTACTGTATATTGCTTTTAAATGTATAACTACTACTTCAATATTAAAAAGTGTGTCACTATTAACACACACCAATTTTTTTTATAATTTGACTCTTTTTAACCCTTTATGCTTTATGGACAATGGACAGCCTATGCATATTAGTATTATATTGGATATTTTTCGAGCTAAATTCTATACTCTAAATTGATGGCACATTTTTTAAAAGTGATTTTACTTTATCTGTATATTCAAAGATTTTGGTCCCTTTCTCAAAATTTTAACGGACGTCCTGTACATATTATTTGTTTATTGTAGTCTCTTTTAGGCCAAGATCTTTTGGCAAATCAAGAATTGCTCAATTTCCTTTTTTATACCCCTTAACTACGACCTATGAGTCCCAAAATCTAATCAATTCCTCGCCATATCCAATAGTATTTTTGTGCCAAATTTGGTTAAATTTCGTTAAGTAGTTTTTTTTGTTATCGTGTATACAGTCTGACAGACAGACAGACAGAATGACAGACATTTTTTGAAAAAGACTTATTTAATTTTGAATTTAACATTTCGTTTTTTGCAGGAATTATTGCGACTTGCATGTTGCTGATATATTTATAAGTTTTTTGTTTTTAGTTAGTAATTATCATAATAATTTTATGAATAAATATAAGGAACAAAGCTGTACCTCAAATGATGAGGAATAATCTATTATGTAATACACCAGATAACTATTCTACCAGACATAGAGTCAATCAAAATTTAAATTTACCACGGACAAATTTGAGATTAGGGCAGAGATGTTTTACGTACGTTGGACAAAATTTACAATAAGCTGCCTCAAGATACCAGGACGAAACAAAGACACAAAAAATTTCCGAAATGAGTGGCTTCTCGATTTTGTCGAAAATTAAATAGTTAAAAGTTGATGCTGGCTGGATATCTATTTGTATTTTGTTTGTTTAATATGGCTTTTGTTGTTCTGATTTTGAATTTTTCTTTTAGTGTTTTTCTTTATTGTTTAATAGATCATATATAATATATATAAGTATGCGTAAGGGAGAGTGGGGGAATCGTGCGCGTCGGGTAATTGTGCGCATCAAACTATTTCATACTTCGCGGGCTTTTAAGCTCCTTCGATAACTACTGCGCATTCGCTTTTCCACTGTAGATCAGTCTCGCCATTATACCATATGTGTTGAACGCGTTGGCATGGAACGAGCACTGTTTATTTAAAATCAAGCCAGTTTTTGTAATTTTTGGATCTCCGAAAATAAGACGGTGAGTTAATTTTTTTTTTCTAATGAATTATATAGATTTCTTATATGGAATAGTGTGATCTTGTGCATCTATAGATAGTTTGCTAAATGTATTAAAGTTTGTCCTTTAATAACTAAAGGGGTAATGAGGCGCGCTTAAGCGCACCATTCCCTCACATGGAATCTAATTTTAAATATTTTTCTTTCACATGCCGAGAAATTATACAAGAAAAACAACAATTCTCTCATATACGGCACAAAATTTACAAGAAGCATTATCTGCAATAAGAACTGATGGCAGAAAAATAAGGGAAGCAGGAAGGGCATTCAATATACCTGAATCTACAAAAAAATGTCAGAAAATGAGCCTAAACAACCTCGTTTGGGTTGCAAGCCTGTTTTTTCTGAAGAAATAGAATCCGACTTAAGAGAGTACGTTTTGACGCTAGCAAAGCTATTTTATGGCCTAACGCCCAGGTGTCTAAGACGTCTAGCTTTTAGATACGCTGAGAAACATAATATTGTCCATAAATTTGACAAGGAAAAGGGATTAGCTGGAAAAGACTGGCTTTATGGATTTTTAAAAAGATCGCCTGATATAAAGCTACGACAGCCTGAAGGAACCAGTTTGAATAGGATTGCATCTTTTAATAAGGAGTCAACTAAATTATTTTTTTCAAACCTTCAAACAGTCATGGAAAGGTATAAATTGGCTCCTAAGAGTGTTTACAATATGGATGAAACAGGCATCACCACTGTGCAGAATAAGTGTCCTAAAGTTTATGGTCGTAAGGGATCTAAAAAAGTAGGAGCTGCAATTTCCGGTGAAAGAGGAAGAACAATAACAGCTGTATTTGCTATGAACGCGGCTGGGACCTACATCCCTCCCATGCTGATATATCCTAGGAAAAGGATGCCCAAAACCCTTGAAAAAAATGGGCCAATTGGGGCGTTATACAAATGTTCTAAAAATGGTTGGATCAATTCAGACCTTTTTCTTCAGTGGCTGGGCCACTTTCAGAGACATGTAAAGGCTACTGTTACTGATCCTGTCCTTTTAGTCCTGGATAATCATTCCAGCCACATTTCAATTGCAGCTTACAATTTTTGCAAAGAAAATAACATCCATATGGTCTCACTCCCTCCACACACATCTGATCACCTGCAGCCTCTAGATCTTTCATTTTTTAGTCCATTAAAAAATGCACTATTTAGGGAATATGACCTTTATTTGTCAAGTACTGGTCACCAGAAAATAACTGAATACGATGTAGCCGAACTTTTAAACAAAGCCTTCATGAAAGTGGCTACAATGGAAAAAGCAGTTTCAGGGTTTCGGACTTCTGGTATATTGCCATTAGATCCTGAGAAATTTACCGATGCTGATTTTGAACCTAGCCACCACGTAGGAGAACTAACGGTAGAAGCAACCCCTGAACTTGAAACTTCATCCAACCAAGCTGATGCTGTCGCTCTACCAGATAATATCCCAGATATACAACAACAAAGAGGTCCCAGCCCTGAGCCATCTACATCTAAGGATAATTCGTTTTTTGCAATGGCTCCAATACCAAAAATAAAAGTTAACCCTCAGGCAAAGACGAGAAAATCTAGGAACAAACAAAAATCGGAAATTCTTACAAGCACTCCCATTAAAACAAAACTAGATGAAGCTGAAGATAGAAAAAGACAACGAGAAGAGGCACTTGAGGCCAAACAGAAACTGAAGACAGATAAGAATAGTAAAGGAGTCATTCGTAAATGTTTTGAAGGTGATTTAATAATTCCATCTTCTTCAAAAAAATTCAAAGGCAAACAAAAGAGACCGCCAACACCTGAATCATCTGATTCATCAGAAAGTGATGTTTCCGATATTTGTGATGACGATGAGCTGGATGACATCGAAGATGATGTTGGGCTGAGCTTTATACCGCCACCATTAAATGAGCCAGCGAAACCAAACGAAGTTTGTGGTATTTGCGGAGAATTCGGAAAACAACGAGAACTATGGTACAGATGTGTCCTTTGTTCAACATGGAATCATGCCCAGTGTACTGACTCAGATACCCCGAAAAATTATAAGTGTGACTTATGCTTAAATTAGGAGATAATATTATGAGGTTTTTTTTATGTTCCAAAAATTCAATAAATTTTTTCAAAGGAAGTTTTGATGTTATTATCAAAATATTTTTAATGCGCACCATTCCCCAATATATGCGCATAGTTACCCGCAATGGCGGTGAATCGTGCGCAAGAGCACTTTTATGCTTTTCGACATATTCTGCTTTAAATACTTTTTGTTTCTCCTAATATTGATTAACGAATAAAAGTAAACTAAATAGCAATATTATTACGATAATTACATTTAAATTATCTACAACGGTATTATTAGTGAAACGATTTTCGCTTAAGTGCGCACAATTCCCCCACTCTCCCTTACTGTGTAAAATACAAGTTAATTAGATTATCGTAATTGCTGACAAGTTTCTGTAACTTAGCGAATTAAGATTTATCTAACTGTATTTTGTTATACACCTGAAATAAATATTATTATTATAATTCAATTAACTAAATGACGTGACAGTATTTTAACATGCTAACGACTAATTATAATGCGTTTATAGGAATGTTTTCAAAAATATTCATTATGATTCAGAATTTTAAAAAATAAATAAATCAATGGACACAATTATATTATGAACAAATTGTTAAGCGAATGTTCAAATATATAAAAATTATTTATATTCAAATCCCACATTTTGTGGCATATGCGACCCATTACTTTTCCACTCAACATTTTATACAATTAATTTTCCAACCCTGCTCAATAAAGCCAAAATTAATTCTATTAAATTTCCCGTCCACAATTGTCCATTAAGTCAAAATACAGTTACCATCATTTTTTATTTCTGCACTCTATTCAAGGCTACCCCATGCACTGGCGGACACTTTGATATAATAAATAAATGACAGAGTTTTCATTTAGTCATTGTAAGAATTGACCCTGCCGTATTAACACCACGTATACACTTATCTTTCACGATATAGTTATTCAAAAATAACTGTGTAAAGCCTGTTCCCAAAGAAGTGTTTATAGGTCTTTTAAAAACTACGGCAACTCGAAATTTCACAAATATTATTTATTGACAGCCGTAATCTGATTATTATAAAATTTATACAGATAAAATTAGTTTGGGATAGCAAATTGGTGAACCAGAAATCTGTCGATAAGTTGCACCTTCAAGTAAGGCCCAATCTGATACTGCAGGAAGAAAATATTATGTCAAATCAGTTAGTTTTGAAAATATTCAGAAATTTTTGTTTTTTAGGGACCAGCTTTGAGGAGATATAACCACCTCCGTAAAGATGTAATTTTGCCGAAATAAAAAACACATGTCTTTATTTATAAGGCTTAGACTATAGCGCCATTTTAAATCACATATTATATTTATTACTTTGAATTTATTTCAGGTATTTTACAAGTTTAACTATTAATATTTATTAGTTATTAATTTGATTGTTGTTTGCGTCGACTACTCTAGGAATTGGGAGAGCTTTTATAATAATTATAAATATTAATAACGAAGTCAAATTTTTTATTTTATTTTTTATAATTGGGTGGTTTCAAGTCCCTTCTAAGAAAAAGGTGTGTTTTTTTTTATTTTACGTCTTCAGCATAAGATAACAAGCCGATGGCTACGTTTCTTGTTTGAGCAGACAATATGCTCGGTGAAACCATGTTCACAAACGATGTTGGACAAGAAGTAAGAATTCCATTAAATCTTATTGCCAACAGTAAATTCACTAGTGGAAGGCTTTACGATGTGCTTGTTAGATAATGTAACAAGACTTTATATATTATATTTACTGTTGGCAATAAGATTTAATGGAATTCTTACTTCTTGTCCAACATCGTTTGTGAACATGGTTTCACCGAGCATATTGTCTGCTCAAACAAGAAACGTAGCCATCCGCTTGTTATCTTATGCTGAAGACGTAAAATAAAAAAAACACACCTTTTGTTGATCCACAACTCATCATCGGTGACCGGCAGGCTATGTGATTCAAATTTATAATAGTTATGAAGACTAAATTAAGCCTTGTTGTTGTATTCAGTACAGCCAAATGATCGATCTTCGCCCGAAATAACTAACAACCGCTTTGTCTCTGCAAGAGACTACAAAATTCTTTGTGTTGTTCAGTATGGCTAGTGGTGGATTAAGACAGCCTCACTGATTCGCTGGGCCCCTTCAAGTTTCATTTCAAAAAATCTCGCATTTTACGGTAGGTAATAAGAAGAATAAGACATTATCCTTATATACACATAAGTACAAAAACTAACAAAACCTTTATTTTATACAAAATTAACAAAAGTCCAAAAAATAAACAATAACTAAAAAATAAAAAACAAACAGTTACAAAAAAGTACACGGTACACGTGTAGTACGTACATAAAAACATATAAGAGTATTGAGTACCTATATAAAACAGCTTTGCTCGTGGCTCATTCATACTGATTTACAACATGCTTTTTTATTCACGAAAGTATTTATCAACTCGTCAACATCTAATGCAGACGCCTAAATATTAAACCAAGCCAACATACATAACTCATTTTATTTATTCAATAATTTTTGACCCGTTTGAGAACAGAAAATGACCTCTCACTCGAGCCATTACTATTAAGGTATTGTCAGAAATATTCTAAGCAAAATTTCTATATTTGGAAAAGTTCACTTTAAATTATTATTGTCCACAATATATTCATCATATTAACTAAAACATCTTTAGCCAAAAACTGAAAATGATCATAGTAATTTTCCCAACATGGTACGTCTAAGTCATGGGAATATGGTTCCTCAAGGTTTTTTAAGGTGTTACTAAAAATCCTCAAAAATAAATAATTCATTGAATTTCTAGGGAATCGCGAATCGCGGCCGATTCTATTAAATCTTAGTGTCGACTTAGCGGAGGCACGTAAAGGCCGGGGATCTAAGCAGTAGTCTAGTGGGCCATATGATTATTCCAATAAGTATGGCTAACATCAACAATAATTTTTTGGGGTAGTGAATATATTTAGAATTTCTTACGAGCAAAAACATATTTGTTGTCATTATTCACGTCCCAACAGATATAAAATTATACTTATTATCAAATTGTAGACATCATGAGTAAGGAACTGTCACGTATTCAACGTTTGGAAGCTTTTCTGGTCCTTTTTAGGCTCTCTAGATCTTAGTTATATTGATTTATAATAATTTTGTAGATCAGAACAGAATTAGAAGATTACAGCCTATATTTTACTAATTAAAATCGGTCAACAGCGCTGTAGGGTAAAAGACAATTACATTTCAAATGACCTTATTACCGATACTTATCTACAATTTGATAAATTACTAAATTGTAATTTACCAACGATTCAACACATAGAATGACATGTGAGAGAGCGTATCGTGTGGAATATACTCTATTTGTCTCACTAGACTTCAAGTACCTGTGTCATCAATAATGTACTCCATCCAATCTGATACATTTACAGAATGTGAATCACTATAGAATATAGTGTTATACGTATAGAAATGGAATGGACTATACAACTATACACCATGTGTTGTAACTGTGTATACGTAGCCGCTACATTGCACATTGAATGTTGAATGATGTCCACTTGAGTTTCTCTTTGTTGGACCTAAAGAAGGGAAGCAGAATGAATAAAGATGATTCCAGATTAAAATTGCATATTGAATAAGGTCATTTTTTAGAGTGATATTGAAAAGTTGTCGTATATGCTATACCTTTTTCGTGATTAAGAGATTGTATTTTTTCGATATGCTATTTTTAGCTAACTCAAGAATTGCCTTTTTGTCATTACTAAAAGCTTTGTGGTTTGAACACTAGCATAAACGAACTAAATAAAATAGAGTAGAAATCGTTTACGGTTGTTAATAAAATATGCAACAATTGGGACAATATCATAGATCAGTATTAGAAACTTTGGTGAATAAAGTACATTGAAAAACTCGTTTTACCACACTACCACCAAAATCCTTTTATTTAATCTCGCTCTAACACTGCTCCCATCCTCAGAATAGTATTAAAACTAAATAATAAACGTTATTCTTATTTGCAAATACTGTACTCTTCAGATACCGCTATTGAACGGCAGTCTCCGTGCCGTTTTAGTGTAGGTAGTTATATCTTCGCCACTATCTATCAAAAATTGTTGCCGAAGACCGATGAAAACAATGGCCCGTGTAAAGTTCAAGATTCTGTAGTTTTAGGAATGTAGCTTGGATTTTAACTAAAATGGCCCCACCCAAATCGTCGAGATCACTAAGTTTCGTTCTATACATTTCATTTCTTCTGGAAGCACCTATTACTCCCATGATAAGCACAACCTGCAACAGAGGAAGTTATATTTTGAATTAGTACTTATTCTACCTACATACAAGTATCATTATCTTACCTTGGATAGAAGGTTAATGCTGTTCGGGGCCTCTTTAATGAACTTGTCGATTTCGTTTGTGGTAAATCCCTTGGATATTCTTGCTCTGCAGCAGATGGCTGATATTTGCGTTTTAAAAATGCTCGCAATTTTGAGTAATTACTTATATTGTTAATATTTAGCATAGTTTTTAGCATACTGTACTGTGACCATAAAGTAGAAGATTTAAATTTACTTGAGATGTTGCCAAAGTATACCATCATAACATTGTCTGAGCAGGAACTAGTTTTCTGTTCTTTGCACCACATTACGAATGTATTATAAGAAAGTGTATATTTTTGTTTGGATTTTTCCGACACCAAATTTAATGACGCGACATTTACTGCCTCTAAAACACTGGGTGGCGTTAAACTAAATTCGCTATCACTACTTTCCATAATAAATAATTTTCCAAAATAATTAGAATAGTTCAAATTCAAACTCAATATTATTTTAACATAATAATTAGGTATTATTAACTGTTGCCTTGCCTGCCTTGCTATGTAATTCCTATAGGGTCTTGATGCGGCGGCGGTCAACTTCACTTTTGTCAAAACATACCAGTGTACAATGCGAACTTTGTAGTTGGATCACCAAAGTGATCGCAGTACAATAGTATATATTATGTAAAACAATGCACTACGTTCCGAAATCACTATTGAACGCACAATAAAAGCTTTTATTGGCAGTCGTAGAAAAGGATACATTGTTTAAACCTATAGATGATTCTAAAAACTAATAACATAAGAGATAATCAAGACAATTTAACACTATATCAAAATTACAGGATGTTCAAAAAACCTCATTACAATAAATATTTCTATTCTTGATTTTTGATCTTTCTAGAAATAAAACTATTAAGTGGTCTATATAATTGGAAAGTAAAAGAAATATGCCACTTAAATGCGTAAAAAAATCAGGATGGTTCCATTAAAAAAAATACATAAATTTGGTTCATATTTTGAGACTGAGACCAAACAAAAAAAGTTAAAGATACGCCTATGGAGTCAACATAGAATCATCTATCAAACACCGTTTATATGTTTCCAATTCAATGTTTTGAAATCGTCCAAAATATGAATAGGGCATCGTAAGTTTCACAAAAAAGTAGCAACTCGTCGCTTAAACCGCGTCCCGCTAACTTTCCCAATAACGGAGCTACCGCGCAATTACAACGAAATCTGGACACCCTGTTCAGCTTTTGAAGAAACTAATATTAGACCAACATAGTTTTTGTCCAATACCAATCCAATTCTCCAATATTAAAAAAATACAACTCAAATGGACAGTTTAGGCATAAGGTTACATTTTTGATATTCTTACTTTTATTTATCTAAAATTGTATTCCTTAGCATTTTGGCTTATCTCCTAAAATAAATGAAGGGGGATAAAAAAATGATGGTCTAGAAAATATGCGATATCTCTACAATTTTTTACCCGATTTAACTCTAGCCCATTAAAAAGCTCATAATTTGTAACTTTCATTAAAAATGCAATTATATATTTTGGGTATGGCGTTTAATGTAAACGCAACTGATTTTGTTCATTATTATAAAAAAAAAAGAGGATGATACCATTTTTATAACTGTATTTAAATAAGCCTAAAATAAAAATCAAAATAACTCAAACCGGAAGTTTCTGTCATATTCCAAACTGAAGTAATAGCCATAAACAATAATTTAAATGTCTTTTTGTTTTTGGTATTTGCGGTTTATAGTTCTTAGTCCACAGGTCACTTTTTTTTTGTCGGCCTCTGTCAAGTAAAATCAAATTTGAAAATTATTTCATTTAGTGTTGATGTTTAAAAAAATAACAAATATTTTAATGTCTTGATCGTATCGTTTTTAAAGACTTTAAAATAATTTAAATTTTACAATCTTAACCTATTGTGTTTTAATATTTGCATAAACAATATTATTGTAAAGTTAAACTCTAATTACAATGTTCTTATTAAAAGATTTACAATTAATATCAGTGTTTAAGTTTTTCCAAACAATTTGCCAGAGATATCAGATGCTTTGTTTTTGGTTGCCAAATTAATTTTTGGATCTCTTAAGATGCGAATAAGATGAAGAAATTGATTTGAACTCACCCTCGTATGTCTAAACATTATCATTCCACATAATAATTTATCTCCCAGAAACAAATATTTTCTTTGATCTGAGGTAACAAAGAAGTGAAACAAAATTCTGTCACGTTTGCTAGGTATACATTTACGGGGTGCCTTCCCGTTTTTAATAATGCCACGTCGACAGCCGTATAATAAACATTTACTTCCCTTTTTCCGATGCCATACAAACTCCCCATAAAATAATACAGCCCAATGACACCATCCATACTAATATGCTTCTTTAGAAAAACAATATAAAACGCGGCAACAGTTTCCAATATCAAATATAAGATGATGCTTATCGTATTTAATTTGCGTGTTGCTGAAAAGTAAGTAAAATGCTATATTTTTCCATGTAGGGTTTTCTCTACAAGACGTTAATGTGACCATTGAGGGTTTAGCATTTTTTTTCTTCTTAATTTAAATGTTTAACGTTGCAAATATTTCTGGAATATTAATTCATCTCGAAAGATATGCAATCTGTTAGGGCGCTTTAATGTAGCGCGCTTTAATGATAAAAAACACTGGAACTGGTTAACGTTGCATAATGGGAACTCACCACTTTGTACGACAATTCAAAGAAAAATTAATTATTACAGGTCTGAACTGAATGAAATGTTTTAAAGAAAATTCTTTGACACAGTAGAAAGATATTCATTCAATATAAGTGCGTAAAGTAGTACATTCTAAAGGTGAGCGATCCAACGAATAAAATGCGGCGAACTTTACAAAATTATTTAGACATGTTTCGGGCACTCTGTCTCAGCCCAGTAATGACAAAAAATTGCAACTTTTTTCTTTTTGTTTCAATAATTTTTTATAAAAAAACGTTTAGCCTTAAGCTCATGACATATGATATTAATAAAAACTATAGGAAAGGAACTTCTCGAATTTAAGCAGATATACAGGGTGTCCCATTTAAGATTTTCCCATAAAAATAAAATATAGATAATGTGACCACCCTGAAAAATTACAACTTAGAGGTCAATAAAGTCCAGTAAAACGAAGAAAAGAAGGGAATTTAAATGGATCTGACATGAAAAATTGGTATGTATTTTGTTTCTGTAGTAACCACACCTTAATTTTATGTCAAAATTAACCATTGTTTACAAATATTTTAAAAACTACTGGACCTAGTCCTACCAAGCCAGTAATTTTTGTTAAAATATACAAAATGTCGCATTTAGAAAAAGCAAGTTTGGTCTGCTACGCGTTTGTAAACTGCCCTGTATAATTGAAAACATTTTAGGGTTGTACATCTCTTCAGTGCCTAAAAGTTTTGTAAAGGATATTTTTGTCTATCGCTTATAGATCTTGAGATATCTTCCGCTCACACACTAATGGGCTACCCTGTATAGAACAACCATATGTTTCGGAGCTCTTTCAGGTAAAATTTGGCCAAGCTCTATAATGATATTGATGCTGAACTAAAAGCCTTCTCTAATTTAAAATTTAAAAGACGTCTATTCGATAAATGGTTTGCTGAGTAGGATATTCTCATTGATTATACATTATACTCGTTATTATTTGTCTTTAGCAAGTAGTTTGACATTAAAAGTATTATTTGTTGTAAATTATTGTTGGCATTATTTTATCCAAATGCTCTAATTGTTGTTGTTCCTTAGGTGCGGATATTTTATTTTTTGGTATTGTTTCTTTCTTCTATAATATGTATTACTAGTTGCTTGCTCAAAATCAGATATTCTGAGCTTGGGCATTGTGGCATTTTTAAAAAATAATATTGTATTTAGGTATCTTTTTTTTTGTATGTACTCAAATTAAGCCAAGAAATTAATTTATTTTTTTTTTTTTTCGAAAAATAATCCATGACGAGGAGTGAAAGTGTAATGGAATGAAAGACGTCTGCTCCACAATATAATCTTTTATAATTAAATCAATGTACCATACATGTTTCGAGAGTATATACTCTCATCATCAGTGGTAATAATAGGGTCGAAATTAGAAAGCTACTTAATGCAATTCATCCTTGAATAATGCATTAAATAGCTTTCTAATTTCGACCCTATTATTACCACTGATGATGAGAGTATATACTCTCGAAACATGTATGGTACATTGATTTAATTATAAAAGATTATATTGTGGAGCAGACGTCTTTCATTCCATTAATTAATTTATATTTATTAATATTATAAAATGAATTTGTGTCCGTAAACATAAAGGAACTGAACTGAAAATATTTGGGTATCAGCAACGCTTCGGACGCTTGTCTCCAAGCGTTCGGTCGTCGATGCCAAATAATGCAAAATTATAAAATAATTTCGTGGCATACCGGACAAAATTACTGGCCGATATTGTAGATAGGCAACGACCATGGTGCTCCGAAGAGCTCATAATAACAGCGACACGAATTCGTCAGTATCTGTCTGAATTAGACCTGCTAAATTAAACAAAATCCCTTGTGTAGGTAAAACCAGTCATTTTGTCCACTATGCCACGAAATTATTTTTAATTTATATTTACGCACACAAATTCAGTTTATAATTTGTATTATTTGGCATCGACGACCGAACGCTTGGAGACCACCGTCCGAAGCGTTGCTGATACCCAAATATTCTGGGTGAAGCTAGCAGAAGGATAAATGGTCTCTTGCTAGCGTTTTTTGTTTACACTATTTTCATTTCATTTCTAGTTTTACGGCTGGTGTTACCTATACATTGGATTTAATCGGCCTCTTTACGTTGGAATGTTTATTACTATATATATATGTAGATGGTACTACTTTACATATATCTACTTCTCATTGTGATTAAATGCAAGCCGATATTGTAGATGGGCAACGCCTATGGTACTCTGACGAGCTCATAATAAGAGCGAACGAATTCGTGAGTATCTGTATTCTCATGCCTCGGTCTGATTCTACTGAATTAGACTAATGCCCTGCTAAAATAAACAAAATCCCTTGTGTAGGTAAAACCAGTCATTTTGTCCGCTATGCCACGAAATTATTTTTCATTTATTATTATGTTTCAGCTTTTTGATAAAACCAGTTAGTTGCGTTCTAATTGTTGAATTAATATGTGTGTGTGTCAAGCAGTATATCAATAAGCACATCACTGCCCTGGTAAGTGTTCATTAAAATTGATATTTTTTGCTTTTGATTAATTGGACATATACACAAAGTAATATTAATTTATGTACCTTAAAGAATATAACTTTGTAGGTAAATCATAAAGCTATTTATTCGTTCGTTTTTAACTATCAAACTATATCAGTACCCTGTTCTCAGTCCCCTGGCAAGTTTTATTTAAAAAACGCTTAAGTATAAAATTGTAAAATTTTGTATCGATTGACCATCATCAGCAGTGATTAACACGTTTTGATGATCAATGCAATTATAAAAATAATAAGATAATTTTGTCCTCATGAAAAAAATTTAATACATACACATCATTTTGATGAACTTTTTTAAATATAAACTTAGGTACCTGTATATACAGAAATATGAAATATGAATTATTTCTTTAGAGTCTTAAAGTGATCCAGTACTATGATGAAGGACATTCAAAACAGAAAATTTGTTGCGCAAGTACCTATTATGGTTTGAGAAATAAATGCGGTTTAAGGAAAAGTTAAATCTGGATAATATACATGTGTGTCTCCACAAGCTAACATTTACCTAAATTTGTAATTACTAATTACATATTCAGTAGTTGAAAGCTTTACAAGAAACTAACTTATTCTAGACCAAAACGGTATTTTATTCTAAATCAAAGATTTGGTAGAAGCATTCATCAAGTTGTTAAAACTCGTTAGAAGAACATCTAAACAAATAGTTATTTTCTAAATTTTATTTATTTTACAGTTGTCTGGCTATCCCTTTCGCATAATCGAAAAATGAAGAACAGTTATATATTTTACAGCTTGATAGTTTAAAATGCAACATAAACATACTTTAGACATTTTAAAGAAGCAGCGTTATTGAAGTGGAGTAGAATAATATATTCTTGAAATAAAAGTCAACCTCCACGCAATAAATTTAATAGATTTCTCTAAAAAACCTCACATTTACCAAACATGTTTCGCAGCACCAGGCCGCATCATCAGTGGTTATCAAAATTACGAAAAGCTATTTTATCATTAATATTATTTAATTAAGAGAAATGCATTAATCCCGAAAAGAAGGATGTATTTAATATTTTAATGTATTACAATGAGTATTAAATCTCAAACTCACCATTACGTGAAAAAATATTTTCTTCAGATAAACAAATCACATCATCACAAATCTACTTATTAAAATTTTGGTTAAAACATTAAAATTCATTGTCAAAAATCTTGTGTTACTCATAATTTGAGCTATATTAATAATTTTCTTTTTATAAATCATTAATTAGAATGTAAATCTTAAATGTTGCTGAAAGATAGTGGAATCAATCAGCAACATTGCCGCGAAACATGATTGGTGAATGTGAGTTTTTTTAGAGAAATCTACTAAATTTATTGCGTGGAGGTCGACTTTTATTTCAAGAATACAATATACTTTAGATAAGTCAAAGAAAGGGTATTTACTTAATTAAAAACGATATCTTTATTCAATTGAAAATTAACTATATATTTTGATTATCTAGATCAGAATTGGATTTGTCCTCCTATGCTACTAGGCATTTGCCGTTAATCTCATCTAAGTTTATTGTTCCTTTCTTAATAAAAATTTCTGTTCGCGTATACAACTAAAACTCCATGCGCCAAACTCATGCTGAGGGTAAATAAAAGGATAATTCCCGTCAGTTAGTTTACATTGATGTAATAAAGCTCTAGTTTGGCACTTTTATTGGTAACTTCTAAATTGACGGCACACGATGAATGTTTTTTGTTCGGAAAACAATTACAGATTATGTTGGATTAGATTTCAGAATTTATTGAAACGGCTGGATCTAATCCTCAGTGCAAATAAAGTACATCTTTAATTTAATAAAGGAATATTAAAAACAATGCTTAATTGTGTGAATTGATTTCAGAACACATAATATATAAATAGCGTTGAAACTTTCGAAATTAGCGAAATCATTTAAACTGTCAATTTGGTTTGTTTGTATTGTCAGCGTTGCTATGGTGATTTTCCATAACCGATGCTACTTTTCTCATTACCAGGAAATTTACCCGTGAATTTTTAAATATTTCCCACTAGTTGCTCAGCAGCTAGTGGGAAATGAATAATTAATAACAACATTACAATGTACTACATTTTCAAATTATGATTGAACATATAATAAAGGCATTTACAGACAGTCGTAAAAAATAATATTATGTTACCTGGTTTAAATGTTTTATGCATGTATGCCATATAATATGTGTTTGGGACACTTTTGGTCCTAATGCCGGGCCTTATTATCCTAAATTTACATAGGAAACAATTGATCAACAGCTTCTAATAATCCACTAATTTGTCGTTCCATGGCTAATAGAAATTGTCAATCTATCCAAGCGTGATATTCCCTCCATGTGTTTCTAGAGCCATCCGCATTTGATTTACGGTGAAAACATGACGACAAAACAGCAATAAAGGCCACGGGTGGCCATGCCCATGGCCTCTGCTATGCTGATTATATGCTAATAACTAAAAGGGTTTGAGGTAAACATCCTGCTTGTTTATTTTGGGAGAGTATTATAAATTTTCATATCGTTTTTAATTAGGAATTCAACTTAAAATTAGTTTAATTATTTAATAGATAGAAATTATCCATATTGAAAAGTGGAATGAGATTTTGTCTGTTTTTGGTTACCTTGACCTAAATAATAGCAACTATTGTATGTTATTTTTCTTTTTCTTTATGAGGTTGGCCATTACAAAATCTACTTTTATAACAAATTATGAGAAATCCAATGGCGTTTCATTTAATGACTAAAACTAATAATTACTGTTTAAAATTTCTAATTAATAATGTTAACAATGTGAGAAACCCTTTGTGAGTTCATTTTTTAAAATCAATTTCCAAATGAAATAATCAAGACTTAATCTGACAATAGCCATAAATAAAGCAAAAATTGTGAGATTATTTGTATTTGAAAATTGATTTCTAATTTATAGTTTACTATTGCCAGGGCATGTTAAGTTCTATTAATCCATCTGATAGTGCTGCCTTTGTCGTCGAAAATCTGTAAAAAGGCCGAATTTAAAGCCACCATACTTAAAGTTACGCCGGTAACAAGTAACCACAGTGCAGTCTAAATGGCAATTTTAGTTTCGAAACTTTTTATTAAATATAGTTAATTTAAGTGTGCGACGCAGAGGGAGATATCAACTATTTTTCTTAGGCTATTCACAAACATATGATCACATCCATCCATCTGACGGCTTTCATGGCACTGTCACTTTAGGTTATTATCACTTTTTCAGTAAAATTACTTTAAATATACAATGACAACTTCTAAATTTACTACAACTATATCGAATAACCTTTTTATAACACTACAATATACCACATATTTGACACAAGCAATTTGTCTGACGCGTTAGAAAAAAACATCTTAGCAAAACCAAATTATGACGTGAAACTAGAGGTGTCAACTATAGTGGAATTTGTCGATTTTTTTTTAAACCATTTTCATGACTATATTCTCAGAAAAACATATGGGACAAGCAATTTCGTATATTTTTGGACACAATCGTATAAAAAGAATAACGTAAATTGCATTGAACAAGTAGGTATTAATCTTTAAATCTCATTTCACAACAACGAGGAGTAGCAATTTTCACTCACCTATTTTAAATGCACGTTCCTTTTACACAACAAAAAAAGTGTGTGAGGTTAGAGTTGAACAACGTGCGCCCCAAAATATTTTAAAGCTGATCTGGTTGTAACATATGTATAGGATGACGTCACAAATTAATCTAAAATACTTACATTTAGTTTTAATCCTTTGCTACCGAATCAGTTCTATCATTACTGTTTTTGTTACAAAAATTCTAAGTAGGTAGTAGGTATATTAAAAACTTTCAATGAAACTAAATATAGATATGTGATTTTGTACCCATATTAAACAAGTAGCCACATACCTATAGGTATCCATATAAATAGAAGTAAGGAATAAGGAAGTACCTAAATTAATTTGCTACTTATTTATCTTATACCTAGAAAATCACGTACCTATAACTACGCTTACTTGCTCAATGTTTTTATTTCAAAATACATAATAATTAAAACTCCTTAAACGACAAATACAAACAATACACTTTACAGTTTTGTGTTAGGTACATAATTTAACGATATTAATAAACTAAATTTGGGCTACGGGCGACTTTAACGACAGTGAATTCTTCTGGTTTTTCACACACATTTTAAAAACATTGGTAAATTAATAGGTATAACCTACACACACTGAAAATATTATAATAAACCGAACGAAATCATGATTTTGTCTATGTCGCCTGCATTCACTGATCACAATCTAACACAGATCTTCGCTGAGCAGAGCTTCGTTGTTGGCCACTTTATAGTCCACAAAATTTTAAACAAACGCCTGTATGTCCACATTTTGAACGCCTCTATTTTTTATTAACAATTTCTCACTAAAATTACTTCAAATACACAATGACACCTTCTAAATTTACTACAACTATATGGAATTGATCTTAAACATGAAAATAATGCCGAAAACTGTTAGGCTATTAATGTAAACAAAGAAACTATTTCACACAAGCAATTTCTTACCAAAACCAAATTATGACGTGAACTAGAAGTGTCAACTAAACTAAAATAAGTGACACCAACGTTAGAAAAAAATACTGCCAAAGTATGACAAGCCAACGAACCATAATAGTGAGATATGGTCCCAAAAAATAATGTCCGCCGCTATTAACGTTAACGTTAATTTAACACCAACGATTTTCAAATAGAGAGATGTGGATTTATTATTTAAATTAAGTATTTATCAGATTATAACAACATTAATTAATAAGCAGCATGGACAGGGTGATGCAAAAAAAAAACATTAATTAGCCGACATTTAACAAATTTTCCAATCAAATAAAATTTAGATTTTAAATGTTCAGAAATTTTTAGCATACACTTTAAATTTATATACGGGGTGAGTCAAAAATGTATTTGTTTATTTTTTTAAGGTCAAAAAAGTAATATTTTCAGTAATTTTTTGATTTCAATTTTTTGATTTCTTTAAAAGTTAAACTATAAGCTCCTAGAGGTGATTTACGGGGTAACTCAAAAATGTTTCTATTTATTTTCAATATATTTAGTTTTTTTTTTAATTTTTTTTTACAACCCTCAATGACTTTTTTCATAGATAAAACTACCACAAAACGACTGGGAAATCCCAAAGGGATTTCTTGTTAATATTATAAATGACGCTATCGATGAATCGTTAATTTATTTTCATAAAAAAAATTTGTATGAATCGGATGAGGTAAGAAAATATTCTCAACAGACAAGCCGAAAGTATATAAATTAGAAGAAAAAGTCATAATGTAATAATAATACAGTCCTAATTACTAATAAAAGTTTCGTAGTATGCTTGGAGTTCTCCTTTTGCTTTTGCGTTTAGAAAGACTCATATGATAAACGTCTGTTTTGTGTTTAAGATAATATAACCTTAAAGTTAAGTAAGATTATTTAGTTGAAAAACAAAATTTAAGAGGCTTTTTTACTAAGAAAACTTCCACAGGCAACTAAACTTACAAACAATACTGCAGGATGTATTTTGCATCTTACGTCAATTTTTGCTCATGTCTTAATAACTGCCATTAAAAATAGTACCTTTTTCAATAATATCAATATTTCACTAAAAGTAAAAACGATATCTGGGTGAATTTTGTCATAGCCTCGCATTACCCATAACTATTGTGAGTGAATTGCGAGAGATTGAAGCTGATTTACTCACTTATTTTAATTTTGGATTTTGATATACTTTTAATAGTTTAGCATTTGTAGCAATACTTTGTACTTTTTATTTTAGACTTTTTCCGCTTTATTTTATATATTAATTTAATTAGTAATAGCTGTTAAGTGTGCCTATTATTAAGCTATTACAACGTACGTAATTATTATTGTTTATATATAATTTATTCACCATTAGGTACATTCGATTTTTTTTGTGCGCATATATAGTTTCATGTATTTAAATATGTTGTTCTTGCTATTTAAGCTGATGATTGACTGTAACTCCAAACCATATCCCTTGTTTAAGAAAATATTATGGAAACTAAACTTTTGCAGAGGAAAAATGTATGTGTGTTTTGTAATTATAATTTGCATTCTAAGGGTTACTTGATGAGAGTTTTAGATAGTGTTTTGTATAAGGTCATTCAAAAAGTCCGTAGGATAACAAAGAAAAAAATAAAATTTTGACAAAACTGGATTTTATTATTCAACATAGTTGCCTGGTGGCGAGGGCAATACAATGAGTATAGCGATTTTCGAACTTTTCGATATCACTTTTATAGTATACGATTTCTCTTTCATCATTTATCATTGGACTTAAATTTCTTTACAGCAAGAATTCTCTTGAGATCTAAAAACAAGAAAAAGTCGCTGGGGGCTAAATGTGGTTTAACAGCGGCAAACACTCCTCTGAAGCATCAATTCGTTGTTGTTTTTGGTCGACTGTGAGCTCACGCGGCACCCACTTTGCACAGAGCTTTCGCATACCCAAATGTTCGTGTAAAATGGTAAAAACACTACCATCTGATATCTTTACAATGTCAGCTGGCTCGTGCACCTTCAATTTGCGATCGTTCATAACCAGTTTGTGAATTTTTTTGACGTTTTCTGGAATAACAGCCTCATTTGGGCGTCCACTGTGCTCTGCATCATTTGTGCTGGTACGATCGCGTTTAAATTCAGTATTCCACTTCTCTACCATTTGTCTCAATAGAGCAGAGTTCGGATAATGTTTATCAAGCCATTCTTTGGTTTTCACTGTATTATTTTTCATCAAAAAGCAATGCTTTATCAAAACTCGAAATTCACTTTTTTCCATTTTTTTTTTTAATATTAGTCAGATTCTGTGAAATTTATACACGTATCGTTTGAAGGTTAGAACTAAATAAAAATCATATGGAAAAAATTCTAGTAACGCCATCTATGTGTCATCCTACGGACGTATTGAATGACCTAATATATATACAAACTTCAAAAGCTAGAATGATTTGATTATATTTAACATATTCTCTGCTTTTTCATATAGTTTAAAGTTGGAAAATCAGTTTAAAATTTGGTGGAGCTGACAATTTCATTTCGCATAATATTTTTTATAAAATTAAAACACTAAACGGATAATTATTACTGAAACTTTCAACAAAACCTACGAAGGTCCATAATTTTTAATTATTGTGCCTATCTATCGTCTATCGGAATTCTTTCTTTAAGCTTAAGTGCCTTTATCATTTGAAAAATTTACTTGATGAGTCTACGAAATTGAGGCTGATCAAGGCGCTTATTTATCCAAATATAGATTATCATTTTTTGATGCAGTACAATAAAAACAAAATACAGAGGGTGCAGAATGCCTGTGTTAGGTTTATTTGTGACGTCCCATACAGACACCATATTACTCCATTTTTGGAACGGTTGCACGAACCTAAGATACATTTCCATTTAGAATATATGTTCCTAGTTTTACTTCACAAAATTTATAATACTCATACACCTTTATATTTGTATAATTTGTTAAGTACGAGGTCAGCTGTACACAGTGTTAATGTTCGTACAGATTCATTTAACATACCTCAACATGCCACTGTTAAATTCGAGGGATCTTTTTCATATGTAGCATCCTCATTGTTAAATAGAGTGCTGGACCAACTTGATGTACCGTTAGCAGCTTTTAAGCGACATTTACAATTGTCGTTTTTTAATCATGCTTAGTTGATTGTGTTATAGTTCCGTAGAAATAATAATAAATTAAGTAACACTTTTTTTTCTTCATAGTTGTTAAGGTAGAGTGGAGGAATGGCAATTTAGTTGTGAGTGTATTGTTGTATTGTTATTGTAATTCTAATTAATTAAGTAACGCTTTTTTCATAATTGTGAAGGTAGAGTGGAAGAATGGCATTTGCCAAATCTCTGTCTTTTTGTGCAAATGTAATAACTTATATTTCACAATAAATCATTTATTTATTTTTTTTTTATTTTTAGATTTTCCGCAGGCTCCTTTCAGTGATTCATGTGTCATAACTTGATGCTTCATCAGGATTATGGTGTAGTTGGTGTTATCAATTATTGATTATTTATCTAATGAATATAAGTATATTACCTTTTGCCTTCCAAAACTTTATCTGATTAAAGTTCAAAATATTGAAGTGTCTTACAATAATAATTGACATGACTTTTTTAACTTCTTTACTACAAAAGAGTTTTGAAATATGATACTATTATAGAAAATATTCGGACAATTACAAATATTCAAAACATTTCACATATTAACCCGGTGAAATAAGTTCAGCCTCGAACCAGGTTGAAAGCTACAACAAACTGGAAACCGTTACCAGTTCCACTACTGGTAGGACACAATTTAATTATAATGATATTTATATTTATGCTTATGATGATTGAACTAGTGTACATTATATAAAATCATCTACCTACGTTTTATCTCTTATTATTTAGTTGCTGATGTCAAACATTTTAAAAGCAATAGGAATATTTTGGCTATTGACACCGCCTTTTGCATGGGCATATCGCGAATTCTTAGTCCAACAGGTCGCCGCCATGAAATTATTGGACAAGACTCAAAACTAGACAGATTGAGAGCTTCCTGGAAATGTGAACGTGATCGACAGGCCGAATAAAATTGCCCATTGTTGATAGACAGTTGACATGTATGTCAATATGTACAGGATTGTATTGCGTATTCAATATGTAATTTAGCAAAATGTTTGTTAAATTTATTAAATCATAATAGCATAATCTGTTTATGTTTATTTAAGTTTTTCCTAAGACGTTTCGCCAAGTATTATTATTATTATTATTAAACGTCTAAAAAAATTTGTAGTTGATTAAATAAAACAAATTTTAGGTGTGAAGAATTAACCATTACAAATAATTTTAATTTTTGTTTTTATTTTCTTGAACCTTGTAGTATATCATTTTTTTTTCTTATTTTTCTTGGGTTGTTGGTTCCATATTAAAAATGCAACAATTTGGTTTTTAGTGTTTTATATCAAAACATGTTGGCATTTTTTCTGTTTGTTATCTTCCTCCTACTATTCGTTAAAAATCTGTGGACAATACATGTCATTTTAAATACATACAAACAAAAATCAAGCCACACAACATTTAACTAATATCTAAAACAATTACATTTTTTTTTTACAAGTAACAATTTAAGTGAGAAGACACCAGAATTTATATTTATAAACTAGATGTGAGATTTTAAATTGTTACTTGTAGAAAAAAATATGTAATTGTTTTAGATACTTATTAGTTAAATGTTATGTGGCTTGATTTTTGTTTGTATGTATTATGTATTTAGAAAGACATGTATTGTACATTGATTTTTAACGAATATCCTACCTGAGAAAGGCAGAAAACATGCCGAACCCTTGTAGCAACAAATAGAAAAAATGACAACATGTTTTGATATAAAACACTAAAAACCAAATTCTTAAATTTTTAATATGGAACCAACTCCCCCAGAAAAATAAGAAACAAAAATTACAAGTACTATTCAATATATTATAATCATTATTATAAAATTAAATGACTTTATTATTTTTAGATATATGCGGATGATACAGAGTGGGCCAAATAATAATTGTGTTCAACGAAAACGGACTGGTAAAATACTATATTATACCATATTAAAAATAAGTGACTCCTATTATATTTATTTATATAAATGAATATACCTATTCAAAACAAAAATATATGGTTTTTCGGGAGCAACCGAATATGTCTAAAATTTACGTTTATTTTCCTACCAAAATCAAAGTACTTACTAGCCGATCCAGTGAATTTTCATTTATTTTGCGGAAGGAAAAGGTATTATTTAATTGTTAAAAAACATTAAATAAAACCTTTTCTTACCGAAAAATGAATTGTTGTATTTAACATAAATGAGAACAGGAGAATTTATAAAAAAATTTATTGTTGAGTGTTGAACTGTAGACATTTCAGCCAGTTATATGGTAAGTACAATAAATGTATTTATTGAGTGGAATATAGACTTTGATTTCTTTCTCTAATGAATATTACTTTTCTGCAGTTATGGACAATTAAAAAAAAATATCTTGTTTGGTGGGTGAGTACTGTCAAACCAATATAACTGTCAAACCAATATAAATCTGCTAATAAAGTATTTATTAATTCAATTTATGGGAACCATTTAGCTACTTTTAAAGCGGTTTGACCAGTCCCAAATCCAAAGGTATATGAGATGGCTAATTATGCACTTATTTTATTGTGGTGTAACATTCTTTTTGATCATATAAAGAACACTTTACCAGTTATTATACGTTTTGTAGATAAAGGTATCGGAATTGAAAAATCATGCGAGTTTTGCGATTTATCATGTCAAGGTGACACTATCATTTTGCCTGTATTTGCATTTGGGGACTGATTAAACAGCCTTAAATAAGTAAGCTAAATGTTGCTTATATTAACACTATGTTTGATAAAGAGCTAATTGTAAATATATTTCACTGTGTGGTAAAATAGATCTGAGGTAATTCGAATCTTTTGTTCATTTTTCCCCCAATAAATTTTAGAACCAAATTCCTTTATACATACTAATATATACGTACCTACTTAGCGACTTGATCCGAGATATTCTAATTTGAATGACGATAATTTTGAAACTATTGTGTAAGAAAATAAACACAGTCAAATAAATCTAAAAGTTGTCAATCTACCTATTTCAATAGAACACGGTGTTTATAAAATCAACTTTCACTGTCGTATGTAAACAAACACCACTATATTTTAACTGAAGTCCAGCTCTGGACATTAATATTTCGGTGGGAAACGGCCCGTGCGGGCTCCACCAAGAGCGCCGTCTGCATTGGCACCTGATTTATGACAGGAAAAACTATAATAAACATTCCGCTGCTCCCCGAAGAAATTTAATTAATTATTTCAAATATACCTCAATAAGAATTTCACATAAAAAATTCGGTATGGTACTTGGAACTGTTAAATTTTAGTAGGTAGCATTTTTTGAATAACAATTTGCAAACTTCTTAGAATTAAGTAAGTAAATTTTACCGACTGACTAACCATGATTGGTAGCGTATTGGTATAAACACAATGTGTATTGTATTTTTTGGTCTATTGTAGTTATTTTTTAATTAACTATTATTTGTTATAAAGTTATTACTATAATTTCGACTGTTTTGATAATAGATATTAATAAAAAATTTTGAAGTTATGTAGCTTTTATAGCTATTTGTAGGCAAGGGGCTTTATATAAGCTATAGCATTCTTCTGACGTAACTTAATCATTAATCAGAGGATCCTTGGCCTCAGGCATATATTTGGTATTATATAGGTGCAGACCGACCTGCATACAATTTAGCATCAAATAAAATGAGCTAATATCTTAATATTAACTAACTTGTTGTTACTTGAAATTGATGTTTCTTAGAGAAGAAATTCCACAAAATATTAGACAGACTGCAGTCAAAGCTACAGAGAATGTTTTGCCTATAAAGTCAAGATAATTTTGGATGGGTAATAATGCCATTTATAATATTAACCACACCTTTTTAATTGCAATATAGTCCAGAAACTGATACCTTATAGAATTCGTTTTTATTTTAGTGCATTAAAGGTCAGTGTCAGTTGGAAAAATACACCTCTAACTCTGTATGGACCGAGTATCATCTGGTGTACACTGCTCAGGGATCTACGCGGGCTAGAGTGATGTGGATTCTGTTGCTTGTTTACCCCTTCGCCACCTTTTTTATCAGGACAGGACATAGTATAATTTTTCTTGTTCGAAGCAAATCTTCTGAGAGCTGGCTACATAGGAGTAGTAGGGGTCTAAGGCAACTTTAACAATGCATTAAAGGCACGTATACAACGAGTCAAATCCAGCAATGTTAGCTTTCACAAGTCGAAGAAAACAGAGAGATCAGATCACTCTTCCTTGAGAGAGAAATCATAAAAATATTCAGGCCTGTTACCTTGGGGATATTTTAGACCCAAAACTTACTTGGAACATTCATGGAAAACGAATTAAGGGAAGGACAGTCAGTCATAGGGGTTATACTCTGTTATAATGGTAATCACACTTGATATATAATATATTCATTTCGAATTTGTTAGTCTAAGAAGGGACAGCGTAGACAGTTATGGTGGATTTATGCAGCGTATACACAGCCAAAGTTATTTTTTCGTGAAGTATTATCTCAACGCACAATGGACTTTGCAAAGTTTGAAGTACTCTGTGTTTGCTCTATCTCCTTTTTTAAAGACCGGACACAGTCTCAAAATTTTCCATATTTAAAAAAAAATTGAAGATTTGAGATTTAGATTAAATAAAACGGATGAAGATTCGCCAGGGTAAATGCACAATCTTTGATGAAAAATGCTGGAATGCTATATATACTGTTGAAATATATCATGATCAGGATGGAGATGCAAGGGGCATTCATAGTTTGCGTTGACTAATGGAAAACTCATAAAAAATATCAAAATTGGGACATCATATCAAGAGGACAGGACTGTGGAATAAATGATGGCGAAATTTAATTTCGATTTGAATTACATATCATGAATCGAAAAATTTTTAATACACGGATC
This sequence comes from Apoderus coryli, assembly GCA_911728435.2. Lineage (NCBI taxonomy): Eukaryota > Metazoa > Arthropoda > Insecta > Coleoptera > Attelabidae > Apoderus > Apoderus coryli. Next base: position 4,758,613 of record OU452206.1, on the reverse strand, counting down.
GGCGGGCGGAGGTAAATACATTGGCACTATATGACAATAATCTAAAATGTAGATTATGCATACAATGTACTTAATATTTGAGTGTGATATGTACTTTCACTAGGAACAGGTCAAAGGATACGAATGTAACAAGATATTTTTGAGCAAGCACGTATGGCAGGTATAGGTTGAGTGTCCATATCTAATGGTAATGGTAATACAAACTTGCGTGCTCTAATACCAGATGGGTGTATTAAGATAGGTGATGTCCGATTGAATCTGGTTTCCAATGTGAAAAATTTTGGGTGTCGTGCTTGATCCCGATTTGAAATTAAACCTACATGTTAATTATTTATTAAATAAATGTTTTGGAACGTTAAAGTTGTTGTTTTCATACAGACACGATTTCACGCCTTCTCTATAAAAAAATGCTGTCCGACTCGTTGGTTCTCTCCAAGTTTAGTTACGCCGATACTGTTTACGGACCTTACCTCGATAAACAAAATCAAGCCAGAATGCAGAAGGTACAGAACTTCTGCTGCCCGTTTGTTTTTTGCTTGAGAAAATATGATCATATATCACATAACATTAAAGAACTTAATTGGCTAAAGATGTCTGAAAGACGGGAACTCCGTTTTTGCTCTTTATTATTTAAAATTATTAAAACAAAAATACCGAAAGTACTGTTTGATAAGCTGAGCCCGCGTTCATCCATTCACAGCGTTAATGTAATATCAAGAAATCTGCTACATATACCTAGGCATAGAACAACCATGTTTAAGAAATGTTTTACTTATAACGCGGTAAAATTGTATAACGCTTGTATTTCCCAACATGTACAATCCAGTTTAAACTCATTGAGAATAAAAATAAGAAATATGTTGTTGAGCAAACGTCAGTAGCCTTTCAGGCTATTAAATAATATTTAATATTTCATTTATGTGTGTGTTTTGTCTTATATGTATTTATACATTATTAATGTTAATAATGATTATTTTTATCATATGTATATGTTTTCTCCTTTATAAGCATAATAATGCTAATTTATATCTTTTTTTTTTCTCCTTTGCAGCGTATTGTTATTATTGTTTATTGTCTCGTTTTCGTATTCTTGTTGTTAATCGAAACAAATGAAAGTACCTAAGTAGTGTAGAAGTCAATTGTCATGTCTGTATAATTTGCAAGTTAGGTTAAGGGCTTGCAGTAGCATATTGCTAAACTTCGCCTTGTTTGTAACTTTCTTCCAAATCACGACGATTTATTATTATTATTTGGCTTTGCCACGAAATTATTTTCATTTATTATATTTACGGACATGAAATCCTCTTAATTTTTCATTATTTGGCATTAAACATCGACGGCAGAACGCTTGGAGACCACCGTCCGAGCATTGCTGAAACCCAAATATTTGGGAGATGCTGGCAGAAGGATAAAATGGTCTCCTGCTAGCGTTTTGTGTTCATACTATTTTTATTTATATTTATTTCTATTTATACGACTGGTTTTACCTATACATTGAGTTTGTTCGGCCTCTGCATGGTATGGGATATGCATTACTATGTACATGTAGATGATATATGTTTACATGTGTCTACTGTTGTGTATCCTATTGTGCTTAAATGCAGGCCGATATTTGTGATGGGCAGCGACTATGGTGCTCTGACGAGCTCATAACAAGAGCGAAACGAATTCGTCAGTACCTGTCGACCCATGCCTCGGTCTGGTTTCTATCGAATTAGACTGGGGCCCTGCTAAATTAAACAAAATTCCTTGTGTAGGTAAAGCCAACATTTTAGTCCGCTTTGCCACGAAATTATTTTCATTTATTATTATTATTATTAATGACACCTAACCTATAGGACTCTACTGGCCAGTAAAGGCTAGACAGTAACTTAGCGAGGAAGCAGAGCAACTGGGGACTTTTTTTTTAATTTATAAAGATTAAATGATGCCCACTGATCATACCAGCAGTTGTTATGGATTTTTACAAATTAGTCCAAATGCCGCATTTATATCGGCTGTAAAAATCTGTGTCATAATGAATCTTATTAATGTACCTACATGTATTAGTGAATATTTAATAGGTCAATTAATGTGTAGTTGTAGAGCAACACATTAGCGGATAGTCGGATTTGTCACATAGGTTATAAATAATTTTTATTGTTAACATAATGTATAAAACATTTTTTTAAAAAGTCTTCTACTTTAAATTTAAATAAGACCAAGTATACTATTTTACTAAACAGTTTATTGGCATTGTTTATAGATCTCGAAGTAAAGGTATTTCATACAGTTCATTATGGTTATTAGCAATGTTTTTAAATATCATCGGTGGATCTATAAAAAATAAAGGCAGGAACAGAAATTAAATTTATGCAAATCCACTATCATTTAATTGGATTATATCGAATAGTAAACGAACTAGCTATATAAGTATTTACTTCTTGTTGTGTATATAGGTATGTCCCGTACGTTGGTTGAGAATATCACGCGGACAGCGAACCATCATCGAGATGAATAAATCAAAGACGGTCTTGTGTTCCCGGAACGATGAGGAGCCCATGATAGGCCGTCCGGTAGCCGAACCGGCGCTACCAGCTTTCCTCTTATCAGCAAGAGCATCTTTGCATACATGCAAAAGATGGGGGACCATTTAAATTGGCTCTTTGTTTTCATTACTACTCTTAGGCATAAACATAGGACAGGTTATTATGCGAGTTTGCGGCTGTACGTATTCTGAGAAACGCTATTCGTTAGTAATTAAAAAATTTTTGATAATGAGACAAGAAGTGTACGCGTAAGAAGTAGTAAGATGGTTGTTATAAAATGGCGCATGAATAAGAGTAAATACAATGGAATATTTTTTTTTCATAAACAATAATACTTGCTATTTTTAATACACTGTTGTTTGCGATTTCCTCTAATTTTAAAACAACAGCGATAAAATTAAGTTTAGCAGGGAGCTAGTATACTATGACCCGCAACCCAATTGAAATAATCTATTATGGATTATATTGTTGAAATAGTCAATTTTCTTACCAGGAGTTGTATTTTTTTAAGGATGAATCAATTACGTCTACTCCACCAGTGTTTTATTATGGATTTCTTCAGAAAATAATTTAATAGAGTTGGACATACAGAAGATTAATATGCTTCCGATTTCCCAAGAATAGTTCGAATTTGTGCAAATGTCTATTTCCACTTTTCCACTGGTGAGTCGATCATTAGTGTATAAAGTTTTGTTGGGTATCGCTATGGCGTGCCGGCGTGCTTATAAAGCTAAGCTAAATTTAAATATATTCGTCTGTTAAGGTGAAATCAGAGATATTAGGTATATAATTATTTTGAATCTAAGGACGTAATCCATATCAAACAGTGGAATACCATTTAATTACAGAAAAAAACGACACAACACTCCGTCGTCAGCCACTCTCGCAAACATTTCAACAAAATTTTTTACTCTAGGGGATAGGGAACTCCTAAACATATGTCCCTTATTATGATAAAAATTTCTGTTAAATATAATTAGATGATTGTTGTTGTGTAATATAATATAATATAATATAATATAATATAATATAATATAATATAATATAATATAATATAATATAATATAATATAATATAATATAATATAATATAATATAATATAATATAATATAATATAATATAATATAATATAATATAATATAATATAATATAATATAATATAATATAATATAATATAATATAATATAATATAATATAATATAATATAATATAATATAATATAATATAATATAATATAATATAATATAATATAATATAATATAATATAATATAATATAATATAATATAATATAATATAATATAATATAATATAATATAATATAATATAATATAATATAATATAATATAATATAATATAATATAATATAATATAATATAATATAATATAATATAATATAATATAATATAATATAATATAATAATATTTATTCAGGTGTATGACAAATTACAGTTAGGTAAATCTTAATTCGCTAAGTTACAAAAACTTGTCAGCAATTACGATAATCTAATTGATCTGTATTTTACACAGTAAGCATACGTATATAAATATCGATTTATTAATTAATACAAAAAAAACTAAACTAAAAGGAAAATTCAAAATCAAAACAACAAAAGCCATATAAAAAGCAAACAAAATATAATATAGATAGACATCCAGCCAGCATCAACTTGTAACTATTTAATTTCGTCAAAATCCAGAAGCCACTCATTTAGTATTCTCGGAATTTTTTTTAGGGTTTGTTTCCTTCTGGAATCTTGAGGCAGCTTATTGTTTTCTTACGGTAAGTACTCTAAATTCTGAGAAGATCCGGTCTGAGGGATACATTATATTTAGATTAAACATTATTTTAAGAATCCTTTTTTGTATGTTCACAAGTGGCCTTAGTTGTTGTAGGGTATGCACCGTCCCATGACACAATTCCATAACACAACAATGACTGAACCAGCGCAAAATATACTTGTATCAGTTTGTCCCTATCAAGAATAGATTTAATTCTTTTAAATAGATAAATCAAAGACCTCAATTTTTTAACTAAATGGTGAATGTGGGTGTCCCACTTGAGGTTATTATCGTTGAAAATGCCCAAATATTTCACATAATTAACTGACTGAATATGCAAGAAAGGTGGTCTAATTGGCAAGGTAACTCCAATAGCATTGCACACTGGCAGCCGAAAATGGTAGATATTGGGTTTTAGCAATGTTAATAATTAGCAGATTATTATCAAACCATTGTATCATTGTTGTTAGGTCCGCCTTAACCTATTCCTCAACCTCGACCCAATCCTTTCTGTCAACCAACAGCACCGTGTCATCCGCGTAAAATATAATTTGACCACAACATCTCATCTCCAGGAGGTCATTTACGTAAGCCAAGAATAAAATTGGTTCCAGAATTGTCCCCTGTGGGATTCCATATTTGACAGTCCGGTAAGCACTGTTAAATTTATCAATTTTAACTGTTTGTTGTCGATCTGTCAAGTAGTTTTTTATAAGTTCACGTGAGTTACCCCTTATGCCTATATTATATAGTTTGGATATAAGTCCACGATGACAAACTGTATCAAAAGCCTTTGCCAAATCAACAAATACTCTCGCGCACGATCTTCCCCTATCCAATGACTGACCCTATATATTTAGACAATAATTTTAAAACCAAAATAATACAAAAATCAATTATTTAGCAAAAAAGAATACGTACAGTTAATTTTGTAGCGAGTTTAGAATAAATATGCTTTGTAAAACTATATAAGACCTTCAAGACTGCAAAATTATAGGATTTTCAACTCGTTTTTCCCAAAATTCTCCTTTCCCTGTCGAATGGTGAAGCTCCTTTGAAATACATTTAACTCTGTTTTCCGAGGAATTAAAATGCGACACTAAAATAGAAAAGGCGATTTTCACGGCCGCTATATTTTACGCCCACTATTATTTTTAAAAGAACCTCTTACTACTACTGCCTAGTAATTACACCGATATCCTAAAAACTATGACTGCTCCCATTGTTTATTGTCTTGACTGAATCTAAAAAAAAATCTGCGATCGAAGAAATACTGTAGCATAACAGGTCGCTTTACAGGTTCGTGGGTGTCACACAATCAAACCTCAGGCTTTTATCGGTATCAGGTTGTTTATTTTCATATAATTAACAATCCATAAAAAAACCCAAAGCTACAAATAAAACAAAGTATAAGAACATTTGTAAATCTAGAGTAGATAGATGACTAAGATTAATATATATCAATTTATTTTATATTACAAAAAATAGAAGAAATGTAACTTGAAAAAGAAAACGCTAATGTTTACGCCATTCATGACTGGTATAACCCCTTGGGTAACACAAACCACTAAACTCTCACCTTGGGTTTTAATAATAAATTATTTATCAATAACTAATAAATAATAATAAATAAGTTAATATTCCCAGTTAAATCATTCGGGAGAAATATCAAGAATGCTGAAAAATTAACTTATCGAAAATAGTCAAATACCTATCGCCTAAGTTGTAGATAGTAACACTCCGAAAAAAACAACTAGTACCGATATACAGAAACAAATTCAACAGCAAAAGTAAATTAAATTAAAAATACAGTGTCTTTCACTATACTGGTGATAATAAAGAAAGCAATAGATGTCGCTATTCTACATTACTCTTTATTTTATTGTCACAAAATAAAAAATATAAGAAGAGGGCCTCCACTATGTTAAAATAAGTAAGATAAGGGCAGGTTTCACCATTGATATTTATCAAATCTGTTTTTTGGATTTTATCATTTACTCGCTTACCTCGTAGAGATACCTGAGAATCGCCCGTACATCACGCTCACAAAAAGAGGAACTTAATGATGAAAAAATCTATTTGAAATCCAAAAGTCGATTCCTGTATTTAAACTTAAAAGTTCTAACCCCTAACTTTTTGAAGTCCTCTGGTATGTTATTGTATAGCATATAAATTTGATAAATAAATGATCTCTTGAATAATGAAGTTCTGTGACGCGGGGGCGAAATAAGTCCGCGAAAACGTAAGTTCAACGTATGAACATCAGTCCTATATTTAATTTTATTAGAGAGGTATGGAGGACGATGGTTATTTATTATATTATGAAATAAAACTAGCGAATGTAGCTTTCTTCGATCCTGCATGCTCAGCCACATAGCCTCCCTCAATTTGTGCAAAACGGGCTCAAATTTTCTAATTCCATATACGAATCTAAGGCATGATTTCCGAACTTTTTGAATTTTGTCTTTATCAGAACGATCTAGGCACAGTCCATACACAACATCACAGAAGTTAAAGTAGCTTAGGACTAAACTATCGGTAAGTTTTTTTTTCAAAGGTGGTGATAGTAGATGCCTATGGGGATATAACATCTTTAATGACGAATATGCTCTCTGAATATTGATGCTCACATGCTTCTTAAACCGCAATTCGACATCCAATTCCAAGCCAAGATTTCTTGTTGAACCAAAGACAAGAACGTCAGACTTAGAGGCATTGATCATGAGACCGTGCTTTTGAGAGAGCTCCACAATTCTGTTAATATCCTCATTAATATCTTGATTAGCTAGATGATAGTCGTCATAAGTAAAGCTGTAGTAAATTTGCCGGTCACCTGTATATATATGCTGCTTGCAATGCTTCAGACTTGACCCTATGTAGCATGTGAAAATGTTAAACAATAAAGGTGAAAGTATTGAGCCTTGTGGAACTCCACACGTCAGTCTTTCCTTTGAAGATTCCCCATTACTTGTTTGAACAAATTGAAACTTGTTTTGCAAATAGCTGTGATAGAATCTGATTGACTGTTCAGAAAACAAAACAAATTTCAAAACGGATATAAGCGTCTCATGATGAAATGCCTTAGAATAATCCAACAGAACAAGCACCGTGCTCTTGCCCTGGTCCGTCGCACGAATTATGTCATCAACAATGTCCAAAAGCGCTGTAGCACAGTGGTAACCTGGTCTAAAACCTGATTGATGTTCAGGTAAAATTTTGTATTTGTTTACATGCGAGAGAATCTGAAGGTACATAATTTTTTCTAAAACCTTTGAAAGTACTGGAAGGACACTAATCGGTCTACGATCATTTATAGAAGTGATTGTACTTGTCTTGGGGAAAGGAATTATCTTTGAAACCTTCCATTCATCTGGAAATTGGCCTTATAAAATGCAAGAATTTATTATATTTGTTATGTAGGGTAGAATGTGCGGAAGAGATAAAACGACCACCTCTAAATTAATCCTATCGGCCCCAGTAGCTAATGATTTTATACCCATGATTACTAACTATTATTATTTATTTAATTGTTTAAAAAATATAAGAAAATCTATTTATTAGAAAGAACAAGTACTCACAAATTATTAATTACAATACTTAAAATTTGTAATTACATAACAATCATCATCGACGACACAGCTTATCTTGTTTGTGTTAATTTCACTTTCAAAAATCTTAAGACAAATACTCTAATGCGTTAATAAACCGTAAAGCTTAAAGTAACTACTCAACGAAGAAGAATCGTCCTTTTTATCGTTTCTAAGTTAGAGAGGAGACCGAAAAAATAGAGCTTTGAGGTGCGAGAAACTTGCCGAGCATTTGGACACATGTGCTCCAACTCAAGTGAGACTTCATGCTCCTAGCTTTTAGAATACGTATAAATTTTGTTTTTTTTTCCACTCATTCGAACATCAACCTACCGTTTTTATGGAAACATGTCAATCAGCAAATTTTGTCTATTTAGTAGATGCAATATCGATGTTGGAGTGATGAACTTTTAGAAATTAGGGATCGGCGAAAATACATAGTTTGACCGAATGCAATATTTTTGTTACAATATACCGGGTGTCACACATTATTATTCATAAATTAAAGTGTTTTTAAAATCTGCAGTTTGACGAAAAATCTTAAAGAAACACGGCTTTGGCTGAGTATAATCGTTTTATATTTCTAACACGTAGCCGCTATCACCCATGGAGTGTCATTATTATCAAACAATAATGTGATCTTAGGTAGTTTAGTAAAGTCTAACGTTGGAAGTGGATTCATATATGTAGGCCTGGGTATCATAAATAGATAAGAATTTGAGTGTAAATGACATCATTCATATCAAGACAACTTTAAAATAATAATTCACAAATCAATCTAATGCAACTAAAACAAATTAAAAAAATCTCAAATACTTTAATTTTGTTGTTCGATAAAGTACCAATAATTTCTTTATTACTTAACTATAAAAGCACATACTCGTATTTTCTCATGACCATCACAATAACAGAATCCGAAATCATTGAAAAAAACCCTTAAAGTATAAATTTTTCCATGAAATCTGAAGCAAAACTTGTGAATATAACGCACATATTTTGCCACAATACAACTATTAAACGTTTTCGATTACTAAAAATGATAGTTCTTCTTAAATGTATGTAAATGTTTGTTTAAAATGTTTGCTTTTCTTTTTCGTATATATACAAAAGTGTGAAATGATGTGAAACATTTATAAGATGAATTCAAATTGCTTCGTCATTTTAGTAATTTCCTAACATATTATACAAAAATATGACCCATAGTTAAAAGATTAAGCAGTTCTTTTGATAACAAAGATACTTGATTACTTTTAGAATATATTAGAGCAGAAGAAAAAAATCTTTACCATTGTCAGTTATGATGTATTACTCTGTAATATGTTTTTCTTGATGACTTGGTTCTCAGTAAACCAATTTCTTGAAAGTAGGTATCTACGGGGCATTATCAAGCGAAAGCGCTATTATTAGTATAATAAATTATATTACAATGTAAGTATGTTTACAACAAGATGGTTTTGGCGACATCTAGTGTGCGTAGGCATTATGCCCGGTGAAACACAGTTCACAGACGATAGCCGGACAAGAACTAGCAACTCCAACATATCCTATTGCCAACACTAGATACGCCCCAATTCCCTGGCGGGAGGCTTTATTACTGAATTGCTTGTTAAATAATGTAACAAGACTTTAAGTTAAGTTGGAAATTTGTTCCACACTACCATGCTTTCACCAGACGGGCCCTCTCGTCTGGTCAAAGGATGGTAGTCGCTAAAAACATCTTGTTGTCATACATCTCTCGTGCTAGTATAAGCTCTTTGTAAATGTTGGAAATTTGGGTCACACTGCTCGCCGATCACTACTGATGAGTTGTGTGGAACAAATTTCAACATAACTTAAAGTCTTGTTACATTATGTAACAAGCAATTCCTTAAATATGTTTAATTACTGTAATGTTTGCCCCAAACGAAGGTTTCATTAGTTTCAATTCCATTTTGATATATTGTAAGAGAGATCATTGGATCTTCCGCATGTCACGTCCCCTTTCTGAATCTTTCTGTAGTGACTAAATCATATTTATGCTGTCTTCGGTATTATACTGACCAGATAAATTTCCGCCAAACCTCGCTCAATTATATACCTACACTTAAAATACTATAGTGAAGACAATTTGAACTGGTCGATTTCAGCACGTTTCATATACGCTTACTTTTCAAAAACTATGAAAATGGGTGCTTTTCCGGTTGTCACCGCGTTACAACACCTGGGCGCATCGATACTGTAAATGCCTAGACGAACTACCAGTCGATTTTCTACGCGCTAAGTACATTATAAGCAAACTCAATGACTATTCGACCAGCTCTTGTTGCATTGGTTACCTAGTCATCGACAAGAGTACGTTTGCATGGTCCGTCAGCTACTTTAACGGAGTGTCATATTTGACCTACCACTTACAACCCTTGGCCTAATAGGCTAGGCAATAGATCTAACGCAGACGTGGCTATTCATTGCTGCCAATATTTTAAAAGTATTACTCCAAAGCTAATAAAGATCTGTACCAAACTCGTGTGATTTTCATCTGATTGCACCTCGTAGAATATATAATGAAGTATGTAATAAAATTTCTATCTATATTTGTAAATTCTTTCAGTATATTAAAATTAAAGATGTTCTGAAGAGTGTAAGGCACTACAAATATTAACGGATCACAAGATTATAATTATATTGTAAATATAATTTGAAAAAACAGTCCATTTTTAAGAAGTTCTCTTCTCTTTGATTATTCTCAAAAAAAAAAACGTGAAATGATCTCCACTTTTTCAGCGATTGAGTAATCCATAACTTCAGAGTTATCACTTTAACGCGAAGAATCTAATTTTACAATAATAATGATGCGTTTTGTTAAGAATATTATTTTGTATAATAATATATATTTGTATCTTGCTTTATGTTGATAGTTAACAAAACGAATACAGATATTGTTAACTGTTAACTAAGGGGTTAAGTGAGGAAGTCTGTACTTCAACTTCGCCCATTGTAAAATATTTATATATTATTTTGCAATAAAGACTTTATTATTATTATTATTATATTATTATTATTATTTATATTATAGCTGACATCTAATGCTGCTATAAAGTTACGTCTACTATTATTTTTGTACTTTAATTAGCCACTGCTTTGGCCAAATAGACAGTAGCGATTTTAAATTCGGGGGTTATAATCTTATAATATCTTTCCAATAACGCATCATTCGACCCCGATTCGATTTAAAATTTTGAGGGTGCTTGCCACGCCTCTTATGGTTTTGACACTTAAGCGGCGAAAATGGCAAAAAAGTGTTTCCCCCTAAAATCAAAAATTGGCGGGTCCGAGAGTTTTCCACAAATAACCTGGGGTGTCCAGTATTGACCATTTTTCGTTTTCAAATGGCCACCCTGTATATTGAATTACCACTGCATGAGTCCATGAGTCGAGTGGTAGACCAAGGTCACAGCCACCAGCAACTACCACAACAAAATTTGTTTTTGCATTATACGAAACATAACATATATTTTGTGCTTTTGCCAAGGGGACCACTTAACTACTATTGCTTTCATTGTCTGCGCCCATGTTAGGTTACTGATGAATGAAGTTTTTTTGTTGGAATGTAAAGTTAAATCTTTTTAAATCCGATCTCGTTGATAATTACAAAGTTAAATAAAAACTTATTCAAATAAAAGAACAACTTTCAAAGTCAACTCCACAAAATCTTTAATTTAGTTATGAAAAAGGAAACTAGTTTCGGCTCAACAAGTCATCATCAGTCCACTCTTACAAAATCATCTGTGTAGGTACAGAAAAATATCAAACATAAATAACATTACACGAAAAACAAATAAACACCTGTGTTGAGCAAATAATTTTCTTGTAAGAATGGACTGATGATGGCTTGTTGAGCCGAAACTAGTTTCCTTTTTCAAACTAAATTAAAGATTTTGTGGAGTTGACTTTGAAAGTTTTGGTTTGTTTTCTTTTATTTGAAACTGACACTCCACTTTGATGATGGATAATTTATTTCGTTTGAAAAACTTATTCGGTTAACACATGATCAGCATTTTCCAACATTTTCTTTACTTAAATTCTAAGTAAAACACTGTTAATAAAGCACATAATAATATTTCCGTGTGCTACAGCTGTAGAACTAATCTAGAACTACTTTAGATTTACTTATTAAATTTCAATAATGATTAGAAACATAAAATAGCATCAGTGAACCCAAGAAAACCTATTCGTCATAATTGCTGACATTATCGTTACCATTAGAGATTAATTAGACGCCAATTAGAATGTTTAACACGACTTAATGACATTAACGGGAAAAGAAGAGTAACGACAACATAAAACCATTTATTCACTTATTTAAATTACAGTCAATACATATTAAATTCATATGGTCACTTTAGATAAACCTTTTTGTACTACTTAATTTATGTAGCGTGTATTTTATTAAACTTCCTACGATTTTTTGAATGATTTTTTTTTAATCTTATATTGTTTCTTCGTAGTCATTGTTTTACAGTTAATTTGCATAAAACAATATACAGGGTGAGCAAAATGTGTGGAAATTTCATTTTTAAAAATTGTTTAAATAAATGTTATTAGTAGTTTGCCACAAAATGACGTTTTTCAGTTTTTCGTAATGTAAACAACTTCGATGCTGCGACAACCAACTTTGTTTTTTAAATGGCATGATATATATTTCTCTTTGTATTTTTGGATAGAACGTTTCTTCCTCGATACAACAGTTACAACGGTTACATAAGAAACTAATTGAGAAAAAATTATTTTCCTCTTTCGTTTGGTGTTCATTCATTGGTTATAAATCAGCAGGTTGGCTATGGAAATCAAATATCAATATCTAGAAAAGGAAAAATTTAATAAAAATAAAACAGAAAAAATAAAATCCAACTCAAATACCTAATAATAAGAACTATTACTCCATCAAATGTTGTCCGTTATTATTAGCACACAATTGGAATCTCCTTTCAGAGAAATTATTTGCTTTTAATAAAATGGAATAATGTTCTTCCAAATTTAATGGCCTGTCATTATTGAAAAAACTTCATGCAAATATTGCCGTACGTCTTTCCGAAAATGACTAGGAGCTCAGTCCTGCTGGAACCAAACTTCATTTATTGAGCGCACTGCTATCACAAAAGCGGTTACAAATTAGATATTTCGCAGATGTTAGATTTTCATCAGTGAAGAATAGTCTAGTAGCCCAGATTGAAGAGATTCAGGTTGTGAAAGAGAAAAGTCACGACCAACTAATAAATTTATTACGGATGACTTTTGACCTCGACATATTTTTATTTTTTATATTTTTAGTGTCAAGTGTCATGTGTAAAGTATTTGGGGTTATTTATAGATGAATTACTGAATTGGAAAAAACATATAGAAAATATAACTTTAAAACTAACGTCAATTATACCATACATCTTCAAATGCCGAAATTATCTTTCTAATAGAACTAAATTAACTGTCTATAATAGTTTTTTCTTATCCCATATAAGGTATTTGATACCTATTTGGGGAAATTGTTGCCCTACAACACTCAACGAAATACAAATGAAACAAAACAAAATATTGAAAATTTTATTTAATTATGATTTTCTATATAATACAGAATTGCTATATAGGGAACTTCGGGTGTATAAAATACAGAATATCTTAAAATCTGAACAAAGTAAACTAATTTATAAAATATTAAACAATCTACAAAAATGTAATTTGGACATCGCACATGTTGAGGAAATACATAATTATAGTACAACGTTGGAGGGTAATGTATATATTTCAAATGCTAGAATAAATATAGGTCTAAATTGTCCTCTCAACTCGGCATCTAGGACATACAATGGTCTACCAAGTGAGATTAAGAAGTCAAATAATTTAAAGGTATTTAAGAAATTACTGAGTGGGTTTCTGGCAGGAAATTGATTACACTTGTTTTGTTATAATATAGTTTAGTTATGACATCCGAGAATGGGATGAATTTAGTTCTAAGTGTTGGACTATAATACTGTAATTTGTAGTACAGATCACTGTGATTATTGTTTTTTTTTTATTTTTAATTTTGTTTTCCTTGATACCAGTGTTTCACACTGTTTTAGGTTTAGTTATATATACTTTGTAAATTGTATACTTGTTGATAATAAACTTTTAAAAAAAAAAAAAAAAATATTTGGTTTAAGACTAATGGGTTGGTCCAAAAGTGGCAACTAGTTGTTTTCTTCAATTTTTATTGTTAACCGAATATTAAAATGTATATGGTTAAGAAAATCCAGAATAGTATCACGTCCATGAGGCCAGACTATGAAATTATCAAAACATCTCTTCCATATTTTTTGATTAAGTTTATAGGAATATAAGCCTTGATCTTTGAAATTTTCCATAAATATATTTGATATGGCCGTTGAATATGAAATAAATAATACTCCAGGGAAGTTGTACCCGGCTTATAGGGGTCGCAAAAAAAGTGTTGCCTCCTTAGTATAAAACCCGAAAATCACAGTCGAACATTTAGTACGTTTTGCGTTATAGAGGTGGTTTCATATAATTTTTTTAGAGCAAAATAGCCTTCAAAACAGTAATAGAGCTGAACAAATTTGTCTTATGATTTTTTTGTTAGCTGTAATACTTAAGGAGTTATTACATCAAATGACGAGAATTCCAATGGCAACATGACTTGTTTTAAAAAAAAAAATACAAAGAAATGACTTTAATAAACGTTTTACAGGATAAAAGGCTGAACAACTTTGCCTAACTATTTTTTTTGCAGTTCTAATACTTAACGAGTTACGGCATCAAATGGAGGGAAGGAGTTCAAGTGTGATTTTGTTGTTTTTATACTCAGGAGGCCGTCCCTCAAGCAAATCTGAAGATATCATCCTGTTTGAATTTTTTTGCACAACCGACAACTTCCCTGGACTATAAATAAAATAATATGAAGAAGTTGCCTGTGGAAGTTTGGCTGATAAGTCGTCACCCTAATATTACAAAGTTATATGTAACATTTTTTACGTTTTCTGTTTGTTGAGGGTACAAAGTTCTATGTAAAAAATACTGTAATATAAATTTGGAATGAATCTTGTAGGCAACATAGAACTTTAGTTATCATGAGAAAATCAAGGGTGTTTGTAGAAAGATATGCGTTTTGGGTATAACAAGGGTGTATGTTAAAACATAGAACTTTGTAATAAATAAATATTTATCATGGTGGTAACATGGTTCTATGTTGCAACAAACAATCTTTTTAAAATATTTTAAATTTGTGTTAATTTCTTTATTCTGATGAAATAAGTAGGTAGTGTATGCACAGAGTAGTGGAGACCATCCAGAATTTACAGAAATAATTTTATGGAGCGATAGTTGTGTCCCACAAAATAGAAATAGTCTTTTGAGTTATGCTCTAATGTATCTAGTCCAAATGCACCAGAACTTACAAAAAATAACGATTAAATTTTCGGGTCCAGGTCACTCTTGCATTCAAGATGTCGATGCTATACATAGCGCTATAGAGAGGTCATTGAGCAAAATAGAATATTATTCTCCGGTCTCACATCTCCGCTTTTTATTAAAAGTAAATCGACAGAAACCTTACACAATAATTCAGAAGAAGAAAGAGGATTTCATAGACTAATATTATCCAAGTCAGTTAAACTTTAACACTGTGCCATTTTCAAAAGTAGTATGTTTGTAGTTGTCCAAAAGGTTTTTTGAGCTGAAATATACAATATTTCAAACCGAATAATAAATCTAACTCGTTCAAAGTCGTTAACTTGCATCAACGAAAACTCAGAAGAGCTCATGTTATTTCTGAGAGCGAATCATGCATTCCAACGGAACTAAAAAAATGTGACAGGATTGTTGCACTGCCTCAAAGTAGATGCCCTAAAATCGATGTATAAGTGGATTCCTGAAATGGATCAGCAATACTGAGTCAATTTTTAAACACAAATAATTACTAGTATAATATATGATTATGTTATTTTGTTAGAAAAGTTAAGTTCCAAAGTTCTATGCTGTGATGTTTAGGAAAAAGTGTAAGGTCAAAAATACCAAAGTCCTGTTTGTTTAAACAAATTAATTTTTCGAATTAATGATTGGTTGTTTTGAAAATGTATTCATCAAAAACTCTGAAATTGATCGCCATTAAGATCCACAATAAAATGAAAATAGAGTTGATATTATTTAAATTAAGGATTAAAAATCAAGCAATTTTTTAAATCAATATATCTCAAAACTGGAATAATACCACATGCAACCTTGTAATATTAGGGTGACGAAGTGTTTCGAACTTTAACTATTGGCGAAATTCCCAAATAATCAGGTAATATTATCTTAAAAAAACTGATCGGTCGTAGAATGTCAGATGAGTCTTACTGTATTTTGATAACATTTATGAATTAACTGAATAGTGTTTTAATTAATTTTGCAAAATGTTATCCACCTAACAACGTCTTATCATAAGTTGTAGAAACCCTGTATTTAATGATCATTCAGAATTAACTGCAAACGAAATAAAATATAATGGCCATTCTATGCAGTACATGTCGATAAAATAAAAGTCCTGTCATCTCTTTTATATAGTAGTTATACCTTACTCTCTATACAGCCAATGGTAGTTTGAAATACTGAACGCTTAAATTATAATTCAGTTTTCTGATAATTCCGTCGGCTTTTGATACATGGCATACCCGTGTGTTGAATGCGCTGCGAATAGATATTGCTGATTTAGACCTCGTTTAAATTCATTTTAATTATAAAAAGATTTTTAATTGATCGCGTCTATTAGCTACTTTTTCCTTTATTGGTATTTAATTTTATTTTTTCTGGTTGTCTGTCAAGACAGGCCAATTGTCATAATGGCCACGTATCAAAGTCTACGACCTTCTATTATTCTGCATTAGTATTGTAGCGATTAAGTTTGATAGTTTTGTACAAAAAAAAAGATAGAAGACGATGATGAACAGTTTCGGAAAGATCATTTTACTTTATTGTTAATTGAATAGACACTATAGTTGTTGTAAGTGTTCTAACAAAAGCAGTATCTTCAGCTATAAGTAGATGTTGGAACCAATAAAATGTACATATGGTAATGCATACACACAGCTAGAATTAATTAATGGCTTTGATTAATTCTAGCAACATCCACAAAATAAAGTGAAAAGCTTCTATTTTGGTCATATAGCAAAGAACGCGTTGACGACTGATAGATAAATATGAAAGTTTAGTGGTGTATTAAGCTTTATGGGCTCTAGAACTGAAACTGCATACTACCTGTTTACCTAAATGCAGTTTTTGACGTATAGCAAGAAGTATGTCAAAATTAATGTGCTAAGATAGCAATCAGGTAACTATTTTGAATTAGCGGGTATTATTTACATTCAGAAAGAATACTAATTTTATAGCTCAATCCAAATGAATCCCAATATGCTATCCAAATTGTTACTGGTTCGATTCAAGTTGTATGAGCGGCTTGTAATTCAAGTTTTAATTAAAGAAGAACAAACAAAGAATATCAACTTTATTGATCTGTATTAAAGTAATGTAAAATTACTCACCTTTTATAATTCTGGATCTCTGTCGGTCACCCACTTTGTATTTAAAAGAAAATTATTAATTAAATGACCTATTTGTTCACCAACATAACGAAAACTTTATTAGAAATAAACCGCAAAAGTTTGGCTTCAAAACAACTAATTTAATAATTAAAACTAATAAATAAAATGAATAACAACAAAGAAATAAATATGTATAAATAAAAAAAAGAATGTTGATGTGCCATGATTTGTTTTTTTTTTTTCAATTTGGGATTGTCCAATAATAATATACCAACTTTTTTTCCATTTGATTTAAGATTGCTGATTGTAATATTTGTTCTTTCAATTTTGGTATTGTGGAGAGTATGCTGTTTCATCTTGTTATTTATTATTTTTATATGTTTGTAACTGTTAACTAAGGGGTTAAGTGAGGAAGTCTGTACTTCAACTTCGCCCATTGTAAAATATTTATATATTATTTTGCAATAAAGACTTTATTATTATTATTATTAATTAAGAAAGAACTTACTGCACTTGAACTTCGATTATTATTAAGAAGCTTTATACAATTAGAAATCTAGGTGATTTTATAATTTCATAACCTCACTTCTAATCTCACCAATCGAATAACTGTCACATTTATATTTGTCGGCGCTTCTTAATTGATGGCCCATATAGCAGGCAGTGCCTAAGCTCCGCTATAGAGTACGACGCATGCGCACACTTATCCAAGTATAGAGGCATTTAAATTTAAAAGTATATTATTGTTGTTGAAGGTTTAATTAACTGTAGAGTACGATTGAGTTTGCCGGCTATAGATTATAATACATTTACAAATTATGTATTTACAAAGAATTATTATTATAGATGATATATTTACAAAGCATTATTATAGGTTATATATTTACAAATATTTATACATTGTGTTACCTCCTATTCAATTTCATTATCTTAAAAAAAATTTATTATCTGATTCGGGATCATTTTGGATAGGGTATTATTTGCTTGCCCTCTTATTATTCAGAACAAATTTTGTCTCAGCTTTTTTTTTGTGCGCTTTTTTTACTTTTTCTAAGAAGAATAATAAATTTGAGACTCTTTTAGATAAAAAATGTTCACTTGTTTCATAAAGCTAGAAGAAGCCGTTTTTAAGAAAATTTCTATGCAATGTCTCCAATATTATTATACGGCTACGATAATACAAGAAACAGGGTGGAAATGCGTACCTATTAGGGGTTAACAGGATAACTTCTCCCTTTCCTACAACGATACGTAAGTGTGCCAAATTTCATTTTGATATCGAGACGTGTTTCGCAAATATTACTAAAAACCCATCGTCAGGAATTTACAAATAACATCCTGTATCTGAAAAACGAAGCATTTTTCGATATATGTTCATATGAACAGAAAATCTTATTTTCGCTTGTAGAATGTCCCCTTAAATTATTTTATGTTAATTTCGGGACACCCTGTATGGTGGCTCACTACTCGTGTACGTACTTTCCTTTCTTTGTTTACACCGTTGGAGTGCCTGTCAAGTTCAAAGAATTTTTGAGGAGGAAGAGAGCGAGTGGGCGAGCTACTATGCTGAACACCCTACCACTTGACTCTCCTTGTACTCGCCCGTCTACCCGATCAACTATTTACAACAGTCGAGTCTTATATGCTTTTAACGACGACCAGTGTTAACTGGCCGAGTACACTGTCTCGGGCAACAACTGGGTAGGTGTAAAGTGGCCTTAATAAGGATTTCACAAAATCATGAACAACTTTCACTTTGCTAAGTCACGTTTTATTTTTTTTTACGTCTAGTTGACACAATTTTTTAGAGTACAGTTTTTAAATTATTGTTAACCACATTTTAAGAATAAATGATTTCTTGTTTGTTGACTTTATTGATTTATTGAGGCAAAATGTGAAGCTTGAGGAATTTGAAAGAATCATATTCATATAATTTTCTACTTAAAAAGTTATATACAAAGATTTAAAAAAGTGTTCCTCGAATTATTAACTTTGTAACAGCCTCATATCCATATATTTTCTACTTAAAAAGTAAAAGACACTTACAAAAGTGTTCCTCGAATTATTTTGAGCAGGGTATTACAGCGAACATGCTAATACATACATAATGCTTTTTGAAAATCTTACTATAACTTTGTAACAGCCTCATATCCATATATTTTGTTCTCAAAAAGTCATAGAGACGTAAAATAGTGTCCCTGGAATTATTTTGAGCAATGTGTTACAGCGAGCGTGTGGTTTAAACTACGTACATGTAGTGTGTTATTTGAAAATCTTACTATAACTTTGTAACAGTCTCATGTCCATATATTTTCTACTAAAAATGTGTTCCTCAAATTATTTTGAGCAATGTATTACAGCGAGCGTGTGGTTTAAACTACGTACCTACATGTAATGCTATTTGAAAACTTTATTATAACTTTGTCATGAACTATCAATAATAACATATAGCTATTCAAAATCCCTTAGTAGTTAAGTTCAACTGCCATATACACTCGCAACTTAATATGCCTCTGTAACTTTCTTGGAGTTCACTGCTTTTTAATTATTAATCTCTTGACATAAATACTGGATATTATGTTGTATCAACAGTTGCACTCTTTCTAGGTATGTGTTTACTTCTTTTGCAGTGTCACGCGGTGCATTTCACTTGTCAGTCAAAATGATCACAAAGAATATCAACGTTTGCCGGTCGTTCGGTTTTTCGCACATCATTGCGACGGTGGTCATGTCTAGATGGTGATGGCCGATTGCAAGATTGATGAGCCAACTTCATGCACCTCTCAGTGCCACCAATAATCCACAGCCGGCACATGTAATTAAAAAGTTAAATTGAATAACTATTTTGAGGTTTTTGGGATTTGTAAAGACTAATTATTAATAGTGGGTTAAGGCAAATTTAAGTCTAAGCACATACCAGTAAAATTAAATTATTATATGCGAATAATTAGAATTATACCCAATTTTATTATCTTAAAAGTATACTTCTCAATTTGTCATATTTTATTTATATTTGCCAAATAAATTAATGTGTTTGATGGTATCTAGATAAATGAGAATCCAATAATCAGTGGCAGCTCGCGGGTTGGAAAACAGGTTTAGTGCAGGGAACAAAAAACGGCAAATTCGCCGTTTTAGCTTTTATCATTAGTAAAAACACAAGAGCTTTTATTTTATCGGATACATTTATCTTTTTTACGATATAATTTTTGCTATGTCAGATTTTCAAGTACGAATACTCATGTAAAAATTTTGAGTTTAAACGAAATTTATCCGTAAAAAGCTCAAGTTTTTTTGACAAAATCATGCACAAACGACAACTTTTACTTCTACAAAATGCATTTGAACAATATTATTATATCTCTAAGGGAATGTAGTAGTTGGTTGTGGAATTGTCCTTTATTGTATGAAAAGTACTGATGATGAGAGCTTCGGCTTTCGAAACATGCCTGATTCGGATTAGAAAATAATGGTTTAATAAATATATTTTACAAAAGCTGAGTTTAATTATAGCAATATACTGCTCCACTTCAAATGGACTACTTCCTCAAAATAAAACAAAATCCTTTCTATAACGTATACATGGTGTTCCTATCCTTCCGTATAGCTGTGAGTCTTGGACCACTTATCGGAGGCATTTAAAAATCCTAGAGAAGTACCATCAACGATGTCTTAAAAGATTTATTGGAATCAAATGGCAGGGCCGACGAATAAACATCAGCGTTCTGGAGGAAGCTGAAAGAACTAGCATTGGGGCGATGATTGTCAGGCACCAGCTGCGATGGACTTGCCACGTCATCCGCATGCCAACGGAACGCCTTCTAAAGAAATTCCTTTATTCACAGCTTAAGATCGCCTCACAAAATCAGGCAGGGCAGCAAAAGAGGTACAAGGATGTTCCTAAGACCAACATGAAGAAGCGTGGCATAGATTTGAAGAACAACTGGGAGCAGATCGCGAACGACAGACCGAGATGGAGGTGTACCATTTACGAGGGACATCAAGTTTTTGAAGAGCAGCGTCGAGGACATGAGGATGTGAAGAGACAGCATCGAAAGAGAGAGAACGCATCGATGAGCCAGCGCACCTACAACCGCGAATGTATGGCTGGAGGAACGGTCTGTTTAGCCATCTTAGGGTTAACAACAGAAATCCCTGAATGGAAGTAATTCATACTCGCTAACGAGTGAATGCTGATGATTTGATGACAGGGTGTCCAGAAATCAATGAACCAAACGAAAGCCACAAATTCTAGAGTGGATTTCATGGTAATTTGACGTCAAACTTCTAAGTCGAAATTGCAGAGAGCTGCGTTTTCGAGAAAAATTAGTAAGTAGTAGTAAGTAATTATTTACAGCTTCTAACAAGTTACATTTTTTATTGGCAAATTTACAAACATAAACGGCAAATGATGTCGTATAATAATCAAGAATATGCTGAAATGCATTTAACTTATAGCGTAGTACGATTCCTGGACGCTAGTTACGGAGACCACTGGGTCGGAAGGGGTGGTCCAGTCGCCTGACCGCCACGATTCCCTGACCTAAATCCCTGTGATTTTTGTGTCTGGGGTTACCTAAAGTATGTAGTATATTCTGTTATGATACAGAGTAGGGATCAACTGTGGATCCGAATTCAAAATGCTTGTCAAGAATTTGGATGCAAAGTTCCAATTTACAAAAGAATGAGAAAATCGTTAAGGAAAAGGATAAGGATGTGTCTACAAACCAGTGGCTGGCGTATTGAACATTTGTTGTAAGGTTATCTACACTATTGTTGTTACATTATAAATGAATAAATGACTTATTAATTCGATTAGAATTATTTTTCGGAAGTACAAATATAGAAATATACAGGGTGTCCGGAAAAAGGAGGTCAATCCGTTAACCACAGATTCCTTGAGCATAAATAATATGAGTTTTAACATGCAATTTTTCATTTTAGCCCTCCATGTTCGATATACGGGGCGTCAAAGTTAAAAATTTAAAACCAATATTTTTAAATAATTCTAGTATTTATGTAGATATTGGATTCAAATTTAGTGTGTTGCTTCAGCAGAAAGAGCTACTTCTTTCCAAAAAAACAACACAAAAAACAATGTCTTAATAGCCAAGATACGGTATGTTCAGTACCCATTGACCCCCCCAAGTTTTGATTACGTACGCCAATCACTTTTAAACTAAGTTTTTATTGGTTATTATGTATTTTTGAATATTTTTTAACTCTTATAAAATTTGCATAAAATCATTTGTTTATGAGATATTTGGAAAAGTATTGGCTCTTGTTTGATGCGTCGCCGGCTCTGGCTAATCCTATAATGTTGAAATATCAAGCAACTCTGGTGTTTATTTGGATACCTACTTAAGCAAAGTTTTACTGTTGTTAAATTAGTTAGACAAAACATTTGGTTTCAACTTGTTGGTGCGCCAGCATATTTTGCTATCAATGTAAGGAGATACTTAATGAAAACTTTCCCCAACGCTGGATTGGGCGAGGCCAAGAAGCTCCTGTTAAATGGACACCCCGATCCCCAGATCTTACTCCCTTGGACTATTCAGTCTGGGGTTGTATGAAAGTTTTTGTTTATAAGGTTCCAATTTTGAGTGATAATCATTTAATAGAGAGAATCTTACAAGCGGGGGAAGACTTTAGGTTGAAGCCTCATATTTTTCAAAGACTAAGATTTTCTTTACTGAAAAGAGCTCCCATAAGCATTGAAAAAAATGAGGGTCATATCGAGCAATTTCTTTAGACTGGTAGTTTTTCTAATGTTTATTTAGTTACTTTTTCATGTTTTTAAAAAAATACCGTGAGCCGCGTAGACAACAAGAACCAATACTTTTCAAAATATCTCAAAAACAAATGATTTTATCCAAATTTTATAAGAGTTAAAAAATATTCAAAAATACAGAGTAACTTATAAAAACTCAGTTTAAAAGTCATTGGCGTAGGTAATAAAAACTTGGGGGGGTCAATGGGTACTGAACATCCCGTATTTCGGCTATTAAGAAATTCTTTTTTGTGTTCTCTTTTGGAAAGAAGTAGCTCTTTAGGCTGAAGAAATACACTAAATTTGAATCCAATATCTCAATAAATACTAGAATTAATTAAAAATATTGGTTTTAAATTTTCAACTTTGACGCCCTGTATATCGAACATGGAGGGTTAAAATGAAAAATTACATCTTAAAACTCATATTATTTTTGCTCACGGAATCTGTGGTTAACGGATTGACCTCCTTTTTCCGGACACCCTGTATATAATACTAAATCGATTAATTACTGTGTTAAACCGCATATTAAACTAAAACTTACTTTTTCTCAAAAACGCAGCGTCCTATTATCTTGAGACAAGAGTATCCTATAGGTTAAAATAATTAGTGAAAAAAAGTTTAGATTAAGAATGTCCTTTGATCCCCCATTCGGAGGTCTATGATTGCAATTCAATTCAGAAATGTATGGCTAACAAATGCTTCTATTGAGAGAAATACCTATGTCAAATTGGCTAAAGGCGTTTTCGCGATACCTTCAAAAACCTATGCTAAGCCGCTATCTTTCCAGAGCTATAACTCCTTTTGGAGGCAATTTCCAATTAGAAGTTTGACGTAGAATTGCCATGGAATCCACTGTAAAATTTGTTACTTTCGTTTGGTCCATTAGTTTCTGGACACCCTTATAATTCCACTAATTTTAAAGTCGCTCACAATACGACGTGTCAAAAAATTATTAGCGATCCTGTCGATTTGACGAAAATATTTATATTTATGAATCAATCTGGAAATCTAAATAAATTTAAAATATGGAGTACAAATTTTAACTATATTTACGATATTTACAAATAAAAATTTACACTTATAATATTTACTAATAATTAAGGAATATGTTATATGAATAGGACTGACTCAGTAGGTATCTTGACCAGCGACGTGGTTTTTTTGGTTACAATAAAAAACTTGGTTATTATAGTCGATTATAAAAGGCCCGGTTCGCTTACTTCTCCAAACCTTGTATGCCATCTCTTCATCGTGGGTGGTTTTGCTCTAATTTTTATTTAAGTATATAGGATTGAATAATAAACGATCGATGATGTTCCTTTGACAATTATGAGTCCACTTTTTATAAATTAGCCTTTTGTAACTATACTTCTCATATTTCTCTCTCTATATATAAATCGCTAGTTTATTTACTTTGCTTGATTAATTGCCTGACCACAGTCGGAATTTATAGAGAAATAACTTTTGAAGTTTGATTGACAAAAACATAAAGCATTAAAATTTAACGTCCGGTTTATTTATATAAAAAGTTTATCGTTATTGTTTGTAAGTTTTTGTATTCAAAATTAAGTCGATCTCTGCAGGAGGTCTGAATCTTTAATAATGGTACCGTATTTTGTAAGTTGTTATGACGTGAGTTACATTTATGTCTTTGAGCAAAATCTATTATTGAATTGCAAAAGACATTAAGTATCTCATGCACTATTGCTAATTAGAATGTTGGTATTGCTCAAATTTTAGTGATTTTATATCCTTCGCTACTTTTTATTAGGCGGTACATATTATTTTTCATAATATTTTTGCAATATTTTGCCTTGCTGGTTTCTAAACCCATTAGTCCCCGTAATTTTTGTCTGTTTTAATTAGAATAAAAACACGTTAGTTGCTGTTTATATATGTGAAATAACATTGTATACGCAAAATTTAAAATTTATTTATAATAAAAGTACCAAAAAAATAGTGGCACATAAATGTGCCACCAGGGACATACAGTAACATAAGAGAAACATTACATAAATATTTAAAACTAAATATTTTTTGAATAATTACATCAGTTATTGATAAATATAATAAAAAGGTATGTTCTATGGAAATTTCTAAAGTATGTTTTTGGGTGGGGTGTACTTTGCAGGTATTACACTCAAAACTGGTGCGGTTAGAACATGTTTTACATTTTGTCTATGTTTCACTACTTTGGACTATCAAGTGATTTTGTTCATTCAAACGTAACTAATTGACAATTGGTGATAATGCGCTTGATGATGGCCCTGGTTTCATTGAAGGGTGCCCATAAATTTAAAGCAATAAGTTGCCGTCTGAATTCGAGTAGCGGCATATTATTGTTTTCACACGTTCTCCATAATAGCCAAACTTGTAAATTAGGTTGATCAATTGAACAACTGAAGAAAGACCACCACTACTGTTTAGTCCTTATTGAAATTCCATAGCTAGACAGACCTGATCATTCAAAATCGACGCCTCTCATATTTTTGTTAGAAGCGGCATTTGAATATGAATTTTACTTTTTTTAGTTATAGAATATATCTACATTTTTCAAAGGAAGCATATGATTACAGCAGTTTGATAATACAGTTACAATGGAATTATCATTCCCCCGCACAAGTACTAAATTTCCATCGGTTTTGAGTTCCATTGTTCCTCGGCTTGTTTTAGCAACAAATTATACTCAGACATATTTGATTCTTTTGAAACTCTATTTTTCCGTAAAGTACCAGTAATAATTTCTAAATTGCGTACTGAACGTAATAAATACCTACTGGTGCGTGTTTGACAGTTCAAATACTAAAAATAGAACAAGGCCAACTGCGCATGCATATCTTTGAAATAGACATCATGTCTGCCCACTGGCACGTTTATGTGCCAATGGTTTTTTTTCCTTCATAATAAAATTTATGTTATAAAAAAACTTATGGTTTTGTTGAATATCGTTACAATGAATATTTATTAATAACAAAATGAAAAATGTAACAACTAGTAAAGTAATTAAAAGTAGACAAAAAATGTATATTTACATCAGTGCAGACAGCTGTAGTAAGATGCTTCAGAGTGGGTTAGGTTTTCATTAATTTCTCAAAAATCAAGCACTGTAAAATCTAAAAAAAAATTATGACCTGTAAATAACTACGCAAGGAACAGTTCAGTATGTATCTAGAACAGCTCAGTTTGGGGAGTTTTGAAAAAATAAAAGAAAATAACGCTGGGAGATTTATGTGCCAATGGGCTTTAATGGGTTAAGTCCTTGGTGTTTAGTGCGTTTTTTATTGTCACATTTTTCTTGAGCTTCTTGTAACCTAATCTTGAGTAGTTTCATAATGTAACAAGAATTTATGTTGGAAAATTTCTTCACACTACCGTTCTTTCACCAAAAGATTTGCTTACAATATTATCGGTGGTGATTGGTAGGCTCTCTTTATTACTTAAGAAAAGTTAAAAGCCTCTATGACTAATGCGCAGGAACTGCGGTCCTGAGAATCGTCCAGGGACAACCTAGGTTAGAGTAGGTATAATAATGTAACAAACTGATTGCATATTATACAAAAACAATCCTGCTCCAAATATTTTCAACTTGAACTGAAGCCCACTGCTGTGATGGAGGTTGATGTCACAATATCCAAGTAGGGAGTAGGAGTCGTTTAGGTACCTACTTT
The DNA here is from genome assembly GCA_911728435.2 of Apoderus coryli. Classification (NCBI taxonomy): domain Eukaryota; kingdom Metazoa; phylum Arthropoda; class Insecta; order Coleoptera; family Attelabidae; genus Apoderus; species Apoderus coryli. Next base: position 4,731,732 of record OU452206.1, on the reverse strand, counting down.
AGTTTCTCTTCACTTCGACACAACGTGATCTTTTCTAAATGACTTGAATTTAGAGATCATCTTGTCGTCCTAAACCTTTCATGAAGTTGTTCATCTCGCTGGGGTTCATTCCTTTGCTTCGTCGGGTGTTAAATTCATCCTTCCAATGTATTTGCATTAATAGAATAGTGTCGTGCAATCGCAGAACACTTGTTCAGTGTCCTTTGTTGTTTCTTCGCAAAAACGCAATTTATCGTCCTCACTCAGGCCCATCTTTTTGATAAATATGGTACCTCATCAAGTGGAGTCCTATGAATAGGCATGTAAGGCGTCATAATTCGGTAAGCTTTTTGGTTCAGGGTCGGAGTAGTCCTCCAGTAGGACTTTGATTATTTCATTTCCCATGTACGCAATTCCTCCGTCCCTTTTAGTTGTGGGGACATCTGAAATATGTAGGTAGTTACACAATTAGAACCACTCTAAAAATTTCTCTAGTTGGATCACATGCGGACTCGTATTATAGGAATAAATTCATTTTTTTCCAAAATGAAATGGTTTCCGGAAAATTCCTCGGACATGTCAATAATTGTTGTTTAGAAATGCGCATCTTTTGACCTGTTAGTTGCATCTGTTACGTCATCGCTGTTCTGTATATGACGTCATCAATATTTTTTTTTCAAAAGACAACCCATATTTTTGGCAGTGCCATATGAAAGAGACTAATTTTCAACACACGGAAGAACCAAAAATTGGTGATGTTACATTAGGAAATTTTTTGAGTAAATTAATGTTTAAATTTTATGTAGTTTATTTGGTTCATTTAACAAATTAATTAAGTGTTCAAACTGAAGTCCGTCCTGAGTCTGGCAGTATCCTAGACGGTGAATAAATTGTTTGAGGAACTTACTGAAAGTTTCTTGAGAAATACTATAACATTCCTTTGTTATACTATTTCTTAATTCCTCGCTATTGTCAGGCCTATTTTTGTAGACGACATTTTTTAAATGGCCCCATGGAGAAAACTCTAAAGGATTGAGGTCAGGAGATCGTGGAGGCTATTCAATAGAACTACGCCTGCCTATCCATCTATTCGGAGAAACTTTGTTCCACAAAATAAGTTTAATAGAAATTTATCAGCCAGACATGTTTCGGGACTAGACCAGTCCCATCATCAGTGGCAAGTCAATAATCGAAGGAACTTTTCACAAAGACACGCAATGACACTTTGGTCGAAAATAGAGAGAAGAATCCGCTAAGTAATTTTTAAAATAGTTTACTCAATAGAAATGATATACAAAAAGAAACAATAGTAAACCTAACTATGTTATTACAATTTAAATGAATTAAAATATTAGTTTTCAATAAAATGATTTCAATGGGATTTTAGACCAAAGTGTCATTGCGCGTCTTTGTGAAAAGTTTCTTAGATTGTTGACTTGCCACTGATGATAGGACTGGTCTAGTCCCGAAACATGTCTGGCTGATGAATTTCTATGAAACTTATTTTGTAGAGATTTTACTTTTATTCAAACATTAAAATATTTTATAAGTTGAATTTCTTCTATAATTTCAACAAAATCGAGAAATAAATTTTAATTTTACTTGACAAAATGTGTTTTTTTTTGTGAAATTCACTTTAAGTAACTAATTTTTAAGTAAAAGTTTAGCACAAAATTTTCATAAAATTTGATAAATAGGTGTTTGAAATCTGACATAGTCATGAGTATGACTAAGATATAGTAAGAAAATGTATAATTTACGAGCACCTACTATAGAATGGGTTTTACATTATTTATTATTACCTACTTATTATGACAATACCATCTAAAAAACAAAAATAAACCTACTTTTATTCGGCTAAAGCGCAAATAAACTGAGACTTTTTCAGGCTCTATAGAAGAAATATTTGTGGCCAAAACACTTTTCGCAGAAACCCTAAAATTTAAATCGGCACAACTCTAACATGACAAAATTGGCGCTGTCTACAACGAAGCAATAACATACAGTCACGTAGGGAATCAAACGAGTGGTATTTTTATGACTGTCAGGTATATATGAAACACACTATCTAGAAAGAAACAAAACATTCAGCTAATTAAACGTGCAATTGTAAATAGCCCTTAAGTTAAAATAAAACATTGAACATTAAATACAACTTCGAGCAGTAGCGGACATAAATGGTATATTAAAAGGATATTGTCGTATCGGTATCAGTGTGCATAATTTTATGAACAAAGAGTTATAAAATTGGGAAAGCAAAACAAAATTTACTAAAAACGAATTGGGTTTGAAGAAAACATAATTTTAGCAGATATTTTGTACATGAGATTATATCACAAATATCTAGTTAATCTTACAGTCCTAACCAGAATAAACACAAAGCTTCAAAAAGGCTAGTTGACAGACACTGACGCCAGCGCGCGTCGGTACGTTAGCAAATGTTCACCAGAACATCTTGAAATACTACTGAAAGATTTTAGCTACATTCAACCAAACAAACAGTTGAGACGCTTGCCGATATGATCACCAATGTGTGTATAGTGGATGTAAAGAGCTCTCGAAGAGTAAATGCTGACAATAACAAAGTTTTATCCAATTTTCACGCCGGGAACCCATGTCGACGTGTGGAACTAGTTTTATTATTATTATTAATATTGACAACAATATGCATGTGGCGACATCTAGTGTGAGCAAGCAATATACCCGATGAAACAAAGTTCACAAATGATCGCCGGACACGAACAACTCCATTTAATTCTATTGCCAACCCTAGATACGCCCGAATTTCCTAGCGGGAGGCTTTATTTACGAAGTGCTTGTCACATAATGTAACAAAACTCTAAGTTATGTTGGAAATTGGCTTCACACTACCATGCATCCAGAAATCGTGTCGTTTCTTTGATATATACAACAGATCAGTGGTGATCGGCAAGCAATGTCCAGCTTATACTTACTAGCACGAGTTACTAACTGACAATAAGATGTATATGGCGACGTTTGGTGTGAGCAGGCAATATGCTCGGTAAAACAAAGTTTACAAACAATGGCCGGACAAGAAGTAACTACTCCATTTAATCCTATTGCCAACACAAGATACGCCTGAATTCCCTAGCAGTAGGCTTTACAACAAATACTTCAATATACAGGGTGATTCATCCTGTGTGGCCTATTCAAAGTTCTCGGGAGCTACAAAAGATATGTTGCTGAAACTTGGGGATTCGATAACATCGGAAAGATTCTATATTAATGTACTATTTCCGGGTTTATATTACTTCCGGTTACTCTTTGTTATTTTAAATGGAAGCACCACATTTTTATTTTTTTTTTTCAGATTCCCCATAAAATTTAAAGGCCACTTTGTTAAGCATTCCTTATACCAAAACCTAACAGATTTTTTCCTACAATTTTTTTTTTGCGAAAAAGTTGACGTTTTTCCACTTCTACAAAAAAATCAATATTTTTATGATTATTTCATTCAAGCAAGCAAAATTTTAGAATACATTAGAGGGAATACTGAGTATACAAATGATATAGTCGAAGGTCATCAGGCAGTTGCAGAACAAGATTTAATTGAATTTAAACTTGAACAACCTGTTTAATAGGAAAAGTAAATTTTTTTAAATCGAATGGTATGCATTCGACTATACCGTTTGAGAGACAAAAAAATAACCTTTTTAATGATATATTACTTCCTTATACCTAAAATATTCCATTTCTTCAATATTTTGAATTTTGTATATTTTTGTCATAATACAATTTGCAATTTGCAGAAACCATCTAGTAGGCAAATGCCATTATCAACGTTACGTATATTACGTTGCGAGAGGTTGTTGGTTCATATACAGGAGGATCCAGAATTCACACAAAAATCATTTGTGCTGATGAAGCAAAATTTAGTAGGGAAGCCATTTTTAATAGACCAAATATACATTTCTGAAACAATCAAAATACACACGTAACCCGAGAAAGGGAGTACCAAGATAATTTTCGCTTGAATGTGTTTTGTTTATTAATGGATAATAAATTAGAATTTTATATTTACGAAGAAAATTTAAATGGGAGAAAATATTTGGACATATTGCAGAACACCGTTTCAAATTTTTTAGAAGATTTGTCTTTAAACCAATATGACACTGCTGTTAGCAATTGGAAGGAATTGGCCCGCTGGGTTCCCCGACTTGACTCCTAGAGACTTTTTCCTGTGGGGTAGTATAAAAAATAATGTGGATAAAACACCAATTAACACACGAAAGGAGTTATTGGCCAACGACGAAATTCGTCGAGCTATAACTCACGAGGTTAATAAAAGGGTTCTAAAATGCTTTCAAGTGAACGGAAATCATTTTGAACATTTATTTTAGATCTTTTTGTGTAATATTTAAAATTTCAAATATTATAAAACTTCGCTGTAGTCTTCTAAATTTCTTTGGTTTCATCGACGGTGAGTTAATTTTAGTATTAAATGTGTTACATGTCCTACTAATAACTTGATTGTATTGTCAACAGATTTGAAATAAATTAAAAACATCTAATCTCGCGTGATTATGTTGCATTTTCTTCAACGTAGTTAATTGGTTAAAAAAAAACTGTAGTAATATTAACAATAATGTTGATTGTGACATTTGCCTCCTAGATGATGTTCTCTGCAAATTGCGGCCCATTATCACAAAAATATATGAAATTCAAAATATTGAAGAAATGGAATCTATTAACTGACAAAACACTTAATTTAAACATCAGATTTAACTTCGTTAGATGTTATGTGTATTCCACGTTACTCTATGGAGTCGAGGCTTGGACGCTAAAAGTCAGCAGTATTAACAAGCTGGAAGCATTTGAGATGTGGGTGTATCGAATACTGCGAATTCCTGGACGTAAACAGTGCTCTTGGTTGAAAAACATAAGGAATTGGACAGGCTTAGATTCAAACTCCCTGCTAAGAAGAGCCCAAGACAGAGACGAATTCTCCAAAATTGTTGCCGATCTTCATTGAATAGAGAAGCAACTTCAAGAAGAAGAAGGTATTTACAAATTGCTTGTTACATAATTGCTTATTACATTACATATATAACAAGCCTGCCGATCACCACTGATGAGTTGTGGATCAACGAAACGGTTCGTCTGTGGTGGAAGCATGGTAGTGTGAAGCAAATTTCCTACATAACATAAAGTCTTGTTACATTATGTACTAAGCGATTCGTATTATTATTATTCTAAATGTTAATATGTGTTTTCACATATAATTTGGGAAGATTATTAGGGCTTCATAAAGAGATGCTCTCTATATTCTGATAAAACCCCAAACAAATTACTTAACGTTTCTCTCGTATGGACTTGAGTATGCGTCTACTGTTTGGATGCAGCATAAGTTGATGAGATTCAGGGAATATACATTTGCTGGCTTGTCGCGTGATCTTTGATTTTGTGAATAGCACCTTGCATTGTTGCAATATAATGTCATCTATCGGGAATATGAATGAGTTCGACTTATATGTTTCAACATCATTTTAATCGAACGAACTACTCGAGTAACTCATTCTGATATCTATAGTTCATAATAACTACCATTTGAATAATTTTTCTGCAAGATCGCATTTTTTGAGAGACGGTCGACGCGTTTTGGACCAAATGAGAACTTATTAAATAGAATTTCTGTGCACCCATTTCCACAGCATTGATTGACTGATATAATGCAGTACGGGGTCCAAAACAGTTATGACTTTAACTGTTTAGGTACCCTAGAGACTGTAAATTTTATACGTATTGGTACTGTACATAATATGTTCTACATAATCAATATAGAACAAGCTAGTTTTCAGCATCATTTCATGGTGCTAACAGAACAAACATAAATAATTGACAAAATAAAACAATATAACTAGCGCAGAGTAATTTTAATATTATTTACCTACTTCAATACATTATTGATAATCGTATCTTGTTCCAATTGAATTGGAACAAAAATGCTTTGCTGCAGTAGAATGTGAAGCTACTCACGTTTTATTGCAGATCATAACGGTTTATTTAATTACTTAAAGATCTAGAACCTCGAAGGTGCCTGGTAATAATATGATATCACCTGGGTAACGAAATGTGTTCATAAATCATTTAAAATCTAAAAAATACACATATATTATTATTTGAAATGGGCTTGTTTAACAAAACAAGACTTAAGTTTGGCTGTCAACTACTGACCGATCACCACTGATGAGTCGTGGATCGACGAATCGGCCGTCTGGTGAAAGTATAGTGGTTGACAGACAAACTCTCGGATTTTAAGTCTTGTTTTGTTAAACAAGCCCATTTCAAATATATGCGATCCCGCTTAAGGGAGTATCGGCGCGTCTATGTGTTGGTAGTTGCTTTATGGGGTCAGAGCCCTCCCAGGCAGCCGATATAGGAACTGTTGTTCACTCGGCGTACTACCAACGATAAAACTAGATGTCGCCAAACACATCCTTTTACATCTATATATTATTATAATTATAAAAATAAGAATTATAACATTCCAAACTAACCCAACTACCTAATTACTGTATTTAAAAATTAGAAATAAAAAAGTAAACATAAAAATTATAACATGCTAAACTAACCCAACTACCTACCTAACTACTTTGGCCAAAAATAATAAATAAAAAAATGCAAGAGCTGGGACACCCAAAGCCACGCCGATTACCACTGAGCTCGGCCGACAATAAAAGAAATGAAACCAAATTATATAAAAGTCTGCAGTCGCCGTACTACATATTTGTATCTTTTAAACGCAATTTTCTCGAGAATGATGGAGGCAAGTACGAAAAGTAACTTATCATTGTAAAGCAGATAAAGAATCCTTTAAACTGATGTGTCACTCGAGACCTATTGCTATTTAAAAGTTTGAGGGTTGTGTCCACCTCTATCACAGGGCTAAAACGATTTTAACAGACACACAGACACTGACTTCTATCTGGAAAAGGTCTTAATCGTCTCAAGGGACTTCAAAATATATTATATAATATGTTACATATACACAAATCTTCCTGCATTTTATTTACTGTTATGTACATTTTTTTTTACCAACAACATCAAATTAATGAAATATTTTTTGAACCTTTTAACTCACTACAAGAATATTTTCGATGCGACAATGGCCATCAAATACCATTGGGACATCTCATTTTAAGAAAAAAAAAAATTAAAATGCAAAATAAATTGCACCTATTGTGACGCGCTCAACCTGACCCCCGAATTAAATTAATAAATAAAATATCTAGAAATTTATCAAAAGGGAGTTCAAAATATGCATCCCTTTAAAATCTTTAATATTGATTTAGTCCATAATTAACGTACAAGTTTAAAGAAATGGTTTCGGTACGCCAATGACCAATATTTAGTAGTGATACCTGAAAACATTCAAATAGCTTAACGTATTTTGGACTTCAAAACGTGTACCTATTTCCATATCAAAATTTCAACATTTAATTTTTGACCGAATCGCAATATACCTACCTCCCTGCAATTCTATACTGATATAGAGTGCGGAAGGTAAAAATTTAAAGCAAATATATTTATTTTTTAAAGAAATATACTGTACACATATAAGAGAAATTTTTAAAAAAATACGTGCTACCGTTACAATGAATCTGATTAAAGTTTGTAAATCTTAAGAGACGACACTGTAAACAATGTAAGCGCTTAAGATGAATTGAAAAAAGGAAAACAGGTAGGTATGCAGACCAAAATAAGCTCTTATAACTTTGTTGATTACATGATTTGAATATAAGTTTACACGATTAATTTAAATGGTAAATCTGCTATTTTAATTTGTTTTACGTAGCTATATATTATTATATACACTTGTTAATTACAAACATTTCTATGAAATTCGCTACAAAGATTTTCTTAATAAAACACTAAAACAGTACTAGGCATATAGAAAAATTTAGAGAAACAATAATAATAATCATTTTATTTGCAGTTCAATTTACAATTTAAAATAAACTAAATTCTAAATATTATAATACACCGAGAACTACAAAAAGGGTTAAAAAGGTAGTAGTACTGATTTTAAATTTTAAACCTGCTACACCACAAAAATTAAAAAAGAAAATCATTCCATAATATCAGCATGTGTTATTAACAATATTTATAATATTATTAACTCTTAGTACTATACGAAAAACTAAAGTCGTATAAAAGAAATAATAATTTAAACGAAAAAAAAAGAAAAAACCGAATCTGTAAAAATTCAATTTCTGTATAGGAGCTGTCTGAAATGGCATCTGAATCTGGATACGTTGAAAGTTTTTAGTGGGGTGGGAATCTCGTTATAAATTTTGAAAACGTAGTAAGTAAAAGATCTCTTAAACATAACAGTACGATGTGGTCGAGGAGATAAAAGACCGCTGTACCTGAGATTGAGATTATGAATATCAGATCTAAATGTAATTTTACGATATAAGGACGGACGATGCCTGTGAATTAAAATACCGTGAAATAATGTAGCTGCATGCAACAGCCTTCTGTTTTCCATCGACAACCAACCAGCACATGACAATTTATGGCTAATGGGGTCATATTTTCTTACACCAAAAGCATATTATCTCAAACAGGATTTCTGAACACGCTGAGTCCGGTCCTAGTCAAATTTTAATAGGCAGGGTCCATAGACAATGTCGCAGTAATTAAACTTGCTAAGGACGAGCGTATCAGTCAGTTTTAGCTTGGTGGACAAAATCCTTCGATGTGGATATAATAATTTTAAGAAGAAATCCATCATCAACGAGGAGCGGGTTCATTACATAAATAAAAGGCGTCTGCTCCACAAAATCCACATATATAATTTTGAATCTTCTTTACATTAGGGTATAATCACCATACATGTTTCGGAACAACAATTGTTCCATCATCAGTGGTATTTAACAAAACATAGTAGTTTAAGTGGTCAAAACACATACATTTGCACTTTATGAAAAAAAAACTCAAATAAACTTATAACTATGTATTTTTCAAAATATCATAATTAAACTATTTTTATTCATAATAACATATTAAGTAATTTTAAAAAACTTTTTCCATAAAGTGCAAATGTATGTGTTTTGACCACTTAAACTACCAAGTTTTGTTAAATACCACTGATGATCGAACAATTGTTGTTCGGAAACATGTATGGTGATTATATCCTAATGTAAAGAAGATTCAAAATTATATATGTGGATTTTGTGGAGCAGACGCCTTTTATTCATGTTATAATTTCAAGGTTGCATATGAATTTTGTATACATTTGGTAATATCGTGTGTGAAACGAAGTTTATCATCTATATAAATTCTTTGCGACCGAGATGTAAGAAATATTGACATTATTAATTTTAAGCACTAAATTTTCCCGAACTTCTTTACTGTTTTTCCAAATACTAAAATCTGAGCCTTTGTTGGATTCACACTTAAATGATGAATTTTGGACCACTTCACAAGAGAAACTAAATCATCATTTATGAATCGAGAAGCATTCGCAATATCCTGTTGACAAAATGAATATTTAAGTTGGCTATCATCAGCATACATGTAAGGAGAACAATGTTGAAGACAAGAAGGTAAGTTAGAAGTATAAATACAGAAGAGCAGAGGTCCAAGGATAGAACCTTGGGAAACACCACAATATATGTTGTTTACAGGGGAAATACCGGAATTGGTTTCAACAAACTGAGATCCACCCGTCAAATAATTCCCTAAAAACTGCAAAGCACTGGACGAAAATCCGCAAAAATTTAAGACAGAAAGGAGGATATCATGACTAATTCTGTCAAATGCCTTGGAGTAATCAATGAGAACCAAGTCTTTGTCCAAATCACGTAAAATATCGTCAACAATCTCAAGAAGAGCTGTAACACAACTGTATCCCTTGCGGAAACCTAATTGTTTCGAGGGTAATATTGAATATTTATTGATATGACTCTTTATTTGAGCACAAACAACTCTCTCAAGAATTTTGGACAGGGGAGACAATATTGAAATTGGGCGCGGGTCAGTCACTGAATTGATTGACTTGTTTAGTTTTCGGAACAGGAATCACCTTTGATATTTTCCAAGGATCGGGAAACGAGTTTAAAAGGAGACAGGAGTTAACATTTACGGTAATATTCCAGGACAACACAGTAAAAACATTTCACAATTAATAATATTAAATGTTTCCAAATATTATTGCCAAGACCAATTAATACTTCATTGACAGTAATTTCTACATAAATAAGTGCAACAACCTGTTGCTTTACATTTACTTCTGACAAAGTTCAAAATTCAACTAGAGTTGCTCGTTCTGTATTTTTTCCATTGCCTGTATAGTTATCTATGATCTATATTTGCCAGGAACACTAAGTATATGTATATAGCAGTAGAACAACAACAACAAGGAAGACAAACCACAAAATACAGATAAGCAGTAGGCGATATACCCAAGAACGTGTCATGTCTGGTACTGAAGACACACATCGCCACACCGTGAGAAGCCCATTGAAAATCCGCTGTCGAACAGTATCACTTGTCACTATCATTTAAACCAAGTATGACTATCTCCATCGTGTCTTCTTCATATATTCTGCATCGTAAGTCACAATTACATCGGCGTCCAGGGACATACATGCATTTCGTCCTCATCATGCCACTCCTTTTTATATCACCAATTAACATTATATTATATCCTTTTCTAATCAGAGGCGGTACTCATCGGTACATTTTTGTAATTTTATGAGCAGTCTTCTTTATTATGATTAATAAAGTCACTGTTAAGCACGATAGCGCTTTTGTATTACCCAGAAAACAGTAAAATAGATAATCAATCAATAAAACTTGCAAATATATCCTATCGTTTGGTTTATTTCCTTATAGCAATCGTCTATAATATTCTGTTAACTTGTGTCAGTCCTGCTATCAAATTTTACTTAATATTCCAAAAATAATCACTTGGCACTACTTTAAAAGCTTAAGTTAATTTTAGGGATTCTGTGGTTGATTATCAAATTTCAACAAATCCAATCTAATTTAAAAAGTCAAAAGTGCTTTGATAGAAGCAGTCACAGATTATAGCAGTTGACGTCTAAGGTGGGTGAATTTGCAGGTACAGTATTTCGTTTAAAGTCGTTATGTCAATGATATTATTTCTTCACAGCTAAGAACAAAGACATCTCGGTTAGTATTTTAGTTTGGTCAGTTAATGGCCAAACATAATGAAAATCTTAAATGTTGTACAGATGACTAAGAAAATACTAAACAGCTTTCAATTACCTTGAATAACATATAGCTAGATACATTATACTGTCTTCTAAAAATACGGTAATTTGAATATTTTGCCTAAAACTACTGATTTTACCATTGCACTTCAGATATAAGATGATTTGCTCCAAATAAAATGCCATTCATAGTACCTGGTCAGACACATTTATTGCTAGTGCTGAGTAAAATATTCAATCCAATGATATATCTTTTTTTTAACCTAATTTAACCATCAAACTCCAGGGAAAAGGTATTATAACACATCAAAGCTCACAGGATGCTAACATAGTGATTGGAAATATAGCTATTGACCAATTCATAATCCCAACTCAATATATAGTTGCTGTCATGGAAGCATTGACCTGGCTATTCTACTTGCATCGCATGCTTAGAATAATGGAAATTTTGTTCCTACATCTACCCACTGGCTGCTATTTTACGAGTAGAACGTGGTCGAAGATTAACATTAACTTTGTAAAAATGTATTAACAATATCCTGACTTAAAAAGAGTCAGTATTAGTATTTTATAGGAAGACATTTTTGCAAATCTGCAGCATTGGAAAGACACGTTTAAAAACTTGACACTGCACTTGATGATTTATGCGTATTATAAATATTATACTATTTTTATGTGAATGTGCAATATGTTATGATATGACGAAATTTTGAAGGTAGTTGATGCATATTATTCGGTTCGCATCCAAAATACAGCCACCATCACCTTACCGGCCGACTGTCGCTTTGGATTCGGTTCCTCGATTGAAAAACACTACCATCTGATATCTTTACAATGTCAGCTAGCTCGTGCACCTTCAATTTGCGATCGTTCATAACTAATTTGTGAATTTTGTTGACGTTTTCTGTAATTTGAGCGTCCACTGCGCTCTGCATCATTTGTGCTGGTACGACCACGTTTAAATTTAGCAATCCACTTCTCTACCATCTGTCTCGAAGGACCAGAGTTCGGATAATGTTTATCAAGCCATTGTTTGGTTCCCACTGTATTTTTTTCATCAAAAAGCAATGCTTTATCAAAACTCGAAATTTACTTTTTTTCCATTTTTTTTTCAATAACAAAAGTTGCTTCACACAAATTGCTATAACCAATAGTCAGACTGCTGTCAAATTTTCGGCATGTATCGTTTGAAGGATAATACTAAATAAAAATCATATCGAAAAAATTGTAGTAACGCTATCTATGTGTCATCCAATGGCCTTTTTGAGTGACCTAATTAATACATATAATTGTTCTAAGTCTGGAGTTTACATGAAATTCAAAGTTCCCTAACTTTAGTGTCATTGCAAATAATAAAAATGACTACATTTAGGAAAAAGATATCTCAAAATTCCAGATTGCGAAAAGAAATGTTAGAACATAAGACTTGTTTCTCCTCATCACACCATTTTTGAGCTTTGTCAGGCACACTTCACTCCTGGAAACGTACGAGATATGTTTGCACACTAACTACTATCAACACGTTCTTGAATGTGTATTTATAAAGCTATAAAATATATTTGCATAAATACAGTAGTTTACGCCACTGATAAATAAAATTATCGCTATAATCATTAATTATACGAAATCGCGACGCATTCTTGATGTCTCCAGCTACCGGCGAACACCCGTACGCATTTTTATTATTCTGTAGTTAATGTGTTATTAATTAAAATTTATCGGTTGTAATTTTTCATTTTGTATTTGTTTTCTATTAATTGATATTTATCGACTGTCTAGAACTGTAATGTAGTTTGTAGAAGAAATACGCGCTACCGAATGTCAATGGATCAAGTTTTATGTAATTTTTCTTCTCTATTGTAAATTTATATTGACGTATTTATTTATTATCAATACTATACAAAGCTAATACTATACTATCTTCTCAATAATAATATTTCGAAGGATCTTGTTGAAATACCAAGGGAAATATAATATCAAATCAACGCTCTGTACCAAAAAACAGATATCGGCCTGAACAACTTAGTGTAGATAATATGATGTCCATATCGCACGACGACGAAAGTTGAGCGCAAAGCCGAAGTCGGACTGCTCAGTCGTCTGAGTACGATTCGGACATTCCACACGAATTGTAAATACCGTATACTTATTAAAAAATTAAATTTGCATATTTTCAAGATTTTTATTTTGGGATCCCATCATCAGTGGTAATAATTACACTTATAACGCGTTAAAGTATGTGCATGTTCTTAAAGAACAATAAAAATCATAAAGTCTACAAATAAGAAAATAGTATTAAGTTACAAATAAATTTCTTGATTAAGAGAACAAACCACTTACCACATTGTGAAAAAATTGGTTTTTTAAAACGTTTTCAAATTTGATATAAAAATATACAAAAGTCTAAATCACCAACATTGTAGTGATTTAGAGGAGAATTTCTTACGTTTCTTCTTTCGCATCATAAGATGCGTTAAGATTTCAAAAATTAAATTTAATTCAATATTATTTCAACCAAAATGTCGTTTCCATGCGGCAGTTGGGAAATGATAAATTATTTTTAGATTTGCAAACAAGAGAATAATAGAAATTGACACCCTCGAGAAGTCAAAAAGCAAAGCAACGACGTAACATCCCCTATCCATGCTGTCATGGACACACTGTATGAAGTCAGTGACACACGTCTCAGTAGAGAGTCCCTTTCTAAATCCATGCTGACTGCCACTGAGAACATCAAACCCGTCCAAGAAGCCGCAGATACGGTCAGCCACTACCCTCTCAATCATCTTGGATATTACACTAAGGAGCGCAATGGGCCTATAGTTCTCAATGTCCGCACTGTCGCCTTTTTTGAAAATTGGCACCACTGTAGGAAGTTTCAGTTGATCCGGAAATATACCAGTGGTCACCGACATATTAATCAACTGAGCCAGCTTGCCTGATTGGTTTTAAAATTTCTTATAGGAAAAGCAGCATTGAAGCTCCAATTCAAATATCTCCAGAACTCATTAAAAGTTAATATAAAATCGTTAAAAATACGCAAGTCATAGGAACTAAGGAGCATTCTGAGTTCATTCTTACCCAGTTCATTGAATAACCGACCTCTAGGCACCCTGGATGCCGTGCTTCCCACAGACTCATCCCGTGAAATAGCACATCTCACAAGCTGCCCCAGATGGTCCGAGATGCTAAGGTTAATATTGGCAGCTGACATAGCATAAGGAGAGTTTGTTATTACGTAGTCAATGGTCGACCTCACAGTGACAGTAGGCAGGGCAACTATGCGCGTGGGACTGTCAATCATTGTTGTAAGACCAAAAGAATACATCAAATCATGCAACAACTTGGAGTCCGGTGAACCGCCATTCCAGTGAATGTTAAGGTCGCCACATATAATTGAATGTCTGGCCATACCCAAAGCCCTCGAAACCAAGTCAGCAAAAGAGGCACAGAAAACCTCAATGCTACCAGTCGGAGCCCTATAGATCGTTACTATACATAGAGTTTTCCCGATTACCAAGGCCGAACATTCAAAGTCAAATTCAATCGACAAGTCATTAATACACTTTGCAAGACATACACCATGAAACACATTCCTACGAATAAAAATATCAGTTTCGCCATGCTGACGTGACGTTCTACAGAAAGCCAAAGTCAAGTGATTTCTTCTTAAACTCAGATAAACATGGTGAAAAGTGAGTTAAATTTTGTTAATGTGCTGGATGGGCATACAAAACATGTGGAGAGATCACTAGCAACAACCTCATTTGGACTTTCTATGAAAGAAAATTAATTTTCACAAATCTGTCATATTCGATTTATTTCGCAAACAAAAATTTACAATAATGTTTCAAACCCACTGAAGTCCTAGGACTAAGTGCGTGGGTATATTACAACCTAAGTAACATTCTCTCTGTAAGCTCTGACAAAAAATACAATAAACAAAAATCATAGAGTAGCAGTAAACAAAAAATAACAAATATTCATTGCAAATCAAAAACAAATACAAGTACAAAGGTAAACGAACAAAGGTAACCGACGACTAAAATTAATATAAACAAATGTGAATTGTCGACTAAAATTAAATTAAACATACAAAGTATAAAAACAAATCTAATGAGTGATATGATATGACACCTATTTCAAATTTAGATAGCGATATCTCACATTATGCGCGACAAGTTTTAAATGACATACCTTCAATAATTTTTTTAAAGTATTTATATTCAAGTTAAAATTTAAGTACGTAATTAATTTATTGATTATGCATATCCAATATCTTGACGCAGATCCTTTGTATTAGTAAATACCCAGTATATCTAATACAATACGCAATATATCTTCTATTTTATTGTCATATCACAACTTATTGAATATTTTTCTACCTATACAAACAATGTATCAATGATTGTTTTAACTAAACAACAACTTAACAAGCTATCCTAAGACTGTTTTATTCCTCCTTGTTCCCAGATGTAGATACAATATTAATATCAATTCTCATACCATATTCTATCACGTGCTGACGTCCATCAAACTACACTTTACGAGTGTATGAACCAACATCTACCCGGATTACAAAACAATCTATTCCGCGTAGTAAACCAATAATTTACCATTCATGTGGCGTTTTAAAAATATAAATAAAATAAAAATAACATAATAAAACAATATGGTGAGGAGTGCCATACACTTACAATAATATGCAAATATCAAAATAGAAATATGTCATTCATATTTTCGCACGGTCCCGATACTCCGAACGGACCAAGTGAAATATTAATGGAGGTACCTCATATTGTTTCAAATATTATATTATATGAATGGAATATTACAATACAGCGTGCGTTGAATTGTTTATGGTTATTAATGTTTCAAAGAATAAGGTCTGCTGTTATGAATTTTATTAGTAATGTTGTAAACACAGTTATAATAAATATTAACACGTAGGTAGGTATTCTTCATAATAATTTTCAGTGATTGTTAATTAAGTTACATATTAGCATTATTCGTTGAATAATCGCTTACAAAATAAATATGGCCAAACCCATATCTCAAAATTTTTTTGGTGAGGAACATGTATAATTAAGCATCAGAGAAATTCAATGTTTGTATTTGTTAACCAAGCGGCCAATAAACTCAGTTGCAGTACTCGATAACAGTTAAACCTTAAAAAATTTCTGAAAATTGTACATTTTTTTTGAAAAATAATTCGCCCACCCTGTATGTCCGCTGCAAATTATTACATTTCTTAAATTAAGTTATAAATTTCCTACCCAGGAGACATTTTAATACATTCTCAGAAGTTTGATAATTAGAACACCCTGTCGCTGGTTGTAGTAATTAATTTTCGACTATGACCTTATTTCGTCAATCTTAAATTGTGAGGAACCGACGAGTTCGATGGCCCATTTTTAAACTCGCAACCTTACGATTACGAAGAGTAACCCTTAACACATAAACCAACAGGTATGCCATGATGATTTTTTAAAATAATTGTCATTAAATGCAGACGCCGAGAACCCAGATAGTGACGACGCACGGTAAAATAGACATATTCGAACTTGTGTCATTAAAAAACAATTCTGTCAGATTTAGTTCATGTGAATAGTATTAAAATAGAAATAAGTATACTTAAATTAGGAGTTTTTTTAGATAAAATAATGTTTTAACACTTGGTATATTATTGTGTAGTTGCATTTTGTTGGAAAATCAAGTATCTAATAACTAATCATATTTTATGTGTAAATATATTGTGTAGTGTGTGGAATTGTTGAGGAAAACGTGCTAGAATATGTTCGTGGTGAAATTTTCAAAAAAAGTCTGGCACCAGAGCAGGTGGACCTCGCAAGTTAGTATGTTGTTAGTAGTTAGTAGTAGACTTCCATAAGAAATGCACACACATCTTTTTTCTTTTCTAATGACATTACATTTATGAAAAACTTGACGATTTGGGGGGTCTGGTAAAGTTGGGGACCCACGGAATTTCGCAAAATTTTTTTTTTACTTAAAAGCTCTATTGTAATAGAATACTTTTTCAATAAAAAGTTTATGGATAAAGCACATTTGAAAGAAAAAAATGGTTTTAAAAGTTGAATAAAACAAGACGTTTACGCAACGCAGTAGTAAAACTACGCTAATATCATCACACAGTATTTACAGTGTTGCCAAGTAATTTTATTTTCACTGAGTTTTAAATGTACTGCATTAGCATTGTCTAATCGTACTTTAAAAACTGAAAGTAATAAATAAACGAAAATAAAAAAATTATCTATTTCACCACCTATCAATATTTAAATGGTCAAACTAATACCTTAACTAAAACAAACCCAACTACCCCAACCCAACCCAACATAATTCACCCACATTAACCTAACTATCTAACCCAATCTAATCAAACTAACCTAACCCGAACCAACCCAATCTAATCACACTATCCCAAACTAACCCAACCTAATCTAACCAAACTACCCCAATATAAGCACACTACCATAAAGTAACTCAAATTAACCCAATATAACTCACCCAACCTAACCTAACTACCTAACCCAATCTAACGGAACTACCCCAATATAACTCACCCAAACTAACCAAACTACCCAACCCAACAAACGAAACTACCCCAATGTAACTCACCCAAACTAACTTAACTACCTAACCCAACCCAAACTAGCGAAACTACCCCAATAGAACTCAACCAAACTAACCTAACTACCCAACCCAACAAACGAAACTACCCCAATATAACTTACCCAAACTAACCTAACTACCCAACCCAAGTAACTATCCAGCCCAACTATAATATTAATTTTAAACTCAGTAATCAGATATATAATCGATGATGATATTTGGACGCTTATGAAAGTTTGGAAATTATTAAGAATAATTCAAAAGCACTAAACAAAGATAAGGGTCCAATCCCTAATAGTATTTTGTATTCTTTAGTATGTAAGTAATTAATATATGTTGACGTATGTACCGCCCTCTCATTGGTTGCGCGGCGACCAATCAGAGCGCGTATCTGTGGTATTTGAATAGTATATAAGCTGTAATATATTTAGTAGTAGTTTAGTTTTAATTCTCTCCTGAGGATGCTAACATTGTTAGCGAAACGCGCGTCGAGATTTAAAAAGAAGTGTTTTGGTGAAGTGGTAAAACGACTGTCAGTTCAGTAATCAGAGCGAATCCAAACTTAAACTACTTTCACTACAATCGCTAGAAGCAAATAAAATACTAACTTGTCTTAACTTGCAGAAAAATAATTTTTGCGCAAAAAACATTTGAACGAGTCGAATATATATGGCAACATCGCATATAACCTCTATATTCTTGTTTCGTAGAATTGGTAAATGTAAATAAACTTGTAAACACTAACCCTATCTTAATATTTTAGCAAATTTATTTTACTTAAAAAAGGGGTTAAAATGTGGTCTGTGTGTCATCAGTAGGAATTCTGTGGGTCATCAAGGTTACTAAATAGAAGAATACCCCATAAATAATTTATATAATTAGCGGGTTATGGCGTTTTTTGTCCCAAAAGAAGCGAGGCATTTTAGATCTTTATTATTTATTTAAGAACAAAAAACTGTATGATTCATTGATTTTTTGGTTTAATTCATCTCTATTTAAGGTAAGCTTTATAAAAAGTTAAGAAAAAGTGTCAAATTCTGTGGGTCCCCAAGTTTACCAGAACCCGATTGGGGAATTAATGTTTCTCTTCAAAGAAGCCTCAACAAAAGTAAACCTTGTATTGGCAAAGATTTAATTAAATCTCTGGTATTGGGGTGTATATTTAAAAACACATGGCATATTTTACACTTGTTTTGATTGTAAATAATTATAACTGCCTAATCCAAGGAAAATAAAAACACAAAACAAGACAGTCGTACATTTTTTTGCCACTATATTCCCTCCGGTCACAATTGGACTTGATAAAATTTATGAAGTTAGGACTGAATGAGCCCCATAACACTACCAATAGACTACAAAGTTAAAATAAAATTGGATAAGCGATATTTAAGATGCTTGTGAGAAACCATGATTTTTAAGTTTAACACCCTGTATCAAATTTTTGATCATTTAGGAAATGTCACATACTCTAGTTTAATAATTCCCGATTCTTTTTTGCTTTAAAATATCTAAAAGATATATTTCAAATTAATATACAAATATTTTTAAACATTGATTGTTAGACCTCAACATATTTAGGTTAATTTCAATATTTTCAGTTTTTCCAATAATCCAGGATCTAAGATTCCTGATAATATTTTTATTTCTTTAAGTGAAAGCTGAGTTCTTTTATATCTTTGTTTATTATTTTACCTTGATGAATGCATATATCATTGTATGAAACGTTGCACATTGGAGAGAGTATCAAATTCAATTATTGTGAGGTTTCCTTTTAACTCCTAAATACCATAAGCGTACTTACATATTTTATGATTGGTTTGGGTAAAAACGTGATAGCAAAGGTTCACTTTCATTTCATTATTACCCAGTCTGTTCAGCTAACCCTGAGAAACTTAACACTAAGGTTCCATATAATAATTATATTTAGTTTTTTAATTTTAACATAATTATATATACATAATACAAATTAACTAATTTCTAATGTGAAACTGTAGCACATATTAAAAATATTTCAACCTTTATCAAAGAATGTCAAACATGGGTCATATATTGTATCGCAATAGTTCATGGGAGAAAGGACTAATGCTTCACATAAGATAGCCTTTAGTTTTTGAGTTAGTACATGCCTGTTCTGATAAATAATTCGAAAACTACCATATCCCCTCTGCAAGCATCTACCAACATGAGCAGAAAAACGAAGATCCACATCCAGAACAAGACCCAAACTCTTTACCTGATCCCTAAATGGTATAGTAATGTTATTAATTTTAATTGCATTGCTGTATTGTTCTAAGTATTTTTCCCGATCCACTTTCCTCCCAAAAAGAATAGACACTGTTTTCTCCGGATTAAGTGCAAGACAGTGATCTCTAGAACATCTTGAAAAAGCCTCTAGGTCATTGTTTATTAATGCTGTATATAGCATTGCAAGATTCATTTAGATCGAAAGACAAGTTAGGTTGTGCATCATCAGCAAAGTAATGTTATTTGCAATTAGTCACATGTGAGGGAAAACTTCAAGAATATATCGTAAATCAAAGTGGTCCCAATACTGACCCCGAATCGGGAATTGTTAAACTAAATTGTGACTTTCCATAAATAAACATAAATTTGATACAGGATGTTAAACTTAAAAATTATGGTTTTTCAGAAGCATCTAAAATATCGTTTTTCCAATTTTATTTTAACTTGGCAGTCAATTCGTAGTGTTATGGGGCTCATTCAGTCCTACCTTCATTAAATTTATGAAGTTCAGTGGCGCCCCCAGCGGGAATATTGTGACAACAAAATGTACGACTGTCTTGTTTCGTGTTTTTATTTTCCTTGGATTAAGCAATTATAAAGACAATTTTCCCTCTTGAATTTGTTTCCTATTTTGCTTAGTTTTCGAGAAAACAATTAAAATCTCCCAGCCTGCATGTCGCTTAACCTTACAACAAACCTGGGGATTAATAGGGAGAATCAAGGGTTGCCTTGAAAAACGATTACAGCATTTAGTAAACAGTATGACAGTTATTTTGTGTACAATATGGTTCAATTTACTAATAATAGTGACAGATATGCATTTAGCATGAAGGATTTCCTCAGCCTAACGCGTTTTTTACGTCTCCATGCACGACTTTTTGAAACAGCCAGTTTTAAAAGATCGACAGTTGTCATCGGGAGGCCTGTTACGGTACGAACAGTTCAAATTGCAGGCAACTTTTCATACCAATACTCGGAAAATTTTTAAAGATCCGCAGCTATATCCCAACCATATGCAAAGTGTACAAGCTCTATTTTACAGAGATTTGCCTTTAAGACCATTTTTTTGTGATTTATTACGGAATAAAATAATAAGAAAACCCCAGAGTTCCGATATCGAATATTGTTTACCGATGAGCCTTGTTTTTCTCGCAATTCAATTATTAATAGAAAATAATTTTCACGAAGAGTTTCCTTTTAATATTTGGTTGGGAATCTTCGATGACCATCTCATTCGAGCTCATTTTTATCCTTTTAGACTTAATGGAGAAGAATATCGAATGTTTTTAGAATTAGTTTTACGATGATGTTGGACTTTTAGAAGGAAACATTCCGTATGTACTACATGCATGACGGGGTTTCACCACACTTTAGTTAAAAGCCAATTTTTGGATGAAAATTACCATATCCGGTACAGCAGACCCCCAGCCAAGGCCTACTCGATCTCTCGATTGAAATCCCATGGAATATCTTCTCTGGGGATGGTGTACAAAGCTTCTATTGAAGTGAAGAGGATCTGCGAATTAAAATTATTTATTCATGTGACATTATAAGAAATAGGCCTAGCATTTTCCAGAGCGTTTAGGTAGTTGTGTTGAAGTCGAGAGGGGCCATTTCCAACATTTAATTTAATTTAGATATTACTGTAATGCATTCAGTTTATTGTTTATTTAATGTTGTTATTGTAAGGATTATTAGGTATACTACCATCTAGAAAATAACTATTATACCTAATTAATACATTTATTGTTTTGGTGTTATCTAATGTTAGTAAGAACAATTATTAGCGGTTATTAGTCATTTCGTTGTTAAGCATATCTTATCATATTGTGTCAATAATGTGTGCCTTGATCAATATTATATTTTCAAAATAGAAAAAAAATGTTCTGCATACTGATAGTCAATTAAGGGAGTTCCATGAATTAATTTACCAAAAGTATTCCAGATGAGTATTGTAACAAGTGCAATTATTACTTGGTACCCCACGCCTCTCATCATCATCTTTTCTCACTCATCCTGTATAAATAGCGATACCAGCAATTTGTAGCAGTGCAGCTTATTAACTTGTTTAGCGATAATACTAAAAGGAAAAAATCTAGACGCACCTACGTATCTTTATTCTAGAAAAAATGTTTGCACACAGTGATTGACAGCTTAGAGACCAACAAAAGGGTATAAATCCAGGCAACCTTCTACTGTGGCAGCATAAACCACCAGGCGCGGTGGTAGTTTTTCTACCTTTATGTCACACGGTAAATCATTATGGCGCCAGGGTACAGTTTGCAACTAACAGAGGTTATCTAAACTTTTGATAGTGTTTTGATTTACGATTGTTGTAAACTGTTTCAATGGGAGCTCGAACTTTTGTTGTGTGAATGGATATATATTTAGACGATGATAGACTTGCTAACTTTTTTTTTATAATAGGTACACATTATATTTTAGCAGTTTTTAAATTTTAAATGGTTACCTGTAGTCAAGCGATGGATTTTGTAAGGCGGGGGTAATATTTTTAATCGCTTATATTGAAATCTATGGAAATAGTAGTAATGCTATAAGTAGGTACTTTAAAATAATTTGTGCATCCATATTTTAAATTATTATAAAGAGTTTCTGAAGAATAAATGGTATATTAACCAAGATTTCTAAACAACTATTATAGCTTATGAGTACGCATGAGCGACCTAACGATAAAAATTTGCAAAAACTGCATTTTCATCAAAGGATGTCAAGAGCCATTTTTGGTTAAATCTAAGGATGTGCCATAAAGTTTTTTTTTTTTAAATTAACTCTATCTATCTTTAAAAATGTAGCAAATAAGAGAATACAGTGATGTAGTTAGAAACTTTTAGAGGGTCTAGTTCAAGATGTATGATATAAACGTATACGTTTTTTACTAAAACACCCAGTATATTTTAGGCTATTTTGATGCGTTTATTGTTAAATATTTTTCACCCCATGGTATGCAAAGTAATTAAGAATTGTGGTTAGCACACCCTGTAAGTTCATATAATATAATAAAAATGAAAGTAGTTGATTTCTTATTATAATAATTATTTAATATACAGGTTGTCCCAAAAAATCCCCGCCCTAGACGACCGAAAATATAACGAAAATCACTTATGTCAAAATTTCGAAAAATATCTCCTTATGAAATTATGACCATTTTGAATATTAAAATGAAGCAATTTTCGAAAATCAAATCAAATGTTCAAATACAGATTATTAATTAACTAAACACATAATATAAAACAAAAGCATTTAAATTTAAAAAGGCAAGTGCTCGAAATGTTCACCATTTTGTTCAATGCATCCGTGCAAACAGCGAATAAAATTGTTTTCTACACGGCTTATTGTTTCATTCGTAATTTGTGCTAAAGCTCCATAAATGCGAACAATAACATTATCTTGACTGTTGGGTAGGACATGGTAAACCGTATTTTTCAAATAACCCCAAAGCCAAAAGTCTATTGGGTTGAGATCTGGGGACCTAGGAGGCCAAGAAATAGGTCCTCCACGACCGATCCATTGGTATATGAAATAAAATCTGGATTGAATAAAAAAATAAACTAACAATTGTTATGGTTCGGTTTCGATGAAAAAAATAGGCCAGGTAACGATTCTTTCTTTCGGTGGTAACCCTTGCACGACCTGTTCCGCGTCTACGTTCAATATTACCGGTTTGGTGGTACGAATTTAGTATTAGAATAGAGGAACTTCGCGCAATCTCGAATCGATTTGAACTTTGATGATTCCGCACAAATCTATGCCTTAAAACAGAAAGCTAAAAAAGCTCAAATCAAGAGTCAAAGATTTGTTTTTTTTGAATCGTCGCGTCGGCGTCGATCATGTGTATCAAATTTAGCTGCTCCAGCAGGTAGACACGATTTATACAGATTGTCGTAAAGCATTTGATCATATAGATCACCACAAGAACACAAACAAACAACAAATTGCAGAATTTTGGTATTTCTTTTCGTTTGCTCAACTTCTTCCGATCATATCTTTTTCAAGGCTTACAATTTGTGGCATGTGAAGGTTTTAAGTCTTTCGTTTCCCTTCTAGTTCAAGGGTTTCGCAGGGCTCGAATCTCGGTCCTTTGTTGTGTAATTTTCATTAATGATCCTTCTGTTGCTCTGAACTTCTTCTTGTAGGTCTGTTTCCCCTTGCTGCAGAACGGTTCAGGCCTTACAAAAGGGGTTATTGGCTTCTTCGGTCGGGGTATCCAAATAAGGGAAACTCTGCTATTCTTGCTAAATTCGTTAAGACCTCTTAAGCATTCCCGCACGCTATTTTTGAGCTAATGACATATGAACTCAGCGCTAATATGGCCGCTTGGCTATCAGAATGGATCGCAATGTAGCACTTCCGATAAATATAAGGGGGGCTTATATTTACGACGCCCACAGACTATAATGGTATAGAAGATTTTACCCCGTCAAGCCAGAGAATGACTTCTCTGCTACGGCACTCTTGGCGAACCGTACTGCCTGTAGCCGCAACAGTGCGACAACTAAATGTACGACTTTGGTCTCGTTCGACGTCGCACCAGAGGGCCTCCATCCCATTCCCTTGTGCGTCGCTAGAATGCGAACCCACCATCTTACTCACGCATCCATTGACAGATTGCAATGGTGGAGTCTCCAATAGTCGTAGACATTCTACCATTGGATCGAACTTCAGTTTCTGTCAGGGGTCGTGGTGATTGCTGATATGAAGCAGTATTACCACGTTAAAAAATCTCACGCACATGCCTATTCCAACGAAGGCGAAATCCAAACTCGAAATTGGATTAATTCATACTCGTTAGCGAGTGAATGCTGTTGATGATGATGACTTCCGATAGTTCCTGTCCAGGTTGTATTGTACGCATCTACCGATTGCATGAATTTCCGACGCTGGGGCAGTCAAGTTAAGATGTATTGGATTCCACCTGTCGGGCTTAGGGGTGGGACATCTAGTGCCGCTCACTATAGTCCCGGCAAGGACTAATATTTTGTTGCATAGTCCTGTTGACTTGTGCGTGATATTTTCAATCGGTGTTGTGATGATGACTATTTTGATAGTGGACTGTTTTAGTGGTATTGTTTTCATTACTAGTTATATCCTCTTATTAGCTCTCCATATCATACATATGTAATATATATATATAGAGACTATTAGTTTTATGAAAAAAAAAATTGTTTTAATTTCACCGGAAATACTTGTTTTTGGTCATTTTATACATAAATAACTAGTTTTAAAAAAAATGTCTGTCTGTATCCACGAAAACGGAAAAACAACTTAACAGAGTTTAACCAAATTTGGTACAAAAATACTATTGGACATGGCAAGGAGCTGATTAGATTTTGGGAACCATTGAACGTAGCCAAGGAGTTTAAAAGAGGGTTCAAAAATTTAAAAAAATCATAGTTCTTAAACTTATCCGAAATACTGCATAATTTTTTATGCATTTAATTGAATATAACCTAAAATATTGCATATAGAATCTTAGACCACATTGGCGTTCGAAAATAGTGTAAAAAAGGGTCAAAAACGAAAAAAAAATGTTTTCCCAAATATAGCAGAAAAATTGGCTAATTATGTATAGCTTTGATATAAGATAACCTACAACATGCAGCATAACAATTTTGTTTACATAGGCGTTCGTAAATAGTAGATAAGCGGGCAAAATAAATTTTATAATAAAACTAAAAAACATCAATTACACTATTGGACAAAAGTAGAGAAACAAAGTGCTTTTATTTCTTTGAATTTGAAAAAGTAATTAAATATTATTGTAATCCCCAGTTAATTTTAATGAAATATATTCCCCAATATTAGGAATATTTCACAATATTTTGGTACACTTTAAACGAAATGCAGGTACAGAAATATTTATAATTATAAAGATCGACGAAATGAAGTGCGACAAAAGTAAAGCAACAAATTGTGTCAACAGTATTTTATTTTACATATTACGATAAAAAAACTTCAAACACATTTAATAATTAAAATAGCTAGAAGTATTATGTTAATAATTAATAGAATATCCATTATTATTTATTATTTGCCAGCAACGTCGCAGCATTGAAGCAATCAATTTTTGGACAGCATTTTCGGAAAGGTTTCTCCAAACTCCATTGATTTTATTTACTAATGATGGTTTATTTGTAAATACTTGTGTACGAATTCCACGCTCAACTTCTTCACATAGATTTTAAATAAAATATAAGGTCCGAGGATATAGTGCCACCCACTCCAAAACCATAACGATATTTTCTTGAAATCACTGTTGAACAATTCGGAAGTGTTTTGGATCGTTATTCTATTAGAAAATAAAATGCAACGGCATTTCCCACTCTGCATAAGGCAACATTTCATTTTGCATTAGATCTCTATAGCCAAATCGATCCATGGTGTCATTAATGAAGTTTAAAGGACCCACCCCATCCCATGAGAAACAACCCCATGGAAAACACTACCTTTACCTGTGGGTGTAACGTATTTGGGATGAAACCTTGGATTGATTGGCCGTCTCATATACTTCATTCTATCAGAATTGAAAATTTTATAACGCGTTTCATCGATAAATAACACTTTTTCCCAATCGTTTACTGTCGAATTTAAATGTGTACGTGCAAATTCAAAGTCACTCCATTTCTTGCCGAAATAAGCGGCTTTTTAGCCGGGCGTCTGCTAAATAACTTTGCGTCTACCAACCTTCTTTGAACTGTCCGTGGACTATCCTCAATTTCGGGAATTTCAGCAATTAATCTAGGTGCAGACATCCAAGGATCGTTTTGGGGTCTGTCCTAGTTGTTGTTTTTCTCGAGCTTGCCGATTTCGGTATATTCTCTAAATGTCCCCTTTCATTATATTGTATTGTATCTTACAAGTGTGCAATCACTACTCTCTGTTTTAATTCTTTCGAAATTGGATACCTCTTGGCATGATTAATCCAGCACAGAAATATTAATTAAACATAAAATAAACTCAGCAAAAATATTTGAACCTTTACTGTCACTAAAACCTTTTTTTTTTTAGGCAAATATTACAATGTTGCTTTACTTTTGACGCATTACAATATTGTATTAAAAGTTTATGTCAATATCAGTTAATTTGTTTTGATTGCTGGAAAAAGCTGTTGCCGTCGATAATAGCAGCCTACGTTGATATTCAAGACACGACGTATTTAAATACGATATCATGCATTTAATATTGTAAAATCGAGATTTGTCTAATTTTTCGAAAGTGTTGCTCTACTTTTGTCCAATAGTGTATTTTGCGTACAAGAACTTGGTCTAGAAGATCTGAAATATAAAATATGTAAGTATAAATAGTGCCTCCAAAGAGAAGAAAAAGGAACAAAACCCGATACTTAAAAAAAATAGCTGATGTCTAAAACAAAAAAATATTTATATATTTTAGATAAATGACAAAAAGGTCATAAAACTATTACTTTTACACATTGAGATTGCTTTGATATTCGTTTTAGTTTGATATATTTTGTAATGTGTTTGGTTGTTGTTTTTTTATTTTTATTACGGTTATTATTTTTTAGTTAAATCAGAAATATATCCAGAATGTTTGGAATTTTGCACGACACTACTTTCACTCAATGACGAATTTGCTCAGTCTTACGACCTTCGACCTGGTCAAATAGCAATTTTCCTTTCGAATAAAATAATCAACTGTCTTGTGGTATCTCCACAACTGAAGAGTCGATTTAAAGTGGAAACAAAAACGAAGAGCATATCTTTCTCATTGAAACTGTGTATTTAAGTTAAAATTGGAAAACCAATTGGATGAAATCTAAAACAATTTTCCTTGGAAACGTGGGCTACAATGTTTGGTCATAAGACTAGTGTGAGGACAAACCTTTATCTAATCACTATGCTGCTGCCATACTGATGAGAACAAGAACTAAGAAAGCAGTAAAGAGCCGATACCTTTCGTTTCCCAGAAAAATTGTTTTGGATTTCATCCAATGCGTTTTTCTAATTAAACTTGAATATCTAGTTTCCATGGGAAAGATATATTCTTTCGTTTCTGCTTCGACTTCAATTAGTCTCTTCAATTGTGGAGATACCACAAAACAGTTGATTGTTTTATTCAAAAATGTATTGATTTTTCTGTAAGTGGTTTTGAGCTGGCAATGCATGCTTATTATTAATATTGTTTACTGAACTTTCACTGGGGCCTAGAAGAGTAAACTATATGGTGGGATTTTAATATGTTGAAATACTCAATTTTTACAAGAAAAATTTTAATTTTTGACGTTGCATGTTGTTGGTTTTTTGTGTTGTGGAGCTGTAGGTTAGATTTTTGTTTATGTTATGCTAATTGCTAGTTACAATTAATAACACATTTAGAAAGCGATATAGATGACTAATGTTTGTATATTAATTTTTGTAGAAGTCTGATCATGCCTGTATAAGGTGAAACATGCCGTAAAGGGTAAAATTTATAAATAGCTACGAGGTTTTCACTGAAAGTATGTATAAGTCTACATTAGGTCCGCCTTCTGGCTCAACTCCATTTATTATTAATTTCCATTGCTTAAACATGTGATAATAGTAGCAGCTCTCGACTACCCCTCGTGTTCAAAGTTCATTTGCGTGGGCTATATTATTCAGAATTAGTTGATTATTTTAGTATCGCCAATTTTTTTGCATTATCTTTAATTACGCTTTATCCAAATCGTAATTTATAAAAATGTGAAATACCTATGATTTGGCTCCATTGTATATATAGTTTTGTTTTCATGCAATTATTTTGATGTAAACCGAATGAAAACCAATTTATTTATCACATAACGTGTTATTAATATTCAGAGATTTTACGAAAATAGACCAGTTTTAGTACTGGCACTGTGACGTAATCGACGTTTAGTGTAGTTGTTAATTTAAGATTTATAGGAAACATAAATATGTTATTAAAAACTGAAAATCGTTTGATTTTTTCATTGAATCCGAATGTGCGGTCATACTAAAAACACTAATTTAAACAAAGGAAACATAAATAATTCTGATTCATAATATTTATTTATCTGATATTAAACATCTGAGTAGAAAATATCAAATGTCTAATACAATTTTAAAATAATCTGAACCTGGTGGTATCCCATCTTTTTGTTGCGTTACTGGGATTTTGCAATATTAATATTGCAAAACTCAACATTCTCAATATTTTCTGAAAACTGGAAGAATTTGTCCTGTAATTAATATGAATGAGGGCAATATTGGTCAAGCCTATCGACCAATTTATTTTACATAAAATTTTTGAAATAACTTTATTATTTTTCCATATAAAATCTATAATAACATTTCATTAACAAAGGATATTGCTATGGGCATGTGTGGAGTGAAAAGGATGTCAATTATAGCGACTTGTCAAAGGCATTCGATCAGATTGACCACGGTATAGTTTTAGGAAGGCGTTTTTTCATTCATATCTCTATGCAATTTATTTATTGTTAGGGTTTTTGAAGTACTTTAATATAAATGGGTCGTCTGAAGTTCCTCAGGGGTCCGTTTTTGGGTCCTCTGATTTCTCTAATTTTATCAATTATATTTTAGATCATTTTTCTCCAAGTAAACACCTGCTCCCTTTTCTTCTTGTTCTTCAAAAAAAATAAAACATTAACAAGAAGTGTGTGTGTATCTTATTCTCTGAGATCGACTTATCATGAGATGCATTTGTTTAATGAATTCGTCCTCTGCGTCATTTTCGATCATAACTTAAATTTTACTAACCACTACAATTAAATAATTTCGCAAATAATTAAGCTATTATCAGAAGTTCAAGACAATCTACTGATTGTAAAACTATTATATTGTTATAGAATGCACTTGTTACATCTAGATTAGAATATGCGTCTAAAGTCTGATTTGCCAATTATGTAACACACATTTATCATTATTTGTCTCATGTCAAAGGGGATAGGTCCGTATGTGGAAACTATCGTGGTATCTCACTCCTCTCCATTGCCGGTAAGGTTCTTGCAAAAATTTTCTTCAATTGTCTTCCCCACTCTCGGAACGGTGATTGCTGGAAACACAATGTGGTTTAAGACCCAACAGGGGTACAGGCGACATGATATTTAGTGCCAGGCAATTATAGGAAAAGTTACGGGAACAAAATCTTCCTCTATACATAGGTTTTATAGACCTTTTCAAGGCGTTCGACTCTGTTAACCGTAAGGCTCTGTGGAGGATATTGGACTTCAACGCATGTCCCCAGACACTCATCCGGCTACTTCGACTCCTTCACGATAATATGAAAGCATCCGTTCTCAACAGCAGCGGACTGGGAGAACCCCAGCAGGGTTGTGTTATTGCACCGATTTTGTTTTCTATGTTTGTGGGAACGGTCATTCAACTTGTTAAGGATGAACTACCAGGGAATAGAGATTGTGTACAGATTTGATGGCGGCCGACTCCTCAACCTGCGTAGACTCCAAGCTGGGACGAAAATCGTTCAGTCATTTTGATGATGACAACTTTGTTCTAGCTGATACAGAAGAGGATCTTGACATAATAAATGTATTTAACAGCGCAAACAGGAGTATCGGGCTTGAATTAAATATAAAGAAAATACAGATTCCCTACCAGCCTGCACCAAACACTGTGGCTGTCTCACCACATATTTGAGTTAACGGAGATAGTTCCTCTTACCTCGGCAGCATTGTCGCGGCGAATGCAAATATCGATGATGAAATTCAACATCGTATAAGATCGGCAAGCGCATCTTTTGGCCGACTGAGGACGAGAGTCTCCGATAATCATAACATCGACGTTTGAACTAAGATGCGAGTGTATAATGCTATTGTAGTTCATACCCTTACGTATAGCTGTGAGTCTTGGACCACTTATCGGAGGCATATAAAAACCCTAGAGAAGTACCATCAACGATGTCTTAGAAGAATTCTTGCAATCAAATGACAGTACCGACGAAAAAACATCAGCGTTCTGGAGGAAGCTGAATCATCTACCATCTGATTGTGAGGCACCAGCTGCGATGGACTGGCCAAGTAATCCGCATGTCAAAGAGAATCCTTTATTCACAGCTTAAGGTTGGCTTACAAAATCAGGGAGGGCAGCAAAGAGGTACAAGGATGTTCTTAAAACCAACATGAAGAAGTGTGGTTTAGATGTGAAGAGCAACTGGGAGCAGACTGAGATAAAGGCGTAGCTTTTACGAGACCCGTCAAGTTTTTGAGGAGCAGCGTCGAGGAGATGAGGTTGCAAAGAGACATCATCGAAATGGTGGTAATTGGGTGTGTCAGTTTGGTGACAAAATTTGTGGCTCTAGGGTTCATAACAGATATCCCTGAGTTTTAGGAATTCATACTCGTCAACGAGTGAATGCTGATGATGATGAAAATTAAAACCCGGCATGTGGAAGATATTATGTCCTAAAATATATTGTTTTCCGTTTTCTTTATCTGAATGATATACAGAGGCTGAATGTAACAAGCTCTTATTTCTTAAGAAAATTAAACAGAATGCCTGCATACTTACAAATATTACAACCAAAGCAAAAAGACACATGATGATGATGATGATGGATAGGCATAAGTCTGAAGAAAGTTACCAGGCTTTTACCAGACGTGCCGTTTCGTTGCTCCACAACTCACCAGTGGTGATCGGCAGGCTATGACATTCAACTTTCCATCATTTACGACGAGCTTATACAAGCACGAAATACCGAATGGTAACAAAGTTTACAACCAAAGGCCGGGCAAGAAGTAACAACTCCATTAAATTCTTTTGCCAACACTAGATCCGCCCGAATTCTCTAGTGGGAGGCTTTATTTACAAATTGCTTGTTACATAATGTAAGAAGACTTTATGTTATGTGGGAAATACTTTCACCAGACGGGCCATGTCGTTGATGCACAACTCATGAGTATTGCCTACTCACACTAGCTGTGGCCACATAGATCTTGTTGTTATTCTTTTAAGAGGGGCGTTTGAATACAATCGTTTGCAGACCTATTTTTGCGCATGGTAGACTCCATTAATACGTATCTGATAGCAAAAATTTTGATAGGGAGTTAAAGAGTAAAGATGGGATTAGGTATTGAAGTATTTTGAAGTTGAAATATTGGATAGTTAGTTCAAAAACAGAGTTAGAAAATCATCATATTTCGCTTTGCAGGCATAATTTTGCGCATGGTAGACGCCACTAAGACGTATCTGCTAGCAAAAATTTTCATAGGGTTTTAAAGACCAAAGATGGGATTAGGTAATGAAGTATTTTCAAGCGGAGAGATTAAATAGTTAACTCATAAATTGAGTTCAAACATGGGTAATTTTTTCAAATTTACAGATATATTTTTGTGGATGGAAATCTCCACTAATACGTATCTGGTAGCAAAAATTTTAATAGGGTCTTAAAGATTAAGGTTTGGATTAGGTAATAAGGTATTTTGAGGCTACAACAATAAATAATTACTTAATAAATTGAGTTCAAAGTCAGCAACTTTTTCCTCATTTTGTGCTATGATTCTAATATTTAATAATGATAATATTACTTTATTACCTAATTTATATATTTAACAATCACTTGTAATTAAAATTGTTCGTGAAAACTTTCTGTATTAGACAATATCCATATATAAAAAAACCCTCATATTTCTCTTCAAATATCCGCCATTTTCTTATATTTTTTTTATAACTGTAGCCAACAAACAAGTAATTAGTAGTTGGGACAGCATTGAAGAGATGGCGCTGTTTATACACAGTGACACAAAAATCTAATGGTTTTGTCGTACTTATATTATTAATATTTAGTTGTATGTGGTATAGTATATTATGTATATGCGTATGTACTAGGAGTAGGGATTATTAACGTTAGCCAGGTACAGTAATATCAGAGAATACATAAACATCTATGGTAATATTATGTAGGTATACCTACTGTTAGAGGATAAATACAAGAAGGGATAAAGTAGTAGTAGTTTGTTACGTTAGTTTATTGGAAATAATACAATTATAATAATTATTAAAATTCTGTTTCGTTACGCAGGTCATATATTTTTGATTATATTATAACTAGTCGGGAAAGTTTTAGGGTGACACAACCGATTTTTTATGATCTATAGAGAGAATACAAGAACTCCCGACTGGTAGTTATTATAAAATTATAAGATACCCTTGGTAGGGGTTTAAATAGTGTTTAAAATTTCACCAGTTAGGTAGTTGGAACGTATATACAGGGTTATTCACGCCATACGACACGGAATACTGTGGTTAAACTATTTAATTTCCTTGAAGTTTTATTCATGGGTTCGATAAAAATGATTTATGGCTACATTTTAAAAATATTGTGAGTCTATACAGGGTGTCCCAAATATGAGAAATTAACCATAGTTGTGTTTTTTTAAATGGAATGCCCTGTATATGAATCAATTTCCCGTTCAAAATAAACCTAAATTTCATTAAAGCCCATCTCACCTAAACCTGACAGTTTTTTAAATATTTATGTTTTAATAAAAATATAGACATAATTTGAATGAAAAAATTCACACCTATTTGTTTGTTCTTTTTAAGCCAGTCTAGGCTGATGAATATCTCATCACTTGTTACGCCAAATATAAAAAATCCCCAATACTAAATACAGGGTGTCCAATAATATAACTTATATGAACGTAAAGTTTAATTCTAAATAACTTGTTTATTTCAAATGGAACACCCTGTATATGAGGTAAAAATTAGATGCACAAAGTAATTCTCTGTCAAATATTATAATACTTTCCTATGGATAACTCTTGACGTTTTCGTGGAAAATGCACATATTCATAATATTATGCGAATTTTTAATTGAACCTGTTAATTTCATGTAGACCACCCTGTATTTGATGGTGATGAAATTAATTATCTATTAATCACTATGAGGTTTTCTTATAGATATGTATATTTTTTTAATGTATGGAAAAAGCACATATTGGTATAGGAAGACTTTTTCAAAATTATATTCGTCAAGTCAGCCATGAGAATTTGACAAACCATAATTTAAACAATAACATAATAAATAAATACATTTTTAACTTAAATTAAATAACAAGATATACCTACATAAAAACTGATAAATTTTATAATAAATGTTCAAAATGATTGGACTCTAGGCACATTTCAATCCTTTTCTTAATCCTTCAACAACTTTAATCTGGTGTAACGCTTCTAAACGCTTCATTTATTTGCTCCTTCAAAATTAAAAAAGTTTTCATTTGCGATGATTTTGTTCCTGGCCCATTTACAAAATTCAACACGATTTAAAATCAATATTGAAAAGTTCTTGATGCAGTTGCACTGTATTTGGGTGGTATCTTTCGTTAAACTGCCTTAACAGCCTCTCGAAGACCGCTTTTTTGGGGTGATTTTGCGCCAGGAACCTTTGAGCGTAAACTCGCGATTCCAGTAAAGCGTTTTTGGACCATTCTCCCAGAATAAAAATCATGTGTATGCTTTCTCCTTTGGAATAGGTTCGCATTTTTGAATTGAAGTGAATTAAATCAAATGTCACAGATAAAAAACTGTTTTATGAAAAATTCTCAACTCTTAGGTAAGAATTGTCAACCGACTATTTGACAGTAAATATTAAATTACAAAAATGTATTCTCTTCTTCTCAAATTCTCATGGCTGACTTGATAAATATTATAATTTTGAAAATTCTTCCTCTTATTGCCAATATGTGTGCCTCTTCCATGCAAAATTAAAGATAAGTATACATATCTATAAGAAAACTTTAATTTTTGCATCATTAAATACAGGGTGGTCTACATGAAACTAAGAGATTCAATTTCAAAATCGCCTAATATCATGAATATGTGCATTTTCCACAAAAACGTCAAAAGTTATTCATAGGAAAGTATTATAATATTTGACAGATAATTACTTTATGCATCTAATTTTGACCTCTTATACTGGGTGTTCCATTTGAAATAAACAAGTTATTTAGAATTTAACTTTACGTTCATATAAGTTATATTATTGGACACCCTGTATTTAGTATTGGGGGCTTTTTATATTTAGCGTAACAAGTGATGAGTGGGTATATTTATCAGCCCAGATTGGCTTAAAAAGAACAAACAATTAGGTGTGAATTTTTTCATTCATATTATGTCTATATTTTTATAAAAATTTAAATATTTAAAAAACTGTCAGGTTTAGGTGAGATGTACTTTAATGAAAGTTAGGTTTATTTTGAACGGGGAATCTAAAAATATATTCATATACAGGGCATTCCATTTAAAAAAACACAACTATGATTCATTTCTTATATTTGTGACACCCTGTAAATACTCACAATACCTAATACCCTACTTAATCTTTTAAATTTTTACTGTTAAAATAAGTAATGTACCAATCGTAAATCAAATAGATAGGTACTATGTTAAACCGCATATTAAACTAAAACTTAATTTTTCTCGAAAATGCAGCATTCTATCATCTTGAGATAAGAATACCTCATATTTCCTAAGAATGATCTCAGAATTCTCGAAAAGTTAGTGACAAAGAAGTTTTTATTAGAAATGTCCGTTGATACCCGTTTGGACGCCTATGTTCGCATATTTAATTCAGCAGTGTATGGCTAACGAATGCTTCTATTTAGGGAAATATCTTTGTCACCTTTCACTCCAATGGCTAAAGGCGCTTTCGCTTTCTTTTAAAAACTATAACTGCTTTCGGAAGCAATTTCGCATTAGAAGTTTGCCATGAAATCTGCTCTACAATTTGTGGCTTTCGCTTGGTCCATTAGTTTCTGGACACATTGTATACTATTAGGAAAGACACTCTTTGATGCATGAAATAAACGCCTCATGGTTTTGAAACTGACAAACTAAAACAACAGGGCTAACCTAATACATTTTGAAAAACAACAGGGCTAACCTAATACATTTTGAAAAACACTGCAAGCATACAGGGCGGTCCAAAGAATAGATAAGTATGTATTATCATAGTTAGGAAAGACACTCTTTGATGCATGAAAAAAACATCTCATGGTTTTGAAACTGACAAACTAAAACAACAGGGCTAACCTAATACATTTTGAAAAACACTGCAAGCATACAGGTCGGTCCAAAGAAGAGATAAGCATGTATTATCATAGTTCTGGTTTTTTAAATAGAACACCCTGTATTGGAGTATTTAATAGTCCCTCAAAAATAACTGGGATTCAGTTTAAGGTGTCATATACCTATGTTTTACGGTTTTCACACATATCATCAATTTGTGAAAATTTAGAGGCTTGGCAAAAAAATAATATGTTGAAAATATTTAAAAATCTTGACTATTTATCGTAAATAAAACCAGTTTTTTTACATTCATCCTTTTTATGTATAATAGTATATAACTATAACTGGTCTAAGCGAAGATAAGCATCGAACGTTTAAGAATGCTAGCACAAAAAAGAATGGGAAAATAATTTACGCAAAATAGAAATATGATATTTTGTGCCACTATGTATTAATTTTTGGCGACACCTATTGAGGAGAAGAATGTATTAAAATATTCTAGAAAATTACTCTAAGTTAAGAAATGAATAATTTGATATTCAATGAGATTCACTAGCGCCACCATCGGACATTTTTGTAAGTAACCATTTCAGATTCCCCTCTTAAACAGATTTGACTTTGCAATTTTTCCCGCAACGCCAAAATTGTTGTATCCGACAACTCATTCAATTCATTTGTGATCTTCTTTTATTTATATTGTGATATTTGTATTGATTTGTAGATTTGTAGAGATGAATTTGACAAATTCTCTCTAGTATGTATAAACAAAAAATGAATATTTAGTCACAATTTGCAACATTTTCTAAATGCAGTAATAATATACAGATCGGTAGCCCTAAGTATGCATATAAATGGCATTGCAATTTCATAATCTAGACACAAATTTTATGCATATTGTATAATTATTGTGTTACATCTTGCTCCAGTTTGTTAAATGCACATTATTACTCAATGGACGCGATATAACAACTACCTATACTTAATATAATAGCACGGTATATATCTATTATTAAAACAAACAAAATAAAACACGAAATATTTATAATAATGTGAAGATTGACTTAAAAACTACAGCCAAAATAGCACTGGGGCCCCGGCGGGTGACAGCTGGTGAGACTCCAGACTCAGACACACAAATCGTGTGCCCGTCTCATTGTTTCCCATTTTAAAACAACACCGATTTTGACATATTTACGAGACGCTGCTGCTATCTTTTTCTTCTTCGTTATAGGTATTCTATAGTGATACATATTCCACACAAAAGTATAATGTAGTGCTCACACACATTACAAGTATTCCAAAAAGTACCTGCAGGCTTTCGATTCATCGTTAATAATAGACAGAGTGAAATACAGACAATAATGCTTAGTCGTTGTGTAAACTGTAGAACATTTTTATTATCAAGATTTCAAAGTTTTCATAAACAAATAAAATATTATTATTTACTTGAGATTACTACTGTCTAAATCTAACAAAATTCAATTTATTGTAAAGATAAATATATACAATATAGCCATGATTGGTTGCAGTGTTAAATTAAAGATATATTATGTTGTTAACCTTAACCAGTAACGTCGAAGAATAGGGCTCGCATGGGTTGCATATGGAAATCTCAAATACGCGTTCAAGACAGAGTTGCCTAACTGCCTAAAGAGAAAGGTTTTTAACCAGTGCGTCCTTCGAAACCTTACCTACGAAGCCGAAACCCTTACACTGATTAAACGGATAATAAAGAAAGTACGAGTTACGCAACTAGCGGTGGAACGATCAATGCTGGGAATCTCTCTCAGGGATAACATACCAAATACCGAAATCTGCAGAAGATCCGGAGTTGCAGACGCCGGTATGTAGAGAGAATAACTGTACTAAAATTGCACTGCGCTGGACATATTGCGAGATCTGCTGATGACAGATGGGCAAGAAGAATCCTTGATTGGAGGCCTAAATCGTAAGCCTTCAGAAATAGAGCGCGTCCCCCCAACAGGTGGACCTACGACTGGAATCAGACAGCACAAGACCGAGGACAATGGAAATTATTGAGGAAGGCTTACGTCCAGCAATGGACTTCAATAAGCTGATTGATGAAGAATTACATACATTAAAAAACAAACTTCAAACTTTGCAAAGACTAAAGTTAGAAATTTACGTTAGTTGTTTGGTATAGCAAAAAGCAATTATTTTAAAAATATGTGGTTTTTATCGCTTCTATCTACAGATCCTTAGCTTAACTAAAAGATTAATACAATAAATTTGATTCTAAAAATTTATTAAATTTTAAGTTCGTCGTCCTGAATGATGACTTAGAGGATGTGATTATCCTGCACATTCTAGATGACGATGAGATTAGAAACTTTGCTGATCTGTAGGGTGCAATCATTTGAGATGATAATATGTTAAATTAGTTATTTACATTTGATATAGGTTTCAGTATTGCTGAGTTAAACTGCCATAATATGTATGCGATATTCAGCTCTATAAGTCTTTTTCTATTAACGACCATGGAAGTTTTGAACACTGATTTAGAGGATTTTTTAGGTTAATTTATAAAACAACCCCAAAAAGGCAGTTGCATTGTGCGTTGGTGGTGATAGAGACAAAGAATTTATAACAGGTAACTATGGTATTTATATCACCCGTGGCAATGTCGAGTGGGTTCATACACCTAAGAATGTTGGTATTATAAATTATGCTTTAATGATCATTGCCAGCATGTTTATATGAACTGTTTCTATAGGCTTAGCTTTATTTTCCATCTGAGAAATCCGTTGGACGAATCATTCATTTCAATTATCTGTCTGAAGAAGCAGCACTGAATTATTTGGATACAATTTAACAAGTGCCACCTGTGTTTCGATGCGAAATTGTACTCATGAGAACCTCCATAATTGTAAATTGGAATCATATTTAAACAGAGTTAATTGACCAAAACCTACGAGGATCAGTCTTAATTGATTGCTCACAATCTGCAGCATCCTGGAGTACGCCTCCCTCACTTGTCTTTTGACCAATCCTCGTAAAGAATTAAACCTCTCCCAATCATACTCCGATCCAGATTCTCGAAAGTCCCTGCATGCATTCTTCTTCTTATATAAATATGTTATCAATAAGAGGCTTAGTATAATAAACTGACTACTCTTCCACTCATCTATTATATGTACACCGTCAAATCTATAAGTATTTTTACAGGTAATGCATTTTTCAAGTTATTAAAATATTGGTTGTATTACTTTTTGTAACAGTATAGGTACATAAAGTTATGTTTTCTAGTTGGCATTTGTATTTAAGAAAAAATGATTTTATTGCTGCTGTTAGCACATAATTTTACAGATATGTTTCTCATAGATGTAACTATTTCTTAGTTATAAATTTCATGTACCTTCTCTTCGGCAACAATATGTTGTGAACTCCGTGTTTTCCGACAACATGAGATATTACCACTGCATCTCATATAAAATTATGATTTATTCACAATAGAGATAAAGCTAACAACGATCATATCGCATATCATATTCCATGCCCATAACTTTTTACATAATTCCTTGCTGTTTATCTTTCTCTTTGATATTTATCACAAACCCACAGTGGCGTGTATTTGGCACAGAAATATATTATTTTGATGACAAATATTCTGTATGCCTAATTATAAAATAAATCAATAATATACAAACTTAAATCCAATAGCTACGAAATAAATTTATTAGAATAATCGTCGCCAACTAAATTATCCCCAGTCAAAAACGTTTCGGAACTAAACAAGTTTTTTCATCAGTGACAACAATAAACAATAAGAAAAGTTTACAAGAGAT
Organism: Apoderus coryli; assembly: GCA_911728435.2. Classification (NCBI taxonomy): domain Eukaryota; kingdom Metazoa; phylum Arthropoda; class Insecta; order Coleoptera; family Attelabidae; genus Apoderus; species Apoderus coryli. Next base: position 4,691,865 of record OU452206.1, on the reverse strand, counting down.
TTTTCACATCGAAGATTCCATCGAAGTCACTTTGTAGAAAAAAGTTTTTATTATATTAATCTATGAAGTGTACGTACAGTTTATGGTTATGTATGGAATATGATATAATGCGCACTCTGGCTCAATTTCGTTGATTAAGTGCTCAATTTCTTTATTGAAGCCTTGGATGGTCCTAGGCTTGTTGGCGTAAACTTTAAGCTTTAAAAATTCCGGAAAAAACAAGTCCAACAATGATCGGGTCGGCTAGTTCTGATCAACAAAACGGGATATTACACGTCCAGATGACTTATACATAACTGAATAGTTTCTCGGGTTGCATGACATGTGACATGATGAAACCCTATGTCTTAACTTATGCACTAAAAATTTAGTTATTGTATTGCGATCACGTTCACCATTATTGTCTCGCTTAGAAGGATAGTCTGATAATCCGTCCAGCCTAAAATCCGGACCAAACAGTGACACGTTTTAGGGATACATTTGATTCAAAAAACTACTTGTGAATTTTCAAAACCCCAAATACGATAAATTTTATCGATTAGCTAACGCAACCATCAAGAAAAAAATGAGCCTCATCGCTAAATATATTTTTTTTCGAAAAACCAATATCTAATAATTGTTGTAACATAATCCATTGAGCAAACTCTCTTTGTTTTCCGTGGTTAGTAGGCTTCAGTGCTTGAGTCTATTCAAGAAATGTTTAACTCTTGACCACAGTACCCAATTGATGTTTTTGTATTTTTAACAACACTTTCTTGGACTGCTTCAATGTTTTCTTGTAAACGATTTCTTGAGGGACAGTCGGATTGTTTATTGTTAATTGTCGTGATTATGGTAGTTGCAGCTGGATTAGTAAAATAAGCAAGTGAGTCTAAGGTATTACAATTGTTTTTGTAAGAAAAATTATTGATTGGGAGAGATAAATTAAAAAAAAAAGTATATAAATCCGATATGTTTTATTAATATTTATTTAGGTATTATAATTAGGAGTTAAAATCCGTTAGAATCTGTTTAACCACGCTAAAGATACCAATAATCGCTATTTGCTTTAGACAAAATAAGGTATTCAAGTTTTCGTCGAAGAATTGATGGGAGTCAATATATCTTTTCTTATATAAAAGAGACTCTTTAAATATTAAGGAACTGATACAATATTAAAGTTAAAATTAGGAGTGCCAACAATCCGACCTGGTAGTCTATTTTGCTCTAGAGCTCTCCAGTAGCGTGGATGGTCTCAGAGACAACAGATCTTCATCTTGCACGATTTCATGCCCCAAGTGTTCCTTGCTTTCGCTTCTGATAGCGGTGCATTCTGTTACTAGGCGATCAGGAGTTTCTTCCTCCTCCCTACAGTATCTGCATTCGTCGCTCTCTTCTAGGGCTAATCTTGCCATATGTTTCCTAATGCGACAATGTCCTGTAAGAATACGTAGCACGTTCTTACTGAGATCCAAATAAATTTTGGATCTTTCACGATCGAAGTTTCCAAGGACTTTCGAGGAGTGTATCAGTCCAGGAAGATTTTGGTAGAGTCTTGCTCTGTCTGTTTCCTCCTTAATTCTGAAGTTATCCTTGTAGGTGTGTTCGTTCCTCTGATATCAGAATATCCAAACAAGGGAAACTCTGTTATTCTCGCTAAGCTCGTTAAGACCTCTTAAGCAGTCTTACACCATTTTTGAGTTGATAACATATGAACTCAGCGCTAATATGTCGCACTTCCGATAGTTCCTTTGCAGGTAAAATTATAATATCTACCAATTGCGAGAATTACCACTTAGAAGACGCTGGGGTATATTCCCATTGAGTCTGACTATTTGGCGCCATGGCTGAATTCTCTTGCTCCTTTCCCTTTATTGGTTCTTGAGCCGTCTGTACACCATTTGATAGTGTTTTCTATTTAAGGTTACTTTCCCAGTCCCTCTTGTTACTTAACTTTTTGGTGAAGTTATATTTTTTCTTAGTTTCGTCAGTAGGGAGGCTTAGAGATGGGATGTGTTTGATACGAGATATCCAAACTGTCAATTCTTGATTCTCCCATCTCCAGCTCCCTTCCGAGACACCCTGAGTATGGTTTCATTTGCTGCTCTTTCTATCAAGTGCAGAGGTATGAGATTCGTAATGATCTGTAGTACCCTAGTTGGACACGTTCTTGTAGTCCCAGTAATGCAGATGCATGCGAACTTTTGTATCCTATCAAGTTTTCTCATTGCTGTAGTTTGTTCTGCCTTAGAGTACCAGACTGTTATCTCAAATGATTAGAGCGTGTTTTGGGTCTAAAGCTCCCAGTATTGCTTGTAAGATTCCTGCTCAGACCTTTTGTTACTTTAAAAGATATTACAAGAAATTTTACTTCAGAATTCTGTTCAATGACCTCACCATTCTGGGTTATTGATGACATATTTAGAAGTTTCCTCTTTCGAGCGAATGGTATAATTGCGGATTTTGCTGAATCTATGGAATGTTGACGGAAAGTTCGTTAGCATTTTTAAACATTTACTTAGATCCTATTATATCACAATCATGGTGTACATCTGTTTTGGGTCTAAAGCCCCAAGTGTTGCCTGCCAGATTCCTGCTCAGAGCTTTTGTTGCTTTACTAACCGTTTTTAAAACATATTACCAGATATTTTCCTTCAGACTTCTGTTCAATGACCTCTTTCGAGCGAATGGTATAATTGCGGATTTTGCTGAATTTATGGAAAGAGTTCGTTAGCATTTTTAAAAATTTACTTAAATGCTATTGATTACTTCATAAACGATTAACGGTTTTGTGCTCAGCTGCATAGCTGAAGCCTTGAAGGATCTAGGAAATTAAAGAAATAGGCAGGATATAAAATAAGCGAAGCTAGTTGCTGCAGATGATTCTAAACAGATTTCGGAATCTCACAATCAAATGCTTAAGCAATGTGACGACAATGATTTGATTAATATACCCAAAATAAATAAAAAGAAATAATTTACAACCTACATCAATTCGATCATTAATCAAATCACCTATATCTAAATCCTGTTGGGCTGTCCACACCCCTCGAAATGCATTACGTAAAAAATATATATCAAGCAGCTCATATTAATAGGATAATAACACATATCCGAGTTGACGTTATACGCCTTTTCATATCGGAATTATGATCTAAACGGCTATGATATTATTTGCCTTGTTTACACACTAGTCAGTTATACAATGGTATTAACGCATTATTGTATAAAGGCTATCTTGATCTAGACAACAAACATCCGTTAAATTGTTACGTAATAGAGGGATGATGGGGGTGAATCTGAAACGTTACGCTATGAACGTATGCTAAGGAACAATGATTCAGATATAATAGTAGCCGATAGCAGATAGAAGGGGTTTAGTTTTTATCTAAATGTTGAGTTATATTAATGGTAAAAAATTAAAGTGGATTTAAGCGTTCTTGTATTGTTCATGTTTTTTACAATGGTGGATACATTTTTAAAGTTGTAGCTAATGTCAAAAGTTTTATCATATTATCCTTATTTATTCTGAACCTTATAATGAAAACGATGTTTAAAAATAGCCTTAATTTATTGGGGATCCAAAATACACTGGCCACAATAAAAGCAATAATAAGATTTTTCCGAAAATCCCCACTTCGGCGAAAATTCCATCCAAATGTGCCGATTTTCTGTAAGCCCTGCTGGTCTCAAAAATACGGAAGCATCGCCATTTTTAGAGAGCATTCTGTAAAAATCCTGGCAGCTTTAAAAACGCTCTCACTCAACAGCTACGAGAAAAGCTGCTTTTCAAATGCATTGTTCTGCTTCAAATTTTGAGTTTATTGTTCCTGTCTGCTTGATAGCAAAATATTCTGAATTCTTGCAACCAGTTGTAAATTTTTTGCAGTCAAAAAATTTGGACTTATTACAATGTATGAATCATGTAAAAAGAATTACAAACCTTTCAAAAACATACCGGAAAAATGTTAATGACGAGAGCCTAAACATAATTAAAGAAGCCGAAAAATGGCAGAGGACATTAATACGTACTTTAAAATGGCCAGAGTCACAAATCGACAAACGCTTCGTGCAAATCCTCAAGCAGGTTCTGGTAGCGAGTACTGGACGAGAGCATAATTCCGTATCTGGATGGATTCATTGTTAATATCTTTAGAACAGCGATTCTCTAATGAATATCTGGAAGCCTATGATTTGTTTTCATTATACCCTAATATATATCTTGTTTTACCATTTGCTCAGTTTTCACAAAAAAAGTTAAAATCTTTTGTGACTACTACAACTTGAACGAGATTTTGGCTGAAGTGGAACTATGGTATAATCTGTGGAAAGAAAAAAAATGTCAGCCTCGGAGTTACAAGAAATTGAACTAGTTGGACTACTTAAAGAAGGGCAATCTTTTTACCCATGCATTAAAAAAGCACTACAAATTTCACTCGCACAACCTTCCACTACCTGCACAATATAAAGATCATTCAGCACCTTGCGTCAGATGAAAACTTGGTTACGGTCAAGAATGTTGGAACAACGGGTTGTTGAACTTTACATGACAGTGTCCATCGAAAAAGAGTTTTACACTCGATGGATCAGTTTATGTTTATTAGCGTTAATAGAAATTTTGTCCAAGTTTAGTTTAGAATTCTAGAAAGTTAATACCCAAATAAAATATTTATAAGTTATGAACCCAAAATGTTTTTTTAATTAAATTTTTTATGTTAAGATGAGTTTCCTCGTTTTCTTGCCCCACCCTAGCTACGCCCATGGTAAAATAGGTAATATTTACATAACATACAATTACAAATAGTCTTAATTATTTTCTACTTTTGTTTTTTTTTTTTACTTACTAACATCGCATTTTTACTTGGAATGATCTATTAATTTGGGATACCACTTTTAGTGGGTCATTTTTGTTTGAATTACATTTGTTTAATGTGTATATGCACACTGGTTGGGATTTGTTTTTTAATTACTATTTTATCAAACACTACTTCGTCGTTTACGAGGGTTGTATTAGAAATTTTATTTATACAAACTAATTTTACTTATTGACTATAAGAACAGATCTTTACACATTATTATTATTATAATTTATTAAGAAATTGTATGTTACATTGTCATCATTATTACTGTTTGTATTTTTTTTTATGTGAATCATCTCCAATCTTTCTCTTTTTCGCCTGTCTTGTTCTTTTGCTAATATTGTGGTTCTGTCAAAGTCAAATTGATGGTTGAGTAATTGGGAATGTTTTCTCAGTGCTGTTTGTCCTGAGTTAGAGTTTTTGTGGTTATACAATCTTTTTCCTGTTCTGCTGTTTTGTTTGTCCGATCTTCAACACTGTGTTTTTATGACAAGACTGTTATGTTAGGTTTTTTTAATCTGTTGCTGAGATTTTCTGAGAGACCCTGTATATATGGTAGTAAGGCATATTTTTTTAGTGTGTTAGTTTTTTTTTTTGGTTAGTGTTATGATCATTGTAAAATTTGTAAATGCGTTCTTTAAATATTTTTTGTAGATACTAATTGTTTTTGGGTAGTTGCTCTTAGGTATATAATGCAGACTTGGGTTTGTTTAATATTTCTATTTTATAATCAGGGTCGGTAAGTTTAATAGCCCTGTGAGCCAACCCTATTACAACAACAAATATTACAATCGCAAAAAATAGTCAAAATAAGAATGGTTTACAACAAATATTTATCTAAAAACACTTTTTTAATATAAGATATGGTATTAAAAAACACATCAATATCGTTACTCACCGAGTCACAAACAGAACACATCTCAAACAATGGCGAAAAGAGCAACAAGTTGGTACGTGCGGTAGGCAAGTAAAAGCTAGAACCATAATTACGCCTTCTCATATGTGGAGCATGAAAAGGTATCATCGAAAGTAGGTCCGGAGAGTCAATGATGCCATTCACGATCTTGAATAGGAACAGGAGTGAGGCATATTCTCTACGCTTATCAAGAGGTACAAAATTAAAACGACCCAGAAGTTCATCATGGGGAAATCCCATGGTTGGATACACTCCGTCACACTTAAACCACAAATATTTCACCAATCTTCGCTGAATCCTCTCTAAGCTATTCGAGTGCAACGCATAACCAGGACTCCAGACAACAGAGGCATATTCCAATTTCGATCTAACGAAGGAATTATACCGGAAAATAAGAGTTTTAGGTGACAGAAAATGCTTGGTATTTCTCATAACAAAACCCAGACTCTTATAGGAAGAGGAAACCATATCAATCACATGCCCCACAAAACTAAGTTTCGCGTCAAAGAGCACCTCCAGATCCTTAACCTCATCGCATATTTTAAGCGGTGTTGTAACAAATGTATAGAAAAATATAAGTACAAATTAATCCTTCAATCCAATATCTCTTAAATTTAAGTTTCCTACAAGGAAAACAACCTGAAATAATTAAAATTAAGTATTGCTTATTGATAATTATTTTAGAGCCTGCAAACGTCACTTTTGACATAAAAACTTAAATATCTCAAAAACGTTTAGACTTGGGTATAGTCCACAAAGTGTGTGAGAATCTTACGAGGTAAATATAGGGTGCACTGTTTGAAATAACCAAGTACGTCCCTATTTCCGGTATATCCGTAACTGCCATTATTTTGAAAAACTAAGTAGAATTTTTCAACCGACAGGAGTAGGTACAATTATTCCAATTTTCAAAATCTTATTACTGACAAACCGATTGCAGCAGTTCATAGTGGGTCACCCTGTATATTATTTTTGATATTTTATTAAATATGACTTCATTGATATTGATTTCCTATTATTCTGACAAAAGAAAACTAATTGAGTACCAATGATTTTATTTATTCTTCTTGTATTAACTATTATATAAACTTATACATTCAAACCATAAATAAAATACTTATAACTGTCTTTTTCCTATTAGAAATATCTGCAAGTAGTAAGTATTTATAAATGCTAGAACATTAAATCACGATTATTTTAATAGGTGCGGCTGCCTAGAATAGAATATAAACATACGTATTAGCCAAGGTCATCTGAGGCCGTATGTCTTTTGCCTGTCAATCAACCGACCAAATGGACAAGAGGTAAATATACGCCAAATTATGAAGACACGCTGTTTTATATTAGGGCGAACCCACATAGAATACGAAATTGACAAACAAGCTAATTTTTATGGAAGCTATGAATTCATCGTTTGGAAATACCGATCACTTTTTTAAGATGCATCTGGAATAATTTTGTATAAATTTTTAATGCGACTAAATTGTTTATCACTAAAGAATTGACATAAGCAGGAATAAGTTTTTGTTTTCGTTACGATTTTTCGATTAAATATTAACATTGTGACTTTTGCCACAGCTGATCTACATTATAAAATATTGCCATATTAAATATATACAGGGTGTTCAGGTGAGTTTTTGTTATCAACATGCAATATCGAAATTGATTTTAAGAACCACTGTAAAAAGTCGTCATCTATAAATTAGGAATATCTAATTAAACATGTAAATTTAAAATAATTATTCAGTGTTTTCCTTACCTTCCGTCAGAATATTTTCTTCATTCTCTTCTGTCACATCAGCATGTCTTCCGGTTTTATATTTTTAGGACATACTGATCCCGTTTCGATTAGCCGATGATGCAAAGCCACAAATGTGCGGCGATCGGGATGTCTTCGTGTTATATAGCCTAATTCTGAAAAGGTCTATTATTACAATTTAATTCGCATATCTTGACATAAGTTGTCAGTTTTAACATAAACAAGAATTAACAAATATAACAACAATAATTGAAAGTATACAATATGATTAAATATATAACATTCACCCATCGATCTACTAGTGGAACTTCTATTCCTTCCTGGATGAAAAATTCTGACAAAGTTTTACTTAAAAAGTTTGTACGTAGAAGTAAATTTGATCCACTTGTTGAAGAAGTAGAACTCTTAGAAGCAAATCCTGATTACGCCTTAATAAGATACGACAATGGAAGAGAAGGTACAGTTGCCACGAAACATTTGGCGCCACGAGGTGACTTACGACTGTTGGAAAATGATGAAGACGAATCAACGATTAGTCAACGCGATTGCCAATCTAGTACGCATGAAGAAAGGGAAGAAGAAGCTTCGATAACAAACAAGTATACCTAACGTTGAAGAACAACAATCGACCACGAACGATCAGAACGGCAATAAAGAGTTTTTGGATCAAGACCAGAATTTGCGTAAATCCACGAGAAATAAAAAGAAACCGGAGTATTTAACGTATTCTTGAGAAAGCAGCTCCGGGTGAATGTTATATATTTAATCATATTGTATACTTTCAATTATTGTTGTTATATTTGTTAATTCTTGTTTATGTTAAAACTGACAACTTATGTCAAGATATGCGAATTAAAGCCTAATTCTGAAAAGGTCTATTATTACACTTCGGTTGGGATATTTCTCCGTATATGTCAAAGTCAATGTAAAATATATAAATTTAACGATTCTACCGGGGCTATCCGTTCCCATGCCTTTTTACATTATAAAAGGACATCGAATGCAGCGTTTTTCATGCTTGCCATGGGAATATAAAAGGATACCGACAGTAATAAAAATAACTACAGTGACTGGAAAAAGTATTGGGTTAAAGATTAATCGAAAAAAAAATGATTAAAGTTTGCAAATAAATATATGAATGAAACAAATAATTTTTGGCAACGTGTTATTTTCTCAGATTAATCTAAATACGAGTATAATCGGATGGACATCATAGGGTATGGCGAAGACTTAATGTGGAATTTAAACAAGAAAATTTGTGTCCGACAATAAGATACAGTGGCAGAATATTGTAACTATTATCTGTTCAATAGTTTTTCTTAGATTAATAAAATGAAAGAAGATCTATCAAATTAGATAATAATTTTTAATAAAACCTCAAGTGAATGAAACTTTTTGCAGTCACTGTATCAGACACCGCCGTTATACGACACGAGCGGAACACGTTGCGAGTTTAACCATCAAGATTTACATGTGCAAAGCCAGAGTCTTCTTTCAAATATTTATCATCAGTTAAGGTCTGAAAATGACAAATACACATATTATAATATTAAAAAATGTCACTGACTAAGTGAATAAAATTTGTTGTTAGTTTATAATATCAGAAGCATATTATTATAAATGTACCTACTAATATACATAACAAGTATTAACAATAGTATTAATCATTATAAAGGTGTGTTCCTTGCTGTTCGAACATGGACCAGGTACGTGTGCATCTGCGTCTAAACTTCTAAAAACAAAAACAGTCTTTTTCCGCGTAGGTTTATATGTTGCCGTGTTGGAGCGGCAAGGAAAAATACAGTATACTTTTATACACATGAACAATACAATACATAAAGGATTTTAAAATATCGTAGGGCATGTATTATTGTTATGAAAAGTTAAAAAAAAAGGGTGCGCCTATGCACGGCTGCGGTCGGTATTGATATTACAAAGGGATATGGAGTTGTGGTTTTTGATATAATTCTAAACTAAGATTAGAAATCATATACACGCTGCTGCTGAAGAATTGCACTGCATTTCGCCATAAGTTAAATGCATTTCAGCATATTCTTGATTAGTATACGACATCATTAGCCGTTTATGTTTGCAAGTTTACCAATAAAAAATGTAAATTGTTAAAAGCTGTAAATAATTACTTGACACATAAGATATTGAAGTCTATTAATTTGCCGTTGCTAGGTAGCTTGACAGAGGCTACTTAATTTTTAAAACTTTTACTGTTCAAATTAGTTTCTATGGTACATACCGCATATTAAACTAAAACTTTAGTCTCTCGAGAACAAATATTATGCCACAGCATGATTGGTAATATGTCTTATGTAACAAATATCTTTACTGCTGCTTAGCTATCGGAGTATAATCAATTTAATACATCACAGCGTGAAAATATTCTTCTAAAAGTCATGTCATAGGTTGGTAATGCAAAAAGGAGGCAATATAACATTTTGAAAAAAAAAATGATAACGTATTACAAAATCCTTCATATTTTAAACTTCTGTACATAGTACTAGGAGAAATAGCATGATATTTGGTATGGAATGTCTGCATTGTAAAATATGTTGTGAAAACTTAATCCAGTTCCATTCCCAGGAGCACAAAAGTTTTGTGTAACTACATGCAAAGCTTTCTTCGTCGTCGCGCCTCTGTAAATAGGTTTTCTTGTATGTGTTTGTGAAATTTGACTCTAATTAACACTGGCTAACAAAAGGAACAGGCAAGGCGTCACGTTGGTCCTTAATTTTCAAGTTTGTGTACAATTTAAGACACTTATAAAGTTATAAGGCTTGTGGCTTGTTCTCTGTTTCTACTAAAGAAAATTATTGTTTGCAACTAGCGAAATATGAAACTAATTATAGTTTACGGTGAAATTTGACCCATTAAGTAAAATGTATGTAAAATCACCATAGCAACGCCGACAATACAAACACACCAAATTGACAATTTATGTATTTATTATTAATAATAATTATAAGTAATTAAAGTATTTCGCTAATTTCAAAACACAAAAACAGTGATAGTGAATATAGTTTAACACCACTTAGTCAATTTAATACTTCTAACTTACCGTATTTAGGTTTATGCCAACAGGGGTAAGTTTCGAAAAACAAATATTTTCCTAAAAATTATGTTTAATTTATTCAAAAGCATTAAAACAGCCGTAGAAAAAGTATAGTGTGAAACTCACATGAAATAACCATTTTCCTACTCGTATGATTTGCAGCACTGCAAACGATCATACTCGTAGGAAATATATGTCATTTCATGTTCGTTGCACAATATACTATTCCAATAGACGACTAATTTGTTGGGCCAAAAACTATCATCAATGGTTACATACAGGGTGTTAATTAAGTATCTGGCCAAACTTCAGGGGGTGATTCTTTGAGTGATTTTAAGGTAAAAGTTCATATAAGCAGGTGTCCGGAAATGCATAGTTTTCAAGATACAGGGTGACAAAAAATTTTTTTTTTTACATTTATTTATTAATATCTCAAACACCTGTTGACCGATTTTGTTCAAATTTGGCAGTATTATGGACTATGATAAGACGCTAAGTTAGCCCCAATTGATTGTTGATTATGACTTCCAGTGGCGTCGTAAGGGGCAGTTTCACGAATAAAAACAACAACAAAAATGTGCGCCACTGACTTTTTTAAAATTAAAAAAATAATTTTTGCAATAACATATTAAAAATACAACTTATTTGTCTCTTGATATTTTTCGTATCTTGCATCGTTTTTGACAAAAAAAATTAAAACCACTTAAATGCATGTCCCTGAATAATTTTAAAAATCACTTTTACAGATCCAGAGACATGCATTTAAGTGGCTTTAATTTTTTTTTTCTGGAAAACGATGCAAGATACAAAAAAATATCAAGAGACAAAAAAGTTGTATTTTTAACGGCTTAATCCAAAAATAATTTTTTTAATTTTAAAAAGTCAGTGGCGCACATTTTTTTTGTTATTTTTATTCGTGAAACTACCCCTTACGACACCACTGGAAGTCATAATCAACAATCAATTGATGCTAACTTAGCATCTTATCATAGTCCATAATACTGCCAAATTTCAACAAAATCGGTCTACAGGTGTTTGAGATATTAATAAATAAATGTAAAAAAAAAATTTTTTTGACACCCTGTATCTTGAAAACTATGCATTTCCGGACACCTGCTTATATGAACTTTTTACCTTAAAATCACTCAAAGAATCACCCCCTGAAGTTTGGCCAGATACTTAATTAACACCCTGTATATCTCTCCCCCTGATTTTTCTTTGAAATTTGAAATTGGACTATTCAATTATTAAATCAAAAACAAAAAGTATATTAAATTTGTAATTTATTGTAACAATGCGAAATAATAAAATAATATTATTAACAGAATAATTAAATACATTTTGTTAAGTTTAAAAGACTAATCCATATTTAAGTGGAGTGAGGTATTATATGTCTGTGGCAAATAAAAGCTTAATCTCCACAAAATAAATTCAATAAATATTTCTAGGAGCCATAAATCTCTCCAGGATTCATCAATCAACCAACCATACATGTTTCGAGGCACCAGGCCTAATCATCAGTGGTTCATGAGTTCTTACAAAAAACTAGCTTGCATTGTGCAATTCAATATTTTTTAAAACAGAAACAACTAAAACATATTTAAATTAAAATTTTTAATTATGAATTTCATTAGTTTTTAGTTGTTTGTGTTTTAAAAAAAGTATTTCTTTCATAAAGGGACATTCATACTTTTCTCTTTTCTGATTGGCCCGTGACACATACTTAATTGCACAATGCAAGCTAGCTTTGTAAAAACTTATAACTGAACCACTGATGATGAGGCCTGGTGCTTCGTAACATGTATGGTTTGTTGATTGTTTACTCCTAGACAAATTTATTGAATATATTTCGTGGATGTTAGACTTTTATTTCCCACATATAAATCTTGTTAAATTAAGGTGTTATTTTAAATCAGATAGTGGTTTTGCCTTCGGCACAAATATGGGTTAAAAGCTTACAGATTACAGAGATAATTAGATACTGCCACACCCTCTGTCTTCAGTTATAAGTAATAAGAAGCCATCACAAGCAAAATTTATGGCTCTGTTGCCATTCATAAAGAGCGTATTATTAGAAATAGATAAAGAAACTTTAACGAATGATGAACATACTAAAATTATACAGGATGATTTATATAGTCCGTGAATAGTACAAGTTTATTAACTTTGCAGCTGCAATATTTATGTTAAAGTTTTAACTCTGTAAAATAAAAAGTTTTATATTATATTGATATTATATTCTACAAGTTTCTTTAACTTTAAGCAAAAACCTTCCCCGATTCTTCCTTTCAAAAACCTTAGGCTACATGATGTGCGAGGTGAATGTTAAAATGAAAAACGGATGTCTTATATAAGTCAAATATTTTTAAGATATCAATAGAAAACACAACATAAGAACGCCTACACCATAAGTAGTGTTAAAGCTCAGTATTCTGTAATTGTAACTTCCCAAGCTTCTCCTACAGATGTGGCTTTTGCCGGGAACATTTAGATGGCCTTAGTTTCGAATATACTGCATAACGGCATCTGTTGTTTTTAAGAGCGTCCTATATACTTGGCTCATTTTCCGCAAAACAAGTTAAATATTACGACTTGTATATACATGTGTCCTATATAATTCGTTCTTAATTTTCTTCTTGCAGTTAGCGTAACTGACTGTAAATACGGTTTTTGATGATTCTAACATTAAAGCCCTATGCGACCTAACATCGAACACTATGAAGTCCATAATATCGTAGTGTGCGATATTAGGAACCCACAAATTTTAAACGACTTCAGCAAAACATGCGTCAAAATGGAACAAACGGTCAAAGTTGGCTGCTGTAGAGGCTATTAAACAATCGAGAAATGGGTTATCAAAAAACCTCCAAGCGATTCAATGTACCCAAAATACACTCGAAGATTATATAAAGAATGATGATAAAGATTCGTTAGAATTAATTGCCGTAAAATTGTGTAGAAAACACTACCAGAATAAATGAAAGCAGAATGGGTCACCTACTGTTTAGAAATAGACAAACGTTTCTACGATTTAACGTCTTCAGACATCCATAGAATCGCGTTTCAGCTTGCTATACGAAAAAAATTTGCCTCATCCATTTTCTTCTTCTCAAAAAAGAAACTGCGGCGAATAAATAACTTTGCAGAATCCTTAATCAGCCTCGAGATATAACACCTTTAGCATCTTATAGTGCAGTTTCCAAACCTTTAACCAAGCCCAGAACCAGATCAGCAAAACTGATAATAGGTACTCCTGGATGAGTTAGAAGAAAGTATTACAGATATAAACAAAAATGAAGATATCAATAAGCAAGTATGTCTAGAAGAAACTCTACCTGGTGCGTCCAAGAGCAAACAATTACGAAACAAAAATATGTGCAAATAGTGCAATAGACAATACAAAAATCCGTGGGTTTTTAAATGTATGAATTATAGAAGAGGAATTTAGTTCTTCTGGAAGCAAAGACCAACCAAAAAATTAAAAAAAAACGCAAACAAGAGGGAAGTGATAGAGCTAAATGTAGAATTAGATGATGATTCGATATGCACTGTGGTTTTGAAAATGATGGTCAGTGCATGTTGTGTTTGGGAATGTTTTTAGAAGTCCTCAGGTAAAAAATTGATAAGATGTTGTCAATGTTACCAATAGGGACAGGAAGAATGGGCAAATTTTGATAAATAAAAAGTGTTTCTAGGTGACTTTTGTTTGACTGGGTAAAGTGTCCTCGTATCACACACGCACTAGTGTCTCAATATCGGATATATCCTCCTTTGTCTTGTGTGAACAGACTTATGTAACACAAATATAGATTTTACTTTTCCGCTCACAAACCCGCTAAAAAAAATTGAGATAAAGGCGGATATAACCATTTTGAAGTCACTCAAGACGATTAAGAGTATTTCCAGATGGAATTTTGTCTGTCTGTCTATGTTTCTGTATGTATTTTTCCACGATTGCGCTTCAACCAATTGAGCAAAGTTTTGGTATGTGAGTTTGGGCTAGTCCTAGGATGAACCCATTGGTTTTTGGTTGATATCGCTTTAGCCTTGTGATAGCAGTGAACACAACCTTCCAATTCACTCATTCAAGTGATACATCATTTGAAAGCATTTACAGCGATGCATGGATTACTTTTGATATTTGCCACCATAATTCTCGAGAAAATAGCATTTACAATTTCACCAGTTAGGTTGTTGGAACCTATAAGTCTTAATATAATAAAATAAAGTAATTTTATAAGGGTTTTTGAGGTTATTGATATAGCGTGTGCTTTGCATGCGAAAGATCCTGGGTTCGAATTCCAGCTCTGCGTCAACTTTTATTTAATTTCAATTTTTGAACAAAGTAGTAAGTTTGTTAGGTTAGTTTATTGGAAATAATAAAAATATTCAAATTATAATAATAATAATTATTTCGTGACGCAGATCATATATTTTAGATTATATTATATCTTGTCGGGAAAGTTTTGGGGTGACACAAACGATTTTTTTTATTGTACATGCTCTTTTATTCATGAAAGGACTACCTATGTTGAAGATATTTTTTTCCAAGGTACAGGTGCTAAAAAACGAAGTTCCACAACAGTCAGCGATTCATTTCATCATTATTCATTTCCGTTAACAAGTACCATTCCAATAACCTTTTGTGTGCATTTTTGTATATCATGGCTGGTTCCGACATATTATTATTATTTAAATTGTATAATCGATGAGTAGAGTAATATTGACAACAACTTCTTTGAATCTCCACACGCGTTTCGTTAATTCTGTAAGCATCCTCAAAACGGCTAAAATAGTTTAAATTTTATTCCGAGAATGCCAAGAGACGCGCGTCGACATAAAACAACTGTTAAAATTAAAAAAGTCTATTAAATTAATGTCTAATAATGCATAGGCGTAACCCCTAAACCCCCCATTTCCGGAAGATACATTCAATAAAAATTAATTATAATTCTTATTAATATTTAAAAAAATAATTTTATTAGATTCTTCGGAATCCTAAAAACGAGTTTGAAGTTAGCTCAGCCCCCTATGGGGTATGGGGAATATGGGGACTAGATTAAACACTTCCCCCCATGGTACATCCCGGTTACGCTTATGTAATGATGCTTCAGTTGCCCTATACATATTGTAATATATTAAACCCATTCTACTTCACTGCCAACATATACTTTTTGAGCCGAGTCATGTCAAAGGTGGGAGGGACGTTCTTACTCATTTACTGATAACTTCATGTCACGTTGACGAATGGAAATTTAATGCTAATTCCGGCTTAGTTAGCTCGTTTAATAAATAAGGTTACGTTTAATACGGGAAAAGGGAACAAAGCAAACTGCTTTAGATATTCTAATTTTCCACTTATATTCGCTCATAACTTTTAAGGGAAATAACGTTCGGGGTGGAAAATGTTATTGCTTTATCATGGGTGAAATATATAACAAAAGCATATACAGAGAAAATAGGCGTTATTGTGCATTATTTATCTTATTATATTCTTGTTAGACAATTTAAACTCACATTTAGTTAAAGTTTAATTTAATTGTAGACTTTTTTAAACACTAAAATATTTAACTTGATATAACAAATGGTGTTTAACCGTTGTTAGATATACCTTTTTGTATTTGTTCTTCATCAACGATATTATTTGTATCGTCTCGTTGGAGCATCTTTTAACGTGAACTCACGAGAGTTCTGTTGCTCAAGGCTACAACTAACTCGATTGTAATCTCGTATTTAACTCTAAATTAAGTTTCTTCCTCACCTAAATTCTAGAATTGTTCATAGCGTTCTGAGCATCTTTTAAAAATGCAATCAGCGAGTTGATTTCTTCTATAATGGGTTTGTTTAAGTAATTTCATAAAATCTGAAACAATCATTCGTAACCTTATTGGTCAAGAAAGTTCACTGAAACTGCAAGCCAATAGTTAATATTTGACAATCATATGGTACACCAAGATCATGATTTGAATAATCCGCACCAGATTATTAACTCATTTGCAAATTTTTTTCAATCCTCATTTGTTGTTTCAAATGTACACCCATTGAGTGTTTTTGAAGTGTCGGAGACTGATGTTGTCAGAGCCCTTAGGAAAATGAAGCCTAAGATTAGTTGTGGGTCTGACAATATTCCAGCATTTTTCATTAGAGACTGTGCCTATGACTTAGCTAAACCACTAGCGTTTTTGTTTAATTTATAAGCCTCAGCTCTTTAACTTTTCCCGAGATGTGGATAGCGTCAAGGATTTGGGTCTAATATAGAAAACTATTGCCTTAATTTCAAATTTTGGAAAATGTTTTGAAATAATAATAATTCACGAAAAACTCCTATCACATGTTATTGCTGTGTAACACTTATAAGCAACATGGTTTTCTTCCCGGTCGATCTACCACAACAAATCTCATTCAGATAACGCAACTTCTTTCCCAACAACTTTATAAGGGTATCCAGGTTGATGTTGCTTACACAGATTTTTTGAAAGCATTCGATCACTTGGATTACGGACTTTATTGAATAAGTTGTCAAATTCTGCATTGACAAGTTTTTTTGTACAGTTTTTTGAATCCTATTTACTTGGTCGGAGGCAATATATTCAATTTAATGGGTTTCAGTCTCCTTTAATAGATGACACTTCTGGTGTTCCTCAGGGTTCTGTTTCGGGGCATCTGCTGTTTAATATTTTCATTAATGATATTGTCTGTAATTTGAAATGTGGATGCCTACTATATGCTGATGACATGAAATTGTATTTCAGTGTTACGTCGGAGTTGGATTGCATTGCTTTGCAGAATGATTTGGTAAGGCTAAGTGTATGGTGTAACGTTAATAATTTGCATTTTAACATTGATAAGTGTATTATCATGTCGTTTTCAAGAAAGAAATAATATTCTATTTATTTAATTATGAACTTGACTCTGCAATATTGAAACGATGCGAAAATTACAAAGATCTCGGAGTGTGCTTTAACTCAAGACTGTCCTTTACCCATCATTATGACCACATAGTTTCTAACTGCTTGAGAGCCTTGGGATTCATTATACGCAATTTAAAATATTTTAGAAACACGAACACGATTTTAACCTTGTAGAACTCCTTTGATTAAATAATTTATTTTGAATTTTTTTGGCTCAAAACAGGTCTCCGGAAAATATTCGCCATTTGGCGGTTGAATAGACATAATGTTAATTTTCGGAAGATAGTTCAATAACATCTTAAGAATATAAACTTTCTTGAAAGATTGACGCACTCGGTTACAGGGTGGTCACAAATTACTGTAGTATGCTCTATACTACTAAACATAGGCATAAGTCAATTTTCTCAAATGGCACATCTTGTATATTATCAAATATTCTGAAATACAGTCAAATTTGCTTTCAAATTAAATATCGTGATTTCGAAACATTTTAAAATCCGGGTCATTACAGATAGATTTGTGGCCCTCCTAATGTAACTGACATCTAGCTCTCATGATATTTCTAGAAATTTGTCAATTTGCTCATGATTAATAAGCAAATTAATTAAAACTTCATTTGAGTGATTATTTACTTCTATTTTACTAAGGTTCACCACACGTAAACAACACTACATGTCAACATATTATAATTGCAATTTTTCATGACAAATTCATGGCTACCTAATTAAAATATAGCAAAATAATCCAATTTTATACAAACTTGTTTTCATTTCAGAAACATTACAGTTTGTTGGTTGTTTTTCAGAATATTTTATAATATACAACGTATGCCATTTAAAAAAATTGTTCTATGCCTATTTTTAGTAGTATAGCATACTACAGTAATATGTGACCACCCTGTAAGCAAGTGTGTCAATATCTTAAGATTGTTGATATTCTTAAGATGTTATTGAAAAAATTCAAGATTCTGTCTGTTCAACCGACAAAATGGCGAATATTTTCCAAAAACCTGTTTTTGACCAAAAAAAATCAAAATAAATTATTTATTACAAAACCAGTTGAAGATAGGTATAGGGAAGTGTTAAAGCAAAATACTCCAAAATTGATGGGAATCCAAAAATATAATAATATATAGGGTGTTCTGTTTGAAATGAGAAATAATATATGTTGCAAAATTTTAAATTTTTAAATGCTACGGAAGAGCTGAAGGCTCAAACTCTTTTTTTTCTATGTCAAACATTTGAGAAAAAAGTCAGACGTTTGCGAAAAAAAGTCAAACTTTTTGAGATAAAAAGTCAAATGTTTGAGATAAAAAGTCAAACGTTTGAGAAAAAAAAGTCAAACGTTTGTGAAAAAAAGTCAAACGTTTGAGATAAAATGTTAAACATCAGCGATCCATTGTAAGTAGTTTAGTCGTAATTCCAGGCACATTATTTGTTATTTTTTGAGAAACAGTTTCACTTCCATCAAGGAGACTGTTAATTAACTCATTCAGACTTCCCTGAGTGGTTTTGCTTGGCAAAGATCCTGCTTCCCCAATCTGATTCAGACTATCTTGAGTGTTTGTCAAATAATATCAAATAATGTGCCTAGCTGTTATTAATCTTGATAAAAATGATAGTTTTCTACAAACGCAAAACGATTCTGTAATGACTGAACAATTAGTTGAAAACGCAAAGTACCAATCAGAAGACGAACGGATGTTTTAAATAGCTTACACCAAAAATTCAGTTCTGACAAAATTAACAGGTTTATATATTTCGCAATGACGAGAAAAATGGCCTAACACTTAATAACTGACTAATCTCATATTTATTCTACTTTAATTTTAAGCTAAAAAGATAAACTATTTCAACTATAATTACCTTGAATGTTTATAACTACATTTTCACCAAACATTTCTTTATAAAAAAAATCCATACTAAAATATTATTCCGACATTCCAATGCCCGACTTAATGCCATAAAAACTGTAGATATAAAAAAAAAACATAAAGCTTGGAATTACAATTATTAAAATATTTTGACAGTAGCTGTAATTCATATGTCCGATATTCTATTGTTTTTATGATAATTTGATGACAAACTCGCCTTTGTATAAAAACATATACCTACTAGAAATATTTTTTGTTAAAATATTATATTATACTATATCAGAACTTAAAATATTTTTATATATTGTTTTTAATATGACATTGATTAAAGGCAACATAACATTTATTTAATTAGTGGCGACTGTACGGACCGCGCATAAATCAATCCGTTATTCCCACACTTTTTTGGGTTTGAGAAGATATAGGTACCCCAGGTATAAAGTTGTTTTTAAGGTACAACGCGATTTATCGAAATCGGCTTTTTCTTTATTCTAATTTGTATAATTTGGTATACGAATATTGTATGCAACAGACACAATATAATATTTTCGTCATTGGATTAGTATACCGGGAGGGTTAATTTAAAACTAAATTTAGTAGTTTGGAAACACACAAGCCTTTAGATAGCTATATATGTGTCTAGACACCTTCCTGATGATGGATGATTCTGTTAGGTAGTTAGTTTTTTGAAGATTCCAAATATTTTGACCCATGTCTTCTAATCAAAAGTAACATATCGCTGTAAAGCAGTTAATTTTTTTTTAAATGATGTATCACTTGACCCCTACTGATATAGGAAAATTTAGCGATTGTTCCACCCCTATAACAGGATTTCAACCAAAATCTAATCATCCTAGGACTTCTCCCACCTCATATACTACAATTTAGCTCAATTGGTTAAAGCCTTTAGGCGCTATCCTGGAAGAATTCTACAGACACACATACATACACACAGACAGCCAGACTTCCATTTGGAAATGGTCTTAATCGTCTCAGGGAACTTCAAAATAGTTATATCCGTCTTTATCTCAATTTTTTAGCGCGTTCACAATACTTTCCCTGTGCGGGAATGGAAAATAAGTTAAAGTAAAACTCTGAGGACAAGCATGAATTCATCCTCATTTTTGCCTATTGATTTGTTTTCCGCACAACAGACACAAATTAACGAAGGATGTACGACACTAGTGCATCCAGCGGCCACATATTTATCTAATTTTCTTTCTTCTTGATTACTATGTAAACATCACCTAACACATTCGTTTTCATAGTCTCCTAATTCGTCTTCACCCTATTCTTCGTTATTGATGGCAAAAGTTGAAAGAAGACGCTCGTTTGCGCTTTATTTAGCTTTTTCTTGCCTAGATTGGTTAAAATGTTTTCTTTTTTCTAAATTATCCACTAAATTTAGTATTGCCGCAACTCCTTTAGTACGTTTTATCACATTTAAATCAGTTATTTATGGGTGATATAGCATCCTGCGTCTTTCCTCTTGATCAGATGTTCTTACATTGGTTCTGCTTGATCATTGCGGTTTCCTATTAGTTATACTGCTATATTTTGCGGAATGCTTTCTACTGCTTTGGTAACTGATTTGATAAAGGCATAATCTGAAAGCACTTAAGGGTTAAATGGAACTATTCCAGTTCAATTGTTGATGATTCCTTGATTCACCTAGTAATTTTCGAAATTGCAGCCTACTTAGTTTACGAGATAAGTTAAATTCTACGAAACAGTTACATGTATTATTGTAATAATGAGTCTTGCAAATGTAGTGTGTGCCACCAAACTGAAAAATAAAATTAAATACACATACGGTATACGAGTATATGTCCTCATCTGAGAGGACAGATTGGTCAGTGTATTTATCCCAAGTAGAATATTACATCCATTCATTTTTAGATTATACACATTGTTGAGACATATAGTTATGCAAAACAAAAAAATACTTTTAACTTACTTCAGGAGTCACAATCGCTGAAACCAAAGTGGTCCAACCAATACTCTGGATAGTTTTTCTTTATTAATTCGTTCTCTTGAGGTTGTTGTTTTATTGGCATTTTCTTCTATAACACGTTCTTAATCAATGCAAAATAAATGCATATGTCGGTACGATGAATTTTAAAGAAGTAGTCCATATCGAAGTGGAGTAAAATAATATATTCTTGGATTAAAGTCAACCTCCACGTATTTTTAATTTAATAGATTTCTCTAAAAATCTTTACATTTACTAAACATGTTTCGGAGCAACAGGCCGCATCATCAGTGGTTATCAAAATTACAAAAAGCTATTTCGTCATTAATGTTATAGTTATTTAGTTTATTATTTAGGAGAAATGCATTAATTCATTACGTGAAAAAAATTTTTTTTGATAAATAAATCACATATTCTTGTTAATTATCTCAAATTTCTCAAAATTTAAAATAATGAGTAACACAAGGTTTTTTGACAGTAGATTTTAATCTTTTAACAAAAATTTTAACAAATTAACAAGAATATGTGATTTATTTCACTTTTTTTTTCACTTAATGTATTAATGCATTTCTCCTAATTAATAACCTAAATAATTGTAACAAAAATGATGAAATAACTTTTTGTAATTTTGATAACCACTGATGATGGGAAACATGTTTCGTAAATGTAAAGATTTTTAGAGAAATCTATTAAATTTATTACGTGGAGGTAAATATTATTACTTTGGACATTTTGATGCTTGATTCACAACTACCTTAGTTATTATAAACTGTAAACTAAAAAGTAAAGGAAATTAATTAATATTATTCCGAACCTATATGAAAGAGAAGAATGCTCTACTTCCCAGTTTACAATCTAAGAGCCATTATTATGTGTAATTCCCAGAAATACTTTTCTGGTCGTAAAACTAAACGAATTCTTTTCAATTGCTTTATTGTGCAAATAGAAATAGGAAAAAATCCGTAGCTACCGTATACAGGGTGGTCCAACGAAAAGTTTGCACCTAGCTTTTCTCTTTTTTTTGTAGTCGAATGCGAAAATGCTCGGACACGTCGATTTTGCTTTTGAGGGGGACACATTTTAAACATATTTTTCGATCTGCGCCTTTAACCCCCTAGCGGGGGTGAGTAACAACCCTAAAATTTTAAATGGAAAGAGGGGTCTAATGACATATCATTTGAAAGGACACAAAATTGTCTTTCTAATGATACCCTATTTGTCGAATTTTACTAAAACAGTTAATACGAAAACGACTTTAAAGACATTAAGCCGATAATTTTGGTATTAATGAGAAATACAAATAAGTTTTAATTATTACGACTGAAAACAACTACAATCATTTCTAAATTATTTACTTTGAAGAAAAACGGGATTTCAAAAACACGATCTTATTTATCAGAACTAAATTCCTCACTAATCGTTTGCGTTTTTTGTTGAAATAAAAACTGCAGATACGTGTAGGAAAAGAATTTACACCGTTTATTTTAGTCTTTTCATTGATTCAGTTTGGTTGCTTCTCAAGTTATTTTACTTTTACCGTACAAAATGATTTATTCCATTCTAGAACGAGTTGAAATTGTTAAACTTTATTTTCAAAATAATAGTAGTGCTAGACTTACGGCTCGCTTATTTAATGAGAGACATCCCGATAAAAATGTGAATGATGTGTACGTTGGCAAGTTAGTTAAAAAGTTTGTAGATACCGGATCTGTCTGTAATGTAAAACACCAGCCGCAGAAACCGATCAGAAATGAAGCTGTGGAAGTCGCTGTTTTAGGGCATGTTGAAATGGATCATAGTCAAAGTACCCGTCAACTAGCTGAAGCCTCAGGTGTCTCCCGTTCGTCCATAATACGAATTTTAAAAGCGTACAAATTTCATCCGTACAAAATCAAATTAGTACAGGAACTAAATGAGGATGATCCTGATAGAAGGCTGCAATTTTGTGAAGCAATGAGCCAGCGTTTAATTGAAGATCCGCAATTATTATTTAACATTTGTTTTTCCGACGAATGCACATTTTATTTGAATGGAGCTGTAAATAGGCACAATTGCCGTTACTGGGATGACAGTAACCCACATTTATTCCGTGAGGTTCATACCCAGTATCCTCAAAAAATAAACGTCTGGTGTGACATATTAGGAAATCATATTATAGGACCACTTTTTATTCCTGGAAATTCAACTGGTGAAGTGTACCTAAACATGCTTGAAGACACAATTGATCCTTTAATAACACAAATAATAGAAGATGACCAAAATCATACTGCTGATCGGCTTTATTTCCAGCAAGATGGAGCACCTCCGCACTATGTGGCTCCTGTAAGACAGTTCTTAGATGACCGGTTCCCTGGACGGTGGATTGGAAGGAGGGGCCCAATTGAATTGCCTGCCAGGTCACCGGATTTATCGCCTTTAGACTTTTTTCTTTGGGGGCACTTAAAAAATAAATGTTTTGCCACGAAGCCCGAGTCCATAGAAGATCTTCGCCAACGCATTACAGAAGAGTGCAGAAACATAACACCTGATATGCTACAAAATGTTAGAAATAGATTTGAACAAAATCTGTATTATTGTATGGAATCAAATGGGTCACATTTTCAACATTTGTTAATGTAACGTTTTAATAAATCAATTTAACAGCTTGTTTACTTTTTTTACAAAGCAATGTTAAAACTAACAAACATTGGAATGTACTAACGATTGCAGGTGTTTTCACTCGCAATAATTAAAACTTATTTGTATTTCTCATTAATACCAAAATTATCGGCTTAATGTCTTTAAAGTCGTTTTCGTATTAACTGTTTTAGTAAAATTCGACAAATAGGGTATCATTAGAAAGACAATTTTGTGTCCTTTCAAATGATATGTCATTAGACCCCTCTTTCCATTTAAAATTTTAGGGTTGTTACTCACCCCCGCTAGGGGGTTAAAGGCGCAGATCGAAAAATATGTTTAAAATGTGTCCCCCTCAAAAGCAAAATCGACGTGTCCGAGCATTTTCGCATTCGACTACAAAAAAAAGAGAAAAGCTAGGTGCAAACTTTTCGTTGGACCACCCTGTATAATATGTTAAAACTATTACCAACTGATATGCTTATAAGATTTCCCAATTCCCCTCATTAAAAAAAAATCTTTATTTCTCATTCTATTTAAAAATTAATTGTGATTGGTTTATTATAACAAATAAGGCTGAAGATGGCATTTGGTGAATGAGTCCTGCTTGTTTTAAAACTAAGGTACCCAAAAAATGAGTTAAATCCGAGTTGTACAGGGTGTTTTATAAACAAATTTATAAAAATCATCATTAATGAGTGTCTTTATTTTACAATATACGCCAAAATTTTACTAACAAAAGTTGTCTAGAATGCAATTTTATATGACCGTACTAAATTTCAGGAATATGAAAGCATATTTTTTGGAAAAAATACTTTTTTGCAATAATTAGTATTTTAATCTGATTCATAATATGACAAACACTGCATAAAGAAATAATTATTATTACATTTAATTAAAGTTAGTTAGAAGGCTTTGGAAGAAAACAGTAGGTTATTTATTATTTACATTATTTGTGACAAACGTTGTCATTTCTATTTCAAATTGATTAACGGAGAACTCTCAGAACAAACGATAAAATATTTGAGTGAAAATATTACATTGTCTCAAAAAATGTATATTGTGCAATGCTATGGAATTGGTGAAAACTCGTTAAGAGAAGTAGTAAGGCTATTTAATATAAAATTTCCAGATAGTGTTGTGTCACGTACTGTGGCTAGGAGAATTATTAAAAAGTTTTTGGCTACTGGTAGTGTTTTAAACTTGAAGAGAAAAAAAAAGTTATACCATGACGCAGACGATGTTGGGGTTATTATAGCTGAGGCCTCCGTTACTGAAAATCCTAAGATGCCACTCAGAAAGAGATCAGGTATGGTTAATATTAGCAAGTCCAAGCTTCAACGAATTTACAAAGCAAACAAATTTAGGGCCTATAAAGCTATTCATAAACACACACTTGAAGAAGGAGATCATGATCGTAGGTGGGATTTTTGTTTAACCATTGCAGAGAGCATTGGAAAAGAGATATTTTCATCATTTCATAATTTTCTCAGATGAATCCACATTCACAACCAACGGTGTTGTTTCATCACAAAGTTGTCGGTATTGGTCATCTGAAAATCCCAATTTTAGGATTCATTCTAGATGACAGTATTACAAAAAAGTAAATGTGTTGTGTGCCGTGTCGTATCACATTGGAGTTATTGGACCTTATTTCATTGAAGGCAGGTTAAACCAGCAGATTTACTTAGAGATTCTTGAAAGATTTTCCCAGGAACATCTACATAATTTGAGAAATATGCCTTTAATTCATTTTCAACACGATGGGTGTCCTAGTCACTCCACAGAACCAGTTAACCAGTGGTTGAATTTAAATTTTGGAGACAATTGGATTGCCAGAAATGGACCGATCAAGTGGCCGCCGAAATCCCCTGACTCAATATTGGACTTCTCTTTATGAGGTCGTCTCAAACAATTTGTTTATGCTGAACCACTTCCGAATGATGCAGCCATATTACAGCAAAGAATTCGAAATGCTGCAAACTTGTTAACGTTAAAAGAAATTCAGAACAGTTTTAAGGAATTCAGACGAAGGATCGAAAGATGTGCTGATATGGGCGGTGACTATATTGAATGAATGTTTTTTACAAAATGTTAAGCCTATTGCTAATTCCCGAGTTTATTTATACGTTTGTTGTTATTTGATATTTGTTTTGTGTTACAATCTTTATGTGGCGTTTGTTTTAAGATAAAACATAATATAATACGATTGATTCTATGATAATACTAATTATTGCATAAAAGTATTTTTTCCAAAAATATACTTTCATATTCCTGAAATTTGGTACTGGGATATAAAATTGCATTCTAAACAACTTTTGTTAGTAAAATTTTGACATATATTGTAAAATAAAGACACTTCATTGATGATGATTTTCATAAATTTGTTTAGAAAACACCCTGTACAACTCGGATTTAAATCATTTTTTGGGTACCTTAGTTTTAAAACTCATTCACCAAATGTCATTCCAAAATTCAAAAAATGTTTGTCCTTCACACCTCTTGTTACATCTATCCTGGGACACACTGTATATTACACAAATATTCTAAGTAAATTTATAATTTAAAATAGAAGGCAGTTATCATATTTATGTTGAGTTTTAGATTTTTCTGATTATGGGCATTTCTTGAGCTTGAAGGCATGAGGAATTAACGCGGATCGATCTATAACATAACGATAAAGGCACAATTTTTGTGTCACGAACTTGAAATATATTTATTTATATCGAAAGTATTGGACAGCCCTCCTAAGCCATTGTTCGACTAGGCATTTATTCCTGAAGCATCCTCAGGGAAAATGTATAAACACAGCTGTTGGTATAAATAAAATTGCAACTTTTTCTTATGTGATAGAGTATAGGTTCCTGAAATTACCGATGTCTGAAAGTTAGACGAGACATGGTAAATTTCCTTTAAATGAAAATCCCTTGATATAGGGTGTACCAAAATTAACACAAGATTTGAATTTGCCGCCATTTATAAAAACAAAACAAATCGACAGCTGACAGTTTAGGGTTAGTAAAAATGGAGCATTACACGATAGGATTGATGAAAGCTGGGCGACTGCAGTCCGAAAATACACATACAAAATATGGTCAGAATAGTGTTTTAACTTCGTCAACTTTGAAGAGATTAATTGAAAAATTCCGAGAGATAGGATCCGTTGGAGACGCCAAACACACTGGTAGTCCAAAAACAAGCCGTTAAAATGTCAATATTGAAGCATTGCGTGAGGTTGTCGGTGACAATTCGGCGTCGTGGACAAGAATCGCAAATTAGAAGAAGCTCTCTACAGCGTATACTCACTAATGTTCTGTGTCTCCATGCTTACAAAATTCAATTAACACAACAACCGAAGCCTAATGACCACGCACAGCGAAGAATGTATTATTCAGCATCAACAAATGTATGCTGATTTTTCGAGCAAAATCATCCTAAGCGACAAAGCACAATTTCACCTTGATGGATTTGTTAATCGCCAAAACTGTCGCTTTTGGAGTTCTGAGAACCCACATGTGATTTTCGAAAAACAAATGCATCCACAACGTCTCACTGTTTGGTGTGGATTTTGGTTGAAGGCATAATTGGACCATACTTTTGTAAAAATGAGGCTGGTCAAGCAGTGACTGTTACTGGTGCTGAATATCGCGACATGATAACGCAGTTCTTTTTGCTGAAATTGGATGACATTGATGTGGCCAATATGTGGTTTCAACAAGACGGTACCACATGCCATACAGCCCGGGAAACACTTCTCGTTTCGGTGATCAGAATTGGCCCCCTCGATCGTGTGATTTAACACCATTAGATTTATTTTTATGGGGTTATTTAAAATCACAGGTCTATGTACACAAGCCCACAACCACGCGTGCATTAAAGGAGGAGATTCAACGCTGCATCAACGAAATTCAGCCACATTTATGCAGAATGGGTGGAAAATTTCGACAAATGAGTGCATTAAATAGGCATTGTGGAAGTGCAATCTACATTCGTCAGGACCTAAGCTACAAAGTAAGGGGTGACATAAACTTGTTAGGTGTTGAAAATCATTGTGAATGTTGTGCATGTGAAGCATTTGTAGATAGCCATAAGTTATTTCTTGTTTCAGTTTATAGGCCTCCAAATGGGGATTTTAATGTGTTTCTCGACAAAATTGATAAAATACTTAGCGTTAGTGCACTAGAGCAAATTATTCTTGCAGGTGACTTCAATTTGGATTTGGCGTCAGGTGGCAGATATGTGACAGAGTTCTTGTCTCTTGTTAACTCATTTAATGTGGTACACACAATTACAGATTACACGCGGGTAACAGAATTTAGTCGTACATGTATTGACAACATTCTAACTAATGTAAATTGTAGTTTTCTCTCTGAAGTTATACACTCGCACATATCTGACCACACAGCACAAAAGATCACGATTGAAAATAACACCAAAAGCAATTTATATTTTAAAAAACGTAATTTTAGTGATGAAAATATAAATAAATATAAAAGTAAATTGTCACAATTATGTTGGGATGATATATATAAATTAGACAACTCTCTAGTTGATATCCAGTGGAATATCTTTAAAACATTATTATTTACCCATTTTAATAAAATTTTTGTATTAAAATCATACCCAGTTAGAAACCTACAAAAAAGTAAATATAAACAGCGTATTCCGGAAGTAGTTGTATGTAAGAATGAATTAGTTGCACTGTATGTGGTAAAAAATGTTCACTATAATTATAAAGATCTTTATACCAAAAAAAAGAAAGAATATGACCTATTCTTATTAAACTGTAAGAAAAAGGACTTTACTAACCGAATAAAAAGTTCTGATAACAAAACAAAAACCACTTGGAAAATTGTCAATGAAATTACAGGAAAAGTTAACAAAAACAATATAAAAATTGAAGGTGATATTGACGCTGTGGCAGATAGGTTTAGTGATTTCTTAACAAAATCAGTGGTAAACGTTTTAACTAAATTAAGTAATATACCGTTTGATTGTAAAATAGAGCGAAATGTAGAATCGATCACTATCGACCCTGTTGATACTAATGAAATACTGTCTGTAGTTAAAAGCTTAAAAAATAAATCCAGCAGTGGTTATGATGAAATATCTACTAAACTAATAAAATCTATAATACACGAAATATGTAAACCATTAGTGCATATAGTTAACAACTCCTTCAGACATGGCATTTTTCCACAGCAACTTAAACTAGCGCAGGTAATACCGGTATTCAAGAAGGGAGATGAATCGAATATCGAAAACTATCGCCCAATAAGTCTTCTGTCATCCTTTTCAAAAATATTCGAACGTTTAATGAGCAACCGAATAATGGATTTTTTCATAAATAATAAATTGATCGGGGTTTCGCAACATGGGTATATAGAAGAAGAATGTAATTTATTTTTTTATAAGAACCGAACCCTATTTGCGCAAAATTCTGGGCAGACAGCATATTCAACAAGGACATATAATTACACGTATCCTAGGCACAGACTTTCTGTAACAGAGACTAGTGCATATTATAATTGTATTAAATATTATAACAGTCTACCAAACCACATAAAATCAATACAAAATCTCAAACTATTTAAAAAAGAGCTATATAAGTTTCTAGTAAACATAGAACCTTATGATATTGAGGAATACATTAGTAATACTAATTTATAGCATTTCCATAATACCTAGTTAATTTCTTTGTATATACTCGTAGTTTGTAAGACGTTATTTCATTTTATGTAACTTACATGACATTGAAATAAAGATCATTATTATTATTTTTTTTTTTTTTTTTTTTTTTTTTTTTTTTTTTTTTTTTTTTTTTTTTCACCATAAGGGTATATTTTGCTTTAGAATCGGAAAACAAGGTTTCAAGATTCATGAGCATTGCCAACAGCCAAGAAAGATCTCACAATGTTGAGAGATTGCAGTATCGCAGCTTTCTGCATCTCCTCAATTACGGTAATAGGGATTTGAATCATTTTTAGGTTCTTTTCCAAATTTTTCGGTATTACTCCTATCGACGATAGTATTATAGGTATTATGTACACTTCCCTCATATTCCAGATGCGCTTTATTTCATGTTGAAGCGCTTGATATTTGTTTAATTTTTCCGTATGTTTTTGTTGCAGATTGTGTGTTCCTGGTATAGAAACATCAATTAGATATGTTGTGTGTTTTTTCTTGTCTATTAATGTAATATCAGGACGGTTGTGTTCTATTGTATGATCGGTGTAAATTGTTTTGTCCCAATATATTTTAAATTGATCGTTTTCCTCAACTTCGTTTGGCACATATTTGTAGTAGGGGACAATTTCGGTTTTCATTTTTCTGTCTATCAGTATTTTCTGATGGATTATATGTGCTACTTGATTGTGTCGAGTCAAGTACTTCGTATTTGCTAGTGTGTTACAGGATCCCAAAATATGATCTATAGTTTCGGAAACAGCTCCGCACTTGCGGCATTTATCAGAACTCAGGTCTTCTCCCAGTATGTATTTGGCGTAATTTCGTGTTTTTATAACTTGGTCCTGCGTGGCCATTAAGAATCCTTCAGTTTCAGGATGGAGGTAACCTTTTGTAGCCCACATAAAAGAGAGGGATTTGTCAACGTAATTGTTTTGAACGGAGTTGTAAAATCTTCCATGGAGTTGCTTTCCTGACCACATCCTAATTTTATCCTCGTTGGTAGTAATGTGTGTTTTTGGGTTATATTCTCGGGATTTTAAATTAAGTGTGGTCAAATTTTTATCTGCCTCGATCACTGCACGGTACATCGGTTTATCCGAGTTTTTGTAAAAATATTTTCTAATATTATCCAGCTGTTCATAGTACATTGCTTTAACATCTTTTAAACCTCTACCTCCCAGGCATCTAGGCAATGTGACTCTCTCAGTGCATGCATTTGGGTGATGCATTCTTTTGTGCGTTAGAAGTGTTCTGATTCGTCTATTTAGTGCATCAAGATCTGTATCAGACCATCTGATTATGCCAAAGGAATGGGTTAAGGCAGATATTGCATATGTGTTTATAGCCTTAACGATATTTTTTGAGTTTAGTTTTGTTTTGATAATTAGCTTAACTCGCTTTTCAAATTCAGTAGACAGTTTCGATTTCATCGTTGTATGTTCTATTTTATGGGTCTGATCTATACCCAGGTATTTATAGGGTTCTTCAATACCTTGTATGACGACCTCGTTATTAATTTCTATAGGTTGTGACTCTTTAAGTACCCCTTTGACCATTTTGATCGTGCGGCACTTCTCCAGTCCAAAAGTCATACCTATGTCCGAACTCATATCATGCACCAGCTTTAGCATGGCTCTCAGCTGTCTGTCATTTGCTGCATATACTTTTAGGTCATCAACATAGAAAAGGTGACTTACTAAGAGATCCTGTACATTATTTTTTAATTTTACTCCATACTCTGTTTTCTTAAGAGTGTTTGAAATTGGGTTTAGAGACAGACAAAACCATAGGGCACTGAGCGAATCCCCCTGAAAGATACCTCTGCGCAGAGGTATGCTCCCGCTAAATACTAGTTCGTTATTTATTTTTTGAGACAGTGTGGTTCGCCAGGCCCTCATAGTTGTCTCAAGAAAAAGTATAAGCGTAGGATGTACTTTATACAGTGTCAATACAAATTTGAGCCAAGAGTGAGGGACAGAGTCAAATGCT
Organism: Apoderus coryli; assembly: GCA_911728435.2. Lineage (NCBI taxonomy): Eukaryota > Metazoa > Arthropoda > Insecta > Coleoptera > Attelabidae > Apoderus > Apoderus coryli. The sequence goes on along the minus strand of OU452206.1, from coordinate 4,660,239 downwards.
TTTTTATAGTCGATGTATGCAATGTGTGCATTTCTCTGCCCCACCCTCAACTGCTGCATAACTACGGAATCGACAACCAGCTGCTCCTTGCATCCCATAACGTTGCGTCTAGCACCTTTCTGCTCATCTGTCATCACTTGAGCCAGTTCCAGGTGGTCTTCAAGTTTAGCACATAATATCGACGTAAGGATCTTATAAAGGGTCGGCAAGCATGTAATGGGACGAAACAACGAAGGGTGATCCGGGTTATCAGTCTTTGGAATTAAATAAGTAAGTCCTTCAGTTAAAAATGTTGGAAAGTTGTTAGGAAATCTAATGACATCGTTGAAATTGTTAACTAAGAGTTCATGACAAGCTGTGAATCGTTTATACCAAAAGCTATGCAAGCCATCGCCATTATTATTATTATTATTATTATTATTATTATTATTATTATTATTATGTGTATGCAAAGCCGCTGAGGCCATTTGCCCGATGTATTATTCCATAAATAACCCTATCCTATGTACTTTATGATTCAATAAAAAACTTACAATCAAAGGACTAAAAACTGTGTTTGCTATATAATTCAAATCTTGCGTTAATTTTGGGACACTCTATATAAGCGAATCATTTACCCCAACACGAACCGAACTTCTGCTGGAGTTCATATGACTAATTGTCATCATTAAACTTTTAATGTAAATTTTCTAATTAATATTAATAAATAATGTTTTTATTGTTATAATGTTGAGTTATTAATATTATAATGTTGAGTTATTGAGCACACTTTATTTGAAAAGTGTTCGCGAATTACTTCGAGAACTGGATGGAAAAATGGCAAAACCATCAAAATGTTCACCTTTTTTTTGACAGTTGCAGAAAAAATATTTTGATAAACCTACGTTTTCCGTTTTTCTTTGCGCTCTAAAAGTAAATGCTGCATGTTAAAAATTATGTTAAATAAAGATATAGAAGCACATTACCAGCTGGAAAGAATAATTATATTTGTTTTTAAAATTTATTTCCTCTTATTAAGAGCCAGTTTTTTCTGTGTTAGACAGAAAGTTTGAACCCCATTTTAAAACTTCAGCAATTTAGATAAAAATAAACCGACAACGAGAAACGTATTTTATTCCACCCTACAGCTGAATATATTTTTTGTGCCTCAAAGTAATTTTAACTTAAATATTAGTTTTTAGAATTAAAATGGAAGCTAGCGGATTGGAACATTTATAGAGTTTTATAAATGTCATAGTCATTTGGAATTACGCAGTAATTAGAAACATATACACGCTTTTGCTTATTCAAAATAGAAGGATGTGGTTTCAGTCCAATATTTTTATGATGCTTTTATGGGTGTGAAATATTTGTGCAATTTTTATCAAATCATATCACATCAATCATTTAATTTATTTATTTATTTATTTGCAACAACTTACACAGGTGATATGACCCAGTTATAAAGTGTGCTTACAAGAATAATATTAATAACAATAACAACAACATACAATATTATACCAACAAAAAAACCAAAGAACAAGACAAAACTAAATATATATGAAACTAAACAAAAACAAGAAAAAAAATCGGTAAAAATACACTTTCTAATAATCGAATTATCCTGAAATTAATTGAGAGAAAATTGATTTCCTAAATTTTCTTAAACTGTCATAAAAAAGTCACAGCAATTTTGCACCTCATTATAATTTCTTGACATCATCGAAATTGGTGTTCTGTATTGATAGTTTGTCCTAGGGGTTTGCAGACTAAAAGTTAAATTATTTTTCATGCGAGTCCTTGACGAACGTACTGAGATGAGCATTTCCTTAAATGTAATATTATTTAATTATTAATGTACATATTTGGAGTTTCGAAATTTTAAACTCAGTTTTTCTATTTCTATTCTATTTTAATGTTGTTTCAATACGTCAAATTTCTAGCTAGTAAACAGTTCGAGTTGTTCTCGAATGACTATTTACACTATTATTTATACCTAAATATTTAAAATATAAATAATTTAACAAATAATGTCAATAATAGATGGTACTCAATATTGACAGAAATCAACATGTTTTGGCGACATCTATCGTGAGCAGGCAATATGCCCGGCGAAACAAAGTTCACAAACGACGGCCGGACGAGAAGTAACAACTCCATTATATCCTGTTGCCAACACTAGATACGTCCTGTCATATACCAAAATTTAGCTCAATTGGTTAAAGCGTTTGGGCGCTATCGTGGTAGAATACATACAGACAGACAGACAGACAGACTTCAATCTGCAAATGGTCTTAATCGGTTCAGGGAACTTCAAAATAGGAATATCGGTCTTTATCTCAAATTTATTTTTAACGCGTTCACAAATCGGTAGAGGAGTACGACAGGGTGATACTATGTCAGCCAAACTGTTTATCACCGTCCTGCAATACTCCTTCGGAATGCTTGAATGGAGCGATAAGGGTTTGAATATAGATGGCTTAAACCTAACAGATCTGCACTTCGCAGATGATGGGATGATAGTTTTGTTGTCTGACAACCTACAAGATATTAGGAAAATGCTGAAAGATCTTCAGGAAGTATGTGCTCAGGTCGGGCTAAAAATTATTGTATCAAAAACGAAATTTATGACGAAATTGGTCGTGAAATTAGAATCTCGATAGACAATCAAACATGCGAATTAAAAAAAAAATTACTCCCTTGAGCTGCATATGACAAACTTGGGGACGTGTTTAAGAGTAATCTCCCAATTTGTCTAAAGCGAAAGGTTTTTAATCAGTGCATTCGACCAGTTATGACCTACGCCGCCGAGACTTTACACATCTGCATGACACTTGGACAATACGGCTGCTCGAGTGGAGACCGAGATCTGACAAGAGAAACAGGGGAAGTCCTCCCACACGATGGACGGACGATACAAAAAGAATAACCACAAACTGGATGCAGAGCGCTCAAAATAGAGGACACTGGGCAGAAATGTGGGAGGCCTATATCCAGCAGTGGATGCAAAGGGCTGATTGATGATGATGATTATGACGGAGACTAAGTTTTTGCCATAATCTGTCGCAGCAAAGATATTCAGCATTTTTAATAAGAAAACGTTGGCAACATCGCCGTTTTGTCCTTGTTCATTCATCTGACTTATAATAATCAAGAAAGCAATAAAAGGAATAATTATAAAATCATACAGCAGCCGGCGATACAACGATATTATTGCAGCTTCATTTTTTCTTCTTCTTTGTGCTATCAACACGATGGGTAACCAAATAATAAAAAAGAAAATAATTCGACAATTTTCCATGGTCAAATTGGGGGCTGGGAAGGATAAAAGCTGGATATCACTAAATCCACCGTGACACAGGTTATTAAAAAAATGCAACTCATCATATCCTTTGTAAAATATAAATCGAACCAATTTTTATTATATATGAATGTGAAAAAAAATTATTTGTAGGAGCTGCACAGTAGCTGTTAATAAAGTGACTGAGCGGAAATTGACTACTATGGTGGCGAAATATTTACTGCAGATTATATTCTTCAGTTGCCTTTCTTTTCTTATTTTCCTTTGTGTTCATACAGATTAATGTGCGAAATATATATATTTTTAGTGTAAACTTCTCATAACAACAACATTATTTGGGCGGTTTAGTTTTTGCCAGGTAAAACCGACCGCGAAATGTATTATTTAATGTATTTTCAGTATTCAGCTTATTAGTTTATTAAATCTTCTAAAAAGTTATTTAAAATGGTGATAATAGGATATTTTTGCCCGTTTAATCCTGTGTCTATTCTGAACTTCGAACTTTTCTAAATCATTAGAATCTGTTCGGTATATAACCAGATTTACTGCGACGCCCGAAATCAAATTTCTGTTAGCCAGCATGGCTTTATGTGTGTACTAACTTGGCTGGAAAGGCTTTCGACAGGTTGGATCACGGGGTGGTCTTGAGCATTGTTGCTTTTGGTGTATCGAAAGACCTTATTTGTTTACTGCGCTCATACCCCTGGGACTGAAAAGAGTTTGTTTCATATTATAGTGGTTTTAAATAATCAAGGGTCTAATCATTTACTAATGATCTTGGCGAGCACCTGACGTTAAAAATTAATACTTCGGTGAAAATGCGGAGATATTGTGAGCCTCTGCAGGAAGATCCGACAAGCATTCAAAACTGGTGTGACGCATAACAATTATTTGGATTTAACTATATCGAAATTCAAATTGGTTTCTTACACAAGTAGACACGTTTATTGAGTTTCGATACAGTATTGGTGACACACCTCTGGTGTAATTTGGGACTGATTTGGGGGTTGTGTTTAATTCTCAATTTTCTTTTTTCGACCACATAAACAAAAACATCTCAAGCGAATCATGTTTATGGTTTTATTTTCGCAATTGTAGAGATACTAACCCATTGACAGTGTTGTACCCTACATACAATATAAATTGGGTGATCATTTATAAACGCACACCTCCTTTAACTTTGTTGTTTCACCCTGTAGAAGAAACTGGTAAATATAAAATATTTAGGGCTTAATGTAAGCTATTAACTATATATATTTTCGTATATATAGGGTGTCCCAGTAACGCGTTAGAAATCACAGATGTATTTGTCTAAATGGAACACCCTCTTTTACTGCAAAATATTATTTTCACTTGATTCCAAAAATATCCTATTTAATGGATCTACCTTAAACGGTTCAATAAGAATTCGCAATAAAACAAAAATTTTTCAAAAATTAAATGTATTAAAAAAAAAAACGAAAACCAAAAAGACTGTACCATGATGCTGTACATAGCATTGCAAATAGTCAAATAGAAATTTCAGTTAAAATTAATAATAACTGTCATTTTCTAAATAATATGTGTAAAGATTGTTTATTTAAAAATTATATTTTCAAAGAAGCACAGCAAAATACGTCTGTACAGAAAATTTAGGGAAACTTCAAGCACAGATTTAATAGACCTTCAAGTGTGAAAAGAAAAAGGCGAACAGTTCCTGCAAACGATGGATTTAAACATTTTGGTTCATTTTGAACTCTCAAACTTTACAACAGAGGCTTCCAAAATAGATGCTCTTTCGGAAAGGTAAGAAAGGAACCCATAATACATTCTTACAGACCCTATAAGATGCGAACAACGCAGCCATTATCTCCTGAACAGGAACGAAAACGAGTACAATTTCACCAGCAAATAATGCAGCAAAGAATGGGCGCAGATATACAGTTTCTTGATAAAATTTTATGGTCAGATGAATCCTCATTTTGAACGGGTGAAGTACTAAATAAGCAAATCCGTTAGATTTTGGAACACTGACAATCCAAACTATTTTAAAGAAGCAAGATTTCAAGGAAGACAGACGCTCCACGCATGGTGTGGTATTTTAAGGGACTGCAATATAAGGTGCTAACCTTATATTTTTGAACGCACATTAACCGGAGAAACTTACCTCAATTTTTTGGAAACATATCTGATCCATGTTTTAGAAAATTTGCCATTGAATCAGTTAATAAATCTTATTCCGTCAAGACGGAGCACCTCCTCATAACATCAGGGGTGCTCAAGAATTTTTCAACAATAACTTTAGAGACTGGATCGGACAAGTTTGGGACTATTCGATCTCCACCAAGCAGTTATGATTTAACGCCTCTGGATATATTTTTATGGGCCTATATTAAAGATAAATTGTATTTATTGAACATTCAAAACAGAGAGCAGATTAGAGAGTTGGTTGAATTGGAAATGAGTAGCTTAGTTGAAAATTTACCCGATTTTTTAATAAACACTATTAACGACTTGACAAATAGATTCGAAAAATGCATTGATGTAAACGGAGACAGATCCGAACATCTTTTGTAGATATTTTGGTTTTATTATCTCACTTTTGTGTAAATTACTTTTAGTTTTTGTTTTGTTTAAAATACATTTAATTTGAAAAAGCTTTGTTTTATTGCGAATTCTTAATGAGCCGTTTAAGATAGACCCATCAGATATTATGGTATTTGTGAAATGCGGAGAAAAGAATCTTTAATAATAAAATATAATATACAGACTGTTCTATTTAAAAAAATATAACTGTGATTTCTAACGTGTTACTGAGACACCCTGTATATACGATAATATATGCTGTAAATAGCTTAAATTAAGCTCTAAAACTTTTGTATTTAACCTTTTGTTCTACAGGGTAAAACAACAAAGTTAAAGAGCCTTTATAATTGATCACCCAGTACAAAGTTACCGTCATGTTTAATTATCATTAGAAAATTAATAATATATACAAGTTTCATTAAAAGTTTGCTCTTAGTGTTTAGTCGAATTTCTCATTTTATTGCCGCACTGTAGCAGTACCAATAAAAAACAACTTTTGATACGAAATTGGCCGAACTAGACCATTGTAGAGGTTGCTTAAATGAATTAGTGTTAAATTTTTCCTTAACTAAAATTTCTAAGAGGTTCTTGTATAAAACAAAATTGCCATATAATTACGAAATAACCATTTTACAAACATTTTCAGTGGTCTGGCTCTGTTTAGTGTCAGAAGATCCCGTTCCGACACCGGATCCTGACCTTTTTCATGTGACTAATCCGATCATGAAATGTAGATTATTGGTGCCCCCCATATTTTGTGTTTTAATAATATATCCCTGTATATATTTTAATATTTTTATTACAATATCAGATTTACTTTTTATTGTGTAACGCTTCATGCTAATTTTTGTCGATTTTCATGGCTCACAGTATGTGTATCCGTTTGTTATTCAAATGTTAATAAGTTTTAATAAGTATGCAGTGACTTGTAAAATATTAATTATTATTATGGATGTAACAAATGCTTAAATAAAATTGTATTGTCGTTTTTATTATTACGATATGTATATAAATTATTTTATAACATTAATAGGTTTATACGGAAACAAAAAATATATGAGGTACGTCGTTATTAATGTCAACAGCCTGTTTCTGCTCATAAACTCTGCTAAATATTATCACCCAACTAATACAAAATAGTTCTTCAATCTTTCAAATCAACTTCTTTCTTAGATTTCTCCACATTTTGGAGGATAGATATTATATAGGAAATGTAACAATGTTATTCTCAACTAAATAAATAAATGGTAAACTAAATCACTATTTAATTGTATGGGTCTTGTAGTATCAAATCGTCTTCGTTTTCAAAAATACTAGTGCTAATACGTGTTGACTTAAGACACACATACTGTATTTTTATAAATAATTAAGATATACCTACAGACACCATAAGTGAAAATAGTAAATATATACAGGGTGTTTCATAATATATTCGCAGGACTTCAGGATTTGTGAGCCCGTCCAAAAATATGAAAAAAGTTTCTATTAACTAACTCTCTAAAATGCACCATTTTCGAGATAGAGGGTGTTGAAATTGAAAAAAAAAATCTGTTTTTTGCGGATATCTCCGGAACCGTTTATAGTACAGAAAACAGATTTTGTAAGCATTTTCTATTCATAATAAGCTTGTTTTTTAAATTAATAATTGCTGAAGATTTTGAAGGGGTAGTGGGCGTTTTTCTACCCAATTTCTACGCCACTGGAAAAAGAACGGTTTTAATATACCCATTTGAACCGTCAATGTCCTCTACACAACAAAGGTACTCTTGGTCATAAGCTCTAAAGTTGACCGTTTTCGAGCAAAATCAACCTGTTGAAAATTTGTTTGTATTAAAACCGTACTTTCTCCAGTGGCGTAGAAAGTGGGTAGAAAAACACCCACTACCCCTTCAAAATCTTCAGCAATTATTAGTTTAAAAAACAAGCTTATTATGAGTAGAAAATGCTTAGAAAAACTGTTTTCTGTTCGATAAACAATTCTGGAGATATTCGCAAAAAACGGATTTTTTTTCCATTTCTACCTCGAAAATGGTGCATTTTAGAGGGTTAGTTAATAGAAACTTGTTTTCATATTTTTGGACGAGCTCTCACATCCTCAAGTCCTGAGCATATATTATGAAACACCCTACATAGTGAAGTCCAAAAGTCACGCATAAACTCGATAAAACTTGAAGGAAAATTATTGGAAAAAACGCTCTCCCGTTTTGTGATGTAACAAAAAATTATACAGGGTCGTTCGTGGAGTAGCCAAACCTAATTGTACCTATATGTTTCTTATATAGACCCCTGTATATTATTTTTTTTTTTTGATTCTGCATACGTTTCTAACAATATTTGATATGTGATAAAATTCACCTAAAGTCAACGGTTATCGAGATATTTAGTTAGTTGGAAAAAATAAACATTTAAAACTACTCTAATCTCGATTGTCGCAAATGTTCGAACTTCTTGACAGTAGGTACCACAGATCTAGAAAGGGGGAGATAAAACTGTTTACATTTCCAAGCGATCAAACATCATTATTTGCAGATATCGATAATGCCAAACTTCCGCTGCCATTCCCGAATTGTTTTAAAATACACTATTTTGATACGGCATTTTTTACCATTTTAAAGCAAAATATAACTTAGGTGATGGTACTAATTTTTGTGTATTATAAAACGATATACCCAAGATATTTTTTAGTTACTTTTTTTATGAATTTTAACATATTCAAGACATATTTCACCAAATTATAATTTATTTATGAAGTACACGTGGCAACTCTGTAAAGCAGAGCAACTTGAATAGTACGCGAAGAATTTACTATTTCATTCATTTGTGTAATCAGCCGGTAGTTTGAGCTCTGTTGCCAACTATCCTTTGCTTGCGTATTTATTTGTTGCTAGTTGGTGATTTTGAGGAATTTTGAGTGTTTTCTTGTGCAAAAATTATAAAAAAACAATTAACAATGGTGCGTCAGTGTATAGTGTGTAAAAACAATTAAAATTCCAACCCAAATTTGATATTTCGGAGGTAAGTAAGGTTACGACTTGTTATTGTTTATCAGTGGTGTAGTTTGCTTGCTCTACAAAATAAAAATAAATTGCTGTAAATAAATACCTAATGTAATTGTTGATTTTTGTGATGTTATAGAGATGCTAGGTTCATCTTACACTATTTAAATCTAGATTTAATTATAAACTAAGGTTACACTTCGTTAGATAACTAAATATGTTAATACTGCATTGGTAGGTTCCAAAAGAATTAAATAATTTCATATTGGAGGTTTCCAGTAAATTCGGAAAGACGCGAAAGGTGGTTACAGCTTTTGGGTCTGGAAAATCAGTATGTCCCCAAGTATGCACAAATATGCTCTAACCATTTTGATGTGAGCGACATTAAGATAACTGATATTACTGGTCGAAAGCAAATTCGACCAGACGCTGAACCTCAATTATCATTTCTTTTTTAGCCTCTGTCGTACAGGTAATTATATATATGCTTAATAAAATGTGTCTATATAAAATTTAAGGTATAATGTTCAATAATATTGTAATAAACATATGGTGTATTTACCACACATCTAGATTCTAGATCTGTGGTATTTACCTATTGTATTTATTATAGTGTTTAAATGAAAGTCGAATCTCCACAAGATAGATTTAATAGAAACTATCGGCCATACATGTTTCGGGACTAGACCAGTCCCATCATCAGTGGCATGTCAACAATCGTACAAAAACAACGCTAAGACATACTATTCATAATATTCCATTAAATTTCCACTGAAATCACCATATGGAAAAATATTTGAACTATTAAAATTTAATTAAAATTACAATTAATTGTTAGTTTGTATATACTAGTTTTCCAGATAATATATAATGGTGCTACCTATCTCCTATAACCATTGTTCGCGCCAACCCTTATCTTTGTAAATTTATTTTTACCTAATTATTAATAATTTTATTGCACCCTTATCGGCGCCTTAGCTGTCTTGCTTTTATCTGTGGTTTTTCCAAAACACTTAAAGACCAAAGATATTATTTATTGGCACGTCTCGTCTGAGTGTAAATAGGATTATTTAAGTATTTTTTAGTTTATATAGTTTAACCATAGTCTAATAAATAATATATTATTATACAATGTTTAACAGCAGTTCAATCCTGATCATATAAAAACGTTCATTAAATGTATATATTTTATTTAAATTAATTATATTAAATTTAAAAGTTATTTGATGGTGTGTTTCAATGTTATTTATTTATGAAAATACTCGCAAACCAGCAAAACCGTACGTCACTGGTACATAAAACGAAATCGAAACGACGAAATTGGTACAACGTTGCCATTTTTTCTATCTGTCCTTTTCTATCTTATATATTATCTGCCAACTTATGTAAACAAATGTGAATTATGAATGAAATTTCAGATAATGTTATATCTCTCGAGTTTCTAGATCTGTGGTAGATACGTCTTAATTCGAATTCTTTGATCACATTTATTGTCATTTCAGGGGATCTCTGTGTTTTAGATAACCCTAAATCAATAAGTCCATAATAGATCCGTCAGGCGACCTAGCAGCCAATCTGGTTTATCTTTTCGTTCAAGTGTGGAGGGGCACCATCTTGATCAAACCGCGAAGGCGAATTAAATCTTCTGGAATGTTCTAATTTTATATTTACATTGATATATCTGAAGCTCAGTTATTCGTTTTAATGGTTTAAGTTGACCAGCATCAAGTTTAGTTAATGATTTCTGTTTCTGATTGTAGAATAATAATTACTGTTTGAATAATTCAAGTTTTTCAGAGAGTTGTACAAACTCTATTTCAAGAAAAACGTAAATAGTGTAAGAGACCAGATCTATTAGATGAGATGTGAATTTGAGTTACAAAGATGCCATTAGTATATCCTGTCTATAAGTAGATGCAATTATGTTAAATCCAACTACCTAAAGCCAATCTAAAAGGGTCTATATATTTTTTCTCTATGTATAGAGGGAGCGTAAAAACATTTTATTGATTGACTTTAAGTCTAGACAAGCGGTAAATACAGTAATAAAAATTAACCATTACCTATACTAAATATATTTTTTTTTCATTAACGTATCAATCCATTTCTATAAAAATCAAATTACTTTTACAATCCATTGATCTACACCGTTAAAAAATACTTGTACATTAACAGCGTGTGCGCCTTTTATTTTTTCTACGACTTTGCTATGGCATTTAACCGCAATTCGTCCGATCGACAATCATTCAATTGATGGCACAACAACGTAAGAAACCAATAAGAATAATATTTCCTTTTTGAGCCGAATTATAAAAAAAAAATGGCCACACACGACGCCACAAAGATCTCTTGAACTGGTCTCTTTTATATACATACACAGCAATTGAAATGAACATTATTTGAAAAATTGGCACGTAAATACTGATGTGTATGTACTTGTTTCAGATTTAAATTGGTTGATAAATTACTGAACGATTGTGTATGCAGAAAAAATTAATTGAAGAAATAGAGCACTTCTTTATATCCTTATAAGGTATTTTAAGGTACTCATTCCATAAGTTTAACTCGATTACCAATCACAATTATGGAGAAGGAAGCGATTTGTTTGCACTGTTATTGCTAACGAGCTTGATACAAGCGTGGCTAGTTTTACGAATTGAACTACAAATCATTTTGCCGAAGAGTGAGTACCAAAATGTAATATTTAAAATTTTTCATGATATTTCCTTATTTTAATAACCAATTATTAGAATATACCTAGTGTTTCAAAGGCTATATCTCCGAAATTATTGGTCGTACAGTTTTCGGAAAAAAAAATATGAGAAACTAAGCAAAATAGTTTTTAACCTATCACTAATCTAGAACTCCCTTAATATTTTGACGTATCCTTTAAATAACGGGAGAAGGGTTAAAAGAATGATGTTATAGAAATATGCGATATTTCTCCTTATCCGATTTAAGTCTACTTCTTGAAGGGCAATTGATACCCTCCATTTAAACTGCAAACAAACCTTAATTATTTTGTACCAATTATCCGCTAGGTGGCGTTCAATATCGAAATAACTGATTCAGCCCTTTTCATTAATAAAATAAATAGAATAATACAAATTTTATACCTTGGTTTAAATAAGCCTCAAATAAGGAATAAAATCACATAAACCAGAAGTCTCTATCATATTACTCCATACTTAACTTATAGCCTTAAACTATTTAAATATCGTTACCAAAAATCACAGTAGGTGCATTTAGTAGTTGTGAATGAACGTCACCAGTAAATGAACAACTTCAACCTAACTTACTATTATTAAGATTATGTCGTATCTTTCTCTCACACATAAGTTTGCTATAACTTACTAAATTCTTTATCTCTGTCTCCCTAAAATATCGTTTAGTTCAGTTCCAGTGACTGATAGATAGAGTCTTGTTTGTAACAGCAGATTTGGTTAAATGTTGGTGGAAGTAAAATCGTAATAAAGAACCATGTAAGTAAGAATAGAACAAAATAAGGATTCTACACTTCTAAGTTTCAAAACTATAAGCTATCTAAAACGAGATTTTACAGTATAAAGTATTTATGAGTCTACATAACTTATACAATTTTTTTTTTGACGGGAAAAATGGAAAATATGTCGTTCATTAACTGGATCCCGTGTTAACCCCAGTAAATGAACAACTTGTTCATTCACTGGGATATGCTAGCACTACCCGTATCATTATAAAGTACACCTTAAAAGAATATCGTTAAATTCTGAGTAACATTTTTTACTTGGAAAATTTAAATAAATGGCCGTGCCCAATAAATGAACGGCTTTTAAGTTACCGTTCATTCATTACGTCCTGCTGTGCCGATGGTTGTTCCAGTGAATGAACAGGCAAGTCTTTTTAATTATAAAATATTTTTATAATTTGAACTGTTAGTGGGCTACCTAGTGATAGGTTATTAATCTATTAGTGTTTTCCTTCAATAACCATTCGAAATACTGAAATTATTCTGTATCGAGCATAAGTGACGCAAGGAGTTAGAGGCTGGTTTCACGAATTATATGATTATTGGCACCATAGACATACTGAATGATCCAAGTAGAATTGTTAATGTAGACTTGTCCTAAAAGTGCAAAAATTTTGGGTCCTAAAAATTCTTGCGTAATAGTATGATACTAAAAGAAGTACTTTCCTGTAATTGTCGTTAACGTCGAAGAGGAAGAATAGGAAGTTAAAACTATGGCCCCTCACGGCTCCAAATTATTTAAATGATCATTCCAAAAGACCAAATCTGGTACCTCAAAAACCAGAGTATGGAAGATATTGTACAACTTAATCTGAAAAAACTAGGATGCTACGAATGCCAAGAAATAGGGAAATATAATAATTAATCTCAGAAAGATACTTATATTAGGTACCTACATATATGTACATATTTCGTTTGTTTATTGTATTGTGTTTGTTTTATGTGTATGTTTTAATTTTTAAATATTTGGAGATTTGTTCGTTCATCAAAGGTTTTATTTACTTGTATTGAGCGTTCAATCACTGGGAATGTATGAATTAAACTTAAAATTTTATATTGCTGCATATAATTATAATTAATTTAACTTATTAATTATACTGAATTATTAATAAATTTAGCATTACATAGAAACTTAATTGACGCAAATAACTCTTGTGGTATAATTGTTCATTTACTGGTGCTTCTACCCTATATTACTTTTTTTGACCTTCTTTCTATTCTTCTCATTAAATGAGTTTTCGCAAGGAACAAATTCAAACATAATATCGAATTTGTAAAAGCATGCTTCGTCAGTCCAAGATTAATGGCTATAACCTATCTATTAGAGGATTCTGCAAGTTGGCATTTACCCTTAAAACTTCTGAGCCGCTAGTCCGATCCCAAATATATATTAATAATAATAATAAAGTTACGGTTTCGCGAGCCCATAGTCTCCATTTCGGTTTTTTCGTAAGACCGAGACCATAACCAAGACCAAGATAACGAAACTCTCTCTCGGTCTCGAAAATTATGTTCATTCTAATTTTTCACAAAACTGTTTTTCTAAAAAATAAATAAGCCGTGAGTTATTTTTTTTTATTTCCGTATATTAAACTAAACACATTTAGTGAATTAGTTTCAAGAAATAATTATAATAAAATAAAATAATAATAAATAGAAATAAACTGCAATAATCTAAACTGTCGTGAACCCCTCGCGAGCCTAAGTAGTACGCGAGAGAGATACTTGTGATGCGCAGGGACTCTAGCCCCTAGCATCTAACTTGATCCTGCGAAACGTGACTGTTCTAGGTTGGCATAAGGTCTACATTGGCAAGACCTATCTTAATAATAGGACTGCGTGAGAGAGGGAACCTCACTCGGTAGTGCTACTAGCACCCTCTCGGTTAGCTGTAGTAGGGAACCCCCGTTGGCAGTGGGAGCTGAGGAAATTCTTTCATGTGTGTGGCAACATTCCAATTAATAAAATTAAATTTCTGTTATCATTTTCCAGTATTGAATTTACTTATTGTTACATATTTGAAATTGTATTTATATATTACATATACCTACATAGTATTTTATATGTTTCTTTATAGTATAAGATTTACGTAGATCTAGATGAGTAATAATACTTACTATACTTAGATATTTATATTTATATTCAAAAAATAGTTAGTTGATTATTTACCTCGGTAGGAAATACACTATAAGTAGAGTTGTTACAGTATTATATATTCTTTTGTGCATAATTATTAAATAAAGTGTAAACGTGAAGTTTGTTGTATTAATTAATTGTTGTTGATACGCTAGCACAAATTGGCGATGAGGATGGAATGGTAGTTTGATATAAAACTCAAGTAGGTCAAACAAAGTATAATTGAAATTATTACTAGCTGTAAAACTTTTTTTTTTTAAGTATATTAAAATAATAATTTAAACAAGAATATATCTAACTACCAATTAAATAGTTTGAATAAATAAGCTGTTACCTAGTGTTTTAGGCAGCAAAAACTGATAAGGCTTGAAGCCAAAAGAAAGGGCTGGGACCCATAACAAGGGCTGGGACCCATAACAAGGGCTGAGACCCACAACAAGGGCTGAGACCCACAACAAGGGCTGGGACCCACAACAAGGGCTGAGACCCACAACAAGGGCTGAGACCCACAACAAAGACTGAGACCCACAACAAGGGCTGAGTCCAACTTTGTTGACTTAAAAACAACTTTAAATATTCGGTAAGATTTGATTTGTTAATAAATAATCAAATACAAAAAAAAATATATATATATATATATATATATATATATATATATATATATATATTATGAAAATAATAGGTGGTTGTGTACGCTCTAAGTAATAAACGGCATTACTTTCAGAAAATGTCTGATGTTGGAATTAAACCATTTCTATGCGACAGTATAGATAAACCATTGCTTCGTGGGGAATGGGAAAAATGGCTCAGATGGCTGGAGTTGTATTTAGCGGCAGAGGACATCACAGACCCCACAAGGAAACGAAATAAGCTCCTTCATTATGGGGGGAGCCAATTACAAGAGGTAGCATTCAATATCCCAGGTGCAATAGTAGAATATGATCCGGATAGTATAAATGATATATATAAGTTATTAGTTAACAAATTATCTGAATACTTCTCACCTAAACAAAACTCAACTTTTGAACGTCATATATTTCGTAACCTGAAACCTAAAGAAAATGAATCGTTCAACAAATTTCTTTTACGAATTCGACATCAGGCTAATAAATGCACGTTTGGTAATTCGTATGTGGAATCCAAAGACATTAGCTTAAAGGATAAACTCATAGATAATTGGGCAACCCTTGAACTCAAGAGAAAGTTATTAGAAAAAGAAAGATCACTTAGTGAAGTTATCGAGCTCTGTTTGGTGCATGAACAAATTTGCACTCAGTCCAAGGTAATGGATATGTCAGCTGTACCAAGCACGAGCTCGTTAACGAACGTGAATAAAATTACTTTACGGCCGAATACTAAGTTCAACAATAATATATGCTCTCGGTGCGGTAAAACCGGACATTTTCAATTTTCTAAAGATTGTCCGGCTAAACAAGTCAAATGTCACAAATGCGACTTACAAGGACATTTCGCTTCAATGTGTAGAACTATACGAAAGAAACGTGCTGCTGGCAGTGATCCTAGGAATAATTCATACAAACGGAAAAAGTCAACCCATCAAAGAGTTAACTTTGTTGATAATTCCGACTATGAAAATCCAACCGACACAATTACAGAATTCGAATGTTTTAAAATTATATCAAGTCCATCAAACGATGTTAATGATGATATGATTCAATGCGAAGTAGGAGGAGTCTTAATAAATTTATTGATAGACTCTGGTTCGAAAGTTAATATTGTTAATGCCGAATCCTGGGATTTTCTAAACTCACATAAAGCCATTGTTTGGGATGTTAATACATGCCCAGAGCATACTCTGAAGGGTTACGCTTCCTCAAGTTCTTTACAAGTTACGCGCCAGTTTCATACAACAATTAGCATCCCCAATCGCGAAGAGATTATTACAACTTTCTATGTGGTCGATCAGGGTGAAATTTCTATTCTAGGTAAAGATACTTCCATGCGGTTAGGTCTTTTAAAAATAGGATTAAATGTGAATAAAATTGATAATGATAGTTGTTTTCCAAAAATTAAAAACATAAAAATTAAACTGACTATTGATCCTTCAGTGAAACCGGTTAGACAGCCCGTTCGCCGAATACCAATTTCACTAGAGGCTCAAGTGGAGAAAAAGTTACAAGAAGCGTTAGATGCTGATATTATCGAAAAAGTAATGGAACCTAGTTCTTGGATATCTCCAATTGTTATACTATTTAAACCTAACAACGACATTCGAATTTGCGTAGATATGCGCCGGGCGAATCAAGCTATACTACGGGAAAATTATCCACTTCCAACTTTTGAATCATTTATGACAAAATTGCGGGGAGCCAATTACTTCTCTAGATTGGACCTATCTAATGCTTATCACCAATTAGAACTCGATGAAGACAGCCGATACATAACAACATTCATTACCCACAAAGGTATGTTTAGATATAAACGTTTAATGTTCGGCGTGAACTCCGCGCCCGAAATTTTCCAGAGAGTTTTTGAAGAGTTACTTGCGTCTTGTAAAAATTGTTTAAATTACCTTGATGACATAATTGTTTTCGGTAACACAGAAGAAGAACATAATCACTATTTACAACAAATTCTAATAACCTTTAAGAATAATAATGTTCTCTTAAATGATACAAAATGTGTCATGAAGGTACGCGAATTACATTTCTTGGGACATAAATTATTAAATCACGGTATTGATGCGGATGAAAAGAAAATAAGAACTGTTTTAGAGTTCCGACCACCTAAAACTAAAGAAGAATTAAGAAGTTTTTTGGGTTTAGTAACTTACCTTGGAAAATTCATCCCTGACTTAGGAACGTTAACTGAACCATTACGTCTCTTAATTAAACAAGATCAAACATTTACTTGGACTAATATTCACCAAGAGAATTTTGACAGATTAAAACGGTGTCTCGCAAAGCTTCCCACTTTGGTTTATTTTGACCCCAACAGACGAACTCGTTTAATTGCTGACGCGAGCCCAGTAGCATTAGGTGCTGTTCTTCTACAATTTAACGAATCTAATATACCACAGGTTATATCTTATGCAAGCAAATCTTTAAGTGATGTTGAAAAAAGATATTCACAAACAGAAAAAGAGAGTCTATCGTTAGTTTGGGCAGTAGAAAGGTTTTACTATTATCTTTCTGGATTGGAATTTGAGCTTGTGACCGATCATAAGCCTTTAGAAGCGATTTTTAAGCCAAGTTCAAAACCTCCTGCTAGAATTGAACGTTGGGTATTAAGATTACAAGCGTTTAAATTTAAAATCATCTACCAACCAGGAAAACAAAACATTGCAGATTCAGTCTCACGCCTCTGTTCAATTACTCAGGAACCTTCATTTGACGGGGAAGAGGAAAATCACATTTTTACTATTCTTGAACGTCACACCCCTAAAAGTATAAAAGTTTCAGCTGTAATAACGGAGAGCGAAAAAGATAAAGTTATTTGTGACGCAGTAGAGAAGATAAATAATAATAACTGGAATATTTCAGACAAAAATCCATATTTTCCATTTCGTATAGAACTCGCTACCATGGGCCCAATTTTATTAAGAGGAACACGTATTGTTATTCCGGAAACCCTACGTGAACAAACATTAAAACTGGCGCACGAAGGTCATCCGGGTGGAACCGTTATGAAGCGTCGGTTACGTGCTAAAGTGTGGTGGCCACTAATCGATAAACAAGTAGAGAAATTTGTAAAAATGTGCCGTGATTGTCTGCTAGTTACTTTACCTGATAAACCACCCCCAATGACCCGTCATCGGTTTCCTGATAAGCCGTGGGAATGTATTGCGATTGACCTAATGGGTCCACTGCCAAATCAAGAACAATTACTTGTAATAATTGACTATTTTTCAAGATATCAGGAAATAAAATTTTTAAAGTCTACGACATCTACAATAATTATTCAGCAATTGTTAGAGGTGTTTTCGCGATTGGGTTTCCCGAAATCTATTCGTTCCGATAATGGGCGACAATTCGTAAGTATCGAATTCCGCACGTTTTGTGAACATCATGATATAGAACTAATACATACACCACCCTATTGGCCCCAAGCAAACGGCGAAGTAGAGAATATGAACCGGTCCATTCTTAAACGACTCCAGATTTGCGATGCCAATAAATTAAATTATCAAACTGAATTACAAAAATTTACACTAATGTACAATACTACCCCGCATGGAACTACAGGTAAATCTCCAACAGAACTGCTTATGAACCGTAATATTCGCGACAAAATTCCATCAATTAATGATCTTGTGAGCACACCAGTTAATGAAGAAGTGCGGGACACAGACTTAATTAATAAACATAAAGGAAAGGAAAGAGATGATGGTACGCGACATGCTCAGGAAAGTGGAATTAAACCAGGGGATAAAGTATTATTACAAAATCAAATTTTCCCAAACAAATTGACCACCCGTTATAATAACACAAACTATACAGTTCAGTCGCGCACCGGAAATGAAGTCGTCGTACAAGGTGACAATGGCCAAATATTTAAGCGTCATGTGACTCATGTCAAAAAAATACCAGGCGAGGAGAAAAGTCCAGAAATGTCGCCTTCTCCAGAATATGCCTCTTTACAAGTTGAAAATAATCCTGATTCTCAAACACCTCAAAAATTGGATTTACCACACACTTCCTGTCCCAAACCCAGTTCTACACTTCCTCCTCTAAAACTGAAAAAAGTTGAGGGAATGTGGCAACATTCCAATTAATAAAATTAAATTTCTGTTATCATTTTCCAGTATTGAATTTACTTATTGTTACATATTTGAAATTGTATTTATATATTACATATACCTACATAGTATTTTATATGTTTCTTTATAGTATAAGATTTACCTAGATCTAGATGAGTAATAATACTTACTATACTTAGATATTTATATTTATATTCAAAAAATAGTTAGTTGATTATTTACCTCGGTAGGAAATAGACTATAAGTAGAGTTGTTACAGTATTATATATTCTTTTGTGCATAATTATTAAATAAAGTGTAAACGTGAAGTTTGTTGTATTAATTAATTGTTGTTGATACGCTAGCACAATGTGTATATTCCTTGAGAGGGAGTATAATTCGTGGCAAGTCGCTTGAGGTCTTGGAATCAGATGAGCCTGATTATATCTAGTATATTCATCATTTTTGCTTAAAAAAATTGTAACTATTTATATGTCTAATGTTTTACGGTTTTGCAGGAATTTGCTTCTAAACAAAAGTCTGCAAGTAAAGGGTGCGGCATAATAAAGTACACACAGTTGAAGGTAGATTCACTTTTTTAAATGATGTATGTATGTAATGGTATAAAAAATATATATTTATTCCAGTAGCGTAAAAAATAGGGGGATAAAAAGTGTTACTACCTCAGAAAACACGCGACTGGTTAATTGTATAAAAATATTGTTTATGTCAAATTATTACTTTTTTAAAGCAAATATCGGTCATTAAATTGGAAAAATATATAAAGGCGTTTCTGAATTATAGCAAATTTTCTATTTTAAATTTGAAAATTTGCCACCCTTCTATTATAAATATCTGTGGCGACCATTATTCTTGCGCCACACTGTATATATTGTATTTTATTCTGTAGATACTGTGGCAACCTTTTTATTGTGCCACAGTGTATATATGTATTTTTAAATTTAGTTATTTCTTTGTAAAAATTTAGTATAATAGTAGTTGTAAATAATATTTTCTAAATTGCACCAAATGTTTAAACATCTGGCACGAATATTTCTACTTTCTTTTGAATGTTTTTCATTTTCGGGAACAAAAGAAATCCCTAGTCCGTACCTAGAAAAAGCAGTGGTTATTGTTAAAGCCACGTACCGACCAGATGTGGTACTCTCTTCACAGAGATGCTTTTTCTATAATTTTACCCCATTCAGTCTTCAACATCAAAACCGTCAACATCTTTCTCGTGCCAAAACTCTCTCTCCAGATTTTAAAACAACCTATCTCTCAAACACACTCTTTTCCATTTTAATAAATATTCAGTTTTGTACATACCGTTAAACAGTGTTTTAATTATTACAACCATACTACCCAAATTACCAAATATCTCTGACTGATTTCATTTTAGCAGAAAAAAAAACAGAACGTGTGTCGCTATATAATATTTGAAAGGGTCGATATTCCGCCAGCATGGTATACGCACACCTCCAAAGAGAAATTTATAAAAAAAGGGAAACTGTACGTGAAATCTAACTTGTCCATATATATGTATAGAATGTGATATACCTAAAAATCTGGAAAAACTTATGTATGATTTTTGTTGAGTGGTCTGCTCATAGATGTAGCTGCTGCATAGTGATTATACGACAAATATAGCTGAGGAAAAACTTTATAGTGAAAGCACTCCTATATTTTTTGTTCATGGTGTTTTAGTTTATTAAAGTGATTGAATAAAAAAATTATGTAGTGGCTATAGTGAGGCTGGCTATCATTCTCGAAAATAAGCTACAAGCAGGAGCTTTTGAAAGCATTTGGCGAATATCAGCAGTTACTTTCGACTTCCACATTTCATATGACTCTGAAGAATGGAGCAGCGCTGAACTAATTAGAAAAATCAACTCAGGGCGAATAAGTGTATGGATGGATGGTGGGAATACATATGACGACCGTTGTCACTAGTTCGCATTATTTGACTATTGCATTCATTGCTGGTCGTTCGCAGAAATGCCCGAAAACGATGCTGCGTAGCATGTCACACTATGAAAAGAAAAACGATTTGCTATCATTGCCAGTTGTTCCTACTAGTTTACACTGCACCCTGGCATTGGCTATAACTAACTGATTTTCGCTCATACTAATCCTATTAACTTTCAAAAACTGGCCAAAATAATAGGAAGGTTATGTGTTAATTTCTAATTAAAAAGAAGAATAGAGACACGATGCAACATTTCGGGCTGAATTGTAGCAAACGACCAAACTTCTTGTCCCATGTCCACTCAGCAAACGTTCGCTCGGATTGCTAGCCATTCGCTCAACCATTAATTTGTCACGAACGGTCGCAAACAGGCGTCTACACCTGATGAACGCATGTGAATAAATCATGGACAACGCAAACGCATGACAGCATTTATTTGTCAGGTGTATTCTCGGCCTAATATTAAAGGAGCATAGTCTGATCAATGGACTCAATAAGTGTGTGTAAGTTGGGTTATTTATATAAAATTACATCGACTTAGTAGTTTTATTTATCTTCTCTGACGCTTTAGGGCTTTGACAATTTTCGAAGAATTGAACCACTTTCTTCAGAAAAACTTGCCTGTACACAAGAGGTTTGTGAAGCGGAGAATGCTGGATATGACCTTTATTTTCATGCTAAATCAATCTTTTTCTAAGACGCGTCGGTACTTGTTAGTTCAAAATTAAAATAGGTCAAATACAATTTTTCTAATACTCGTAATGTATGAGATTCAAAAATTTAAATGTCACACTATAAAACAAACACAATAATTTAAAAGTGGTTCCATTTCCTATACTATATGGCACATAAATAGTTTTGGTGAAATCCAGGAAAAAGTGAACGTACCTAGTCTTTTGTGCGCTAAGTTAATTTTGAATTTGCACAAAATAATTATTAACGTTGACTTAATTAGCTTAAAAAATATATCAACATTTATTGTGCTGCCACAGCTACGTATCAGCTTTTTAAAATTGTCTGTTTATTATATGACTCTCAGGTCTGTCTATCCGGCTCCCCGTCCGTCGTTATTTCACACAGACTACTTGGAAACAGTTCGAGTTAGAAACTTGAAATATAGCATAAGGATGGATGCGGATTAATATCTTAAAGTATATTTGTCACTATTTTAGAATGCAATTTAATGACTCCCCTAATAAAAGTTTTGTTCTTTGCTTTGTCAACCTGGATTAGTATTTTTGTTATTTATTTATTATATTTATTATTATTATTTATTTATATGTTTATTATTATATATGTTTATTTATATATTATTTTTATTCGTGTTGTTATCGTATGAAATAAAAAGAAAAGTGTTGAAAAATTTGAATAAAAAAATATAAAAATATTTTAATTAAGAAACATTAATGTTAAATATTTTTTAATACTAATTAACTCATATGGAATATTTTATTTATGTTTATTTGATACGTAACACCATTTCTGTGAGGCTGACTTGCTATTTTATATTTTTGTTTTAGATTTCTTTTAATTTTAACGAAAACATATTTTTATTTATCCATTTATATAATTACTAAAGGTCACAATTAGGCAACTGATGTCCCTAGTTTGCATAAATATAGAGTTTTGTCTTGTCTTCACACAATTAGCACAATTTTCCATCATTTAAATTACATAGTTATGGTGGCAGCAAATCCACCAATTGTTAAATAAAAAATTATTTTAACGGGGTAAATTCATTTTATCCATTCTTCGCGTTTTATTAATTCCCTTGTGGATGTTTATACATCGTTTTATGTGCCTGCGATGCCGACTCCCGCGCGTCGTTCTTTCTTTTAATTTTAACAACCGGGACACGTACATATAAATTTATTACTATTCAACCCGTTTGCCGAAACTTAATTTCATTAGTCTGCATTGTTTAAAATTGAAAGCCGAGAGCAGGGAAAGAGATTAGTTAATTTATCATGTAATTCGGCGAATTTCCCTATTTTATACTAGAATAGCTTTTGTGCACTTCAATCGAATTGTGCGTATACGAATTATTAGCTAAAGTTATTTGAATTGATTTTCGCAAATAACATAGATACATAGTATTGAAAGTAACATTAAAAGAATAACCCTTTCATTTTCGTTACACAATAGTATGGTAAATCTGTCATTTTAAACATCTTTTATAGTGTAGGTATTGATTTTAATTCATAAAAGAAGTAAATTAATCTGCATCTAGTCAAAAGTATAATAACGAATAAGTCTTTTGAAAAGACACATATTACGAACATTACGGGGTGTCCCACGGTGGATGGCGTACTAGACGTTTATGGAGAACCAAATAACGGATCATTTTGAATATTTGGCAACCCTGATAAACTACCACGAGAGTTTAAAAATATCTCTCGGTGTTGTTGCTTCTAAAGCCGGTAGGAAAATAGTTATTTACAAGAGATCACCTTGTATATTTTTCAATTTTCGAATTTCTCATATAATTATGAGCAAATTTTCTTGATACTTTCCCATACCTATTTGTAGTTGGTTACGGGAAATAAATTAGTTTATTTTTTTACGACAACTGACCAATAAATTTTATTTTAAAAACGTAGTCCAGCAGTATTTTTATATAATGAAACTCTGGAGCTAGCATTCACAAAAGATATTAAATATACCTACCAATATTTTTATAAATCAACAACATACATGTTTCGAGGGCTTACGCTCTCATCGTCAGTGTTTAACAAAACAAAACCATAATCCCATAGTACCTATACAGGGTTTTTCAAAAAGACACAATATTTAAGGGGGTGATTTCCCTGATCATTTTATGAATAAAGTTCCCATAAACATATGTCCGTAAACGCACTATTATAAAGGTGTTCAAAATTTCTGTTGTTGTAAATAACGGTTTTTTTTAATTAAGTCAAATGTCTCCGTACCGATTTCTTTGAAATTGAACAGCATTGTTGCCAGAAATATCGAGCTTATATTGCCCTAACTAGATCAAAATGATTAAGTCCAGTGGCCTTAGGGGGGCAACTTAATAAAAATTGTTGATAAAAAAATGTACGCCACAGAGTGAAATTTAATTTCGATATTGTCCTGAGATAAAGCAACTAAAACTACAAGTTTTTTATCTCTTGTATTTTTTCCATGATATGTTGCTTCGTTTATGAAATAAAAATTTAAAACATTTTTCAACATACCAAGAATATTTGCGAATAATTCAACTAAAAATAACATTACTTAACATTTCGAAGCAAAATAAAAATAAAAAAAATTCCAAAACTGTTCAAAGTGGCCATCTGTCGCTTAGATACATGAATCCCATGTAAGGCGAAAAATATAGAAAAGAGAAAAATAATATAATAAATTGTTCTGAAGTATTTTTAATTTTCAAATCACTTCTGATAGACTATGTTTGTCTTTTATTTTATCGTCAGGAGTTAATAAAATTGTAAAATAATAAAAAGACAATAAGAATATATTTAAAAACTACAAAAATTTAATATGGTAAGTATTATATAAAAAAAATAACTTTAGCGTCAGGCCAAAATGGATATGAGATGTCGCACCTGAAATGAAAAGGAGAAAACTGTTTGAGTAATCAAGTCTACCAAAAAGTAGATTTATATTATTGTCAACTAACCAAAATGTTAGGTTAGTATGTAAGTGGAATTGTTATCCACGTAGCATGATTTTCTTTTAACAATGGCAATAACAACATTGTAATAATCAATTATGTCAAACTACTAATCTTAACCAAAACAAAAATAAAGCTGACAAAACAGGTATAATTCTCTATTCCGTAGACTACATCTCGTAGTTACAGACAAATCAGTAGGTTGCCACATAATATTCAATTTAATAGTACAACCCTGTAAATCTTGGCAATGGAGTTGTCTAAATAATTGATAAAATATCTTTACGTCAGAATTGACAGAATTCACTAAAAGAATTAGTGGTTGATAATAATTCTGTAATAATACTTAATGTATTTAAAATTGTAATTTGATTAAGAGAAAAGAAAGAAATAACAAAACCTTATATTGATAAAACTTAATTACTCAGTGAGAAAACTCACCCTAATCAGGAACCAGTCACACACAAGAAAATTACACAATCACAAATACAAACTTTTTAAATAAGTTCGACTTATCACAATAAGAATACTCAATCGAATGATCTTATTCTTGTGCCTATATTCCAGAGATTTTATCACAGTTTGCTTACTATAGTAATATGATACTTTGGAATCTTAATGTTGTTAATATAAACATAGACTGTGTGACTATTTGGTTTAGGTAGGTCCTTTGTATGTCTGAATATGAACATTACGTATATTAAAACAAAAATTATTAAGTTTTCTACAGAGAGAGAAAAACATAAAAAAAAAATCGTTCTTACACCAATCTTCTCTTCATTGCCTGGCGAACTCCCTCCAAAATACCAGGGTCGTTTCTAATCGAATTACACCCAGCAATAATGCGATTTCTTAGGTCCTGCAGGTCATAAATGAGGTCCACCTCGGCAATCCAGCGATTTCCGTATGTTTCTGTTAAAAACTCACGAGCAACCCCACTAAAATGCGCTGATGCACCATCGTGAATAAAGCACATTGCACTTCTTCTTGCCAATGGTACGTGTACCAGATAATATCCAAGGAGCGTGTGTTCCAGAAAGTCGCGATATACCTCTCCGGGTAGAAATACGGGTCCAATTAAGCTGTCACTCACAATTGCAATCCAAACGTTCAACGAGAACTGATGTTGAAAATGATCTTCAACTATCACACCATAAATGGATATTATGAAAATTCCTTATTGCAGTTTCTGGAAAAACTCGGTTCATCGGTAAACAAAATCAACATCAGTAGTTCAGGAGTATCAACTGTTTTGTGCAAATGCGATTGACAGAATGCTATACGTGGAGGAAAATCAGCAGGAATAAGTGCTAGAACGCGTTGAATGTGGTATGGTTATAATAAATTGTGCTTAAGAATGTGCCAAACAGTACTATTACTCACATTCACAACCTCAGTAACTTTTCGAGTAGAACTACCATGTTCAGCACATTCTCTTCCAGCTCGATGTGTTTGGCCTTCCTGTTCCTCCACTTGGTTTTAGTGTGCCTGTTCCATGAAGGCGTCGATAAATGCTTTCGAAAATGTTTCTATCAGGAGCCATACGCTGAGGAAATCTTTCAGTTTACAACCGCTTGGATTCTGAGGCATTGCCATTTAGCGAGTCCACAAATGTCGGTCTTCTCGGCATTTCTAGGTACAGTGATTCATTTTAAGGCACTTCAACAAAATTGACAGATTCAAAATGATGGCGCAGTTAAATAACATCAACGTTTTAGTGGAATTATTCGCAAATATTCTTTGTAGGTATGTTGAAAAATGTTTTAAATTTTTATCTCGTAAACGAAAGCAATATATGTTAAAAATACAAGAAATAAAAAAGTTGTAATTTGTTGCTTTATCTAGAGACAATATCGAAATTAAATTACAGTCAGTGGCGTTAATTTTTTTTTAAGTTGCCCCCCTAACGCTACTGGTCTTAATAATTTTGATCTAGCCAGGGCCATATTAGCATACTTCCCGCAATGTCGAAGATATTTGAGCGAATAATTGGTCGTCAAGTTTTAGACTATATACGTGAGAATAGCATTTTGCCGTCTATTCAATCAGGCTTTCGGGAGAAGCACAGCACAACCACCGCGCTTCTGAGCGTCATGAGTGACCTTGCTACCGCCATGGACAGATCCATGTTAACGATACTTGTTCTGCTGGATCAAAGTAAAGCTTTCGATCGTGTTAATTTTGAATTATTGCTTGCCAAGCTGAAATACCTTGGATTTGATGGTGTGTCGTTGACATGGTTCAGAAGTTATCTGTGTGGTCGAAGACAGCGGGTGAAATTGCATAGCAAATGTTCAGATTTTTTGGTGACCAATAGTGGTGTTCCACAAGGGAGTATTCTTGGACCATTGTTGTTTTCTGTTTATGTATTTGACATTGTGGGGTCATTCCAGCTCTCTACCATACACCTCTATGCGGACGATATCCAGGTATACTTGTCTTTTCCCCTAGCCAGTGCTGAGACTGCAATTGATGTAATAAATGGAGAGCTGTCTCAGTTTTCTTGTTGGTGTGTAAACAATGGTTTGCTCCTGAACTCTAGGAAGACGGTGGCAATGTGCATTGGCAACGAGCGCCACGGTAGTTTTGTTACTCAAGAGTTTAATGTTAAGATTAACAATGATGTTATCCCCTGGATGCATAAAGCTCGAGATCTAGGAGTAATCGTGGATTCTGAGCTAAATTTTAACGAGCATTGTGGCAATGTATGCAGGAATTCACTTTTTAAATTGCGTTCGATATACCATCTTAAACACCTGGTTGATGAGCCTACTAAACTTAAATTGGTTAAAGCTCTTATTTATCCGCATTTGGATTATTGTTTTCCGGTATATTTTTATTTTTTGTTTCATTACAATAAAATGAAGTTGCAGAGAGTGCAGAATTCTTGTATAAGGTTTGTTTGCACGGTTCCTTTTGCTGCACATGTCACTCCTTTTTTTGAGAGATTGGGTGAGCCAAAGTTGGATGTGAGATATGAGTATTTATATACTTCATTGCTACATAAGATATACCATGCTCGTGACCCTCAATATTTGTATAAGTTGTTGTGTAGACGTTCTAATGTTCATGATGTTAATGTACGTATTGATTCCTTTACTATCCCTAAGCATATGACAGCAAAATTTGAGGGCAGTTTCTCGTATATGGCCTCACTACTGCTAAATAAATGTATTGATATAATTGATTTGCCATTGGAATTATTTCAGAGACAATTGAAGCTCAGAATTTATTCATAGTGTGATTAACTTTTTACATTAATTTAAAATGAAAATTTGTTTATTCTAGTTTTAAGAGTTTTTGTTTTGTACATTCTTTCTTTATTTGTATATGCTTTTTTAAGGAAGAGTGGAAGAGTGGCATTGGCCAAATCTCTATCCTTTTTGTGCAATTGTATATATTCTACATTTTCATAATAAATCATTATTATTATATAAGCTATACCTATTTCTAGCAACGACGCTATTAAAAAAACCGTTATTTACAAGAAAAATTGTAACACCATGTATCTTGAAAACAATGCATTGACGGACGTATGTTTATAGGAACTTTTTTTCATAAAATGGCCTGAGAATTCACACCCTTAAATATTGCCGCCTCTTTTTGAAACACCCTATATATACAACTATTTTCATGCACTTGGAGATATAACAATATCGTTTAAATTCTAAAAAAGAAGAAATCACTCTTGGCAGGCCATTCCAAAATTAGGTTTATTAGGAATTGGTGCTGAAGCATTAGCCTTCATTTTGTGGATGTGAAATTTATTTAAGTGAAAACTAAATCAAAATCTTAAATTATTTTATTATCTTAGATATACATTACTGATTTTATTTATCATGATGAATAGCTTATAATGTTTAATTTTTTTTTATAAAATTAACTTAGAGATATTGTTTTATTAATATTTTTTTGTGGGAGGTTACTGAGAAAATGTAAGTGTAGGCCCCAAATAAAAACTCGATGTCCCAGCTCTATTATGAGAAAATTAAAATCGATAGAAAAATTCGGAAAAGAGGTTCTTTTCAATGTGACCACCTCCTAGTTGTAAACGCTAATCTCCTCCTTACTTCTCTTCCTGAGGCCTTACATAACATTTCTCTTGAGAGTTCATTTTATGCATTTCTATTTTTTTTCTTTAAATGTTCTAAGTTATGTGTTAGTCATTCTTGCCTGGAGCACCGGCCTCGTCATGCTCGAAAAATATATTTGCTAGTTGCTCTTGAAGAAATTGCAAATATTCTTCACTGCATAAAACACCTTCGTAAAAGTATGGAGCAATTAAATGCCCGTTAATATCCCATGTTTTATCGCATTTTAATTTTTGTGATTCCGTCTATAATTCTTGCCTTAAAGTATTGATTGTGGTAGAATACAGAAATTACAGAACAGCTGTCTGCGTCTTGTATTTGGTATAAGGAAGTATGATCGCTTAAGTGGAAGGCTGGAGGAGGTGAGATGGTTGAGTATGAAGAATCGCCGTCACTTACACAGTGCTTGTCTTTATTTTAGCGTTCTACATAACAAAACGCCTCCATATTTGTTCGCCAAAATCAAGTTCGCACTGATGTGCACAATATTAACATTAGGTTTAAGGGAACACTGACTCCACCAACTCATTCCAAAGAATTGTTTAAGAGGTCATATTCGTATAACCTCACTCGCATTGTAAATGATTTGCCAATTGATATCCGGAAATCTAAAAGTATTGGGCACTTCAAGAAGAATTTATCTAAGTATTTATTTAATATCCAAAGGAGTGTGTGATCACTCTAACTTGATGTGGCTCAATTATTATTGTATAATGTGGAAGTACATATTTATAATTCTAGATTAAGTAAAAATTTGTCCTATATGTTTGTCTAATGTTCTTAGGTTAAATTAGGTTAGGGTTATTTGGGTTAGCTGAACAGGCGGCTACTTTTTTTTTAACAAATCTTTATTCAAATATTTCCCGTTTTACATACACATGGTTACAAAATTCTTTAAACAGTGTTTGAAGGCAACACTGGTCTCAAGAATAGGTTTACAGAACTAAATCAACAGTGCTCACACCTATACACAACTCATCATAATATTCTGAACAATATTTATGCATATATCTACAAAAATAACAAAACCAAAAAAAAGTAATATCCCACATACGATCCGATCACAAAAAGCAATACGATTCATACAGATAATCATGACAATACTATAAAAAAACGAAAAAAAAAAAAGAGAAAATGTTGGATTAAAAAAGAAAAAATGAAAACGGCAACAAGCAGGAGGGAGATGCAACTCACACAGGGGCGAGGCAGGTCCTCAACATCTTTTTGAAAGCTCTAAACGATTCCGCTGCTCTTACCTCCATGGGTAAACTATTATAGATACTTGATGCTTGGTAAATGGGATCATATAACCCTTTATTAGTTCTAACATTG
This sequence comes from Apoderus coryli, assembly GCA_911728435.2. Lineage (NCBI taxonomy): Eukaryota > Metazoa > Arthropoda > Insecta > Coleoptera > Attelabidae > Apoderus > Apoderus coryli. The sequence goes on along the minus strand of OU452206.1, from coordinate 4,630,029 downwards.
GCGTGATAAATATTGTGTCTCGTTCGAGTGTAGTGACTGTGAACATTATGAGCAAACCTAATCTGTGTATTTGACTTCTGTGTTTTATTTATTACTCTATAGATATATTTACTTTGTTCAATCTTAAGAATGTTCTTAAGTGGAATCAGATTCATTGTGCTGTATATAGTAGTAGTGTGGGCAAGCCGTTCAAAGTTAAAAAGTATTTTTATTATCCTATTTTGTAAAACCTCGATTTTATGAAAAAGTATTATACCACATGTACCCCATACAGGCAACAAGTATCTCAGATGTGATAAGAAGAATGCGTTATATATATTCATTTTACTTTTCTCTGTAAGGTAATTTCGGCATCTAAATATTGCACCTATCATCGGAGTAATTTTATTTGTTATATATTCTACATGATCCTTCCACTGTAGGCTATCATCTATTATCAACCCCAAGTACTTAATTGAAGACACTTTTTCCAAATAGACGCCATTGAGCAATACTATCGGATTTCGAATATTTTTATTTTTTTGCTTGAAAAACATGTACTTTGTCTTGTTAATATTTATTTTTAATTTATTATTCAATAGCCATCCAAAATATGTAGACAAATCGTGGTTTACCAATGTTTCCAATTCGTACATGTTAGTTTCACTATATAGTAAGACTGTGTCGTCAGCAAATGTGTAATATTGTGCCCTTAAGTTAACTAACTTTAAACTTAAAACATATAGTGAATATAACAAGGGACCAAGAACCGATCCTTGTGGAACGCCACAGTGAGCATAAGCCCACTCACTGACAAAACCGTTCATACATACATACTGACGTCTGTCTGTTAAGTAAGATTTAATTAATTTGTGCGTTGTTCCGCGAAAACCCATTTTATATAATTTACTGAGTAGATTATCATAACTGACCACATCAAATGCCTTTTGCAAATCAACAAAAACGGCAACTACTATTTTGCCATTGTCAAGTTCTTGTGATATCTTATTTACCAGATCCATAGTAGCGCTCAACGTATTACTATTCTTTATAAAGCCGTACTGAGATCGATCAATATCAACAAATCTTTGCATGAACGCTAGAATTCTTCTTTTTAAGAGTTTTTCGAATATTTTTGAAAATACACTAATAACACTAATTGGTCTATAGTTTCCCATTGATTCCCTAGAACCAGCTTTGTAAATCGGGGTAATTTTACTAATTTTAAGAACTTCCGGAAATATGCCAGTTTCAATTATATTTTTATTTAAAGTGACTAAAATGTTTATAAGGTTTTCCCCTAAGTTGAGGATATCCCTCACAGTTATTTTATCATGACCCGGAGCAGAGTTGCATCTCAATTCCTTTACAATGTCCCCTACCTCGCTTTCATTTGTTAAATTCAAGTAAATACTATTCTCACAAAAAATTTCATTGAACAACGTATTACCACCATCTACCTGAATACGCCCCTGAGCATTTAGTTGATTTACAATATTTATGCCTATTGTAGAAAAATATTCATTGAGATTGTTTACAATTTTCTGTTTATCAAATTCAATAATATTGTTTATATTTAAAGAACGTATATCAGTAGTAGTATTTTTATTTCTTATCAGTTCATTTACGATATTCCACTGCTTTCTTGCACTGCTGCCAGCTTTATTCCATTTGTCTCGAAAATGTCGATTCTTTAATGATTTTATTTTATTCGTAATACTGTTTTTTAGTTTTTTATATTTAAGCACCACCTCAAGATTATTACTTTTAGCTTTTATTTTGTACAATTTATCGCGCGTTCTCATTAGTTCGTATAACTCATTGTTCATCCATGTATTGTTTTCACGACACTTAATTATTTTTTCTGTCTCAGATTCATGTTTACAACTTTGAATCATATTAATAAGTTGTTCAAATGTACCGACATTTATTCTATTTACCTCATTTAAGAATCTATTTTTAAATTTAGAATGATTTAATACTTTTATATTATGTGTTGTCTTTGGCTTTATAATTCTTGCTTGTTCCACAATTTTTATAATCAGTTTCTTATGGTCTGAAAGAGCATTATCGTCCACTATAACCTCACAATTTTTTCTTACACTCTGGTCGGAAATAACATGATCTACTTAGTAGTCAGCACTGAATCTCGCCCTTTGGGGATATAAACTTGGGAAAATGTAAAAAAAAATCACACTACCTAGTTTTGTTATATTATATTTATAATTGTTTTTTTTTGTATTTTGTATCCTCAATAAAAGCCTTTATTATTATTATTATTTTTTTATTATTATTATTATTATTATTATTACTAATAATACCACACCAAAGTTAATGCCAAAATGTCCTTCGTTTTCAATCGGATTGACAAATAATATGTCAACTTTTTCGTTATGCGTAAACATTTAACATAAAATGCACATATTAAATGACGATAAAACTATTTCTCAATCATTAGTTTTATTATTGACAGATATAATTGCACTTTGTTTCCAAAGCCTACTTGTTTAAAAGTTGTGAAAGTTCCGAATTTTTGATAATAGTTTTTCCTACAAATTTGCTTTTAATTTTTTAACGACTGAAAATAGCAAATTTTTTATTTACAAAAGTTGCTTAGAAAAATTAGCTCTTTTGAACTATATAAAAATATAGGTATGCTTCTGGAAAAAAAAGTTGTGGACGTCATTTACTTTAGTTTCCAAATTTAGAAACAAAATCAAATGTGCGTTAAAATGGAGCTTACTAAATCCCATTTAAGAACCTCTTTTCAGAATTTTTCTATCGTTTTTCATTTTCTCATAACAGAGGTGGGACATCAAGTTTTGCTCACCCTGTACACACTTGTTTGTCAAATTTTATTATTTAAAACTTAATTTGCATCATCACGCAATAAAAATGCTCGTCTACCAAAATAAAGTGTATAACTAACACATAACACTTCGGCAGCTACTCGTGCAGTGCACACATGGAGGCTGTATGTTTATGTGTGATTTGATGTCAGGCCACAGGGGGTACTCAGCGGGGAGCCGTATACGATTTGGGGCTCTCCATTTGGCCTGAGCTATTCCATATTGGTCGAGTAATTAGTTCTGACAACCCACGGCAATTTCTTAATCTTCTGTTTTAATTTGATTTGAAGATATCCAACAGATTTCAGTAGCTGACTAATTTATATTTATTTTGATCTTAATATACAGGTTGCCGGTAAATAAAAGATCTACACGGTAGTTAAATAATTCTTGCGTAAAATATGCTCTTAGACCAACGTGTTCGATATACAGGATGGCAATGTTTGAAATGTGAAACAGTTTTTGTTAAATTAATACTTAGTTCGTCCACTACTACTAAAAATTTTGGTTAGTACCAACAAAGTGTAGAATCATTTCAACGCAACTTCTTGTGCTGTTGAAAGTTAGTTGTGTTATCAGACATACTCATATTATTTAGATATATAAGTGTTAGTGAACTGTGTTTCACCGGACAAATTGCCTGCTCACACTAGATATTGTCAGAAGCATCTTGTTATCATTCGGTATCTCGTGCTAGTATATGCTCTTCGTAAATGTTGGAAATTGCCTGCTGAAAGCATGGTAATGTGAAGCACATTTCCAACATAACTTAAAGTCTTGTTACATTATGTAAGGACTTCTTAAATAAAGCCTCCCGCGAGGGAATTCTGGTGTATCTACTGTTGGTAATATGGTGTAATGGAGTTATTACTTCTTCTCCAGCCTTCGTTAGTAAACTTTGTTTTACCGGGAAAATTGCCTGCTCACACTAGATATCGTCACAAACTCTTATATTTATTTTAAAGAAGTAGTCCATGATAAAGTGGAGTAGAATGATGTAATTTAGGAAATAAAAGCCCACCTCCACGATACGAATTTAGTAAATTTCTTTACAAATTATTTGTTAAACATAATTGTTTCGGAGCACCATGCTCCATCATCGGTGGTTAGTCAATTTACGAAAGGCTTTTAATATTTTTTAATTGTTATCTTATGTTATAAGAAATGTATAAATTCCATTAGGTACGTGAAAAAATTGTTTCTTGTTCCTATGTTTAGAGTCAAATAAATTTGTACATTCTTAAACATGTATTGAAATTATCAAACTGCTATCATTAAAACAAATTCAAAGAACTCATCACTCGAGTTTTATTTTTCTTTTCATAAATCACTTGAATCGAAAAAATTATTAGGAGAACGTTATGCGAATTGAGTTGCCTTTTGGGTGTGGCAATGGCGTTTCAATTAAATTCAAATAACTTCTTATATTTATAAAGAATTTGCAGCTCTGGTTTAAAAAAAACTACTATTACTATAATACGATATAAAGATTCAATAATAGGAACTGATTTTCCTCCACGTATGGCATTCTGTCAATGTCCTTGCACAAAATCGTTGAAATTCCTTAACTACTACTGATGTTGATTTTGTTTACTGATGAAGCGAGTTTTTCAAGAAATGCAAGAAGGAATTTTCATAATAACCAACCGCGTCACTACTGTGATTATGTATATGCTCCATGCCTCACGAAGATTAATTCTGGACGTGTTCAGCGCCTCCAGAACTCATGTTTGCGCTTAATTATTACATTCGTTGGTCCTTTTTCAAAAAATTATTTTATCTAAAACTCCTTCAGCTATAACTTGGCCAAGCTATATAATGAAATTGATCCTGATTTTAAAGCCTTCCCTAATGCAAAATTTAAGAGACTCCTATATAAAAAATTGGTTGCTGAGCAGGCTACTCCTATTGATTCTAATGCTATGTGATCGTAATTATTTGTTCGAAAGAAGTAGTCCATATCGAAGTGGAGTAGAATAGTTAAATATTCCTGAAATAAAAGTCGACCTCCACACAATAAATTTAATAAATATCCTCAACAAATTACATTCGTCACCATACATGTTTCGCAGCTCCGGGCCGCATCATCAGTGGTTATATGAGATTCTTACGAAAAGCTATGTTATACTAGTTAGTACATATTATTATTGGGAATTCATATATTAACTCACTGTCTGAAAAAAATTTTTATTCTCTCAAGTCATAAAATAAAAAGTTTTTGAATTAAGTTTGTGTTACTAAACATTTAAAAAATTAAACTAAAAAATCTAAAACTCACATTATTTCTAATGTAAGTTTCATGCTATGTTTCTTTTTGTAAATCATCGAAGATTAAATTTCTCTTCGATAATATTTTAGGTTCTTAATTGACTGCACGTTCACACGACAATTATTTGTGCTTGGGAAAGCAGTTTGATTATACAATTATAGTCTAAATTTTTATGATTATTATTTTCGTAGTTTATTATTATCTTCTTTCTTTGTTTTTTTATATTTTTTTTTATGTGTATATTAGGTATACTAGGTCCTTGCTGAAAATCAGCTTTGCTGAGCTTGAACCTTTTGGCATTTATTTTTTTTTAATGCGATTGTATCTTTTTAAAATAACACTGCATCTTAACCTTTTAGCTTTAATTATTATTTTTTTTTCAATGATAAATGAAACTGCGTGTTCTCCACATAAAATCACTTTATTTTGTATAAAATTCTGTCAAGCAACCACTCACACTTTTGTATAATTTTTAGCGTTGAGACGCAGTTCTTTTGAAAATTTAAAAATTTTTACTAAATCAAAAATGAAACATAAAAAATAAACAAATGTTGTAACATTTTTCTTTGTTTTTTTAATATATTTTTTATGTGTATATTAGGTATACGACGTCCTTGCTGAAAATCAGCTTTGCTGAGCTTGAACATTTTGGCATTTATTTTTTTTTTGAATGCGATTGTATCTTTTTAAAATAACACTGCATCTTAGCCTTTTAGCTTTAATTATTATTTTTTTTTCAATGATAAATGAAACTGCTTCTTCTCCACATAAAATCACTTTATTTTTTATAAAATTGTGTCAAACAACCACTCTTACTTTTGTATAATTTTTACCGTTGAGACGCAGTTCTTTTGAAAATTTAAAAAATTTTACTAAATCAAAAATGAAACATAAAAATAAATTCAAAATAAACAAATGTTTTAACATTTTTCTTTGTTTTTTAATTATTTTTTGTATGTGTATATTAGGTATACTAGGTCCTTGATGAAAATCAGCTTTGCTGAGTTTGAACCTTTTGGCATTTCTTTTTTTTAAATGCGATTGTATCTTTTTAAAATAACACTGCATCTTAACCTTTTAGCTTTAATAATTATTTTTTTTTGAATGATAAATGAAACTGCGTCTTCTCCACATAAAATCACTTTATTTTGTATAAAATTGTGTCAAACAACCACTCACACTTTTGTACAATTTTTACCGTTGAGACGCAGTTCTTTTGAAAATTTAAAAATTTTTACTAAATCAAAAATTAAACATAAAAATAAATACAACATAAACAAATGTTTTAACATTTTTCTTTGTTGTTTTAATATTTTTTTATGTGTATATTAGGTATACTAGGTCCTTACTGAAAATCAGCTTCGCTGAGCTTGAACCTTTTTTTTAATACAATTGTATCTTTTTAAAATAACACTGCATCCTAACCTTTTAGCTTTAATTATTATTTTTTTTCAATGATAAATGAAACTGCGTCTGCTCCACATAAAATCACTTTATTTTGTATACAATTTTGTCAAACAACCGCTCATACTTTTGTATAATTTTTATCGTTGAGACGCAGTTCTCTTGAAAATTTAAAAATTTTTACTAAATTAAAAATGAAACATAAAAATAAATACCTACAAAATAAACAAATGTTTTAACATTTTTCTATGTTGTTTTAATATTTTTTTATGTGTATATTAGGTGTACTAGGTCCTTGCTGAAAATCAGCTTTGCTGAGCTTGAACCTTTTGGCATTTCTTTTTTTTAAATGCGACTGTATCTTTTTAAAATAACACTGAATCCTAACCTTTTAGCTTTAATTATTATTTGTTTTCAATTATAAATGAAACTGCGTCTTCTCCACATAAAATCCCTTTATTTTGTATAAAATTGTGTCAAACAAACACTCACACTTTTGTATAATTTTTTCCGTTGAGACGCAGTTCTTTTGAAAATTTAAAAATTTTTACTTAATCAAAAATGAAACATAAAAATAAATACAAAATAAACAAATGTTTTAACATTTTTAAGTTCATAATTATATAATATCTATATTTTTTTTCTACAAATGGTGTTAAATTGACATTAATTAATAGATTATACTCATAATGGTATTATATTCCAGAATCGATCAATCCTAGAATTACTGATGACGAGAATATTACGTCTCGAAACATGTAAAAAATATGGTTGACATAATTTTAAACAAAATAAAGTGATTTATTTGTTGAGAAAACGCCGTTTCATTTATCATTGAATGGACTATTTCTATAATATTATTTTTTTGTTGTACTCAAATTATGCCAATAAATTCATTTGATATTATTTGAAGATCATTTTCAACATCAGTTCTCGTTGAACGCTTGGATTGGAATTGTGCTTAATTGCACCCGTATTGTTACCAGGAGACTTACCAGAGAGGTATATCGCGACTTTCTGAAACACACGCTTCCTGGATTTCTGGCAATAAGAAATGCAAAGGGGTTTTTTTACTTTAATAATTTTTAATTTTACTTCAATAATTATTCGCAAATATTCTTGGTATGTTTTAAATTTTAGAACATATTATTAAAAAAATACAATAAATAACAAAGTTGTAGTTTTAGGTGCTTTATGTCAAAACAATATAGAAATTAAATTATAGTCAGTAGCGAACATTTTTTTTGTCAATAATTTGTATGAAGTCGCCACTGGATTTGACCTTAGGAATCACACCTTTAAATATTGTTGCGTCTTTTTGAAACACCCTGTATATCGTTTCCACACTTCCCATCCCTTATTGGAGTTTGATAATTGTATGTGTAGACAGCGAATGCATTGTATTTATGTGTTTACGGTTTACAAATCCTTTTAAAATGGATTATTCTCGCATTGTAATTTTAATCTATGTATTTCCTACCACTTTGAATATAATACTTATTTAATATAAAATTCCATAACTGTCATTTGGCTTCTTCCCACAAGCATGACTAACATATCAAAAATATGGGTAGGTATCGGTTATAAAATTAATAAAATGTATAATTTTCAAACCGTATAAAAACGCATATCATATATAAAAGTATTTAAATGTAAGTACGAATATGATCTGTCTTCCTTCCGTTTTCCTTACATATGTTTTTTCCATTTCACACGATATCATTTCACATACTTTCCTGTCGTCGGTGGCTTCACCAGACGCAATTGTTCTTTAAGTAATATTCACTTTGTCTGCGCAGTAGCGGACTAGAAATATTTAAGACTTAGCATATCCAACAAGACATGAACAATTTGTTTGCATTTATATAGATACCAATTTGTACGAAATTGAAAAAAAATATACGTCATTTGTTAGAATATTTTAAATTACTTAAATTCGGTCAATATAACTAACGGGAAAACATCCAATTTATTTCCATATTTCTATAACATTTTTATAGTTTTCAGATTGAGTTGAATTTTAATTTTTAAAACTTTCATAAATATATTTACCATTACAAATACAGTGATACGCTGACACATTCGTATATCTCAACTTGTTGCTGAGTGTGAGTGTAGAAATATAATTTGTCTACCATGACATTATTAAAAAACCACAAAAATCCATTTTTCAAAAAGAAGCATTTAACACATTTATGGTTTAAGTGCGATAGGTTTTATCCATTTATTCGATTCTTTTCGACAGTTTTCATTTAAATCCTCGTGGAGCAGGCCAGGAGTATAGATACAGGTTTTTTCTTTCTGTTCAAGGTCATAAATGGAATAATTAATTAACTCCTCCGCGTTACTGTCTTTCCATACAACTACGTATACGACAAGTATTAGCTCTAATTTTTATCTGCGGGCTGCCCGCACCCATTAGTTTCTGTTATCGATGCGCTCTAAAATGGGAGCTCTGTTTGTGGCCCAGTTTTTATTGTTTTAAAATTTATTTTGGCAATTCCGTACGTACCTACCTATGTAAGAATATTACTAATGCTTTGCGCTTGTTTGGTAAATTTGTTGTACCTGCGCTTAATAATATATTATTATCTATTATGTTTATGTAGGAATTAGTTTATAAATAACGAAATCATCATCAGTTTAAAAATCACTCCAAAAATTGGCAATATTATTTCCATAATTCTCAACATTATCAAAAACCTTTCGATATAAATGTTTTGCAAGCGAAGTATTCGTGGTTTCAAAAGTAATCAAACGTTGTATTTGTATTTATTTTGTTGAAAATCTAGCAGCACAAGTTTTCCAACAGAAATTACTATGTTTAAATTCAGATTAAGTATTTAGTTAAAATGTAAATGTATTTGAAAATATAATAAGAAAAATCGGACAAATCTGTTAGTTTTTTTTAAATTTCAGCGTTATGGGCGCAAAACTATGTCATGTTTACTTTTAGTAGGTGTAGTAAGCTAGTAACCATTCACTAGAAATTAACAAATAATTGTTAGCACACTTTGAAAGAAAAAAATTTAAAATATTAATAGTATAATGATCGGTGTTGAATAGAATTAAATTATTTCTAAAATTCTAAAAAAAAATATTCCACCCCTGTAACAAAATGTAATAATTTTATTGCGCTTTTACGGATGCATTATAACTGACATTAATTTTAAAATATGCATGTTGTAATATAACTGAATGAAATACATAGGTACAAAACACATTCTAAAAAGTTGTTAATTTATTTTTCAGATAGCTATCATTCATAAAAGTACTACTTAACATTTACTGTAAATTTACACATAAAAATGCTATCAACAGTATTACAAGAAACACTAACTACCGGAAAATATTTTGTTTTTAATATTATTATATGCTTAAATATTTTGGAATAATTTATGTTAATTAATATTAAATAATTGTATTACAGTTATTAACATAAATTCTCAATTAATATAGGTAAATAAAACAGCTGCATTAAACCTTAAGTTATGAGTAGTCTTGGGAATAAACGCATGATTTAAATAATCTAATACTCAGTTAAGGGTTTTAATAATAGTATATATTTTCAAATTACAACACCTCAATTTGTTTGTTATACGCCTCAGTTGTAATTCTTCATTCAGGATATTCTCAGTAAGTGTTTGAAGGAAGTGGTAAATCGTGTCTTCTAACAAGACCTTGATCTTTTTTAATATAAATCTTGTGTTTTCCACGAGTCAGACTTGCATCCTCTATTTATACATCTTCATAAACAATTCTTTAGATAATTTTCCTCCTAAAGATATTTGCTACTTCTGGCCAAATTACTTTACACTTTCCATAGTGTGCTCCATGTACAAGATCATTTTCCTGTAGGCAAAAGTCGATTTCCTTTGACCATAATCTCGGCAATCGACGCTTCAGAAAGTGCTATGCGTTTTGAATATTTGGGAGTCATTTTTCGTTTATTAAACCAACTTACCACTACAGTAATATTATTTTGGTAATAAAGAGTTCTGCTAAATTTACTGATTTTAAAACTATTATTTATTACCCAACAACGCATTTGGAATTTGGATTAAAATACACACACATGGGCAGGCTTCAACCGCTGGTGATCTGATGAAAATCGCTGTCCACCACGCATTTTTTATTTTACATTTGAAAACAAAAAGCATTAGTCTTAAGGCGATACATCAGGCGAATATGGAAAACGAGTTATGTCTCTGCTTCAACTAGTCAAATGTTTGACATGCTGTGTGCGAGCTGGCATTGTCATGTTGAACAATAACGCGACATTTATGTTGTTTTTATGATTTCGTCTATTGCTACGTGTGGTAAAAAAATTACTGTATACCATTTATCGTTAACTGCTTTTCGACCCTGTAAAGGAACTGTTGCCACGTCTCTTATACAGCCGATGAAACAAGTCATTTTCTGCTTCTTGCATGAAGGATTTTATGGGATTCGGTTCATCTTGGGACATTGTTGCTTGGGTTTCGGCTCGTGTGCCTATATCTATGATTTATTGCATGTGAGGATGCTGAATCCGGGTTTTATTAGTATTTCCTTAGACCTATTGTCACGAGCTGTCTTTGAGTTTCATCATCATGTGGAACCATACACTGAGAAATATAATGTTCGTAATATTAATGAATGCTGTTAATTGACCAATAATTCATACGGTTAACGAACTTTTTATTCAATATTACGAAAACACAAAAAGCGTTTGGTTTATATAAATGTACATGTCTAAAAATATTATAAATGCCGTTTATTGATTTTTTATTGATAATATTCGTGGACTCAACAAACACATTAATTGGGATATCCAATTAATTCATTGTGACAATTAAAAGATTTATTGTTTTCAAATTCGAATTCTTTATTTGCCATAGAATACATGACATTGTCGGCTTGTCCAAATAATAATAAAAATCAAACAGTTACATAATATTACAACCATCACAGCGACAAAACAAACAATCAATAATTTAAAAATACGTCAACTGAATAAAAACATTCACGAATAAAAAAGTCTTTCAGTTCCAGCTTAAATCTATTTATTTTCATGTCGGCTAACCTACTAATCCTCAGAATTTTGTTAAAACATTCAATGTCCTCCTCAAACGTGTGAAACATATGTAATATCAATATATTATTCAACTCGTCAATAATGTGGTACATTGTCCCAATGAACAGGTTTACCTAATTGTGAGAATTATTCATCAGTCAATGTAAGTGTTCATTGTCGCAATGAACTGGCTTTATTGTTTAATAATGGCGTTCATTGTTCTGTTGTTCTCAAAAATCTTCAAAATAAATTAAAACGTTGTATCTAAATTGTATAACAACAAAACTTAAAAAATCCCTCTGTATATAGTGAAACTCTAGAAAATATCAAAGAAATCAATTTTTTACTTCCTACATCGATAAATTTATTAAGGGCATTAATAAATGAGTGGGAGATGTTTTGAGTCACCCTGTAGATAACCTCTAGGAACTATATAGTTTCACCCTAATGTCTTCTATCGCTGATAAGGTTTTGCCGTGTCTAAAAGTCTTAAATAATAAATAGAAACTTTTGAGTTACCCCGTAGATAACCTCTAGGAGTGTATAGTTCAACTTTCAAAGAAATCTTGAATTGAAATCTAAAGAAATCAAAAAATTATGCAAAATATTACTTTTTTGTCCTTAAAAAAATAAAGAAATACATTTTTGACTCACCCCGTATATAAATTTAATGTGTATGCTAAAAATTTCTATATATTTAAAAGTTGTTCGGAAAATTTGTTAATGTGGGCTTATTAATGTTGTTAAGAAATCAAAAAATTATTCAAAATATTACCACTACCAATTCCTTCCTTAAAAAAATAAAGAAATACATTTTTGACTCACCCCGTATATAAATTTAATGTGTATGCTAAAATTTATAAATATTTAAAAGTTATTCGGAAAATTTGTTAAATGTGGGCTTATTAATGTTGTTTTGTATCAACCTGTACATGCTGCTTATTAATTAATGTATATTTATTTCTGATTCATTATTACTGCCAAGTAATTGTATTTTTAGACTAGTTGTGATGGTGATTCATCTTAGAGATTGGTGTCTCTGGAGTTGTAGAGATCGTGTTAGCCTCATTTTTTAGCACTTAACCGTTGATGACTTATTAGCCTGTCGTACGCGCTGATTCATTTAGATATTGATGTTTTATAAGAGATCGCCATTGTATTCAGGTTCTTCGTATTTTAATCTTCTTCCCTCAAACATGAGAGACTGCCAAACTGAGAGTAGTTTTAAGAAATTATTAAAGAGTTATTTGACGAATGGTGCATTCTACAGCCTGCAGGAATTTTCTGCTTCGGTATAGTGTTGTGGGATATGTCAATGGGTATTTTGTGAATTTTGTTCAATATATATATAGTATTGCATTTTGTTGTATTGTTTTTTTTTTTTAGTTTTACATGACGTACCAATGTACTTGTTGTAGAACCAACTTATGGTTAATAAAGATATTATTATTATTATTGTATTTCTCCGAATAGTATGCTATGCGTCAGAAATCCTGGCCTAGGCTTTACCCTGTTTTCGTTGAAAATCTTCAATATATGTAAGCCCTATTCACTCTAATCAGAGTGAATAAGGACTTAAACAATTTATATTTATTGATATTTTTATAGTCTCGGCAGATTAATGTCAAATCCTTTTCGTATTTTAATTATGGTTTTGTGATGATACCTATAAGGATGTCTTGCCTTGTCTAAATTTATACATAACGTAATTCGATAGCGGGTCAGATTGGTCTCGCATCGAAAAAATGTATATTCACTATTTTTATTTCTATATGTATATTTTTATACTAACAATAAAATTTCTGTACCCATCGTCAAAAATATCATCAAATCCAAAATACGAATTTGAATATTTCAACATGAAAACATAAGAGCACACCAATATCAATAGAAAATCAAAACCATTTAATTAAAACACAAGTCAAGCAAATTCATTTGAGTTATAAAATGAAAAATGTTTAAACATATACATATACCTTTCACAAAATAAAACATATTGCCAACAACAGTTCAGATAACCATCGACAACACAGCGTTGCCCATATTAAGATTGTAATCAGGCACTATTTCCATCAGCAAATTGAAAAGAAAAAACATACACATAACCATAGTATGTTTACATTTAGTGTCACTATATATATGCATTTTGCAAAATTTAGGTAAATGTTTATAATGTACATATTATAAACTATATAATACAGTTTAATCGGAATATACTAGATCTTATAATTTCTATAGAACTTCTTTAGGGAAGCTGAGTTAAAGGATGTCAGGCGACAGACAACTGCTTTGATTTAAAAGTCATGGAAATTTTCACTTACTTTATGTATGTTAAACCCGACAGATCTTTGATTTGTCTGGTATTTGTTGAGTGAAGACTTCAACAAAACTTGATTACAAACGATAATTTGGAAATGTGCTTAATATGAAACAAAACTTTAGGAAGTTGACTTTAAATTTTTGTTTTATTTAAAACTCACACTCAAATTCATACATTGATAATTTATTTCATACAAGAAATATGGTGGAAAGTGCAGAAGTTTGAGAATCCAGAATAAGATGGACTATTTCTTAAATATATTATATCTTGCTATGAAGATGTGTTGTATCGGTAATAGGAGGATATCGCACTTGTGGTCTATATTTAATGTATAAGTTCACATAAAGATGACTTACCAGGTACTGTCTAGTATGGAGGCGATGACACAGCAGATTATTACTGATTCGTAGATGGAAAATCTGGATTCTTAGATACATTATTTCAGATAAAAAATTTAGCTTTTAATATTTGTTGACAGTCCCTTTAATGGCAGCATTCTATGTGAAAGTTACTACAATTATTCTTAGAAGTAAGCACCTTGTACTTCTCAAATCTTATCTTATATGTTACCTCTGGCGAGAGAGGGGCTTATAAGGCCTTGAATAGGACTAGTACTCCCCATTAGCTAAGAGCTAACAAGGACCAATATTGCCTTAGTATTTAAATATCGGCTAAAGTCTGTAAATTTTGTTATAGCCAATAGGTTTCTACAGCTCTGAAGAAGTAAAATACTGTACCAATTGAAATCATTGTCGTTTTAATAATTGTCTATTGAGCTTACTTCTTTATGGAAATTCTATTCCGAATGTCGTTTACTTTTGGAAGAGTCTTAAACAGTGGAATGTAATCTGAGAAGCTATCCCAGATTAATGTCTAATCTATTTCTTGCACCTTGGCTATGATTCCCATGTGTCAAACTGCACATCAATACTGACGACGAAGTTATATTGTCTGGCTACCAGTTGTAGAAAATATCGAAAGCGTTTGTACGAGTATATTATTAAATATTATTTCAATGCTTCAATAAAATATTTTCTTTAAAACTACTCAATATATTTGTAACGGGTGATTCAATTTGGGTTTCCACATGAAAGTATTAAATAAAACACGGAAAATTTGAAGCAATGAAAAAATTTGTATTTGCCCTTTCATTATACTTCATTACAGTTAGGTATGAAGGATGATATCTGCTAAATGGCCGCCGCGGTTCAAATGACATGTCGTAATCAGTTTGTCAAAATTTTCGACTACTCTGCGATACAAATCAGGTTCTATGTCGGCTATTTCGCGTCTCCTGTTTAAACTCTGCAGTAGTGCTTGGTTTATTCTTGTAGACTCTGCTCTTCAGATACCCCCAAAGAAAGAAATCTGCGGAAGTTCAATCACATGATCGCGGCTGCCAATTGATGTCGCCGTTGCGAAAAATAATCCGGCCTTGAAACTTACCGCGCAGTAATTCCTTCGTTTCTCTTGCTGTGTAGCAGGGGGCACCGTCCTGTTGAAATCAGAGATTCTCGATGTCCACATCTTCCAACTGCTCCCACAAAAACTCTGCTAGCATGTTCTGATAGCGAACCCCATTAACGGTAACAACGTTTGCCGCATGATCCTCGAAAAAAAAATGGGCCAATTACGCCTCCAGACCAAAAGGCACACCAAACAGTCACTTTTTGCGGATGTATTTCCTTTTCAACAATCGCTCTTGGATTTTCAAATCCCCAAATACGGCAATTCTGCTTGTTTACAAAGCCTCCAAGGTGACAATGTGCCTCGTCGCTAAAGATTTTCCCCTTGTTATCGTATCCATTCGACAAACACACGGCGCTGTTTATGGTCTCTACGCTTCAATTCGTGTGTTATTTGGAGTTTGTATGGGTGTAGCTTTAAATCTTTGTTTGAAATTCGCTGTGTATTGGAATATGTAAGGCCTACTTGCTGCGATCGATGACGAATCGATGTGCTTGGATTTTCGGCCACACTTTCGCAAACATACGGCAATAATTTCTTCCGAACGACCTCTACGTGCATGCTGACGGGTTTTATTATTACCTACGGATTCAGTTTGCTGAAATTTTTGGACCATATTCCAAATTGTCCTCTCAGAAGGTCGATTTTGCGCGATCTGCCATTTTCATATCAATACGCTACGAAAATTATTTTAACACGTTGTTCCGTGCTGTATTTCTTCATGACTAATTTTGTTCATGTTTCTAGGTTAGAAATCTCACATTCATAATACAGTGGCGTTTCAAAATTATTTTATGCTGTAATGTGGACACCCAAATTGAATCACCTGAAACATTAATGTAATCTTATTGATTAAAAAATAACACCATTATACATAATACATTCCCCTAAGTTAATGTTCCAATATTCAATAGCAATGAACCAATGGGAAGACCTTTAAATGTTATTATTCATTTATGTTTTAAAAACTAGTAGGCTATATCGTATTGTATTTTAAGTTGCATTAGTTTTGTTTGACTTACCACAGCCTTCTTTAGTCAAGCCATGAAATAGTTTATTTGGCAAGTTAAAGGTCCAGCCGATTTGTGTGTGTTTACATTATTACATTGTAACACGCGGTCCAAATCAATAAGTGCTTATTGAGCTTAATTAAAACAGTTTTTTTATTAAACTAGTAGTGATAAGTGTTTATTATAAATATATCTCCGAAATTTTGTTGAAGTTACAATACCAGATAAAATGTTTGTTCATAAAATAAATCATTTGTTGGGACCGGTACGGCATAGCGACATAAGGTATAAGCTGCGGCATAGTGTTTTTCGTATACCTATAACTAAGCGGTGGAAGTGTCTTTTGTACGAGGATATGTATGTATATTTAAGAATTATTATAATTAATAAATTCAGCTGGATTGTTAGATAAGTACATTTGTGATTTTTGGTTCTTAGTGTATTTTCGTATGCCTTTCGCGTGCTGTGTACCTGGATGTAAATCCAATTATAGTAGCGCATTAAAACAAGAGCAAAATAGCAAAGTAATAACAGTTTTTATATTTCCAAAAGATGATAAGTTTAAACATAAATGGTTACAGGCTATTCCTAGATCTAATTTTAATTCCTAGATCTAATTTTAATTATCTTCAATCGGATGGAACTTTAACAAAAATTCCCTATAAATCTAAACAAACCCCATGCGTGTCCATAAATGTTCCCAAATTCATTTCAATCCCTAGAAAATCACCCAATGTTTCTAAAAATGATAAATATAAAAAAAGGTTTATTATAAAGATTATTTTCAAGTTAAGATTGTGGTCAACTTGCTAACAAACGTCCTGAAATTGTCTTTACTTAAATATAAATACAATGCTCCTGCCTTATACGCTTATGCATATTCATTATTTGTTATCTACCTATTTTGAATCCCTCCTCACTCCTTGACCATATCTGCGCATGCATCAAAAAATGTACCTATTAGTTCGGCAATTTCAAGTTTTGCTAAAATATAACGCCGGAGTACAAGAGTACATACACAACGAGCATTGTAGTCCTATAAAAAATTTCAAATTGTTGTCATTATAAATTCTTGAACAAAAAAAAAAAAATTCTTGTATTTTTAAAACGCAATTGTCAGAACCTGAATAGTCCTGGAGAAAGTATAGTCTTCTACTCGTGTACAATTTGAGCCTGTTGTATATGAATTAAGCAAAGCTGATTTGATATTGCATAATGAAATCAAACCTTGAAAGTAAATGATGCGCAGAACAGTAAGCTAATATTTCAAGGAATAGTTTATTTCGAGAAATGTATTAGGTAGGTAGCTTCATTATAAAATAACAGATTGATCTCTTTGTTAACTTATAACCTTTCGGTAAGTACCATACATATCATTCGCGTGTATCGTATGTGTTAATGTATACATTAGCGAATAGGATGGTTCAAAATCTAATCAAAACTGATTACTATGATGTTTTGACTCACACATATATGTGAATAGTGTTTACTTCGTGCGATGCCCTGATTAAAACCCTTTGTGCATTAGCACACATATACATACAGCAGAGGTCATTAGAGGCATATAACGCAGTGTGTTGAGCGCAAACATTATTCCACGGACATAGGATGAACAATTTATCCAATCAGCCAAATATACCAAATCTACACATACGTTAGTAAAGCTTGCAATATCAGGTGAATTTGCATTATGTTCAATAATTGATGGATAGAGGCCGTGTATATTGTCTATATTCTAGTAGTACGTTGCTAGAGTTATATAGGGTATAAATTAGTGTACCTATCTATTTGTTTAAAATGAGATTCAGTCTCATAATAAAGAAGAACATTGGTTATTTTATATATAATTCCAAGGGCAATTCTGAGGTCCTAATAAAGAAGAGCGAATGTTACAGTTACAAGGTTTTAAGGAATCATTGTTTGAAGTAATTTTTTCGATTTTTTAATTTTAATATTTTTTGTGAGTTGTTTTTTGACACTTTGATTTTTCAAACAGGCTTACGAGGTCTTTATTTTGTAAAAGAAATAAGCTTCTACTGAGCGAAAAACAGAGTTATTCAAAAAACGAAAAGCTAATGTGCTGGCCCATTAAAAATAACACGACCGTACCAAAGAAAAAGAGCGAATGTTACAAAACTGCAGTTAAAATATAGTTTCATGGTTTGAAAAGGTATGCCTTTTTTTGTAACAGTTCCCGTATGTTTTTTTGTGGACTGGTACTAACTGTATTTGTTGGGATTTTGTGTTTTGCTTAGTTTTATGTGATTATTAAGTTACACGTCTTTTCACGAATGGCAGAGCACAAAATAAACCCAATAAGTATCTTTTAAAGCAATTAACTCGTTTCTTACGAAATGCGCGGGAGGCCGAAAATATTAATAAATAATAGCGAATGTGCATATTAAATTCAAACAGAAGCCAACCTGGTATTCTATCGAGGTCATAATGCTAATAAACAAGAGCGAATGTGCATTATCATGAATTATGCGCTTTTTTGGTTAGTAATAGGCATGCGTGATTAACATATTGTTTGTCACATTCGCTATTCTTTCTAAGTTTTTCGGATTTAAAAATGGATCCAAACTCACATTCACGCTTCGCGGTCGGATTATTTCAGGTGTCAAACTGATAATCTTTGTGATCAAGCAACAAGTTATCGATGTATAATCGATTACTTTAAAGTAGGGGAGCGACGGGTAATGGCACTCAGCGGACAATTGCGCTCTTTCATTTCAAACAATACCTATGCTTTAATCGGATTTGTGTATAGCGCAGCCGCTGTATTAAAGTAGTGCCAGCGTGTTGTTAACACTTCATGTTGTTTACAGTCGAGATATTCTATTGGTGAGACTAAATGTGTTTTGTATAGAGCTGCTGATATAATTTGACCGATTATTTCAATAAAGGTTTGTAAAATCATTTTTTATTATTTCTCAATTAGTTAACTAGCAATAGTGATATGTGAGGCTTTCAGCTTGAAATGTTGTAAACCATTTTTCTTAAAATTAACTTTCCGAGGTTATTTCAATATTTCCGCTTGGTTTGTAACAACTAATTTTTGATTTTCTCTCAATTTGTAGATGCCAAAATCTCGGGTACATACATAAAACGGAAAAAGCCTCTGGGTCAGAGGAGGCGATGAAAGGTCATATTCGAGCTGTAAGGGATGGGAGTCAAATTAGAGATGCTTGTAGAAGATTATAGTAGTTTACGAGACCGTTTAAGGAAATGACGTTTTCAGAAAAGAACAGGAAGCAGAAATTAAGGAACAACTGCTTACACTATCGCAAATGTTTTATGGGCTAACACCTTGTCGATCACGTTTAGCTGCGTTTGAATATGCCGAAATCAACAAAATTCCGAATGCATTCAACAAAAACAGTAAATTAGCGGGAAAAGATTGGTTATATGGGTTTATCGCCAGGAATCCTGAATTAAGTTTCAGAAAACCTGAAACAACCTCTGTAAATAGAGTGACGGCTTTTAACAAAATAGAAGTGGACATATTTTTTGAAAATTTGGAGAAAGTAATGACCACGTATAAATTTAACCCAACCAAAACTTTCAACATGGATGAGACGGGCATTACGACATGCCATAAGCCAGCGCGAATTGTTAGACCCAAAGGACACAAACAAGTTGCCATTACGAGCGTGCTACCGATGTTCATTATCGCCAGTCAAAAGTAGCATTTGCAGTGAATTTGGGAAGACTGAACTTTGGTACAGATGTTCTACATCTGCACAGGCGCAGATTGATCACATGGAAAGTTCTGGATTTTTGCAAGCCTTAAATTTCAATATTTAATCGAAACAAAGTACTAGAATAACTTGATTTATGTTTATTGTTAACATTTCTATGTAGAAAGATAAGTATCTTTTTATATTCTCAACAGTACAGTTTAATTTTTCATGGAATTACCTAAGAATGTGAGTTTTTCCTTAGGTGAGCGCCATTACCCGTCGCTCCCCTACTTATAGTATTACTGCTGATTATTTTTATCTAATATTACCACAGGAATATAGTGGCTCTTGCAAATCTTTTGACGAGTTCTATAGAGATCACAGTTATTCAATTTACCATATTGTAATAATTTTCAAACATACAATGTGCAAATGAAAACCTTAATTCAATAAACAGCTAGTTATTTTTATTCAGTTGAATCTCAAAATATTTTAGTTTTGTGGCATTTCTATTGAAATAAGTTGACATGTTTCAGTAAAATGTGTTACTTAATTTAAAAAGTAATCCATTCTGTCAATGCTTGATTTAAAGCCAGAACATTTATCTACTCCGAATAATGGAACAACCTGGATTACCATTGAAACTCAAATTTAAGTACAAAAACAACACATTATAATTAACGCCTAGTTAAAAAAAATACTTTAAGAAAATCGTAACTGCATAGTAAGTTCATCAGTTCTGAAACCTCCAGAAGACCCTGAGCCATCGCCGCGTCAAGTGGTCGATGTAAAAGTAGTTGTGATAGGAATAAGCAAAATTCCTTCGAAACATCTACTGTTAAATTATTTCCGTGGATATTTCAACGGGAATGCGCATCCTTGTAACACGCTTTGTATAGAATCCACTTTCTTTCACTTTCGTAAGTATGGTCTATGGTGCCGATGAGAATTCAAACATATTTATCGCGATAAAAAACTCTAATTTTCGTGAAACTGAATTTGGAATTAAACAAAGTGACCAAGCCATGACAAGCTCGCACCAAA
This sequence comes from Apoderus coryli, assembly GCA_911728435.2. Classification (NCBI taxonomy): domain Eukaryota; kingdom Metazoa; phylum Arthropoda; class Insecta; order Coleoptera; family Attelabidae; genus Apoderus; species Apoderus coryli. Next base: position 4,608,948 of record OU452206.1, on the reverse strand, counting down.
GCTTGATGAAAGCTGGAACATTTTTTTTTGTGTATTTGGCTTCAGAAACTAGTCTATTAGCCACAGATTTTTTGAAATGCTTAGATTTGTTTTTAGATGTCCTTATATGTTCAATTGGCATGTTTTAAGGAAGTCAGTCATTAAATCGTAGACTATTTTTTATGGCTGGCAATCAGCTCAACTAAATTATTAATAACGTTATTAATAACGTCTTTGTATTTTACGTACGAGAATAAAATGAAGTCATTCGGTGCCAAGTCGGGACTATACGGCGGATGACTCATCAAATCGATGTTTTGGGTGCTCAAAAATGCAGTTGTTTGAGCCGATGTGTGAGAGCTCGCATTGTCGTGGTGAAGAGTGATCCATCTTCGGCGGTTGGTTTTACTTATGTCTTGGAAGACAACTGGCAAACAAATGGTTGTGTACCACTCAGAATTGACTGTTCTGCGTTGTTCTAGTGGTACGGTTGCGACATGTCCAGTTTTTCCGAAAAAACAGGCGACCATTTGCTTGGAAATGCTTCGTGCGCAAACAACTTTTGTTGGATTTGGCTCATTTTAAAACACCCATACAGGCGACTGCTCTTTCCTTTCAGGCTCATACGCGTAAATCCACGAGTCACCTTGTCACGATGTCATAGACGTGTTTCGAAGCACCGCGATCGCATTTTTTGAGCGTTTCTTTCGACCAATCGACACGAGCCTTTTTTTGAGCGATTGATAAATTTTGTGGGATCCAACGCGAACAAATCAATCAATCAGACAAATGTTTATGCAATATTGAATGTATGCTGGTCCCACTAATGCCTAAGGTTGTCTCAATCTCTTGATAGATCAGATAACGATCTTGCAATATCAGTTCGCGCACAGCATCAATGGTTTTCGGAACAACAACTGATTTTGGACGACCTTCACGAAATTCGTCTTGGAGTGAACTACGACCACGATTGAATTCACCATACCATGGATAAACACTGGTCCTTGATACAGCTTCATCGCCAAAAATTGAATTAAGTTCATCCATGCACTGTTGCTCAGTTAATCCACGTCGAAAGTTGTAAAAAATAATCGCACGAAAATGTTCACAATTTAATTCCATTTTTGGGCCGATATGAATCTTTTAAGATACTGTAAACAACACAAATAGCGCTCGTATGTCAAAACGTTCTGAGTACGTATAACCTCAAAAATGTCCAACTTTACGATAGAGCTGTCAGTTGCCAGATTGCAACACCTGGGTCGCCAAATCCCGAAATATAAAAGGCAACGTACGAAGAGCTTATACTAGCACGAGAGATGACTGACAACAAGATGTTTTTGGCGGCATCTAGTGTGAGCAGGCAATATGCCCGGAGAAACATAGTTACAAACAATGCCGGACAAAAAGTAACAATCCATTAAATCCTATTGCCAACACTAGATACGGCCGAATTCCCTGGCGCAAGGATTCATTTACGAATTTGGGTCACACTGCCTGCCGAACACCACTGATGAGTTGCGGATCAACGAAACGGCCCCTCTGGTGAAAGCATGGTAGTGTGAAACAAATTTCCAACATAAATAAGAGTCTTATTACTTTATGTTACAAGCAATTCGCAAACTGTTTCAGTATGAAATATTTGGAAATTTTATAATTCAGTGTGTGTTAATTTTAACATTTATTATTAGGCGATCAGGTGTATTTTCCGCTTTTCTAGAAAAAATGGCGCGACATATCTCGTTTCTTTAACACGATACTTCGTTTTAGGACGCCTGTTAAGTATCAGTTCACTTTATTTAAAAATATCCACTGCTGCATACCCTCGGAATGGATGTAACTGTTAAATCAAAATATCGTTGAAAAAAAGTTAATTACGTGATTTCTATTTAAACTAAAATATCACTAATAGATTACTTAAAGCCATTCCCAAATCCAAAATCATCAAAGATAAAATTACAAAAGTCATGGATTATGATTTGTTGGGGAGAAGGTGGAGCCTAATAAACAATAAAGATTACTGATCAGACAGGCAAAAATAAATTCAGATACATACAACTCTCTTGTCTTCTCACGTAAGTTCTGAATAACAAAATTATGATTTCCTTATGTTTACTCAAAAACTGTTTTCTTCGTAAGATAGCACTAGATTTATAATTACTTTTCTTTATTGCACCGTGTTTTATATCAAAAATTTACATGCCCCGATATTGTTATCTAAATACAACTAGATGAAAAGTAAATCCAAAAACATAATCGGGGACAATCTGATACAGGTTAATAATTTTGACGTGTTTACTAGAAATTGTGCACGCATTTCCCGTACAACTTGATGTGTTTATAGTGATATTGCATGATTCTAACGGCTTTATTTCACACGCGGTGCCTCCCGCTTGTTTGTTATTAAGACCTCACTGGTTTATGTAAGTGTATGTTGGTGGTATACTTGGTGTTTGTGGTGTCAGAAACGTTATAACTTATCCATAAAGCATAAACGGTTTAACCCTTTCGAACGTATATTAAATCAAAATCAATCTTATACAGGGTGGTCCAACGAAAAGTTTGCACCTAGCTTTTCTCTTTTTTTTGTAGTCGAATGCGAAAATGCTCGGACACGTCGATTTTGCTTTTGAGGGGGACACATTTTAAACATATTTTTCGATCTGCGCCTTTAACCCCCTAGCGGGAGTGAGTAACAACCCTAAAATTTTAAATGGAAAGAGGGGTCTAATGACATATCATTTGAAAGGACACAAAATTGTCTTTCTAATGATACCCTATTTGTCGAATTTTACTAAAACAGTTAATACGAAAACGACTTTAAAGACATTAAGCCGATAATTTTGGTATTAATGAGAAATACAAATAAGTTTTAATTATTGCGAGTGAAAACACCTGCAATCGTTAGTACATTCCAATGTTTGTTAGTTTTAACATTGCTTTGTAAAAAAAGTAAACAAGCTGTTAAATTGATTTATTAAAACGTTACATTAACAAATGTTGAAAATGTGACCCATTTGATTCCATACAATAATACAGATTTTGTTCAAATCTATTTCTAACATTTTGTAGCATATCAGGTGTTATGTTTCTGCACTCTTCTGTAATGCGTTGGCGAAGATCTTCTATGGACTCGGGCTTCGTGGCAAAACATTTATTTTTTAAGTGCCCCCAAAGAAAAAAGTCTAAAGGCGATAAATCCGGTGACCTGGCAGGCCATTCAATTGGGCCCCTCCTTCCAATCCACCGTCCAGGGAACCGGTCATCTAAGAACTGTCTTACAGGAGCCACATAGTGCGGAGGTGCTCCATCTTGCTGGAAATAAAGCCGATCAGCAGTATGATTTTGGTCATCTTCTATTATTTGTGTTATTAAAGGATCAATTGTGTCTTCAAGCATGGTTAGGTACACTTCACCAGTTAAATTTCCAGGAATAAAAAGTGGTCCTATAATATGATTTCCTAATATGCCACACCAGACGTTTATTTTTTGAGGATACTGGGTATGAACCTCACGGAATAAATGTGGGTTACTGTCATCCCAGTAACGGCAATTGTGCCTATTTACAGCTCCATTCAAATAAAATGTGCATTCGTCGGAAAAACAAATGTTAAATAATAATTGCGGATCTTCAATTAAACGCTGGCTCATTGCTTCACAAAATTGCAGCCTTCTATCAGGATCATCCTCATTTAGTTCCTGTACTAATTTGATTTTGTACGGATGAAATTTGTACGCTTTTAAAATTCGTATTATGGACGAACGGGAGACACCTGAGGCTTCAGCTAGTTGACGGGTACTTTGACTATGATCCATTTCAACATGCCCTAAAACAGCGACTTCCACAGCTTCATTTCTGATCGGTTTCTGCGGCTGGTGTTTTACATTACAGACAGATCCGGTATCTACAAACTTTTTAACTAACTTGCCAACGTACACATCATTCACATTTTTATCGGGATGTCTCTCATTAAATAAGCGAGCCGTAAGTCTAGCACTACTATTATTTTGAAAATAAAGTTTAACAATTTCAACTCGTTCTAGAATGGAATAAATCATTTTGTACGGTAAAAGTAAAATAACTTGAGAAGCAACCAAACTGAATCAATGAAAAGACTAAAATAAACGGTGTAAATTCTTTTCCTACACGTATCTGCAGTTTTTATTTCAACAAAAAACGCAAACGATTAGTGAGGAATTTAGTTCTGATAAATAAGATAGTGTTTTTGAAATCCCGTTTTTCTTCAAAGTAAATAATTTAGAAATGATTGTAGTTGTTTTCAGTCGTAATAATTAAAACTTATTTGTATTTCTCATTAATACCAAAATTATCGGCTTAATGTCTTTAGAGTCGTTTTCGTATTAACTGTTTTAGTAAAATTCGACAAATAGGGTATCATTAGAAAGACAATTTTGTGTCCTTTCAAATGATATGTCATTAGACCCCTCTTTCCATTTAAAATTTTAGGGTTGTTACTCACCCCCGCTAGGGGGTTAAAGGCGCAGATCGAAAAATATGTTTAAAATGTGTCCCCCTCAAAAGCAAAATCGACGTGTCCGAGCATTTTCGCATTCGACTACAAAAAAAAAGAGAAAAGCTAGGTGCAAACTTTTCGTTGGACCACCCTGTATAGTTGTTAGGTTGTTCAAATTGCTATTAAGTTTTAATGGTAAATATACAAAAATACAGTTTATATGAAAAAATTACCTTGGGTAATAACAAGAGCTTCGATAGTCTTCGTCCATCAATCAATTTTAGATACCTACCGAGCTAATAGATCAATTCACTTTAAGTAGTGGAGTCTAGGGTAGAGTTTCTTCTAAAGTAGTAGGAGGAGTACTGATCGTAGAATTTCTGTCGTAATAGCGGGAAAACCAACAACAACATTGATTTCTTAAGTCATTTTATGAAAAAAAGTTCCCATAAACATAGGTCCAGAAATGCATTGTTTCCAAGATACATCGTGTTAGTAGTAGTTTTTTTGTAAATAACGATTTTTTTATTAAAGCAAATATCTCCTCACCGATTACTTTGAAATTTGACAGAGTTGTTGGTAGAAATAGGGAGCTCATATGGCCCCAACTAGATCAAAATTATTAGGACCAGTGGTGTTAGGGGGGCAACTTAAAAAAAATTTATTAGCAAAAAAATGTAAGTACACCACCGACTGTAATTTAATTTCGATATTCTTTTGAGATAAAGCAACTAAAACTACATAATGTTGTATTTTTTTCATATGTTGCTTCATTTACGGGATAAAAATGTAAAACATGTTACAACATGAAAAGAATATTTGTGAATAATTCGACTAAAAATCAGTAAAGTTGATGTTATTTGACTGTGCCAATCATTTTCATCAAACCATACACTGATGGCAATACATTAGGCTGTTGTACACCTGATTTCCTCAGGTAATGGCTACTGATAGACAACTTTTCGAAAACATTCATTGACGCCTTCATGAAACAAGCACAGTAAAACGAAGTGGAGGAACAGAAAGGCCAAAGACAGCAAGAACGGTAGAGCTGGAAGAGGATGTGCTGAACATCAATGAAGAAAATCCGGGTACTTCTACTGGAAAAGTTGCTGAGCTTTTGAATGTATGTAATAGTACTGTTTGGCGCTTTCTTAAAGACAATTTGTTATATCCGTACACGTTCTTTAAGCACTTATTCTTGCTGATTTTCCTCCAGGGATGGCATTCTCTTTATGACTTTTGCACAAAATTGCTGAAATTCCTCAACTACTTATGTTGATTTTGTTTACTGATGTAGCGCATATAAGGAATTTTCATAATAACCATTTATGTGTGATGAAAATCCGCATGTGATATTTCAGTTCTCGTTGGACTTTTGGATTGGAATTGTGGGTGACGCTGAATTGGTCGACCAGGAAGACTTACGCGAATTTCTGAAACACACGCTTCCTGGATCTCTTGAAAACATACCATTGGCAATAAGAAATGCAATGTGGTTTATGCACAACAGATTTTAGTTCGGTTGCTAAGTTGCATAAGTCTTTCTTCGATCAGTTTTGTCTGCCTCGTTTGCGGTGTACTTCGGTGTATCATGTCACCCAGATTAATCCTCATTTTAGCAGCCAAATTTTTGCACTTGGGATTCGAATAATGTAAAGTATACATGCTCCAAAGCCCTCTAACCAATATTACTTCGTAAGCGGGTATCGGAACTTCCTCTTATACAACAGAAATTTTAATGTTTTTTGACCGCAGCCAGCTACTGGAATTGACCTATTCGGCTATGCGTTCTTTGGCCGACTGCTTCCAGAAATTGTCCGAGAACTGTCACTACTGCGTAATCTACATATGCCTGACCATAATATGAATTCCCCTTGCAAAGGATGTACTGTACCTTCAAAAGCCTTATGAGTAATAAAAAAACTGATACTCAATGGTGATATTGTGCAGAAAAGCCAAGGTCCTGAAAAGGAGTTGACGACAAGCAAACATTAGTGCACAAAAATCGATGTCGAAAATATAATATGTAATGAACTTTTTAAACTGATCAGTAAGATTATTGTTAACAATTTTATTTCTAAGAATAAACATTATTGTAGAACTTAAGTTGGGGTTTTTTAGTTAAGTTATTTAGGTATTACAACATTTTAGATTAAGAACTTTACAGAAATATGCGATAGCAATATTTATATTATTTGATATTTGTTTACATTAATTAAAATGTAATTTACCGGGCAAAGAATGCCCTTAGGTAATAATAAAGGTAATAGTAAAGGTCACTCTCCCGGAAAGGGTGGTGTAATGGTTCACCCTGTACATAATATGGTTTTAATATATTGCTAACGAATACTGATGATAGGTAAAAATAATAGTATAGTCAGTAGTTCATTGTACTGTATTGATCTAATCATTTATGCTAGCATCTGCATATTATTACCTGTACATTTTATTGTAATTATAAATTATTAAGTTCACATTATTACTGAGAGATATACTCAAAATAGTAACATCGTAGTTTCATATTTTGCACTGGAGAGTGAGTTGCACAGTTGAGAAAAAAGCTTTTCTCAATTTAAAAGTCCTGTAGTATAATAGAAAAACTATTACAATGTCATTCAGGAAACAATTATTTGAAGCCTTGGGCCTGGCGCACCTTAATTTCTGTGAGGCTGTCTATAGTCCCTTGTTGGATTTGATCAGAGTGGTGATTTAGTTGATGGAAAACTTTTTTATTGGATTCACTGAAGCGTTGATTTTATTCTTGGTTTTTTAAATAAATAAATGATTTATAATGCAAAAAAAGGATCACTGTTGCAATGTTTAAATTATTACACTATTTAATAGTATACATTATCACAACTAATAAAGGAAAAATAAATTAACAGTATCCTATTGTGGACAAAAGGCAAGAGTTTGGCGGAAAGCCATTCTCCCACTCTACCTATAAATTAATTTTTCATCGAAAACGAGGAAAAAAAATCATACAAAAAACAATAAGATTACAGCATTCCAGAAAAAAAAAACAAATCGGAACATTCTGTTTTTTAAATTATTATTCTCTCTTTTAAACAATTCTCGAACATGTTCAACGATAAACCCAGCAAATCACTGAAATTGAATTTCGATCATGTCATAGAATTTGCTAGCACTTATTTTCTTTTTTCGATGTCATTAGTGTTCGTTTTTGACAATGTTAATTTTGTGACTAATTTTTATCTGTTTGTATATTGTTTATAATTTATTTATAATGTATTTATTATCTTGATGTTATTTGTAAAATGGACGTGAAGATCCCAATTAAGATGTATGCCTTCATCAATTGAAGACTGAATTTAAATAACTGGCCAATATAGCATTCCTAAACTAAACATGTAACCATCAGTCTACTGAATTTGTGATTCTGTTCATGGCAATAACGAAAACAGGGTTCATCTAAAACCAGAAGCCGTTGTTTACTTTAGAAACACGCACCAAACGTAAACATAAGGGAAGGGTTACGTTTATTACCCACAACACACTATGTACTACTTCAGTCCAAGCCCTTATTCTCTATGTATGTGTTCTTTGAGAGTAAAAGGAAAATACTAATATTTCTTCTCTTGATTATGTAGCTGTCTGGCTTTGATGCAAAGATAATAAACAACACACTTTAACGGTTTTAATTAATTTCGTTTTAAATATATCAATTTACTTTATTTATAAATTGCTTGTTACATAAAATAACAAGATTTTCTATTAGAAATTGGTTCCACACAAAATACTTTCGCTAGACATCAAATTTCAAATACATGCTTCGGTAGTGCGTATCTGAGCACGACAATAATTAATTTGTAGGTATATGATGGAGAAAGCGACATCTATTGTTTGAGAAGGCAACTGAAACCAAGCTCACAACTATGGTTGATCAACAACAAAAGCTCAAAGACTTTATTATGTTGCTTTCTTATTTTTATACAAAATAATTATTCTCGTAGTGCTTTCGCTAAAAAATTTGGGCAAATTTCATGGTGATAAAAGGAGTTGGGAGCCACCATGTCGCTATCAATATTCAATTATTTAATATGTTTTGCTAAACGAACAGATTTAATTGGCATATGGGCGGTTACAATAGCTATGAATTAATAAAATTGGAAATATTTTGATTAAAACACGTTTGCTATTTGCGTAATTTTAATTCAAGCAGTTGCTATACATGTTTCAATACTACAATCTGTTACCATGAAGTGGCTTTATTATATATTACCTAATTAAATCAAATTAGCGAATTTAATAACTAGTTATTTGGTGAATATTAATAATGTATTAACATGTTATATTATAATAAACTACCTATTAAAAAACACATATTCTTACATTTTTTCTGTTTTCATTTAATTCAATTTGGTTATCCTTGGATTTCTTTGTGCAGGGCAATGATGGCAATTGACAGCACCACCATTTATGACCACGCACAGCAAAGAGAGATTGCAGAATGGAGTATTCAGCATCAACAAATGGATGCTAATTTTTGGAGCAAAATCATCCTAAGCGACGAAGCACATTTGTCCTTGATGGGTTTGTCAATCGCCAAAACTGCCGCTTTGCATGTGATTGTCGAAAAATAAATGCATCCACAACGTGTCACTATTTGGCTGATCCATCAGTGACTGTTACTGGTGCTCGATATCGCGACATGATAACACAGTTCTTTTTGCCGAAATTGGATGATATTGATGTGGGCAATATGTGGTTTCAACAACATGGTGCGACATGCCATACAGCCCGGGAAACATTTCTCGTTTCGGTAATCAGAATTGGCCCCCTAGATCGTGTGATTTAACACCATTAGATTTCTTTTTATGGGGTTATTTAAAATCACAGGTCTATGTCAGCAAGCCCACAACCACGCGTGCATTAAAGGATGAGATTGAACGCGGCATCAACGAAATTCAGCCACATTTATTAAGAATAGGTGGAAAATTGCGACAAATGAGTGCGTATGTGTATGCAAAGCCATTGAGGCGATGTGTTATTCCATAAATAACCCTATTCTATGTAGTTTATGATTCAATAAAAAACTAACAAACAAAAGACTAGAAAGTGTGTTTTCTATTTAATTTAAATCTTGCGTTAATTTTGGGACACCCTTTATAATATACCTATATATATTCCTCGAGTGATTGCAGAACCATCTAGGCTCTATTTATTGAAAGGAGTGTACTAATCTAAAGCAAGAGCCAGGAGCTGTTGGGTTAAGCAGATGTTGAAACTATTTAGAATACCGTTCGCGCCTAGTGTAGGAACAACCAGCCAGTATAGATTTAGCTAAAATTGTATTGTATTCAGTGTCATAGAATTAAAAAAATAAAAATAAAAGACTATTTATTTGTTTTTGTAAACGGTTATAAATCTTCATTTAGGAGTTTCTCGAATTGGTACCTATCAGATATATAAATCATATTATCATCCGCAAAATGAACAAATTACTTTTTTAACTCAACGAGAATGTTGCATCATTTTATACCCAAAAAAGGCTCCCAGTACGCTACCCTGGGGGACTCCATGAGGATTTTCTGATATCGTATTATTGATACCAGTTCTATGATATTTATCTTTTAGATATTTTGCGAATATTCTAAAAATCCTTAGATTCGCAAAAAACTCAAAGTTACCCTTAGAAACATTGGGCCATATCATCCACGAACACAATAAACAATGGAGGTCCCAGGTGTAAACCCTGAGGGATACCAGACGGAACATGAATATCAGAAGACCTAAAACCACATAATATGCGTACGATCTGTGTATGACGAGACAAGTGCTAGTAAGCCATAGCAACAATGTCTCTTCAACACATCTGAAACATTTAAACCATCGATATACGAATTTTTATTTTGCAATGCTTTATCCGATCTTATTTTATTGCATTTGATTCAAATCTTGATTAATTCTAGTGAAAAAGATTTTGTTGTATGCGATATCACATAGTTAGTTAGTTAGTATTGTGAACGCGCTAAAAATCTCCAGTTTTCCATCGACTTTGTCCGGACAGATTTCGTTATGAGGACCCCGTTTCGTTTAGGACCTTATTATGCCATTCTACGAATTATCGGACTGCAATTGGTGTGAGATCCTCTTACCGTATTGTTACTGCGGATTGCTTAGTTACTTAATGTTTGCTCAAATTCACTGAGGGGGCACTCCGGTCGAAGAGAGTGTGAAATGAGCTCGTCTCACCAACGTTGTTTATATTTTGATGCTCGTATGCTCGCCTGTCTCTGGTAAATTTACCGTCTTAAAAACAGACGGTAAATTTAACGTTATGGGGACCAGGTCCTCATAACGTAGGTCCTCACAGCTATACAGATATTCGGAGTCCGCACTACGTCTACATATGCGAGAAAAGTGATACGAACTAAAATGAGTGTTTTCTAGATTTTTATACAGGTTCACAGTCATAATAAAAAGATACAGCGAGTTCCAGAAAGCATTTAAAAATAAACCTAAAAACAGAGATGCATCCAGAACGAACGTGGGATTTGAAGTCGTTTTAACGTAGGCTAAGTCCGAATATGTGTGTGTGTGAGTCGGTATGTAGTCTTCCACGATAGCGCCCAAACGCTTTAACCAATTGAGCTAAATTTTAATATGTGAGTTTGGGGCAGTCCTCAGATGAACCCATTAGTTTTTGGTTGAAATCGCTTAAGACATGTGATGGGGGTGAACACAACCGCTATAGTTTCAGATATCAGTAGGGGTTGAGTGATACATCATTTTAAATCATTTTTTATCTGCTTTACAGTGATAGATTACTTTTGATATTTGCCCTTGTAATTCTCGAGAAAATTGCATTTGAAATTTCACTAGTTGGAACGTTCTATATTACAATAATTAAAATACAAAATTCCCAAAGATGGTACTGTGGCGTCATTGAATTTTTGAATAAAGTAGTTAGTTTGTTACGTTAGTTCATTGGAAAGAAAAAAAATAATACAATTATAGTAATTACCGATTTTTTTGTATGCTTGACTTTATTAGTTATCTACAGATTATTAGTTTCGAGCTTTTGCAGTAACAAACACATCATAGAGATATGTTTACATCTGAAGAATTACTTCTCCAATCCTAATTATTGATGAGATTCAAATTCATCTGATTTCATATTTCTTCATTATAGTTCCATTAGTTTTTGGTTGAAATCGCTTAAGACCTGTGATAAGGGTGGACACAACCGCTAAATTTTCATATATCAGTAGGGGTTGAGTGATACATCATTTTAAAGCATTTTTTATCTGCTTTACAGCGATAGGTTACTTTTGATATTTGCCCCCATAATTCTCGAGAAAATTGCATTTAAAATTTAACTAGTTGGGACTTTCTATATTACAATTAAAATACAAAATTCCCAAAGATCGTAATTTGGCGTCATTGAATTTTTGAATAAAGTAGTTAGTTTGTTACGTTAGGTCATTGGAAAGAAAAAAAATAATACAATTATAATAATTACCGAATTTTTTGTATGCTTGACTTTATTAGTTATCTACAGATTATTAGTTTCGAGCTTTTGCAGTAACAAACACATCATAGAGATATGTTTACATCTGAAGAATTACTTCCCCAATCCTAATTATTGATGAGATTCAAATTCATCTGATTTAATATTTCTTCATTATAGTTCCAGAAATAGGAGATTTATGTAGAGCAGTAGTCGTCAAACTTTCTGTAATCTGGCCGAAGTTGCAAGGAAATATTTCGTTCAGTGGATTTTTCTGCGCTATCCCTCCTTTTAATCTTTTTATTTATTTTATTTAACTTAGTTTTTGGTTTATGCTTTTGTAAATGTAATTATGTTTGTGTACTATATATCAACAGGGTTTTCATAGTGATGATTTTGTTTCTATTGTACATAAATACTTAATTTCTCTAGGTTCATGAGGAATATGAACAATGCTGAACATGCGCCTTTTAACAATAATACCATATTGTATCGAACTTGCTACTGAATGTAATTAATTTATGTTTCAGTAAAGACATTTATTATTATTAATTCGATCAGATGCTCGTAGTTTTCCGGTATTTAATCCATTAATATAATTTTATGGTAGTTTACTAAATTTTGAACCTCTATTTACCTAACCCATTATCATAACAATAACCATAATGTGTTTAATATTATAGTATGCATAAAAAAGTAGCCATCAGGCGGCACCCACTATTATGTAGTTATATAAATACACCTGACAAAACGGCCTTGTTTCATAGGTATAATAATTTAAAAACGCATCAATATGGAACAAAGCGATTTAATATGTACACGGTTCCGGTATAAGGGACATAAATATAGGGATATCCGGTGCGGTTTTATTATTACTTTTTATTTTTTTCAAAAAGGAATGATTTAATAAACTTATTACAATACTCGTATTTTGTTAGTATAAATAATGTAGGTGGGTTCCAAATCGCATAATATCCAGTTGCATAATAATGATAATGCTTGCTAATGTGAGCCAAGCCTCTATACTAAAGTTATTTTAATTGAATACAGTTCTACCAAAACAAATAAGTACATTTATTACAATTTTTTTTAAACATACTTAAATGATAAACTAAGTATTAATTTAGAATATACAGGTTGGTGGGTTGGCCTTAGATAAATAATCTATTAGGCAAAAAATCCTAGTGACTAAAGTTTCTATTTTAATTTTAAAGTGTCATCTGGTGTTCCCCAGGGCTCTGTCCTTGGACCATTGTTGTTCCTGCGTTTTATCGATGATATTTCTAGTGGCTTGACAAATAGTTCGTTATTATATGCTGACGACTTCAAAGTATATTCTGTCATTAATAGTACTGAAGATTGTTCTCATCTTCAGGACGATTTAAATGAGTGGTGTGTCCGTAATAATCTTTATCTGAATATTGATAAATGTTTTAGTGTTTCCTATACACGGAAAATAAACCCTATCAAATTTTCATATTGTATAAATAATAGTCCATTAACAACTTGTGATGAGTTTAAAGATTTAGGTGTTTGGTTTGATGGTAAACTGAGCTTTACTAATCATTACAATAATATAGTTTCAGCATCCTATACATCTCTGGGTTTTATTGTGTGCAATTCGAAAGAGTTTGTGACACCTCAAACACTCATTGTTCTTTTCAACGCATTTGTCAGATCTAAACTGGAATATGCATCTGTAGTATGGAATCCTATGTATGCCATACATATAACTAATATTGAACGAATCCAGCGTCGTTTTGCCAAGTTGCTGTGGTTTCGGGTTGATGGGGTTTATCCATCCATTGGGTTTCCTCATGATATACTGCTAAACCGTTTTAATCTAGTATCATTAAATACTCGCAGAGAATATTCCGCTCTAGTATTGCTCTTTAAAATTATTAATGGACTTATTGACTGTCCAGAGTTTTTAAGCCAGATTCCTTTTTGTGTTCCAAATCTACGTACACGTAATAACGGAATCGTATTTTACTTTCCGGCCCCGCGTACTAATTTGTTGTTGCGTTCCCCTTTATATTTTATGTGCCATACTTGTAACTCTGTGTCCGAGCAAATTGATATTTTTAATTCAACTTTGTCTTGTATAAGAAATATATTTCTTAGAATAGAAATTTAGTGTTAGATATTAAGAATTTACTGTAATTTTTCCTGCCCTTTAATTGGATTATTTATCTGTATGGGCAGTGTATCTTAAATAAAATAAAAAATAAAATTTGATTCTTGTCCTTAGTTTAGGATGCAACATCTTGTTCTTTTAGGTACCTACTAGATAAACTACAGTTTTTATTTCTTCAGCAACGTTTCGCTAATTTTTCTCGTTTCTTAAGGCTACGCATATAGACATCAGTAAAATTATACAAAACAAGAAAAAAATGACAAAACTAACAAATAACATAATATACTACATATTGAACATTTAAGTGGCATATAAAACAATATTAAAATAAATAAAACTCAAATAATTCTCAAAATTAAATACAATAAAATTATTAAAAACAACTAATAATTTTTTCGTGTCGTTTAAAACATGTACCGGGTGTCCGGTTATAATTTTTCATTTTACGTTTGAGAGAAAAGCGTGTCAAATAAAAGTTGAATGGTAAAAAATATATTTTTTAAAAAGCTCTATTTTACATATACTAGGATATTTTAGAAAGTCTGGACGTGGTCCAACATTTTTTATTTCAAATTAGTACCCCATTTTTGATTTTTGGATTCTCCTTAAAATTCTAAACGTTAATATAGGATACCATATGCCATGCTTTACTTTAATAGTAACACCGCAAAATGCTATCGGCATTATCAGCATTGTGCAATATGATAAGTTTATTGATGTTACCAAATATAGCCATGCATTTTGACATGACGTGTGTCAAAAAACTCGTTACTACTGTCATTTTAATTGCTAAAAAAACAAAATTTTGACAAAACTAGATTTTATTATTCAACATAGTTGCCTTAGAGGGCAATACAACGTGTATAGCGATTTTCCAACTTTGCGATACCACTTAGAAAAGTGGTTTTCCGGTATAAAGTACGATGCTCTCTTTCTCGTCAAAATAGGCCTCAGTTTCTGCGATTACTTCGTCATTGGACTTAAATTTATTTCCAGGAAGCATTCTCTTGAGATAGGAAAACCGGAAAAAGTCACTGGGAGCTAAATCTGAAGAATACGGTAGGTGGGTAAGCAATTCGAAGACCCAATTCATTCAATTTTGCCATAGTTTTCATCGATTTGTTACACGGTGCATTGTCATGGTAAAACAACACTTCATTCTTTTGTAAATGTGGCCGTTTCTTTGCGATTGCAGCCTTCAATCAATCCAGTAGTCGCTGTTCATGGTGGTTCCTTTTTGGAGGTAGTCGATTAATATTATTCCGTTCGCATCCCAAAATACAGATGCCATCACCTTACCGGCCGACTGTTGCGTTCTTGCTCGCGTTGATTGCTGTCCACTCAGCTGACTCTCTTTTGGATTCTGGTGTGTAATAGTGAGGCCATGTTTCATCCATTGTCACGTAACGACGATATAATTCAATTTTATTGCGGTTTAACAGCGCCAAACACTCCTCTGAAACATCAATTCGTTGTTGGTTTTGATCTATTGCGTGAGCTCACGCGGCACCTACTTTGCACAGGTTTTCGCATACCTAAATGTTCGTGTAAAATGGCAAAAACACTACCATCTGATATCTTTACAATGTCAGCTAGCTCGTGCACGTTCAATTTGTGATCGTTCATAACCAATTTGTTAATGTTTTTGACGTTTTCTGGAATAACAGCCTCATTTGGGCGCTCGGCATCATTTGTACTGGAACCACTACGATTAAATTCAGCAATCTACTTCTCTGCCATTATTTGTTTCGATGGAACAGAGTTCGGATAATGTTTACCAAGCCATTGTTTGGTTTCCACTGTATTTTTTTTCATCAAAAAGCAATGCTTTTTCAAAACTCGAAACTCACTTTTTCCATATTTTTTTTCAACAACAAAAGTTGCTTCATACAAAATGCTACAACTCACGAATCAATAGGCAGGTTGCTGTCAAATTTATACACGCATCATTTGAAGGTTAGTACTAAATAAAAATTCTAGTAACGCTATCTATGTGTCATCTACGGACTTATTGAATGACCTCTCAAATAATATACGTACAAGTAGAAGCTACACCTTTTAAACGAAGAGATAGAGTGGTTCCTGGAGGCGAAGATAGAGACAATGAGGTACGAACTAACATTGATTTTAAGCTCTAATTTATTGATATCCTATCGTTTTTGTATTTAGTAAAACCTTATTATATTTGCATACCTTATAGTCGAATTTTCATTTCTGAGAACCCTGAAAAGTCGCTTGGAAATGCTGCGAGTAGTTTGCAGACAACCAACAGGAACCACGTTACATAAACATAATTACCACCCATTTAAGATTATGCCAGTGCAGAAATTTTCTGATGTTCATAAGGACGCGCGTTTTAGTTTTGCCAGAACATGGTAACTAACATAAATATAAATCAAAATTACTTGCATAATATATTATTTACCAATGAAGAAACATTTCTTATTTCCGGGACGTATAACAGAAAGAATACACCTTTTTTGGGATCGGAAAATCCAAGACCAATACTTGAAATAAAACATTCCATGTCGGCAGTCCTAAATGGTCCAATTGTTTTTCAATAAAACTTTAATGGGCAAAGGTATTTAGAACTTATAACCGAAGTGATGAATATCTTAATGAAAATATAGAAATTATCTGACAGCAAGATGGAGCTCCCCCCACATTGTTGCTCCATTAACCAACTATCTAAATACAATGTTTTCTATATGCAGATCAGGTTCAGTATATTGGCCTAGAGATAGCGCAGATTCCACAGTTGTAGATAACTTTTTATGGGGGCATGTATCAGCCGAAAAAACTTAAATTTAGTTATGCACAGATCAAGAATTATGGAAGAAGTGGCTATTTTAGATAATAAACCAGATACCATTGAAAGCGCCGCGCCTTGAATAGACAGCACAACATTTATTTAATATGTATTCAACAAAATGGTGGTCATGTGGATCACGCCAAACCTCAAGCTTTAAAACTGTCGGTGAATACGATCGTTGTTTGACTGTATGCGAACTAGAAAGTAACTTCGTAGAATTCGCTATTTTTGAAATTGTTTCAATTTTAGTTAAACAGTGTTAAAATATAACCGAAGATGTTTGAACCGCATTCACGTAAAGTTGCTCTGAAGAAGCTAACAGGATCATGAGCGGAACACAGGATTTATCCAGAAGTATTGTTTCTATAAGTGTAGATGCCTGTGGAAGTTGTCTGACTAAACTAGTATCTATCTAATTAAGTATTAGTATGAAATAGTATAAAAGTAGCCGATTATTTTTTGGAACTTCAATCAGTCAATAATAATAAAGAATTTATAATCAACTCTACAATTCTTGTGTTCCGAGTTGAGTAGTCGTCCGTTGCCTGTACCTCCACTTTACACTTATTATATTCCATCGGCATCCAAACTCAGCATCTTCTGAATAGGAATTTCCGTATGCGTGTTGGTACAGCTGACAAAGGCGCTGAACATAATATACCAAATAATGAATAAATAAATATTAAGAAACAAATATGGAAATGATTGGTTGGGTAAACTCGGATTTATTACCTTATTACATTGTTTATTATTTGACCTCATTATACCTATGGTTGTCGCTTTATAATGAGTTGTAATTGAAGGCATTGTTTATGGCCGTTTGTCTACAGTGTTTCATATTTATTTATGTTCCTCTATTATGACAACGGTAGCCTGTCTATTTAAATGTAAATTATCGTTATTTATTTTTAAATATATTCAGTCGAACATGCATTTATACGCAGCACTGAATAGTTACATATTTCAACTAAAAAACTTTCTACCATATAGATCGATTGATTTAAATGTAATTATTCTAATTGTATAGATACATATAAAACAGTTTGCAGAGTTTGGTTAAAGAGATAACTTTGGGTGTTCAATTACCAAACATTGTTTACAGTTTCATGTTAACAAAACCATTTACTTTCTTGTGAAGATGTATTTCGGTATTTAAAAGTTGTCAACCATCCATCTTGTGGTCTTTTTGTCTGTTACTACTTCATTTGCATGACTAAAAATTTTCCGCATGCATTCTACCACTGAGCTATGCCCATATCATACCCATTATGCGAATTATCCCGACTTTATTCATATAATTACTAACTAGGTACCTAACAGTGGAGGCTCGTCAGGGCTGCTCAGATTTGATTTATGGGACATGTTTATGATAGTAATTATTGTATGTATCTACTATTATTATTTTTAATGTGAAAACTGCCCTAATTTTAGATATTTGTTTTATTAATCTCACATCTCACTACTAGTACCACCGCACCGTCACCCTGTGATTAAAGAGTTTGAGTTTCTATTAGGCGCATCAATGAGACGCAACTGCTCACAACAACAATATAGGAGTGATAATGTCATACCCATCCCGCATGTAGTTTAGAATGAACACTATACCTCTACTGTTAACCTTCAACCGCTCAGTCTAAACTAAACGCAGGCACCTAGCTTCCTGCCTGCTTCGTATTAATATACACGCATATTATTTCATATAAAATTGTATTGAAGAATTTGCAAAAATTCCCTAACAGCAGGAAATAAAATGTAGGGTTTATAAGTTTTCATACTAAATCAGAATTATCAAAAAAGTATAAATTTTAGAAATGTCATGGGTTTTTGTAAAATAATAGACAATATACAGGTATTTTTATTGTTGCTATATAGGATAGGTACCTAGGAATTTTATTTGTTTAGTGTTTGTTAATAATAATTTAGTTATTGCTTTGCCAGAAATTTTTAAATTATGTAATTTAATACTTTGTATTCCAGTTGCTTCTGCGTCCGTGGAAAGAAGCTTTTCGTGTTTAAAACGAATAAAAACCTCTTTCGCAATAAAATTGAAGAATCTCGTTTAAGCAACTTGGGCTTAATATCAATCAAAAGCAACCTTTTGAAAGATTTACAGTTAGGTTCAGAATTTCATGATCAAGTAATAAATCATTTTGCGATTTATAAAAACCTGTAATTTTTCTATTCTAGTTAATATATAAGTATAAGAAAATGTAAAATGTATACATTAAGGCGATACATTTTTGAACAAAAATAAACAAAAAAAAATATAAAAATAAAAACAAAAAAAATATATATAAAAATAAAAAAAAAAACAAAAAAATAAAGATTTACCTTACGAAACCCGTGTATTTTATATAATTATATATATAAGTAAACGCCTGGAGCTGCCATTAGAGCGTACCGAGGTCTGCGAATGGAAGTGTGTTAAAAAAGACCAAGTCATCATCTTTTTGAAAATGAGCGGGTCTATTGGGATATGTTGTTGACAATAAATTTAGATCACTGTTACTTTCTTCCGAAAAATCAATGATCCCGGTTACAAAGTAGTAATTTATTGTTTGTTTTATATGTGATTCTCAAAATGCTGAGATTAATATCGTCAAATAATTCACCAAATTAAATCCATTAGTATTGTTTTTTTATTATTATGTAATTTTAAATTAACTATTTATAAGTCTATCGATAAGATAAAGATGAGAAATAATTTATTTTATTGATTACCGATACATAATACATGCATAAAAAAAAACTTGTAATTATTTATTGTCGAATTATTTTTCAAGAAGTGTTTTGTTGCGTATTCTTGCTTATTATTTTTTCTTTGTAAAAAACAACTAAATCTGTCATTGTATTTCAGGTTAAACTCTCGTTTTCGTTAATGGCCTTACGAAGCGCGATAAGTGCCCATCGTAAGGAATTCGAGAGGAACGCATATATCTTAAACGACACCTTCAAAAGAATGTCGCGAAGAAGAGAGAAGGTATAAGAATATTCTATATAATATGCAGCATTCAATTTAAATTTTGTGGGAATCGTCGCTGACGTTTTTTTACCATCTTTTTATGGGTATTTATATGCCTATGGTAATATAAGTTTTGTTGAGCCGCTCTTTTATTTTAACGTTGAAAAACCTCTGCATATAACAAAGAAAAATACGTGTTAAATGTTTTTTATATCCATAATATTATAAAAATTTTTCGAAAGTGATTGAACTTACACGGTCTCAAGTGAAAGAAATCCCAATGTTGCCAAGAATATTTTGAATATAAAAATATATCATCTTCATATAGCTAATTGTAATAAATAAATAATACAAAATATTAATAATTAGTAATCGATATAACCCAGTAATTAAAACAAAAATAGTAATCTAAATTAGTAGAATGATAGTATCGTGATAGTGAGTGCAGGATGGTCCTGAAATGGCACAATAAGTCTGAGAAGGCTGAAAGTTTACGCCATTCGTACACACCGGATGTGTGTGTGCACTGGAGGACCGAAGGATATAAAAAAAATCCTATTTCCGCACTAAATCTCCAAATTTAAATTTATTGGACAATCTTCAGAATTATAATAATTGTTTTATTAAAATTTTCATTTCATGGCAATAAATTGAAAATTCTCGAAGATCGAAGTAAATCAAAACTATATTTTAGCAAAAAAAAACCTTATAATAGTAATTTACGTAACAAGTCCAATAGTTTTTTTTTTTTGACGAATGGACAAAATTGAGTCCAAAAAAACTATTTTTGGGCGTGTTGTGTACAATATTTTTTCGGCAACCATGTAGAATAATAAGTCAATGAGACGACACATTTCTTTATTTCTTTATTATACATTTTAATTCTTATTTGAATTAAACAGAACAGAAAATACTACATATTAACAGAAACATTTTAATTCTTATTTGTATTAATTTTTATATTAAAGTTCGAGCAATTGCTAATATTGAAGGGATTCAATTTCTTTGAAATGCTTGGTATATTTAAATTCCTTTTGTTGAAGCCAAAACAAGAAGGCAAAGTTTCCGTTTCACATTGATTGTTTTCATCTGATGATATATAAATGGTCTTGGCAATTTTAATTTTGTTTGTAAGTGAATTATCTATATATCCTTCAGCCACATTGGTAGACGTCCAGCCACCGTGTCTCTTCAAATTTGTGATGTTTCCACCATTATCACGACGAATGCTATGGCCTGTGCATTTTTTAGGATTGGGTAAAAGTCAAAAATTCTGCGATTTTTATGCCGAGACTCCCAAAACTGTGGATACCAACAGGCTGAATCGAAAATTTTCCTTTTTTGTAATTCACGAATAATCTGTTATGTGGAGTATGGGATGGCCGTAAAGGTAAATATTGCCTATGCAACAGCAGGTTTTCTTGCCCAATTACAACAAAAGTTCTCTCAATATGTGTTTTGGAATCCGGTAATTTCACAAGCAACATGTCTTCCTTGTCGTTTATTAGATCAATTGACAAATTTGTTAGTTCTTCTCGTCTACACGCACCGGCTAACCCAATAATTGTTGTTACCTGAAAATTAAGTTGATACTTTTATATCCTACAATCGTAATATTTTGTTAAAATTACCTTCAGCATTAGATATGTTTCATTATTCGCTTCCCTAATGAATTTGTTGATCTACTCACTTCTGATTTCTTGGCTTTGTAACCAACATTCTTCTATTTAAGAAATGCGATAACCTTTGGGAAAGTGGCTATGTTTACATTTTTCTTCACTAAAATGGTACTTTTCAACATAAAGTACATGCTCCACAGAGTAGAGGATATGACAGTTTTAGATGTTTTCGCCAAATAAGCCAAAATTACATCCTATGTAATAGCTTCATGGAAGTGGGTACATCCCGGACGGTTGCCGAAAAAAGTATCATATTTTTCATTCTATAATAAAAAAAGCAATTCAGCAATCTATCTCATAAAAAAATGCAACTATGAAGTGAAATTAGCTCCCCTATATTGAAGCACCAACCAGAAAAAATATGTTTAAAATTTGAGTTAACTGGACAACTGTATCCAGTTCTACCGTATACCCATACGTTTGTATGGAACAATGTTTTTTCAATATTACGTGGGACATTAACGAATCTGATGAACAATTTCTTTCTTCCTATCAACTTATTATATGCTCACCATTCCTTCAGAAATATTATGAACCACTTAGACTCTAATACCACTTCGTATAAATCCTAATAAACGTGGATACGCTATGCGATAAATTCCCATTTCCCTCGGAAATACGTCCTCATTAATCCTAACCGGACACGTCCGTTTCCATAAAGCACTTCCATGTTCCCGGATGATAACCGCCTCTCGCGGTCTTGACCTGGAAGTTTATCCATTTTTATTTTGAAAAATCTAGTTTGGTATACGATTTTCTGTAGTGATATATTAGACTGGAAAACCAAGTTTTAACAATATAAGGACATAAGAGGAAAATAGTTATACAGAACTAGAAAAAAATAGTCAATTCCATTCTACTACTATTCTTCAGCTGATTTGTTTTTATTCCAATTGCGAATAATCTTGTCATACAAGGTGTTTCTAAAAAAGCTGGCCAAAATTTGTGAGCGAATTAGGGACATCTAATCATGACAAAAACCTAAATTGTAATTTTTCGAAAAGTCCTTATTTAGAAAGATACACGGTGTTCAAGATGACTGCCTGAGGACGATTTTTTTGAAATATTTTCGAAACGATGAATTAACCAAATATCGCATATTTATTCACCTAGTTAACTGTCGTAAACTGACATGAAATTGAATAAAAAAGGATGACCATAGGCGGGTAAACGGGGGGACCATTGCCTTAATTATAACCTAACTCTTTTTCCTTGTGATTGTTATTCATTTTGTGTCAAAAATGTAATAAAACAAAGTTTTCTACATAAAAAAGGCATACTTCTTTTTTCTCGAAAAACTTAAAAGTTTTTTATTAACATAGTCCCATATAATAGTCCCATATAATAGGACATCACATATTTCATTGCGATATACTGTAATCGGGTATAAAACTAGTGAAGAGAGGTACGGGTGTATCCCAGAAATAATACACAGCGTGCTCTAGAGAGGGCGTTATAGGCAACTTCAAAGAACAGTTGATAGGAGCGCTAGTGACAGTAATATCTTTCGGAGCTTGATCTATGGTGAGATACTAAAAATTCGCATTTGTATAACTAGTGAGTCATTTGCTTAAAAGGAAAGTGCCAAGAATTGGAAAAGACTGAACAGCAAAGTACGTGAATTCAAATTTAAAGAGCGCATAAAAAGTACCTAACTGCAATTAATGCCGCGTTAAGAGAACGTGTAGACGGTTGCAAGCGTGCACTCATAAAGGAGTTCATTTATATCTGCTTCAATAAATATATATTTAGGAATTGCTTGTTATATAAAGTAAAGTGAAAATTTTGATATTGATCGTCTAAATATTTTACATTTCTCAAAAGAAGAGAACAAAAGAGCTGTACCTACAATATCCAGCATTCAAACCCAACTAGCAATTCGACATTCTTAAAGAACTAATATATTTTATAATTATTTTATTACCGCTTAGTTAAAACTTTTTTGTTTTTTAAAGCTTCGTTTCGTGATTAAACTGCTGTGTTAAACTTTTCTGTGAGAAAAATTGTTTTAAGAACGTTTTTACAGCAAAATAATAAAATAGTTATAAAATATGATATCGTAACAATTTTATAAACGGAATGGATTACTTCATAAAAAATTTTATAAACGTTTATAAAATACGTTTTGTTGTATTTGTTCCGAATCATAATTGGTTTTATAAGCATTTTGTAAAAGTACTAGTCTGGATTAACTTGTTCCTTTAAAAACAATTATAAAATTATTCTGTTACAGTACATTTCGTAATAATAAAATAGTTTTTTTATTGTCGTTATTAAGAGCGATTTGTTTTGTGGAGCAAATTTGTGCGCAAATTAATAATTACAAAATTGTTTTTTAGTTATTTTATTAAAAACAATAAAAAAATAAATATGTTGCCAATGCATATTTTATAAAATTAAAATGCTGTCATAAACATTACCTAGAACTAATATATAACATAGTCTTATTTATTTTCAACTGATATTTATTGTTATATTATACACTGATTTCAAATGTTGTCCAAATGGAAAAAAAAACTAAAAGCAGTTGTGCATTTAATAGCAAATTAAAACTTAATTACTACAATATTATAAATTATCAAAGGCAAAACATTAGTGACTATAATAATGAGAAGGAAACTGTAATGGAATCTAATCAAATTAATGACAATATTTACATTAATAAGACACCAAAAAATATTGTGGACACTGATAAATTCTCAGGAGGAATTATCACTAGATGGTGAGCGGGTAGCCGAAATAGAGAATTGGATACCTATCCTGGTGATCAATATCATGCTTCAAGCACAACAAGTGAGCTAGAAAAAAATGCAAAACTAAGAGAAAACATGCGATCATGGGCCGTATCAAATAATGTTCCGCATTTTTCCTAAAAGAAGCTTTTTGCCATACTCAATGAATTCCAAATTTCCTACCTCAAGATCCTCGAACTCTCTTAAAGATACTCGACAAACCGTTTTAATAACGGCAATTATAACATACATAACATAACCAAAGGGCTCAATTTAGGTTATGTTTAAATTACTCCCGTAAAAGCTAATAATAGAGTAGCTATAGAAGCAGTTTGTTTTATAAGAACACATTAAAAGCTTTTATAAAACATATTATGTTAAAGTTTGTTTTGTAAAACTCTGTTTACTATTTTATTATTATTCCAATATTGAGACGATGCGACACACGGCGGCGACTCACAGAAACATCAAAGTATCAAGCACGAATACTTCAAGTAGACAGGACTAGACTTGATTTTATCTTATAATTTTTTTGCAGCACCTTTAAATTAAATTTTGATTTTTTAGAGCATTTATATAAAAGCTTGTTTTAGTTTGTTTTACTATTAATTTATTTTAAATAACGGCAAAAGTTAACTAAATACATAAAACTTCAAGGAAAATACTTGTAATTAACTTCATTATTCATTATCAAGCTTAGTGAAATATATATTTTTATCTCTTACACCACAACTGGTTTCTAAAAATGTCTTTTAGTTTACATAAAACATAGGTACCTACTTATATTTTGGCTAGTATCCATATCATAGATATAAAAGAATCATATCATCATCATATCATTCTTATGCTATCAAAGGGGTTTCAGGTAATATTAATTTTATATTAGATTTTATATGCACTTAAAATATTATGAGATTTATGTTTTTTAACGAATACACCCCTATATAAAACAATTCTGCAGTTATTTTATAATAGCTATCTAAAGAGCATACTCGTCTGGGTTGAGATAATTTTGTTTTATAAGCATCGTATAAGGAAGAAGCCATTTTTGGTTTCTTTAAATTGTTAGCCATGTTGGCCAAACTTTTAAAATTAATATTTTTTCTAATTTGTAAAATTTTCTTAGCTAATAAGCTATACAGAGTCAGTCATTATATAATAAAATATATCCCAAAAGATTATTTTCAACAATAAGTGACAATAAAAAAAATATTTTATATAATTTATAAAATCTAAATTCATTAATTTACATAATTCGCGAGGCGCATTAAAATTTTAATAATAATATACAATATATTTAACAGTAAATTTTGTTTCGCAGCCAAATCTGCTCATGGGTGAATTTTATCTGACTTATTTTATTATTCATTATTGGGTATTATAGCGTTTTATATTATTTTTACCTCCATCATTGTTCAGATTTTATTAATGTGTACCAACAACAATGCATAATAATTATAAAATAATTTTGTATAAAAAGGTATTTTAAAAAAACGTTTTTATCCTTTAACTGTTGCCGCTGAGAGCAAAAATGTTGAAATTGAGGCTCTTATAAAAGATTTATAAAATATGTTTATAACAGTTTTATTTGATTTTTATTAAATATTTATAAACGTTCTAAAAACTATTGTATAATAGCAACAAGCAACATTTATAGAACCGTTAAAGAGTCGATTTGTTTTATAAATCTGCGCCTTTTTTGGGTTTTTATAAGGCGCGTAAGAACGTTGTGAAAATGTTTATAAAACAATGGGTGTTTTATAAAATAATAAATAGTAATAAATGTTCTTACAGCAATTAAAAAAGTTAAATTGTTAGTTGGGAAATATCGAAAATCATGATTTACCTATACATAAATACTTGTGTAACTTCAACTCAAACTAAAAGGACGATAGGAAAATGTCCAATAAAGATTGTGAAATGTGGCTAGTGTTGTTGCTTTGGTCGCACATCGGTGGTGCTTTTAGTGAACAAAAGTTTAGATAGTTTAGGGTTAAAATGACCTGGTGGCTGATGGCTAGCAATCCTCATCTGTAGCTGACTTTTTTTCTATGCTTTCCATGTCTACCCTGTACACTGCAGATGATGTCGTGTTACCTATTGTGGGTGGCAAATTTTAAAATGAAAGCACTGTATAAACATGTGGCACAAAAGCCTGCTCTAATAAAAAAAAACATTTTTGCGAAAGGATTTGAGTATCTATCTAATAATAATTATTTATGTTGCCAATAATAATTTATATTTACATTTTATAAGTATAATAATCTATGAGTAGAACCTTTGGCGTAGAACACTAAACTGACAATCGTTTTACCACTTTACCAAAACACTTCTTTTAAATCTCGACGCGCGTTTCGCTAACAATGTTAGCATCCTCAGGAGAGAATTAAAACTTTAAAGTTTTAATTCTCTCCTGAGGATGCTAACATTGTTAGCGAAACGCGCGTCGAGATTTAAAAGAAGTGTTTTGGTAAAGTGGTAAAACGATTGTCAGTTTAGTTATTTTATAAGTACTTTATCTTTTGCTCTCACAAAATTGTATTAGTAATTTATTTGCACAGCGAAATGTGATTCGCATAACCCTTTCTGTTAAGGATAAATCTGTACCGCATTCTGTAAACTGGCGCGGAACAAAGACTTTATCTGTGCACAATTATGTTTCATGTCAGATTATAACATGTGGTGGAAAGCCAATTAGTGACGAACTCAGTCGTACGGAACACCATATAAGCTCTTTGTAACAAATTGTTCGTATATTCCTCGAGACCACACTGCACTAATGCAACTACACTATACTTTATAGAAAATTATGAAAATGGTACATACCTAGTATCATTAATTTAGGGTTTGCCCAACTTTTAGCTGGGATAGATATCTGTTATATTTACTAATTAGTAGTTTTTATGATAAATTTATTTATTTATTTAAGAAAATATTTCATACGTAATAATTTGTATATCATTATAACATTTTGATGTAAGTAGTTCATCAATAAAACTAATCACGAGATTTCCACACAATATTTGTATTTGTAGTTCTTTTATGCGATTTCTCAGTTGATATGATTCACATCACGCTAACGTGAGTTCCTTGTACTTGTATTCCTCTTTCATTACTTAAGCAAATATAAATTAAGTGATTTAGGATAATTATATGACTTGACGAATTATATATATATATAATAGTTGTCAAAAACTGTTGTTTCTACTTTGATCACGATTTTTCTTAAAACAAGAAGTGCATTTTTTAATTATTTGCCATATCCAAACCAACCCAAGTTCAAAAAAATCGGTTATGTCGCCCCAAAACTTTCCCGACAAATATAATATTATAATCAAAAATATATGACTTGCGTAACGAAACAGAATTTTAATAATTAATATTATTGTATTATTTTCATTATTTCCAATAAACTAACGTAAGAAACTAATTACTTTAGTCAAAAATTAGAAAAATAAATATTGCCATAGCTGAGATTTGAACCAAGGACCTTCCGCATGTAATGCGCATGCCCGATCAATAACCCGAAATAACCTTATTAAATTAGTTCATTATATATTCTGTTAAGAGTTTAGGTTCCAACTATCTAACTGATGAAATTTTAACTGGAATTTTCTCGAGAATTATGAAGGAAAATATCAAAAGTAACCGATCTCTGTAAAGCAAATGAAAAATGCTTTCAAATGATGTATCACTCGACCCCTTTTTCTATTTGAAAATTTAGCGGTTGTGTCCACCTCTATCACAGGACTACAGCGATTTCAACGAAAAACTAATGGGTCTAATCTAGGACTTCACCAAACTAATATACCAAAATTTAGCTGAATTGGTTAAAGCGTTTGGGCGCTATCGTGGAAGAATACATACAGACCTCGATCTGAAAATGGTCTTAATCGTCTCAGGGAACTCCAAATGGTTATATCCGTCTTTATCTCATTTTTTTTAGCGCGTTCACAATACTGTCCCTGTGGGGGAAAGTAAAAAAGGAATAATAAATGAATTAAGAAAATATCAAATCATAAACATAATCTTTAAATAAAGGTAGTAATCAGAGTTGTAATTATTGATCGGAGCTCTAACTCAAAGATCGCTCAATATTTTTTTTATAAAGATCGTGGCTTATCAGTTCTAAACGATACTTACTCTTACAGCCGTATTCACTAAAATTGCACGTAACTGTCTGTTAACTAACAGGGTGTTAAACTAAATTGTTAGGATTGATGCTATGTTTTGCGGAGTTGTTAGTAAACTGGCAGTTTAACTTAACTGCCAGTTATTGTTTTACTATTGTTTTGTTGGTAACTTCGTTGTTACTATTGTATTGTTATTATTATTAAACTGAGAGTGGGGTTTGATGCTTCACAGTTGTCTCAAATGACATCCATCGATTCTCAAAAACTGCAGGCGGAACACACGATACGTTAACAGTGGCTATCGTATCGGCGATAGAGGCGATTACCAGCTGTTTCGACTATTGTGCCCATATCGGGGAAAGTTATAACATCTGACTACATCACTAAAGGTGTCGAGCCGTCAGGATATGGTTGTATTTCAGTCTGTTTCATGATGGTAGTTTTATTGCGTATACCTTGTCATTTTTGATATTGGCTGCTAATTTTTTTGTTGCTCAGATCAACGAAAAGTAGAACAATATTATTAATATATGGCTAGACAATTGCGGCCACATTTTCAAGAAAATGTTCTCGCTAGGGGAATTACCATAGAAAATTCTGGGTTGAGTTCCATACAATATATGATTATGTCCTAATGCACCCCACTCACTTTAAAAGCCATATTGTATAATTTAAGTACTTTTTAGTACATGGATACGTATTTCTTGAACAAAAATATAATAGCATACACCATAACCTTTGCAATAAATGTATCTGCTTGCACTAATTTTACTTGACAGCCGAATATATTAGACGATATATGATCATATTTACGCTCATCGTCACGATTGACGTGGTATCGAGTATGCCTACATCGTCGTGTCGTCATCGTGTCGTGGTGTTCGTAATCCTGTTGCTGTTCTTGAATTTTACTTATTTCCACTTAATAATATTTAAGTATATTGAAGATCAATCATGATTTGCCTTTTTTAGATTGTCTGAAAATATTTGTAAATTCATAATATTCGTAAGACAAATATCTTCAGACAATCTAAAAAAGGCAAATCACGACGCGAGGACTTACCATACTCTGACTTAAAATTAGGCGCTAAAAATAACAAAATGTGTTTAGGCTCGTTATACGTAAAATATATTGAAAAATTGTTGAGGATTAGCCATACAAGTATATAATATCTAATTCTACCTAAAATATTAGGAACTAAAATTTCATAAAATATATTTTAGTAGTCTTCCGTATCATCGTATAACATTGAGTTTATGCACGTCCTTAAATTGAATCGAAATTAAAGTGGAAAACACTTTTTAGAGTATTGTATCTCAGAAAGTTTAAATTTATTTATTTTTTTTATTTATTTATTCATTTGCGGACAAAGTTCATTACTCATTACAATAACATACATAATACATATAATAAACAATAATATAATTTTTAATTTAAAGAAACAGTTTCCAAATTATGCTCGTGCCATTCGCAAGACGCATGCAAGGACCGGAATGAAAGAAATTAATAAATATTTGTATAAAAAATTATTTTATTCCCTGTACAATTTACTTTCCCAATGACATTCAAAACACAAGGTTCTAGAAGGTTTTCTGTTGCTTAAAATTTGTTATTTAAATAAAAGTCGAACTTTAGAAATATCTCTTTATATTATTTTATATGTTTGGTCAAATCTAATTTAAAAAATAGACTAATTTTTAGTTTTTATCAAAATAAAACAGTTTTTACGAATACCTTTTTTACTCAATAATAATAATTATAACTATAAAGCTTGTAAATTCCAGATGATATTCGTGGGAAAGAAATTTCATACGTCATTCTTTGTTATAAGAAATAAGTAAGTACAAGTAACAACCTCTCGTTACACTTGTTTTCTGTTTTATTTTGATATCGCTCAAACGGCCAATAAAGAACATTTTACAACCAATAATTATTGCCTTCTCTCTTTGAGTTTATACAAAAGCAGTTGGTGTTCGCTATACGTCAGTTTGTTATTGAATTAAAAAAAAGCTCAGCCACTTACCTTATGCGTTAAACCCCAGAAAAATGTTTTAGAATGAAATGGCTTGATATTTTTTAATCTAGATGATACTAAATAGGTAAGACGACTAAATAGTGAATCTTTACAATTAAATTGAATTAATCTAAATTTTTTAAAAATATTTCTTTGAGCTGTAGCGTTATCGGTGATGGCTCGTGGATAACCTTTGTTTCCTATAGTTTTAATATTCAAAGCCGTGATGATGATGATGATATTTTTCATCTATATTCCTGGGATTGTGGACCTTCAATGGGTTTCATTAAAGTCAAAATTCCTTCATGGACTCATCACAACAAGTCATCCCCAGCTTACTGTGGCTTGTTTCTAAATATTTATGCTTCTATCAGTATTCAACCTTCCGTTTTATTCGTCTGGCGTTCGACTAAATAAAGGTCTAAGATTTCAATTAATAGAAGGTGAGGAAGAAAATTGTGTACGCTTCATGATGGTGCGCATAAAAGAATTTGGCTTCGTTGTTTCGAACAATCGAAACTCTAAGAAAACTATATTAGGTATCTTACCACACTTTACACATGCGACCATTCAAAATTATGCCGGACTACTTCCCGTTAGTAATTAGTTCTGAATGTCATAATTTGTTAGTAGAAACTTTCCGTGAAATAGTATTAACTCCTTCAGCAAACTGTTGCACCTAAAAAACTTTAAACATAATCTTTAATTTACTTTAATGATTCAATTCCAAAATCATTTTCGCCGGCTTGTTTTAAAAACGTTTACATAGAATTCCATTAAATATTTAGAATATAAGACGCAGTTATATGCCTTAAAATTTTAATTGGATGAAAACACTGTTAAGGGGTAGATTATCCGAATGTTGAGGGTTATACCTCATTTTCGTTCTAACGATAGCTTGTTTAGCTGTATAGAACGAAAGGGGTTTGGGATAGTCTAAAAGATTTTATATTGCTATATTTGGGGGAAAGAATGATTGAAGAAGTAGAAAAAATATGTTTTATTAGTGTTAATTTACTTTATCTGAACAGGTTTCGGATGATGTAACATTTAATATAAGTTATATTACAACTTGAGTATCCTAATTTTAACTGCTTTTAAATCTACAAAATTTTTAGCACTCCACATTATCATATAATAATAATAATATATTATATATATGGATTTTTTTTAATTTCACCGGAAATACGTGACCTCGGTTATGTTATACGTAAATAAATAGTTTTAAAAAAAGTCTGTCTCAAAAACCACTTAATACATTTTGACCAAATTTGATAAACAAATACTCCAAAATATGTCTAGGTGCTAATTTAATTTTGGGAAACATTGAGCGTAGTCAAGGGGTTCATTAATTTAAAAAAAATCATATTTCCTAAACTTCCAAAAAAATAATAATTATTCATTGGTTTAATAGATAATAGGCATAAAAAAATTAGGTCACATTGAAAAAAAGGGTTAAAAATTAAAAAATTACATATTTCCTAAACAATATCTAGTGTAAAAGGGGTCAAAATAAAAAAAAATATTTCCTATTTCTAAACTTATTCGAAATATAGAAAAAATTTTCATAGGTGTGATAGAATAATTACATAGGCATTCGTGAATGGTGGAAAAGGGGTAGAAATAAAAAACAATCCTAATCTTATTCGAAATATGGAATAATTTAATTGAAAAATAGCTGATGTCTACAATAAACATAATAAAATATTCGGAAATATAGCTTATCACCAAGAGTCTTACGCGAAACGTAAAAAATTACAAAAAGGACACAAAAATATTACTATTATCAAAGATTTAATCTTTGCTTTTACTGTTAAATATATTAACGTAAACTGTTGCCCTCGATGCACGAAGAGCTCCGTGCATCGAGGGCAACAGTTTATGTTCATGCATTTCATGAAATAAAATACCTCGATATACTAGGAAACTGAATAACATTAGTGCTTTGAAAAAATAAATCTTTAGTGAATACTGTTCCGACAAGATATAATATAATAAAAAATATATGACTTGCGTAACGAAACAGAATTTTAATAATATTATTATCATTGTATTATTTTCATTATTTACAAGAAACTAAAGTAACAAACTAACTACTTTATTCAAAAAATAGACAAAAATATTGCCAGAGCAGGCATTCGAAACCAGAACCTTCCGCATGGAAAGCTCACGCTCTCAATGACACCAAAAACCCTTTATCAAATTACTTTAGTATATTCTAATAAGAATAAGAGTTATAGATTTCAACTACCTAAATTGTGAAATTTTAAATGCAATTTTCTCGAGAACTATGGGCGCAAATATCAAAAGTAACCTATCGCTGTAAGGCAGTTAAAAAATGCTTTAAAATCATGTATCACAGGGCTGCAGCGATTTCAACCAAAAACTAACGGGTTCATCCTAGGACTCGCTCAAACTCATACTCCACAACTTAGCTTAATTGGTTGAACACTTTAGGAGCAATCGTCGAAGAATACATACAGATACACACACACACACAGACAGGCAGACTTCCATCTGGAAATGATGAGGTAAAAATATGTTGTCAAATAGTTAAACAAAAACAGTTTTTAGGTTTTTGCAGATTTAGATACATGTGCAAAAATCTGAAAATTTTGTTTTGAAAGGGAAAGTGAAAATGTCTCTAAACATATCGACAAGCACTCAATTTACGTCAAAAACAGACACCTTCTTAGGGTACCGAAATTGTTCTCCTAAAGCAAGACGGATATCACTAGGTTGGGTCTGCAAACTATTTTCAAAAATTTGATCTACTACTAACTGTATTCGTGATAATCCGACTTAGTATACAAATTACTGTGCTCATATCTGTGAATCTCAAATTGCTGATTATAGAAAAAATAAAGATTGAAAATTTATACAATAGTCTAAACATGTAGCATTCACCAGGATCCGAACAACCTTATTCTGCAGCCTGAATACCTTCAATGCTAACGAGAAATTGCCTCCATAGATTGTTTGGGAACGGAACAAGAAAAACTGGACAGTCTTTTTCGCGTTCGAACGATATAAATACTAGGATTAAATATTTTGAATCGATAGTTTATCTAAGGGCTTGAAACTTCCGATATTATGAAATTTTCAACTCAATTTTCCCATAGCAAGCAGTGGTGTAAGCTTTTTGAAAGCATTTCTGCTAAGAGAACAGGAAGATCATAATTTAATGCTGTTGGTTGATACATTTTCCATTGTCCTTTAGTCTTGCGATATATTCTTTATATAGTGTCTATTCTTCAAAATTATTTGTATGAGATAACTATGAAGTAAATAATGCATGAGTATCTAATAGTGAATTTACTTTTGCAGAGCATTTTTAGCCTTTTTTATCACAAAATCAGACACATTTTGGGCATGTAACATATAGGTATACCTACATACATATTTAATTTATACATATCCTTGCTTTTTAACCACCAACTCGTGTTCGCTTCATTAAATCTCCCTCACAAAAATGTAAAAAAAGTTATTACGATACAAAGAGGTCCTCTGATTGAAAGAAAAAAGGACATTTCGATAAATATTTGATATAGGGTGATGTTTGCGACTGGACCGTATCAGAGTGCTGTTCTATTATTCAAAATGGAACTTGCAGAAGCAGATGTACCTATATGCATAAGAAATTGTAGTATCCACTGGATATATTGACGCTTGTTGAAATGTTTAATCCAATTTCGATAAATGCATACATATTTGAATCGACTTATATTTAAATCAGAATAACCAACAAATAACTGAATATTTTGTAGTTGTAAATGTTGAAATTTTTTGTAGTGTGTTTTCTTTACAGGGCACTACGAGTTAGATATATAAGTCAAGGTTGTAATTGTTTTTATGAGTGAAAATAGCGGTCTAAGAAATCAGCGATCTTTTTTCATAGTGCGAGATTTATTGATAAATAATGATGACCAATCTTTAGAGCCAAACACAGAAGAAAAGCATTGAAGATAATAAGAATTAGTCCTATATTGACACCTACAGCATCAAGTTTAGACAACAGATAAGAGCAAATGAATCCTACTACCCACATGTCGGGGATCAGAAGCATATTATTTTGAATTTCTAGCAAAAATTGTGTGTTAATTTAAACAACGCTTATTGAATCTTCTTGAACTAAATATTTCCATTGCTAATTTTTGAATAAAGTATTTAGTTTGTTACGTTAGTTTATTGGAAATAATTAAAATAAAACAATTATAATAATAATTATTATTAAAATTCTGTTTCGTTATGCGGGTCATATAATTTTGATTACTTATTATATCTTGTCGGGAAAGTTTTGGGGCGAGACAACTGATTTTTTTACTATTGGTTTTGTGAAAAAATTTGTGATAAAAAGTTCTGCATGGTCTAAAACTTGACATGCAACAAACAGATATTAATTTTTTAACAGTATACTTATGAGGTTTGTCAAAAAATATGAATTTTACTCAACCGTAAAGTACCTTTATTTTTTATAATACAAAAGAGTAAGAGTTAATTAAAGTTATTTTGAATTAAAAGTTATATTTAAATATGCAAATACAGCCATTTAGCATGGAAATTTAGGTTTGGTGATTACTAACATTGCGTATTAATTATTCGGGCTTGATACAATTTAATGTGAATGTTAGAGTTAGTTCATATTTGTAAAATTACAGTAAAAATATCAGATAAGAGAGATAACTTGTAAATTGAAATTTATAACTACAAATAATTTTTTAAAAAAAACCTTATTTTTCTTGAACCATATATTTATAATTTGTTAATATTGTTATTTGGGTTTAGGTTCTTATTAACAACAAAAATTTTGTACTAATAAAAAAAAATCCTGGAGACAATTTTTTTTTGTCGAAACGTCGAGAAAAAATAAGTGTTACATTAAATAAAAAAAACATCTATTTCATTTTTGTTGTTAGTAAGAGTATAAAACCCAATAACAATACCCACAAATCATAATTTAAAATGTAATTTATAAATAATAACAAAACTTGAAATTTCATGCTAATTGGCTGTTATTGCATATCTTAATTCAAAATAACTTTACTGTCTAACATTCTTCTGTATGGTCAAAAATAAAGGTACTTTACTTTTAAACAAAATTCATATTTTTTGACAAACCTCGTATACGGCTTAAAACATTTGACATCTGATGGTTGCTGGTTGCATTTTAAGTTTTGGGTCATCCAGAACGTTTTATCAAGAATACATTTTTTCACAAAATCAATCATAAATAAGTTTTTTATTTGGTTCCAACTTAAATACAGAAACATCAAAAACAACAAATTAGAATCATCAAATAAATTAAACTGCAATTGGTTAATTTGAAGAAACTTTCTTTGGCATATTTATATATCGCAATGTGGGATACTATCATTTTCCACCTCAATTTCAAAAAGGGTCGTGAGTAGTGGGTGGCACCGATGATGCCCTTTTTGATTCTTTTACGCTGCGAGCGGCCAGATGTACAACTTCATCAGGATGCAATCAATGAAACTGACCAGCTGCTAAGTCGCACACACTTCTCCGGTGGATATCTAGATGATCAGAGGCGCACGATTTCTTTTTGAAAATACAAAGCTACTGGCGGTGATCATTAGATTAACATACATTATTTTTTATTGATTTTGTGGAAAAGATATTTTAGTAATATTTGAGAGTATTTTATGTATTTGGGTTGTAGGTCGTAAACTCAATTTAAAATTTCTCTGACGTTTCCATCTATATTAGATCATCCTCAGAGTGATTGAAAGAAAAATCTTTTATTATTTACAAAATTGGCTAATTCTTTATTTGTGTTAGCCCAAAGTTTCAAGTTGTGATATTCATCGTAACAATACTATAACAATATTTTGCCAAGTTTCTTTGACCTTCTATTCAATATTTGAGAATATTTTATTTATTTTGCGTTTAAACAATAAAACTCAGTTTAACATTTTACTGACGTTTCATTCTATATTTGATCATCCTCAGAGTGATAGTATCTTTTATGATTTACAAAATTGGCTAATTATTTGTTTGTGTTGGCCCAAACTTTCAAGTTGTGGTATGCATCGTCACCATATTTTTGTTTGACGTTAGTTAGGTTGAATTATTCTGATTGCCGAAACTGATCAGATTGTTCTAGAATCTTCCGTTTCTCTAGCTTAATTTAGTTTTAATTGTGATGTGTTGTGACTTGTTAGTAATCTAGTAATTTTATTATGGACATCACACATTAATAGGTAATAAAACTTTGAAGAATTTGTGCATCGGAACTGTCGTTACTTAGACAAGCGGTTGGTTACTCGTTGAAGATGTTATATTGGTCGCAGTATACCTACAAATAGAAGATTTGCTTACGGACACAATGCCAAATATTACTAAATACTATTCTGTAGTCCTTGGCAATGTGGCAAATAAGAGTTTCACTATACTGGGGAGACTATTCCAAATTTGTGTGTGACACAAAACTGGGAAAATAGCTCTAAATGAGACACGTGCCGTAGCTACAGCAGCACACAATCGTGAGTGAATCAATAAATTAATAACTGTAGGAAATGAAAGTCGTACCTCTACGAAATAGCTTTATTATATATCGCTCAATTAGCACCACACATGTTTCGGAGCACCTGTCTCCATCATCAGTGGTTCAAATTAATAAAAAAAATCATACACATATTACCATTTCGAGGAAAATTATATTTTAAGAATTTAAAAAAATATACATTTCGAAAATTATAAATTAACTAAATAAGTCATGATTAATTAAAAAAATTATTTTTGAATTTTCTTTTATAAATCAGTAGGCGTTGAAATTTAACCACGAAAATTTTAATTATTGTACTTCATTGCTAATTGCGAATAACAATAGCGATTTTTGGAAACGAAAGGTGTGGTAATATGACAACTAGTGTAAAAAAAATTTTACCTATTGATAGGATATAAGCACTTATGTTACTAAATGTTATATTGAATTGACCACATCTTTCGTTTCCAAAAATCGCCACTGTTATTTGCGATTAGCAATCCGGTGTAACAATTAAAATTTTCATCGTTAAATTTCAACGGCTAATTATTCATAAAAAGAAAAATCTAAAATATTTTTTTAATTAATCATGATTTATTTAGTTAATTTATAATTTTCGAAATGTATATTTTTTATAATGATTAAAATGTAATTTCCCTCGAAACGGTAAGTTGTGCATACCACTTTGTTGAATATAATGTTACAATGATACATTCTTAATACATTTCTTGCTTTTAACGTTTAAGTACATAATGTAATTGAGCTTTCTGTAAGAATTTTTTTTTTATTTTTTTTATTAATTTAACCACTGATGATGGGGACAGGTGCTCCGAAACATGTATGGTGCTGAATGATAGATATATATTAAAGTTATAACGTGGAGGTTCGACTTTCATTTCCTACAGTTAGCAGTCTACTCCACTTGAATATGAACTATTTCTTCAAATTGAATAAATTAATATTTACAAAAAATTGCTGCGCTACTGCGACTAAGCTTTGTCCGTTTGTATGTTCTCTACAAAACTTGTATAAAAGTGATAGGGTAATTAAAACCTTATGCCATATGGCATAAATTAAAATGGAACACTTGAGGGCCTTTTAAATAATTATTAATTATTGTATTACACACTTGTTAACAAGTAATTAATTACTATAGTTTTAAGCAAAAAAATGGCAGGTGGTTTTTGTCTTTCGTCTCATCAAAATGTTTTTTGATTACTTACTAATTATTTTACCATATACCGACGATGGAGTTACGAGATTAGGTTTCTATTGTCTCTAACAACTAGAGAAACGTTTTGAAAACTTCCATTTCATCTGATGGTCTATTGAGTTCCTTGAACTGTGTCTCAAGTTACAACTTTCCATCAAGTTCTAGAGCTCTTATGAACCCCAGTAGCTTGGCTGGTTTCAGGGACAACACGTCTCCATCTAGGATGACTTCATGCCCCAAGTGTTCCTTACTAGGTGATCAGGAGTTTATTCCTCTTACAGAATCTGCACTCATCGCTCTCTTCTAGGCCTAATCTTGCCATATATTTCCTAAGGCGACAGTGTCCTGTAATGATACGTTGCTCGTTCTTACTGGGATCCAAATAGATTTTGGATCTTTCGTGATTGAAGCTTCCAAGGAATTTCTTGGAGTCTATCAGTCCAGGAAGATTTTGCCGGAGTATTGCTCTGTTTGTTTGCTCCTTAATTATAAACTTCTCCTTGTAGTTGTGTTTTCCTAAGCCGCAGAACGGTTCAGGCTTTACAAAAGGAATATCGGGATATCCAAACAAGAAAAACTCTGTTCCTCCTTTTAACCTAAGTACGTAATTTATTACTGCAAATGGTTTCTTCAACCTTTCTTATACTTTAATGGTATGGAGTTTCTTGGGTTGTCCAAGCGTTGTTTTGAGAGATGAAAACAAATTTTGTAAATTATAAATGGTGATAAGATGTCTTCTATTTTGAAATTGGGCACCAACAACTACACAAGAGGACCGACGGAACTCATGAGGGTTTTAAATAAATACTTACATCAATTATTATATTTGTAAGCAAAAAACCTGAAAGTGGTTTTTGTCTTAACAATGTGCTTTTAAAAACTATAAAATCTTTTTAACAACTTTTAAACTAAGTCGGTTAATATGTGAACACATTTTTGACCGATTTTGTTATTTATAAATAGTGGTAAAGGCTATTTTGAAATTAATTGAACAATGAAATAAGAGAACGTCAGTTTTTAACTACTAATTTGTAAAGCGAAGAAATTGAAGATATCTAGTGTGAGCAGGTAATATGCCCGGTAAAACAAAGTTCACAAACGATGGCCGGACAAGAAGTAACAACTCCATCACATCCTATTGACAACATACGCCCGAATTCCCTGGCGGGAGACTTTCAGTTATATTGAAAATTTGCTTCACACTACCACGCTTTCACCAGACGGGCCGTTTCGTTGATCCACAACTCATCAGTGGTGATCGACAACGGACATATCGCCTGCTCACACTAGATGTCGCCACAAACATATTTACATAATTAATTAATTATTATTTAAAAAAAAATTAATTGCATTAATGTCTGCATGTGGCCACCGCGGCTGACGCGTACATTGTGTAATCTGGAAGCCCCGATTTTCACACACTCTTCGCATAAATAAAGCTAGATATATTTCCGCAATAACTCATCGAATACTGGCGACAAATCGCAAGAACGATGTGGCTAGTTAATTGGTCAATATCGAGAAAATAAGCATTAATTAGTAGTAGTTAATAATTAGTTTAAATTTAACTTAAATTTTTATAAGAGTGATAGTTAACATCTTATTTCCGTTTGTGTTACTTAGATGAATTGCAATTGGTTTTATCAAAGAAAATTTAATTGTATAGTTGAAAACAGAAGAGATAAAATTACACCTCTTTGTATAAGTATGTCCTATAAGTGCTTTCAATGAAATGAGATAGCTTTATTATACATTCTGTTCACATTAGCGTTATTACACACCGTCACATAAATATGATAAATACCCATATTTATATTCTCTTTTAATACATCGGCAAATTGCATTTTCTTCAACATTTATACTGAGTACAACTGGTTTCGCGACAAATCTTATATATCATAGTTGACTTAGTGGGGATGTCACTGTCTCTAAATTATTATTATAATTACTTTTAATGCGACGGTATCATGTTTCCGCTGGCATATTTATTGTTTACCTCTCTTATGCCTGTTGAGATACGATTGACATTTCTGGCTTGTTTGGAGATGATGTTAAAATCCTGCAAATTATTCTTATTATTTTTGCAAATTTTCTCCCATATTAGTTTACGCTTTGGACTGATAACGTTTATTGACGTTCATTAATTTATGTATTCAGTCAATTGTTTTTGAAGCACAAGCATTGTTGGTTGAATTGAATTGAATTGAAACACATAATACTGGAAACGACAACTCCGATTGATGTTTTTGGTAATTTTGCTATAATCCTAACAATTCAACTCAAAAGGTGGCCAAGTTAACTGGCATTTCTGCTGGTTATATACATAAGGTCGCGGGATTTACAGGGCTCCAATCTCAGTCCTTTCTTGTTCAATATTATCATTAGTGACTTAATTGAGTCTTTTACGTGTGGTAAGCTCGCTTATGCTGACGACCTGAAGATCTTCCAACCCATTAAATCCATGAATGACTGCGATCATCTGCAAAGTAATTTGAACACACTACCTGGTGGATAGACAACCATTTAGAGCTTAATGTCTCTAAATCCAAGATCGCTAGCTAGTCCAGACTAAAGCATGCATTAAATTTTGACCAATTGAACAATGAGTCCTTGGGAAGGCTCAGCAAAATTATAGATTTGGGCGTTGTCTTCGACAGTGAATTTACATTTATCCAGCAGAGCGTCAGTGTAGTATTGAGCGCAAATAAAATGTTGGGTTTCATTATTAAGAATTGTCGGCAATTCAACGATGTTTTGTTAGATCTAAATTGGAATTTGCAATTATATGGAACCCTTAAATACCTAGCCTATAAAGCCGACAATGTTTATCCTCCACGGGTAGCAGATCATGCGTTTTTGCTCTTGCGTTTTAATCAACCTTCTCTCTTGACCAGAAGAAACATTTACGCAGTCAAGTTTTTATACAAGTTATTGCACTGCGCCGTTGATTGCCCATATCTATTGGGATGTATTAGATTTCACGTTCCGCGATTGGGTGCTCGACATCTCGTTCCGTTCACTGTGGGCCCAGCCAGGACTAATATCTTGTTACAAAGTCTTGTTTACTTTATGGGCGAAATTTTCAATCGGTGTTGTCGTGGTTTGAACATTCATGGTTCAATTTTATCTGCAATTACTAATAGTTTACCTAATGGATAATGATTATTTTTTAATACTGAACTGTTGTTGATTGCGTTTATTATTGTAGTATTCAGTATTGAACGGTTAATTGTATTAATAGTTAGATTGTCATATTATTTATTTATGATAAGAATTGAAAATATTCTTGGACAAAGTGTGTTAATATTTGATTATTGTGTAGGTATGTTCGCGCTGGATAACTGGGATTTTTACATTCTGACACATTTAATCAATTTTTTATTGTTTGCGTTTATTGTTTTCATTTGTAACGTATTTATTTGGTTGTTTCGCGTTTTTTTTTCTCCTTGATTTTATATGTTTTTTTTTTCAGTTAATTCGAAAATGTATTGATTTTTTTGTATGTGGGTTTGACCTGTTGGGCATAAATACTTATTTTTATTATAAGGCGCTCAAACAAAATAAATTCTTTCCATACAAGCTACAAATTAATCAAAAACTCAGTGGAGACGATTATACCAGCAGAAGAATACAGAGATCAATGAATCCTGCATGGGGAGGGATAGTTGCAAAGCGCGGACACTATTGCTGGTTTACTGATGGCTCAAAAACAAACTGAGGTACAGGTGCCGGAGTTTATGGAAGCATACCCAAGCCAAAATTTCACAATGTCTGGGTTCCCACGTTACTGTATTCCAGGCAGAAGTTCTGGCCAATGATCTGTGTGCTCAGGAGCTCGAGCAGAAGCACTGTGCGAAGGTCGTCAATAAAAATCTTCTCTGATAGCTACGCAGCCATAAAGGCCTTAAGCTCATTAAGTTCTACATCAAGAACAGTGTAGAATTGTCAGAACTATGGCCACTCTGCTCTAAAAGGGAATGAAATGGCCGACCCTCTGGCAAGAGAAGAAGCTGACAGAAAATTTATCAGACCAGAACCCGCAACTAGCATATCGTTTAGTACTGCCAAATACATACTTAATACCTGGATGTTGACAAAAGTTGAGAACTTTTGACAAAATTATCCAGATTTAGTACATTCGAAAGAGTCCATTAACCCATGGACTATACACACAAATACATTTGAAATTGAGCCGCTGAGTGAAAGATACATAGCTATGACCCTCTGTGGTCGCAGTAAAGGGTCTGGTGCAGACCCACTCATTTTGAACCTACCTACCTAGTCAATGGCTGGACAAACGTTTCCTTGGAAATTGATTGGAAGGAGCGGTGCCTAAGAGTGGCCGCCAAGATCTCCATATTTAAAAACTCAGCTAGAAGACGTTGATGATCTGAAAACTCGTGCCTGTAGACATACATCTCAGGAAATATTATGAAAATGCGGCAAAAATTAGCAAATAGGCTGTATTATTGTTTAGAATAAAATGGAATTCACTTTTGCATGTAATACAATAATTTAACAATTTTTTTTTACTATTTTAATGTATGTCTTTATCTCAGACTCAGTCGTATTCGGATAGAACTTTTTAAAGCTAGGTACTTAAAAAGATATGTCACAAGATTTTTGAACTTTGGCAAATTTTGAAATGTAGGTATTATAATAAAAATTTGCTATCATCGTAAAAAATTACTTATATGGTTATATAATAACTGATTGTCATGTGCGACCATAACGCAGTTCTAGGTTTATCAACTAATCAACCCAACGAATAGCCAAAAATGGTGAACTTCCAACGCATAATCTTGTGAAATCGAATACAAACTTAGTCTTATCTTATTGTCACTGTCCAGCAAGTGATATTATAAAAGTAATTGATTGAATAATTTTTTGAGGTAAAAACGTAAGGCAAGTGCTGACAGGTGTAAAGAAGTCTGTATATTGAGTTTGTTAAACAGTTTTGAAATACTTTTTTTGGATAATATTTGACCATCATAATACTCTAAAGATAAAGCCCCTAGTATTTCTTTCTCAAAATCTTGGGTTAGTATTACATTATCACAAACAAAAACCTAGTGTCTCTAGATGAACGCTGAAGATATGGGAGGACCTCTATCAAAGTACAGATATTCAGAAATTTAAGAAGTTATTAAGAAAATTACATTTAACAGTTATGGAAATATTACTTTTCCAGAAAATCTACTATACAATCCATTAATCAAACTCGATTTTTGCTACGTCTAAACCTAATTGCTAGCTACATAAATTTACGGCACACATGTAATTGGTCCCTTACTAATGACTAGCAATAAATGAAGGACAATTTTCATTTCTACTTTGGTGTAATCTACCCTTGTTCCTTATATATTATAACGCTCGTACTATTACCAACTAATGATGATGACTTTCTTCTGAAATGATTCACATATTTCAGAAAAAATAGTTTCGGTAGAGATGCAATACATAATATATATGGAGTGTGCAGTAATCAGTGAAAGTGATTTGAATATCTTGGAATAAAAGTCAGTTAATGATGATGTCGTAGTCAGCAGATGGAAATTAATCTTATACGGAAATGCATAAACAATTCTGATTCTGATAATATTACATCACGGCCCAGTAATTTCAATTAAATTCCTCCGTGATATTGTAATAGATAAATGTAAAATTACATATTTTGAAAACTATACATTTTCCATAAATTCCTCTTATTTTTAATGAAAAAAAATATATAAAAGTTGGGGTTGCCATTTAAAAATTTTGAATTTTGACACTTTTTCAATTTCATTTTATACAATTTTTTTCAGGTAGGTAATTATATTTCTATTAATTACAAAAATATACATAGCCTCCTAAAGTAGGTCTATACCCAACAAATTATTTATTTATTTATTGTCATTACATGTTATTACCAAAAAAGGTTTACACAAGTCATATTAAATATTAAAATATTACAGAACACAACATAAAAACATAGAAATGTATATA
The DNA here is from genome assembly GCA_911728435.2 of Apoderus coryli. Classification (NCBI taxonomy): domain Eukaryota; kingdom Metazoa; phylum Arthropoda; class Insecta; order Coleoptera; family Attelabidae; genus Apoderus; species Apoderus coryli. Next base: position 4,564,844 of record OU452206.1, on the reverse strand, counting down.
ACTTAATCAAAACAGAAAGTCAGTGCTGAAAAATTCATCAATGGAGTAAAAAGCCTGGTCAATTAAGTAGTTTTTCAATCTATTTTTGAACATTGCAAGGCTCAGTGTTTTCAAACTATCTGGCAAATGATTATAGCATGTGGGACCATAATAATTCACAGAATTTCTGCTTCTACCCAACCTCATATATTCAGGAAGAATGTCATTTTTCTTTCTGGTATTGTGGTTGTGAACTTCATCATGCCTTATGTGCAGATTGTAATTATTTTTCACATACATAATTGAATTGTAGATATAGAGACACGGGAGTGTAATTATTTTACATTCTTTAAATTTAGGTCTGACATCCTCTCTAAACTTTAAATCTGTCATTATTCGCACCACTCGTCTTTGGATTGCGAATACCCGACTAGCATGACAAGAGTGTCCCCAAATTGACAAAGCATATGAAGCCACACTGTGAAAAAGGCCATAATATGCTGATTTCAAAACATTAAAAGAGACTTCACCCTTCAAGCTTCGCAACATGAACACAACCTTAGACAACTTGGCAATGGTAACCTCGACATGACCCGCCCAGGTTAGCTTTTGGTCCAAAGTGACACCCAAAAACTTTACCAGATTATAAATTATTAAAGCTTCCTTCTGTAATCATATAACATATTACTGTATCACATGGATTACTTGTGTACCTAATATTATTATCAACTTATTTCTAAACAAAAGAGTAGACGCAACTGTGTGTGTGCGGTTGAATTTTCGGACACTTTATACAAAAACTTGCAATTATTATTATTACTATCATTTAACTACATATCATTTATTTATTTTGATGTAGGTATAAAATATATGCAATTCCTATTGTTTAGTTACGATAGATATATTTTTATAATATTCATAAGTAATATCTGATCACGATTCTATGCAACGTATTAATAAATTCAGGAATAAGATATAGGGTGTCCATATCAACGTTTTTAAGTTGGGCCTGTGTATAGTAAAGATGTAAGAAAATCTCTAGAATAAACTAGACTAGAGGCTGTCCTATAAAACGGTATTGCTATAAGCCTTTGTGGTTTCTTTTTGGATGTAGTCGAGGAATATTATTCCGTTCCCATTCCAAAATACAGCCGCCATCACCTTACCGGCCACCTGTGGTGTCTTTGCTCTTTTTTTTCATTTTGTTTTCAATAACAAACGTATAGTACACGTATAGTTTGAAGGTTAGTACTAAATCTGTACCCCAGAATAAAACTGTATTAAGTCCCATTTCTTAATTGTTCAGGAAACGCAAATGAAATGTTTTATTCATCTTAAAAAAGTAGTCCATCCTGGAGTGGAGTAAGTTAATTTAATGGGAATAAAAGTCAACCTCCACGAAAATGAAATTCTATTGTTACCAAACATGTTTCGGAGCTTCAAGCTCCATCATCAGTGGCATTACAAACAAACAATACAAAAGCATTGCTATGTGCTAAGAACAGAAAATACAGTTTCCAGAGCAATGCCTTCGGGTCATTTCATGAAAATTTTTATTTTATTAAAAGTTCTGTATTTTCTTTTTGTAAATCATCTTACAACTGATATGATAATATCATATCAGTTGTAAGATGATTTACAAAAAGAAAATACAGAACTTTTAATAAAATAAAAATTTTCATGAAATGACCCGAAGGCATTGCTCTGGAAACTGTATTTTCTGTTCTTAGCACATAGCAATGCTTTTGTATTGTTTGTTTGTAATGCCACTGATGATGGAGCTTGAAGCTCCGAAACATGTTTGGTAACAATAGAATTTCATTTTCGTGGAGGTTGACTTTTATTCCCATTAAATGTTTTATTATTGCAATTACCTTCTGTATTTATTCTGGTTTAAAATATGGTGGCAATTATTTTGTTTTTGTGTCTTCTATTGTTTCCTTATAATAATGTAATATTTACAAACACTTCACACAGTCATCTCATGTCAAAAAAAAAATTTTTTTTACTTGAAACTTGGATTTAATGGACTTAATATAGTTTTATTCCAATGAAATTAAGCTGGTATGGACTTAAGATAATGAATACAATATTTTGAGGATTTAAATTTATTATTTATAGAAAAAAAAACACATTTTTATCAAAAGTGTACTATAATTTACTGGTAGATACAAAAGTATTTAAACGTAAAGTAATGCTAAATCCATAAAAAAAAACTTATTCTTACTTGTTATTCAAACTGCACTTAACCATGAGGTTTTTTTTATGAAAATTTATGAATAATAGCGAAAAGCTAATTTTTTGAGTTTTTTCGGGTTCTTTCGCATGAACCATATCTATAATTCTTCTTGACCTAGTTGAACTCATTTTTTATGTATATCACTAATGATAAAACTCAAATACATCCTAAATTCTACAGCAGTCTCACGACTAACGCACATAAATACCAAAACATGGACTTAATACAGTATTATTTAAGAAATTTAGGGAATTATCGGACTTGGTATAAGGTTTTAAAAAATAAATCGGTAACTAAGCATATAACACAGTTTTATTCCAGACCGGTGTAGAACTTAATATTTTATTAAATCTTGTAACATCCTAACTTAGTACTGTAGAACATATTACACATTCCCAAGTAAAAGAGGAGTTAATATTACGCTAGAAAAGTGAAAAAACTGATTTTCGTAAAAAGTGGACTTAATACAGTTTTATTCTGGGGTACAGAAATAAAAATCATATGGAAAAAATTCTAGTAAGACCATCTATGTGTCATCCTTCGGACTTCTTGAATGACCTATAATATATGCCAAAACTCTAATATAGTTTTGACCAGTAAATCTTATTTTTGCTGTAGTAGCGATTTTTTTCATTTATATTCTTGTTAGCTAATTAGCGGATATAGTTTTGAAGTTTTGGAATGGATGTGTGTAGTTATACCGTATGGATTTGGAGTTGCACCAAATTAAACTTCATCTTTTACCATGTACAATTTGAATAATTATTGCATCCACAGTTTACTAATGTTACTTCAAATATTAATATATTAATACCTGCTTTATGTTCAGTTCCCTTATAAAGGGTGTCCCAAAATTGCTGCATCAACAAAATTCAGCCACATTTATGCAGAATGGTCATGGAAAATTTTGACAAACGAATGCGTATGTGTATGCAAAGCCGTGGAGGCCATTTGCCCGATGCCCATTCCATAAATAACCTTAACCTATGTACTTTATGATTCAATAAAAAACTTACCATCAAAAGACTAAAAACTGTGTTTTCTATTGAATTCAAATCTTGCGTTAATTTTGGGACACCCTTTACAAAGCATTATTACTATAGGTAGATTGCAGACTATAATAGCAGTCTCAAACTATGTCAAAATTTAAGTTTTTATATTACTGCATTATCGAGTAAGTATAATAAATGAGGGTCATGTAGTTGACCACCCTATATTTATCATTAAACCAATGATGAGTAAAAGTTCCAATTGAATGTTTCCATTGCCAATGCACACATAATAATAAAATTGAAAAACAATAAATGCGTTTATTTATCGTGACAATGTGCAATATTTTTCCAGAAATTATTGAATTGCACAGTGTTATACATGAAAAACAAATAAATCATACCGGCGAATGTCAGCAATATAAATAAATTGTATATGGATAAAGTGGAATATAGGAGATTAATATTTATTTATGAAAAGTTCGAGTTTGATTTATGGCAATATCGTGATGCTATACAAAAGTCATTTTTTTATCGGTTATTATGATGCTATATGCATTGAATAAATACGGATTGGAATAATTTAGAACTTTGAATTAAAACTAAGTTCTTATGTAACAATAGTTGTGTATTTCAAGGATTGCTTGAATATTTTTAAGCTTGATTTCGGCCTTATTTAACAGCAGAAAGTTATTTTTCAATTATCTAACGAAAAGCTCTCTTCGGAGTAGGGAAAGAGTGACATAATACAGACTTCAAGAAAATTTGATATTGGATTTCTTCGATTGCAATGCTTATGAATTGGTTTGATCTTCAAATTCATAATTGTAAGTTCATAGAGAATTTACAATTATGCATTTAAATAAACACGTTTAATATTTCTCAATTTAACACCGATGTTTTAAGAGTGCCTGAAGAAGACAACATAAATTGAGTTGATTGTATGTTGTATATGACATAAAATAAAATCAAAATTTATTTCAAAGTTCGAATAATTGTGTGAACCTAAATTACCCAAGAAAAAAATCCTTAAATGATTGAATGCTTATTAATGTAACAAGGACTATATAGTCATACGCCATAGAAAATTGTTTTGGACATTGTCCAATACGTTTCCCATACACTAACTGTTAATTCAGAGTAGATAAAACCATTTGATAAGATCAAAACTACGAGATTTGTTGGAGGGATTGGAGCTCTAATACGAGCATAAAAACTTTCAAAATCGGAACTCCAAATGCGAGCATAAAAACTTACAAAATCAGAGCTCTAATGCGAGCATAAAAACTACAAAATGAGAGCTCTAATCCAAGCATAAAACTTTCAAAATCAGAACTCCAAATGCGAGCATAAAAACTTATAAAATCAGAGCTGTAATGCGAGCAGAAAAACTACAAAATGAGAGCTCTAAGGCGACCATAAAAAATTTTAAAATCAGAACTTCAAATGCGAGTATAAAAACGTACAAAATCAGAGCCCTAATGCGAGCATAAAAACTACAAAATTAGAGCTCTAATGCGAGCATAAAAACTTTCAAAATCAGAACTCCAAATGCGAGCATAAAAACTTACAAAATGAGAGCTCTAATGCGAGCATAAAAACTACAATATGAGAGCTCTAATGCGAGCATAAAAACTTTCAAAGTCAGAACTCCAAATGCGAGCATAAAAACTTACAAAATCAGAGCTCTAATGCGAGCATAAAAACTACAATATGAGAGCTCTAATGCGAGCATAAAAACTTTCAAAATCAGAACTCCAAATGCGCGCATAAAAAATTACAAGATCAGAGCTCTAATGCGAGCGTAAAAACTACAAAATGAGAGCCCAAATGCGAGCATAAAAACTTTCAAAATCAGAACTCCAATGCGAGCATAAAAACCTATAAAATTAGAGCTCAAATGTGAGCATAAAACGCAATAAAAACGATTAGTCAAAACTAAGATCAATAACTATATAACAAAATTTTAAGAATAATGTATAATATAGTAATACAATCATAATAATGAAAATATAATTTCTTCCTCTTTCTCAATAGGGATAATAAAAGAAAGTCGAGGACGACCAAGAAGTAGGATGGCCGAGTGTTACGAATGTCATTATTTTCAAGGTTAGATTTACCATAATTATTTTCTGAAGTAATCCATCTTCATGAGGAGTTGAATGTGTAAGACACAAATAAAACAACGTCTACTCCACCAAAATATTTATATATTATTATTTATTTATTTTATATTCAACTGGATTTCGACTGCCTACCATTCTTTAATTCACTTTCTTTTAACAACGAACCATAAAACTATATTATTAATTTCCTGAACATCTGTCCACAATATCCTTCTAATAGGCCTCCAGTGTGAGTTTTGGTACATAACCTCACAAATGTTATAAACATACATAAACATAATTTAAATGTACCTACTCATATCCATAACCTAACTCCACTATTGTCTTCCTCTTCTTCTCCTTGTTTACAACTTGATTTGTGGCATATGGCAAATGACACGATACTCAGTTCACTCACTTCCAAAACACATTCAACAACATACCTGCACAATATCTTTTACAAATACAAGCAAGCCTGGTCCAATCTTTGCTATCCTGTCATGTACCTACTGTCCAGTTTGATTTACACAACTTTTTATGTTAATCTGTTTACCATTTCTCGAAGGTTCTATTTTCCATAAAGATTTAAACTAAACCATGATATACAAAAAGAAACTATAAAAATGACTAAATTTTATATACTATGACAACAAAAAATTTTTTGAGTTTCTTTTTCAATAAGAAAATGTTTTATATTTTAATTTTATAAGATTTTATTCAAATAATTTCCACTAAATGGTAAGTTTTTACATAGTAGTTTTAAAATATTCTCATGTCTAAGAGCTATAACACTTTCAGTTTGTATACGTTTATATAGTCCATGCCATACTGTTTGACTTTAACTAAAATGACTGCGTGACTGTTTATTTTGAGCCACTGATGATGGAAACTTAATGTTCCGAAACATGTCTGGCGCTGCATGCTGATTGCGTAATAATATATAAATATTTTGGTGGAGTAGACGTTGTTTTATTTGTGTCTTTACCATAATTATTATTTTCATATATTTTGTATTACATATTTGCTTATTTCAATACTTGTATATTTCTGTTTACTACGTGTGATTCATTTATGAGTTAAACATATTTTATGTTTCTTTTTATTTGAAATTGAAACTGATTCATACTGATTCATTTTAACTAACAAAATAATTCCGTATCGAGCGCATGTTAGTCAGACACCCGCCAACCGTAAAGCATAATTTTGTAATTTGTACTAGAAATAGTTTTTGAAAATAAATTTGTACTACTACTATTAACTATTATGTATTAGTCGTTTGAAAGATGGATCTAGTGTTTCAGCCCTATAGTGACACAAAATTTATATCCATGACCGGACAAGAAAGAGAACTCAATATTATTCCTACTGCCGACACTAAAGGTTTTCCCGAATTTACTTGACGAGAGTCTTCATTTTATGCACTGCTTTATATTTGGACTTTGTGTCACATCCTACTTTCACCAGAGAGGACGTTTCGTTGATAGATAATTAATCAGTTTTTTTTGTAGGTACGAAAACAATATTATGTAGTACTTATACTAGCATGAGGACTTTTACAATTTTTGTGATGTTATCCTTGTTTGATTGAGTTAAAAAAAATAAATAGAGAAATTGAGATTAGATTTTTTCGATGTGAGACTAATCTGTGCCGCTATCAAAATTTCAATGATTAAATATAGAGAACAAAACAACTATTCCACCACCACGACTGTCATTGAGTTACAAGCACAAGCTCTAAAATGAGAATTCTATTATACTATTCAACACAAAATCAAATAACTGATTTAAATAATCATACGTTAAAAGGTACCTAATTTATTCAAGATATGCAGTGCTCAGCACCAAAGATTAAGAGCAATGGGTTTAATTGTCTTTGGAAATAAGACACATGGTAAATTAACCAATGAATAAGAAGTAAACAGGATATGAACAAAAATATTATTTTTTTGATATATTGTGCAGAGACCTTTCCGATTTTAAAAATCCAGATCCTGTTAGAAAAGAACTATCCAGTGTGCTATCAATTTTCTGGAATTGAAGGGGAATCAAAATAATCAGATACGCCATTATTTTCTCATATTTTAATGTGTGAAGAAGCTTATTTTACGAAGGATCAGTATTTTCATTTTGGTGACAATCCCCCAATGTTAGATACTTATTAGGTAATTTAATAAGTCCGTAGGATGACACATAGATGGCGTTACTCGAATTCTTTCCATATGATTTTTATTTAGTACTAACCTTCAAACGATACGTGTATAAATTTGACAGCAATCTGACTATTGTTTCGTGAGTTAGAGCATTGTGTGTTGTGTGTGTTATTGAAAAAAAAAATGGTGATGCACAGCGCAGTGGATGAGGCTGTTATTCCAGAAAACGTCAAAAAAATTTACAAATTGATTATGAACAATCGCAAATTGAAGGTGCACGAGCTTGCTGACATTGTAAAGATATCAGATGGTAGTCTTTTTACCATTTTACACGAACATTTGGCCATGCGAAAGCTCTGTGCAAAGTGGGTGCGCGTGTGCTCAGTCGACCAAAAACAACAACGAATTGATGCTTTAGAGGAGTGTTTGGCGCTGCTAAACCGCAATAAAATGGAATTCTATCGTCGCTCTGTGATAATGGATCGATTGAGGGCTGAAATTGCAAAGAAACGGCCACATTTGCAAAAGAAAAAAGTATTGTTTCACCAAGACAATGCACCGTCACAAATCGATGAAATCATGGCAAAATTGAATGAATTGGGCTTCGAATTGCTTACCTCCAGATCTAGCCCTCAGCGACTTTTTCCTGTTTTCAGATCTCAAGAGAATCCTTGCTGGAAAGTCCAATGATGAAGTAATCGCTGAAACTGAGGCCTATTTTGACGAGAAAGAGAAATCGTACTACCAAAGTGGTATCGAAAAGTTGGAAAATCGCGATACTCGTTGTATTCAACTATGTTGAATAATAAAATCGAGTTTTGTCCAAATTTTGTTTTTTCTTACTTATCCTACCGACTTATTGAATGACCTGTTAAGTTATGACATACCAAATAAATTCAGCATAAATGTTTGATCAGTACCTGAGCAACTAATTAATCGAATGATTCGGAACTTGAGCTATTAGAAGATGTTTCTTTAGATATTCGACAAAACATATATGGTCTTTGCAGACGGTTATCCAGCGAACTTCACAATAACTCTTCGTGAACACTGCATCCTTGCAGCAAGAAAGAAGTATAGTTGTTTGACAATCTATTTTTTCTACGACGGTCTTTAAATGCCTTTATTATATGTTCAATCATGATTTGAAAATGTAGTACATTGTAATGCTGTTTTTCATTTACCCGTGTACAATAAATATTTCCTACTAGTTGCATAGCAACGCACAGGTAAATTTTCTGGTAATGACAAAAGTAGCGTCGGCCATGAAAAATCACCATAGCAACTCCGACAATACAAACACACCAAATTGACAGAGTTTAGGTATTTATAATTGATAATAATTATAATTAAGTATTTCGCTAATTTCAAAACACGAAAACAGTGATAGTGAATATAGTTTAACACCACCTAGTCAATTTATTACTTCTAACTTATCGTATTTAGGCTTATACGCTAACAGGGGTAAGTTTCGAAAAACAAATATTTTCCTAAAAATAATGTTAAATTTATTCAAAAGCATTAAAACAGTCGTAGAAAAAGTATAGTGTGAAACTCACATGCAAGGACCATTTCCTACTCGTATGATTTGCAGCGCAAACGATCATACTCGTAGGAAATATATGTCATTCCATGTTCGTTGCACAATATACTATTATGTAATCGGAAAAATATGCCAAAGTCTGCGGCTTACTGTGCTTTTATATACAAAAGTGCATGGTGGACCATTTTTTAATTAATTTATTGACTTAAACTCTATTGTTTGGAAACCTCTCGCGTATATTAGAAATATACAGTATAATTGACTATTTTATTCAAAACATAAGAATATAATAACATTTTAGTGAAAACACAAAATTGCCTTTTAATTCTGCTCTGTATTGACTGAAAGTGCCAGGTAAGTGCTTCCGCCAATTGTTTGTAATTTATACGGGTGTAAGGAATCGCAGTTTCTTAAGCATGACGGATATGTGAAATTAATGAAGTATTTTTTATATTGGTATAGGAGGCGTGATGGGAAAATTGAGACATTTTTCATTTGCTAGGAAACATTATTTTTATTAAATAAAAATAGGTTATACAAGGAATTTTTGTCTGTAAATATAATAAAGTAAAACTTCACCTCACACAGGACTTGCTGCTGATACCCAAATATATGGCTGCTGCTGGCAAAAACTTCTGCTGGTGTTTTGCGTTTAATTTATTTTTGCAATACTCGATTTCTATTTTTACTGCTAGGGTTGCCTATACATTGAATTTTTCGGTATCTGTACACTGAAATGTGTATGCTCCGTAGATTATATGGTTTACACATAATATGTGCTGGTGTCCGTAAAGTAAGGGATCGGGCGATTATTTTCAAAATGGTACATTTTTAAAAGAAAAACCCGGATACGTTAGTTTTCATTTATGGTTAGAAATGTTGTAGCCTACGTATTCCAGCAGAAATCTGCTGCATGTCGGTGCCACCATCTAAGTTATGTTTGTTTCAAAGTGCAACCTTTATTTTTAGGTCACTTTTGAGTTGCTGCTGTCGTTCTGAGAACAATGATGTGCCTCATGTGGGTGCTAACATAAGAAAATTTTTGAGATATAGCAGGTTTTTCTAACGAAGTCAATTTTAGTATTTTGACCCATGTTACTCGCTATAACTGCTGTTAATTTAAAATGTTTATGTTAGTTTGTTAGCAGTGTTCTACGCCAAAGATTTTACTCATCGATTATTTATATTAGGTAATTTGTTTATATATTTGTATAATCAAATTTATATGAAAATTTTTAGACAGTCTTAACTGTTTATAAAATTCTGCTATTTTGCACTTCAACATTTAACTCATTACACCACTCAAGGATGTTTTCAATCACTATGACACACCAAAAATATTTTTGATATTGACAGCGACATTATTATGTACTTAAATATTTTTCCGAAAATACAAATACTGTAGGTACTGCGGTTAAAAACTGAAAAATATAATTATTTTTAGTCAGGACCTAACTTCTCTCCTAATATGGCGGCGTCTTACGTCACAGTTTGAAATTATTTAGTTCAAAGTGCCGACGTTGACTCGGAATGCTGTCCTTTATGCTGTGCTATCAACATCTCCCTCATACAAACGAGAGCGATGGTGATACATTTCAAGGGTATAGTTGTTTTTACGGAAAATGGTTTTGGCTTAGAAACTACCTGGTTTAATCCTATTGTGTAGTAAATCAACCAAGTAAAAAATGCAAATATGCTACAGATCTGTAATAATATATAAATGTTTTAAAATTATTGCAAGCCGTAACACAAGTGAACACTTCCACCTGGCCGAAGCACAAAATTACCTGCTTTCAGAAATCATAATAAATATACAATCAGGTCCTTTTACATTTATGGTAGGCATTCTTGGGTTTTATGATGGGCAATATCGGAATACAACTTAGTCAAAACCATTTATTGTAACGAAAGAAAATAGAAAATATGAATTTTTAGGGACGGCGTCTTCACCATGTCACAAATAGAGAATTAGAAGTATAGGTGTTGAGCCTCCGTTATGTCTTTGTAGTATTTGAAGATTTAGGTAAGCGTGCTCTACTGAGTTAAATCTTTATATAGAGTTTAGAGAAAGGTTTGAGTTTTATTAAGTTACTCGCTTGGCTTGTTGACCTACTCGAGAATCGCCCACTTACATCACGCTCACGAAAGAGGATCTTATTGATTCTCCCTCGTAAACGAGTGACGGTCTATATTTGAATGGCGACTCTCAGTTAAGAGGGGAATCTGAAATGGTTACTTACAAAAATGTCCGATGGTGGCGCTAGTGAATCTCATTGAATATCAAATTATTCATTTCTTAACTTAGAGTAATTTTCTAGAATATTTTAATACATTCTTCTCCTCAATAGGTGTCGCCAAAAATTAATACATAGTGGCACAAAATATCATATTTCTATTTTGCGTAAATTATTTTCACATTCTTTTTTGTGCTAGCATTCTTATACGTTCGATGCTTATCTTCGCTTAGACCAGTTATAGTTATATACTATTATACATAAAAAGGATGAATGTAAAAAAACTGGTTTTATTTACGATAAATAGTCAAGATTTTTAAATATTTTCAACATATTATTTTTTTGCCAAGCCTCTAAATTTTCACAAATTGATGATTTGTGTGAAAACCGTAAAACATAGGTATATGACACCTTAAACTGAATCCCAGTTATTTTTGAGGGACTATTAAATACTCCAATACAGGGTGTTCTATTTAAAAAACCAGAACTATGATAATACATGCTTATCTCTTCTTTGGACCGACCTGTATGCTTGCAGTGTTTTTCAAAATGTATTAGGTTAGCCCTGTTGTTTTAGTTTGTCAGTTTCAAAACCATGAGATGTTTTTTTCATGCATCAAAGAGTGTCTTTCCTAACTATGATAATACATACTTATCTATTCTTTGGACCGCCCTGTATGCTTGCAGTGTTTTTCAAAATGTATTAGGTTAGCCCTGTTGTTTTAGTTTGTCAGTTTCAAAACCATGAGGCGTTTATTTCATGCATCAAAGAGTGTCTTTCCTAATAGTATACAATGTGTCCAGAAACTAATGGACCAAGCGAAAGCCACAAATTGTAGAGCAGATTTCATGGCAAACTTCTAATGCTTCCGAAAGCAGTTATAGTTTTTAAAAGAAAGCGAAAGCGCCTTTAGCCATTGGAGTGAAAGGTGACAAAGATATTTCCCTAAATAGAAGCATTCGTTAGCCATACACTGCTGAATTAAATATGCGAACATAGGCGTCCAAACGGGTATCAACGGACATTTCTAATAAAAACTTCTTTGTCACTAACTTTTCGAGAATTCTGAGATCATTCTTAGGAAATATGAGGTATTCTTATCTCAAGATGATAGAATGCTGCATTTTCGAGAAAAATTAAGTTTTAGTTTAATATGCGGTTTAACATAGTACCTATCTATTTGATTTACGATTGGTACATTACTTATTTTAACAGTAAAAATTTAAAAAATTAAGTAGGGTATTAGGTATTGTGAGTATTTACAGGGTGTCACAAATATAAGAAATGAATCATAGTTGTGTTTTTTTAAATGGAATGCCCTGTATATGAATATATTTTTAGATTCCCCGTTCAAAATAAACCTAACTTTCATTAAAGTACATCTCACCTAAACCTGACAGTTTTTTAAATATTTAAATTTTTATAAAAATATAGACATAATATGAATGAAAAAATTCACACCTAATTGTTTGTTCTTTTTAAGCCAGTCTGGGCTGATAAATATACCCACTCATCACTTGTTACGCTAAATATAAAAAGCCCCCAATACTAAATACAGGGTGTCCAATAATATAACTTATATGAACGTAAAGTTAAATTCTAAATAACTTGTTTATTTCAAATGGAACACCCAGTATAAGAGGTCAAAATTAGATGCATAAAGTAATTATCTGTCAAATATTATAATACTTTCCTATGAATAACTTTTGACGTTTTTGTGGAAAATGCACATATTCATGATATTAGGCGATTTTGAAATTGAATCTCTTAGTTTCATGTAGACCACCCTGTATTTAATGATGCAAAAATTAAAGTTTTCTTATAGATATGTATACTTATCTTTAATTTTGCATGGAAGAGGCACACATATTGGCAATAAGAGGAAGAATTTTCAAAATTATAATATTTATCAAGTCAGCCATGAGAATTTGAGAAGAAGAGAATACATTTTTGTAATTTAATATTTACTGTCAAATAGTCGGTTGAAAATTCTTACCTAAGAGTTGAGAATTTTTCATAAAACAGTTTTTTATCTGTGACATTTGATTTAATTCACTTCAATTGAAAAATGCGAACCTATTCCAAAGGAGAAAGCATACACATGATTTTTATTCTGGGAGAATGGTCCAAAAACGCTTTACTGGAATCGCGAGTTTACGCTCAAAGGTTCCTGGCGCAAAATCACCCCAAAAAAGCGGTCTTCGAGAGGCTGTTAAGGCAGTTTAACGAAAGATACCACCCAAATACAGTGCAACTGCATCAAGAACTTTTCAATATTGATTTTAAATCGTGTTGAATTTTGTAAATGGGCCAGGAACAAAATCATCGCAAATGAAAACTTTTTTAATTTTGAAGGAGCAAATAAATGAAGCGTTTAGAAGCGTTACACCAGATTAAAGTTGTTGAAGGATTAAGAAAAGGATTGAAATGTGCCTAGAGTCCAATCATTTTGAACATTTATTATAAAATTTATCAGTTTTTATGTAGGTATATCTTGTTATTTAATTTAAGTTAAAAATGTATTTATTTATTATGTTATTGTTTAAATTATGGTTTGTCAAATTCTCATGGCTGACTTGACGAATATAATTTTGAAAAAGTCTTCCTATACCAATATGTGCTTTTTCCATACATTAAAAAAATATACATATCTATAAGAAAACCTCATAGTGATTAATAGATAATTAATTTCATCACCATCAAATACAGGGTGGTCTACATGAAATTAACAGGTTCAATTAAAAATTCGCATAATATTATGAATATGTGCATTTTCCACGAAAACGTCAAGAGTTATCCATAGGAAAGTATTATAATATTTGACAGAGAATTACTTTGTGCATCTAATTTTTACCTCATATACAGGGTGTTCCATTTGAAATAAACAAGTTATTTAGAATTAAACTTTACGTTCATATAAGTTATATTATTGGACACCCTGTATTTAGTATTGGGGATTTTTTATATTTGGCGTAACAAGTGATGAGATATTCATCAGCCTAGACTGGCTTAAAAAGAACAAACAAATAGGTGTGAATTTTTTCCTTCAAATTATGTCTATATTTTTATTAAAACATAAATATTTAAAAAACTGTCAGGTTTAGGTGAGATGGGCTTTAATGAAATTTAGGTTTATTTTGAACGGGAAATTGATTCATATACAGGGCATTCCATTTAAAAAAACACAACTATGGTTAATTTCTCATATTTGGGACACCCTGTATAGACTCACAATATTTTTAAAATGTAGCCATAAATCATTTTTATCGAACCCATGAATAAAACTTCAAGGAAATTAAATAGTTTAACCACAGTATCCCGTGTCGTATGGCGTGAATAACCCTGTATATACGTTCCAACTACCTAACTGGTGAAATTTTATAATTGTATTATTTCCAATAAACTAACGTAACAAACTACTACTACTTTATCCCTTCTTGTATTTATCCTCTAACAGTAGGTATACCTACATAATATTACCATAGATGTTTATGTATTCTCTGATATTACTGTACCTGGCTAACGTTAATAATCCCTACTCCTAGTACATACGCATATACATAATATACTATACCACATACAACTAAATATTAATAATATAAGTACGACAAAACCATTAGATTTTTGTGTCACTGTGTATAAACAGCGCCATCTCTTCAATGCTGTCCCAACTACTAATTACTTGTTTGTTGGCTACAGTTATAAAAAAAATATAAGAAAATGGCGGATATTTGAAGAGAAATATGAGGGTTTTTTTTATATATGGATATTGTCTAATACAGAAAGTTTTCACGAACAATTTTAATTACAAGTTATTGTTAAATATATAAATTAGGTAATAAAGTAATATTATCATTATTAAATATTAGAATCATAGCACAAAATGAGGAAAAAGTTGCTGACTTTGAACTCAATTTATTAAGTAATTATTTATTGTTGTAGCCTCAAAATACCTTATTACCTAATCCAAACCTTAATCTTTAAGACCCTATTAAAATTTTTGCTACCAGATACGTATTAGTGGAGATTTCCATCCACAAAAATATATCTGTAAATTTGAAAAAATTACCCATGTTTGAACTCAATTTATGAGTTAACTATTTAATCTTTCCGCTTGAAAATACTTCATTACCTAATCCCATCTTTGGTCTTTAAAACCCTATGAAAATTTTTGCTAGCAGATACGTCTTAGTGGCGTCTACCATGCGCAAAATTATGCCTGCAAAGCGAAATATGATGATTTTCTAACTCTGTTTTTGAACTAACTATCCAATATTTCAACTTCAAAATACTTCAATACCTAATCCCATCTTTACTCTTTAACTCCCTATCAAAATTTTTGCTATCAGATACGTATTAGTGGAGTCTACCATGCGCAAAAATAGGTCTGCAAACGATTTTATTCAAACGCCCCTCTTAATAGTTACTTGTTTAAATTTAGAAAACTATATTAAAATAAAAACGAGAGTCAAATATATTTTACTAACTGTTATTTATTAATTTTCTGAAGTAATCCATCTATCGAGGAGTGAATAGTATAATTTGAATAAAACGACGTCTACTTCACAAAATGATCTATATATACGTTAAAACCTTGTTTTATCTGCCAGACATGTTTCGGACTACACGTCCATCATCAGTGGCTTAAGGAACCTTATACAGTATTGTCAGATGTGAGGGTCGTACTTCATACAAATGTTAAGAGAGAGTTTTACATTGATTTAAACGTCCATACACATCACTTTGTTGGACTTAAATTAAGTTGGTTAAATTAATAAATTATAGTTTTCCCCTATTTAACTATAATTTATTAATTTAACCAACTTAATTTAATTCCCACAAAGTGATGTGTATGGAGGTTTAAATCAATGTAAAACTCTTTCTTAACATTTGTATGAAGTACGACCCTCACATCTGACAATACTGTATAAGGTTCCTTAAGCCACTGATGATGGACGTGTAGTCCGAAACATGTCTGGCAGATAAAACAAGGTTTTAACGTATATATATATATATATATATATATATAGATCATTTTGTGGAGTAGACGTCGTTTTATTCAAATTATTATATTATTATATCAACTATTTAAAATATAAGAAAATTGATTAAATGAAAAAACGGACAAGTTTCAAAATTAATTCATCAAAATTACAATATATAAAATCAGTACTTATATTACAATCATCATCATTGTCGACACAGCTGATCTTTCTTTCACTTTAAAGAATAAAATATTTAAGATTTATAATTATTAAGATTAAAACAGTAAACGCGTTAAATAAACTGTAAAGCTTAGACACTACTCAAGAACCCCAAAAAATAGAGTTTTGTGGTTAGAGAACCTGGCGGAGCATTCGGACACATATGTGCTCCAACGCGGGGAGACTTCATGGTCCGAGCCGCCAAGTCTCCAACCACTCTCTTCAAACTTTATTACACAGAAGTGCAAATCAAAATCCTCCGTAACTTCCTGTTACACAAAAATGTTTACTTTTTTCCACTCTTACCAATATAGACCAATGAAATTGTCTATTCCTAGCGTCGTACCGCTAGTTTGAAAATATGTCAGTCAGATATTTTGTCCAGTAGATACAATATCGATTAGAGTCATGACCTTTTTATAAACTTTAATAAACTTTTAAAAATACCTAGTTGGACCGGATGCAATATTTTTATTACAATATACCGGGTGTGACAGTATAAAGCGAACAAAATGACAGAACAGGAAGGTGGACCGAGGAACAATTACAAAATGCAGCACATGCTGTACAATTTGTGAAATGTCCATTCACCAAACTTTCAATGTTCCCTGGACTACTACTCTGAAAAGAAGAATTTCTAACAACTGTTTCACGAAAAAATCATTGCGTCCTCCTTCTCGACTTGCTGAGCAAAATGAGAGCAAAAGTGTAAACCACATTAAGAAACTACAAAAGTATGAATTCTCCCTATTAGAAATGATGTCCGGGTTATCGCGTAAAAGCTAGCAGAACAACTACAAATCCCACATAACTTTAATCGAGAAACTGGATTAGCTTCACCTTTTTTTCCGCAGTCACCTGGATTTGACTATAAGGAAATCAGACGTTATAACAAAATATTTGAGTTGACTACAAGATTTGCTAGTAGAGCATCAGTTACGACAAAATTGTTACAATATTGACGAAATCGGACTACAACTTACCCAAGTAATGTTGTTGCTACAAAAGCCTCCCAATATTACAGCAAGTGCCAAAGGCGAAACGATTATAGTAATCGCATGTAGCAATGGCGAGGCAGTCTTTCTACGATCAGCCTCTGTTTTTAAAGACAGAGTAAGAATAAAGACGGAAAGCCAAACGGTTCCACAATATTTTTGTCGCAGAACTCAGCATATGTAACTACAGACATGGAGAATATTTATGGTTGAAAAACCACTTTCTGCCAAGGAAAGCTCAAGAGTTCGATTGAAACTCGCATAAAACGTGCTTTTATGCCTGCCGAGTCATACAACCCACCGGCCTCTTAGACAGAGCTATTTTTAAATCATTGAAAACACATTATTATAAAGCATGCAACATGTTCATGAGGATTAACCTGTCAAGGAAATTGAATATACTCTGTTTTGGATCTCTTTTAAAACAAGGATGGGTGAAAGCAGCTACTCAACCCAATGGAGTATCGCGATTCCGTAGTTGTGGGGTCGTACCATTCAATCCTCACAGTATACCAGACTACGCATTTTTGACAACTGATAATGTCCCAAAAAATCAGGCTAGAGATAGAGTGGATCCTATTGAAGGAAGTGAGAGACACTTTACCTCTACAAAGACAGAAGTCTCCACAGCCTGGTTGCTCAACCTGGTCCGCTTCAAATAATGCCAGTCCTGTTCATGATTCAATAACACCAAGCATGCCCTAGACCAGATATCTACCATACCCAACACTTAAAGTTTTCAGAAACTTACAAAAGGATCAAAAAATATGGCTGCAATTTTGAATATTGACGATGCCATCCAGAATTTAAAATCCCGTGACAGTATATTAAAGAATTCAAGGAAAAAAAAATTCAAAGTGTATAGTGTTTCTAACGTTAGTTTAAAATGATATAAAAAACCACAACTCGATATGCCTTTATAATATCAATACCGACCGCAGCCGTTCATAGCCGCATCCTTTTAAGTTTTCATAACAATACATGCCCTACGATATTTTAAAAATCCTTTATGTTTTAACAATTGTATGTTTATTTGTATAAAAGTATACTGTATTTTTCCTTGCCGCTCCAGCACGGCAACATATAAACCTACGCTGAAAAAGGCTGTTTTTGTTTTTAGAAGTTTAGAAATAGATGCACACGCACCTAGTCCGTGTTCGAACAGTAAAGTCAAGGAAATTGAATACCTTTATAATAATTAATACTATTGTTAATACTTGTTGCAAGTAGCTACATTTATAATAATATGCTTCTGATATTATAAACTATCAACAAATTTTACTCACTTAGTCATTGACATTTTCTGTAGATCGTGAAAATTTCATATTATGTGTATTCGTCATATCATTATTTTCAGACCTTAAGTGATGATAAATATTTAAAAGAAAACGCTGGCTTTGCTCATATAAATCTTGATGCTTAAACTCCCAACGTGTTCCGCTCGTGTCTGATACAGTGACTTCAAAAAGTTTCATCCACTTGAGGTTTTGTTTTATTAAACATTATTATCTAATTTGATAGATCTTCTTTCATTTTATTAATCTAAGAAAAACTATTAAACATATCATGGTTACAATCTTCTGCCACCGTGTTTTACTGTCTGACACAAACTTTCTTGTTTAAATTTCACATTAAGTCTTCGCCATACCATATGATGTCCATCCGATTATATTTAGATTAATCTGAGAAAATATCACGTTGCCCAAAATTATTTGTTTCATTCATATATTTATTTGCAAACTCTAATCTTCTTATTTCGATTAATCATTAACCCAATACTTTTTCCAGTCACTGTAGTTATGTTTATTACTGTCGGTATCCTTTGGCAGGCATGATTATACCTCTTATATACGAGGGAGAAATGTATCAAAAAACGCTGCATTCGATGACCTTTCATAATGTAAAGAGGCATGGGACCGGATAGCGCCGGTAGAATCGTTAAATTGATATATTTTACATTGACTTTGGATACAATATAACAGAAACTTAAAAAGAAAGCGGAAAGTTTCTGAACGTTCGCATGAAGACAATGAGGCCGTACAACACGACGATGAACAATCAGTGATTGAGGAGGACTTTGAAATGCCCTACATGTCCACTAAGAACCGAGTGAATTGGGTTCAGTGTATTGTTTTTGCAAATATTCGTCAACCATGTGAGTAATTAATGTTTAAGAGAAAATAATAATTAACACAAGTTATTTTATCGCCATATCTCCCTAGTGAATAGGCCAAGTTTTTTTGAGTTCGCTGTAGAAAATTACGTTTTATGTCAGAATACATTTGTTTTTATTTTTGTTACAGAATAATATCCAAATTTTAATAAAGTTTCATTTCGATTCTACGAAGAAGTTAAATTTCATTCAGTAACTATCCCTAGTTTACGCAATATAAAATATAAAAGTTAGTAGGAATGAACTACATAATTAGCTTTAGTATTCAACACGCATTTAATAGTGATACCAAATTGAAAAACGACCTGTCTATATGGTAAATCTATATCTGTAATCGAGACTTTCCTAATGCCAAGCTTCCAGCTGAAATGCACTTTGCCTTCCTTATACTAACAGATATTAGATAAGGTATAGAGTCATACCGATTTATGATTATTATCGACTTTAAGCTAACTGAACGTTATCTGTTGTGTCTATGTGTGTGCCAGTTTATTGCCTTTTATGAATTCCACGGAATAATAAAAAGTAACGAGAGCGTGCTGCTCATCTTTCTCTCTTCTTCCTGCAATCTTGCTGCTGATGTCATAAACTTTTGTATTCCATATCTGAAAAGGGATTTATTTACTATTAGTTTTATGTTATGCTACTGGAAAAATGCACTACACATTTATAACGGATATTGATTTTATATGGTCGGTAGTCTTTGGGACAATAAGGTATCCGAATTAGTAATGATAAATCAAATCAGTGGCGTGTATTCGAATTACTCAAAGTTGTTTACACTAGAAAAAATCATCAAATTTAAATAAATAGCCAAAGTTTTTCGTTCAATTTAATGCACATAAACCAGTATATTATACAGGGTGAGTCACCCTAGACGCGGCGGTCTACTGTGGCAAAACTATTCAGATTTTAAAAATTCTCTCAACGTCTGATTTTGTAGACCTATTAGGACTACATTCCACAATAGGTACCATTTATACAGGGTGTTACATTATCCCGTACCATATTGTGACGTTATTTTTACTTGTAATAAAAAAGATGTTAAACCAAGAATTTTTTTGGTGATACAAAAGCACGGCAGCTCTTCGTCTGGTGGCACTAGGTCGAAGAATCTTTCTTGGGTACTTTTTTTTGTTGAGCGCCACTTGTTTTTTATAGGGTAAAAACAAGAAACCTTTTCGGCTAATTAAGAAAACACACTAGTTAGGTATAACCAATAAATTTATTCAAACCTTTATCAAGTTCATTGATAAAGTGAAATGTAATAACAGGAGAAAATATGATATCAGATAAGCTATGTAAGAAGGGTATTTGAAATTCCATCATTTAAATTACTATCATGTGCACAATTATTAATAACTCATTCTTGAAATTCATGAATTTCACCTACACAGTGAGAAAATAAATTAAATAATCTGTCAATAATTAATCAATCAATTCGAATTTTGTTTTGACAAAATTTAGCTAATAGTTAAAGTACTACTAAATGGGTAAGGTTAGTAATAAACAAATCTGGCCTTTATTTCTCCTTCGTACTGAATGCTCCATAGGTTGACGGGGTGAGTTGAAGATTACGTGGTGAAAGGTAGTGATTGTTATGTTATACGTATCCTTCGGTAGGCACGTAGAAGCCGTAGTTAAACTTTCGGTAATACGAAAAAAACCCTGAGAAGAAATTATTTATGTAAAAAACCTTGATAGAATTTCTACGTTTTTTATTTACTTACCCCAGTAAGAAGGGGTATATGACCAGGAACGCTTGTGTACAATATCCAAGTAGGATAGGTTGATATTTGTCAAGTCAAACAGACACTATAAAAAATTAGAAAGACCAATAAGTACACAAGTACATCCTGTATTTCCTTGTGTTTCGGAAAGCTAAAAAACGTGCTATAGAGTACAAAATCCTTGTATATATTGTCAACAGCACAACCATACACCGCACACTGCATTTTTCACAATAATTAAGGCTTTAGAGCCTTTAAAACGATAATTGTAGACAGATCCTTGCAATGAACCGTAAAATAAACACAGAAAATAATTCTTCAATATGACGTAATTTGTCACAATCAATCGGTAGAAGCGTTTAGGCGCTATCGTCGAAGAATACAAACCGATAGACAGACTTACATCTGGAAATGGTCATAATCGCCTCAGAGGACTTCAATGGTTATGCCTCAACTTTTTCATCGCGTTCACAAAACTTTCCCTGGGCGGGAAAATAAAATCGGTTGTCACGCCAAAACTTTCTCGGCAAGATGTAATAAAATCTAAAATATATGACCTGGGTGAAATTTTAAACGCAATTTTTTCGAGACCTATGGAGGTAAATTTCAAAAGCAAGCTATTGCTGTAAAGTTCATAAAGATTGCCTTCAAATGATGTGTTTTGTATTGATTATGTGTGGACTGTATATTAACTTTTTACTTTTTTTATTAACATAAATTCTTATATCATTGACATTCAAAAAATTATTAATTGTCACTTGACTTAAATTTGTTTTTAACAATGCAAAAATATTTACAGGATGTCAAGAATTATAATAACTAAAACATATCAACTTAATTTAAATAATATTAACTAAACATACCGCCCGCCTTGATTGTCTCTAGTACATCAAAAAAACAAACATTTAAAAGTATTAATCAAATTGTTAAAATGTTATTCAATGGGCAACGCACACACTCTGTTTAACGCGCGAGTTACAACACCAGTGTTAACCTTCACGTCTATCACACGAGTTACACCGTCCTTTCCTGGATGACAAGCAATAACTCTGCCTAACTGCCATTTCATTGGAGGAATATTGTCATTTTTAATCAAAACTAATGTTCCAATGTTTAACAGTTTTTCGGAATGTTGTTTCCATTTCATTCGAGTTTGTAATTCACACAGATATTCCTTTTGCCATCGCTGCCAAAAATGTTGTGATATAGCTTGCAGATGTTGCCATTTTTTTAATCTATTTTCAGGAATATCTTTATAATCTAATTCCGGAAAACTAGTAATCGGTTTTCCAATTAAAAAATGTCCAGGCGTTAAAGCCGCAATATCATCAGGGTCTTGAGTAAGTGGACAAAGAGGTCGCGAATTTAAAATACCCTCAATTTGTGTCAACACGGTGGCAAATTCTTCAAAAGTTAATCGAGTTTCACCTACCACGCTTTTAACATGAACCTTTGCTGATTTAATTCCAGCTTCCCATATGCCTCCAAAGCTAGGTGAAGAAGCTGGTATAAAATGCCATTTAATTAACTCTGAAGTTAATTCATTAGAAATAATTTCAGAATTTTCCTTTAAAAAATTATAAATATTAGTAATTTCAGTACTAGCACCTTTATAATTTGAACCATTATCAGAATACACATTGCTTGGTCGTCTACCACGTCGACTGATAAACCTTTTAAATGCTGCTAAAAACGCTTGTGTAGTTAATTCTGAAACTAGTGCGATGTGTATAGCCTTAGTACTAATACAAATAAATAAACACATATATGATTTAATTAGTTTTGCTCGTTTAGTTTGTCTATCCTTGAGCAGAAAAGGTCCACAAAAATCAGTGCCTACATTTACAAATACTCCATAAGGATTAACACGTATATTAGGTAATTCTCCCATTAAATATTGAGAATCTCTTGGAGAAACTCTAAAGCATTTTATGCAACTACGAACTATGTTTTTGCATGAATTTCTGCAGGATATAGGCCAATACCTTTCACGAATAGAATATATTAAAGTCTGTATTCCACAGTGAAGTAAACGTTCATGTTCATGCTTTAATTTACGATTTGTTAAAACATGATTATTTGGTAATTTAATAGGATGCTTCTTTTCAAAAGACTGGCATGATTTTTTTAGTCGGCCACCTACTCGTATAATTCCGATTTGCATAATGAGTTTTGCAATAATTATTATTGGACCCAATATACCCAAAGGATCAAATATTTGACTAATTAAAGATAAAATACTTCGTTTTGTTAACTTGATGTTATTAATATCTTTAATATTCAATTTATATTTAATATAATCATTCTCCGAATCCCAAAATATTCCCAAAGTTTTATTCTGTTCATTAGCTCCAATATCCAATATGCTAGCTTCACACAAAACACACAAAAACTTTCTAAGTTCACATCCAGAACCTGCTAATAAATTTACGAGATCCTTTTGTATTTGCAATAATTCTGTGACTGAATTGCAACCGGTTAAAACATCATCCATATAAAAATCTCTCCTAATAATTTTGCTAACTTGGGGAAAATTCATTTCATTTTCTAATGCAATTTGTACTAAACACCTGACTGCTAAAAATGGAGTAGAAGATGTGCCATACGTGACAGTATTTAGTTCATATATTTTAATATCATCATTCTGGTTTGATCGCCACAATATTTTTTGATCATTTCTTTCCTTCGGATTTATAAGTATCTGTCGATACATTTTTGATAAGTCTCCTGTAAAAACATACTTATAGCTCCAAAATCTTACTAAAATAGAAAAAATATCTTGTTGCAATCTAGGTCCACAATATTGAACATCGTTTAGTGATAAACCAGACGTTGTTTTGGCAGACGCGTCAAAAACAACTCTACATTTAGTAGTAATGCTTTCCTTAAATACAGCATGATGTGGAAGATAATATCCATTATCCGTATTACCAGTATTATTTATTAAATTCATATGTCCTAAGCTTTCATATTCTGACATAAAAGAGTCATATTCTAATTTGAATGATAAATTATTTTTGAATCTTTTTTCAAGTAAATGAAACCTATTTAAAGCCATATTATATGAATCTCCTAATAAAATTAAATTTTCTTTAAAAGGAATATTTACTATAAATCTACCAACATTATTTTTTGTTGTAGTTTCAGAAAAATAACGTTCACAGAATATTTCAGATTCTGACATACAGCGGTTTTTATTATTCACCTCCTCAATTTCCCAAAATTTAACAATTTGATCATCAATATTCGCATTAGAATTTAATAAATTAACACAATTTATTGAATTATTAAATGAACTTAGATTCAAAGTTAAGTTTCCTGCTATTATATAACCAAATTTACTTTCTTGTAAAACTGGCATATTATTCCCAAGATGAATTTGATTTGAACCTATAATCGACCAAAATATTTCTGAACCTAATAACATTTCAATTTCACCAGTTATATTAAAATTTGGATCGGCTAACAGTAAACCATATGGAATCCTTATTACATTTTTATTAAACGTAATTGATGGTAAATTTCCCGTAATATGCGGAAGAACTAAACACGGAATCTGAGAAATAAAATTACTTGTTAATGAATTTATTTTTACAGTAACTTGACCAGTTATGTTAGTTAGTGTTTGTGCAACACCTCTTACTACATGCTTTATTTTTGTGGGTTCTAGATTCAGCCTTTTGCAAACGTTTTTGGTTACAAAATTACTTTGAGATCCACTGTCCAATAAAGCTCTAACAATCACGGAATTTCCATTGTATGTTACTTTAACCATTGCTGTTGAAAGCAAAATCTGACTTTGTGTTGATTCCGTATTTAGATTTATTACATTATCGTCAAACGCATTATTATCTATAACATGAGAACTTGATGCTTGATTTAAATTATCAGAATTATTAATATTCTGATTATTTATCAATGCTGAATTAACAGGAACGGAATTCATAGATTGATTACTATTATTTGTATTATCATTAGTTCTATCAGATGTATTTTTAATATTATTATAATCATTGGAATGTAAAAGAAAATTATGTGCCTTATTGCACTTAGAACATTTTGGTTTAGTACAATTCCATGAAAGATGAGATTTGTTTAAACAATTTAAACATAATTTGAGTCATTTAACTGCTGCAATACGATCATTAATTGATAAATTCAAAAATGCAGGACAATTAAAAATACCATGAGACTGATTACAAAAGTAACATTTAAATTTAGAATCCTGAACAGCTGAACAACTAATTCCTCCCTTATTATGTAATTTAACAGTACTCTTGTATTTACCAGATTCTACATTTTTACTGACTTCCAATTTCTCTAAAATTTCACATTTTAATTTTAGAAAGTTATTAAGATCCTTCATTGTTGGAAGATCATTTTCATATTTATACATTTCCCAATCTCTTCGAGTGGTGGAATCAAATTTGCTACACATAATATATATTATTAATCTATCCCAAGAATCTGTAATTTCACCAAGAGTTTTTAATGCACGCAAATCTTTAGTTACCGAATCATACAAATTACGTAACTCAACATAAGATTCCTTTAATATACCTACTCGGATGTTGAAAAATGGCATTAATGTGATTGTGAATAATAAGTTTTTTATTTTCAAACCTATCCTTAAGAAATTGCCATGCAACATCATAATTCAAATTAGAAACCTCCAATGATTTAATTATTTCCAACACTTCTTTGCTCAAGAATGACCTTAAATAATAAAACTTTTGTAAATTACTCAATGACTTATCACTGTCTACTAAGGCTACAAATGAATCTTTAAACTCCAACCAATTGCTATAATTTCCATCAAAAGTAGGCAATTTAATTGGTGGAAGCTTAACAAGAGACTGAACTGAATTTACATTATTATGCATAGCTGAATTATTTGCAAAATTAGTTACTGAATTAAATTCATTTACTATATTACAAGTTTTATTATAGTTTTCTATTAACCCTTTTACTTCTCCAATTACTTTAAAATAAGCTCTTTCAAATGATTCTCTTTCAATTTCATCAGCGACATATTCATCAGTATCACTGATTTTTGTCTCAATTTGATATTGCAAGTCATCAAATTCCTCACAAATCGGTTCGATTTTACTTAAACGCGTTTGTATTTCATTAATTATATTATTATTTAAATTATTTTTATCAATCGCATTAAAGTAATTATTACTAAAACGCGTAAGCTTGCTCTTAATTGCAGCTCTTTTTGATTTCAAAGTATGAATTTCAATTTCGGATGCCATGTTATTGACACAAATCTAGAATATTATTATTAATTTTTAATAGAACGGACTTACTCAATTAATAGCAAAAAAGACCCTTAATGAACTTCAAAAGTTATTGCGTGAATTACTATTCTCTTCTTTCGTACTATTCTTTCTTATCTGTGTATTGAAGTCTTCATCAGTCTTATTAATTCTTGCTTACTTGCATTACACCAAGTCTTCATCAATATTTAATAATTCAAGATCCGGTTCGAATGGATCAATGTTTTGTATTGATTATGTGTGGACTGTATATTAAACTTTTTACTTTTTTTATTAACATAAATTCTTATATCATTGACATTCAAAAAATTATTAATTGTCACTTGACTTAAATTTGTTTTTAACAATGCAAAAATATTTACAGGATGTCAAGAATTATAATAACTAAAACATATCAACTTAATTTAAATAATATTAACTAAACATGATGTACGCGACCCTACAGCTATTTATGAATTTGGCGGTTGTATACACCCCTATCACAAGGTTAAAGCGATTTGAACCAGAAATAAACACCCAAACTCAAATACCAAAATTTAACTCAATCGGTTGAAGCGTTTAGGCGCTATCGTGGAAGAATACATACAGACACACAGACAAACAAATTTCTATCTGGAAATGGTCTTCGTTGTCTCAGAGGACTTCAAAATGGTTAATCCATTTTTATTTCAATTTTCACTTTTTTATGGAGTTCACATTACATTCTCCGTACCCTGGATCGGGAAAGTTAAAAAGGGAAGGCCAGCTTTAAATCACACTCTGAAGTTGGTTTCTGTCCAAACGAGGTAGTAAATTTATTGTTGACTATTTTTATCTCGCCACTGATCTATCACGTTAACGGTTGTCAAGAAATTTCCGTACTGATTTATTTAACACGCACAGCATCGGTTTTCTCTTACTCTTTACTTCGTCCTTATTTCTGTAGGTGTATAGTTTTGTGGATTTAGTTATTAGTGAACTTACAAAATACAAAAAGAAAATCGGTTGTGTCACCCCAAAACTTTCCCGACAAGTTATAGTATAATTTAAAAAAATATTGTCACAATAAGAATTAGCAAGTTTAAGAAAAACTCAAATTAATGGAAACGGCGCGGCGTCTTCACCGTGTCACAAAAAGTATTGGAAAATAAGTGTTGAGCCTCCCTTATGTCTTTGTAGTATTTCAAGATTCGCTTGGCTTGTAGAGCTACTCGAGAATCGCCCACGTACATCATGCTCACAAAAGAGGATCTTAATGATTGTCCCTCATAAACGAGTGACGGTATTTGAACTACGTCTCTCACTTAATAGTTACTTGATTTGATTTAGAAAACTATTTAAAATTAAAAGTTCAGATGAATTTTACTAACTATTATTTATTTAAATATTTAAAGAGTATACAAAAGTCAATTTAATAAAAAAGAACAAGTCTCAAAAATCAACAATTATAATTATTAAAAATTGGTACTTACATTTCAATCATCATCTTGGACACATCTCCTCTTTTTTTTTCAGTTTAAGCAAAATGTTCAAATTTATAAATATTTAATATAGGTACTAATAATATTAATTCGCGTTAAAAAAAAACCGTAAAAACTTAACGACACGCTTCAATTAGGAAGATCGTGGTTTTTATCGCTTCTACGACTCAAAGTCCACTTGTCGAAAGTTGGAGAAAAGACCCCGTTTTTCCCTGTTGCGCAAAAATTTATAACTTTTCTTTTTTCCACTCTTTCGAATATCGACCAATCAAATTGTTCATACTTAGCGTCGGTCGTACCGTTTTTTGTTGAATTAGCAATTTGTCTATTTTGTAGGTGTTAGAGTAATGAACTTTTATAAATTATTAAATCAGCGTAAAATACCTAGTTCGACTGGATGCAATATTTTTATTACAATATACCGGGTGTGACAATATATAATCATAATACTAATAATGCCTTTATTTTTTGACAAAAAAAAAACAGAAAAAAATGTATAATTCTATATCTTGATGTACAAAAAATTGTCAAAAAAAGGGGGAAGTTCACACGGAGTGTGCTCTACCACTTAACCCCATTGAAATTAATAATTAATCAAAATGTAGGTATATAAAACAAATGAAAAAAAAAACAAACAGTACAAGTAGGTATATATCCAGCCCCGGTAGGAAACGTCAACAAAAACCAGATTACACTAATTGTATTGTACACAGATCATGTTAGGAGTACCAGAAAAAAAAATTGTGTTTTGCTAACTGAGGAAGAAAGAAGTATAAGAAGAGACAGTGTTTTAAAATCGCTAGGAATCGAATTAAGAAAGTTGCATATCGTGTATGACCTG
The DNA here is from genome assembly GCA_911728435.2 of Apoderus coryli. Taxonomy (NCBI): domain Eukaryota; kingdom Metazoa; phylum Arthropoda; class Insecta; order Coleoptera; family Attelabidae; genus Apoderus; species Apoderus coryli. The sequence goes on along the minus strand of OU452206.1, from coordinate 4,535,919 downwards.
CATAACGAAACAGAATTTTAATAGTTATTAGTATCGTCTGACAAGGCCAAAAATCTCTGTGTTCTAATCGATGAAAATCTTAAATTTGCTGATCACGTCTCCTTCCTGCTCCAAAAAAGTTACTCCAAACTGAAACTGATATTTTCTAATAGGCATGTATTAAGTTTTCAGATCAAGTCGCTACTTTGTGATACGCTTGTTTTCTCACGATTTAATTATTGTGATTACCTATGTCTATGGCTCATGTTTGCTTCAGAGAGACTGCTTTCGAATACAAAAAATACAAAACTCATGTCTGAGATTAATTTATGGAATACTGAAATTCGATAGAATAAGCCACACTCTAAAAAAGGCCAAATGGCTTAATATGTTGAACCGACGGCGATTGCACTCTTTGACATTATTTCTTAAAATAATTACAAAGAGAAATCCACCATATCTCTTCAATAAATTTACTTTTAGGACGGATGTTCATAATTTGAAGATAAGAAGAAAGCATATCATTGATATACCACCCCATAAAACAACTTTATTTCAACGGTCTTTTCCATATACCATCGCTGCAGAGTACAACAAATTGCCTCAGAATTTCGAGTCTCTCTCGACATCGAGGATTAAATTAAACGTATCTGAAATGTTAATTGATGAGCAGTGTCGTCTGTTAAATCGTTAAGCATATCCTATTTCCTATAGTCCTATCGTTATCCCTCTTTTTTATCTTTTTATTTAATTTCACTTAGTTTTTAGTTATGCATGGTAAATATAGTTATGTTGGTGTAGCATATATCTAAAGGGTTTTCCTACTGATGAATTTGTTTCGACTGTTAATATTTTAGTTCTCTAGGTTCATGAAGAATATCAGCAATTCTGAACATGCGCCTTTTAACAATACCATAATATTGTATCTAACTTGTTACATTATTTCCAATAAACTAACGTAAAAAACTAACTACTTTATTGAAAAATTAGAAAAAAAAGCATTGCCAGAGCTAGGACTGGAACCGGTAACCTTCCTCATGCGACGCAATTCAATTCAATTCAATTCAAAACGCCCTACCAATGAGAACAGAGACATGGAAATAAATAGTTTATTTTATTTGTTATATATTATTATACGTACCAACTAACTCACTGCTGACATTATAAATGCTATTTTCTCGAGAATTATGGGGGCAAATGTCAAAAGTGACATATCGCTGTAAAGCACATACAAACTGGTTTAAAATAATCTATCACTGGACACCTACTGATATATGAAAATTTAGCGTCTCTATCACAGGGCTTAAGCGATTTGAACCAAAATATAATGGCTTCATCTTAGGACTGCCTCAAACTCATATACCAAAATTTAGCTCAATTGGTTAAAATGTTTGGGCGCTATCGTGGAAGAATACATATAGACACACATACATACATACACACAGACAGACAATCTGGAAATGGTCTTAATCGTCTCAACTTCAAAATTTTTATATCCGTCTTTATCTCATTTTTTAGCGCTTTCATAATACTTTCCCTGTGCGGGAAAGTAACAGTCTTAGTGCATCAAAATAGTATGAAACTTTAACTGCATGAGTATGAGCTAACGTTGTATCACATTAATCATATTATGATTCTTATTACATTTTTTGTTATTCCGGTTACGTTTATTTGATACACACTGTATAATTTTGCTTTCGTCATAATTCAATGGTGTATAAATAAATTCATAGAATTTTCCAATCTTTTCACGTTTCCACTAAATTATAAATGAGAGTTTTTGGTGTGGCGCGTGTCTTCTCGCAACAGCCTCGCGTCTAATTTAGGGTTTTCTTTTCACGTCTGTCGACATGCACCCCTAAATCTTGGTATAAGTTCACAGTTGGCTTTTAACATTCCACTCTCGAGCTGTATTGTTTAGGGTTTATTGTATATACTTCACCTTTAACGTTTATAAATTGCTCTCTGAAAATAAAATTACACGGCATGTTTTTGTTTTCATAGATTATTGAAATAAATGGCTGCTATACTATGTATTTTATATTATTTAAGTTGATTTTGTATTCATCGAGTAAAATAATCTCAGATTTTATATCGCCTTTAAATTTAAAAAGAACTCACTAACTTTAAATGTTTCCAATTTCGCGACAACAGTCGATTCGTTTTCTGCATCATAGGAATCATATATTTTTTTTTAAATCCATCGTGCCCGTTTCGCAACTGTGGAATTGCATAATTCCTCAACATTTGCAGATATTGCTATCAATATCAGTAACAGTTACAGATATGTTATTCTGTATTTTCTCAAAAATGTACGGACCAATGATCAAATTAGTTGTGAAAGCGAACGGGAAATTATTTTTTCTGGAGACCTTGTTGCACAATTCCACGTGGAGTTTCGAGAGTTATAATTATAAACTCCATAAAATATCCATAAAATACAACGTCCACCTGAGCCAATATTTGTAAGGAAAAATCATATCTGAGTCCTTGAATTAAGGCAATAGTTGCAGTTTACGGAGATACATTCTTAGGATTTTGACAAAAACTGCGATATATCGCATTTTGTACGCGTTTTGATATCGCATTAACACTACTGATAGGGGGTTAGTGCTGATAAGAATATTTTTTTATTGTTGAGCTCGTCCATTCATCTGTCGCTGTTTATATTTATTACAAGTTCTGATTGAAAGCTAAAACAATTTTGCCTAATAAATACGTACATGCATTTTTAGTTTAATTAACCACCTAGCCACTAAAACCTATATTTTTGTGTAAATAATAAAATAAAATGATTTAGGAAAAATTATTAAAATTAGGTAGTGTCATAATCTATTTATATTATTTATTTCTGAACAAGCACTTTACCAGTTCGTTTATCGGAGACGGATGCATTATTTATGTGGAAGCAGTGCCTCCATTGCGTACACGGTCATTCTTAACAAAAATAGACAATAAATTAATTTATCTAAGGGATCCTATTCATTCCTCAAGGTCCCCACTTCATTTTGATATGTGATTAAAATAATGCGATTCCGATCTTATTATTTTGTAATGAAATAAGTACGTCTCTGCACAAGCAACTTAAATTTAACAACACATTATCAAATCCCAAATCAAACAAAATACCAATTATTTATTATTTGATTTTGAGAAACACAAATTACTAAAATAATTCTATTTAATCTTCAAGTTAAAATGTTTATGCTATAGAAAATATACACATCCGTGAGTTTGTAGTTTTATATCTAACATCAACATTCATATAAATCTATAGAAAATCGTTTATTGAGATGAATATTTATTCAAAAACTATTTCGATTATATCTTAACTGCCACTGTTATTACGGGTTTTAGAAGATAGGAAAGGAATATAGTAGACTGTACAGCTTGTCTAACTGATTTTGACTACAACGTTTTTCTTTAATTTATTATTTGCTCGACAATAATACGTGCATTTACATAATTTGATCACTATTTTTATTTGATTTGTTAAACAGTTGTACACTTATGATACTGACTTTAGTACAGCTTCTATCGCGTTTATTCATTACGGTATTAGGCCGTTCCACGGGCGTATTGACCAGTTTTCCGCGTGTTCCACTGAACACGGGCCCGGTATCCTCAAGGGGCCCGGTACTGCATTCTGCATCTTCTCTGTATTAAATACCTATAAATTTTAGGATTTTTTTACATCTATTTGACTTAACTTTAAATTTTCTTTAGTTAGTACGATATAATAAAATAGCTGATCTAATTTAAAAAAAAAAGTTTTCGCGTTAATAGACTCATGTTGGGGAATCCCTGAAAAGCGGAACAGCGCCAGCGCCGCGGCGCGGCGCAGAGCGGAATCTAGAGGTAGAGGCTAAGCTAAAGATATATAGATACTAAAAGGAGTAATCCATTGGATGCAGTGGAGTGTATTATAATTACAATAAAAATACATACATCGTCTCCACCAATAAAATTTTATTTAAGATTCCTTTTTTATAAAAGGGGACATGTTTCGGAGTCCCGCTCCATTATCAGCCTTTATTGTAAATTTTAAAAACAAACACACGGGCAAGGCCCCTGATAGACCAAGTTGAAGCGGGACTCCGAATCATGTCCCCTTTTATAAAAAAAAAATCTTAAATACAATTTTATTAGTGGAGACGATGTATGTATTTTTATTGTAATTACATTACACTCCACTGCATCCAATGGATCACTTCTGTAGGTATCTATATATCTCTAGCTTAGCCTCTACCTCTAGATTCCGCTCTGTGCCGCGCCGCGGCGCTGGTGCTGTTCCGCTTTTCAGGGATTCCCCAATATTTTTTTTTTAATCTTTATTTAACACACAATTTACAATAATCAAATACATATAAGTTCTTTAATCAGTGTTTGTAAACACTGGTCTCAAGAACAGCTTTTTTATAGACCTATCAACGGTGCTAACAATTTAAATAGAAATAGAAAGAAAAGAGCGGAAAAATGGCCTCAAGGTACAATTCCCCCCGGGCCAAAACAGCTTTTCAATAATTTATTAAAAATTGAAGGAGAAACAGCTGACCTAACCTCAGCCGGCAAGTGGTTATACGTACTAGATGCTTGAGTTATCGGACTATTCAATTGGTTCTTACATTGGGCTGATATATATTGTGACGGAATCTCGTCATGTGACCGTGAACATCGCGAGAAAAGAGAAGATGCGCATTTGACTTTTGTGCTTGGTGAATTATTTTAAAAATAAATTTACATTGCTCCACACGGTAAATATCCTCAAGTTTATATAAATTTGTTGACCGATATATCAGATCTGTATGGGACAATCTGTCAAAATTAAACAATTTTCTTACTATTTTATTTTGCAAAACCTCAACTTTATGGAAGGCAACTCTGCTACATGTGCCCCACACCGGCAATAAATATCTTAAGTGTGACAAGAAATAAGCGTTATAAATATTCAATTTACTTTTTTCTGTTAAATAATCTCGACACCTAAATTTTCATCTATGATTAAACCCAAATACTTTATCGAAGAAACCAACTCCATTGGAGTATTATTCACAATTAGCAAAGGATTGCGAACGAATTTATTTTTTTGCCTAAATAACATATATTTATATTTTTTGATGTTTATTTTTAATTTGTTAAATACGAGCCAATTAAAATACCTATCAATATCACGGTTTACCACAGTCTCCAAGTCAGAGATATCATCGCCACTATAAAACAGAACCGTATCGTCCGCAAAAGTATAATACCTAGCCTCCAAATTGGCTAATCTTAGATTGAGGACGTATAAAGAATACAATAAGGGACCAAGTACTGATCCCTGAGGGACACCACACTCAGCGTGCAATGATTCACTGACCACACCATCCACACACACATAATGTCGCCTGTCAAGAAAATACGACTGTATTAGCTTGTACGAAGTACCCCGAAAGCCCATGCTATACAACTTATCCAGTAAAAGGTCAATGCTGACAACATCAAATGCCTTTTGTAGATCAACAAAAACAGCAATCACTAATTTGCCTTTATCAAGTTCATCGTATACCCTACTCATCAAATCCATGGTAGCACTCAGTATGTTACTGTTCCTTAAAAACCCGTATTGATATTCGTCGATCTGATTATATTTATTTACAAACGATAAAATCCTTGATTTAAATAATTTCTCAATTATTTTGGAAAAAACACTGACAACACTTATCGGCCGATAATTTCCCATTTCCTCTTTAGAACCTGTTTTAAAAATTGGGCTAATTTTAGAAATCTTAAGCACGTCCGGGAAAATACCCGTTTGAAGTATATCGTTAGCTAATTGTACTAAGATTTTGATTAGAGGATCACCCAGGCTTTGAATGTTCTTTACCGATATTCGATCATGACCCGGAGCTGAATTGCACCTCAACCCCCTCACAATTTCAATGATTTCACGCTCCGTCGTCATACTTAAAACAATTGTGTTTTCACAAAAGACTTTATTTATGTTTGATTTCTTAATAAACGTATAAATATTGGTAGTTTATTTTTCAATGGGTGTGGCGGTGAGGGGGTGGGCCCGGAAATTCCTTGGAACACAGGCCCGTAACGGCACCATTACGCCCCTGGGCGGTCATATCTGATACCACTGATCTCGTCGTATTTTGGTAAAAAAAATTAAACCATTTTAACCCACCTTCTGAGTTACATTCATTTGATAATCCCAAAGCCAAACACCTAATCTTCGTTAAAGAATAGAAAAAGGATAAGTGGTTGTGTAAACATAAAGGTTATTTCTTTAAATATGGTAGCGTCTAACACAATATTTTTGGTAAATCATTCGCGTAAGAGAAGAAAGGCATGTGATAGTAAAACACCAACCAAATTAAAAATAGTACAGATACAGTATATAAAAAAATGCATGTTTAAGCTATATGTTAATGCTAATTTTTTGAAAATCTAGATCGAACACAATCATTACGATTAAGACGCTGGGGTAGATTCCCATTGATTCTGCGTATTTGGTCCCAGACCCGAATACTCCTGCTCCTGTCCCTTTGGTGGTTTTGGAACCGTCTCTAAACCACTTGATAGTGTTTTCTTTAAGGTTGCTGGTGTGTACGTTCACTTCCCATTCCTTCTTGTTACTTATCATCTTGTTACGTAAACATTAATTCCAATTAACTTGTTTATTTCAAATGGAACACCCGGTATATGAGGTGAAAATTAGATGCACAAAGTAATTATCTGTCAAATATAATACATTCCTAGGAACTCTTATAATTTTCGACAAATTTTTTGTTGAATCTCTTAGTTTCATTAGTTTCATGTAGACCACCTTGTACTTGATGATGCAAAAATTAATTATCTATTCATCATTGTAAAGTTTTCCTATAGATAGTTATATCTTTAATTTTGCGTGGAAAAGGCACATATTGGTAATAATGGGAAGAATTTTTCAAAATTATAATATTTATCAAGACAGAATATTTTTTTTAAATTTGATAATTAAGTACTGTCAAATAGTCAATTGAAAATTGTTACCTATGAGTTGGGAATTTTTCATAAAACAGTTTTTTATCTGAGGCATTAGATTTAATTCAATTAATAAAAAATTGAAACCTATTCGAAAGGAGAAAGAATAGACATGCTTTTTATTCCGAGAGAATGGTCTAAAAAAATCATCCCAAAAAAGCGGTATTCGAGAGACTGTTAGAGCAATTTAACGAAAGATACCATCCAAACACAGTGCAACTGCATGAAGAACTTTCCAATATTGATTTTAAATCGTGTTGAATTTTGTACATGGGCCAGGCACAAAATCATTGAAAATGAATACTTTTTTAAGAAAGGAGATGAAGGAGCAAATAAACGAAGCGTTTGGAAGCATTACACCAGACGTATTGGCTAAAGTTGTTAAATGATTTAAGATAAAGATTCAAATGTGCCTAGAGTCCAATCATTTTGAACATTTATTATAAAATTTATCAGTATTTGTATTGTTATTTAATTTAGGTTAAAAGTGTATTTATTTTTTGTGTTATTTTCCAAATGAAAGACGTCTGCTCCACAAAATACTTTATATTATGTTCAAACCCAAGAGCGGAACATAATTGTTGGACATGTTTCTTAATACATCCAAGTAACATGATCAACAAAAAGAAAACGAACAATTTATATAAAACGCCAGTTTTTCACTTATGGCACTACTTTAAATATTATAAACTTTTTCTTTTTAATTTCATAATAATTTTATTTTCGTTTTGTTATGTCACAACAATATTTTTCCACAAGGTGAGTATTCAAATCCTCAATTATATAAAAACTCATAACAAGATTCATAAATGCCACTGATGATGGAATCTACGCATTCCGAAACATGTTTGGCATTGTAACAATAATTATGTTCCGATCTTTGGTTTGAACATATATACCAATATGTGCTTTTTCCATGTATAATTAAGAGTACAGTGATTAATAGAAAATTAAATTTCGCATGATCAAATACAGGGTGGTCTACATGAAATTAACAGATTCAATTAAAAATTCGTCTAATATTATGAATATGTGCATTTTCCACGAAAACGTCAAGAGTTATCCATAGGAAAGTTTTATAATATTTGACAGATAATTACTATGTGCATCTAATTTACACCTTATATACCGGGTGTTCCATTTGAAATTATAAAGTTATTTATAATTAAACTTTACCATCATATAACTTATATTATTGTACATCCTGTATCTAGTATTGAGGGTTTTTTATATTTGGCGTAACAAGCGATGAGTGGATATATTTATCATACCAGACTGTCTTAAAAAAAAACAAACGAGTAGGTGTGAATTTTTTCATTCAAATTATGTCTATATTTTTATAAAAAATCAAATATTTAAAAAACTGTCTGGTTTAGGTGAGATGTATGTTGATAAAAGGTAGGTTTATTTTTATCGGGGAATCTAAAAATATATTTATATACAGGGCATTCCATTTAAAAAAAAACAAAATAGCTAATTTCTTATATTTGTGACACCCTGTATAGATTCATAATATTTTTAAAATGTAGCCATAAATGATTTTTATCGAACCGATGAATAACACTTTTAGGAAATGAAATAGTTTATCCACACTATTCCGTGTCGTACGGCGTGAATAACCCTGTATATCCCCACATGAATACCCGTTGTAAAAGTATGTGTTTGGCGACATCTAGTGCCAAATCGAATCCCAAGATAGGTGCTTCTCGGAAGGCAGTCCCAGTAAAACGTTGGATTCACAAGGCAAATGCTAGATATATGCGACATTGACTTTTGTGGAGACAAGGGTTGTCTTTTGTCACGGCTGTGAAATTTTTTGCAACATTCTCTTTCGAAAGAACATGATTTCCCGGAAAAGTTCACATCTTGTTACGAGGATTTCGTAGGTAGATGTCTACAAATTAGTGTAGTGTATTGCTTAGTTGACCGTCTATTTCTCTCACTTTGTTTTAACGTTTCGCCACAATGAGTGGTCAGCATTTTCAGTAGTTACCATGATGGCTGAAGTAGTTAAATAAACTCGAAAAACTAAAATTAGCCAGCAATATTTAAAGTGAAGTGTAAAAGCTATATCAGAAACGGGTTTGTTTAGTTGTCAAATAGTTACGAATGTATCATTATTATTTTTTGGCACGGTCATCGGTAAATCCCATTTTACGTTCCCCACATGTAATCTCATATGCTCAAAATATTTTCGAAATATCTATTACTATCCTTTGATAGGTACTGTTATCGTTTTGACATTCCTTACATTTTCGGTGGGCCAAGAACATTCATTCTGCAAAATCCAAGCAACATTTGGCAGATCTACGAGACATAAGTTCTTGTTTTTTTTTTATGTGGTAAAATATGTAAATATTGAGATTTTGGTCAAAAATCAATACAATTCCTATTTATTATTATTATTCTTAAATGCACAAATATAGATCACGTTTCTGAAAACCGTTACGCATCTCTAAAATAATTTTCTTATTTTTAAAAACAGGTAAATACGTCCAACGACATTCTGTAGATAACACAAACAACAATTTCAAATGTTGAAATGTTTAGATAAACATTGTGGAACATATGGATTTCTGGATTTACTCTGTATGATTATGCATGCTACTCAATTATTTATATGAAATGGGTATGTCTTAAATATACACATTTCTAATGAAATGCTGGAAACAAAATCGATTAATTAAACAGAAAAATACTTATTAAAAATAAATTAGAAATAATACGTTGCACAGAAGCTCTGGATACAGTCAGTTTCACAAGTAATTAAAGTCAAAAAAGCAATAATAAGAGTTAATTTATAATGTAAATATTTGGAATGGCACAATTTTTTTATTAATTGTAGTTGATTTAGTGTCTTTTAAATTTTGAGTATTGAGTAACATTACATTATGTTATGCGCGGTTAAAATTAGGTTTAAATCTCCATTACGATATTTTTTTAGACTTTAATAATCACGAGAGTGTTTTGTATCCATATGAGGAGAAAAATGTAGTTTGTTTGTTATGGAAACAATTATTGCGGCTATCATACAAATCTGTTAGTAAAGACAGTATATTAATGTGATAAGGAGCACCCGTGATGTAGACAAAAAGATGACGACCCTCGTATTTTCTTAAATGAACTTCACTATTAATGAATACACATATCCTTTGGGTAACAAGATAATTTAAATCAGATAGGTATCCTGCAATAATAATGTCGTATCGGCAGAAGATTTCATCAGCGTCATAGGTGTCGCACAATGGGGTCACACAACGAAAAAGTTGACCAAAAATCACATAATATATTAAAAGTTGGAAAAATTTTCGATATTAATTTTTCCATATATTTTTATGCGTATTCGTTTAAAATTATAAAACAAAATAAAATTAATGTGTAATAATCTGAGTCAGTATCTCTAGAATCAACATCAGTTTCGCTTTTCGACGTGAACTTCTTCCGAATGCACTTTCTTGAACAATGTTAACAGTCTACTTTAAAATCCTTGTTACGTGCTTCTTGTGCTTCCTGACTTAACTGACCAATTGGCAACAAAGCAAACTTGTGTACAGTGGCATTAATGAAATACCAAGGATATACAATAAAATACACCGCAGTATCAATGGCAAAAGCACGATTTTTTTTATTGTGAATTTTATATCCACATGAAATCTCAATTAGATTTTTATGGATTTTTTTTATAAACTTTACATCAACATTTGTTTGTTATATCTGATGACAAATGGGGATTTACCAAAAGGCATTTCCGTCATTGGAATATCTCAAACAAGGTTTAAGCATATCTAAGTCAGTTTTCTCTTTAAATAACTTTTGAATTTGCAATTTATTTGCAGCTACATTGTCTTTATGTTTGCCATGTTTTAAATGGGATTTTAATACTTAAAAGCAAAATACATTCAAAAAATCCAGCCATGCTAAAATGATATTCCAGATGATGATCCAACTGTTATTTTCCAACTGAGCGCTTCATCAATTGAAGTACAATCTTTAGAAGATGCTCCACAAATATAGCACTTTTCTATTGACATCTTTCACAATGAATGTGGAATATCATGGGTGAAGATTATGAACAGATGAGTCCGTGCTGTGTGCCTCTCTGAAACCAAACTGTTTAACGTATTTCATTCCAGTAAATCTAGATCCAACATATTTTATATGATATCAAATAACAAAAGATTTTACAGTCTTTACGAACAGAAAATACAATATTTAAAACTGTGCAAAAAATAGCTTAATTATAAACAATGGCAATCGAAATCAAGTTTATTGTTTCAAAAAATTCGTCTCTGCAATTATTGGGCATGCGATTTGGCAACGCTACCATTGTATTCACTAAATATGATGACGGGTGAAGTGAACGGCGACTATTCGATTCGACTACCGTCAAGAATTAATTTCCAGGGAACACAAGTCTGGCGTTATCAGTCACTAACACTCAACCATGCACACCTGACACCTACCGGCATCGGACACGGTGGGGACGACCGGGAGTAACTGCGTCTATACGCCTCAGACACATTTTTATTTTTTGAAGCGGAGGGTACAGACACGGAAAGACTTAACTGGAGAAAAGCTGATGCAACAGCAACAGGTTTCAGTACCCACTGTTAAAATATTAAAAGAGTGTAGGTGATAGACGATTGTACGTTACAGATTCCTGTTTTAGATTTGCGTCAGACAATGCCATAATAAAGTTTTTGGTAAGAATTTTTATTTTTACAAAACTGAAAGATTATGGCCAATCTTATCAGCTGAATTTACTTAAACATATTGTTCATATCGTTTTAACACCAAAAAAGATTTGGAAGACAAATCTCCACGAAATGAACTTTAATAGAATGATCGTCAGAGTTAAGCCATACATGTTTCGGAACCTGACTGGTCCCATCTTCAGTGGCTAATAATTAATAATGAAGAAACTTTCAAGATATATACTTAACTACAATTACGAAGATTCTAGTGGATTCTGGAAACAAGTTCTCATCAGTGAAAGCAACGTGTTACTTATTCTCTTTTATAATTTTATACGTACTTAAATGACAAATGAGAATAACGATCATATTAGCTGACATAGTGACATTCATAGGTTGGTTCATATCTTTCTTAATTGATAATAATGATAATTCCTCGTAGGATATCGTATGCTCTTATGAGTTATAAAAAATAAACAAACGAATACGCTTTTTAATAGAGATCCTCTGAATTGCCGGAAAATAAACAATATCTATAACACAACAAAAAGCTGCTGAGAGAAAGCATAGGAAGAACGAGTTAATGGAATAGAAAGTACATATAATATGTTGGAAGTTTTTGCGAGATAATACGGATTATCCTGGGCTTCTTTGGGAATGTGTGAATCGTGTAGTGAGAGATTTGCCATTTGTAGCCGCTAATGGGTGCACAAGTAAAAGGGCGTCGGTCGCGTCCATCCAAATCCTATTTGCACACACCACACACACATACATACCGTTTGAAGCACAGCTGGAAAATGAGAAAATTGTTTCCATTGTGTATTTCTCGGGAATATGGTTAATATAATTGCAAGCGTTTTGGCTTTAGCTTTTATGTAAATTAATATATGGCTAAATCTAGGAGTGACAAACCGACAACGGTAAGAAGTAATTTGTCTTTTGGTTTTAAGTAGCCTATTTCCCTCGACTCAATTTCCACCAATCACAAACGCGAAATTTTGAATTACAAATTGTTTCTAGATAAAAAAAAACGGTATGACAGCATCTGTCAGCAGTTTTTTTTTTTACCCACGGCAAAACTTAACAGCTATTCTCACCAAAACTTACAATATCTTTGATAAGACGCAATTATGTTCTCCTAGGACACCAGAAATCGACGCTCAACAATTTTTCTGATTTTATTGTCAATAGATTTTGTAATATTGTTTTTAAACAAAATAGATAGTATGTTTTGTAAGCTCTGTGTATGCGGAATAATCGGTTGCTCATGAAATAGTATTGTCAAAATATAAAAGTAATTGCCATACAGTTGAAAGTGACGTAGGTATCTGTAACTGTAAATAACAGACTGAGAAATAATATATTAAATAATAACGATAAAATAAAAAATAATAAACTTAACCTAATGATTAAACTTGTATATGTTACGGCTAAACCTGTTACCCTGCTCTTATGTAAACTATCCTGCGAGTTTAGAAACTGGTTGTGCAATGGTAAGTTAGTTTATATACTATTCAGCTGGTTTACAAATTAACAAAGTAAGCATTTGAACCCTAACAAATTGGTACATTTACAAAACAAAATCAAGTTTTTGTTTTTGCATAGCAAATCTATCAATAATGCGCTCTACATCTAAATCAATATTTCGGTGAATATATAAGAGGGCAAGATCATTAAGTCGGTCTTGTGCTAATGTAGAACGCAGATAACTTTTTAAAACTCTTAACGTAGAAAAACTACGTTTGTTTACTCCCTAAAATTATCTGGTCAAATACCATGAGGGCATCTAATTTTTCCTGTGAAAAAAATTAAAAAACACAATGCAAAGTAATATTTTTTTAACAAAATGGATTGTTGCCAGAAATACTCATGCTTCTTGCTTAAATATTACTTAGCAACGTGTTTTTTCATTTTTTTGCGGAAAATTAGATGCCCTTATGATATTACTTACGAAAAAATAAGTATTATATTTCCCAATAGAAGTGGTTAGCACATATATAAAATAAATCTTAGTCAAATAAAGAAATTGCTTGGTATATATTTTTTTCGAGATATTTATTATTATTTTTTTAATTTTCGTCGCTGTAATTTTCCATTTTTTTTTTTGAATTTTTGTATTCTCTTTAAGCCCGGTTTTACAAATACTCTGTATTTTTCCGCAAAATATTTCATATATACCGGGTGTCCCACCGGGAAAGGTTTCGATTGATTATGGCGAAACTACACTGTAGAACAATCTGAAAATCTGGTGTGGTTAATTACAATTTTTCTACATTTAATATGTTGGGATATCCAAGTAGTTATAGACCTACTTTAGGCACCTATGTATATTTTTATAATAGATATTAATACAGGGTATTTGAAAAAAGTGTATAAAATCATATTGAAAAAAGTAAATTTTTAAATTACAACCGCAAATTTTTATATTTTTTATTTTTTTTTGCATAAAAAATACGGGCAAGTTAATGAAAGGATGTCTATTCCATGTTCAAAATTTAGACCTTGCATTTGTAAACACTTTCCACGTCTGGAAATTAATTGTTCATGTGTTGCCCGTCGAATAGATTGTTGACTCAAATAAGTAAGTATGGTGCATAATAGTAAATACCTAATACTTGATTCCTATCCACATCCTGAAGCAACCACAGAAGTGTATGTCCTAGTACGTGGTGTTATCTTCCAGATTTGCACAGGATAAGCTCCTAGCTCTCAATGTAAATTCAACCACCACACATTTGAAATACGTTATCCTTTTAGTGTCATGACCGTTATAAATCTTAAGATCTCTTCGTAAATTTGTTTATTATAAATTATTTTTTAACTTTACTAATTCACTAAATCTAACTATCTTTATAGAGAAAGGATAGACAAATCCAAGTACTTGGGCATTTGCTTACCTGTTCCGATTTCGACCTCAGCCTAAAACTCAGATTCATGAAGTGCTACGTTTGGTCGGTGCTTCTTTACGGTGTGGAGGGTTGGACCTTGAGGGCGACTTAATTAGAAATAGCAGGCTTTTGATATGTGGCTGTATCGCAGAATCCTCAGGATACCCCGGACGACCCGACTGACAAACGACGAAGTCCTAAGAGGTATCAACGAACAACGTGAACTGACGATTGATCAAGAAGAGAAAATCGGCATATTTGTGGACATCTTGCATCTGTTGATCGAAGGCAGGATCGAGGGCCGGAGAGGGATCGGAAGGAAAGAAAGGACTTGACTGCTAAATATCAAACAGTCGACAGGGCAATACGATACTAGTCGCTAATACACACCGTAAGGAACAGAGCAGCAATGGAAAATGTTATCGTGAACATCCCTTAAGGGATATGCATTGGAAGAAGAAGAACTATCTTTTAGATCAATATACGAAAATAAGAAAAAAATAATAACTCACGGCTTGACTAGTATTATTTATTTCTTAATAGTAATTGCTCTCCGTAGATTCAATATATATTTTATTTTTTTTAAATAGTTTTGTGAAAATTTAACAAATAAAAAAATTCGAAAATATTTTCGGAGACCAAGACCGAGAGTCTCGTTATATTGATCTCGGTCGCAATATGTAAGTCTTGGTCTCGATCCAAACATGTTGGTCGAGTTTAAACTACAAGTTACTACTATAACATTGATATTTAGTTTTCATCGGTCTTGAATAATATTATTTAAAATATGAAAATAAAATTAAAAAAGCATTAGGCAAAACTCCTTTTCAATCTCTAAAAACCATTGCACTATGATGTGACTAGGAGTACAATAAGGCGTCTCGAGGAATTCCTGGTCTGGTATTAGACGATTTGTTAGCACGCAAACTGAACAATGGTACTCGACATAGGTACTGCATAATAGCTTTCTAAAAACCAGTGATTGATACCACGTTTCGGTTTTCAAACCAGAATAGAAACGGAATAGTACGGAAAGGTACACAAGCATTAACGAAACGGTTAATAAGGAAATACGGACACCAAAATTTTCAACAAATGGTTATTAACAGAAACGAAAAACTCCAGCATCGACCAACTCATTAACCCAAGACCCAGGCAAACGCTAGTACCAAGTTTCGGTATCAATTCCTGGTAAAACGTTTGGGTATTAGAATGACTGACCTCAATTGTTGTAAGCCTCATAAACGATTTGACTTCATCATTCTTGACATAAGAATTGGAAGTTGGTGGAATCCGAGGGTGTTAGTGCAAAGCTTAGAGAGCTTGGATGGATTCAAATGAATGAAAGAAGGGCTCTACATTCATTGGTTCTATATAACAAAATTATCAATTTGAAACTTCCAGCATATTTATATGAAAAAATCGGTCGTGGACATTAACATAACATAGATAATCGGCATAAAACGACAATTTCACCACCTCCTCATTCAACCGCAATGTTCTAGAGATCTTTTTGTTAAAATATCTGTAAAGCTTATAATAAATTACCATTAAATATGAAAACTTTGACTGGCGTCAGGTTTGTTAAAAATAATGTAGCCGAACTACTATAGTGTCAATTAGCATTTGTGGAATTGTTAATTTTATTTTTCTTTACTGTGGATTTGTTTTTTCCATTTAGCTTTAATTGGATACTTGATACGAGAGAATATATGTTTTTGGTTTTAACTTCGTTAAATCTAGTTAGATTAAGTGAAGAAGCATTTGCTTCAACTTTGCCATTTGTAAGATATTCATTTTACAATAAAGTCTTTATTATTATTTATTTAAACAAATTTCTTATTTTTGACCACAAGTTTAAAACGATGAGAAAAAATCACTTCCAATTACCCATGACACTTTTGTATATAAGTATTTTTATATCAAGTCATGTCTCCCTTATATGTAAATATAATAACCTTTATTAGCGTAATCCTTTAAATCTTGAAAATATATGCATGAATCTTGGTAATGAACATGCACCTTATTTCCAGTAATTCTACGCCTTGTAAAAATAAATATTTCTTAAACTTACTACTGTCCAGCAAAGACAACTCCACCTCCAACCATATCAGCTGGGCATACATAGGTATTATATGGATATACACGGTGTCTCTCCGGGAATGGCTGCTGAATATGTGAAATAGTATAAATCGGAAAGTTATATAGGTATATTTTAGTGTATACTAAAGTCCACTAGGCTCAGACCGCTAAAATATTTTAAAGATGGGGCACTTCCGGTTATATCGGAAGTAGGTGTCAGCTTGCTTATTCTAAATCAAACATTAATATTAAATAGACGTTTTCAGGAACAAAAGTAACTTTCAGCTTTATTATCATTTTCACCATATTGTATTACGAAATACCAAAATGGTACCGAATCAGCAAAAAAACCTTCATGTACGAGGAAACCTACAAAATTGTATACGCAATACGTAGGTATTTACTTACTGAATAAATTTACGGTTACTCGTGGCCAAAAAAAAAAAACGTCAATATGTCAAAAGCCGCTAAATTAATTTATAGGACATATTATTGTATCTAGAATTTCATGTAAAATAAAATCACATAACTAACTAACATAACTATAAGTTAATTTAAAATAAGCAAGTTGACAGCTCCATCCGACATATCTATTGTACTACAATCTGAAAAATATTAGAGCGGTCTGGTACTCATGGACCTTAGTACAATCTCAAAGTTTCATTTATGTATCGCGGGCTCTCTCGATGGGACAACGTGTATACACGGGTTTATTCTACGGCAAGCAGGTTGATTTCTACAAGCTAATTAGCAGGCATTTGATTTGAATAAGTTTAAACTATACAGAGTGAGTGTTATTTTTGTTTAATGTATCAAAACTGCAGAAAATTTGATTTTTTCTTCAATAGGGTCCTAGTACGGCCACATTATCAAAAACATTGGAAGTTTACAGGACGGCTGAAAAAAGAGTTGCATATCAAAGTTATGTTTTTATAAATAGAACACATTAAACAGTTTTTAGCAAAATCATCAATTGTGAAAATTTAGAGCCTTGGTGAAAAATTAATATTTCCGTGTATCGTAAATATTAAGAAAAACTGGTTAAGCTGATGATAACTAGCTTTCATGTTAACATACTGAAGCAAAGAATATTCTTTTAAGTTAGTTTAAGTCTACTATTCAGATCTGATTTTTTGATATTACAAAACCAAGTAGGCTCGCATCAAAAATGTTAGTCAGATGATTATAGTTATTTTAATAAACAAAACACGATTAAATTCATAGATAGGTATAACAAAATACAATAAAATGCAGAAAAAAGTGAAAATGAACCAAAACCTAAAGAGAATGGTGTGTATTAGAAAATGGAAGTCATTTGGAACATTTAATTTAAATTATTAGGTTGGTTACCTATTCATTGTTTGATACTTTTTTATTTTGATTTTGGATATTATTATTACAGTTGAGTAGCAGTGGCTGCTCGCAACTTAGTTAACTAGTGAGGCTAAACTAACCTAGTCAAATTTCCCCACCATCCAGGAGGTACTGTTTTATTGGTGCATCCCGATTATATTTAACTTTCTCATTATAATTCTCAATTTCTTGTTTACACGCAAAGTTAACCACATTCTGGATATTGAGTTTACCAAAAAATTTAAATTTTATATTCGATGATATACCTATATTATGCTCCTGACGTTTTGAATGCCTTTAAAAAGCAAAAACAAATTTTGATAATTTGATGATTTTTGTTAAAACCGTAAGATATAAGTAGGTATGTGACATATTTTACTAAATAGCATTTACTTTTGACGTACTATCAAAATTCTCCGTAAATATAGTATAATGTGGCTGTATTTGATCTACATATTATGACCTCATTGAAGAAAAAAATCAAATTTAGAAGAGTTTTGATACAGCAGGAAACAGACGCGCCTTGTAGACTCACCCTGTATATACAAATACATCTCGATATACAATACCAGTCTGTGTTTTGAATCCAGCACGAAAGTGAATCAGCACCAGCTCAGACACAGAAAGGAGAGCAGATATGGTTATTTTATTTCGCGACAAGTCAGAAGGAGCAGCAGCAACGGCAGAAAATTCCCTATCTCGCCCATAATTTGTGACGCTATGAGAATTTATGGTCTTTATTTTGTGAGCCAATTAATTAATTCCCCCGTCCGCCATGTTTAGTCTCTGTACATAAGCAAGTACGAGTGCGAGAGAGAATTTCTGCAAGACACATTATCCAAGATTGCGAATGGCTTAGTTGCGACATAGACCGTAAATTTCCTTCAGGATTCTAATATTCAACGTGTGTGGTGCGTTGGTAAAATGAAAATATAGCAGCAGGCAGTCATTGTTGTCTCTATCCAATAAAGCTATTAGGTTTAAAGGAATAAAATTAAAATTAATTGATATATTCGCCTGCTTACCGTTTACCTCAAGGATTCCGTAAAAACATACCATGGATGTTATTTAAAAATGTGTTTTAATCCACTAACAGTTTTACCAATCAAAGGCATGAGACTGTCCTTAAAACTGTGGACTTACAGGTCACATTGTTTTAGTTCCTAATAGTGAATCAAACTTGTGCTGAGCCTAAGTGCTGAGCAAGATTAGAGCGTTCGGGTCCGACAATATCATAAGTAACAATAGTAGTATACATTTACAAATAAACAACATACCGAACTGAATTTACTTCCACCTACCTCTGAGAAGAAACTGTGACTGATAAGGCAAATAAATATTTTTAAGGTATTTTAAATGGAATGCGTTGTAGAATTTAGTTCAGTTGTAATGGGAACCATTCTTTGAGTATAATCCAATTATATGAGCGATATTTTAGATCAGTGGGTTCTCATATAAAATCACACATACAATTATTTAACTCAAATTGGAAATCGTTTAAGTATTAATCATAGATATATATTTCATGGTCCTAAATGCTGTGCCATTTGCAGGTTATATATAGACGAATTGATTTGCAGGCCCTAACCTCGCTAGAGAATCAGGTTCCCCTCTAAGGTAGCCGTATCTTGTAATATTTGCAATGTTTAAGCGCATATTTTAAGTCTGTTTTTAAAGTTAATTTTAGGACTTTTACCTCTTCGCTGTCAGAAAATACTTTAAAGCCTTTGACATCATGTCATATAAATAAAGAATCAATATTTTTAGGACTACGCGTTGTATGTATGCAGCACACATACAACGCATAGTCCTAAAAATATGTTTGAATAAAAAAAAACAAATTAATTTAATAATATTTTAAACCACCTAGCAAATACCAAAGCGACCTTGTAACTTCATAAGGACCGACTGTCAGTGAAAACTCATCTAAGTAGCTTAACAGGAGGAACAAAATTTGACGTTTTGGCAATATAGCATATTGTAATTGCTTGGAAAAGTTAGTAGTATAAATTCGAATTTCGCTTGAAATACTAATCAGGCAGTTTCTCAAGTAACGAACATTAGCTGCTTGTATAAAACATAAACTACAAAGTCACAAACAATATTAAAATATCAATGTCCTTGTTTGCCAACAAGCTTTTAGGTCTACATAAAGCACTATAACAGACGAAAATAAATGTTTATTAATCGAAACAAGCTATAACAAAATCCAAAATAATCAATTGCTTCGTGCATGAACAAGCTACCTGACTTTTTTACCACCTTCCAGATTTAATAATCAGTGAAGCAAAATTTTTATGGGTATCAAAAAAGGTGCCGTTTAATTTTATGGATAATTTTAGCGGTATCCTCTTAAAGAAATTGTAATGTCACGCATGCGGACCTCTTCCGTTCTTTCTATTATTTTTTCTTTTAAAAAATATTAAAAACTTTTATTTGTAAATCTTTTGTTCAATTCATGACTTGTAATATCGCATGTGAAGGAACTTTTTTAATTTGTTCACAATATGTAACATAATATTTTGGCTAAGTCAGTAAAAGATATTAGAAATTTCATATACAGGGTATAGCAATGCTATATTATAATTAGTCAAATTCTCTTAGTCCAAAAGTCGGTAGTAACCAAGACACAGAATGGTAAATTAAGGTTTATTTTTTTAAATCTATTAAAACGAGAAACTGACAAATATTTTCCTTTGGAGAAAAACAAGAACAAAATAAATTATTTATTCAAAAAAAGATAGGTAGGTATAGGCAAGTGTTAAAACAAAATACTCCAAAATGGATGGAGAATCTAAAAATATAATAATATATGTATACAGTGTGTCCCAAATTTCATGAGGGAAAACTAAGATACTGCATTTTGAATTTTTGCCTGAGGCTTGTAAACGACTGGCAGTATGGTATTATGGTTAATACATTATTAGTGCACTTTTATTAGAAGAATTTAATGAAAGTTAAAATAATTTTCTGGCTTTATTTGTTTTCGAGATAGTTACATACACTTTTTATTTTCTTACGAACGCCATCTTGTTTTTTTGTATTTATGAAAAGCGTTTTGCAAGAGCTTTTCATTGATGTATCACAAGCTTAAGTTCTTCAATGCGAAGTTATTGTTTTTTACACACAGTTACAAACATCACTTTATACTGTAATCAAGATTACAACAAATGGAATGCAATGAATGAATTAATGTAATTAAGGCGCATGTCTTCCTCCATTCTCCATAGATTTTTCGCACTTATCTAACACCTTACGCGTTCTTCTTAATGTGTTTTCATTTATTGAGTTAACAACATCGCGTACCCTGTCTTCCCATTTTCGGTGGATTTTCAGGCGGAGAAAATTCATAATCCTCATTTTTGACGTAACCCCATAAATAAAAATCGAAAGGTGTCATATCTGGTGACCTCGCCGGCAAAGCAATGTCATGTTTCCACCAAAAGTATTCCTGAGGACCTCCATTATCACCTACTGATACTGTGGGCCGGACAGCGATCTTGTTGAAACCATGTATTATGTAGTTCATTTCGTAATGGAAGGCAGAATTTGTTTTTACAAGAGATGGAAATATCAAACCCCAATCAAACTGTTGTCTAAAACACAAAAATAAATGTTTTATTTATTTGTGAGGACTAAATAGAACATAAATTACCTTTCATCCCACACCACACATTAAAGCCAAATATTCTTTGCAAACGTCTTTCTTCTACATGATGTGAATTTTCTGCATTCCAGGTAGGTATGACTGTTATGTTATGTGTATTGAATATTCCCCAATTCGTAAATCGGGTTTCATCGGCACAAATAACTTTAGATTGAAAATTTATATATATAAACAATTCACTAAACGTGATGCGTCTATTGAAATCATTTTATTGAAGACCTTGCACAATACGCGGTTTATATGGATGATAGTGATGCTTTCTCAAAACTCTTTGCAGAGATGATTTAGGAATTCCTGTTTGTTCTTCCAGTTTTCTTACCGATGTGGTTGGGTCATGTAAGACGTTTTCTATTATAGTCGCATCTCTTACAAACAATTCTTTTATTTTATAATATTGCGTCATAAACCATACATGTTTCGAGACACATTGTTCTCATCATCAGTGGTCATTAAAAAGGGGGGGAATTTAATACAGAAATTAATATAATATGCTTGTTCGAATCTGGAATACAATAATAATAATATCATTATAGGTGTTATCAATTTTGATTTATATTGGAATATTTTTATGAGAATTTAAATATTAAAATTCTGTAAGTTCATTGAGGAAATTACTATTACAACTTTTTTAACTTAGAAACATTATATTGCTGTGCAACTTTAAATTTATATTTATTCTTCGCCTTCATCTTGGTTTAAATTTTTAAAATTCACAACGAACTGCGTTCTAACGATAATTATAAAATGGCGAATGTAGTATTCTCGTTGTATATGAATATAAACTAATAAATGTCATATGACGTAATATGTGTTTTAATGTCATTAAAACACATATATAAATAAAAGAATTGTTTGTGGACCAGACGAAGTTTTACTTCTTATCATTACATGATAAGGTATTTCTATAACATTTAAAATAAAGTTCTAACATATCCAAGTTTTCTTCGTTAGAATAATAATAATTATTATTAGCCATTCTTATACGTCAAGACGCTTTTCATCTAACTAAAAACTACATTAAACACACATACGCACATACACATTGATTGACTGACAACTGAAATTGATTTTATGTGTCATAATGGCCGCTACAAGTCATACTCCTGACCTACTATAATTTTGTATTTTAGAACTTAAGCTAAGCTTGTGATACATCAATGAAAAGGCCTTTGCAAAACTCCTTTCAAAAATACAAAAAACAAGATGGCGTCCATAAGAAAATTATGTAAATATCTCGAAAACAAATGAAGCTAGAAAATTATTTTATCTATTAAATTCTTCTAATAAAAGTGCCCTATAATAATGTATGACCCATAAAACTATACTACCAGTCATTTTCAAGCCTCAGGCAAAAATTAAAAATGCATTATCTCAAATACTATAAAAGATATTGCAAATCTTAAGGCAGATTTTATTTTGCAATAAAATGCTCTAAAACTTTCCTAATTTAACCGACTTTGTAGCTCTAACCGTTTCCAAGATAGCAGTGCATGTAAGCCAAATTTGTGACATAATGTATAAGAATTATGCTATCAACTTCAGGTATAAGCAGAAGTCGTACTAATATGGCAATATTATAGTGATAGACTAAATTGAGCTGGGGGGCTTTATTTGAATCGATCGCAAATATTTACGTGCTCGCAAAGTTGCATTAATTTGTTCGTATGCGCAACTTGTTTTGGGCGAATAGCTTTAATTGAAATTGCGATTAAACGTGTGCATCCCTACTTCCGTGCATGCAAAAGATTGAGTCACTCGCTACGTTGTCAGTTATCTTTGTAGAGATCCACCAATCAAATGTTGGGATTTTATGAAATTTTCGATGACGTATATTTGTTATTGGTTTGATGTTTTAAGGTTAGAATTTTTTATATTGATATTAGTTTTTCGTGATTGTTTTTATTAGTAATTTATTTAATACAGGGAGTATTTAATTTAATTTGTGAATTTATTGTATTGTTATTGTTGTGTAAAGCATAAAACTGTTCCCAAGATGATTCTGGTAGCTTCCGGTACCTAACTAATTTAAAGTGGAAAGTATCTAAAAGTAGGACAAAATATTATGTACTTGCAGTCTATATAATAAGTTTTTTCTTCTTATTTTCCTTTATATGCTTTGGGAGGCGCCAAGTATCCTTCTATAACGTCATAAAATTGCTCGAAAATTGCTTTATTTAGCTGAACATTTTTTACAAAAGCTTCGTCACTTAAAGTAAAAGCATCAAACCGGGGCCTTATCACGCGGTTTTCATCATATAAAATCTCCGCCACTTCAGTACCAGCCAATACATTATTATTAATTAAATTATTAAAATTCATATTTAAAAATAAACAAACTGAAATAACTCAAAACAAACTTTAAAACTAACAAAATGATTAAAAGGTCAATCACGCGATATTCAAAAATTAAAATTTATTTGATGTGAAATATCAAAAATAAAAGAAACTGACGTCTTGTCATGCATTGTGTGTGCGAAAGTTGACTTCCGATCGGTATGCCTCCATGCGCAAAAGTTGCGAGTGGTGCCAATTCATATCGCTCGCAGTGTATTTCAAATAAGCCGTGCACTAGTTTGTAATCGCAAATGACGTCATTTGCGTACACGCAACCGATTTCAAATAAAGCCCCCCTGAGCAAAAACTTACATTTTAATGAACCATCGACCAGCAATCACTCTCACTCTGTATAAATATATTAAGGTCGGATATTTATGTTGGTGCGGATCATGTTTCAATAACATCCTTAATTCTTATGATACGCACCGTGAATCTTTACAAGTTTTTCAGTAGTAAAGTAAAAACCACACTTTATTATTAGTATTAGTAATAAAATAACGATTAAAAAGACAGAAATTAATGCAAATAAAATGTAAAACATGTGAAGCTCATTACTATGAATTGCTGGCATTAAGTTTCCTGATCTCATAATTTGATACATTGTGTTCACTATTGTTTTAGTGTAACACTGCATATACATATATTTATAGTAACTATTATTACACCTATAGAATTTTTAATACTCGTTCAACAATAAAATGGTAGGTACTCTGGATATAGCACGTTGCACGATTTTATAGCGATAAGAGCATAACATTTTCAAATTGTGAAAATGGTTATTATCGATAAAAGTAAATTTGTCGCGTTCATTTTAGTTACGTTTTATGATTACGATTATGTTATGCGAAAGAGGCAGGTACAAAAATATACACTGTGTCCCAAAAGCACCTACCGTAATGCCTAATTATCATACGACCTATTTGGACAACCCAATCCAACCCAATTATCTTACGACCTATTTGCACAAGCTGAATGAAATTTCGAATCTACGGGATAACATCCTGATGCGTTCGCTGGAAGTACTAGCGACGTTGCCAGATGTCCCACTTTCGAAAATGCAATGTCTCCTTTGTATTTGTAAATGAGATATCCACATTTTTATTAGTTTTCGGATTCACTGCGTTTTTTGCTGTTCAGTGGTACCAAAATGTCAAGGTTCGAAATTGAAAGTGTTACACATAAAGAGATTTGCATTTCTTCGAGTAGTATAGTAAATTAATAACTATCGAATCTTTTTAGTTCTGGTTTATAGCTTTTGAAATGTGCCACAGGTAGGACACTATCACAGCACAGCCTTTGTGGAGATTGTGTCGGATTTTATACTATCATTATACACCTTATCAGGACACACACATTACCTACTGTTTTGCGGAACCACTGCTAAGGCAACAAAATCAGTTCGAAAAAAGCCTTCGATATCACCTCAAGGGGGCACTGGATTTATTGTGAAAATACCACTCAATGCAACAATCCTGTACCTTCACCAGCCTGTGGAGTTCAAGTACAAGGTGGGGTTGGATCTCTTCTGTGAATGCAATATGTGTTCTTTCATGAATGTCATGAAAAATATTCTGGAATGTCTTAACTTAGAGTAGAAGAAGATAAGGTCGCATTAGACACTTCTTGTTGAAGTTAGAACACTAATGTTTTCGAGGTGACCTGTAAAGAACGCGCATTGCAAATCAGAGCAAATGGAGTGGACCTGTATTATAGTGAAGACAAGGATGGTGTGCACGTACCTTGGGTTCATTATCATGAACCTATGTCCAAGCAGGACTCCATGCAATGTCATAAAGAATTTTAAAGTAACAAGTCAGCCGAAAAACTCATGGCAGCCATCTTTTGGGGCTCAGAAGGAATCCTATTGATTGATTATAATGATGAAGGTGTTTCTTTCAATTCTACGCTTCCATCTTAGAACAATTATAACAAACAATCGGATAAAAAAGAAGAGGACAGTTATTGACGAAAGGTGTCTTGGTCAATGATTGGAAGAATTTTAGGAGAATCACCCTTACAAAGCTCACTTAGTACAGAAGCTTTCGGAAGATGATTTTGAAAGAAGGCATGAATTTTGCGAGACAATGATGGAAACATTTGACTAAAATGCGAAATTCGCACAAAATATGTATTATGTTTTCAACGAAGCGTTTTAAATCGTCACAATAGTGGATACTGGAGCTCTGAAAACTCTAATTGTGTACTGGAATAGCGAACTCTGTGTCCACAAAAAGTTAATGTGTGTCCTGCTGTAATACTTGGAATCAACATAGTTTGTCCGTTTTAATCGAAGGAAATTTGACTTCTGAAATGCGTTTAGAAATGCATTAAAATTTAATTATTCCTGAGGTTAGCCATAATTTGGTTGGCATAAATTTTGAAAATGTGTGGTATGGTCAACAAGTACGAGAATAGTTAGATTTAATTTTTCTGAATTGATGGGTTGGTTTTGTGAAACGGCCGGCTAGGTCCCCTCCGTTAGATTACTTCTTTTGATGAGATTGAAAAAACAAGCTTTGTGACTAAACCCTAAAACACAGAAGACCCGAATCAACGCATATCAAATGAACCTGCTCAAATTACGAACGAAATGCTCACCGATTTTATTACACCTGGCGTATTGTCAAAAAAAGCAAAGACAACATTTTGCGAATTTCATAAAACAGTCTTAGTTCATTTAATTAGTTCTTACAGATTTTTTGTTACCGTTTAAACTTTTTTTGAAATCTGTGATTTTTTTAATCCGATAATAAAATAAAATACTTATGAGGAATCACACTCAACTTTTTATTATTTTATTTTATTATCGGATTAAAAAAATCACAGATTTCAAAAAAAGTTTAAACGGTAACAAAAAATCTGTAAGAACTAATTAAATGAACTAAGACTGTTTTATGAAATTCGCAAAATGTTGTCTTTGCTTTTTTTGACAATACGCCAGGTGTAATAAAATCCAATAATAATTGGTAAATAATATCTATCAAAAGTATGCCTATACGCCAAATAGTCTTATTGTGACTGGTTGTGATATTTCAAAAATCAAAAATAATTAGGCTTGTCAAAGCTGTCTTTGTTTAACTTATGTGAAAAATTTACCCAAATATCTACGCCAAAGAACAGTTAGTGGATGCCAAAATAATGCAGATTAATTTAGGTTATCGGTCTCCAAATGCATGTAAAATTTTGTCAAAATCGGTTAGCTAATTTTTGAGAAATGAACAAAAAAGTTAATTTGACCACTAAATTTAGACACCCTGTATCTCGATAACGAAGCATTTGCGGACATCGGTTGAACATGCTTAAATTACTTTAAGGAATCTCCAGTTTTCGTTTGTTGCAACCATGATGAATAACCCCGTATATAGATATTTAGGACATCAAATGTCATGTTTTAGTTTAATTTGTATTTCATTAAATAATAGTTACGTACATATTTAGTTTAGATTAATATCGACGTTTAGCCAAAATAGGAATCGCAGCCATTTTAAAAAGAAATCCAACGCATTCGGGCAACAATGGTTATATTATTCTATTTCATGCGATAAAATATTATCTAGATGTAGTTGCTTATTATTACATGCTGTAATAACATGGACGATGGTTACAACATGCTACACGCATCCTATGTACTCATATATTTAGTCTATTATAGTATTTTGAAATGGAGATTTAGATAATTACCATACCATAGCTAGTATATAACGTAGCCAACCATCAGAAGAAACATTTTAAACGAATGAAATAACGTTGTTCATAATGTGTGTATACTTAAAGCTCGTTGTAATTAATTTGCATTTTAAACAGAACATAAAAAATACGTGTCTATTATTTAGTAGTAAACTATATCATTTTCAGGGGTTGTGTACTCCTCTTCTGATTCGACGGCGTGTTCGCGGATATAAAATGTACCAGTTAGAAACATATTTTGGAACATTTAATTGAACTCTTGATCTAACATTTTTCAATTTAATTCACAATGTTTTATTATTATAAATGAATTTTTAAAACTGATTTATTAAATATCTTTAAAAACAAAACTTAGAAACGTTACAACTTTAATAATAAATATATAACAATAAAGTAGTGAGTTAAGTTAGTTTCTGATTCCCAATCTCTCTTTTTTAGAATAATATAGCAAAATGATTTTGGTGCCTTGTAAAATCTCAGTTGTTTTAGAGAAAATTTGAGAAGTGAATAATTCTTATTGGCTGCGACACTGCTTACTGTAAAATAATAAAATAACTAAGTATTAAAAATTTTGTAGGTACTGGGTGATCATTTATAAACGCACACCCCCTTTAACTTTGTTGTTTCTGTCTGTACAAGAACTCTCTCATCTGCTCTCTGTTTTGAATGTCCAATAAATACGCTTTAACTTTAATATAGGCCCATAAAAATATATCCAAAGGTGTTACATCATAACTGCTTGGTCGCCATCGAATAGTCCCAAACTTGCCGATCCATTCCCTAAAGTTATTATTGAAAAAGTCTTGAGCACCCCTGGCGTTATAAGGAGGTGCTGCGTCTTGATGGATATAAGATCTTGTAACTGATTCCATTGCAAATTTTCTAAAAAATCGATCAGATATGTTTCCAAAAAAATTAGATAAGTTTCTCCGGTTAATGTGCGTTCAAAATATATGGTCGTAGTATGCGGACCCTTAAAATACCACACCATACGTTGAGCGTCGTCTTCCCTGAAATCGTACTTCCCTAACAAAGTTTGGATTGTCAGTGTTTCAAAATCTATGGTTTTCCTTATTTGGTACTCCATTGGTTGAAAATGAGGATTCATCTGACAACAAAATTTTATGAAGAAACAGTGGATCCTCGTCTATTCTCTGCAGCATTTGGTGGCAACATTGAACTCGTTTTCGCTTCTGTTCAGGAGATAATGGCTGCGTTGTTCGTATCTTATAGGGTCTGTAAGAATGTTTTATGAGTTCGTTTCTTACCTTTCCGAAAGAGCATCTATTTTGGAATCCCCTTTGTCGTAAAGTTTGAGATACATTACGAACTGATGCTCGCGGTTTTCTTCAAAATGAAGCAAAATATTTAAATCCATTTCTTTGTATGTAGGAACTGTTCGTCTTTTTATTTTCAAACTTGGGGTTTCTTTAAGTTCTCAGAACAGACGTGAAATTGTCGCTCTAGACGGATCCTGTCTTTCTGGATATTGTTGTTTATACTCCCGTACTGTAGACGACGCGTTATAATTATTTTTTGCATACAATATCCAACATATTTGGCCGTTCTTCATTGGAAAAAATCATTTTTAAATAAACAATCTTTATATATATTATTTACAAAATGACATGCAGCTATTATTAATTCTAACTGATATTAACTATATCAGTTGTTACATTGCTATGTTTTTTACAGCATCATGACACACTCTTTTCAGTTTTTGTTTTGTTGAAAATACATTGAATTTTTGAAAAAGCTATGTTTTATTGCGAATTCTTATTGAACCGTTTAAATATAGATCCATCTAATATATGGTATTCATTTTAAAGAAGTAGTCCATATTGAAGTTCAGTAGAATGATATTTATTCTTAATATCTAAATAAAATAAACAAAAATATGGTATTTTTGGAATCAGGAGAACAGAATCTTTAATAATAAAATAAAATATACAGGGTGTTCAATTAAAATAAATTATGTGTTTAGTATAATAGTCGGGGGTAATACTACAAGAGCTCAGATTTAGCTGTATGTTTTTTGCGATTAATTTCGAATACTTACTTTCATTGGCAATTTCACGAGACCTGTTCTGACAAAATCACGAGAGCGTAGCTCGGAGATTTGTTACTATTTGTTGCTACGGTAACGTAATTTGTCCGATATTTTTATCCACTTGCATTTCTGTTCCTTCCTATTTAGCCGCTAGTAAACTACGATTTTTGTACTTAAAAATGGGAATTATTATACATGAGTGGAATTGCCAACAAAAAATGTTTAGTATATTCAACAAAAATATAATTTTTCTTTTTCAAGATGTTTACTCTGATCATAAATACAAACTTATTTATTATTTTATCATTTTTGAAGACATTTTTTGATTTAGTTGCAGGGTATAATTTCGTGATATTCCTAATTCGACCCCAGTATTTAACCAAACATTGAGCAGAGCTGCTCACATTCTATAGTTCATTACCACCTCAAAATTAACAACAATCTCTTGAGATATGTGGGATTTTACTCAAAAACGAAAACGAGAAGACTCTTGCTACTGCGAACACGTCGCATAATATGTGAGAAACACAACATTGCAAAATTAACTAACAGCACATCAATACGAAAAACTCTAGAAACTATCTGATTAGGAACAACAGTTAAGGTCAAAACCCGCAGTTTGGCGAGAAGTCGTGGGTTCCTGAATTAATTATTGCTGGATTGAATGGTTCATTTTTTTTTTTCAGAATAACACACCCAGCAAAGTATAGGAAAGACTGGAATTTAACTTCTGTTATAGTCCCTATTATATACTTTTAGGTTTATACATGGGACTTGAGATAAGATTTCCAAAAAATTTTTAACATATACAGGGCGATAGAAATTCGAGATCAACTATTCGGATATTGTAAATTGTAAATGCTGAAAGTTAGAGTGTTTTCGTCATTCCAATTACCTTTCTCAAAAGCTTTTGCCAGATCGATGAAAACGGCTCCGCAGAGCAAGGACTTATCCATCATCTGATAAATGTAGTTGGATAAAGTAGCAATGGCATGGTTAGTGGATAGGTTTCTACGGAAACCAAATTGAAAATCAGAGAGGATAATGTCTTCTCGTAAAATGTGTTAGGCGAACTTTTATCGTCATATAATGAAGACCCACTTGAAAACAATATGTCTTGAATTTTAAAGACCTTACCATTAAATTTATTAAGGGACTCTAGTTCCGTCACTGACATATAGAAAATATGATAATATATCCCGGGCCACATAATCATTGCAACCAATCTCTGACCACCTAAATACATACCATATTTAATTTCTATAAAGGCACCACACAAAGTAATTAGTAATGTGAATGAATTACTAGGGAAAAATGGCGTCCGGAAAGGGCTCTGCGGGGTATGTGGGAGTGCGTCACCGGCATTATACCAACCATAACTTAGATCTCTATCAATAATAAAAATAAGGCAGAAAAGTCTATATAATATGTTTCTCCGAAATAATTTCAACAGCTGCTGAATTAGTTAATTTTAATGTATTATTTACTTATGTCTTGAATTTTATTATCTCCATTAATCTGAATTTGTATAAGATAATTGATTACCTAGTGCCTCCAGTGTGTAAGATGGTATAATTATACTGTATGTCCATACACGAGCCGACCACGTTAACAATGCTACTCAAAATATGGTTACTGAAACAAAAATAAATAAGTCTCGAAATCTCAGTTTTTCTATCACCTACAATTTGGGTCTAGTTTTCAACCATGCAACAATCATTTTTTAGAAATACAGAAATATAGTGAAAAACTCGTTACAGTGCAATTTTTTCAAGACCTAGAATATTTTAATGAAATTTAATGTAAAAAGCCCCGCATATAGTGAATCTTTAAAATGAGTGGCACTCTATATAATAAAATTTTTACCGGACTTTGTATGCATTTTTTTTTCGCATTCTTTTGAAAATGTTTTTAACGCGTTCATAACGCCGAATGGAGGCAATAAAGAAGGTAGATTTGTGTGATACACCTAGAGAATTCCTAACCCATTTTATAGTCGAGGCCCGCAAATGTAGGTTCAGTTGATTTTTGTTTAAGAATCAAGTTAGTTGTCCAAGCATGTGTGAGGATTATTCTCTTTTAATATTGAACTGTTATTGATCGCATTTATTTTGGTAGTATTTAATGTTACTAGTTAGACTGTCGTGTTTATTTGTTTGAGGAATTGAAAGTATAGGTACTTGGACAGAGAGTGTTAATTTTTGATTATTTTTGACATTCCGAAATATTTAATCAATTTTTTTTATTGTTTGCATTTATTGTTTTGTTTTGTAACGTAGTTATTTGGTTGTTTTTTTTTCAATTGTTTCGAAATTGTATTTTTGATTTTCCTGTAAGTGGGTTTGACCTGTTGAGAATAAATGCTTATTATTATTAAGTTTAGCTGAGAAAATTAAAGTATTGGAGGAATTTGATAAAGGCTTCAAAAAAATTGATGTTGCTGCAAAATTCGGTGTTTCCCCAAGTTGTGTATCTCTGATAGTATAAAAATCCACGAAACTATCATCATGAAAAATAATGTTCCAAGCAGTCGAAAACGAGTACGGGTGTGTTCTTACGAGGATGTAAATGAAGCAGTTTTACGATGGTTTCAAGTGGCACGTACGAAATTTAATAAAGCAGGCTCTACAATTTGCTAAAGAATTTAACTGCGTTAATTTTCAAGCTAGTGAAGGGTGGTTGAGTGCCTGAAAGACTCGCAATGCGATTGTTTTCAAAACGGTGTCTGGCGAGAGTGCCAGCTTTAGTCAGGAGAACTGTGATATTTGGACTGAAACTGTTTTAAAAAATCTATTGAAAACGTACGAACCAAAAAACGTTTACAATTGTGATGAAACCTGTTTGTTTTTTAAATGTTTGCCAAATGTAACTTTCGCTCTTAATAGTGATAAATCTTTTGTGTTAAAACAATTAAAGAAAGGGTAACACTTATGGTTGGAGCAAACATGGATGGCTCAGAAAAACTGAAATTACTACTCATAGGTAAAAGCAAAAATTCCCGTTGTTTAAAAGGAGTTATATTTGTGGGGTTAAATTACGCCAATAATAAAAAGGCATGGATGACTTCTGAGATTTTCGAAAGATTGATTAAAGAACTGGACACGAATATGAAAAGCCAAAAGCGAAAGATTATGATGTTTATAGACAATTGTCCAGCACATCCGCAGTTAGTGTAATTGTTTATCTATGGTGTAAGTAAAAAATTAACGAATATTGAATTGACCTTTTTTACACCGAACATCCAAATTGCAACCTATGGACCAGGGTATTATAAAAAACATAAAACATTATTACGAAAACAGAATTGCTCACAAAATTGTTAACGCGATTGATAACAACCTTCCAGTCCAAAAATTCATTACCCAAGACTGTATAACCGAAGGCGTTAAAGTATGGAGTGAAAATGTTTCACAGAAAACTATCAAAAACTGCTTTTCGAAAGATTTATTTTACCTTTGTTTCAATAATGACAAACAAGTTTAATGAACCATATGGATCCAGTAGCTTCAGTGTACGTTTTGCATTTGGATTGCATACTTCAGAACAAGACTCTATCATATGGGCCTTGTATATAATGTGCCATGCACATAAAAACATATTTCCTAAACTGATTGCCATTCAACGAACATAATCTTGCTATAAGCATTTATGGGTTTTACTTATACCTACCTAAATTATTAAACATAGATGATTCAGAAATATAAGTTCACATATCACACTGATAGAACGAGGATGTTGCAAGAAATACCTGCTTGATGGTAGAATCATGATCCAACTAATTGTGGGGGCTTTAATTGCGAATGAGGACTAAATGGTCGAGCATTTTTTGTTACTTACGAGAATCCTTTCTGGGAAACTGTTGCATACCCTGGTGTGAATGACATCGCTGTCCACATTTTCAATTCCAGCTTTAGAATCAGAGTAAGGTCACTGTTGATAATCTCAATCTAATCCTGCATTCAAATAATACGCTCTTAGAAATATTATGAATTTTTGTTGTGTTTTTTGGTCTACAATTTTTAGCATCTTGACGAAACAGAAGTAAATGAATAACGGCTGATTTTCTTGAACTTTTGACTTAGTCTTTAATTAGAATAATCGGTAAATAATTTATAAGAAGCAGGTAAATACAAATTTTGAATAACATTAAAATATATTTGCCGATTTATTGTGATTGTGGATAAAACCTAAATTATATTTTCCGTATTGGGCCCCAGCTACTACATTGAAGTAAGTCTAAAAATAAACTTTTTATGGAATATAGAAGAAAAAAGAACTGATATCTCAAAGATTGTCTTCAATTTATGTAATATGTTTATGATGGTTAGGGGGTGACCCTTGATAAATCGTGTGTATTGTCTATAAAAGCAATCTGACTTTCCTACATGAGCGGCGAAGAAAAATTTTTTTATGGGATAGTATACGCCAGTTGAAAAACTAGGCTAATATGTACAAGGTGTCCAGAAAGTGTAGGGGGTAATTTTATCTGCACTGTCCATGTAAGGGCGCGTGAGAATGGTCTGTTGCTCTGCTCTTTGGAGATTAAACCCATCCCATGGAAGCGTAACCGGGAGACTATCGCACTTTTTAAATACGCGCCTACTATCGCAATGGTGCTACGATACGTGTCACCTCAACGTTTATATCGTGCAGAATTGAATGTATGGAATGCACCGAAGGACAATACCATCAGAAAATAGATTCGAATGTTTGAGAATACCGGTTCGAGTGTAAAAATTCACAACCACAATCAAGGTCGCCCGTGCTCTGTTCAAATCCAACAAAAAATGATTGAAGAAGTAAGACTTTCAGTACGGCAAAATCTGTCTCAATCAGTTTGTAAACTCAGTCAAGGCCTTAACATTAAAAAATCGTCGTTGCACAACATTCTGAAGCAAGATTTACATCTTACAGCATACAACATTCAGCTAGCTCAAGAACTGAAAGTTCCCTACTATCCGCTCCGACTGAATTTTGCAAATGAAATGCTTCATCGCTTCTGAACGTTTAAAAACATTATGTTTAGTGACGAAGCAATCTTTGACTTAAACAATTACGTAACCAAACTGAACTGGCGCAACTATGCCAACGAAAATCCAAGAGAGAAACATGAACGACCACCATCACATCATTGGGCCTTTTATTTGAAGACTGGCGTGGGCGAGCACTTACAGTAACCAGTGAACGGTATTGCGATATGCTAAGGAACTTTTTTGCTCCACAACTGCAGGAGTTTGAAGGTTTTAATGTGGAAACATAGTTGCAACAAGATGGTGCCACTTGCCACACCTTTTCCAGAAAAGTGATCTCTCGTTGAGGCACCATCAACAGGCCTCCTGCAAGCCCCTTGATTATTTTAAGAAGCATAAATGCTTGGTTGTGGTACCTTTAACAGAAAGTGTATACAAACAAACGACGAACTCTACTGCAATTGAAGCACAACATCCGCACCGAAATGGCCGCCATTTCCAGACGCGTGGCGGTATGTGAACGAATCTAAAATTCGACCAATGTCTTCAGAAAAGGTAAGCTCGAATTCTATCGCAGAGTGATTAGAGTTCAAAGTTGCAATTAACATTTTGTTTGTAATTTTTTAAACCCAAAACAACTATGGAGGTGCGCAGGTAGGTTCAAATCGAGTGGGCCTGCATATAATTTTTACTGCAATCACCCGAGTGTCTATTGTAGCGCACACCTATGAATA
Source organism: Apoderus coryli (assembly GCA_911728435.2). Lineage (NCBI taxonomy): Eukaryota > Metazoa > Arthropoda > Insecta > Coleoptera > Attelabidae > Apoderus > Apoderus coryli. Next base: position 4,500,467 of record OU452206.1, on the reverse strand, counting down.
TTTTAGCCACCAGTCCAATCTTCTTAAAGAAGTGATTATTATACTGAGTGAGCGTCGTTTTGGGCATGCTAGTGGAATGTACACAATACGTGTTCCGCCGTCTCATCATCTTTCAGGAACAAGCAGCATTCGGTTCTAACCAGCGTCAGATTATTGATGTTCCCAATATTTGAGAGTCTATGTTGACAATTCGACACATCTGATGTGGACCTTCATGAGCTTAGGGGCTTGCTTTCGTAAACTCGGATCACGAAAATAAGATGAAGCTACATTTATTATTTTTACAATTATTAAATGGCCTCAATATTTAATATCTTTGCCCTTACCGCCTACGTAGATGAACTGGGTGATTTTCAATTGATTTGACTGCTCTTTCCACAAGCACATAGAACCGCAATATTTGAGAGGTTCTTTCTATATTAGTGCTGTTTACAACCAAATTCCGGACATCCTTAAAAGTTTGTCTCTAATAAGTTTCAGAAAGCATTACAGAGATTTACTCTACTCAAGCGAATAATTTACTATTTTTATTTTGTTTTCATACATTATACAACCTCATTCCTTATATTGTTAGTTTCTTCCTGTTTATCCACGTTTGTTGTTTTGTAGTAATTTCGTGTTTGTTGGGTTGATCAATGACCTTTTACGAATCATACTACCAGACCATTCAAAGTATATTTTCTAGAATTGTATTTATTTAATTTTTCGGGTTAAAATCTCAAAAACAGTTTATAACTGCCTTTTAACCCTTTTTGCTACCACAGACAGTTCAAGAATCTGTTGTTGTCATTGTAATATTTCTTATGTTATGTTTGTAAAAGTGTTCTGTATTTTTGGTTGCAAATAAACTGAATATTATTATTATTATATCCATTATTCCATATCATTTGCGTCAAGACGAAATATTCATTCTGAGAAATTTTTATGTTACCCCACTGAATATATGGGTTATTGAAACAACGTTTATAGCTTTATCGGCTGACCGGTCATATCATAACTCAACCGAACGCCGGATTACCTCTTAGGTGATTAGGGCTATTCGTCTCAAATATCGAAGCTACTGCTGTCAAAAACCACTGAAATATAGATATAGAATGGGAAATATACGATCCTGCGATATCTATTTGCTGTAGGTCATAATTTACGGTAGTGCACAGGTGAAGAGGTCATAAAAATCTGCAATAATAAAAGTATAAAAGTAAACCTATTTGGGAATATTTCTAGTTATTTTCTATTAAAATATTTTCTCTTATTTTAAGAATTGTAGAAAATATTTTTACGAGTGTTGAGCATAGGGCATTCTATTAGCAGATATTTGGTACGCTTTGTATTTTTTAAGATAAAAATGCTACAACATTTATTCTTCAGGGATCACTTTGTTTTTTTTTTTTAATTGTTCGCAGAACAGAAAATAATGCGAATCACCGCATAGATTTTCCGAAAAGTATACCGACAGAAGATTAAATAGTGGGTGTTAAATGGTAAAATAATTTATACTATAGTCACAGCAAAGATTAATGTACACAATAATTAATCTTTGGTCACAGTATGAGGTTTAGTGAATTATATCTTGGAGGTTTCAAAAGAAATAGTCAATATTAACAAAATGCAAAATTCGTAGTCGTACATTATTTAAATTAAAAAAAAAACATTAGTAGTAGGTATATCTATCAGAAGAAACGGAAATTGTACGAAGACAATAATTATTTTTATTATTTAAAATTGTTTTGTAATTGTATAACCATGTCATAAGTAGGGAATCACGGACACTGGCACTTCCTTTAGTTACTTTGCTATCAACTGTTACAAATGAGAATATCATGTTTATTAAATCGAAACAATATTATTGTATTATTCACACTAAAAGGCAAGTAACTGTAAATAATTATAATATTGTGAAAAACAACATACATTTTAGTATTTTAGTAAAAGGTTTGTATTCTCTAAACAGCTTATACGCATTAATAAAGTATGGTAAGGTAAACTCATTTATAAACTTTCAACTTTAAGTTAAAAAAAAATGGAAAAATTATGAAAGCGAATTTTGATTTTTTCCGATGTGACATTTTTGTCCCCGCTATCGAAATTGTCATGTAATAATTTAGAGAACAATGCAATAGTATATTGTGTAACGAACATGAAATGATATATATTTTCTACGAGTATGATCGTACGTAGTATGATCATACGAGTAGGAAATAGTCATTTCATGCGAGTTTCTCACTGTCCTTTTTCTACGACTATTTTAATAATAGTGTGCTTTAGAATAAATAAAAAAACATCATAATATTAAAAAAAATATTTGTTTTCCAAAACTTACCTATACTCGCCCTGTTGGCATAAGCCTAAATACGATGAGTTATAAGTATGAAATATTTATATATTCACTATCACTGGTTTTCACTATGCTATAGCTTTGAAACCTTCGAAATTAGCGAAATAATTTAAACTGTCCATTTGGTTTGTTTGTATTGTCGGCGTTGCTATGGTGATTTTTCATAACCCATGCTACTTTTGTCATTACCAGGAAATTTACCCGTGCATTTTTGAATATAGTTGCCCAGCAATTGGGAAATGAAAAACAGCATAACAATATACTAAATTTTCAAATTATGATTGAACATATTATAATAAAGGCATTTAAAGGCAAGTACTGCACTAACTGACTGGTAGTGAATTATACAAGCACAAGTTTTCTATAATATAAATAATGAAATGAGAATAATTGTATTTAGCATACATGTACTTAAGACTCAAAACAAAATAATTAATTAAAATGCAAAAGTTTAAAATAATCATGATTAACCTTATCAGTTATTGATATTTCAAATATGTTTACCGTTGACTGTTGCCTACTGTTCTCTAATCGTGCTCGTTTGTTCATTATTTTATTCCTAATACAGAAGGCAAGCTGTAAATGTCAATAATGACAGGTCCGAATTCAGACGTGTGGCTCATAGCGCGCCGCCGGCTTGACTTCTCTGCTTTTCCTCACACGTCTTATTTCTCCCGTGCAGTACATCAGTTTTCTATACATTCTTTTGCTGATGATACATAGCTTTATGACTGTAATTATGATGAAAATTTGGTTATATCTCGTGACGAACTGAATAATGAGTTGAATGCTGTCGAGGAGGTCTCTCTGGCCACTCACTTTTTATAAATCCTAGAAAACCAGCGGCTGTGGTGTTTAGTAGTGAGAGGGAGCGTTGGGTTCGACAACACTGGTCAGATTTTCTCATATTCAGAATCAATTTGTCTTCAAGTCACTTTATATCACCTTTGATATACTTTAGTTGTTTAATGCATATTGCATGCTTAAGCAGTTACGTAAAAGTCGTCATCTGTTGAATGTGAGTGCAAAAAGGATGATCTTGTCAAGATTGGATTATTTTGAGGTTCTATACAGGCCCTGTCTCGCGATAGTGTAACTTCGTTATATGGACTGAGGTAGAGGGATCATACCTCTCCGTTCATCCGATATCTGCAGTGGTGGTTGAGAATGCATGACCGACCAGTTGTGAATTTGGCTTGTATGCTGCATAAAATGATTAAAACCGAAGCTCCGGGATACTTATACCTAGGACTTCCATCGATGATCTTGGTCTGCGACATGTTGATGAGTTGATTCCACAACATCACAGGACTTTATTTGAACGTAGCTTTCCATACCAAACGCCTTTATTATACAATTTTCTCCCACAGGAATTCAAGTGGCTTTCGCTGAGTGTAGTTTAAAGGTTGGAAAGACAAATTCACAAAAATATTTACAAATTATTGAATATTATTAGCCAGTGGAGTTGATATTTTACATTGTTCAAAATCAACATTCATTTTCTTAATTTCTTTAATTTTTGCCATGAAAGTTAAAATAAAATCACGTTAAAAAAATTAATTTCAATTTGTAATAGTAGTTATTATTTCAGAATGAATGAAATGACGTATATTCCACAAATAAAAAACGAAATTGCAACACGATTGTCACACATTTATAACAATATTTTCACAAACGTGATGCATTTAAAGTAACAGTAATCCCAGTTTTTAAGAACCCACAAACTGTTGAAAATTAGTGACCAATATTATCGGTATTTAACAAAATTATTGAAAAAATCACGCGTGACGAATTATTTCGGAAAATTTTAAATTCTGTCATCAAATCAATTCGGCTTTCAAAAGGGAAAATCAACTGCAGACCCATTATTCTATATCATCGAGAAAATGTATGACGCAATTGATACAAAAAGGCAGTACTTTGTGTGTTCCTTGATTTAAAAAAGCATTTTGATACGGGTTCGATGACGATCTTTTGAATGCATTAGAAAACATTGGTGGCACACCATTGCGACTATTTTAAGGTTACTTAGCAAATCGAGAGATCTATGTCAAAATTGAAAAATACTTAGAGTGACTTTCGATCCATGGCGTGTGATGTGCCACAGGAAACGGTTTTGGGACCAATATGTTTTATTATCTACATAAATAGCATCCTTACCGGATCATCCAGTGGAAGCATTATAAGCTTTGCAGATGACACCGTAGTTTTTTATAAAGGAAATTCTTGGGAAGAACTAAAAGAAAGTGTGTAAAAAGATTAAGAAGTATATCAAAAGCATCTTCGATAATAAAAAATTAACCAGAAAAATTTTTCTTACCCTTAACATCATCTATGTCGCACCCTGCCAAACTTAAATAGATAGGTATAACTCAAGATAACTATGTGATATCGTTCAAATCGGTTACGTCCATAAAATATATAATAGGAATATATGAAATAGCAAATAATTTATGATGATAGAAGTACAAGATGTTCACAAAAAACTAAGATCACTAATGCATAAAATTTAACAATTAAAATCTATCTTAAAATAAAAAGAATTTATAATAATTTATAAGGCTCTTGTGGAATCAATTCTTAGATACGGGTTGAATATCAAAAACTGTGTTTTAGTATTAGACAGTTGTACCCCATTATCTTATTCAAATTTCATAAAAGTCGATCAAAACATGCTAAAATCCTACAATACTATAATAATACACGAACAAAATCAATTCCAAAGAATCTCGAGCTAAAAAGACAATAGGACAAAGATTATATAATTACTTACGTAGCCCCACGTTTGTACAATTTATTGCCCCATAATAGAAAATACTATAATACTAGTAATTCATTTTCCTGGATTCATCAAAACACCTCGCCATTGTTGGATATTACAATTATATGATTGTTTTTAATTATTATATTATGGCATTATTTATTTTTTGTTGTGGTATTAATTTAGAGCACTGATTTTTGTTTAATTATAAAGATAATGTAGGTAAGTAAAGGGAATAATAATGTATCTGATAGATTACATCAGGAGGATTATTATCCAAACTTTTCTTAAAAGAATCGAGCGATACATTAAACGAATCAACGTTTTCATTAATGACTAATCGGTTGCTGTATTTACAAGCCCGAAATAGCGGTGCTTTAGATTCATAATTGGAACGGATCTGTGGTACCCAAAATAAACTAGCGCTTCTAGAGTGAACCCTAGGGACAAGAAACCATAGCTACTGAAGCAACCGAGGACAATTTAATAATATTGTTGATCAACTTAAAAAGAAGGATCTGAGATGCGAAGATGCGTCTCTCGGCTAACGGCCGAAATCCGAACCTTGTTAGTAACAGGCCGTGATCACACCCACGAGGAGGAAAATATCCATCAATTTTAAATGACAAATATTTTAAAAACTTACGTTGGATACTCTCCAATCTCTGTATATGAACACGGTAGATGGGCGACTATATATATGTTCATTGTTCAATACTTGTCAATTAGACGCATACAACTTTATTATAACCTTAAGCGCTTTTTGAAACACCATTATGGTAAACATTTATATTGATTTAAATTAAATAAACACTACTACTACAATACATGTTTCGAGAAATGAAATTCTCATCTTTAGGGGCATTCGGTAGGATATAATGATATAGAAAGTAATTTTTTCTTAAAAATTACAGTGATTCTGAAAATTCACACTTTTAATTTGACAATAATACTTTGATTTAATTTGACAATAATAATAGGATGATTTTCATATAAATATAACGCATTTCTATAACGAATGAAATATTATGATAATGTATTTATTATTATTGTGTTGTGTGTGTTTTTTAAAGAAACTTGACAATAATTTGACTATTTAGTTCCGCATACCGAATGCCATGTGTGCTCTATAAAATATAATATAATGTAAATTAGATTTCGATTTGCAATACTCTTCTTGTGTGATTAATAAATCAATTTTTTTCGACACCTATTAAAAATATCGACAGGTATGACAGAGTACAAGGCAGGTAACAAGCAAGAAGATAATACTTGCAGACAGACACACGCATACACCATCGACGTGGTATAGCAAAACACGTATCAGGAACGGCCTCTCTACTTTTTAGAACCTTAATTAATGTATTGCTCGGACTTTAATTTAAAGTACATACCAGGATATTAGTATACCTACATGTTGTAATGGGTTCTCATATACTTTAATATTTAAAACAACTTGACTACTAATTAATGCAACTCACTTTCGACTTCAAATCACTTTCCCACTCTGAGTATTGGGGGATGCGTTGAAATGTTCGAGCAGGTTGCTTCCATAATAGGGGAATTTAGCAGCCCTGTGCAACCTAAGAGTCTTGACTAAAATATAATAATTTTTTTTTTTAATTTACGGTTTTGTTTATATTGATTTATCCAACTTTTTTTTAACATAAGAGCCATTGACAAATTGAGATTTGTTCATTCGCACAGTGGCTTTTATTATTAATCCAAAAAGATAATTTTGATTGTTTAATATTTAGGATTTGAAATAGTGGCGAAATACCCAAATAATAAGATAATGTCGGTTTGCTTACCGCAGAAACAGACCGCGTAATATATAATTTTTAAATATAGTTTTAATTCTACAATTTAGGTGAGCTGTTCTAATTTTTAAAGGATATGTTACTCCAGTCCATATATTAAGAAAAACGATTTCAATAGTTTTCGGAATTTAAGTTAATTTAGTTTTATATAACTTTCACTTCTACAAAGTGTACCTACTTGAACAATATTATTATATTTCCAAATGTGGGAAAGTAGTTAGGTTGTAGAATTGCGCTCATATTAAGAACTACTAATCAGAGAGATCAACTTTACGGTTTTGATTTATAAAAAAAATTATAATAAATGTTTTGTAGACGCTGACTCCAGAGTTTCATACTTCTTCCAAATATTAAACGATAAAGTTTGAATCAGCAATAAGATTAATATGTCTATTTTACACCTGGACGTGATTATTTAACTGCTTACTGATTTGTGCTCTGCAATTTCTAAATACAATAAAAACGGTTGTAATTAATTTATTATGCAATGAACGAACAGAAAACCCGTTTAATCCTTCGTGGATGGTAAATTATCATGTATTTGACTTTAAAGAACTCGCCAAAAATTTTACTTACTCTACTGTCAATTTTGCCCATTCAAGGGATACTGTCAACAAACGTCTTTGTTGCAGTAAACAAAATCAAAAACAACCGTAAACCGAGTGAAAACACAGTGTGAAAACCAGACAATTTGTTTTCCAATTAATAACTTTTTATTAAACGTCCCAGTGTTCGGCTTGCGGCCGTCCTTGGTGTTTAGTCTCAAGTCTCACGTTAACACATCGCAGACTTAGCATCTGTTACAGTGTTTATTATCTCATCGCTCCAACGCAGACTGCAATCGGGTGATCTGACCCCGACACCGATATGCACATTGAAGCATTTCCGCAACTCCCACTGCCACCCAGGGGTTTCCTACTAAACGAACCGTTTGTCCCTGCGACGTCAATCCCAGTCAGGAGGGCGCTAGCAGCACTACCTAGCGGTGCTCCCTCTCTCCCGCAGTACTATTGTTAGGTTAGGTTTGCCAATATTCTTTCTACCAACCTGGAATAATAACGGTTCGCAGGATCATGTAAGATGCTTGGGGCTAATCGATTGAATACAAGTGCCACATCGCCGTGTTCCGACATCTTAAAGATTGCCCGGCATCATTTACCCGAAGGGGAGAGACAGTGCATCACTTTGTCTTGGATACTAGCACAGGGCGATCCCTACCGACACCTCAAACGACTAGCAACGGGTAACTCTTCCCCCTACTACCTACTCAGACCCGTAGACAACTGCCCGTATCTATAAGGGAACTTCTACCTTTGCCAAATGTCCCAAGAATCCAGGTTACCCAGGATTTTTTTGGGGTCAGACTAGCTAGTTTTAAGGGTAAACGCCGCCTGGCAGAACGTCTACCCGCTTGTTAAAAACCATTGAATCCTTAGTAGTCATTTTTTTTTTCAAGCGTTGAATCTTTCTATATAAACACAAGTCAATTCATACGTCCATATGACATGCGGGACAATTCAGTCTGACATACCAATTAGCATCATCTCTATAAAATTTTTCGCAATCTGTTAAAACTATTGACAGGCTGTGTCAAGTTTTAGCTACACAACCGCTGAACAAAAGCCGATAGAGATGTTACTTAAAGCGTTTTCCTTAAATTACCTGAATCCTGTCTGCAAGACAATCCCAAACCTAACAATACCTTAGTTATTTTGATTGATAAACAGAACGAATACAAATTTTATTCCTGCCAAACTAATATGGGCATAGCATATTGAGTAATCCTCTCTAAAAGAAATTTCAGAAAACCTTACGCAAAATGACTTTCTGTCAACCTGTTTGAAACAAAATGATTTTAATAGACCATAGCTAATGGTGCTAATCCCCAAAATTTCATATCCCAAAATTAACTGTTGAAGTTGGACAAAATTTGCAATAATTTGTATTTTATACGTGTGTGATATTATTGTGTCCTCTGCCCTGTTTATATAGAAGATCAAGAACACCATTTTCAAAGTCGCTGATGCTAATAGCACAGCTAATACTGTGCTAATAGTTCAGAGATTATGATGTATTTAACAGCCTATTTAGTAATTCCTTGATTAATTTTTATAATATATTTTCAGTGCACTATGAAAATGATTTGTATCGACATCTTTAAATGTAGGTATTAGTATCAGATGTTATCAAAAACATCTATTAATACAGCAGTTCAGGTGAAAATATCATTCGTTTAATACGGCTCTGGAATCGATTATCTTTTCCAAACACGATTAAAGAGCAAAAAGCTACTATACGTCTGTCAGTAATCCGGTTGCCCAAGTAGGTACTGTACTATCGACTTGTGCCGCATATTAGTACATCTTTTACCAATAACGGCCTTGATTATAATACATTATTGGGCATAAGTGAATTAAGTTAGGCATTTCTTTACGAAACGCAAGAGTATATAATGATGGTAATGAGCGTTTTTATCTGTTGATGTGCGTTGATAGATTAAGAAATTGAAGATTTAGAAAAAGAACCATTAATTTAGTTGTTTAAAGAAAAGTGTTTTTATGAGTACTAAGCAATACAAATAAACAGTTTTATCTATACCTACTTTTATATTTTCGACATGGAGTATTTAAAGAAAAAATACATATAAAAAAGAATTGCAGATATACCTATCGGGGCACTAATTATCAGTAACTAAAAAAAAAGTATAGTATTTCTAATCTTAATTTAAAATATTTAAATTTATTGATTCTAACTTAACTTAACGGCTATCCGTTCCCATGCCTCTTCGCTCAGCGTTTTTTTGATACATTTCTCCCTCGTATATAAGACCTATAATAAATCATGCCTGCCAAAGGATACCGACAGTAAAAAAATAACTACAGTGACTGGAAAAAGTTAATGATTAGAGTTTGCAAATAAATATAATATATATGAAACAAATAATTTTTGGCAACGTGTTATTTTCTCAGATTAATCTGAATATAATCGGATGGACATCATATGGTATGACGAAGACTTAATGTGGAATTTAAATAAGAAAGTTTGTGTCCGACAGCAAAACACGGTGGCAGAATATTGTAACCATGATTTATTCAATCGTTTGTCTTAGGTTAATAAAATGAAAGAAGATCTGTCAAATTACATAATAATTTTTAATAATACCTCAAGTGGATGGAACTTTTTGCAGTAACTGTATCAGGCACCGCCGGTATTAGATTGTAATGTAGTTATCAGACAGTTTTTTTTATAAGGCAGTATACCAGTGACACGAGCGGAACACGTTTGTTTTCGTTTTGAGGGGAATTATTTTGTGACAAGTGTTTAAGTATATAATATAATATTTGTTTTTAAAAATATTTTTAAAATGGCAAAATAGTGATACGTTGAACTAATTAATTGTTAATACATAAAGGATTTTTACAATATTGAAAGGCATGTATTGTTATGAAAAGTTAAAAGGGTGCGCCTATTGACGGCTGCGTTCAGTATTGACATTACAAAGGATATCTAATTTTGGGTTTTTATATCATTTTAAATTAAGATAGAAAGACTATAACTGCAGCATCTTCTCTATTCAAAAATTAGTTCTTCGGGAATACAATAATGACTATATTTACGTTTTATATCGCGGCTGCTTTCTGGTAGCCAGGAAATCGCGGAGGCATATACAGTCGACTTATTATCTAAAATATTCCAATAGACAACAGTGCTAAGGAATTACAATAATTCAAAGTAAACATTTAATGAATTTCTTTGATAAATATAATTTTGATTTGGTTAGTGAAAATTTCATTATCTACGCCATAGAGATTCTTGTTCTAATGCTAAAAGTTTTCAGAAGTGATTGCGCAGCACTGAAAGGCAAGTAGTGTTAGGAATTATATGACCTCTTGTCTACAGAGAAGGCATATTTAAACCCTTGATTATGACATTTGCAATTATTTTTTAAATCATTTTAAACAAAGTTCTAATCTAAAAACATATCTTGCGATAATATTAAGAACACAAATAATAACAATGATAAATACTCAAAAGAATCAAAATTTAGAGAACTGTATTGTAATTATGTTTTTATTTAATAATTCAGTACTACTGCTGAAATATATATTCAGTGATCGAAGTTATATTAGTTAGTTAATCGATCTCTTTAAATCCCCCACCCAACATTGACGTTTTGAGAATACATTGGTCTTTACAATTTATAACCCAGTGAGGACTATATCTGGCCCATTATCTACAGTTTTGAGACGATACAACCCTATTAGTGGTGAATTTAGTCAGTAAACTAAACATAAACTTCTGAAGAAAAGGGCCCTCATTTAAAAAAATCGGTTGTGTTACCCCAAAACTTTCACGACAAGTTATAATATAATCAAAAATATATGACTTCCGTAACGAACTAGAATTTGAATAATTATTATTGTATTATTTTCATTATTACCAATAAAGTAACGTAACAAGCTAACTACATTATTCAAAAATCAGAAAAAAAAGTATTGCCAGAGCTGGAATTCGAAACCATAACCTTCCGCATGCGAAGCGAATGCCCTACCAGCGACGAAACCTGGTTAGAAATTTTAAGCGCAATTTTTTCGAGAATTATGGGGTCTATTATCAAAGTAACCTATCGCTGTAAAGCAGTTAATGATTAATGATTTAAAATGATGTATCACTCGACTCCTACTACTATTTGAAAATTTAGCGGTTGTGTCCACCCCTATCACAGGGCAAAAGCGTTTGACCGCTATCGTGGTAGAATACCTACTGACACACATACACACACACACAGATAGACAGACTTCCATCTGGAAGTGGTTTTAATCGTCTCAGGGAACTTCAAAATGGTTATATCCGTCTTTATCTCAAATTTTTTTTAGCGCGTTCACAATACTTTCCCTGTGCGGGAAAATAAAATGACCTTGTGCCCAATAACAATAATGACTATTGTGATTATCATCACATTCTTTTAATGTGTGTAAGAACTTCGGTTCATTGGGCTTGATCTTGTGAATTTATCCTTGCTAATATTCAGTTGTAAGAATAAGTCTCGAATGCTCATTCTTGGATTTGCTCGATTTGTCGCCATTATATCGTTTTCCTCAGTATGAGGGTGTATTCGATGAGATTGATTTTAATAACACTGCTTTTCCATGAGTAATAGGAGCACGTTGGGGATATCTCTAGTTGAACACTGCAGGAACTTCTACTGCTGCTACTACGAGCATGATCACCAAACACCCGGAATATTTCGAGTTTTTCTCTTAGGTGGTATTTTATTATTTTTTATTTGATCACTGGCGCATTAACTCTGTCTGACCGACATTGACCACTAGTGTCAAATTATTAATGTTAATGCCATTATTTATTTTAATGAAATATTTGAATCCATGACATTATTAAATTGCCAATATGTCAAACTATGATTTTCCATTGCACTCTTATTATTAAATTAAAAAATAAACTTCTAATAATTTCTGTCGGACGGTAATTCTGAACAACTTTTTCTAAATACTTTTTTGTCGATATATCTAACGCGAAGCGTAGGAGGCTTAGTTTAGCGTTTAGATTTAATATGAACATATTTCGATGGTAGATATCAATTCGTTGAGACTTCAGAGGCAGATCGGATCTGGGAGAGTTACTATGTGGTGTGCCGCAGGGGTCAGTCTTGGGTCCGCTACTGTATTGTTTGTATACCGCTAATTTACAGGAGTGTTTGCAGAAATGCACTGGATATTATTATGCTGACGATAGTCAAATACGGCTTTCATTCGATCCATCAGATGTGCACAATGCACACATTGTACTTAATAATGAACTGGGTTTGTTTCTTGACCGATCTGCTCAACATCAACTGGAAGTGAATCCCTCCAAATCGAAGTTTTTGGTATTTGGAAAGAGTCGGAACACTGTTGAAGAGTCACTTAATATTAGGATTAATAATCAGTCCCTGGTTTCAGTGGGATCTGCGAGGAGTCTTGGAGTTGAGTTGGATGTGGATTTGAGATTTACTGGTCATGTTACTCAGTGTTTGCAGAAAGCCTACACCGTTATGAAAATGCTTTATCCTCACAGACATGTGTTGCAACAGGGGTTAAAATTGAAATTAACTGACAGTCTTATATTGTCACATTTCAACTATGCTGACGTAGTCTATCCATGTTTGTTGATATCCATGTTTGTTGATATTGCTCGAATACAAAGAGTTCAAAAATCGTGTCTGAGGTTCACTTATGGTATTAGAAAATATGACCCCGTTAGCCATAAATTATTAGATTCCAATTGGCTTAATATGGATAAGCTTCACTCAGCATGCTTATTTCATTCCATTCTGTTGCGGAGGTGCCCCCCATATTTATATAATAAAATTAAATTTAGGTCCGACGTCCACACAATCAATTTAAGGTTTAGAGGATTCATATCACCTCCTCCACACCGGACTGTAATTTTTGAGCGTTCGTTTTCTTTTAACATCTATTGTCTTTATAATCAAATTCCGTCAGACATTAAAACTTTAAAATTATCATCTTTCAGAAACTCCTACCGGAAAACTCTATTTGATGCTTTACAGTAGTGTTTCTTTTTTTTTTCTATTCATACCACATCGTGCTTTTACTTTTTACTTAATGTATATGTATGTTTTCATGTACCTGCATATAGAGTTAGAGATATTTTGAATAATTAGTACTAGTTTAAGTAAACTGGGGCTAAAATTTCGTATCAGTATTTGCTGTTTTCTAGCCCCTTTTGCAGTTATCGTAAATATAAACTGTTCTTCGTTTATTTGTAATATTTGTGTAAATTGATTGCTGCAAATAAACTGATTTATAATTATTATTATTAATATCTCGAAATACTGCAACAATTCTAATCTGTATTTCTGCAAATAGGAAAAATATAGCAGTGTCTTCGTTTTAAAAGCGACACACTCTAAAAGTGCTGTTTATTTCTTTAAAATTATTGGAGCTTAAAATTATAAGAAGTCTTGTTTTTTATAAAAATGTGTAAGAGACAATATTTGGCACCTTGCTACTTAACTGTTTGCTAATAATTATTATAGTGTAAATTTCCTAAAACTAAAACTAGCATAACATTTTATAAGTAATTGTTTATTAAAATTTTTATTTATTACTAGTATTTTCGTATAGAAACGACAAAATGTTCTACAAATTTTACCTACTGTTCTATACATCCATTTATACTGCTTTTATAGTTATATTGTCCATTATATGTTCCTCTTCATTTTTAGGGTAGTAGAAAAGACCAAGGGCCATTTGTCTAGAGGATGAAAAATCCATTTCTGGTCGACTTATTGATATCACCCCAGAGGCCTTCACCGTAATATTCAACCCGGCAAAGTTATGATGCTGACGTCGCCCGGTAGTCCAATTTAAAACGCATCTGTCAAAAGTTTTTACAACTTTCTTTGAAAATAATATACTTTATGGTTTGAAAAATGTTAGGAGAGTTGTTTTATTTATATAAAAAGTTGTTACTTTACATTTAGTATAACAGTTGGAAAGAAAAACGTAAAAAATGTATAAGAATCTATTTCATTACTTTACATTTTAAATTGAATGCACCTAATAGATTGCAAGTATGTTAAAAACAATTATATTGATAATGTCAAATGATTCGCTTTGGTAAAACTTAGCGTGAGTTAACCAGAAATAAGTGGTGGAAGTCCGAAAATTATTTATGTAGTCTTGATTTCAGACTTTCATCAGACTAACTGTAAATTTGATAGACAATTTGCTACTTTTATAATATATATTTACAAACAAAAAGAATGTGTCTCCATAAATACGTAATTTAAAGTAAAAATAGTATCTTGGCGGACCAGATTGATTTCAACTTAATTTCATTTCGTTCTTATTAAGAATACCATAGCTATATAACCAAAACCTATGAACTTTTTTATTTTTCGATCATCTTGCGTATTCTGTATTCCTAAAATGATAAATAATGCTTAGACTATTTATGAATATCGCTTGTTTATTTTTCTTAAAAGACATTTTTTTTGCTCGAAATATCAAAATAAGCAAAGAAAAATTTTGTTGGATGTAATAAATTATGTTATTTTTATAACCAAATTTTACCTAAAATTAATCTTAACCCCCTAGAAATTATAGCTTTATCTTATCGGCCAAGCACATAAGGCATAATGCTTAACCATACATCATGGTATCTATTTAGCATAAGTCAAAATAATGGTATATCTACAACTAATAGCACTACGTTAAAAGGCACCTGCCCTTTAACACCCACCCGCTCAGAAGACCATCTAACAACCTGGGTATATCAGCCTTGAGGGGTACAGGTGAAACGTCAATTGCCACTGCATTATCGTTCTGTAAAATTTGTACATATATTATGCATCATTTAATGTGTATAAGTCTCTGAATGTTTGCACCTTACTATACCTGCATTACACCCACATCACAAAATAACTGCTGGATTATGCATTTTAACCACCGTTTCTACTTTTATTGAGATTACTAAACATTTAGTGAATTGCCTTAATTTTTTTCACATACAGGGTTATTCACGCTATAATATGGCGCGGAATATTTTGGCGAAACTACGTGACTTTCAAAAAGTTTCATTTATTGGACGTGTAGGAATCTATTATGGCTACTTTTTAAAATTGGTGTCATATTATACAGGGTGTCCCAAATAACCTAAAAGTATCAAAGTTGTGTTTTTTTAAATGGAACCCCCAATATATAATGGCACTTTTAGATCCTCTGAACAAATTAAGTGTATGTTTCTTTAAGGTTTATAATACCTAAACCTTAAGATTTTTTCAATAAATTGAATTTTCTCACAATCTAACCTAATTTTTATCTTTCAAATACTTAGGAAGTATTTAAGTCATGTTGACGAAATTAACTTGTAAAGTGTAATAATAGATCAAATTTAATATTCCAATTGCAATAAACTTGCAATCTTATACAGGGTGGCTGAAAATTAAAACTACTCAAATAAGAACTTTAAGGTGCTATAACCTCATTAATTTAAATGGAAGGTCATATTTCTGAACTTACCTAGCAATGTACTTCCTAATTACTTGTCGAACGGTATTAGGGTGTTCTATAGCTAAGTCTGCGCGTTTTGGCAGCCAAATAATTGTTTTAATGTATCTAGTAGCCTATAGAATCAGAAATGTCAAATGATCTACAATTATAAAAGTCATTATGAATTATTCCTAATTATGCATAAACAACATTAATGATAATAAAATAGCACAGATAAATTTATACCAAAATATTCATAACATGTGTTCGAAATGTTGACCGTCTATTTCGAGACACTTCGATATTCTTTTTTGAAAACTGCGGCTAACTCTGGTCAACATTTGCGGGGTAACAGTTTAAAAAGCATCTCTTATGCGTATTTTCATATCGTGTGGTGTTGTTGGAGGCGTCTTGTAGACAAATCCTTCCACGTATCACCATAAAAAGAAATCCGGAGATATGAGAGGTCAACTTTTTCTTCCAATCCACCTGTTTTGAAAATTAGTATCCAAAAATTGCCGAATCTCGTGATGATAATGAGGCGGAGCTCCATATGGTTGTTTTCCTGTTTAAAGGAATTTCTTTTAATAGTACATGAAGTTGGTGTAGCAGAAAATCGAGTACCATCATACCATTTACCGATCCCTCAAAAAAAAAACGGTCCTATGAAATATCGGCCCAATGTTCCACTCCACACATTAATGGATTACCTATTTGGATGCCGATGGTGGTATTCATGGTGATTCGAGAATAATAATGGTCGTTGTGTCTGTTCACGAGGCAATTTTTGTGAAATGTATATTCGTCACTAAATAACACATTATCAAAAAATGTTTCATTTGCTGCCACTTTATCGAACACCCACAAGAAAAATTCGATTTTATTGTCAAAATAATGTCCATACAGCTCTTGACAAAGCTGAATTTTATAAGCATGAAATCTATGTTTTTTTTTTTTTTTTGATTAAATAATGAACAGCAAATTAAATTGATAGATAAAATAATTTATTTGACATTTCAGATTCCATAGCCTACTAGGTACATTAAAACGTTTATTTAAAAAACACCAAATGGAATACAAAACAATTAGTTGGCGTTTTCTGCCAAAACGCGCAGACTTAGCTATAGTACAGTTTAATACCATTCGACAGGTAATTAGTAAGTACATTGCTAGGTAAGTTCAGAAATATGACGTTCCATTTAAATTAATGAGGTTATAGCAACTTAAATTTCTTATTTGAATAATTTTAATTTTTGGACACCCTGTATAAGATTGCAAGTTTATTGCAATTGGAATACCAAATATGATCTATTATTACACGTTAGAGTTAATGTCGTCAACATTACTTAAATACTTCCTAAGTATTTGAAAGATGAAAATTAGGCTAGATTTTGAGTAATCAATTTATTTAAAAAATCTTAAGGTTTAGGTATTATAAACCTTAGTGAAACAGACACTTAATTTGATCAGAGGATCTAAAGGTGCAATAATATACAAGAGATTCCATTTAAAAAAACACAACTTTGATACTTTTAGGTTATTTGGGACACCCTGTATAATATGAAACCAATTTTAGAAAGTAGCCATAATAGATGCCTACACGTCCAATAAATGAAATTTTTTAAAAGTCACGTAGTTTCACTACAATAAAGCGTGAATAACCCTGTATAATTTTTGTATTAGCTAGCAGTATAAGCTTCGATAGGCCAAAGTGAGGCATTGCATATTCAATATTTTCACAAGACAACGCTATTGCTAAGAAATCAACGGTTTTAGTTATACAGGGTGTTGCATTTAAAATGCAGACAGACATCCTAGTATATTTTCGCTATTTGGTGGAATATAAAGATTTTAGTTTGTACGGTAGCATTGTTTAATACTCAACTGAAATATGAACGTTAAGAGTAGGGTACCACGAATGCACAAGCAGGAATAATTCTCAATATTCTAATTCCCGTTGGAAACATTGAAAAAGGTTATTTGCTCAACGAGAAAATTGGATAAATTTTGGGTTCTCCTGTTGAAGTACTTTTTACTTGATAAACATAAAATGTCTTCTGCTTGCGGTCTTTCCTCAACAGAACAGAGAGAGAAAGACGAAACAGAAATGCAACATATCTTCGTCAGATATACCTGGCCTTTATGGGATTTTTATTGAATCAATGCCTCTAGAAGATGTACATTAATAGTTATTTATGTAATAAGGGCGCAAATAGAGACAGAAGTTTAAGGATGAAGGTAAATTTTTTAATATTCAATTAACACTATGCCGATTACGTATTGTTTTTTGTACTAGATTGTTCTGGTTATGTGTCTTTTAGGAGCCAGCTGCTCAATTTTAATTTTGAAAATATCTGACACGAAAACCGATACTGAACGAACAATCACTGTCACTAATTTGAAATATATGGGGTTGTATCGAAAGTATGCAACACTACGTCCCATAGTCATAGTTCGACTAAACATGTCTTCCAAAAGTTTCGGCGTTCAATATGTATATACTAAGCAGTTGTTTTAAATACAATTGGAAAAATTTCTCATTTGATCGCTCAATTCCTTGAGTATATTGAATGTTACATGAGACATTGTTTGAGACAAACATCGTCCACTATCCTTGGAGATTCTTGAGTCGATGTAAGTTACCTCAAGCGTCATGGAGGGTGGAAATCTTCCACAGTCACCGAGGGTTACATCGAAGATTCGGTGAAAAATTAACTTTCATATAGAATATTGGACTTGAAGTTTACAATTCAAGTTCAGGAAATGAATCGTCCTCAAAGAAAAGTTAATATACTAAATGACTTATCGAATTTGGATTTTTTTCATTTTGTAACATTTGTGCTAGTGGGAACTAAATTTAATTTAATGATTAAGTTTCTTTAGAATTCATAAAGGGAGAGTTTGAGACATTAATTTTACAATTTTTTAAAATGCCTAGGATGCAAAGGAATGCAATTTATAGACAACTTAGAGTTTGATAGAGGCGGGATATGTGGCTTGCGGGAGGCTGGACTTTCATATCATGATATTGCTACCAGAGTTAACAGAAGTGTAGATACTATCGTGAGATGTTATCAGGCATGACATCAAGGATGTCGAACAAGAAGAGCAGGGGATACAGGAGGCATTCGGTGAACAAATCGCCAAGACCGCCGTTTAAGGTTGGTAGCTCTAAAATATTGAGTCTCTAACACCAGGGCAATAGATGATCAATGGTTTGCAGAATATGGAAGCCCTATTGGAATATGTGCACTCTATAGCGGCGAGTACGTAGTTCCCGATCTTGTGTCTTTTCGACCTCATTGGGTCTTACCTTTGACACGAGAACATTGAACCAATCGACTTCAATGGTGTAGAGAACGGTTAGCGTGGAACCAGAAATGGAACCACGTAGTCTTTAGAGATGAATCGCGAATCTGTTTGGCCATGCAGGACGGTCGAGCACGGGTAAGGCCGCGTCGTAGAGAACGTCGTGATCCTCAATTTTTTGTTGAAACGCATGTTCAACGCACTGTTGGGATTATGATATGGGGTTCAATTGCTTATGGCTCTAGATCTCGCCTAGTGTTCTTGAGGGGCAATATGACCGCATACCAATACATCAATGAAATAGTGGAACCTCATCTAATTCCCTACCTTAGGACACTGCAAAACTCAATTTTGTAACAGGATAATGCTCGGCCACTTGTAGCAAGAAGAACTTTGCACCATTTCGAACAAGCCGAAATTAATCTTCTCTCATGGCCCCAAAGATCTCCGGATTTGTCGCCTATTGAACATGTGTGGGACATTATCAAAGAAAACTTAGAACTTTACCATAACCTCCTCAATCTGTAAAAGCCCTTAGGTATGGAAAGGCAGTGGCGGTTATAAGCCAATCATTTGTTCCAACTGTCTGAAGAGTGCGTGAATATGAAAAAAATGACGTACTCGTTACATGTCACACCCTAAAAGATCAGAAAATGTTAGCTTTTATGGCAGTTGTAGAAGAATTATATTTTGTCTACACATGGAACTACAAAATATTTAATCGAAATACTAAATTAAACTCTTTAACATATAGTACAAAAATCATATACGAATTCGTGTTATGTTCAATTTTGATAAGATAATTATTATATATAAAAAACTTAGATTATTTCTCCAGAATACAATTTACTAATCACGTATAATAAAGCTCTCTTAATAATTGAAATGCTCATGAATTTGAGTACCCATGTTGATGTAATAAATTATTTAAATTACAAAACCTTGTTATCGCCAAAGCAGCTACAGTTATCTCTTAGGGATTACTTTATATACACACTTTTTAAGCACAACAGTTATTTGCTTACATAAACCCTGATATTTATTATAAGCAAAAAGTGAGTGCGACGAACCAACACCCACATATCTAAAAAATGTGTCTTTCTACATTGTGTTTTATGTGAAAACTCTTCGTAGAAGTGGCTCTGGGGATCGCCCGTGATTTGGACAGTAGAAAACTGAGTGCAACATACCCGCGGGATTTCCTTACGAAACCACCCTCCTTTTTATATACACATACAGGACAAGTTATTGAATATTCCTGTCTACTGCGATAAAATCGCTATATCGATATCCTTTTTATGTAAAGAATATCTTGTTATGTACAGAATTATTTATGAGCTACCGACAGAAAATACAATATAAAGTTTGGTTGCAGAGTTTTGTTTGCTACGTTTATTGTATTGCGCTTTGGCGAAGGCGAAAAGTTTTTGTTGTCTATCTAAATATTTGCGCATCTGAATATTGATATTTTCTGAAACTCATAAATTCAAGTGCATAGAACTTCTACGTGGGTCGCAGCGAAAAATCTGGCAAACTATGTGTAATATGTATGTATGTATTTATAGAAATTTACCGTATCAATATCTGGATGAATTGTCGGAATTGATATTAAAAAATAGTTATTAATAATGGTGGATTCTTACGGTATAAGGAAAAATGCTAATAGCTTTTATTCATTTAAGCTACGTTTCGCCATATATTTACTGGCTTCTTCAGGCTAAAAATATACAAAAATTCATCACTTATGTTAACAAGTAGTACAACAAAAAACGAGCACACATACAATCACATATTTATCAATAACATACCTCTCTGAATAAGGTTAGAGCTAGACATTTTATTGTGACGTAAAATACTCATACTATATGTCTAGTCCCTTCTGTTCCAACAATGTCTGTATGTTCGTCAGAGTCTTGGATATCTTACCAATGTTACTTTCTGTGTTTTTCCCGCTACATATTACAACAAAGATATCATAGGCATATTGTACACTTTTTACTCCCTCCTCAGCTTGTCTGTTGATTGAAGACTTGTAAATGTTGAATAGTATTGCTTTTGTAGCGTTTTCAGGGCCTATAATGTTTTCATTGTTTGGCGATCTTATCATAATTTTCCTTGAGGTAAGGATGTGTTGAATTATTTTGATTATGTCATGATGGATTTTACATTCATTCAGATAATCTATAAGATTTCCAACTATTACATTGGCATATGCTGCGGAAATTTCTAAAAATACTGCCACTGTACTCTCATTTTTTGTAAATGACTCGTATATTTCCATCAGGTTTTGCATTATACCCTTTCCTTTTGACATTAAAGGATATTTCCTAAGAACTAGGACCGACAAAAGTATATTAAAATGTGAGAAGTGAATCATAACCACAACCACTAATGGTGTTTTTATTTTAGCTGAAAATAGAATATTATTCTAGCTTATTAAGGTCCGCAATCGCCTTCTTGATCATTACAGTTTTTTGTAGACACCATGAAAACTAAAATAAAATGATGATAAAAGACATGAAGGCTCTTTCTAAATAGCATCTACTTACCTTCAGTTATTTTGATAAATCAAAGGAGAGATATGAAAGTTCGCTAAAAAGCACACTAAGTTGGTGACAGTTACGATTGAAATGTATAGCCGCTATGGGTCGTGCCTCTATCCTTTTATTTTTTTGTCAGGCGACTGATATTACTTGATGTATCACGGTCACTTCGTCAAGGGACCCGATGACCCTTACACAGAAAAAAAACTAATGTAATAGTTTTATTACAGCTAAAAAATGCTGCACGGGAGATGATACTCGAGGGATATGAAAAAATGTTTGTCTCCCCTTGCTTGCTTCAGTTTTTATACGGTTTAGGGAAAGGTACAATGACTTTGCATTTGTATATTTTTTTGTATGTAAGTGTATTTAACATGAGTAAAGCTAACATGATCAGGCAGATGTTTTATGTCAAATACTGTTAACTTATTAACTGCTAAAGAATACTTCCTTGTCTCTTTTTGCTCATTAAGATATTCTATATAATTAATTAATTTTTTATTTGGCAGAAGAATATTGACGGTTATTTTTCTTTATTTTAATTTATTTGTAATAGGAATAAAAGCCCCCACCAAATAAATTCATTATATTATGACTCTATCTACCAAACATAATTCGGGCCTTCAAGCTCTATCACAGCATCAATAAGTACAGCATTCCGACTCCACGTGGGCACTTTGAAATAAACTGTGACATACGACGCCGCCATTTTGGGTTACAAGTCAGGTCCTGACTAAGAATAATTATAGTTTTCGGTTTCTAACCACAGTACTGTATTTTCATTTTTGTAAAAATATTTAAGTACATAATATCGCTGTCAATTTCAGAAATATTTGTGGTGTGTCATAGTGATTGAAAACAGCCTTGAGTGATTAAATGTTGACATGATTGGGTGATTTTTAATAATAATAATAATAAGCACAACAATAATACAGAATTTATTAGTAAAAAAGACATTTTTATAAAAGTTGAAGCAGTACTTCCTAACTTAACCTAAACGTAACTTATATTTTAGCTTAAACCTATCTGAAAATAGTTTTACATCGCTGGCCAAATTAAGTGGGTAGCTTTTGTTTACAAATTAATTTGTTTTATTACGTGTCAGACGGCGCTCTGTAACGAAAACCCCTGTAAACTTTTTATATTCTCCGGTAGAGCGTTGTAATATTTTGAAACCGTATAGGAAAATGACCGCTCAAAGATTGATGTTGAGTCTAGCGGTGCCGTAATGACAGTTTTATGAGGAATATTCACATCATAGACCGGTCGTCGTAACTTCAATCTTTCATATAAGTATTCCGCCTATTTCCATCTGATGATTTCACTCCTACGAACTCCACATACAAGCCGTGTGCCTGAATTCTGCATCAATTGAATCCTGTTCTCAGCAATTTTAGTCAAACAAGGGCCATATATATATTGTCAATAATATAACCCCTAGATGATTGCGTTATCATGCTATCTCGCCACGCGACAACTTGTGTTTATGTTTTACTTTCATTTAGTTTAAAAACATATTAGATACTGTCATTTCGTAATATAAATTTTACGGTTATACAAATAGTTGTGATAAACGTAAAATTATCTAGTATTCATCTTTATTTTTACTTATTACTCACCTAACAGGATCTGTGGGGAAGCGAAAAAAATGTTTGGAGCAAGTGCGTACCGCTTATTGGGCCAACATTTTGCAGCACACACATGTCCTCCCTGATTGTCATTGTATTAATTATAAGATACGTTAATAAAAATAAAATCCTTTTAATTCTCACGAACACTATACCAAAAACACAGAATTAGATTACAAACACAATATTTATTTATCTCGTACACGCCGACAATGAACTATATATTGAACACAGGAGTGAACGGTATCTATCTACGTCAATGTGATTATTGTGACGTTTTAACCCATAATGGCGGCATGCGCGACGATATGCGCAGGACGGCTCGCAAGCGGAAAGTCAGAATACTGTATTATTTATTATATTGTGGCCCTATCATCAGTGGTTACGTAACTCTATATTATGTTTACAAAAGGCTACATTGCTATGTGCAAAATTTTTTTTGAACGTTTACAATTAATAGACGAATGCATTCACGTCTGAAAACAAGATTGTGACATTGTACTACTTACTCATACCGTTAAGTTTTATGATTAAGGTACTAACCAGTTCGTGAAGATACAGTGGCATAGTCTATATGAAAAATTTGTAAAGGAAGCTGTCAGAAATCTTGTTGATTCAACCGATTTCTTGTAGTTGGATGATTATAAATTACTTAAGCTTATTTTTGAATCCTTATGCCCGAAATATTAAACATATATAAATATATTTTTGAAATTTCTGAACGTATATGTATCATAGAGGAGGATCAACCAACTTTCTTCTATATTTATTTGAACGTCAAATTTCATTACATCTGCAAGCATTTTTTATCGTAAATATTGATTTGTTAAAGAATAAATGAGACTAATTAATCAAAACGACATTAAACACGTGCCTTCACACCATTCTCCTAGTTGTAAATGAGGGGGTTGCCTTAACTGCCAAAAATAGATTATAGACACAACACACTTTATGAAATTTTACGGAAACTAAAAAGCAGCACATTTTTAGTTTCCTAGAATGTGTTTAAATTATATATATACATTTATAAAATATATTTATTTCTAGAATTACTGGATTCCTGTGATTTAAACCATATAGCATATCAGAAACAGATGCTACAGCCCATTTAAACAGTGAAAATATATAAAATATAATCAGAGGCTTAGGCAAGAAGGAAGGGAGTCATATGACGGTATTTATTAAAACGTGAAAATTTAACTTTTTTTTTCTAAACTTTAACAAAGATGTTACTTAGTATATTATGTAGATGAGTTAAAATGGCATATGTTTACTTATATCCTTGTCGTTTAACATTTGTAAAACTCTATTTTTGTAATTTATTGGTTACATCTAGTTGTACTAGATTTTTTAGTATCTAGAGAGCGTGAAATAATGATAATATACAGGGTGATATCATATTTATAAGATAAAAGGGACTCTGTTTGAAATCGAAAACTATTAATGTATATTTCATTTGGAATGAAATACACAATGTATTTATTTTTTATTCGAACAAATCACAATATATTCAATTTTCTTTTATTTTTAAAAATCTCTAATTTTTTATATAATGAAAGTTTAGTTCTGCAAAACCATATGCCTAATTATAAATTTCACTATTCATTCACAATGTTATGATATTTAGTTCTATGACAAAAATTACGTCAGCTTACGTAGTTACGGTGTTGCCACCACATATTTTTATTGCATATTTTAACACAGTGTTGCCGCTAGCATGGTTTTAAATTATGTGATCGCTTGTTCAAAATTATCGATTTCGACTAAGCTGATTGCTGATTCTAATGCATGTGATAACACATAATCTGACGTGACGTGATAATAGTCTGTCTGCCCTTTAACAACAACAAAATATCCTCAACATAATTCCCTATAGGTACTTAGAAAATACAGGAGAAGCAGAAGCAAAACTGTGATTTGTTTAGAAATTATTTTTTAATACATCAATAGTCCCCCCTGCTGCTTCCCCTCTTTACCGCCATTGCACTCTATAGCTACTATCCTCAGTTAACTAATTAAATATAAAAGGTACACAAAATGATAACAGAATATGTGACAATTTCTAATGCTAAATACTGAAAGAAATACCTATTAATTTTATAACAAAAAATAAAGTGTCCAGATCACCATCTGATTAAATAATACTATTTTTAGTGTTTGATTAATAGTAAAATAATAAGCACGCATCTGGGGTCTTGTATAAAATGACTTCAGGGAATATAAACCGAGTTCCATTAATCATCAAGTTTGTTGGTTGCGTGAGTGGTCTACTATACGGTCATTAATATGAGTCTGGACCCACACTTGCAATTGTTTTTAAAACATTATTCCACTGTTTCCTGCGTAGATTACCATTGTCGAGTAATAAAACAAAACGGAAACGTACCTTAACCAGAAAGAACAAAAACCTAAAATTATGATGTACATAATAGGAATAACCTTTTTTGACATATGAAAGCTGAACACGAAAAATCTATCCCAACTCAAGCATCCAGACTTTAGAATCTTCTAAAAATTGTTACTGTTTGACAGGTACTTCCAGAAATGTTCAAAAAACTTCATTTTATAATGATTATCCACCAAAATTAGTGGATATAGTTTTATAAAAGGGATTTGGTAAAGGGGCAATCGTGTATCCTAAATTTGATTTCGTATAAATTTTATTTGCAGCCATTGCAGCTTAATGAGTGTCATAGCGAGCTTGAAGCGAAAGTTTGCCGGGGTCACCGGAGAGATCAAAACTTTAACTGTTCAAATATTCTTAATAATATGATAATCATAATAAATTGTTATTTTAGAGTATATCTCAACACAATTCACATTTTCCGTTGCCATGGAAATTATTCATCCCTTTAATCGGTTTACATCTCATTTTCGAGTGAAGAATTTTGAACGAGCGGTTTTGATAAATGAAGAAAAGTACTTCCGCGCCTAATTCACAAACAATGTAAGCTGAAATATAAATATAAATTACGGGAAAATAATATGTGAACATTATTTTATACTCTTTTAAATAATGTTGTCAATTTCCCTAATTTTTTGGAGTTTTTAAAAACCGCCGTGGCTGGGACAATAAATAATAAAATTAGTTCCCCTATACGACGTAAATCAGAGGATAGTGGAAGCCGGAAGTCATTTCTATACTAGGTATTCCAAAGAGAACGATAACCATAAAGAAATAAAACTTCTTCGCAGATATATAGGGTTTTCCAATAAGAGTGATATGATTTCTTCTAAACAAAACACACTTATTGTTAAGGAAATTCAAACGTTTTTTATTGAATGTGAAGTACAATCGATACAATTAAGTTCTAAATAAAATGTCATTCAAATGGCCTCCACGACTTCTTCTGCAGGAACGTATTCGATGAACAATTTTTCCACTAAATCAAGTCGTATGTCATGTCAATATTGACTTGTAAAGCTTGAAGAGAGTCTGGTTTATTTCGAAAGACCAATGACTTCAAATAACCCCACAAGAAATAGTCTAATGGTGTTAAATCACAACTTTTTGGAGGCCATTCAATATCACAATTTTTTGAAATAATCGAATCTCCAAACTTTTCTCCCAATAATTCAATTGTTGCATTTGCTGTGTGGCACGTAGCCCCGTCTTGCTCGAACCAAGTGTTGTCAAGATCAACTTCTTAGAAAAATCGGCCATAAAAAGTTGGTTATCACCGATCTATACAGCTCTCCATTTACAGTAACGGTGTTACCAGCATCATTTCGAAAGAAATACGGACCGATGATTCCACCAGACCAAAAACCACACCAAGCTGTCAATTTAGGTGAATGTAATGGTTTTTCATGAATAATTTGTATACTTTCTTCCCACCAGAATCGACAGTTTTCTTTATTTACCGCACCACTCAGATGAAAGTGTGCCTCATCGGAGAAGATTATTTTCTTAAAAAAATCGTTATCGTTTTCAAGTTGTTCTAAGGCAAAATCAGCAAATTCACGACGTTTACGGTGGTCCAATCGCTTTAGTTCTTGAGTGAGAACAATTTTATACGGATGCAAACCCAAATCCTTTCTCAAAATCCGCCAGGTTGTGCTTTGAGACAGTCCCAATTGTTGAGAACGTCTTGGAATCGACAAATTGCGATCTTCAGCAATACTTGCCTGAACGGCAGCAATATTTGCATTACTTCGGGCGGTTTTTTGTCTTATTGGCACTTGAACATTATGTAAAGAAAATGTACGCTTAAAATTTTCAACAATTCGACGAATAGCGAGCACACTTGGACGATTATTACGACCATAAAATGGCAAAAGCGCATGAAAAGTTGCAATTGGTGAACGATTATTTTGATAATAAAACTGAATAATTTATAAACGTTGTTCTTGCGTATATCTCTCCATGATGAAATTGTAAACACTACTGAATACAATGACAAACAAATGACAGATCATGACATATTACAAATAGCCGCAACGTCGCTTCAAAATCATATCATCACTATTGGAAAACCTCTTATTTGGCCTAAAAAAATCTCTTAGACATTTTTAGAATAAGTTTTCTGTAAATAACACGTGTGTTTTGTTTCTTAATGTTAATGACCGTACAGGTGTAAATTTTACTTTGTAAGAAGGTATCCAAAGCAATCAAACCCAATTAGCCAGTACGACATGAAAAAATCGTTGGTCTCACATCGAAAAAATCTAAATTCACTCTCTTAATTTCTATATATAATAACAATAAAATATCTATACGCATCAAATAAAAATAACCACACATTTCAAATACATAATTAAAATATATAAACTGTCGTCTATTTTTGTTTGCTTCCTTAGTTTGGTGGTTTTATGATTTATTATGTTATTGTCCCGGGGATATGCAATAAAGTGCTTTTCTCTCGAAAACGCAGCGAGATATGAATGAAACTCAGAAAATAAAAAAGTTTAGATGCTTAATTCAAAAAAATTGAAAAAATCAGTGGGTCACAATTTTTTTTCCAAAAATATTGGTTGGGTGTTTTTCGGGACGCCACTTGACTGGACTTAATAATTTTAATATAATTAAGGCTAAATTAGCCCCTTACTACCTTTAATATCACTGCTAAATTTGAACAAAATCTACTGAACAGTTATTAAGATATTTAGAAAAAACCGATTTATTAAAAAAAAAAGGTTTGCAATCTTGAAAATTAAACACTTCTGGACTTTTCATCTTACAATTACTCAAAGAATCACCTCATGAAGTTTGGCCACGTACTATACAACAAATAAAACACACGGTACACACTGGTGTCTTTATAGGGAAAGCGTGTATATAGGATATAACACCTTTTACCGAACACTTTACATTAAAACAAAAATAAAAAATATAATATGTTATATGAATATTTTTTAGATGGGGAGTTTTGATAACACAATAAACATAAATTAATAGAGGTATAGAACAGGAATCAAAAAACTAAAAGACATTTAAAACATCAACACAAATATTTAATTTATCATTTTAAACGTTTGTTTCGTTTCTTACCAGCCGCCCAAATGAAATTTATTAATACGAGGTATACAAGATATCCGAAAATCCATGTTCTGTCGTACCTATAGGGTGTGAAAAAATCTAATGTGTCAGAATTATAAATTGACTTTCATCATGGTCTAGCTGAACCACAAGAATGACACATTTACGTTTTATTAAATATAAATTCTAAGAGGCAAATCAACCAAATTCGTTCGGACAAAAAAATATATAAAATTATGTGAAATAATATTATTTGTTCAATTATTATTATTTATATTTTTAAATGTGTTCAATATTAAATACAGACAAATAAGTAAGTAGGTAGTATATATTTTCCTCTTAAAGTTACAGACAAAAATATTGCATAATATTTTTGAAATAATTATTGTCAAAGTTATTTTGATTTAGTTTTGTTCTACAAATCTGTTGCAAAGCTTCAATATGAATTTATTTGACTATAATTTACGTAAAGTGAAAGGGATTGGCAACACAATATTCTTTTCAAATGACCTAAAGAAAAATATGCAAGATTTTTGTCTGTAAATGTATACATTAAAACTCTATTATATATATTTTTCCTAACTTAAAAAAAAAAATTGATAGACATCCTCAAAGAAGCATTGGCCAATTTGAGGTATTCATCTGACACGTGTGGGGGGATAAGTTTCGTAGCTTATAATCGAAATCGAATCGCGTAGTGTAGTACCTAATGAAAAACACGTTTTACCACTTCACCAAAATTTTCCACATCCGTAATATTCTGTCAATTGTTGATTTTGATAAACCTGTCTCTTGTCTTACAGACATTGTTGGATTTGCGGCAAAATATTCCTAAATAGCAATTTCAATATTCTGATTGTTAACGAAAAGTTTATTTATTTAAACCACTAAACTAAATTTAAATAATTTCCATGTGTATAATTTAAACGCTCCGGCATTGTTATTAATAATTTTAAACTGGTAAGTGATGGCGTCTAATGACAGTTTTTGATGTCATTGCCGTCATAGCTACCTAGATGGATTTAAACTTAAAACTTAAAATAAAATTACCATTTGCAATTTACTCATTTGGCAATATTTCAAAAACTAAACATTTTAGAGATAAACCTACAACCTTAAACAAATGTACCCATATTTTTATTTCTTAAAAAGGTAAAACTATAAAATATTGGGGGTTCTATTTAAAAATAGTTTTGGCAGTTTCCTCATTTTTTTGGCTGATGTGATATTTTGCACACCCTGTATTAACATTTACCAAAACAGTTCAATGTTCTCATAAAATGATTCTTTTTGAGATAGAAATAGTACCTAACTCAATTAATTTATTTATTTATTTGCAACAACTTACACAGATCATAGACTCAGATATAAAGTGTGCTTACAAGAATAATATTTGAAACAATAACAACATATAATATTACCAATAAAAAAAACCAAAGAACAAAACTTAAAACTAAATAAGTATACCTCTATGAAAAAACTAAACAAAAACAAGAAAAACAATATCGAAAAAAATACACTTTCTAATTATCAAATTATCCTGAAATTAATTGAGAAATAACTGATTTCCTAAATTTTTTTAAGCTGTCATAAAAAATGTCACAGCAATTTTGCACCTCATTATAATTTCTTGACATCATCGAAATTGGTGTTCTGTATTGATAGTTTGTCCTAGGGGTTTTCAGACTAAAAGTTAAATTATTTTTCATGCAAGTCCTTGACGAAGGTACTGAGATGCGCATTTTCTTTAAAGTAAAAATAAAATAAGTACAGGATTCCCTGCAAAGTTATTCTATTAGGTACATAGTGACATAAGATTATAATTTACTAGATTCACATCATGATAGTCGGAGGTATTCTGATTATACAATTGAAAATTTGCCTATCTGACAAACTTTCTTTGTACTCTCTCAAGCATTAAGATCTATTTCGTGTACATAGGTGACCAAACAACAGCACAGTACTCCAGTTTTGAACGTACAAACGCGTTATAAAACAAAACCAAAGTTTTCTTATTTTTAAACTCCAGTGTGTTTCTTAACCTTAATGAAGGTTTCCTTATATTATGTTCTATGTAATTTTTGACATAAAACCTTAAATAAGTCAAAAGGTCTAGTTGAAATTTTACGCAGAATCCAAAACTGTAATAATATATTTGGTGTTCCATTTGAAATTAGCAGGTCAATAAGTTATAACTAATTTACCTCATCCTCCTATGTATAGTTTTCTATATACAGATCGATTTGGTTTCCGGTGGTACACCCTATATGTGTTGATAATAAGTACTAAGATTATATAAGAAAAGGTACTCGTATATGTTTATTTGTTTTTCTTTCTTGATATTATGTTTAACTTAAGATTTATAAAAGTTGTTTTTCTTATTAGTAGAACAATGTTAATCCTTAAAAGATAAACTCCTTGTTAAAATGGACAATTCTCTGATTTTTCTTTAAATAATAAGTCCCAATTAAACCAGCAATATTAGAAAAATGTTAATATCTCTAACATGTTCTCAAAAAGCTCGGTATACCAATATAAATACTCGTATATAATTATGTTTAGGTGTATTATAGTACCATACAATGCTCACGGCTTCATTCCCAAATTTTTTGAAAAATCGTACCATAACTACTAACGATTATATTTAAAAATACCTAGATAAACTGATTAATTACCATAACACCCGTTTACTACACAACATGCATAGGTATAATTCTCTAAAAGATTCAGTGTTGAATGCCATCAGTAGTTGTTAAATTGGATCTTCTGGTTTATCTCAGTTAATTATTTTTATTGTTTTTTTAAACGATTCTAACAATGACGCTACGTGTCGCTGTTTCATGTTCAAGATCATGTTATCTTTGAACGACTGTTGAAGTCGTGAATGTCAAATCGATTATTTTTCTAGTAACTTTGGAAACCGCCCAACAAAGGAAAGACGGCAGTATAGGTACCTATTCAAAGAAAAATCATTCCTACTAATATGTATCCGTATAAAATGTGGTTGCTCTAAAAGGAGGCACACAATTGTAAATTGTTATTATTTTATCATTAAAACGAAGTATAACACTCAACAATAAGCGTTTGTGTATTGTTAGTATATTATTAATTTAATTTTTTTATTATCAAATATTTAACGTCAGAACTTATGCAAAAAACCCGTTCAGCATAAAATGATAAAAAAATATACATTGTTTAGGAAAACTGTTAAAAAAATTGTATATTTTTGAAATCTTATTTATATATTTATTGATTTTAGTTATAATTATATGGATAAATTAAGAGTAAAACCACTGAGATTATGCCAATTTCTGAATAAATTTGTATTATAGGTACGTACATAACTTCAACTATGTTTAAAATGTGGTAAGCAACATGATGCCTTCGCACATGTAAAACTTTAAATAATTTACTAGGAAGGCTTAGCATTTATCTGAGAACTACCTCATCAGTTTATCAATATGAAGAGGCTTTAAATTAATTATGCATTTTGGCATTTTCACATCTCAAGCGTTTGAGTTATAGACAACTTATGTAGAGTTTGTTCCATTAAACTTAGTCTATCCTAAATGAAATGAGCGTATGAATTTTCAATACATATTATCGACGGATTTACATTAGACACACAATTTTGGAGAAGTATAGGGTTTTATAAAACTACCTGAAAGCTATATAGGAGCGCTTTAGGTCCTCAGAGTGTAGTACAGTGTTAGCGGTCTAATTTATAAACAGAAAAAATTAAATATCGATTTTAAGAATATTTCATTAAGATTGTAAGCTTTAACAACTTCGTACGTAAGCAGATCAAGAGTGATACTTGGTTAATCTGAAAAATTTTTTGTTAACCATATACTAAAACGGCAAACAATATTTTTTTAAGGACAGTGTAACTAATGGTTGTTTTACACTTCCCATCTGTTATTGTGTGTACTTTGAAAATATCCTTAAAATATTTGTTAGAAAATTAATACCACATTGCTGGGAACACACTATAGTTACGCGTGTTCTATACATCAGTACAAATAATTTCTAAAATTATTCTCGTTGAATATGCCCCTAATGATTACCGAATGCGAATGCGGCGATGTTCATTTGCAAATGACTTCATTTCGAACTTCTCCAAGCCATCAATTCAAGCAATCTTCTTATTACAAGCTAAACTTGAGGGCGGCAGCCTCAATATGCCCCCAATCGGTACACAATAATAATATAAAGTTGGGGGATGATTTTCATCCAGAAATGTTAATCCTAAACGGAAGGGAAAACTGAATGAAGAATTACAAGTTTTTTATATTATAGAATTGTTGTTTTTTCATTTGAATTTTTTGTTGTACTATCTTACAAAAAAGTTTATATGATTATACAGGGTGTTTCATAATATGTGTCACGCATTTACAGAGGTGATAGGGCATAGCAAGAAAAATGAAAAAAG
The DNA here is from genome assembly GCA_911728435.2 of Apoderus coryli. Lineage (NCBI taxonomy): Eukaryota > Metazoa > Arthropoda > Insecta > Coleoptera > Attelabidae > Apoderus > Apoderus coryli. The sequence goes on along the minus strand of OU452206.1, from coordinate 4,467,143 downwards.
TTTCTATAAATAGGGTGTCAAATTTCAAATTTTTAATTTCTCGTTTTGTAAATTTCTCTCCAAGAATTTGTAAATCGCAGTAAATTAAAATTTATTACGGTTATTCCACGTCAAAAACTCTATATTAAGGACAATTTAACATTAATTAATACCTACAGAGTGACACATTTTTAGAAGTTGAATACATTTTGTTATCCCCCCCAAACTTTTTCGTGGAACGCCTCTGATATTTAATAATAAGAAATTTAGAACCTTTTTTGTCTCTTGCTCTTGTTGTCGAAAAGTGCTCGTTTTTCCCTAGGACTGCCGATGACTATACTTTTACAATCCCAAATATTTTCTTTTTTTTTTTTTTACAAGTAGGTTAAGAAAATAAAATTTTATTATTACAGTTGCAAATGTCAAAAACTAATTCTTCAATTTACAGATTTACAAATTCTTGGAGAAAAATTTAAAAAAAATCTTGGACACAAATGGGTTTTGGACATATTTATGTTTATAGGAACTTTTTTCATTTTTCTGAGAAGCCCTATGACCTCTATATGTCCCACATATTATAAAACACCCTGTATATATTTCAAAAAATAATTCATGAAGTAGTACATTTTTGTGGAGTTTCAATTTTGATTTAAATTTCCAAAGAAATAACACAAAAACATAAGTGCTGAGGAATACATTTTAATTCAATTATAATAATAATAATAATAATAAACGTCTTTATTCAATAAACCTTACAAACATATTTACCAGTAAACAATCATATCGTGTAACATATAAAATACAAAAATCAATATAATGTTACATATTATTACAAATTGGTAAGGTATTTTATTGAAAAGGTGAGGTTCGCTCTTAGAGCGTTATTCTACCTAACCTATTTTTTATAAACGTTTTATATTTACGTATTGCCCATTAACAAAAATGAAGTACAAAGAGAAAAAAATGAAAATAACAATAACAATCAAAAATCAAAGTGCATAGCGAATATCATATAAGAACAGACACATTAACTCTACCTAACCTATTTTTATAAACGTTGCATATTTACATATTGCCCATTAACAAAAATGAAGTACAAAGAGAAAGAAATCAAAATAATAATAACAATCAAAAATCAAAATGCATAGCGAATATCATATAAGTACAGACACATTAATTAGCCAAATTCTCTACTACAATACCCCAAGAAATAAATGCTTTATTCTTTTTTTAAAATTGATAAGAGTAAAATATTTTATATTAGTTGGTATACTCTTCTTCTTGAAGTGCATTCTCCATTCAATGAAGATTGGCAACAATTATGGCAAATTCGTCTTTGTCTGCGGCTCTTCTTAGCAGGGAGTTTGAATCTAAGTCTGTCCAATCCCTTATGTTTTTCAGCCAATAGCACTGTATACGTCCAGGCCCACGTTTTCCCTCAATCTTGCCCTCCATAATCAGTTGCAGGAATCTGTACTTGTCCTGTCTGATGACATGGCCAAGGTAAGCAGTCTTTGGCTTTTTCATGGTCTCGAGAATTGTTCGATCCTTGTTCATCCAATGTAAGACCTCTTGGATGGTGATATGATCGGTCGATGGAATACGCAGCATTCTGCGATAGACCCACATCTCAAATGCTTCTAGTTTGTTAATACAGCTGACTTTTAGCGTCCAGGCCTTGACTCCATACAGTAACGTGGAATACACATAACATCTAACGAAGTTAAATCTGATGTTTTAATTGAGTGTTCTGTCAGTTAATAGATTCCGCATTTTAATAGAATTGGCTCTCGCTTGCACTATGCAGGATCTAATTTCTATCTCAGGATTCAGTTCCTCGCTGATCCAACTTCCCAGATATTTAAATTTTATAACCTGCTCCGTATATATTTGTGTTGAAGTAGTTGTCCGGATTGCGACTTATTTGCATGATCTTTGTTTTTAAGATATTAATCCTCAGTGCCATTTCGTCCCCAGAAGCGGATATGCTGTCGATTAGGCGTTGCAGCCCTTCAGGACAGTCTGCGATTATCACTGTGTCATCGGCATATCATAAGTTGTTGAGTGAGTTTCCCATTGACCTTCAGACCGTCCTCTGTCTCGTCCGAAGCCTTCTGCAAAATGATTTCTGAATACATATTCTAAGTAAACACCCATGTCTGACTCCACACCTTCTAGGTACGGTGCTTGTTTCGGTGTTTTCCAGTTTGACAGATGCTACTTGCTGTTCATACAGATTTTATACGATTTTTAAATCCTGGGCATCGAGACTTTTCCTTTCCAGCAGTTCTAATAGTGTGGTGTGATTGATTAATCGGAATTCTGCGCACTTCCGTGCGTTTATATTAAACCAGTCATCATAGAAAATGATATATATATATAAAGAAAAATAACAAGTAAAACTGAGCATAGTTTGCCAATATTTTAATAATTTCTATAAATTTTTTTAATAACAATAAAATATCTATACGCATCAAACAGAAGTAACATCACATTCAAAAAAAGTCAAGTAATATGATATTTCACATCCAACAAACAATTAATGAGAAAAACATATGTTATTTCACCTGTCATCTAAAAACAGTCCAAATTAACTTAGACCGAACTTTTTAAATTCAGGTTAAACTTTGTATAAATTTTAGTGAGGATGTTCATTTGCCGAACGAAATCCTGTAAAAAAGTATTAAGGCACCTATAATTTTTCGTTATACATACTGTAACTATAACTATGTAGTTTTGTTTGTGTATAGCAAAGAAAAATAAATTTCCTCTTAAATCAATTGATCCATATCTGGTCAGTCTATATGGCATACTATGAAAGATATATCGTTCAGCTTTATGTTATGATTACATGTCAGAGCTCGATTGAATAATATCACTTCCTTTCATACAGAAATGGAGGGTATACAATAATCTCGCGATAATATCGCTTGATAGATCGCTTTTGATTCATGTGTATAGGTGATTTTTATTGCAACATTTTATATATAGAGGTAGAAAAGTTGAAAGGTTATATTGTAGCTTCCCTGTGCTTTAGCCGTATTTACGGTCAATAGCTGGAACATGCCCGCTCATATTGGTATTCAAACTCTGATTTATTTACCGAATGAAATTGATTGCCCCATAGAAAAAAATGTAATGGAAAAATATTTTCCGATATGTATGCTACCGGAAATAAAAAAATAGATATTGGATATAGGCTAGGAACTTAAAAATCTAAGCGACATTTTCTGTACTGCAAATATGAAATAGAACTGTTGCTAATGCAATGGCTACTTGAGTCACAAACGAGGAAAGTAGATATATACAGGATGAATACTAAGGGGATTTTCTGAAGTAATCCATCAATCGAGGAGTGAATGTTATTGTTTGAATAAAAGACGTCTACTCCACAAAAAATCTTTATATACACGTTGAAACCGTTATAATTTGCCAGACATGTTTGGGACTACACGTCCATCATCAGTGGCGCAGGAACCTTATATAATGCGGTTAGGTGAGGGGGTTAAACTTCATATGAACTTAATGTAGGGTCTTTTCACATTGATTTTCAATTTAAACGTTTATATAATGTCTGTAAAATAATGACTTAAATTAGAATACGATGTAATATTATTAAATCAGTTGGAGTCTTACCATTTTATGGAAAGTGGTTTTTTTAAAAATTAAGCATAATGAAAATAAATTGGTTTTAAAACATTAACATTTGTGCATTATTTCAACTTGTGTTTCTTTGTACTTTTCTTTTTTCTTCATGTTTAATTGTAAGTTGTAATATTTTGAAGAGCTGGTAAGATTCCACCAGTGTGGTTTTAATGTCTACAAATTGGACAAGACGACAAAATGTCGAGTGGCGAGATGAAGATAGTTGTATATCTGTTATTAGGTTTCAGCCAAAGTTACACATTTGGTGTTTTAGGTGAAGTGAAGTGAGGTGAAGTGAAGTGAGGTGAGGAAGTCATATGAGGTGAGTATATAAAGGAGGTTTAATTTAAATGAATTAATTGGGAGGTTTGGTAAGGTGTTGAGAAGAATAATTTGTTGTATGTGAAGTCCATGTTTAATGTCTCTATATTTGTTGTTTAAGGGTATATTAATTTATTTAATTTGGTGTTCGATGAAAAGGTGTCTGTGGATTAATGAGTCTATTGTCTGTGTTTAAGAAGAAGGGAAATGTTGTTATAACCTAACATTTGCTTGTTTATTTATATTTGTAGGTTATGGGGCTTATTTTATGGGAGGCTTGGGTGGTGGGTTATGTTGTGTTGAACTTAAGGGAATTGAAGAATGGGAGGCAGTCGAATTCGAGTTGGTCATTTACGCAAGTGTACTTGGTGTTCTTTTTATATGAATTAATTTCCATGGCTTCCAAGACATTCAGCATTGTGCTTTTAAGACAGGAGTGGAGCATTTCAGCATTTTGATCGATGGAAAAGGAGTGGTGTTCATTATATATGTGGTTGGCGAAGGCGGAGTTACTGTTTAGTTCTTCAGCGTTTTCTTGAGTGGCCTTTTCAATGATTTTATAGTGTTCTTTTATACGAGTACTAAAGTTGCGGCCAGTTTGGCCAATGTAGATGGTGTTACAATTTATGGTAAGGGGATTATGTGTTACCATTTTTTTATTATTGTTGGATTATATTGACTTTGGAAACTATATCTATTATGTCTTCTAGTTTATTCCCTAGTACGAGTGACGCAATATTATTTTTTTTTTGCGAACGTAGTCATAGGCCCTAAACGACGGTCTTAATAAAACAAAAATAATAATAAAAAAAAACAGTGAATGAAACAGTGGCGACTCGCGGGTTGAAAAAAAGGTGTAGTGCAGTGAACAAAAACGGCTCATTCGCCGTTTTAGCTTTTATTCTTGGTAAAGCACTTTTATTTTATCGGATACATTTATCTTTGTAACGATATAATTTTGTCTTCTGTCTCCCGATTTTGCTATGCTTTTCGAGCAAGAATACTGATGTAAAAATTTTGAGTTTAAAAAAATGTATATCCTTAAATTTTGGAGGCTACCCTAACTTTTTTATGCATTTTTTTTGCAAGTTTGAGCCCAGAAACTTAAAATCTAACATATTACACGTAAAAAAGGTGTTCTTATGTGATATTGATATTGTACGGTTATCGAGTAAAATCGATTTTAAAATTTTGTGATCAGTACAGGAAAATTAGTGTAATATATATAGTAGTCACCCACAATTCCAATTGAAATGTTCAACGAGAACTGATGTTGAAAAAGATTTTCAACTATCGCATGCGGATTTTCATCACACCATAAATGGTTATTATGGAACTTCCTTATTGCATTTCTTTAAAAACTCGCTTCATCAGTAAACAAAATCAACATCAGTTGTTAAGGAATTTCAACAATTTTATGCAGTCATTGACAGAATGCCATACGTGAAAGAAAATCAGCAGGAATAAGTGCTTGAATGCGTTGGATGTGGTGTGGATTTAACAAATTGTGTGAATGCGCCAAGCAAAACCCTAGCAACAAAAGTAATTTTTTTTAGTTTTTAAAATGATTTCCAAAAAAAATGTTAATGGCGTCTCATTTTTATTAGTGTTTAAGGGTAAATTTCAGCGTGTCAATCATATATTCATGAATAGGGCAAATTTAATGTTAATAAATGTTCAACATATTATGTCTTTTATCTTGCATTTTATAAAATAATATAACATTTTCAACTTCTAGCGGGACTATAGTGGCTGTTTTAATATTCGTAAATTTGATTTCTGTATCATTTTATAATAGTTGCCATATTAGAGCAGATCTCAGAGTCAACTGCGTGTTTACATTTTTACTACCCATAAAATAATTGGAGTGCAAAACATCCACTATGAACATGAAGTTTCTGGTAATGAACCGACCCTCGTCGGTTCCCGAGATATGTGCCATATACCGATGAAGGATTTCTTAGGTGGTGGTCGGTGTATAAGGGGTTTTGTGGCCATCTCCAAATCGTTCTAAATCCACAGTGCAGCAAATTGGAGTCGTATTTAATGTTGTTATTTGGATTAGTGTGCGCTGTTATCTGTATCAGCCGCTAGGCAGTCGACTCCTATAATCTCTTTCTCTTATCCGTATGCTATATAAATTTATATACGTGGAAGAGCAGAGAAATACTCATTCCCTAAATTTCCTGTTTTTTCTTTCAGAGGTTTTTGTTCTTCTAGCCGAGCATATTTTTGTTGTTTATCGGTGCGGCCAGCATTTAGAATCAAACATATTGTTCAGACCTCTAAGCCGCAATGAAGACGATAGGAAATTTTGTTGGATTAAATCTGTAGGGTGCTATATGTGGGAAATAAAAGATAATATACTTTCTGTTTATTACTTTATTACATGGAAACACAAAGTTTTAAAGGATCATATAAGTAGAGAACAAAGCAAAGCAAAGGAAACTAATTAGTAATTTGGGGGATTCATATACAAGGTAACCAGAATACTTGATTGTGTTCCTGAATTACTGATAGGAAGACACTGTACTTCATTCTCGTGTCGTATTTAGTGTCAGGTTAATAAAAAAGCCCAAAAAACAAAATTTTACATTTAATTTTGGTACTCACATGATGAAGTACGGTAAATCAAACAACACTTATTTGGGGTTAGTTTTTCACCCAAATACAAAAGTATTTATGTAGTAGATTTGACGTCGTAGGTTAACTCGGTAGTAGGCACTCAAATAATAATAATAATGCTTTATAATAATGCTTTATTGCTCAACAGTACAACTATTTACAGAGCAAAAACATTAAACTCATAACATGCATATATTGTGGTTAAGTGGTAGAGCACACTCCGTGTGAACTTCCCCCTTTTTTTGACAATTTTTTGTACATTAAGATGTAGAATTATACATTTTTTTTCTGTTTTTTTTTTTATCAAAAAATAAAGGCATTATTATTATTTATGACCAATAAACTGGTCAAATGCTTAAAAACCGAACACACCAATATTGTCACTTATTCAAAGAAGAAGGTTGGTAACTTATTTACTAGGATTAAAGATAGAACGGATAAGATGGACAAATCTGCGGTCATTTATGCCATTCCCTGTAACGATTGTGATAGGTCTTACATAGGTATGACTAAAAATAAATTAAAGCAAAGAGTAAATCAACATAAGAATGACTGTAATCGTAACAAGCTTCTCATGCCTAACAAAACAGCATTAGCCACACATCACTGTGAACAGAATCACAATTTTCTGTTTGACGAAACAAAGATTTTAGATCAAGAACCTAATTACCATAAACGATGTTTGTCTGAAATGCTGGATATTAACAAGTATCTTGATAAAACCGTAAATTTTAGGGCTGATGTGATGAATTTAAGTATAGTGTATTCTGGCATGCTTGCCAACTAAAATTGACGACTTGTAAATCTGCGAATTAAAATAAAAAAAAATAAAACTTTTACATTTTTAAAAAATTGAAAGAAAAAAATATCACTAAATTGAATTTCAAATATACCTAAATAAATAAATCAGATTAGATTAGTTTAGTTTCTGGTTTTTACTTGAAAATTGTTGGAATATTGATGTTGTGTTTTGTTTGTATTCTATTCGATTTAAGACGGTCTACATCTACGGTAAATTTTTGATGCACAGACCATGATATTTGTTTACAACTAAATTTTGAATAATGTTGAATTATTTTACGCAATTTATACATACGATGTATCTATTGATATTTCACGTGTGTTTTGTATTTGATGTTTTGTTTCTGTTCTGATTCTAGATGACGTATGTACTAATGTTTTTAATCTTGTTGATATTTGTAACTTATGTAACAATTTTTACAGGCCTTGAAAAAGTTTAAGCCTATTAAACGAAACGTCGGCAGAAATCTAGTGATGGTTTAATTTATGTCCTTAACTGACGATTTCAAATCAAATAGAATTATTATTATTATTTTCTTTTTTTTTACAGGAGTTTTTCCCTGGTGTTTTCCATATTTGGCTGGATCGGAATCAAGGTCAAATTGGTAAATCACTTAGTTGAAAGACAATAAGACTGTGTAAATAGAATTGATTATATATATTTATTATTTTAGTATTTAGGTGATGAAGCTTCGCATAATGTGAGCCGCCTGCATTACGACTACTTTTTGGATCTTTTGGTAAGTATCATAAGGTATATTTAATTTTTTAAGAGATTTTTTTAGAGTTTTTGGGATAACTCCAGTGGAAGACAGAATAATAGGTACGATATCGACAGTATTCATTTGCCACATTTCTGCATTGGTAAAATAAGGTGAGTGTTCAAATTTAATTTTTTCAGATGTGCAGGTAAGTTATGGTGAACAATACCGTTGCATGGTATTATTATAGGTAATGTTATAACTTCTCTAACTTTCCATAACCTTTTTATTTCTTGTACTAATTCTATATATTCTGCAATTTTCTCTTGATAGGCTTTTTGAATATTGTCATCAAGAGGCACAGAGAAGTCTACCAATATCACAATTTGCTTTTCTTTCTGATGAATAACCAAATCGGCTCGATTGTGTTGAATATCAGTAATAATATCAATAACCCAATATATTTTGATTTTAGTGTTTTCTTTTATTGGTTATTGTTATTTACAGGTTTCTCTGCTTATCACAGGCAAGTATTTTAACACGGCTTTATGCAAGTGTCAAAATAGGTTCTAACTGCTGTATTTATTTGTTTTCAGGTTCCCATATTAAGCACCTTACGCGTAATATGACATGTCCCCAGTATGGCGATTCTTTGTCGGAGTGTGTATATGTTGGTTGGTAAGTTTAATTCGTTTAAGTATTGCAGCAACTTTTTTGGAATTTCTACAGTGGCGCCGACAACAATTGGTATTATCCTTACGTTATTCTGCTTTTACAGTGTTTTTATTTCGGAGGCTAGAGGTCCAACTCGTCACAGACAAACTGTGAAAAGACTGCCAAATTAGTGACCGTAGATCGCTGAGGCATAAACCATGTTGCATACCTGTTATTTGACCTCTCACATGTGGAAAAATGCGATTATATATAACAATCTCAAAAATGAAATGCATGCACAGAAATTATCCATTTTCACAGCGATTGCAATATTATTTAGCCAAGAGAGAATCTCGGAAACGGTAGGAGTTAGAATGTCGGTTAAATAATTTCAACACCTTTTATATGGTGTTTTCAAAATTAAACTAACTTTAGCCGTTTTCGAGAATTTTTGAAAAAAACAACTTTTTGCGATTTTTGTTTTTATTTATTTCTAACATTATTTTTACAGATATAAAAAAATGAAAAGCACTTTCTGAATGTTACTTTTTGGGGAGAATAAGATATCGCTTACAAATTTTCACTACGACGACGTTCCGTTTTTGAAAAACTATCACAAACTGGTTTTTTTTTCAATATGGCCCTGGATTTTTTATTATTAAATTTAAAGCCATTTTCAATTCAAAAATAGGTGGTATATCACATGTAATGGTTTAAACAAGTTTTCAGTATTTTTAGCTTTTATTTAAAATTATTCACGAAAAACGCCATAATTTCGCACTTATCTGACTGAATTCAGAGTAGAAGGTTTTGCTAAAACATTCTTCCATCGTTACTCACAATTATTTATTATTATTTGAGAATTTATTTCTGTCCCATACAACATTTTATTCTGGTACGCCGTTTTTTAAATTTAGTTGAAATTTTTGTGCTTTTTGAAGTTAAATAAAAAAACGCGTTTCTCATAAGAATGTTTTACACAAAATAAGTGCCAAACTATGGCGATTTTTCTTAGATAATTTAAATAAACAGCTAAAAACACTGAAAACTTATTATTACGAGTATTATAGGGCCGTATTTAAAAAAACCAAGTTGATAATGGTTTTTCAAAAACGAAACGTTGTAATGAAAATATCGAAAACGGCTAAAGCTAGTTTACTTCTGAAAACACTATTTAAAAGATGTTTAAATTGTACAACTTTTTTCTAATTTAACCGACATTGTACCTCCTACCGTTTCCAATATTCCACAATCTTAAACACAAGTGGTATAATGTTACATTGTTTTAAAGGATTCACTTTACACACATGTCATATTTTTAAATTTTCATTCAAAATTGTGTAAAGGTAATTAAGTACAATAACTTGTGTGAAGTTCACAATTTCAGGGCGTCTACAATACTTTATTTCTATTGTTTTAGTTGTATTCTTAATCTTGACTCATATAAATTCAGTATTCATACTTTCTATGTACATTATTCGTTTTGTCTAACTATTTCTGGGGGATCTGATCATTACAATTCAAAAAGTTGTTTTAGATTTTAGTTTTTTAAACAATAACAAAATTATCATATTTTTCTTAGAAAACTATACATATTATTATTTGTTTAATATAAATAGGTACGTGAAATGCATTAAAATCCACTGTGTGTAATAGTGCATGTCTACAGTAGAAGCAGTCATTTTTTGGATTAGCTATTACAAGCAGGTATAACAGATTTGGACGGTAAGTGATACTGACCGAATTTTCCATATAATATGATGTTGTATCTCCGTGAAAATCAGCTTTATCAAGGCTTGATCAGGTTATATAGATCAGAACATTTCTGTCGAGACCGGACGCCTCCGCTAGCTATATCAAATAATTGCAGAAAGATATTTTTGATTCGCCTCCGTCTCTCGTAGCCTAACAAAATTGAAATTGCAAATTTTGTTTCGGGGTTGTATGTAGGTCTACCAGGAGCATTTAACAAAAATGTTTTTAAATATACCGGGTGTCCCAGAAAAGTGTGGCATATCAAAGTTATATATTTTTTAAATGGAACACCCAGTTATTTTTATGATCCGTATACCTAAATCTACCCGATTGGCCAATTTTGAAAAACCTACATACATACATTAGGTTGGTGTATAGCGCAATTGTAAATATTGTACATGGTGGTCACAATTTTGTATTGTTCTTATCAATCATATTTATTTAAATAACTGGTTTATTTTAAATAGCACACCCTAATTTCATAGGACCTGTCGATACTAATTGTCACCGTTTCCCAAGAAATAATTATTTTAACTTATTTATCTTATTGATTTGAGTTTTAATATTAGGTACACCCTGTAATTAACATTATTAAATTACTATTGGCTGAGAGGTATTCGAATATTACAACAGTTTTTCCGTGGACAAATTGGAACTTAAAAGACAACAAGGTTTCTCTACCATCTACAATTTATTGGGTACCTAATTCTAACAAACTCTGAAAGGTAAAACTTAAGAATAATAAAATAGGTACAAATTTTTAACATTCAGTAACATATTCATAATTCTTAAAAATTAACAACAACAAAAGACCTATACCATACATACTTATTTACTATAGCTACAAAAAATGCTCAAAATGTTGGCCGTTATTTTCAATACACAGATGAATTCTTTTTTGAAATGAATGTCTGACATTTGCTAATAATTGTGGTGCAATTGTATCAAAAGCAGTTTTAATTGGCTATTTCATATCAACCCGTGTTGTTGTTGGCGTATCATAAACAATGTTTTTAATATATCCCCATAAGAAAAAATCTGGTGGTGTTAAGTCTGGAGATTTTGGTGGCTAGTTTTATGGACCACCGCGGCCAATCCGTTTCTCAGGAAATAAACGATCTAGAGTATGCCTTACTAGCCTATTTTCATTCATTCATTCAAATGTCATCAAATCAATAAGACAAATAAGTTAAAATATTGTTTTCATGGGAAACGGTGACAGTTAGGTATAGGGAAGCCTAACACCATTTGATAGAAAACATTAATTAGTATCGACACGTGCTATAAAATATAGGGTGTGCTATTTAAAATAAAAAAATTATTTAAATAAATATGATTGATAAAAACAATAAACATTTGTGACCACCCTGTACAATATTTACAATTGGGTTATACACCGACCTAATAATAATATGTCCTCTCCACTTGCCATTTTAAACGGTTTAGTTAAAAAAATAAACGCACAGAATGTTTTTCAAAATGACCCTAGTTTTTGCAAAAAACGCAAAAATTGGCCAAACGGGTAGATTTAGGTATAGGGATCATAACAATAACTTTACTTTATTTTATCCAAAGTCTTCAAAAATCCAAAAAAGACTGGGTGTTCCATTTAAAGAAATATAACTTTGAGATGCCACACTTTTCTGGGACACCCACCTATATTTAAAAACATTTTTGTTAAATGCTCCTGGTAGACGTACATACACGTAAACAAAATTTGCAATTTCAATTTTGTTAGGCTATGAAAGACCGAGGCGAATGTACTGCCCGACCCGGTATACATGGTGTTTCCTAATATATAAGAGTCGAAGGGGTTGAGATTGTAGCTTCTCTTTACTTCAACCTACAACCTAAAGATAAGTTTTCGAAATGAATGAGTATTAAATTCACTGCCATACATAGCATGTGTTCTGTAGTATTTGTTGCTTCTTTGCAAAAACGGCATTTATCAGCCTCTTTTTGAGACAGTACCTTATCAGATAAAAAGGCCTTTAATACTTCGTAAGTCGCTTATATCCTGTTGGATAACTTGTTTGACTTTTCGATTCTCAGGGCTGAAATATTTCTCCAGTAGTAACTGTGGTTTTATACCTATTTACAGATTTCTTCTATCATACCGCCCTTTTAATGTCAAAGATGAGTTCCTAAATGCCCTCATTTGCCTCTGTTTTCTTGTCCCGGTACGCAAGCCAGAGCCTGTCGACTTCTTTCAGGAATCTAAGGAGAATATATTTTTTTTTTTAATCAGTACAGGCAAAGACGCTGGTTGCAAAAAGTTCTCATAAACATACGTCCGGAAATGATACAGTGATACAAGAGTGAAAAGAAAAAACAGGTACGACACCAATAATTTTATCGTAATATGACTTAGTTTTGTTTTTGTGTTTATATAATTTCATTCATGAAATGGTGAGTTCAGTATAGTGTAGTATAATATCGTGTAATGCATTGGCGGTCTTGCTTTCAGACATTGTGTTTTCTCGTGTATGTCCAATTACATAAGCCGGCTTTTCGATATATCAAATCCACCACTGATGATGCGGCTGGGTGCCTCGAAACATGTATGGTGACTGAAGACCCTTAGAGGGATTTATTAAATTTATTTGTGGAGATTGACTTTTATTTCCCCTATCGAAAATCTCACTCCACTTGAATAGGGACTACTTCTTTAAATCAAAGAGTTAAAGTTTCTTTGTAAATAAAGTCTTTTGTTAAGTAAAATATCACTTTACCGATTTCTTTGAAATTTGGCAGCGTTGCTGCTAGAAATAGGGAGCTTATATGATCAAAATTATTAAGTCCAGTGGCGTTAGGGGGACAACAAAATTATTTAAAATAAAATGTACACCACTCACTGTAATTTAATTTCGATATTTTCTTGAGATAAAGCAGCTAATACTACAACTTTCTTATCTCTTCGCTTCGATACGAGACGACTGCGCCAATCATTTTCAACCTGTCAAATTTGTTGATGTCCCTTAACATGAATAACTATACAAATGCCGAGATGACCGCCATGCATCATTTATGGACTCGCTGATCGCAATTCATTAGCAGCTAGGCGGTCGTATACTGACAGATTTCCTCATCGTATCGCTCCTGATTGAAAAATTTTCGAAAGCATTAATAGACGCCTTCATGAAACAGGCACACTAAAACAGGAAAGCCAAAGACAGCAAGAACGGTAGAGCTCGAACAGGATGTGCTGAACATGGTTGAAGAAAATCCAGGTACTTCTACTCAAAAAGTTGCTGAGGGTTGAAATGTAAGTAATAGTAGTGTTTGGCGCATTCTGCGTTCAAGGACTTATTTCTGCTGCTTTTCCCGGCTTTTCCTCCACGTACGGCATTCTGTGAATGGATTTTGCACGAAATTGTTGAAATTCCTCAACTACTGATGTTGATTTTGTGGTGAAGCCAGTTTTCCAAGAAATGCAATAAGAAATTTTCATAATAACTCTTTATGGTGTGAATTTAATAAAATTGTGTAGAATCAAATGCCGTTAGTAGCAGTTTCAAATGTTACATGTTGCATTTTAATTTCCTGACCACATAACCTCTGTAATTAATAATATATTGTATGGTGACTTATCAACCATTATTTTATTATTTATTACGAGACCCTGATACACTTCATTCAGTTTTTCTGTCTCTCTCGCCCCCATCACGCTGAACACAATATGAGATTTCGTCTGCTAATTTAAATTATGCTTTTAAATCCTGGCTCAGATGACTGATCGCTAGTGCACGAGAGATGGACTAAATAAAATTTTATTATCAGCTTACGGCAGTGTTAACACCTATGGGGAGGTATCCCCGTTATTTCATCCTGCCCGCAGGGGTTAAAATCCCGCTGTGAACCTCGACACATTCCAATTCCATAGACGTTGGTTAGAGGATAACTTTAGTAACATCTGTGTTAAAATATATATGACGTACTTCCTAATGTTTATTGTGCCAGCTGTTTTCCTGAATATTGGATTTTTTTAATTGTTTAAGTATTGTGTAAACTGATATGCAAATAAAAATTATTTAGTGATTTTTGTTACATAAATTTTTTTGTAAAAGAAATTATTTGGTTTTAATATTGTTTCCATTTTCTGACACTGAAAGTACGGTCAATTTATATTTTGAGTCAAGTAATCAAAACGTAGTAATTTTTCATCGAAAGTGGCTCTATTTTTTTCATAATATTCGCCATTATGATTAATAAACTCTTCCATGAGTTCGAACCATTTGTCATAAGAATTTTCCAAACTTCTTCAGGTACCTCCAAACCATGATGTTTGAATCCATCAACGGATTATCCTGTTGATGAAAATCGTTATCCACGCAATTTGTTCTTGATTTTTGGGTTTAAAGAGAAATCATTTGGTTCCAAATCAAGACTGTACTATGGATGACCCACGAATTCGACTTTTTCAATGTTCAAATAGTCCAATGTTTGAGCGCTCATGATGAAGAAATATCTGACGACAATTGTTCGTTTTCCTTATTCCACCAAAGGTTCCTGGCACACAAATTGATGTGTATCAATCATAATTGTCGCTTTTACATTCCTCTAAAGTTACAGTTGCTATATAATTTTTCTGAAAAGACAGGCGAAGTACTTTGATGCGAACCACTTTTGTGGGATTAGGGTCATCTGGGAACACCAATACAATCCTCGTTACGCCTCATACGCATAGGTCCATGTGTCATCAACTATTACAATCTTATAAACGTCTTTTAAAGCAGCGCTATTGTATTTTTTAGGAATCTGTTTGGACCAATTATTGACTCGCGCACCTTTTTGAGCTTCGCAACTCATGCGTCATTAAACAAGATTTTTTTTTGTGACAGCTAAATGTTTTATGTATGCAGAATGAACTAATTACTAAGGTTGACATACTCACACTGTGTGTGTTAAATGACCATCTTGATTAATCAGTTTTTGCACACTTTTGTTTGGGAATAAGTTAGTTTTCTTGATAATCCACTTCGAAAGTCGTAACAGATCATCGCACGTTGATGCTACTTTTGATTTTGATAGAACAACTCAAACAATTTCTATTAATCAGCAATTTAATCTTTAAATATTATTTTAGTAATTATTGTTCGTTTCTATAAAAAAAATATTTTCAAAACGCACATTATTTTTTTTTAATTTAGATGAAGGATTGCTGATACATGAATTATGAAAACAACAACCAGAGTTCTTATTATTCAATTTTTATTTTTGTAATAATGATAAATCTGTTACTCGAATTGATATGTTTCTTTTCCATTAGTAAAAATAATTACTACATGTTATGCATAATTCTGTCCAAAACACCTAGCAACGTTCCTTTTTGAATTTTCAATTCATATGTCTGACGAGTTTATATTATTTACTACTAAATTTAGTCAAAAGGAAATATGCAAATACTGGGTCAAATCATCAATGCTTGAACGCAGTATGTATGATTCAAAAAAAAAATAGCAGCACTTGGTCATTTTACTGAGGCATATCAATATTATTGTATCTACTTCTTTCTTTTTCTTGGGATAAAGGTTCTGTTTTAAAACGGGAAAATTTTCTTTGAAATATTTTTTTTATTTCATGTCACAGTAGGTAGGGGAGACCGGGGTCAATTGTAACACGGGTCAATTGAAACAGTGATCAAAACTTCTTTCTGGTAAAGAGTGTATAACCAAACTGTGCTCATAACATATAGAAATATCGGCGAGCTTCTTCCGGCAGTACTCCGCGGGCCGTTAAAGCAAGCATATGAACTTAGTGCGAGATTTTGTGTTTTCACGTATCCAAAGTAAGTATTTACGATATTCCTTATGTATATGTAATTGAGTCGGTGTATGTGTTTAGTTCGTTGTCAACTTTATATTAGTTAGGCCATTAAGTTAGCTTTATTTTACGTTGGTTAGTATTTCAAATTAATTTCGCTTGTAGGAAATATGGTATCATTTATTTAAAAATGTCGCTTGGGGTCAGTTGTAACGGGGACGTTTGTAACGCTTCAATTGACCCCACCTTTTTGTAAAATAAATTACTTAGTTTATTTAATTTCAGATACCCCATAAAAGAGTCCTAAAAACTGATAGATCAAGTCGAGATATATCTTTATATGAATCGGCATACGTAGAGCTTCAAAAAGGGCTATCTCTACGTCTAGCTGCTGACCAATTTCGTATATCTCATGTGTCTTTGTTGAGGTACAAGCGAAAGATAGACGTGGATTGAAAATGGTATGGCGGGAGAAGACTGGTTTTCTCGTTTCATATCAAGACACCGTGACTTATCAATACGAGCACTACAGGCAACCAGTTTATCCAGAGCAACGCAATGTTGATGAAACTGGCGTAACAACAGTCCAGAAACCAATGAATTTCAAAACCCCACTCCATCAACTTCTCGGGGACTAGAAAATTTTGAAATTTCCGAAAATACTTTAGACAAATCAACCACCCAAAATGAGACTTTTTCACCAGAAGCTGTTAGGTGTTTTGGAAAAGATCCACCACGAAAGGTGGCAGCAAAAGGAAAGAAAAAAAGAAAGTCCAAACTGGTACACCAGAATACCTCATAAGCAGAATATTATTTTTGTTGTTGTTATGAAGTTATGAGGCAATTTTGTTATAGTTCCTACTTGGTTTTGAATATTTTTTGTTGACTAATAAATGAAAATAAACAATATATTGTCCCCATTACCATTGTTTCAATTGACCCTCGACCGGGGTCGTTTGTAACATTATGCACCATCTATTATTTCTTTTGCATATTCCTTTCCTGCTTATCAATAGTCTAATTTAACTGCTAGGTTAAGTATATCAAACTCCCAGCTATACGTGAACATAAATTTAGGATCATTTCCATTCAGTTTCTAGTCAGAAAAAAATTATTTGTAAAAAATGGTTCAATTGTCCCCGGTCTCCCCTACTACGTTTCGGCTAGTATGCCTTCTTCAGGTACATACTAGCCGAAACGTACCTACTGTGACATGAAATAAAAAAAATATTTCAAAGAAAATTTTCCCGTTTTAAACAAAAACTTTATCTCAAGAAAAAGAAAGAAGTAGTCAAAAATTTTAACAAGGTTCAAGAAAAAAATACAAGAGTAAAATTATTTTACCTGATAACTCTTGCTACGCATTTATATGTTTAAAAAACGCATTTAACTTTTAATTTATCCTTTTTATACAAAATATTTTTTAAGGCGTTTTTCTGTGTCAAGTATTTTCATTACAGCTGATAAACATGTCTAAGGTTTAGAATTTCTAAAACGTCTTGGATTAAACATTCCAGTTAATGTTGCTGAAAGAGTCTACAAAATTTTGAATAAGATTGTTTAAGTCTTTAATTTAATAGGTTATATACTTACTTGATAGTGAAAATATAACTAAAGACACGTATTTGTTCTACCTGTTGACAATCTATAAGCTTCATTAACAAAAATATATGATTGATTTTTATCCTTTAGCTTTACTGATAAAATCTAAAATAAGGGTAGTCGGTTCATCAAAATAATTATTCTTTTTTTTTTCTGTTTGACCAAAAATTTAGGGCGATTTTAATGAACTGAAAAATCCATTAATTATCATAAATATTAGGTCATTCAATAAGTCCGTCTGATGACACATAGATGGCATTACTAGAATTTTTTCCATATGATTTTTATTTAGTACCAACCCTCAAACGATATGTGTATAAATTTCACAGCAATCTGACTGTCGATTCGTGAGTTATAGCATTTTGTGTGAAGCAACGTTTGTTATTGAAAAAAAATTAAAAAAAGAAACCATTTCGAGTTCTGATAAATGGCTTTTTGATGAAAAAAATACAGTGGAAACAAAACAATGGCTTGATAAACATTATTCAAACTCTGTTCCACCGAGAGAAGTGTATTGCTGAATTTAAACGTGGTCGTACCAGCAAAAAGGAACCACCATCAACAGCGACTATTACTGTGCACTTTTGAATCGATTGAAGGCTGGAATCGCAAAGGAACAGCCACATTTGCCAAAGAAAAAAGTATTGTTTCACCAAGACAATGCACCGTGTCACAAATCGATGAAAGATGTGGCAAAATTGAATGAATTGGGCTTCCAATTGCATACCCACAAACCATATTCTACAGATTTAGCCCCAGCGACTTTTCACTTTGCTGAAACTGAGGCCTATTTTGACGAGAAAGAGAAATCGTACTATAAAAGTGGTATCGAAAAGTTGAAAAATGGCTATCTATACTCGTATTTCCCTCGAAGGCAACTATCTTGAATAATAAAATCGAGTTTTGTCAAAATT
Organism: Apoderus coryli; assembly: GCA_911728435.2. Classification (NCBI taxonomy): domain Eukaryota; kingdom Metazoa; phylum Arthropoda; class Insecta; order Coleoptera; family Attelabidae; genus Apoderus; species Apoderus coryli. The sequence goes on along the minus strand of OU452206.1, from coordinate 4,448,383 downwards.
TATTTTAGTTTTATATACCATAAACTATTTACTACAGTTTAATTGTTCTCAAGCATAAAAGTCCGATATTCCAAAAAGCATACGGGAACGTCTATGTGTGCTACCTAATGCTAAATTCCATATACAGATTTTATATATTTTGTAAGAGGGGACACAACGGCATTTGAGGATTACCAGATATTTGCAATTGACGGATTTCATCTGGTTATTACTAGGCGGCCAAATTGATTTTGTCGCTGTAAATTTCCACTTAAATTAAATTTGTGAAAGCGGGTGGTAAGTTGGAAGAGACACGATGACAAAGCTGATTCATTAAAATTCGTCACCTAATATTAAAAGAGATATTTTAAAGACATTATATTTAATGTACCTAATGAAATTTGATAAGTTAGATTGATTATATACAGGAGTATTATATATTATATGTGCGCGTATGTGGTTTTAATTGATCAGAAGTATTCAAGTACTGATATTAATTAAATTGTCCCTATCATTATGATTTACACTGCTGCAGAAAAAACTGAAATTGTTCTTATTGGCGAATAATATACTTGCATCTACTGTCGAATTGAGGAGCAGAAGTAACAAAGGGGCTAAGTGCCAAGTTGCCGAAAAATGCGATATTTCTATAGATTATCTATTCTGTAAGTGCTTGGTCGTTTCCACATCCAGGAGACAAGTGCCGCAGTACTACATTGGTTGTGCATGCATTTTGTTTAGATACCGGTAGTAAATATGTCACAGAAAAATGTTTTAATGTGCAAGCTGCAGCCGATAATATCTTAAATCTGCTGAAGTTTTTTTCCGACATAGCACACTGGAAAGCAAGTCGAATACTTAAAAGAGGAAAAATCATGGAATATCTGAAAAATGTCTTAACTAAACAGCTATCAGACATAAATAATGTCGGTGACAACAAGAAAAAACATTTAATGTCACTGATTCCATACCTGCAAGATCATAGCACCAGAAATTCTCCGATAATTTAATTCAATAATCTACCGACACTTAGCCCGTTTCCCAGATATTTTTCTGATTTGCTTTATTGTTTTCAAGTTTTATTTTTTGCTGTGTATATTTAGTCGTATATTTAGGCGTAAAGCACTTAATATGTTGGATAATTATGTGGCAATAAAAAGTCAGTTGGTTTGGTATTTGAGGTTTTTTTTTAATTTCTCTGTTGAACCATTTTGGTACTTAGCCCCTTTCTTACTTTTGCTCCTCAATTTTTAAAATACTTGAAAATGACGATCAGAGCCCATATAGAATGACGTGTGTTTTAACAGCCATACTATGCAGCATCGATGCATGACATTTGGAATGAAATTTTCCCGAACACTGGAATAATCGAAGAGGTATTATAGTCTTTCTAATCAAAATTTAAAATATATAAATTTAACGATTCTACCGGGGTTATCCGTTCCCATGCCTCTTTACATTAGAAATGGGCATCGAATGCAGCGTTTTCTTTGATACATTTCACCCTCGTATAATAAATCATGCCTGCCAAAGGATACCGACAGTAATAAAAATAACTACAGTGACTGGAAAAAGTTGGGTTGATGATTAGAGTTTGCAAATAAATATAATATGAATGAAACAAATAATTTTTGGCAACGTGTTATTTTCTCAGATTAATCTCAATATAATCGGAAGACATCATATATGGTATGGCGAAGACTTAATGTGGAATTTAAACAAGAAAAATTTGTGTCCGATAGTCAAACACGGTGGCAGAATATTGTAACCATGATTTGTTCAATAGTTTTTCTTAGATTAATAAAATGAAAGAAGATCAATCAAATTACATAATATTTTTTAATAATACTTACGTCAAGTGGATGAAACTTTCTGCAGTCACTGTGTCAGACACCGCTTGTATTAGGTTGCAATGTAGCTATATATTTACAGACAGTTTTTTTTAAAAGGCAGTATACCAGTGACACGAGCGGAACACGTTTGTTTTCGTTTTGAGGGGGAATTATTTTGTGACAAGTGTAAGTATATAATATAATACACTGCTCAAAAAAATTAAAGGAACACTTTTGGATAACCCTGTAATTTTTTGGCTTGCTGTTATTAACAAATGAAAATCATATTTTCATAATGGATTTACATTTTATTTTTGTGATTTGTTAAAAAATAAACGTGATTATGCTCATTTATTCGAGTTAAGTTTAATATTCCACAGCAAGTACAAAAAATAAAGTGATTATGAAAATATTCACATTTAGGTTTTATGTCGCGGCAGGCTTAGAGAGTGTCATCGGGCAACGGCAAGACAGTTTGTAGTTGTTGAATTCATTATCTGTCAAAATGAGAGATTTTAGCGAGAGAGAAGTCACTCGTGCTTTAGTTGAAATTGGTGTAAAAAATTGACAAGTAGTTAGAAATTTTAATCGCAGTATGTCAGTTATCAAACGTGTGTAAATCGCTATAGAGAGACTGGACGATATAAAAGACAAACCGGGTACGGTCGGAATCGCAAAACTACACAAATTCAGGACCGATATTCGTTTATATTAGTTTCTTCTTTGCGAAAACGAATAGCGACAGCAAAAGACCTTCAAAGTACACTTAGGATGGCTCATCAGGTAACCATTTCTAACCAGACTGTTAGAAACAGGTTACGGGAAGGAGATTTAAAACCAAGAAGGCCGGTACGAAAACCTGTTTTAACTCGATATCACAAAACATTGCTCGTGAACATTTGCGATGGCAACTTCGACAATGGAGGCCAGTACTTTTTACAGACGCATCAAGATTTCAACTCACTCGTTGTGATGACCGATTGCGTGTGTATAGACGTCCGAATGAACAATAATCCACTGCTGCTGTACAATAACTATCCAGATTTGGAGATAGTCCGATAACGGTCTGAGGTGGAATAAGTTGGGACGCAAAAACCGATCTTGTAGTGATACTGGGAAGTCTTACAGCTGCAAGATATATGGATATCAGTCTGTTAGATCAGGTTATTCCTGCAGCATATGGTATAGGCCCTGATTTTCTTTTCATGCAGGATAATGCAAGGCCTCATACTGCTGCGATCACTATAGATTTTCTTAACGAGCATGAAATTCGTAAACTGGATTGGCCAGCGATAAGCCCTGACGTCAATCCAATTGAACCCTTATGGGATATATTGGACAGACGTGTTGACGTCGTCCCAATCCACCTCAAATCCTTCAGCAATTAACAGAAGCGATACTAAAACACATTGGTTTTCAGATAGCGGAACATTGCCATTTGAAAAATGTTTTCTTTTCATTTTGTTATTGCCACTTTTTTTTAAATGTTGATCTTAGTTTACAAATAAAGGATTAGTTGAAAGTTCTATTAATCGGTTTATTACAAGAAAATATGTGTCGTTCAGAATCTAAATGGTCATCTGTACATAACTATCCCTTAATAAGTTACAGGGTTATACAAAAGTGTTCCTATAATTTTTTTTTGAGCAGTGTATTTGTTTTTAAAAATATTTTTAAAATGGCAAAACAGTTATACATTTAATATTAATTGTTAATACATAAAGGATTTTTAAAATATTGTAGGGCATGTATTGTTATGAAAAGTTAAAAGGGTGCGCCTATGGACGGATGAGGTCGGTATTGACATTACAAAGGAATATCGAGTTGTGGTTTTGTATATCATCTTAAATTAAGATGAGAAAGACTATGCCTTTGAATTGCCCCATAGATATATTTTACACCATAAGAGTTTTTGTATGAGGTCATTGAAATTGAAATATTTATGAAACTAAATCTAGAAGAGGTTCGTCAGAGAATATGTGTGAGTGTTGGCATGTCGGACCAACAATTTAGTAATGCATTGAAGTAAATGGTTCCCAACTAAGCCCTTTAAGGGCATATGTCCCTATATCAAAATGCATGAATTAGCAAGAGCTATCTGTGGTAGAGCGTTGTCGGTCGAATATAGAAACACCCTGTATCTTTGATATCGTTTATTTTCGTTTGCCTGTTGAAGATATAAGAAACATCACTAATATTGTTACCTACTTATTATAAATAGCAGGAAAATTGTTTCTGATTTATTTAAAGTACTGAAAAATATATAGTTTTTATATAAACTACCTATTTTAAAAGTGCGACCCTTTTATCACCCCCATAAATCAATCTGACTTAATAACCTAGCATATCTACATTAACTTAATCGTTTTATACGACATAATCCGCGTTGTCGTAGCTAAAGCACTGCTTCAATAATATGCATGTGTGTGTGTGTACATGTACATGCTCACATCGATGAGAAATTTGAATATAAGCGGCGTTACAGAAAGGCGTTTTGGGACGCTCCCTGGAGACGCTCTATTAATTATTTTATTGAACACCCTTTAGACGCGCATATAAGAGGCAATTTCGTATGTTTTTATGTATACTGATGTGTGAGGTGTTCGGGACAGATCCGTATTGGTGTAAACATTTATAAGTACCTACAATATTTAAAAAAAATATATAATATAAACATCAAGCTTTCAAAAGCTAATATTTCGCTGATCGCGTTTATCTCGACGAACTATTGAGTTATTTATAATAGTCGAATGTTTCTACCACGTTGTCAGGATTGTAGAATACTGCTGAACATACTTTTATGTATAAGTGAAAAAAAAAACATTATGATTAGCACAAATACAAAAATCTGCCTAAAATAAACTCATTTCAGATTACCTCCCAGAAGACTATATACATGGCAGTCGCCTATGGACACAGGAAAGAGGATTGTGAGAAATCAAGTCAAGAGTAAAAAAAACGACGCTTCAGAAATAGTGCGATATCTGGTAAAACTTACCCAGGTGCAGATGAAACTTGTAATCGATTACAGAAAATAATCAAGAAGAAAATACAAAACAACATCAATCAATCGGCAGTACACGACGAAAATACTTTAAATACAGTGCGTGAACAACTTAATAACTGTCTGAAGAATCACAATAATGGGAATGCCGATGCTGAGAGCTAGTGGACTGCAAGGAGCTCTGAAATAAAAGATATATGTATTCAAAATATAGGGCATACTACCAATCAAAAGAAGAGACAATGGGTGACGGACGACATTATGGAGCTAATGGAGAAGCGTAGAATTGTAAAGAACAACAAAAGTTCATACAAGGATATCGAAAATGTAATAAGGCAAACAATCCGTGAGGCAAAAACACAACATTTAACAAATCAGTGCATAGAAATCGAAAAACTGGAAGCAAAATACGACTCCTTCAACATGTATAAAAAAGTCAAAGGAGCGGCAGGCAGAGTTAGCCTATTAGACAACGAACAGGGAAGAGTCATACGAAAACTGAAAGTGGACAAAGTACAATTTGTTTGGTGATAACAGACCGGCAGAGCCCCCAGTCCTAACAACTTATGAGGGTCCCAGAATAACATGTGGAGTATGCTATCAAACATTCAAAAAACCACAAAGCAGTTGGTCCTGATGTGTGAAATATATAAACTTATTGACGACAACAGAGCTCTAGAAGTATTAAGGGACTTTTTCAATCAAATTTACATCAGTGGAAACATCCCCAATGAGTGGTTTGGTTCTGTCTTTGTTACCTTGCCCAAGAAGACAACTTCTAAAACATGTAGCGAATATAGAACTATTAGCTTAATGTGTCATATATTAAAAATATTCCTAAAGGTAATTCATGGTCGAGTTTACCCTAAGTGTGAGGAGTACTTGAGTGAGTCTCAATTCGGTTTCGCAGTGGTTTAGGCACAAGGGAGGCTTGTTTGGTCTAAAAGTTCTTGCTCAGCGAAGTCGGGAAATGTCAATTGATCTATATGCCTGCTTTATTGACTTTCAAAAGGCTATTGATCGTGTCCGACACAACATACTAATAGAGACCCTCGAAGACATTTGGACTGGTTGGAAGATATATTCAAGTTATCTCTAATCTGTATTGGAATCAGACATCTATCCTGCAGATCTTTCTGATTGGACGCCAAGAGCACCGTGTCATCTGCGTACCGTAAATTGTTAATGACCTCACCATTGACTGTAATGACCGCTGATATTTCGGAAAGTGCTTCTCTAAAAATTATCAACCCTTATGAAGGAGTTGATTCAACTGCGATCGATATTAAGAGAGGAGTAAGGCAGGGTTGCATCTTGTCTCCTCTTCTTTTTAATGTTTACTCCGCGAGAATTTTTAGAGAAACACTTTCCGAAATATCAGCGGGCATTATTATCAATGGTGAGGTCATCTACAATTTACGGTACGCAGATGACACGGTGCTCTTGGTGTCCAATCAAGACATTCTCGACTAGTGATCAGCAAACAACATACCATCGTAACTAACATTACAGTTAGAGGCAAAACGTTACAGCAAGTCGATCAAATAAAATATCTTGTCAGTATTCTGACCAGTAACGCTGATAGCCAATCTGAAATAAGGTCACGAATTGAACAGGATGGACCCATTACTTTTTGTTGAAATCGCTTAAGCCCTATGATAGAGGTGGACACAACCGCTAAATTTTTAAATAACAGTAGGGATCGAGTGATACCTACAGCATTTTAAAGCATTGTTTATCTGCTTTTTGTTATTTGCGCTCATATTCTCGAGAAAATTGCGTTTAAAATTTCACCAGTGAGATAGTTGGAACTTATATATGTATATTATATTACAATTAAATAAAATATTCTCAAATATGGTACTGTGGCGTCATTGATAGGGCCTTCGGTTCGTATGTGGAAGATTATGGGTTCGAATCGCAGCTCTAGCTATACTTTCTTTCTAATTTTTGAATAAAATAGTTAGTTTGTTACGTTAGTTTATTGCAAATAATGAAAATAATACAATTATAACCATAATAATTATTAAACTTCTGTTTCGTTACGCAGGTCATATATTTATTTTCGATTGTATTATATAATATCCGGAAAGTTTTGGGAGTGACACACCCGATTTTTTTTAGAGATTTTAGTCTTCACTTCGTCAAAAATATTTGTCTCTCTGCGCGCTAATTTTCTTTGCGAATTTATTACATAAATATCTGCTTGTTTTATAAAAAGATTTTATAAGTATGATAAATTTTGCCGAACAGTTCACTGAATACAGAACTGCACATTTGCGTATACAGGGTGGTCCAACGAAAAGTTTGCACCTAGCTTTTCTCTTTTTTTTGTAGTCGAATGCGAAAATGCTCGGACACGTCGATTTTGCTTTTGAGGGGGACACATTTTAAACATATTTTTCGATCTGCGCCTTTAACCCCCTAGCGGGGGTGAGTAACAACCCTAAAATTTTAAATGGAAAGAGGGGTCTAATGACATATCATTTGAAAGGACACAAAATTGTCTTTCTAATGATACCCTATTTGTCGAATTTTACTAAAACAGTTAATACGAAAACGACTTTAAAGACATTAAGCCGATAATTTTGGTATTAATGAGAAATACAAATAAGTTTTAATTATTACGACTGAAAACAACTACAATCATTTCTAAATTATTTACTTTGAAGAAAAACGGGATTTCAAAAACACTATCTTATTTATCAGAACTAAATTCCTCACTAATGCGTTTTTTGTTGAAATAAAAACTGCAGATACGTGTAGGAAAAGAATTTACACCGTTTATTTTAGTCTTTTCATTGATTCAGTTTGGTTGCTTCTCAAGTTATTTTACTTTTACCGTACAAAATGATTTATTCCATTCTAGAACGAGTTGAAATTGTTAAACTTTATTTTCAAAATAATAGTAGTGCTAGACTTACGGCTCGCTTATTTAATGAGAGACATCCCGATAAAAATGTGAATGATGTGTACGTTGGCAAGTTAGTTAAAAAGTTTGTAGATACCGGATCTGTCTGTAATGTAAAACACCAGCCGCAGAAACCGATCAGAAATGAAGCTTTGGAAGTCGCTGTTTTAGGGCATGTTGAAATGGATCATAGTCAAAGTACCCGTCAACTAGCTGAAGCCTCAGGTGTCTCCCGTTCGTCCATAATACGAATTTTAAAAGCGTACAAATTTCATCCGTACAAAATCAAATTAGTACAGGAACTAAATGAGGATGATCCTGATAGAAGGCTGCAATTTTGTGAAGCAATGAGCCAGCGTTTAATTGAAGATCCGCAATTATTATTTAACATTTGTTTTTCCGACGAATGCACATTTTATTTGAATGGAGCTGTAAATAGGCACAATTGCCGTTACTGGGATGACAGTAACCCACATTTATTCCGTGAGGTTCATACCCAGTATCCTCAAAAAATAAACGTCTGCTGTGACATATTAGGAAATCATATTATAGGACCACTTTTTATTCCTGGAAATTTAACTGGTGAAGTGTACCTAAACATGCTTGAAGACACAATTGATCCTTTAATAACACAAATAATAGAAGATGACCAAAATCATACTGCTGATCGGCTTTATTTCCAGCAAGATGGAGCACCTCCGCACTATGTGGCTCCTGTAAGACAGTTCTTAGATGACCGGTTCCCTGGACGGTGGATTGGAAGGAGGGGCCCAATTGAATGGCCTGCCAGGTCACCGGATTTATCGCCTTTAGACTTTTTTCTTTGGGGGCACTTAAAAAATAAATGTTTTGCCACGAAGCCCGAGTCCATAGAAGATCTTCGCCAACGCATTACAGAAGAGTGCAGAAACATAACACCTGATATGCTACAAAATGTTAGAAATAGATTTGAACAAAATCTGTATTATTGTATGGAATCAAATGGGTCACATTTTCAACATTTGTTAATGTAACGTTTTAATAAATCAATTTAACAGCTTGTTTACTTTTTTTACAAAGCAATGTTAAAACTAACAAACATTGGAATGTACTAACGATTGCAGGTGTTTTCACTCGCAATAATTAAAACTTATTTGTATTTCTCATTAATACCAAAATTATCGGCTTAATGTCTTTAAAGTCGTTTTCGTATTAACTGTTTTAGTAAAATTCGACAAATAGGGTATCATTAGAAAGACAATTTTGTGTCCTTTCAAATGATATGTCATTAGACCCCTCTTTCCATTTAAAATTTTAGGGTTGTTACTCACCCCCGCTAGGGGGTTAAAGGCGCAGATCGAAAAATATGTTTAAAATGTGTCCCCCTCAAAAGCAAAATCGACGTGTCCGAGCATTTTCGCATTCGACTACAAAAAAAAGAGAAAAGCTAGGTGCAAACTTTTCGTTGGACCACCCTGTATAGATGTTGTGTAGAGAAGGGCGCATAGGTTGTAAGCGGCTTAGAGTCTGTATGGAGATCGGATTGCGCTCACGGTCTAATCCGTTAATAGAGCGGCGTCGCGGGCGTCCGGCAGCGTCATTTCACGCCCGACGCTCTCATTAATAACAGCCTTTTATTTTCATACATACATATGTACATTGAGAGGGCGAATACGTTAAAAGGTAGTGTTACGAAATGAAATTATTAATTAACAATATTATCTGCCGAGGGTGAAATGGATCAGCAATAATACGAAATATATTTAATAGTCTATTATTTGTCGCATTAAAATAATTAATCATTAGTTTGCATTTTTTGTAAACATATTCTTTAATTTTTAGGTGTACTTGGCGAGGCTCTGATTAGGACTTCTAATCTACAGGGTGTCCATATGATTTCGAGGTTTTTATTAACTTGCGATTAGTTAATCGTGTTGATCACTGGTTGCGCAATTTTAAGAAATGTTTTATCCTATTTATATCAGTAAAATATCTAATATAATTGATCGATTTATAGCAGTGATTTAAGCATCCAAAGTTTAGAATCATAAAATCTACTTTTTATCCGTGTTTCAGATGGAAAGTTGCACTGCAAAGTCAACTGGAGGTTTGTTTCGAGTAAGTTACCGTAAACCTACGGATCGTAGACCACAATGACCCGCATAAGCATATTTTTATTCATAAGTTCTCCTAAGCGACTTCACAGCGAACGTTTTCTGCTCATCCATAAACAATTTTCAAATGAATTTTGCTCACAGGCGAGTCATACCGAACTTCTAATTTCGGAACTACTTTTACTATATTTTTATCTGTTTTAATTTGTGTCATAGAATCATCGCCATAAGCCGTTTGCATCATTGAGTTTCCGCAAAACTTTTTCCAAATTTAAAACAAAACATAATGCTAATAAGCTGGACTCCCTTTTAATCTCGAGTTTTATTTGTTATAAAGCAATTCTCCCGTTTTTTAATCTGTTAGTTTCTGAGGATTTTTATGGAAAGTTAGCGTATCTTGTGGAAATCTAAATCTAAATAGATTAATACAAAATAAATTTAATAAACAACATATTTTGCTAAAAAAAAATCAAGAGCAGGGATCGAACCTAGAACATTCCGCACATAAAGCCACGCCGATTACCACTGAGCTACAGTTGACGTATAATAAATGAAACGACATTGCATTAAAGTCGCCGTACTACATATTTGTAACTTTTAAATGCAATTTTCTCGAGCATAATGGAGTCAAATATCAAAAGTAGCCTATTGCTGTAAATCAGATAAAAAATGCTATAAAATGATAATCACTCGAAACCTACTACTGCTATTTAAAAATCACAAGCCTAAAGCGATTTCAACCAAAAAAGTTCGGTTCATCCGAGGACTCCCCCACACTTATATTCCAAAATTTAGCTCAATTGGTTGAAGCGTTTAGCCGCTATCGTGGAAGAATTCATACAGACAGACAGACTTCTATCCGCAAATGGTCTTAAACGTCTCAGGGGACTTCAAAATGGTTTATATCAATTTGTTTAGCACGTTCACAATACTTTCCCTATGTGTCGGGAGAGTAAAAAGAAACATTAAAAGGATAACAATTTCTTCTATAAAATAATATATTATGTTACTTATCTATTATAGGATTATGAATCATCTGAAATGGATTTATTTAGCCTAGTAAAAAAATACACGAGTAAAACAATCAGATAGTAGTATTTAAAATATCTATCTCAAATTTCATATTTGCATAAGTTCCAATTAGAACCAATATTTCCTCAATGTATTTTAATATTTTGAACGAGTTTCTAATTTCATCTGCCTTCTTCGCTTGAATTGAAGTTTACTTGAAAGTTTTTATTAAGCAGCGTCTTATTAAAAGGCTTCTCAACGTTTCTTCAAACATACAACTAGCAAATATTTAATCTTTGCGAGTAGAATAAGTTTATACACAATATAGAAAATAGCAAAATCCGAGCAGGTATCACAAAGTATCAAATAAATTCCACATCTAAGAAATATATTTATTTCTCACGAACATTCCAAATAAATTTCATATTTACCTCATACAATATCAATATATGAAAGGGAAAATGTATGTGTCTATATAAATCCCACAACATATTGGTACTCCAGTTCCCCTTCAATATGATATTTTTGCCAATCCCCACACCTGTAGAATCTTATATCTACAACATGCGAAAAACATTTTTCAAATCTTATGTGTATATATTGTTCCCCATAATATGTCTACAAGAGTCAAACATATTTCCCTTATTTTATTTCTTAAGTTCACATAAAACCTTTATAAGCGTGGCAAATAGTAAATTTTATTAAAAAAACTACATACTATTATAAAAAAATAATATAATATCATGCATATTCGAGAAACTCTGATTTGTTCAGTTAATATACTTAATTCATTTTTATTGCCGTAAAACGGGGACTTTTTTCAGTTAAATGATTTTTCGGTGAAGTATTGGTGAAGGTGACCAAATGAAATTTGTTAAAAATATATTTGAACATAAAAATCATTCAAAAAAAGTCAATAGAAACACTACAAATATTCATCAAATTAAAACATAAAAACACTACAAATCATCAAAATAAAACAGACAAAGAAGTCTAAAATTAATCAATATTGCTTGCCATAGTTCTTTTCTTATAAAGGGTTTCCCAAAATTAACGCAATATTTGAATTTGCCGCCATTTATGCAATAAAGTTTTGGCAACCCTAAAAATAAAACAAATCGACAGCTGCCAGTTTAGGGTTAGCAAAAATGGAGCGTTACACAATGGAACAACGTGTCTTCATTATTGAACAATATTTCAAAAATAATGAATGCTTGGCGGCCGCGGTTGGAAAATTTCATACAATATTTGGTCGAAATAGTGTTTTACCTTCGCCAACGGTGAAGAGATGTGGTTTCAACAAGACGGTGCAACATGCCATACAGCTCGTGAAACACTTCAATTACTCATCGTCTGATTTAACACCATTAGATATGGGGTTATTTAAAATCACAGGTCTATGTCAACAAGCCCACAACCACGGAAGCAATAAAGGAGAAGATTCAACGCTGCATCAACAAAATTCAGCCACATTTATGCAGAATGGTCATTGAAAATTTCAACAAACGAGTGCGTACGTATATGAAAAGCCGTGGAGGCCATTTGCCCGAAGTGTTATTTTATAAATAACCCTATCCTATGTACTTTATGATTCAATAAAAAACTTACAATCAAAAGACTAAAAACTGTGTTTTTTATTTAATTCAAATCTTGCGTTAATTTCGGGACACCCTTTACTATGCAAAAATTAAAAACTAGACTAAAAAATAAAATCAAATGTACAAAAATTGCACACTAGTAAACAAATTGAAAACTTATCAGGAAAAAGCTCATTCCTTAATATTACTAATTCTAAAAATAAAAATTGGAAGATCGATCAAAAAATAATAACAATAAAAGAGTATATTTTTCTGCACAAACACTTCCCACGGAATGCTGTATAGATGATGTTTCCACTTATATTTCTCATCTGAAAAAGTCTGAGGTGATAGAAAGAAGCTGTCGTACATGATTGAAGGCATCGACGGACTATAACATCATATTATGAGAGGTCCCAAGGAACTGAAATGATAAGTGTGCTGTCAGGTTAGTAGGTATATGGGGGAATATATACACCCTCATATAATGCCACATTTCGTATACGTGTATCTGTCTACTGTGATAACATATTTGTCAATAATCTGTATCATTTTATCTTGATTTTGAGGTTTCAATAAATTTGTCGATAAACATGCATTTTACATAGTAAAGAAGATATTTTAATCAATAAATAACGCAAGCAAGAAAGTAAAACGTTTAAATGTACACAGAGTGCTAAATCATATGATCTCGTGGATAACTAGATATCACCAAACCACAGGTTTCCAGGAAACCCCCGAAAACTTATACTATAACAAGCGGTCAATGGACTAAGTCGCATCTTGAGTACTAAGGCTGCTAAGGCAGTGCAAAGTTTTAAATTTTTGAGTAGTGGAATAATAAGTACCTTTCTATCGGATGCTTTCTGGACATCTACACTATATGGATTGAATTCCATGTGCTAGTTTTTATCTACTTGTTTCAATATATAATTTATAGCTTATTCTTTCCACAGAATAAGGAAGGTATTATTCTGTGCTCTACTATGGTAAGTCGTTTTTGTTTACCAATGTGGAAATTAGGAGATACCTATAGGGTTGCCAGATATACGAATTTCAAAAATATATGAGATTAAATAAAAATATATGAAAATATTCTTGAAATAAAAGTCGACCTCCACACAATAAATTTTAATAAATATCTCCAACAAATTACATTTGTCACCATACATGTTTCGCAGCACCGGGCTGTATCATCAGTGGTTATAAGAGATTCTTACGAAAAGCTATGTTATTTATTTAGTTAGTACTTATTATTTATGGGAAATCTATTTATCAACTCATTGCGTGAAAAAATTTTTAATAATTATTTAGTCATAAAAATTTTAGTCAAATTGTTAAATTAAGTGTGATACATGTTAATGCATTAAAATTAAAAATCAAAACTTACATCATTGCTAATGTAAGCCTCTTTAATACTTTTTTCTTTTTGTAAATCATTGAAGTTATATTCTTTGTCGATAATATTATACTTGATTGATTATCAATATAATATTATACTTGATTGATTATCAATATAATATTATACTTGATTGATTATCAATATACCTAATATTATTATAGTTCACTCAAAATTCGTTTCACCTAAAAATTATGAGTAATTTTGTGAAGTTACCTCCGATCATTATACGAGAATCAGCTCCATTTTTAAATCAGTTGTAGATCATCGAGAAAATGTTGTGTTCATGTTGTTATCTGATAAGAATGAGAAACAACGTTAAAAATATAATATTATTCAAAACAAAATGCGTTGCGATTGCTGGCTAAAAATATATAACCATTCCTAATTCTCATATGAGTAGATCATTTAGATAATTCAGTGTTAACATAAATTCTCCAGGCATTTAAGTTTATATAGGAAGTCATTATCAAAATATTAAACACATAGACCTAGATAGTCCCCTTAAACAGATATAGTTTATCCAAGAGTTAAACTAATTAAAGTTTGTGTCCTGTAAGCATGGTGCATAACCGCTTAGCCGAGGCGTAGCTGAATAAATTACTTTTAATTACAACAATTTTATAATTTGTATTCGGTGAGTCTGATTAATTACTCCGCAAGATAAATTGTAAAATGCAAAGTATTGTGCCGGCAACTATATAGATATAACGAAAGGTATAAGCTGGTAGGGGTAAATATTATTTCGAAATAGCGGAAAATGAAATAAAAAAGTAATTCGGTGTAATGAATTACATTAGATAGAGACAAATGAAATAAATCTTCTTCTAAAAATTGTGATTCATTATGAATGACAATAAGTGGGTATAAATGTATTTATAGAGGGCCTCTTGTCTTTACAACCGAGTAATTCTGTTTAAATTTATGATTAGAATTATTTTCTAGGTTAAAACAGTTCAATTTTATGTTTAAAAATGAATTTATACCAGTTTTCGAAGAAGATTTTACTAATTGAATGTATTTGCGAGAGGTGGAAATTATATCGATCCTAAAACAGCAACTTCAACATTGTTATTATTATCGATCGGTTTTTCCCTTACAAACCATTGCCTCAATTGAGTTCGGTAGTGAGTTTTCTTTGACTAGATATCTATTAGAGAATATGACCTTGAGATAACAAATACACAAATTTAAATAATCTTCTTGTGTATAACTTTATCGTGGAGGTAGGTATTATTATTATTTAAAATTGACACTAGTAGTGAGTTGACTGATTTTTTATTGATCATTGGTGGTATAACAGACCTTAGGAGCTGTAGATATCATATTATGTAAAGCGAAAAATTATTAACTTGCAACAATTTTAAAAACGACAGATTTTCAGTGTAGATTCCACTATACTTACCAAGTTATCCTAAATGTTAAAGCTAAATATATTACACTTGTTGATTGTTGCAGTTTAATTTTTTTTGACATTTTAGTCACCCTATATTAATAATAATAATATCTATTTAAAGGAGTAGTCCATATTTGTGTGGTGTAAGACGTTATATGTAGGAAATAAAAGTCTAATCGCCACGAAATAAATTTAGTAAATCTCTCTACGAGTTATCAATTCAACCGTACATGTTTCAAGGCACCAGACATCATCATCAGTGGATCAGTTACTGGCTTACCGTCATCATAAAAAGTTTAATAAAGTTAACCTTCTTAAAAACGTACACTTTCGCTTACCATTACATGGTATATAGGTCTGCAAACGTCTTTTTTGAAATAAAAATCGAAATATATTAAAACTAGTTCAAATTAGATGTATGAAGTGAATGCACCTATATTTAAAATTTTAATCCTTTTTTTATGAACAACATACTGAAATTACAATCAAGCATCATGCCCATATTCATTCTACAACTTGGATGGGCAACCGGCTGTGAAGTCTCAGAAACCCCTAGAACGTTACCCATTCAAGTTGTAATCGCGCTTCTCTCATTCACTTCATCCTACGTCATTGCATGAATGATCCCGTTTACGCCACCACTCAGGCTCTCCACTGACATTATTGATACTGAAATTTCAGTAATTATCCAAAGAATATGGTTCGGGAAATGGCAATTCATCGTTGGGGACCCTTTCTAATGCAATTCGTTTGCAGAAAGTAGCTAAAGTACCACTCAGATTATTAAAAGAAGAGTATACAAACGGTCACCCGTCATCACCAATGCCATTATTCTACTATATTATGACATGCAGAGTTCTTGAAAATATGTGCAATATGCGTATCTCATCTCTTTTTATTACATTACTAAAATTTGCCAAATAACACTAGTCAACAAATATGAACCAGAAACGCGACTGATGTTACGTTGGATATACCACAATTTTTACATTCAACTTTTCTATATAAATTCAGGCAAGGAAAATTCAAAATATTTTTAGGAATTTGTAGATTACTTTTTCTCAAATGCTGACTTTCGTTTATATTCCTGATCACTTTCTATCGCATAAGACACCAACAGCAATGATGGGGGACTATCATTCCTGGATTCCTTCCAACTAGGTAGCAGAATACTCAGATAATAGGTGATATTATATTATTATTATTATTTTTTTTTTTTTATTAACTCGATTATCTCGGTATGTTTTAGCCGGAATACTTGTGTATTCAAGACTTATTAATTATGATGATAAAAGTATGATATCAAATATGTAATGAAAAATCTCCACATTAAAATTTACCACTTTCGGAACTTCTATTTTTTTTTTAATACAAACCATTTTCTGTCATTATAGCTCACCAGCAATTTTACTAGTTGCAATTATACTTCTAGTTGGTACCTTTTAGGAAGTAAAGTGCTTTATATTTAAATTGAAACAGTTGGCGCAGTCGGTACGTTTAACACAAACCGCAGAAAAATAAGTTCCAGTCTTTGGAAGTTTGGGTAAAACTTTATCGTTTATTCAAAAAATGCACTTCAGACATTCTTCTGACAGACATAATCATTATCAAAGACTTTAGCCGATTTTTAGTATATTTTGGGGGAACCGTTCTCTTTGTTCTTTACTAACGGCACACAAATTTTGGGAAAAAGAAATAAAGTTTTTCGTATTTTTCTAACTTTCGTAACTTTCGTAAGTTTTGTTCAAGTCAACTGCCTATGCAAGAGATTTTTTGGCCATTATAGAGAAGAAACTTATTTTTGAAAATCCATAACTAAGCGCCATTAATTTTGGGTGAAAAATCATAACACAAAAATCTTACGTCTTAGGAAGTTTTACCACTATTTTCGAGTTAAGCCACCAAAAATTAACAAAAACTATAGTTACCTATTATTGTAATTGAAAAATCTAAAGTGGTCAACATTTTTAAAACTAAATAAATTAAATTAAATTGACATCCATTCATAAACTTACTTGCTATTCTTTATGCAAAAAAAAAAAGAAATATAAAAATTGTGGGTTGCCATTTAAAATTTTTTAATTTTGACACTTTCTTCAATTTTGTTTTATACCATTTTTTTCAAATACCCTTTATTAATATATATTCAAAAAAAATATACAGTGCGTCCCACTTAGGATGGATACAAGCCACTAATTCTGTTATTTTTTGGTTTTTTTATCATTTTTGGTAGGACGGTGTATGGTTATGAGGTACACATTTGCATCGAGGTAAAAGGTGCGGTACCTCATTGGGGTTGAAATTTGTTTCGTTCAAGAGTAAACTACCTTTAGGACATAATTTATTTCAAATCTGATAAATTTACTTGAGTCTTTGTCGTCCAAAACACTCAAGTTCTAATTTTGATAAAAATTCATACAGTGTGTGTCATTAAAAATGTATGAAAAATGCATTAGAAACTATGGGGACTTGGTCGAAGATATTGACTTTTAGTTGGTTGTTATTATTTTTAGCGCACAGTTTAATGTTTTTTCGTAGTTTCAACGTATTCCTTATTTCTTAGTAAAACTAAAAATTTTGTTTCCATGGACTGAGTTCTTAAACTTGATTAACAATAATAATACTCGTTATTCGTCAGGTACAATCACAAAAAGAAAACAAATTTTACAGACCACTTGCAAAGCTTTCTTGAAATACTTTCAATATCACATACCAGTTTAAAAGTGAGTCGATATCAACTCCCAAGAATATTATAGCACTTCTCTGGACTAGAATAGTAGTGTGAAAAAATTTTTCACAATGATGGTGTGGTTAATGGGTTTTAGACAATGGTAGGAAAAACCAATTTATTTCATGCCGACGTTTCGGTAATGTTTATTACCATCCTCAGGGCTCAACTACAATACACAAGATATTCAAATTACAATGGTAGGTGTGGTGTTGATATAGAAACTAAACATTAACATTATCAGAAAAAACAGTATAACACATCAAGATAGTTCAGACATATAAACACAATAATTAAAAAGTTTAAAAATACTCGTATTTATGTGTTCTGTGGTCAGTGCATCTTTCCATTTTAAAATTTTCGACACAGAAAAACCGTTGTGTAAGTGTTTGGATTACATTTCTGTCTGTTTTTGTTTTATTTATTTATTTATTTTTTGTTAAGTGCATTGTATAAATAATACTTTTATCTGTATATGCTTCATACATTTGTTGTATAAATTAAGAAACACACAGCGTTTGATTATATATATATATTTTTGTGTTTTATATGTATACGTATTTAGATGTCTTTTTGTTTAGTCGTTTGTGTGTACATCTTGGGGTTTATATGTCTGAACTATCTTGATGTGTCATACTGTTTTTTCTGATAATGTTAATGTTTAGTTTCTATATCAAAGCCATACCTACTATTGTAATTTGAAAATCTTGTAGATTGTAGTTGAATCCTGAGGATGGTAATAAATATTACCGAAACCTCGGCATGAAATAAATTGGTTTTTCTTACCATTGTCAAAAACCCATCAAAATTCCACCAATAGACAATCAAAATACTCTTCATTACACAATGAGACTGAGAATATTTAGTTTTTGGACTTACCTCGTGTCTTGATGATGATATCAACTATCTAAAAGTATAAAATCGATTGTTATAATGTTCATACGGAGAATCCAGTGGCGTCGTGGAATCTTCATCACTTTTTTCCAAATTATTTCAGATGACAAAGACTTGAGTTAATTTATCAGATTTGAAATAAATTATGTGCTAAAGGTAGTTTACTCTTGAACAAAAAAAAAATAATCCCAATTAAAACGTACGCCAATGTGGTACCGCACTGTTTATATTGATGAAAATGTGTACCTCAAAAAATAACAGAGTTATGACCTTGTATCTATCTTAAGTGGGACACCCTGTATAAAGTAGATCTTAAAAAAATCAATTATTCAATTATTAAGGTTTCGTTATAATAAAAAATTGTAATTATTCTATATTCTGCAAACGTCATTTTTGACATAAAATTTCAAATATTTCGAAAACGGGTTGACATATTTTATCTACAACTGTCATGTAAAAGGTACGACTTCACACTATTTTGAATGTCATAATCACATATATTAGCTCACTAATGCGATAATGAGAATGACGAAAAAATTTAACCAGAATTAACTATTTATTTTATTATAATACTCGTATATATTTACAGTGCACTCTTTACAATGCTATAAAGTAATGCTAGAGGCTGACATTTGTTTTATGCATTTGCCAGCCCTATATCCAACAAAAAATAGCTTATGTTCGATATTTTTAGGTCTCAATAAAACGTAATTTCTGACTTCAACTAGATTCACGCCGTCAATATTTCCAGATGTTATAAAAAATTCTCGAGACACATTTGTTTTGATATTTGCTATAGTAATTTGATAGCATATTCCTTGGTCTTTCATATCTTCAACTAACATATTTGCTAGCTCTTACCGCCGACATGCGCCAGCCAAATCAAATATCAATATAACCTTAAAGTAAATATTATATGAATACACCTTTTTATAATCTACACAAGAGTCTTACCTATCTTCAAGCACAACTATCTCTCATCGTCCGCATGTGTTAAAAATCTGGTTATATCCTCCTTTGTAAAGTGATTTTCGTTTTAGGAATGATATCAAAAAATGCACATATTTCTTGTCGACATTTTGTTTAAGTGAAAATTCTGTTCTTAACATGGAATAGTAACACCAGGGATGAAGGCTTCTGTATCTTGCTTAGCTCGTTAAAATATACCAATAGTGCTTTTTACTACTCATGTATCCAAGCTTCTTTTCTCTAAACCATTTCTCATGTAGCAATCATAAGCCAGCTGGTATTTTTCTTGTAATTTCTCTGGTACAAGATTTAACGGTTGAAGCTACATTTTCAATGTCCGAATGGAGATTGTCTTCGCTTGAACTAATTTTTAATAGATGTTTCTTCATTCAACTTTGACAATTTCACAGAACTAATTTATTTTATTTACACAGCTTTGTTTGTCTTTACTGCTATGGTCACCAGTACCTTATGTTTTCAGCGAATATTATTAACAATACGTTGAATTGATTTTTTTTATAATATACTACTGTTTAATACTAATAATAAAGTTGTACATAAAATTTTGTACACATCACGTGGGATAGGAATTATGAAAGTTGACACCCACTTCCGGTATAACCAGAAGTAGGTTTTTGAAAGCATTTTAGCCGAATTAGCCCCGTCGACCTAAGTACTACACCAGATTGTTCCAGAATGTAGATTCTCCATAATATCATATATATATATATATATATCATCCGGTATATTCCACGCGTAATATTTGATAAATAGAGGAAATTTCCGAACTCAATTCATATTATTTTATTGTGAATAAGCTACCTAAATATAGAAATAGAATTGGAATAATTGTTATAAACCTTGTTCTATGCGTGGGTGTCAGTTACTCATATCTTAACAGCTCATCGGCATCTGAAAACCTTTTCTCTACTTCGTAATAATTAAAACCTTCCATATGGTAGAAAATCGCCACGATCACCATCAAAATACCCTGGGCGCATGACTATTATACATAAACACAAATTTTGTGTGCACCTAGCACTAACAAACACCTGTTACTTTTTAAACTTCAAAACTTACATATATAGCAGGCAGGTTGCTCGTAATCTAATCGGATAAACAAAAAAACTAAAACATACAACAATAATAATTTTACATTAATTATTTACACACGTTTAATGCCAGAGGGATTTTTCCTTTATGCCTATCGACTGTAAAATTTGTAATAATTTACGGGCAAGCGCGTGTTTTGATTAATCACCTACCGAGCTTTTTGAAACATTTTTAATTTATATCCACAATTAACTCCACAACATTGAAACGTGTCAACAGCTTAAAGCAGTATTAATAAATGCCGTCCGATAACATCATAATAAATTAGTTAATATTCTTAAAAGTTTACAAGTTGTATAAAAAATAAATTCAGAGAGTTAGTATGCAATTGCGAATAAGATAAAACAGATTACGCTTGGCTTAAACTTTGGAAATTTGGGGTCTACTCGTTCAGTAACCACATGGATTGCTTTTTTTAAATTAAAGGGTAATATTTTCTAGGCAACGGAAAGTATATTTATTGCTATAAATTGGCAGATAACCTAAAATAACTTCGTGTTGAACATTCTCGAAAAAAATTGATTATGTTAGATCCCACAGAGCGTATATGATAGGTAATTAAACGTTTAGCCTGAATCTAAAAGTTGCCCGCTCATTTTGTGTATTTCTAATACTGTCACACCCGGTATAATGTAATAAAAATATTGCATCCGGTCGAACTAAGTATTTTTCGCTGATTAATAATTTATAAAAGTTCATGACTCTAACATTGGTATTGTATCTACGAAATAGACAAAATGCGCTGATTCACATTTTTCCACACAAGCGGTACGACGCGACGCCAGGACTAAACAATTTCATAGGTCGATATTCGAAAGAGTGGAAAAAATCAAAGGTTATAAATTTTTACGCAACAGAGAAAAACGAGGTCTTCTCTCCAACTTCGGCGAAGTAAGCTTCGAGTTCAAGAAGCAACAAAAAGCACTAATCTCTCCGTTGAGCAGTGTCTTTAAGCTTTACGGTTTATCAACGCGAGTTTATAGTATTAGTATTAATATTTGGAACATTTTTGAAAGTGAAAATTACCGAAAAAGATCAGCTGTGTCGATGATGAATATTATGTAAATACAAATTTTAAATATTGTAATTGATGATTTTTTTGAAACTTGTACCTTTTCATTCAATTGATTTTTGCATATTCTTTAAATAATTAAATAAATAATAGTAAAATATATTTGACTTTTCATTTTATTTTAATATAGTTTTCTAAATCTTATCACCTATTAACTGAGAGACCCAGATCAAATACATACCGTCACTCGTTTACGAGGAGAAACCTTTAAAATCCTCCTTATGTGAGCGTGATTGATGTACGTGGGCGATTCTCGAGTAGCTCTACAAGCCAAGCGAGTAATTTATTGGAACCAAAAAAACTCATTCAATAAATATCCATATTCTATATTTCTTTTAACAAAGTGGAGCCCGCTTACCTAAATCTTCGAATACTTTTTGGCTCTACCTATAATTTTCTAATTCTTTGACAATACCAATCGAATGAAAGTTAAGGAGTTGATATTATGTAAATATCTGTCTACCACCACCTGACTTTTTTATTTCCAAATTTTAAAGATCAAATAATTGCTGAGCATTCACTAAACGCAAATAATGCTGTTGCAACATATTATTGCCTTCTACTGATATAAGGATAATGCAAAATTTTTAATTGGAATGTGAAGTGAGGCATATACCCGGATTAATTAGCAAGGTGGTGGTTGCAAAGATAGGACAATCTAGTAAAATTAGACTGAATTAGATGAATCAATAATCAGCAGAGGTACAACCGAATTTCATAAGACGATCAACTGATACATTGATAGAATTTGGCATGAAAAAATGACAAGTTCATAAAGCCTAGTTTCTATGTGTTTTTTGTTGACATTATCACGGCATATTATTTGGGTAGGTATTTCGTCACTAATTAAATCTGCAGATTGCTTCCCGAATGGTTAGCATTTTTTCAAAAGATAAGTTTTTTAATTAACGTTTCTATTTATAGTTCTAATTTATGTGACTAGAAAGTCATTGACAAATTTAGATATTCTTTCATTGAAGCAATGGTGAAAGTTCTATGTGAGTAATATCGAGAGATTAGATATTTTAATTAGTGGAGAAATACCTAAATAATATGTGTTAATATATGATAGAGCATATTTCAAATAAAACCATATTGAGATAATGAATTTAAAGCAAAGCTATAAGGGCTATAAATACAAACCATACTTGTAGTTGGTACCTTTTAGAAAGTAAAGTGCTTTATATTTAAATTGAAACAGTTGGCGCAGTCGGTACGTTTAACACAAGCCGCAGAAAAATATGTTCCAGTCTTTCGAAGTTTGGGTAAAACTTTATCGTTTATTCAAAAAAGCACTTCAGACATTCTTCTGACACACATAATCATGACCAAAGACATTAGAAAATAAAGAGCCGATAGGTTAGGTAAAGGTTTATTTATATAATTCAATGACAGATCTCTTAATATAAATCGTAAGTTATAACAGAATTCTCACAAATATCTAAGGTAACGAAATTTGTGTAATCATGTCATGACAACACCAACACACTCGATGCAGAAGATTGAAGAAACCTAATACGAAAAAAATAAGCTATGCTTAGATTGGTAAGGTCATTATGGCAAAGTTTTTCGAAAATAATTGCCTTAGGCTGCATATAATTTAAATTTTTATACAATAAATAATTAACTTTTTAATGAATAAATAAATTAATAGTACTTCAAAAAGTTTTCCATCTTAAAGGTCGGAAAATTTCAAAACACTTAAAACTTTCTTACTCAAAGCACCATAAAGCAGTTGTTGTAGGTAAGACTATAATCTTTGGAAGATAAATCAGACTGGTAAACTAGGTACCCTAAAATAATAACGATATTCTCCGTTTGCTTCACCGTGTATAAAATATGAGGTTAAAATGTGTAGGCTGTATAAATGTGACAATGCTGGAATTACGTGTTATGTTCAAAGTGCAAATTAAAGCCATAGAAGGATAGAATTGATCATAATTTAATAATAAAAATAGAGAGATTATTTTTAACATGTAGGGATATGTATTAATTTATCTAATACAATTATGGAGGCATCATAGATAACATGTTATTAAATTATAAAGTATTCCTATCTGCCTACTCAAAGTGATTTCTGTTGGCTTCAGGAATTAAAGTATTGTTAATTTAGTGAATAAGCAGTTATTATAATATACCCGATATAATATTTAGGACTTCATATTTATTTTAGTGTTAATAGAGAGAAGAGCATTACTAGAGTTTCGGTTTTTTATCAAATTAATCTTCAGGGCTCTGCAGTAAATAAAGATGAAAGTACATAAAAACCTTTTTAAATATCTCGAAATTAAAATCTAAGGAAGTCACAAAATAATAATATCGCATATCGCGTTACACTACAAATCTCAAGGGAAAAAAAATGACTAAACAAATTGTTTTATTGTTAAAAAATATACAAGTGTAAACTGTTTTAGACAGAAAACTTCCATAAGAAACTAAACCTATAGGAACAGGGTTTCTGCGTTAAATTTATACATTTTTTTTTAACTTTTCCTGAGCGCGGTTAAACTGATTCTGAACGCCTCTGCATGTTTTTTTTGATACTTTTCATTGGTTATATTCTATCAAAGTTATAAATAACTAGTCAATATTCCTTCTTTGTTTAGGAAATATGTTTTATTTTAGTTTTCAATGATAATTGCAATGTTTTATAATATTCAGTCGGTAAGTTTTCTGGTCGCCCAAATGCCTCTATAACAGTCGCGGCTCGTGATCTGTTAAAAAGAGGCAATGCCGCAGAGCGTAAATATCAGTAATAAAATTTAAAATAAAAACTGTTCTTTTATATCTGCGACATATACCTAATAAAATACATATGTATATTGAAAATGTGACGACGCATTTGGTTTGTAAGATGCTGTTTAGAATTTCCATGAAATTTGTCCTTTTCAGCGAGATGCACTAAATCATCAACATCACTAATTGCCCAATGTGCTTCACCACTAAAAAGTACACATACAGAAAAATAGCCTATTTTTTATGTGATAGCCACAGATCCATGCGTTATTTTTTATAAATATTTTTATCACATTTTCTTACATACTTTTTCCACGGCTAGGCTGTGGAAGACACTTTAATATTATTTAAGTGACACGTAGGAAGTCCATATTGTTTAATTTCAAGTTTTTCGTCAATGCTTTTGAAATTAAGTAGGTAAATCCATTTTCCATTTAACAAAACCAAAACACTCAAAACAATAAACTCAAATATAAAACAAAAGCTTTACCGGCAAAAAAACGCTACCATAATAATAATAAGAATATGATCGGGGGCCGTCTGTGTCTGTGCGCCTCAGACACACATATTTTCTTTTTCGAGCTGGGGGTACAGGCAGAGAGAGAATCTACATCACTGGACATAGGCCGCTCCAGTCGATTTGGATATCCGAATATAGCGTATAATAATAATAATTTATTGCAGTACAAAACATTACAAAAGGATTTGGAAAAACAATTTAGAAAAGATGACAGTTCCAATCCTAAAGTAACATACACACAATAATAATTGCAATACAACAAAAAATAACCACAAAAATTGCATAAAAAAACAATAGTATATACTTAAAAAGAATCAATATGATATTATGAAATCTGAAAACTGATTTCTAACTTATAAATCACCTCCTGACCAAGCCTGAAACTCAGTTCATCGATAGCCGATACTTCTTATAATCTTGTTTAAATCTGGACACAGGCATTTATTTTAACGAATTGCTAATTCCGTTGTAGAGCGCATAGACCGTATAAGTAAATGACCGCTGAAAAGTAGCTGTTCGATGAGGAGGCGGTGATATTCTGTTGCTACACCTTAGGTTGAGCGAATGAACATCTGTTCTGAATTCAACCTTGTCATGCAAGTAAGGTGACTTTTTTGAGCAAATTAATCGATGAAACAATGTCGCCGAATGGAGAGCGCGTCTTTTGCTCATTTTCAACCAACCTGCACTACCTAACTTGTGCGACACCGGCTCGTACTTTCTAACCCGGTATATATATATATATCAAACATGACTTTTGCATTCTTTCAACCCTGCAAATATCTACTGCTTGGGCTAAACATGGACCATACAACACGTCGGCATAATTAAAATAAGACAAAACGAGTGCATCACACAATCTAATCTTAATAATCTCTGATGAAGGTTCTGAATTGTTTTGCTTATATGATCTTTAAATCTTAGATTTGTATCTAGAGTTACCTCAAGGTTTTAGCCAGGAATCGTCGGTCTTTTTCGGTAGAGGTATGACTCGGGCTATCTTCCACAAATCTGGAAAGTGACTCTCAAGTATACAGCTATTAATAATATTTGTTATATAACGAAGTATTTTAGGACAACAGAGTAGTAGGATATCAACACCAATGCCGTCGTATCTGACTGATTTAGACTTTATTTCATGCAAACACCTATCCACATCATTCTCCGACACTGTACAAAATTGAAACCAAGCCTCAAATGTACATTTTTTTTATTGTTGTTATAATAGTCAATAATCCGTGCATCAGGACAATCTACAATCTGTCAATCATACAGCTCTGTATGTAGACGTCATCACGCTCTAAAAACTCTGTGTAGTTTAATAATTCTCATTTGCCATTAGTCGGCTCAAGGTTGACCATTTGTATTGTGACGTATATACCACCAGTACTGCAACGAGAAGTTTACGTAGACTATATCACGGAGGTGGGAAGACTAATATAATAATATAACCCCAACTGGGCTAACAACATGGATAAAATTATAGCGAATTATAACAAAATTGAAATATTTTTTTTAATTATAAGATAATTATTTCCCAAAAAATTTTAATATTTTTTTATCAGGCGCTCGCATACACTACCCGACAACTGAGCCCACTAAGCAGTCTGATCTTATTGGTTAAAAAGTATATATTTTGATCTATTTGCTACTACTTTTATATTTATTTTATCATCAAATTTGCTGGTAATCGAGAAAATTTAGAAAACATACTTATTTTTAGCGGAACCGTTCTTTTTTTAATAATAATAATAATCCTTTATTTAGCATATATGCTATTTTTTTTTTACATTGATGTATAAATACATATAAACACAAAAAATATCACTACATTTGTCAACAATTAAAAATTAAAACACACTTACAAAACAGAACATAAAATAATTACAAACACAAACAGTCTACTGATCCCCCTTTAGAAATACAGTAAATTTTCTTTTAAATGCCGCAATGGTAGTGCAGTCCTTCACAGATACTTCCAATTCATTATACCTTACCAGGCCTTTATGAAATAATGCTCTTTCAGAGCATTTTTTGTTTTTTGTTGTAACTCTGAAATTATTTCTTGTTCTTGTGTTGTAGTCATGAACATCCGAGTTCACAAGCAATTTGGATGTCAGATAACCTGGCGTCAAACCGAGTTTCATTTTATGGATCAGTGTAAGAGTCCTAAATTCTAAATACTCAGACACCGAAAACCAATCCAGAGACCGCAACATATATTGTATGGGAGTTCTTCGACCTACACCAAGAATCGCCCTCATAGCTCTATTCTGCAATTTCTGAAGCCGATCTATCTCGTTCTTATTTGCATTGTACAAAATGGAGGCAGAAAATGTATAATGGGGCAATATAAGAGTATTGTAAGCCATCAATCTTGAATATCTCGTTAATGAAGTGGCTATTCTAACTAAGAAATGTACAGATTTCGCGACGCTTGAAATAACAAACAATACATGGTCTTTAAAAGTCAGCTTACTATCGATAATAATACCCAAATACTTCATACTTTCCACTCTCTCCACGACTTCACCGTTCATCATTATTTTTGTGTTTAAATTAGAATATTCAGCGTGGATGTGTTTATTGCCGAAAATCATACATTTTGTCTTATTATTATTTAATTTAATTAAATTACCGTTACACCAAGAAACAACGCGAGACAGATCCATATTCAAGGTATTTACCACTTCGGAAAGGCTGTTACTCGAAAAATAGATAAGAGTATCATCAGCAAATAGATGAATTTTGCTGTGATCAACGGCATGTACAACATCATTAATATACAGTAGAAACAAGAGGGGTCCCAAAGAACTACCATGTGGTACGCCATGAACATTCTCAATCTCCGGTGAAACAAATCCATTAATTTTTGTCCTTTGTTTTCTATTCTCTAGATAGTCGGCAAGCCAAGCTAAAGCAATTCCCGAAATTCCCATTTTTTTTAATTTCAATAGAAGTTTTCTCCTATCAATAGTCTCGAAAGCTCGCCTGATATCCAAGAATACAGCACCTATTATCCGACCACAATCAGAGTCACTCTTCCAGTCAAACAATATATTCTGGACAGCAGTTTCACAACCATGACCCTTCCGAAACCCTGACTGATTTACGTAAAGCACATCATTTGTATTCACAAATTCCAACAGTTGATCATGTACTATTCTCTCAATTATTTTTTCGATAGTTGATAACATATTTATTGGCCTCAAATCACTAGCGTCTACGACCCGATGAACTTTAGGTACCGGAGTGATAACAGAAACTTTCAAAGCAGACGGAATCCTACCAGTTTCCAGAGAGAAGTTTATTAAATTTAGTAAAGGTTTATCGATAGCAGAATAAATATTTTTTAAAACTTGAGCAGTAAACTCGTCAATACTACCTTTATTGGGCAAACCAAATACTACCTTTTTTAAGTCGCTTAGCTCTATGAGTCTAAAATTATCCATTGTTAACACAGGAGTTTCTTCCAATACCTAACGACCTAATTTTCAAAGGTTTAGGAACTGGTATGTCTAACACTGCTTTGATTGCAAAAGTACCTATGACAATAATAAATGCAAACGTAATTTAATGTGATATCGCTCAAAAACGTCTAAATTGCAAGATACAAGAATTCTGAGGAAAAGCTGTTCACATACGACATTTGCGTTATGCTTAAACTCGAACTTGAGTTGTGACCAATAGTAGTCATTGGAATATGTAATACAATCAGTTTTGTTCCAAAAAAAGGTCAATAATTTATTATAAAAATCGGTTGTGTCACCCCAAACCTTTCTCGATATAAAAATCGGTTGTGTCACCCCAAACCTTTCCCGACAAGTTATAATATAATCAAAAATATATGACATGCGTAACGAACCAGAATTTTAATAATTATTATTATTACAAGAAATCACTGCGTGATTTCCCAGTCGTTTTGTGGTAGTTTTATCTATGACAAAAGTCATTGAGGGTTATAAAAAAAAATTCAAAAATCTATATTATAATATCTCCTAAAAATATTGAAGATAAATAGAAACATTTTTGAGTTACCCCGTAGATTACCTCTACGAGCTTATAGTTACACGCTAAAGAAATCATGAATTCAAATCTAAATCAAAAGATTATTCGAAATATTACTTTTTTGACCTTAAAAAAAAATAAACAAATACATTTTGGCTCACCCCGTATATAAATTTAAAGTGTATGCTAAAAATTTCTAAACATTTAAAATTTATTCGATTGCAATCTAGAAAATTTGTTAAATGTCGGCTAATTAATGTTTTTTTTTTGCCTGGACCCTGTACATACTGCTTATTAATTAATGTTGTTATAATCTGATAATTACTTAATTTAAATAATAAATCCACTTGTCAAATTCAATAACCCTATAAAATTTTATACTAAATACCTACTATAAATATATTAGATAGGTATTTTCAATCTGCTAGCCTAAAAATGGCTGCCTATAATATGATTGTCATCATAGGTGACGTTATTTTTTAGGACTATCTCTCTATTATGGTTCGTTGGTTTGCCATAATTTGATAATATTTTTTTCTAACGTTGGTGTCATTTATTTTAGTTTAGTTGACACCTCTAGTTTCACGTCATAATTTGGTTTTGGTAAGATGTTTTTTCTAACAAGACAGACAAATTGCTTGTGTCCAATAGTTCAAATTTTCTTTGTTTACATTGATAGTCTAAAAGTTTTCAGCATTATTTTCATGTTTAAGATCAATTTCTATCAACATGTTGTATATTGTAGTGTTATAAAAAGGTTATTCCATATAGTTGTAGTCAATTTAGAAGTTGTCATTGTGTATTTGAAGTAATATTACTGAAAAAGTGATAATAACCTAAAGTGACAGTGTCATGAGAGCCGTCAGATAAATGACCCGGCAAGTTAAGTCACATAGATAGCGGTCATTTTTTTGCAGATTTTCGACGACAAAGACAGCACTATCAGATTTTGTAAGGATTAATAATTATAATTGTATTATTTTCATTATTTCCAATAAAATAACGTAACAACCTAACTACTTTATTCAAAAATTAGAAAAAAAAAGTATTGCCAGAGTTAGGACTGGAACCCGTAACCTTCCGCCCTACCAATCACCTAAACCTGGTAATAAATATTGTATTTTATTAGTTATATAATATATATACTCGCACGTTCGACCTAAGTAACTGGTGACATTTTAAACGATATTTTCTCGAGAATTACGGGTGCGAATATCAAAACTGGCCTATCATATCGGTGTAAACCAGATAAAAAATGCTTTGAAATGGTTTATCACCCGACCCCTACTGATATATGAAAATTTAGTGGTTGTGTCCACCCCTATCAGAGGGCTTAAGCGATTTCAACCAAAATCTAATGGCTTCATCCCAGGACTGCCCCAAACTTATATACCAAAATTTAGCTCAATTGGTTAAAGCGTTAAATAAATAAAAGTACACATTCTTTATATTGTAATAAGTACAAATTCGTTTTTGCTTCCCCACCTGAAAACTAAATAACTTGACACTCGTAAAAGTAGTTTCAAAATTATAGAATGTTGTGTCGACATATTCTACACTGTATATATTATGTAAGTAGTGACGAAAAAATCACAGTCGCTGACATATTTACAACAATCACCTTCAGCAGTTACATTACAAACAAAAACTTTGTTGTCGGGACACACCAAAGTTGTTAGGAGCGATTCCAATTATTTTAACAATATATAAGCACCTGTTTGTGAATTCCATATCACCATAAAACCATTGGAAAAAGTGTCGCAGCAAGTGTTCTAACTGCCCGTTATTAACATTCGTGTCAAAAACTATGACAAATAAAAACTGTGTTGTCCAGACCATCATCGTGTCGTTTTAAAAGCATGAAAGCGATTTTCTTGGCGCGAACCGCGGTGGCTTTCACACAGACAGAGTGCCAACTGCACCATAATAAAATAGACATTTATTATATTAAACCGCCACATGTAATTTTAAGTTACATTAGCATAGAGTTTCGGTAGATAATGCACCATACTGAAAGGTCTTTCGAAATTCCTAAGAGTTGATTATAATTTAAGGCACCGTTAAGAGAATTGGTTTTGGTGGCAATGTATTTTCGGCATTAGCTAGGTTGTTATCTCTTCGAAAAATACAAAGACTGTGCCATTTTGAAGAATAAGTTATCTAGTTTTAATATTTTATGTGTACCTACCTGCTTTTTATGGCATAATTATAGTTTTTTCATTGCAAAAATTAATGTACTATGTTTCTCACGTTTTGTTTTCCAAATATATAAAATTTAGAAAATAGAAGAAATTTGTATTATTTTTTTACGACTGTGAAAAAATGTCAATAATAATAATTGTAATTTAATTTTTGGTCAAGGAGCGTGGTTCGTGGCCTATTGTCACTTAAAATAACACAATAAGCGACTAACCTGTACTACAATATTAACAGTTTCAAATTTGAATTGTTCAAAAAGTTGTCAATATTTCAACAAACACCTATTTCCAAATGTGTAATAGATTCTTAAATAATTTTTA
Source organism: Apoderus coryli (assembly GCA_911728435.2). NCBI lineage: Eukaryota > Metazoa > Arthropoda > Insecta > Coleoptera > Attelabidae > Apoderus > Apoderus coryli. The sequence goes on along the minus strand of OU452206.1, from coordinate 4,416,622 downwards.
TGTACATAATAATAATTGTAATCACAAACCATATGCTGAATGAGAGATAAGTTAGGATATATTCGACAATTTCTTCTACAAATTTGAAACGGATGCACCATTATACCTAGATGTCCGCAATATACCCAAAATATAGTTTCTACACACATTTAAAACAACATTCTTGTTGTTTGGTGAATTTCTAACCAAAATAATTGCACCTGTTTTACTTATAATCTAAAGTCAGATTTTATTGGCCTCTAAATCAATAACCCTTTCCGTCTGATTGATTGATAGGTATCTTTCTGCTCAAGTTGGTGTTATGTGCAGTTCGAAGGAAATTAAACTGTGACCTACTAGTAAAAATAGGCATAAGTCGTTTTTCTCAAATAGACATGTGTATTATACAAATTTTCTGAATGATATGCAATACTCCCATCCCTAGCTAGTAGGTTAAGCAGCCATAAAACGTCAATAAAATTACAATAATTCGACATTTTGTGCGACTAGTAAAACGTTTGTTTTTTTTTATTAATGAAAGTGTCTTAATAATAATTAAAATGGAAGAAAATAATTACTCAAATAAGGTTCTCTTGTTTACTATTAATGGGCAATGATATAAAATTATAGAAAGAGCATGGACAACGTCTATTGAAATGCTTCCTCAGTTATAACTAATGAACAAGAGAAGTTCGCAAGATTATAGTAGTTTCATTAATTTGAGGTCTAAATTAAAAATCAACTAATTACACTATGTCTAAAAGCAAATACAAATAAAAACAAACAAGATGAATTATAACATTACATTACAAAAATTAAACTATTTATGATAAATAAAATAAAATGACGACCGATGGTTTCCAAACAGTTTGAAATCCGGGCCCGTCCTTATCTTATTCCCTATATTTGACGCAGATCATGTTTAATTCTTACTTGTGTCAACTTCTCTTTTTAAAACCTTTTGCTAAATCAGCGATCCTCAACCATTTGGAACATCACTGTGTCACTTACTTCAGTCAGGCGGTGTCTCATCCACTTTAAATCAACCGGTACGATGTTGGCAGTTTATGCAAAAAAATTGTACAACACTGACCTTAAAATTTGACTAAGTACATTTATTAGAATTTAATGTTCCATCGGAAATAAACAATCTTATTTGGTTGTTTTTTCTAGAAAGCAAAGAAAGTCATGATGATTTGGTTCCTTTAAACTTCATTATTTGAGTAATTATATCTCGTTAATAAACAACAACCGTGACGTTTCATGGCTACTTAGTAAAAATATATCAAAATAATCCAATTTTTTTAGAAATTGGCTTTTATTTCGCAAATTATTTAGGGATAGAAATATGCCATATTTGTGTTTCTGTTGTTCTATCGTCATATCGGTGAAAATACTGAAAAAAGGTAGTCCTTAGTTTTGGTTAATATTATATAATGTAGCATTTATTAAAAAAATCGGCTGTGTCGCCCCAAAATAGATATAATATAATCAAAAACAGATAACCTGCGTAACGAAACATAATTTTAAAAATAATTATTATTATAATTGTATTATTTTCATTATTTCCAATAAACTAATATAACAAACTAACTACTTTATTCAAAAATTAAAAAAAAAAAGAAGATTGCCAGAGATGGACTTCGAAGCCAGAACCTTCCGCATGCGAAGCGCACGCTCTATCAATGACGCCAAAAACCCTTTACCAAGTTACTTGATTATATTCTAATAAGGGCTATGGTTTCCAACTACCTAACTGCTATATGCATTTTTTTTTGCAGGGCGTTCTCAATTCTTACGCTTTAACACACCGCAGAGTTAGCATTTGCTACAGCGTACCACGTCCCCGACACTAAAAACGACTGGTTAGCTAAATGTCCGGCAGGTTACACTGCACATGACATCGTCGCGAATACTAGAATCAAGGTGATCTGAATCTGACATCTCAAGCGGATTAACACGATCCATGCTCAAAGAGGGATATGCACAAGAAAGTCTCTGCGCAACTCTCACTGCCACCCAAGGTTGATTTACTACACGAAAGCCCTGCCCCTGCGAGGCCGACACCAATCGAGAAGGCGCTAGTAGCACCACCTAGCAGGGCTCCCGCAGTCCTGTTGTTAGGCTAGGTCCTGCCAAATAGATTCGGAACAGTCAAGGTTCGAAGGAACAAATTAGATGCTTCGATTACTAGTGCTACGTGGTCCGACATCACGAAGATTGCCGGGCATTTGAACGACAGGGAGAGCCAGTGCATCACTTAGTCTCGGATACTAGCGTATAGCGATCTGCTCGGACCTCAAACTACTATTAATGACGACGACACAGATAGCCACGAAAAAGACAAATGCTCCACTAGAGAGCTTTGAACCAATTCTTTAAGCATCCAGGAATTCCAGCATTTATTTGAGAGTAAATGCCGCGCCGCCGCGCCGGGGAGAGCGTATTTAATGGCATTTTAAACAAATTCCGTTTTTGCGGTTTTCCGCACACTCAAAAATATTAAGCCAGGACCTCATTGGCTCGTTTCGTACAAAGGAGTGTAGAAAATGGAAAGTATCAGATTCTCTTTCATTACCTACTGAAGATAGCGACATAATTATACTCATTATTAGATTGGTAGGTTTTCAATGCAAATTTCCAAGCAGAATCTCAACAATAAGGTTTAGTATAAAACGTTTGACGAAAGCCTTGTATCTCCGGCCTAAACTGAGAAACCGCTACTAGATTACAGACTCAACATTGTGCTTTCGCCTGTAGGAAATAATATCACAATATGGTACGAATTTGCACTTTCCTAGTAGACGTACTTTCACTTCTGCTGCATTTAACTTGGTCTGTTTGTATACGTATACCATAACCACAGGTAAGCACACTATGGTGGCATTGATGCGGACCGTGAGCGTCCTTCGCACAAGTAATCGCATCAATAAAAATATACGAGAACGATGTCTGATTGACATGATACACGACTGTTAACAAATTCTTTGTGTGTGTAGAGATCTAGTTCTATTAAAGCGACAGTGACTGCCAGCGGGGTTGTAGGTAAAACGTTTGGTTATAACGAGCCGCCGCGGCCATTACGATGCGTGGCATGCATTTCGTCGCTGAACTACAAACAACAGGTGTTTTTACGTTTGCCGCTACACTCGTTATCTCTTTTTGCATTCGTCTTATTTATTATTATTTCATATGTGACAATTTTTTCGTATCGATATATCATTACTGTGTATGGAGTTAACTGGGTTGAGTCCTCCAACGAAACAAATCTATAATATACAGAGTGTTCACACTAAACATTCTTAATGATTTGTTAACTACAATACAACGTGATAGCTCTTATTCACTCCAATCTTCAACGAAATCAGGGTTAAGTTAGGGTCGAGTTTCCGGAAATCAAAACAAGTCTAAAATATCCAATGTGTTTTTTGATACATTTAAATATTCAGCGTAATGCAACGTTTACTCTTGTAGAAGCTTTTTTGATGGGAAACATTTTTAAAATAGTTCCCAAATCGTCAATTTTTTTCATAAAAGTAATGTCAATCTTCTTCTTCTTTTCATGCCGTCTTCTCACAGAAGGTTGGCGACCACTTTTCTAAATTCTTCTCTGTCTTTTGCAACATGGAACAGTTCTCCAACGCTGAGATTTGTCCACTCTCTAATGTTTCTCTTCCTGCCGATACCCTTCTTCCCCTCAATTCTGCCCTGCATAATATTTTGTAACAGTAGATATTTGTCATTGCGTAATATGTGTCGTATGTACGATGTTTTTCTTATCTTAATGATTGTGAGCAGTTTTCATTTTCGGCCTATGCGTCTCAACACTTCGTCGTTGGTTATCCTATCAGTCCAAGGTATCTTCAGAATGCGCCTATATAGAGCCACATCTCAAATGCTTCGAGCTTTTTAATCATTTGAGTCTTTAACGTCCAAGTTTCCACTCCGTACATTAACACTGATCACACATAACACTCCACGAATCTCAATCTGATGCCAAGATTTAGATTTCTGTTTGTAAGCATTGTGGAATATTTCATAAATGCCTTTCGACCCATTTCAATTCTGATCTTAATTTCCTGATCAGGGTCCATTTCAGTATTTATGACAGAGCCGAGATATTTGTATTTTTGGACCTGCTCTATTCGGTTTCCATTTACTGTGAGAATAGGGTTAATATTTTGGTTTTTGCTTATGACCATCATTTTAGTTTTCTGCGTGTTTATATTGAGTCCCACCTCTTCACACTCTCGACTGACTCTTTCCAACAGGGTTTGAAGATCTTCTGCACTCTCCGTCATTATGGCAGTATCATCGGCGAACCTTAGGTTGTTAACCAATGTCCCTCCAATGTTTACCCCCTCAGGTCTCTCGTAAAGTGCTTTTTGAAATACAGACTGAGAGTATAGATTGAACAGTTATGCGGATAGAACGCAGCCTTGACGAACTCCTTTTTGAATTTCGACTTCATCAGTCTCGATGTCCCCAACTCGAACCACTGCCGTTTGATTGTAGTAGATATTATTTATTAATTGTATATCACTTGGGTCCAATTTGATGCTCTTTAAGTTCTCTATGAGTTTGTCGTGTTGGACTTTATCGAAGGCCTTTTGGAAGTCAATGAAACAGACGTACACATCTTTATTGTATTCTCTACATTTCTGTAGCAGTACTGTGATGGCAAATAAAGCTTCCCTAGTTCCTAAACCCTCTCTAAAGCCAAACTGCGTCTCATCCAGTTGTTCTTCGCATTTTCGATATATTCTGTTGGATTATTTTTAAGAGTACTTTCAAGGTATGACTCATTAGACTGATCAACCGATACTCATCACAGGACTTGGGGTTGTTCTTTTTAGGCAAAGGAATGAAGACTGATTTAAGCCAATCTTCTGGGATTTTCCCTGTTTCGTATATTTGATTGAACATTTTTGTGATTTGAGTTAAGTTTCTATCGTCTAAGGCCTTCAAGAATTCAATTGGTATATTATCGGGTCCAGTCGCTTTTCTGCTCTTTGATGTTTTTATAGCATACTCCACTTCTGATTTTAGAATACATAGCTGTTCCGTCTGATTGTTTTCCTCTCTAACGTCATCTCGTCTTGCTGCAAATAGATGTTTAATGTATTCTTCCCAAGTTTGTTTTTTGCCTTCTTCTGTTAACTGAATATCTCCTTGTATGTTTCTTGTGATCATCGGTATTCTTTTTTTTTTTTGTATTTCCCGTTAATTCCTTTAATTTTTTATGTAGATTAAAAGAATCCTGTTTACTATTCAGTTGTTCCATTTCACGGCAATTCTCTTCCATCCATGTCTCCTTGGCTTTACTTATGCGGTGTTCTATTTGCCTTTTTAATTGTTTATATTTTTGCGGGTCAGTGCTTTTGCAGTTACGCTTTTCCTCTATAAGGTTTATGATTTCCTGTGTCATTCAAGGGCTTTTCGTATTCTGTTCTCTTCTGCCTACAACTTGGTCCACGGCAGTAAATATTGTAGATGTAATTTGATCCCAAGCCATGTCGATATTTGTCGCTGATGCTTCCAAAAAATCACTTGCTATTGAGTCATTAAACTCCTTCTGATACTGCAGTTCTTTAAGCTTTTTTGTGTTTATTATTTTCGGTTTCCTTAGTCTCACTTTTATATTGTTACGAGCAATTCGTGGTCAGTGTCCGCGTCTGCACCTGGGTAGGTTTTAACACTCCCAATGCTATTCCTAAACCGCCTGTTGACACAAATGAAATCAATTTGGTTCTTTATGATCTTCTCTTTGCTACTTCGTGGTGATGTCCAAGTATAGAGTCGTCGAGGGGGTAGCTCATAAAAAGTATTCGTGATAACTAGATCTTTTTCCTGACAAAACTCTATGAGTCGTTCACCTCTCTCATTCCTAATGTCAATAGAAAAGAAAAAAGATGTGTGTGTTTTGCTTATGAAAATCTACTTGCTTAAAGAATATATTAATTTGCTAGGTTTAAAATATGCTCTGCTGTTATACTTTTTTGAAAATTTCACCACAAACATAATCCAGCACATTTTCCTCAACAAATCCACACATTATACACAATTATTTAATTTATTTAACTTCCACAATAATATAACAAATATTAAAACTTTATTATATTTAAAAAAAAAACTACAATTATTTATACTTATTTTTATTTTAATAATATTGACATAAACTAAATCGGGCAGAATTATTTTTAAATGACACAAGTTGACACATTTGGCATTCGAATATGTCTGTTTTACCGTCGTCACCATCTAGGTTCTGGGCGTCTGCATTTAAAGAACAAGAGGAAACCTATCATGGCATGCCTGTTGGTCTAATGTGTGTTAACGTTTACTCTTCGTAATCGTAAGGTTGCGAGTTCAAAACTGGGCCATGAAACTTTTTTTTTATATTATTATTGAAATTTTAGCCGTTCTGCACATATTGTTACCTGATATGTTTATTAAATTATTTTTCGCAGATATTTCATTAACTATAAAGATACTCTCATATTAGAATTTACGGTTATGATATAGCGTGGATTATTTGAAACATTTTGATTTATGCCACGAAGGCAAACATTTGTTCGAAATGTATAAAAAAATGATAAAATATTAGTATTTGACGTGACGAATGATATTAAAAACAAAACTGCAGACCTACCGGATATATTTAATTTGACGCGGATGCTCAAAATGTCAACTTACTTTCATTAATAGAAATGAAAGAAAGGTATCGATATAATCGATTTGATCTCAATTTCTCAACCTATATTATATTATGAGAAAAAGTAATATTACATGCTATGCCACATATTTATAAGGTTGAACTATTGCCTCGAGGAAATGTGGAAACCAAAGGAGATTCAATGGTGCTAACGACGATTCACTGCCTTTATAGCAGCATATATCTATGATTGAGTCTCTATTTGAAGCAACAGAACATTCTGCGTTCCAAGTGCAATGCCCACTAAGTGGTAGCTTTTCAGAGCAGATTCCTCATAACCTCTTTCTGCAGAGTTATGGAAAAATAAGCAAATACACACAATAATAGCATTTTATGTGGTAGCTTTAAGAGGGTAATTATTGTATGTACAGAACAGTCCCTTCCACATAACATTTCACAGATAACGTACCAACACATCAATACCTACGAGTATAACCAATAATTACAAAAGCACATAGAGGTTTATTATTTATTCTATATTATTATAGAATATTGAACGTGCCATTAGGCAGTTGTTTAGCTTTAGACCGGAACATTTTCCACAACCAAGTATTAGCAACCAACATAAATAATTGAATATTAACTCATAAATCTCAATCTGCTTTTGTAATTGGTTGTTTCGTGTTGATATTATTCTATCTATAGGTATATGTTATGGGAAGGAACTGTTTTGGATATCTATTTAAGATTCGAGCCTGACTGAAGAAGCTAATAAATTTAGCGAAACTTCACTTGATCTAATGTGTCATTCCGCTATTTTGTATAACCCGACCAAGTATTTAAAATAAATTACTTACAAGAAAATCCATTTGTCAACTGTCAAAATACAAATTGTGTCTAGCAAGGCAATTTTTAAATTCATATCAAAACTACTCGTCACTCGACCAAAGAATGCCCCACAAAATTTGTGAGCCAATTGAAAAAATTATATTAATAAATTAATGCATCAAAATATCATCAATGTACAACATTTAAAATTTTAATTGATAGTGTTAGTCAAGTACTGTTTTGGACCACATCCGGATATACAAGTTCTGAGTTAGCATTCTTTTAAGTTTGCTGGTGAAATGCTTACTCCACTAAATACCGCAGGTATAATTCATTCATAATATAGTCGTTATGTCATCTATCTACAGACAGTATACTCATTAGGAAATTTTCAAACTGTCCACCTTCGACAGATGATTCAAACAACGGTATATAGTCCTGATAGCCACCGCAGATGAGCTCTGCCCATGTCGAACAGCTGTTTGGGGCTTGATTTTTATGGATTAGTGAACTTTTACAGATTATCTGGCCAAAAGTTTTGGTAAATTTCCTATCATTGAAGTATTTGAGAACAAAATCCAACCTAACTTGAATTTATGAACTTTTGCAATACACCAAGTGTTAGGGCGCCACAATTTGAGGGTGCTAAAGACCTTTGTCCATTTTAGTACCCTCTATCCTAAAGTAGAGAAACCAGAAAACCGGGGAAGACTCAGAAACTGAACTTGTGTCTTTTTTGACAGATGACATGATCATGTTATTTAGTAAAACTATTCAATCAGGAAATTATTATATTATATTTACTATTAACATTGCCGTGAAGTAAAGTTCTAATAGGTATCTAACAATAATTTTTACATAAACACAAAATCTCAATAACTTACATATCCATATATATAGAAAATAAGATTTAAGTGTTTCATTCTTTACTGGATCTAATAATACCAGCAAAGATTAATCTACACAATAGATAGTCAGCCCAATGCAATAAAATCAGAACATCTCTAAGTATGCCTGCCACTACGTGGCGTAGACTAGCGTGTAAAGCATAGAGCAGTATTGTCACAGCCAGAAACCGTTTTGTAGTTTATTAATATCAAAAACAAAACGCAACGTATAACAATTATTTAGATCATTTGCAACAGATATGCACCGGCAATGCTGTATTGTCAGAGAGAGAAATTGATGAAATTCTGTATTAATCTGGAGGGGATACGCAGGGAGGGTAGAAAAAAAAACAAGCGAATGTGGTGTGTGTCGTACTGTTGCCGATTCGTCGGTAAAAGAAACACACAGGGTGATTTATTACAAGTACAGTATTGAAATAAAAGCCTAATCTCTATGAATTAAATTTAATATAATAATATTTAATCCATGTCATACATGTTTCAAGACTAGACCAGTCCCATGATCAGTGGCGAACAATCGTTAAATGAAAAGCTTTTAGATAGAAACATACTTTTGACTAAATATTTCACGTAGACAATGTGGTAAAGATGTAACAAGATTGTTGTAGATCTTATAATACCTATAATAAAAAAATTATCAGTGCTACCTATATTATATTAGGTATACCTATTATAATAGTCTGTCTCTTCATCAGGTATAAGTTCCACTTTATCGGTTTAGGTACTTAAATTTTACTTCTTTTTAATGTTTCTTCGGGTAAATAATAAGTTCGGTAGGAATAGGGCTTTGGGTATGAAACAAAAAAGATAGAAAATAGAAATTTGATATAGGGGTAGTTCTAAGCATTTACAAGTTTGTGACGTGTAGCGATTTTCGATGCCGCCCCCGGAGGTATACATGCGGGCGGCGCAATGCCGTTTTAAATATCTCGTTTCGCTTTCTTGGAAAATAAAAAATTATAATTGATAACTGAAACTTAGTACTTAATACGTGGGCGTAAGAGGTAAGCTCACTTCACAGGTCTCTATTAATGAAAGAAAGTTAACATTTTGAGCATCTGCGTAAAATTAAATGTATCCGTTTGGTGGGTAGTTTTGATTACAATAAGTCGGTGCCAAGCCCAAGCCCGAAACAAAATAAATCTATATTTACCTACTACCTATTTGGCTTGGTACCGACTATTATGTGCATTGTTGTCTTTTGAATGATATTTGTATTTTGTTATTTTTCGTATTTTTTATTAGTTCTTTTGACAGCTCTGGTGTCATCAATACACCTGTATCCCGAATTGCACCAAATTGCGATGCTATTGAACAAGCATATAATCCTAAATATAATATTCTTTTTGAACTACCTGTATCTCGAAAACCAAGCCGTAGCGGACCCATGTACATATGAAATTTGTATCTTAAAATTAGTCAAAGAATCACCCTTTAAAGTTTGTACAAGTACTTATGCAACACCCTGTATACATAGATACTTTGATTTGCAATTTGCAAATCTGTCAAACTAGGTAATGCTGTTTTTTTTTATTTACTTTCAAATATGGTGTTATGTAATTGTAATCAAATTAAATGTTTGGAGATGATATTTACGAGTTTTATTTTTTTATATAGAGAAACTGTTATTCAGTTTTTAAGGATCAATCTGAAGCAGACGATTGTACTTGTTAAAACATGAAAAAAGTTATTGTCGTGATACTTTTAACACCCTGTTGGTGGGTTTTTAAAGCTTTTTACGAAACGTGTTAACAATACAATCTACATAAATCATTAGTTTTTTAAAGTTTTATGATCATTGCACAAAAACCAATATTAGGGAGACTGTAAGTTTTTTTTCAATTCGGCGTTGCAGAATTTGAACCTAATTGTGATAATTGTGTTATTTTACTAGTATAGATATTTTTGAGTAAATTAATTTGGTTATAATCGATGAGTAGAATCTTTGGAGTAAAATACATTTCACAAAAACCCTGAACCATATTTCTCAATAGATTTAAATTTTCATTAAAAACAGATTAAAAATTCTAATTTTTTACATCCTGCATTTCGAAACCGTATTTTTTTAAATAATTATTGTCATGCTGGAAATTTCAAACCTTATTTACTTCAGCAACTTGTAAAAAGCACAGCCTTTTTAATATTAACATTTCTTAAAATCGATATTACGCGATAACGATGACTTTCTATCAATATCACAGAAGGATACATTTATTACGTATATAATTTGTTAGATTTTACATCTCCGAATTGAAACACACGCAAAAAATGTGCATAAAAAAGTTAGGGTAGCATTTCACGCCTGTATGCCCCTTTAATTTACCCGCCTCTGATATTTATTTTTTCATAATGTTAACGACAAGTTGAATCTGCTGTTTGAGTTTGATCCTTAAAACTGAATCAGGAAATAACCGGAAGTCCTATCTATAACGCCAAATTTCGTTAATTTAAATATAACTTTTTGATGCATCCTTATATCCGAAATTTAAAATTAAATGACTAAAATAATATTATTTTAGTCATTTAAAATTATTGTCTAAAACATTTAATAAACCAGCCCTGTATATTTATACTATTATAGTAATTTCTTTTATTTTCGTCCATACACATTAATCTTTGCGTAGATAGGTATACGTATACCAATATAATTTTAAACAAAAAACACTGCTGCACAGTAGTACATATATGATACCTATAATATAAAAACAAACTCCCACCTCGTAGGGGAAAGTATACTCGTCCTTGTCTAACATTGCCCATATGATTATTTTATTTCAACACAATACATATAACGCCATCTACAATGTCCATGGTTGCATGTTTTTCTAATAGATGTAGCTCGTGTCGAGACAGTTTCAATTTTTGTTTTACTTCCCATATACGCTGACTATCTATTGTGTAGATTAATCTTTGATACCAGCATATTTGGATCACTCTGCAGGTATGTACCTGTTACAGAAACAACACAATCCTATAACAACATTACACACTCGAAGTGTTCTGAGAGATAACTGAGATAACACTGTTGATTCATGACCTTGAATATGAAGAAAATTGTTAAGGTGTAATGATAATGTTTTGCAATTTTTAGAAGTATAGCTTCCAGATTGAACAAAAAGAGGGGTTCACATGTAATATATTAAACTATTATTACTAACTACTACCGTATTTGGTTTCCAGTTTCAGATAAACACGTTAGTGCTTAAAAACTATAACTATAACGATTTTTAGGGGGGCAATTACAGGATTGACTAGGTTATAGCAGCGAAAATATAAGAGATAGTATATAGTTTGTCCAAACTTAATTTAAAATATATAAATTTAACGATTCTACCGAGGCTATCCGTTCCCATGCCTCTTTACATTAGAAATGGGCATCGAATGCAGCGTTTTTTTGATACATTTCTCCCTCATATATAAGAGCTATAATAAATCATGCCTGCCAAAGGATACCGACAGTAATAAAAATAACTACAGTGACTGGAAAAAGTTGGGTTAATGATTAGAGCTTGCAAATAAATTTAATATGAATGAAACAAATAATTTTTGGCAACGTGTTATTTTCTCAGATTAATCTAAATATAATCGAATGGACAAATCTGTAAACATCTGCAGATTAAGTTCCATGGATCTGCCGGACAAAACCCATACCGGTTATCGACTGTATCTAGCCTGGAAATTAAAATGTTTGTAATTAAATTTTCAAATAATTTGGAAATTGCGCGTAGGATAGAGACAAACAGTAGTTGGAAACATTAGACTAATCACTTTTTTTAAAAATTGGTGTAATAAAACCAGACTTCCAAATATGCGGGAAAATTTCTTGTTTGAAAGGATCAGTTATAAATTAGATGTATAACGGCCATCACAAGAGCACAATGTCGAAGCAAACTAGTTAAACAATCTAGTTCGAATCATTTTCAGTTAGGGCATAACAAAAACATAACTTAAACCTAATAGGACTTATCAATATTTACAAATTTCGTGTTTAAAGAATAATTTAATATTCTTCTAATTCACAGCATCTTGCTACCTGTCGAGGCATTCGCAGGCTCGGCATTCTAAAAATAAACAAAAGCAAATAAGCCATTGTCATCGCGTCGCGACCTTGGCTCTGTGCGACAGGAGACTGTACGGTATTTACTGTATTTTTTATACAAATATGATGATACTATCGAAAATATATCGACATAACTAACCAATACCGTACAACGAAGCATCCGTTGTTCATATTAATAATTCGGATGCCGCAACAATACTGCATTTTGAGCGGCGGTTTGGCTTGTGCGTTTTTCTCACACGAAATCATTCATAATTTATCACACTCATGCATACCTTGCGATCATATCGGCACTTTATAACTGTTTATTTAAACGTGCAAGCGTTGATCATTTTTGCTACTAGAAATAAGCGACGACAACGTGACGCTTGGTGTTTAATTATGTTGACATTCTTAAAATTTTATCGGTTCCAGGAATAATATAACAGTGCGTCTGATTAATTATTGGTGTTTTATTTTTGCAAAAAATGCAATATTACTGTTAAAAGCATTTAAGACTTGACGAGCAAGTGAGCTACTATTATGGTAAATGCCTTCAGGTTTTAACATAATTAGCCATACATTCTATAGGTATGGGTAAACTGATAAAGAAAAGATCACTTAGTCTAGGCAATTAAGGGTTTGTGGAGTGTGTGCGAGGAGGCAAATATAGTCCTTGATGGTTGAAGAAAATACACGTTTTCATAAATAATTTCAACAAGATACGTTCCAGAAAAGAAACAAGATTTTGCATAAGCTCTTTAAGTTTCCCATATAATAAAGTTTACTTGTTAATTACTCCTGCTGGCACACGTATAAAAATTGTAAAGTTAATTCTTTTGGTACCATATAGTTCCTTGACATTTCTTATGATTATTTTTTATTGTACCGGGTGTACCAAACTCGGCGGCCCAGGCCTATTGTATGAAAAGGAGATTAGATATTAAAAATCTTTTGAAGTGGTATAAATTGTGTTGCATTCAGGTATATTTTACGCCAAAAAAATATTTTTTTCCGATTTTGCAAATTGGAGAATATGAAGTCATCAGTATTATTTTTCCGCGAACATACCTATATTTTGCCACATTCCGAAAGCCCTAATTTTCCTAAATACCTGTTTACTAATACATTTTTTTCCATCTTCATCCGCTAAAAAGCTAGAGTGCCAAAACTGACAAAAAAAATAGCATTAAAATATAATTCAACATAGCCATGTCAAATCAAATACTCCATGAAAAACAATTATTCTGTCACATTACTAGTGACACTTGTTGTCAAAATAACAAAGAATTAATTGTCAGAACAATAAATACGATACCGAAAGTAATAACAGGTACTTATTTACAATGTGTTTATAACAAAAATGTTTTCGACAGACGAATTAAAAAATAATATTGTCAAAATAATAAAGAATTAATTGTCAAAACAATAAATAATACGATACAGAAAGTAATAACAGGTACTTGTGGCGACCATTATTCTTGCGCCACACTGTATATATTGTATTTTATTCTGTAGATACTGTGGCAACCTTTTTATTGTGCCACACTGTATATATGTATTTTTAAATTTAGTTATTTCTTTGTAAAAATTTAGTATAGTAGTTGTAAATAATATTTTCTAAATTGCACCAAATGTTGAAACATCTGGCACGAATATTTCTACTTTCTTTTTAATTTTTTTCATTTTCGGGAACAAAAGAAATCCCTAGTCCGTACCTAGAAAAACAGTGGTTATTGTTAAAGCCACGTACCGACCAGATGTGGTACTCTCTTCACAGAGATGCTTTTTCTATAATTTTACCCGTCAGTCTTCAACATCAAAACCGTCAACATCTTTCTCGTGCCAAAACTCTCTCTCCAGATTTTAACAACCTAACTCTCAAACACACTCTTTTTCCGTTTAATAAATATTCAGTTTTGTACATACCGTAAAACAGTGTTTTAATTATTACAACCATACTACCCAAATTACTAAATACTTATTTACAACGTGTTTATAACAAAAATGTTTTTGACAGACAAAATAAAAAATAATATAATAATTGTTTAATTTATTGCAAATGATGCGTTTTGGTTTTATACAGTGCAGGCAATGTCATCTTCGTCTCATCATCTTTGTTTCTTTCAATTGTCAGCCATATTTTTTCGACAAAGAAAATAATAAAAATTAGATAATAAACCAAAAAGTGTGATACAATAATAAGTTTAAAATTGCTTTCCATGTAGCATTATTTGATGATTTACATGGTTAAGTCAAATATCTTGGAAAACATTTTTTTGTTCATAAAATGATATATTTTCGTTTGCCGAGAAAATTTTTTTGGCATAGACTTTGTAAATAATTACCTTCCGTATATAATATTCATTATTTTGACAATTAAATAATAATTATTGTGATAACAGTTGTCACTAATAATCAAACAGAATATTTTTTTTCCATGGAGCACTTGATTGGTAACATTGCTAAAGTAAATAATATTTAAGTATTTTTTTGTGAGGGCGCGCTAACTTTTTAACGAAAAGCGATAGAAAATTTTTTTTTTCGAAAAGTGTTTGGAAAAAATAGATCTTTTCGATTGTAGCAAAATACAGGTATGTTCGTGGAAAAATAACATTGATGACGTCATTTTCTCCAATTTCCGAAATTGGAAAAATATTTTGCTTTCCCAAAATGGACCTTAGCGCAACTCAATTTAGCCCGTTAAAATGATTTTTATTATCTTATCTGGTTTTCATACAATAGGCCTGGGACGCCAAGTTTGGGACACCCTGTACATGTACCTACAAGGTGGCCCAAATTAGGCCTTTTCTAATGGAACTCATGTTCCTGTCGACGATAGTAAAATATTAACCATGGACCTCCAGGGTAAAATTGTATGAAACCCCACCCGTGTAAACGAAATTTGGCTATCTGTAACGGTTAAGCCGCTCGTAGCACTTTTCAACGTAGAATAAGATGTAGTAACCTATGTTTTATTTATCCTGTATAATTTTGGATTTTTTTACAGCCCCTAAAATTCTCTTTTCCAAAATATATAATAAGTTATATACATTTCTTAACCCTTTGAGGACTAGTGGTTATTGTTGCAAACCACATATCTAAACTGATGTATCTAATTACCTGGGGGTTTCTACTGTTAACCACACTGTTTAACTGCTTGCCTAAATTGCACTACAGATTATTCAGTAGTGCTGGCTGGTTCATAAAGAGTATTTTTGTGAGTTGTAGCTTATTAGTGTAAGGGTACGCTAGTTTAAATTTCAGTGGGAACATCAAAGCTAATATTTTCAATAAAAGTCAATAATATCTCAGCAGAATGGCTGGTAAATATACAGATTTTATTTAGATATTGCATGAACATTTATATCCAATAAAATTTCGGTTTTTGATTTCTATAATTACATTTATACATTGTGGTTACGACTAGTAACCACTAGGACTATCGTAATACCCCTGAGTTATTTCTGAGATATTTTCTCATCTTCTATTATTTCTTTTTATATTATACTAGTACTTACATTGTTTGTTTTTTGGTGGGTTCTAAAAGAAAATTGTCACTTTTGGAACTAGAGGCTATGAGTCAAACAGAGTTTGATGCCATTCTGGATGATATACCGAGTAACTGCGACTCCAATGATGGCCGACGAGATCACTATAGATGATACAAATCCTGATCAAAGAGACAACCTTTTTGATTTGGAGAATACCCCAATAGTTTTTGAAGATGGCATTGATGCAAACATATCTGAGATTTGGGACAGTGAAGATGAGTTGCCTCTGGAAGTAATGCGTCAAGAAAAGATGAAGAAAAATCAGTTGTTTCGACAAAAATGTTTCGCATATAACCCGCATAAACCCTTTTGTGGAACAGACAGGACCCAACGTTCCTGAAAACATAGGAACACCCAGCGACATATTCAGTTACTTGTTCCCAGATAGTTTCAATAATTACCCACTACTTCCTAGTGGTTACTACTAGTAACCATATCCTGAAGGATAAACCAGGATGTTTTCAGTTTCTTACTATATTTTTTGTTAATGTTTTATGATAAATAAACTTAGTTTTTTACAAAAAATTTTTTTAATTCATATTTAGTTTGCGCCGTCCTCCAAGGGTTAAACCCATCAATATATTTGACTTTAAGAAAATAATCCATACAAATCAAAATTCGAGATACTTAACCTAACCTATTCTCAGTATCAAGATAAACAAAAAATATGTCGAAAGCGAAAATAAAAAAAATATAATTCTTCGTAAATCTATAACACATCCATTTTATACATAATTAACGTACGTTTTTACTTTCCCGCACAGGGAGAATATTGTGAACACGCTAAAAACAAATTGACATAGATAGGTATAACAATTTTGAAGTTCCTTGAGACGATTAAGACCATTTCCAGATGGAAGCCTGTATGTGTGTGTCTGTATGTATTCTTCCACGATAGCACCTAACCGCAATAACCAATTGAGATAAATTTTGGTGTATGTGTTTGGGGGGAGGGGGAGTCCTAGAATGGACCTGTTAGTTTTTGGTTGAAATCGCTTTAGCCCTATGATAGGGGTGGACACAACCCCGAAATTCAGCACTTTAAAGCATTTCTAGTGATACAGCATTTTAAAGCATTTTTTATCTGCTTTACAGCGATATGTTACTTTTGATATTTGCCCCCATAATTCTCGAGAAAATCGCCTTTAAATTTCACCAGTTAGAATCTATAACTCTTTGATGAGCGGTTTTTGGCGTCCTTGAAAGAGCGTGCGCTTTGCATGTGGAAAGTTCTGGGTTCGAATCCCAGCACTGACAATATTTTTTTTTCTGAAGTAATACATTACAGAGAGGAGTTGAGTGTATATTTAAATCAAACGATGTCTTTTTGTGGAGTAGACGTCGCGTCGTTTGATTTATAAATACTTTTTTTTCTAATTTTTGAATAAGATTGTTACGTTAGTTTATTGGAAATAATGAAAATAATACAGTAATAATTAATAATATTCGGTTTCGTTTCGCAGGTCATATATTTTTGAATATTAAATAGAAGCTCATCCGGATAGTTTAACGCGTTATTGGATTATAGCGAATAACAAACACATACAGGTACACCATAACACACACTGCCGCACATTCACTTTTGTAAAACATAATGATATTCATAATTAAAGGAACTCAAATTGTGTTATTCCATCAGGACTATGCAATATTTGTTAATTTTGCCAAAGAATGTTATAGATTGGGATGACCCAGAGGTCCTAAATCAAATTTTGAGGAATCTGTACTAACAAATTATAAAGCCATATTAATTTAATGCGAAAAGAAAAGACACATCTTAGCCTTAAAGTAAATTTGTGGACCGGTATCGTAAATGATTTGGGCCTTTTCAACTGCTTGAAAATATAAACGATGTAATTCATTATGACTTCTTAGAGATATTGATCTGCCAAGTCTTTTAGCCGTTGGCCACACGTAGTTCAATGTGGTTTCAGAATTATGGTTGTCCCGCTTATTAAGCACGCATTAAGTGTCAGACTATTTGAACCAAACTTATCCAAATAGTTGGATCGATAGACTTGGTCCTATCTTGTGTCCACTACGCCCTCCGGATTTAAATCGCTTCGATTTTTTGACTGGTCTTGCAATCAGTGGTGGCTCGTGAGGTCTGAAAGCGGTGAGGCACAAGGTGGAAATAAGGTAATAACACCAAAAATGTTTCAAAATAAAGAATTAAAATGATAGGTTTTTATAATTAGTTAGAGTAGCTAGATAATAACATTTTGCTAAACTCACCATGAGCATTAAAACTGTTTGTAAGTGAAGTCCATCCTCCTAGATTTCTGAACAGGACTTCACAAGTTTTTTTTCAATAGATAGCACTGCTAACGCGCACAAACTTTCCTGGCCCATAGTGTTTCTTAAAAATGTTTTGATTCGTTTGAGGGTAGAGAAACATATTTCGCTTTTTACAGTCGTCATAGGGACAGTACACAAAACAGTCAGCAATTCCACACATTCCCTAAATGTTGATGTTAAATTGTTTTGGACAAACATTTGTAACAGAGCCACAGCCCCACTGTGTTTCAGAAAATCGTCCCGTGCGCATATTATCGAGAGTTCATTTTTTAATTTTAAGTAATTTACGTTAGGAAATAAGTTACACACAGTTTTAATATCTTCATTTGGAAAGACGGTTCGATATTCACCAAATTTTTGAGTTTCAAATAAAATTGCAACAGTTAGGTGTCCATCAAAACTTTTTTTATAGTAATTCGATGCTCAAATGTTAATTTAACATTATTTACATTCATATATTGCACTGAATTCATCTTTTGTAATTGTTCAAAATCAAAACATTCACTTTATATTACTCAAAAAGCGCTCGCGAAAACAAAAACAACAACACCACACGACTAATGGGTAGGGCAGCACCCCAGATATGACGTCACAAATGCGTTTAATTTCTACAGTTACTAGCGTATAGCCACCGTAGATAGCATATGTTCGATGGTATAGCGTAGTGATGCATTGCTGTCTCTGTTTTTCGCACGCGATAGCAAAGAAAAAAATAGAGGCAGAAAAATGTTGTGCCCAAAAGCATCGTAATATGTACTAAGACCTACGTTCTGTTTCATTACTGTGAATAGACGCGCTTCAAGAGTGATTATAGCATAGACAGGGCCGTCTTCGATTCAAATTTTCAAATGCAAAATTTTATAGGGAATTCTAACGAAATCACACTGGTCTGGTGCGAAGTATAAAATCTAAAATTAATTTTTCTACTTCATTTTTTAGGTAGGGCACGTGCCTACGTGCCCTTATGGACCAACCGCTACTGCTTGCAATACCTATAATACTTATAATCAACTCTGAGAGCGGTTGCAACTCTAGAATACCGTGAGGATTCTATAGAATTTTTGATATGTATTTGTCAAGCGTTTAATTTATTAAAGATTTAGTTATAAAATAATAAGACAATAGCTCTACATAATTTATTTTCAATTGAGACATAATTATTGTCGAAAGAGTGCTACGCTAGAAGTATTTCCTTCATGACGCGTGCAGTTATTCTTGTACGGCTTTAACTGGCTACAGTCAGAAGATTTAACTTTGCAACCAGATTTAGGTTACAGAGTGCAAAGTTAGGCGAATAGATGAAAGACCTATGGGTTATCCGGAGAACTATCACAGAAACGTGTGACATTTTTCTTTCCTTCCGTACATAATTCACAGCACAACGTTAAAAGTGGAATATGTTGTAGCATTTATAATTTTTTCACTACATTACAAGTACTAAATAATACAACAATACTGTGGGAAATAATAAGTTAATTGCTCATGCTTCATATATATTTACATACAATTAATTAACATACATTTTCTGGCATTAAAGGAAATTTATATAAAAAAAAATAGAAATCAATGTACTATTATACAACTGTATGTCAGTTCCTTCATCAATAGAAACAGCAAAAAGACATTAAACAAGTAATTAAGCAGTTTTGATTCAATAGCCTCCCATATATTGTCCAATGTATTCGCATTTGAAGTGAATGGTAAAGGCCCAATAATGTGTTGGAACTTTCACGTTTGTTATAAACTCATAACTTTATGGTAATTCGCCGTTTTTTTCTCACGCAAACCATGCACTCAATTTTTTGTCTATAATCGCTTTAAATTTTATTATACAGAAATATATAAAGGAACTGAACTGTATTTCACTATATTCTAGAAGTATACAGGTTAAATGAAATTCTATTATTTTATGAATTTGAAAATATCATTCAAATACAACTTCGTCCTATACACTGTGTCCAAGATAAGGATGGGATAGCATTGGAATATTGGAAATGGTAGGAGTTAGAATGTCGTTTAAATTAGAGAAAAGTTATACAATTTAAACACCTTCTAGATGGTGTTCTCAAAATTAAACTAACGTTGGCCGATTCCCAGAATTTTTTAAAAAACGAATTTTTGTGATTTTAGTTTTTATTTACCTCTGAAATTATTTTTACGGATGTAAAAAATGCAAAGCACTTTCTCTGATATTTTTTGTGGAGAATAAGATGGCGTTTAGAAATTTTTGCTACAACGTTTCGTTTTTGAATCAACTTCGATTTTTCAATACGGCTGTAGATTTTTTATTGTTAAATTTAAAGCCACTGTATGCAGAGTAGTAGGTTTTGCAAAAACATTATTTCGTCGTTACTCACAATTATTTATTATTATTTGACAATTTATTTCTGTCTCAGTACAAAATTTTATTCTGTACGAGGTTTTTTAAATTTAGTTGAAATTTTTGTGCTTTTTGAAGTTATTAAAAAAACGCCTCTCTCTGATGAATGTTTTACGCAAATACTCGTTTAATGTCTATCCAGTAAATTTTTCTACATTACTAAAATAACTAATAAACTTTGCTAACATACAATATATTTTTATTTAAATGACAAATAGTGTTTGTCTCTCTTCTAGTAATTTTTTCTAGAAGGGGTAGACAAGATTTGGGGGTCCCTGTGGTGCTTACGTTTTTTTATCTGAACCACCATCAGGTTTTCAGTGCGAATTTTATTTATTTATTTTTTTAAAATAAACTTAAGCCAACTGAAAATCTTGTATTAGGTATAAGTAATATAAGCTAGGTATATATAGTCAAACTTCAATCTACACATGTTAAAGTGGGTAGGTATAATGCGGCTGAATCCTTTGCCGGAATTCCTGAGAATACTGCTCAGCACATAAACAACTAGGGTTGGTTGATCTTGGAAACGGTCGGAGTGACAATGTCGGTTAACTTAGAGAAAAGTTGTACAATTTAAACACCTTTTAAATGGTGTTTTCAAAAGTAAAGTAAATTTAGCAGTTTTCGAGAATTTTTTAAAAATCAATTTTTTGCGATATTAGTTTTTATTGATTTCAGACATTATTTTTACAGATATATAAAAAAAAATGAAAAGCACTTTCTCATTGTTGCTTTTTGAGGAGACTCGACGTGTCGTTTTCGAAAAACCATCAACTTCGATTTTTTAAATACGGCCCTTGATTTTCTATTGTTAAATTTAAAGCCATTTTCAATTCAAAAATAGGTGGTTTAAACAACTTTTCAGTATTTTTAGTTGTTATTTAAACTTATTCAAGAAAAATCGCCATAGTTTGGGACTTAACTGACTGAATGCAGAGTATATACCTAATTAGTAATTTTGGCAATAAAATTCTTTCGACGTTAATCAAAATTATTTATTATTATTTGCCAATTTATTTCTGTCAGCACATTTTATTCTGTACGCAGTTTTTTAAATTTAGTTAAAATTTTTGTGCTTTTTGAAATTATTAAAGAAACGCCTTTCTTTCATTTACGCAAAATAAGTGCCAAACTATGGCGAATTTTCTTGAATAATTTTAAATAACAGCTAAACACAGCGAAAACTGGTTGAAACCATTACGTGTGATATACCACCGATTTTTGGATTGAAAATAGCTTTAAATTTAACAATAAAAATACCAAGACCGTATTTAAATAACCAAGTTGATGATGCTTCTCAAAAACGAAACGTCGTCGTGAAAATTTGTAAACACTATCTTATTTTCTTCAAAAAGTACCTTTTCGTTTTTTTTTTTATATCTGGAAAAATATAAAATAAATAAAACCTAAAATCGCAAAAAAGTGTTTTTTAAATTCTCGAAAACGGCTAAAGTTAGTTTAATTTTGAAAACACTATGGACTTATTTCTCTTAGCTATTCGTATTATAATCTTTTTGCTTTTAAGATTTCTAAAGAAATGAAATTATTTTGCAGCTACTGTTATGAACTGATGTCAATAACTGTTGGAGAATCTTGTACAGGGTGGGCTTTTTATTAAGGGCCTAATTATACCTTTTCTGACACTACTGACTATAGAAGAAAAGAACAGTTAATACAAAAGTTTCTCGGTCCTTAAGAATTGTTTTAGGTTGATTCGAATAAATAGGTAATTTTCATAAGAACTCCTTTTACGAATGTTCTGTAATTTGGGTAGAAATTGAAAATATCTCTGTGTTTTTTAACAAATTGATAAAATTATATTATACTTAATAAAATTCATCCATAACAGTATATGGCAGCTACGTGTTGTAAATTTATACTGGGTGTACCAGATCATCGTCAAAATTTGTCAAATTTCGATTTGCGGTAAGAAATTTTTTTTAAATGGTACTTTTTTGTTAAAAAGGCTAAACATACTTATCTACTAACTCTAAGGGAGTAATCTATGCATCACAATAATAAGAAATAACTCAAATGTTGTTCCCCAATATTCATTTGTTTTCAAGTTATAATGCAAAAACAAAATATTGCATTAATTAGCTTTCCTTAAATAAATGTTATTGTTATTTGCTTTTAATTGTTGTGCTGTCACTATCCTATCGTTAACTTTTTGATAAATGATGCAATTAATTTTAATTTTATAAGATGCCACACATTTATTCACATCCCGAATACGCCAATATGGTTTTTATTTATGAATTCTCTAATGGGAATGCTACAGCTAAAGAATATCGTGAACGATTTTCACACGAAAGAACACTGAACAGAAAGGCGTAATGTGACATCCGAACGAGCCATTTAATAGGATTTCGAAGAAATAGAAAATGTTCTAGATTTAGTAGACGAAGATGCGAAGACGAGCTTGCGAAGAATTGGAAATCAGTTGGGGATTCCCTAAAACAGATCAATACGCTTCATGAGCAAGGCTTATATCGTACTATTTACAGCGTGGAAAGAATATTCAACCTGGAGACTATGCCAAGCGTATGGAATTTTGTGAGTGGATAATTAATAATCGTCATCTTTTACCGCACATGCTTTTTACCGACGAAGCTACATTCACCCGTGAGGGCATCAATAATAGTCGAAATTCCCATGTATGGTCGGGCAAAAATAGTCCAAAGTAATTGTTAACACATATTGTCAGTAAACATGTGGTGCGGCATGTTCGATAGTTAAGTTTTTTAGAAAATGAATTGCAAGGCTACTGAAGGAGATTCCTTTAAACATAATCGTCGGGTCAAGCAACGCACTTGGACGAAAGGTCTCCAGGGCGTTGGATTGGTCGCGTTGGTCTACAATTTAGGGAGTTTGGTTAAAAACTGAGGTTTACAACGTAAAAGTACATACTAGGGATGCATTAATTAGACGCACTCGAAATGCTGCACTCAATATTAAAGAAAGGCACAAATCAATTAGAAGTTCCACGCACACCCTTCCTAAACGAAGCAGGAGGGTCTTGTGGAACATCAATATAACTGCGATGCATTCAAACTTAGGACTAGGCACGCCAAATATTAATGAATTTGCTTCGCTACGCAAATTCAAAAACATTTATTAAACTCAAGAAAGTCAGTAATATATCAAGCTATTAACAATATATACATATGTAAGAACTTACTAGAGATGAAGATATAATATGTCGGATCATGATGATGATCCTCAGGTATATGCTCTAATTGACCCTGAGGATGGGCATGATTTTCAGCCTCTTCATTTAGCCGTTGATAGTATTATACTAGATTTGGTAAGTGTTCCGCTCCTGAATAATCTTTTCCGACCGATGAGGGTGTTTCTCGTGAAAGTAGGTATTATATGCAATAGATGCGTTGGATTATTCTAATTTTTTCTGTAGGATATTTATTCCAATACCATAGAGACACCAAACAACAATATCAACCGTACTTTATGCATAGTAAGATGCACACTAGCAGTGACATGTAATCACATACTAATCTCATTGCAGACAAGTCGATATCTCGAATGGAAAAGTAATGCCTGTGGTAAATACACAAAAAATAGTAAAATAAGGCAAAAATACTACAAATAGCCAGCGTATTTGGTGTGTCATCGCTTCGAAACGTGGACTCCATGCATTGGGTCAATGATCTTCAGTCCCGAGGTTTATTAAAAATTATAAAAAGAATTTGTGTCCGTAAATTATTTTACGTAGAAATATTAGATTAACAAGTAACTCTGTACGGTTTGATATGAAAAAATTTCTGACACTAACTATTCAGAACACATATCCATAACAAATGGTTATGTGTGATGGACAATAACAAATATCTAATACCATACATTATAATTGTTTATTATTCAAATCAAGGTATCCATATGCTGTTACTTATAACATATTTATACAAATCGTTTTCATGGGAATAATGTTTTATGCTAATAGAGAACAATTTTTATATCTTACTAACCTTGTTGCTATATAAGAAATTAAATAGTATAAATTTTATATCTTATAGGCTTTGTAACATGGAAAATACTGATGCAAATAAATTTCTAGTAACTACTGGAATTCTTTAGTACATCAACACTCACTTTCAGACTTGTCAATTTCTCATACAAACACAGTCGAAGATCGCCTTCTTCTTCTTCTGGTGCCATGTCCGATTATCGAACGTTGGCAATCATATTGGCTATAATAACTTTGTTTATCGCAGCTCGGAAAAGTTCGGCGGATGTTTTGCGATACCAATCTCGAAGATTTCGGAGCCAAGATTTTCTTCTTCGTCCTATACCTCTATTTCCGGCAATCTTACCCTGCATCACTAAATGAAGGAGATGATATTTTCCTGGGTGCCTCATCACGTGGTCGAAATATCCGAGTTTTCGGCTTTTTATTGTTTTAATTATTTCTGTGCTTTTCTTCATTCGTTGTATGACTATCTCATTACTTATTCGGTCCATCCAGCTTATTCGGAGAATTCTTCTGTAGACCCACATTTCAAAAGCCTCCATCTTCTTCAATAATGTGTCGGTCAGCGTCCAACTCTCTGCTCCGTAGAGTAATGTGGAGAATATGTAGCAACGTGTTAATCTAATTTTTAATTTTAAAGTGGTTCCTTTGTTGCAGAGAATTCTTTTTAATCTATAGAAGGCGGTTCTAGCTTTTTCGATACGGATCTTTATTTCTTTGCTCATGTCCCAGTTGTCATTGACATTGGCGCCCAAATATGTGATGTTGTTAACCTTTTCTAGCTGTATCCCGTATGCTCTGATTTGTATTGCTGGTATTGGTGTTTTGCTGACAACCATAAATTTGGTTTTTGAAGTATTGAGTTTCAGACCATACTTGTTACATGATTCGGTCAGAGTGACCGAAGATCGCCAGTAAATTGTATCTGCATTTTGTGCATTTAATTTTCCCGCTAAGGGAAAGTATTGTGATCGCGCTAAAAAAAATTGAGATAAAGATGGACATAACCATTGTGTAGTTCCTTGAGACGATTAAGACCATTTCCAGATGGAAGTCTGTCTGTGTGTGTCTGTGTCTACTCTACCACGATAGCGCCTAAACGCTTTAACCAATTGAGCTAAATTTTTCGGGGAGCCCTAGAATGAACCCATTAGTTTTTTGTTGAAATAGCTTTATAGGTCTGTAATAGGGGGTGGACACAACCGTCAAATTTTATGCAACTTTTTCCAGAAACTCATCGTTTTCAAACAAAAAAAATTATTAAAAAAATTCTCCGAACCACAAATTAAGAAGAGTTTAAACAAAAAGAACAAATCTGGCGTGTTTGGGACATCTTCACATTTGATACAGTCTAGGAAACAAAACGCATTTTAGGACCAGACCAATTCGATAATGAAGAAGGAGCTGCAAAAAATCACTATGCGAATGATCAATTCCTGCGTAGTCTTCCAGGTATTCAGAACCAGGCATCAGAACACAACACATCTATGAGCGATTGCACCTAAGCATACACCTATTAAAGAGGCAAAGGCCGTAATAGAGATATGGTACCTTATCGCAGAGTGTCATGTGAATAGGCCTGAGATGCGCCTTAAATCGTTTCTGTCCAGTACGATGAGATTTTGGACTTTTGATTCCGAGGGCCTAATAAACTTCTTCGATTTCCGAAATTCCTGTCTCACGTGCCCAACGAAGTGCAGGTCTCCTCTTTTGCAAGTTGGTTAGCCATTTCGTTTTCTCTGCCTTCTTGCCAAGGCAGTAATCCTCTTCTTTTGAGTTGCCAGTTGTTTTAGGGACTGTCTTTAGTGCTTAAAATGCGGCATATAGTGTCGCGATATATCTAACTAACCTTTTCTTAAGCAGAAATCAATCATATGAGAAAATTAATACCTACATTTTATAAAAGTAATGAAGAAATTTCACATAAAGCCTGAACTGGCTAATTACTTTCGTGTGATTCCATTTTTTCAAAAGTGCCTCTCGCCGTGAAAAAAATACCGCAAATAATTTGTTCCTATTTTGTGTTTGTAAAGACTGCTACTGATTATTTAACTACTTTTTCGATTGGCTTTTATACAAAAATATAATACAGGCAATTAAATTCACAATTTTCCATAAGGTAATCCATTCATATACTTTATAACTGAAAGACTGTCAAGAGACTTATAACAATAAGTGCCATAACATAACAACTCAATGCAGTTATGGGAAACAGAAGCTGTAGAAAAGAATTGAACATCCGATACTATATACACATATACAATCCCGTCTGTTCATATAAGGCCACATCCAGAGATCAAATAGCAAAACAAGATAAGTATAATGCACTGAACAACGTAAATCCATAAAATATTTATGCCAACACTCCCAGGAGAATCAGATTATGACGGGACAGCTCCGGGCCAACGAAGCAAAACCCGGTTGATGTGTTGATATATACGAATTTTTTGGTTGCAAACCATTGTCAGAGTGTTGTTATTATAATATCTTTAATATATTCTTTATAAAGATTTCTTTTTAATAAAATGGCAAATGTGGAAGGTCAATAAAAAATAAAATTAAAAACGGTTCGACGAAGTAAAATAATCAAAAATCAATGAGATAGGTGGTCGTGGTTGGACAAAACTAGATTTTTTGACTTTGATTCTCAAAACGAAGCAATTAATGTTTAAAAAAGAAATTGGGATATATTCCTTGATTAATTAACATTAACTGACATATGAAAATTTCTTAAAAAAAAAATTCTTGACATTTTTTTTCAAAAAACTTGTAAATTTGTACAAACAATCTCTAACCCGTTGGAAGTTGTTAATGCATTTGCGTCTTATTTTCAAAATGTATACGTACCATCCTCTTCTGTATTTCAGTGTAGCGACGATAATTCCAGTCATAACGTAATTTCTGCAGGTTCTGTTGACTCAAATGACGTGTTAAAGGCATTAAAAGAATTAAAATCAAAACTGACGTCCGGTTTGGACAATTTGCCAGCATTTTTACTAAAGGATTGTGCTCATGTATTTACTGAGCCTTTAGTTATTTTATACAACAAATCCTTGGAATCCTGCACTTTTCCCCGGGTATGGAAATCCGCACGGATATGCCCGGTACATAAGTCGGGTGACACCAGTAAAGTAGTCAATTACAGGCCTATATCAATATTGTCCGACTTTTCGAAGGTTTTTGAGAAAATACTCCATGAGAAAATATTTGAACAAATTAAAAACTGTATAGTCACACAACAGCATGAATTTTTTAGAAAACGGTCAACTATATCGAATCTTGCAGAATTTTTCCAAACTCTTTACCCCATTGTAGGACAAGGACTACAAGTTGACACAATCTATACAGATTTCACGAAGGCCTTTGACAAGCTGGATCACACGATTGTTCTACAAAAGATCAACAACATTGGCTTTCACACAGATTTGTTGCGCTTTTTCAGATTCTACCTATGTGAGCGTAGGCTCCTTGTAGAGTATAATGGATTCAGGTCTGTGGAATTTTCGGCAACCAGTGGCGCGCCGCAGGGGCGTAACTTGGCTCCTTTAATTTTCTCCATATTTGTTAATGATATGGGGTTGAATTTGACTAGCAAATTCTTGTTATTTGCAGATTATTTTAAGTTGTATCGGGTAATACGTCATGAATCTGACTGTCTGCAATTACAGGAAGACTTAGTGGAACTGCAGAATTGGTGTCTGATCAATAAATTGCCTCTTAACGTTAACAAGTGCAGAGTGATGACTTTTTCTAAGCGACAGTTCCCTGTTCGTTTTCAATATATCCTCGCGGGTGCTGCTCTGGAATTGGCACACGAAACTAGGGCTCTTGGTGTATTGGTTGAAAGTAGGTTATCTTTTGATCAGCACATAGAGGAATTAACACAGAGTGCACTTCGTTCTTTGGGTTTTCTCCTAAGAACCACATCTAAATTTCAGAACATCAATTGTCTAAAGTCACTGTATTTCTCTTTGGTTAGATCTAAGTTAGAATATGCCTCGATTATATGGTCACCAATTTATCAGGTCCACGCGAATAGAATCGAACGTGTCCAAAGAAAATTCTTAAAATATCTATTTTTCAAGGCTCGGGGCTACTTTCCGGTACGGGGGTATGATCATACTATATTGTTACAGAATTATGAATTCCAATCACTCTCTCAGCGTAGGATATCAGTTGTTTATCTTCCAAATAATCAATTCTTTTATTGACAGTCCTCAACTACTGAGCCAGGTAAATTTCCGTGTCCCCCAATACAACTCGCGCCTCATTAACATATTTAATGTTCCACATCACAGAACAAATTATGAGACTAGAGCTCCAGTGTCAAGAGCTTGCACATTGACCAACAAATACAACTTCCATAGGGAACTAGATTTTTTCAGTAATAATGTTCCTCAGTTTGTGGCTAACCTACATAGATGTATGGCCAATCTAAATAGAATATGAGTTGTGTATGTTGATCCTAATTTATTGAAGGATGGGCATTCTGGTGTTCGAATAGGTTTAGTTTTACGTAGTAAGTAGTGTATCGTTTATTGTATAAGTGCATAGTAATTTAAATTTGTATTATTTTGTATCATTTGTTAATTGTCTTGTAATTGGGCGTAAGCCTGCTAGGCAATAAAGGATTATTATTATTATTATTAAAAGGTACAACAGGTGTTTGTGTTTGGACACTAATATTTGTACCTGATGTGGACACTGTATATAAATGAATGAAAAAAAGGTGTGATACAGTGCAATTTATTCAGACTATACTTAACTAATAAATAAAAACAAAATTCGTGTAAAAAAAAGAAAAACAAATTCTATAGCAAATGTAAAAAATCGGTTGTGTCGCCCTAAGACTTTCCCGAGAAGATATAATATAAAGAAAAATATATGACCTGCGTAACGAGAGCGAATTTTAATTATTATTATGATTGTATTATTTTCGTTATTTCCAATAAACTAACGTAACAAACTGCTTTATTCAAAAATTACAAAAAAAAAGTATTGCCAGAGCTGGGAGAACCCATAACCTTCCGCATGCGAAGCGAACGCTCTATCAATGACGCCATAAAACCATCTTTGAAAATATTGTATTATAATTGTAAAGATAGGTTCCAACTACCTAACAAACGCAATTTTTTCGAGAATTATGGAGGCAAATATAAAACGTGACCTATCGCTGTAAAGCAGATAAAAAATGCTTTAAAATGGTGTATCACCCGACCCCTACTGCTATTGGAGAATTTGGAGGTTGTACCCACCCCTATCACAGCGTCTAACTATTGGGTTCATCCCGGGACTCCCCCAAACTCATATATCAAAATTGGTTAAAGCGTTTTGGACGTTGTCTTGGAAGAGGACATACAGACACACACACACACACAGACAGACTTCCATCTGGAAATGATCTTGATCGTCTCAGGGAACTTCAAAATGATTATATCCGTCTTCTCAAATTTTTTTTAGCGCGTTCACAATAGTTTCCCTGTGCGGGAAAGTAAAACTAAAAGCTTATTGGTTTTTGTAATAATCTTTGTACATGTCAACCATGTCTTAATAGAGTCATGGTCCGACAAGACGTAACAGTTATGGCAAAGGAAGAGGTCCTCGAGAGTGTCTTCTGGAGCATTCTCTTCGTGACTTTTAGGTAGATATTTTCTATGAAAATGTTTTTACATGAATCACAAACTAATATCTGTTTTTCTACTTTTTTCTTACAAATTGCATACACTGCCACAGTAACACTCTTTTTCACGACAAATATTTCATCAAAAATATTTCCCACTCTTCTCCTAACAAGCCTTTTTTGCAGACTTCTTAGCCGTTTCTTTACATATTTGGTCCTTCTCTGGAGCGTCCGTGGAGATTCTAGATTTTCCTTTCGGCCTTCCTCTGTTGACAATAGTTTTCCTAGCGGCCGCTTTTGGAAAATGAAGAACAGCTACTGAGGGATTTAGATTCTTAAATAATTCCACTTTTCCCTGCGTCTGCTACATTTTGATCATTATTACTTTGCCCATCGCACATATTCCACAAAATTTAAAATCGAACAAAAAATTTTCTATAACGGACATTCGAGAGTGTCAGTGCCACAATATCATCGGAACAGGTATGTTCCTAAAGCTACTGCACCAAAAACTTGCCGAAGAAGAAGCTATTCTTATTAACATTATCGAAAATTATCCCTATTATATTCCTAGTATACAAACAATATCCTGTTGAAGTTAGTGGATAAAAAGTATGGAGAATATTACACAATTTTGGTTTGTACCTACCCATATCCCCAGCATACTATACAGCTCGTATTGACTTTTGTCGCTGCTTGATTGCACACCCACACCTTTGTAGACAAATTATGTTTACTGATAAAGCCACGTTTAATAGAGATTAAATTACGATTGCCAGAAATTTACATTCATGGGCACTTCAGAACCGTTCTGAAAACAGGAAAATATATTTTAATATTTGGTGTGGTGCTAAGATTCTTATTGAACCATTCGTATTTCAAGAATGTTTAATGTTTTTTCCAAACAGGATTAATGGAAGATGTTCCACTTCAGAATATAGTTAACACTACCGCATTGTGGTGTAAATGAGTGAATATATAAATAACAACTTTGCTAACAAGTGGATTGGAAGAGGCTAGGCGGTCCAAATTTCTGGCCGCCGAGGTCGCCAGACCTAACGCCTCGTAAGTATTATTATTATTATTTAGGGACACATGAAAAGGCTAGTGTACTCAAATCAATCACAAACCAGAGATGAATTGAAAATATTATGGCTGCAGCTGCATTCAAAGAGGTAACCCAGATATTCTTGTTGTTGTGTTTTCAATCGTTAGAAGATCAAAAATGTGTTCCAGCAGGGGGACATATAGAGCAAATTTTTAATTCATTTCTGCTAGCAATAAAAAAATCTCAATTAATAAAATATTACATTACTCTATTCAACATGCTTTTTATTTTACTAGATTTATTTATTGTTAAAAATAATATTGCCCGTAACTCCTGAACTTTTGAGTTATAGACTTTGGTCTTAAAATTGTCCAATGAATGCGACATTAAATTATGACAATCGGCTCATAGGGCACTAGGGATATAAGACATTAATAATTTTTAAACTGCTTGTCAATATGATTCCTCAAAAACAAATTAACGCTTTTTTACTATAGTCGGTACAAAATGTTTATTAAAGTTAAATTACGTAAGAGGGGATTCAAGTTAGTGAAAAGACAAACACATTTTTCCTAAGCTAAATAGACATAGCAGTTGCTAGAAAAAAATATATTACGAAGAAAATTTTCTATGACCATAAGCCGCAAAAGTTTAGTAAAGGAATTACAGGGTGTTGAGTTTGCAATGCGAAACTTACTTTTTTGTTGGTAACTTGGAAAATGGTTATCCAATTCGAACAAAATTTGGTACAGTATTTTATATTGTCAATTGCTACTGTAAAGTTTGACACACCCATATTTGTCTACCTCAGAGGCGTAGATACGGCAAGATCTAGACTTTTTTTGCTGTTACAAATCTATTTCAAGACAATTTTTTTAAATAATGTATAAATTCTTCAAATATTAGCTCAAACTGCGTTAAAAACTCTTGTTCAATATCGCCAGGATGCATCGTTGGCGAGAAAATTGACAAAAAGGGAATATTTTTGATGTTTTCATTAAAAATATTTTTGTTATCAAATTGCTCTGCACAATAACTACATTCTTTTCCACCTCTGTTCCCTGTTTTTTTTTTTTAATTATATTATTGATAAGCTATGTCAGACTAAATTTATTACAGAAAAAAACAACGGTGGCAGTTATTTTCCCATTAAAAACAGTAATATCTGCGCCACCAAATATTTCGTCGATATTCCCTTTTCAGTAATTTTTTTGGAAACGATGCATCCTGGCGAAATAGAAGAGGAGTACCGTACCGTTTTTGCGTAATAGAAGCTAAAATTTAAGAATTATTGGCTTTCAATAAATTTTGGCCTTTGAGGTAGAAAAATATTAATATTCGCAATTGACCATACTGTACCAAATTTTGTTCCAAATAGATAACCCATTCAGAAGCTACGAATCGAAAGATAAATTTCACATAGAACTCTGGATCTTTCTTAGTAAACTTTTGCGGACCATCATGTTCATATAAATTGTTCTTAGAATATTTTTTCTATCAACAAAAAACTCACTCGACCCGTACATCAAAGAGGTTTTTGAGTTATTTAACTTTGCTGGGCAATTTAAAAACACAAACAAGAATTAATAAGTAAATATATTTTTTAATTATTAGGGTTTCACATTTTTCGAAAAAAATCGAATCATATTACACCGTTAATCACATCAAGCAAAACAAAGTTGCTCCTCACATTCTATATAAAAATATTTTAATAATTTAGGAAAAATCTTTTTCATATCGAAAATAACTTTCTTCGGCAACCGTCTGGGATGTACCCACTTCCTTTTGCTTTTTCTTTGAAAAAGTAGCATTTCTCGTGCCTACTCTGGGAAGTACGGACTTCCCGGACTAGGACGGGAAGAATCAAGTCGTTCTTGTCATTTGAAACAAATTGAATCCCTTCAATATTATCAAATGCTCCAATTTTAATTAAAATGTTTCTGTTAATATGTAGCATTTTCTGTTCTGTTCTGTTTAATTCAAATAAGATTTAAAATGTATACTAAAGAAATGTGTCGTCTCATTGATTTATTATTCTACACGGTTGCCGAAAAAATATTGTACGCAAGACGCCCGAAAATAGTTTTTTTGGACTCACGCCTACGGCTCGTGTAGAATTTTGTCTATTCGTCCAAAAAAAACCTATTTTCCGGACTTGTTACGTAAATTACTATACTACCAATATATGAGAAATTTTGTCAAAGGCACCCTTAGAAATACCTAAATTTTCCTGTCAGCACTTAAGTTGAACCGCAGAGTTTGTCTGTATTTCTTACAACTAAAAGTATTTGGGCTTGTGGATCACCCTGTATAGCTTATCACAAGATCTCCTAAACCATACAATTGTCAGTAATGCTTGGTTATTAAAAGCACACTCATGCAGGTTTTATTATGTTGATTCAATTGTTTAGCCATTAGAAAATTCGAGAATTGAATAGCAATTAAAGGTAATTGTTTAAGTCTCACAATAAATTATGACGACGTCAGGTGGACAATTTGTTTATTATGGTGGTGTTTAAATAATCATATGAAGTACACTGACATGGTGAGAAATTATTGTAAAAATACAATGAGTAAAAAAGTGTGTGTACAGGCAAGCAAGCACACTTTTCAGGTAATTTTATTAAATAGATACGTGACAATTTTGCTAATCGAATACAAGGTGTATGTTTCATCAACAGGCAATTATTGTCTTGTTTCAATATTAAAGCTCATTTAGATTAGTTTTAACAAATTAGACCCTAGGGATTACAATTTACATTCATAGCATAGATCCTCTTTGAGTTTTACTAATATTGTCATTGTGTTAAGTCCTAAACTGTTCAGTACATTAATAATACGAATATGAAAATACGCCTAAGAGATGCTTTTCAAACTGTTACCCCGCAAATGTTGACCAGAGTTAGCCGTAGTTTTCAAAAAAAAGGGTATCGAAGTGTCTTGAAATGGACGGTCGACATTTCGAACACATGTTATGAATATTTTGGTATAAATTTATCTGTGCTATTTTATTATGATTAATGCTGTTTATGCATAATTAAGAATAATTCATAGTGACTTTTATAATTGTAGATCATTTGACATTTCTGATTCCATAGGCTACTAGATACATTAAAACGTTTATTTAAAAAACACCAAATGGTGTACAAAATAATTATTTGGCTTAAATACTTCCTAAGTACTTGAAAGATGAAAATTAGGTTAGATTTGGGAAAATTCAATTTATTTAAAAAATCTTTAGGTTTAGGTATTATTAACATACACTTAATTTGTTCAGAGGATCTAAAAGTGCCATAATATACAGGGGATTCCATTTAAAAAAACACAACTTTGATACTTTTAGGTAATTTGGAACACCCTGTATAATATGAAACCAATTTTAAAAAGTAGCCATAATAGATGCCTAGACGTCCAATAAATGAAACTTTTTGAAAGCCAAGTAGTTTCGCCAAAAAATTCCGCACCATAAAGCGTGAATGATTTTATTATTTGTAACAGTGGTTCGTATGTTCTTATAAAGCCAATATTTTTGCTGTGATGTATGTACCTTTTCAATTGTTTTTATCGTTTCACTCTGTTAGCATTTTTATTATTTTTGATGTTTGTTTGAAGATGTTTTAATGATCTGAAGATGCCCCAGTTGGGACGAAATGTAATCACATTTTATTTGGGATTATATGAGGTTGGGCTTGGGATTTGTATATTTTTTTTTATTCATAACACGTATTGGTTTGGTTGTTAAATTTAACTAATCTTGAGAATCAACCGTATCTACTGAAGTTATAAGAAATATTATACTGCTTATAAGTTGACAAAGATCGTTGACTATTAACATAATATTGTTGGAAGACTTACGTTTACCGGCACAATTTGTTTAACTTTTAAATGAATTCATTTTTTATTATTAGGTAGTAGGTACTAATTACAATTATAATTTACTGTAATTGAATATTTTATATCATATAATATGTGAGATTCACCGGTAATATAATATAAACAAAATTAACGATTCTAGTAACTTTAAATAGATATTAACAAGTTGCATAAAATTATACATATTATTGCATTTAGTTACATCCACGCATTTTGTAATTATTTTTGCATTATATTCACTTACATATTACTTGTTCAGCATTTTCTTATCTTAAGTTAAAATATTATAAATACATGTAGACTTAAGAAGAAATACAGTACAATTGTAACCATAAACTTGAATAAATCTTTTTTTTTTAAATATTTATACCGAGTGGTCAAATATAACTGGCGCAGTCGACTGTAGGATTGAGTAGATACGTTTTTTTTCAAAAATTTGAGGTTTCCAAAATCGAGCCCAAAAAAGCCGGAAAAATCGTAGTTCGTGTCAACGATTAACTATTCAAACGAACGTTATACTCCAAGTCGGACAAAATAAAATAAAAAAGTGAAAGTTTGTGGTACAAGTGCTCAGACTAGGGGACAACGGAACAAGCATCGTCCAGAGCCCTATTGGTGCGGAAAGAGGAACAAAAATGAAGATCCACCATGTGACGTCCAATTAATATTATTTAAATCAAATATAACCACATGTAAACCATTCCGAATTATTTTAAAAGAAGTTCAAATAAATAAAATAATAGATGGAAAATGGATAGTGACAGTGCCACAAAAATTAGTTGTTCCTATTTCTTGTAAAAATACTAAAGACAATGTAATGTTATTCGGATCATATCTAGCCGAATCAATTAGTGACGGTAAAATACAAATAAAAACATTTTTACTTCAAACATATCAATCAAATTCATTAATGTATGACGAAACATCATTGCCACGAGTAAACCTATCAGAATTGTATAATCGCAAAGACAATATGGTCGTTAATCCACCAACATTAGACTTAAACGTAATCAACCTGAAAGAAACTCAAAACATTGCTACGACGCTTCAAGAACAGAAGAGACGAATCGAAGAATTATCAACTCCAATTGAGACTAATCGAATTAATATATGGACAATTTTATTATATCTATTATTATTAACCATTTGTGTTTTATTAGTATATAAGTTAATATTTAAGAAATATTTTAATATCAATATTTTAAAACATGAATCAGAAAATATTGTAATTTAAGTTGATAATGACTTGATAATTATTTAATGATTTTATAGCTTGCTACAAATCAACCCCTCAGGGTATATTTTTCGCTAAGGGTGGAGGAGTTACATCCACGCATTTTGTAATTATTTTTGCATTGTATTCACTTACATATTACTTGATCAGCATTTTCAGCATTTTTTTTTTATCTTAAGTTAAAATATTATAAATACATGTAGACTTAAGAAGAAAGACAGTACAATTGTAACCATAAACTTGAATAAAGCTTTTTTTAAAAATATTTATACCGAGTGGTCAAATATAACTATTTTTATGGTCATTTGTTTATCTGTATCTCTTTCTTTACGAGCGCCTTTTTTCTCTAAATATGCTTTCTGAATTATTATTCAAGTTGTTCTGATTTTTCATCTTCATTTAAGGAATTATATTTCAAATACTTCTTGCAGTGATCTTTTTTTGCTTAAAGAAACCCAATTTATATTCTCGAAATTTTCAACAGCAGAACATAATAATAATAATAAAGGACTTTTATTGCAAATTTAATTACAAAAAATATACATCTGCAACAGGGCGAGTTTCAGTATGCCGACAATATTTTTGTGTATAGATTTTGTGGTGGAAACGGTAGAGCTCCTGCTAGGTAACCAAAGACGATTTGCAGAAAGTTTAGCTATTTAAAGGAAAATGAGACATTCCCTAAATCGAAATCTAAACGAAATATAGATCGTTTACCAGAAGAGATCATACTAGAAGCAATCGAGGAAGACCCTAAGAGCAGTAGGTAACAGTAGAGTAAGTAGACAGGGAGGTGCAAATACGAGGTGGCATCCGGCCGACGAAATACAAATGCCGAGATGACCGACATGTACTTCATTCATGGACTCGCTAGGCGGTTGCTGGATGTCCTCAGAGTATGGCTCCTGCGATAGAAATATTTTCGAAAGCGTTCATCGACGCCTGTATGAAACAAAGTGCAGGAACAGGAAGGCCAAATACAGCAAGAACGGTAGAGCTGGAAGAGGATGTGCTGAACATGGTTGAATAAAAAAAAAACTTCTACTGTGTGATAAAAATCCGAATGCGATATTTGAAGATCATTTTCAACATCAGTTCTCGTTGAACGTTTGGATTGGAATTGTGGGTGACTGCTTATTTGGACCCGTATTTCGACCAGGAAGACTTACCGGAGAGGTATATCGCAACTTTTTGGAACACACGCTTCCTGGATTTCTGGAAAACGTACCATTGGCAATAAGAAATGCAATGTGGTTTATGCAGGATGGTGCACCAGCGCACTTTAGTCGGATGCTTGTGAGTTTTTAACAGAAACATATGTAAATCGCTGGATTAGCCGAGGTGGACCTCACTAATGACTTGCACGACCACGGACTTAAACCCACTGGATTTTTTTATGTGGGCCACCTGAAGTCCTTTGTTTACGCTACTCCTGTGGAAAATGTGGAATTGAATATAAACGACCCTGGTATTTTTGACAGAGTTTGCCAGACAATGAGGAGAAGAGAGGGGAGGATTCATGTAATCCGAGGTAGAGGTGGTAACTTTCAACATTTTTTTTAAATTTTTTGTATTAGATATAAATGTTAATTTTATTTATTTATTTGTTTCTATCTTGCTTCGAAACGTTAATGTTATTCTTAGTTGATTTTTTCGCAAATATTCTTGGTATGTTGAAAAATGTTTTAAATTTTTTTCTCGTAAACGAAAAAACATGAAAAAAATACAAGAGATAAAAAATTTGTAGTTTAGTTGATTTATCTCAAGACAATATCGAAACTAAATCACAGTCAGTGGCGTACATTTAGGGCCGTGTAGGCTCCTTATTTCTAGCAATAACGCCGCCTAATTTCAATGAAATCGGTAAAGAGATATTTGACTTAATTAAAAAAACAAACATTATTTACAAAAGAACTTCAACACCTTGTATCTTGGAAACAGTGCATTCCGGACGTATATTTATGGGAATTTTTTTTCATAAAAAGACCTGAGAAATCAGCCCCTTAAATATTGCCGCGTCTTTTTTTAACACCTTGTATATACAAATGTTATACAATATGTTGAAAATTGAGAATTTTATGAGCTCTTGTCACCAAAACTATAGAGCACTGTGCATGTATTTAGTAATACCCCATCCAATGCTCTTACCAGAGTTCGAAAATGTTTCTTCCGAAATGCCTGCCTAATAAATTCTAATAGTTGCAACAGCAACGTTAAAAGTTTTGAAATACATCCCTGGATTTTTTGTGCTAAGTTAATTGGTTAGTTAGCACAGACCATGGAATAGCCATGAATCATGAATCCATAGGGTGAATGAGTTATTTCAAAATATCTAATACTTAATCTAAAATAAAATTTTAGTAAATCGTAAATATGTCCATTGTTCATTATATGATTTAATTTCTGCTATGACTAATCGCACAGGAATTAAAAAATCCATAACCCAACGTGTTTCATTTCCAATTATTGAGGACAAAACTGTAACAGGTTGTTCACACAATCCTGTGTTTCTAAATGTATTAAATAGAGTTTAGTCTATTCTTTTGTCAGTTCAATTTTACCACTTTATAAATAAGCAAGTAGGTATTAACATTTTACAAATCTATAATTTGCTTTCGCATGTTCTAGATGCTTACCGCTACTACCATATCGATATTTTTGAATTCAATTGACAATAATAAAAGGCATATCTACCCAACTGCCCAGTATTGTCTGGTAAACAATAACATTGCCATACAATGATAACGAGCGGCGTATGTATTCGATGATCCGATTAGTTTACAAACTGCCACCCACACAAATTGCTTTGTTCTAAAACTAGATTATGTTGCAACTCTGGATTTCTGTCAGTGAAGGTATTGTCCTCTATACAAAATCGTCTGGAATACTAAATTTACTATAGCATATAGCTCAGTGCTAAATAATATTCACAATTACGTCCCAAAAACTTGTGTGTTTTTTTTAAAAGACATTCTTATCCTCGTCATAAACTTTTTCATCAATAGTTTGAGCGAACGGGTGAAACCCAGTGGCCTGCTAGGCCGCCTCACCTAACCCTCATAGACTTTTTCATTTGGGGTTATCTACAGCACAGAGTAAATAAGCTGAACGGTATTCAAGATTTTAAAAATAGAGTTTATGATCTTCAGCAAATATCCCCTGGAATGATAACTAAAATGCGCTGATGTACCATCGTGTATAAACCACATTGTGTATCTTATTGGCAATGGTACATTTTACAGAAATCCAGGAAGCGTGTGTTCCAGAAAGGTGTGACCTACCTCTGCGGTAAGTCTTGCTGGTAGAAATACGGGTCCAATTAAGCAGTTACCCACAATTCCAATCGAAGCGGTCAACGAGAACTGATGTTGAACATAAATGGTTATTATGAAAATTCCTTATTGCATTTCTTGAAAAACTAACCTCAGCAGTAAACACAATCAACATCAGTAGTTAAGGAACTTCAACAATGTTCTGCAAATGCCATTGGCACAAGGCCATATGTGGAGGAAAATCAGCAGGAATGCGTGCTTGGACGAGTTGGATGTGGTATGGATATAACATATTGTCCTTAAGAATGCACCAAAGAGTACTATAACTTACATTCAAAACCTCAGTAACTTTTCGACTAGAAGTACCTGAATTTTCTTCAACCATATTCAGCACATCCTCTTCCAGCTCTACCTTCTTGCTGTTTTTGGCCTTCCTGTTCCTCCACACTTCGTTTTAGTGTGCCTGTATCATAAAGGAGTCGATGAATGCTTTCGAAAGTGTTTCCGCCAGGAGCCATACACTGAGAAAATCTTTCAGTGTACAATCCCCTAGCTTATAATGCATTGCCACGAGCATGTCCATTAACTAAGTGCATGTCGGTCATCTAGACATTTGTATATAGTGATTCATGTTAAAGCACTTCAACAAATTTGATCGAAATGAGATATTTGACTTAATTAAAAACACCTTGTATCTTGGAACAATGCTTTTTCAGACGTATATTTATGGGAACCTTTTTCATAAAATGACCTGAGAAATCACCCCTTTAAAAAATATGCCGCGTCTTTTTGTTGCCTTTTTCATCTTTTGGTGGATGGTTTCATAGAATATCATGCTAATATTCTTTATGTTCTTCATCAACCCATCGAAGTAGTGCGTTATCAAGTTTGACAGTTCCTATATGTATGTTTACTGGACCTTTGAA
Source organism: Apoderus coryli (assembly GCA_911728435.2). Lineage (NCBI taxonomy): Eukaryota > Metazoa > Arthropoda > Insecta > Coleoptera > Attelabidae > Apoderus > Apoderus coryli. The sequence continues at coordinate 4,376,017 of OU452206.1, read as the reverse complement.
CACCTTTTCTGTAGGAAGTTTAAGAGCTGAATTGAAAGTTGTTGGCTGTCGTAAATCCGAAACGGTGTGCCATACAAAACCATTAGCATAAGCTGAAGCTTGTATTGTCTTCTTCCTAAACTAGCTGGTGGAACTTCGAAATTGATAACTGGACTTTTTCTCCAGCTTAGTTTCATTTGATATATACTTAGTTGAGCTTGTAATACTTTGGCCACAAACTCTTAAAGTTTATAATGTCTTTGGTGTCTATTTATTTAACGTTGAAAACATTTTTGGCATTGGCATGAACTCAAATTTCTGTCATAGATTAATGTACACACTTCGCGTATATTATACACTCTGTCTCATCTTCGTATAATATTATTTTTATTTTATTTTTTATTAGTGCTCGATCACATGGTAAGGTGTTGGATAATATTGTACAATTTGCTGAACTCTACCAGTAGCTTGAAGAGCCATACATATTCTATCAATGGTGTGGTTCTTATTTTGCGCAAGGCCATAGTTACAAAACAGACGCAGTTCAATGGTTCTCGGGAACCATAGGTATTTTTAATCTAATCTTGAATGAAATAGCATACATCATTTGGGCGTTTAGCTGCTAGTCCCCCATGATAAATATGAAAGAAGAACATTTGGCTTGTTAAATTTGATATGCAAAACAGGCTGACGGTAAACTGAGACAGATAAAATTTATCCTGGGTTAGAAAATCAGGCAACTCTAAGTTCTGCATAAAATCAAACCAAAGTGCAGCTAAATCTAGATACTTCCAACATTCTTCCGTTGTCGTCTTAAGATAGCTTTAGAATTTTTCAGCAACAGCAACACCCTTGACCTCAACGTTTAACTTTGGGGTTTTCAGTTTAAGGGATAAATCTTCACAAGTATTATTTCATACTTGACGTCTCCCAAAATGTAAATCAAAATTCTGTTTAAAATATTTAATATAATAGCTATATTTCATGGACAAATAAGGGTATTTCTCTTCAGAAAGGCTGTACATAATTTTAACATTAAGTTTAGCATCGGGGTACCTACTTGTATTCTTTATTAGAATAATGCGATATTTTAACTGGAAAAGAAGAAATCTGTTCCCTTATTTCTTCTCTGTATCGTTCACCTACCACATTAGAATTAACATTTTTCCCATGGAATTTGATTATTACTAAATAGTAGTTTTATCCTTTGAACGCGTTTTTTTTTTGGAAACCCCATCAATATTTAAAAAAGCTTTTAGACAAACTTTTACGTATTTCCCGTCTATCCTAATAAAATGATAATATGACCGATCCCTCTTTGCATTTCCTTGAGGATCCGTTCGTCTTTTAACGCCAAACACTTCTAGCTCACCCTGTCCGTAAAATGTAATTTATCAAAGCACTTCAATTGACTACTAAATATAAAATAACTACGGCTTAGCATCACCAAATAATGTGTTTAAAAATAATCTTACCTGCAGGAATTTCCAATCGCTTTGGCATGAACAACACGACCTTTGTAGTTTATGTAGGTACCCTTTTCCCTGTGGCCCTAGAAGACTTAATTCGATTTCGTAGGAATTCTGATTGTTTAACAACACCCTTTCTTCTTTTAACCAGTGGTGCTCGCGGTGCTTCTATTATTCTTTTACTCAAATATTACACAAATATGATTTTTAAACGGTCTTATTGTAGCACACATGTAAACTAACTTAGGTTTAGGTTATGTGTCGATATGTTCCTGTTTATGGCAGAGTGACACACCAAAATAGAGCATATAGGATAGGGGTATTTCAATTCGTTCTGCACTAAACGATGCCTCTACGGGTATTTACTTACGTCGAAAACCGAGCAACTTAAATCCAAAAGTGAAATGTGCCTGCGCTTTTCCATAGAAAATATTTATGGAATTGATGCCTGACTTGGTCCTGTCTGTATAGAATAGTTTATATCAAAATTGTAATTCAATCAGTCAAAAGTCAAATCTTCCTTCAGAAACAAGATAAATAATATGGAAACAAAAAAATACTACATGAGAAAATATGCCTGATACAGGGCAAATAAAAAATAGAAATAAGACAAAAACGCTTTGGAGTGCCTATATTAAATTGGGTGGACCAAAGTAAATAGGGCGTCAATGAATACTAACTAGATAGGTGTAAGCTGGAGCGAAGAGCCAAACATATTCCTCTATACATATATACCATGTATATATCGTATAAAGTGAATCCTCCAGCCGTTTTGTCGGCAGTTTATGCTTGGAAATGCAAAACCCCGACTGTTTTACATTTCAGTAAGCTCATATTTAATGGCAAAAGAGAACTATATTCTCCTGGTTCGAGGCCGCATATGCTACCCCTCCATGTATATGTATATTTTCTGTAGATTTACAGCGACTTAGATTTTATGGGGCAAATGAAATTACATTCCCCTTTAAAATATGATGAGCTCTCCCGATAATGAAACCAACTCAATCTCCTGATATCTCTTCGTGTGTATGAGTGAGTGATGCTGTGAAGTTCTGAATTACTTATAGCTTCTAAGCTTTACTAATAATGATTAATATATGAAGTTATATAGATATAAAGGGAATAAAAGACTTACAAATTCATTCATTTGAAGCAGAATGGAAAACACAATAAATTAAAACTTTAAAATTTTAAATTTACTATTTATAATTCATATAAAATTAACTAATTCAATTATATGGTATTACGGGATTGTCTTTAGACAGGTAGAATGCCTTATCAACATTTTAATTCATTCCAACATAATCAATTTTGTATACGCTGACCGTCACTTTTCTACTAAGGAGATTTTTCTAATTTTAGCTAGTGTCTAGATATCATCTAAAGTTGTTAGTAAATAATTCATGTAAAATTTTTGTTATTTTAATGATATACCTGGGATCCGTAATTTTTAATCTCATGAATTTTGGACTTGGAACGAAACTTCGTGGGGTTATCAAACGTGCACAACTATATTTCGAAAACTATAAAACGCGTTAGCTCTTATTCACTCTAATCTTCAACAAAAACAGAGTAAAGTTGGGCACGAATTTCTGACAATCAAAACAAGTGTAAAATATGTCATGCGTTTTAACTTACGTTTAAATAGTCAGCGCAGGGAAACGTTTACTTTTGTTGAGGCTTCTTTGAAGGGAAACATTTTTAAAATAGTTCCCAAATCGTCACTTTTTTTATAAAAGTAAAGTCATTAGAAAAGAAAAGATTTGTGTGTTGTTCTTATGGAATCTATCAGTTACAACATACAAACTAACAATGCTATGCTGCCAGAATTTCTTTCAAATTATCGCTATCCTACACCTCGTACCGTAATATCGTAAGTAATTCGAGATCTATTATATATTATTTACGCAATACCGTAATTAATCCGAAATCTATTTACACCCGACACACGCGCAGATGCTTCATTAAACATAGTAGTAGATTAAACATAGTAGTAGATGTTTTATTATATTGAGTAGTGGCAACAGTGAACACTGATCATTTGTTTTAAATATTGTTAATTTAATTCTATAGTTTTTCATAGTAGAATATAGACTGAAAATTCTCAAAAATTCACTATGAGTGGAATGAGTGATGGAGAAAGTGATAGTGAAAAAATAGAAACAATTACTGTTGAAATTACGGCAGAAAATGACTTTGAACAGAACGCATTTTCTACAAGAGATATAAATATACCAACAAAAAATAAAACCGATAAAACTCGTGTCCCTAAAAAAACAATAACAAACAAACACCAGCCGGCAAGTGTTAATATACACAGTGACAAAAATATCGTGGAAAACTTATATAGCGAATTTATGCCGCAATCGACGGAAATTTTTACCCCGCATGCGTCATTACAACGAACTCCTCCGCAATACGATAAAAGGAAAAGATCAGAGTCAACACCTGAGCTACCTAGAGATGCCAAAAAACATCGTGATGAATCAGAAAGCAGTCATGAGGGGGGAAATGCTACAGTACAAGATACAGAATCAGCAGAAATAGCTGAAAGTGAAGACAGTAATGACATGATGACTTGTGTGATCTCCGCCTTAGACGAAATAGTAAAAATTGTAAATATGGGAAATACTGCGAATGCCACAGATTTAATATTAACTTCCCAAATAAAATCCACTATTCAAAATTCAGTTTACGATATATCCAAATGCTTAACTAAAATGGTTAGTCAAATTGGAACTCTTGAAAAAGAAAATATAATGATGAAAAACATGCTTCAAATGCAACCTAAGCCTGCATATGCAGAGCAAGTTAAAAAACGCAATAATACAAAACCAGATTTACAGAATCAAACTTTAGCATCAATCTGGCAAACACCTCCTATCAAAATCAAACACGAAACAATAGTTAGGATACCAGACGAAAAAAATCCGAAAAATGTTCTCGAAAAGATTAAACAAAACCTAAATGTGAATGAGATAAATGGTGCCCTAAAGAGTGTTAGACAATTGAAAAGTGGCGGAGTGATACTCGAGTCCCAAAACAGTGAACAACATGAAAAGCTCAAGAATGTTCTCCTAAATAATAAAGAAATCCTCTCAAAGGAAATGTCAAATCTAGATCCAATGTTTATGATAACCGGAATTGAAGCAGGTTACACATTGGAGGACTTTATAAATGAATTGATTAATCAAAATGAAGTTATTTTAAAGAACTATGGAACTACTCTTCTTACTAAACTAAAGTTTATTGCAAAAAAAACGTGTCGTAATCCTTTCCGTGAAAATTGGATTTTCCAAGCCAAATCAGATGTGTTTAAATTTTTTATTAAATCTGAAAACCTATATTTTGACCTTACTAAATTGTACATCAAGGAGTATTGTACTGTAGCTATGTGCTATCGTTGCTGTCAGTACGGGCATGTGGCGAAATATTGTAAGAATAACCTTGTTTGCTATTACTGTGGTGGAAATCATCCTGCCGAGACCTGTTCTAAAAAGGAAAATCCAGAATGTTCAAATTGTATAAAGCTCAGAGTACAAAACCATAAGCACCGCGCAATTGACTATAACTGTCCTACATACCTTAGAAAATTAGAACAACGTCGACAGTACATAAATTACAATGGATAGTATGATAAATAAAAAAATAATAAACATTTACCATCAAAATGTAAGAGGACTAAGAACGAAAACTGATGACTTATATGAAAATGTAATAAGCTCAAAATACGACGTAATTACTCTAACGGAAACATGGCTGCATGCAGGCATATACGACAGGGAACTCTTTAATGAGGACTATGAAGTTTTTAGAAGTGACAGAAACCAAAACATAACAGGAAAATGCAGAGGAGGTGGAGTGCTGTGTGCTGTGAACAAAAAATTATCAGCTGTAAATATCTCAATTTTATTACAAAATGCACATATTGAATTGGTTAGTGTAAAAATTAATCTACCCTCAGACTCTCTTGAAATTTTTGTTGTATATGTAACTCCCACAACTAACATTATTCACTATGAAGAGTTTTTTGACCTTTTTGAACTAAGACTTAATAATACCAAAAATAATTTTATCATTTTAGGCGATTTCAATATGAATTCTTCAAGCAATGCTGTTCGCAACAGATTTATTAACTTTTGTAGTTTTATTCAGGCAAAACAATTTAATAACGTTAAAAATAGCAAAAATGCAATCTTAGACTTAGTAATTTCTGATTTACAATGTACTATAACAAAAAATCTAGATCCATTAATTCCTGAGGACGAATATCACCCAGCACTAAATGTCGAACTTATTCTAAACCAAAATATCACCTTCTGCGACTGGAACGGCTTAGTCTCATACAATTTCAAAAAGGCAAACTATTTGAATCTCTACAACAATTTAAAATCTGAACAATGGAACTGTCTAGAAATACTTAATGATCCTGACGAGGCACTAGAAACCTTTTACAAAAAACTCTATTCCGTATTTGACAAATGTGTTCCTCTACTCGAATACAAAAAGAGAAAATATCCTCCATGGTTTACACCCGAAATAATAAAAGATATAAAATCCAAGCAGAGAAACTTGAAACTCTATAAAATGACTAATATAACCCACTGTCTGGAAACGTTCAAGTTCCTAAGATCCAAAGTCAAAAAGGATATAAAAAAGGCATACCGTGAATATACTTCTGGTTTTGAGCAGTCAATTCAAAATAATCCTGCCAAATTCTGGAATTTTCTTAAGTCGAAGAAAAAAAATGGCACGGGGATACCAATTGAAATGGGTCTTGACGGTACTAGATATTGTGGAACGGAAGAGATTTGCGAAGCTTTTGCGAAATACTTTCAGAGTGTTTACGTGGACAGCGAAATACCTACCAGTCAGCCTCAAGTTGCATTTAACAATGAATCATATTTTAATATAAGCTATATTACAGAAAACGACGTTCAGGCAGCTATTACAAAATTAAAAAACAAGAAATGTATTGGATTCGATCTTATTCCCAGATTTATTTTAAAAGGGTGCAGGGATATCTTATCAAAGCCACTTTCCATTATATTTAATTTATCTTTAAAAAATAAAAGTTTTCCATGCTGCCTCAAAATATCGAAGATAACACCAATATTTAAAAGTGGTAACAGATCGGACGTAAAAAATTATAGACCAATAGCGGTCCTGTCTAACATAGCCACTTTGTTCGAAATGATAATATCTGACAAACTAAATCACCATATAAAAAACAGATTAAACAAGGCCCAACATGGCTTTCGTCGAAATCGATCGACCACTGGAAATCTAATCGATTTCGTAAATTATACAACAGATATTATGGCAAATGGCAATCAGGTAGATACCATATATACAGATTTCGCAAAAGCTTTCGACAAAGTAAATCACCACATACTAATAAATAAACTAAAAAGCTTTTCAATATCTCAAGAACTCTGCGATTTCTTGGAATCTTATTTAAAAAACAGGCCACAGTATGTTACAGTTTCAGGAAATAGCTCGGCTTCATTTATTGCAAAGTCTGGTGTTCCGCAGGGAAGCACTTTGGGTCCGATTCTATTTTTAATGTTCATCGATGACATAACCGATGTTATAAGGTTCAGTGAATGTTCACTCTTCGCAGATGACCTGAAAGTATTTAGAATTATACGTAACCCACTCGATGCCACTGCTTTGCAGACGGATCTGAATAACCTTTTTAATTGGTCAGTACAAAATCTCCTTCCATTTAATGTAGAAAAATGCAGGTCAATGTCATATACTTACTCAATGAAAAATTTAGAATTTAAATATAAACTCAATAATGCTTCCCTTAAAAGGGTTCAATCCATTACAGATCTAGGTGTTATATTTGACAATAAGCTTACATTTTCCGCACATATTGAACATATAACTAACCAATCTTACAAAAAAATGGGATTTATCATGCGAAATAGTAAAACCTTTAAAAACAGAAAAACTTTAACCATACTTTATGCAACATATATACGCTCGAAACTGGAATATTGTAACGTAGTGTGGTCGCCGTTGTACACAAAATACACGATAATGATTGAAAAAGTCCAAAAAAAGTTTATTAGACTATCAAATTTCCTGCTTAAAGAGGAACACATTTCTGATTATAGAACAAATCTTAAATGTTTCGATCAAATATCTTTATTTAACAGACGAACAATGTCAGGTTTACTATATTTGTTTAAAATAATTAACAACCTCGCTTATGATTGTACATCATTGACATCTCTTAACTTTGCAATCCCAGTGACTAAAACACGCACAAAAAATAATCAAACATTCTTAATAAAAACCCCAAGAACTAATTACCAATACAAATCACCTCTCAACATGATGATGAGAAACTACAACTCACTTCAAGAGATCAGTGATATCTATAGAGCTACTTATAAAAAATTTAGACTCCAAATACTTAGCCACTTTAAGTCCATAACTTAGTATCTCAACTTCGACGAAATACAAATGGGACAACGTAGAATATATATATTAATAAACTCGATAATATGTCGAATTGGAAAAATTGTTTTCTCTGAATACTCTATTTTTTTTAAGTACATGCATAATATATTGAGTATTGTTAAGTTAGCTATTTCTCTTTAGTCTGTGTCTATGTTTCCTTTTGGTTTACTATTTAGGTTTAGGTTAGATTAAGTTTAAGTTTAAGCAAAGCAGTGTAATTGGGTTTATCTACCTGTATCTGTTTTTCATAAATAAATAAATAAATAAATAAACTTTATTTCCCCAAACTTATTTTATTTTATTTTTGCTAAAATAATTTGGTTGTTAGAAAAATTACTTATTATTTTTATTTCATTCAATTCAATTCATGCAAAATCAAGAAAAGCTGAGAAATTCGGTGATGCCACACTTTATTTGAAGATTTTCACCATAAACATATTCCAGCACATTTTCCTCAATAAATCCACACATTACACAATAGATTTACACATGGAACATTACTAGATACTTGATTTTCCAACAAATTTAATTTTCTCAACTCCCACGATAATATAACAAATATTAAAAAATTATTTTATCTAAATAAACTACTAATTTATTCTTATTTTTATTTTACTACTATTCACATGAATTAAATTTGGGAGAATTGTATTTAAATGACACAAGTTGACACATGTTGACACATTTGGCATTCGAATATTGATTTTTTACCGACCTCACCAGACGAGCTACGATTTCAATAATAATAAAAAAAGTTCAATGACCCCATTCGATTAGCAATATGTGCAGACCGGCTACAATTTCAATAAATCTAAGAAAAGTTTAATGAACTGGGTCATAGAGATGCAAGAAATGTATCGATATATTCGTTCTTTCATTATTAGAGATGCAAGAAATGTATTGATATATTCCATTCGATCTCAATTCCTTTTTAAGTTTGAACTATTGTCTCGAGGATTGCAAGTGAGTCTATTGGCCGTTTGTATTGAAATAATAGTTGTCAAAGAATAATCTAATTTTATTTTAATTAATAAAACACAGGGCGAGTAATATTTGCATACTTTCTATTCACTTACATTTTACCCAATGTATGTAAAAATAATATCATTAAGAATGCTGTTGGTCATTTCAGACAGTGACGAAAAGTTAATATCCACCAGCTCACTACAATGCCGATTAAAGGACTCACACATCAAGTATATCGGACTCTGCGAGAATACATTTCTGGAAGGACCGATAGTAAACGGGGCGACATGTCTGGCTTCTAGGCGGGGCACCCGAAATCTTATACCCTGGAAAAGATCCGGACAGTCCACTGCACCGTGTGTTATCTTATACAAGATCTTAATTCCGCGCTATCCCTGTTAAGTATTATAAAAAGGGACTTGGGTCAACTCGTACCCGGTTTTGTGAAATAAATATTAATCAAAATGGGACATTTGTAGAAGATTTGCTTGTCCAAATAATTCAGAAATTACATTACAAAAGAAAATTATTATTTGTATTCATTGTAAAAAGACGAAGGTGGAGAATAATTATATATATTCTCCATCCTCGTCTTTTATATTCTATATCTTATAATATGGCATTGGTTTTTTAATAAATGGTTAAAAAACTAAATATTTACTGGCTTCTTTTTCTACAAATATTTTTTTTTACCTAAATTTGGTTTTTTCGAAACTGTGACAGTTTTTTTTATTTGGAATACCCTGTATATTCTATGACATTTAGATATAATTTTCTATTATGCTGTTTTTAAAAATATACAGCATTTTTCAGAATGTCCACAGCGTATATAAGAATTATTTCTTATTTAATTGAAATAAAATTTGAGTTTGACATATTTCTGCTTCAATTTGAATCAAAAATCATGCAGACGCGCGCGCCAAAATGATATTTGTTATCTCAATAGAAAAAACTGCATTTGGAAAAATTTCAAAAAACTAATGGAAAAAAGTTGTTTCGAATGCCATTTTATGTTTAAGTACAAGGTTTGAGCAACCTGCGATTGCATAATTTTTAGCAAACAACACAAAAACTTCAAAAATCTACTTCACCTAATACCATAGTATAACGTCTTAGCAAAATACTTTCTAACAGTATTTTTTTAAGAATTTTTGCCTTTGTTACTTGGTATGGACATACAATGACATTAGAAAATTTGTTTTTATTGTCAACATTTTCTCAATTTGTATATATTTTTTTTAAAATAAACATTACCTATTTAAATTCTTAATTTATCGACATTTAATAGGAACAATAACAATAATACAAACCAGCTATTGGTTTAAATATACCCATGTGATCACTCTGTGCATGGCTAAATGTCTGTCATCGCTGAATGTTTTTACGAACAGGCTGGAAATCTTTCTGTCTGAAAACTTCTTTAAGGATCACCCAACAGGAATATTATGTCGAATGCTGCTCTGGCATATAATATAAAATTGCGTTGCTGCCTGGAGCGTATGTCATTTTTATCATTCCTGTAGTTATGTTCGTTTATTTATTTCTTTGTGTATGCTATTTACTATATTCGAAAAATTATAAATCTTACTTAAGGATTATATAAACGCACTTTTCCCTAGGTGACTATTATACAGGGTTTTTTTCCCTTAAAACTTCAGTGTTAGCATCGATAGCTCAAAATATCGCCGTTATAAACATATAGGTATCAAAATATGGCTCCTATATGGGAGTTACATGTGTCAAAGTTTCAACATTTTCGAAGATGGTTTTAAGTAACAAATTTAAATTTAGTACATGTCACAAACTCCATATTCACAGCAAATTAGCGAAGCTGAATCTACAGTGTGGTATATTTTCAGAGCTCGTCTACATTTCATACCCCCGAACTTTTTTGTATCTTATCTTTTTCTCGATAAATTGACATATTTTGAGAGAAATGCGAATATCTGCACGGCTTTTTTGCTTTAAATTTTTGTTTTGATTGGTAGCATACCAATTAGGTTAAATTTAACCAGAGAACAGTGAATTTTTCGAAGAAACCCACAACTCATACACTATGGCTGTATAAGGGTCCCTATTATCAGTTTTTTTTCCTTGCCATGTTGCTGAAAGACCGCAAACTTAAGTTCTTGGAGATAACTGGGACCGTGTGTGGAATGAACATTTGGGTATGAGAAAACTGTCGGCCCTATGGGTACCGTGGGTGCTAATTGTGAACAACTAGTGCTATCGTATGACCACTTCCAACGACTATTTGGCCCCGTCGGACGAAACTTGGGGTCATGACCACACACCACAGATCGAGCAGCAGTCGGAAGGTCATGAAGACAGGGTGCTAGGTGTGATTCAAATTGGGTATTTGGCCAAACGGAAGAACACATACAGGGCAGTATCATAGCATATTTATTGTCAACTGAGGATCAGCGAAGTATTTTTTATAACTTTTTTTGAGAACTGTAAGAGAAGTAATAGATGTAGCAGACCACGGTTCTAGATATCATACTGTATATAATATATACGGTTACGTTAGTTTAAGAACGGATAGGTTAATAAAAACCCAAGACGACAAAGTTATCTAAATTATATGGGACATCCCTCAAAGTCCGATTCTAGGACCTCCTCTATATGGAATACATTTTACGACTCTATCCTTAAAATTCCAATGGAAGACAGTAGAATTGCAGACCATCTAGACATAATTGCAACTGACAGGTAGTAAGGAAGATTTAACATACAAAAATAGGTACCACCAGACATTGTCAGGGAATGGATGACGGACAACGGCCTAGAATGGGCAAAGGTGAAAACTGAGGCCATCTTCCTGGCTGGTCCTAGAGAAAGTCGGGAAGTAACATTAATTTTTGATAATCACCTGATAGTTACAAAATCTACTTTGAAATACATGGGAATAATAAACATTAAATGACCCCCAATTATTATTTATTAAAAGAGTTTATATTGCTGATGAAATCCATCTTATGTTACTCATTTTAATTACTAGATGTTGCACGTAATTTTTATTTTCTTTAGCGTGTTCTCATTCGTTTTAATACTAAAAAAATAAGCACAAATGAACAGCTCAGGCAGGCTTTGCCATTTCATATTTTAACACACTAGAAAATAAAAATGCTTTCAGAAACATTACGGTTATGTTGGTTACCTGACAAGTTTCATCCATCCAGCTTTATACGTCCGCATATACGTGAGAAATAACACTCTAATATTTTCCTCAAACTCCCCGGAGTAATATTCACATCGGCTCTTCTGCCAAACTAGACGCTTTATGAGCTTCTATCGCCGTTTGTTATCAATGATTATTGCTTGTCCATACACTGGAAATGTGTAGTTTTCGAAGTTAAGTTATTGCCAAGCGAACTCTATATCAAAGCTGAGTGATCTATAGCCTCTTGTGCTTATTGGCTATCAATTTTTAACGAGTTCCCATGCCATGCTTTTTAAGATATTTATGCAAGAAATATTACTGGATTCATCATCATTTTTATTTTTTAAATATTAAGCAACAAACTAATTTATGTGTTCATCGCTAATCACATTTTTTTAAATTGAAATTTTAGTTGTGATACCATTCTATTACTCATTAAATATGTGGCTGAAAGTTGTAAATTGAGCTAAGCAAATTGCGTGAATTTCCTCTGTTTTTTATATATCTATTTCCATTCCTTTTATTGATTTTGGAGCCATATGTAAACAACTAAATATTTTCTTTCAGCTAGCTAGTATTTTGTTCCCAGCCTCTCTTGTAATTTAACTGTGTGATGGAATAACTTGTTATTGTTATTTTATTCTGTTGCATTACTAGTACGGCTAAGAGATGGAATTTTTGTAATCAGATATCTCAAGGGGCTCTGCTATTTGTGCCTCTCATCTGCACGAGATAATTTGCAGTCCTTTGCGTACAAGGTGCGTGAGTTGTGTGGTGATCTCGAGGATCCCAGTTGCGCACGTTGCGTTGTATGGCCGCAGTAGTGGATAATATTATTTATACTATGTCAACGTCAATTGTCATTTACCTCGTGACACTTTTTCTCTATTAGATCGCTAATCTATTTAAATTTACAAGTAAAAGTTTTGCACGCCAGATTTCTGCATATTATTAAAGATGTTATTTTAACGTGCAACGGCGCTTACAATTCAGGATAATTCCTGGATTTTTGAGTTTAGACTTCTGTTCAATAATATCTCCATTTAAGACAATTATTGGTCCCTTGGATGAAATATGTGTTTCCAGGTAAATGTTACAAAAATCGTCTATACTTAGTTTATGCTTGGGTCCACTGTTGTATATTATGGTGTCCCCAGTTTGATCATTTTGCACGGTATCTTTAAAACCGGACGAAGTGGAATAAAGTAATTAGGATGCCATTACCTATATATATATATATATATAATAAAGTGTTAGCAATATCGGGTTTGCGGTCTGTTAATGCCTAAGTTAATGGAAAATACTCATTCAATCTAAGAACCTCTATATTTCGTCACCAATTTGTGACTTCATCAGGAGGAACAGCTGTAAAAATTACAATTCTAATGCAAAAATGGCAAATACAATCAAATTAAAAACACTTACATTAAGAGCCAATTAGGCCAATCTATAAACAAAATACATGCCAGCACATACACAGCAGTGAATTCAAAATTCTTAAAATCTACACAATACACAAAAATTCACGACACGTTAAAATGTATCTGCGTTTACAAACCAATATTGATTTCGCAGGAAATAAAATTATCTTAAAGGATGCAAAAAAGGACGTTTAAATGATATAGAAACTAAACATAAAAAGGGGGGTTTATCTATAATAGGTAGGGCATTCAACAATTCTATTTTGTGTATAAAAATTGTAAAAATCATCGATACATACAGGGACGAAACAAAAAAACCAAAAACAAAACATTTGCCAAACTGGAGGCCAGCAACTGATTTAAGAGAACCTAATTTAATAAATTACAATAAATTATACTTAGTTGGCTGATATCTGCCCTGGAGTTCACTGTCGTGGGTGTTCTGTTGATATGTGACATTTCCAGAAATAAGCGCTTAATTTTGTTCTTCTCAACATCTAGAATAGTTGTATCATCGTAATTAAAATGATGATTTAAATTTAGCGAATGATTCGCAAGTGCACAAGATTGCTTGCCTATTCTAGTGTCGCTTCTATGTTGGGTTAAGCGTTGTCTTAAATTCTGTGTTGTTTGACCTATGTAGCAGCGGTCACAATTCAGACACGGGATCTTGTACACCACACTACTTCTTTCCAACAAAGGAGTGGAATCCTTAACCTTAGTAAATATGCTATGCAATGTCAAGCTGTTATATTTGGCGATCTTTATGTTCGAAAATGCTTTCAGGTGTTTAATAATATTATCAGTCAGACCCGGTATGTATGGCAATCTTTTGTATCTAAATTCACTACGATTGATGGGTTCCGTAGGACCATCAAAAAAATTGGAATTAAAAATCAACTGCCTAATTAATTTTCTGGGATACCCATTATTTAGAAAGATGTGGAAAAGCTTTTTTAAGTTTGAATGTAGAAATTCATCATCAGAAATGGTGATAATTCGATTTCTCATGGCTAAAACTGTATTGTATTTCTGATTTCTTGGGTGATTGGAATGAAAATTTATGAATCTGCCAGATGAACTGGGTTTACTATACCAGTCCAACTTGATTGTATTAATGTCCGTTCTTATTAGTAAAGTATCCAAAAATGGAATGCTACCCTTCGTTTCAGTTTCTATGGTAAACTGAATATGATCATCCACTGAATTGAATGTTTGCAGTGTGAATTCAACTTTATCAGACGGAATTGAAGTCACAATGTCATCCACATATTTAAATATGAAAGGAACATTAAAGGGCAACTTGTTTAATATTTTTTGAAGCAAGAAATCCATCACAATCTGTGCTAATATTGGGCTAATTGGAGATCCCATCGGAGTGCCAAAAATTTGTTTATAAAACTTGTTGTCAAAAGAGAAATAACAGTTGTTGAAAATAAATCTTAATAAAATGACAAAATTTTGTTTTGAAAGTTCAGTGCATCTTGAAACCAAATCCCAATGTATTTCTATAGTTTCCAAGATCAAATTTAAAGGGATATTTGTGAACAGGGATACCACGTCCAACGAAACCAACTGGTAATCTGCAGGTAAAGTACGATTGTGCATCAAATTCACAAACGAAAAAGTATCTGCCACATTATAAGGTGTTATATCAGCCAGAGCTTCACTCAGAATTTTTGATAAAAACACCGACAAGTTGTAGGTTACACTGTCCACACAACTCACAATTGGTCTGAGAGGCACGTTGACTTTATGTATTTTCGGTAGACAGTACAACTTGGCAGCTACTACGTTATATACAGTTAGAAATTTAGATGTTTCTGTGTTAATCTGGTTTTGTAATCTTATTGATTTTATTAACTGATTGAGTTTCTGTTTTATGGTACATGTGGGATCCCTGTTCAATGGCTCATAAGTGTTTTGGTCACTCAACAAGGAAATGGTTTTTTCAATGTAGTCTTTTTTGTTTAAAGCTACAGTACACCCACCTTTGTCTGCCTGCAATAGATATAATTCTGGATTTTCTTTGAGAAATGTTTTTGTTTTTAAGAACGTTTTTTGAATTGGTGTTAAATTGCTTAAATGTGCGTTGACTTTAAAATTAGAAATATTATTTGTAATTTGCGCCCTTAATATGTTCCTATTATCCTCCGGTACATCAGCAACTATATTCTCAATGTCTGCCAAAAAATGGTTCATATTAAATTGTGAATTCGGTGGTGAAACACCAAATTTTGGTCCCAAAGATAGGAAATCCTCAATTTCCTTAGGAATACTAGTGTTAGAAATATT
Organism: Apoderus coryli; assembly: GCA_911728435.2. NCBI lineage: Eukaryota > Metazoa > Arthropoda > Insecta > Coleoptera > Attelabidae > Apoderus > Apoderus coryli. The sequence continues at coordinate 4,360,250 of OU452206.1, read as the reverse complement.
CCTAAACCAATTGCTGTTATCAATAAATAACTTTTCTTGTTCATGCTCGAAATTAACTAACCTGTCAAATTTATTAATAAGAGACCTTTTTACTTTTTCGAAATTTTTGTCATTAGGCATTAACAGACCGCAAACCCGATATTGCTAACACTTTATTATTGTAAGTACGGTCGATAATTCATAATATTATATATATATATATATATATATATATATATATATATATATATATATATATGAAAAAAAAAACATACCTTTATATCCTGTACTACGACCCCTAAAAAATTCCTAAGCACGTCACTGTATTCCTATCAAAACTTCTTTTAGCATTTTTTGGTATTTGTTAAAATCACGTAGGTAGTTACTTGTTAGAGTTGATTTCGATGATTTTCGAAATTAACTAAATATCTAATAAAAAATAATTCGCCCATTGTTAGTAATGACAAACTGCTGCGTTGTTTTGAAATGGCTTATGTCCTGGGGCCCCTCTCCGCTTGGAATAGACTAATTTACACAAAATTCTATGCAATTAATTGAACGTATTGATTTTGATTTTTATAGAAGTTTTTACCAGGGTGGTACAGATTCAAATGATGCTCTACCAAATATGCGATTCAGCATTTCTGGAAAGGGCTCGACACTTACCACTTTCCAGTGAAAATAAATAGTATTAGAAGTAATAAATACATATTTTATATTAACTAAGAGAATTATCTTGCTTTTTGTAGAATTAGGCATGATTTAAATATAGTAATTCTAATACCGAAAATTAAATAAATAAAATTATTTTAACATTAAATAATAGCTAAAAAGTAGTAGTAACAGTTAGTTTTATCCACAACCCAAAACTAGGTCCTGACTACCTACTTGCTTTCCATCTTGTGATCAAAGTTATAATTTTATTCGTTTTTTTTACCAGTATTATCGTGCTTCTTGGACTATCTATTTCAAATACTAACTTTGATATTTTCAATCATCATTATTTGACCCGTAGTATCTCCAGTTAATGGTTCTCCCATGAAATACTGTGTATATGAAAGTTTTCATCTCCGGATGATTATCAGTTGCAGATGGATTTTCAAGATGCTGGCGTTATTTATTTTTATGCCAAATTATTCCTTTCTCCAACTGCTAAAAGATATGCTTAACTAGAACTCGCATATTGTTGTTCGTCTCTCCCTAAATGATCTAGCGTGCATTTGTATCGCGCAGCCTATTAAAAATGATGCTCTTGCTACAATAATTCACTATCCGTAACTAGATACAAATTTTATGTATCCTAGTCCTAAGAGTAATGATCGTCTATAAAATGAGCTGGAAAACATATCAATCCCAAGGAAATAGTGTATTGCTAATATAAAATTTATGGAACAAAGAAAATCCTTTTACCACTCATCTCATTTGCCTTTGTAGTCTTGCATAATGTACATATATCTGCTCATCTCATTTTATTTCAGTTCGCATGTCATAAAACAACAATACCATTGTAAAAGTACGTTAAAATAAAGAATAATACACATTGTAGATAGTTAAATTTTCACCAGAACCGAAGTCATGTCAATTGTTGTATTTGTAAGAGAATATTTCTATTTTTGCATGCCCTGATGATACCCAATATTTAGCGAAAGACTTGACGAGATACAAAAAAAAATTGTTGATGGAGTGACATTTTTTTAAGTTATTTGATAAGAAATAAACTTTTTAAGCAACACATAAGCAACATTTGGCGTTGATAATAATATTGAGTGAAATATAGAGTTCAGATTCTACTGAATTCTTCGCTATGTCAAAACAAAAATTCAAGTTATTTACTGTCAAGATAGGTAATATATTTATATGTAATTTAGATGCGTTAAAGTTAACCTTTCACGGTATTTTGGGTTATTGCAAAAGAGTGCCATGCAGTCACAGAACACGTGTTCAGTTGACTCTGTTGCGTATTCGCACAAACGATATTTATCGTCATCACTCAGGCCCATCCACGATGAATTTAGGACCGCAAAACGAAGTGTTGCAAGTTGGTGAGCATACACCTTGGTGTTATAGTAATCCTATTCTGTTCAGTTGCCAGTAGCTTCAGGGACTGTTTGCTATCTTTGAGGTGAAGGTGTATGACTTTAGTGTTTTTAATGAGGCATGACTGTCAGACACACTGTTAATGTGCTTTTTCCGGATGCATCTCTGTGAGAATTCTTGAGTGCAGCGGTTTGCCTGGAATATTGTAGGACTTTTACCTGTAGTTCTTCGCTAGCCTCTGCCCGCCATTTTTGCTTATCAAGGCGAGAATCGATTTTTTTTCCTGTATCTAATGGTCCCAGGTTCAGGATTTTACTCAGACGTTCTAGATCTTCGCATATGTAGAAGTAGTCTTATTACTGCAAGATATTTAATATATAGTCGACACTGTTTATAGTGAAAAACTCTTTACAGTGCAATTTTTCAACACCTAGAATATTTGAATAAAATTTAATGTAAAAAGCCCTGCATATAGTGAATCTTTAAAACAAGTAGCACTCTATATAATAAAATTTTTACCGGACTTTTATGTATACATTTGTATGCATTTATTGCTCCTTATAGTCGAGGCCTAGTAAATCGTAAATTTAGGTTCAGTTGGTTTTTGTTTAAAAATCAACTACAATGCCCAAGCGTGTGTGTTTAAGTTTAGCTGAGAAAATTAAAGTTCATAAAGGCTGCAAAAAAATTGATGTTGCTGCAAAATTCGGCAAGTTGTTGCGATTGTTTTCAAAACGGAGTCTGGCGAGAGTGCAAGCGTTAGTCAGGAGAACTGTGACATTTGAACGGAAACTGTTTTAAAAAATGTATTGAAAAAATACGAACCAAAAAACGTTTTCAATTGTGATGAAACCGATTTGTTTGTTAAATGTTTGCCGAAACAGAATTGTTCACAAAATTGTTAACGAGATTGATAACAACCTTCCAGTCCAAAAATTGATTACCTAAAGACTGTAGAACTGAAGTCGTTAAACTATGGAGTGAAAATGTTTCTCAGAAAACTATCAAAAACTGCTTTAAAGCAGGTTTTACTGAGAAAAATCACGAATGGGAGGAAGAAGACGAAATCGATCTCGCTATCTTAAAAAAACAATGAGGTATTCGATAAAAACTGCTACCGTCGACGCAGATTTTTTACTTGGAAATTTCTAAGAAATGAACAATGATGTTGGCACGATAGATCTCCCAACTGAGCAAGACATCATTGACGATATAAATAGGATAGACGATCATGAAGAAGAAACTGAAACCAGGGAGTGTCCTGCTAAATTTAGTGACAATGAAATAAGAAATGCATTTGACATTGTGCGAATTTCTCTCAGGGGCCAGAAAACGGTACCTGATAAAATCTTTATGGCTTTTTTTGTTGCTTGTTGATTTTTTTCTTTATATAGTGAAAAACTCTCTATAGTGCAATTTCGGTCGACATTTTGGTCTTTCACTATATAGAGGTTCGACTGTATTTCTTTATTTGGATTATGCTTTCTTGGCAATAATACACTCAGTCAAATCGCTTCTGACTATTTCAAAAGAATTACTATTTTTCTTTTTTTATTAAGTTTGAGGAGCTTGCAAGTCAAATAATTATTGTTTATCAATTGGAACTTGGTAAACGTACTAGTCCTATCCTGTCAACCCCCTGCAGGATTAGGGCTTCGTATAAACGAACTTCGTGTTTTATATTTGTCTTGCGACATAATTTGAATACAATTTCAATTTATATCTATCTATACGTTCGCGCTCTCTATTAATGTCTATATCAAAGAGACAAGTGTAAAAACAAACAGGGGTCGCACACGTACTGGAGTTGGCTGGCTGTGGCACATTCATACGTACGTACATACGCATGTTGTAGGTTGAAGGGTAAATATTGTATTAAAACTGATGGAAATTATTTCCTCTATATACACTTAAAAGGTGTAACCAATCTGAATATTAAAACGCCCTGTATGTATTGCTGAATAGGGGTAGCAATGCAATAACAATTTCACAAAATATTTACCCTTCAGACGGATTATGAAGTAGGAGATGAAGTAATGCAGAAAAAATCTACTTTTTCAAGAATTTACGATGCTCTTTGAAGTACAATATTCTTCAGATTTTATGCAAATTTTCTTAAATTAAAACTGCCACAAGCTGTTTAAATTTGATTGATTTTTATAGTTGAATTTCTAATACTTATACCTTTGAAATTTTTGCTTTGCCTAGACAGTGTTGTGCCTCATAGTATGTGAAGTGATATAAAGTGAGGCTGACGCGCTCTAGTAAACTCCTAAGCAATTTTTTTGCTAAAAGAGCTCTAATCAACAACATTTTTTATCAGTAGGACATGCACCAGTTAAACGTTGCCTTGTCCAACCATTCGCAAATAGTGCCACACTCCTTAAAATAGATGCATTTTATGGCCAATTGTGATTGCCAATTTAATGCAACTTCCTAAAGGTTTTAATCTCATAATTTCTTACTGTTTTCTTCCAAAATTTCGGTTATTTGGTCCCATTGTCAATAACACCACATTAAAAGAAACTTCTCACTGGGGGTCTTCTTATCCAGATTTAATTATGGCGATTCATTTGCTTGTTAGACAAGAATGATCCATATCGAATTCAGAGGATTTAGATATAAATTTTATCTGGAAAAATTTGACCATATATCCAAAAAGATAAGAGACCTCATTTGGCTAACAAAGTCGCAGAGACGAATTGTATATATCGCTTTTAATCTCAACTCCTTGACGGAACATCTCGCACAGCGAGCAACATCAGTCTTTGAAAAGGCAGAGCGACATCAGAATCCACTTCTGCGAGCAGGCAGCGGTAGGCTACGACCACGAGAAACAAGCAATGAGGTTCAAGATGCCAACTATAACCCTAGGCTCTATAGACTGAAGACAACGTTGCGGCGTGCAAGTAGACACAACACGCGGAAGAAACGTCTGAAATTCCAAACTACTAACAGACACATATAGCAGCAGACGAGACGAGAATAGATGATAAGATCTACAGGACATAGTCAGTTCCTGAAATCTGCGATCAGATTCACCTTTCAGCCCCACACTCACCTGCAGGTTACAGGTGGTCGTATCGTAACTGCATTTACTCTATAAAAAAACGATGTCCATTTTCTTTTACAGTTGTCAAATATCTTGAGTCTGTCGTATTGAATTTGTTGGATTTTGCACTTTGAAGAGTTTTGCTATTTAGAAATGATTTGTGTGTATAGTTTAATTAATATTTACCTAGTGTAATTTATTTAATTTCGTGTATAAATATGTAATATGTTTTTTCACTAGCTGTAATATATGATTACCTACTGTCATATTTGAAAAATCTGTAAGGTTAAGAACTGGGAATATAATTATGCTAATCTTCCCCTTGATTTGTTCAATAAAGATACTATTTTTAATATACTATTATTATAATTAACTATATTTGATAAAATGTGTATATTAACTCTTACAGCAACTTCTACTCTTAAAACGTCTTATATAAAACATTATTGGCAAAAAAATCAATACACTATGTTCATCTTGTATATAGTATTTGATGTTGTTACAAATCGGAAAGTCATAGATCGACAATTTCTTTAGAGTTCCCGTGGGAGGACGTGCAGTCCGAATACAGACATGTACGTATATGTCGGACACATCAACGTATTCTCTTTATATGCTTTGGAAAATTATACCTTTTGACTGTGCTTACCCTAAAAGTCCATGGCACGTACGCTTTTGCTACGTTTGCCATTTGTTTGATCAGTGTACTATTAGTTCTCGTTTTATGGACGAAATTATTTAATAAAAGAGGAGAAAAAATTTGGAAAATAATTTTCTTTTATTGTCTGTCATTAAATAAATTATGTTAAGTTGCATTTTAGCAAATTTATATATATTAGGGTATATACCTACTTAATTTATAATTTAACTTTTGTCCCTCTATCAGAATAAATAACTAGTGCATGAAATTGGTCGCTGATTCACTATTATCAACAACACTGGCAACAACAGGTCAGCAAAACTTCAATAATCATAAGAAATTCTTGTTTTTGGATAAAATCCAGCAACTTCAGCATGCGTTTTAGAGTACTCTCACTTTAAGGTTAGATAACAGCGGGAATCCCCCCGCTACGATATACTTCAGTAAAGAATTACATGCAGCTAGCTTGACCAGAAAAAACTTCGGCTTGGGTTTCAATTCGAAGATTGGCTGTAACTACAAGTAGACTCAATGTGCTTTATACTTTCTAAATAGTGACTATTGGCTTAATGACTCAAAATATTCTGAAATGGAAGCAACTGTAAGACTTTATTGAAAGCATACCACTTTTTGTAAATAAGGGCAAATGAAAGGTTCAAAAATCAATCAAAACCTCCTTATCTCTTTTGGAGTCAGTATTGATTTTTTAATTTTAAACACAGTAAACAGAACTTTTAAAAACTCGTTTAGACAGGAAACTTCCATAGGCTAATAAACTTATAGAAACAATACATTCAAATATACACTAGATGATCATCATCCTGCCAGGTTCTTCAGAGCAACTTTTCGTGAACGCGGTTAAAGTATTTTTTAATATTTTGCTAATAATCCAATGAAATCTGTAATTTTTTAAGTTACGGATTGACGAGCAATAAATTAAAAGTATTTTTATTGGTGTTTTGTAAATATATTCCCGAAATCCCCGAGAGTAAACAAGAATAATATTAAAACGGGCCTCGGAAAAAAAGCAATCACAATTTCCAGTGGCATAGACGGGCTCTATACGTATGTATGTATATATCGAACCCAATATCCAATAAAAATAAAACTATGCGAATCCAAATAAATATTTCTTTTTTTTTATTCTGTACATGGTGACACTTAAACTGGTATGGACCAGTGACAGAGTTAATAAAGGATCTTTAGGTTGTAAATACATATTATCTACGATTCTACTATATTTAAAATTTATATTTTGATGCAAATCTAATTGTATGCTTTTTATATCACAGAAAATTAAAAAAAAAAAAATACAAACTCATTTCCACTGTCATCGAACCTTAATATATGTGAGAGTAATCTAAAACGCATGCTGAAGTTGCTGGATTTTATCAAAAAACAAGCAATAGGACCAACACTGTTGTCAAAGATTAATGTACACAATTAATCTTTGCTGTTGTCATACATGATTTTTAAATTTATTTTGATTATTGAATTTTTATTTAATTTCTTTTTCTAAAGTAATCCATAATCACGAGGAGCGTGTTAACTATAATAAAAAGCGCTAGCTATCTTATTCACTGTAATCTTCAACGAAAACAGGGTAAAGCTAGGCGCGGATTTCTGACAATCAAAACAAGTGTAAAATATGCCATGTGTTTTAACACACGTGTCAATAGTCAGCGCAATGCCACGTTTACTTTTGTTGAGGCTTGTTTGAAGGAAAACATTTTTAGAATAGGTCCCAAATCGTCGCAATACCGTAATTAATTTCAAATTTATTTACACCCGACACACTCGCAGATGCTTCATTAAACAAACTTTATTTCCCCAAGTTTTTTATTTATTTTATTTTTGCTAAAATAATTTGGTTCTTCAAAAAATTCCATATTATTTTATTTCATTTCATTCAAAATCTGACAACAATTAAAAAAAATTGCGAAAATAGCGGATGCCACATTTTATTATTTGAAGATTTTCACCGTAAACATATTCCAGCATATTTTCTTCAATATCCACACTTTACACAATAGATTTACACATGGAACATTATTTGATACTTGATTTTCCAACAAATTTAATTTACTCAACTCCATCAATAACAATACAAATATTAAATCATTATTTTATCTAAAAAAACCTACTAATTAATACTTATTTTTCTCTTACTACTATTCACATGAACTAAATCTGGCAGTATTGTTGTTAAATGACACAAGTTGACAGATGTTGACACATTTGGCATTCGAATATTGAATTTTTACCGTCCTCACCAGACGGGTTACAATTTCAGTACCAATAAAAAAAAGCTCAATAATCACAGGGTTATTGAACATAACAATATGTGCAGACGGGCGACAATTTCAATAATAATACAAAAAGTTAAATGAAGTTCATTATTAGAGATGCAAGAAATGTATTGATATATACCATTCGATCTCAATTTCTTTTTAAGGTTGAACTATTGTCTCGAGGATTTCAACTGAGTCTATTGGCCGCTTATTGTACTAATAAATGAAAAACGTCTGCCCCTCAAAATATTTTATATATCAGCTTGAGTCGTATGCAAGAGATGTTTCGGAAACAAAGTTCTATCTTACTACTATGATACTAAAGCACGAACAAATATACACAATACAAACACTTACATGAACTAAAATACAGAACATAATACAATTAGATAATCTTTTTATGTTATACAAAGCTGACAACTCCTCACCATTTTGTGAAAAAAAAATTGTTTAATAATTGTACAAAGAAAACATATTGAGATCAATAAAATAAACATAACTTAACATAGTTATAATTTAAAATGTTGGATAAAATAAAATAATTTTTAAAACAACAATTTTATTTTATCCAAAAATTTTAAATTGCAATGTTAAGTTTATTTTATTGATCTCAATATATTTTCTCTCTAAATTTGTATAAACAATTTTTTCACCAAATGGTTGTATAACATAAAAAGATTATCTAGTTGTATTCTATTCTGTATTTTAGTACGTGTAAGTGTTTGAATTCCGTCTATTTGTTCGAGCTTTATTATCATGAATACTGTATAAGATATGACGCTACTGAAGATGGAACTTTGTTTCCGAAACATGTCTGGCATGTGATTCCAGCATATGTATCAAATATTTTGTGGCCCAGACGCCTTTCATTTATATGATTTAATTGTACGCTGCTGTATCAAGTCTTAGCTATATTATTCTTACATTGCAATTATATAAATATATAAGTAATTAGGGGAAATGAGAGATACTTTCTCACTTAACAAATTGGATGGCAGTAACCTTAGGGCTCCGCAATCCGCAAGGTAGCTAGCATGGAAACGTTTATTCAATTTTATTTTCAACATTGCCATATTCCATATCAGTGGTTCCGAAAGTTTAGAGAGTCAAATTGAGTCACAAGATATTAACCAGGAAGGAATAATTGCACAAAAATTAGGTCATCGGTAAATTATGGGTCAATTTTCTGCATCGAAGATTTTCATGGTTGTAAGAATCAGTTAATTCTTCTCCAAACTAAAAAACCGTAAGTACCTCATCTCGATAAAGACTCGAATATTTTCTCTAAGATGCAATTGTTTCCGACACATTTGGGTTAATGAAACTAGGTGCTATAGATTGTAGGTTTCTGTAGAGCATTATGCAGTAACAATAAAAGATGGTGTTGTTTGAGGTTAGGGATTTTAAAACAAAAGCACAAATTATCTTGGTGTTCAATTATCTTCATGGGAGGAGTTACTTTTCGGTTGACGTTTTTCCTACGAGCTTCATAGCAGATAACAACAAAAAGCACATAATAATTTGTTCTATAATTTGTATTCTACTTCGAAAAAATTACCTAGTAAAAAATAATAAGAGAACATATATAACAAAAGAACGATTATTGACTTTTTGCAAATTGATTGCAGAGATCAGGTCAGTTTAATTATAAAGTGGCTAATGGTACGGCTGTATTCGCACGTCGGCGTCTGCAAGGCGAGGGGCAAAGTCTAATATTACGCACGGAAATGCAAGCTAGTTTACGTAGGCTCGTAGGAAAAATTCCTTTTAATCACATAGTCGAATTTGCATAAAAATTAAGTCCATATGTTTCGTATATTCTTCTTCTTGTTTTAGCATCATGAACAACTTTCAATTTAATAATTTATTCACAAAAAACCTCAGCAGATATAAGTACAACAGCAAGGCCGATAGTTAAATAATCTCTTTTTTTTTTATAACGCCACTGAAAGATGAGGGGTGTACGGTTTAACAGAGTAAAAGAGGAGGAAAAACGAGAGTTATAGCGGGTGTCGTCCGGCGGGTAGTCTGATCGGGGAACAATCTACTGTCTGTCAATAAATGCCCTGTGTCCGACGGTTTGATAATATTTCCCTCGGGTGTTCAGTGACATATTGCACTTTCGCAATATACCATGGCCAACACTTTGAATATGGGATGAACAATAGAAATGGAGAAACATAAACCATATTGTGTTGGTATTGGCATCGAAAATGTGTACATACAAGCCTGAAATGAAATGAAAATGTCTTGCTATACGTTCAATTTTCGCAAGCGTATGAAATGCACTTTACGTATTGTCTTTCTTAAATATACACGGTATTCCAAGGTGAACATCCACTAGAACAATATCTGAGAGACTACTTCGCTTTGATTTTTGTAAATTTCAGTAACAGTATACGAAAGTTCGTTGTTTAAATGGAACACCCCGTATATTATTCCACACTCGTATTCTGCTTGAAATTTTAGGTGTAATATTTGTATAACGTCTTATACGGTGCCGCAGTTTGAACGTATTTAAAGATTTATGGGAAAATTGACGGTTTATGGTTAAAAAAGTAATCCTAAATTGTTTATATATATATATATATATACAGTATGTCCACGGATGCGGTTAACAAGAGGACAAATGGACCAAAAATTGAAAGATACGAAAAAAGTTATTCTTGATAAAAATGTTTGCTTGTCGAAAAAATAAGAACTACCATGAAAAAAAATATTTTTATTAAACAGGGTGTCTCAAAAAGGCATAAATATAAAATTAAACAAGAGCAAACAATCATATTTTGGTGTCTTAGCGTAAAATGATAAATAGAAAAAATGCTCCAAATTTAATCCTGAGCCTGATTCCGGAGTTACAGAAGAATATTTGAATTTATGAAAAAACAATTTTATTTTCATGTGTGCATGTCCGCATTTTAATACTTTTACTTAATTATTACCTTTACATTAGGTACCTTATTGTATTGTCAGTGTCAAAAAAAAGGTGTATTGTCAGTGTTAAAAGTATTCTCCAACATGCTGACCGTAGAACAAAGAGTTTTTATAGTGCAATTCTATGGAAGTAATCCCTGCTCTTATCGCTATGTAGTAGAAGAATTCCACCGCAAATTTCCTGGCGTATACGTCTCGAAAGTTGCTGTTAAATATTAAAAAAGAAAAGAAACAATATAATGAGGACGATGCCAGTACAGTTTTGATATTGGAATCATTGCTAGGCTAAGAATTTAGAGGTGGTGGGAAAATCTACCATTCAAAAAGTTTTAAAATAAAATAAAATTTATCCTTACAAGCCTCATTTCAACCAAACTTTGGAGTCTGGGGATGAAGCAGAAACGCTAGATTTTTGTTTGTGGGTTGGAAATCAGATTTTAAACGGCAATAGAAATTTTCACAAGCTTATAATATTTTCTGATGAATCAACATTTTCAACCATTCCAACCATCATGTACACATGAAAAAAAAAATTTTTTCATAAATTTAAATATTCTTCTGTAACTCTGGAATCAGGGTCAGGATTAAATTTGGAGCATTTTTTCTATTTATCATTTTACGCTAAGACACCAAAATATGACTGTTTGCTCTTGTTTAATTTTATATTTATGCCTTGTTGAGACGCCGTGTTTAATAAAAATAATTTTTTTCATGGTAGTTCTTATTTTTTCGACAAGCAAACATTTTTATCAAGAATAACTTGTTTTCGTATCTTTCAATTTTTGGTCCATTTGTCCTCTTGTTAACCGCATCCGTGGACATACTGTATAAATAAAGTCTTAAGTTCCTTAGCCTTATGTTGTATTGCAACTAGAGGGAATTCTTGCTGTCTAGGCTTGAAAAAGAAACACTCATCTTTACTGTGCCGCACTTTTGATAACTTTTATCATCTTTTTCAAAGCTAAAAAAACATAATAGATAGATAGACAGATAGTTTATTACAAATTCGAAAAATACAGTTTGTCAATATAAATACAATACTTGCAAAACAACACAAATAAAAATTATACAAAACTATATACGACAATATACAACAATTAGGACAATACTGCACAACAAAACAATGCAATATTGCCAACAACAAACAGGATCTCTACAACCAATCACTCTCAAGAAATTCATCAACAGAGTAAAAACAGTGCTTTAACAAATATGTCTTTATTTTAGTTTTAAAAAATTTGTAGTTAAACGACCGAATCTGCTTCGGTACCTTATTATAAAATTTGTAATGAAGACAGTTATTTTTAGATTTTTTCAGTCTGTATTTTGGAATGATCAACAAGTCAGCAGACCGGGTACGGTAGGTATGATTACTAGAGTGGATACAATACAATGAGTAAGTATTTATTATAGTCTAGGTGTACAATATCTTACCTAGCTTGTAAAATGAGTTAAATGAAAATATTAATTGTATACATTGGTCTTCATGCAAAACACAAGAAAAGCGATCTCAAAACTGATTTTAATTCCTATATAACCATAGTATATGGTGGAAACTTTGCAATTTTTACTGATTTCAGTTCTCAATCAATTTGTTTTATTTATAGTTGGTTAAAAAATGAGATAATAGTAGATACCAGCGGCAGCGGCGGGTAAAAATCATATTGAAATATATATTAAAAAAGGCATTTTTTGCCACGTGGATTTTTATATATTTTTTTTAATTTTATCTTTCTTAGGAACAAAACGAGTGCAACTCATAAAAATAACTTAAGGCGCTCAATATTTAGAAACCACCCTGTTTCAAAATAAAAGCAATTTAATTAGAACAAATAAAAGATAAATATATTTTTAAGTAAATTAAAATAATTCTTCTTTCTGCCACCATTTATCACTCGCCATTTTTCTGCCAGTTTCATGTTTACCTTTTCGGAAAAATAACTTTCAACAGCGAGATTAAATCTCTATTTGGAAGATGAATTCATTTAAAATTTGAAGCGCACCGCGTAGACATAAAAGACCATCTTTCGCGTTGATTTCTAATTAACATGGTTTTAATGGAGTCCGTTCAGCTTTTGGTATAGAATGTATTAAACGCACGTATACGTCATTTCATTAGCTTTACGGAAAAGCTACTGTTCTAAAACCATTTTCCAGTTAATCATCTTTTGAAATGAAAACTAACTAATTAAGAAATTGACTTATCTTGTGTTAGTTAAGTATTTAATTAGTTGATGCTACAACAAAAATGCGAATAAAATGTTTTGATAAAAAGCTATATCTTTTTAGAGGGTAGAAATTCGGACGATTGGCAAATTGCAGTTAGAAATATCATTAATAGTGTTCAACTATCGGTTATAAAATAGTATATTGTGCAACGAACATGAAATTACATATATTTCCTACGAGTATGATCGTTTGCAGCATGAGCCGCAGGCGAGTGCTGCAAATCATACTATACTTTTTCTACGACTGTTCAGGAAAATATTTGTTTTTCGAAACTTACCCCTGTTAACGTATAAGCCTAAATACGATAAATTAGAAGTATTCAATTGACTAGGTGGTGGTAAACTATATTCACTGTCACTGTTTATGTGTTTGGAAATTAGCGAAATACTTAATTATAATTATTATTAATTATAAATACCAAAACTCTCAATTTGATGTTTGTATTTTCGACGTTGCTATGGTGATTTTTCGTGCCCGCCGCTACTTTTTGTCATTACCAGGAAATTTTATCCGTGCGTAATAATATTTCCCACTAGTTGCTAGTGCTAGTGGGAAATATTATTACGCACGGGTAAATGAAAAACAGCATTACAATGTACTAAATTTTCAAATCATGATTGAACATATAATAAAGGCATTTAAAGACAGTCGTAGAAAAAAATATATAGATGTTCTCACGCTAATCATCTATTACCATTTTGAATTTAGGGAACACTACTTGCGACGTTCTTAGTTATATTCGAGGTTATTTTGAATTATGTTACCTTAGTTTAATAATTATTGTCAATGTGATATAGCTAACCTCAGCGGTTATAGAGTTTTGTGTGAAAATACACGTTTTGGGGACGCAAATCTTTATAAGAAATCCTTGATTAATAAAGTTGCATATTTAGTTAGATGATTTTTTTTATTTTAATTTCACCGAAAATACGTGTTTGTTAAATAAGTAGTTTTAAAGAATGTCTGACTGTGTGTCTGTCTGTCCGTATCCTCGATAACTTAAATACCACTTACCATATTTTAACCCCATTGGGTACAAAAATAGTACAGGATATGCCTAGGTGCTGATTAACTTTTAGGAATTATCGCAAGCAAGGGCTTTAAAAAGGGGTTTAAAAATTTAAAGAATTCATACTTCTTAAACTTATCTGAAATATTGAATAATTTCTCATTGGTTTCATATAGTATAACCTAACACACTAACGTAAAAAAAATTAGATCACATTGACGTTTGAAAAAAGTGTAAAAAATGGTTAAAAAAAAAACATATTTCCTCCTAAACATAGCAGAAATATTGACTAAGTTGTTATTTATATCTTTGATCGAATATAAACTATGAAATGTATCATAGAAAACTTGCTTACAAAGCGTTCATAAATAGTGGAAAAGGGGTAAAAATAAAAAAATACATTTTTACGTAACCTTTTTCGAAATATAAAATAATTTTTCATAGTTATGATAGAATATAGGTAACCTAAAAATTTTCATAGGCGTTCATAAATAGTATAAAAAGGGTCAACAAAATTATAATGTAAAAATGATATATTTAGGCTTTTAAGTACCTATAGTTAACTGGTGTTAAAAATAGACTACACAAAAAATGTGTGTACTATAGGCGTCCGTAAAAAGGGTCAGTAAAATCTATTCACGATAATTCAAAACTCACATAACAGATTTTTGACAAATTTGGTACAAAAATACTTCATGATATTTCTAGGTAGCCTCGACGGGAACATACTACACTGACGACCGTCGAAGTGCAGCTCTGTGGAGCGGGGCAAATGTTAGATGGGTGACCGTTTGGGGGTTTTATTAAAAAACGGACCTGAGGGTGGCCCATCTATGATGAAGAATTAATGTTGCGGGGTAGCAATTCTGCTACACGCCGGTGGCTATAATTAGCGCGGACCGAGGTATGCGAGTGGAGGACCAGAAGGATAAAAAAAAGTTCTGGAAAACATTGAGAGTAGGGAAGAAGTTTAAAAAAGGGTTCCAAAATGTATAGTTCTTAAACATATTAGAATATAACCTAAAATATTTAACATGAAAAATTAGATAACATAGGCGTTCGAAAATAGTGTAAAAAAGGGGATAAAGACTTAAAACATATTCCCTAAACATAGCAGAAATATTAGTTGACTAGTTATCTATAGCTTTGATATATATAACCAATTAAATGTATCATAAAAAACTTGCTTACAGGGGAAAAGCTGTCTCTTCTATTCTAAATATTGAATAATTTAAATTTAAATAACTAATGTCTAAAATAAAAATGAAAAAAAAAAATGTGGAAAAATAATAGCTTGTCATCAAGAGTCTTATGAAAAAGGTAAATGACAAAAATGTCACCGAAATATTACTTCTATACTTAAATATGAAGAAGTATTCATGCCTCGAGGTCAACAGATTATTTTTCTTTAAATTATAGTGCGGTTTGCGCTTTTCCTATTTATTTCCATCCATTTTTGCCTATCTGCTTTATAAAAGTAACCAATTAAAGGTAGCTCAAGGACATATTTAAGGGCAAGGTAATGTGAGTAAGCACTGCATTTTTAGGTGTCCTGTGATTAACATCTCAGATTTATTTTAAAACAATTTTAGCTGCAGTCCTTATTACTATTATTGTGCTGAATTTTAGCCCTCATAACTAACATATCAATCTGCTTTTGGCCAACACTTCAAGAATTCCTTTTACGTATAAAAAATGCTTTCGATGAGAATGATATACTAATACGTTTGATGAAAAAAAATTTACAAGTAAATTAAAACACACATTATTTGACACTTTTATTATCTGTTTACACTGTAAGCCTGTTTATCCCTCGAAGGCAGATATTTGTCATATGCAGCTTCCCATTATGTAATAACATACAGAAAGCTTTTTATTCATCGACTTGTAGTGTGCACATGATTATGGGGGAGGTGAAGACTGCCAGCTGCCTCTTTTTACGCTTTTTATCAAATTGATTCTTATGGTGCGACTAATTCGCAATTTACATTTTGAATATTTATGATGCAGCTGGATATCCATAAGCAAAACGATAATCCTGCTTTTATATTATATTTAAGTTTCTTTATCACATATAAAATTAGTTAGTTCATCGTTCTTAGAGTACCAACGCGTTATTTAAGACTTTAATAATTGGAATGTACATTAGACCGCAGGTTTAATATTCTGATAATCCTATAATACGATCAATCAAAAATGTTTGACAATGATTAATATGAATAAAGAACAATCCTCATTGCAATAATTGCAATTTGTGAATGGTTTTTACAGTCCGCTTTACCGGTTTCAATTCATACTAGTTAATTGAGTTTTTCTTAAATATCGAAATTGTGACTTTCTGTGTTATTGAGAATTCCTTCTAAGCCCTCGGAATTTTTAAGAATTATCGTGCACTAATGAAAACCATCAGAAAATTCCTGAAGATGCCAACTACTCGTTTAGGAGAATCATCAAAAATTGTTGCTTTTTAAGAAAAACTCATTAAGGCGACGTACTAATAACCCGAGAACTCAATAGACTACTCGTAATCCTTATCTAGGTGTAACTTTTGTTCTATGTCGTCGTATTCCTACTATCCTGGGCATATCAGGTTCTACTCCAAAATTAAGAGCACTCTGCTCAGCGTCATTAAAAATGTTTAAAAACTCAGTCTCAGAGTTGATTGTTTTTTTTTTAATACGAAATTTGTTTGACAGCAGCATTCAGGGCAGAACATAAATCAATTCACTTTTGTTGTAAATATTCACAAAACCCCTTGTTTGTTTTTGTAATTCGTAAAAGCTTTTCCAAAACCTTAAAAACAATTATAAATTGAAAATTCCAAACGGAGTGATGAAATAATTGTGCTTTATCATCACGATATTTTAACCCTAGGGAGTCCGCAAAAAGAAAAATAGCATCCTGGTTTTCAAACCACGTTGTTTCACAATATTTTGTTAATATAGTGACTTCTTTTGGGCTTTCCTGTCGCCCCTTTTTAAGTATTCCAAATCTCTGCGCTAAAACTCAATGCAGTTTAAAAATTTTTGCTAAATATACGTCTATATAAAATTCTCTGAAATTGTCCTAGACCAAAACACCTGCTGAACTATTTAGAGTGTTTTTATATTTACTATTCTTTTTTATTTATTGAAATTGATAATGTGGTGGTATATCGATCTACTAGACATCTACGTCAGACAAACAGTGGACTACAACCATTGAGGTAGGGTATCTCAATGACTACAACGTAGTGGCAGAATCAGTGAGCAGACAGCACTCCAACTAGAACCAAAAACGGTTAGTGATTTATAAAACTATAACTTAGGGTTTTGTAGACACAACCACAAGAGGACCACAACAAGGAGAAGGTACATGCAGCGGAAGATGGGCCAAACACCTCTACAAGACAACTCAAGGGACGACATGCGAAAAGGGTTAAAACCCGAGCCTTACGATACAAAGATACGGAAGAGTTTTAGTTGGGATAGAGTCTCACACTACTTAGGGAAGCGGTAAGCAACCCCCTAGGTAGATGATTTCTCTGCCTTGCAAAAAAAAAAATGAAAACTCGATCAAAAACTTGCCGAACTAGAGTTGCATACTAAGATTTTTTGAATATTTGCCAAAATAAGCCACTTTGGAAACACATTTTAAACCCAATGGAATACATTAATAGAGAGTTAAATTTGAATAATCGTACTATGAAAACTTAAAAATAAATGTTGTGTTTTTTCTCTTCATATGCTTAGTACCTAGAATTTAGGTTATAAATTATCATTAAAATTAAAAATCGTTGTTGTTAAAGAATTAATAGTGACTTATTTAACTGATTTTTAGGTATGATAATTTATTATTGATTGATACGTTTTAAGAAAGAGTAACATAATATGTTACAAAAATTGTGCAGTCAAAACAGTCAACCTCTGTTTCCACACCAAGAAAAAATTAAGTTTAATAAACCATCAGATTCGAACCCGGGGGTAAATATTCGGAAGTTTAAAGAAGACATTGAATCGTTTACGAAAACCAAAACTACGAAAATATCCAAGGAAACTCAAGTTTTTCGACAGAAAAATGTTTTGAGATCCAATGGCTTACAATTATAGAATGCAATTACAAAATTAAAACCAGAAGAAGAAAACTAAACCACAAACATATAAACATTTTCTATGATAAAGCAATAAGAATGTGAGGCATTTGAAAATTATTATTATATTATCAAGAAAACAGATAAAGACACAATACGTATATTAGATTTCAATTCTAAATTATTATTACACATTTTTATCTAGTAAAAATGTATGTAAATTGTCTTAAAACTGGAGTAATTTGCTGAGGAGGTGTAGCCTTCCTAGCCACTCTCGACGAACCGCCACTGACTTACAAAAGGTTTTCTATTTATTGTTTGATTTTCTAATATATCATCGTTTTGATGTTAAAAACGACATTAAAATAATAACCTCTTTCTAGCAAAGATTTATTACAATTATCAAAGCGTTGAAAATATACGAAAAAGTTGATTTTTCGATCTTATATCAAAGGCGCCCGGTATATAAAAACTAGCAGAGATTAATTTACAGTAAACATTGTGACGTACCACATTTAGCCATTGTATTTTACTGAGGGATAAAAAACTTTAAAATTATATTACATCTTCGTGATACATATGAAATTATCTGAAAAGATAACAAGACTGGCTTTATTTGAAAAAAGTACGACAATTGGGCAATAAAGGTGGATGAGTGTGCATGTTCTTAAAGCCGCGGAAAAGACCGTTTTTAGACTCGAGACAAAAACCATGTAAACTGAATGTGGCATGGCATGTACATTGAGCAAGTTAGTAAAAATCGAATGGCGCTCGACTATGTATGTCGTAAAATAAACTAACCGACACCTCTTATATAGAAGGTCGATAGTCTCCCACGGAGTACTACAAACCACATTATATTATACCTGCCTCATATTATTATTTTCCTTATACCAACCAAATAAAATCTAAAAGCTAAATGGGAACCACACGTACAGTGCGCAATTTCAGGGTTTCTCATTAAAGTTTATGCTCTTTTTTTGGAGGAAGTTTAGAGTTTTTTGGTATTTACCGATATTACTGACAATATTTTATTACTTTAGTCATCTTCGAGTAATTAAATAATATAAAATCTGAGAGGTGCCATATGATCGACTAAAGAGAATAAATCCTCTCTTTTTAATGAATGAAATTCTCAGTCAATTGAACAAAAATTCACTAAAAAGAAAAAGTCACTGGGGGCTAAATATGGAGAATACGGTGGGTGGGTAAGCAATTCGAAGCCAAAATTAATGTAATTTTGCCATAGTTTTCATCGATTTGTGATACGGTGCATTGTCTTGATGAAAAAAACACTTTTTCCTTTCGCAATTTCAGCCTTCAATCGATCCAAAAGTGCACAGTAATAGTCGCTGTATACACTGTTAAAAATTGGTGGAGAAATACGTAAGGTTTGTAGTAAACATACATGTTTTCTTATGTAATATTAGGTAAATCTTAAATATTCGCGAATATTGCCGATAATTTACCCAAATCACGTATTTTTCCTTAGCAATATCGTAAAAACGCATTACCGAAATGTGTTTTCACGATATAATTTGTGTGGATTCAATTCGTATCGAAAATTTTCGTTTTCCCTGCAAATCTACACATTACTTTTAGTACTATTCCGTGGCTCCTAGTAATTTTACGACACTTTCGTAAAAACATCCTTACAGCGCAAGCGCAGCAGGTATGCGAGTATATACAGCAGCCATTTACCCTTTACAATTCAGCGTTATCAAATAAACAATGCACATTTATTATTTAGCAACTGATTTAATAAACCTAAAACACAAATTAGATACAATAAGCTGTGCCCTAAAAGTTAACAAAATATTAGCGATGTGTACGGTTGCAGAGAAATAGTGAAGGGCTTTCTTTTGAGGTTCTAATAATAAGCGCGTCTACATACATTAGCTGTGCTTATAGTCACAAGGTAAGTAAAAATGATTTGTTCATGTTGCAGGATAAAGTGTAATACTGTTATAAAATATGATTAGGTACCATCAATATCTACATAGAAATACACCCAGATAGATTTTTATATGCGCCCGGCCAAACTGCACTTACCAGGTTAGTGTTTATAAAACCTATGCAATGCATGTTTATAGACATTTATTCCTTAATTTTTAATTGATTTTTCTTGTAATTTAAGAAACTTCTTTTTGTTTGTTAAGTATAGTATATATAGTAGGTACCTATTATTAGCCAAATATGGCAGCTCAGAATCAACAAATTTTAAATTCTAACCTAAATCTGGAAAATGTTAAAAAATTATGTTAAATAATTTCTTCCTTAATTTTAAATTGATTTTTTTTTGTATAACATTTCTAGTACATTTGTTAAAATTCGCATTGTATATAATATGTTTTCGTGCCTAATGTAAAAAACTTCTAAGAATCAATGTTTACGTTTTTGTTTGCAAAGTAAAATATAGTAGATACATAACATTAGGAAAATAGGGCAGCTCAAAATCAACAAATTTTCAATTGTAACTGCCTTAAACTTGGGAAAGGTAAGAAATTATGTAAATCATTTCTTCCTTAATTTTTAATTGCATTTTTTTGTATAACGTTTCTAGTACATTTGATATGTTTTCCAGCCTAATGTAAGAAATTATTTCCTTAAAAATAATGTAAGAAACTTCTAAGACTGATTTTATGTGTTTGTTTGTTAAGTATGCGGTACCTATTATTAGGAAAATATGTCAAGCAATTTTAGTTTTTAGTTTAGCATGTTTATAGCATTTATATTTTCGTTAAATATTAAAAATCGGGAAAACTAGAAATTCTGTGTTTATATTCAACATATAGGGTAAAGAATTAACATGCATTTATTGAGTTTTTCGCCACTCTTTAAACCAAATATAAACTGGGAAAGTAAAGAAAAATTTTTAAGTTGTGAAAACCACTGTAACCTAAAAGGAGAAATATTTTTTAGGCTGCAGTGGTTTTTATATAAAACTTAAAAAGTTGTTTTTAGGTTTTCTTTACTTTTTCCAGTTTACATTTGGTTTAAAAAGGGGTGAAAAATCCCATAAATGGACGTTAATCATCTTCCGCCACAACAATCATATAATAATTTATGTTGTAATAACCACAGATGATGAGGCTTGGAGCCTTGAAATATGTCTGGTTTTACCATTGACGCATAGAGCGATTATTAAATATATTTCGTGGTGTTGATTTCACACACAGAACATCTGACTCCATTCCAGTATGGACAAATTTTCAGGTCTACAGAAACTATCTGGGTATATAGGTCACCTAAAAATGTTGTACAAATACGGTAAGTATAATGAAATATTCAGGTAAAGTTTCAGTAAATTCACATAAATATTCATGAAAGTACAAAAAAATTACGTATAATTACGTTCTTACTGTACAAAAATGGTATTTTCCCCCCATTTTTTATGTAAAAACACTGTAAATTTTAAGTAAATTCCAGTATTGTTTTACGAGCATTGTACATTTCCGGGCCTTAGCGCAAAAATACGTTAAAATATTGGAATTATTTAGACAGCGATTGTGTAAAAGTACACGTAACTAAGCGTACTTTTACGTTGTAATTTTAGTCTTATAAGTGTATTTTTACATGACATGCAGCGTAATTTTCATTTGTAATTTTACGATATTGTGTAATTGTACACCAAATTAAGTGTAACTTTAATTTGTAATTTTACCTTAATATTGTATTTTTACACTAAATGTGGCGTAATTTTAAATTGTAATATTTCACTTAATATTGTAGTTGTACAGTCAAGGTGGAAAATTACGTGAGGGAATGGTTGAATAAATATTACAGTTATATTTTACGAAAATTTACTATTCTGTTTTAACAGTGTATGATGGTTCCTTTTTGGAGGTAGGCGATGAATATTATTCCGTTCGCATCCCAAAATACAGACGCCATCACCTTACTGGCCGACTTTGATCGCTTTGGATTCGGTTCGTCGATTGATGTCCACTCAGCTGACTGTCTTTTGGATTCTGGTGTGCAATAGTAAAGGCCTGTTTCATCCATTGTTACATATCGACGATATAATTCCATTATATTGCGGTTTAACACTCATCTGAAGCATCAATCCGTTATTGTTTTTGGTCGACTGTGAGCTCACGCGGCACCCACTTTGCACAGACCTTTTGCATGCCCAAATGTTCGTGTAAAATTGTAAAAATACTACCATTTGATATCTTTAGAATGTCAGCTCGTGCACTTTCAATTTGCGGTCGTTCATAACTAATTTGTGAATGTTTTTGACGTTTTCTGGAATGACAGCCTCATTTGGGCGTCCACTGCGCTCTGCATCATTTGTGCTGATAGGTACGACCACGTTTAAATTCGGCAATCCACGACCACTACCATTTGTCTCGAGGAAGCAGCGTGCGGATAATGTTTATCAAGCCATTATTGTTTGGTTTCCACCGTATTTTTTTTCATCAAAAAGCAATGCTTTATCATAACTCGAAATTCTTTTTTTCAATTTTTTTTTTCAATAACAAAAGTTGCTTTACACAAAATGCTAAACTCACGAATCAATAGTCAGATTGCTGTCAAATTTATACACGTATCGTTTGAAGGTTAGTACTAGTAACGTCATCTATGTGTCATCCTACGGACTTATTGAATGACCTACTATGTTAACATAACTGGAACGGCAACGAAACTACAAAATCGTGGAACCTTTTTGATTTTAGGCAACCCGTACCACTTACAAGCTTCTAGATACCGACCCCAAACATGGATTTAAAGCACCGCCCCTGCCTGTTCATGACGTTTTCTTATCGCATACTCT
The DNA here is from genome assembly GCA_911728435.2 of Apoderus coryli. Taxonomy (NCBI): domain Eukaryota; kingdom Metazoa; phylum Arthropoda; class Insecta; order Coleoptera; family Attelabidae; genus Apoderus; species Apoderus coryli. Next base: position 4,337,233 of record OU452206.1, on the reverse strand, counting down.
GTCCATTCATAACACACAGATAATATTAATAATAATTATTATTATTATAATTGTATTATTTTCAATAAACTAACGTAAAATACTACTTTATTAAAATTATTAAATAGAAATAAGAAAAAAGCAAGATCAGGGATTTAAACCCAGGATTTCCGCATGCATCAATGAAAAGCGGGTATTATTTATTTATTTAGATTACATCTACCCAGACAGAAACACATCCAATTACAGGGCTGGTACATTACAAAACGATAAAATAAACATAAATACACGTTTCAAAATTATAAAAAATACAAATATTACAATCGCAAAAAATAGTCAGAATGGTTTAACAACAAATATTTATCTAAAAAACACTTTTTTAATATAAGATATGGTATTAAAAAACACATCAATATCGGTACTCACCGAGTCACAAACAGAACACATCTCAAACAATGGCGAAAAAAGCAACAAGTTGGTACGTGCGGTAGGCAAGTAAAAGCTAGAACCATAATTACGCCTTCTCGTATGTGGAGCATGAAAAGGTACCATTGAAAGTAGGTCCGGAGAGTCAATGATGCCATTCACGATCTTGAATAGGAACAGGAGTGAGGCATATTGTCTACGCTTATCAAGAGGTACAAAATTAAAACGACCCAGAAGTTCATCATGGGGAAATCCCATGGTTGGATACACTCCGTCACACTTAAACCACAAGTATTTCACAAATCTTCGCTGAATCCTCTCTAAGCTATTTCGATCTAACGAAGGAATTATACAGTAAAATAAGAGTTTTAGGTGACAAAATGCTTTGTATTTCTCATAACAAAACCCAGACTCTTATAGGAAGACGAAACCACATCAATCACATGCCCCACAAAACTAAGTTTAGCGTCAAAGAGATCCTTAACCTCATCGCATATTTTAAGCGGAACAGAGTCAATGTTATACACAAATTTTATTGGATTTACCTTACGAGTAAAAGTTACAGAACAACACTTATCCAAATTAAGGGCAAGCCTGTTCTGAATGCACCAGTCAAGCAGGACATTCAGATCATTCTGCAATTGAAGACAGTCAGAAGAAGAGGTAATCAGTGAATAAACCTTAAAATCATCAGCAAACAGTAGGGAGCGACATTTCACGCCATTAACAATGTCATTAATAAAACACATAAATAAGAGGGGACCCAACACAGAACCCTGCGGCACTCCAGATGTTGCACGGATAATACCGGACTTGAAACCACGGTACTCCAAATACAATTTACGTTCATGGAGATAAGTAGACAGAAATTTTAAAAGATCCACAGATAAACCAAATTCCGAAAGCTTTTGCAGCAGAATTCCGTGGTCAAGCCTATATATATTATATTATACCACTGAGCTACGTTAATGATGAAATTTTAAACCCAATTTTCTGGAAAACTATGGATAAAGAAAAGTGCTTTCAAATAATGTACCAATTGACTCGCTATTTGAGAAATAGGAGGTTAAAGCGATTTTAACCAAAAACTAATGAGTTTATCCTACGATACACCCAAACTCATATACTAAAATTTAGCTCAATTGGTTGAGGAGTTTAGGCGCTATCGGGGAAGAATACATACAGACATAGAGGCAAACAGAATTCCATCTGAAAATGGTCTTGGTCGTCTTAGCGGACTTCAAAATGGTTATATCCATATTTGTCTTATTTTTTTTTAGCTCGTTCATAATACTTTCCCTTGGTCGGGAAAGTAAAAAGTGTACATTATATTTCCGAAACTCTAACGAATTTACTTAAACAGTTTAAGTTTTGCATGTATGTATTTTGACTTTGTTCCACCACTGATAACCAGATAGCCGCCTAATTGATAGTTCTCCAAAGTAAGTCTTCTTAATTAGTCAATTCCGTTAATAATATATTGGTTTCCCTACTATCAGTTGAATGCTTCGAATGCTACAAATAGGAAAATGGAGAAGTAATAATTGCACCTGTCAAAATTCGACGTTTCCTAATCGGCGCTAATGAGCAACATCTATATTAGATCAGTGTGTAATAGCGAAAGACAGTATGACCGACAGGCCGTAAGTCAACAATTATCAGATTTCCCCTGGGCAAAAAACGTATATTGTGATTTCACATGATAGACATATATTATCCATTAAACTATACTTATGTTATTAGAAAGGTTGTTGTTGAGTTATTTTTAATTGTTTATGAGTTAAGCTTTTTGTGCTTTGTTGCTGGTGCTCAGGTGAAGTTCATTATATACAATTTATATCGTTTAGAATACAATCATTGTAATAAATGCACTGAATTTTTTACCAATTCTGTACCTACTTGATTATCAGTCGCAAAAAATGAACTTTAAAATGTTTTATTCTATACAAGGGTAGTGAGTTGCAGATCTGTGAAACCGGCATGGAAACAAAATTTTTCAAAGTTCTGGTCATAAAATTTTTATTATGAACTATCACATACCGCAAGCAGTCCAAGGCATTGCTTTAGAACATTGACACAGATAAATCGTCCTCATTTCTTCTGCATACAATTCTGGAGAATCGGGAGTGTTGCTGTTTGCTGACATAATATGTTGAAACTCAGATCAGATAATGATCTGATCTCAAAAGAATAATTTAGTTATCAGTTGCATCATGGATTTTTGTTTAGAATATCTAATCTAATCTAGACATCTCCATTAGTTACCTATTATATGGTCATAAGAACATAATACGTAAGCCATAAAGCTTTCACCTCTTTTGTGTGTATTTATATTGTGTTGCCTTGAGTCTAGGTGAAATAACTCCTTCGAGGAAGCAGTTAAGAAAAAAACGGCATGTTTTGCAAAGTATTACCTATATGCCCCACAGATTAATGCACTGCTCTGCTCCAAGACTGCTATTGATGATTAAATTACTAGCTTCGAGCTATACTAAATCTGCCATCCTAATAAAGAAGAGCGAATGTTACCTCTTCATAGTTTTTAGAAATATTTTTTTGGATTTTTCTCTATTAAGACTTTTTGCAAGTTGTTTTTTGACATTTTGATTTTCCAACAGGTTTATTAGAGCATAATCTTTATTTTGTAAAAGAAATAAGCCTCTACACAGCTAAGGAACTGAGTTATTCGAAAAACAGAAAATCGAATGTGTTGGCACGACCGTACCAAAGAAAAAGAGCGAATATAACAAATTTGCGACATTCGCTGTTTTTAATTACGGTGAGACGAACCGCTTCAGACCAACATGCTAGTAAAAAAAAGCGAATGTTACAAAACTGCAGTTCATCGTTTGAGGGTTTGACTTCTATGTAACAGAAAAACAAGTGTTTTCGCGTATGGGTTTTTGTGGATTGCTAGTAACTGTATTTGTTGGGATTTGATGTGTTAGGAAAAAAATTAAGACACAATTCAATTAGTTTTTTGTGATTATTTAGTTCGTTTCACATATCGCAGATGACAAAAAACGAACTATCTCTTAAAGCAATTAAGTAGGAAATTGTCGCGACACGCCAAAGAGAAACTGTTATGCACGCAATGCGGAAAATACTAAGAAAGAATAGCGAATGTGCATATTAAATTAAAACAGAAGCGAATGTATCTTTAGGGTCACAATGCTAATAAAGAAGAGCGAATTTGAATTATCACGAAAGATTCGCTTTTTTGGGCTAGTAATATGCGTAATACGTTTGATTAACACATTCGTTGTTTTTTGTAACATTCGCTATTCTTCCAAGGTTTTTGGATTTAAAGGTGTCTTTAGGCACACTTTCGCTGTTTTTAAAATAATAAATATTGAAAAATTTTAGTTATAAAGTTTTTGTGGAAAATAATCTGGAAATGCTAAAAATTCAAAAGAAAAAAAAAATCCACACTCGCTGTTTTTCATTGGTACGACAGAATTGTGCTACAAAATGCAAGATTATGAAGGAATTTAGATCATTTGGAGGTTCATGCAACTGATCAGCCTGTGAGTGGATTTCTACAACAATAAGATGCTTTTTTTTATTCTGTTTCACCTGCACATATGTATTGGTCCAAAATTAACGCATGCTTTGAGTTAAATAGAACAGACTGTATTTAGTCTTTTGATTGGAAGTTTTTATTGAATCATAAAGTACATATAGGATAGGGTTATTTATGTATTAACACATCGGGCAAATGGCGTCTACGGCTTTGCATCCACATATGCACTTGTTTGTCGAAATTTTCCATGCCCATTCAGCATAAATGTGGCTGAATTTCGTTGATGCAGCTTTGAATATCTTCCTTTAATCAACACCTGGTTTGTAGGCTTGTTGACATAAACCTGTAATTTTAATAACCCCATAAAAAGAATTAAATAGGGATAAATCACACGATCTAGCGGCCCAATTCTGATCACCAAAACGAGAGAGTACACGACCTGGAAATGTTGCATGCAGTAATTGAAGTGTTTCACGGGCTGTATGGCATGTTGCACCCTCTTGTTGAAACCACATATTGGCCACATCAATATCATCAAATTTCGTCAAAAAGAACTGTGTTATCAGGTCACGATATCAAGCACGAAGAACGAGTCACTGCTTGACCAGCCTCATTTTCAAAAAAGCATGGTTCAATTATTTCTCCGGCCCAAAATCCATACCCAACAGTGACACGTTGTGGATGCATTTGTTTTTCGACAATCACATGTGGGTTCTCAGAACCCCAAAAGCGGCAGTTTTGGCGATTAACAAACCATCAAAGTGAAAATGTGCTTCGTCGCTTAGAATGATTTTGCTCGAAAAATCAGCATCCATTTGTTGATGCTGAATAATCCATTCTAAAAATTCTCTCCGCTGTGCATGGTCATTAGGCTTCAGTTGTTGTGTTAATTGAATTTTGTAAGCATAGAGACACAGATCTTTAGTGAGTATACGCTGTAGAGAGCTTCCTGCATTTTGTAATTCTTGTCCACGACGCGGAGTTGAGGTTCCTGGTTTGTCACCGACACCCTCACGCACTGCTTCAATATTGACATTTGAACGGCTTGTTTTTGGACGACCAGTTTGTTTGGCGTCTGCGCGAATCCTGTCTCCCGGAATTTTTCAATTATTCTCTTCACAGTTGACGAAGATAACACACTATTCCGACCATATTTTGTATGATATTATCGAATTGCGGCCGCGAAGCTTTCATTATTTTTGAAATGTTGTTCAATAATGAAAACACGTTGTTCGATCGTGTAAGGCTCCATTTTTACTAACCCTAAATTGTCGTGTCGAGTTGTTTAGTTTTTAGGGTTGCCAACACTTTACTACATAAATGGCGGCTAATTCCAATGTATAGACAATATGGTATAGTTTATCCAAAATTAATTTAAAATATATAAATTTAACGATTCTACCGGGGCTATCCCTTCTCATGCCTCTTTACATTATAAAAGGGCATCGAATGCAGCGTTTTTTGATATATTTCTCCCTCGTATATAAAACGTATAATAAATCATGCTTGTCAAAGGGCCTTATAACAAAAGTAACTATGAGACTGTCAAAACTATTGGGTTAATGATTAGAGTTTGCAAATAAATATAATATAAATGAAACAAATAATTTTTGGCAACGTGTTATTTTCTCAGATTAATCTAAATATAATCAGATGGACATCATATGGTATTGCGAAGACTTAATGTGGAATTTAAACAAGAAAATTTGTGTCCGACAGTAAAACACGGTGGCAGAATATTGTAACCATGATTTGTTTAATAGTTTTTCTTAGATTAATAAAAGGAAAGAAAATCTATCAAAATATATAATACTTTTTAATAAAACCTCAAGTGGATGAAACTTTTTGCAGTCACTGTATCAGGCACGGCTTATATACGACACGAGCGGAACACGTTGTGAGTTTAAGCATCAAGATTTATATGTGCAAAGCCAGCATGTTCTTTTAAATAGGTATTTATCATCAGTTAAGGTGTGAAAATAATGAAGTGACGAATACCCATATTATAAAATGTTTACTTTCTATAGAAAATGTCACTGACTAAGTGAGTAAAATTTGTTGTTAGTTTATAATACCAAAAGAATATTATTATAAATATATCTACTTATATGCATAACAAGTATTAACAATACGGCTGAGGTCGGTATTAACATTACAAAGGGATATCGAGTTGTGGTTTTTTTATAATATAATAATAATAGGCTTTATTAAGATTATATACAGCAGAAAAATATACATCTTAAATGGCGAAGTCTAGTTGATTCTTTTCTTTTGAGTAAAAAAAAGGCCGCTACTCAACATTAACTACTTAAACAATATAAAAACTAAACACATAACCTGTATCAATTGTATTAATATAAAACAATGATATTTATATTCTTAACTACAAAAAATTTCAATTCTTATTTAGTTACGAAAACTATTCAAACAAAAACATCCTAATTAAAACTAATGAAACACCCTTATATCAAATTAAATTACGAATAAGACAAAAACAAAACTTATTAATATAAACAAAAAAATAACCATACATATAACTAGACAATTAAATTTAATAACTACCTACTGAAAGTTGAAAAATCCCTCGTCAATCAACTGTGAGTGTAAATTATCTTTCACTTTTTTTCGAAAACCGTTTACTGAAAGTGGCACTGAGAAATATGCTATAAAATCATTATCATTTTAAACTAAAATTAGAAAGACTATACTATGATAAAATATATAAGCGGCGTCATATTTTACGCGTATCAACCCGGTAGAAGCAGAAGCGTTCTCCCTGTGAGCGAAGTGAGCAACTACTTTAACAAAAGTTAGATACTTTGCCTATGTTTACTTCATTGACTTGTTATGGCCCTGGCTCCAAATTTTCTACGGGTATTATATTAAATTGATACTAGCAAATATCCACGCCGATTACCACTGAGCTACGGTCAGCGGTAAAAGAAATAAAACCAAATTGCATTAAAATTACCGGCGATACTATACATATTTGTAACTTTTAAAGTTTGAACGCTCTGACTTATCTAACTACTTTAAGGAAAATAGTTTTTTTAAAAGATCTGCAGAACTGTATTGCCGTAGGATTTCTGGCATTACCAGACGCATTCCTAATTTGCCCGAAATTTTTTTTTATATTTTCAACAATATTCACACACTCACAAAAATAATACAATCGGTATAACATATAATACTAGAAATAGCGTTGTTCGCGCGGACGCTCTATATCAACTACGTTCTGAAATATCTCACCCGGTGAGAGGTCTGCCGTCGCCCGGCGAAAGTTGAATATAAGTACAAGTGCTGTGACTAGTTTACTATAATCTTTGGACGATGTTTCATCTGGAAATGGTCTTAATCGTCCCAAGGAACTTCAAAATGGTTATCTCAATTTGAAATGAAAGTAAAATAAAGCACCATACTAATGAAATCGACGAAAATATTACTGAATATGAAACTTTTGGCGCTCGGCTAGTTGAGTACCAATCTGAAGTATTCTGAAGCGTATTCGACACATCGGTAATTGCTTTCGCTAATAACTACGTACACAAACTTAACTTTCCATGAATAAAAATTGAATGTTAAATAAGATTTTTATTATCACGAGTAATAATCGTTGGAGATCGAATATAAGCATTAACTATAGAAAGAGATGCTTATGATCTTATTTCACGCATATAATTATATAATAAGATAAGAAATAATGTAAATGCCTTTTGAACTTTGAAGTACGCTCGTTAAATCCATGAGTTTCATAAATATAATAAAATAAAGATTATCCTTCAGAGGCGTAAGTGAGTAAATGTTTTAGTCAGCACTAATCCTATTACTTTCCTGTATCTTTGCTGATAGAGAAAAAGTTACAGATAATACCTGCTATATACACTCACACATGAAATGAAAACACCCTAACCTTATGTGTCTTCCGGGATATTGTCTCTTATAAGTAAAACAAGCGAATCACGTTCAGAAAATGCTAAAAGTCAAGTCATAACACCGAATTCCATCAACCATAAAGGGAGGATTTAATTGTGAGTTCTTTTTGGCTATGATTGGAAAACACGAAATTACATAGGCGGAGAGATGATTTTTGAATTCTTCGAAATGGTATCTGTGAAACCAGTAATAGATAATATATGTATAACAAATAATATCAAGCATTTTTATTTCAAGCTTGTCAAAAATGAATACCTTTAAAAATCTAATGAAGAAAAAGCTAAATTGCAACAAGCAGTCTTTAACTTTATGTTTAGAGTCTAAGGTTATTAATAATTTCAAGTGCTGAGGTAAGCGATAAAAAATTCTTACAGGCATCACAAGGGAACCGTTCGCTGAAAGGGAAAGTCTCTGGAACTTTAAATGTAACCTAAATCTAAGTTGATAGTTAGACATTTGACTCACGCTGATAAACTTATTGATGTTATTATAGACACAAAGCACAGATTCTAAAATATAAATAGATACTACTGTTAACATTTTTAGATCTTTAATCAAAGGACGATAAAAAGCTCTTGCTGATTTAAATGGCATTGTTCTAATAATCTTTTTTTGAAAAATAAATAATTTATTAATGCGCCAGGAGATACCCACACCACAATAGAATAACATAACACAGAATGAATGTGTGCAAAATAAAAGGATCGTAAGACATTGGCAGATACAAAGATTCTCTGTTTTCAGATTAGAAACGAAAACTTGCAGAGCTTGCCTGAGACAGTTTCAATTTGTTTGTACGAACTCAACAGAGAGTAAATCTCACCACCCAAGAACCTTACCGAAGACCTCTGTAAAAGCCGGTGATATCCATTTCCGCCACTAACACTGTAGTCTACCTCCCTAGTGGAGAAATGCTTATGATTAGTCTTGTTCAAGTTGAGCACTACATCATTACCAGAACAATCACCCAGCATCTCCCTCAAACATGCTTGTCCCCGTCCACTTAGAACCAATACAGTCATCAGATATCATGAGCGAGGAATCATCAGCAAAAAGCGGCATATGATTGGCCGATTTTATCTGCGTGACAATATCGGAGATTAGCAGAATGAAAATTGGATGAGGAGTTGGGGTACATAGTTGAACTAATATTTCAAAAATATAAAACAACAGAGAATGCTTTTCGGCATCTTATTTTGGAAATTCCATGAAGAAGAAGAATAGGTATTATGAAGAATTTGAAGATCGTAACGGATAGATGATTGATGATAATTCAGTGGCCCCTGTGTCTACTGCCTTAAAGGATTTTATTGAACTGTTTAAAATATAAAGTTTCAATTCCAAATTCAAGTAAAATCCAAACGTGTCGTCTATACATTTAGGCATATTAAACAACGTTAGTTAATTGAAATAATTTAGGTATTCCACAGGCTTTTTCCTATGTAGGTTACTTACTAACTACTATTAAAGTCCCATATGGTAAAAGGTTTCATTATTGTAATTTAATTTATTCAAGGTTGCGTAGTTTCTTTATACAGGGTGATCAAAAAATTATATTGGATTGGATATATTTGTTTTGGTACAGAACAATCTTATTTCCGTCATGGCCAACGGCATTGTAGAAAATGTTAGATTGCCAATATTTCGAAATAAAATAGATAAACTATAATACAAAGTTGCCTCAATTTTGAAACCGACAATAACATTATAAAAACATAGAAGGAGGATAGTACTATTTATCTCGCTTAATTTTAAATATAATTTGTTGTCCACCCTGTATGAAGAAACGACAAAATATGTTACATAGTCTGCAAAAATTGACATTCCTTTATATAAGATGATTGAGAAAAATCTCTCAATAAATGCCTCCCTATTTATTTACATATTTAGTGTAACTAGTGGTCCTGAAAAAGACAAAAACAGCTAATCTTAACTATAGAACATTCTACACAAACTACATAATTTAAAAATGTAAAAATATACAGGGTGAGTCACGAGGAACTGTACATACTGCTACCATAAGTAGAGGCACGTTCGGGGATTGCCAAATGGCCATTAAAAAATGTCTCCTTGTTTTGATTATTAATATACAGGGTGAATTATGGATCTTCACCAAAACAATGTTTCGTCATATCTTTTCAGTGATTAAGTCGATTTATCTCATTTTTTTATAAAAGTGTGTATTGGTGTGTGGTCACTAACTGACATATTCAGAATTGAAAAAATCCAGGTCGGTCTTCGAGAAAATTTGCGGGACTGCTTCATATTCAACACTTCACCCTGTATATGATTTTTCAAAAATCTGATATAATTTCTTCAGAGGGCATAAATAGACAGTTAGACCTGGGTATTTGAATTTTTTGTTACACTCACCTCACATTTCCAATTAAAGCTTCAGGCAAATTGAAAATTGGCAATAATGAAATATCTTACTTAATAATGTTTGGTTATTAAAAATAAACCTTCAAAATAAACAGACACGACACACTGTGCTCCAGTATGGTAAATACCATAATTTGATTTGATTTACAGGGCCGGATTTAAAAATCTGGCATATCTGGTTCATCCCAATAATTCACCCTGTATGTAACTTTTTCCACCCGTAGTAGACAGAAAACAGATAAAAAATGTTTGTAATAACCTAGTTTTCATCACCTCATTTTACCGTTGCTGTACGCCAGAATTTAGATACCATTTATGGAAACCGATGGATAGGACGCGGGGGTCCTATTCCATGGGCACCAAAATCCCTAGACTATAACCCCGTTAATTATTACATTTGGGGGCGATTAAAAGAGTTGGTCTACGAGTAAAATATAAATACGCGGCAACAGCGCATTAACAGAATTATTCACTGTTGCAATATTATCAGAAATGACCCACTGACAATCAGAAAGTCTATTACACATTTGAACATCCGTGAAGAAAAGTGTATTGAGGCAGATGGATTTCATTTTGAACATCTTTTATAATCGAAATGTTCATTAAATTGTTTTTTACTTTGTTCCACATTGTTAAAACTGTTTTATTGTTCGGTTGTTGTTATTTATTTTATGAATAAAATTTCCCTGGCTTGTTCATTTCCTTCCGATTAAAATAATTAGACACATGAGTTTTCCTCAAACAAATAAGAAAACTAGGTTATTACAAACATTTTTATCTGTTTTCTGTCTATTACGGATGGAAAAAGTTGCATACAGGGTGAATTATTGGGATGAACCAGATACTATGCCAGATTTTTAAATCCGGCCCTGTAAATCAATTCAGATTATGGTATTTACCATACTGGAGCACAGTGTGTGTTGTTTCTGTTTATTTTGAAAATTCTTTTTAATAACTAAACATTATTATACAGTAAGATATTTCATTATTGCCAGTTTTCAATTTGACTTTTGAATGAATCTTTAATTGGAAATGTGAGGTGAGTGTAACAACAAATACCCAGGTCTAACTGTCTATTTATGCCCTCTAAAAAAATTATATCAGCTTTTTGAAAAATCATATACAGGGTGAAGTGTTGAATATGAAGCAGTCCCACAAATTTTCTCGAAGACCGACCTGGCTTTTTTCAATTCTGAATATGTCAGTTAGTTGCCAGATACCAATACACACTTTTATCAAAAAATGAGATAAATCGACTTAATCATTGAAAAGATCTGAGAAAACATTGTTTTGGTGAAGATCCATAACTCACCCTGTATATTAATAATCAAAACAAGGAGACATTTTTTAATGGTCATTTGATAATCTTCTAACGTGCCTCTACTTATGGTAGAAGTATGTACTGTTCCTCGTGACTCAGCCTGTATAATAATAAACAATTGTAAAATAATTTACATACAACATGCACTAAGAGTAAAAAGTATTATATGTATTCATATTGGATGATTCTTATATATACCTAAATTACAAAAAGGGCTAAGGCTAAGGAAAAATTCTACTCTAACTTTTGTATACATATGTTACTGAATCGAAACATTAAACTTTTAACGATAAAATTAATGCCCAGAGCACTTCTCCACTCTTTGACCTATCATTTGTTTCTTCCTCATTTCTATATCATTATATAAATACACCATTGGGAACCGAACCAGCTCAGCATTCGAGCTGTCACTCATTTATCTAAGACACCCCACTATTTAATCGCAGCTATCATTATTGTTCGCTCTCGTGTTTCCAACTGGCTGATGTCTAATAGTTACTAGCCGATTACTATACAACATACATCATTATTATTATTATTCCCAGTACGTTAGAAGAGGAAAAGGTAGTGCTATTCCCATAATGCGCAAAATAAAATATAGGAACTACAATTTCATGGCTAAATATAAATAGCAATAATTGTAGCAATTATTCCTCATACATTAAGTTGCCTATTTCTAAATAAAGAAATAAAAACAGCTAACGAATTACTCGTAATTATTTGTTAACGTAAACCATAGGCGTTACCCCCATAACCGGATTTAAAAAAAAAACATGCTAATTATTTAAAAAATTCAATAAAAATGAACTATAAATATACAGTATGTCCCTGGATATACAGGGTGGTCCAACGAAAAGTTTGCACCTAGCTTTTCTCTTTTTTTTGTAGTCGAATGCGAAAATGCTCGGACACGTCGATTTTGCTTTTGAGGGGGACACATTTTAAACATATATTTCGATCTGCGCCTTTAACCCCCTAGCGGGGGTGAGTAACAACCCTAAAATTTTAAATGGAAAGAGGGGTCTAATGACATATCATTTGAAAGGACACAAAATTGTCTTTCTAATGATACCCTATTTGTCGAATTTTACTAAAACAGTTAATACGAAAACGACTTTAAAGACATTAAGCCGATAATTTTGGTATTAATGAGAAATACAAATAAGTTTTAATTATTACGACTGAAAACAACTACAATCATTTCTAAATTATTTACTTTGAAGAAAAACGGGATTTCAAAAACACTATCTTATTTATCAGAACTAAATTCCTCACTAATCGTTTGCGTTTTTTGTTGAAATAAAAACTGCAGATACGTGTAGGAAAAGAATTTACACCGTTTATTTTAGTCTTTTCATTGATTCAGTTTGGTTGCTTCTCAAGTTATTTTACTTTTACCGTACAAAATGATTTATTCCATTCTAGAACGAGTTGAAATTGTTAAACTTTATTTTCAAAATAATAGTAGTGCTAGACTTACGGCTCGCTTATTTAATGAGAGACATCCCGATAAAAATGTGAATGATGTGTACGTTGGCAAGTTAGTTAAAAAGTTTGTAGATACCGGATCTGTCTGTAATGTAAAACACCAGCCGCAGAAACCGATCAGAAATGAAGCTGTGGAAGTCGCTGTTTTAGGGCATGTTGAAATGGATCATAGTCAAAGTACCCGTCAACTAGCTGAAGCCTCAGGTGTCTCCCATTCGTCCATAATACGAATTTTAAAAGCGTACAAATTTCATCCGTACAAAATCAAATTAGTACAGGAACTAAATGAGGATGATCCTGATAGAAGGCTGCAATTTTGTGAAGCAATGAGCCAGCGTTTAATTGAAGATCCGCAATTATTATTTAACATTTGTTTTTCCGACGAATGCACATTTTATTTGAATGGAGCTGTAAATAGGCACAATTGCCGTTACTGGGATGACAGTAACCCACATTTATTCCGTGAGGTTCATACCCAGTATCCTCAAAAAATAAACGTCTGGTGTGGCATATTAGGAAATCATATTATAGGACCACTTTTTATTCCTGGAAATTTAACTGGTGAAGTGTACCTAAACATGCTTGAAGACACAATTGATCCTTTAATAACACAAATAATAGAAGATGACCAAAATCATACTGCTGATCGGCTTTATTTCCAGCAAGATGGAGCACCTCCGCACTATGTGGCTCCTGTAAGACAGTTCTTAGATGACCGGTTCCCTGGACGGTGGATTGGAAGGAGGGGCCCAATTGAATGGCCTGCCAGGTCACCGGATTTATCGCCTTTAGACTTTTTTCTTTGGGGGCACTTAAAAAATAAATGTTTTGCCACGAAGCCCGAGTCCATAGAAGATCTTCGCCAACGCATTACAGAAGAGTGCAGAAACATAACACCTGATATGCTACAAAATGTTAGAAATAGATTTGAACAAAATCTGTATTATTGTATGGAATCAAATGGGTCACATTTTCAACATTTGTTAATGTAACGTTTTAATAAATCAATTTAACAGCTTGTTTACTTTTTTTACAAAGCAATGTTAAAACTAACAAACATTGGAATGTACTAACGATTGCAGGTGTTTTCACTCGCAATAATTAAAACTTATTTGTATTTCTCATTAATACCAAAATTATCGGCTTAATGTCTTTAAAGTCGTTTTCGTATTAACTGTTTTAGTAAAATTCGACAAATAGGGTATCATTAGAAAGACAATTTTGTGTCCTTTCAAATGATATGTCATTAGACCCCTCTTTCCATTTAAAATTTTAGGGTTGTTACTCACCCCCGCTAGGGGGTTAAAGGCGCAGATCGAAAAATATGTTTAAAATGTGTCCCCCTTAAAAGCAAAATCGACGTGTCCGAGCATTTTCGCATTCGACTACAAAAAAAAGAGAAAAGCTAGGTGCAAACTTTTCGTTGGACCACCCTGTATGTAACAAGAGGTGTGAAAAACAAAAACAAAAAATAGAATTTTGGAATGACATTTGGGGAATGAGTCCTGCTTGTTTTAAAACTAAGGTATCCAAAAAATTAGTTAAACCCATGCTGTACAGGATGTTTTATAAACAAATTTATAAAAATCATCATCAATGGAGCGTGGTCTATATATCCGCACACCGAATTTCAGGAATATAAATTTAAATTTTTCGGAAAAATACTTGTTTGCAATAATTAGTACTCGTATTATCATAGAATACTACGTATTATTTTATTTTGTATCTTAAAACAAACGCCATTGGTTTAATATTTTGTAAAAAACATTTATTCAATATAATCACCCCCCATATCCGCACATCTTTCAATCCTTCGTCTGAATTCCTTAAAACTGTTATGAATTTGTTCAAGAGTTTGCAGCATTTCTATTTCTTTCCTGTAACATTGCTGCATCATTAGGAAGTGGTTCAGCATAAACCAATTGTTTGAGACGACCCCATAAAAAGAAGTCCAATATTAAGTCAGGGATCTCGGCGGGCACTTGATCGGGCCATTTCTGGAAATGCAACTGTTTTCCAAAGCCTAATTTTAACTTCTAATTTCAATTAAATGTAATATTTATTATTTGTTATACTTATGCAGTGTTTGTCATATTATTCAAATTAAAATTATAATTATTGCAGAAAAGTATTTTTTCCAAAAATATGATTTTATATTCCTGAAATGCGGAGCGGAGATATAAAATTGCATTCTAAATGTCATTCCAAAATTCAAAATTTTTTTGTCCTTCACACCTGTTGTTACATCTGTCCTGGGACACACTCTAAATAAATGAGTATTTAAAAGTAACTGTAAACTTCTGAGAAGGTCTAAGACGGGTTTGAGATCATCTCCGACCCCCCGACAGGGTACCATTGGTACATCTTCGTTTCGCTTATGACGTACACAGCTACTTTGATGTTCATCTCGATCATTTTTTTAAACGAATTTTATTGAAAAGTGCAATAAATGCCTTTTTCACTGACATATAGAATGTTACGTCAATATTTCCCTTATACCCTTAATAACTTGGGACGGAAGCTGTTGTCTATTATATTGTGAATATGACAAAGCCATATTAGGTTGCACTGTTTATTGAAGGACGGTAAGGATACCTACATCTTTGTGACCAAAAATGACACTAGTGTTTTTTTACAAATTACATCTCAAAATGTTTTTTATACTATAGCTAATGACAACGACTTTAGGCCGTTTAAGACTTGACGCCGATCAACGTCCTGTCATTTTTTAAATAAATTAGTATCAGTGAAAAAAGCTGCTATGTATAGCAGAACCAATTTTTTTTTATTTCAAATACAGCTTTGTAACACAAGCCAAAGATAATGAATAGTATTCTGTCTATAATGAAAAAGTAATACATTTTCTCTAAACAATTTATTTTAGCCCTTAGTTAACGTATTTAATATCGAAATATAATAACATAATAAAAAATACGTGGTATTTTCCGCGTAAATAAAAGTAGTTGTCGGAAAAACGATACACTCAGGTGGACAGTAAAACAAAGGCTAAATTTCCAATGATCACTAGACGTGTAACGGCGTTGTGTATAAAGCTACAATTTTTTTAGGTGTGACGGAGACGTAGGGTGTTTTAAACCTGTAAAGGTTTTAAAACAACCTTTTACAATTTTTGCTCAATCTGATAGAAAGAAAGTAACAAGACTTTTAGCTATGTTGGAAATTTGTTTCACACTACCATGGTTTCATCAGAACGTTCCGTTGATCCAGTGTGTTACGAAGAGCCTATATCAGCACGAGAGATGCCTGCTCACACTAGATGTCGCCAAAAACATCTTGTTGTCAGTCATCTCTCGCGCTGGTATAGGCTCTTCGTAAATGTTGGAAATTTGGATCACACTATCTGCCGATCACCACTGATGAGTTGTGGATCAACGAAACGGCCCGGCTAGTGAAAGAATGGTAGTGTGAAACAAATTTCCAACATAACTAATATAATCTTGTTACTTTATGTAACAAGCAATTCATAAATAAAGCTGCGTATCTAGTGTTGGCAATATCGTTTGTGAACTGTGTTTCACCGGGCATATTGCCTGCTCACACTAGATGTCACCAAAAACAACATCTTGTTGTCAAATCTCCTTCATATTTTCTATCGGAAAAACGACGCCTATAAACTGTATTAATTTTATAACCGACACCGGACGGCGTACTATTCGAGTTTGCACACCAACGAGGACGTCTAGCGGCGTCGCGTCCTTTCAACGTCTTAATTATCGAAATGTTAAAAATAAAAATGGTGCAAAATATTTACGGAGAAAAGAGTTTCCGAAACGGATTTTAGACTATTGTTCGTTTATCATGTTTGGCTTTTGATCCTGTATCTGCGGTTTTACCGATGTAGATAGAGTTTATTTTCATACATTTTTGGTCTCCAAGCACAATTATAATTTTCTACATGATTGACAATGACCTTGTACTTCTGGAAGGCAGCTGTCACAGGAATGGATCTTTCAAGTCAACAGACATGTAGAGCAGATTTTGCACTGGGAATCCAAAAATATTTTACAGTTTAATGCGTAGAATACAGTCCCTTCAAAGGTAATATTGATCCGAATTGCTAAAGGTGTGTGATGGAAGATATTTGCTTGATGATATCCTGTATAGCATTTTAATGTTGCTTGATCTCCTCATCAGCCTTCTTATATGGTTAGAACCGTTATATTTATGATGACGCTATTCTTAGCAGCATAAGATATTTTTAAATAAAATGACCCAAAAAGTGGTATTAAGTTCAAAAAAAGCCCTGCTATTTCAATTATTATTTGGATTCCCAGAAAGTATATCAGTCAATTTAAAAAAAATAAGCGAAGCGTAAAAATATGTCGAGCAAAATATGGATTATGAAAGCAAACCAAACAAATATCTTTAAAAGGGTACTTAGTTAGTTCAGGTAGGTACATACAAAATATTAGGATAAGTATAACACATAGGAAGCGACAAATTACGGATCATATCGATACAAGTTTGCAAACATATTCTTTAAAAGAACTTGAGACGGATAATCTGGATTAAATCGTCTCCGAAAGGGTATTTAGAAGTACAAAAAAGTTTGCCGCTACATTTGTACTTTGTCACCTTGTACTTAGTTTGCGTGCAATATTTTACGTTTCAATGCTCCCTGTAAGAAGAATAAAATATTGAGAAACCGACATAATGTATTTTAAAGAATTTATGTGGGTGATTATGCGAAATATAAAGCTATCTTTCTTAATAATAATTGCCGAAACGGGTGGTTGCGGCAGTATAAAAACTAATTTAGTTTAGTCTAACGTTTCGATTTTTTAGTAAAACCATCTTCAGATCTCAAACTGTTTTAGAAGCAATGCTTCTGGGTAAATCCTAACGTCAAATATATACTAGCTCACGTTTCTGTAATCAGCTTGTGATCTTCTTCTGAGCAACTTTGCGTGAGCGCGGATAAACTCAGTCAGATGACAGAATGATCAGGAAAACGTTAGCGTTCTGTCTACAATATACAAACTTTTTTTTTTTAAATAAATATGTATAAAATGATAACATACAAGTAAATGATTTATTAACAAAACTAACTTTTTACCAAAACTATCACAGAATTTTAGCTCCATCGATCTTAATTTTTTTCAAAGAAATGTTTATAATTTTATGTTTTAAATATTTGTTTTGTTTTTGTCGTTTTGTCTTTTCCTTCTTCATTAATCAGTTCATACCCAAATATTATGGTAATCGTTTTGTTTATCTTACAACTCAGATGTTGTATTGTCTAGTATTTATCTTTGTTTTGCATCTATATGATGTACGCTTTTGACGTTTCTCAATATTTCATAAAAATACCTTCTTGTCGTCGTTGTGAACACTTTCAGCTATTTGGTTTTTTATTTAATAAAAATGCCTTTGATCCAAATACATGTAGATGGTTGTTAATTAAGCCATAAAATATCAATGATAATTCTGACCCAATCATCAAACCTAATGGTGCTTTCTTGAGGACAGATCTATTTTTTCTCTCAGCTATAAGTACCACTTTGTTGTGGTGTGTATGTACTTTGTCAGTTTGTAGGTATTTTATATTTGTGCCATATTTGTTTTCTACTTAGCTTTTATATGTTTCAAGGCATTCTATAATTCTTTCATCTATATTGTTTAAAGAAATAATTTTTACAACATAATATATAGAGTATGCATCTGTAAAATATTGAGAACCACCATGTGGTTTTCTCTCAAAAAGAATTATTTCTAGCACATCTTCAGCTTGATGTTTTTGGAAATGGCAGTTTTGTCATTTTTCATTTTATGCAAACTTTACAGTTTTGATGATAGACTGAATCTAGACCATTCACTTTATTTTACTGCATTGCAGTTTTAAGGTCAGCTTCATTTATATGTCCGTGTTTTTCATGCCACAATTTCATATTTTTGGTTATCTTTTGATTGGTTTTCCCTCTGTGTGTAGAACAAAATGTCTTTTCTTTGTGCTTTTAAAATTGCATTTCCTTGACAGATTTCGGATTTTTTTTTATTTTTAGTTCTACAATTTTTATAATTGAAACGACCACATATCTTTTGTTTCTTCCCAATGACTAGTACGTAGATTATTATTGTTTCTGACTTGGCTTTCTTCTAAAATCCGCATTTTTATATTTTTGGGTATTAGTAATTCTATGGCTATTTTGAAATTTTCGAATGAGGAAGAGGGTATAACATCGCACAATGCTAAATAAATCGTCCTTTATGGTAATTTCCCTTTCGGCTACAGTAACAGATAATTTATTAATTTAGATGGTCATTTACATTATCTCTTTTATCCATTTTTTGTAAAATCAAACTTTTTAATATTGTAGCCTTACGAGCAGGTCGTTTGATACTGATATTTTGCTTAGTAGTTTTAATCTCTATTTTTTGATACCTAGGGCATTTTTAACTAAGTTCGAATTTTCGGAAATATGCGTGTTTGTTTTTTGAAATTATTCTTTCATAAGTTGTTTTAATTTGTATATTATAATGGGATACAAATAAATATTATTATTATTAAAGTGAATTTGTGTCCGTAAATATAAATAAAAAATAATTTCGTGGCATAGCGGACAAAATGACTGGTTGCTGTAGTCCTACTGTAAATGAAATTACTATATACGAGCCTATACATTTTTAGTATTATTTACTAAACTAAAGCTACATAAGCACCTATTTGAATGCTTTCTGTTTCCATGTGTAAAATATAAATAAAAATATAATATAAAAATGCCAAGGCAAAGGGTTGTTCTCTATGTTGACGAAAAAATTGCATACATATAATTTGAATTCTTTTATTTATACGCGACGGAATAATAACCGTGGCTGCCGCAAATAGTTGTTGAAAATTTACACCACGCGCTCGAATCCCATCTCATTGTTCTCGATGAATATGCTAAACGATTCGCATAATGTAGGAATTCCATCCAAAGAAATGCTGCAAAAGTTGTCGAGACGTTGTTTGCCTTTCTGACGGTAATATCAAAATTATTTGAAAGACTTTTATTTATAAATTGCATTTCTTCGATTGCTAATATACATAATCCTTATTCCATGTTTTAATTAGTAAAGAAATTACATTATTATGAAAGAAATATATTCCACATAAGTTGTTGACAAGTAATTTTTACGATTTTGATAAAGTAGTCCGTAATTGCAGAGTGTGATCTCAATATAGTAGATGGAATTAAAGTCAATACTCCACAAATTAAAATTCCATTTATTGCATTCGCCATACATGATTCGGAAATAGAATGGATAGAGCTCAACACGCGATATTAAACATTTTTTAAATTTTTTTCAAAATTATGATAAATACAGTTTTATTTTATTAAAAGGGGAAAAACATTAAATTCTTTAAAACATCATATAGTCAATCATTAATTTCTCTTTGTTTTTCTTCTTTTAAGAAGTCATTATATTTTTTATAACATTTTCAAAGATTTACTGTATAATTATAATTTCCCACAAGTGAGTTTCTTAAACAGCTCAATTTTCACTCACTTGGGGGAAATTATAATAATTCAATCTTTGAAAATTGAATTAAAGATATAAAGAGTAAGAAATATAAATTCATGACTGACTGCGTGATTTTTAAAAATTTAATGTTCTTTTTAAAAATAATTTCAATTTAACATAATTTTGCCAAATTTAAAAAAAAAATGATTTGGAATCTTGAGATCTAGCCATTTGAGCCACTTATGATGGACATTCTATGACCGAAACATGTATGATAAATGCAATACAGGGAATTCCATCGACTTTAATTTCATATACTATTAATATTTACGAAGTAAAATGAAAAATCCGGGACACATGTGGGATACGAACCCACATCTCCCAATTGCCGGTCAGGTGTCCTATCAAGTACTGCACGCAGAAAGCATGATGTACACGGACTGAGAGAGATTTTCACGATGTGCCACGGTAGTTCAATTGGTAGAACACATTACCGGCAATTGGAAGATGTGAGTTTGTATCTAGTATTTGAGAAGATAGCATCGGTAGTGAAATTAAGTTCATACGGCCAGACAAGAACTAGAACGTCATCAGGGCAAACATATAACCTAAACTCCAAAGAATGTACTAACTCTGGATGGCCTTACTCAAAGTTCTGTTGTCATCAGCCAGGGAGTCGGTCGTCTCTAAAGCAGAGTGGCCAGGAATGCAGACCAGTGCATCTTGATGATATTGACCGCTTGGCTGTCTGAGAAGATTTCAGTAGTAGGAATATTTCCGAGAAGTTGAGGCCAGGAACAATACGAATGCTTGAAAATTAGAGCTCCGATGATTTTGCCAAAACATATTTTTAAGAATTACAATAATTAATTATGATGTAAAAAGAATATGACATTCTTATGAATTTAGATGTAGCTATAGAGTTAATATGTTCTTTTAGACACCAATATTTTTATCTGTCACGTTCAACACGGAATATCCACCATAGCAAGTGATGATATAAAATAAAAAACTTAAACATTAAAAAACCCTAAAGGTTGGGATATATATTTTTCTGTATTCTTATGAACTCTTCCTTATTATGTTCTAAATGATTTTTCTCGGGATAAGGTTCCAATTAAAACAGATTGTACTTGAAATAATTTTTGTTATTTCATGTCAGTTCTTTCTCTTATTTTTTTATATTATGAATACAACGTTTTGTCAACGCATAATTGCCTTCTTCAGAAATATTCAAAATCGTTTCCTATTCATCACAAGCGTTCAAATTTATATGTAACCTCACCTCAAGAAAGAATTCAATTTAGGTACTAAACATTGAGTTTAGTTCAAGTCAACTCAATATAAATATATAAATTCTACTTCATATTGTAACTTTGTTATTGTAAATTACAAATATCTATAATTTTCTGATGTGACGCAGCTGTATTACGAATTATAATAATTTTACAATAAACGATTACTTATAATATGGGTTGTTAGTGTTAACTAAATTTTCCTAAAATCATAGTCCGCATTTTATAACAATAATAGTAGGTAGTTATTATATCTATTATCGTTTTGAAATACTGAATTATAATCGGTTGATATTATGCATAATAATTTCTGATGCATAATTATACTTGATATTTAATTACCCCTAAGCTAAAATCGCTATACCATTAATTATGTATTTATATTGTTAAACTCGAAATAAAAAATAGTATAAACGATAATTTTTGTGGAACAACTTTTGATACCTAATAATATGAAATTAAAAATTACAGGGGATTGACGTTTTGCAGAAAGTATTTTTTTGTTTTGATTGTATTTTAATTATTTTTTTTAACAACACATTATTGAAGTTACTATTTGAATAATGTATGTACCGAGAGGCCAAATTGGACACGTTCAAATGAGATCAGCCCTTATTTCAACAGATATAAAAAAATTTAACAACTACCCTTTTAAAATTATTAATAAAATTTATTATACACATTTAAATAAAAAAAAATAATCAACATCTAATCACTCAATCAGAAAAATTCACAATTTCACACTATAACTTATTTATCACCTTTTACGTATAATACGAGTATCAAGCGCACATTTGATTTTGATTAATCTTTATTTAACACACAATTTACAATAATCAAATACATATAAGTTCTTTAATCAGTGTTTGTAAACACTGGTCTCAAGAACAGCTTTTTTATAGACCTATCAACGGTGCTAACAATTTAAATAGAAATAGAAAGAAAAGAGCGGAAAAATGGCCTCAAGGTACAATTCCCCCCGGGCCAAAACAGCTTTTCAATAATTTATTAAAAATTGAAGGAGAAACAGCTGACCTAAGCTCAGCCGGCAAGTGGTTATACGTACTAGATGCTTGAGTTATCGGACTATTCAAACCCCTATTGGTTCTTACATTGGACTGATATATATTGTGACGGAATCTCTCGAATGTGGGATTGATATCTCTTTTAAAACACCTAATACTATCAGATCATACCTCGGTACCTGTAATAATAATAACTCATCATTAGTAGACAAATCAGGTGTTTATAAAATAACATGTAGTACACCCCAGTACTTCGCAACTTACGTTGGACAGACCGGTAGATCGTTTGAAACCCGCATATCTGAACACATTAAAGATCATTAGTAATGCAATTAGCCATTAATCCAATTGAAAGTAAGTCATCATCTGCTAAACATGTAGTTAATAACAAGCATACTTTTGATCCTCAAACTAGCTTTACACCTCAACACCTCTGTAATAAAGCTATTAAATATATAATGGACATTGCTATACTTATTTTTTATGTAAAACACTGGTATAAATTTTGACATTTTACCAACTTCGACCAATGACATTCCACTTCTTTGCTTTGAGCCAATATCAGTTTAGCTTCTACTGTGACCCATGAATGTACTTCTACTTCCAACTTAGGCCTGCAGCCAGCAATTAGTAACTTGTTAGACTCTGTACGAAAGGTGACTACCTAATATAAGATTAACTTCACAGTTAATATTTTTTTTTATTTTTGTTTTTCTTTGGGTTTCAGGTTCTTGAAAACATTTTTTTCTTAATTTTTATTTTTAGCGAAAAGTTACATTTCGCTTGTCTAACTTTATTAAACTTAACAAGGTTTCGGCGATGGTTTATCGCCTTCTTCAGGTCATTCTAGAAAAATTACAAAAATGTATATTATACATTTCAAACAATCGTAAAAAAACTGATTTACCTATTAGTTTTTTTTTACACTTCGTCATTAACATCACATTGTATATAAAATATCTTATTTTTTTACACAAAAATCCATATATTTCGCAGGACATCACGTTTACAAACACAATACAGTTTAAAAAATTTTGCTAATATTCGTTTATAAAATTTCTTGGAACTGTCTTAGACCAAAATACATGCTGTACTATTTAGAGTTTTTTTTTATATTTATTTGTTTTTTATTGAAATTGATAAATGTGGTGGTATATCGATATACTACTACTACTATGATAGAATTAGGAAATTGTGGAATTACCAGGGACGATTATAAGTGTGTACGTCTGGAATTTCATATTAAGTTATGGTACCCATATGTTGCTTAGGTATTGAATGTCTGTTCTGTCATTTATACTGTTCTTTTGTTTCTTTATACGAGTATATAGATCATTTCTAAAAATTCTCTTTTTTTTGTGTGTGTGTTTCAGTGTTTAAAATTTTTGTATTTTCGAAATCAAAAGTGTGATTATGAGATTAGCTATGTTTTGTTCAAGCTGTTTTGTTTGTGTTTATGTTTTTCTGACCGCCAATTCTTTTTTCGAGGTGTTGTTTTGTTTGTCCGATGTAGGTATACGCTATTACAATCTCTACATGGTACTCGTATTTTGTAAACTACATGTGTTTTTCTCATTTAAGGCGTTTTCGTTTTTAGATTTAGATTATTTATGTCCAATTGAATTTTTTAGCTTCCTCTGAAATGTTTCTGATAGGCCTCTTGTATATATGTAATGATAGGTAGTGTTCGTTATTTTTTATTATTTTGTTGGTAGCTTCATTGTAAAGTTTGTGAATTCTTTTTTTGAATATTTTGTCAATGAATATAGGGTAACCGTTTTTTTGTAAAGTGGATTTTGCTTTTTTCATGCATTGTGGTCTGAGAGTTTTAAAACGCGGTCTATTACTACACTTTTTTTTTGAGACATTGGGTGACATGATTGGATTTGTGTGTACCTACCAGACCATGTTGGTTTTGTGTACCATTTAGTTTCTAATTTTGTTGCAATTTATTAGTGTAAGGTCTAGAAAGCTTAAGTATTTCATTATTTAGCTCTACTTCAGTTGTAAATTGTAATTTATTATGGTATGAGTTCAAAGCGTTTTTCATATTTTCGCTTTCAGTTTCTGGGACAACGGCTAAACAATCATCGACATATCTGTAAAATAATGTTGGATAGAAGCATAGATTTGGTATAATCGTCTCTTAAAAATCTTCAAGAACTAATTGAGCTATCACACTAGAAATCGAAGTTCGCATAGCAACTCCGTCAATCTGTTCATATAAAGTATTTCCATATTGGAAATTTGTTGACGTTAAGGTTAATTCTATGGCTGCAACAAATTCATTCAAAGGTATATTAGTGAAAGCTGAGATTTCATTCCATTTTTTTTGTAATAATAACATAACATAAATACTTATTACATTATGTAACAGGCAATTCGTAAATAAAGCCTCTTTCTAGGGAATTCGGGCGTATCTACTGTTGACAATAGGATTAAATAATGGAGTTGTTACTTTTTGTCCGGCTAACATTTGAGAACTTTGTTTCACCGGGTATATTGCCTGCTCACACTAGATGTCACCACATACATCTTCTTATTTTTATTGACAATTAAATAAAATTAAAAATAATGCTTGTTGTATAACTAGTATTTTATATATCATTTTTTAGATGTTTATTTTGATTATAGCTGTTCCCTTTCTTGCTCTACTTTTTTATTATTCTAACTATTTAAAAAAACGATATTTAGTAAATATTATGACAAAAAAATACATCTATTACAATAGATATTGGCTTAAACACATAATTATAAAGGAAATTTGATGCTGCATTATAATCCGAGCTCATCTTAATGAGAATTAATTAACCTTACGCTTTTCTTCTCTTTTTTCATAACACAGCCCATGCCATCAGAATGGCGCTCCCAAAATTAAAGCAACAAGAGTAGTAATTAGCATCCGATTTCTTGCGTTTGAATTTTAAACATCACTGGCAACTTTCTTAAAACAATTCATTACGAAATATTCGGATTTTAATAGTAGCCGGAGGATGTTATGCCTTGTGATGATGTTCTTTACGAAAAATGTTTGCGATGTCTGGCGTTCAAAATATGCTTATTTAAATAATTAGGCATATCAGATTTAGTATTTAGGTGAGATATTAAAGGAGAGCTATCCAACAAAACACCGTTATTTAAAGTAGCAATAAGAATTTATTTTTATTGATGTTCGCAATTTAAATTGAGCTTGTTTTGTATTTAGAAATATACCAGAGTTTCATTTTGATACTTGCAAATAATACAGGAAACTCTTGTCAAGATTTCAATAGCTTTAGATGGAATGATATAATCTATTATCTGGCAAGAAGATTCCAGAAAATTTTGGCACAAAACAACCGGGAACATGTGCAAAAATTTACAAATTTATTTCAACTCACACAGACAAATCTTGAACAGCTTCGCATGAAAGTTATGCTGCAAGACTTTTGAAACGTGGCAGTATTTCAAGTGGAGCTGATATTTAGATAACCAACGTAGACAATGTGATTAAATAACTAGCTAAATCAAACTTTGAGCCAGGAGTTTGACTGTGGACTGAATTCTTGGCTGGATTCTACTTTAATTTAAATGGCGTTGTAATAAAAATCTTAAATTTGCATGATGGCAATTCATGCAAATTTAAGATTCAATTTTCCAATCGTCACTATTCTGGATTAGTACATGTAATTGTTGATATTGATGTTTAAACTTTAAAATTCTACTTTTTATTACAACGCAATTTAAACTAAAATCTAATCCAGCCAAGAATTCAGTCCACCGTCAAACTCATAGCTCAAAGTTTGGTTTAGCTATTTATTTAATCACATTGTCTAAGTTGGTTCTCCAAATATCACCTCCACTTGAAAAACTGCCACGTTTCAAAAGTCTTGCGGCATTACTGTCATGCAAAGCTGTCAAGATTTGAGATTATGTTTTTGCAGAGATGGTTGATTATTTGATATAGCCCAAAAAATTTGTCTGTGTGTGTTGAAATAAATTTGTAAATTTTTGGTCTCTCATTGACATAGATTAGAAAGAATAGCTAGCGTACTTTGGTATTGACTCTCTGGATCCATATTGGTTAATGCTAAGCAACGGCTTACTTTCCTTCTCTATAAACTTGACTATACCTTCTAATTATGTTGGTTCACTTTTTCTTATATCTGAATAGCAAACGCAAAAAATTTATTTATTTATATATTTTGTAATTCTTTTATTTTGAATCTTTTCAATACAATCAGCATACCGCTCTGTATGCAGGAGCTTATTATATTGAGAAAATACCGTCGACTTACGACAAATTTACAACATACCGACCTTTACTTGTCAATTACGAACATAAATGCGTCTAAAGCAACCATTTTCGGTGAAGGAAGTACCGAAGGAAAAACAGTGTTTTACACCCATCAATATTGGATCAGCGTCAATAAAATACGCATAATCAGTAACGTAGATGGAAAATTCAGTTAAATTTAACTTTTTAAATCCTTATCGTTCAAATTTTATTATTAAAGTGAGTCAAACAATTTTAAGAATTGTCTAATAATTTTGAAATGATATGAAGTATTATTGAAAGCATTACTTCCAGATAAATCCTGCGTCAAATTTCGTTTCGCTAATCATTCTGGCAGTTATTCTTTACGGCAACCGTAAACGCGCTAAAACTTAAACTCAGGATTTATCCAGAAGTACCGTTTCTAGAAGTTTTGTTGCCTGTGGAAGTTTTTTGTCGAATATAGGAATTATTTTTATTATCAAAATAGTAATTCTAACGCACAACGGACAAAATTACCTATAGGGACGATTTGTTTTAAACTAGCGGAGTAACTGAGGCATAGATTGACACATATTGACGAAATCGTTTCGATCTTATTTTGAGCACGGTAGAACGCCATAGTCGTACCCTGCTACAAAATATCCATTTACCCTAATGCATAGTGAGACATATGCCAGCGGACATATGTACAAGCATACCTACAATGTTCACAGCAGCACACATCTCACCTCTTACAAATTGATTCATTAACTACATATAGGAAACTCCGGCAGGAAATATTCAAAAAAATATAAAATGATGCATAACTAATACAGAACACACAATGACAGTATTATTTTTGCGAAATTTTATAATTTTTGTATTATTTACCGTTAGTCATTACGTTGGATCTACCGATTTGGCTGCGGTGATATCTGTTATCTTGTAGGGATTGTACGGTTTTATATCTATTCGGTATATGCCTCACTATGCATAAAAGCGACCTATGCCTCAGTCTGATTGCACTTTAATAGACTGCATTATCATTATTCAATACTTTTGATTTTGTTATAAGTTCATATTATTTTCAACACTAAATCAGATAAAACTAGAGAAATTCCTGGACTTCTAACATTTTACACAGATTAATTTTGTACTTCCGTTTTTGAGCACTCTGTATTAAAACTTGAATCAAAGTACACTCAACTCAAATTTTCTTGTATGTATATATACAGTCTTAACGCAAATATTATCAAAATCAAATAAACAGATTCACCACTTCATCAAACCACATTTTTAAATCGCAACTCGTCGGCTAACACTGCTAACAATGATTTTTTTGGCTTTAGCATCTTCATCTTCAAACCAAATATATTAACAAAATTTTCTAAGAGTGCAAAAGTTTTAGCGAAATAAAAAAATTGCTTTGGTGCAACTAATTTATGTGAGGTATTTTCAACTTTGCTAATAATTATTAGACTGGCAATGCACTTTTTGTTAAGTAATTTGAATTATAACTACTCCACTGCTGCTGCTGCACTGTATGGGACTAATCATTATCGTTATGCAACATTATGATTATCCAACGAACGTTGTGAACGAGCTTTTCAACCATACCTCAAAAAGGAGGTGTTACCATAATTGCGTTGTTTTAAAAGCGATAAGAAACATTTTATTGGATCATATAATTCAAAATTTCCGAATTCGGTGATTTAGGGTTTTTGTTAATTTGTAGGGACCCCAACTCACTGCAAGGTAATATGTAAAATCTTGATATTTGCAGTCATTTCTATCCACAAAGGTACAAAATAATTATGTAGGTCAAATAGTAATTCTCCTCAATCATCTGTCGAACAGCAACAATGTTTTCATGTTCTCCAATAAGGTCTTCTTCTTTCAAATATTAATTGATTATACCAACGACAGAAAGTCTCCGTCAATAAATAGTGTCTCCCAAGACATTGTTTTGGGAACAGGCTATTAGTAAAATCGTAAAAAATCATAATACCGAGACAATTTTAATGCGTTAAATTCATTTAGACAATTAAATGCTAAAAATTAAATTTGATGTGTTGTGTACACATACCCGCAGTTTATTTACAACTTAAACAAAAAATACTGAAAAATCAAATATTTTTATTTTTAAATCCCAAAAATAATTTTCCGGCACGCAAATGAAGATCAAACACCAAAGAGACATTGTGAAACTTAATTTCAAAAAATACAAATCCTCTTATCTTAAACTCCCAACTAAACAAAAAATAAAATATCTGGAAAACGAAAAGAACTTAAAAAAAATAAAAGACCATCTAAAACAATAAGGCCTGTGTATTAATTTGCGAAACTTGATTGTTCTAATAGCTTAACGCGTTTTGGACTTATAGTGGATACGCAGACACATCCACATATCCTGTCTAATCGATATTAATAATTGTTAACTTGATTATGTTAGTTTACAGAAATCTTGACTCCGATCTACGTATAGGGTACTAAATAAAAATATTTTTGTTGATTTTTTATTTAGCCTGGAATTTGATTTGCAAACTACACTTTAAACATAGTTTCTTGAGAAATTATATGAACCTTATAATAGTCGTGGTTTAAAGATATACGTACGCCTCTGTGCACGCAATGCCGCTGTTCATCACATTCAGCATCTATTTATTTGCTTGATATTGCCAACATGAATCGGTCCAACTTGGCGGGACAATGTAAATGCAAGGTGTCAGACGTGGCTATGGTTTAGACAAATGTTGGTGATATTTCGATTCAATTCCTGTGAAGTTGGCTATTTGGTATCATAAAGACACTACAATATATACGTATGTAATAGTATTGAAAACCGTTTGTTCAAATACGGAATGAAGGTTAAATTGAGAGAACTTCAACTAAGACTGTAACGATATTCAATATTGTTTTTTTTTCCTCAGATTTTCATAAAAATAAAATTAATTTCTGTAAAAATATATGTTTTATTATTTTATTTTCGGATATCAAAGTTTAATTATTAACAAATTATAAAAATAAAAATGAGGTTATAATATAATTAAATAATAATTTATTAAAGATTTCTCTTTGTGTCCTATTAATATACCTAAACAATATATGCTTTAACAAAACAGAGCATTATGTCTTATGTGAGGTACTGCCTTATATCAACCAAATAAAAAAAGAAATCGTACATTCTCTAAGCAAATTGAAACCAGCAGAGAGATGCCATTAAGACGATGTATCAGATGCGGCTTAAAATAAGGAGACCACTGCTCGAAAATATTTAAATCTGGAATAATACATAATAATAATAATAATAATTTATTTCCAAATAATGTATACATTGTTCTAA
This sequence comes from Apoderus coryli, assembly GCA_911728435.2. NCBI lineage: Eukaryota > Metazoa > Arthropoda > Insecta > Coleoptera > Attelabidae > Apoderus > Apoderus coryli. Next base: position 4,306,814 of record OU452206.1, on the reverse strand, counting down.
ACACAATTTATGCCAGCCGGAAATAAGTGAAATACCTCCACTGAAACCAAAAAATGGTTTGTGCGTGGATGCCATCAACTCGTTTCGAAGCGTGCACTCGTATACGATCTAAACAACATAAGTATTAATATTAAAAATATTGTAATACCCTAAACCGAAAGAAAAAAAAATAAAACCTTATTCATGAGTCATGATAAAAAATAATTCCCTATTACATTTACACACAAAAAATCAAAAACAATAAAATAAAAAACAATAGAACCAGCACATCCGAGAACTGCACTTCGATTCAATAATTTATTTATTTTTGAAGAACAATCTGAAACCCATATTTTTCTTTTGAAATGAAACATATTTTCAGGAATATATGAATATATTCTTGGTGACAAGAAATTAAAAGAACGTTGCGCTTTTGTTTTAGAAGCTTTTAGTTGAGAAAACTGATGGTGATCAATAGAAATTAACGTATGTCGTTTTTTTTGTTGTAGCAAAATGATTCTATAAAAATACAATGGCCTCAAACAAAACATCCCACTCTCTTTGAACAATAATTCAGTTGAAAAGAATTTAGCCCTATTAAAGATGATTTTAAGTAACAGTTTTTGAATAGTTTCTATAGCGGCGTCACATGCACATTGTAAGCACCACCCCAAACAGCAATTCCGTACTGCAACAGAGATTGAACCAGAGCATAGTATACAATAATTAACTGAGATCTAGTTAGAAATGACTTTAGCTGTCGAAACTTAAAAACGAGATAAAGTATTTTTTTTGACTAAGTTTTGTATATGCTTGTCCCATAATTATTTATTATCATATTTGTTATCCACCCCTCTCTCCATCGCTCCATGTGAATTCTCCATTGTTCAAAACAGTACTGGGAATCCAGCAGTTTTTGTCCAACGAAATAAATCACAGTCAACTCCACAACATGTAATTTTATAATTCCCAAAATTCTTTAACCAGACATGTATCGAGGTTCCAAACCTTCATCTTCAGGGTTCAAAAGTGCAATCTTATCATCATACCTGTTAGACAATAAAGAGATTATTATTATTATCTTATCAAGAAGAAGCCATATTGGTTTTGAAACCGTCATTTTGACATTCCATATTAAAAAAAGATGTCCAGTTTAGTATACTTTCTTCTCACTTTTTCTTTAAATTCATGACCCAAAGTCTCCTAGCTTTTGAAAATTTAACGAAATAGTGATTCTGATTTGATTTATAGATCTTCTGACACCTCAAGCAACTTCCCACGATTCATGCTCCCTCTCTTTGTCCTCTTTCGTCGGCAGGGCCAAGCGGTCCCATTTGTGTTCTAAAACGTACTAAATTAGCGGTTTGTTTTTCGGGAGAACGGTAAAAAGTGGCCCGGACATACGTATAGGTAGCAGTCTCTACGGACTGTAATGTCACTTAAAGTCACTCGTTGCGTGAAAAAAACGTTATATGATATTAATGCATTATTACAGTAAGCTGTTTTCCTGTTTTGAAGCGATCGCGAATTTTTCAACACCAATTGGCAATACCTGCTTTCTATTCTTCGGTCAACAGATGTAATAGCCAAGAGGAACCTAATTTTACAATTCGTCTTGCAAAATTTTGATTGAAGCACATTTAACATTAAATCCCCAGTGATGCTCAGTCTGGCGGAATGTCACTTGTCAATCTTTCTTGATAAGTTTGCTCATATCATCGACGTTTACCTGGGAAAATGCTTTATTAGGTGGACATGTCATTGGATCTGCACCCGTCCACGTTTGAATTCCACCCACCAGAAAGTCGAAAGTTGTAATAAATTATTGGTACAAAAATTTTCTCGGTTTCATAACATTTTTCGAATAAATTGTTACTTAGCTTGGAAAATTCACTGAATTTTTTAGGGACTATTGAGTAGTGGTCCTTTTTATGCCTCAGTATGATCTACTAAAAGGACAGTCGTCCTCGTCTTACTTCATATTTTTTTCAATTAGAGAAATTCAAATACCTGTTCTATAAACACAAAATGTTTAATACAGCGTGTTTTATAGTAGTATAGTTTAATATATGAAGACTATGAGCAGACTAATTTATTTACATAAAATTGAGTGTGATTGTGGTTTTTATACGCGCAGTGTCTAAGTGTGAACTTGATCATATAACAATATGCATAACACTTGGATGCCCAGGTAAGTTTTTTTATATTCATTTTCCTTTCTCGTTGATAGCGTCTTGATTTCTTTTCCAAAGCTTATCTCGTGTTTGCATTGGTTGAGAACAGACTAAAAGACCGCCGGAAGACCGCCATATAGAAACTATTGGTTTCGCCAAATATTTAAACGAAGGTCTTCTAATCACTCAGATGCGAAAAAAATAAAATTAAAAGGATAGAAATTCTATCTCTGATAAATATCACCTACCTTCCTGTCTAATATTTTTTAGATCTCATTTCTCTTAAGCCTTATATGGAAATTTTTCGTCATATCGACGTACCGTTGACCGAGCATTTCATTGTACTCGTGATACACTATTTCAAGCTCTAGGATATTCTAATATTGGTAGAATGACCAGAAAATTTTTCCAACCTTTCTATATACACTATTTTAATAATAATAATAATTCGATTTATTTCCCAGACAAAAATATACATACAATAATATATAAAAACGCACTGAAGTCCTAGGGCTAGCCAGTGGGTCTGTTACAGCCTAAATCGCATTCTCTCTGTATGATGGTCTCACAAAAAATAAAATAAACAATAATCATAAAGTAACAGTAAACAATCGCAAATCAGAAACAAATGGAATAGTGCGCCAAGTACAAGTACGAATATTCGACTAAAATTGATGTGAACCAAGGTGAATTGTCGACTAAAATTAAATTAAACATAGAAAGTATAAAAATAAATAATGCTATAAATCTATAAAGTTGTGTATGTTTTTTCTGGGAGTAAGCTGAATCCATTCTTTTAAATGTTTTTATATAATCTAATTCCGGTATATACGCCTTATTTCCAAAGGAATACTAACATATATCCTCGGTGCTAGGAATAGAAATGATCTTTGTATCTTGGTTTTGAAAGTTTTGAGCGTTTTAATTTCTGCTGTATTATTATATCTTGTGTGGTGACTTTGTGATATATTCTCTAAGCTATGCTGTTTTCGAAATTGAAATACTGATATTCTGAGTGCATATAACAGCCTTAAATCAAAAAATTTACTTTCCGAATATAAGAGGTTGCTTCGATACAAAAAATTTCTGTTATAAATTATTTTATATTTACAGATGAGAGAGATAAGGTTTTATTAAAAAAAAATATTTGGTATTTTTATGATTTTTAACCGAACATGCTAAAACCGTTACAGACCGCTCATGTGGTCAAATCTAAGCATTGTCAAAAACGGCACAAGACAGTTGCTGTACAAAGCTTTTATTACGCAAATGGTAACCGCGCACGTTACCACGCAAGTCTTTAAAAGTTAAGTAACGACCCAGTTAGCTTATTTAAATAAATTCATATTAGCTGTTCTTACTTTAGCAAACGCTTAGGCGCGAGTTTGTCCGTGACAAATACTTCTTTTTTATGATTTTTAATATTTTTATTTTGTCGAACTCATAATACAAAAAATATTACCTAATACACAAACCCTTTAGTCCAAAATTTGAATTATTGTCGAGGAAATGCTTCAAAGTGGCTTCCACGCAACTTCGACACCTTTGAAGTACCGAACGCGTTGCCTTTGCTATCTGACCAGGTGTTATTTGTTGGCAGGAAAACTGGATTAAATCAATAAGCTCTTCTATTGTTCTTATAGGATTTCTGTAAACCAGAGCCTTTAAATGTCCCCACAGAAAAAAATCAAGCGGTGTAAGAGGGGGGGATCTTTTAGGCCAAGCTACAGGTCCACCCCTTCCGATCCAGCGCTCAGGATAAATAAAGTTTAGCCAGTTTCGAACAGGTCGACTGTAATGTGCAGGACAACCATCTAATTGAAACCAAAGGCGCTGTCTTACATTTAACATTAAATCTTCCAAAACCAATCCATGGCATGGCATACGGATTTTCATGCAACCAAAAATGTTCGTTTCGCATTTTCAATAGACCTCTTCGAGTAAATGTCGCTTCGTCGGTCCATAAAATCATTTGCCAGTGTGGCCTGTTAAGGCGAGCGGCATTAATAAACCATTGACAAAATTGCATACGCCTTTCAAAATCTCCAGCCAAAAGTTCTTGTACTCGGCAAATATGATAAGAATATTTACCATCCCTTCTAATGGGCTCTCGAGGAATGTACTGGCTTGTCTGACACTGGTACGAGGATCATTGTTGAAGTGGTGAAGAATAGCATTATCTCTTTGTGGTACAACAGGAAGCTGATGATCTCTCAAAACGTGAAACGATCGTATTATAGATATAGATAAATACCATTTACACCTGATCAGGTGCTGAAGTTTTAAATAGCTATATGCACCTTAAATTGTCTTTATATAATCTGTGGTAATAAAATTTCATGCAAAATAACTCCCAATATAATTGAATGAAAAATTATGTACATTTGTGTCATGAATAACAATTTTACTTATCTTGCCTGTATAGGTACAGGTAACTATTAAAATGATACTTTTAGATATATTTTACAACCACACAACACATACAACAATAATCAAAATACCATTACGACTTGATAAGTTTTATAATGTCCAACAACATAATAATGGTAAGAGGTACATGCATAAACTTTTATGAGGTCTGTTCCATTCAGTGGCTATGCGTAAGTCTTGTATACCAAAGCTTCAGGACATGCCCACAGCACCAGAATAACATCGACTTATTTCCTTAAATGTCTATATGTATGTAAGATACTTAAATGCGATAGCAAGTTTACAATAATTGAGAACGGTGGCTAGTTATCATTTTACCATGCACTTAAAGTGTTACTAAAATAAGTAGTTTTATGCCACCAAGAGCATTGTCTCGAATTGGTATCCAATATTTACAACATACTTTAAAATGACGTACCTACGTGTCATCCTAGCTGAGTATATACAGGGTGTCCCACTTAAGGTGGGTACAAGCCCATAACTCTGTTACTTTTTAAGCGTTTTTTTATCATTTTTGGTAGAAATGTGTAGATACTGTTACGAGGTACACATTTTCATCGAAGTAAAATGTACGGGATAGTTTATCAAAACTTAATTTTAATTTAATTTAACGATTCTACCGGGGCTATCCGTTCCCATACCTCTTGATATTAGAAATGGGCATCGAACGCAGCGTTTTTTTGATACATTTCTCCCTCGTATATAAGACCTATAATAAATCATGGCTGCCAAAGGATACCAACAGTAATAAAAATAACTACAGTGACTGGAAAAAAGTTGAGTTAATGATTAGAGTTTGCAAATAAATATAATATGAATAAAACAAATAATTTTTTGCAACGTGTTATTTTGTCAGATTAATCTAAATATAATCGGACGGACATCATATGGTATGGCGAAGACTTAATGTGGAATTTAAACAAGAAAATTAGTGTCCGACAGTAAAACACGGTGGCAGAATATTGTAACCATGATTTGTTCAATAGTTTTTCTTAGATTAATACACGAGCGGAACACGTTTGTTTTCGTTTTGAGCGGGAATTATTTTGTGACAGGTGCAAGTATATCTCGTATATTATTTGTTTTTAAAAATATTTTTAAAATGGCAAAACAGTTATACATTTAACATTAATTGTTAATACATAAAGGATTTTTAAAATATTGTAGGGCATGTGTTGTTATGAAAAGTTAAAAAGGCCTATGGACGGCTGAGGTCGGTATTGACATTACAAAGAAATATCGAGTTGTGGTTTTTTATATAACTTTAAATTAAGATTAGGAAGACTATACCTCATTGGAGTACGTTTTATTGGGGTTTAATTTTTTTTCATTCAAAAGTGAACTACCTTTAGGACCAAATTTATCTCAAATCTGATAAATTTACTAGAGTCTTTGTCCTCCAAAATAATTAAGTTCTAATTTTGATAAAAATTCATAGAGTGTATGTCAATAAAATTTTTCAATTTTAGTTGATAATTTTCGTAAAACAGCCTGCTTGGTTAGATATCATTTTTTCGTCATTCCCTTGTTGTAGCGTTTGCAAAAATCGTGGTTTAATCTGTTTAATACCATTTCTTCTCAAACATCTTGAAATAGAACTTTTCCGCCTAACATCAAAGCTTCTTTAATTCTATTTTGGATTTAGACGGAAATGATTTAAAATTCTTACGCCCAATTGGGTGATTTCGTTGCCGTTTTACTTTGTCTTGGACCACAGAACCATGCACGCTCAATAAACATTCGATTGACTTTAGAAAATGTGTTGTGCGATATTAGATGATTAGGGTGTCTTCGATTGAATTCTTGTGCAGCCTCTTGACAATTGCGCACATTATCTCCTACTAGTCTTACTATTTCTACTTTTTCTGTCAAACTCAAACGCATCATTATTTATTTGTACACTACACAAATTATTTGTTACAATTTAGTTTTGACATATCAACAGGTTTCTCTTTGACGTATAATATAATTTGTTTCCATGGCCCACTGAATTTTTAGACATTTTAATAAATATTTAGTCACAGATGATATCTTTCAGGTAAATGATCGCGGTAATATCACAGCTTTGGTACTTCTAGATTATACCAAGGCGTTCGATCGCATCAATCACAAGTTGCTTTTATCTATTATTGGCTACCTTGAATTTTCTAGGTCAGCTAGAGACTTGATACATAGTTATTTATTTGGAAGAAAGCAGAGTGTGTCACTATGGGGAAAGACTTCGGAATTGAAACAAATTGAGAGTGGAGTACCACAGGGATCAATTATGGGACCTGTCCTATTCTGTCTGTATGCTTCGCAGTTGTTAAAATCAATTGAACACTGTGACACGCATGTCTATGCAGATGATACGCAAGTTTCCTTATCGTTTCCACCGAGTAAAACAGTAGAAAGTATATCAAAATTAAACAGCGATTTGGCGTCTTTGGTTGCAGTGTCTCAGAACCATGTTCTTGAGTTTAACCCTAAGAAATCTGAGCTATTAATATTCGGCAACTGTCCTAAAAATAATTATCGCAATCTGATAAACGTGCGTGTTAACAATATGTCTCTTAATGCTACCGATTGTGCGAGAAATTTGGGCTTAATGCTAGACACAAATTTAAGATTTTCGAATCACATTAGTCAATGCATTAAACGAGCTTGTATAAACCTAAAACTTATTTATAGTAGTCGAAAGCTGCTCAATAACCCTACTAAAAAAATGTTGTGTGATACTCTTGTACTCTCCCATTTTAACTTCGCAGATGTTGTCTACGGTTCGTGCCTAACAAGAATGGACGAGAACCGAGTCCAACGAATGCAAAATTCTTGTGTTCGTCTAGTTGGTGGAATCCGAGGTAGAGAACAGGGTGTTAGCGCAAAGCTTCGAGAGCTTGGATGGATGCGAATGAATGAAAGAAGGGCTCTGCATTCATTGGTTCTATATAACAAAATTATCAATTTGAAACTTCCAGCTTATTTATATGAAAAAATAAAATTCCGTGGGCATTTACATAACATAGATATTCGGCATAAAACGACAATTTCGCCACCTCCTCATTCTACCGCAATGTTCGAGAGATCTTTTTCTTACAACATCTGTAAAACTTATAATAAAATACCATTAAATATAAAAACTTTGACTGGCGCCAGGTTTAAACATTTTGTTAAAAATAATGTAGTCGAACTACTATAGTGTCAATTATTATTTGTGGATTTATTAATTTTATTTTTCTTTACTGTGGATTTGTTTTTTCGATTTAGCTTTAATTGGATACTTGATACGAGAGAATATTATATGTTTTTGGTTAACTTTGTTAAACTTAGTTAGGGTAAGTGAAGAAGCATTGGCTTCAACTTCGCCATTTGTAATATATATATACATTTTACAATAAAGCCTTTATTATTATTATTTAAAAAAAATCCTCGTGTCTGCATTGTTATAAGGTTGTTACGTAGAATTCGGCGACATCGTGGAATTTTGTATTACTGTTCTCCAAACTATTAACTAAAATCCAACATTTTTAATGACACACACTGTATGTATTTTGGATGACAAAAGACTCGAGTAAAGTTATTAGATTTGAAATAAATTATGTCCTAAAGGTAATTTACCCTTGACCGAAAAAAACTTAAACCCCATTGAAAGGTAAGCCAATGAGGTACCGCACTTTTTACCTCGATGAAAATGTGTATCTTGTAACCGTACACAGTCCTACCAAAAATGATAAAAAACGCTCAAAAAATAACAGAGGTGTTTGCTTGTATTCATCTTAACGACAGGGTTGCGTCTTATCTCGGAACTATAGTTAGAAAAGCACTGGATGGAGTCCAGGGCGGAACCAAGATCAATGGAACCCCAATAAATAATATCAGGTACGCCGATGATACGGTTATAATAGCCAACGATGTACACGATCTGCAAAGCATCATTGAATCCGTAGGACACTATAGCGAGATGTTTGGATTGCGTCTCAATGTCTCCATTACCAAACTATTGATCTTTTCTAAGACTCCAATAAATGCACACCTGCGTGTCAAGGAACAAACAATAGAAAGAATGACCTCAATAAAATATTTGGGAGTTAACATCAATAGTAAGTGCGACCTTCAAGGATTGAGCAAAAGAGAAAAATCTTTATGAGTATGAAATCATTTTTTACAAGACTGCACGTTGGTTTGGAACTCAGAACTCGAATGATCAGATGCTACATCTTCTCTGTCCTGCTCTATCGATGTGAAAGCTGGACACTAAACCCACAGACCGAAAAGAGAATAGAAGCCTTCGAAATGTATGTGTATAGACGGATGTTGAGGATTTCATGGGTAGGTACAAAGCATCACCAACGATAAAGTACTCCACAAACCAAAACAACTACTGAACACAATCAAGGAAAGAAAAATGCAATACCTTGTGTCATGTGATGAGAGGGATAAATACGAAATATTACACCTCATAATAGAGGGCAAAGTACAAGGGAAAAGATCAGTAGGAAGACGCCAGAACTCATGGCTAAAAGATTTAAGGAGATGGTTCGACCGCTCGTCTGCACAAATCTTTCATGCTGCAGTTTCCAGGGCTACAATTGCCATTTGGGTCGCCAACCTTCAGCAGGAGAGGGCGGATAAGAAGAAGAATCCATCTTAAGTGAGACGCCCTGTATATAGTGGAGATTAAGGTACGACAATGGCTAGAAATTATTTTAATTAAACTTGTGTGCATAGTGCGTTATTTAGTTATGAAACTCATTAGATGAAGAATCTTTCAAAAGTTGGAGGTCTGAACAGGAAGAGTGTGAGAATAAGTGGCGTTAGATTTTCGAGCGTTTGGATTAAATTAGCTCTAAAATATCGTTAGGTCATTTACCGTGATAGTAATAACAAGAAAGATATTAATTTGGTCTGCTTGTTAGCTACATGTTGCGTGGACTGCTCGTTTTTGGATAGAATTCAATAAATTCACTGTGCGTTTGATGATATCAGCGTACTTAATTCGAGTAGATATATTATGCCTTACAGCTTAAATGTCTAATAGCACCAAACGGCAAATGCCGCAATTATTGGTAGAAAACAAAATCGATCATCATTATTTCTGTTGTAGTCTATTAGTGCCACAATCCACTTTAATTTGATAAAATAACGAACAAAAAATATCTCTAAAACTCGTAAAATCTAAGATCCCTCTCACATTTCACTTAATTCTACTTAACCCCCATACTTTTTGCAATTTGCTTCCGATATTTTTCCAATGTCTATTTAAAAATTAATTAGTTCCTGTTGACGGATGTCTATAGAAGTCTGTAATCAGTGTCAATCAATTTTCAATCAGACCGATATGGTCTACACATCAGTATACATAATGTCCATATACTGACATTTCACATTCACACAGGGAAAAAATGGTATATAATACAAGGGTTAGTTCTATACGCCCAATGTATTTGGTTTTAAAATTGAAAAATCTCTCGTTATTATTGAGTGAATGACTGACAGAACATAGGAAATTTTGACTTTTATTACGTTTCTTTGTCCGGGTCTTTAATACAATTAATTTCGGACGTAAACGAGAATCCAACTTTTTAATGTTTAAATTGAGCGCAATTATTAATTACTATTTAAATGTTTTTTTCCTGAAGTTTTTTCAAAACGTAAAAAATAATAATAAATGTGCATTTTTAAACCATTACAAAAATACAAAGTATAATAAACTTCCTTTTCATTCATTCTTTTGTGGTCCATATTAATCGCAACACTACAATAGATTTACAAATAGGTACAACAAATATTTGCAAAACACAAACAATATTTGAAGATTAGTCTACAATCGCTGTGAAATAATGGAATGTTAGCGAAAGAAAACAAACAATATACTTTACCGTCACATAAATGGTTGTTTAAATATGTAGTGATTCCGAATTTGAATAAGAGAAGACCTGTCTCGAAAGATTGATTTTCATCATCAGATTAACAAAAACAATGACGTTTTTTCTTCGTTCCCTGTTTTTATTAAAGTTTTGAATGGCTAGATATTTAATAAATATTTATCGGAAGGTGATGTTTATTGATTGCTTTGTTAAAAACAAACAATTCACTATACTCACTAAAGATCTGTGTCTCCATGCTTACAAAATTCAATTAACACAACAACTGAAGCCTAATGACCATGCACATCGAAGAGAGTTTGCAGAATGGATTATTCAGCATCACCAAATGGATGCTGATTTTTCGAGCAAAATCATCCTAATCCTAATTTTCACCTTGATAAGTTTGTTAATCGCCAAAACTGACGCTTTTGGGGTTCTGAGAACCGACATGTGATTGACGAAAAACAAATGCATCCACAACTTGTCACTGTTTGGTGTGGATTTTCGGCTGGAGGCATAATTGGACCATAGTTTTTTGAAAATGAGGCTAGTCAAGCAGTGACTGCGACTGGTGCTCGATATCGCGACATGATAACACAGTTTGGGTTATATAAAATCACAGGTCTATGTCAACAAGCCCACTACCACGCGTGCATTAAACGAGGAGATCCAACCCTGCATCAACTAAATTCAGCCACATTTATGCAGAATGATCATGAAAAATTTCGACAAACTAGTGCGTATGTGTATGCAAATCCGTGGAGGCTATTTGCCCGAAGTCTTATTCCATAAATATCCCTATCCTATGCACTTTATGACTCATTAAAAAACTTACAATCAAAAGACTAAAGTGTTTTATATTTAATTCAAATCTTGCGTTAATTTTGGGAGACCCTTTAGTAGGTATATATACATTTACAGTAGGTGTACATACAGATTATCCACTGCTTTTGAGAAAGTGAACCATACTGTTGTATAAGCCTAGAAAAATTGGCCTTTCAGGTTAATCGATTCTGTTTAATAAATCCTATTTAATAAACAGAACAGTTAGAGAATTGGGTAACTTTTCAGCTGAATTTACTAACCCTTCTGGTGTACCTCAGGGCAGTAACCTAGGGCTGTTACTTCTTAACATTTACATCAACGATCTTCCTAGTATAGCGCTTGCGTCGTGAGGACTGCTATTCGCTTGTGACTTTAAGTTGTTTAAGGTCATAGACAGCGTTGAGGACTGCGAACAATTATGCAGGACGTATTAAATTCAGTAGCTGATTGGTTCAAACGAAATTAGATGTACTAAAGTGTTCCTTATAAACATTCACAAGGAAATTTGATTTAATCTTTAATTCCAAATCACTAGTTAGGAAGCACGAAACCAAAGATTCAGGTGTATTTTTTCAATCAAACTTTAAGATTAATAATCATTATCAGTACATAACCGGCAAGGCATATAGGTCGTTGCGATTCATTATGGGGAATAGCAAAAACTTTGAAATATCCACAATTTATAAGTCATACAACACCTTGGTCCGTACACACCATGAATATGCATGTGTTATATGGACGCCAGGGGCTTTGTGTCATAGTGACCATCGTTTCAAAATGTATTCTAGAGATTTATATATATGCGGGAACATGGGGTTTATTCTTTGAAAATTTCATATAATAATAATAATAAATAATAATAAATCAGTTTATTTGCAGTTCTATAAAACAAAAGCAAATAGATTATACAACTTAAGTTTACTAACTAAATAATGTAGAACTACAAAAAGGGTTAAAAAGGCAGTATAGTAGTGATATAAATTTTAACCCTGAGAAAAACAAAAACAGCAAAAGACATAAACATAGGTATGTTATCCTTAAAAAAATCACAAACAGAAAAACACAAACAGTATTACCTAGTAAATCTACATTAATAATATATACTTATACATGAATATTAGAAAAAAAAAAGAGATTAGAGAACGAGATGAGATGATGACATAATAATCAAAAACCATTCCTAAAAGTCTGACTCAACCAAATAGTAAGCGATGTCTAAGTTTGCATTTAAATGAAAGCTTAGGTGTCCTTTAACTCACCTGGGACTTGATTATAAATTGAATATATATATAAATCAATGTATCTCTTATAGTCTTAGTTTTTATGTTTTTTGTAACGTTAATTTTATGTTATTATTTAGTTTCTAATTTTATTAAACTTTACATGTTATTACGTCCACGAAAGGATCAATGCATCATAAATGGGGGGACCTGGTTTACTGATGGTTCAAAGACAAGCTCAGGCACAGAATGTGGAATTTACGGAAGCAGACCCAAGACAAAAATTTCACAATGTCTGAGTTCCCACGCTATGGTATATCAGGGAGAAGTTCTAGCAATTGTTCAGTGTGCTCAGGAACTCGAGCACGAAGTCAATTAAAAATTTTTCTAATAGCTAAGCAGTCATAGTAAAGCCCCTAAGTTATTTCGGCGGTCACAAAGAAAATTACGGGAATTTTCATTTTGTTTAACAAATATGATTTTTTTACAGTTTTGACACCTGTTTCTGTTTTAGCTTTGTCTTAAACAACTAAAATTAAACTAGGTAGACTCAAATTAAAATCAGCAATATTAGTAGATTGTTTAAAATTACGACGGGCACCAAAATAATAAATATACAATAATAAATAGTTGTATTCGCATTTTAACCTAAAGCCAACGGGGATAATTAACGTGAAACTATCCCCTAGACCTAAGCGTTCATACCCAAACTTTCTACCCTTAGAACGTACCTACATATATAGCCAAAAACTATAACTTCCATTCAGCCGCAATAATTCTCAGTGAAATATTCTGTGTTTGAGTTACACGGATAACAAATTAGTCAATTTGCGAATTTAATGGCACAAAGTTGCACGTTTCAAAGTTTATGGGCAAAATTTGATAATCCTTATTCGATTCGGCTCAAGCTATTTCCAATTAAATTCGCAAGTAAAGCGCTGCAATTCGAACATTAATTGTATCTACTAGATTAATGAAGTTGTTGGACCTTGATGTTAATTCCGGTCTTGTGGTGTTTGGATTAGTGTGGGGACCTTACAAGCATAATGCTTTGTATCTATTAGACTTTATGACAAATAAACTGTAATGGTTTTATTTAGTACAAAATATTACTGATATGTTCGTTCGTTACATTTTTGCATGCAGCTAGGTACAATAATACAGTGTCTTCTAGCATCCGTGGCCAACCCTGTGTAGCTATCAAAATCAGTGATTTTCAAAAGTATACCAACAATATCTAAGTTGTGCTAGAGGAGATAGTTACTTAATATATAAGATGTTAAGATAATGCTTTTCCTGCGAGTGATAAACGTTCATTAATTCGACTAGCAGATAAACTTATTAATGTCTTGTGCAATAATATTCCATTTTATTCTTGAGCAGAAATATTTGCTAAAAATCAATAAAATGGGAGCAGTTGAGATAATTAATTGGAAGACGAATTGATTGGTTTTCACCTTGTGGGTAAAATTTAACATGCCAATAAGTGAAATTGACATTTTAGTAGGTAAAATTGACTTGTGAGAGGGTAAAAATTGTACGAATTTTAGTTTAAGTTTAAGTCCAACAAACGATAGTGTTTACCAACCACGATAGAATAAACGTTTTTAGTTTAAGAAAATTTGTCCGCAGATGAATCGTTTTGGCAGAAAAAATACTAAATAAAGTTTGCATCGTGCGTCGTGTCGATTCAGTTAATTGAATCGAGTACGAAATATTCCGGAAATAGCTACTACATGTGTCGTTGCTTAGAACGAAGGAGTTGACAAGAAACCAGAGCGTTAGGATGCATCATAACAAATATAGCTGTCTCTCATATTAGATAAGTTTCACAAACGACTCTAACATATTACTTATTTTATTTGAAACAAAAAACTATTTAAGTTCTAATTTCTAGACTAAAATGTTACCATTAATTCTAGAATAGGTAGGTACTACTGGGTTAAGTAAAAAATAGCATCTCGCTAAACTTCGCCCTGTTGGTTAAGCAATCCCAATGTAAATATGGCCATAAAATGTATTGCATTTATTTTTTTTATTTTTTGTGAATGATGTTTTATTTAATTTTCTTCTGTAACTTTGCTTAATCAATAAAGACCATTATACATGAATATTAGAAAAAAAAAAGAGATTAGAGAACGAGATGAGATGATGACATAATAATCAAAAACCATTCCTAAAAGTCTGACTCAACCAAATAGTAAGCGATGTCTAAGTTTGCATTTAAATGAAAGCTTAGGTGTCCTTTAACTCACCTGGGACTTGATTATAAATTGAATATATATATAAATCAATGTATCTCTTATAGTCTTAGTTTTTATGTTTTTTGTAACGTTAATTTTATGTTATTATTTAGTTTCTAATTTTATTAAACTTTACATGTTATTACGTCCACGAAAGGATCAATGCATCATAAATGGGGGGACCTGGTTTACTGATGGTTCAAAGACAAGCTCAGGCACAGAATGTGGAATTTACGGAAGCAGACCCAAGACAAAAATTTCACAATGTCTGAGTTCCCACGCTATGGTATATCAGGGAGAAGTTCTAGCAATTGTTCAGTGTGCTCAGGAACTCGAGCACGAAGTCAATTAAAAATTTTTCTAATAGCTAAGCAGTCATAGTAAAGCCCCTAAGTTATTTCGGCGGTCACAAAGAAAATTACGGGAATTTTCATTTTGTTTAACAAATATGATTTTTTTACAGTTTTGACACCTGTTTCTGTTTTAGCTTTGTCTTAAACAACTAAAATTAAACTAGGTAGACTCAAATTAAAATCAGCAATATTAGTAGATTGTTTAAAATTACGACGGGCACCAAAATAATAAATATACAATAATAAATAGTTGTATTCGCATTTTAACCTAAAGCCAACGGGGATAATTAACGTGAAACTATCCCCTAGACCTAAGCGTTCATACCCAAACTTTCTACCCTTAGAACGTACCTACATATATAGCCAAAAACTATAACTTCCATTCAGCCGCAATAATTCTCAGTGAAATATTCTGTGTTTGAGTTACACGGATAACAAATTAGTCAATTTGCGAATTTAATGGCACAAAGTTGCACGTTTCAAAGTTTATGGGCAAAATTTGATAATCCTTATTCGATTCGGCTCAAGCTATTTCCAATTAAATTCGCAAGTAAAGCGCTGCAATTCGAACATTAATTGTATCTACTAGATTAATGAAGTTGTTGGACCTTGATGTTAATTCCGGTCTTGTGGTGTTTGGATTAGTGTGGGGACCTTACAAGCATAATGCTTTGTATCTATTAGACTTTATGACAAATAAACTGTAATGGTTTTATTTAGTACAAAATATTACTGATATGTTCGTTCGTTACATTTTTGCATGCAGCTAGGTACAATAATACAGTGTCTTCTAGCATCCGTGGCCAACCCTGTGTAGCTATCAAAATCAGTGATTTTCAAAAGTATACCAACAATATCTAAGTTGTGCTAGAGGAGATAGTTACTTAATATATAAGATGTTAAGATAATGCTTTTCCTGCGAGTGATAAACGTTCATTAATTCGACTAGCAGATAAACTTATTAATGTCTTGTGCAATAATATTCCATTTTATTCTTGAGCAGAAATATTTGCTAAAAATCAATAAAATGGGAGCAGTTGAGATAATTAATTGGAAGACGAATTGATTGGTTTTCACCTTGTGGGTAAAATTTAACATGCCAATAAGTGAAATTGACATTTTAGTAGGTAAAATTGACTTGTGAGAGGGTAAAAATTGTACGAATTTTAGTTTAAGTTTAAGTCCAACAAACGATAGTGTTTACCAACCACGATAGAATAAACGTTTTTAGTTTAAGAAAATTTGTCCGCAGATGAATCGTTTTGGCAGAAAAAATACTAAATAAAGTTTGCATCGTGCGTCGTGTCGATTCAGTTAATTGAATCGAGTACGAAATATTCCGGAAATAGCTACTACATGTGTCGTTGCTTAGAACGAAGGAGTTGACAAGAAACCAGAGCGTTAGGATGCATCATAACAAATATAGCTGTCTCTCATATTAGATAAGTTTCACAAACGACTCTAACATATTACTTATTTTATTTGAAACAAAAAACTATTTAAGTTCTAATTTCTAGACTAAAATGTTACCATTAATTCTAGAATAGGTAGGTACTACTGGGTTAAGTAAAAAATAGCATCTCGCTAAACTTCGCCCTGTTGGTTAAGCAATCCCAATGTAAATATGGCCATAAAATGTATTGCATTTATTTTTTTTATTTTTTGTGAATGATGTTTTATTTAATTTTCTTCTGTAACTTTGCTTAATCAATAAAGACCATTATTATTATTATTATTATTATTATTATTATAAGTCATTACGCGAAAATGTCCCATGAGAAAAAAGGCTTCTAATTGCTGTAACCCAAAAAGTTTTAGTCAAATTCTATTCGATTTGGATAATCTTTAGGATTTAAAGTGGTAGAGGCATATAAGTTATTCAAGCCATTGAGATCGAATGATACTTCTTTATGGAGTAACCTTTTTTCTTCATATCCAACTCCTTGGATATTACCACCACCACGACGGCGTCGGTTGCCGTTTTACCTACAAGGCATCAGTTGGATAACGATTATTCACATTTGCTGCACCATAAGCAAGATACATATCAGTAAGTTCTTTAAATAAGAAATTACCGTCCATATTAAGTACTTACTATTAAACAAGAAAAGTTTGTTTTCATGTTTCTTAACAGTCCGTAAAGTTTATTCGTATGTTTGCGAATTTTAATTTTTTTTTACTTTCCCGACCCATAGGGAAATTATTGTGAATGCCCTAAAAAAATTGACATAAGACGAATATAACAATTTGGAAGTTTCCTGAGACAATTAAGACCATTTCCAGATGGAAGTCTGGGTGTCTCTGTATTCTTCCAGATAGCGCCTAAATGCTTCAACATATTGAGCCAGGGGTGGACAAAATCCCCCGATTTTCAAATAGCAGTAGAGATCGAGTGATACATCATTTGAAAGCATTTTTGATCTGCTTTACCCGGACTTTTATGTATATATTTTTATGCATTTATTGAGATCTTGGCCTTCGTGTTTTCTATTTACATTTTTATATCGCATTCTTTTGAAAATGTTCTTAACGCGTGCATAACGCCTAATGCTAGGCAATAAAGCAGGTAGATTTCTGGACGACACCTGGGGAATTCCTAACCCATTTTATAGTCGAGGCCTAGCAAATTTTGGGTCAGTTGATTTTTGTTTAAGAATCAAGTAAGATGTCCAAACGTGTTTGTTTAAGTTTAGCTGAGAAAATTAAAGGGAAGAAGTGCAAACGTTAGTCAGAAGAACTGTGACATTGGACTGAAATTGTTTCGACAATCGACAATGATGTTGGCACGACATATGTCCCAACTGACCAAGACATAATTCACGATATAAAAAGTATAGACGATCATGAGGAAGAAACTGAAACCAGGGAATGTCCTGCTAAATTTAGTGAAAATGAAATAAAAATGCATTTGACATTGTGCAAACTACTCTCAGGGACCAGGAAAGGGTACGTGATCAAATCTTTATGCATTTGAATAAATGTGAGACTTTTGTTGAGCAACAATTATTTTTTAAAAGTAATGTTCAAAAGAAAATAACTGATTATTTTTCCTAGTACCTACACAATAATGTTTGTATACCTATATGTATGTTATTTAGCAATTTCTCAAAACTACACAAATTACTATATTCTTATGTAATGTGTACCTAAATTATGTACATGCTCTTTATATAAACTTTGAAATATTTAATAAAATCTTTTATAGTTCAATTTTGCGATTTTTTTGTTGCTTGTTGTCTTTATATAGTGACAAACTCTATTTTGGGTCGACATTTTGGTCTTTGGTTATATAGTGGTTTCACTGTAGTTTGTTTTTTGAAAAGGAAAATATAATTTAATTGCGGATTAAAGTCCCGTCAGCGCTTCATGTAAGCTGAACATCGAGAAGATAAGAGGCATGTTGATAACAAAAGATATCTCCGTATTCCACAACAAAACACCACTCTGAGGGGACAATATATCATGAAACCTTTAGGTGAGTTATTTATAAGATGCAACTGACCCAGGAATTGAAGTAAAATGAACACCCACCTATTTATTGCTCTGGATTTTAAACAAATTGTTTAATAGCGCTGAATTTGACGATGTTCATTTCCGACTTGGAGATTTCATTAATGAATTGTATAGTGGTGGAGACGCCAATGCATCGTGAAATCGTGATTGTTGACAGTCGATTTCGAGTAGCGGAGACAGTGATGGTATATTTTTGAAAGTACCTTATAGCTTATATAATTGGTTTTAAGGTAATTAAGCCCACATCATTTTTCTGAATAATTAATAAAAGCCAAACCTAAAACACATTTAGGACATGACAACTTTATATTATTAATCGAGTATGCTATGAGTCGGGACTTCTTGAAGCGGCGCTCATAATTCCCAACAGCCTCTCAGATAACTGTATATTTATTGGCAATAAGTAATTATCAATTAACACAAATAGAAATTTATGATAAAAATATTTTAAGCTAATTAAAATTGAGTAAGAAAATACCAATAGCAAAGTGTAATTAAGATCATTTAAAACGGTACTTAATCATTTCTTCATAAACACTATAAACTATAGATGTATAAATTGAAGAAAAAATAGATATTTGCTATTAGATTATACTGTTAGTTATACTTTTATGTTGGTTATTATTGAGATCGAACAATATTCTGTGAATTGCCCAGAAAAACAAAAGACAAGAAGACCGTTTGTTGGTCAATATACACGGTGTCCTTCCGGGAAAGTCAGCGATATTATTGCATCAAGTACAAATCGGCAAGCTATGAGAATTTGAGGTTGGTGTCAACTTTCATATTTTAAATAGAATATCCTATATAACAATATATTTTGTGTGTAATGTCCTATAGTTTAGTTCAGTGATTGCCCTATTTAAAGAATGATGTTACAACTGATGTTTTCAGGCCTAATAATAACATTTTTTCTTCAATTCAATTTTTGCCCATTCTGCTGCATATTGTGTAATTTCTTAATACAGATTGGTCGAAAAATTGCATTGAAAATTAAGAAAACTAGTTGAAACTCAATTTTTTCAAATGGAACCCCTATATCTATCTATACGTTTTTATAACTCTGTAATAGATAGATTTTTCAGTATTGTTACTATAAATAATTACTTAGTTTGGTCAGTGGTGTCAGTTCTTATTTTATAAATAAATATACCAATGAAGATTATTTAAATTTACTTATTATTTATGGGGAAATGTCAAAAAGTGAAATCAAGAACCTGATACCATTAAATATCCACTGAAACAGAGGCATTATTAACCAAATGTCTTAAAAAAATATAGAAAATGTCAATAACTTTGGATATTTTAAAGGAAATGTGAATAGAAATAAACCTGTTGTTACCAATGAAAATATTGCAATATCTATTTTCTGTGATATTTAAAAAAAAATTTGATGAAAGCTTTTGTTTCTTTGAATATCCATTCGCAAATATATCAAACGTTCTGGATATGACTATCCACATTCCTCTTGATTGGAGTTTAAGAGTAATCGAAAGTATTATAATAATATGTTGAATTATTTTTGTCATTTAATTAGGTAATTAATAAAGTAGAGTTAATAACTTTCGCTTCTTTCGTTTGATCATCTAGCATTTAATTTTTTTAATTGTAGGTAACCGTGCTTTTTCTGTTATGGCCAAACAAACTGATTATTCATTATCATGAAAAACCAACGGCATTGTAGAAAAATGTTAAACTGACAAAATTTCGAAAACTAAAATTGTTCGAAATAGACGACCTATTACAAGGTCACCTTTATTTCGAATACCAACTCCTACAGAGTTATAAAGGGTTCAATTTGAAAAAATTGAGTTTAAACTGTTTATTAGCTTTATTTTGAATATGATTGAAATATTGACCTTCGTTTATAAGAGGATCAGGATGCCTTAATAAATTTATATATTATATAATTATTGGGCCTGAAATTGGAACCGGAAATGCCACCATCTTAAAAATATCATTTTACATCCGTGGAGCTAAGTGTACTTCCAAATTTTCATAGCTCTCCGATTCTTACTTTTTTCTATACTTATCATGGACTTTTCCGGAGGGACACCGTGTATATCTACCTATATAAATATATCTACGTGCTTAGAGTGCGGTGCATCCAAGTTTCCATGAAAAAAGGAAACAAGCTATAGCTGTATATGTACATTAATTATAAATCTCATAAAACATCATGATTTAAGTGGTTTATACTTTATGTCAACTGTTTTAATAGTTTATTGGAATTTCTACGGTACAAAACGTTAGTTTTGCTCCGTAATCGGTTAGGTTCTGCACGTGCGTTTACCTATTTTGGGTGAGCGGTATTTGGGCTACTATACAACTTACTTTATTATTCAGTTTTTTAATACAATTTGGTAATGATTGTTCTTTATTAAAGTACCAGTGTAATAAAACAATGAAACCACTTACCAAAAATTGTCTTTAATGATATTTATGTGAAGATATTTGCTTTTCATAAAAGCTCGTTTCAAAAAAGTATAGTCTGGCAAGTATATCAAATTTGGCTACTACATAAATATTTTAACATTGCTACTAAACAGTCTGAAATGGAACTTAGGCTATCTTGGTTGTTATTTTACTCTAGATCAGATGTTTCAATTTTGTCTACCAATTTTCATAATAAAAACCAAATAACATTTGAGTAAAAAATTGTTAGTATCACTTTTTCACCAGCTTTTTCATAAATACATGAACAATCTTAACAAAAAGGAGATTTTTTAAGAATTTTCGGATTTGATTTAAACGAAAACACCTAAAATTTAGAGAAATGTATGAAATCTTGATTTGAGTCGATAGAACGATATAGACAAGACAAGACTTACACAGAAGTGAATTATATAACGTCATTTGACAGAGATCTTTCATAAATGAATCATATAAATAACTGTTTGTAGTTTTGAATAACTCAGCGGGCATCAAAAAACAGTTACTCACGGGAAACTAAGCATACAATACCCAAAAACTATTTTTAGACAAATTATAGCAAATGAAATATCGAACCATAACTATTTTTAAAATTGTCAATTATTTTATGGACGAAGTAAAGGCAATCGTATATATGAGCAATTATTGTGAATTGAGGTAAACTTATTGCTCACCACAAGAAGAGTGGTCCAAATCTAAACATGAATTCAGACACTAATGATTTGAATATGCCTGTCACATGATGAAGATTCTTCGAATAATAATAAGGTTAAATTTTGAAGAAAATTATATTTTTTCGCAACATGGGGCCAGCTGCCATAATCCCAAAGCCATAAAAGTCGGTATGAACATCAGAACCTATTTCCTCATTATTTTCTTTCTAAATTTCATTGAAACAGTGTGACATGCATAGTGTTTTGGTTGGATCTTTAAAGCACCGCTGGTGACTGTGCAGCTTGTTTAATCCTGCCACCCTGACTTAAAGCCTGGAAGATTTATTTCTTTGATATTTCTTTTCTTTGATAAAAAGACGTTCCAGGCTCTCTGGCAGTAGAGTTGGACGCGTTACTTGTCAAACTGCCTGCTTTGTTCCATTCGGGGTGAGCAAAAAACAGGGAGTTTAAGTTCTTAAAAATTTATCCTTCACAACTGAACTAGGTTAACTACTACTACTTAAAAAGACGCATGTACGTATTAAATGGAGATATTAAAAATGTATTTAATACGCCTCCAAAAAGATTGCTTGATCAAACACCACGCATCGTACAAGGTGTTTCTAAAAAAACTGGCCAAAATTTGTGAGCGAATTGGAGACATCTAATCATGAAAAACACCTAAATTGGAATTTTTGGAAAAGTCCTTATTTACAAAGATAGTTAAAGATGACTGCCTGAGGACGATTTTTTTTAAATATTTTCGAAACGAGTGAAGATGAATTAACCAAATGTAGCATATTTGTTCACCTAGTTAAATTTGGTAAACTGACATGAACTTGAATAAACAAGGATGACCATAGGGGGGTAAACTTTGTTTTTTCACATTTTTGACACAAAATGAATAAAAATCGCAAGGAAAAAAAGTTAGGTTATAATTAAGGCAAGGGTACCCCTCGTTTACCCGCCTATGGTATTCCTTTTTATCTTTGTAAATACGGACTTTTCGAAAAATTACAATTTAGGTTTTTTTCATGATTAGATGTCCCCAATTCGCTCACAAATTTTGTGCAGCTTTTTTAGAAACACCTTGTATACCAATTGCAACATCATTATAAGAATAATTCAAATTCATTCAGTGTACCCACATACACTAAATTATTCCCCACATTTAAAACGCCATCATCGAATAATAAATACACAAAAACGTCGAGTGGTTAACGGACATGCTCCCGTTCGTAGCAAATTTGAAAGATGACGCAAGGTTCGAATTTAAATTACGTTTAGGTAGTTGCAATAAACCTGTCAACTTCTTACTTTTTTGAGTGAATGGCATTCGTCACAATGTCCACTTTGCGTAAAATATACAATATAACAAGAATGCGTCCATGTCCCCGACGCAAAGCAAATGATTTAAATTCTTAGATGTGAAGTTGTGTGACATTTAAATAACTTAACAATAATCTCAAAATACAAAACAATATCAAAAAACTAATTTGAAATGAAATAAGCAAATAGTGTGGATCTCGGATATTCTTAGTATCATCATCTCCTGCTGCTAAAACGTACGCTGGTTTCACCAGATACTGTAACCTGACGATTATGTATGCTCACAACGAATGTTTTTCGAGACTGGGATAGAACTTTGTTATGAACTTCATTCGGATTTTATAATCCTACTTTAGGACCTCCACGTCGTACAAACATGTTATATGATGTCTTCAGGTCTTTAAACATAAATATTAGTCTCCCTCTTTGTCTGGAAACAGTGGTAGGATTAATAGTCTTCATATGTTCTCGTATCCGATGAACAAAATTCGATGGTGATTCTTGAGATCGAGAAAAATGAAAAATTTGAAAGTCGAATTGTTTTAGCATAAGTAATTTCTGCTGCTGTTGAATGAAGGTCTTCTCTCCAGGCTCCTCTCATACCATGTAAAACTGTAGGTGTGTAGGTGTAGGAATGTATGTCCACCGAATTTTCAGGACAATTGATAGCGGGTTTTAGTTGCCGATGAAATCTCCCTACCATACCGATTCCTGCTGGGTGGTAAGCAGTGGTTCTGTAGTCAGTTTTACATGTTTATTGAGATTGCGAAGCAGATATGACTCAAATTGAGACGACCTTAATCTTCTTGATTTTCTATTGCTACACTTGCTGATTTTCGAATGTTAACATTGCAATCAGGTGCAACTGCTGCAACTCATAATCCTATAGAAAAGTTTATATATCATGCATTTGGAACCGCTTTAGTATACTGGAAGGAAAAGGGTAAACTTCAAAATATAAAATTCAAATGACGAAGGCAGATTGTTTATATACTTTTCTGTAAAAAATTGCAAAAAAACTTTTACTTTCCAACACTGAACAGAAAAAAAAATCAAAGTTCAGGAAAATTCAAACAATGAATAACCTAACAAATAACAAATAGATCTATGGTAAGAATATTTATTGATTGTACATTGTAGCTGAGTCGTTTCGGTCCTTTAGCCGCTCTCACTTCATCCCAAAGAGATATATGAATGACTCCAAGCAAGAAATTGCCAAATTGATGTCACCCTCCCAAGGTATTTTTGTTTGTTGTTTGTTTGGTTCGTTTATAGAACAGTGCGAGACAGTCGTAGAGCACGTGTTGTGTTACATGTTCGCAAAAACAACATTTATCGTGCTCAGTTAGGCCTGTCTTTTTGAGATGGTATCTCACAAGATAGTGTCCTGGAAAAAAGTCTGTAATGCGCCTTAAGTCGTTTATATCCAGCTCGTTAAGCTTTTTGGTTTAATGAACTTATTCGATTGTATCAGGGCTGAAGCAGTAGTATTAAGAGTCTAATTGATGCTCTTCATACCGATGCCAAAAATGGGTTCGTTTCCCTCTATGACTTCGCGACTCGGCACCCAGGTCACAGTAATTATGATGTTCTTTTGAGCTGCCTGTCGCTTTAAAAACTATTGAATAATTGATAATAGTATCAATTAAAGGTTGCTAACAGAGTAATATACGTAATTGCCGGGGGACTGCAAGCTGGTACGAGGATCGTATCCATATGAGTCAGGATCTTCAATATATAATAAATGCACTTAACATCGCATACAGGAGTATCGAGCTTCAACTAAATATAAAGAAAACACAGATTCTATACCAGCCTGAACCAAACACTGTGGCTGTCCCACCACATATTTGAGTGAAAGGAGACAGACTTCAGAACATCGAGAGTTCCTCTTACTTCGGAAGCATTCTCGCGGCGAACGCAGATATCGATGATAAAATTCAGCATCGTATAAGATGGGCAAGCGCATCTTTTGGTCGTCTGAGATTCTTCGATAATCATAACGTCAACGTTCGAACTGAGTTGCGAGGGTATAATACTATTGTAGTTCCTATATATACCATTACATATAGCTGTGAGTGTTGGACCACTTATCGGAGACATTGTTTTAGCAGAATTAAATGGCAGGACCGACGAACAAACATCAGCGTTCTGGAAGAAGCTGAAACACCTAGCATTGTGGTGATGATTGTCAGGCACCAGCTGCGATGGACTGGCCACGTAATCCGCATGCCAACTGAACGACTTCCAAAGAGAATCCTTTATGCACAACTTAAGGTCGGCTCACGAAATCAGGGCAGCAAAAGAGGTACAAGGATGTTCTTAAGACCAATATAAAGTAGTGTGGCTTAGATGTGAAGAACAACTGGGAGCAGATGGCGAATGACCGACCGAGATGGAGGCGTACCATTTACGAGGGCCATCAAGTTATTGAGGAGCAGCGTCGCCGACATGAGAATGCGAAGAGACAGCATCGAAAGGAGAGAGAGAATGCATCGACCTACACCAGACCGTAAATGGTGGTGATTGCGTGTGTCAATTTTGTGACAAAATTTGCGGCTCGAGGATCCGTCTGTTTGACCAACTTATGGTTCACAACAGAAATCCCTGAGTTGGAGTAATTCATACTCGATAGCGAGTAAATGCTGATGATGAATGAATGATCTAAAATACTTTCCTAATTTTATAAATTATAATGCGTGTCAAATACCAACAAAAAATATATATCAGTACAATATACTCGTATATGCCAATTTGTTTGTAGGTCTTGTGGCCTTGTAAGTTCAGAAGCCCCAATTTTTTGCATAATATAGCAGCCGACAACCTGCCTTACTTTGTAAGTTTGTTTGTTTTAAAAATCCATCCTCTTTTCTGACGTGGCCATCGTAATTTACCTTTGTCAATGGTGTCTTTCCGTAAACACAGTGGACCAATAACATGTTGAATAAAACATCTTTCCGTAATCGTAAAATACATTAACAGTAATTAAGTTTATAAAATTCTATATTTAAAGAAGGTACATTTTAATTTAGTTTTCTTGGCATTGAATAGTATCTATATTGTACAACGACCATGAAATGACATAAATGGTAATTTCATGTGAGTTTCACACTATACTTTTTGTTTTAATGCTTTTGATAATAATATATAATAATCATAATTTTTAGGAAAATGTTGGGTTTTCGAAACTTACCTATACTCGCCCTGTTGGCGTAAGCCTAAATACGATGAGTTAAAAGTATTAAATTGACTAGGTGGTGTTAAACTATATGCACTATCACTGTGTTTTCATTATATAAATAGCTTTTAATTTCCAAATTAGCGAAATAATTTAATAATAATAATAAACTGTCAATTTTGTATAATTGTATTGTCGGGGTTGGTATGGTGATTTTTCATAACCCATGCTACTTGAAATGAAAAACAGCATTACAATGTACTACATTTTCAAATTATGATTGAACACATAATAAAGGCATTTAAAGTCGTAGAAAAAAATACTTATATAATAAAGATAGCCTAGGAGCATTATTTTCAGACATTTTCTCTGGTAGTATTTCGAGTGTTCAAAAGCAGTCTAGTCAATTTTCTTGTTCTTGTTTCTTTAAATTCGTTTAAAATTTGTATAAATACAAAATTAGGACCAAAAAGTCCTAGGAATTTCAATCGAATACTAGAGGGCTGCACCGTCTAATTTGAAGTCAGTATTAATTTAGGACCTCGTACGTCCATGAGTTTAAAGGCAAACTTATTTTTTGATAAGCTCTCAAAAAGCTCAGGTTCCAGAAATTAAAACGCCCGAACGCAAAGTTGTCCTTCGAATTTACAAGCCTTTTGCTATTGTGCACTATGTCGTATTTTGATTGAGTCTCCAGGGTATCTCGGCTGTTAATACAGATAGAGACCTACGGTTGTCACGACTCTTTGGCACCTTTTCATGAGACTTTCAATTCCATAAACAGAAATAATCTAGGTTTTTTAGTTTATGAGGTACAGGATGAAAACGAAAATGTTCATCATTTGGAATGTCTGAGACCCCATGTGAGATAGGAAAATGGGGAAAACTGAATTTGATAGATAGTTTTACGTAGACAGCAATGATATAATTTGGTGCAGCGTATCTAAAATTGCGCAAAGTTGGTATTTTTGAATTAGAACACCTTGCATATCTTAAGATTATGAGATTTTTGCGTTTATCTTCCTGATTACACAGATGTATTATGATGTAGGATTTGATACATATGGACATCATTTCCTACGACCGAACCCAACCCAAACCGAAGTACATTGTACTCAACTGTTGTTTTTGAGTGGTTTTCGTAGAATTTCAACAGTCGCGACCTTGGGAACGTGACGATTATGTTTACTAACGTCATATTTGTTATTGTTTATGAAAAAGAAAAGTTCTTTTCACAAGCCAAACCAATTGTTAAAACATGATACGATTATAAATTCATATCTTAAACTTAAAACTTCTTACGGATAAAAGACGAGGAAATAGAATAAATACTCTAAAATAAATCTTCGATACAATCTCATAAACATATAAATATTTAAGAATTGCTTGTTACATAAAGCAACAAGACTTAAAGTTATGTTGGAAATTTGTTTCACACTACCATGCTTTCACCAGACGGCCGTTTCGTCGATCCACGACTCATCAGTGGTGATCGGCAGGCAGTGTGTCCCAAATTTCCAACATTTACAAAGAGCTTATACTAGTACGAGAATTGATTGAGAGAGAGAGAGATGTTTTTGGCGACATCTAGCGTGAATAGGCAATATGCCGGGTGAAACACAGTTCACAACGATGGCCGGACAAGAAGCAACAACTCCATTACATCCTATTGCCAACACTAGATGCGCCCGAATCTCCTAGCAGGGAGGCTTTATTTAAGAATTGCTTGTTACATAAAGCAACAAGACTTTAAGTTATGTTGGAAATTTGTTTCACACTACCATACTATAAATATTTTATATTCCCTTCATTGTCTACAAATCGACATTTCAATTACTGAAGATCAGATACTTCAGAAAAAAATAATTAATAAATCCGGTATGCGACAGGTACCCTAAGAACGACAGTGACATCCGTTGCGACGAGTCATCCTTATAGCCTCCGTAAGCCCAATACTGGCCATTCTCTGAATTTTGGCTAGCCCTAAAGACTTACTTGATTTTATGTCCAATAATCCTATAAGCGTCTGGATTATGATTGATTATGACTACTCCTTAAATCTAAAATGATAATATTTAAGGTAGCTTACATGACGTTAGAACTAAAATAATAATAATAATTTTCTTGTTCACCCGGTACTATTGCACAACGAAATATAAACTCGTATATATACTTTTCGAAAGGGTGACATTTTAGAGGGCCTCTTTATTCCTCTCTCTGGTCCCATGGCCGGTTTATATATAACGCGGTGGACAGGTCTCCAGGTATATATTGGCCATTATTTATTGCCCGTTTTGGAGACAATCTGATATCATCACACAAAATCCTAATCAATGTTAATTTATAGCAGTCGGGGACCAATAAACATATTTGAACCCTTTTTATTTTTTAGGACACATCCCTTAATATAGCTGCGATATACAAATGATATTTTTGTATTAAATTATTAGTAGGGTTGCAAGTTCCAAAAAATTTTAAAACGTTTTGCATACAAAAATAGTAAAAATCATTTATTAATTAGAATTTCTTTTTGCTCATAATTTTATTATTTATTAATTTGATGACAAAATTTTAGGGATCTACTGCTACTATTTTGGATAATATTACTGACATGGACACTATTTAAATTTGCTAATCTTCAACTGAGCTCTCGGAAGGCAGATCAGAACCTTCACATAATTAAGTTTAAAATATTACGAACACTACACGACGACCACAGACATGCGTGTCACCTACAGCCTGTTCAGAATTTTCACCCTCGTGATGCTGAAAAAAGAATAAGATTTTGCTAGTGGCTTTTAAACTCGACGAAAGAATACCTTGACTTTTTACATAAGATTCTTTAGACGGATGAATCCTCAGTGTGGTAACAATTATTATAATATCCATATGTGGACACATCAAAATCCTTGAGAAATTGGGTCAAGATCATTTCAAAATGAATTTTCCGTAAATGTTTGGTTGGGCGTTATCGATGGTAAGGTTTGTGGTCCACATTTTCGATCCCCAAGGTTGAACTCGGAATGGTTTTGGAGTTTCTTAACAATAATCTGCTGGACAACCTAGTGGATGTACCCAGTAATTTAAGGCATGAGAGTTGGATACCACTGGATGGAACTCCCCCGCGTTTTGGAATAGCTGTAAGAGAATGGCTCAATAACAATTATTGTCAACGATGGATTGGTCGGCTAGGGATAAATGACAAGAATAACAACTTGGTTATTGGTATTGGACCAGGTCACCGGATCTTAATCCGCTAGACTTTTGGGTTTGGGGCACTATTAACGATAAGTTCTACACTAATCCCGTATTAACAAGGGAAGATATATTTTTAAGAATTCAACAAGCCTGCAATGATATGTGTCGAAACCGCATGAAGTATGTGCTGCAATAAATATTGAGGTGGGTGGACTACATTTCGAGCAATTTTTGCGATTTTACCTTTAATTTTCTTTAATTTTGTTATTGTGATTGAAAGCCACTAATTAAATTATTTTAGTTTCTGTTTATTTTATTTTTCAGAAATCAGTAGGTATTTCAATTTTTTACTTGCAAACAGTGTGTCCAACGAAAAAAAGTAAAGAGCTTTTTTGTGTTGTAAATTGAAAAAGGATTTTACAAATAATTTTTGCTTCCGAAAAAGTCAGTGGCGTACCATATTTTTCAATAGAATTGTGCGAAAATGTGTCTGTACGTACGCCATTGGTAATTGTAAAATAATAATTTTTGCATAAAAAGATGTATCTCAATTATCTAACCAAACGTGCCAAATGTAATTTAAATATCTATAGTAGTTTTAAAAATATTATTAAATTTAAAATGTTTAATAAAAATGTTGATACCTTTGGAACGTAGCATTTTTCGAATATAGTGTAGAATACAAACTGATATTAATTTGTGGAACCTGCCTGTAAAGTTTCCTCTTACGAAACTAGACCACCCTGTATATGACGCTTATTCAGATCTTCGCGTCGCGTCGTCCACCAAACAGTAACCATCACAAGAGTGTACAAATAATGTAATTTTAATTCTGGTATCCTTAGTAAAATTTTATTTTTATAGACAGATAAGATTTTCTAGGTTGGGAGGGTGGTCACTATGTCGGCAAGTTTTAAATTTCATCAATGAGTTTGTGTAGGTCGGCTCTGTCGGTGTTAGTATTAGGTATATTAAAAACTCTAAAAGAAAAGGGTGTTTTTCTATACAGATATTTATTTTAATAGCCAGCAATTAAAAATTAAATCATGGTAATAAATTTTAGAAAGGACACAAAGTGGAAAAGAAATGAATGAAAGAATTAAGATTTTTCTATAAAAACTAGTATTATTTTGTTATGTGACAACGAAATTCCTAACTACAACGCCGTATACAGAATAAATTAATAAGAACGTAATATTATATAGAAACCTATGCATATAGGTAGGTATAATGTGTGGAGACCCCTCAGTTGGTACTGGAATTCTGTTAATTTTGTATACTTGTATATATTTGCTCTTTTCAGGATGATAGTTTTGCTCTGTTATCCATCAAGTAATGAATATAGTGGTAATTTAAGGATAGTTCTATAAGGGTTAAGTAAAAAGTAGCTTGATAGCCTTTTGATAGTGGACAAGTTAATTGTGATATTTTACATCTCAGTGTAGAAGATCTAACCTTTTTTAGTTTGTATGTATCATCTAAAGTTTGTACACATTGCTCAATCAATAAAAACTATTATTATTATTATATTTCCAAAAATATACGTTATTTTTAAAAAATGTTGTAACAAAAGTTATTAAGTAGATGTATTTTTTGCCACAAACTACCATTCTCCAGATCACGTACTGTCCAAAAGAACCCTTACTATATATACGTTAAATGTTTAATAAAATTTTAAAAATCAAAAAATTTGAAATCACAAGAATAAAGCTAAAGCTGAAAACCTTTTTTATTCGGTAGACGAATTCTTAAATTATCCTAATGAATAGTTTTAAGCTCCGAAGTATAATGTAGATATATGAATACAATTATTTGTATAACATGTCACAGTATGAAGATTTATTAAATATTTTATAAATTAATTTACTTATTAATAAAGATATACATTCATTTTTCCATTAGAGAAGATACTTCCTGTTACATCACCTTACGTTTTTTTATTTCCAACGAGAGTAATTTTAGACAAAACTTCCTTTTGGAATACATAATTTACATTTTACAAAATTTACTGACAGTCGCTATTTTCACTCGAGGTGCTTGGACTTTGTTTTTGCGGTCTAAACAAAATAGGAGAAGCATCGGTCATTAGGTAGGAAAAAAGTAAATAGCGTAGACCAATAAAAAAGTAGAAAAATATAAAACAAATTAATGAAAGGGGGAAAAGAATTAAATGAAAAATTGACACAAACAAAAAAGAGGAGAGTACGGACGGGACAGTAAAAGAAAAAGGAAGTACTGATACGGGGGAAGCTTGGGAAGTTTTTTCTTAAGTAAGAGTTAGACGTTAGGAAAAAGGAATTCTCCAGCGTTCATCTAAGAGTAAATAAATAAGAGTTTTGGATCGCGCGCATAACATAACTTATACTCCTTTGAAGACGATCCATTTGAGTGTGTGAAAAATGTTAAAATTTTTAATGTAAGTACCAACAAAATTTTATTGGGTATAGTGTATGTAAATTCCTCTTTTGTATCTTTTGTATCTTTTGTATTTTTTGTATCTTTTGTTATTTTTTAAAAAAAAGTCATTGATTTTATTTGCATTTTTAATTATTTAAAGTTTGTACATTTTTATAATAAACAGTAATTAAGTTTTTGATTCACTTCGTTTCATTTCTACTTAGCTTTTAAACTGTTGTGTTTCTTAAATAAACCCAGCCACTTGTTAGTAGGATTGTAGCCTTTTGAATGGCTTCCGTCTGAAAACATGATACTAGGAGGGACCCAGGGACGTATCGAGAACTAGCCAAGCGAGTCCTGTTAGATTAAAGATCGTAGAAAACATTTTTTAATAAATTACAATACATCTAGCCCCTTTAGAAGAACTAAAGATGTGACAATATTGTTATCATTCTGAGGAGCTTACAATAAATAAATAACTAAGAAACGGAGTTTTGAAACCGATGTGAAAATAGCAGCTAAAGATAGCAGCCAAAATATCCGAACAAGCACGAACGCCAGTAGCCTCGCACTATATGCGCGCGCACATCGTATCGAGCCAGCGCTCATGACGGGCACGAACAACTTGCCACGTGGTAATAAACATATAATTTAGAGACAAATAACTTATTTAAAAAATAATTCATAAAATTAATAATGAAGTTAATATTTTGCAAAATATTGGACCAAAAGACAGTTTGAAGGTGGATGGTGAAAAAATATATTTTAATTTAAGCAAAACAGTATTGGGTAACAAATTACGTACCCATTTGCATTAGTACAATAATTTAACTAAAAATTAGTGGAAGTGACGTAATAGGGCGTTAAAAGATAGCAGCCAAAACCGTCCTAGTGGGGAAAACTTAATAACTCCGAAACTATTGACCCTGCCATATCGGGCATTCAGAGTGTGTTAGATAACAACATGGGCAATATAACGTATATACTCATTATCACTTACAGGCCGTCGCAGGGGCGTACTAAAGCTTTAAAAGATTGCAGCCAAAACCCTCCTGATGGTGAAAAATTAATTACTCCGAAACTATTGAGCCTGCCATATCGGGCATTCAGAGTGGGTTAGATAACAACATGGGCAATATAACGTATATACTCACTATCACTTACAGGCCGTCGCAGGGGCGTACTAAAGCTTTAAAAGATAGCAGCCAAAACCCTCCTGATGGTGAAAAATTAATAACTCCGAAACTGTAGAGCCTGCCATATCGGGCTTTCAGAGTATGTTAGATAACAACATGGGCAATATAACGTATATACCCACTATCACTTACAGGCCGTCGCAGGGGCGTACTAAAGCTTTAAAAGATAGCAGCCAAAACCCTCCTGATGGTGAAAAATTAATAACTCCGAAACTGTATAGCCTGCCATATCGGGCTTTCAGAGTATGTTAGATAACAACATGGGCAATATAACGTATATACCCACTATCACTTACAGGCCGTCGCAGGGGCGTACTAAAGCTTTAAAAGATAGCAGCCAAAACCCTCCTGATGGTGAAAAATTAATAACTCCGAAACTTTAGAGCCTGCCATATCGGGCTTTCAGAGTATGTTAGATAACAACATGGGCAGTATAACGTACATACCCACTATCACTTACAGGCCGTCGCAGGGGCGTACTAAAGCTTTAAAAGATAGCAGCCAAAACCCTCCTGATGGTGAAAAATTAATAACTCCGAAACTATTGAGCCTGCCATATCGGGCTTTCAGAGTGGGTTAGATAACAACATGGGCAATATAACGTATATACTCACTATCACTTACAGGCCGTCGCAGGGGCGTACTAAAGCTTTAAAAGATAGTAGCCAAAACCCTCCTGACGGTGAAAAATAAATAACTCCGAAACTATTCACCCTGCCATATCGGGCTTTCAGAGTGGGTTAGATAACAACATGGGCAATAAAACGTACATACTCACTATCACTTACAGGCCGTCGCAGGGGCGTACTAAAGCTTTAAAAGATAGCAGCCAAAACCCTCCTGATGGTGAAAAATTAATAACTCCGAAACTATTGACCCTGCCATATCGGGCTTTCAGAGTATGTTAGATAACAACATGGGCAATATAACGTATATACCCACTATCACTTACAGGCCGTCGCAGGGGCGTACTAAAGCTTTAAAAGATAGCAGCCAAAACCCTCCTGATGGTGAAAAATTAATAACTCCGAAACTATTGAGCCTGCCATATCGGGCTTTCAGAGTATGTTAGATAACAACATGGGCAATATAACGTATATACCCACTATCACTTACAGGCCGTCGCAGGGGCGTACTAAAGCTTTAAAAGATAGCAGCCAAAACCCTCCTGATGGTGAAAAATTAATAACTCCGAAACTATTGAGCCTGCCATATCGGGCTTTCAGAGTATGTTAGATAACAACATGGGCAATATAACGTATATACCCACTATCACTTACAGGCCGTCGCAGGGGCGTACTAAAGCTTTAAAAGATAGCAGCCAAAACCCTCTTGATGGTGAAAAATTAATAACTCCGAAACTATTGACCCTGCCATATCGGGCTTTCAGAGTATGTTAGATAACAACATGGGCAATATAACGTATATACCCACTATCACTTACAGGCCGTCGCAGGGGCGTACTAAAGCTTTAAAAGATAGCAGCCAAAACCCTCCTGATGGTGAAAAATTAATAACTCCGAAACTGTAGAGCCTGCCATATCGGACTTTCAGAGTATGTTAGATAACACCATGGGCAATATAACGTATATACCCACTATCACTTACAGGCCGTCGCAGGGGCGTACTAAAGCTTTAAAAGATAGCAGCCAAAACCCTCCTGATGGTGAAAAATTAATAACTCCGAAACTTTAGAGCCTGCCATATCGGGCTTTCAGAGTATGTTAGATAACAACATGGGCAGTATAACGTACATACCCACTATCACTTACAGGCCGTCGCAGGGGCGTACTAAAGCTTTAAAAGATAGCAGCCAAAACCCTCCTGATGGTGAAAAATTAATAACTCCGAAACTATTGAGCCTGCCATATGGGGCTTTCAGAGTGGGTTAGATAACAACATGGGCAATATAACGTATATACTCACTATCACTTACAGGCCGTCGCAGGGGCGTACTAAAGCTTTAAAAGATAGCAGCAACTTAATAACTCCGAAACTATGGAACCTGCCACATTAATTTTTTCGAATAAGTTAGAATCATAATGCCTATGAAAATGCAGCCAAATCACGCAACTACTTATAAAAATAAATAACCCCGAACCAATGGTTCTGCGGTTTTAAAAGGAATTTATTTATTTAAACGCAGAAGATAATTATCAATAGCTTGATTTCTACATAATAATAATTATTATTATATACCTGAACATGAACTAAATATTTAAAATTATATTATATTACTATTATTTCTAATCAATTGCACAATGTAAACATATAAAACAGCTGCCCTAGTGATTCAAAATATCCAAAATACCTAATATTTAAAATAATTTTACACAATATATTCTAAAAAAGCAAATAATTAAAAACAATTGTATTTTACCAAAATAAAATACAAGAAAATGTGTAATAATCAGTTGGAGAATCCTAACAATCCATTTAGATGTAGTATGAAAGTTAACCTAACCTGGAACACGTAGGGTACAGAAATTATGAAACATGTAAAATGAAAAACTTATCTATCGTAGATATAAAGTTTAATTTATTTACACAACAATAAATATAAATACTAAAACATTTAGGTCGTTTTAGCATCCTACACAGTAGGTATATTACATTTTTTAACATAGAAATACTTAATATCTCCTTTTACTTTTGTAACTAAGATATAATTTATATAATTATTTCTATTAAGTAAGTAAAATAATACTTTTTATTAGATTATCTGTGGCTAAAGGATAAATCATCTAAAGCCATTTCCCTTAAAAAAATAATATAATACTTTTAATAACACCTCGTATCTCTTAAATTATTATTTCTTTAAATATGACAGAAGTAATTACTGATTTTGTATGTTTTTATCTATTTAGATAAATTGAAAGTAGGTAGGTACGTAGATTTGATATATTCAATGCTGGTTTACTATTATTACCAAA
The DNA here is from genome assembly GCA_911728435.2 of Apoderus coryli. NCBI lineage: Eukaryota > Metazoa > Arthropoda > Insecta > Coleoptera > Attelabidae > Apoderus > Apoderus coryli. The sequence goes on along the minus strand of OU452206.1, from coordinate 4,270,914 downwards.
AATTGAATGCTATAGAACGAACGATCGAAAATTGTATTTATTAAAAAGAATGTTTGTTTGTTTTTTGGCATTATGCAGGTAAAGAAAAATATTACTATTTAAACAATTTTATAGTGTTTTGTATTTTTAGATATTGTATAACGTTTTGTTATCAAGAAATATGGGTGAGGATCACGTCGTAAATGCATTTCCTCTCATTACGAAGTAGATGGCTTTACCCCAGATAAATAATTATAACACACCAAATTGGACTAGGTGTCCGTACGACTTGATGCAACGATTTCATAGGTGCGAAATTTGTTTTATTGCTTATAAAATACACACATACACAAAGACAGACAGACTTCCATCTGGAAATGGTCTTAATCGCCTCAGGGAACTTCAAAATGGTTATATCCGTCTTTATCTCAATTTTTTGTTAGCGTGTTGACAATACTTTCCATGTGCGGGAAAGTAAAATACATTAAATATTAAATACCTAAATGTACATCTATATAGGTAATGTATATCTATATGTATAAAATATAATTAGAAGAGAAATTATTTTGTGGCATAGCGGAAAATATATGATATTTACAATTTAAAGCTTATATATATTTATATTTAGGCCATTAGATAACATATTAGTTGTACCTTGTACCTGAAATTGATTTATTAAATATAGCCAAGTTAAGAAGAATATGAATTTTTCTAAAATTTCCGTTCATTTAAATTGCGATCTACAATAGATTGCATTATATTATCTAACCCACTCTGAAAGCCCGATATGGCAGGGTCAATAGTTTCGGAGTTATTAATTTTTCACCATCAGGAGGGTTTTGGCTGCTATCTTTTAAAGCTTTAGTACGCCCCTGCGACGGCCTGTAAGTGATAGTGAGTATATACGTTATATTGCCCATGTTGTTATCTAACCCACTCTGAAAGTCCGATATGGCAGGCTCAATAGTTTCGGAGTTATTAATTTTTCACCATCAGGAGGGTTTTGGCTACAATCTTTTAAAGCTTTAGTACGCCCCTGCGACGGCCTGTAAGTGATAGTGGGTATATACGTTATATTGCCCATGTTGTTATCTAACCCACTCTGAAAGCCCGATATGGCAGGCTCAATAGTTTCGGAGTTATTAATTTTTCACCATCAGGAGGGTTTTGGCTGCTATCTTTTAAAGCTTTAGTACGCCCCTGCGACGGCCTGTAAGTGATAGTGGGTATATACGTTATATTGCCCATGTTGTTATCTAACATACTCTGAAAGCCCGATATGGCAGGCTCAAGAGTTTCGGAGTTATTGATTTTTCACCATCAGGCGGGTTTTGGCTGCTATCTTTTAAAGCTTTAGTACGCCCCTGCGACGGCCTGTAAGTGATAGTAGGTATATACGTTATATTGCCCATGTTGTTATCTAACATACTCTGAAAGCCCGATATGGCAGGCTCTACAGTTTCGGAGTTATTAATTTTTCACCATCAGGAGGGTTTTGGCTGCTATCTTTTAAAGCCTTAGTACGCCCCTGCGACGGCCTGTAAGTGATAGTGGGTATATACGTTATATTGCCCATGTTGTTATCTAACCCACTCTGAAAGCCCGATATGGCAGGCTCAATAGTTTCGGAGTTATTAATTTTTCACCATCAGGAGGGTTTTGGCTGCTATCTTTTAAAGCTTTAGTACGCCCCTGCGACGGCCTGTAAGTGATAGTGGGTATATACGTTATATTGCCCATGTTGTTATCTAACATACTCTGAAAGCCCGATATGGCAGGCTCAATAGTTTCGGAGTTATTAATTTTTCACCATCAGGAGGGTTTTGGCTGCTATCTTTTAAAGCTTTAGTACGCCCATGCGACGGCCTGTAAGTGATAGTGGGTATGTACGTTATATTGCCCATGTTGTTATCTAACATTCTCTGAAAGCCCGATATGGCAGGCTCTACAGTTTCGGAGTTATTAATTTTTCACCATCAGGAGGGTTTTGGCTGCTATCTTTTAAAGCTTTAGTACGCCCCTGCGACGGCCTGTAAGTGATAGTGGGTATATACGTTATATTGCCCATGTTGTTATCTAACCCACTCTGAATGCCCGATATGGCAGGCTCAATAGTTTCGGAGTAATTAATTTTTCACCATCAGGAGGGTTTTGGCTGCAATCTTTTAAAGCTTTAGTACGCCCCTGCGACGGCCTGTAAGTGATAATGAGTATATACGTTATATTGCCCATGTTGTTATCTAACACACTCTGAATGCCCGATATGGCAGGGTCAATAGTTTCGGAGTTATTAAGTTTTCCCCACTAGGACGGTTTTGGCTGCTATCTTTTAACGCCCTATTACGTCACTTCCACTAATTTTTAGTTAAATTATTGTACTAATGCAAATGGGTACGTAATTTGTTACCCAATACTGTTTTGCTTAAATTAAAATATATTTTTTCACCATCCACCTTCAAACTGTCTTTTGGTCCAATATTTTGCAAAATATTAACTTCATTATTAATTTTATGAATTATTTTTTAAATAAGTTATTTGTCTCTAAATTATATGTTTATTACCACGTGGCAAGTTGTTCGTGCCCGTCATGAGCGCTGGCTCGATACGATGTGCGCGCGCATATAGTGCGAGGCTACTGGCGTTCGTGCTTGTTCGGATATTTTGGCTGCTATCTTTAGCTGCTATTTTCACACCGGTAGTTTTGAAGAAGTATGCATTAATGTATTAATCGGCCACATAATACGCTGAGAACGCATTAGATGTAGTTGTCTTGTTGCAATAAAATCTGTAATTATAGAGTATTATTACTCAACAACACGACGTTGGTGAAGATCGGTAGGGAACTTACAGCTGGTACCAAAAATTTAAAAATGGCGATTTATATTTTGAGATTGCTTAACTTGAATTCTGGCCGAAAAATATTTTTTTCACTGATAAAGCTAGTTTTATGTTTCAGGATCATGGAGGGACGAACCCAACAACAACAACAAATTAATGCATTATTGGGTATACTAGATCGCAGTGTTAATCTAACATCTGAGAAATATATAAATTGGCTAATAGAAGAAACTGCACTCTCTGTGCACTGCGTCAATAGATAAAGTTTGGTTCCAGCAGCACTGAACTTCTGCCTGCATAATCATTTTGGGAGAGGTGTATATGGCAATATTTGGATGAAGTTTTTCCATAAAGATGGATTCGTCGTCGAGGAGCTATCGAATGGCCCCTCGCTCTCTAGATTTGACAACATTATGTTTGTTTGTGGGTCTCTTGAAGAATGTCATCTACAACGACAGTCCATTAAATTGGAAGAACTCAAAGCGAAAGTTATTACCAACTACCGTAGTTGGTTTGAAATTAGTAGTAGAGTAGTACGCCATATAGGATTTTTAAAGTATATCTATTTGCAAAAGCCGGCTACGCAACAATTAGTTGTGAATATCCGATTAACGTCTGTATTTGTAGACATTCTCTATATATTATCTATACTAGAAATTCAGGTATTTTTAGCTCTCCATATCATATATGTAATATATGTATATATGGAGACTATTAGTTTCATGAAAAAAAAATTTTTTTTAATTTCACCGGAAATACTTCTTTTTGGTCATTTTATACATAAATAAGTAGTTTTAAAAAAATGTCTGTCTGTCTGTCTGTCTGTCTGTCTGTCTGTCTGTATGTCTGTCTGTCTGTCTGTCTGTCTGTCTGTATCCACGAAAACGCAAAAACCGCTTAACAGATTTTAACCAAATTTGGTACAAAAATACTATTGGACATGGCAAGGAGCTGATTAGATTTTGGGAAACATTGAGCGTAGGCAAAGGGTTTAAAAGAGGATTCAAAAATTAAAAAAATTCATAGTTCTTAAACTTATCCGAAATACTGCATATTTTTTTACGCATTTAATTGAATATAACCTAAAATATTGAACATAAAATATTAGACCACATTGGCGTTCGAAAATAGTGTAAAATGGGGTAAAAAAGATTAAAAAAAAACGTATTTCTTAAAAATAGCAGAAATATTAACTAGTTATTGATAGTTTTGATAGAATATAACCTATAAAATGTGTCATGAATAACTTACTTTCATAGGCGTTCGTAAATAATGGAAAAGGGGTCAAAACATAAAAAATATATATTTCCTAAACTTATTCGAAATATGGAATAATTTTGCATAGTTGTGATACAATATAAGCTAAAAAATATTCCATAAAAGAATTGGTTCACACAGGCGTTCGAAAATAGTTTAAAAAAGGGTCAAAAACGAAAAAAAAAACGTTTCCCAAATATACCAGAAAAATTGGCTAATTATATATAGCTTGGATATAAGATAACCTAAAAAATGCAGCATAAAATTTTTATTCACATAGGCGTTCGTAAATAGTAGAAAAAGGGGTAAAATAAAAAAAAATTAAAATGTAAAAAATTTTATATTTAACTAGATGAATTGGTGTTAAAAATACACGACAAAAATTAATGTACCATAGGCGTCCATAAAAATTCTATAAAAGGGTCAGAAAAAATTTGTATCCGTGATAACTCAAAAACCACTTAACGGATTGTAACCACATTTGGTACGAAAATACTACAGGATAATTATAGGTGGTGATTAACATTGAGCGTAGGCAACGGGTTTAAAAGAGGTTTCAAAAATTTAAAAAATCATAGTTCTTAAACTTATCCGAAATATTGAATAATTTTTTATAGTTGTGATAGAATATAACCTAAAAAATGTTACATACAAGAATTAGTTCACACAGGCGTTCGAAAATAGTGTTAAAAAAGGGTCAAAAACGAAAAAAAAAATGTTTCCCAAATATACCAGAAAAATTGGCTAATTATATATAGCTTTGATATAAGATAACCTAAAAAATGCAGCATAAAATTTTTATTTACATAGGCGTTCGTAAATAGTAGAAAAAGGGGTAAAATAAAAAAAATTAAAATGTAAAAATTTTTATATTTAACTAGTTGAGTTGGTGTTAAAAATACACGACACAAATTAATGTTCCATAGGCGTCCGTGAAAATTCTATAAAAGGGTAAGAAAAAATTTGTATCCGTGATAACTCAAAAACCACTTAACGGATTTTAACCACATTTGGTACGAAAATACTACAGGCTATTTATAGGTGGTGATTAACATTGAGCGTAGGCAAGGGGTTTAAAAGAGGGTTCAAAAATTAAAAAAATTATAGTTCTTAAACTTATCCGAAATATTGAATAATTTTTTATAGGTGTGATAGAATATAACCTAAAAAATGTTACATAAAAGAATTAGTTCACACAGGCGTTCGAAAATAGTCTTAAAAAAAGAGTCAAAAACGAAAAAAAAATGTTTCCCAAATATACCAGAAAAATTGGCTAATTATATATAGCTTTCATATAAAATAACCTAAAAAATGCAGCATAAAATTTTTATTTACATAGGCGTTCGTAAATAGTAAAAAAAGGGGTAAAATGAAAAAAAAATTAAAATGTAAAAAAATTTATATTTAACTAGTTGAATTGGTGTTAAAAATACACGACAAAAATTAATGTTCCATAGGCGTCCGTGAAAATTCTATAAAAGGGTCAGGAAAAAATTGTATCCGTGATAACTCAAAAACCACTTAACGGATAACCTACAACATGCAGCATAACAATTTTGTTTACATAGGCGTTCGTAAATAGTAGAAAAGGGAGCAAAATAAATTTTATAATAAAACTAAAAAAATATCAATTATTTTGCGTACAAGAATTTGGCCTAGATCTGAAATATAAAATATCTGCGTATAAATAGTGCCTCCAAAGAGAAGAAAAAGGCAGATGTCTAAAACAAAACAAAAATTTAGATAAATGACAAAAAGGTCATAAAATTATTACTTTTACACTTAAATATGGAGAGCTATTCGTGCCTCGAGGGCAACAGCTAGTTTTTACTTAAATATGTGGATATGCTAAAAAATTAAAATCTCGAAAACTAGATAGATACGTATATATGATACCTTATTTCATTTTCAAAGTCTAGGCAATACTGAATATGCCAAAAAAAAATAATACTGATTTTTTATAACAAATTAACTGTCATTAAATGTGTTGACCATTCAATCAAGATTGCCTGTGAACATGATTTGTTTTGGGGCCTAATTGGTTTTGTATAAATAGTAAAATCGTGCCGTGGTTTCGGCGGTTTTGTTATTTTATAAATAAACTTTCGCCAACCTGTTATCAGTTGTACAGTACCGGATTTAATTAGAAAAATTTAATTTGAAAAAAATAATGCTTTAGGGAAATTAATCTTAAAAAGTCCTACAATTATGTAAATACGAGGAGAGAGCAAATAGTTTCCGGCCAGATAAATAGGCGGTACCAAAGCCTGGCGGGTATACAAACTTTTACGTGAATGCCTCTGTTAGTATGCATTTGCGTTTATTCATCATATTCAACGGTCCAACAGGGGGTACTTTATTCAGGACACCCAGTGGCAGAGAACAGCATACTGAAAGTGAGACTACTGGAATATCCTCTGAACGTGTAATAATTTACAACATTTGTCTACAGAGAGGCTTTGGGCTAGGCAAATATATTAACCAAATTTTATTCTCAGTGACTCTCAGTTCTTTACGAACTTAAAAATATGGCTCGGAGGTAAACTATTGGAGGAGCTCCATGATTCGCACTATAAAATCCACATTACTGCATTTGGGCCTCGTTATCAAAAATGCATATTTCTTTATTAAGTCAAACATTTTTCACCCTGCTCTCGAATATTTCAGCAAATTACAAATTGAAATACCTATAAAAGCTATATAGGCATTTTTGCTGTTGTTATGAAGTACCTACTGTCAAACTTCAAGATTGCACTACGCTGAGTTTTATAAACTCTCGAGTCGCGCTCCCTAAGATTCACCTTTAGGTGTCATAAAATTTCATTTAGGGTAGATCAGAATTATTACCCAAGAAATATTCAAATAATGACATCTTGGGTATTGATTTTTAAAAGATTTTGCGAAATGCAAATTTGTGTGTTGTTTTCGGGAAAAATAGATAACCTGATATTTTTTGCCAACCTATTATGGAAACAATACGTGTGAATCAAATTTGGTTCTGCCTATGATGTCTATTCAGCTTGGACCGCTGGTTAACCTGTCAAAAATCTTAAAAAAATGCAAATGCTAAATAACTAACAATAAATATTGAATCTACATAAACAAATGCTTATTCGTGTTATAGACGGTTATACCTTTCATGTTTTTACAATTGACGTGATGAAGTGCTTAAATGTATCCTAGTGGAGTCTAAATAACAAAAAATTATCCAACAAAAACCTTCACCAGTAATGTCCATTTTCTTTTACAAACTTACTGTCTTAAAACTCTCACTGTTAAACGACTAAATCTCAAATTGTATAAATATAGTGACGACACATGTCAAAAGCATCGTCTAGTGGTTGTTAGTAAAATATAAAAGGTAACCCTCGTACATTATTATCTAGAACATCTGTGAAATACTTAAATAATTCGAAACATAGGTTTCTTGCTTATAGGGGTGAGAATCAAATTTTATTTTTATATTTTCATAGAAATATTTCTACAATGATGATTTTCATTAATTTAATTGCTATGCTGCAGAATATTTAAAACTTCTGACCTGGATTTATTCTATTGGGCATCTATAGTCCATTTTACGTGAAACAGTGTTACTATATGTATTTGCACGCTTTAATTTATCGCATAAATAAATTAAGCATATACGTATATACGCGTCCATTGACGAGCGTTATTTTCTGTATTATTTTAATCCAGCGGCATTTTAATTATTTTAATTTATTGAATTTTTATTTGAACAACAAATACATAAAATATATACTGTCAAATACAAAAATTAATTTTAACTGTAATGGGCATGATTTTTTTTAGTATACAAGGTATTAAGGTTTAATTAAAATCTGTAGGTATGTATAATATTATATAACTTTAATCAAATGTGACATTTAATGAAAGTACACACATATAGCATATTAATAACATAAACATATAGTATTAGCAGAGAGCATACATTATATTATGCTGTGAGGCTGCTATCACCTCGATCAGAGGGTACTGTACTGTCCATTGTTGTTACTGAAATGTCAATATTGACATCGAACAATTGTCGGTTTAGTTTTAATAATTGTAATACCAATTCCAAGAAAATGACTTTTTCTATTAATGATTAAATGGTAAGTGTGCTAACGTATCAACAACAATTAAAACAAACAATTTGACGTTTACACTTTATTTAATTATTATGCACAAAAGAATAAATACGATAACAACTCTACTTATAGTCTATCTCATACCGAGGCAAATAGTCAATAAACTATTTTTGAACATAAATAATAAAATATGTAAGTAGTTAGCATTATTACTCATCTAGCTAAATCTTATAATATAAAGAAACAGACAAAATACTATGTATCTGTAATATAGAAATACATTTCAAATATGTAACAATAGATAAATTTAACACTGGAAAATGATAACAAAAAGTTAATTTTATTAATTTGAATTTTGCCACAGTAAGTTTGTATAAAATATTAAAAAAAATGTTTCTCTTTCTCATGTCGTCTTAATTTTGCTAAACCTTTAACTGGATTCAAGACTAAACCGTACCGAAAATTAAAAATTTATCATATTTAGTTTGCAATGTGTATCTACTACTACTACTACTACTAATAAGAAGGTTCAGTAGACCCTGAAAACGGCATCGACTCGTCGCATTGCCAGCCACATTTCTGGCCCGCTACTATATATACTATTCCTATATATACTATAAGATACTATACTATTGCTATAAGCGCGGCGAATTGTTTTGTAGACATGAATATCAAACGTACCGACACGAGGTGAAGTAACTGTATATTATTTTAAACTATGCTAATACCATCGAACATAAACTATTGTTATATCTACGGTGTTATACTATAAGATATTGAAAAGAAACTGTTTGTGTCGCCCCCAAAAGTTTCCGGCAAGATATAATATAGTCAAAAATATATGACCGGCGTAACGAAACAGAAATTTAATATTAATTATTATTATAATTCTATTATTTTCATTATTTCCAATAAACAAACGTAACAAACTAAGTACTTTATTCAAAAATTAGAAAAAAAAAATAACATGAAAAGTGAGATACCTACTGTAATTTTGAGACCCGTACCACAAACGAAAAGAAATAGTTTTCAGTAAATTATGTCAGCTGGGGAACTAACTGCGAGGGCATCAATTAGTGAGTAAACTATGGCTAGTATTCAAAAAGGGCATATATATAACGGAAACCTCCATCAAGGTAAGTTTTGTTATATTGCTTTACACGTTAATAGAATACAGCACTCATTTATTTCATTTAACTACGCGAAACCATGAAAGCCGAATGTTTCTAGGATTATGACAAGCGTTGTCCCAGAAAACAAGGGATTTACATGATATAGGAATTACTCATATCAAAAATATCATATGAAGAGAAACTAAGAATAAGTTTAGACCTCTAGCTAGAACAACTACGATGTAGATTTAAGAAAGACCAGGGATGACATTATATCATGGAAAAACCTGATGTTTTTAACTGAACTAAATTATTGAGACCATGTCCCGAAACATATCAATATTCATTATCATTCCAACAAGGCAGTGATATTAGGACCTGGCATGATGATAGCATCAAATCGGTATTTAGTAAAAAAACAAACCGATGACAAACGGTACATAGCTCTCTATGTGTGAACCAAAGATGATTTTATAAGAAATGCTTATTTATTATACAGGGCGTTTCTATATTCGAGCGAAAACGCTCTACCATAGAAAGTTGTCGCTAATTTATGTATTTTGATATAAGGAAATATTATACCCTTAAAGGGCTTAGTTGTTTAGATACACGGTGTCAAAGGTTCAAATTTAAAGTAAAAAATTTGCTATTATTCAAAAACTCCTTTAAATATTTTTTTTTTTTAAATTTAGTGACCGATATGACATTTAAAATACGAGTATAATATATAATAATTTGTGGATAATTCTAGTCCTTGATATTAATTTTATGTAGGAATCTTGTTCGTTTTAGGACATAGAGAAACTACAGTTTTTGTTTCTTTAACGACATAATCTGATACCGATTAACTTTTTAATGTATAAATGTATTGGAATTATATATAATTGTTAGTTTGTCCATTTCTGTCTGTGATGTTTTTATTGATGTCTGTTTTATGATTTGTAGCCTGAAGATGCAATTAAATATTGCGAAACGTCGCTAAAGAAACCAAAACTGTAGTTTCCCTATGTCCTAAAACGAACAAGATTCCTACATAAAAATGTTTTAATATTTGTTATATATTGTGAAGGTTGAATAAATTGAATTTGTTGGAAAACCAAGTCTCTAATCATGTTCCATGTACCTATATTGTGTAATGTGATTTGTGGACGAAAATGTGCTGGAATATGTTTGTGGTAAAATTCTCAAAAAAGTCTGGCAGCAGAGATATGTTGGAACTCGCAAGTTAATATGTTGTTTTGGCGAGTAGATTTCCATAAGAATAGTAGTACAGACATCTGTTTTCTTTTCTAATGAGTTTTATGAAAAAATTGACGATTTGGGAATTATTTTAAAAATACTTATATTAAAACGACGTCTGCTCCACAAGTAAACTATATATATTGCCCAATATCCACAAAGTCAGTCATACATGTTTCGAGGATAAAATTCTCATCATCAGTGACATTAGAAAAATCCGTCAAGACATTGCGCAATACATACGTCCTGAAATATTATTGATTATAAGAACATGTAATGAGTCTTAGCAATTGTGAAATATTTTAGAATTTATACATAAGAATTGACGAACTTACAAATATTAAAGTACGGGCTTCATTGAGCCGACCAATTTGTTTTCGTCAATTTTTTATGTATAAATTCTAAAATTTTTCACAATTGGTAACACTCATTACGCCCAGTAAACACACATAAATTTTGACTGCTTCTTAACCACTTACGATAGGGAATTTTAATTAATTTAAAACATCAATAAATCATAAATCTAATACATAAATAATGCTTGCAAATCATTTTTCTGGTGCACGGGAAAGTTCAATTTGGCTGCTTCTGAAATGAAAAATGTATACATAGGTATTAGCATAATATAATTATAAATATTTAGAATGTAATGTTATTTTTGCTAGAAGCGTAGATACTCTATACATTTTTAAAATAAAATTAAATTTAAAAATTTTTTAAAATTATATTTTCTGAGTGCAATAAACCAAACACCCAGTAAATTCATTGCATTAATTTGTCAATTTTAAATTTTTTTCCTGTGAATTTTTTCAAATTTTATAATCTAATTTTTATTAGTGTTCTAAAAGCAAAATATCGAGTGGTGTGGCTGGCTGATAAGTACAAACGAGTACGAAATATACTTATTTTAAAAAATATGTACATTAATAGGGCGCATAATTTTTATTTATAACATTTTTCTGCAAATATGGTGGTAAATAATGCGTAAATGGATCTTAACGCACTAATTTTATACCCTGTGTAAATATCAAATATGATTAACCCGTTTTAGTATCATAATAAAATCTTGTGTTCTATCTTATTGACACCTATTACTTACCTAAAATAGTGCTCAAAAGTGTTGTCTTTTCAAAACCATTTTGTTGAAGCGACCTTTACAGTTGAACTGTATTCCTAATTGGTTGGCCATTAAAAATTTCATAATTCTTCTAGAAACTCAATACCGAACATCACTTAATTTTTAATAATATTAAACTACTTAAATATTTTTTAGCTAATTGTAGCACTTGATTTTTATTATATTCCCACAATTTACAATCATAATTATTATTCTTTGCTACCTCTATAATTCTTCTAGAAAGTCCCTCAATACCGAATCTCACTTAATTTTTAATAATATTACACTTCTTAAATCTTTTTGAACTAATTGTAGCACTTTCTTTTTATTATATTCGCACTATCTTGATAATTCTTTTAGAAAGGCCCTCAATACCGAACGTCACTTAATTTTTCATAAGCATTAAACTACTTAAATCTTTTTTAACTATTTGTACTATCAACAATGATACCTAACTATTATTCTTTGCTACCACATTAATTATTTTGCTTGAACCCTTCCAGTGCTTGGATAGGTATAACGTAATAAATATAAAATATAATCTAAATTCTAATTCTAATACCTACCCGCGATTTATCTAAAACCATTGTTGCCAAGTCGGGTAGCCTTTTAATTAAATTTAAATGTCATTTTACGTCTGTCTTATTATACCTAAACAAAGCTTTAAATTTTATAAATCAAAGACGTCTACTACAGAAAATATTTTTATATACATGTTCGAATCAGCCAAACATGTTTCGGAACTTTAGTGTTCCTTCTTCAGTGGCATTACTAAATCTTACAAAGAATTCTTACGTAGTGTCTTAAGGTATAATATGGATTCAAACATGTATACCTACATACACTCTGTGGAAAAACTTTTATTTAATAGCAAAAAACATGAGGTTTATAATAAAATTTTTCGAAAACTTAAATTTGGTTATACCTACTACTTATTATGTAAATAGCAAATTTCTGTAATACACCATTTAATGTGGAATGTTTCTTTTTGTAAATCATTTCAATAAAGAAGAATTGTTGAAAATACACTTATGTTGTTTGACTTTAATCAAATTCAAAAAAGTGTGTGTTAAAATTAATAAATTTCTGAAAACCCCGAAAGTATACGTATCTATTATAAAAAATAATAATTAGATTATATATATCTTTATATCTCCTATAGTATGAGAAGAAATTCTCACTTTGGCATCACTGTTAAAAAACAACTGTATGATTTTAGTCACTAACAAACATTACGACCTTCACATACGTTTTCGGCCAATCATATGCTTTATAATTTAATGGTGTAACAACGGCCTGCCTTCAACGTTCAAGCAACGTTTGAAATGTGTGAAACTACACAAACAGGTGTTCATATAGCAAAAACAAAAACATTTTTTTGTGATTGCTTGGGCCGGTTACTAGGTATTTAAGTAGGTATAATACCACTTATTTTTAACTTCTTATTCAAGATTGGAAAAAATATGTTGTAAAACTATTCTGAAACTTATATTTTTGCATAAAAAAAAAGAAAAACCCAACAAATCATTATAAGATTTAATTAACTTGTTAAGAAATATTTCGCATTACTCTTGTAAACTTAGAGTACCGATAGGTATAGCTAGTTGTAGTAGGAAGTTTTTGATAAACACTTTTTGTTCAATTTGTTATGTACACTATGTCCGAGATAAGAATGGGATAGCATTGGAAACTAGGAAACGTTAGGACTTACAAGGTCGTTTAAATTAGTGTAAAGTTATACAATTTAAACACCTTTTAAATGGTGTTTTCAAAAGTAACTAACTAAATAGGTACCTATATTAGGGATTTATTTACATATTATAAAGTGTTTGTTTTACTGTTTCAACTGGTAGGTAAATTAAGGTTAAACCTTTATATATTCCAGATTTTTGAAAATACATTTAGGACGTAATATTCGTTGTTATTTCGATAATTCTAGTTTTACATCAAACGATTCATTGACACATTTTTTAAAAGTATTTGGAACCGTAATAATTAACGTTTTAAAATTTCCCACTTAAAATATTGCTCATTCTAAAAATAATTTCACACGTTCTTCTAATTGCAGGTACATTTGGAATTGTGATAACATACTTTATAAACATTATATAAACGTTTTGAATTTTCCCATATTAAGCAATAAGAATTTTTATGGGATATTTTACACGTTACCTTAACTGTAATTTTAGAATTATTATAAAATACTTAAAAAACGTCATTTTAACGTTTTCATTGTCGCCTCTAAAAATTATGCGCTTCTAATGAACATTTTCTAACGTTATTTTAGCTATAAATATCGGTTTATTATAAATTACATAAAGAACGTTTTATAAACGTTTTTAATTTTGACAATGTTTGACACGCGTTTAAAAAACACCTAAAACAAACGTTTTTATTTTATGGTTTATTTATAATACATATACAACGTTACTTAAACATAATAAATGTAGGTAGTTGTATTTAGATAATAACACCACGTGTCTATAACGTTTAAATTGACCGGTGTAAAATTAAACTTAAAATAAACCGTCACTTTTCTAACGTAAGACCAATTATCAACGATTGACACGTTAAATAAACGTTTAATTTACGTATATGTGTTTACTGTTGAGAATCACAAATTTTCTTTCAATAAAGAAGAATTGTTGAAAATACACTTATGTTGTTTGACTTTAATCAAATTCAAAAAAGTGTGTGTTAAAATTAATAAATTTCTGAAAACCCCGAAAGTATACGTATCTATTATAAAAAATAATAATTAGATTATATATATCTTTATATCTCCTATAGTATGAGAAGAAATTCTCACTTTGGCATCACTGTTAAAAAACAACTGTATGATTTTAGTCACTAACAAACATTACGACCTTCACATACGTTTTCGGCCAATCATATGCTTTATAATTTAATGGTGTAACAACGGCCTGCCTTCAACGTTCAAGCAACGTTTGAAATGTGTGAAACTACACAAACAGGTGTTCATATAGCAAAAACAAAAACATTTTTTTGTGATTGCTTGGGCCGGTTACTAGGTATTTAAGTAGGTATAATACCACTTATTTTTAACTTCTTATTCAAGATTGGAAAAAATATGTTGTAAAACTATTCTGAAACTTATATTTTTGCATAAAAAAAAAGAAAAACCCAACAAATCATTATAAGATTTAATTAACTTGTTAAGAAATATTTCGCATTACTCTTGTAAACTTAGAGTACCGATAGGTATAGCTAGTTGTAGTAGGAAGTTTTTGATAAACACTTTTTGTTCAATTTGTTATGTACACTATGTCCGAGATAAGAATGGGATAGCATTGGAAACTAGGAAACGTTAGGACTTACAAGGTCGTTTAAATTAGTGTAAAGTTATACAATTTAAACACCTTTTAAATGGTGTTTTCAAAAGTAACTAACTAAATAGGTACCTATATTAGGGATTTATTTACATATTATAAAGTGTTTGTTTTACTGTTTCAACTGGTAGGTAAATTAAGGTTAAACCTTTATATATTCCAGATTTTTGAAAATACATTTAGGACGTAATATTCGTTGTTATTTCGATAATTCTAGTTTTACATCAAACGATTCATTGACACATTTTTTAAAAGTATTTGGAACCGTAATAATTAACGTTTTAAAATTTCCCACTTAAAATATTGCTCATTCTAAAAATAATTTCACACGTTCTTCTAATTGCAGGTACATTTGGAATTGTGATAACATACTTTATAAACATTATATAAACGTTTTGAATTTTCCCATATTAAGCAATAAGAATTTTTATGGGATATTTTACACGTTACCTTAACTGTAATTTTAGAATTATTATAAAATACTTAAAAAACGTCATTTTAACGTTTTCATTGTCGCCTCTAAAAATTATGCGCTTCTAATGAACATTTTCTAACGTTATTTTAGCTATAAATATCGGTTTATTATAAATTACATAAAGAACGTTTTATAAACGTTTTTAATTTTGACAATGTTTGACACGCGTTTAAAAAACACCTAAAACAAACGTTTTTATTTTATGGTTTATTTATAATACATATACAACGTTACTTAAACATAATAAATGTAGGTAGTTGTATTTAGATAATAACACCACGTGTCTATAACGTTTAAATTGACCGGTGTAAAATTAAACTTAAAATAAACCGTCACTTTTCTAACGTAAGACCAATTATCAACGATTGACACGTTAAATAAACGTTTAATTTACGTATATGTGTTTACTGTTGAGAATCACAAATTTTCTTATAATCAATTATATTTCAGAACGTATGTATTCCGCAATGTCTTGACGGATTTTTGTAATGTCACTTATGATGAGGATTTTATCCTCGAAACATGTATAACTGACTTTGTCAATATTTGGCAATATATATAGTTTACTTGTGGAGTAGGCGTCGTTTTAATATAACTATATCCACCGCTCCTCTTGAAATGGATTGGTGTAAAATCACATGACATATTTTACACTTGTTGATGAGATCTAGACGGCCCGAAACTCGTTTTATTATAGTTAATTCTGCAGTAATTGAAAAGTGGTTACATCGTAGTAATCAAGATGAATATCATTTGCGGCTTAGTGAAGGTAATTAATTGGCGTGCCAAAAAATATACTACTAAACATTGTGAACAACATAAATCAAACTTAAATTTGCCGTTGAGTAACACCAGGTGTCTAGGCTAACACCATACAATGGTATGCTTAAACCAATAGAGCCCAATACAAAGCTTTTTTAACAAAAATATATTAGAAAAGAACAGAAAACATGAAAACTTGGCTGGCCTGGCCTGGCTTGGACATTGCAAAGCAGACATTACGTAAGGTCGCCAATGAAATTTGTTTTTTAAGATCGACCAGAAACTATACACTTTCTGGACAATTTTTCATCAATGTTTTGTCGATCAAGACAGGAAAATAGACGTTAGGGAAGTGCAAAAGCTTTTTCCGATCCCTGTTTTTCCATTTTTCCAATCGCTGCTTCATTTTTGCTTTAGTGGACATGCGCGAATGATGAAAAGCGATGAAAATAAATAAATACCAAGATGCAATAGATGTCAATATTTGGCACGAATACATAATAAAACCAAGTTTGGATTTCAGATCACCCGAACGATCGTTTTAGCATGGTTTTTAGCAAAAAAGCGATATGCGATGGGCTAAGACAAACTCATGCTATGTTTGGCTTATGTGTAGATGCCACCGGCACCGCCGTAAAAATAATATTTTAGACCTTTTTTCTACACTCAAAAAAATTAATGTCAGAAATGGTGGTTAAATACAGGTAAGTAGTACCTAACGTCTCCATATTAGGAAAGATGTACTCATTAAATGATTGAAAAAAATGCTAATTTCTTATCTTAAGTCCATTCATTATAAATTCTCTATTAACATAATTTATTTTATGCAGTACTTATATACTTTTTGTGTGGCCTTCGCTATACATATGCCCCATATTGTTGGTAGAAATATATTTTATATTGTATTTAACTAATGATATGTTAAATTCATACGACAACTTAAAGCAAATTATGCAAAATAAATAATCCGCATTTTCCTTTATTTATTAAAGTTATATTCCGAGTATATATGCAAGTAAACTATAGTTTTATATAGGTACAAGGTACTCCGTCTAAAAGCAAGAAGTAAGGACCACACTGGCAAGGAGGCATTAATGACCATTCGATGTTGCTATAATTTATGGGAGCTCTTGTCGATGTGAGTGGGAAGGCACCGATCAGCAGAGCAGGCTTCAGCTAGTTAAATATTAACTAAGAATATTAATAGGACATGATTGATGGCTGGAGTTACTAATGAAGTGAAAAATAAATCTTGGTACCTATGACTGTTAGCTAACTCTGTTACTGCTGTGGTCTGAAAATATTTATACAATAATTTTTAGTGGTACAATACATTAACATGCGAAGCCATTACGTTTTATTTTCAAACAAAGCAAAGCTGCTGAAAAAAAAAAATATTACACTTATTTTGGAATACCGATATTGAAATTTGAGAGTAAAAGCTAAAATCAGAGCAAAATATGATTTGGTATACTAGCATGATGAGACCAATGATGAAGAGTCATGTGAAAAATATTTGAAATTATTGACTATATTATAATGAAATTTGCACGATAGGTAACAAGAACCAAGTGGGATGTCTTCATCAGCACTTTAACAACGTTTATAGCGAGTCACATGAACCCGAATTTTGTCGTGAGAATTACAATTCGGTTTGTAACTGGTATGAGAACTTTTTTGATCCACATGAGCACGAACAGAAAAATACTGCTCCTGGCTATGATTGTGTGTGTGTGCCGTGGCTGGTTTTGAACAATCTAAATTATGAGGCCCACTTATAATAAAAATATTCAATTTCTGCTTGGAGAACCACTTTTTTCCCGATTGCTGGAGGATTGGTGAGATTATTTTAATACCAAAACCGAACACCGATCATTTTCAAGTCGGCAATTATCGACCTATTACTCTTCTCCCGGTGCACGGTAAATTGTTCGAAAAAAATATCAAACATTTTCTGAATAATTGGATTTCTGCCAATACTATAGTCCTTAACCATCAGTTCGGTTTCGTGGAGAAATGTTCAACTATTCAACCTTTGGCAATATTTGTTTCCAATGTCCAGGCTGCACGGTTGACCCAAAGCAAATCTGCCGCAGTTCTTGATAGCGAAACATTTGACAGTGTGTGGCACAAAGGACTATTGTATAGACTTTTTGTTTCAAACATACCTCACTTCCTACTACTTTTAATTAAAAATTTCATCGAAAACAGAAGTCTAAAAATAAAAATTAATGCTTCATTTTCACAAGGTTTTTCAGGGAGTCCTTCAAGGATCATCTTTATCGCCAACTCTATACAATATAGCTTTGATACTTTTCCTGCCTTCGTTGGTCAATCTGTCTACGGACTTCAGTTTGCAGACGACTCTGTTATCATTTCGCATGGAAAGAATTTACCAACGACCATTGCAAACTTGTCCAATTTTCTCAACACTAGTGACTGGATTTGTTTTTTTTCTCTGCTTACTAAGGTATTTTGTATTATTTTCTTTTTTGGAAAGAATAAAGACGATTTATTATTATTATTATTTTAAACAATAGTTATCAGAAATTTGTGTGGCAGATGTTTAATGACATACTCTCTGATTATTGTATACTTGTAATTTGACATGTGTTGTGGATGGGGATGTTGATGGTATTTCTTCTGACCCAATCTTCTTTCCCACAACTCAGTTTTGTATTTAAGCCGAATTTTATCATTTGTACAGGTATTTATTTACAATTCTTGAAACAAATCTAACCTATGATAGCTTAATCTCTTTTCTATTAGTAATAAATGTCATGAAGAAAATTCGTCTTGCCTTTTCAATACTGTAAAAATCACGAACTACCGAATGCATCTTAGGTGATTTTAAACTTTTAAAATAATCGTTATCTAACCCGAAGGGGAAACGGTATTTGCACAGCCTCCTTTATAGAAGCCATGAACAGATAATGGCAACACCGCAATACGGTTAGTACATCTGTCTACTGTACATACTCCGCCGGTGAGTGGTCGGCACGAAAACATTTGTAAACTATTTTGTGATCGTATTTTGTCACAGAATTCTAAATTTTAATTTGTTTTAATATTCCAGTTATTAGAAACATTAATTTTACTTAAATATAAAAGAAGATATTCTAAAATTTCAAAAAACTTTCATCCGGTTGAAGGCAATTATCCTCCCGTATAATTAGGTTTTCAGCAAAGTGTTTACAATTTTCACAATAAGCCCATGAGGCTGCAGTGAAACCGGGGCCACATGTCGGACGGACCCTTACAAAAAAAAAAGTGTTTACAACAAACCACCGCGGTCTTTGACGGGTTAAAATTAGATCTAGGAATTTCGTGTAACTATTTCTGTTTTAAATTATCATCTTTGGGAAGTATAAAAACTATTTTCCATTTTGCTCTTGTAACTCACTAATATAATATTCCCCTCCGCTTATACCACTTTATTTTATTAACAAACAGTTTACCCGGTGTTGCAACGGCAGGACATGTGGTATATGCATAACGGTGCTCCACATTTTACTTTAAATGTTCGAAATAAAATTTACATGAACAGTATCCTAACGGATGGATTGGTAGAGGCAATGACGCTCCTGTAAACTGGCCGCCACGCTCACCGCATATGACTCTGTTGGATAATTTTGTATGGGGATCTGTAAAAACGATGATATACTCTGGTTTTTAATCCCTGATAATAAAAAATTGATACATGAAGTATGACAAATTCATCAATTTCCGATTGAAAATGTAAATTTGTTGGACTGTTTGAGAAAAAAATATGCTTGGCAGGCCCCGCGACTTGGATACCGTACCTTAACGGCAAGAAAAATATTTGACAATACGAAGCAACTGTCCATATTTCATCCTTAATGCAATAACAAATTATTATTGTTCAAAATAATTAAAATATTCCAGAGCGACATCAGACAATAGAAATCGAAATATCTCGATATCGACGTACTCCAGCGAATTTGAACAAGATTACCTTTATTGCTTGGAAATGTACAGTGCATTATTTCATGAAAATTAAAGAAATTAAACTGAGGAAAAAGTTACGGATATGTTATTGGATCACAATTACAGTGTGGAGCGCTCTCTAACGGTGACAGTGAAATGGTGTCGATATTCGGGTTTTGCAGTTCAAGAAACGCATGTTAAGACGATTCGTTGAAAAATATCCATAATATTAAATATTTTCAGATTTTATTTTTGAAATTTTTCACCCTGTATTTCAGAAACGCAGCAATTTTGGACTAAGGTAAGTTATACGTTTATTCGGCTTACTTTGACCTCACAAATCTGTCGTATGATTTTGTACAGACCTTTTAGAGTATTTTATAAAAAAATCAACTGGAACTCAACGTTGCCAAATATACTGATTCATGGCTTGTCTAAAAAATGCTTTGGTATTGCTTTGCAAGTTTTATAAAATGTCACCTTCTGGTTTTATATGATTTTTACACCTCCTTTTATAGAATATTTTTTTTTTTATATAGCAGTGCTCTTATAGAGACGTTACTTACATGATGTACATCAGTTGGTAGACAAGCATTAGTATTATTTTTTTATCATAAAGGAGACATTTGCTGGCATTTCGGACAATATTAGTGGTTTTACCTAAAAAGATAATTATGTGTGAATTAACTGAACTTTAAAGCGAAACCCTTCTTATACCAATTCCACCATAGAGAAATTTATAAACCGAACGCTATACCTAATAGGTAAAACATGTAAAAGACCACTGTATCCTTTTGCTAACATGATCAACATATAATCACAGCTATTATGTATGGGAGAAGTGATGTAAGAGCAATATGCGCATGCGTAAAATATGAGGACAACGTTCCTAATGGTCGCTTCATAGAACGTCGAGCGTTAAACAAATGCTTCGGTACGGTATGTGATATAGGGGATCTCAAAAATGCTTTGGATCGCAGCCTCCCACTACTTAGCTGTATTATTCTACTTTATTTTATTGCTCTTTAGCACTGTATCTATACTGCTAATTTGCATTACGATGTGACCCCAAGTCTGTGAATGAATGAATTAATTTGGTTCTGCTTAAAGTCAATATTTTCTTTATTGATATAATACTATAATACAGGTATTATTTTAAGTCTGATTATTTTACACAACAAATGTATTTATACAAAAAACATGCTATTCGAGTTATAAATTAATATTTTGCTAATTAGAAAATAACGGCAACGTATAAAACTTATAACGCTGAATTTAATGCAGTATTTATAACATAACAATGTCTGCAGTTCCTTTACGAAAAGGTGCATATATAGACCGAGGAAAACATGCCTAAAATCGATTACACGCCGATAGTGAAGCAACTAAAGTAGAAAATGACTGTGAAGATAACCCCGATGAGCATGTGGAGTACAGTAACAGCCAGAACCATAGTAATAAAGAAGGGGAGGAAGTTGAGTATCAGGATCAACAAGTTTCATTTTTAAAACGGATCAAAAGTTATATAAAGTAAGTACCAAATAAACAAAGAATTGAGGCCCACACCTGTGGGGCTGAGAAATCAAAAGCTTTGTTAATTCTTATATTTTTTAAATACGGCTCTGTATACAGTTCTCCGACTTTGTTCTTATCATCACTACTATTATGAGATATTGTTTATATGAATACAACTACATTTAGTTAAGAATAAGTATTGGTTCTTGTAATTAGTCGAAGGGCATTTTAGATTATATATTTGCCGGTGCCCTATTTGGCACAATAAAACATTTATTGCGGGATCTTATGCCGCGTTTAGTTTTATCTGTAAATATCTTTTTGAAGTAATACCATCGTAATATATTTCTTTCTCGGGGTTTAATTACACGGTGTTATCCATTGAGAATCGCACGTGCGTATATTGTTAGGTATAACCTAGAAAAATATAGTTGAAGGTTCGCTCGGAAAACTTTCCCTTACCAGGTTTATGATCTAAATGACATATGTTTAAAACGAATTTTGTTCAGTGAATATTTTTCTTATTTACTTTTCAAAAAGCGTTTGTTCGTCTAGGCTTCATGTACTTGTATTATTATTATTACTTAAGTGATATTTTTCAAAGAAATTAGCCAATAAATTCCATCGAAACACACATCTTGCAGTTTCATTCAATGTCTGAATCCCTCTTTTCACTAATCATCATCTGGGATGAATGGTTATGCCAATGTTCATAGAATTCCGGTAGCTTTTGAAATATATATTGTCTTGACTATAGGTACCTATATAGGATTTGAAAATATTTCATTCGATTTTGTCTATGATTGAGAACCCCTCAGATGTTTAAATTAAACCTAAATCCTAAAGATGCCGACCACTTGTGTTAGCGGAACCTTGATAAGAAATTAATTAATTTAAATATTTAGGACTGATATAATGGTAAGAAAATTCCGTAAAAAATATCTATCTTCAAGAAATTCAGTATCTGAATAACTACTTTAATTATTTTTGTGAAAATGCGTATTTTTGAAATTTCTTTTCTTTGCTTTCATCAATTTAAAATATGTTTTAAATAATTTTCCTTTTTTGGTACTATTTTACTTTTGTCAATTTCTTCTGGTTGTAGCGGCGAGTCTATATTTACTTATTGTGTAAGATTTTACGTTAGGTTAGGACTCTTTTGTTTTCTATTTTAGATTGACTGATTGATGATGAGAGTCGAGTACACTAGAGTGCCTATTATTTGTAGTAACAAATGATATGTTTTAAGTAAAAAGAAAATATGTCAAACTGGTAAAAAATTTGTAAAGTTCTAAATGGTTGAAAATTGAACAAAAAATCCAAATACTTTTCTTTTCTCAATAATAGGAAACAGAACCAAACCAATATGCGGAGAACATTATTTGTAGTGGCTGTGGTCTGCGAGATTCATTCATTTTCATATTATTTTCGGTGTTTCTCTACTCCGTTTCTTAATAAAACATTGCAATGACCCCAGACTAACTCTATTGAATTAAAGATGCAATGGTATTCTGACAGCTAGTGTCCCATACATAAACAAACGCAGGCACAGGTGCCGGAGTTTACGGAAGAAAACTGGAGACAAAAAAAAGTTCTAGCCATTCATTTTTGTGAACTGGTGTTTAAACAGCAACACCGTGAACAAAAATCATAGAGGCCGTAAGCTCACATCAAAAACAGTGTCGATTTGTCAAAACAGTCTCTCAAATATTGGGACAAACAATAATCTGACTCTGGTGTATAGGCCAACGCTCTGTCACGAGAAGGAGCTGAATGAGAATTTTTTAGACTAGAACCTGCAATGCCCATAGCATTGTCAAATACACACATAAAACCTGGACGAAGACAAAGGTTCAGAGCTTTTGCCAAAATCATCCAGGTTGGGTACACTCGAAGGAGTTTAGTATTATATCCCTTTCAGATGATTAATGATGTTTTTCAATGTAACATTTATTGTATGGCTTAGTGTAATGTTATTACTGGTTTGTTGTTTCTTTGGTAATGTTTAATGTATTGTCTTACTGTTTACTCTATATATCGTTTTTTGTGTCTGTTGAGCAAAGAAGCTTTTATTTTATTATTATTCTATTATGAGACGGTTCTTCCAGTCGTGGTAACAACTGCTGTTCCAGTTTTCAAATAGTGATTAATTTAAATTGTTGCGGTAATTTATTTGATAATTATTGTTTAAGTAAAAAAAAACACTTAGACTTTGAAGTTAGTTGGTTTTATTTAAACATTTATGAAATTGCAGTTTTATATTT
Organism: Apoderus coryli; assembly: GCA_911728435.2. Classification (NCBI taxonomy): domain Eukaryota; kingdom Metazoa; phylum Arthropoda; class Insecta; order Coleoptera; family Attelabidae; genus Apoderus; species Apoderus coryli. Next base: position 4,246,970 of record OU452206.1, on the reverse strand, counting down.
GTTTAGAAGGTACTCCTAAAACAGCTAGTAGTTGAAATATCCATTTAAATAAAAATATACGTGTATTTTTCACAGAATTTACAATAATTTATGAATTACCAACGATAAAAATGTAATGGCGAAAGGAATAATTAAACTTTGTATATATTCGACATATTGGATTTTATCGTATAGACATGTTTCGGTCTTATCCAATGCCATCATCAGTATTTATGAATTATCACATAATTGAAACTATAACAGGAAAAACATAGCATCATTTTTAAATTGTTTTATATTTAGAAAAACATATTTTCTTAATTTACATTACATATAATTATGGTTCAAGTTCATTTCTATTCTCCTTTTCCATTTTTACTTACTTAACTCAATAATACGATTGTTCATAAGTACCTGTGATGACCTTGGCTAAGGTCGAAACAAAAGTTAACTAATATTTGCTATTTTTAACCATGGTAAGATTATTTTGTTGTATCAATATTTCATTGGTGTACTCTTATTTAATCATATATAATTCGTTAACGAACAACCTAACTAAGTCATTCATTTCATTGTGCTTGAAGCGAAATAATATTATTCATTCACACATACACATACAGTACACCTGCATTAGATTGCATTTTATTGTATCTGTAGTAACAAATTAGCATTATTACATTTAACTGAATACCCCACGCATATCGAAAAACAAGTGATTAAATTTCCTGTCGTTATAATAATTCTCATTTTGAATATAATAAATGGTGTATTTGTTTATGTATTTACTTTTCCATTTAAAACAATATTTTCCGTTTAATTGATGTATTTTATATTCGTTACTTATATGTATAGGGTGGTTCAAAAAATAAGCGAAAATTAGTTTACGTGTATGAAATGTTTCCTACTACTACTACTTTGCCCAGTAAATCATATAGTAGATACACATAATTGCATATTTTTGTCTTATGGAATATCATTCAATTTTTGATTATCTGTAAAATTCTAACAATGTTTGATATGTTATAAATTTCACCTTAAGTCAACGGTTACTGAAATATTTATGGTTGAATGCCACAAAACGCACTTACAAAAAATCTTTCATTGTTCTAATTTCTTTGGTTTTTACTTTGCTGTGAATTGTTGCAACTAGGACAGTGTCACGTGATTGTTTTTTTTAAACAAATCATTTATTCATTATATCAATATTTTCACAATACATTTTAAGTCCTCTAAACAGTGCTAGAAACACTGGTACCATATTTCGAATTATTTTGACTCCTTTTCCACTATTTACGAACGCATCTGTAAGAAATTTTTTATTATAGTATATTTCTTAGGTTATATTCTATTAAAAATATCACTAGTCAATATTTCTGTTATGTTTTTTATCCTTTTTCTACTATTTGTGATCGCGTATGTAAACTAGTTTTTTATGCCGCATTTTGTAGGTTCTCTTATATCAAAACTATATTGTTAACCAATTTTTCTTGTATGTTTTGGGAATATATATATTTTTTAATTTGTTAACCCTTTTTACAATATTTGTGAAATTCTTCTACGTGAAATTTCTTAGGTTATTTTCTATCACAAACATGAAAAATTATTCCATATTTCGAATAACTTTATATATACAGAGTGTTTCATTAACAATGGGACGAACGGAGATACTATACAGGTCAAATAATGACGATTTACCCAAACTTGCCTTATATAAATGGATGATTTACGAAAAACAGGGTGATGAAAGGTATTATTTTATTTAGTTTTTATACCAGTATTATCATGCTTCTTGGGCTATCGACTTCAAATTTGGCAGCTTTATATTTTTTAGTATGAAAATATGTTATTTTTTTCCGTTGCTCATAGGGGCGCTACTTACAACGTATTGCTATGATAAATTTTGTCATACCCTTTCACCCTGTATATGTGCTAAACAGGTTTTTAAATCTGAAAGAGTATCCTTTTTATCGTTAAAGTTAATGTTTGTTCATTTTCGATATTTTAATCCGTTTTGAAGAAAAGAACGATTTAATGTAGATTATATTTTCTTCCTAGAAAGAAAACTAGGTCAGCTTTTGTTAAAAATCATTAATTTTGAAAATGTACAAGACAAGCAAAACAAAAACTAATAAATATGAACCTTAAAAGCAGTTGTACAAAATGTGCACCATTCATTTCGAGAAATTTTTTAAGCCGTTTTCTGAGAGACCACACACATGTTGCAAACAGCGCTCCTGGATTGCCACAACTCCTCAGACGAATCCAGAGTTTCTTTGTCGACTAGATCTTTCATCCGTGACCAAATAAAAAATCCACGACGCATTTAAGTAGGGGCCAAGCAAATTCACTCCCTCGACCAATCCAACGATAGGGAAAGATGTTGTCTAAATGTTCACGCTCCGGCCGAGACACACAATGTGCTGGTGCACCGTTATGCATAAACCACATATTTTCCCTTAAATTAAGTGCTAAGTACTTCTTCAACGAATGAAACCTAAAATAAACCGGACCGGTTAGAGTGGGTGGGAAGCAAATAATCTGCCTTAAATCGTTTTTTCTTGAAAACGTATTAATACATCAAAAATTAACTTTTCACGAAAAAAAGGCTGTTCTTTCATTTTTATAACTTATTTAGCATTAGATATACAGGGTGAAAAGTCATGAAATAATTTATTGTAGCAATAGATTATTATTAGAAGCAACGTAAAAAAAATTTATTAATTTTCTCATACTAAAAAATATGAAGCTGCCAATTTTGAAGTAAATAGCCCAAGAAGCACGATAATACTGGTAAAAACCAAATAAAAAAATAGCTTTGATAACCCTGTATTACCTAAACCATCAGCATTGGGATAAGGCAAGTTTGGGTCAATGATGATTATATCACCCGTAGTATCTCCAGTTGTCTGATACCTTTTTGATTTTGAGATATTTCGGTTTTTGATTTAAAATATTTTAAAATCAATTAACTACAATGAATCTTTGCATATAATGCATAATAGAGATTACAGTTGGTTCGGAATCCTTTCGGATTCTCACTTGCATTATATGCAAAGAATCACAAATCAACTGGATTTTTGGAAATGGCATTGCAAAGGGGCACGATCGTGAGACCGGCTGGACCAACCTTGTGAATAGCATAGCACTTATGTGCAAAAACTAATGCTTGTTTTCGCGTGTACTTTCATCACAGCTACTTCCCTCGCCAAGCGACGGCACCGTTCCCCCCTTAGGACGGCTTGTTTTCGCGTGAAGTAGGTACAGGTCTTCCCTCGTTTTACACGACGGCACACTAATTCAACACTATGCTACATGGCGTTCCTAGCCATACGGATGAGAACTGTCCGAGTTCGAAAGCAGATCCATCCCAAATGTGTAATCCTTTAGTTACACGCAACAGAAACATGCCAGTCAAAGTTTGGCACTTTCTGTTGGAGAAGACATAATTCTACTGCTTCGACTTCGATTCGTCTCTTCAGTTGCGGAATACAGCGCAAGACAGCGTTAATTTCAAATATACTATATCTATGCTTATCGACCAATATATTATCTGAAAGGTGGCATTCTATAATTTTTCGCGTCAGAATTTAAATTACTAACATGCCTATTAAACCGAGGCGTCCGCGTCCCAATGAGAAGTATAAAAAATAGTATATTTTACATGAATTGAATATTGCCTTCTGGATAATATCTGTGTGAGGAATAAATTACTCGTTCCTGTCTTTGAACATCTAATACACAAAGCCTCGCTACAGGTGTCTTCAAAATATTCCCATTGCTCAGCTTTACGTTAGCAACACGTATTTTATTGTCCCGTACTGTAAAACAAGAATCGACTGTTCGATTTGGCGAAGAGTTTCTAGGTCCATTGGGATGGGTGACAAAAACCACAATAAATACTGCGGGGGATGAAATGTTTACTATTTATTGTTCATTATGTCTGTTTACTTTAATTGATAATGTTATTAATTTTTAATTGTAAAAAAAATCTATAGTTATCCAGTGTCATAAAAAAAATCAGTAAAATAAAAATAAACAATAATTATTATCAAGTTGCCTTCCATGAAAAAAAGTTATTAAAATTTTCAAGAAACTCAATTAAAAGCTCGATTGATAAACAATAGTAGTACATTCGAGCCAGAATTTGTAAATAGTCTTAGTCCAGGTAAATCTGAATTAGTTACAATGTGGGCTTAAATTATTTATTATATGGTCATTAGTTTTAGAAAACTTTTCATGAAATAACGGCGTAATTATTAGAATTTAAGAAATAATCATTCCTTAAATTTCCATGCAACTAATTACGCGTCGAATGCAGAGAAGTTTTAATTCCATTTAGAATGATGTTGATATTTTTGATGACAAGTGCGGCTTATTTAAGATAACTATTTGTAATGTTTTATCATAGACTTTGCTTTTTAGATTATAATGTCTTGTAGTAACTCCTATTTAGTTTATGTTTGTTTTGGTTGTTTATAAAGTATTCTATTAAAAACGGTGGATCAATAAATAAATTATAATTAAAATTTGTGTTTTTAACTAAGTAGTATAATATTTTCAAGAATTTGACTTCAAATGTTTATTTTCGAAAATATTTTTTCAATTAAATCACATTGCAATAATTTTTTTATTTATTAGCCAGAGCACCACAAATTAATTTCTCCAAATTACCTCAACTATACTATAAGTTTCACATACGTTATATTGTTGTATTACTGTACCAAAATTGTATTAGCAAAAAAAAGAAACGTCTATAGAGCAGGTAAATGTGAACGGTGAATTGATTACTGATAAATCGCATATTGCAAATGAATTTAATAATTATTATACAGGTTTGGGAAGATCTATGGCGTTAAAAATAAAAAAAAACAAGCTACATCTGTTAGACAAAAAATAATTTAATCCGAAATATTTTCCTTGATCCTGTCGATGCTTCTGAGATTGAGTCATACATTGGTGAGTTGAAGCTGGTTAAGTCACCCGGATACGACTTAATTACCGTACATGATCTACGTCTTTTAAAGCCATTTATTAAAGAACCTATTTCCTTTTTAATAAACAACATTTTTGAGAAAGGGATTTTCCCTTCATAATTTAATATAGGACTAATACAACCTTTGTTCAAAAAAGGGGACAGAAATGAAATAGGTAATTATGGACCAATTACCCTAATATCTAATCTAGCCAAAATAGTGGAAAAAGCTATTAAGAAGCGACTGGTATCCTTCGTAGAGAAATTTAATATAATTTTTCAAAATCAATTTGTTTTCAGGAAAGGTGTCTCAACCAGGGATGGCATAGTTCACTTAACATATAGCATTTACTCGTCGTTGGATAACAATAAAAATTGTTTGTGTGTTTTTCTAGATTTAGCACGTGCTTTCGATACCGTACATCATCAAACATTATTTGAAATAATAGAGGATCTGGGTATTAGGGGTGTCGCTTTAAATTTAATTAAGTCGTTTATGTATAAACGGGTTCAGTATGTTCGCATGGAAAATATTACAAGTCAGCCACATTTTGTGGATTACGGAGTTCCTCAAGGAACTGTTTTGGGACCCATTCTATTCACATTATACATTAATGGCCTTCTCCAGATAAAAACCAAAGGTAAAATTTCTTCTTTCGCTGACGATACTGTGGTTTTATACGAATCTGAATCCTGGGAAACAGTTAAAATAATGGCAGAGAAAGAAATGGCTCTGTTAAAAACATGGTTTGATGGTATGAGCCTTACCATTAATTTCAACAAGACCAAGTATATAATATTCAATTTTCGAAGAATTAGGGCGGAAAATGAGGAAATAATAATATCTGAGACAGAACATATGTCATATTTGGGAATAGAGATTGACAGATCATTGAAAATTCGATATTTGATCTTTCAATTTCGTCAAATAAAACACATTTTTTCTCAAAATTACTTAGTTACTCTTTATTATGCATTAGTACAGTCCTTGTTACAATATGGCATTGAAGGTTGGGGTGGTTTATACAAAGCTCACCTAAAACCTCTGGAGAAAGTGCAAAAAACCATTTTAAAAATAATTTTTAATAAAAATCGAATGTATCCGAGTGACTTGCTTTATGCAGAAAGTTCGCTTATGGACTTGCGACAGCTCTATGGCTACCGTATTCTCCTGTAGAGAATCCCTTGAGTATATTCAGCATGCCCACAACACCCGTTACAAAAAAAAGAATGAATTCTCTCAATTGAAGGCAAATAAAAAGCTAGGACAAAGCGCTTTTGAGTTTGTAGCGCCCCGTATATACTGTGCTCTTCCGGAGGTGATTAGAGGAATTTCTAAATTTAACAAATTTAAAAAAGAGAGTAGAAATTGATTTCTAGAAATAAGTATAAAACCTAAATGAAGAATTGTTAATCAATAAAGACTTGGTTGCGTATTGGTTTATGATTTTTGATTGATATTGTTGATATCTACATTGTTATATTGTTTCGTTTTTTTTTCTCTTTTTTAGCTCTCCATATCATATATGTAATACATGTATACAGGGTGGTCCAACGAAAAGTTTGCACCTAGCTTTTCTCTTTTTTTTGTAGTCGAATGCGAAAATGCTCGGACACGTCGATTTTGCTTTTGAGGGGGACACATTTTAAACATATTTTTCGATCTGCGCCTTTAACCCCCTAGCGGGGGTGAGTAACAACCCTAAAATTTTAAATGGAAAGAGGGGTCTAATGACATATCATTTGAAAGGACACAAAATTGTCTTTCTAATGATACCCTATTTGTCGAATTTTACTAAAACAGTTAATACGAAAACGACTTTAAAGACATTAAGCCGATAATTTTGGTATTAATGAGAAATACAAATAAGTTTTAATTATTGCGAGTGAAAACACCTGCAATCGTTAGTACATTCCAATGTTTGTTAGTTTTAACATTGCTTTGTAAAAAAAGTAAACAAGCTGTTAAATTGATTTATTAAAACGTTACATTAACAAATGTTGAAAATGTGACCCATTTGATTCCATACAATAATACACATTTTGTTCAAATCTATTTCTAACATTTTGTAGCATATCAGGTGTTATGTTTCTGCACTCTTCTGTAATGCGTTGGCGAAGATCTTCTATGGACTCGGGCTTCGTGGCAAAACATTTATTTTTTAAGTGCCCCCAAAGAAAAAAGTCTAAAGGCGATAAATCCGGTGACCTGGCAGGCCATTCAATTGGGCCCCTCCTTCCAATCCACCGTCCAGGGAACCGGTCATCTAAGAACTGTCTTACAGGAGCCACATAGTGCGGAGGTGCTCCATCTTGCTGGAAATAAAGCCGATCAGCAGTATGATTTTGGTCATCTTCTATTATTTGTGTTATTAAAGGATCAATTGTGTCTTCAAGCATGTTTAGGTACACTTCACCAGTTAAATTTCCAGGAATAAAAAGTGGTCCTATAATATGATTTCCTAATATGCCACACCAGACGTTTATTTTTTGAGGATACTGGGTATGAACCTCACGGAATAAATGTGGGTTACTGTCATCCCAGTAACGGCAATTGTGCCTATTTACAGCTCCATTCAAATAAAATGTGCATTCGTCGGAAAAACAAATGTTAAATAATAATTGCGGATCTTCAATTAAACGCTGGCTCATTGCTTCACAAAATTGCAGCCTTCTATCAGGATCATCCTCATTTAGTTCCTGTACTAATTTGATTTTGTACGGATGAAATTTGTACGCTTTTAAAATTCGTATTATGGACGAACGGGAGACACCTGAGGCTTCAGCTAGTTGACGGGTACTTTGACTATGATCCATTTCAACATGCCCTAAAACAGCGACTTCCACAGCTTCATTTCTGATCGGTTTCTGCGGCTGGTGTTTTACATTACAGACAGATCCGGTATCTACAAACTTTTTAACTAACTTGCCAACGTACACATCATTCACATTTTTATCGGGATGTCTCTCATTAAATAAGCGAGCCGTAAGTCTAGCACTACTATTATTTTGAAAATAAAGTTTAACAATTTCAACTCGTTCTAGAATGGAATAAATCATTTTGTACGGTAAAAGTAAAATAACTTGAGAAGCAACCAAACTGAATCAATGAAAAGACTAAAATAAACGGTGTAAATTCTTTTCCTACACGTATCTGCAGTTTTTATTTCAACAAAAAACGCAAACGATTAGTGAGGAATTTAGTTCTGATAAATAAGATAGTGTTTTTGAAATCCCGTTTTTCTTCAAAGTAAATAATTTAGAAATGATTGTAGTTGTTTTCAGTCGTAATAATTAAAACTTATTTGTATTTCTCATTAATACCAAAATTATCGGCTTAATGTCTTTAAAGTCGTTTTCGTATTAACTGTTTTAGTAAAATTCGACAAATAGGGTATCATTAGAAAGACAATTTTGTGTCCTTTCAAATGATATGTCATTAGACCCCTCTTTCCATTTAAAATTTTAGGGTTGTTACTCACCCCCGCTAGGGGGTTAAAGGCGCAGATCGAAAAATATGTTTAAAATGTGTCCCCCTCAAAAGCAAAATCGACGTGTCCGAGCATTTTCGCATTCGACTACAAAAAAAAGAGAAAAGCTAGGTGCAAACTTTTCGTTGGACCACCCTGTATATGGAGACTATTAGTTTCATGAAAAAAAAATTTTTTTTAATTTCACCGGAAATACTTCTTTTTGGTCATTTTATACATAAATAACTAGTTTTAAAAAAATGTCTGTCTGTCTGTCTGTCTGTCTGTCTGTCTGTCTGTCTGTCTGTCTGTATCCACGAAAACGCAAAAACCGCTTAACAGATTTTAACCAAATTTGGTACAAAAATTGGACATGGCAAGGAGCTGATTAGATTTTGGGAAACATTGAGCGTAGGCAAAGGGTTTAAAAGAGGGTTCAAAAATTAAAAAAATTCATAGTTCTTAAACTTATCCGAAATACTGCATAATTTTTTACGCATTTAATTGAATATAACCTAAAATATTGAACATAAAATATTAGACCACATTGGCGTTCGAAAATAGTGTAAAATGGGGTAAAAAAGATTAAAAAAAAACGTATTTCTTAAAAATAGCAGAAATATTAACTAGTTATTGATAGTTTTGATAGAATATAACCTATAAAATGTGTCATGAATAACTTACTTTCATAGGCGTTCGTAAGTAGTGGAAAAGGGGTCAAAACATAAAAAATATATATTTCCTAAACTTATTCGAAATATGGAATAATTTTTCATAGTTGTGATACAATATAAGCTAAAAAATATTCCATAAAAGAATTGGTTCACAAAGGCGTTCGAAAATAGTTTAAAAAAAGGGTCAAAAACGAAAAAAAAAACGTTTCCCAAATATACCAGAAAAATTGGCTAATTATATATAGCTTTGATATAAGATAACCTAAAAAATGCAGCATAAAATTTTTATTCACATAGGCGTTCGTAAATAGTAGAAAAAGGGGTAAAATAAAAAAAAATTAAAATGTAAAAAATTTTATATTTAACTAGATGAATTGGTGTTAAAAATACACGACAAAAATTAATGTACCATAGGCGTCCGTAAAAATTCTATAAAAGGGTCAGAAAAAATTTGTATCCGTGATAACTCAAAAACCACTTAACGGATTTTAACCACATTTGGTACGAAAATACTACAGGATAAGTATAGATGGTGATTAACATTGAGCGTAGGCAACGGGTTTAAAAGAGGTTTCAAAAATTTAAAAAATCATAGTTCTTAAACTTATCCGAAATATTGAATAATTTTTTATAGTTGTGATAGAATATAACCTAAAAAATGTTACATAAAAGAATTAGTTCACACAGGCGTTCGAAAATAGTGTTAAAAAAGGGTCAAAACGAAAAAAAAATGTTTCTCAAATATACCAGAAAAATTGGCTAATTATATATAGCTTTCATATAAGATAACCTAAAAAATGCAGCATAAAATTTTTATTTACATAGGCGTTCGTAAATAGTAAAAAAAAGGGGTAAAATGAAAAAAAAATTAAAATGTAAAAAATTTTATATTTAACTAGTTGAATTGGTGTTAAAAATACACGACAAAAATTAATGTTCCATAGGCGTCCGTGAAAATTCTATAAAAGGGTCAGGAAAAAATTGTATCCGTGATAACTCAAAAACCACTTAACGGATAACCTACAACATGCAGCATAACAATTTTGTTTACATAGGCGTTCGTAAATAGTGGAAAAGGGGGCAAAATAAATTTTATAATAAAACTAAAAAAAATCAATTATTTTGCGTACAAGAATTTGGCCTAGATCTGAAATATAAAATATCTGCGTATAAATAGTGCCTCCAAAGAGAAGAAAAAGGCACAAAACCCAATACAAAAAAAAAATAGCTGATGTCTAAAACAAAACAAAAATTTAGATAAATGACAAAAAGGTCATAAAATTATTACTTTTACACTTAAATATGGAGAGCTATTCGTGCCTCGAGGGCAACAGCTAGTTTTTCTTTTGATTGGTGATAATTTGTTATGAGTTGGGAAGAAATTGGATGTTGTTTTGAGAGCGAGCGATTTTTTGCGAAGAGAGAACTACACCTACGCACAAATCATTTCATGATTTCAGTGGGTTTTCTTTTATTTGCAAAAGATTAATTGCTGTCTTATTTGTTACCGTTTTTTTTGTAAAAACCTTATTATGTATGAAAACATTTTCCTTTCATGTATTTGTTTTTCTTTTGGAAAAAAAATTATTATTATTAGTATTAAATAAAATGACACAATACTAAAATGAAATTATTTCCTCTTTAAAATAATTAAATTATGCTTTACAGATACGTGCAATTTCCATTAGAACCCATTATTCTGTCTAATTTTGACAGTGCTAATAACTCTTAGCAAAAGTTCTGTTCCTACGACAATTAACAGCTTGGCCTTCTCGCCTAACCACGACAAAAGTCCATAAAACTCTTGACCACCATGGGTATATTAGGTGGTATTACTTTTGATATTTTACATTTGTAACGATATTTCTTTTTTCTGAACAAATTTAGCAAATTGCTTTTCTTTAGGATTTTGTGTTAGTAAGTATAATACACATATTTATATATATATATAAGTAGGTAGTAGTAACGTTTGGTCTTTGGTTATTTACACGAAAACAGTCAACAAGCTTCATTTTTAGTTAGTTGTACATATTACTAGATACGGCTTTCTGAGTTTACTCCCAATGGAAGCCAAAAATTCTACTAAACAAAAATAAATCCATATTTCCAATGAAGTCACCCTTAAGAGCTCAACAAATAAAAAGCTCCAGTCACCTTTCTCTTTGATTACGGAGATGACATTAAACAATGTATAAGGCGTATTGAAGAAATAATTTCCAATAAATGAAAATTTTCAGATATTATATTTTCCTAGCAATTTCACCTCAAGATCTTTCTGTAATACAGATAGAGGAATCGTAATAGTTAGTTTTCCAATAGATTAAATGGAATTAAATAAATTTGCAATCATTAAGTGTCCAAATATGAAAATATAAACTTTTATTTCCCTGTAGGGTTGAACGCCATCACATTTTCTGAGCAGAGAATAGAGAATAGAATAAAGAACGATGTTCTCAATAATGCATTTTCCTCTTTCACAATGAGGCAAAACGTATATATCCGTACCTTGTGAGAATTAAGCAAATTGGAGCCACGCACGAGATTCATGACTCGTTGAGAGAAGAAGAGATGCCATTCAAAATTATCCATATCTCATTCTTTCCGATAAAATCTATTCTTGTTTTGGCTGCAAATGCATTGACCAATCATACTTTTACTCAACGTCATTATCCAACTCTGAGTCGAAATTCATCATCAATTCACATCACCATGCTGTGCTTCGCGTGCGCCATGTTTGCGTGGTGTCGCCCACACGAGTCTGATTTTAAACGTAGCCTTATATGCGGTTGTGAATTTAGTAGTAGCAGGATCTCAGTCAAAATGCAAAAATCACCGTTATATACTAACACTCAACAACATTTATATTGCATCACCCCAAATTTTACGAAATACACCTGTTAAAAAAAATAAACAATGGCAGCCCACCTACTACTAGTTAATCCATTATACCTAAATAAAACAGAACAAATAGGTATATCAAAGGTTTTTATTCCAGAAATAAAAAATCTGATACATTGCAAAATTTGAAATTAATTTTTGAGTACAAAAAGTTTCGAAAAGATAATGAATAATCAGTTGGAATTCCTCTTGCTATTCATGCTATGCAACCTTCTGTTCTTCGGGGAACACTTTGAATGAGATTGTTGCTGAGGAATATTCTGCCGAATAACGTTAGCGGCATGGATAAGATCTGGAAGGGCCTTACAACCCATGTTTGTCGACGAACTCTGCTTTTCAACCTGCCGCATGGATGTTCGATCAGATTTAAATCTCGAGACTGCAGTGGCCACTGTAAACTACTAATACTCTCGGTTTCCTTAAATTCAACGTCCCGTTGCGCGCGATGTGAAGTCGCCTAGCCACATGAAGTCATCTTCTAATGGTTTGACAAGTAAATTTAATTTGTTACGCCTCATGAAATTGATGATTTTCCAGATTTCCGAGATCTAAATGTGATTCTTCACACAATTGCAGGCAGCAACCTGTCTGTGCGAATGTCCCGTTTCAATAAGTGTCACTATACGACCCCTGTTTACTGGTGGTAGAACGTACCTATAGACAAAGTACACTACTAAGTAAAGAGTAATAATTATTTTCATGCGACCAGAGAGCATTTCAACAAACAACTTGCCAGTGTCTTACTTTCCCGACCCATAGGGTGAGGTAAAGACGGATATAACCATAGTCAAGTACCTTGAGACGATTCTTTCAAGATAGCGCCGAAACGCTTCAACCAATTGAGCCAAATTTTGTTATATGAGTTTGGGGGAGTCCTAGGATCAACCCATTGGTATTTGGTTGAAATCGCTTTCGCGCAGATAGGGGTGGACATAACCGCCAAACTTTTAAAGAGCAGGAGAGGTCGAGTGATAGGTACATCATTTTAAAGCATTGTTTTATCTGCTTTACAGCGATAGGTAACTTTTAATATTTGCACCTATAATTTTCGAGAAAATTGCGTTTAAAATTTCATCAGTTAGGTAGTTGGAGTATTAAAGTAATTTGATAAAGGGTTTTTGGCGTCATTGAGAGAGCGTGCGCTAGGCATGCCGAACGCTCTGGGTTCGAATCCCAGTTCTGGCAATATTTTTTTTTCTAATTTTTGCATAAATTAGTTGGTTGGTTATGTTAATTTATTGGAAATAATAAAAATAATGCAATTATAATAATAATTACAATTAAAATTCTGTTTCGTTACGCAGGTCATATATTTTTGATTATATTATATCTTTTCGGTAAAGTTTTGGGGCGACACAACTGATTTTTTCTTCTTCTTGACGACAGTGGTGGAATTTTAAATATAAAATATATCGCTCTCAAGATATATGTGATGCAGTATAAAATTTGATGAGTAGATATAGTTGCTTATGCAGTATTCTGTGCATTGCGGGTTGGATTAGAATTCAATAACACTGGGAGCACACCTTACATTTGTACACAGCAGTCCTAACGAGAGATAAAGCACATCGAATGTAAGGCAGTTCATATTGTAGTAGCAGTCATCCAGTCACAACTACACGACTGCTAATTATACAGAAACAATATTATGTGCGAGACGCGGAGAATTAATTATCCACAATACACAGAGAGGGTATGCTATGCTGTATCTCTATATACACACACATAACAAACTATAGGAGAATCAGATTTATGGGTGGCTCTATATAACTATACCACAACCTATACTATTACAAAAGTCTGCTACTAGATAGGATACAAGAAGATCTTGTATGAAAATCATGTTTCATTTCTGAAAAGATTTATTGTAACAAACCTATTAAAACAATTTTAAAGACGCGTATATCTAGCAGTTAAATTTGTTTTTTATATGCGAACGACGAATGAACAAATTAAAAAAAACTGCGGGTGAATGAATCTTCCAGATGATAGTTATCTATTTCATAGAATAATGTTCTAAATTTTAGGGCAGTGTCTTCTATTACCACTTCACTCAAGACTCTTCTAAATTCGACGAACAGAGACCTGTCCCTTATATCAAAACAGCTAGAACGAACATAAATTATTTCCTCTAGTTTTTTTTTTATTAAAGGGTCCGTACGACCTAAGTCCCCGGTTTCACTGCAGCCTCATGGGCTTCTTGTGAAATGTCCCCGTATATTATGCCACCCAATCCAGCTTCCCTGTTTCCTCTAGTTGGTTACACAAATGTGGAATTTAGTACATACCCATAAAGTCCTTTTCTGGGTTACAAATCTCACAACCCATGTTACGTAAGTATTCGAATTAGACACGAAACAAGACTTGACATTTCAAATCCCGGTACCACAGTAGTCTGATCTATATTAAAAAAAATTGCAAAATTCAAAATCTTTAAATACAGGGTGGTCCAACTTTGACCTGTATGAATTTCATAATCGATAGATAATCGACAAATAATGTGAGTTTGGTTAATAAACTATGTGCGAAAAATGCTTCGTTACAAATTTAATTTAATGTTGAAATTTAAGAAAAAAATTCGAATTTTATTAATATCTTTATAACCAATTGAGATGTTTCATTGAAATTTGGCACGTGTGGAGAGGTAATCTAGCTTCATTTTTTCATGTAATAATATTATTTTTATTTCCACCAGTGGCGTGCGTACGGCTACCAATTGCAACATTTGTAATGAAAAAACAGAAAAGCCACTGGTTTATCTCAAAATCAAAATTCTATCTGCAATTCTTGTTCAATTTAAAAGAAAAAAGTACTCTTGACTTTTTTTCGTATGACGCAACATTTTCGAGTAAAAAAATAAAAATCGTCTTAATTAAATGTATTGAAAACCAACATAAAAATAACATACTCGTATGATCATTACACGTTTTACACATATTTAACAGATTTTACAGGTTTTTGTTTTAGCTGTTCAAAATGACTACCGTCATTGTCAATACATAATTGGTAAAAGGCGCATAATTATCACATTAGCTCTCATTAAAACAAAACACTTGGTTACAAAACAGAAATGTCAATCATTTTGTCACAACAAATTTGTGTTGCATTTAAGTGTTCTTTTTAGTGTTAATAATAATGCCGCGGCTATTTAGTAACCAAGAATACGGTTTTTGCGAAGAAAATGCAGTAGCAGCCGCAAGGGAGTATGCACGCAGATTCCCTAATAGACGTCATCCAACGAGAGAAGTTTTCTCTCAAGTTCATCGGGCATTTCGAGAACGAGGTTTAAATACTACTTTTAACATAAAAAACAATAGACAGCGCCCTAGAAGAAACAATTTGGCTGATGAAAGGCGTATTTTAAGAACGTTTGATCAAAATGCAAACCTAAGTTCACGAAGAACTGCTGTCATGCTTAGCATATCAAGGTGAACCATTCTTAAGTCACTTCATAAAGATGGTAGAAAGGCTTACCATTTTAGGGCTGTGCAAAATTTATTGCCTGAGGACTATGTTAAAAGGCATAACTATTGCAAATGGTTATTGAATAAACTTCAAGTAGATAGAGATTACCTGCATAAGGTTTGCTGGACTGATGAAGCTTCATTTACAAGAACTGGTATAACGAATTACCACAATTTTCATATTTGGTCACAACGCAATCCATACGTAGTGCGAGCGAGAAAGTTTCAACACCAATTCAGTGTGAACGTGTGGCTAGGAGTAATATCCAGTAATCTGCTCGGATCATTCTTTTTACCATTGTGCATTTTTCATCTATCACTGTGTGTTAAAATTAGGTCCAAATGTTTAAAAATAATGCCAACTCAATATCTCCAATTCTGCAGAGAAAAAATCAACAATATTGCTTCTTGTATCCATTTCAAGCACAAATTGGTTTAAAAATATGTACAATCGTGTACAAATTATGCCCCCATTTTTTTCCGTGTAGGCTCTCTGCACAATTATTTTTAGACTTTTTACAGAATAATTTAAATGATTTAATCGATGACGTGCCACTTCATTTACGTGCGAATGGTTGGTTTCAAATGGATGGAGCACCAGCACATGTGTATCGGGTGCCGGTCAGAAAACGCGAAGAATTAGTCTTAAAAATTCAAGAAACTTGTGATGAGTTGCATCGTAACAATCACATTCTATCGGCAGCAATTAATAGCATCACCAGAAGATGCCAATTGTGTATTGACAATGACGATAGTCATTTTGAACAGTTTCTGTAAAAAAAAAAACTGTAAAATCTGTTAAAACGTGTAATGATAATATTATGTTATTTTTATGTTGATTTTCAATACATTTAGTTTAGACGATTTTTATTTTTTTACTCGAAAATGTTGCGTCATACAAAAAAAAAAGCCAAGAGTACTTTTTTCTTTTAAATTGAACAAGAGTTGCAGATATAATTTTCATTTTGAGATAAACCACTGGCGTATTGGTTTTTTCATTAAAAATATCGCAATCGGTAGCCGTACGCACGCCACCGCTGGAAATAAAAATAATATTATTACACGAAAAAATTAAGCTAGATTACCTATCTACACCAGCCAAATTTCATTAAAATATCTCAATTGGTTATAAAGATATTAATAAAATTCGAATTTGTTTCTTAAATTCCAATACCCTGTAACTTTGTAACGAAGCATTTTTGGCACATAGTTTATTAACCAAACTCACATTATTTGTCGATTATCTATCGATTCTAAAATTTATGCAGGTAAAAGTTGGACTACCCAGTATATGTTGTTATTTTACCGAATTACAGTATTGTCCCTACCGATAGGGAAAGTATTGTAAACGCTAAAAAAATTGAGATAAAGATTATTTTGAAGGCTGCTGACACGATTAATACCATTTCGAGATGGAAGTCTAGCTGTCTCTGTGTCTCTGTTGTGTAGGTCAATGTGTCTGTATATGTATTCTTTCACGATAGCGGCCAAACGCTTCAAACAATTGAGCTAAATTTTGTTGTATGAGTTTGAGGTAGTCCTATTAATTTTCGGTTGAAATCGCTTTAGCCGTGTGATAGGGGTGGACACAATACACAAATTTAAATTTTAATAGCACTAGGGGTCGAGTGACACCTCGTTTGAGAGCATTTTTATCTGATTTTACAGCGATAGCTTACTTTTGATCTTTGCCTCCATAATTCTCAAGAAAATGGCGTTTAAAAGTTACAAATATGTATAGTATCGCTATCTTTGGGTACGGAAGATCATGGGTTCGATTCCTGCACCTGCATTTTTTTTATTTCTAATTTTTGACCAAAGTCAGCGAGGTCGCTGGGTCAGTTTAGCAGGACGGTCAATCTGAGTAAATACCTAATAATTACCAAGTAATGCGCTTTAAAGCTGACGATCGACTCACTGCCTTGATAAAAGTATAACTTGGAGCAGGGCCTGCATAACAAATTGTTTTCGTGCTCACCTGGGCAACCATCGCGTAAACTTATCCGAAATATTGAATAGTTTTTTCATTGGTTTATTGGAGTATAACATAACACATTAACCATAAAAAAAGATCACATTGTTGTTCGAAAATAGTGTAAAAATGGGCAAAAAATGTAGAAAAAAACATATTTCATTAACATAGATGATATCATATTTTAGATAAATATTCTTGAAATAAAAGTCGACCTCCACATAGCTTTTCATAAGAATCTCATATAACCACTGATGATGCGGCCCGGAGCTGCGAAACATGTATGGTGACAAATGTAATTTGTTGAGGATATTTATTAAATTTATTGTGTGGAGGTCGACTTTTATTTCAAGAATATTTAACTATTCTACTCCACTTCGATATGGACTACTTCTTTCGAATCATATTTTAGATTATAATGTACAGCATCCAGAATGAACTCCACTATAAATTATTGATGCGCTATCGATAGTTCAACCTTCGGGAAAATTTTGGGGTGACACTTTTTTATTTATTTGTTAGAATATTATGCTCCCATTTTTTTATCAAACTATTTCTTTTTAGAATTGGGAGCATATAAGTAATACCCCAAAAAATGATTTAACAACTAGAGCAGCTCTTATAAATAATAAATAAAAATAATAATGATCAGACCATGATTGGAGACTGATAACTAGTATCTTTATCGTTGTGTCTACCAACAATATAATGCAGATATAGATATAGGTATTTGCAGTTTTGAGTTAAAATTACCATGATTTTCTAATGGTAGACCCTATGTATCTAATTAAATTCTTTATTATTTCATTTAAGTTCATATACATGGTGTCCCGAAAAATGTGGGAAAACTCTTGGATGCAAATAGAACATGAACAAATTAGATAACAAATTTCTATAATTACTTTCTCATGGGACCTTACCAGGGACTAAGTTCTAGACTTTGTGTAAATTAACGAACAAGACAGTGCTGTAATGGATATAAAATAATATAATAGGTATGTTAACAAAAACTTTAATAATATTATACAGAATAAATTCCCAAATCGCAGTTGTTTGAAGTCTTAATTGAAAGCTTTTACGCATTCCAAATTATCAATAATATAAGCGCATTTAAAAAACAATGTATACTACCTCATCCTAAAAGTACAAACTGCCACATTTCACAAATAAATATCATATCTCTATTGGCAGCCACTACTGCTGTTCTTAGTTGCTACACTGTTTCTACTCTCACGAGTGTTGTTTTAACTTCTGTGTGAATTACGTATGCGAACTGATGATGACAAAAAAATTACAGTCCTAATAGGGAACTAAATCCGAGTCAAGTATAATATTGAAAATATTCAACAATAAAACTGTAAATTCCTACCTTGTAACTCTTTGAATGTCACCGCTGTAAACGTTTATAGATTGAACATTAATGGGTAATAGTTTTGCAGTGACAATCTGTAGAAATGTTTCTTTTAAAATTATTTTGCCTTAACAGAATATATTATATTACCTATATGTATAAGAAATCATGCAAGAAATGGATGTGGTGTTTTGATTTATTGCATGATTCGAAGATGAGAAGAATCAAATGACAAGTGAAAAAAGAGGCACCAGAAATTGCGTTATTTCATTAAATTAATTTTCGAAAATTTACTGTATCATATGAGTTTCATAATTAATTAACACTACGGTAATATATTTAGAAACGCATTAGTGCTGTAACGTCATTATGGCATAGAAAATAGTTGTTGTTTCATCCTCTGCTGTCAAAACTACAGAGATTATCTCATTATGTATATTGGACCATCCAACAAGCAAACAGATTGTCCAGATAACTTAGATTTTTCTTCTTCAAATATTTCATTCAAGAGCTTTGATGATAACTGAAATGTACAAGGTAGAAGGTAACCAGGTCTTAGCATTTCTATGCCTTCTCGAACCTTCTTATATTGTACAGCTCTAAAACTGCAATTTGTTGCGTAAACGGCTTTGACTATTTGGCTGTCCAATTCTGTTTTCTTATCTTGTCCAGTTCGCATTACGAACGACTCCGAGTCTGTTTCTTTGCCAACTGGATAATTTCACTCTGGCTAGTTCCAGGCTGTGAGTGACAATCACCATGAATAGTTTCAAGATCAAGACCACTGCTGCTGCTGATATCATTAGTTTTACTTTTACAAATTTCCCAATGAATTTGAATTTTTAATCTGTCCACTAGACCTTGCAATTCTTTACCACAATTTTTACGTACTGCTCTACAACCTTATTTACCCAAATCAAAAAAATCACGATATTTTTAAAAAATCATCTATTTTTGATTTTTTTTAAATCTTGATTTTTATAAACCTTGAATAAAAGCAAAAAATAATCCGCAACTATTTGATATTTCTAAAATTTCTAAGATAGAAAATTTTCAATTTTTTAAATTTCCTTTATTAATCCGTATCCAGTGACTTGTTCATATAAATTACACAAATTTTAAATTCTTAAACTAATGCCAATTATCACATAATTTCAATTTGATTGGTCTAAATCAACAATAACCACTCGTCAAATCAAAAATTGTATTCTAACGTTGTCTTTGAAAAATGAGTTCTGAATATAAGTTATTAACAATATCTACACTGCGTCCATAAAAATCTCCGCCCATTGCTACATTATATTAATTTTTACATTTACGAATTAACAGATAGGTAGTGTTACTATATTTAGACATACTCGTTTTGTTTCCTAAATGTGAACATAACTAGGTATTTATTATTCTACTTAATTACATAATTAGGTTTGTTCGTTCCAGAACAATATTTTTGTTAGCGGGATGGTAAAACAAAAATGCTGACATTGAAACCTGCACTTTACCATACGAGCAATTTATTAATAACATTGTATTATTTGTATTATGCACATATGCATAATACAAAAAAAAATATAATTTCATATAGACAAAGGTTAATAATAATTATTTATCTACTAAACAGGAAAAAATAATTTACTAGTATCACAAACAATAGCATTAATTTTTTGCATATTAACATTTTAGTTATGCTAAATATTATAACATAATTACCGCAATTACATAATCGATCGACGTTCGTATTCAGACATACGTTCATAAAGAAAATTGAAAAATTGTGTTTTACGTGAAATAAATATATTTAAAATAATATACATTAATTGTTGTTTATGGTTTTATTATAATGGTGGATTGTAAAATATTTTGTTTTTCAGCAGTAAGTTGTTTTAATTAGCTGACAACGTGATTAACCAGATAAAAAAATATGTAAAACAATAATTTACGTAAATATTTTTTTTACGTTTTGCATGATCACAAACAATAATATTATTCGCTCTGTCTATAAGCATTTAACTCATTATAGAATAAATTTAATTAGCATTTATATTGCAATATATTTGCAAATCAGATAAAAATATGAAAATATTCACAAACATATTTTTATCAAAGTTACAGGGAAAAACAAATTGTGAAACGCTCATACGAACTATCATTTACAAAAGCTACAGCTCTCGATTTGTCAAAAATATATTTTGGAAACTTTCAAAATTGTGATGCTCTCCGTTATTGTATCAATAACAATTAATTGTGAGTGAAGAAAATGTCGAAATTGTTATTTTAGGATACTTAAAACAAATTGCTCTGTAGTCAGGAATTTCTAAGAATTCTGTCTGTCAAATCCAATGTCCAATTTTTGATGTATGTATATAATGGCTTTTCTAAGAAATATTATTCCTACTTTTGGGGATTATCAAATGCGAAGGCAGTGAGTTTTCGTAGTTTTCAAGAATCTTGACAGTTCCATTTATTTTTTTCTATTTTTTTTTTTTTGGGAGGCGAGCAAGATATTTCAAATGACATGAACTAATAATAAATTTTTGCACTAAAATGAGATGAGAACGTTAACAATGGCAAATTGACGTCCAAGAGATGGCTGGATTTGAGTTTGTCTCAAAAAACGAACTAATTCCGATATGCGGAAAATGTTTATTTTTATCTCAAAAACACTATTTTTGCTGTTACTCTTGTATCTATACAAATAGTGCTAAAACCTCTTTAGTTGTACTTATTTTGTTAGAAATCATTAAAAAAAATAGTTAAAGTTGGGTGACGTACTGAGCAGCTGATGTGAGTGTAAAACCTCAAAAGCAGCAAAGGTAAGTTAGTTCTATAACTATCTGGACCAGAACTATAACTATATGGTCATCAGATCTACTTTCTACATTGAATTTTAGAATTTTAACACTATCGATACTATGGTTAAATAATATACACGGGTATCAGGCTTTATGACGCGGAATATTGTGGCAAACTACGTGTTTTCCAAAATGTTTCATTTGTTGAACGTGTGGGCATCTACTTTTTATAATTGGTTTCATATTATACGAGGTATCCCAAATAACATAAAACTAAGTTGTGTTTTTTTAAGTGGAATACCCTGTATATTATTGCACTTTTTAATCCTCTGATCAAATTAAAGCTGTGGTTTAGAACAAATAATGTTAGCGAATGAATATCAATCTCAGGAGAGATTAGCGGACTGGAGGCAAATATTCTTCAAAAGGTGGAACTGGTTAAACAAAAAATAACGAGACCTTAGGACTTACCTATTCCTATCTTTTATAATGTTTTATTGGTCTTATCACTCAATTACACCGTAGATCTTCTTCCTGCCGGCCAGCCTCGTCTTCTCCTTAATCTTCTAGATGTCCAGATCACACTAATATTTATTGATTTAATTGCATAAGCAATACAGTATAACACAATATATTATATATACGAATCGTAAGTGCATACAAATCGAACCTCGACCAAGCGGGTGAAATTATTAAGAATTGAAAAAATAATTAATTATTTTAAAGGCAAACCAGGATATTTTTTAAGATGTCTGTTTTTAACGGCAGAAAACTCTTGAATATTTAAATTTTGTTTTTAATAATAAAAATAACAACTACGTGCGCAGTTCATCACTTTTAGAATATATAGAAAAAATCCTAAAGGCCACCATACACGCGCAAGAGAATATTATGAACATTAATGTGCATTGGATGGCGGAAGACCAATAATACTAAACTTATGACAAGTAACGAAAAAAAACAATAAAAATAATAATAATAACCTAATTATACAGGGTGGACGCGACAACTACGTTAAGTTTTTTTTTAAAATAAATTGAATTTTCTCAAAATCTAACCTAATTTCATCATCTTTCAAATACTTACTTAGGAAGTATTTAAGTCACGTTAGCGAAATTAACTCTAAAGTGGAATAATAGATCATACTTGGTATTCCAATTATCATAAACTTGCAAACTTATACATTGTGTACAAAAATTAAAACTACTTAAATAAGAACTTTAAGTAGCTCTAACTGCATTAATTTAAATAGAACGATATATTTCTGAACTTACCTAGCAATGTACTTATTAATTACCTGTCGAATGGTATTGGGGTGTCCTATAGCTAAGTCTGCATAAAACGCCAAATAAATTTTTTGGTGTTTTTTAAATAAACGTTTTATTTAATGTATCTATAGTAGCCCATAGAATCAGAAATGTCAAATGTTTCTCGATTTTCTTCTACACCAACTTCCTGTATTATGGAATAAATTCCTTTAAACAAACAGGAGGACAATCATGTGGCTTCAATTAGATTGAGCTCCGCCTCATTATCATCACGAGGTTCGGCAATTTTTGGATACCAATACATAAAACAGGTGGATTAGAAAAAATGGATTTAAAAATTGGACTCCAAGATTTCCGGATTTAACTCCTCCGGGTTTCTTATTATGGGGATATACGTGAAAGGATTTGTCTACAAGACGCCTCCAACAACACCACACGATATGAAAATACACATAAGAGATGCTTTCCAAACTGTTACCCCGCAAGTGTTGACCAGAGTTAGCCGTAGTTTTCTAATAAGAATATCGCAGTATCTGGACATGGACATGGACCTGTTATGAATATACAATAAAACGTTCATTTAAAAAACACCAAATGATGTACAAAACAATTATTTGGCGTTTTATGCCAAAATGCGCAACATTTTAAATGGTTGATAGGGGAACGTGAGAGAATTTTTTTAGCCAGTTGGCCAACCTAAAATATTATTATGTAATTTTATGGGGAACTTAATTTCAAAAATTTTCTTACTCTTGTGATTTTTCAAAAAACTGTATCGTTTTTAACGAAACCCTGAATAATTGAAAACGCACGTGTATTATTTAGAATTTGACAATCAGACAATTCAACTAAAACCGTTATAACTAAAAATACGTATTTCAGTTGTTGTATTTAAAATAATCAAAAATTCTAATTAAACGACAAACTTGGAAATACGAATCAATCAATAGAAAAACAAATATCATAACAACAAAAGATACTTATTTTCCCTCAGAAACAAACTGGCAAGATATACGCACATTTTTTTAACTTTCTCTAATGAAAGAAATCACATTTCGTTGTGGTCTGGTGATCGTAGAAGCCAAACTTGGGGCCAAATATTTCATCTTCAAATTCATTTTATTATATACTGCTGGTTTAGAATCAGTGGCGGCTTGTCATATGAAGCAAGTGAAGCGACGATTCATCTAACTATCATCCATATTGTACATTATTCTTGTAATACTTCACCAGGGCTTGTGTTCTCTGTTACACCAATAGCCTATTTATCATACATGTTCTTATGCAGATGAAGCATTTTCATCTATAATTCATCAACAATGGGCATCACTGCCACTACGGCATATACCCAATAAATAACGAGATACAACCACCTGACGGGCGGCTATCGCCCTTCCTATAAACATAGTTGCCAGCGTTTAATTGCACTAAGACCTTAACATCTACCAAAAGAATCTTGCCACACTGAACCGAAAAGGTACGTGATATTAATAAAAAAGTGCTTCAAATCAATGAACGTCAACATTAAATTTGAGCGGATGATGGGTGACATTAATACAATGAACGTTCGTACATAAATTCGGTAGCGAATTCTGTACGTTTAATTAATAAATAAAGAACATAAGTTTATGCTCGCCGGTTATTGATCTTACAAATGATGGACATTACGTTAAAACGATGTTACCAGGTTGTTAATGTTACGAACGATGAAGATTAGTTTATGTCTCCAATACGTAAAACCGATGTCAGCTGGTTATTAATGTTACGAACGATGTACATTAATCTATGACTTTTGTACATTAAACCGATGTCTGAAGGTTATTAATTATTACGAACGAGAAACATGAATATATGACTTTTGTACGTTAAACCAATGTTAGCTGATTATTACATTGGGTTATAATAATTGTTTTACGTAATTGTGTTCGCCGGAAATTATTATTACGAAAGATTGAGATTATTGTTCTGTATTCAATCAATAATCGCGAGCATATAGGTACATGTGTATTATGTGTACTGCAAAGTGCAGTATGGTTCAAATATACTAGTACCAATGGTTAGAGAATTTAAAAGCCCAAATAAGACTCAAAATTATCTTGCTGTACGTCCATTGCTTTGTAAATAAATTAAATCATATTTGTACGACACTCGAAATCTAAAGGCTTTATTTTTAATTTAGTTAATACTAAATGCTAAACATGTCAGATTCGTCTGTCGTCTGAGGTGAAAATGGGAGGAAAAACTATATTTGGAAACTAAAGTCCGCGGAAATTCTTCTAAACAAAATTGGAAATTATTACGAGATCTAAACATTTATGCAAGGGAAAATATCACAATACCGTCTTTTATTCATGATGTTGATAATATTAATGATTTTTTGTGGCCACTTCTACCAACAATCCGGACCCAGGAACGATCAATTTTTACTTAAGTAATAAAATTAGGCCTGATATTAACTTTGAATTTACAATGGTGGATCATGGGGAGATACTTGATGCATTGCTTTGGATTAAGTCAAATGCTGTAGGCAGTGTCATGATCAGTATTGATATGCTAGTAGTAGTAGTTGTCCGTTTATAATGCCCTTTATACAGCATCTAGTTAATTACTATATAGAAACGAGGAACTTCCCAACATGTTGGAAAGAAGCCAATGTCATTCCAATCGCAAAACTAAAACTCCATCAACATTTAAGGATCTTATAGACCGATTAATATACTCCCAGCGATCTCCAAGGTGATTGAGAGAGTGATCTGCAATCAAATGAAAACATACCTTGATGGGCATGGGTTGTTGTCAGTGCAAAACAGCATAAGAAGTACTCCTCACCACATTAAACTGCCACAAGCCGCCACTGGTGAAAATAATGCTCAAATGAGGCGGTACTCCAACATACATTCGTTCATGTTCTACTCTGAGCTGCACTGGTAAGTAGTTCCAGGAGAGTGTTTTGTAAAAACTCTAAATAATGGTCTCCATTTAGTTGATTCTGTAAAATAACTGGACCAATTAAATACCCACCAACACCGAAACAAACATTTATTTTAAACCCGCGTCGTTACTGAATAGGTATGGAGGGGTGTACTAGATTGCATCTGATAACTTGGCACATTTTTCTTCATGTGCCTACAATAGCACGTTCTCTAATGTTACTAAAAAAACTGGCCTGTTTCTCGAGCCCGTCTTTCAATATTGGAAAATGTTTCTCTTCAAGAAATGACACGATATGCAAATCTTCTATGATATTCTTCAACACTTGTAATATTCTTTCCTTCACAAAAACCTTACACTCACAGCATGTCAACTTGTTGGCCAAATGAAAACTTCCCGGTTATTTTCAAAACAACAAATATAGTAACTAAAATTATAAAACTCTTTCTGATTGCCAAATTTGACATTTAATTTCATAAACAACCTTGAATTTTCGGTGATTCTAAATAACACCAGGACAATACATGTTTTTAGTTATTCGGGTTTTCGTTGAAAACGATAAAGTTTTTGTGAAAAATTATAGCAAGAAATCTTTTGTAATGAAATTCCCTATAAAACTCCGTAATAATTTTTAAGGTCAGCCAACCGGTTAAAGAAATCTGTCACATTTTAATGAGGCATCAACCCTTTAAAATCATACAATTTAAGTCTATACTTAAGTTGAGTTTTTTTGCCTTCAAGTAGGTATATCTAATATATTAATTTATTTCGAAATTTGAAACGCCACTTTTAAGGCCTCTCAGGTGTCCAGGTTCGTATAAAGGTTGTGTTAAATAACCATATTTTAGAATTCCCTACACCCCCTTCTCTGTGTTGGTTCTTATGCGAGTCACCAGGTATATTTATATTTTATCATCCAATTAAAATTTTCAATAAAATCTAGAAACATATTTTATAAAACATAATATAAAAAAAGCTCTTTGTCGCCAGATAGAGCAGTAGCCAACAAATCACAAAGTGAATCGAGTTGTGGTCTAAAACGATACATAAATTTATATATTTTATCGGTTTGTAGGACCCTAATTAGATGAAACTGTATAGGTTTTCAATCCTCAATATCTTTTTTGTTTACTTTGCTTTGGGAAATATATTGTATATGCATAGTGAGAGAGGTAACAGGACATGCAAAATGTCTTCAGCATTTTAAATTATTGTTTGCCTGTTGAAAAGGTTAGTTATGCGGAGTAGTTATATTATTTATTGGATTATTTCTTTTTTGTTTCCAAATAATAGTAAGGCCAATGTTAAGGTTTAGGGGTAATTTCAAAAATATATACAGGGTTAGTGTTGGTCGATGGTACATACAGTATCTTATTCTATGATAGTACACTACGCAAACGATTGTTTTAAAATTTTAACTGAATACTCAGGTCAATCTAATCAATCAATCACTCACTATAAACAATAAAGCTCATATTTCCACTGAAAACATAAGCTCCTGGTGTACGTGTATCATCTGAAATTCTTTATTTTATTTCAACGGGTTATAAGTAACCGTTGCAAATAATTATTAAACATTAATTCTGACATAATATATATATTATATTTATATACCTACATAATTTGTAGGTATGTATAAAAGTTGCTTTAATTTCTTGCTAACATTTATTTTAGTTATAGCACAGGTATATAGAACGGTCTTTCGTAACAAAGACCAACCGAAAATAGTTTAGATCCGTTCCTGATTATTACGATTACATCGCTAGGAACGTAAATTTACGATGAACCCACTAGAACAAATCTCAGGCGCGGGGAATGTGCATCAGCAACAGGCGGTAAACTTCGCACAAGGGGAAGAATTTTAGCTGTTTTTTGCACTGCGACACGAATCTTATCATATTGCGGCTGGTTATGACGTTCCTAAACACCTACACAAGCGTCACTGTACAATTTTCATTCAGGGTTAGTAAATTTAAAATACAAATTCTTTATGAACTACCCTAAACAATTTTGGAGTATTACAAATAATTTTATAAAGTTAGCTAGATTTAACTTCAGAAAATATACAACAACTCTTTAATAAATTACTTTTGCGAGAGTTTCCTGTGTATTGTAGGATTTTCCCCTTTTTAGCATTAACCGCTCGCTGTTTTTAATTATACCTTAGATTTTTTGACAACTTTTGTGCTGTTCTACTGGATGCACTATTTTCGACGGCTTAATTTGTTTGTGAATAAAACAGTTCGCAGTCTGGTTAGGCCTGATAAACAACGGCGATCATTTTTATAGTGCGCTTCTTCAGGCCCCGCAAAATAAGCATTTACAGCATGGATAATTGAAGTTAAAAACCGCTGAGAGCTAAATTTCGCGAATAACCTAAATCGAGGAACTACTCAAACTTAAATTCCTTTAATTTAGCCATCCCAATGACAAACGTATGGGACGTTTTTTGTCTTCGCAAAATTGGATGTTTTTTTTCCACTTCGTCCTTCAAATGTTGGAATAAGCGTAATATTGACCAGTGATACAATTACCTTTATTAAGGTAATAAATATCATTCCTTTATAACAGTCGCAAGAACATTATTCGCATATAACATTAGTTCTGCCTTCTTGGTTTACCTGGTCCATTGTATTGTTATCTACAGTTAAAAATCGCTGGGATTTCACTCTAAAGTGCCAAATTCGTGGATGAAACATATATTGTTTTAATTTTTAATCGAGTCTTAGCAAAAGCGCCACCCTCCTAGCACAAAGCTTCACCACCACCTTCACCCTACAACGATTTTATGAATTATTTCGATCATTTGTATTGTTTTGGACCTTGATATATTGTGGAGATATTAGATTGGTTACAAGGAAAGTCAATAGTATCATAAGTACTGCACAATTTTTGCACTCAGTCTTCCGGAAAGCAAAAGGAAAGTGCTTTACTCTATACAAGCATTTGCTTTCCAGAGAAGAGAAGTTAATCTCATTGATAACTCTAAGTATCGTGGGCACTTAAACTTTAGTTAAAGATATCGTTGTATCTTGACCACCACATTTTGTATCTCGCACACATTCTACTAGTATAGTATAGAAGGGAGCTGGTGATCAGGTCAAAAATTCAATACGGAGATTTTTATAGAAATATATATCTTTTCAAAACATAATGACTAGATGACGGAGGTTTTGCATATGTAACACATCAGATTATCTCACGTTATCTGGTTTAAATAAAGGAAAATATGATGGAGTACTAGACAAAATTCAATACAGTTAGTAGTTGAAGATAAGCGCTATATAAGAACTATTGTGGTCCGCAGTGCCTATTCCAGAGCTGACGGTGAAATTATTTAAGTCAACAGAGAAGGCGTCTTTGAAAGGCCTCTGTTCTTTGAAGGCTTTATGCTAAAAAAATATTATTGATTTGACTATATTATAAATATTTTGTATTGATAAAATGTTAATATTCTTTGTTAGTGTTGTAATCAATAAAATTTTATGACTGTATGTATTTGAGGTCGCAACGAGAACGTCAAGACGATTTCCTATGCGCTTTGCTTATATCCGCATTGCGCGTTTTATATGTTAGTGGAATGATCAAAATCAATTTCTTAGTTATTTTGAAAGATGATTTAATCTCTAGTGATAAAGAAGCAGTGAAAAACTACTCAAATGTGTAACAATATTATTGGTTATGTCAATCCACAGTACATCCTTCAAACATATCAGAGTTTTGTCAGCGTGAGAGTTGCAAGGGAATTCAATCGCAACAAAACCTACAATTGCTATAGCATTTAGCACCGTCAAATACGTAGTCAATACTTGGATGATGACAAACGTTCTGAATTTTTGGCTCACTTCCGGTTTCCTCAAGATATGTTGAGGTTTGTCCTATCGCCACTTATGCCTGATGATGATGAGACACCAATATATGTAGTATGTAGCTAAAATTAGATTTGCGATATTTGCAGACAGGTAGACCATGATGTAATTCAGTGCAAAGTTGTGTGGTCCAGGCTCCTTTATTCTCCATATCTATCTAGATTCAATTGATATTTGCTGATAAATATAATGGTAGGAAACTTATAACTGTAGCTGTTATTGAAAGGAATCAGTCAATTTAGGAGCATTCCTTGAATATTTCTTTTAGAAATCAATAAAATATTATGTTTTTCCTCATATATTTGTATGACTCGAAATAATAAGCAATAGTCTAATTCTTCTAATATTGCTTGGTTGACCCCTTGATTTCTCCATTATGTCCACGCCATACAACATATAAACATTTGGTATTTTTAAGATCTTTTCGCGCAGATATTCTGGCCGAAGCGCGACATAACTCTCAACCAAATGGCTCGAAAAACACATACCCAACAACTAGTCTTCATATCGATAACCATCCATCCCCGAAATGGCTTATGAATTATTTATAGATGCAACAGACAATTCGGATGATACGTGTGAAAATGTGGATTGCATACTAAAGATATTAAATTATTATTATTATATTCATAGCTGAAAATCATTGTTTTAATCACTCAAAAAATAACGGCATTCCACTGTGTTACGAATTTAAGTAAGCTCACTTAAGTCGTAGTAGTAGTAGTTTTAAAAAATCCCTTTACGAGGGTTTTTTGAGAATTGACGAGCCTACAAATGAAATATTTGTTTTTTATTAATTCTATACCATAGTTCACTTTTAGGGCGATAGACATTTCCCAGTGTGTCTCTAACGTCCAACGTCTTCAAGTCCTTTATGGAACAGTGATGGGTTTAATTTAGTTTTAACTCTCCTAAGGATGCTTATAGACGCGCGCATCCTTACGTAAATAAAAGTTATGCTTAAGTGGTGTAAAGTAGAGATTTGCTAATTGAATTTTACTGATCGTTATTATTTATTATAAGCTCTCTTTGAGTACTAAAATCCGTACCTAAGAATCATTCTTTGGAGTAAAAGCTTTTCGTATTCACGGACTAGGGTAACTTAACTATCCCAGTTTATTTTAAAGAAAGAGTCCATACTGGAGTGAAGTGAATGTATTTAAGTGAGAAATAAACGTTAAACTCTAAAACAGAGGGACTAGGACCACTGTACCTTCAAGGTGAAATCGTAAAAATGTCCGGGGAGGTAAAGTATTTAGGGGTCACTCTAGACTCAAAGCTTACCTGGACCGCACACCTTAAAAGAACCAGAGCAAGAGCGGAGAGAACGCTTATGCTACTCAGACGCTCTCATGGGAAAATATGGGGACTAAATCCAAAGATGATGCACTTGTTGTACACTGCGGTAGTTAGACCTATGATAACATACTCGTCGCTGATTTGGTGGACGAAAACGGAACAGCATACCGCCATTGCTGAGTTGGGCAGGGTACAGAGGCTTGCCTGCTTAGCAATGACGGGCGCTTTTAGAACTACTCCAACAGCCGCAATGGAAGTATTGCTGAACCTCCTACGCTTGCACATCATGGTAAGGATGGAGGCGGGGGCGGCATTCATTAGACTGCGAGGGTTGGTAGGAACTGTACCCACTTATCGGGGACATACCAAAATTGGCGTATGTATTGGGGATGGCATCATAGACATGCCCATGGACCACATCATACCAAAATTTGAATTTGACATAAACTTCGAAGTACATATTGTGGACCGCGAAGTTCTTGATAAAGACTGCATACGGACACTGAGAGGGATAACCTGGTTTACAGACGGGTCAAAAACCGAAAGTGGAAGTGGTGCAGGAATATACAGTGAGACAAGGAACACGAATCTAAGATTCTCACTGGGGAAAAACACATCCGTATTTCAAGCGGAAGTGTTTGCAATTCTGCAATGTGCAAAACTAAACAGATTGAGGGCTTATACAAACAAGCGAATCAATATATGTTCAGATAGCCAGGCGGCCTTAAAGGCTCTAAGAAGCCCCAAGGTTACAACCAAACTGGTATGGGAATGCCAAACAGAACTTAGGGCCTTGGCGGACCACAATAGGGTTAATCTAGTGTGGGTCCCGGGGCACTCGGGAATAGAAGGCAACGAGAGAGCGGATTGGCTGGCTAGACAAGCCTCTGAAACCACATATACTGGCACGGAACCTGCGCTGGGCTTGTCTAAAAGAACGGCGAGGGAACTCCTCAAGTGCTGGGTCAAAAGCGAGCACCAGAGATATTGGGAACATATTCCCAAGCAGGAGCATGGGAAGAGGTTTATACCTGGTGCCGCAACAAAACGCACTGAAAAACTGCTATCATTAAACAGGAGTCAGATGCGAATAACTATGGGACTCCTTACTGGGCATTGCGCTCTGAGAGAACACCTAAATAAGATGGGGCTGTACAATGGGGACCTGCAATGCAGATTGTGTAATGGGGCAGTTGAAACAGCTTACCATGTAATATGTGAGTGTGTAGTTCTACAACGAAGAAGACACGCTATCTTTGGGCATTCGCTGATTGCGCCAGCAGATATTGACACCCAACGCATAACTGAACTCCACAAGTTAGTGGAGGGTACAGGGCTGCTGGATTGGGTGGCATAATATACGGGGATTTTTCACAATAAAGCCCATGAGGCTGCAGTGAAACTGGGGACTTAAGTCGTACGGACCAAACTCTACAATAAACTACTCTTTGAGTACTAAAACTCTTTCTTTTTTTTTGCAGCCTCATGGGCTTATTGTGAGAACTCCCCGTATTTTATGCCTCCCAATCCAACAACCCTGCACCCTTCACTAACCTGTGGAGTTCTGTTATGTGTTGGGTGTCAATATCTGCTGGCGCAAAATGCGCATACCCAAAAATAGCGCGTCGAATTTGTTCCACAATCCACAATCAACATTGCAGGTCCCCGTTATACAGTCCCATCTAATTTAGGTGGTTTCTGAGGGTGCAATGCCCAGTGAGGAGTCCCATAGTTACTCGCAAATGACTCTTACTTAATGCTAGCAGTTTTCCAGTGCTTTGTGTTGCTCCACCAGGTATGAATTTCTTACCACGTTCCCTCTTGGGTATATGTTCCCTATATCTCTGGTGCTTGCTTCACTTCACTTCAAGAGTTCCCGCGCCGTTCTTTTAGACAAGCCCAGCGCAGGTTCCGTGCCAGTACATGGGGTTTTAGAGGCTTTTCTAGGCAGCCAATCCATTTTTTCGTTGCCTTTGATGTCCGATTGCACCGGAACCCACTCTAGATTAACCCTACTGTCCGCCAAGGCCCTAAGGTCTCTTTGGCATTCCCATACCAGTTATGTTGTAATCTTAGGGCTTTTTAGAGCCCTTAAGGCCGCCTGGTGTTCTGAACATATATTGATTCCCTTTCTTTTTTTGTATAAGCAGACAATCTGTTTAAGTTTTGCACACTGTAACTAAAATTCGTACTTAAGAACCATTTTTTGTAGTAAAAGCTTTTCGAAATCAGAGAGCTTGACTAGTATAGTTTATTTTAAAGAAAGAGTCCATACTTCAGTGGAGTGAATGTATTTAAGTGAGAAGTAAAAACTCAAACTCCACGAAATAATTTCAATAAACTACACTTTGAGTACTAAAATTCCTACTTAAGAAACATTCTTTGCCGTAAAAGCTTTTCGTATTCACGGACTACGGTAGCTTGACTGGAATAGTTTTTTTTTTAAGAAATAGTCCTTACTGGAGTGGAGTGAATGTATTTGAGTGAGAAATAAAAGACAAACTCTCAAACAAAACAAAATCTTTTCAATAAACTACTCTTTCACTACTAAAATTCTTACTTAAGAATCATTCTTTGGAGTGAAAATTTTCGTATTAACGGACTAGGGTAGCTTCACTAGTATGGTTTATAGAGTATAGTGAATGTATTTAAGTGAGAAATAAAAGTCAAACTCCACGAAATATTTTTAAGAAACTACTCTTTGAGTACCAAACTTAAGAACCATCCTTTGGAGTAAAAGGTTTTAGTATTAACGGACTAGGGTAGCTTGACCAATATAGTTTATTTTAAAGAAATAGACCATACTGGAGTGGAGTGAATGTATTTAAATGAGAAGTAAAAGTGAAACTCCACGAAATCTTTTCAATAAACTACTCTTCGACTACTAAAATTCCTACTTAAGAATCATTCTTTGGAGTAAAAGCTTTTCGTATTAACGGACTAGGGTAGCCTCACTAGTATGGTTTATTTTAAAGAAATAGTCATATGGGAGTATTGTGAATGTATTTAAGTGAGAAATAAAAGTCAAACTCCACACACAAAAACTAAATTGCTTGGTTTAATTCGAGCAATTCAAGCAAAAAATGTTAGATTTGTATATCCCCAAGGAGATATCTATTTCAATGTAGATTATCAAATTCTCAATGGTATTAATTTGAATGGAGCAAATGAATATTTTATTTTAGGATGGTTGAATACACAGTTTAAGAGTAATTACTACTTATTCCAAAAAAATGTAGAGTTAAATTAAATAAACTGGTTACTTAATCATAACCCCATTCTAATTCCTTCCGAAGTGTTCTCCTCCTCCATAACACACACTATTATATTATTAGTATTAAAGTGTATTGGACACACTTGAGAAGATTTAATCCTATAACTATATCAACTATAATATTAACAGGAATAAGAATGCTTCAAATTTTCAACATCAAAGTAACGCCGAAGACTTAACAAGTTTGGACTTCCCCGTTCTTTTCGCGAGATCTCGGCTATGAATTATATGTATGCAACTTGCAAAAAATGCATGGTCACAAAATGAGGAAGCATGGGCTATGTTGCCAGTAGGTTAAATAAACATTGCTAAGCAAGTACTTTTTTATATATAGATATCTAGGAAGAGGATTCATTCCAGAGAAGTTACACCTGTTTCTCCAAAGGAATGAATCATCGTATAGTTGTAATAGTTTTGTATATAAGTATGAACTAAAACTAAGTTGTAGTAACCAAATTAGATAGTGTTGGTGTTCTATTAATTTTATTCACACTATTAAAATAACAAATTGTCCTCAAACAACAAAGAACTTTACTACTAGCATAATATGGAGAATCCAATTAATATTGTATGATTGCAGCAAAATAAATATATGTACCTTCTGACATAGGTATCAACACTTTATTGTGTGATCTAGAAACGTAGGTCACTAACAATGTTAAAAAGTTGTCGATCGAGTTTCACGGTTTTTAATGATTGACCGGCTTTGAATGTAAATAATCTTGCATCACAAAATTATGATAAAATTCGATAATTATATATGTAAAAGGGCAACACTGTGCAATATGCTTCATTGGAGACTATAGAGTGCCACCGAATCTTAAATGAAATGTATATAATTTTAGTTAGTTAGTGTCATTTTTATTATGCATGAGATAAAGTATTTTTAACATTAAAATATTTTATATTTGAATCGAATTTGTGGAAAATTCAATTTGAGTATACGAATGTCCTTATTATAAGCTGCTGTAGTCTTGTTTAAAGAACACTGAATATTTACTATAAAAAATCATACATTCTTAAATATAAGTTAAATAGAGTAGGTTTGAACATTTTCGTTGAATATATGGAAATCCACATTTAAGCATTTCAAAATTTTCAAATTAAAACATTTTACACCGAATGAGAATAAAAAGTCTTAGAACAAGTAAACAAAATAAGAATATTGAAATGTTTTGTTTGAGTATTTGCTTTTTTCTGTGCACAAAATATTTTTAAGAAACTACTCTTTGAGTACTAAATTTATTACTTAAGAACCATTCTTTGGAGTACAAGCTTTTGGTATTAACGGACTAGGGTATCTTGACTAGTAGTCCTTACTGGAGTGGAGTGGATATATTTAAATGAAAAATAAAATTCGAAAGCAGTAGTCCATATCGAAGTGGAGTAGAATAGTTAAATATTCTTGAAATAAAAGTCGACCTCCACACAATAAATTTAATAAATATCCTCAACAAATTACATTTGTCACCATACATGTTTCGCAGCTCCGGGCTGCATCATCAGTGGTTATAAGAGAATCTGACGAAAAGCTATGTTATTTAATTTGAAAAAATAGTCCATTCTTAAGTGGAGTTGTAATTTTAATGCTCAAATGAAAGTCGAATCTCCACAAAATAAATTTAATAGAAACTATCGGCTATACATGTTTCGGGACTAGACCAGTCCCATCATCAGTGGCATGTCAACAATCGAACAAACACAACACTAAGACGTACAATGTTTCATTATATTCCCATTGAAGCCACTCTATGGAAAAATATTTGAATTATAAAAAAAATTTTTAATTAAAATTAGTTACATATTTGGTCTAATTTTTTTTTTTTTTTATAATTTTCTTTTATATATCATACTTTTTCTTTGTTTTTTAATAAAGTTAAAACTATGTAACTATCTGTTTTTTGTTAAAGCTGGACGGCTGGATTCCAGCTTTAACAAAAAACAGATAGTTACATAGTTTTAACTTTATTAAAAAACAAAGAAAAAGTATGATATATAAAAGAAAATTAAAAAAAAAATTAGACCAAATATGTAACTAATTTTAATTAAAAAATTTTTTTATAATTCAAATATTTTTCCATATATGTACTAACTAAGTTAAATAACATAGCTTTTCCTCAGATTCTCTTATAACCACTGATGATGCAGCCCGGAGCTGCGAAACATGTATGGTGACAAATGTAATTTGTTGAGGATATTTATTAAATTTATTGTGTGGAGGTCGACTTTTATTTCAAGAATATTGAAAAATAAAAGTCCAACTCCACGAAAGACTTTTAATAAAAAAATATATGCATTATCATTAAGTTAAAACCAACCAAACTATTTTTTTGTCAATAATGGAATTCTGACTAAAAGTGTAAATGTAAATGATATTTGTATTTTTGAAACTCTTATAATATAAATTTTATTCGTATGCTGGATATAACATATAAATGTTAAATATTACCTATAAAATTGGTTGTATGCCATTCTTCTTTGGCACGTACGAGATCACAAATCCAACAAAACATATGTATTACATTTATCGGTTTGCTGTTGCTGGTAAGCTAAAACATCATGACTACATTAGTTTTTGTTCAACCGTAGAAGGATGGATCATAACACATGACGATGAACGGCATAAAAGAGCGCGTTGGGAATATCAAAATCTAAAACAAGGATGTCCCGCTGTTCAAGACTCATTTTATATTAATGTAATGAGTAGAGTAAACTTGTGTCATTTTAACTAAATTTTATTGGTTTATATATCATTATTGGTTTTTTATACTATTATCAGAAGTTGTATCCTTAGTATTAATGTTGGCTTCGGAATGTTTAAATTGACATAGCACTAACTTTTTGTATTAAATATCTAGGTATTTATATAAATTAATGAAGAAACAATAAATAAATAAGAATAAATGAAATGAAGAGCACCAAATCTTTAACGAGTGCAGATGACGGCTGGATCATCACCGACATGTCCGATCCAGTATAATCCTATACGTCTACCTGCGAAATCGACCACAACCGGGAAAGAAACTAATGCCTAAAGAACAAGCGAGCGAAACTGTGTGTCCAACAACACCTGAGAATATCCGGATAATATTGCAGGTCAGGGCATCTCTGCACCGAGTCTTAAGCCACTGCAAACCAGGGATGGCTCTCGTCTTCTAAGGGATTGCACGTCAATTGGTTTCCGGTGGGAGGAACATTTTCAGGAGCTACTAAAATACGCGAATGTCGATAATGCAACACTCGATCGGTTGCCACCCAATAACACTTGGGAGATGTACCTTCCCTGCAAGAAGTTGAGAAAGTTACTCGACAACTTAAAAACAACAGCAGCTGGCTCTCATGGCATATCTGTTGCACCAGTGATATTAGAACAGTCTCATGTTTTAATAACCGTAGGCGGAAACTATCGTGGTCTCGCTCTCCTCTTCATCGCCGGAAAAGTTCTTGAAAGGATTTTGTGCAATTGTCTTTTCCCACTGTCGGAAGGGTGCTTGTCGGAAACACAACGCGGTTTTAGACCCAACAAGTGTACAATCGAGATAATATTTTTTAGTGCCAGCCAAATTCAAGAAACGTCACGAAAACAAAATCATTCTCTATACATGGGTTTTATAGTCCTTGTCAAGGCGTTCGACTCCGTAAACAACTGGCGTAAAGCATGGCATCGACATTGTTTTCGATTTTTGTGTGAACGGTCATTCAACTAGTTAAGGATGAACTGCCGGGGGGAATAGAGATCGTCTACAGATTTGATGCCGGCGCACTATTCAACCTTCGTAGATCGAAAGCTGGGACGATGATCGTATCGACATCAGGCATTGAGCTTCAATACGCGGATGACATTGTAGTCCTATCTGATACAGAAGAGGATCTTCAATATTGACTGAATGCATTTATTAGCACAAACAGGAGTATCGGGCTTGATTCTCTACCAGCCTTAGTCTTGAAAAGAAGAAGAAAACTACTGTCAACGATGTCTTAGAAGTATTCCTAGAATAAAATGGCAGTACCGCTGAGCAAATATCAGCGTTCTGGGAGAAGCTGAAACAACTAGCAGTATTGTCAGGCACCAGCTGCGATATACTGGCCACGAAATCCGCATGCCAACGGAACCCCTTCCAAAGATAATCCTTTATTAACACCATAAAGTTGACTCACGAAATCAGGGACGGCAGCAAAAGTGGTACAAGGATGTTCTTAAGACCAACATGAAGACATGTGGCTTAGATGAGAAGAACAACTGGGAGCAGATCGCGAACGGCCGACCGAGATAGACGCGTACGATTTACGAGGGGCAGGGTTTAGCCATTTTAGAGTTCAGAACAGAAACCCCTGGGTTGGAGTAATTGATACTCATTAGCGAGTGAATGTTGATGATGATGATTTATAGACACTATAAACAGACACAATACATGCATCTATATTTATTGCAAGGTCTTTAAAATAAGAAAGAAACAGAACTTCAACAAGTCTTTAAACTGCTTCTGGTTTCATACAGTGTCATTTTGTTAATATGTCAAGTCATTCTCATGGTAACGACCATTATGTTAAAAAATGTGGATCGACACTGTTTTCTAACAGGTGAAAGTACCTCTATCCTGTAAGATTTCCTGGTAGAACATAAGGACCAATACAGTCAGCCAGCCCCAACATTTAGCTTCTGGGGATGATGAGTGTAAATTTCAAGCAATAAGTGTCGGTTTTCATCAGACACTTTTGAAGATTGGCAGCCCTGTGCAGGAAAAACTAACACTGAAAAACAAATTTTGAACGAGAAATTTGGATTATGTATTTTTCGTTGACTAATTAACTCGCAACCTTGCCAACGCCGGTGGATTTTGGGGTCAATTAAAATTATTGTTTGAATCCCAGAAACTGTAATAGCCTGGTACTCACATTCCATCGATATTGATCTGGCCGAATATAGTTTTTAAGGAGTTAATTTTTTCTATTTCCTACCGATTCTGTCTCCCAAAGTTTGATAAAAAGTTCAATTGCTTACCTTGGCTGTTTATTCTTATTACTTTTACTTCAGCTGATTAGTGAAAATGACAGAAGACTCATTGAATTGGGAATCCATGGATGAACTACTTCCTAATTATTATAAAGTCCATTAATGTGTGG
Organism: Apoderus coryli; assembly: GCA_911728435.2. NCBI lineage: Eukaryota > Metazoa > Arthropoda > Insecta > Coleoptera > Attelabidae > Apoderus > Apoderus coryli. Next base: position 4,207,636 of record OU452206.1, on the reverse strand, counting down.
GCGGAAGATATCTCAAGATCTATAATCGGCAGACAATAAAAAACCTTTTCAAAACGTTTAAGCATTGATGAGATTTACAAAATAAAAATGTTTTCAATTATACAGCGTAGTTCAAAAATGCGTAGCAGGCCAAATTTGCTTTTCCTTCATGCAACACCTTGTATATTTTAACATAAATAAATGCCTCTCTAAAAGACAAGAAAAATGACATATTGGTTGATATTCCCAGGTCCAGTAGTTTTTGAAATATTTGTAAATAAGTCTTAATTTCGACATAAATTTAGCTGTAGTTACTAAAGAAACTAAGAACACCATTTTTTCGTACAAGTTCTATAATTTTCCAGGGTAATCACATTTTCTAAATTGTATATTTTTGGCAAAATGTTAAATGGCACACCTTGTAAATCCGCTCAAATTCGAGAAGTCCCATTGCTATACTTTTTCTTGATATTATATTATATGAAATTAAGGCTAACCATTTTTTCCTAAAAAGATATTAAAGGTTTTATTCTATTTAAACTTAAATTGTCCAAAAAATGTGTGCTAAACCATTTTATGATTCGTTTTTAAGAGCGTCTATTTGTAAATTATTAGAATAAAGCTGTAATTTAACTTTTTTGTTTTTAAATAGAAAATAATAGTAATTAAAATGACAAACAATTGCGACTTTTGATGGTAATTTATTGTTTTTTGTTTTTATAATATTTTATGAAAAATTATTAGCCTTAAGGTCATGTAACATGATATCAATAACATTCTTAATGTTTTTTTGTTAAATGATTAGTTCATCCTACCTAATATTTATTTCGTTGTTCATTTGTCTATTTGTTTTTTATTTTTATGCGATTACTTTTAATGTACCTATCAACGTTTGACGACTTTAGCCAGCAATTAAAGCAATGCTTAAATTTTAAAGCAATATATTAACCATAACCCATGTTATTTTAATACACGCCTCTGGTTGTCGTCTACCGCCAAGCAATTCCACAAACTTCAGACCCGAGAAACAGATATTAAAAAACAATAGTTAGTAAATTTATTCCCATCAGCCAACTGTGAACAGACCAGAAATCATTTCCAATAATATTTCAAAAACAGTTGCATATCGCGAAAGCCAAGCAGCCACAGCGCACAGCTCACGTCATATGTACCCTCTCATATAGATTTATGCTTCCTTTATATTCTCTATGTTCTATATTAATATTTTCCATAACAATATTATGTATCTGTCATCGGGTATGTCTTTTCGTATTCTTTTGCCAGAAGCCGATGGTCGTTTATTAAAAAATAAATAATAAAAAAGAAAAAAAGACACACAGTTATATATAAGTATAAGGGGTATCCGGAATGTCCATCGGACCCAGTCAGTGTCACTTTGTTGTACGAAAAGGCAAGTTATGCTGAAATAACCAAATATCATATTATATGTTTTGTATAGAGGTTATATACGTATACAGGGCGCATTTGCATGTCGCTGGGTGCTGTCACATGTGACAGATTTATTGGTTGCATTTCGCATCAGAGGGCGTATAATAAGTCGATGTATTAAAATCTCTTTTTATGTCTGTTTGTTATGTCACATCATGTGAAACATTTCGACGAAAGGCCAGGTTTACGAACCTTCATACCAACCAAACATAAATTATATCCATCAAATTTATGTGAACTAGATGCAGTAAGAAGTATCCATTTATCAACAATCCGGTCTTCAATTGCAGCTTTATGGTTAATATAATAAAAAATTCGCATTTTCAATGTTAATGAGTGTAAATGGACTATAATTTGGCTTACACAGGGTGTTACAAGCAAGATGGTGCAGATTTTTTTTATTTTTTAATTAAATTATTTTTATTGAAATTAGTGTCCTACTTATCGGATCGTTTCTGCAACCCTAAAAAATATTTTTGTTTTAAAATGCGAAGTTACCCAGTTAATTAATTTTCAATCATTTATTTTGACGAAACCACTACTGTAACTTAAATTTTAATTACACAGGCATTTTTCATTTAATTTAACTTAATTTTTGTAAAAAGTCTAAACAGAGGTCATTTTATTTACAACAATGCCATGTTTTGGGTTCCTTATACAGGATGTCCAAAATTTGTATTTAAATATTAATATTCTCAATTTTATTTTACGACAATTCCTTAAATGGAAACAGGGCGTTCAAAATTTGTATTTAAATGTTAATATTTTCAATTTAATTTTACGACAATTTCTTAAATGGAACGTCCTGTTTCCATATGATTTTAAAGGTAAACGAATGCTCTATCGTGCACCCTACTAGATGTTTTGGGTTCCTTATACAAGATGTCCAAATTAAATTGAGAATATTAATATTTAAATAAAAATTTTGGACAACCTGTATAAAGAACCCAAAACATCTAGTAGGGTACAACGATAGAGAATTCATTTACCTTTAAAATGATAAGTGAATATAGCTGGTTTCTTTCGAATGTTGGATTTCTGAATCGTGATTATTTTCATTGCTATAGAAAAGAAACGAAAGAACGCTGGATAAGTTTAACCTAAAAGTTAGAGTCTAAAGAGACATAACCTCTTTAGGTACCCTTATAGGTGTAATATAACGTGTTTGTTTATAAATATCAAATATGACATTTTAGAAAGGTTCGAATTTTATGTTCGAATAAAACGAATCATGTTTTTTAAATGTTCCGGATAGGCAAGGGGATTACGGATCCGGATCGCGATGGGCGCTGAAGTGGGGATGAATCAGAAAATGCGTTTTTAGCAAAAGAACATGTGCAGTGAATCCAAACGCGTTTGGATCCTGAGATCAGTAGCGAAAGAAAGCAGCTTATGTCTACCTTTATCTTTCCAAGTTGTCGGTTATTGTTTGAATATTTTTGGTAATGCACTCGTGAACAGAAGTGGCAGTTCCCAAAAACATTCACCAATAACGTTATCATTTAATTTTATTGTAAATATTTTAATTTTTTGTTGTTTATTTTTAATAAAAACATTTTTCCTAATAGTTTTGTTAAATTTACAATAACTGCCGGTTAAACGTCAGCAACTGGACATTGAACAAAGGATCTTCAAAGGCATGTTGTTTAAAGAGCCAAATAGCCTATGAGAGCTTTTTGTTCGGGTTTATATATACAACCAACCTCACAATTCCTCTTAACATAGCGAGCTACATCGTAACGCATCTTGGAGGTGATATGTTTTATACAGGGTGAACCACCGTAGACGGTCTGCTGTGGCAAAACTATTCCGAGTTTCAAAATTCTTTCAACGTCTGATTTTGTAGTCCTATTAGGCCTACATTTTAAAATAGGTGCCACTTATACAGGCTGTTACATTATCCTGTAACATATCAAACTTTTTTTTTTAATGGAACACCCTAGATATTATTTTTGCTTTCGATTCAGACATCTTATTAAATAATTTTGATATAAGGTTTGTTTGCTCTAAAATGCATAGTTAACTAGACATTAATTTTAAAAGTCAAAAAACATGTCCCAATAATATTAGCCACTTTTTATAGTTACACCAATCGTTTTACAAAAAGTAGTTATTTCATGATATATACAACATCCTTTTGTAAAATAATCCATTACATATGGTTCGAAAAACTACCCATTATACAGGGTGATGACATTTTGCAAACCCATAAAAATCTTGATTTTTTGCAATGACACACCCTGTACATCAACATACTATTAAAAAGCCAAAATTTTAAAAGTATCATAAAAGTTATAACAATTTTTTATAGTAAAATTGGTATAAACGCAAATTTACTTGCTATGCCACTTTTACGTATTGTACCTAATTGTAGAACTACGATTATAATATTAAGAAGCCCGTGGAGTGCAAAATAATTCTTTGATGTCAAATTATGACACATTTACATAGTTGCACAGTTCATGGCAGTATATTTTTAAAACAATTTTTTGTTTTAATATTTAAAGAATGTATTCCGCAGAAGAAAATATTGACATGATACTCGTATTAACAATTGGTGAATGTTTTTCAAATTATCTATTAGCTTCCAGAGTATATGCCCAGAAATTCCCACACCTGATACCAAAGTGCTTGCAAATTTACTGGAAAGGTTTCGTAATACAGGTAGTGTCGCCTATATACGTAAAAAAAAGAATAGCCAAAAATTTAACAAAAAACGAAGAAAACGAACTATTATTGGTGTTAGGTTCTGTGAGTGAAAACCCACATATTACAACTAGTACAACTAGAATTTCGGGAAGAGAGGTTGGTTTCAGTCAATCTAGTGTATCCAGAATTCGCCGAAAACATATTCAAATACATCAACATTTTTATCGCAGTGAATGTGAGAAATGTCTGGATTTCTGTTTATGAGCTATGGAACAAGATCATGACTTTTTCAATATGTGCTCTTCAGTGATGAAATCATTTTTCACAAATAAAAATGTATTAGGAAATCGGCACAATTTCCATTACTACGATATCGAGAATAATTTTCAGTTTCGTACTGTTGATCACCAAAATCGGTGGAATGTTTTTGGAGCAATAGTCGGAGATAATATCATGATTGGGCCATATTTCTTTGACGGTCAACTAAATGGAAATAAATTCTTACGATTTTTAAAACACGACTTTTGGTTAAGTTTTGGATAAAGTTCCACTAGACGTTAGGCAAAAACTGTGGTAACAATTGGATGGAGCTCCTGCGCATTTTAGGCGTACCGTGTGCGATTATTTAAATAGGAAGTTTCCTAATCGATGGATCGCCACTCTAACTGGCCAGCAATACACCTGACATAACTCCATTAGATTTTTTCTTATACGGTTATGTAAAAAACAGAGTACTCAACCACAGCTGAAAATATGAAGCAAAGGATTAGAGATGATTTTAGCACAATAACACCTGATATGCTTAGAAATGTATGGAGATCATACGAAAATAGGCTCCAACATTCTATTTATGAAAATGGACGTCACTTTGAACATTTTGCTATAACTTTTTTTTTAAATCTCTTGTAATTCTTAAATTACTTGTTTCCAGTTTTTCAAAATGTAAATAGATTATTCGATTTGCTGTAAGTGTTTAATATTTCCAATTAATAATATATTGTGCACTAGACGGTCCTCTTAAGATTATAATCGTTGTTTGCTACAATACGTAAAAGTAAATTTGTGTTTATATAAGTACCAATTTTACTATAAAAAATTGTTATTAAAGCGATAAATTTTATGGTATTTTTTCAACCGTTATAATGTTAGACAAGAAATCACTGCGTGATTTCCCAGTCGTTTTGTGGTAGTTTTATCTATGACAAAAGTCATTGAGGGTTATAAAAAAAATTTCAAAAATCTATATATCTCCTAAAAATATTGAAGATAAATATAAATATTTTTGAGTTACCCCGTAGATCACCTCTACGAGCTTATAGTTACACGCTAAAGAATAAATCATGAATTCAAATCGAAATCAAAAGATTATTCAAAATATTACTTTTTTGACCTTAAAAAAATAAACAAATACATTTTTGACTCACCCCGTATATAAATTTAAAGTGTATGCTAAATATTTCTAAACATTTAAAATTTATTCGATTGCAATCTAGAAAATTTTTTAAATGTCGGCTAATTAATGTTTTTTTTGCATCACCCTGTACATGCTGCTTATTAATTAATGTTGTTATAATCTGATAAATACCGAATTTAAATAATAAATCCACTTGTCATATTCAATAACTCTATAAAATTTTATACTAAATACCTACAATAAATATATTAGATAGGTAAAAATGGCGGCCTATAATATGATTGTCATCATAGGTGACGTTACTTTCTAGAACTACCACATCTCTCTATTTGAAAATCGTTGGTGTTAAATTAACTTTAACGTTAATAGCGGCGGACGTTATTTTTTAGGATACCATATCGGTCTATTATGGTTTGTTGGTTTGTCATAATTTGGTAGTATTTTTTTCTAACGTTGGTGTTACTTATTTTAGTTTAGTTGACACTTCTAGTTCACGTCATAATTTGGTTTTGGTAAGATGTATTTTCTAACGTCAGACAAATTGCTTGTATCAAATAATTTATTATTATTTTCTTTGTTTACATTAATAGCCTAAGTGTTATAAAATGGTTATTCCATATAGTTGTAGTCAATATAGAAGTTGTCATTGTGTATTTGAAGTAATATTACTGAAAAAGTAATAATAACCTAAAGTGACAGTGTCATGAGAGCCGTCAGATGGATGGATGTGATCATATATTTTTCAATAACCTAAATCTGATGGATGGGAAATAGTTGATATCTCCCTCTGCGTCGCACACAAAATGAACTTTTGCAGATGTAATTAAATTAATTAATAAAATAGTGTAACCGCATTAAATCCCCTTGAAAAGTACCCGTTGGGATGCAGCAAAAAACAAATTTTCTATATAGACAGACCTGCGGCTGCACCTTCGGTGCAGCTTTAAGTTAAGTCACATAGATAGCGGTCATTTTTTTGCAGATTTTCGACGACAAAGACAGCACGATCAGAAATTATAAGGATTAATTTTTAATAGTAAGATGATATACAGGATGTGCCATTTCTAAAAATCAAGATTTTTATGGGTGTGCAAAATGTCATCACCCTGTATAATGGGTTGCTTTTCGAACCAATGTGTAACGGATTATTTTATTACAGGATGTCGTACATCTTATAAAATTACTACTTTTTCCAAAACGCATTGCGTAACTATAAAAATATATTTAAGAAGCAAAAATAATACGAGGGTTACCTTTTATATTTCGGGATTTGGCAACCCTGGTGTTGCAATCTGGCAACTGACAGCTCTCAGAACGTTTTGACATACAAGCTACTATTTGTGTTGTTTACAGTAACTTAAAAGATTCATCTCGACCCAGAAATGGAATTAAATCGTGAACATTTTCGTGCGATTATTTTTTACAACTTTCGACGTGGATTAACTCAGCAACAGTGCATGGATGAACTTAATTCAATTTTTGGCGAAGAAGCTCCATCAAGGACCAGTGTTTATCGATGGTATTGTCAATTCAATCGTGGTCGTAGTTCACTCCAAGACGAATTTCGTGAAGGTCGTCCAAAATCAGTTGTTGTTCCGAAACCCATTGAAGCTGTGTGCGAACTGATATTGCAAGATCGTCATGTGACCTATCAAGAGATTGAGACAACCTTAGGCATTAGTGGGGCCAGCATACATTCAATATTGCATAAACATTTGACTGTCAAAAAAATTTGTTCACGTTGGATCCCACACAATTTGTCAATCGCTCAAAAAAAGGCTCGTGTTGATTGGTCGAAAGAAATGCTCAAAAAATATGATCGCGGTGCTTCGAAGCACGTCTATGACATCGTGACAGATGATGAATCATTGATTTATGCGTATGAGCCCGAAAGTAAACAGCAGTCGACTGTATGAGTGTTTCAAGATGAGCCAAATCCAACAAAAGTTGTTCGCGCACGATGCACTTCCAAGCAAATGGTCGCCTGTTTTTTCGAAAAAACTGAACATTTCGCAACCGTACCACTAGAACAACGCAGAAAAGTCAATTCTGAGTGGTACACAACCATTTGTTTGCCAGTTGTCTTCCAAGAAATCAAGAAAATCAACCGCCATAGACGGATCACTCTTCACCACGACAATGCGAGCTCTCACACATCGGCTCAAACAACTGCATTTTTGAGCACCCAAAACATCGATTTTATGAGTCATCCGCCGTATAGTCCTGACTTGGCACCGAATGACTTCTTTTTATTCCCGTACGTAAAAAAAAAACTGAGAGGTCAACGTTTTTCGACACCTGAAGAAGCGGTTGCTGCATTCAGAATGCATGTTTTGGAGATACCTCAATCAGAGTGGCAAAAGTGCTTCGACAATTGGTTCAAACGCATGCAAAAGGGTATAGATCTTCATGGGGAATATTTTGAAAAACAATAAAGTTATTTTTGATGATTAATATTTGTTTTTGTTTTCTAATCCCGAAATATAAAAGGCAACCCTCGTACATAGGGTGTTCCATTAAAAAAAACATAAATTTGATATGCTACGGGATAATGTATCACCCTGTATAAATGGCACCTATTTTAAAATGTAATGCTAATAGGTCTACAAAATCAGAATGTTGACCTTATTTTGAAATTCGAAATAGCCTTGCCACAGCAGCCGTCGCATCCACGGTGACTTACCCTGTATACACGGAGGTGCCCTGAAGTACTACACTACGAGCTTCAAACAAAACTTTTTTCGCTCCGATTTCGTAATTACAGTTTTCCAGCAATCAACGTTCGACTCAGATAGTTCAGGGTATCAATTATTCGTTCATCAAGATAATTATAACGACCACAAATTTGTGTTCATACACGTAACGTTAAAGTATCACAAGCACAAAAATCTGATAATAAATTTGCACAACTTGCAAGCTTTGTTGCAACGCATATCTCGCCATTGTTATACAAGAATCCATTACTTAATTTAGATTTTCAATAATTTTATTATCAATAAAAATAGTTTTATGATTCGTAGTAATAATAATAATTCAATAATTTTATAAGATTAAAACACAATTAATAAGTTATCAAACAAAATTTCAGACTAACTCTTAGTGAAGTTGAACGCATTCATGCACCAACGCTTAGTTTCAGGATAATAAGTGAAAATCGAGAACACATATTTTCGCTAGTGTTCTTTTGTTCATTAATTGGGAAAATTTTACTCACAAATTTCGCATGCACTTTTTTAATATCTAGACAAATTGAAATATTAAGGGTAAGGAAATGTAACAAGACATGTAAAAAATAACGAATAAAATTAAATAAAATCTTTATATCAACTCTTTTCAGACTTTTTTTGCACAAAAATAAAAACAAATTGAACAAATCATACTTATATGTTCATATTTGAGAGGTTATTTCTCCTAAACAAATCAATTTCATATTGACAAGTTACTGAAATCATAGAAATAGTTATTCAAAATTTGAGTACACAAGCACATTTCATTCAAAAGCCACCCTCTAATAATAATATGTAGGAGCTTTGATAACATAGAGCTTTGAATAGCAGACTATCTATTTATACAAATGTAGATACAATATTGTTATTGTACGGTTTGGTCAGCAAAACACCCTGAATGTCCTTAGGGACAGTTGAATATAGTAAATGCAGTGGCGTACTAGAAGGAATATATTTATTATATTATTTAATAAAAGCTAGTATAGATGTATATTTCCTTTACAGGAAAATTAGTCTTCTTAAGTATAACATTTATAGTGGGTTTATTTTCCATTTACTTAAATTTCCGTTTTTTTTTGTCCACACAATTACAAAATTTCCCATTGATTGTTATTTTTCATTCTGGTATTCAAGAAAATTTTACCAAAACCTTAAAAATGGCTTATTTGCCACTCATTACTAATTAGGTAATATGATGTCAACAAATAATCATTTTGTTTTATACTAGCTACTTATTAGAAATATTAGCCAAGTTATGCGATTTTGATTTATTTTGCCTTAATATGTTTTTAGCTTTAATTTTTGTAAGAAGAAATAGAGAAATTCCGAAAGTGAATTTTATTCACTTTCTGACTTATCAAAAATTGTTATACGCACACTTGGAAAATAATTCAAAGAAACTACTACATTGCCTACTACCATGAATTGCATTGAATTACAAAAGCACAATTTTTCTAAAAACTACTAAAATTGAGAATGTTTAATTAAGAGGATTTCATGTCCGTAAATATAATAAATGAAAATAATTTCGTGGCAAAGCGGACTAAAATGTTGGCTTTACCTACACAAGGAATTTTGTTTAATTTAGCAGGGCCCCAGTCTAATTCGATAGAAACCAGACCGAGGCATGGGTCGACAGGTACTGACGAATTCGTTTCGCTCTTGTTATGAGCTCGTCAGAGCACCATAGTCGCTGCCCATCACAAATATCGGCCTGCATTTAAGCACAATAGGATACACAACAGTAGACACATGTAAACACATATCATCTACATGTACATAGTAATGCATATCCCATACCATGCAGAGGCCGAACAAACTCAATGTATAGGTAAAACCAGTCGTATAAATAGAAATAAATATAAATAAAAATAGTATGAACACAAAACGCTAGCAGGAGACCATTTTATCCTTCTGCCAGCATCTCCCAAATATTTGGGTTTCAGCAATGCTCGGACGGTGGTCTCCAAGCGTTCTGCCGTCGATGTTTAATGCCAAATAATGAAAAATTAAGAGGATTTCATGTCCGTAAATATAATAAATGAAAATAATTTCGTGGCAAAGCGGACTAAAATGTTGGCTTTACCTACACAAGGAATTTTGTTTAATTTAGCAGGGCCCCAGTCTAATTCGATAGAAACCAGACCGAGGCATGGGTCGACAGGTACTGACGAATTCGTTTCGCTCTTGTTATGAGCTCGTCAGAGCACCATAGTCGCTGCCCATCACAAATATCGGCCTGCATTTAAGCACAATAGGATACACAACAGTAGACACATGTAAACACATATCATCTACATGTACATAGTAATGCATATCCCATACCATGCAGAGGCCGAACAAACTCAATGTATAGGTAAAACCAGTCGTATAAATAGAAATAAATATAAATAAAAATAGTATGAAGACTGGTTTTACCTATACATTGAGTTTGTTCGGCCTCTGCATTATATGCATTATATGCATTACTATGTACATGTAGATGATATGTGTTTACATGTGTCTACTGTTGTGTATCCTATTGTGCTTAAATGCAGGCCGATATTTGTGATGGGCAGCGACTATGGTGCTCTGACGAGCTCATAACAAGAGCGAAACGAATTCGTCAGTACCTGTCGACCCATGCCTCGGTCTGGTTTCTATCGAATTAGACTGGGGCCCTGCTAAATTAAACAAAATTCCTTGTGTAGGTAAAGCCAACATTTTAGTCCGCTTTGCCACGAAATTATTTTCATTTATTATATTTACGGACATGAAATCCTCTTAATTTTTCATTATTTGGCATTAAACATCGACGGCAGAACGCTTGGAGACCACCGTCCGAGCATTGCTGAAACCCAAATATTTGGGAGATGCTGGCAGAAGGATAAAATGGTCTCCTGCTAGCGTTTTGTGTTCATACTATTTTTATTTATATTTATTTCTATTTATACGACTGGTTTTACCTATACATTGAGTTTGTTCGGCCTCTGCATGGTATGGGATATGCATTACTATGTACATGTAGATGATATGTGTTTACATGTGTCTACTGTTGTGTATCCTATTGTGCTTAAATGCAGGCCGATATTTGTGATGGGCAGCGACTATGGTGCTCTGACGAGCTCATAACAAGAGCGAAACGAATTCGTCAGTACCTGTCGACCCATGCCTCGGTCTGGTTTCTATCGAATTAGACTGGGGCCCTGCTAAATTAAACAAAATTCCTTGTGTAGGTAAAGCCAACATTTTAGTCCGCTTTGCCACGAAATTATTTTCATTTATTGAGAATGTTTGTTTTAAAGTTTTAATTTCAAAATAATAAATATATAAATGGTCTACGAACGTTGCTATTTATACAAAAGATACCCTGTCCAGCGGTGTTCCGCTGCTGACGAGTCCTGTTGAGGTCGAAACAGGAGGAGCGGATTGCACGAACAATTTTTCATATTGGTAAACATAAAGGTATTTTATTATTGAGGAAAATTCACATTTATGACATACCTCGTATCCGATTGAAAAAAATTAATATTCAATGATTGTATTTATAATTTTAGAACATGCAGAACTTTTTATGAAGAATAACTTTTTTCCGTAAAATTAATAATAAAAAAGTTTTTCATATGGTTCCAACTTTGTGACACATATTGTATATCTTTCATTTGTTTTTATTTGCAGCTTGTAATGAGATTCTAATAATAATCTCTTTATTATCTAACAGTATAACAAGACAAAATCTTACATAAACAAAAACAATTGCCTAGCATTAGCATACAAAAATACCGAACTTAGAACTAACTTAAAACTAACTGAAAAATAGAAAATACAAAAAAGGAAATACACGCATCAAAACGAAAGAAAATTGGGAGGATTACAAGAACAATTAATAATAACAATAAATAATTAACACATGAACATAATTCATCAAAAGAAATCCAAATCAGTAGCCCGCAAACATGTCTCCAAACTTTCTTAAAATAATCGAGCGATACATTAAAAAAATCAACGTTTTCATTAATGACTAATCGGTTGCTGTATTTACAAGCCCGAAATCGCGGTGCTTTAGATTCATAATTAGAACGAATTTGTGGCACCCAAAATAAAATAGTGCTTCTAGAGTGAACCCTAGGGACACAAAACCATAGCTGCTGAAGCATCGAACATATTGTTGATCAACTTACAAAGAAAGATCTGAGATGCGAAGATGCTTCTCTCGGCTAACGGCCGAAATCCGAACCTTGTCAGTAACAGGCCGTGATCACACCCACGAAGAGGAAAATATCCATCAATTTTAAATGACAAATATTTTAAAAACTTACGTTGGATATTCTCCAATCTCTGTATATGATCACGGTAGATGGGCGACCAAATGATTGTAGCGAATTCCAAAACAGACAGAACAAAGGCGAAATAGAGACTTTTTAGGCAGTCCATGTTGTTGAATTCTCTGGTCTGTCTAAAAATAAATCCTAACATTCGCAAAGCATTAGCAGAAATTTGCTCAATGTAATAGTTGAAAGATAAATCACCATCTAAGTATACACTAAGATCTTTGATTAAAGCGCAGCGTTCCAAATTTAAATTATCGATGGTGTAGTTTCGCCAAAACGGATCCTGACGTCTTTTAGATGTCACCGACTTACATTTGTTCAGATTTAGAGGAAGTCTATTTAGATCACACCATTCTGAGAGCAGACACAGATCTGTTTGAAGCTATGCGCAATCGCTCTCACAAACAACAGTGCTATACAATTTTAAATCATCCGCAAACAACAAATAATTGCTACTGAAACCAAAGCCAATATCGTTTACGAATATTGCAAAGAGAAGAGGAGCCAACGTACTGCCCTGCGAACGTCCACTTGAGGCTGTGAATGAACTTGAACTGAATCCATTGAATTCAACAAATTGTTGCCTTGCTGTCAGATAGGACTGAAAAAAAGATATCAGATCCCTGCTGAAGCCAATGTCGCACATCTTCTGTTTAATCAGGGAATGATGATAATGTCCCACATACCTACTAGATGTGCCTATATCTCTGATATCCTACTGACACATTTTTCTAACCTGTATATGACGGAATGGTTGATGTTATGTATAAGTAGTTTTTTAGGCATATCAAAGTTACTAACAACGCATTTGTTAAAGTCCGAATAACATTAAGATATAACACATATCAGGAATAAAACATACAGGAACAGTGAAATGAATTTTGTTTTGTTTCTTTTTTTCTATTTCGGCTTTGTTAGAATATATCACTATGCGTATTTTGTTCTTCGGTTAATTTGTTTTAGCGCGACAGTTAGAGAACGAAAATTTATTGTTGGTGTCATCAGCTTCATTAATTTGGTTTATTGTGTATCGGGGCTAAAAAGTTACATGAATATAATCAAAGGAAATTTTGATTTATTTTCAACGCGTATTATACAGGGTTATTCACGCCATACGACACAGAATATTGTGGCTAAACTATTTAATTTCCTTAAAGTTTTATCCATGGATTCGATAAAAATGATTTATGGCTACATTCTAAAGATATTGTAAATCTATACAGGGTGTCCCAAATATAAGAAATGAACCATTAAGTCGTGTTTTTTTAAATGGAATGCCCTGTATAAGAATATATTTTAGATTTCCCGTTCAAAATAAACCTAACTTTCATTAAAGTACAGCTCACTTAAACCTGACAGTTTTTTAAATATTTTAATTTTTATAAAAATATAGACATAATTTCTAAAATTCACACCTATTCGTTTGTTCTTTTTAAGCCAGTCTGAACTGATAAATATACTCACTCATCACTTGTTACGACAAATATAAAAACCATCAATACTAAATACAGGGTGTCCAATAATATAAGTTAAATGAACGTAAAGTTTAATTCTAAATCACTTGTTTATTTCAAATGCAACACCCGGTATATGAGGTCAAAATTAGATGCACAAATTAATTATCTGTCAAATATTATAATACTTTCCTATGGATAACTCTTGACGATTTCGTGGAAAATGCTCATATTCATAATATTAGGCGAATTTTTAATTGGATCTCTTATTTTCATGTAGACCACCCTGTATTTGATGATGCAAAAATTTAAGTTAAAGTAAAGTTTTCCTATAGATATGTATATATTTAATTTCGCATGGAAGAGGCACACATATTGGTAATAATAGGAAGAATTTTCAAAAGTATAATATTTATCAAGCCATAAGAATTTGAAAAACTAAATATTTTTTTCTTATTTGATTTACCTAAGAGTTGGGAATTTTTCATAAAACAGTTTTTTATCTGTGATATTTGATTTAATTCAATTAATCGAAACTGCGAACCAATTCCAAAGGAGAAAGTATATACATGATTTTTATTCTGGGAGAATGGTCCAAAAACGCTTTACTGGCATCGCAAGTTTACGCTCAAAGGTTTCCGACGCAAAATCATCCCAAAAAAGCGGTCTTCGAGAGCCTGTTAAGGCAGTTTAACTAAAGATACCACCCAAACACAGTGCAACTGCATCAAGAACTTTTCAATATTGATATTAAATCGTGTTGAATTTTGTACATGGGCAGGAACAAAATCATCGAAAATGAAAACTTTTTTAAAAGAGGAGATGAAGGAGCAAATAAACTAAGCATTTAGAAGCGTTACACGAGGTTAAAGTGGTTGAAGAAAACGATAGAAATATGCCTAGAGTCCAATCATTTTGAATATTTATTATAAAATTTATTAGTATTTATGTATATCTTGTTATTTAATTTAAGTTAAAATGTATTTATTTATTATGTTATTGTTTCAATATATGGTTTGTCAAATTCTCATGGCTGACTTGACAAATATTATAATTTTGAAAAATTCTTCCTATTACTACATAAACATATCTATATTTGCATTGTGCATAGATACGAGTATTCACAATTCAAAGAGTATGCAATACATTCGGGTCTGAAAACAAGAACGCGATATTGCACTTTTCATATATAATTAAGTTTAACAATATTTCGTGAAAATTTAATGTAAAACAATAAAAACTGTTAAATAATATGAATATGTGCATTTTCCAGGAAAACGTCAAGAGTTATCCATAGGAAAGTATTATAATATTTGACAGATAATTACTTTGTGCATCTAATTTTGACCTCATATGCTGGATGTTCGATTTGAAATAAACAAGTTTTTTAGAATTAAACTTTACGTTCATATAACTTATATTATTGGACACCCTGTATTTAGTATGGAAGGTTTTTTATATTTGGCGTAACAAGTTATGAGTGGGTATATTTATCAGCGCAGACTGGCTTAAAAACAACAAACGAATAGGTGTGAATTTTTTCATTGAAATTATGTCTATATTTTTTATAAAAATTAAAATATTTAAGAAACTGTTAGGTTTAGGTGAGATGTACTTTGATGAAAGTTAGGTTTATTTTGAACGGGGAATCTAAAAATATATTCATATACAGGGCATTCCATTTAAAAAAACACAACTATGGTTCATTTCTTATATTTAGGCCACCCTGTATAGATTCGCAATATTTTTAAAATGTAGCCATAAATCATTTTTATTGAACCCATGGATAAAACTTTAAGAAAATTAAATAGTTTAGCCACAATATTCCGTGTCGTATGGCGTGAATAACTCTGTATATTCAAGTAACGTTAAACATATGAAAAGTATTGAAAATTATAAATTAATCATTCGCAGCTACTTAAATTATTCCATAGATACATATCTATAGATCCTTTATTAAACAAAAAAAAAACAACTATGAATTTAATCCTAAGAGCTAATTTAAGCTAGCACAGATAATTCTTTTTCTGTTGTGTGTAATATTAGTTATATTAAGTACCTAATTAAAAGTTAAATTTTCGGAAACAGGAATTTTCAACCTCTTGTAATTTTAATATTATTTTTTTAATGTGTGTTTATTTTTTCAGTATTTTATTGTTTTAAATTTTACCATTATTATACAGCAGTTAGCCAATTATTTTGTAGAGATGTAAAGCTTAGTCTGGATCCCAAACTGTAACGTTAGTATAATATATTGTGTTTATGCCTAACAAAACTCAGCCAAATCAGAAACTAATTTAATAGACTTTTATTACTTACAACAAAACAAATCAAAAGTCACAAAGCCCTGCAACTTTTTAAAGACCACAGATAAATAAAAACCCTCACAATGATCAAGTGTCACCTCAGATAATTTCGTCGCATATCGCTTAGAGCATCACTGATGAGCCGTGAAACAATGAGGTTATTTCTTTTGTATTCCCACATATCCAAACATTTATGCCAGAGCACTAGTTAATGGCGACACATTACAATATTTACTTAATTATTTAACACTAGTGCTTCCTCCGTGAAAAAAAAACTTCTGACGACTTACTATATGGGGTTTTGAATTACCTTGGCGCTGGAGAAAGTATATAGTTACTTTAATGAATTCTAGCATATTTCTATTTGAGTTTTCCCATTGAAATCCTACGAAACAGACAGCATCATATTTTCTAACCGGGTTGAACAGGCTCAATTTTTTTCCTCATGATTCTATGTTTAACGTTATTGTAGTCAACCTTTGTAGGTACCCAAAAACGTAGGTGAGTAAATCGTGCAAACTTTTGTGATTTAGCGGTTATGATAATCACTGGTCAAATGTTAATCTGTATTATTGCATTGTTACTTATTTCGGAAATTGGAATTTCTACGTAGAAAGAGAATAAAAATCCTCACAATACCTATTCACATCCGTTAATTTTTTCATCACTTACTGATGAGTCGTGAAACGCTGAAGGTTTTTGTTCTTTATTTCGTACTTCAACAAACCCAAGCATCTGTCTATTTCCCACGGTCATAGCACTGACTGTGAGATATTACAGAATGATCTGACCAGGCTCGAACATTGGTGGTTTATTAACAAATTGCCACCAAATATAGAGAAATGCAAATTTTCTGCATTTGCAATGTCACAGAATATTTCCTTGTTACGTTATCAAATTAGTAACTTTATGCTTGATTCATAAAGTGATATTTTGAAGGGTTTGGCAGTTTATATCGACACAAAAATTGCAATTTACCACCCACATTCTAAACATTCTACGGGATTCTCTTCACATGATTGGCTTTTTATTTCGTATAACTAAACAAATTAGAAACGTTGAGTGTTTCATGACTTTGTACAATGCCTTAAGCTTGAATCTGCCTTCATTATCTCCATATATATGAAGTTCATGTCCGAAATATTGAAGGTATTCAGTGCAAATTTCTCAAAAACAAAGTATTCGCAGACTTGATGGCAGATATCGGTTACGCGGATGTGATTAGCGAATGCTACTTGAGTAGATTTAATGTGAGTTTATTGCCTATTCGTAGACTTTATGCAGGACAGGTTTTTATTTTTAAAATAATTAATAACAAATATATGATTGGTGGACCCCAACTTTTAGAACAAATTAAATGTTCCACAGTTTTTTGCTAGAAACACTAGATTGATCCATGTACAAACACTTCGCACCAATTATGAATTAAAAGCGCCATTTAGAATACGGATTCAGCAATGAAGTCGATTATTTTGGGCAACATCTGAAAACATTTAAGGTCCAGTTATCTGCAGAATTTGGGTACGATTGTAGAAGGAATTTATTTTTGCACTTATTTTTTTTAACTGCCATTTAGTTTTGTAAGTTAATTTGAATATTAATAATTTTTTAGTATATCGATATTAATGTTGGCATGATATGGTACGATAGATGCCTATAATTTATAATACAATACATTGTAGGATTTGTCTTGTAATTTGGTGTGAAAGCTGTTATTTATTTACATATATTTTATAGATGCATATCCACATCCACTATTTCTGTTCATTACTTTTTGGATAGTAATAGTACCTAAATTATTCCAGTAATATTTTCAAAATGAAAATTAATATTTTTCACAAAGTTGTCTTCATATATACCAACAAGAGAACTGTGAAGTTGGCTGTTAAAAAATACTATGCTGGTCAAAATTCAAACTAATTTTCCAATCAGTTTTACATACAATTATATACATGATGCTGTCATAAGATAGGTGAGGCACGGACCACGGTCGAACTAATATAGAAACAATTAAAATACTATATAAATTAATACACTCCCACACCATTATATCCAGTTTTGTAAACAAAAATACCTTTTCTACTAAAATACCTTCACTTTAGGTCACTAAACAGGCCAAACGAAAGAAAACCTGAAAAATATCAATGATTTATGAATTGTTGCACACACTCTTTTCCACTTTGAATGAGCCAGTCTTCGGCCTATCATCTCCCCCACTACGGTACAATCGGGCTCGCACACATACACACAGGTAACACAAGGAGGCGGCGCTTAATCAGCAGGCGGACAAATTCACTTAGTCAAAAGCCGAACGGCGAACCGTACACACAGTCACCTGCCGGCCCTGGCATAAAACACAACAAATAAACTGATTGACACCTATAAATAATATTAAGTTAAAGAACGATTTGACAACTGATAAGTTTTTTTTCGTATTCAACTCAAACGGAAATAAATGTGTTGTGATAGATGCTCTACACTCCGGAAAATTGCAATACGCAAGAACACGACCTTTACCGACCTTCACCGAGGGTGGTTCGTACGCGCCGCCCTTAACAAAAGTCCCCACCATTCCTGACGGCGCTGGGTTAGACAGCATCGCGACGCCGTCGAGGCTGTATGCTCTCCCCTTTGTATCCAATCAAACGCAAAATCATAACTTGATGATGAGTGCGATATGTTGTTGAGTGCCGTTTTGAACAGTGACAGTGCAAAAATAGATAAATAAGTGTAGTGTAAAATAAGAATAATATGTCGCGTAGGAAACAGGCGAGACCGATTAGACTCTTGGAGGATGAGGAAAATGCCGCTGATGGAACTACCGCTACTACTGTTATTCCTGCTGCAACAACTTTTCCTGCTGTTATCGGTAAGTCAAAGGACTTACCTATACACAAATAGAGAGGTGAAGTTAGTAAGCGCGGTGATACGGTGCATATACAGAGTAGTGAAACGTGAATTTAAAGTGGAGAATCATTGTTTTCTTCGACATAAGCCTGCAGCAATCAGTAAAAACATGATTCGTTTGTTTCATGAAATTGCTTTATTGAGTTGTCTTAGAGTGATCGTGCGATCTGCAAAATTAATTAATTCATTTTCCATAATTTAACTTACCATGGATAATTGATTACTTACTGGGTAAAATAAGCTATTACAAATGAATTCACCGCGAGTTTACAGCAGCCTGAATAAATAAAAAAAGAAATCTTTAACTCTACTTGGCAATATTTTTATGCAAACTAATAATCTGTCACACTATAGCGTTTGAAATTCTTACGTCTTACCGTGATTTTCAAATCTGTATATAGAATCACATTTATTGATATAATTAAAATCTGATAGATTTAAATTTGAAAGAGAACGAAACCAATAAATAGGAAAATAAAAATATGCATATCAATTATGATTTTAATATGCAAGCTATTATATAACTATACCACATTTCTTTTACTACGGTTATTTATACCTAACTTCTTAATACGGAAACAGTACGGTTAACACGCGAAATTTTCCTCAATATCTGATATTATTTTTAAGCAATTATTTTAATCACTCATTTCAAAAAACAAGTGCTTAATAAGATTTAATTAAATGTACTTATGTGTACTTCCAATGAATCAGAGTAAGATCTAATACCGATATACCAATCTAAACAAAATACCATTAAGTTACAGTAGCTAGAGTAGGTTTATTTTACTGATTGCAATCGAAATCATAACATTCGTGATATACCAAAGACAATTTCCTTTTTTGTGTTCGCGGAACTTTCATATTACAGATTATAGAATGTCTGATAAACTAGAAGTTATGCTCGTGCATTATTAAAGCCTCCATTTATCAAAACAAAAGCAACAAAAAAATTGAAAGAGAGAGATGGATAAACAGATGTAACGTAATACTTTGTGACCATTGAGATCTTTGATAATATTCAACGTTTTAGTACACCTGGTCGGTATTTTCTTTTTTAAAATTGTT
Source organism: Apoderus coryli (assembly GCA_911728435.2). Lineage (NCBI taxonomy): Eukaryota > Metazoa > Arthropoda > Insecta > Coleoptera > Attelabidae > Apoderus > Apoderus coryli. Next base: position 4,187,374 of record OU452206.1, on the reverse strand, counting down.
TATTACAAATTGAATTTAAATAATGATGAGTTTTGATGGTTATCGTTAATTATAATAAGTGAAATGATTATGTAAAATTTCTTCATGTTAATGCATTCTTTGATAAATGTAAACACGAACGTTTTTGGTTCAATTATATCAAAGCATGAAATTAAATCAAAATATGGGTCGGTCGTATTCAAAAATTTTACATTAGTTGAAAATGTTAATTTAGTAAATAGGGCAATTTAATAATTAATTTTTTAAATTTTATAGGTATTATCTTTTTTTTTTTTAAATAAATCCATGAATGAAGTACAATGTACAAAAAAATAAATTAAATTAACAGATATTACATTAATTTATAAATTGAAAAATTCCGTGAACGTTTTTGCCCACGTTCTGTATTCTCGACCAGTGCTCTAAACGCGAAACTACGGAGCCAAATATAATTTTTTCTTCTCTTTTGTTATAAATAGGTTAACGCATACATTACACATAATATTCAATAGTTTCGAACATCTAACTATAAAATTATCAATTTATACCAGTATAAACTCAGGATGCGAAAATTAGGTACATGCAAACGAAGATATCTTTAAGGCTTCGTAATTTGTATTTTCCTAGACTAAAGGTGCTTTTGGAGCACTTGTTTATAAAATGATATCTCTTCTATACTAAAAACTTGTATAAATTCAAATTTTCGAATAAGTATTGATTATGCAAATCACTTAATAATAACATGTTTGTTTTTTGTTAGACATATTCTAAAGAAAAGTTGCCTAATATGTAGTTATTTGAGTAAGAGAGGTTGGAACATTATAAATATTATAGGTCTATCTATTTCATAATTATTTTTCATCTGATCACTCTATTAGGTAGGTAGGTATAGGTACCTATTTTATTTTCAAGACAGCTACATATTTACGTCAGTAATTTGATCTAAACTTATGGTAGGTAGAAGATAGTGGTTTTAATGTTTTCTTAATTATCCTAATTAAATATTCTTTTTAATACGAGTGCAAATAATAATAATTATATTTTATACGGTTATAAGAATTATTTCTTAAGAAATGTACCCGCCACATTATGTTAGTATGTACCATCATAATATGGTATAGTAGTTTACTTTATGAAGAATGCCTTTCTACATTATGAGTATAATGGTTCTTTTTTATGATATCTGCACCTTGTTTTAGCGGAAACATTAAATTCAAGTGTATCATAAACTGTTATTAATTGAATATTATGAGTTTTATAACTTTTTATTATTATATAAAATCATCCGTCGGACTTATTATGATTGTTGGCAGGTTGTTTGGGTTTGGATTGGATTGCTTTTTATAAAACAAGCACAAATTATAAATATTATTGGCCTATAAATTGTGTGTAATTTGCTCTTATTAAAGCGATTTTAAGAGTTTATTTTAGGATCGGACTGGAAGGTATTTGGAAAATTGAAATTCCTTGTGCGCGCTTCACTTCAAACGAAACCGTCCCCGTCCTGGTTACAATGGGAGCCACTACTGAAAGCCCGAGTAAAATCGCTTTTAAAAATCTTTAAATTCTAAGCGGAAACCACAAATGTTGGTTTTATTTTCGTTTCTAAGCTTCTAGGGTGGTTAGGTAAAGAAGGAGGCGTGTTTTGTTTGTAAACAACGGTTTGCACTTTCCGAGTTTTATAACGTGTAGTATACTTAACATTTCATATTACCTTTAAGATAATTAATAATTACTAGTAAGTGATGATAGATTAAATATATGCCAATACTAAAGATAATCGCTTTGGGCTATTCGTTAATAATTGACAATAATATTTCAATGTTTACAATCTCGATGTAAGAGTTAACATAGTATCAATATGAGACGCTGGCAACGATGGTATTATATTTCTCAAATTAAATGCCTAAAACACATAAACTGTGAGGAGGCATTTTAAACTTAAATAAATAATTACATTTAAGTAAAAATATTTTTCTGTTTATGTTTGAACAATTAAATAGTAATTTAAAGTAAATATATTCAGAAGCGGAAACCCATAAACTTATACTAATAGTTTTGAATATTTTTTGATTATTTTTAATATTTCACATAAATTATATGATGCGCCGTAAAGTTAACAAATAGATGATGAGGAATGTGTTATCAAAATACTTGGTTTAACATGAGTATTGTTTTCTACTTATTTCGATTTTAACCATCTTATTTTAATTTTATAGTTCATCTATAATTATGTTTTTCTAAATGTTAACAACATGTTTACAATTAATTTATATTTACATTACTTATATGAATCAATATTATTTTTAAAACACTGTATATTTTTATGGGGTGCCTAGTACTACGCATTATTCAAGAAAAAAAAATAATTAAGTAGAATAAAGTCCATTGTAACCAACGCGATGTAAAACAATGTAATGCAAACATTTTTAATAATTTACATTTCAACGCTTTAATTTGGAAAAAATTAATAACCGATAACTACATGTGAAATTCATATAATTGGTGATCAGCAAGATTTCTTTGAATCTAACGATCTTCGTGTTGAACTTGTAAAAAAAGAAACAACACCCGGGCCAGTTGAAGGCTAAACACTAAAAACGCTAACACCAATGCCGAGTTGTGCAATATTTACGCAAGTTTTGCATTTTTTAAGCTCAACTCAAAATTATACATACACCTAGTTGAAGTCTTTATTATAAAAACGAAAAAAATATTGATTGGATTAAATGTGAGACAAGAATAGTTTCTTACTTTTTCTTGCACACATTGAACAACGTAGCAAGCCCTATTTATACCCCTGGGGGTTGAAATAGATTTGTTGATATATATCATATAAATTGTTCCAGCCCATAGGTAGGGCTTCCTACGTTGCGTTGTTTAATGTGCAAGAATATCTAAGAAACTACTCAATTACTCTGTGTTTATGGTTTTATTGCACACTTCGCCTTCCGCAATAATCTTGAGTGTAAAGGACCTAAATTTTGACCTGATTGTGTTATCCTTTGAATTATATTTTATTCTTTACGCTGGACTGTTAACACCAAATATCACATATTTTACAAGTGCGATTTTCTGAGCAATTCTGGATTTATTGCCTTGGTATATCGGCAGTAGTTGTACGCTGATACCTATATTTCTTGAACAAATTTTGGTGCAAATTAATATAGCCTTGATGTGGGTTGTTCATCACTAAGTACTTTTGAAAGTCTTTAAAATTATAGAAGATACCTATAAATACACTGTTCTAGCGCTTGAAACGTTCTCCCCGACTTAATCAATTGTTTCTGTAATAACTCTCGAATGTTATAAACAAACCAGATTTCTTAATTGATCATTTCGAAAAAAATATTCGTTACACTTAAAATGATTTCATTTAAATGCAATATAATACAATAATAATGAAGACAGTATATAATCACATTATACCTACACATAGACCATAAAAACATTCCTTGTGCTGCGATAAAATTTTTATTTTTTATAAAACGAGCAATTTCTAAATCCTATAAAATTTTAAATTTATTTCTGAACGGTGTTTATGAGCGAGTAGATGTAATCGGTATTTTATTAAGCAATATATACTAGGCGAAAGAAAATTGAAATTTTTCTGCATGGATGACACTCTATATAGAATATAACCGGTACAGTATACACATATATATTTATATTTGTAGTCAGGTGTAAAGAATGTTCACTGTGATTGACCCCTGAAGCAGACTCATTTACTTTATCTTTTCAAAAAGTGCAAGTTTAGTTGGTACTGATATAATTGTCTGCTTAATAAAATGTGTTTACTTTTTATTTGATCTAAGTTTTAATTATCTCGTTGGATACTGTATACTGTCTCGGAGGCTGACACATGCCATAAGATATAACATAAAACATTTTTATTGAAATGACTGCTGCAAGTTTATTTTGTAAGACATACTGTATTATAGGAAAATGACCAACGCGAACAAACATCACATAGGGATAGAATATAGGGTCGTAGGGTGTAAGTCGAGGATTCAGATTACGAAAATAGGAAATGTGTGTTCCTCGACAAGAAAAACTGTGATGATTCCTCCTTATGTCATAATATGTGAATTTATCACAGTCAGATAATATACTATCAATTCCGCTTCTCAAGCAGATTGTTTATTCAAATTTCATCTATCTGTTAAAAAACTAGCGGAAGATTTCTTTCGGTCGTCGTCATAGATAATGTTTTGTTATATTTAGTATCCTTGTTGGAAAAGCTTAGAATATTCCTCGTCACTATATTGTGACAGGATAATTTGTTACTTTCGTTCTGCTATTTATGTCTTGCCTAATTGCGAACTCTTAAATATTGTTTTTCTCAAATCATTTAATCATATTAATCTAGGAGCATGCCTAATGCGTAATATTTTCAATAGACATGCGACTCATATCATAAAATAGTTTTATTCCTGTTTTTCATAGAATATTTCTTCATTAATAAAATAACATATACAAAAATTTGTCTAACCTAACATTAATTTAAAAGTACCATAATTATAGTAATTGTATAACCTGATACACTGATAGTTTGACTGTTACCATTGAATATTTCCATATCATTTCCTCTACTAATCTCAGCACAACCCATTTATAATCATATTGTTCTAACCCAATTAAATTTTAACACACTAATACAGTGTTTAACGTTTATGTAACAATTGATATTTCAATATTATCCCATTTTCTAATCTCACCCCACCCCACTAATAATAATAGTGTTTTAATCTTAATAAAATTCACATACTAAAATTTGACAAACATGTACCAATTGATATTTCCATATAACATTCTTTTCTAATCTCGACACACTCAGATAACAACAATAATGACTTAATCTTATTATATTTTCTACTTACGGAAGCCAATCATATAAATCAAGTCCTGTCACACCTTTTTAACACTTAAAAGATTGCTAAATTATACATTTCTCATTCGTCATCACAAGATGCAATATTAAAACACTGTTCCTTTTAACTTCATTTGTTGAAATGGTGGGTATACGCAACTAGAATTTTGTGATCTAGCTTCGACTATACTAGGAATTTAATTTTTGCAGATTTTATGTATGCTTAACCTCAATAATTATTTTGTATAACCCCTTTTAACCCCAGGCGCTTAACTGGTGTAACTTAAGCAGATACTATTAATCCTTAAAGTTTCATTCTTTAATAATGATAAATAAAAAGAAAATGTTCTTCTAATCAGGCTTTATCGCCAATACCTTAATGTGTATTAGTATGTTTGAAGTTAATTTCATGTTGTAAATGAGAAATTTTTTATAAAATATTTTTCACAAAATGGTAAGACATAATACATTCATTATATCCAATTTTTAGAACGTATATATTATTTATATTATGTTGTAACGAAAATAACTTGAAAAAGTCATTGATGATGAGAGTATGTTCTCGAAACATGTCTGAGCCTGGCAGAATTCCCTGAATTAAAAAATAATGTAAGTATTTAGGACATCGTTTTATTAATATAAATTCATCGCTCATCTTCGAGATGGATTACTTCATTAAATTTTAATTATTTAACAACAAAACAAATTCATAAATTGAATATTAAATTTACTCTAGGTATAGGACGTTTCGTACCTAAATTTGGCAATCAACGAATGAATTCGGTTATTTTAATATTTACAATTTAAAGCATACAACCCACATGATTTTAGAGCTGAAGATGTCCCAAATTGAATAACGTCGAATCATAAATTTTTAAATTTATTTGAGAACAAACTATTCAAAGAAATATAAACATTATTATTTAAATATCTCATTAAATTTCAATTTTTTAAGCACATTCGGATAACAATCAAGATAAAGTTTAGTGACGCTTCAGTTATGACAAAACTTTTACTTGTTCGTGATGCGATTGTAAAAAAAGCCCCAGTTGGCCAAGAATTCGCTGTTGACAGCTATCCGTGTAGCGTACATCAAATTCATAACCGCTTATAAGTTGATGTTTGCCTTTTGAAAAACTGGCCTACTAGTTTAATTGATGATGGACGATCGGTGCAAGAACAAAGAACCATAATTTGTTGTCAATTTCTGGATATATTGACGTCAGTAATTGTGAGTCGGGCCCTTTTGATCCCGGTAGGCTTTGACTTTTTCATTCTCGTCACGGCATTCCGCGATGGTTTTTCTTTTAGGTATTAAATTAATAATTTTTCAGTTGTAGCAATATATTGAGGCTGAGTAAAATGGTCTATCAAAATTTTTGTTAATGATGAAGAAAAATAATAATTGCTTGTTTTCCAATTAATATTTAAAGAATACTTTCTTGATGTAATTAGGATGAATCACTTATAAAATCAAGTTTATTTAAAAAGTATTATGTCAAAATATTTTGTTAACTATTATTAAAACATGTATCCGCCTGGTTTTAGTTGAGACCACCATTCAAATGTAAGATAATAGAGTGAAGCCTGATGAACAAAAAATTAAAAGAATTTTCTGTCGCAATACTTATATGGCATTAATATAACCAGTTTTAGACAAATTATTGTAAAGATAAATCGTGCATTTACTTTTTCGAAATAAACTACATAAGTAACAGTAATTTAAAATATATTTTATATAACTATGTGTATTGAGCAGGTATAATAATTAATGATATTATTTATACTGTTGCCAGTTTCTTTATGTCAATTTAAAATTCTTTATTACATTACATTTTATTTAAGCTACTAAGGACAAATTAATATATGATATTAGAAAACCACTTTTGTAATTGACCATTTTTAAATTGTGAGATAGATTACGATACTTATTGATTCATAAAGTACCTCTGGTCTTTAATGGGAACATTATTTTACGCTTCAATTAATCATATAATTTAGTACATTTTAAAATAATATTACATTAATTAGTTACAGTTAAATATTCATTCATTTGTTCATTTTAATTTAATTTCCTAATTAAAAGAAGACTTCTCACACTTCTGCCAAGCAAAATATCACTTACATAAAATGATGGCCTGATGATGCTGTTTATCGAAACGTAACCGGCAGGTATGGGATATACTAATCTACCTAATCTTGTCTAATGATGATTACCTAAAAGTCATATCATGGTTAAATTCCAGTTCTTGTAGCCTTAAACAGTAATACAGGGTTCTTACGCATTTGAATTTTTTAATAATAATAGGTATAGAGATGAGCTCCTTGGTTATGACATGCAAGTAACCAGTAAAATCAAATTTCATATACCCAACAACCCCCATCCAAATACGTTGAATACCAATGCCGCATTTCCTCCCTTATTAATACATATGTGTTCATGTAATTTGTATAATTTCATGACCAATGCGTTGCGCACAGATCATATCAAAAAGACATCACCCCAAATAATATAGGTATGAACCATACCATCGTTTTGCTACCAACTAACCCCTTTTTTACAACCCCTTTTCGCTTTACGCTCGGCCTGCCATCACAGACACCCCGTTTAATGAGATTATTATAGGCATATAAAATGCGTAGTGGTGAAAACGGGGTGGAGAGAAGTGTGTTTAGGCCTAAAATTACAAAATGGCGACTCTATAACCCTTTTATTATTAATATGTTTTCTGGGGAGATTACAGCATGCGGACACACCGTTACTAATTATTCTCATGAACGGCGCCAATTTAATTATTAACTGCTACTGATTTTTGATGTTCGGTTCCGTGTTTAAGAAATCTCATATTCTCAAATATTTCTTATATTTTGTCGCAAGATTGAATCTTTTGTCTTTTTCAAACGGGCAGTACTGCTTTTAATTCCAAAGAGCTTTAAAAAGAGAATAATTGAATGAACCAACATTTGGATGTATACAGTTTCAGCTAATGAAGCTAAAAGTCTCTAAATGAAAACGAAGGCACCATTTAAAGTGGTATACTAAATACTGATAATTTTGCTTTAAATGTTTTAATAACTATCCATAAAACGTGGTACACATCCTCTACGAAAACAGGGTTCAAGTCCGTGATCATGGTGCACCTGTTGGTCTATGTGTTAACGTTAAGGCTGTTTGATCAGACCCCAAATGCAAAGGTATAAGAAATGCGTAATTGTGCACTTATTTTTAAATCGATTTCAAAAATTCTTTTTTGAGCATAGAAAGAATACTTTAACAGATGTTTATATAGGAAAAAAAACTACCCCGCCTATTAATTCTAATGAAATGTTCAGAAGATCATATACATATTATATATTGTTAAATGCATAAAGCAACTAGCAAGCGAATTGAGAGCATCGCCTAAATGTAGCTTTAAGAAGAATTACAAAATATTTATATTGGTATTATTATTGCGATTTGTGTTCGTTTGTTTTCTGTGTGTATTCTATAGGCATACATTTTAGCAGTAGTTAGGTACTATTTTTTTTCTTTGTTTTTATTATTTGAATTACGTATAGTTAATTAAGATTAGTTAAGGCAAATGTATTATGGTCTTTTTGTTTCCTTAATGCTAATGTACTACTAGATTTTTATGGATTAGCTGAACAGACAGTGGCATCTGAAACTCGCCCTAAATAAAGTCCTTATTATTATAAGTATGAAGAGCTGGTTTGCTAATAATGTATAAAAATGTTACTTTTATCGGCTTAATACAACCCTTTTTAGTTGCCGCTATTTTCGTTTTTTTTTATTTTGTCCTCCAACTCAATGAAATTGGGAATGGAAATTTTTTTTGTTATGAGACCACCTCTTTCTAAGGATAGAAGAAGTAATCTTGAGGATGCTAACAGTGTTAATGAAACGCGCGTCGAGATTTAAAAAAGTATTTTGGTGAAGTGATAAAACGTATCTGTCAATATTTATCTACTCTACGCCAAAGGTTTTAGTCATTCACTATATATAACTAAATTACGTAGTTTTTCGCATTTTAGAGGAACTGATAGACAAAAAATAATAATAAACAATAAATTAAGTAAGATCCTATTGTATATACATAAAATACTTAGTAAGGATTGCTGTCAGAAATACCGAAGTATGTAATATTTATTTCTAAGAATAAAAATTAATTATACTATTATTCACTTTATTAAGTCGATATGAAACAAAAACCAATCAATCTGTGAAACAAACCACATTTTTACGTTAGTATACCTAAAGGAATATGACCGACTCGAAAAATCATCCAAATGAAACAATTTTTACCATATCAAATTTGAAGCTCATCATAAAAGCTCAGAGTACATTTAAACCAATAAATAAAACAAAAGTAATATTTTTTTGTTAATAATAGATAATATTATGTTTTATTAATAAATGATCGTTCAACGAAATCACCATAGCAATGCACTGGCCCAGGTATCTATTTAGTAAAAGGAAATGACTATGCGTATTTATTTGGTTTTTCTATGCTTATACCTACCTAGTTGCTATTTTATTTACAGCTTTTGGTATAACTAATAAATTCCCATTTTGTATTCTATTTTTACATTTCGAAAAATAATTATTATATTTTAAAATATACTCAGAATTATCAAATAAATATTGAAAAAAATATAAGTAAATAATATTTGAATATCTCTCTCATCTGACTTCTCTAATTAAAAATTAAAACTATTATTTTTATAGATGAACTAATAATATTGTGTAAAATAAAATATCAATTACATATCTAAATTATTCAATATCACTTTCTCTCATACATTTTTCTCATTATAACTCATTTGATGTGTTGTCTGATTTTTAAGACCAGGTATGTGGTTTGTTTTCGGTGAAATATTGGACATAGGTATTTCATGTTTGTAGCTCCAGGATCCATGTAAGTAATTAATGGATAGCAAAAACATTAGTTTGCTTAAATAAACGTCAAAATGACTATGTTAATAAGTATCTAATAAAATAATTCAATTCAGTCTATTGTTGTTAATAAGTTATCTCCATATATTATTTTATAAATATTCAGCGGAAATTAAATTTGAATAACTAAATAAATGCATGTATTCACAATATAAAAGAACCTACCTTAAATGAAAAATTCTGCTATAATATCTATTGTAATTTAAATAACATAATTTAAAACATAATTAATTTTATTCAAAGCTTCCAATGCCATTGTATGACGAACGCATAATATCTGAAAAAATTTGTTAAAAATTTATTTTATATTTTAACTCTGTTCAATCGTGTATGTTTCTAAATATTTTTCCAAATTAAAAAAAAAATCTTCTTTTATTCAAATTTTTGAATTTAGACCAATATTTTAATAATAATAATAATAATAATACATCTTTATTTCAAACAGCCATTTACAAAATATCTTAATAATAAGTATACAGCAAAAGGGTTGAAATACGTCCCAGATAAACAATTTAACCAAAAACAAAACATAACCAAAACAAAATATATATACTTAAATGTAGATAGATATCATAAAAACATCAATCTTACGCAATATATTCCGATTCCAAGAATTCTCTTATATTGTAGGGTTCTATTTTCACTAATAGTTTAAAAATCTCCCGTTTGAATTTTTTTAAATTACTTTCTAATTTTATTTCGTTTGGTAAAGAATTAGAAAATTTTATACAATTGTATGTACAATTTTTTTCAGACAGAGTTAATCTGTGTTGGGGAATATTGTACTCGTTAATAACATTTCCTCTCGTACTATACATGTGACTTATATTATACTCTGAAAATTTGTCTTTATGCTTAAAATTGAATATTAAACATTCATATACAGGGTGGTCCAACGAAAAGTTTGCACCTAGCTTTTCTCTTTTTTTTTGTAGTCGAATGCGAAAATGCTCGGACACGTCGATTTTGCTTTTGAGGGGGACACATTTTAAACATATTTTTCGATCTGCGCCTTTAACCCCCTAGCGGGGGTGAGTAACAACCCTAAAATTTTAAATGGAAAGAGGGGTCTAATGACATATCATTTGAAAGGACACAAAATTGTCTTTCTAATGATACCCTATTTGTCGAATTTTACTAAAACAGTTAATACGAAAACGACTTTAAAGACATTAAGCCGATAATTTTGGTATTAATGAGAAATACAAATAAGTTTTAATTATTACGACTGAAAACAACTACAATCATTTCTAAATTATTTACTTTGAAGAAAAACGGGATTTCAAAAACACTATCTTATTTATCAGAACTAAATTCCTCACTAATCGTTTGCGTTTTTTGTTGAAATAAAAACTGCAGATACGTGTAGGAAAAGAATTTACACCGTTTATTTTAGTCTTTTCATTGATTCAGTTTGGTTGCGTCTCAAGTTATTTTACTTTTACCGTACAAAATGATTTATTCCATTCTAGAACGAGTTGAAATTGTTAAACTTTATTTTCAAAATAATAGTAGTGCTAGACTTACGGCTCGCTTATTTAATGAGAGACATCCCGATAAAAATGTGAATGATGTGTACGTTGGCAAGTTAGTTAAAAAGTTTGTAGATACCGGATCTGTCTGTAATGTAAAACACCAGCCGCAGAAACCGATCAGAAATGAAGCTGTGGAAGTCGCTGTTTTAGGGCATGTTGAAATGGATCATAGTCAAAGTACCCGTCAACTAGCTGAAGCCTCAGGTGTCTCCCGTTCGTCCATAATACGAATTTTAAAAGCGTACAAATTTCATCCGTACAAAATCAAATTAGTACAGGAACTAAATGAGGATGATCCTGATAGAAGGCTGCAATTTTGTGAAGCAATGAGCCAGCGTTTAATTGAAGATCCGCAATTATTATTTAACATTTGTTTTTCCGACGAATGCACGTTTTATTTGAATGGAGCTGTAAACAGGCACAATTGCCGTTACTGGGATGACAGTAACCCACATTTATTCCGTGAGGTTCATACCCAGTATCCTCAAAAAATAAACGTCTGGTGTGGCATATTAGGAAATCATATTATAGGACCACTTTTTATTCCTGGAAATTTAACTGGTGAAGTGTACCTAAACATGCTTGAAGACACAATTGATCCTTTAATAACACAAATAATAGAAGATGACCAAAATCATACTGCTGATCGGCTTTATTTCCAGCAAGATGGAGCACCTCCGCACTATGTGGCTCCTGTAAGACAGTTCTTAGATGACCGGTTCCCTGGACGGTGGATTGGAAGGAGGGGCCCAATTGAATGGCCTGCCAGGTCACCGGATTTATCGCCTTTAGACTTTTTTCTTTGGGGGCACTTAAAAAATAAATGTTTTGCCACGAAGCCCGAGTCCATAGAAGATCTTCGCCAACGCATTACAGAAGAGTGCACAAACATAACACCTGATATGCTACAAAATGTTAGAAATAGATTTGAACAAAATCTGTATTATTGTATGGAATCAAATGGGTCACATTTTCAACATTTGTTAATGTAACGTTTTAATAAATCAATTTAACAGCTTGTTTACTTTTTTTACAAAGCAATGTTAAAACTAACAAACATTGGAATGTACTAACGATTGCAGGTGTTTTCACTAGCAATAATTAAAACTTATTTGTATTTCTCATTAATACCAAAATTATCGGCTTAATGTCTTTAAAGTCGTTTTCGTATTAACTGTTTTAGTAAAATTCGACAAATAGGGTATCATTAGAAAGACAATTTTGTGTCCTTTCAAATGATATGTCATTAGACCCCTCTTTCCATTTAAAATTTTAGGGTTGTTACTCACCCCCGCTAGGGGGTTAAAGGCGCAGATCGAAAAATATGTTTAAAATGTGTCCCCCTCAAAAGCAAAATCGACGTGTCCGAGCATTTTCGCATTCGACTACAAAAAAAAGAGAAAAGCTAGGTGCAAACTTTTCGTTGGACCACCCTGTATGTACAATGCTGGTATAGTTAGAAAATGTTTGTCTCTAAATTTACCTCTACAGGATTCTCGAAAATTCATACTATTTACAATCCTAAATATTTGTTTTTGCAGTAGAAATATCTTTTGGCAATCTGAAGAGGCACCCCAACAAAGGATTCCATATTTTGCTCTGCTGATAAAGCATGCGTAATATATTGTGCGTAATGTAATGTATGATACATATTTCTTTATAATACGGATACTATAGGTGACGCTATTTAACTTTTTGCATAGGTCATAAATATGATGTGACCAATTTAGTTTGGAGTCAAGCTTGACGCCAAGGAAATCAATCTCTTCAGACAGATCAAAGTCCTCTTGAAAACAATCAATTTTTAAATTTCTGTAATCAGAATCATTACTAGATTTAAATAACATAAACTGTGTTTTCTTTTGATTTAGTATCATATTATTATTCTCCAACCAGTTCTTAATAATGCTTAATACACCGTTGGCTTCTGTGACAAGTTCCTCATAACACGTTGCGATGATCAATAGTGAGGTGTCAGCGTAATTCACCATTATATGTTCGCTCCAACACTGTACACAAATCATTTATGAAGATGTTGAACAGAAGCGGACCCATTATACTTCCTTGAGGAACACCTCTTTTAATGGCTCTGGGCGTTGAATATACAGTTTTTTCTTTAGATTTTAATTTTACTATTTGTTTTCTGTCACTCAAGTATGACTTAAACCATTCTAATGCCGATTCTTGTAATCCGCACTTTTCAAATTTGTTAATAAGGATGTCATGATCGATACAGTCATAGGCTTTTGAAAGATCTAAAAATATTCCTAAAGGGAGTCTACGTTTTTCCAGTGTCTGTAAAGCATTACTGACATAATCAAAAAGTGCAGTATCTATTTAAATAAATTAAAATAAGTAAAATTTAAATAAAAGATGGAGAAATAAGATTTTTGTCTTTAGGTTTAGAATAAATACACGTAAAAGTTTAAATTATTTTCCCTTGCTAATAATCGGAATTATGTAGGTACATTGTTCATTATATTTTTAATTTTTATATTTACTTGAGTCTTGAATTGTTATTTTAATATAATTATTTTTCTTATTAATACTGAAGTAAGTAAGATTCCTAGGTGCTGAGTATAACAAATACTTTATAAATTTCTGAATGAAATTTCCATGCCGTCTCTGATCAGAGTCATTTTACTCTTCGCACTGTTATGTACATAATATAATATACTGGTATACCTATAATAACATATTATATGAATATTTGTGGGCGCATGGAAAACCTGTTCCAATGTGGATGTCTTTAATGGACACCAGTAAATCTGTCATTTTCGTTAGATAAATGCCGATTACTGTGGTTTAATAATCTCGTTATGTCGACGTAAATAAACAAAACATCACAACAGCTATATTTAATTTTTTCAATAAACTTTGTCACAGGCGAGACATATTATGATAATTTATATTTTTGCAGATTCTTTGTATATTTTACCCAAAAAGACGTATGGGTATACATATCAGTCTTAATTTAATAAACAAATGAGATTGTTCATCGAATAACTATATATATATACTGATAATAAACTTACTGGTTAAAAAACCGGTAATACTTTTAATGAATTTTAATGTATTTAATTTAAAGAAGTTCTGGAAAAGATCCGATAAACAAAAGAAACACAAACTTAGGGATTATTTTTAATTTTGCCGCACTAGCTGTCTTTTGAAGAGTTTGCAAAGTTGAACCGATCGATATGAGATTTTTCACTTAGTCCTACTTGCTTGTCTCATAAAAGGAACGTTAATTTGGTATTTTTATAATAAAATATATAATAAATTAAACTGTGCTTGTATTGAATTACCTTCTACCGTAGTCGTAGGTACATTTTTACCTATTTATTTCCTAAAAATTTTTGTTGGTATATCGATTAATATGTGTAGCACTTCAGCTGATGCTGCCTGAACCAAAGATTTCGCTTTACTTACAAAGCGGAACGAACTTTTTGCTTCATTGTTTGTCTTCGCCACCCAAATAATCGATTCGTTACGTAACTTTTAAACTCTGCAGAACATTTCAAAATGATATGATTCGACAAAGTGAAGAAGAAAGCGGCTACTGCGTGAGTAATTTTTCGCAAAACTGACCAGCTTAATATTATGTTTTTTATTTATTCTAAATGATAACGTAATTCATTAAAATATAATTGAAAGTAGAATTTTATAAATTTGGCAAGAATGCCAATTTATACCTAAATGCAGTTTCCCTATTAAAAGAATTAAATAATTCAAGATTTTTCTCTCACTATCTATACCTCTGTAATTTATTTAATGTGTATTAATTTAATATTCACTAAATATCACATTCCTTTCTACTGAGCGCACATTAAAATACAGAAAATTCAATTTCGAATCATGGAACTTAAATGAATTGTGTCGAAATCCCCCGCTTCATTGTAGCGGAAGAAGGGTTTATAGAAAATATGTTTTCCCAAACGGATTTTCAGTGGCGTACAATTACTACTAGGTTTTAGGACGAGTAATTTTGTAAAAATAAACATCAATTACTCGTACCTATATCTTGTGGCTTTGTATGATGTATGTGATAAATGATATATCATACCAATGACTCAAAAAGTATACCATATTAAAGTATTATATTATATGATAGACAACTAATATGTATTATTATTTAATTTTAACATTGCTTTCAGTTCAGTTGAATTAGAGTGATTTTCATTTCTATCAAAGATAGTTTTAATGTGATGTCATATGACCGTTTTTCAATATTTGTTCTCTTCTCAACCCTATTATACAAAATGCCTATTTGAACTCTTACACAGAAACACATAATACTGTTATTATTACCAATTAAGTAAATTATTTAAAACAATTAATAACATAAATGAAAATTGGCTATTTATGGAAAATTCGATTGATCCGCTAATAAGAGGTAATGGTTTTTTTTAAGTTTCAATAATTATTTATTTTATTTTTATTATTAAAATATATATAAATATATCGAGTAACGTATTGAACTACATGAAGAATTTTATATACTCCAAATAATATTAGTATCTGGTTGATGCTTATTTTAAATGTATCAACACGAGATTCACATGAAGAAGAAACTAAAAGAATGTATACGTGCCTATATACTGACAATTGTTTTGTCTTTTGACACTTTATTTAGTTACACTTTATTTTTAGACTTACACACACATTATGTGATGCGATTAGACAACGAAAATACACTATTATTATATCTACTAAACTAATTTAGGTATTCGTATACTTTATATATTTTATTATCACCCAACAATTTTATAATTTTCATAAATTTTTACAAAGTGTATTGAATAATATTATTTACTTGGGATAACTAAAATTGAATTAAGAAATTTTTTAAATCAAGCTATAAAACCCTTGTTCGCACCTTGTAATTTCTTCTTCTGATGCTTTAATTTATTATAAATATATTTTGAAATCCAATTAACGAATCATGTTCAAATTTTCAGTTGTCCAATATAATCAGAAAAAAATAATAACTCAAGAATGTGAATTAATGGCCGTTTATTATTATATTTCACATTATTTACCATTGATTACTGTTCACTGCTAAGAAACAGTTGAACAAGTATAATATCATGATAAATTTATTATAATTTATAATTATCAGACAAATAATTTCTAAATATTGTAATTATCAAACTGCTAGCCAGTAAGATTGCTCAGATTTCTTTTAGGCCAATGCATTAATATTTCAGACATAGGTATCCTTATTGTTGTGGATATGTAAAAAGCAACATGTCACATTTTTCTGAATATAGACGTATTTTTTGTTTCATGGTAATTAATGCAACACGTTTTTTTTACCTCTTTAATTTATTATTTAGAAAAATATAAAGTTACAGTTTTCCAAGTTACAATTTAAATATTAAATAATACACAAACATTACCGAAAATTTCTCTTAAACTCTAGGGATGCGGCTCACAAACAAAACATGGATTAAATAACTAAATGTTGTTTAATATCAAAAACCATTTTTTAATGAAAACAACGTTTCGGCAACGTAAAACTGTTGCGTTCTTCAGTTTATATTACAAAATCCTCCAAATAGATCTAAACTATTTTCATTAGCCATTCATTTGTAATATTACTGCCACCAATATTTGTATTATAACCTCAATAAGGCAACAGTTTAACGTTGTTTTGACTAAAAAAAATGGTTTTTGACATTAAATAACTTTTAGTTATTTAATCCATGTTTTGTTTGTGAGCCCCATCCGAAGAGTTAAAGCGAAATTTGAGAAAATAAGGCTCAGGAAAATATAATAAAACATTACTGAAAATATATACAGTATTTTTTTGAATTACACGATACGATTCTCTAAAAAATATATTTTTGATATTTAGAAGAAATTGTTTTGTAATACCTACCTATAGATTAAAACATTATTTTCTGGATAATAATAATATCATGTCTAAATTTACCGTGTAAAAAATTGCGTTTTTAATATGTTTTTCAAAATCTCAATTACAAAAGTTCATTTATTTATATACAATTCGGTCTTTTTTATTTAACACTATTTTTTATAATGTTAACACGAATTAAGAAAGTATGATATTTAGGCGATATGGTCGCAGTTTAAAATAATATACAGTTACTTCACCTCGTGTCGGAACGTTTGATGGTCATGTCTACAAAGCAATTCGCCTCGTTCGTAGTTATAGTATATATAGTAGCGGGCCAGAAATGTGGCTGGGAATGCGACGAGGCGATGCCGTTTCCAGCGTCTACTGAACCTTCTTATCTATAGTTTATATTCGATGTTATGGTGTGTTATCTTTATCACTATTATGTGTGAAATGCATACCATAAGTACCATAAAATTCCCAAAACCCTGGATGCAAAAATACACGAATTCGTATGGGCTTATATAGACCAGTTTTCGTGTAAAATTTTGTGGTTTTTTTATTGTATAGCGGAAATCTTAAGTGTTTTTATAACTGATATTCCCAATTATTGTAAAACTCTAAATTGTTCATAAGGCCTAAAAAACAACCTGTAAATATCTGAAAATTGAGATTTTCATGTTAATAAATCAATTATTTAAAGTGACAGAAATAATTATAAGACAACCACATCTTGTAGCAACATCAGAGCTGGGTGATTCTTCATGTAAAATCATCACACTATACGCACTACCTTAGTGTTGATGTTTATATATTAAAATAGTTTAAATTATTAACCTAATAAATTAGTGTGAATTTTTGCAATAAGCTTAAATATTCTAATTGTTTTCAATAAAATTACTAGGTACCTTTTTTCATACTGTATAAATATAACAGCTACAGACTAAATAAGATACATTAATGTTAATAAAGCTGTACAAGAATATGTCTGAAATAAGGGGAATATTATTTGTCAGTGTTTTACATCAGACAAACGTATTTTCGCTGTTGCTAATTATGCTCTTTGAAGAGGTGATGCTAAACAATTTGTTAGGCACATATCATTGTAAATATACTTACAAATAAATAAAACAAAAAGATTGTAGTATATGTAATTTAGAAGATGCATATGGTGTTTATACTTTGTATCATTTATTATTTTAGTTTTGCTCTTATTAAGTTTAATTAAATTATTAGTCTCAAATACATGATTTTTGTTGATCAAAATGAAATTAGATTTTTTTTTTTTAATAAATACTTGGCAAACAGGTTACATAAGTCAGGATAGATCAAATAGTAATAAAAAATAGTTTTCTGCTATTACCAGAGACGTGCGGTAGGGATAGATACTACCTTTTTCTCCCCTAAAATCTACGTTGTAATAAAAATTTCAGCATCTGTTTTTTTCAATACCTATTAGTTACTTCTACGTAAATTTCATCATCTTGTCACAGCATAGGTACATTATGCCATAGAATAATAACTATAGATAAGAAAGGTCAGTAGACACATTCTGGCCCGCTACTATATAATATACTATAAGATACTATACTACAATAATTATAAGTGCGGCGAATAGCTTTGTAGACAGAAAGATAAAACGTTCCGACACGAAGTGAAGTAACTGTATATTAAACTGTGATTATGCTGTGCTCTTGCCTCAATGCGACAGAATAGTAGTTTTCAAGTCGTTTGTGTTTAAATGTAATGTTGAAAGTAATTTATTTTATATTTTACGGCTTATTTTACTTGAGTTCCGTTAATAATTTAAGTTTATGATAAAAGTTAGATGAATCTCTCAATATATATTATATCTTAATAATTGAACGATTGACAACAAGGGGTTAAAATTATTTGGGAAAAACACCCTGTATCACGGTAAGAGAGAATATTTATGTAAGTGTTTTGGGTCAAATCTTCAGATTTTGTGTTAAGTTGTCTCCAAGTACCATATTTATGGACAATTCTTAATGAAACATCCTGTATAAGACCTATAAATATTTCGGTTGGTGTAATATTTAGTTTATATACCTTTATTAGCTACCTATACCCTTTTTAAACAGTCAAAAAAAATGCACTTTTCATGTTTTGCACCATGAAAACTTTCAAAAATAAATCATTTCACATATCTACAAAATTTTACTTCCTAGACTTGCCTAGAAAAAACATATATAACAAAAACATAGATAAGATTTGTTGTAAAACTCGTAAATTATATTTTAGGCACCTGCCGTGTTAGTGTACAAGACAAAATATACCGTGCCCAAAATTACTGTCAACCCAATAAATAACCGAAAGTCTTCGATAAGCGCATTGTCATTTCTATATTATATAGTGTAACGAATTTGTGTATTTTAAAGACAAACCAATAAATTTCATTCACAAATACAAGAATGTATATCAATTATTTTATGAGATTGAGGTTTTTAGTTGGTAGGGTCTGTAAGAACCTGATAATTTAGAGAACGTAACATCGAGTTCTTAAAGTTTACAAAAAAATATCAAAATTGGATATTCATAAAATTTATGAAGTATGAGTATTTAATACTCTCTTACTATGTATTTAAAAAAAATTAATTTCGTTATGTTTTTTAATTCTTCTTTTATTATTAATTTAAATAAATTTTCTGTAAGGCTTTCTAGGTTACTCATGATGATCGTAGTCCGCTCGAAATTGGTTTCACCCTTATTAAGAAAATAATATAGATATTTTATTGATATCCCCACAGACAGGTTACAAAGTTTGTTGGAGCATTTTAATTCAAAAAATATATAGATATTTAAAATTAATAGGTATTGTATAATTTTTTCATAAAGACCCACTGCTACTTAAGGTTTTAACCCGGTTTACTAGATAATTATCAATGGATACAATACTGTAGTATAATAGATATAGTGGGTAATAAAAAATTATAGAGTTCAAGTATCGATTCATAAGCGGAAATGCACGCTTGGTCAGACATCGACGTCGTGTCACGTTATAAAAAGCAAATATTTTACAATAAATTTGTCAATTCACTATGACGAAATAAAATAATAGGACTTTCCTTCATTAATCTAAAAATACTATACTTTGAAACTGCTTACTGATACCTTATACGGATTTATGGTAATTGTTTCTTTAACAAGTTCTTAAAACAATAGTTCGATTTAAGACATAATTTAATATTTTCTGTATAGGTAACTAATTTATCACAATTATATGACGAAATGCCAACAAACTCTTTTATAAATTAACAGTTAATTAATTATTTAATAATATCCTTTTTTCGGTTCGTCGATCGCTGCCTTAAGAGTTGAATGACATTTTAGGTTGTATTTGGATTAATATATCTAATGTATTATTTAATAAAAATAACTGATTTACGTAATTTGCAATCTCGCAGATGATATTTAAATCAAACATCATGCATGTATTTATTATTAATCTTCGGTTCTTATTAAAAAATATTAAAAATTGTATTTATACTATCGATAAACTCAAAATTAATACGTCCTTAAAAGGACCGATTAGAAACCAAATGTAAAAAATTGGTTCTGTCACCCCATATGACCTGAGTAATGAATTTTAATAATAATAATCATTATTATTGTATTATTTTCATTATTTCCAATAAACTAACGTACCAAACTAACTACTTTATTCCAAAATTAGAGAAAAAAATATTGCCAGAGCTGGGATTCGAACCCATAACGTTCCACATGCGAAGCGAAGGCTCTATCAAGTACGCCACAGTACCATCTTTGAGAATATTGTATTTTGATTGTAATATATTATATACGTTCCAACTACCTAAGTGGTGAAAATTTAAGGTTAAGTTATGAACCATTTGTGATAGTCAAGTTTATATTTAAAATTACAATACAGTCCACTAACGTTAAATTCAAACACTGTTGTTTTAATAACCTATGTTGGTTATGAGCTTATGAGCCTTTATGTGTAACAAACAGGTTCTTAAAAAATGCCTTATATCTTTAATTCTTTATAATAATAACCAAAGGCTAATAATAGGTCAATAATAAGCTTATTTTAAACTTTGCTTCTTCTTTTAAACATACTTGTGTCACAGTAAATCTGTGCTTGTGTATTATAAATACGTACAGAACAATTATTTGGTTTATTAATTTATTTTTGAAGAAATAACATTGTTATATAAATATGTTGGTTATTGTGTTTGTCTGGACGCACCACTTTAAAAATTTTCTGCCAAAACGTATAATAGTCCACAAATTTAATGGCTTTTAGTTATAATGCAGTTGTAAAATTTATTTAAAAAAACAGGCAGGTGCTCGCCGATTTGCATTTATTGCCTTTTTAATTTACAGTGTCGAATATGTTTTGACGTTGAATAAAAATGTATGGGGTAAAAGCGATTTTAATTTTCTGACAGTGTAAAAAAACATACATTTCAAAAGCCGTAAAAGCCAACACAATTTAACAGACTAATAAAACCATAAAATGTTTTGACATAGAAAACTGGAGGAAAATGTCGTAGATTCAGATCGAATTATGAGGTGTTTTTATACTTATTATCATAGTAATAAAAAACAAAAAAACTTGCATATACTGTTGAAAATTTACATAGGCTTTAAGGTGCAAATAATCTATTTTATAAATACCGGCATGAGCAAGAAATGCACGAATGTGTTTAGTTAGAAGTTTATAATAACAAATCGCCTTTAATATAATAGTAAAAGAGATGCAGAATGTAAAAATCAAATTATTTAATCCATAGATTTCTCGAGAGTTTCAACTCTCATTAGCATCGGCATTTTTAAATTGCTGTGGATGAGCAACTTGTTAACAAACTTATTATTATTTTTTATTTAAAACAAGATAAAATATTGAAATTTTTAAAATATTTAATCAAATAGGTACGAACAGTTTTTTTTAATTGAATATTTCGTAATAAACATATATATATATTTAAGTTTTGTTGACCTTAAAACATTTTTTAATTTAAGTTTACTTTAGAGTTTCTACTATTATAGAACACCCTATTTAAAGTTCAAGATACATAATAAACGTGTGACTGGAAATGGCCTCTGTAAAAGCTTCAATAAAGGCTGTATATTAGATTATTAGGCAGTTTTTTAGATTTTTTTCAACGTTTCGCCAACATGAGTGGTCGCAATATACTGACGTTACTCAGTATAGAGAGCCGAGAAAACCTTAGAAAATTAATAAGAACCCAAATGATAATTTTAGTGATTTTGGTTACTGTGTGCAATACATATTACGAATATTTTTCATTTTAGTAATTATCATTTAAATCGCTTGAATATTAATTTTTCTTTTCCAATGTATGTGTTTCTTTTATTTATATATATATTTATATAAGTTGAGTGGTAGTCTTTGCTGACTAGTTAATAGATAACTGTGTTTCTTGGGTTGATCAGCAAATCTTTTTGAATAAAACTATTTTTCGTTATGCCAAGCTTTCGATATATTTTTATATCTTCCTCGGGGCTACAAATATAAGAGTAAGCTAAGTATAAATATATATAAAATTTAAAAATATGTTTACCTTAGTATACGAGGTAAGTTTTACATTGGTAAAAATAATAAAAATTGTAAATTAAAGAACATCAATTGAAACTTTCTTGTCAACTTTGTAAAATAATGATTAAAATTTAACATTTTTAAGTTAATTGAATTTTTTGTAATTGACCCATGATGACAGTAATATTTCTTTTAAATCTACTTCTTAACCTAAATAAAAAAACTTGACATTTCACTTAAAAAACAATTTACCACAAATAAACTGAACAAAATATTTTTGAATGAAAATGTCAGTGTCAATTACAAAAAATTCAATTAACTTAAAAATGTTAAATTTTAATCATTATTTTACAAAGTTGACAAGAAAATTTCAATTGATGTTATTTAATTTACAATTTTTATTATTTTTACCAATGTAAAACTTACCTCGTATTTTTTCTATATATGTCACATTCCAATTTATTTTCACTGTTTTTGATTACAAGTGTGTCCAGGAATGGAAGTCTACGATCTTTTTCTAATTCATAAGTGAATTTGATAGATGACCTCGTATACTAAGGTAAACATATTTTTAAATTTTATATATATTTATACTTAGCTTACTCTTATATTCGTAGCCCCGAGGAAGATATAAAAATATATCGAAAGCTTGGCATAACGAAAAATAGTTTTATTCAAAAAGATTTGCTGATCAACCCAAGAAACACAGTTATCTATATTTATATATATATTATAAACCTTATTTATTGCATATTAGAGACTATTATTACCAGATGCATTATATTCCTCGAGATTTATTTTGAATAATGTGTCAAAATAACCGTTATGAATTCGCTTCACAGCATGCAACCGAAATGTCACAATTTAATTCAAATATAGAAAAAATTAATCCGAATAAACACAATAGGTACATGACCCCAGAAAAGCCATATTTATTCAATAATATGAACACGAATTACTAACTAATCTTCTCTATTATAAGGGCACAATTTACGAAAAAAAAATAGGTTTTTCTATGCTATACCCAATGGGTGCGTAATAAGAATTTTTGGAACAGCTGGTAGGCGATCAAAATTTTAAATTAATATATTTTATTTCTACTTTTCTTCAGAAAAAATAAATCTGATGGTACAAAGCTATAATGATAAATGCTTTTTTATACAAAGTTCTTGTCTCCTTCGATGTCAAAACAACCGTTATAGTTACTAAAACACCATAAGCATCCAAAAATAGTCTTTTTGTATATATTTTAAATTTAAAATAAGTTCTTTTTTTCTATAATTCCTGTATTAGAAAATTAAATCAATAAATAATCTTATTTTTAATATAAATTTTGCCTAATGTTGCCTTTAAAATCAACCCTCACTTTTGGTCAGAAATTTGAGAGCCTGCTTCACCTCTTTCTAATTCTTTATTCCTAACGACAATAGTTAAGTATGCTTAGTCTTGAATTAATCAATTACTTACAGTTTTTTTTTAATCCGAACATCAAAATTACTGGTTAGGGAGTTTCCAAGTCCCAGAGTGTGACTTCAAATGTTGTGATTCAAGACCCCTAACGAACATTGCATACATAGATGTGCATAAACGAAAATAATCCTTTATTCACAAAGAAATTTGAATCTATAATTAATTGAGTATTTAAAGGAATCATTTAAATTAATCGCGATCATAAAACGAAGACTTATCTGCGCAGTACAATTTTACTGTACGATTATTATCGTCCATATAAATAATTAAAAATTTTATTTCATTTTTATATACCATAATCAGGCAATATTAATAGCGGGTTGCGTTGTCTTATTGAAAAAGTCACACAGGTATAAATAGCTATACAAATCCAAAAACAAAAACATGACATAACGTATTTTACAAGAATATAAATAAAATGTTATTGGTATGATTTTATCAGCATTATTAATTTTATGAATGTTAAAAGACCAAAGCGTTAAAAAGAATTATTATGGGTTTAAGTCGTCAATGTTTTTTCCACGCCTGGCGAGGTTGATTGTGGTTGTGACATAAATTTATCTTTGTTGCTGTTTAAAAAATATTTTGGATTTACTATAGACAAAGATTATTTGAATGGGAGGTATATGTATGAATACAAATAGTGCTCCATTATTTTTATTTGTGAAACCTGAAAGGCAAGGGGTATCTTTCCTTAAGGCTCATTTACACATGGCAAGTTTACTGGCGGAAAGTACTTGCCAAGAAGGACAGTTGTACTTGCTGGTCAGCGACAGTAAAGTTAAGGCGCCGGCTAGTTTTGTCACAGTTTATACAGTTGGTTCTCATCGTGTCGGTACGTCTCATCTTCGTGCCTTCAAAGCAATTCGCCGCCCGCTATAGTATAGTACGAGGCATGTTTTGTAAGTAAGTACCGTTTTGGAATTAAAAAAAGACGTGCAAAGATATCGCAATAATTTTATTTTTACATGAAAGCCTGTACCTTAATCTACTTTCCTACATAATTTCCGTGAATATTGAGGCACTTGTCATAACGTGGCACCAGTTTTTGAATACCCTCCTCATGAAATTATGCCGCCTGACGCTGCATTCTCTCTTCGCTCATTACGAGGCAGAAACTCCACTAGCAATACTCCTTTTCTGTCCCAAAAGACTGTGCACATGATTTTCCGGGCAGAAATTGTTTGCTTTAACTTCACTCTTTTGGGTGAAGATGAATGTCGCCATTCCATGGATTGTTGTTTCGATTCTGGTGTGACGTAGGCCACCCATGTTTCGTCACCAGTAACAATTTGGTCTGAAAAATCTTCACCTTCATTGTGGTACCACTCAAGGAAAGTCAATGCACTGCCTAAACGTTGGGTTTTGTGCAAATCCGTCAACATTTTTGGAACAAACAAGTCAGGCGGCAGAATTTTATGAGGAGGGTATTCAAAAACTGGTGCCACGTTATGACAATATTCACGGAAATGATGTAGAAAAGTAGATTAAGGTACAGGCTTTCATGTAAATATAAAATTATTGCGATATATTTATTTTTTAATTCCAAAACGGTACTGAAAAAACATGCCTAGTATCTTATAGTATATATAGATATGGTATGATATGGTAGCGGGCCAGAAATGTAGCTGGGAATGCGACGAGTCGATGCCATTTTCAGCGTCTAGTGGACCTTCTTATTGTTGTTTATTATTCTCTGGTTTTGTGGCCAATTTGCGTGTCTCGATCATCGCATAAATTTCTTAGAGGAGCTCACATCTTCAATTGCTATCTCTTTTAAAAGTTGAGCAGAAGCTCCTAAGCATTCCGGCGCTTAATCCACCTCCTGACCCATACACGTTTCTTCTTCTTTTTTCCTCGAGAATTTCCGAATTCTGCACAATACCACAGACAATAAATTTTACAGCAGCAAGCACTATCGTACTTGGAGCCATTTTGAATTTTACTAACTAAGCAAGTAAACTATCCAATGTGTAAAGTTTACTGGCGGAAAGTACTTTCCATCCATGTGTAAATAAGCCTTTAGTAAGTTTTCAGCATGACAAAAAAAAATCAGTATAATATTTAACATTGACAAGTAAATATTTTTAAGATCATTAAAAGGCATGTTCTGGACAAGATACCACAAGACCTGGAAAAAAAAATTCCTTTGAGATTAAGTTTTTTCTTTCTTTGATTACCTATGACAACTACCTATTAAATTAAAGTCATAGAAGTATAATGTCGAATTTTGGAAGGCGCAATATAGAAAGTAATTTCCTAAAAATAACTAACGAGTCATTATCCTAAACAACTTTGCTACCTAATAAATTTTGCTTTGCTGAGTAACCTGATATGTATTCCAGAGGAATCGTATTTCCAAAAATATTTGAGAAAGAGGCTTGAGATAAGTTAGAAATGAGATATCTTAGATGGTTCACTACCGTTTGCTCAAAAATGAAATGCTAATATCAATTTGTCTTCATGACAAATACCTATAGGTACATTTAGTACAAAAAAATAGTCTATTGTGAACTTCATTTTATTTAAATGCATGTGTCCAACCCACTCTGTAATGTGGGTATTATTTTATTTGTGTATGAACATATTATTATATAGGGCTTCGTATTTATTTAATATACCAATTCATCTATCTCTTTTATATTACATATTTTTTTATGTTATACCAGTACTAGAAATGTTTGCATTCGTTCGGTGTCATCAAACGTTACATTAGGGAAAAAAAAGTATTGCTATTTGGGCACTATTCACGTGCACCAGCCCGTGAAATCGCACTATGTTAACCCATATTATATATAGGGACTAAGGGATAGGAGAGGGATCTCTGGCCCCCTTGCGACATATTAGCCGCTTGTCATATTGTTTACATTATCTCCGCATTGTATATTATGCTACTATACCACCAGCAGCAGTTGGGATGGATGATGGAGATGTCATACGAGTCCCAAATGTGTACTGAATATACAGGGTGATTTATTATGTGATGAACTAACTGAAACTTAAACTTATTTTGAGTTTCTTTTTATGGAATCCTTAGTACCTTTTTTCATAATAACATCATTATTCGATGTGACATATATCTTATATACAGGGTGACATAGAAAAAAGTACATTGCATACTGCCACACAATAGAGGACACTAAAAGAAGAAGAAGAAAAAAAGTTCCCATGAACATGGGTCCGCAAGGCCTTCGGTTAAAAGATACGGGGTGTTGAATTTTAATTTTTTTTTTGGGGTTTTTTAAATATCTTTTGCCAGAGACGCAAGAAATGGATAAAATGTGGTATACAGGGGTTTTTATCACGCTAAATTCAAATATGACCTTAGTTTTGTGATTACTGATAGAGGGCGCTACATACAAGGTTCCATCCCTATTGAATCGGTCGTAATTTTTTTGCTATACACTGTATGTCATTTTCGACTGAAAAAAATTGTTATCCCTTCTTTTATACTTAAGAGAGGTATACCTTGTCCAAGTCGCTAGAAGCAATGGTTCCAGTACAAATGCATCTAAAAGCCGACAATGCACGTAAATTATTCAAATAGCGCCAAAGTAACCTTTGCAAAAACAATGATAAATAAAAATTAAATAATGTGTCATAATGACACTTGTCAAACTAATGTAATAATTGTTAAAGGTATAAAAAGTTACGACCGATTCAATAGGGATGGAACCCTGTATGTAGCGCCCTCTATCAGTAATCACAAAACTAAGATCATATTTGAATTTAGCATGATAAAAAACCCCTGTATACCACATTTTATCCATTTCTTGCGTCTCTGGCTAAAGATATTCAAAAAACTAAAAAATTAAAATTCAACACCCCGTAACTTTTAACCGAAGGCCTTGCGGACCCGTGTTCATTGGGAACTTTTAATCTTATTTTAGTGGCCTCTATTGTTTGGCACTATGCAATGTACTTTTTTCTATGTCACCCTGTATATACCTATATGAAAATAATAACACAATTAAATATATTTAACCAAATATCAATCATATAACATGGCGTTAAGTTTGGCTATATTTAAAACTTTTCTTTGTCAATGTTCGGTTATTTATGGTTTAAAATGGCTCGCGAGTATTATTTTCTAAACAAACTGCAACTCATTAATCACGCAAACACCACCGAGTCGAAGACGTGTTTGACTGTTTACCCAAATAACTATTAGTCATCAAGCACAGTTCGTCATAAAACATGTTAAAAGCAATTAAAAAAAAAAAGATGTACCTAATACGATTGTATTTGGGAATTATTAATAATTTTATTTAAAATATTGTAGAAATAAAGTCGAAACATAACATAATTATGTTTTTTTTATGAATTATATTATTATATATTCTAGTTGGTTTACCAGGGTTGTATTTTTAGTTTTACATACTGAGACGCAGAGGTCGCCACTAATCAGTTGCACCTACAAAATATTTACCTCCATCTTTAAGCAATCTAAAATAAGAAAATATTCAAGTAATAATTTTTTCGTAGTTTGTTCTAGCTGTTGCTTTAAAAGCTTTCTGCGTTATTTTATCTCTAAAACTACTTAGAAAAAAACCGGACTTTTCCATCAAACCGGTTATTAGCTAGTTTTATTATTTTTGAAAACGCAATAACTATTTCAGAAATCTGAAAAATATAAAAGGAAGATACTATTGAATGAGATAAATGACAATCGCTAATTATTGTTTTAATAAAACTTCCAAAGTCCAAATTACCATACCTACCCCTAAATATATTTCATATTATCGAAGTACAACGTATTCTGAAAATCTCTGTTATTTGTAGGCATAAAACCATAATAAATGATAGGAATCAGATTGAGATAATATGGTTACTCTAACATTAAAATTTTACGATCTGAACACAATCGTGGTGGAGATGATCCAGCTGCTGCTGGAATAATGGAACAAACAAGATTTTATCTTAAGGAAATTTTGTCTATTCAGATGCTCATCATGCACATATGTCATACACTGGCCTTAATAATTTGACGCCACAATGTAGAACAAAATAAAATATTTGCAATCTAAAACTGAAGTTTTTTTATAATGTTTTCGGTTGTAATTAAAAGATGATATGATATATTTTATGCAACAGTTACCTTTTACTTTCCCGCACAAAGTATTATTGTGAACGCGCAAAAAAAAATTGAGATTGAACCCATGAGTTATTAGTTGAAATCGCTTTAGTCCTGTGATAGGGGTGGCCAGCCAAATTTTCAAATAACAGTAGGCTCAAGTGATACATCATTTTGAAATTTTAAAGCATTTTTTATCTGCTTTGATATATTGCTCCCATAATTCTCGAGATAATTGCATTTAAAATTTCAAGTATTGAAATGTTAAATGCAGCCGGTTTTTTTTTTAAATTGGGAAAACCCCGTTTTTTCAAAAAAAAAAACCGGTCCATTTGAAAAAATTTATTTTTTTCTATTTTATGGTTGCTAGTGCTAGTGAAAATACATCATGTATTAGTATTTTTTTTTACAAATTGACCGGTTTAATAGTAATATATGTCAATTACTTAGTACCACATAACACCTACAATATAAGGCAATATTATACGGACAAAGCTGAAAGTATTTTTCAATAGCAAATAAGAGTGAAGTCAACACAAGACAAATTTTAGTTTATTCAAAGGCCTCGGAAAAAACCGGAAAATATCCGGTTTTTTCGGAAAAGAACCGGTTTTTTTCCGAGGTGTGAAACTATTAAAAATTTCACCAGTTAGGTAGTTGGACAAATAACTCTTATTAGAATATAATAATAAAGTTATTTGGTAAAGGGTTTATGGCGTCATTGATAGAGCATGCGCTTCGCATGCGGAAGGTTCATGGTTCTAATCCCAGCCATGGCAATATTTTTTTTGTCGAATTTTTGAATAAAGTAGTTAGTTTGTTGGAAATAATACAATTATAATAATAATTATTTTTTAAATTCTACTATTTCAGAAATCTGAAAAATATAAAAAGAAGATACTATTGAATGAGATAAATGACAATCGCTAATTATTGTTTTAATAAAACTTCCAAAGTCCAAATTACCATACCTACCCCTAAATATATTTCATATTATCGAAGTACAACGTATTCTGAAAATCTCTGTTATTCGTAGGCATAAAACCATAATAAATGATAGGAATCAGATTGAGATAATATGGTTACTCTAACATTAAAATTTTACGATCTGAACACAATCGTGGTGGAGATTATCCAGCTGCTGCTGGAATAATAGAACAAGATTTTATCTTAAGGAAATTTTGTCTATTCAGATGCTCGTCATGCACATATGTCATACACTGGCCTTAATAATTTGACGCCACAATGTAGAACAAAATAAAATATTTGCAATCTAAAACTGAAGTTTTTTTATAATGTTTTCGGTTGTAATTAAAAGATGATATGATATATTTTATGCAACAGTTACCTTTTACTTTCCCGCACAAAGTATTATTGTGAACGCGCAAAAAAAAATTGAGATTGAACCCATGAGTTATTAGTTGAAATCGCTTTAGTCCTGTGATAGGGGTGGCCAGCCAAATTTTCAAATAACAGTAGGCTCAAGTGATACATCATTAAAGGGCGGAATATATGCACGTCAATTCAGTTAAAATATGCGCATATATATGCATAGTTTTTCTTTGAAATATGCAACAATATGCATTTATTTGTCAAAATATGCAATTATATGCCTTGAATATACCATGGAAAAATGGAAATAAAGAAACGCCGACTCTTACAAAAATTATTTATTTTAAGTAAAATTAAAATAAAAATATAATAGGTAAAATTTTTAACCTGAAATAGTATAAAATGCATATAACGATATATTTTTCAAAATTTGCCGATAAAAGTGTTTGCCTTCTGTCTGTAAAAATATGTTTGTACAAAGAAAAAGTTCTTTCAACATCTACCGATGTGATCTGGCAATATTTTAATTTGGGTAGTAAGTTATAAGGCCAAGGTATTATTTCGTTGGATGATTTAGTATCAAAAATATTTTTGACTTCCATTAAATACTTAAAGTCTTCTTTCTTTCCCACAATAACTTCGAGTTTACTTCTTACTTGATTTCCTACATCACCGGGAACTTTTTTGCATTTGTCGAAAAAAGTTTCAACAATTTTAATTGATTCCCTTAAACTTATATTCCTACTTTCTAACGAAGTTATTATATCTGGTATAAAACTAAAATTAACCTTACTAAAAACAAGTTCCTTAGCTAAATGTACATTTTTTAATACTGCTTGACATTGCACTATACACTGTGAATTGTCTTCTATATCTAAAACTATGTCTTTAATGGCTTCAAAATGGTCTGCGTAGAATATCTCGGCCTTAATCCATGTTCCCCATCGAGTAATTACGGGCTCTGGAGGTAAACTAACTCCTCAATTACTTGCAAGGGTCGCACTTAATCTTTTGATAAAACGAAAAACATAAAAATATGCACACACATTTTATTTTTGCCGAAATAGGCAATTTTTTATGAAATTTGTAAAAATATGCAAATATATGCACTTTGCATATATTCCGCCCTTTATACATCATTTTAAAATTTTAAAGCATTTTTTATCTGCTTTGATATATTGCTCCCATAATTCTCGAGAAAATTGCATTTAAAATTTCAAGTATTGAAATGTTAAATGCAGCCGGTTTTTTTTTTTTTTAAATTGGGAAAACCCCGTTTTTTCCAAAAAAAAAACCGGTCCATTTGGAAAAATTTATTTTTTTCTATTTTATGGTTGCTAGTGCTAGTGAAAATACATCATGTATTAGTATTTTTTTTTACAAATTGACCGGTTTAATAGTAATATATGTCAATTACTTAGTACCACATAACACCTACAATATAAGGCAATATTATACGGACAAAGCTGAAAGTATTTTTCAATAGCAAATAAGAGTGAAGTCAACACAAGACAAATTTTAGTTTATTCAAAGGCCTCGGAAAAAACCGGAAAATATCCGGTTTTTTCGGAAAAGAACCGGTTTTTTTCCGAGGTGTGAAACTATTAAAAATTTCACCAGTTAGGTAGTTGGACAAATAACTCTTATTAGAATATAATAATAAAGTTATTTGGTAAAGGGTTTATGGCGTCATTGATAGAGCATGCGCTTCGCATGCGGAAGGTTCATGGTTCTAATCCCAGCCATGGCAATATTTTTTTTGTCGAATTTTTGAATAAAGTAGTTAGTTTGTTGGAAATAATACAATTATAATAATAATTATTTTTTAAATTCTGTCTTGTTACGCAGGTCATATATTTTTGAAGATATTATATCTTGTCGAGAAAGTTTTGGGGCGATACAATTTACGATTTTTTAATATTTCATAGACTAAACATGGATGGTTAGGATGTATTATCTCTAGTGTATGTAGAATGAATTGTACGCGTATAGACTCAAATGTTTATAACTTAATTTATGAAAATAAAAAATCCCGATGGCAGCCAGTCGAAAAAGTAGATTTTTGATTTATGTATTTTTTATTTATACTTAGTCTACCACTGACACCCACTATTAATAAACAAATAATGGAATATTCTGACATTCGCCAAATATAACCGAAGTGTCATATTGACAGTTATTTTAACTGAAATACCCATTATACTATAATACATACGTAAGTACGGTCTTATTGTTATTTCACAGGTGTTTATTTGTCAAAATAATTACAGGTATAGCGGGTGATGATATTTTTTTTATTTTTTGTTACTTTATATTGACTTACATTTACTTAAATATGCCAGCGATGAAAAAACTCTCCAAATAAATATTGTAGAGATTTAAGTGCTCTATCATTTGATATGTAACATCGGTATTTTCTATTAACAACGAAAAAAAATATGATTATTTTAAAACTTTGACAGGCCACCATTCTGAAATTAGCTCTCCGATTTCAATCGCCAACGAACTCACGCGATTCCATAACCTAGCCGATTTTTTAACCAAATTTTGTTTCGATTGGTCAAAAAATGCGGCCTAGAACGTGACGCAAAGTTTCTATATCCCATATATATATACATATATATAGATATATAAACTTTTGAACTGAGGTCATTTTTAGGATCCAGGTGAAGTACTGCATAAAAATTTTTCAAAATTTCGGTTGTGTCGATCTCCTGAATAGTTAGATTTTTTTAAAAAATCTACTAAAAACTACCCTTGAACCCCATCTATCAATAGCCAATGCAAAAATAGTTGCTAACAAGCAAGATATGGCTTGCATGTTGAATATATGACAACATTACCATGTCATGAGCTCATATCACCAACACACAGACACATATTTCTCTAAAAGAAGAAAACAAACTTAAATTTTTATTGCTTAGCCTCTGCTATCATTGAAGAAATAAGGCTCAAGAAAAGAAAACTAAATATTGAATAACAAAGTCACTGATAGCAGCACGGTGGCTCCCGTTATTTTATTTGGTGATTTAGTAATATGGAATATGTCAGTAACGTTGTTACATAGTCTGGCTATGTGTCATTGTCAGTGTCAGTGTCATTTATAAGCTTTGGAACAAAGAAACAACCAATTTCCTAATCAAGACTCCACCTAAATTTGTCGTGTTATCTAAGGCTTCAAATGCGATTCATAAAACGCCTTCGCCAACCTGATGATATTTTCAAGATGGTTTTAGCTGTACCTACTACTTAATTAAGGATACGTTCTCCTAATTTTAAAAATGTGTTCGGTTGATTTGTTTTGAAATTTGTTAGTGAAAGAAGAAATTATAAATAAGTCGTGTCTGGTGTTTTTTGTTAAATGCGTTATGAATTTATGAAATATTGAACAAAAGTGCTACACGATCTTCTACTTCACTTCTGCCACAACAAAAAAAAAACAATTTTTGCCTCGGATGTATGGATATAGTGGTGTTACTGTCACAGAATATGTATTTAATATGTACACACAACTGCCAGTCAGTCGGTGACACGATACGGCTGCGGAGAAGCAGAAAAAATAACATGTTGGCTTCCTAATATTAGTATTCCAATAGAGTTTATGGGGTGACAGTGCTACATAGGGGCCCACCTGCATAGCGTAGCTATATGACTTGTTGTTCCATATATTTTTGTAAACAGTAGCGCGGGATTCATTTTGATTTTGCAAAAATCATCTTTTATGGGTTTTTTGCCTTTAACTTTATTTTTAATATGTTAACTTTGAAGAAAACCTAAGCCATCGGGATCTTTCATGAAATTTGTAGAGCTTATATACAAGCTTTGTAACTGGTATTCTATAAAGTAGGCACCAACCGCATCTCTGCTAACTTAAAATCCTGAGACAACGACTGTTAGGAATTGCACGGTATTAACTTTAACTTTCAATAAATGATTTGAAGCCTCGTTGGAATATTTTTAATTGTCAAAATTCAATTTAAACTTTGGTTGGTGTGTCAGATAGATCCCTTTATCTTTTTGATTCCTTAAATAGAAGAAATAACCATTTGTATCGGATTATTATATTTTAGTAGTTTTTCGTAATGTTTTATAAATAACCTGATCTACACTAGTGAAATGAGAAATAGCATGAACCTTGAAACATATTTCTACCAACCAATCCGCGTATGTCATTTAAACTTAATCAGATGAGGGTATGCACACGAATTGTTACGCTTTTATTTATACACTGAATGTACTTGCGCATAATTATATTTTAGATTTGACAATATTATTTTATTTGTAAGGCAAACTTTAATTGGACGATAATCATTAAATTTTATGGTCAATAGTCTTCCATTGAGACGCACGATTTAAATTTACTTAAACACCATAATGGGATCACCATATTATGGAAATAAAGACATTATAAAACTGAATTGTATCTTTTATATACTTTTAATTATGTCAAATATTTACTTGACCCGCATGGTTTGTAAGTAAAGAAGTATCAACTTTGAGTTTACTCCAAGTAGAATAATTAATATGTAGGTATAGTTTTTTTATATTTTTTATAATTTAATGACAGGAAAAATCGGTCTTCAACAGCAAATTTTAATATGATAAATTTCTCACCACCGAATTAATTGAAAGAGTTAACAATGTTTGACCCTATTATGGATCTGGTTGACCGTACTTATCAAACATAAAATTTCACAAATCGTTCTCTTAAATCTACATTGGATTTAAGTTTCAAAATCAGGTTTGTATTGTATTTAAAATTAAACGTGCACCAAAAACTATAAGATATTTATTAATTGTATTTCTAATATAGCGCGGTTACACCACTGTTTGGCACGCATATATCCAGACGATCTAATTACCGATTTTCACTACTTGTCATAAGTGTGCGACGTACAAGTCATTTGTCCTGACTTTTTGTCACATTTAATAATTAATATGTGGCTGCATACATCATCTACAGCTCATTAACTGCGAACGGACTAATTTACAACACTCAGTACATGTTTAAATGCCACTTTTCTGCATAGCGATTTATATGAACTGAATGTTGGTAAATGACATTTACTCACCTCACGGCTAATGACGGTCTACTGGAAGGCATATTTTAATATTTCTATATTAAAATTCAAGAGCGTATAAATTCTTAGTGCTAAATTTGTCAAGATAATATTAGTAGAGAAGGCTGTATGGAATCTTATATCATAAATTGTGGCATTGCTTATACTAACTACTGATGTTGGTGATTCGCAACAATACAATTAAAACTAATAGAAATGGTGAAACTTGATAATTTTTTACCAAAAGGACATTGACATGCAATGGATGAAAATAAAAGTTTGTGTTCTCTCTGTATAATACCAGTCCGAGCCACATATTGGAAAAAAAATATTAAAATTGCTCTATAACCTAAGATTAAATCTATAGTGTTTTCTCTAAAGGTGGGTACTTAATAAATTTCTGGTGGAATAAAAAAGTAAAAGACTATAAGTTTTCGGTCATCATTAATTTGCTTCTGACTACGATTATCACAAAGTAGCTTGTGAAAGAAAAACAATGTCAGTTTTCACTTAAATTCTTCATTAATCATTCGAAAGAAATTTTCCCTTAAATAAATTACGACTGTCATTTTAAGCACTTAGAAATAATGGCGTATTCTACTAAAGAGAGGGACAGCGAATATAAATCCCTGCTTGTATGATTGTTTTAATTTATTCCATTAATTAATCTACAAATTTACATCATCTATTCTACGCCAATGGCGTGTGTTTAGCTAATATATACAATTTCCGTTCCACCTCCTTTCCTAGGAAATAAATAAATAAATAAGTACCTACTCCCCTGCTGGTTGATTTATATCAACAAATTTCAAAATTTACGTAATTTACAAAACTTAACAAAATATATTTTAATTTTATTACAACGTATAAGTATTCTTTAAGTGTTTATAAAACAAGATCAACAACCTGAAATGTTTCGGTCTGTTTGGTTTTCTTCATTCATTTAATTAAAATGTCTGCAATATTATTATTTGTGTTATTCTACATACGTTTTCTCTTTGCTAGTTATATTCATTATTTTTGTCTACTTGCTTAATGAAACTCATTTTTAGATGTAAGTCGATTTTATTTACTTAAAAATTGATATCTCAGGTTATGAAAATCAACCCTAAATATACAAAACATTCAATGTTAAATGTTTCACTGATAAATTCGCAGCCCTTGTGCCTATATGTCTCTAAATATGTGAATATTCATTAGTCTACAATATAAATATACAAGCTTTTACAAATAAAGCTTTAAAATGATATACAGGGTACTCTTAAAGCTCTATAACAAATTTTGACAAATGATAGCTTGGGTTAATTAAAAACAAAATTTTCAAACTTCAATCGAAAGCAGGTTTATAAATAAAAATGGCGGTTGGCATGGCAATAATTATTTTTGGGGTAATGTTAATTATTCGTTTCACACTTCGTGTAAAAAGATAAACAATGCATTTATCAACTCAACTCACGGATATGTAGATGATTTCAGCAACGAATCAAGTTTGTGGTAACATTTTCAACAATCATTTATTACTTACTTGTGCATGTTATGAATGATCATTTAAATGTAGATCGTTCTAGAAATTTCTAAAAACACAATCTTTTTGAGTTTTCTGATGACGTAGAACTTAATACTATTCAGAATATATGGTATCAACACGATGCGACGGTGCATCACCACATACAAATTACTGCTTAGTTAAATAAACTAATAAATGCATAGATCAAGGAGATAAATACACATCAACCAGGTAGACAATGTTGAAACCAATACCCATCAGGAGTTACTTGAAAGAATTCAAGATGCAGCTAACGAACTAAGAAATGATCCAAATCTCATCCATCAAATCCAGGTGGATGACAACAGATATCCTCCTTACTGCTTTTCTTAAAGTTTTGCTTAAAAGCCCAAGAAGCTGAACTCTTTATAATTTTCAAGAAATAGTGAATCTTTATGCACTTGACACGTTGCTTATTTATATTTGATCTATAAGCTGCAATTCATTGTAGTCCAAATGTACTCTTTAAGGGTAGCTCCAGTCAAGACGAGAGAGAGTTTCGCTGTTTTCCAGAGTAAAACTCAAATTTTGTATTTTAAATATTCAAATTATCAATATAATGCATTTAGTAAATTAATTGGGATATTGGAATTAAATTGATTTATAAACATAATACAGATAATTTAAAACAATAAAAATAGACTTTCTCCTCTACACGTACAGTATTTTATTCCACTGAAAATTAAAAAATTTGCATTCGGAGGCAGAGTGAAATGGTTTTTGTCGTTTATATTATGAGTTTTTCTGTTTTATACCTACCAATTGGGTGATTAAATAGTGAATTGAATAAAACTTTTTAGGATTAATTGGAACGTATTAAACGATTTTAACAAAAAAAAAGGTAGGTAACAAGTAAAAGTAAACACACACTACAAGCACGTGCGGTATTTGTTTGTTGTCTTTAAATGTCGGACAGTTTTATTTTCAGTTTATATTGAAATTTATTAGATCAAAGGAGTTTAGATATTGTAGAATTTGTAGAGATTAGATAATACGAATACTAAAACGAACTGGAATAAATTTATTAACTGCTTTAAATTTTTTGAAATTGTTGATATAGTAAATTTACGTTTCTTAGAATATAAAAAATGACCATAATCAAAGTTTGTTATAATAATGTTGTTAATTTGCATCGGTTAAAATTGAATCTTGTTTAAAGTATTTAACAAAAACATGGTGATCCAGCCACACATATTAAAAATTTATATGATCAACTTGCCAACTATAAAAAATACGGTTTTTTTATATGCGGATGTTGTTCTTTTCTAAAAATGATATTGGAAAGAGATATACAAGATCTGCTGTTTTAAAAACAACCAAATTTCAGCTTCTGATTTTTGCTGTACGAGTAGGAAAATATTATGTTTTTTCGCTGCTGGTTTTTTTTTATCATATTTTGACGCAGTTAGAGTATATGGTTCCTTTAATGCTTGAAGCTGGAACTCAAGTTCTCTTTAACACATAATATTTCCAAATGAACAGAATGTGGACCGTTTATCATGTAGAAAAAAAATGAGGAAGCCTCATATATACATTATACAAGAATTTCTGCGAAATTGCAAACCATTTTTAAATTGAACACACAAATATCTGACTAATGTGATCAGAAATCCCTGACCTAATACACTGAAGTTTATTTAATAGAATTTCTCTCGCTATTTAGTCGACAGTGTTGATAGAGCGCATTCTGCTTCCTCTAGGTTGAATTCTCGTTATCTGTCAACAAAGCAGCATAAAACACTTCAGACGAATGAAGAGCAATGATATTTCACAGTTTCGCATAATTCTTGTTCTCATAATTATTCAATAATCTAACTAAACTAAAATAAATACTAATGCAACACTAATTTTTATATTGTTGAATAAAAAAGTATGGAGAGGGATGCGTGTGGTTGTTTGCTTTGATTACTTTTTTATTGTTTCTATTTGACACCCTCGTCGAATCGTTTTGTATATAGCTTTCATTCTTACAGTAACATAATATCATCCTGTATCCTGCATATCTAGTGATGTTCTTAATGTGAGGCATAATATTAATGTATGTGGTCGCTAACACACGTATTCTAATTATAATTATTTTTATGGTTTCTATAACTTCCAGTTCATAATATTCCTTGGGTTATAATATGTACATACCTTACTTATTTGTTTATTTGAACAGCAATAAAATTATTTTAAAATTACACGAATACCACCAATAGCAACAACAGCAGTAGTGTGTAGGATATCCACGTAATATAAATTTGTATATTTTTCAAATAATGATTTTCTGTTTTAAAATTATGTTACAGAAAATTTTTGTTTGTTTAAATGTATATTATGTGTGATTATTTTTAGGTTATGTATAGCTTGTTTGGTTTTTGAGTACATAAATATTATGAGGTAAATGATGGCTTTGATTTCATATAATTTTCATTTTAAATAAATAGTATAATGTGTATTTATTAGTGTTAAGCGTGGGTGGTGTTCGGTGTAAAATTGAATTTAAAATTAATTTGCACAAATACTTGAAATCATAATATCACTAACATCTTTACTTTTATGAAAATATAGTGATATTTACAATTTTTTAGTAGAAATAGGTAATTATTAGTACATTATTTAGTCAGATAGAGTTGCTCACAACCAAAAATTTTAGGGCACCTCTAATAAATAAATTATCGAAGGAAGTTACTTTAATTAAAAAAATATTTAAGGGAAAATTGGATAAATAGGAGTCTATGTAAATTACGTACATAATCCTTTAATGATTTTCTATATTGCCCAAATCAATAGCATATATATTATTTAACATATTTTTATATTTTCATTAAAAAAATTAAATAGGTACAAACATCTGAAATCTAAAATAAATTATATAAAAAGCTTTCATATAATCAGAAATAAATGCTGGATCAATACCGACGCGCCAAAATAGAAATGCTTTTACCATTTTTTTTCCCGTTTTATTAAGAATAAAATTTCCGATTTTAATGAAACTGTATCCCGTATAAATTGAATTAAAATCAGATATATAAAACTGATGGGGGAATCTGCAGCGAAAATTATATTCCTTTCTGTTTGATAAAGTCTTTTTAATCAATTGAAAACTGGTAGATACCTATTAGGTGCAGCGAAAAATATAACATGTATATTGTGAAGTTGCCAAGGTTATAATTAAAATGTACGAGTATTTAAATTAAGAATTATGAGTTTATTCGAAGACCGGGATAATCGTATATTTATATTATGAGTGTACGACTCAAACTAGATGAAGTTTCACCATTTTCAGTTTCATGTTGTATAAATAAATATTTTTATATTCATATTGAGTTATTTTTATATTATAAGTTACAAACTTGCAAAAGAAAATAATATATTAGAATCATTCTGTGTTCAAAGTTTTATTATTCATAGACCATACTTTTTAATTGTTGCTAAAGTATCTAAATAATTGTGTTTAATGTATTTTAAATTAAACATAAAATATACCTAGTTCAAAGATACCTACATACTATAACAATCTTATAATATTCTTTAGATATGAATAATTTTGTGGAATTTAAAATGATGCAATATAGATACTATTAATTAATTATTACCTCTTTATAATTTATATAATAAAGTTAAACGAGTTTAATGCTACTAACATATTATTTTTATAATATCTAAGATAAGCTATATACTATGTTAAATATAAATATAAATATTATTTATGTTTTGCAAAATAAAAGGAAAAAAGTATGAAATTAAAACGTTGACGCCGGCGCCGTCAAAAACCATTTAGAATGTAGGTATATTATTATTGTTATTTGAATATGAAAGCTGTAATTAAGATAGTAATTTTAGAATATATTATGCGATTATTATTATCAATTAGATCAACTATATGTTCTTTAATTTTTATGCTATTTCGGTATTGGTGTTCAATAAATAGTTTTCTGTATTTAACAATTTCTTTGTTATATTTGCTGAAAATTTTAAAAAGTATTTTATTATATTTTTTTCAATCCATGATTTATAAATACCTACATTTTTATTATTTCAACGTAGATGTTAATTAGGAAAATTAGGACATACTTGCTATGTTTAACAATCTATCTAATACATTTTCTATATTTTTCTTCTATTTGAAATAAACCTAAATACTTTAACATTTACTTTCTCGCACAGGGAAAGTATTGTGAACGCGATAAAAAAAACATTGAGATAACGACGGATATAACCATTTTGAAGTTCCCTGAGACTATTAAGACCATTTCCAGATGGAAGTATAATACAAATAGTATATTTTAAAAGTTGGTGTGGCGTCGTGGGTAGAGGCTTTGCTGCATGCGAGGAAATTACGGGTTCGAATCCCAGCTCTGGCGTAACTTTTTTTTCCTTGTAATTTTTGAATAAAGTAGTTAGTTTGTGACGCAGGTCATATATTTTTAATTATATTATATCTTCTCGGGAAAGTTTTAGGGCTACACAACCGATTTTTTGAACCTATTACAGAATCAAAAAAAATCCAAAGCAAAACATGTTTTAGTTACGTATAACATAGTAGTCGTTATTTATCCCATTATTTACTCTGACTTGGGTTCCCGATACGAAACAGCTGACCCACTTGCAAAAGAGGGGGCTCATCACATCCTCATGCGGTCCGGAACTTATCGTTGGTAGTCCAAAGGGCCATATGACAAAAGGAATTGCATAAATAGCAAAAGGAACAATTAAAGTCCTACTGGAGGAATACTCCAGCACTGAGACACAGGTCTATTCACAGGACACTACCTTTTAAAAAAGATGGGCCTGAGTGAGAACGATAAATGTCGTTTTTGAGAATAAGTAACCATCTACCGCATTCTAAATCTGTGGGAAAATAAATCAAATTGAAACAGATTTCTTCAGATATAATAATCCAATATCTAAGTAAGTTTCATTATGAAAATTTTCTTTCAATACTTGAATTTCCAGTAGTTTTAAAAGTTTTTTTTTGAGAAATGTAAAATCAAATGTTCTTGGAGGATCGATAAAGATATTTTACTGCACGTCAAGGATCAAAAAATTCTCTGCGAAGATCTATCTCATCTGATCATTTTTACCTTAATTACCACTGGAAAAATTTCGTTAACTTTATTTAATAATGTCTGTCTTGAAAAATGTATTAACTGTTCTACAATTTTGCATTTGATTGTGGGTTTTGTGCAGTAAAACGGCAATGGCTAGATTGATTCCTGCTGGACTTGAACGTTTGTTTTTATAAAACATTTAATACCTGTTAGTACACTACAAAATTTTAAGTGAAATATCAAAAACCGTTTTATTTGAAACTAACAATAACAGTCATAATAGCAACCAAACACTATATACCTACATGACATATGTTGTATTTATTTTCTACAGATCAAACGCCAACCAAATTAATTTACCATGCCATTAACTATAATCAATAGTTGAAATGAACCCCTGTTTTATATAAACTACAATAAAAAAATGTCACATCAGAGACAAAGTCAAACTGTGCCATATGCGCTGTTTAATGAAACAGGAATAATGACTATGAATTTGAACAAAATGCATTTTTACAAAAGAATATAACGCTTTCATTTTCTTCTTCTATTGCTTTTGGTCATAATATTTACAGATATTTTCTTCTAAGTGAGCAATAAACACCTATATGAATTTTACTGCTTATTTATTTAGTTTACATATTAAAAATATAATGCATAGAATTGTCTGGTATTAGGAGTTATATGGCTAACACATGGTTTTGTTATGGTATAATATTATGTGTAGACACCAAGTTTTTAACAAAATTTTACGTCTGCGATACTGACAATAATAATAAAATTTACAACTGGCGCTCAAAATTAATTTTACCACTTGTATAAGTATGTAGATAAAATGAGTTTTATGGCGATCAAAGAATTCGTTTAAATAGCCTGACAATTAACTTTACATAATCTGGAGATAAACAAATATAGCGGAAGCAGTTATTTCAGAATTTTTATACTATTTCTATAACAAAGTTTTAGAAACAGGTGCTATCGTGTATTGAAGTTGCATAGGTACTGATTTACGGTGCTTTCTACCTTCCTTTCTTGTCCCACCAACACAATCTCAACAATTTATTTTTGCTCAATTACTGCACCGTTACGGTATCAAAATATACAAAGTGTCCGCGCAAAAATATACACCCACGATTTTATATTTTGAATGTTAATAGAATGAGATTTTATCACAGCGTTATTAAATTCTCATTATTATTAATGTGTTCTTACATTAAAATTAGTAAGTGTAAGTAGTGTTAATTAATTTTTAAAACATACACTCCGCAATTTTTAATCTTAATAAAATATGATTAACAATTATTATTTTGTCTTTATTTTAGTATTTATTACGGAACAAAATATTAAGAGTTTTACGGCTATAACTATAGTAAACAAGGTAAGCTCCATCCTGCAGACTTAAATCATTACAACAGATATAATGCTGATTCAATTTAATATTGAAGTAAAAGTTATAGTAAAAATAACCGAAAATACTTCATAAATCAAAATATTTTTTTTACTCTTCCTCCACTTCAAGTTTTATAATTTCACTCAAAGATTTTTAGCTATACTAGGGCTGTTGATATTTTATTGATTAGAATATTCGGGTTAAAATATTTAAAAAACGAGGTCTTTGTAATTATTGCAAACCTTATTGGATGTTCTTCCTGTTTGTGTTGCGAAATTTCCCTACCTAAACAATTCTTCTTCTTGCATGAAATGTGAATTATATAAATCGGCGATTGTTGCCATTATATATTTTACATTTGGTTTCTTACCCGTTCTTTTAAGGATGTCTGTGTTAATTTTTAGTTTATTTATATTTTTTATAGTATAAATACAATTTCTAATATTTTTTAATAAGAACTATGGCGAATACGTAGCATAGCATAGCGTATTTTCATATCAATTGACCACCTACTACTACAGTAAATTATAAATAATTTGATATACGATTAATGAATCTGATTAATTTTGTATTTGTCTTAGCATGACACGACATATGCGTTTTTGCATTAATAAGTACCGGTTCCATAACGTAAAAGCTACCTGCCATGGATGAGAATAAGTTATTATCAATAAAGTGGTCGTTTTTCAACTTTT
This sequence comes from Apoderus coryli, assembly GCA_911728435.2. Classification (NCBI taxonomy): domain Eukaryota; kingdom Metazoa; phylum Arthropoda; class Insecta; order Coleoptera; family Attelabidae; genus Apoderus; species Apoderus coryli. The sequence continues at coordinate 4,143,034 of OU452206.1, read as the reverse complement.
TTGTTCAAATTATCATTTTTTAGCTATAAAATATCTTGGTTTGATCTTATTTGCCACATTAATTGGCTGGTTCTCATATAAAATAAAATAATAACAAAAAAAAATATATATAAAATTTGTATCTTAGTAATATAATAAGTGCGATAAGGAAAATTATAATTAAACTAAGAAATATAAAAGTTATTTTTTGTAACCAGTCAGACTCTGCCAATTCATAATTAATTAGATTTTATAGTTGCAGTTTGGTTTGTTTTTATTTGAGTTGATTAGTTTGTTTTACGAGCAGGCCACAAGTTTTTGAAAATTATATTATAATTAAGATAATTTTAAATTCCTGCGTATTATACTTGCTTTATTCAGTTCGTTCTATTTTTAACATTTCTGCAGTACACATTTTCGTTCTTATAACCTGTATTTTATTTTGCAGTTTATTTTAAACGGTGGTTCCTATTATTATATGTAAATTTTCTATAGAAGTTTTTTATTTTTTTACAAAATTTGGGAAGAAAAGCTATTATAAAACAAATGACCTTGAACTTATTCTGTCGTTAATTTTCATTATAGTAAATATAAATATAATTGCCATTTTTAAAAAACTATATTATGTGCCTGCTCAAAGTAATAACACAAATTAATAACACGATATATTGTTAAGCCGGTAATTTAGTGAGCTTGCTAACTGTTTTGCAAATATTAATGTCAAACTCTTGTTTATTTTCTCTTTTCAGACATTCATTCATATTGAAAATAATTCTTTGACACTGCACATGTATAAGTCTTTATTTTTAAATTCTACACTATAATTATTAACTGCATAATTATTGTTATTATTATGGTCGTTGATTGCTTTGACTTGTAAATTGTGAAAATTCATATTAAACTTTTTACTGTAGAAAAACAAACGTTTAAAAAATTTTCAACAATGTTTTACACGCATAATATATGTTTTACCACACAGTGGTTTCTAGAGATAGATGTAGAGTAATAACTAAATTTATCTAAGATAAAGAGAATATTATAATCAGATACAAATGATGGGAAATTGCCAACACCTGTGCCAGATCTATATCACATATCACATCATTTTGCCTACCTGATTTAGCTTAGGCAAACATTTTCAGAAGTACCTAGTTTATTTAATACATATTATATTTTATGTAAAACAAGCGGGCAATTGACTCAGTTGCAGTTCTCGAGGCAATAGGTCAAACTTAAAAAGAAATTGAGACCAAATGAAATATATCAATACATTTCTTGCATCTCTATATAATGAAAGAAAATTAAGATTTTGAGCTTCCGCGTCAAATTAAATTAAATTCGTCACGTCAAATACTAATATTTTATATTTTTTTTTATAAATTTTGCAAAAACGATATTATTAGGTTATGGTTGAGGATTAGTGTGAATAAGATCTACCTTTATTACAGTTAATTTAGTTTAATTTTGTAAAAATGTTTTAAACGTTTAAACATACTTTTAGCACTAGTTTTGATTCTTGAGTGGTATACAACCGAATTTCAAGTGACTTTAAAAATACTATACATACGAAAATAAAATATCGTAGGTAATTTCTTATAGTTATTCCTATATGCAAAGAACGTATACAAGTTATGAAACTAAACTGTTACTCATAGTGTGAATTAACACTTAAAAACACCGTAAGAAATATTTTGTATGCGCTGTATCATGATAAAATAATTCCAAAGTTACTTAAGATAGATTATCACGATGTAAGCCATCTAAACAGTAATAATAATTCTTTTATGCCATTTATGACAAGAAGTTTAGATGACTGCAGTGATACCGTTAACATGATACCCATCTACGTACACAATACATAAATACATACTTTTACCTTGATTTAAATCGGCATTTAATAGCAAAACCGTTTGTTTAAACGCCAAATTCGTATGAGGAAATGCAGAAAAAAGAAAAGAAAAATATCATTCTCTTAATAAATATAAATCACTATATACTTTAGTTATTCAGTTGTTTTTAATAGACAGCTAATTCTACGAAAATGTTTTATTGTGGACAACGTTATTTTTCTGCATCTGTTGACTTCATTAGTGCCATTTCCAACTACCTTGCGATGCATGTCTGGTTTAAATTTCTAATGACGGCAGCACGGATGGTTTACTAAACGGCGAAACGACATGTCTACTACAAATTGACAAGTCGATGTTGTATTCAATTATTCAATCACTTGATGTGTATTTTCAGTAACAAAAAGTGTATCATCTATTAACAACCTTCTGTAGGAGGGACAACTGTATTGATTTAAAATTTCTTTCTAACCTTTTGTTATTATATAAAAATAATTAACACGCATATCTGTTAACCATCCGCAGATTATTACTGAAATTTGAAAAATTATTTTTGGCACCCACATTTTAAAACTGTAAATTTTATCTCAGATTTTTGCCAGTTGTTAAGGTTGTTCATTTAAACCAATCGTAAGACATCCGACGCATGCACATCCTGAGAGTTCTCAGAAAAATTGTAAATAATTTCTTGCAGTCTAAACTGTGCTTTAACGCTGGTTTATAAGTGCTAGAACAACTTCAAATTGGACACATGCATAATCTCATCACCCGACAACAAGCAAAGCGTGGTCTTCCTCAGGCGTACATACTTCTTTAAAGTAGTAGTATAGTAAAGTTTACTACGAATATGCTGTGAATCCGAAAATATGATTTTGATGACTAGTAAGTAGTAGATTAATAGTGGTGAAATATTCAAATTGAATAATTAGTATAATATAAGAGTACATTTAATAGATCAAATTATTTCTAGGAAAGGTCAGTGATGGCACAAATATATATTTTAGAACGCAATCACACGGTTCTATTTTTTATTTAGATCATTGTCTAGAAATGAGCTAAATGTTAACCGTTTTCTATATTTAAAATGTACGCGATGCAACCTACAATAACGTTGTAAATCAACTCTATTTTTAGTATGTTTACATGTTAACTAATGTACTGCATTAAGTAATAGACTTTATACATTTGGAGGCATGCGACTTTATAGTTACCTACTGTATAACCATGAGTATACACTATACTATCTTTTGATACAAATCTTAACTCACAGTTGGCTTTAAATATGCCCGCATTTTATTACCTTTGATTTTATCAGATATAATAAGGGATTCGGTTCAGCGTGGGTTATTTTCGATGTAGGAATAAATCTCTCTACGTTTTTTTAATTAATGTCTATTCCAAGATTCTTACTGAAATTTATAATTAGAAAAGCCCTTTATATGCACTTATTGTTGCATGATAATGGCAAATATAGAAAGTAGAAAATGATCAAGATAAATGCGTAACCGCTGACGATGTCTAACTTATTTTTAATAAACGTTACAATTAGCAATATCTTATAGGTATACAAATAAAGAAAATAGTAAAAAGTTAGTTAATGCATCTGCTGTTAAAATCACAAAATTAACCAACATAGGTAATAGGTACGCCATTTAAGGGAAATAACAATCAATTAATAAAATTACACCACTTCAAATACCTAGTATAAGATTACATTATTTATTAAAATATACAGAAGGAAATTATACTTATCTATTATTGGTCTTATTTGAGTCAAAAGCAAATACCATAATCATTGTATCAAAACAAATATTAACTTTTTGAGGATAGAGAAATTATTTAATTATTAATTCTAATTAATTAATAAATTAAAGTTTATCTTTTTGGGGATGTATAGGTTCGCTCATAATAACATAATTTACTTTAGGAAATAAAAATATTTCGTTTTTATTTCTATGTCAAAATCTTATAATAATAATACAAAAATGTTGTATTGTAAGCTTTCGTAAAGTAAATTATATTATTATGTACGAACCTACATCCCAAAAAAGATAAACATTAAAAATATATAACAAGAAGGTTCAAAAATATGAAAATATTGCGATTAATTTTAATTAATTAAATTTTGCAGAAACACATTTTTAGCAAACGTATTTTAACTTACTTGTACGCCTATGTATTGCCCCTACTTGTGGAGATTTGCAAAGTCCAATTGTTTACACAATTATTAACACTGCCTAATCATTTCAACACGAACAATTTAATAAAAATTGACACTAATATGATTGTTGTTACTATATGCACACCGATCGGTCGAATCAAGGTCACGTAATTTTACTGTGAAAAATTTAACAGACTCGTATGAAACACGTCTTGTTAATTTACAAAACATTAACAAATAATTTTTCGGTAGATATTTTGGTTATTCAAATTGTCACACCACTAACATAATATTATTATAAATCATAGAGGAATATTTTACACATAAGTAGGTAATTCAATCTAAAATACATTATCTTTTCGCGATAAGTAACTATCCTAAACTGAACGACGACGCCGACGCCCTCCACTCCTAGAGGTATTACTTTTGACCAGATTTGCTAAAATATTTTGTTGATGCATGGGGCATTTTAGGTACTAAACACAATTGTTATCAAAATATATTTTTCAACAAAGCCAACGCCGACGTATATAATGCGTCGTTAATTAATTATTATTGTACGGGTGCATTTCATATAGTTACAAAGAATTAATATTATGCATTTTTATGTCTTCAATACTGAATCATAATATATGTAATGTAAATATAATTTAAATAAACACAGACAGACTCACACATTTCTGCATTTAGTAGACTTCTTTTCAATTTTAATGTGAAATTAATTAATGGAGTATTGCATTACTGGTTGCAGTGCGTGGAAGAATGATTAACATAACTTTTTAATTACCTACTAAAACATTTATAAACATTTTATGTTTAACAAAAGTTGTGTCAATGTGGAATTTGTAAAGGAATCTTTGATCGTGTTATTTATGTTAAAGGCATTGAGCAATTAATAAAATGAGAACATAGAGTTTATATCACATAGAATGATATTTCTAATATATTTGAAAAATAGTAGCATAAAGAATATTTTTTTTTAATATTCTGTTATTTAAAATTTGTTTTGGAGCGTTTACTAATGAAATTTGATACACCGAAATTTAGCTGATATCGGTCTTTCTGGTACTACTATAATAGCAGGTCTTGGATAGTGAAGGTTTCTATTCCAAACAACTGAATACAAAAAATTACTCCATATTACCATAAATATTTGTCTCGTTCGATTTCACGAAAAATATTATCTGAAATCTTTTCAAATATGGAATTGAACTAAATGGGCTTATTTTAAATGGAATACTCTATATATACAGAATTCAATTTTGTGGAATATTGGAAATTGAACATCTCATCATCTAGAGTTTCTATTGAATGTTTTGCCAACTCAAGTGCTCACTTCAATATTTATCAGTACTGATGCTGACCATTTGTGTTGGTGAAACGTTGAGATCACATTGCACACGGTGATGTCAACTCGCGAAACTGCTACTGTTACACACTATAGACGACAGCGGAAGTTTTACCCACTTTATTCGTATGCTTGTCAATTTTCAATCATAAATAGCAAAACTTTTAATTTAATGATTTAACTTTGTTTATTATTTATGATGAATAGGTATAACAAACTTTTACCCAGAAACATTACGCGGTATATAGTGGGTAACCCTGTATATAATAATTACATTTTGCACTTTCAAATGCAAATATTCATAGTTGCGTTTGCAATAATTGTAATTGTATGTAATTTCACTAAACATATCGTACATAGCCGTTAATTGGTGAAGCAATCATAAAACTGTAATCGGTTTTCCTTCTTTTTTTAATGAAATAATGTCCAGACTTGTATATAAGTACACGCCCGCCATATTGATCTCGGCATGAAATACACCAAAAGCCAATAAACAAGCTACAAATATTTAATAGGCATTTCATTTCATATATTCAACCAAATACATATTATATTGTGTATAACCTACAACAAATGTAATACCTACACAATTTGTAATAAAATTGTTGGGGTGTAATAGCGTTCTATCACGAGAATATGTTATTGGTAAATCACTTACAAATTCATGCGGCTAATCACCTAATGGAAAAGCGATATATCCATAGTGAAACTCTATTAAAAATGCCCCATAGTTTTTATTAATTATTCATGAGCGCAGCGAATGGAGCTCTACTAGAGTCTATATAGACGAATCGATTATTTAAAAAAATTCTATTCAAATCGCAAACGGAACAATTAATATATTAAGGGTAACTTTCACGCCCGAGCATGTTTGCGCGAACGAGTTTGAAAAAACCGATTTGCGCAATAATTTGTGCGTGACAGGGAAAACATTTTGTTTGTACATTTGTGCAAATCTGTTCGGTTTTTTTTTTTGTTTGAGGTTGGTGAGCTGGTTTGTGTAGTGCCTTTCGAACTGAGTTTCTGTATATAATATAGTTATCAAACTCAGCGCCTGCGTATTGACGCTACTCGCACCTGTTGTGTCTGTTAAATTGGTAAAGGTCTTTTTGCAGCCAAGATTTCATTGCTCTTCTTTTCCTTTTCTGCAGTATCAGTTTCTTCTTAATAACACAAGCAGCGGCAAGCCCGAACATCAGTAGTTCTCCATATTTGCCTTCCACCGTTGATTGCAACTATCGCAACCAAACGGTTTGTTCAGCTCTCCGAAATTGGAAAATGTTTGAGCGTAAAAGTGCATACGTCATCTCTAACAAGTTCGCGGTTTTTAGAAACTAGTTTGCCCAAACATGTTTGCGCGTGAAAGTTGCCCTTTACAACTATTATCTTGTATCATGGTAAGGCGCCAATAAGAGATGAGGAAAAATTTTTGGTTTTTGGTAATTTGGTGATGTTATCCGAGAAGAACTTGTGGAATATATACGTAGTATTGTTTTCTACTCAATCACGCACTAGTCTCTTAGGCTTTTTGCCCTAATTCTCAAATTAAATTTTAAGAAACTCTGCGCGCTCTCGATGCGTGTCGGTCTCGTAGAGCGGCAAACGTGTGTAGTAGGGAACTTCTGGGTGGCAGTGGCAGAGTTGCGAAAATACTTCCATGTGCATTCCTTGAGAAGGAGCAGGAATCGTGGCAAGTCGCTTGATGTGTTGCAATCAAATCACCATGATTCTAGTATCCGAGACGATGTCATGTGAAGTACAGTATAAGCCGCTGGTCATGTAGCTGAGCAGTCGTTTGATGTGTCGCTGACGTGGTGAATAGGGTCGCTAGTATCCTAGACTAGCTTTTTTGATTGGTGCCATCACAGGGGTATATGCCCTCTGTATTCAGGGATGCGATGGTAAACGCTGTGTTAACACGAGACTTGAGACTAAACACCTGGGATTGGTGCCAACGCTAGCTAGTGCTAGTCAAATCAATATTTATGCAATGCTTGTTGTTGTACAAGGTGGTCGAAAACTCTAGCAATAATCTTTACTGGGAAAAAATCTATCGGGCAACTTTGATAGAAAGATGCAAAATCCGACAAATTAACTGAACTACAATATTCTACAAACCATTCCACGGCTTTTATTAAATATTTATAGATTAGAATATTCATTACAATTCACTCATCTAAAGCGGATCGATAAGCTCCATTATACAGCAATGATTGCGAACCACATTTGGATTTTCATATTTGAACCATAAATTAATGCGTTAGTAAGTTTACGCCAACAGTACGTTTGTTAATTTTCATTTTATTACTTTGATTTAATGCTTTAGTAAATTCCAATTTGTCATTGTAATGGTTCGGAAACAGACAGAGAGTATATTTTAAATTAGTCATATAGGTAGGTGGAAATTTTGTTGAAGAGATTTAAAATCATCATCCTCAATGCATTGTTCTAATGTGAAATTTTATTATCTTAGATTCATTAAATTTCTGCAAATGTAAATGAGTACTTATGTCAAAGATTTTTAATATAAATTTTTTTTATTAGTAACATAAAAAAGTCAAATATCCACAAAGATATAATCAATTGAAATCCATAACTATTGTAGAAACATGTTTCGGAACTCAATCTAGTTTCATCATCAGTGGCGAAAAGAAAAACTTTATAAAATAAATGTCTGAAGTGTATTTTTTAAATTTCTATTGAGGTCATTTTTATGGAAAAAATATTTGTTAATTGTATTAATAAAGAAATAAAATTAAATTAAGAAAACTAACCTAATTTATTTTTTTATTAATACAATATACAATTAATAATATGCTATTTTTTTTCAAATTATGAAATTTTAACTTTATTTTTACCTTCCGTACCCTGTACTAGTAAAGAAATATGTTTTGAGGTACAGTACGCTATTACTAAGTTCCTATTGTTTTGGGTGACCATCAGCGTAAATGAAGTACTTTTAAGAGGTAGGTATATTGGTTAAATACGTATAAGATAGATGTATAGATCATAATGACAACCATATTTTTAATAAAGAAATTTTTGATATACTTCAATTTCGAGATATTATGTTCTTTCATTTTAATTGAATTGAATCTCATTTCTTTTTGCCATGTTTTTAAATCAGCAATCGCAAGATCTCTTTGGCGTTTGGTGGCCATTGACAAAGTAGTTTTTTAGTTAGTTAAAACTTAAAAAAGAAAACTTCTTTAATCTGGGAAATTTTTGGTATCTAAACAATATTTTTTAAGACGTACCTAGATGATTTATTTAACTATACGTGAAATGTCTGTGGTTATCCATTGTATTATAATTTCGAAATCACAATTTAATAACTCCAATTGTAACATATCTAATTAGATTTGTATGGTTGCTCGCATTTTGGCGAACCCTCTATAAATATACAAATTTTTGCTAGACATTAATAAGAAAGTTACACTACAAAACTTACATGTAATTCTCACCTGTTCCAAAGTTAATAATCAGCTGCATTCACTAGGTTGCTCATTTGAATACCTATAAGTACCACCCCCGCAACGTTTCCGGATCTAGCACCTGTTTTGTTACTGATACATTATTCGAATTAAATGAAAATGAAACGTTGGCCCAGGGCAATGTAATATTTAAATTGTTATTTTTTATATTGTCTAAATTGCTTCTACAACATGTAAGAGTTAAGTACTCGTATTTATAAAATGTAGTTTACGTTAAAATTACTTTCAAGATGCCATCATATTTTTTTTATTCGACAAAACTCCTAAAAAGCATCTCTCACAAAGGCCGATCATAATTTAGAGTAATTACGATGGTATATTTACTACTTTGGTACATACGAACTATGCCTATTACAGAAAGAAGATATTTTCTATTTTCATAAATGTATTCAATTTTACGGTTTTTGCTTTATGTGACTGTTTATCATTACTTATATTTACAATGGATTCAATAAAACAATGCACAAGCAACTCCATATTGTAGCAATCGTGATATGTTTTATCTGAAAAATCTAACAAATTACATTTCCGTGCTACAACATTGTATGTTTATGTTTCGAATTTATTCAGAAAAATTAAAATATTTCTATGTGTGCTTACTGTGTTTATCACTATAATGTTTGTATCAATTTTTCATTCTTGTTTACTGATGTAATGTTATTTATGCCGTTATTTCGTAATATAATGCAAATTTATATTATACCTATATTTTAATATGTACAAGGTACAACTAATAAGTTCTAGCAGAGTTTTTTTTTTTAAATATTAAATCCTACTGGAAGACTAGATTTAGCTATGCAAAAACCCTTCTATGAGTCTATAAGTTTAGGAAACTTGTTTAATGTAAAGTTAAAGATTGCACTCCTGTACGTTACTATTACATCAAAAACAATATCTCGATTTTGATTTAAGGAAATTAAATCGTCTACTCGAACTAATTTTAAAATTATGTTTGTTGCTTTACCTCCTCCTTATTATAAGTATGTATGGATTTTGACATATGTTATTTTTACCAACATGGAATTTAAATTTTCCCAATCTAATTACTATTTTATTATTCTTATTATTATACATAAAATCTTTAAATCTATGGAATTAGAACAAGTTTAATTGAATTAACTTAAACAATTTCGTTGTATCGATTCAAAACATAAATGCTCTCATACTATTAGATTAGACATCGTATATTGGATCTCACACAACTTTTCATATATCTTTGAATCGCGTATTCGTGAGGTCGTTCTTTTGAAGTGCATGTGAACGGGTAGATCAGTAAATGGGTTTCGTGGATGTCGAATCGACTTCGTTCGTCATCGAGATTACATCACACATAACCAAACAACTGTCAAGTAATGCTGATTTATATTATTCAAAAGGCGAGTTGATCTGATTTTTTTCTTTATTATTATATAGTATCATATGTTAGTTAAAAGTAATAATTTATTAGATATAGCGAACAGAGTTTTTTGCAATAAAATATTGATCATTGTACACTGTTAAAAATTGGGTGAGAAATACGTAAGGTTTGTAGTAAACATACATGTTTTTTTATGTAATATTAGGTAAGTCTTAAATATTCGCGAATATTGCCGATAATTTACCCAGATCACGTATTTTTCCTTAGTAATATCGTAAAAACGCATTACCGAAATGTGTTTTCACGATATAATTTGTGTGTATAATATAGTAGATACATAACATTAGGAAAATATGGCAGCTCAAAATCAACAAATTTTAAATTGTAACTGCCTAAAACTTGGGAAAGTTCAAAAATTATGTAAAGCATTTCTTCCTTAATTTTTAATTGCATTTTTTTGTATAACGTTTCTAGTATATTTGTTAAAATTCGCATTTGATATGTTTTCCAGCCTAATATAACAAACATCTAAGACTGAATTTACGTGTTTGCCTGTTAAGTATGTGGTACCTATTATTAGCAAAATATGGCAAGAAATTTTAGTTTTTAGTTTAGCATGTTTATAGCATTTATATTTTCGTTAAATATTAAAAATCGGGAAAACTAGTAATTCTGTGTTTATATTCAACATATAGGGTAAAGAATTAACATGCATTTATTGAGTTTTTCGCCACTCTTTAAACCAAATATAAACTGGGAAAGTAAAGAAAAATTTTTAAGTTGTGAAAACCACTGTAACCTAAAAGGAGAAATATTTTTTAGGCTGCAGTGGTTTTTATATAAAACTTAAAAAGTTGTTTTTAATTTTTCTTTACTTTTTCCAGTTTACATTTGGTTTAAAAAGTGGTGACAAATCCAATAAATGGACGTTAATCATCTTCCGCCACAACAAACTTCCAGATTTTCCACTCAATTTTTCCACGAGAAGTACAGAGTGCCCTTCGGTATAGATGTTCGCCATTTTAATTTACCGAATTGGCAGCCGTTTGAATCATTGGTGGTTTTTCTAAATTTTCAATATGAAATGATTTATAAAAGAAATACAATAAAATAATAAGTTTTCAACTTTAATTATGTAATTTTAAACTTTAATGAGTTATACTACTAAGTATATCGTTTGGTATATCAGTGCCTTCTTGTTTCTAGACTTTAACATATTCCTCTTTGTCATATAATAATTGATGTAATAACCACTGATGATGAGGCTTGGAGCCTTGAAACATGTCTGGTTTTACTATTGACGCATAGAGCGATTATTAAATTTATTGGGTGGTGTTGACACACACAAAAGATCTGACTCCATTTCAGTATGGACAATTTTTCACGTCTACAGAAACTATCTGGGTACATAGATCACCTAAAAATGTTGTACAAATACGGTAAGTATAATGAAATATTCAGATAAAGTTTCTGTAAATTCACATAAATATTCATGAAAGTACAAAAAAACTACGTATAATTACGTTCTTTCATTAAACCAACATGAATTACGAAATTGTAAAGAATATGAATTATTGATTATATTAGTTACATACTTCTTAGAACTTTACGTAAGTTTGAAGAATCCACTTTATGGTTAATCAAATAATTTCAAAAATGAAACATATTTCTTCGAATAGGAAATATATATATATACGATAGCAAATGCTTTTTTGTTTTGATTGACGGTATCCCAATATAATTGCACTGTAATCATCAGACTGAGGCACATCAGATATTGGCGAATTCGTTTCGCTGTTATTAGGGGCTCATCAGAATCCTGTCTCATGTCACAAATTATTTGTATTTTCTCCTTTTGGCATTTTTTCACAAAAACTAATATATATATTACAAATGAAATGATTTCAAATTATGAGGAACGGAGTTGCAAACCGGTTTTTCCTGTTTATTTTGACATTATATCCTTAAAATATACATTAAGCTAGAATGTACATATTGTATCTATAATATTTAATTTAAGCTTAATGCGTTTCGATATTAACCATCGATGCTCCAATAAAACGTGAAAGCTTTAAATGAATGCGAGTTTGGTGTTTTGAATAGCTAATGACTGGATGTTTTTCCATTGTATAAATACATATACCTATTTGTATATATGTTAAAAACATACTCATACATATAGGTGTATGTGTATTAAACATAAAACACTACGAATTATTAAAATGAAATTGTGGTTTAGTTATTCGAGTCACTAACAATCTAATACGGGTGATAGGTTCATTGTATGTGTGCCTGTGTGAGTGTTATAGTATACATTTATTCGTTTGGCATTTCTAATGAGAGACAAACCAATATAGAACCAATAAATTGTTTGGTTTATGGGAAAAATGTTATTGTGTACATTTTACATTGATCGCTAATTAGAAGGTGTGTATTAAAATTCATCAGACTGACTTATTCGGAGATAATCAACTCGTGTTACCTGTGTGAACATTCATGTGAATTTATTTGTTATACTTGTTGACTGTTTTCCAGACTATCATTACAGAGTCTAATAGCTTTGTAATTGCAAGACAGAGATGCTATAATGTTGATATATTCCCTGAAAAAATGTTTTTAATTATTTGTCTATATGACTGCAACTAGGTTAGACAATTATTTTTCACTATCCAAATCAACTCCTTAAAACTTAATAAATACAACTTCGCTACAATTTAAACTTGATCTAGCCGTACTACTTTAGAAGTTTTTATTGATATATCGTTCCACTGTATTCTTGGCCTCCTAGCAGGAATGCTCTGTGATGACAGATATATATGGAAACTATTTAAAGTAATGCTATTTTCTAGGGTGCTTCAGAAAGTGTAATATTCCATTCTGACTTGAAAACAATAAATAGATTCGTGGTATCAAAAAAGGAACTTTCTTAACTTAATAATAAAAATTTAGAAATTATTTAGTTTCATTTTAACCACATTCACGCAAAATTGCTCTAAACATTAGCTGCTTTCGATAGTTTTCTGTCTAAAAAATTTAGAAACTGTAGGTATATATAATTTCTAAAAAAAGAGTGTAGTGTATACAGGCATATTCCATCCACATTTCCAAGAATTTCTTAATCAATACCCAAGCTATTAAAGGCTTACTATGTAATATAAGAATATATAAATAATATTATATCTAAGAGAAAGTGATATAAGGAAAACTTAAAAATAAACTGCACAAAAATAGCCACCCCTAATAATACTACAACGCTTCCTAAGCGACACCTATAATAAAGATGTAGGTATCAATAACGCACAGCATTTGACCGAAGTCCTTCAAAAGAAACTATGGCCAAATCCGGCGACGGAAAGAAAATTGTAAGGGCAACATGAGGAAATAAATAATAATGATCATTTAGAATCACAAGAAGTTGAAACTGTAATAATATTTATTATCATTTCATATAGTAATATAGTGATTGATTAGAAGACTTTGTTACTAATTGCAGTTGTTCTTCGATCAGTTAGAAAGTCTCCCAGTGCCAAACCCGTGGTTCCTCTGGGCACAACCCAAACCGAGCCAGGTTTTGCTTTACACAAATGCGTTTTCATTTTCATTACCTACTATGTAAAATCTGTAAATATTTTTTCTGCAAATTTGAAGTTATAAACTTTGATTCAAATCAAATTTTTACTATGTCAACAAGAGTTCGTGCCCAATGCTTACTCTTTGTCTGCGTCCTCAACTGGAATCTATTTTATATAAAATTATCTTAGTTATACATATATAGATACTTTTCAAACCCGGTTCCGAAAGCCTATACTTTATAAAAGCTTTTGAGTTTCAGAATGTAAATGCGTACAGAAAGTAAGTACCTAAGTATACTATAAAAACAGCTCATAGTACTTATTTTAGCAAATATATACAATGACCCATAGAAAATATAACTTTTATTCAGAGAAAGTTAGGAATAAATCTACTATTACTTATAGATTCTATTTTTCGAAAGTATGGAAATTGACCAATGTAGGTACTTAAAATGATTATGCAACCAACGAGTTTATTATTATTCTTGTTATAATACGATTGCTGATTCTGGTCAAAAAGGGGGCAGCAATAAACGCTGGAACTAACACAGGCAACAGATTACAAATCCGGTGATCTAAAAGGTCATATAAAAATCTTGAGACTGATAGATTCAGGAAAAAGCGACGAACGCTTTGCCAAGGAAACATGACTTTGGTGGTCATTAAAGACTGCCAAGGATAAAAATGGTAGGATATCGCAGAGCACACATCCGTATGGCATACTGATCGATCCAAAGCAATACAAGAAGAAGGAAAAGCTGACATACGGGTCTGCTTCGTTCTACGGTCTGAAACTAATTTTTGGCGCTAAAAATGCTTATATGATGGAAGAATTCTGCAAATGGAAAAAGGAAGAAATAGAGTTATACGAGAGGCATATATCATCCCTACAATAATCGAAGACTTCATTAAACCTTCAGAATCAAAAGTCAAAAAATTTTCGAACTTGATAGAAACGATTTAAGGGGCATTACAGGCCCCTATCCGGTGAGGTACCGTCTCAAGGAGTTTAAAAAATATTAAGTAGAAATGTATTAATTCTGAAATTAAAACTTAAAACTATGGAAATGCATTGATCTCTGCTTTTGTAAATGTTGTGCTATAATACGAGAAAACTGTCTTCCAAGCAGCGGCGGGTGATTCATAAGAGCTGGCAACAATGATGAAATTAATATTTACAATTTAAGTAGGTACTTGATAAAAAAAGACAAGTGGGTGTCATCATTGGATCACAGACATCTGCTTGTAATTTGTATAAACAAAGTTTTTATATTTATAAAATTGTGTAGAACTCCGATCGGTGTCATATTGTAGGCGTACTTTACGAAGGAATCGGTATACAAATATATCCAGAGATCCTGTAGTTTTTGGCAGCACGAACCGCCACTGTTTTCAAGCTTAAGTACTAATTACTATAATATGTAACCATTGATTAAAATAATGAATTACTTTTAGGTTTTCAAAGAGAATCTTAAATAAATTCATGGATTATGTAATTGATATTTTTTCTTTAAAAAGCGTCTCTACATTGAGGAAATTTAAAAAGTTACTCATTCATAAATTCCCATTGAACCAAAAAATGTTTAATCATAGTACCGTGACGAATTAATTAAAAGAATGTAAAAAATGTCCCAAACCATTGAAAGCGCTTAGTTGCTTGAACATTATCTGTGTATAATAAAAATATTTCTGCTTAACTACTCTACATAGTTTAAGAACCGTTCTGTCGTCAATAATGTTTTTATATTAGACTCCTCGATTCTCAATAGAAATAATTCTACTGTCATATAAACGAATTAAAAAAAGGCGAGTATGGACTTCTTAAATTTTCCAAAAACTCATCCTATTCAACACAGACTATACTTATGTGCCCTTCTATTATCATCAGACAATATCGCCGTATTGTCATCCAGGTTGTCGCAAAAATTTATACCTAAACTTTTTTTAGAACCGACGAACTGAAGCATAGATGCATGGATTTCATACGTACGACATTTAGTTTAGATTTACGAATGATAAATCGTGTATGGAAGAAATTCAATGCGTATTTTAGACTTATTAGTGTCACTCAAAGCGGCATTGTGTCGTCCCTTTTGGCAATAGCACTATATTGCAGGGGCGTACTCATAAAGCTAAATTTGGAGGAACTCAGTATCGTTAATTAATTGGGAGCTGGACATCAGTATAACTCACTCTCTTTTTAGCTCTCCATATCATATATGTAACATATATATGAAGACTATTAGTTTCATGAAAAAAAAAAATAATTTCACCGGAAATACTTGTTTTTGGTCATTTTATACGTAAATAAGTAGTTTTAAAAAAATGTCTCTCTGTTTGTATCCACGAAAACGCAAAAACCACTTAACAAATTTTAACCAAATTTGGTACAAAAATACTATTGGACATGGCAAGAAGCTGATTAGATTTTAGGAAACATTGAGCCTAGGCAAGGGGTGTAAAAGAGGGTTAAAAAATAAAAAAATTCATAGTTCTTACGCATTTAATTGAATATAACCTAAAATATTGAACATAAAATAATAATTAAACCACATTGGCGTTCGAAAATAGTGTAAAATGCGGTAAAAAAAGATTTTAAAACAACGTATTTCATAAACATAGCAGAAATATTAACTACTTATTTATAGCTTTGATAGAATATAACCTATAAAATGTGTCATAAATAAGTTACTTTCATAGGCGTTCGTAAATATTGGAAAAGCGGTCAAAACATAAAAAATATATATTTCCTAACCTTATTCTAAATATGGAACAATTTTTCATAGGTGTGATACAACATAAGCTGAAAAGTATTCCATAAAAGAAATGGTTCACACAGGCGTTCGAAAATAGTCTAAAAAAAGGGTCAAAAATTAAAAAAAAAATGTTTCCCAAATATACCAGAAACATTGGCTAATTATATATAGCTTTGATATAAGATAACCCACAAAATGCAGCATAAAATTTTTATTTACATAAGCGTTCGCAAATAGTAGAAAAGGGGGTAAAATAAAAAAAATATTAAAATGTAAAAATGTAAAAAATTTTATATTTAACTAATTGAATTGGTGTTAAAAATACACGACAAAAATTAATGTACCATAGGCGTCCGTGAAAATTCTATAAGAAGGTCAGAAAAAATTTGTATCCGTCATAACTCAAAAGCAACTTAACGGATTTTAACCAGATTTGGTACGAAAATACTACAGGATATTTATAGGTGGTGATTAACATTGAGCGTAGGCAAAAGGTTTAAAAGAGGGTTCAAAAATTAAAAAAATCATAGTTCTTAAACTTATCCGAAATATTGAATAATTTTTTGTGCGTTTAATTAAATATAACCTAAAATATTTAACCTTAAGAATTAGACCACATTGACATTCGAAAAAAGTGTAAAACGGGATAAAAAGATTAGAACAAAACGTATTTCTTAAACATAGCAGAAATATTGACTAGTTATTTATAGCTTTGATAGAATATAACCTACAAAATGTGTTATAAATAACTTGTTTTCATAGACGTTCGTAAATAGTGTAAAACAGGTGAAAATAAAAAAAATATATACTTCCTAAACTTATTCGAAATACGGAATAATTTTTCATAGTTGTGATAGAATATATTCTAAAAAATGTTACGTAAATGAACTGGTTCACACAGGCGTTCGAAAATAGTGTAAAAAAGGGTCAAAAACGAAAAAAAATCCCAAATATAACAGAAACATTGGCTAATTATATATAGCTTTGATATTAACCTACAACATGCAGCATAACAATTTGGTTGGGGCAAAATCAATTTTATAATAAAACTAAACAAAATCAACTATTTTGCGTACAAGAACTTGGCCTAGAAGATCTGAAATATAAAATTTGTACGTATAAATAAATAGTGCCTCCAAAGAGAAGAACAAGGAAGAAAACCCGATACTTACAAAAAAATAGCTGATGTCTAAAACAAAAAAATATATATATAAATTTTAGATAAATGACAAAAAGGTCATAAAATGATTTCTTTTGCACTTTAATATGGAGAGCTATTCGTGTCTCGAGGGGGGCAACAGTTTATTTGAATTATAATATCGAAGGTGTTTTTGTTTCTACACATCAGAAATATATTTCAGATATTTTTCAGAATTTATTACTAACGCAACTGAATAAAAATTATTGACAAAAAAATGTAAGCCACTGTCTGTAATATAATTTTTTTCATATGTTGCTTTGTTTACGAGATCAAAATTCAAACTATTTTTTAACATACCAAGAATATTTGCGAATAATCCGACTTAAAATCATTAACGTTGATGTTATTTGACTTTGCCAAATACCCTTAACCGTTGTTTACGAGGAAACTTTAACACCTTGTATTTTGGAAACAATACATTTCCGGACGTATGTTTATGGAAACTTAAATATTGCCGCGTCTTTTTTAAACATCCTGTATATTTATATATTATACATATATATTTTGTAATGAACTGTCAACTTTAACACATAATATATTACACTATAAGGAACTAATTTTTCCGGTAATAGTGTTTAAGGGAAAAGTTGAAAATAACACCCTTTCTAACGCATACACCCTTCAAATTCAATCATATTAGGAAATATACTAAACAGCACACTTCTGCCAAAAATAAATCAAAAATTAAATATAATATTTCCAAATCTACGGAGTTTTCCCCTTAATTTACTGCACCCGGAAACAATTTTTCTGTTTGCAGCGTTCTCTCCCCTTTTAAAGTAAACATCTAACATTATCGTCAGCCACACCACGTCATATCGGGGAATATCTTATTTCTACACAAACGTTGGCTCGTGTCTAAATGAACACAAACAGGGATTTTAATAATTGCCATCATATGTTAAACGGGTGTATATTAATATTGTTTTAACTCTACACAGTGACGGGTTTTAAGGGATGCAGAAGAACATTGACTGCAGCCTTATAATATGCTAAATCGCATACATAGCAGTATTATAAACTTTTATATTTAGTACAGTAAATTATTTATTAAATGCTGCAGAAATTTCACAGAAATTCCAATTAAGAAGGATTGAAAATTTGAAAATATATGTTGGTTTTCTTCTGTAAATAGAATCGTACCACTAGGAAGCATCTCGAAAGCCATAAACTTCATGAATACCAGAAAATCTTAAACTGGATCTATTCCACGCTTTACAATCAACTACGCTATGTGAATCCATTTCTATTTCATCTCTCATAATCTCCATGTTATGGCAAGGCACCTCCCAACTAGCAATTCGACATTCTTAAAGAACTAATATATTTTATAATTATTTTATTGCCGCTTAGTTAAAACTTTTTTGTTCTTTAAAGTTTCGTTTCGTGATTAAACTGCTGTGTTAAACTTTTCTGTGAGAAAAATTGTTTTAAGAACGTTTTTACAGCAAAATAATAAAATAGTTATAAAATATGATATTGTAACAATTTTATAAACGTTTATAAAATACTTTTTGTAGGACGAATTTGTTTCGAATGATAATTGGTTTTGAAAGCATTTTGTAAAAGTACTAGTCTGGATTAACTTGTTCCTTTAAAAACAATTATAAAAGTATTCTGTTAAAGTACATTTCGTAATAATAAAATAGTTTTTTTATTGTCGTTATCAAGAGCGATTTGTTTTCTGCAGCAAATTTGTGCGCAAATTAATAATTACAAAATTGTTTTTTAGTTATTTTATTAAAAACAATAAAAAAATAAATATGTTGCCAATGCATATTTTATAAAACTAAAATGCTGTCATAAACATTACCTAGAACTAATATATAACATAGTCTTATTTATTTTCAACTGATATTTATTGTTATATCATACACAGGTTTTAAATGGTGTCCAAACGAAAAGCAGTTGTGCATTTAATAGAGTATTAATTACAATATTATAAATTATCAAAGGGATAACATTAGTGACTATAATAATCAGTAGGAAACTGTAATGGAATCTAATCAAATTAATGACAATTTATAAGACACCAAATATTTTCGAGACTGATAAATTCTCAGGAGGAATTATTACTAAATGGTGATCGGGTAGCCGAAATAGAGACTTGGTGATCAATATCATGCTTCAAGCACAAGTGAGCTAGAAAAAAATTCAAAACTAAGAGAAAACATGCGAACATGGGCAGTATCAAATAATGTTCCGCATTTTTCCCAAAAGAAGCTTTTTGCTATACTTAATGAACGCATGCCAAATTTTCTACCTCAAGATCCTCGAACTCTCTTAAAGACACTCAACAAACCGTTTTAATAACGGCAGTTATAACATACATAACATAAAAGAGCTCAATTTAGGTTATGTTTAAATTACACCCGTAAAAGCTAATAAGAGAGTAACTATAAAAGCATTTTGTTTTATAAGAACACATTAAAAGTTTTTATAAAACATATTATGTTAAAGTTTGTTTTGTAAAACTCTGTTTACTATTTTATTATTATTCCAATATTGAGACGATGCGACACACGGCTGCGACTCACGCAAACATCAAAGTATCAAGCACGAATACTTCAAGTAGACAGGACTAGACTTGATTAATTTGTATACATTTTATCTTATCTATTTCTTGCAGCACCTTTTAATTAAATTTTGATTTTTTAGAGAATTTTTTAAAGGTTGTTTTAGTTTGTTTTATTATTTATTTATTTTAAATAACGGCAAACGATAACTAGATACATAAAACTTTAAGAAAAATACTTGTAATTTGCTTCATTATTCATTATCAAGCTTAGTGAAATATATATTTTTTTACACCATAGCTGGTTTATAAAAAAATCTTCACGTTTACATAAAACATAGGTACCTACTTATATTTTGACTCGTATCCATATGATAGATATAAAAGAATCATCTCATCATCATATCATTCTTATGCTATCAAAGGGGTTTCAGGTAATATTAATTTTATATTAGATTTTATATGCACTTAAAATATTATGAGATTTATGTTTTTTAACGAATACACCCCTGTATAAAACAATTCTGCAGTTATTTTATAATAGCTATCTAAAGAGCATACTCGTCTGGGTTGAGATAATTTTGTTTTATAAGCATCGTATAAGGAAGAAGCCATTTTTGGTTTCTTTAAATTGTTAGCCATATTGACCAAACTTTTAAAATTAATATTTTTTATAATTTGTAAAATTATCTTAGCTAGTAAGGTATACAGAATCAGTCATTACATAATGAAGGATATACCAAAAGATTATTTTCAACAATAAGTGACAATAAAAAAAATATTTTATATAATTTATAAAATCTAAATTCATTAATTTACATAATTCGTGAGGCGCATTAAAATTTTAGTAATAATATACAACATATTTAACAGTAAATTTTGTTTCGCGGCCAAATCGGCTCATGGGTGAATTTTATCTGACTTATTTTATTATTCATTATTGGGTATTATAGCGTTTTATATTATTTTTACATCCATGATTGTTCAGATTTTATTAATGTGTACCAACAACAATGCATAATAATTATAAAATAATTTTGTATAAAAAGGTATTTTAGAAAAACGTTTTTATCCTTTAACTGTTGCCGCTGATAGCAAAAATGTCGAAATTGAGGCTCTTATAAAAGAGTTATAAAATATGTTTATAACAGTTTTATTTGATTTTTATTAAATATTTATAAACGTTCTAAAAACTATTGTATAATAGCAACAAGCAACATTTATAGAGTAGTTAAAGAGTCGATTTGTTTTATAAATCTGCGCCTTTTTCGTGTTTATAAGGCGCGTAAGAACGTTGTGAAAATGTTTATAAAACAATGGGTGTTGTATAAAATATGTTTTATAAATGTTTTTACAGCAATTAAAAAAGTTAAATTGTTAGTTGGGCTCCAAATGCTCACCAAAATTCTAGTGACTTCATGACAACCTTTCCTTGCCTAGCCTCTGACTTTAGAAGCATATATCACTAAAAGCATTCGAATTTATTGCATACTCTTTGGCTTAAGAGATACTGGGTTATGCACCTAGAATATCTGTGCGAGTCGTTATGCATTATTAATCTCAACAATAATTTTTGATTTGACAGGTGTTGATACTAACGAACAGACTATTGACGGAAAAGGTGTGTTGAACTGTCCGTTCGCTTCGAGCGACTCAGGGTCTGATGTAACGTATACCTATTTATATTTTGCAGAACGGCTCAATCTTATTGACGAGGTATTTTAATGTTGTAAGTGAACTTTCTTAAATTTCGTCATTTCATTATCTTCAAGACACATTCCCCCAGAAGACCATTATGCCTTAAATTACAGTGGCTTTTTATTTCGGTGGTTTAATAATAGTATTTCTAATGTGAGAATCCTAGATAGTTTTTCCAAAAGGTTTAAACTTCTACTGTCTTCCAAATATTAAGTACCAATGTATTTGTCGATGCTGCTTGATATACCCACAATGGTATAGTTTGGGTTGACTGAAAGGCGTCCAATTCATTCCCGTCTAAACCAGAGTCATAGAAGAATTGAAAATTCCGTTAACTTATGAATCGTTTGACGATGAGAGCCAATTATTCTAAAACAGGAAAGCCAAATTGTTCAGAAAGCCTAAACTTTGCATTATTAGCGTGAGAAAAAATCCTATATAGAGAACTTGGGTCACACTGCCTGCCGATCACCACTGATGAGTTGTGGATCAACCAAACGGCCCGTCTTATTACATTATGTAACAAGCAATTCGTAAATAAAGCCTCCCGCTAGGGAATTTGGGCGTGTGTAGTGTTGGCAATAGGATATGATGGAGTTGTTGCTTCTCGTACGGCCATCGTTTGTGAACTGTTTCACCGGGCATATTGCCTGCTCACACTAGATGTCGCCAAGAACAGCTTGTTGAGTTCTATATAGCTTTTCTGTGGATTGTCCTAACTATAATAGAAACTGATAAAAATTGCACATGTCCTTATGAAATGCATAGGTACTACAGCTAGATATGGATCCTGGCATAAGGTCGGAGTTAAAGGAAAATTAAGATATAGGGTGAAGTGAAGCAAAATTCTATCACGAACTTACCTATATCACGAACATACCTTACTTCACCCTATTGCCTGCTAACCAAAACTTCCATCTATCTATCTATAATTTCCACAGTATAGTGGCTCTTATGAAGCAAGCATTAATAATTATAGTTGCTCTAAATTAAATTTTTGGTCCATTAAACGATTCGTTCCCAAAATCACGCGTCGGTCACTAATGCAAACTTGCCCATAAATATATTAAACTTTTACTGTTACTAAAAAATTAACTGATATTTTGTAGTGAATAGCAATTTAAACTTAATTTGTTTATATGCCTATCCATGTATAGTTAACATTTCTATTTTATTATTATTAAACAAAATATTCTGTTTATTTTATCTCATTCTACGTCTCGCTCTGCGTTCATGTCATATTTTATACAACCCCATCCACAATAACATGGTAAAAACCTAATGGAGCGTAGGCAACTGAAGAAATGAAGAAACTTGAGAACAATTCTGATTAAAAATATCTCCCGACAATCATATCTTTTTCTCGAGAGCTGTTTCAACAGATTAAATGACATTAATAAAATTGAAGGAATATATTACGTTATTATATGCGCAAATATAAGCTTTTGTGCACCCGAGTATCAAATATTTATGTGCTTATACTTTTACAAATATATACATACAGAGTGAATAAAAAAATATTTGAAATTCATAGTTTATTATGAAGATAATATATATTATATGAGTTTGATGTTTTAGGTAAAATTAGTTTTGCAAGGATTGCATTTGTTTAAGTAATAATTTATAAAAAACTGAAATTTCACAAGTACTTTTAGATAGATGCTATTCAACATTAACTTTCAACCAGGATGTCTAGGGAGGATTGTAACTTAGGTAAGACTATTCGTAGTAAATTTGGTACAATAATTTGAAAGAACTTCACATATTATATGATATTATGTAACGGTGGGCTTCTCATAATACGTACAAGTTTTTGATCCGTTTGAATAAGTCGTAAATTGAAACAGATTCTTCGTGTTGGGAATGCAATTAAATAATTAGTTTAAACATTTTATATGGACATTCACGTAAATGCTGTCGATTCACAAATGGACCACGTGGAGATCTATGAATTAACTTTACGTCTTAAATGAAATCGCTAGCATTGTCTTGAACAATTCTATTTTAAAATTATTAATATATTTTTTTAGTAATAAATATACTGTTTAGGTGTAACACCCGGTATCCCAAAGAGCGCGGCCTACTCGTTTTACTCGTCAATGGCTCATAAAAAGTTTTTTTAGGGAAATCGAATGTCGTATAAGAGGAATGAAATATGTGCCTATCAATTTTATGCATATGCTGTTCAGAATGATTGGGATGTTTTTATAGCATATCAGAAACATTACGGAAAACATGAGTTTCCGTCCTGTTCAATATTTACTCATACAATAAGTAAATTAACAAATTTAAATGCAAATTTTTTCCGAGTAAGTTCACAAATTTGCACTTCTTCTTGACTATGAGAATGTACGAGTATATTTAAACTTTTATCTCTAATTCATAAACACAATAACACTAAATAT
Organism: Apoderus coryli; assembly: GCA_911728435.2. Taxonomy (NCBI): domain Eukaryota; kingdom Metazoa; phylum Arthropoda; class Insecta; order Coleoptera; family Attelabidae; genus Apoderus; species Apoderus coryli. The sequence goes on along the minus strand of OU452206.1, from coordinate 4,118,701 downwards.
TGTAAATCTAATTCTTTTAACTTTTCATCACTTTGTTACTAACAAAACAGGATAGTGCCATAACCACTCAAAACTATACAATTTATGTTAAAATAATAAATAAAACAGTTTGAATGCAGGTCAGTTGCTCTTTTTCCATCTCAACATATAGAGTTTAAAATCGAGCAACTCCGTATGCCTAATAATAATTCGCTAACCTGTGGTTTGCAATCGTTGCATTAACGATATAATGAACAATTTTTATAACGATACTGCCGCGGTAAAGATTTTGAAGATCAAACATTTCCACATACAAATAAATGGCATAAACTTTTGTTTAAAATTCAGAAGCATAAAAACCCACATAATATCTTGAATGTCCTGTGCCTTTACCTGTGTACTGGTAAATAATGCACTAGAAGGAAAGCCTTGGAAACCCAGAAATCCTCATAGGAAAAAATGTCAGAATTACCAACAGGCTAAAAAGATATACTGTTATATATAATTTCGTTTTTGAGGTTAATGCTAAAACTATTTTTATATTATTTTTTTATTATATTACTACTAGTGTTTTTCCATTTCATTTTAGTTTTCTGAAGCTGAAGATATTATTGTCTTTCTTGTCTTTTGTGGTGATGTTTTTTCTATATTTTATATTCAAGAATAATATGTATGATTTGTTTTAAAAGATTTAACACAAACATTTTTGAACTACTAATAAATTATTCATATATAAATAAAACCAAGCATTATGATGTATCTAATTTTGTATTATCTAAAGGAGTTACATGAAAATAATGATTTATCTTTATACTCTTTTGTTCACTGTGTATATTATTATGCACCCGCACTAAAAAACTCAACCGATGGTTCTCATGCGTATTAAAAAATGCAAAGCACGTATCAATTTTTGTCAGTTTACAAAATTTAATGCGCATTTAAAAGCTCTTTATAAATATTAACTAATAATGTTTGTGCATGATGTCAATCGCCAGGGCAAATTGCTTTTAAATTTATATTTCCGGACTGTTATAATATGTGTATACAATTTTTACATATTCCCAAAACATGTTTCGCATGTTTATTAAAGATATGTTGTGGTTGAGTAACATGTGTGTAAATGTTGTTATTTTTGTTTAGAACTTATAAATGAAAAAATATTAATATATACATAATCTATGCAGTTATTTTGTGATTATCGGTTAAATGTGCATAAAATTTTAATTTCTAATTTGATATTATACCGTTATCAGTGAAATATTCTTTAATTAACTGAGAATATGATCAGACAAATCGACATCCTAAATAGGTACTAATGCTCTTAGAGTAATAAATATAGTAATCGATGATTAGAAACTTTGTCGTAGTTTGAAAAACACGTTTTACCACTTCGCCAAAACACTTTTTTAAATCTCGACGCGCGTTTCGATAACATCGACACGTATATGACACATATGATATACAGTGCGGACCAAAAGTCACGCTTAAATTAGATAAAAATTAAAAAAAAAAATTGTTGCAAGAAAGCAGGTGTCGCACACTTTTACATATTATTGACATAACAGAAAAGTATATAATATTGGATCTATCGTGTAATAGATAAACGTAATTGCATATTTTCTTCTTATAAATACCCCTGTATATTATTAATTTTGTTTCTCCATAATACCCTAATATTTTTTGCTAAAGTTTCCATGGTTTGTACTTTCTTGTCAATAGTTGCGAGTGAAACAGTATCATCACGTCATTTTGTGTGGTGATCGAACTAGAACTAGAAATGAGGTTTGCGAAATGTTTAATAATAAATATCCTGACATTAGGATATCTTAGTCTACGGTAATCAGAAATTTAGAGAAGTAGGACACGTATGCTTGACCTCTAATTTCCCTAACCTAACCTAGGACGTCCCACATATTATTTTTTGTGCAATTCTCATGCAATTTTAAAAGTTCTTTTCTTCTGATGGCTGTTTGCAAAGCATATATAAATACGATATCAACATTACTAATTTGGAGCATCGATTCATAGCTTAACTTAATGCACTTTTTTTATATATTATAAAATCTATAAAGGTTTTGTCTTCGTTTTATTTTAGCATTGTACTGGGAGTAACCTAAGTACCGTTACGATGAACCACACGCCATTATTTGCAAACTGAGCTATATAGTGAGTCATGTTTATAGATAAATAGGAAAATATACGTAATTTGTATTTTACAGTTCCAAACACAATTTCGGTGTCCGCAGCATTAATCACTTTTATAGAAAGGTTTATTAGTTGTTTTTTTTTTTGCACAATTGGTGTAAAAAATCACGGTTTTGAAAATATTTTCATAAAAAACAAAAAAAAATCATTAAAAATGTTATTTTTGATATACCCTGTATAGCAATCGTAAATTTGGTATTCGAAATTGTAGTTTCTAAATCTAAAAATAAAAAAGTTTTTCCTCTTCCAAACTATATCCGTGGACACATTGTATATACACTGTTCTGATACTGATGTGAATTATATTAAGTATCGAAGATTCTGTAATTTCATCGCTAATGCAATTCAAACTCATTGAAATGTCAAGTTTGATGTTTTAATTATTTTTTTTGTCTTTAATTGGTTTACTCAATGTATTTTCTTTTTATTTTGTTTCTGTAAAGGTATGATTTGTAATTATACCGGGTGTCCCACCGGGAAGCGATACTACACTGTGGAACAATCTGAAAATTTGGTGTAGTACTTGGGTCGACTGTGCCAATTTGGCTAAAATGTTTCCAAGAATCTAGTAATTCCGGTTATACCAGAACTGCGTGTCAAATTCCTTGTTTTAAGTGCGACCCTATATAAATTATATATTTTTTGGATTCTACTTGTATTTCTAAAGATAGCCTATGTCTAGCCGTTCTCCAAATAATTGAAATTTTATGTCAAAAATGACGTTGGCAGATTAAATTTATTATTATATGGAAGTATTAATAATTTAATTTGTTGGGTTATCTTAGTAATTATAGACCTACTTTAGGCGCCTATGTGGATTTTTGTAATAAATATTGATACAGGCTATTTGAAAAAGGAAGTATACAATCAAATTGAAAAAATTCTCAAAATCAAAATTTTGAAATGGCAACCCCCCATTTTTATATTTTTGTTTGTTTTTTTTTGCATAAAAAATAAAGGCAAATTTACGAATGGCGTTAGAAATAAATATGACTCTTGTCAAAAAGTAGAAGTAGAAAGGAGCTTTAACTACTAGGATATCCCAACAAATTAACTTGTTAAAGTTTCTATAGAATAAAAAATTGTAATTATTCCTTAATCTGCAAACGTAATTTTTGACATAAAATTTCAAATATTTCGAAAACGGCTGGACATAGGTATAGCAAGTACAACACCAGATTTTCAGATTGTTCCAAGGTATAGTTTCTCTATAATTGATCGAAACCGTTCCCGGTGGGACACCCGGTATATGCATTGTCTTGTTATTGGAGGTTTCTGCGTTACAATAAAGCTTTTAGTTTTATTATTTTTACACGAAGTGGCCTGGATGCATTCCTCAATTTATTAAAACATTTCTGCACATTCCAATGTAGGTTTTTGCGAACATGCCCATATAGCTAGCTACGGAACCACTGATGAGGGAGCTAGAAGCCCCGAAACATGTTTGGTAGTTAGAGTATTATATTGAATGTATTTCGTGGAAGATCGGCTTTTATTCCTATTACATACAATTTACTCCACTCCAGAATGGCCTACTTCTTTAAAATAAAGCTTATATTAGTATTAAAATCATGACCCCCCAGTACCAGCTTTATTTTATTAATAATGATATAAAGAATAAATACATCATATTGTACCGCCGCGACTAGGATTCAAACGTTTTTTTTCTTTCCAATGTTTAAAATAAAACACGCCAAATGAAAATCATTCTTCATCACTCGAGCAATTATTTAGTCCATTACAATATTTTAGCGATTTGTTTAAGTTCTCTATAGACTGAAAATCAACATCGCTCCTAGTTAATAATTTACAAAACACATCGCATTAGACGAAATAAGAAAGCTGTTGGAAATGTTCCAAGTTGAAAAAAACTGAAATATATCATAGCATAACAATATGTGGCAGCGTTATTATGATAAATTGACTAGAGACTGTTTTTATTTCATATTAATGAAGACATTTCATTTAGGTGTGGTTTAAACGGGTATTATTCTATAATTTAGTTGTAATGATGTAAATAAGTAATCGTTTTTTACCTCTATGTGTTGAGTAAATATTATTTTATTCTATTTATATTGTGGAGGATACTTATTATAATGTCGGTGAGCGTTTGATCTTTTGAGAATTATAGGTAATTTCATTATTAATAACAGGTGTTTTTTTTTTTAATTTCAAAAGCATATAATATGATAATACTTACACAAGATCATGACGAACGGCATTATTATGAAATCAATAAAATCAATTTTATTGACATGCCTAATAGATTTCCTATTTTACACAAGATTTGCATAGAACAATAATTCAGTATTTTTATAATGTCTATTTGCTATTTCTATTATATCTAGAAATATGTTGCATATACTTAACCAACACATTTTGTTACAGGTTAGTATACCAATTATTGGAGACTCAATAAAATCACGAGCATTTTGTTTCCACAACAGACATCAATTGCGGTATGCGATTTTTTTTTATCCATTTATTATTTGATTATAACAATATTAAATACATTTTTAAATATTATCTAATTTTTACCTGTCGCACACTATATTCTTAGTAAGTCAAAAATGCGATGTGGAGATTTTGTTGGATATACACGTTTTCCGGTCACCTGATTAAGAATATCATGTTTTTGGTATTCATTTATAAGTTAAGCGATTTGGATATATTTTGCATAAAAAAATCAAATCATGTTTTACAAATGCTAGAGTAGTTTTTGCAAACATATAAAATATCTTATTGCCTAAAAGACGTAAGTTATTTATATGTATAAAAGCAATTATATGGAACTTATAGAGCTGCATATTTTTCATTAAAAGTTTTTTGATATCTCTTTTTGTGTTCGAGTTATTTAATTTTTTATTTAATTGGCAGTTTAGGTTCGGTTATGAATCACGGTAGATGTATTTTATGAGCTATTTTTTCTTTGTAGATGTAGAGTACAGACGCATATTTTGTATGCTCCGCGAAAAATCATTAAAATATACGGGTTCTAGTGATGTTTTATGAAAGAAATTTGAAGTACGGGCTTGTAACGACATACTTTATAAATTAACAAAATTGGAAAACTGTAGATAATAAATTAGTTAAAAAATCGGTAAAGTGATGTTATTCGATTTGAATATTTCATCTGAAAATTCAGAATTTATCATATAGAAGGAAGAAAAAAATAAGCAAATACTTCGCTTTTAATAAAAGATAAGTGTATTTTATCAAAAATAAAATACATACTGTGAAGTTAAAATAGATAAATATTTTACGAGGTGCATTTAAAAACTACTATATAAAGTAAATTGTCATGAGTCGACTGGAGAAAGAGCTAACGACAAATGAATTATACAACTTATTAAAAAAACATTCGGAAAAACTGCATGAGGAACAGACTGAGAAGATATCCACAGAAATTAACAAATTAAGGCTTGAGCTTGGATCACGATTGACAAAGACAGAAGAGAAAATAAAACAACTTGAGGAACAAAACCTAAAGTTGGAAAGGTTTAAAAGACGTAACAACATCATTGTCTTTGGATTAGAACAGGGGATATCTATTCAATTGGTTCTGGAAAAATTAAAGACACTCTTAGCTGTGAACCTCAGCATTAGTGATATAAACGGCTTTAAATATATTGGAAAGCGAGACAATCTAAAAGGATTTCTGATTGAATTTATTTCTGGATTGACAAAGAAGTCAATATTCAATAATGTATCGAAGTTAAAAGGATCGGGCATATCAGTTGCAAATGATTTGTGTAATCGTGACCGCCAGATTCAAGGAATTCTAGTCAAACATCTGAAAAAAGCCAAGAAAGATAATAAACAAGCAAGGTTGAGAGGTAACAAAGTGGAAATTGAAGGAAAATTATACACATACGATGAGCTGGAAGATGGAAATTCGAGTGAGGATGATCAGTACACGGATGTTGATGTAAGTACGGGTGAAGAAGCAAATCAAAGACAAGCAAAATACAAGGAGAATTTTCCAAAAAAACCTACTCTACAAACTGGGCTTCAAGGAAGGGACACATTCAAAAAGATCAGCCCAAAAAGCTCTAGGAGAGTGAGAAAGCCTAGTGTCAGGTAAAACGAAGTAACAACATTTATGTTGAAATATTAAAATGTTATTTTGATTAATGAATTTGTAGTCTTATAAATATTACCACCACTCTTAAATTTGAAAATTAAACTCCTATTGCGTTGTATATTTCGGATATCTGTGGATATATATAATATATATAATAGTCTATAAATATAATTAAATTTGAACTATTTAACCATAATTTTTTGTAAAAAAAAAAAAAAAAAAAAAAAAAAAAAAAAAAAAAAAAAAAAATATCTACGTTGAGTGGATATCAATTGTTTTTGTTATTATTAGGAAGGCAAAATAAAACAAAATGGATCAATTCGTTAGAGATTTTTCTGTACCGGAACATAAAACATGGGTGGTCGAGAATATAAGTAATATTACGACATTGGAAACTGATATTTCAAATAAATTTTCGGTAGTGCATATGAATATAAGAAGTATTTCTAAAAACTATGATGAAGCTATGATATTTTTGGAACAAGGCGGACACCTATTTGATGTAATTATATTTACTGAAACTTGGAAGCTGCAGGATACTAACTTTTTTAAAATCGAAGGATATGATCTTATATATAACGAAGGTAATATAAATAAAAATGACGGGGTTATCTTGTACATAAAAAGTGATTATAAATCTTTATATAATTATGATATTATTAACATAGGACAAAATATTCGAGTTATTAGATTGATGATTAAACAGAACGAAAATAATATTATTATAAATGCAATCTATAGATCGCCAGAAACAAATATAGAAATTTTTAACAAGAACTTAAGAGATTTTTTGGAAAGGTATACAAATAAAACTAAAGATATTTGCTTTCTAGTAGGGGACTTTAATATCAATATAAAATCTAAAAATGAACAAGCTCAAATGTACCTAAATACCCTGAGTGAATATGGCTATACTTCTCTAATTAATGATTTTACCCGAGTACATGAGAACTCTAGAACATGTATTGACCATATATTTGTAAAAAATACAAAAAATTTAAAACAAAATTCATATATAATGCGATACCAAATTACAGACCATTATCCAATAGCAGCTAGTATAGATTTGAGAATAAATAAAAACATAAATAATAAAGGAAAAATTAAAATTAGCAAATTAAATCACAAAAAAATGTTACAATTTATAAAAACTGAAAACTGGTATGACGTTTATAACGCTCACGATACTAATTATGCTTGTGAAATTCTTATTCATAAATTAAAACATATAACAGACAAATCTACGGATGAATATACTTATAGCAATAAACATAAAAAAAGAACTCCTTGGATAACCCAGGCACTAATGAAATCTGTTGATAAAAAGAAAAAGCTGTACAAAAATTATTTAAAAAACCCCGAATCTCTTGAAAAAAAAAATGAGTATATTGCGTATAAAAAAACTTTGGAAAAGATAATTAGGATAACCAAACAGAAATATTATAAAGACGAATTAGAAAAGAATAAACTATGTCCTAGAGCCTTATGGAAAACAATAAATAATTTTACGGGAATAAAAAAGGAACCAACAAAGATAGGTGAAATAATATATAACGGAGAAGGCATAACGAAACAAAACGAAATCGTTAGCAAATTTAATGAATATTTTGCTAGTTTAGGGAAAAATATGGCTCAAAGTTTACCCACATTAAACATAGAACAAATAAAACGAAACAAGGTAAATTGCAACATATTTTTTTATCCTACTAATATAGAAGAAATCACTAATATAATAAACGGACTTAAATCACAAAAGGCGCCTGGACATGACGGTTTAACTGCGGAAACATTAAAGATTCTCATTCCATATATAAAAAAACCAATATGCTACATAACAAACAAAATATTAGAAACAGGAGAGTTCCCAAAAATTCTTAAAATAGGAATTATTAAACCATTATATAAGAACGGAGATAAGGAAAAGATTACTAATTATAGACCATTAACATTAATCTCGAATATAGCTAAGATTATTGAAAAAATAATGAAATCCAGAATAAATTCATATATAAATAAATATAAATTATTATCCAATAAACAGTTTGGATTTCGGGAAGGTATGTCAACAAATGATGCAATAGTCTATTTGGTAAATAATATTTATGATAAATTAGATAAAAATGAGACAACTCTTTGTGTTTTCCTGGACCTAGCCAAAGCTTTTGACACTGTGAGTCACAATATTCTAATAAATGTACTAGAAGATCTTGGATTCAGAGGGATTGCCCTAAAACTCCTAACCACATATCTTAATGAGAGAACCCAATGCGTCAAAATAGGAGATGTCATTAGTAGTAGCAAACCAATAGAATTCGGAGTACCACAAGGTACAGTGTTGGGTCCTCTCCTTTTTTCATTATATTTAAATGGTTTGTATACTCTTAAAATAAGCGGCAATATCTCTTCATTCGCTGATGACACTGTAATTCAGTTTACTGGAAGTGATTACAAAAATTTAAAAGAAACTGCTGAGCGGGAATTAGGAGTAATAAAGGGTTGGTTCGATCAAATGAAACTCACGATTAACTTTGAAAAAACTAAATTTATCTCTTTTAGCTGTAACAAAGTAAAGGTGATACCATATAATGAGCTACTTTTAAAATCAGAGCAAAACATAACTTTTAAAATAAATTCAACTGATCACATAAAATACCTAGGTATAGAAATTGACAAATTCTTAAAATGGGATGTTCATATAAGCTCATTAGTAAAAAAATTACGAGGGATATTGTGTAAATTTAAGCAATTGCAAAATATAGGACAAAAATACCTGATAATGATGTATTATGCTCTAGTGGATTCGCTTGTACAATATGGCATTATTGGTTGGGGAGCTGCTTATCGAGTTCATATTAAACATGTCGAAATAATACAAAAATCTTTTATTAAAATCATTTTGGGTAAAACGCGAACATATCCTACTGAAGACTTATATAATGAAAGTAAATTTTTTGATATAAGACAGCAATATTGTTACAATATATTGCTGACACAATTCAAAAATAAAAGCCAATTGATGCACATAGATCACAATTACAACACAAGAAATAAAATTGAAAGGAGAATAAAAACAAAAACAGCGTCAAAAACAATTGGACAAAGATCATATTCTTACTTGGCTCCGCGTCTATTTGGCAGTATTCCTGAACATATCAGACAAATAAACAGTAAAGAAATGTTTAAAAAGTTTATCAGAAGGTGGATGATATCGGTTCCAAGAAAATTCTTCTATGAACTAGTAGATTAAAGAGAAGAAAGAATTGTTTGTTTTTGCTTTCCTCGTATTATACTCATATTATGTTGATTAAATACTTATATGTAATTTATGTTAAATTTAGTGTCTTTGTGAAAATTATTAAAATAAATTTTTTTTATTTTTGTGGTACTGTATAGTGTATGATTATTTTTTTTTTATTTTTGTGGTACTGTATAGTGTATACGGGGTATGATATATTAGTATAAGGGCTATTACAACTACAAAGATTTTTCGAGTTTGGAGTTTTCTTTAATTTAGTGTTTGTACATAAAACGAAAAATCAAACCACGCACAAATCATTAGATTGATTTCTGTGGTAAGATTTTTTTGTTTGTTTACCAGGATTAAGTTTTTTTTTTTTTTTCATAAATGATGCTTTTTATTTAAACTGTATTTGAATTATTGTATATTGCTGCTTGGTTGAATAAACATTATTATTATTATTATTATTATTATTATTTATATGAAGTTTCACATATCCCTTAATTACTTTGTTCTGAAAAAAAAAAAAGATGTAAATAAAATTGAAATAAACTTAAAGAGCATACAGGAATCCATATTTAGGTAATATAAATAAACATATTATATGGGATAACTAAAATGTCCTAATTCTGGGTAACAGACTCCTTAAATGCAATTTTAAAAAAAATCTACTTTTATGTTAAGAGAGCAGTGCCGATCCATATTTTTTAGTTGCCAATCCATTGAAGAATTGACGAATGTCACTGCTTTAAATAAGATGTGCCGACAATTAACTAATACTTCTAATAAATCTAGAGACCATAAAACTTTATTGGAGCCACATAATTTTAATGGCATATGTTTTCTAAATTTAAAAGATTTTCAAAAGACCAATTTCATATACAAATAAAATAATCTATAAGTTGCTTTATTCAGATTTTTAACACATACATAACAATAAAATGAGATACATTTTTAGACAGCAAAAAAAGTCAAAATGTGCATTAGTCCCGGAACTCTAAAAACATAAATCCGCACGGACTTTATTACCTTTTTGGCATTGCACCTGTTTATAGTTTTCCAGTGGTATACATGCCCTTATTTTAGTTAAACATTCTGACTTACATTACGTAATTTCGCTCATCTATTTTAGAATTATTTTACCTATTTTGTCAGATTACCATTTAATTAAAATACTAATATACAAATGAATATTAGTGAGGAAATTTGTTTCTAAAAATGACCACGTATAATATATGCAATATTCTGTTGTATTTTTGTATTAATAATACCAATTTTGTACATATGAATAGAGCACTCACAGTCAGTAATGTTCAAACTATATCTCGAGAACTCTACGACAAATCATTGTTATATTCAATAATATGTTATAAAGACATATAAATTAAAGGCTGCCATAAAATAAAATTAGAAACATGTTATAACTGTTGTCTCAAAAACTATTCTCACTCCTTTGAATCTTTAATCAGTTGGTGACGCTTGAAGTAACACCCTACGCCACTGGTAATTTAAAGATCTGAAATTTTACGACTACAGCTAGCACGTTAGCCATTGTTACATTTACAGAGTTATTTCTTATATTGTGGAAAGAAACACTAAAATGCTCTTTTTTCATTAACCTAAAAAGGGTTGGTTATAAATTCTCAACGTCAAAAAAGCGTTTTTGTAAGAAAGCGTTTTTATGAAAATGGAGCAGTGTAACGATGGGATATTATCATTCTTACTTAGAAACTCTAACAGTTCTATTGTGGTATCAAGGACATTATTTATTTAAAGGATTCATATTGTTAAGATGATCTTTTATAACAATTTTTTTTTGTTAAGCTTTTTTCCAGTTTATTTACGTTATTCAAATATACATTTCAAAAAAATTTTTGCAATATTTTACGGTTGTTTAGAAGCATTAACGTTCTCAGCGTGAGTTCGTGCTAGTTTTGCAGAAAGTTATTGATAGAAGAGTAGAACTAACAACTTTTATTATAAGTAGCACGTAACAAAAATACTTTTTTTGTTAATAACTTAGTTATAGATCATATTCCATATTCGTTTTTTCCAAAGGTATACCCAGATAATTGGCATCAACAGTATATTCTGTTGACGATACAAAGATCTTTGATAACAATCAATTTGAGACTTTACTTGTATTAACTAAAATGTTTTGATATATCGTTTGTTAATATAATAATAATTATTATTATTAAAACCACTGGTTAAGGTATTTTCAAAAAACCGTTAAAAAATACAAAGTAGCAGCTACTGAAAATCCAAATATGGCATTTCTAAATTGTGTTCCAAATATCATATCTAACAAATCATAATAAACGATTTTATTATGTCCACGATAACGACCATGTGTATAGATAGGTACTAAATTCAGGTTATGAATGTAGGTAACTAGCCTCATCGTTACTCCAAATTAAATAAGCTTTCTTAAAAAAACAACCTATAAATATCTCTATCAGAAAAGAAGAAAATAAAAAATATAACAGTGATAAGACTTCACTAATTTTAAATTGTAATTCGAAATTACTGGAATCTTACAAATAATTTTAAAATAAACTGCCTACAATTGTTTAATTAACTAACAATAACAAAATTATGTAAGATATATTTTATTTAAAGGCAATGTTATTGCAAAGTTATTAATCCCTATTAAGTATAATTAAAGTTTACAAATGACCTGCTTGTTTCCTACAATAATAAAACTAAGTGGATGTTTGGATAATATGATATTTCCTGCTAATTGCAACAATTTTAAAAATCATTTAATGTTGGTTTGAATATACTATTTTCATAATCTGATACAACAGAAAACTAGTAAGGTTGAGCAGAATAGCTAGACTTCGCGTCGTTGGTTAAACGAACATTTTATTTATTTGCATGGCTTGTATATTATTATATTTTTCTACTAAATAAGTCGAGAAATTGAGATCGAATCGAATAGGTATATCGATGCATTTCTTGCATCTCTATTCATGAAAGAAAGTTGACATTTTGAGCATCTGCGTAGGATATATCAAAATGTTTCATATTTTCCACGCTTTATCATAACTGTAAATTCATATCATGGCAGTGTCTAATTAATGAAATATCTGCTAAAAATAATTTAATAAACATGACAGGTAACAACATGTGCAGACCGGCTATAATTTCAATAATAATAAAAAAAAGTTCCACGACCTGTTTTGAACTCGCAACTTCGGACTTCATTTACAAATTTGCTAATAATATGATGCAAACTGAAAGTCACAAAGTTTATAAATACGAAAATTGAGTATTAGAAATAAACCATTTATGGTACTTAATTAAATAGTGTTTCTGGCATTCCCATTGTGGTATCTACTGATGGTGCAGTTAGTTCGAATTTCTTAAATAACAATGACAAATTAGATTGAACTCCATTTTTGTTGCATGTTATCCAAAACGCAACAGTTTTACAATGCGCGAAAATAATTCTTGAAATAATTCCCAGAATCCAAAAATAATAAAAAAACATGTAGTGTCATTTAAAATTAGCAAGTTGGGGTCGGTTTCTATAACCGGAAGCGCTATGACCTTAAAAATATTGTGGCTGAGTAGGTCTACCCTATTTTTTTAGAATTTCTCAGTTACTAATTACACCTTGTATTAAAAAAAAAGCATCCAAAGAACTTATCCTGCAAATTTATATGACGTGAATGAACTTAAAAAGCTAAAAATTAAGTGGTAACAAGTGTAAGCTATACTTACTTAATAATAATTTGCACTAGAGGTAGGTTAGAATAACTTCTCCAACACCCCTGAATCGCACTATTTTACTATAACTGGTTAATTTGGATACTTGGTGCTAAATAATCTGGTATATTAGTGCAGTTCCAGCGTAAATAGCCATTATAATGTGTTGAGAACACCCAGAGAGAAAGTGCTGTGATGATCGCATTAAACAATTATCTAAACACTTAAAATCGTGTTTTATTACTAAATTAGTATAGTGACATTCATGATGGTATTTAAATGAAATGTCCAGTTAAAGATGCAACATATTATAGTTGTCACAATATAAAGAAAGGAAAAGTTATCTTGTATACCTTCCAGCATACATCTCATGAGAGAAATCTTTTGTTATGTTTATATAGATTTATATGTTAATACCATACCTTTAATTAAACACTTGATAAATGATTCTTAGCAATTACAAAATTGTTACACATAATTGTCGTGTAATTAAAACTGAGGCTTCAAAATGTTTCAATTACAGTAATGTGTGAATTGTACGTGTGATTTCAATAAAATTTCAACAGATAACTAACTGAAGCTTGCGATCTCTGCAACTAAACGTAAATGGTTTATAACGCTGTGAAACCGGAAGCATCAGAACTGATCATGGAATTTTACTATAAATTTTGTTTCGATATTTAAGCTAGATAGGTACATTGCGATACCAAACAAAATTAATTTTTTTAGTAACCGCTGTCCATTTATCTATATATTACCCTAATTATAGTTCTATTCTATATAATTGTTTATAATATGCTTCAGCTAAGCCCCATTTTTATTTGTTTGGTAGCAGATTTAGTGATATAGATGGAAGTGCAGAAGTCTTATCCTCTTCCTAGCCGTTTCTTTTCGACACATGCGGCAGCAGTGAGTTATGAGTTTGACAACCTCGAAAATTTTCGTCCCAAAGAAGAATTGTTTAGGATTCCACTGATTTCCTCCCAATCTCTCTTCAGTTCTTCTTTTGCCCAAGAATCTAAACGTAAATTCCTCGTTCAATAAACTTGTAGATGCGAAGTGGTCTATAACATGAGAGATCGACGCTATTTGCATTCAGCAGTTTTGTTTCACAGAATTTTGTATTATCAGTCACCCTTATTTATGGAACAAATTTAAGTTTCGCACAGATGTACATACACTGGCCTTAAAGTTCAGAGGACTTATTTCACCACCAGCACATAACACAACACTATTTAAACGGCGTTTCAAGTTTATAGACAATTATAGAAGTACTCGTATTTGTTTGATTTGCGTAACAAGTAAAAATATATTTTGTGTTCATGATCATGTCAGCCTTTGTACAATAATTACTAGCACGGTTTGGTATTTATTTACTTAGTTTATCGTTATTATTATGTTTTTGCTTTTGCGTATAAATGCTTACCATTATGGGGTTGGCCTTTGATCAATTGAAAAATTGTTGTCAACACCTTTTTGCTCTTTATTTCTTGATTGTTAATATCTGCTCTTTTAAAAGGCTATATAAATGTCCAAAGATATGAGTCGCTGACAGCTTCGTCAACTATACCGTGTTTCATGCGTGTGTGAAGTTTTTCAATTTTACGCATTGCATTTATATTTTTATAGATTTCCTTGCAGTTCAGCATAATTTAACCCATTCTCTTGCCAGAAAGTTAACTAGAGTGTGCCTTAGTCTTATGGGAAGTGAAATATATCATACACAAGAGAGGGTTATATTTACAATGATTAACTATTCGCAGATTTCTGGCGGATATGTGGGTCGTTAGGAGTTTGGCAGGATAATGTCTTCTAACTTCTTGGCATGGAGTATGAGTACGTTTTTCCCCATTTAGATGTTGACTCTCTTTAGTTTAGATGACATAATATACGATTATATAAAAATAATTTTATACAGGAACCTGACTAATATTGTTAATTATTTTCGTTAGGTAACTACTATTGAGCAAATATGAGAATTTCTAATAATTTCAATATCTTTGTGAAGAGGTTAATCAGCTAACCGAGGAAGGTACAGCGATGCGAAGTTGGTTTGAGTGAGTTTAAAGTTTTTTTGCTATGTAGAAGAGAAGGGAATGTAGAAATGGATTTTTGTGTTTTATTTTAAAAAACTCGATCCCTTATCTTTTTATTGTATAGTATATTATTTTAATTTTTCAGCTCGGTTCATTTTATATTAGTACGTAGGGTATTTCTGATTTACTTCTCGTTGGAAGTGCGTAATAATACATCCTAAAATAGCATAGAATACAATTAAGTGAGCCACACACATATGCTACCTAACCTAAATAATAAGAGCTTAATAAATGGGTCACTACTACATCTATATGGAATTATTATCCGAAACTAAAATCTAATCTTTTGTCACATTTAAAGCGGGGGTGGAATTTGACACGTGCCCATACATATACTGTTCTATAATATTTATTTGCCACCGCTGACCATCAAAGGTAGCCCAAAAATGGACACATGTCAAGCAGCTGCAACACTTTCTTTTGTCGCCCACGCGCGTACTTTTTCAATTCCAGCGCCAGCTTAGACTAATTTACTTCCACTTCAGCACGCTTCCCTAAAATATTTCACACATCTGGGTGTAATATTTTTGTGTATTTACGTATGGGGAAATTATATAGCTTGGAACACGAACGAATCAAAACGACAACTATTATAGCATTCTTGGTGTATTTTCCCATAAAATTTTGGAATTATAGATTATATATAGCTCAGTATTAAAATTTGGAATGTTTGTGCATTTGTGAGCCGTTAAATAGGTGGATAATGATGATAGTTGAACTTTTCAGCAGCGTTTTTATTTCATTCAGGAAAATATTACTTTGTAGTTTATTACTATATTTTGTTAAACATTAAGTAGGTACTCATCATGTAAAATAAACTTATAAGTATTTATAGCAAATGTTTGTAGTATAATAATTTGTAACACGATATACCTACAGGGCGGAGCACTAACTACGCATCAGACATCGAAATTAAATAAAATAAAATTGGTAAAGTATTTTACTAAATCTACTATAAACACTTATAAAAATAAAATTAAATATTCAGGGTAAGTACTCCAAAATATCAAACTTTTATGTATTTTTTTAAATGAAACCACTTATTCTATTGCATTTTTTAACACTTTAGCTACATCAAATCAACCGTTTAATAAATCGTTAAGATTTTATATAAATTAAAAGCTATGCGTCTGAATACTGTACAGACTGGCTATAAAATATTGTACAGAATGACTAGGTATATTCCTAAATTTATTTTCTGTCACAAGCTATAGCAATGATCTATTAGAAAAACTTTGTAGTCATGAACCCTACAATTTAGTAAAAAATAATACAATGTCAATGTTACGTAATTAATAACGAATTTTCAATTGAAATTTATTTCTCATTTTTTTAATTAGACTGGAAAACTGTTAACAGAGAGAAAATGTTACTCTCAATGTTTTTAAATACCGAATCATTATTTTTAATGTTTATTAACATAGATATTGTAATTGTGTACCAAATTATAGATTTCTGACATTCCTACGATCACTTTTTCCATTTAGATTTATATAGACAAAAAATTAATAACTGTATTATATTTTTTCTTCTAAAGAGAGAATAAGCCACTGCCACTGATGTTGAATTATTTTAGTTATTGTTTTTGGACTAGAATTAATTTAAGAAAATAATTATATCTTAGGAGACCGTGACAGTGGGATATAAACAAATCTAATATCAGTAAAGTTATCTGATATATGATATGGAGAAAGTAAATATGAAATAATCAAATGTAGCATAGTTATTCACCTAGTTGAATGTCGTAAACTGACATGAAACTTAATAAAAAAGATGACCATAAGCGAATGAAAGGGGGGGACCCTTGCCTCAATTATAACCTAACTTTTTTTCTTTTGTGTCAAAAAGATAAGATACAATAAAGTTTACTTAAAAAAGGCATACTTGTTTTTTCTCGAAAAACTTATAGGTTTTCGAGAAATTCGAGTTTGAAAATGGTCCTTGACAGCATTAACAAATTTCGGAAAACTTTCCGTTAGCAAACTGTATTTCAATACCAATTTTATTAATGCTGTGTACTAAAGACCAGTTTTGTCCTAAAATTTTCAAACTCGAATTTCTCGAAAACCTTTTAAGTTTTGCGAGAAAAAACAAGTATGCCTTTTTTATGTAGAAAACTTTAATTTATCGCATTTTTAACACAAATGGAATAAAAGTCACCAGAAAAAAAAAATAGGTTTTAATTAAGGCGAGGGTCCCTCCAGTTTACTCGCCTATGGTCATCCTTATTTATTCAATTTCATGCCAGCTTACGACATTTATCTAGGTGAATAAATATGCTACATTTGATTAATTCCTCTTTACTCGTTTCGAAATTATTTCAAAAAAATCGTCCTTAGGCAGTAATCTTTAACACACTGTATCTTTGTAAATAAGGACGTCCCCAATTCGCTCACAAATGTTGACCACCTAGATTAGAAACACCTTGTATATCTACCAAAAATTCATCGTATGTAGTACAGCATATTGAAAGTGTTATGGAATATATGGGAACTTCAAAACCTCAAATATATTTCTAAAATATACAGGAAAACACCTACGTAACGCTTTAAAGATTTTTGAAAACCAATTTTTAATTCAATTGATAAAAACAACGTGCATCACCTCAATTTCTGTATATTTTTCGCATTAAGCAACCAAAAATACTACTTTTTTACTACTAGCCTTGTTTAGAATCTTTTTTCGTTTTTGAGAAAACATAAAAAAAACATATTGCATGTTTCTGGGACAACACAATATTATTTATTGTTACATACAATGTTCTTAAAAGTAACTCAAAGTAAGAGTTCCATAGTGTGGAAAACATTTGTTACTAAAACAAATTCGATCTAATTATTTGAAGTGTTTTTAAGAGCCACGTAGACGAGCTGTAAGAATTCATCAAATCCTATACGCGAATCACATTTCAAAAGTCGACTGCTGTTTATGGGAGGCCTGTAACAACAAGAACGGTGGAATTGGAAGAAACATTCTAAAAAAAGTGCGAAAAAAATACAAAAATTGCAAAAAAGCCTGTGGTATACATCTTTTTTTTTAAAAATATTTGGTTACAGTACCTTCCAGGACGCCACTGAACGTGATAATTGTAAACTAGTTATGGCTTAATGAGCCCCTAAACGCCGTACATAATAATGCAAAATTTCGACAGAATCGGCTAAAGGATGTTTAAGATATTTAAAAAGTTTAACCCTGTATCTTATAAACAAACATTATGGGACCTATGCTTATAAGAGTTTTCGTATTATAATCACTCAAGGAATCACTCCTTGAAGTTTGGCCATTTTATTAACCAACACCCTGTCTATTTGAAATATTTTTTCAAACTGATAAATGGCATAGGCAAATTTCTTAATAAGAAATTAAGTAGATCTTCATTTTTCTACACAGAAATAATTTTTATATATCTATGATTTATAGATCTTGTTTCCAAATGAAGAGTTTTTGAAAGTAACCTGACCTTAAAAAACTTTACAGTCCTTTTTTCTGCTTAGCTTCTTAACAACCATTCAATAGGTAGTTATTGACGGTCATGTCCTTACATATTGGACACGCAATATCGCATTAAAATAAAATAGTCGTCCACTGAAATTAAAGTATATAATATAATGTTTTTATCGAAACACACCTTATCTGTAATAATATAGATACTTATAAAAAAAGTAATATTATATCTATAGGTAAAAGTATAATATATTGGAACAATTTAATATTGTCGGACGGGTCATAAAACCTGGACATATTCCTAATAAATTGTGGTTTGACGCGGCACCAGGAACGTAAAAGAACCCATAAATATCTAAAATGGCTCCGACAATGTTGATATATGTTTTAATTAATGTTAAAATCCCGGGGATGGGCACACTGAGCAGGTATTATTATGATATCAGTATAAAGTTATGGTCGTATTAGTGATTGGTGCATCACATGAGTAGTAAAATGACCGCACCTTCATAATATGTGTTTTTATCTATTGGATATCAATAGAGAGCTTTCCAAGAACCGGTCTATGCATATAATGCTGACCTTACACTTGAAAATTATGTTATGGTGTTATTTCTGGTAATTATTGTTTGATTTTTTTGAATGTCAAATATGTTTGGTAGTATTTATTTATAAAGACGAACAATTACACTAAATTGTTGCAAAAGAATTACCAGGTATGAACTAATTTGACTATATTATTTCCATTTTTTTTTTAACTTTTTACATACCAAAGGAAATACAAAAGGAAATTTGTATGCTTTTTAAAATTAATTTTTTTCGTTTATCTGTTTTTTTTTTGTCAAATAAAAAACAGAAATACACATAAAAACTAACAAATACTTAATATTTGAAGAATTAAAAAAATACCAACGTGCAAAAATGCAAACGTTTATTTTTGAAAAATTTTATGTATATTTATGGATGCAATCGCTCTGTAAGTAACTTTTCCTCGCCATCTCTATGATATTCTCTTGTTTAAAATTTTGGTAATATCACAAATTAGCATAACTAATTAAATTATTATTTTTGAGCGATAGAAGAATTTTAGCAAACGTGCGCAGAAACTATTACAATGCAAAAATGGTAATAACTCATTTTCGGTAAAAACTGCAGTTTGCCAGGTCGCCCGCGATATGTAGGTAGTTATAATTAAAAGTAAGTTACTAAAACATTTAATGGATTAGCTATTTTGTTGTAATGATTTTAATAGTTGACTTTGGGAGATATATTTCGAGGGCCTATAAAACCTGGTCGTCGAAAAACTCTGTCAAAAATTATAATCAATGAAGACACAAAAACAAGTTATCTTTATAGTATAACAAGTAAAAGAAACAAACGCAAATACAAAATAAGGACGAATTTAGATAGATTCCTTACATAAAATATTCTCTGGTGTAAAATATAATAGATATTAATTTTGAAGAAATATTTTACGTAATGATTTAAGAACACATAATGTTAATAGAAGAAGTTTGGAAAATATCTGTTTTTGTGTTGTTCACATTTATTTAGACGTAAAAAGGTTTTTTTTTTATTTTATTGGTAGCATTATTGCATAAAATCACTTTGTAATTGGATGCATATTATGATCTGTTTAAGTTCTTACGAAAAATTCATAAAGTAATATGAGGGCGTATCGTAGTGTGTGGAAAGCTTACTATGCCGAATAATATTGGAACTGTACCTACCACAACTATGTTTATCTTATGCCTTGGAGATTAAGTTACAACATTTTTATTCAAAATATTTTTATTTTTGCAATTTTTTGAACTAACATATTCTTTAATATATGTAAATATTTGCCAGTGATAAATCTTACACCTCTGTTCAGCATGTTTTAGATATAATTTAGTCACTGACATAAATAGCTTTTTTGAAATAAATATGAACAAACAAAAAACACAAATAACAAAAACGCCTTTTATCGAAAATATGCCGCTAGTAGGTATAATTTTTAAACGCCCCATAGTATGTGTTGATGGCTTTAGAGTCATGTTCGTATATTTATATTGCCGTGTGGCTCCATAAAGCGATTAACCCGCTCTTTGAGCCGGCCTGCTGGCTATAAATATTAATAAAAAAACCTGATACTAACAAACAACATGGTTTCCCAGTTTTATATAAATCTTTTTGCAGACACCAGATCGTTAAAAAAAAGTTTAACAATAGGCATTTTCCTGTTCTTTTTTAATAATTTAATTTAAAATTGCACAGGTCCACGTAGTTTTGGCAGTTAATAAATTTAAGATGTCTGGGTAATTAAAGTATTTTCAGATTTTGTTATTATAACCAACATAACTCCTCTCATAAATATAATATTTACATTACATCAACATCAATTATTATTTTAATATTATCAAAAGGTCATTTTGAGACTTCTTCAAGTATGACATTTACAACAGTCCTTAATCGTGTTACCTATCTACAGGTTTATGGCACGAGACTCTCATATCAGTTTTCGTTTCATAGGCTGTAATAATTGCGTAGTTACTTTACCCTTCACGAGTCATCCGACGGAGATTTTATACCAGGGAAATTAGAACAGTTGACAATGACGTAAAATACAAAGGAAATCGCACTTTTTGGCGACACCTGTCAAATTTTTTTAACTACTTGCTGCAATATTTTGTTCACCATTCCTTTCATCCTCGTATAGTATGTTGAACGTCGCGTCGTTTACATGCTTCATTTTTATATGTGGTATCGAAGATATCCTTAGGCGAATAACTTTAGTTAGGGTCTTCGATAATATTAAGCGCAAATTGTAAAAAAAAAAAATGTTTTTATAATCCAACCATTTACAGAATATTTATTTTAGTAGATTATTTAAACTCGTATAATCAGTTAATGATGCCTTAGCACCACCTATGTGAAAGGGCAAAACGCGTTAATTAACAACCATAAATGTGCCGTAAAACACTCAGTAGATTGACGTATACCTCTTATAGAAAGAAGAAATGGAAAAAAAGGCGTCCAGATCATCGTATATTACGAGCAATTTCGCACCGTATTCGCTATACCAAAAAGGCGCAATCTATATGCTAATCATAGGCATGACAATGTTGGACTACTCCTTTTGTCTTTATACCTACTAGTTTATGGCTGTTTTAAGTTAAATCGGTATTGTGATCTCTACAATAAACTCTTAACACAAAGGGAAGATTTTATAATAATTTTAATAGAGTACCCCTACTAAGTTAAGGTAAATTTTGGGCTTCAGCAGCTCTTGATACCTATATCTTATCTTGATCTCCTTGGAGCTGAATATTATGCCTTTTAGTTAAGTTAGGCTAGGCTGTAACATAAAAATACTCTTAGATTTAAACCTTACAGATATTCTTCAATTTTCATGACACATATTATATATTATGCGTGTGTAGTTTACATCTTGTATTTCACTTCCCGGACCACAGGAATATATTGAACGCGCTAAAAAAAAAATTGAGATAAAAACGGATATAACCATTCTCAAGTCCCCTGAGACGACTAAGACCATTTCCAGATGGAAGTCTGTCTGTCTGTGTGGCTATGTGTCTGTATATGTGTGTGTCTGTATGAATTCTTTCACAATAGCGCCTAACTGCTTCAAGCAATTGAGCTAAATTTTGGTATATGAGTTTGAGGAAGCCCTAGGATGAACCCATTAGTTTTTGGTTGAAATCTCTTTAGCCCTGTGATAGGGGTGGACGCAACCGCCAAATTTTCAAATAGCAGTACGGGTCGGATTATACATCATTTAAAGCATTTTTTATCTGCTTTACAGCGATAGGTTACTATTGATATTTTCCTTCATAATTCTCGAGAAAATTGCTTTTGGAATTTCACCATATATATGAATATAATAAAGTAATTGGATAAAGGGTTTTTGGGTGTCATTGAGATAGCGTGCACTTCACATACCGAAGGTTCTGAGTCCGAATCCCACCTCTGGGCATATTTTTTTCTCTAATTTTTGAATAAAGTAATTAGTTTGTGACGTTAATTTATTAGAAATAATGAAAATAATACAATTATAATTATTATTAACATTGTTTCGTTACGCAGGTCATCATATATTTTTGATTATATTATATCTTGTCGGGAAAGTTTTGGAGCGACACAACCGATTTTTATTTTTTTTTGTTGATGCGATAAATAATTTATAATATAAGTTAATTTCGCTTGATAATCTAAAGAATCAAATGCATGATTTACGGATAAGTCATCATCAATTTGGCATTAATCACCTGACATAAAAAATCGGAATAAAAACTTCTGTTACTTAAACTGTAATTAAATGAGTGTATCCATCATCCTGTTAGTATTAATTTTATTGTTACATTCTATTCTCAATTTAATGTATATTACCAAAGCTATCATTTCATGTATTTCTTTAGTTATAATTTTGTTTAAAAAACTCTCTGAAAATCACCTTTTTACAAACTTGTAATAGCCCAATAAACTACAGTTATTTATGGAATTTATGTTCCCTATTCTTCTAGTTTTCTAATTGTCATACTGCATTTGCCGTCGAACTTTCCACCTAGGTATCTACCACGGAAACCTAAAATATCAAAAGGTATACAACCTGAACTCTTGATTGCTGCTGCTTAAAAGGTTAAGTTGGCAACACTAATCGGGAAACAGCAAAACCTATATATACCCCATGGCCGGCCCAGATGCATCCTTATATCTATACGTTTATAATACCTATCTGTACAAGAAACAATAACTTAAACGGGCAGTTTCATACCCGTGCCGAATCGCTTTATGACGGACAGATGAGCAGAAATTGCGTGCTACTACCATGAATAACTTAACTAGAGTTATTATTTCTTTATGGCTTTTTGACGGTGTGGAATTCCACATCATCAGCATTCATAACTTTTACCCATCATATACGCACACATAGGGTGTTAAACATCGTGCACCATTTCCTTTTTAATTTTATTTTTACTTCTGTGAACCCAGGTGGAATTATTAGTATCATTTTTATGATGTTTCATTTCAAAAACGTTAATTGAATAATAATATGAAAATTATTCAAATGCAATTACGTTGCGCACATTAGTGGCGGCGTCTTTTATGTTGGATGGTTACTATTATTTCAAAACTGGGTGCCTATAGCGTTTTTTAGACCTACATAGATTGCTGCGTCCCATTTCTAGGCTTTTAGATCACTAAACTAAAGATATTTTGATTAGCAGAATCCGTAAATAACTTTTACCTGCGTTTACATTTATTTACGTTGTTTCCGCAGCTACAACTGAAGAAAATTGGCTTGTGAAAATATATATCGATTTACTTTTCTTGAATGACAGTCAGTTAATATAATAGAAATTAAATAAAATTGAAATAATATTTCTTATTTCTTGTCAACTTAACATAAAACGCTTCGGAAACCGACAGTTGCTCCAGAAAATTATAATATATATGTTAATCTCAGGTGGGGGGATTCTGCCAGACATGTTTCGGAATCTTATTATTCAATCATCAGTGGCATATATAAAGAAATTGGTGGAGCTGACGTCGTTTGATTTATAAATAAAGCCCACTTCCCTTCGTAATGGATTACTTAAAAAATAAATAAGACAAACATTACATGTATACAAATATTTCATTAACAGTATAAAGTATTTGACACAGGATTTACCCAGAAGCATTGTTTCTATAAATATAAAAAACGTTAGTATTACAGTTAAATAGTTCAACCCATTTTTTTCTTGCTAAAATTGTTATGGAATAATTCAATAGTATTTTTATTTATAAATAAAATATTTGAATACAATTTTTATTTCTATGTATACCTGCTTCCGATAGTTTCAAGTTTTTTTTTTGTATACATACATATTTTTTATTTTTTTTTATTAAAATTAATTAGTATATGATAATTTAATTTGGATTTGAAAATATTGTTCATAATAATTACCATTACATCACCATATTCTACCAGAAAAACTAATCATATTCCTTAATTACTCAGTTGGATTTATATAATAAAGTTGCTGATTTAGTTAATTGTTAATAAATTTGATTTATTATGTCTGTATTATTAAGGGCATGTTGTAAGTTGGAGCCTGGAGACTATCACCTATAACATGACTTATATTCATACCATCAGAAAACTTCATTAGATTTGTCAATGACGTCCTTACCATTTCGGCTTTGCGAATTCCAACAAAAACAAACAAACCGTTGATTAATTTAATTTTTTTTATGAAAGCGAAATAATAATATACAAAAAGAAAACAGATTTAACTATGTAGTTGTAATTTTAATAAATCAAAAAATTTTCTCCATAAAATGGTTGAACGTTAAATTTGCATATCAATAAACGAACTCAAAAAACTGGGGTGTGTTTTCCAGATTTCAATAGAATTTTGACCACTATATTGTATGTCTTGGCGTTATGTTTGTACGATTGTTGACTTGCCACTGATCATGGGACTGGTCTAATCCCGAAGCATGTATTTTAAATTTTATTTTTTCAAATTAATTACCATTACATTTAAATACGTCTGTCTATAAATAATTATGTTGTATTCGCTTTTTAATTGTTTGTTTTCGCTCATCTAGCTGTGAGGTTACCGATTAATTGAATTGCAGCTTAAAGTTGCAGGAATAATTTGTTAGCGCCTCTATCGAAATTCATCGGACATTGAAAAACAACATTTTTTATCTAAATTTCGTCATTTTTCTTACTAGAGGCAAGAGAACTAAATGCAAACATTTTCTCAATTTTAGAAGCTACAAAATAATAAAGTAGAAACATTTTTATGACATAACAAACCATATTTCTGGCTCTATTTACATATAATTGCAGCTTAAAGTTGCAGGAATAATTTGTTAGCGCCTCTATCGAAATTCATCGGACATTGAAAAACAACATTTTTTATCTAAATTTCGTCATTTTTCTTACTAGAGGCAAGAGAACTAACTGCAAACATTTTCTCAATTTTAGAAGCTACAAAATAATAAAGTAGAAACATTTTTATGACATAACAAACCATATTTCTGGCTCTATTTAAACACATGATTCGGTTTAACTTAGCAAGGTCCCAATCTAATTGCAGCACAATCAAACTGAGGCATGATGGGTCGCAGATATTGCCGAATTGGTTCCTTAACCATAAATATCGACCTGCTTTATAGGGATTTCAAAATGATATACAAAATATTGTAAACATTCAAACCATTACAAACAACATTATATCGTCTAGTTTAAAACACATATAAGTTGGTTTCTCGAAATAAAAACGGCGAATTTATAAATGTGCGATATCTTTTTTCGATTAAAAATAAGCAATAAGAAAGATTATTCTGTATATATTTAAACAAAGCAAACTATTAACGCATCTAATGTCACTGTTTCGAAGTTCCAAATGTTTGTTTTTCTTTTCTTGGTCATGAAAATGTTGAATAAGCATTAGCATTTTTGGTTTAGTGAATTATAGATCATAGTCAAATAAATGTTTTAATATTGGCTTAAAAATGGTATAGGTGGCATCACTCTTGAGATTAAGACAGGAGAAAAAAAACAATTTGTTACGCCAATTTTATATAAACACAACTTCATACAAACAACGTGACTCTTCTCTAATTAATTTTTGTCGCGTCATGTACACAACTATACGTGTGTAAAATCGGTAAAGTCGTGAACTGTATTAATATCATAGCAGACATCACGCCTCCTCGGTTAATTCTGATAACTCCGAAACGTTTACAGTTTATATATAGACTTAGGTAAGGTATATGTTTATACCTACTTATACAGTGGATATGTCTTTTGTCCGACCCAAAGCAAAATCGCTATCTGACTCTCTTACTAATTAACTAACTACCCAGTGCTAGAAAAACGTTTAATACCGAGAATCGTTCTCTCGCGCTCCTCTATATAATGCCTTATTTGTATAGCAGATTAAAAGTTTTGTAATTGTAAATGTACTTCTAATTGATTTGGAGTTTGGAATCCATTGGCATGGCGAATGATTATTATGTGAAGTAGATATATAAGTACTATATAACAACAAGAGACTAAATAACGAACTAAAACATTTATTGCGCATTAATGTTAATTTTCATTAGATATATAAACAAGTGAGTAATACGTTATAACATTAAAAATAAACTTGGCTTTTATTTGTAAACTATTAATTTAATTGCAGGGCATTAGACTAGGAATTGGTAATCATATTCTTCAAATGGCATCATTTAAAAGAAATAATCCTAGCTAAACTTTCTATGTTGTTAATAGATTTTTTTAACAGATCCAATAGATACTCAAATTAACTTCAATTTGCAAGACAAAATCATAAAATTTAATTTATATTGCTTTGCAGCATTGATGCTTATATGAAGGAAGAAGAATAAAGGGAAGCATCAAAAACAGAAAACCATACCTGATAATATTAATCATCCAGGTAATATTAATCGGTACTTTCTAAATGTTATTAGAGATGCACCTGTTACAGACGAATTACTAAGTTTTTACTCAACGCAAAGGCAATATCTAGGTTTAACTTAAAAATGCTTAGTTTAAGGGCTTCAATGATATTTTAAAAACATTAAATCTCCTTACTAATGGGAAAACTAAGCTAACATGCATTAGACAAATTTATTTTAAATAAAATAATATAAAATCGTGCATAGGGCAAAATTACTTTTGTTGACTGTGAAGTCCAGTTGTCAGGTTTTCGCAAAGGATACAGTACAATTAGTGCGCTTTTAAATATATCTGATCATGTGTTGAGATAAAAACGAGCGGCAGTACTAACTCTGATAGACATGTCAAAAACCTTCGATAAAGTCAACCATAAATTATTGTGTGTAAAACTACAATATTTCGGAATCGAAAATTCTAACTTATTATTTTTATGTCGTACCTTACAAATCGTCAGCAACTGGTTCAGACTAGCTCTGGAGCGTCTGACAGCCTCAGTAATATCATGCATGCCTCAGGGTGCTATTTGGATGGACGTCTGTCTGTGTGTGTGTCTATATGTATTCTTCTACGATAGCGCCTAAACTATTTAACTAATTGAGCTAAATTTTGGTGTATGAGTTTGGGGGAGTCCTATAGGATGAACCCATTATTTTTTGGCTGAAATCCCTTTAGACCTGTGATAGGGATGGACACAACCGCCAAATTTTCAAATAGCAGTAGGGGTCGAGTGATACATCATTTTAAAGCATGTTTTATCTGCTTTACAGCGATAGGTTACTTTTGATATTTGCCCCCGTATTTCTCGAGAAAATTGCGTTTAAAATATTAGTAGTTAGATAGTTGAAACCTTATTTTAATAAGAAGTAATTTGATAAAGGGTTTTTGGCGTCATTGACAGAGCGTGCGCTTCGCATGCAAAAGGTTCTGGGTTCGAGTCCCAGCTATGGCAAAAAAAAATTGTAATTTTTGAATAGAGTACGTTAGTTTATTTGAAATAATGAAAATAATACAATCATAATAATAACTATTAAAATTAACTCTTTACATATCGAGTTGAATAACATTGACATTCATGTGCAGCTACCACAAATAATTTGGGTGTTGTTTTTGACACATAAATGAGATTTCAGTCAGGTGAATAAGGGAGCGTTTTGTTTATAGACTTGTCTCCAAAAAAATACCGGAATAACCTAGTGGAAAAATTAATACCGAGATACCAAATGAGCCAACGCAGTTTGAGGTTTGGCGATATATTTCATATATTCCTACTTACGTACACCACTGCGCTGTTTCAGAGATCTTTCACCTATAATGCCGTAAAATTGTACAATGCTTTGGAACCCATAGAAAAACTATTAAAATAGCATATTTATCGCTAGGCTTCGCCCTTTGATTGAAGATCTGTATTTGATATTTTTTCAGGGTATATTGTTTTTATTACTTTAATTAATAAGGACGATTATTATTAAGTTGCTATCTCTATCAATCTTAAAGATTCATGTGTGAATCGTATCTAAAGAAACTCTATTAAGAATAAGTGAAAAAGAAGAAAATCTCACATTCAAGACACCTTTTTTTTATCATCCTTCTGGCCCTCCTCCACTCGCACATCTCGGTACGCACTTAAGACCCGGGCGTGTACGAATGGCGTACTTCAGCCTTGAAGGCTTATTGTGCCTTTTCAGGACCATACTGCACTCACTATCGTTCTACTCCCACGCAACACTCATTCTTCACCATATGCGCAACCGCCAGATCCGTTTTTTAATAAACCCCCAGATCCCGTTTTTTAATAAACCCCCAGACGGTCACCATCCACCTTGTAGCCGCGCTCCACAGAGCTGCACTTCGACGGTCGTCACTGTATGATCCCGTCTAGGCTACCCGGCCCGGCTTTCATGACATATTGTATCTATTTAATTAACAGCATCAACAGCCAAATCAGAAACCCAAGTAGCTTAGAGCTGACAAATCACACCTGCGTAAATATTGAATAGGAGCTTGCTTCATTCTTTAATAAAATGACTTCGCAGTTGCATATTATGAAGATGGCTGTTTCGCTATATTAATGGCGATGTTAAAGTATTAAACCTTATATAGAGGCGTACACGCACTCTACACTACACTATTTAAACATCATTACTTAAAACAGCGCGAAATCCTATTCATTACAATGTATTTCGTTGAGAGATTCGTACGCTGAGTCTGTCGGTAGAGCTTTGCTATATTTAAATCAGAAAAGATTGTCAAACACAACTAAGTAATGTGAACGGCCTTGACCGAAGCTAGACAGGTACATTTACAACAATATCAATCTACGCCAAGAAATTAAAACGTATCCATTCTGGAATAATCTAAAATATAAATTCAGCTGTTATTAGCCATTATTTTAAATTAAATATTGTTTTTTATTAATATAAAATGTGTATCTATATGTTTTAACGTATTCAGAGGGAAGATAGTAATCGTCGCCACATTTGGGTGTAACTCTTACTACTAACTACTAGTGCTTATGATCCATATAATTGATTATCTTCTTAATTTGCAATGGCTTCATCAAATTCCCAAGATTTTGCACAATTCTACGAGAACTCATTAATTTGGAAATGTAAAAAATGCCTGTAAATACCAAAGATAAACATAAAAGTAACTTTAGGCCGAACCAACGAATCAATGCTTAAGTTGTTGCCTCAAAAGCATTCTAAACCAAAACAAATGACATGTATCGTCAATGTCGAGTATGGTCGCCTTCATTCGTGGGTTCATCTTTTCTAAAGTTACTTTTATATTTATCTTTGGTATATTCAGGCATCCTTTTAGATTTCACATTTCCAAATTAGTGAGTTCTCGTAGAATTGTGCAAAATCCTGCGAATTTGACGAAGCCATTGCAAATTAATTGAATGATGCTTATCCAGCCACAGAGAATACATAAGTGCAGTTTGCACAAGTGAAGCATAATCCGTAAACCATCAGGTCTCGATCTTACCCATATCCAAAGCCTTTAGTTTCACATAACTACACAATTTTAGAGAACAGGGCATGCTTAAAGTTTTATGGGTAAACACTGCTTACGTCAAATAATACCAAACGTAGATGAAATATCGAAAAACTTATTCACGCATTTCATAACATCTAACCACATTCCTATACGATTCCAATTCCAATTTAAAGGAGGCACGACCAAATAGATATAAATAAATAGTCGTAGCTAATGGTACGCAATGTAAACTTACCAAGTTTAATTACATTAACAACAATTTTGTCGCCACCAGTGTGAAAATCAACAGCAACATACATGGCTGAACAGTTGATTGAAGACGCCTTTCGATTGTTCGCATTTAAATTCAGCATAATGAAGTAAGTTACACTTGACCATGAAGTTGGACCGCGTGGGCACACCGCCGACACCGCGACTATTCACGATTCCGCAATAATGGTGATGTAGAATCGTTTTCCTATCGGATGGTACAGTGCCGGATAACGATCCACCTCATTGTAATGTTCGTATTTAACAAGTTGGCTGTGGCGTATATAGCCATATGTATATAATGCTGAAAGCAATAGAAAGCGTTGTATAAGCTTAATCCTGATAAATAAAATCCTATGGGCACTAGATAAGACTATATCATCATATTATTTGTAAGCAAGTGATATTAACATTATGGAAATCTAATAGTCCAAACACTGGGTTCATCTTAGGTTATTAATTTATGATACTTGATCTTGAAATCATCGGTGCGATTCAATTATGCGCATTTGAGCTTTGACGATATTCAGAGATGAGTAACCAGAAATGTAGCTCTATATTTAATTCCTGTCCCCAATAAGTTAAAATCTTTTAAAAAAGATCCGTTACAATGCCTTCAAAGATCACATTAACCAACCAAATGGGACAATCTCAATGTTGAATTTCACAAAATATAAATGAAATTTATAGAATAACGAAAGAGAAACATAAACTTCGAAGTCACTGATTAATCAAATATTTAGAATCTTTTGTTTTGTACCTTACTTTAAAAACTTTACAGGTTACGAAATAGTACCTATTTAATTTATGATAGCTTTTTTAACAATTATTATTAATATAATTATTCATAACAGAAGCGTTGTTGTCGAGACTTAATACGAAGTATGAACAGATTAGTTATTGTAAAAAAGTTATAATCACATAAAAGTCCTCAAAATAAATTTAAAAAAATATATATACATCTTGTATACTAATATGTTGAAATGCATTCAAAAAAACTCTTCTAATTATCAAAATACTTAATTAATTACATATTATCAGAAATTGCCTTAGCTCTCTGATTTGTTTTTAAATAAACTTTATTCAGACAATAATACACATTATTAACAATAACTTGATCTTCTAATCAGTGTATGTAACACTGGTCTTGAAGATATTAACCTAATAAATATTTGACAGCAAACAACTTCAACAAGAATAAACTTAACAACAATAAATCCTTACCCTACATAATCTAGGTAATTCACCAACAGTGTTCTTAAATTAAGTAACAGAACAAAATAATAATTAATTTTACATGCGCATATGGAAAAAAATCTTTAAATGTTTTATAAATTTTCTCTCATTTTTCATACTTTTAATTTAACATATAATATAAGACATTTAGAGGAAACGATAACAATTATATACTTTACTCATTCAAACTAAATATATTTTCAATAATACTTTTCTAATATTTGATGAGACATTTTATTAAAGATATTTTGTAAAATTCGACTTTGATTCAAATTAAATTTCACATAGAACCATTTATGTTTTTTTTTTAACTTGGCATACAAAAATAGTTTGGTATCATTTCTTATTAAACAGGTTTGTGATTATGAAGCAGTTTTATAAGAAAATGTTTCGACCAATAAATATGGTCATTAGACTTTCAATAATTTATTAATCATTTTTTTTATTTGTAATACGAGAACTATATAACATTATTATTTATTGCATTGTAGTGGATATGTTCAAGGTTGCTACAAAATATTGGCATTTCTATAAATGTGACGCTTATATACTATGGTCAGTGTAAAAAATTGTATACTCGTTTAAAATTGTTCAATTTTGCTAGAATCTTTGTAGTGTAATTTAGAATTTTAATACAATATCATTATATGCGACATGACATGTATAGTATTTCATCCATTGCAGAAGTCCAGAAATAGAAAATTTTTAAACTATTAAGTTTATACGACATCCTGAACAGGGTTGTCACTGCACTAGCATTATATGTATTCTGAACAAAAAAAATGTTTTTTTGGTTGTAACTGCAGTTATTATCTCAATAAAAACTCCATTAAAATTTGGAGCGATTTTTTAATAGACCACCGACTCACCCTCAATAACATGTAGATATTTTGTCCTTCACTAAATTCGAAAATCGTAAAATAACGTTTTAGAAAATAATATCTTATATAAACTGATTATTCGTAGAATAAAACTTTTTGGAACAGTTGTTCCAAATATACGTTTACCTATATACAATAAGAGACTTTTAGTGTGCCATCAAAAGTTACAAGGCAATAAATTAAAAAGTGTGACAATAGAAGGCATAACTAATTTTATAGATGATTTATTTACTTTAACTTTGAAAATAGATTTTACGATATTAAATTCCAATAAATCTAATTTGATGGAGCAGTAACAGAAAACAAATTCTATCAGCGGCTAAAGACGACATAAAACAAAATTTGTCTTTATTTTCGATCTTCATTCATCACATTTTGGTTCTTTCCTATTCTAGTATTCTTAAACTGTGATCGTAGTATAGAGGTAAATATCATAAACTACACAGTTTATCTATTGTGATTATTTTCGATGAAAAACGAATCACTTTGCCTATCTTACTTAACAATATGTTTATGTCGGCATATTATTCATCCACGACAACTCAAAACTTCGAATTCTATGTTGCAAATGGAATTTCAAGGTGTCAAAAAGCTGTTACAATATTCACTGAATGTCATAGCATAGCTCAGTTAGATAAACATATCTCTTAGGAATGACAGTAATAATTTACTGCAAGTATGCCTTGCAACTACACTATATGGTATTATCATTAAATTGTTTTATTTTATATTTAATGAAAATGTAGTTTAAATGTTTTTGCTTAAAGCGACGTATCAATTACTTAAATGTAGTGCGAGATTTACGTTTAAAAGCAGAGCAGTAATTACAGGTATTAGGAATTAAAATAACTCATGCGATTGCTGGCACTGACATGGAAATAAAACATAAATGTTTAATATATAATGCAATTGCAACTAAACATTTATGCGTTTGTATACTCTATGAAACATCTAGGAAAGGATAAAAGAAATTAATTTTACCTTGAATTTCACTATTTTACTTCATACAGTTATTATTATATCCATGAAAATCGATCAATTAAAATCCTAGGTTTCTATAAAATTGAGTTTCCATAATACAATACTTTTGTAAGTTTTAAGTTATGCGGAAACCTTAGATTATATCGTAAAACAGACACAGCCACTCATTCACAAATCTCTACGGAGTGGAATCATATAGGTATTGTTTCGCGCAGATAGCCTAAACATGAATGGAATACAAATTTTGTGGAAGGTACAATTAATTTAGAGAAATTTTATCGCATAATATAATATATCTAACAAATTGTTTTATTGTTGTTTATAAGTTGTTGTTTATAGTAGTAGAATTCTCTGCATATGAATGAATATAAAAATCGGATGATCATTCGAATGATTTTTCACTTGAATCGTTCTGTTTCGTTTTGTGGGTTATCTCTCCGACTATTTGTGATAGTTTTAATATTTTCTTTTTTTGTTACTTGATTACCAATTTTTTGATCGAATATTTTGATTAGTGCACTCGCTTCTATGTATGTAATTAATTTTCTTTTAATAACGGAATATAGAAAATTGTGTCCTCTAATATAAATTCTATTTGATTTGAAATTGTCAGTTAAGGACATAAATTAAACCATCACTAGATTTCTGCCGACGTTTCGTTTAATAGGCTTAAACTTTTTCAAGGCCTGTAAAAATTGTTACATAAGTTACAAATATCAACAAGATTAAAAAACATTAGTACATACGTCATCTAGTATCAGAACAGAAACAAAACATCAAATACAAAACACACGTGAAATATCAATAGATACATCATATGTATAAATTGCGTAAAATAATTCAACATTATTCAAAATTTAGTTGTAAACAAATATCATGGTCTGTGCATCAAAAATTTACCGTAGATGTAGACGGTCTTAAATCGAATAGAATACAAACAAAACACGACATCAATATTCCAACAATTTTCAAGTAAAAACCAGAAACTAAACTAATCTAATCTGATTTATTTATTTAGGTATATTTGAAATTCAATTCAGTGATATTTTTTCTTTCAATTTTTTAAAATATGTAAAAGTTTTATTTTTTTATTTTTTTTTTTTTTTTATTTTTTTAATTCGCAGATTTACAAGTCGTCAATTTTAGTTGGCAAGCATGCCAGAATACACTATACTTAAATTCATCACATCAGCCCTAAAATTTACGGTTTTATCAAGATACTTGTTAATATGCAGCATTTCAGACAAACATCGTTTATGGTAATTACGTTCTTGACCTAAAATCTTTGTTTCGTCAAACAGAAAATTGTGATTCTGTTCAAAGTGATGTGTGGCTAATGCTGTTTTGTTAGGCATGAGAAGCTTGTTACGATTACAGTCATTCTTATGTTGATTTACTCTTTGCTTTAATTTATTTTTAGTCATACCTATGTAAGACCTATCACAATCGTTACAGGGAATGGCATAAATGACCACAGATTTGTCCATCTTATCCGTTCTATCTTTAATCCTAGTAAATAAGTTACCAACCTTCTTCTTTGAATAATAATATTGGTCAATCCATGTACTTGTGGCAATTTCATATAGCTTTTTTTAATAGCATGCTCATCAAGATTAGTCATATTATCCGAATTGTCATTCCTACCTGAAAAATTACTATTACGGTTGCCATTATTTGGTGTAGGTCTAAACAAAATATTATTAATGATATATCTGGGAAACCCGTTATCAGAAGCAATTCTCTTAATTAAGTTAAAATTGTCACTATGAAAACTCGGATGTGATAGTTTAAGTACTCTATTCTCTAACGATTTTATTATTCCTATTTTTTGATGGAGAGGGTGTGCTGATTTAAAATTTATTATCCTGCCCGAACTGCTAGGTTTGTTATACCAATTTGTGTATATACCATCCGATTTCTTTAAAACCATTGTATCTAAAAAAGGAATCTGTGATAGTTCTTCTCTCTCAAGTGTGAATTGTAGGTTTACATTAAAAGAGTTAAAACAACAAGTTGTCCTTTCCTGCTCTTTGGGAATACTAGTCAGAATATCATCCACATAAATATATAGGAAGGGGAGGGGAAAAGGCAAATTAGGAATAACGGTATTGAGTAATTCGTTCATACAAAGGTTGGCTAGTATAGGCGACAAAGGATTACCCATCGCACTTCCAAAAATTTGTAAGTAAAATTTATTTTCATATGTGAAATCTAGTGATGGTTTAATTTATGTCCTTAACTGACAATTTCAAATCAAATAGAATTTTCTTTTAATGTTTGATTTTCCTTCGAATGCGGACCTAATATAATATGTGATCGTACCTGTATTGAATAATTGATTCGAATAAACACCGAAAAATGATTATTTTCGAATGAAACATTCAAATTCTCTTTCAGGAATTGTGCACAATGCATATATAAAAGGATTAGGAGTATACTATACCGAATATTTTTCATTCGAATCCTCTATCGAAAATAATCGAATAATACCGATTATTCTCATTATCGGATGATCGATTATTTTTTATTAGAATGCGCCCAACAGTAGTATCTACATAATGTTTTCCAAAAAATTCGAGTTAATAAAGACACTGTCGGCTGCTTCTTCTGCTGACTGAAATCATTTACCATTTAAAGTTTTTGATTTTCGGAAAGGTAAAGAATTAGGTCGGAATTGTATGGAGCATGGTCTAACAAATTTTTGTTTTATTTCTTTAAATTGCATTATTTGTTTTATGAGCCCTGTGAGAATTTTCATTGTCTTGGTGTAGGATAATTCGTCGTTGGAAGATCGATTTTCGAAGGTCAACGGTGACTTGCAGCCAAAATATGTTTGTACATAATCGGCAGTAACAGTTCCTTAGTCCTGTAGAGGAACTGCTTCAACTGGTGTTGAAACACGAATAAATCTAGTTGTTTTTTTTGTCTCGTCTTCGGTAAATAGATACTTGCCATAGCATCGACGAATTATAAATCACTCTCACGTATTCAAACCAAAAGAACAACAGCTCTGGGCTCTAATATGACAAAATTCTATCAAAAGTAAAAGAATATTGATAGTTGCTTTTAAATAAATTACTATATGAGTTATTAGTATTTGAGAATACTAATCTCCCACAAAGTGAAAATATTGTAATAGTTTGTAGTAACATTCTTTTCTTACACATCCTGTACAGTAGTTGTGTGATCGGCCTTGGTGCCATTGGCTGGTTCAAGGTAATCTCGCATACCTGATCAATGCAAAACATACACACACAAAACTCATTTACACAAAACCAAACTCTACTGTTAATGATCAATGCTGCCTTAATTAAAATTAAAATACGAAGGTGCAGCTCCAGACTCAGACCATATAATATATAAATGTATATATACACAGAACCAAGACACACACATACGACCCAACCAATGCTGACCACCGAGCACACCAAAAACTTTACGACCTACAACAACCATATCTTCTGAAGGTACATATTGGTTCTCTTGTCCGCTCCATGCATATCATCAGTCTGGATTTTTATTCTTTAAAATGTGTACTTGACACTATATATGCATAGCTTGTTGTAGACACCCCACACTTTATGGTAGGTACTTTCAGAGCGAAGTAATCTTCCATTGTACAGACAAATCTTTTCTTCTTTTGTGTAAAGAAAAAGAAAACATACAAATGTGAATAGCACCACACACGATCCACTCATATGTACCAACTATATGGTTGTTTAGTGTGTTGCTTCTCAAATGGTTGAGGTTGTTGGATCACTTATGTTTAAGCAATGTACGAGTGTACTTTATGAGTATTGTAATGAAGAATTAACATCGCTTAGCGACCTTGTTTGAAAACATAACAAGATTTATTACACGTTCTAATCCAATGCATACATTTGCGGCAATTAAACTAATGTTAGCATAATTTTAAAAAATATACAACAGAAATCAGTTCAACTACATCTTCGATTCTGATTGTTATTCAAGAAATTACCAAACATAAAGGAGTGCTGTGAAATAGTATTAGAATAATTGTTTTCAATCAGAATGTGTGGGTGATGAGTATAATTTACTCTTTCATTTGCTCCAGTTTTATAATACTAGCAGACACTGTACCTAGAAGAAAGCGTGAGTTAACTGAAACATAAACGAGAAAATGACGATTGAAGATTTTGAACATTTTTTAAAATACATCTATTCTTATTTATGAGAAGACTAACCACTCTGGTGATTACGCATTCGGCTTGGCCTCACTATTACTTTCCATACTTGTAAAATTTTGTGGAATTCGTTATAATAATTCTTTAAAGCTCTTGTTAACTCATGGCATTTCACATAACTCACAGCTCTTACTCATTTTAACTTTATGTTTGTTATGGGCCTCGGCTACATTTATTGCTGGCTCCTCGTTTTATGTCACTCATTATCCCAATCCTTTTTGACGAAGAGCACTATTAGTGTTCTCTGCTAGATTGGTGAGACTGTTAAATAGCATATAGCAGAATAGAATATAGCAGATATAAAATCTGCTTCATAATTTTATTTTTATCGAGAAAATAAGGATTTGTTCCAATGCCAACTAATATATAATATACTCGTAATATAATTATAGTCCTTTAGACCTTTACAAACGAATCTCATTATTACAAGAAAAATCCTCAGAGAAGTTAAGGGTTTAGAAGGGATACACCTGATTTTCCAAGTTCTTCTGCTATGGCATCAACCAAAATATGGAGTTCATTGTATAAATAGACAGCTGCTGTCAAAATATATTTAAACTTATGATTTGATTTGATGTTTCCCTTAAGTGCTATATTTTTAAGTTACCTATAACTTTATTTGTATCTGCCATTTGGGTGCTCGAAATTGTGACTAACATGACTATATTGTCCAAGCTATCTGAATTCGTTGAGACCAAACATCAATATGGACATCAAAACCAGTAGCAAAAACAAAGTACAGATATACACATACACGAATATAAACGCCTTTTGTTCAATACCGGTCTCATAGTATACACACAGCAATATTATAAATGCCAGCCATGTTTACATCTGAAACTGGTTCTTGATAGCATTTAGCACAATCGACGACACAACGCAACTACTACTAACTTGATTATTACTGAAAACCGTCGCAAAATCTAAATTCTATGTTAATATACATGTTTGCTGACGGCGACGTATCTTTTATTGGTACAAACGAATAACCTACGAGGATAAAGTCAAAAGTAGTAGTATCAAGACAAATTTGCCTTAGTTGATCTACTGGCCCTTAATTTATATTTTTAATAAAATAGCATTAGACATGTCCAAAAATTAAGAATTCATTTTAGATTTTTAGCAAACAAATGTTCATCACGTTGATATTTTTTGCAATATAGTCACTTCACCTTTAGTTTTCAACTATAAGTTGATTTTTGTTCTTGTAAAGGGCTTCCCTACAAACGATAATTATTGCCGGTAGTACAGGGCAACCAGGATTTATCTTCTTTTAAATTCAGACCCATTGTAAAAACTGTGTCTATCAGCAATAGTGTGTCCTGTCTACTGTCTCTTATAAAGACATGACTCTGTTTTAATGGCATGTTCTTCTTTACAAACGAGTGGACCAAATTTAGAAAACATTTCAACTGATTTCTATCTGACTTTATTGTACTTTATTTATGTTCATAGTAACGCTAGAACTCCAAAAATAAGCTCCATTCTCTCTAGTTATTGCTTTGTAGTTTTTTCAACTGAAATTCTTTGTTTTGTAAGCTTATTCACTGTTCATATTAATTTGTATTCCCTGTTCGAAATTTTTCTTCTTAAAGAATTGTAAATTATTATTTACATTAAAGATTAGCCTCGTACAGATTATACTGGTTTACTATAATACAATATCATAATATGCCAGGAAGGTAAAAGGTAATAAAGCAACTTATGAACAAGACAAACAAAGGTAGAGAGGCGGGACTGAAACCAGGTACAAGAGCCAATCTAACCTCATCATAATTCGAGTTCTCAACCAATGGCGGATTCGCATTCTTCATTGACCACTCACATAAACTACCTGTGTCAAGAGTTAATATACATGCATAGCTATACATATATGTACCTATGCATGTAAGAAACTCTGGTAGGTACGTACGTAGCAAGGCGAAAGCAAGAGCGACCGGCTTCTCGTATCATTATCTTGCTGTTGATGTAGTTTTTGCATGGGATTTTAAACTATTACAGATATAAGGTACAATTTATAAAAAGGCATTCTTTTGTGACAATGTTTTTTATGTTATTCTATTTGCTGTTTATACATAAATATACGATCAGGATTTTTTGCTCTTCGCTGCTTTTAATAGTCTTTTTGTCTTGCTATGCTCATTTATATAATATATATTACATGTAGGTATGTATTATTAAAACACATAAATACTGTGACTCACTCAGTTGGGCAGAGATTTCTACATATTATCTACTCTTACCTGGTATACCAATCATTTCACATGATCATATTCACGTTTCTTTTACCATTTTCCACAAATGGGCCCTTCCAGGTCATCCTCAAGTGTTAATTGAATCCTGATAGTGTTTTCCTACTCTGCCTGGGTATGAGCCTCAATCGATTCCTCTTCTATATCCGCTGTAAAAATACAATTTGGTCTACCTCGGTTTCCATTGATTCAGTATCCTCTTTCTCGTCGTTGTCTACTAGTTATCCGGATTAGTTCCAATATAGGTTTATAAATTGTATCAAATGGTACTACACTGTTTAAAATCTATCAATTAATTGTTTCATACGTTCACTTTACCTCATCGCTCGCAAATTTCTTCCCACAGAATCCTTTTTTCAATTTTAGGAACAAATAATAATCGCTCGAGTTAAAATATAGGAGCCCAGGGCAGGCAGTGCAAAAAGACTCCTACACGTATATAGAGTTTCGTGCAGGAGCAAGACTCTTTTCGTCAATTTTCATTTTCTTTTTGATATAATGGCTTCATTTACCTGGTCTAATCAATAGGAGGACTTCTGAGTCCCAAAAATTGCCGTCCAGGAGTTTTTCGATTTGTGACTTAAAATTCTTTTTCATTCCATTACAAATTACAATCCAGGCCAGCACGACCTTTGTCTTCACTACAGAGGTCCAAAGACGAACGAGTGCAGACTTAGAAATTGTTGTATATCTGATACTTATACAGTTGAGCATCTTCCATTATTATTATTTTTTCGATTTATTATTATTATTATAAGTGCCGGAGTGAATACTTCAATAGACAGCCCCGCGAAGGTGGTCTTCGAGTGATTTCCTACCATGCGTAAAAAGTCTCTGCCCCTTGTACATCATTGTATTTTCTGAGTAAGATTCCCCGTAAAGCGATAACATCTCTTCCATAATGATTTGAACAGAGCTTCTTTATTAGTCGGATGTCCGATTTTCTCCATATCGTTACTTTTCTTCCCAATTGAATTGCGTGATCGACGATAATTCACAGAATTGAAATCGGCCGTTCCTAAAGAACAACATAAAATTATCAAATTGATTTGAATGCAGTTAATTAGAGGTTAAAGTATGGCGCGTAAAACAGATTTTTTGCAAATACTTAATAGGCAAATTACACCTTGCGGTGCAATATAAACTAAATTTAAATAGAAACAAATAAATAAAAGGATTTTAAACGCCATATCGTGACCTGGTAGACAACAATTCACATTCCGTATTTGGTAAACAGCCCAACTCACACCATTCTATTGTACACTTCGCGTTACATTTATATTTAAACATGAACATTGCTTTGTTATAAGCAATTTATTGTTCTATTTAAATTATAAGTATAAGTTCACTCTGTAGTCTTTATTGGTTCACAATGTTTGTGTACATGATAATATATACCAAACGTTTGCTATAGTATTTTATGAAAACCATTTAAACTCCATTTTTTCAATATTAGGCGCAGTCGGCAGGACCGGATTCCAGCGGAAAGGGTCGTTTTTAACTGTTGCGAATGTTACGTAATTCAAGTAAATTAATTACTAATATATTATTTTTCTTATTCTCAAAAATAGGTATTATTTATACGTACCATTCCCTTTTTAGCTAAAATACTTCGAGGGAGAGCCTCAAAACACTCGTATATGTATATTATTCAATTAATCTGAAATTACATGTAACAGTGACAAAAATATAATTTAATTTATTCAAAAACCGTTATTTATTTTGATTAGTTTAATATCATAATTAATATAGAACCCCTATATGTAACCCCATACGTTTTGTCCTATATTTATTATCGGCATATTGTAGGTCGATAGGAGCATCGTTAACTTCAATAAATCATCAAATTGCGGGGGTGTAATAGACTTAATAGCCGGTCAGTTGCACAACTGTCACATAAAAGCCTATGACCCTATTATGTTGCATCCTATAGTTATAACATACCCCTCTATAGAAAAGTTGATTATATATCGACGTTATACAATAGAGAAAAAGGGAAAGTGTGTATAGGTAATATATAGAGAATTTATAAAACTTTTAACTGGATACTGGATTCATGGTTCTATTAGCTTTTAGTACTTCTGATAAATCAATTTGGTAGTTAGCCAGAGTAACGTGTATTATTGAAACTCATTTTTAAACAGATACTAAATATTTAACGGTTATAAACTTACAGTGGCGCACAATGTAAATAAATAACTGTGATGTAGTTAGTATTGTAAATTTATAAGTACTGTAGAGTAGTTAAAATATCAATATATCTGTGGTTACTATAATACCTAATAAAAATTGGAATGTCAGAATTAATTATATTAAAATTTGTAACTTGTCAATATATTTTTATAATTAAAAAGATGATTATTATTTAAAGTACACCAGTACATTACAATAACAAGAATCCTCATAAAAATAGTGGGAGACACGGTTTACCATTTCACCAAAACATTTTCGTCTCGACGCGCTTGTAACGCGTTTCCATCCTCTCTGAAGGAAGCTAACAATGTCAGCAAAACCCCGACGTTTCGCTGCTTTATTTTCGCTTTTTGAAGCATCTTCCTATATAGAAATGTATTACAATTTTTTATATGTTTTTATATACGAGTATATGTTTAACTTCTATTCTTTAATGTAAGATGGAAAGAAAAAAGTTACAATCTTGGAATTTCAAATATAGGGGTCAAGAGGAAACAAGCAATATTTGGGAGAACTCACATA
Source organism: Apoderus coryli (assembly GCA_911728435.2). Taxonomy (NCBI): domain Eukaryota; kingdom Metazoa; phylum Arthropoda; class Insecta; order Coleoptera; family Attelabidae; genus Apoderus; species Apoderus coryli. The sequence goes on along the minus strand of OU452206.1, from coordinate 4,075,961 downwards.
TGATTGTTATATAACAATTTTTACTTTGTGTCATAATGATTCCTCTACTAAAATTACACAGCCATTGCTAATAATCGTTTGAAGATAATGCGCTGCTATCAGTCGATATTTAAGTGATAGAAGCAACATGCATTGTCTTCATATTATTATTAAAAACTGCTGTGGAATTATATTATGAGTAATCATTATGACACAAAGTAAAAATTGTAATACATTCATATATTATGTCGCTTCGGGATTGAGATACTGATATAGTTTAATCGATTCTTGATTTAGATTCTGATATCAATATAATATTTAATAACAGTATATTTCTTAGATTATAAATAGTTATGTCGTTTACTTCCGTAAAAAGAGTACTAGGTTGAAGTTGAGATATTTTTTGTTAGATAATGTTGGCCGTCTTCTAAAAAAATGAAGTGCGCTGACTTTTTTCTGAGCACTAACCGAAAAGGGTTTCAGAAAATGCTCTTGTTGTGTATTTTAGTAAATGGACTAAAAATAAGAAGTCATCAACATTATGGGCTTGCCACTCAATGTTAAGAACGACATTAAATATACGAGAGAGGGCCGATATTTCAAGAAATGTCAAGTTACTGGCTTTATTCAAGTATTTTTAGAAAAAACAATATTGATATGTTTATCAACGATGGACCAGAGCTGTTTCTATTTCAAAATGTTGCATTACAGGAATCTCAAGTGGGTGTATAAGTGACGAAATGTTTAAAATGCGACTACACGCCATTCACTTAAAGGAAAACAACCAAACTTCCACAATGTCTATGATTACCAATGTTCAATGGATAGTTTTATTGTAAAAATATATCAATATGCGATCAAATATAAAAAGCGAACGGTGTTTTATGCAAATAAGATTTGGAAAAGCAACTAATCAACCCGTTCGTCATAATTACTCAGATCCCTAAAAACATTGCTTCATTTTTAAATATCAAGTATGTTGCAACGTTCTGTCGCACTGCGGCCACATTGCTTGGAAATAGTGGCGAATATATACTTCAATTAAAACAACAGAAAAGACCCCAAACAAAAACTGCCGAGATGTTGTCCGTCAATGCTGCTGGAATTTCTGGAGATAACACACTGATTGGACCATCATGGGAGTCGAATAAAATTAAGGTTTAATTGTAGCGATCACAGCTATCAGGCTGCTGGTAACATTAATTTTAACGGGACCGGTCGGGAAGTCAATAAAGTAATACGTCCAAAGTTAAAAAGTGAGAAATGTCAAGTTTGCATATCATCTGGTTGTAAATAAACTTATTTTATTAGTAGAAATTTGCAGACTGCACTATTTATGCCGATAGAGAATACCTGCCAAATTCTTATTCTTGATATTTGAATGATCAACGAGTATAACAACTGTTTTCTTTTCTTATTAAAATATCAAATGAAAAAACTGGTGTACAAGCGGTGCATTACATATTATTATAGGCTACCTGGCATAATCTGGGACATATTTAGGACACAATAGACGCAACGATGACATTACGGTGACATAAATATAGATGTTTGTCTTCATAGCTCATTTGGCAATGCTCCTATTATTCCTGACCGCATATCAACATATCACGTTACGGTATACAGAAAATGGAACAACAGTGAAAATATTTTTTATGTGTTGTTGTAATGTGTATTTTGTCCTTTTCCATACAGAATTTTGTTGCGGTATAAAAACTAAAGAAAGGAAATACGCACCGCCCGTAGTGAATGAGCATACTCTGCTCTGTTATTAGTATTTTTGAATGGTATTTTATGCTTAAATGAGTATGGGGACAATCCAATAATAATAAGCTATATATAGAAGGCTCGTTTAAAAAGGATTTCATAGTTTTGTGACATAATATTTTTCTTAAGGATAGGTATCTATAATAATATTAGGATTAGGAAACATTAACTACAATAGACTAGGTCTATTGCAATTTTATCCTCATACAATCTCATATTAGTTTTGTAAAATGATTTAGGTATAGCTATACAGGGTGAGTCACGACGGATGCCACGGAGTTGTGCAGGGACATTGTGTACACTAAGGTTACATTATTAAAACAATTTTAGATTGCATCAAAGTTATGTTTTTTTTAATGGAAAGCACTATATTTTATCACATTTTTGAATGTTAACAAATTTTTAAAACACAAAAGTAAAATAAAAATAAAACTGTTTTTTTTTTGTATAAGAAAGAAAAATGTGTATTTCTGTATTTTATTCTTTTTACATGTTGACTGTATAACTATGACTTCAGTTAATGAATCGGTTATAGTTTAACTGAAGACATATTTTCAATTAGACAAATTGTATTCTTCTACCTTTGCTAGTGGAGGGAATTGCGGACTATTGAAAGAGTTTGCGAGAACATGTATTGTGGCGAGTGAAATATCTCTCGGATGTATTACGCTTGCTTCTCTAGAACTGGACGGTTTTCTCAAACATATTATGAGCATTTCGTTTCCAATTTGCATGTTTTTTTTTTCAAACCAGAAACTGATACTATAATAATAATAGGGATCAGAATTGAATTCAAATACATTTTATATGTATAACATATACAGGGTGGCACATTAGTGTGTGGGCTGAAGATATCTCAAGATCTATAAGATTTTTTTGTCTATCGCCCACACACTAATGGGCCACCCTGTATATTATATTTCATACAGATTTGATAAATAGTTAATTTTATATTAAATTATATTTCAAACCGGTTGATATCGATATATATTATAACATTATTTACAAATAAGAATTCACGCTAATCAGTAAAAATTAGTTCAATAGCACAAAAAAAAATTCAATAATTTACGTCACGAAACAAGAGTATATGCTGTCTTAAACACAATAATGAGCATTAAACCTACACAAACCAATTTTTAAATGCCACTAAATATATCCCGTTGAAATATATCAAATAAAAACAGAAACAAAAGGATTAGAATTCAAATCAGTATATCTATTTTTATTAATTCACAATGAAATATTTTATTTTACAGTGGTCTGTTCGTATTTATTTCTGAGAGGATACTACAAGCAGTGTCTTACTCCTGACTACATATTACACATGAACATAAGATGCATTTCTTGAATTATTTACCCCCTTAGGGTTTAGTGTTGATGAGTTCAAAGTAAAACAAACATCAATTATAGTTATACAAAAAAATTGCATTTATTTTTAGTAGAAATAATATTAAGGATATAAAAGGTCTTTTTTATAGGCAAACTATTATTATTATTACACAGAATTCATGTCTCGTTGTTTAGTATTATTAGTACCAACTATAGTAATTCTTATTTACAAAAATACAGTAATTAATACTCAAGAGTAATTAGTGTAGGACGTTTGCTTCAGCCCAAACCCTTCATGCGTGATTCATACTATTTCTGTTTCACTATTCTTCAATTTGTTTTTTATACAACATACTAAAAACTATCTAAAGGGGTATGAACGAAAAAATATACATATTTTAGAACTCTATTGCATCAGAAAACTATAGTTTTTTTTTTATTTAGCTTCACGTATGAACATCATAATATGATATGGAGAGCTAAAAATGTGGCTAGACAAAATAAAGATTTAGACATATACCTGGTCATATCACGCCACTGTTGAATCTTACCTTATGGCGGTATTTAATTGCCACGTCATAAATTTTGTTAACCGTACTTCACGCCTAATATTCAAATAAATTAATCAAAACTCACTTAAGCAAAAGCTCGTTTACTTTATAAATGAGCGCCGAGATCAGTAAATTAATTTACGCCTTGCTTTATGAACAAAAAAGAAAAGAGGTTTATATATGAAAATAAAAACATATAATTTGTAATATATATTAGGTGTAGATATAAATCTCTGATATGTTCCATATGTTGTTTGTGGATTTTCGGTCTTTGTGCATGTTGCATTCTGCATATACATATGCATTGTATTTCATTCGTTTTGATAATGAACACAATATGTAGTGACAGTTCTAAAGAAATGATATAAATAAAGAGATAAGTTTAGCTTTTATTTTAAAATTTTTGGCATCTTTGAGATTCATTCCATGCCATGTCTACTCAACTGTACAAGAGGTGGAAAATAACGCACTCGTGTTTACCAGTCTTATCATAATTTGATTTATTCTATAAATTTATATTTAAAGCGCCAATAATTTGTACAATTGCCATAATTATTATTATTTAATGAAATTTTGATTCCTGAATTTATTATTAATGACAATTTAGACAACATTATAACAATTAGGTATTCAAATTTAATTCGACTATGATGTTCAGCAAAAATGGATACAAAATATCTTTTATGTTATAGTTCATTAATGCCAATTGTCAGTACTTAATTAAATAATAAACAGACAATAATGATAGCATATAAACAATTACAGTTATACAGAAATATAAATATACATTCAAAAAACACCTCTGGTATCATAATTGCTCTAAATATGAACAATAGAATCCTGTGTACGAATAGTGATCCACCTGTTAATATATATTTGAGTTTTTCTTGAGTTTTTGGTTCTGAAAACTTCCCTACACAGTAAAAAAAAATCCCGTGTATAATTACACGACGGAGTGGTAAACGCCTTGTGTGTAACAATTCTACACCATTATTCGTATTGTGCCGGCCTAGTAACGAAATCAAATTTGGTAAAATAATATTTCACACACTGCAGTGTAAAATCAAGTTATGTGCTTGTTCCGTGTTACTTTCTCAGACACCGTGTTATTTTATACACCACTCGCATTACTTGTACACTAAAAATATTTAAATTTACACTGCACAATGAACGATTATACACCCTGTAGTGTATAATATGATAAGTCCAAGTTGACGCATGCGCGTGTCGTTTGTCTGGCGTCACCGACGCAGTTCCAGATATGTTTATGATTCGTCCATGTACAGAATTAAGTACTGAATCTCGTAGACGGTTAAAACTTAAAACGTCTTATAAAACAAATAAAAATGAGTGATATATTAACTTGTAAATTCAATTAAATTTTTTGAAAAAAGACGTAAAACTTATTAGAGACTGAGAAACGTGATTCAATAAGTGTACAAAGAACCCTATTATGTTACTATGGCTTTAACTAAAAATGGCATGTTGTTTCTAGTTCCAAAATAAGTTTTTATTTATTACGTAAGTAGTTTGTTCTTTTTTAATTAAAAATGTTTCAGTTGTACTGTTGCAATTTTGTATATTTTTGATATTTTGCATAAGTTCCTTTGGAATAGGACTCAAATATTTTATGTGTTTTTGAATATAATAAACAAGTCTAAAAATAATCCAATATTTGTTTTTTTTTCTATACTTAATACCTACTGTAGATAAATATATTACACCTTTCAGTGTACTCTATTTAACACTGTTTAGTGTAAATTTAACACGGAGAAATGAAGTAGATTACACTGCTCTGTGTATTTTTAACACGAATTGGTGTAAAATTTACACAATATGTTGTGTTTTGTATAACACTGGTTTGTGTCAATTGTGGACGGTAGTTACCACAAATCTTAGTGTAGAATATACCCGAAGTGGTGTGGACTTATATAGACCACTTTTCGTGTAAAATTCTACGCGATTTTTTTTACTGTGTACAAGAATTCTGATATCGAATGTCAAAAATCAAACGGACAGTAGTTCTTTGAGGAACAAAATCCCTATTTATATATTTACACTATCCCTAAAAAGCCACATTACGCATACACTAATTAGGTACCGTAAAAGTTGCATCTAAAACCTATATTTACTGGTTGCAACTCACGTTGTAATACAAAAGCCCTTCACATCAACGTAAATAAAATTGCAACTATAAAGAATTTGCACAAACAAACAAATGGTATATTCTCAGTTCTCAGGCAATAATCTATCTTTAACTAACCAAAATTACCGTCTATTCATGCATGTTTGGTCGTATGCTGAGAATGAGTCGAGGCGGCATTTTGAAGAAGGAAAAAAATCGCATAATAAACATGGCAAGCAAAACATATACACAACCATTTCTTTCCAATAATATATACCAGTTTTGCATTTTCTAAAAGTCTCATCGATACCTACAATAAATATAAGACCGATGCGTTGTCTTTGTTCAGTGGAATTTTCGGTGTAAGAACCATTTGCTGATTTGCCTTTCATTGGTGGAGAAAATAATGTTTTTATACTTTATGAAATAGTAACAGTGGATTGATATTAACTATCCTGATAATTAGTAGGCGACAACTATTAAAGTTATACTAATATCAACTAATTGTAATACAATGAGTAACTAAACTAAAGAAACCACTGATGATGGATCTGGTGAGTTCTGAAACATGTCTGGTAACCAATTGATTGATTAATGATATTCGATTAAATTGATTTTATGTAGATAGACTTTATTTTCACCCTAACATTATCGACTTCCACTTAAATAAAATGAATTTGGGTTAGAAAATCAATAAACTAGCAACGCACAATTAATATTCATACGCTTTCAAAAGCTTTTTTACAAACATTTATAACCGTAAATACCCAGAGATTTACGAAAACACGTCTGCGACACAAAATTGAATATTATAATTATTGTTTCCAAAAATTTCATGAGTTTAAGATGGAGAAAGCGACATCTAGTGTTTGACCAGGCAACATGCGTACTGAAACAAAGTTTACAACGAGAAGAGCTATATAAGATGAAAAACTCCATTTGATCCTATTGCCAACATTAGATTAGATTAGAAAATTTGGACCACATATGTTGAGTTACTGATCAACGATATAGCCAATCTAGTGAAGGTATGGTTGTGTTTAACAAATTCCCAACATAAAGTCTTGTTACATAAATGCATAAAGTATTAGGTATAAAATTCTCAACTGTCTGTTTAAAAAAAATTATTTTTTAAATATGTAGGTATGTTATTGACACTTCTAATATTATTAATGCTGAAATGACTCCTAGACTTTTTCTTGGGTATATTTATGTTATTTCATTTTCACTTAAATAAATTGTAAGATCAATTTCAAGAAGTACTCTTAGGTATATAGAAAAAAATATAGTTACCGCCTATGGATATACATTGCATATAACCAGCGTTAAACGATTCGTTGTCAGATGATCTGAGTTATATGGCAAGTTAACTGGCAGCAAACAACAAGTCTTGGCCTTTCAATATTCAAGAAAAATAAATCTCAACAGCGCTCCTTTGTAATTAGTGTTTGTGTTTTTTTTTTATTTGAGAATAGCCATATCGTCTTTTCTTATAGGTTTTTATTATTTTGTATTTTCTCATTTTATGTTGCGTCGTCCTTGTGCACTTGAATATTCAACAATTATATACCTAGCTATTATATACTATGCCTTTTTGTATTGTCAATTTATACATATACTCACTACGTTTTTATAATGAATTATTTTTATGAATGACATTTTTCTAATAACGAATATGTTTTTTTTAAGATTAAAAAATTGCGCTGTTTAACAAATTGCATAAAATATCAGTTCTATTCTAATAGAATGGTCAGCTAGAAACTGAGAACAGTGTGAACAGAAAAATCAGCCATTATAATTTTAGGATAATTTTCTTATTATAAATCACCGATTTACGAAGTAAATTATTTTAATAGTAGTAGACGATGAATATCGCAAATATTCTGCCTGCTGCTATAGACACAATCATAGTTTAATGTTGTGTCCATTAATCTTTGACATAATATAGTATAAAATAGATTCCTGTCTCATTTACCTCCTGGTAAAACAGCATTCAACATTGTCCTATAAAGACCAATTTGGGAAAGGTGGCAGTTTAATGTTTTGGAACTTCGAATATTAAACAGGCTGATGTTCCACAGTTTCTGAGAACTTGATACCAAAGGGTTAACGAAATCCACAGGTCGTAATAGCAGCTTGAATATCGTATGTTCTTGGTTCGCCTGCCTCATAAGGCTATGGCTTAAATAAAATATTTGAAGCTTCACATAGGTATGTTCTGAAACACACTTAGTGTGTGTAATTTACTAACTAGACACCCACATGAAACCAATAATATGTACGTATATCTCTAAATGCATTTAAAATGTAAATCTCAAATAATATAAATATAAAACAAAACCTTTACCATTTTTATTTATCGGGTTCTATGAACGCATAATTTGGTGACTTATAAATAGTCTAATAACGTCCTAACCCAACATTATAATGGCTGTGGCCCACCACACATATAGACTGGCGGGCTTGTTTATTTTAATAGGAGACATGTTGTCATTTATTTCCCTAAATCTTCCGTTTCTCTATAGCTTTATAAAATTAAACATACACACACGCAAGCAGACTGGTTTTTTCAAGGTTAAATCATGTATTCAAGATAAATATTTAGATTCATTTGTTAAAAAACAAAATATATGTAAATTTTAAAATAAGCGGCTTTATATTATAAATTAATCAGTTGTATGTCAATGGGAGAGCTTAAGAATCTTTTATGGTTGATCTAAATATTTTATTATTATTTTATAATTCAGACTCAATTAAACCTTAGATCGGTATACTGGAATTACTGTCTAATTACTCACTTACAAACTTCCAACGCGAAATTTTCGTTAAGAGTTAGTTTAACCAAGGTCGATACATATTTGTATTTATTTTATTCATCTCTTTATAAAGAGAATATATGGTCTTCTTAAAAATTAAAGTAAACCTTTACGACTGTAGATATTCTGAAACTAATAACAAAATAGCAATGACTTTTTTTACATTTACATCAAACTCCTACTATTTCTAAATTCCTATAATGATTCATTTCAAAAATTCAGTAATATTATAAAAGAACCAATAGTTAAATATAATAAATTATACAAAATGCATATTATTATGTTGGGTAGTTTATACATCATAATCTATTTTTTTTATTTGTATAGGTAGGTATATAAAAATTAATCTATTTGATCAAACTTTATATTACTTCAAAATTGTATGTTTTGAGAGAGATTTTTGATTGAAATACTAACTACATTGTTTAGAAATAGATCTATTTATAAATTGTTAAAACAAACTTGGCCAGGTGTTTGAAAGATGCCTTTTTACATTATTTTCAATAAATATCCTATGTCACTTAGCTTTATTCAAAAAACCATAATGTGCTTTTTTATTCAGTCAAATTATACTCTAAAAAAACTAAAACGTTTTCTAAAAATACATAATAATTATGGATTTGAAAAAAGTGCTTCTGTCACAAAAGTATTTATAAACGCACCCTTCTCTACTAAACAAAAAATAATTACGTGTGCTTTACTTAAATTTCCCGTTAAAAAAACTGTAAAAAACCACCCCTATATCCACATATACTAACAATAATACGTATGTGGTATAATTTTATGGCGGAAGTATTTTATATAAAATTAAAGAATCCAGAAGTCAACGCACATATGACAACAGGCTGATGTGATGTGTATGTTTCCACATTTATGAAAAAGGGAAAAACATCCTTTCCATATGATGTGGCTCGTGCCTTGTGAGTTGTTGGCCCCATTTGTCTGTCAATGTGGTGGCGTATAACTTCCCCCTTTTGTATTGTTTATGGATGTGTGTTTCATGATTATGAGGGAGACATAATCTTTAAAATTCTTCCAAAATCTCCTGGGATATTATACAAAGCTCGTAGGTATATTTTGTATTACCGGTGGAAAGTAAATATGAAACCAAGACATATTCGTGCGCTTTTTGGAATTAATATAAAATGTGTTTCATCTAAGAATAAACTTTCCAAAAAACACATTACTTTGAATATACCTACCTCGTAGTTAATTTACGTAAAAAATTCTTATACCTAATAGATTCGATTGGTTTCCTTTTCCACCCTTTGCTGACTAACGAAAGTCGTCCCAAATCCAGACTCATTGATAGTGGACTTGTCTGCCTTCTTAGCCAACATGTCTGAATTTGCTGCCTTCTCACTGTGTATACTTTTGAATCTTTCTTCTTCTTTCTATTGCTATATGAGCAGAATTCACAAGTGAGTTGTTCCAGTTACGACCTAGCGTTATAACTATTTATAGCGCTTCAACGTTATTTTTGCTTTGTTTTTATAATTATCCAGCAGCTTCATTTGTTTGCAGTTGGAACTAGTTTGAACTCTAAATGTTTTAATCTTTAGGATTGTCGTTAAAATTACTTCCTTGAGATATAGACCTACGAGCGGCAGACACAATCGGTAATACTTCTCATCGTCTATAGTTGGAGTTGGAGTTACATAGCTCTCAGGTTAGGTAAATCTTTCTTATGCCATTTATAGGAAATTGATTGATAAAAAACTATTTTACTTTAAAAAAAATTGAGTTGAAAAATGCTCAGCTTTATTAATTAAAATTGGAAAACGATAATACAATCCTATTCAGAATTAGAACTAAAACTTGTATAACATATTTATAAAACATGCTGGGTTTTCAAATAAAAGGTATACTTAGCTTTAAATAATATATTCATCTTGACACAATTTTATGGGGAACGGATTAGAAAATTTCAAAACATTTTTGTTATTACTACTTTAATTATTATATTTGTATTTGGCTTAATAGACGTTCAAGCTAAAACATGTCAAACAAGATTTTGTAAAAAAGCTTTATATAGAATCTATTGACATTGGGATGTTATAAATTTTTATGATATACCTACTGCTTTATATAATTTTGGTATTTTTATACATAGTGACTTTTTTAAGAAAGTTTCTTTGACATTTTATTTTTAAATAATAATCATATACTAATAAACCATTTATTTTGAGATTTTACTAGTATAATCTCTCTTATATTGAATTATGATCTTATTGCTTCATGCTACAACAACATGCTCATTTCTTATCACTTCTATTCATATGAATTTTTGGAGGTTATCATGATTTATGAATTCACTAGCCGCAGTAACATATTATATAAACAATGATGAATAAAACAGTAATCGACACTGTATTGCAAAAGTACAGAGGAAACAAAAAAAAAGGCAGGGAACCCCACTTGCTGATGCCATGGATATATATAATTCGTAAATCTTTGTTAAACAGATTGACCATGAAAATTAGTAAAAAAAATATTAGTATGTAGATAGTTAAATTTCTGTAACCAAATTTATACAGAAACTTGAATATAAACCACTAGATCAGGGATGGCTAATCTAAAACTCACTGCTCACGCAGGCTTTTTATGTGACTCACCGTCGTCTTGATTTTTTTTTTGAGTATCGGCATATCTGTTCTCGCTGACTCGCTGTACTCAACTAGGCTAGGACTAAAAAAAAAATTTGATCAACTCGTCAAAAGATTCGCTATCATCGCACTATAGATTAAATATTATATCTTCACTGTATTCACGATTAGCTTTCCGTACGACCATGATACTTTAAACTACCTTGACATTAACAAAACTGCTCTGCATTCAAATAATAGTCAGAATGTATAATATATGCTATGCATCTGTTCTAAAAATAACAGTTTAGAAGCATTTTCGTTTTCCGTGAATCACGTAAATTGTATACAGAATATTTATATATCGTTTATAACTAACTACCCCGCGCTAGTGAGAGCGTTTGCTATATGCGGTGTATAATCCGAAAATGCAGACAGCTAAATAAATGTAATTTATTTGTTTCATTAGTTACTCGCTTTATTTTTGGAAACAAAAATAATAAACATTAAATGAAAGATGAAGTTAAAAATTGTATTGAATGCAATGATGAATAATATACCCAATTTAAGCCTGGGCAGCTGGTCTAGGGGCTAAGCGCGTTGGACTTGAGCAGGGATCGAACCCTGGGCCCGCTGCACGTAGCTGCTGACCCGACTAGATATATAAATAATTTACTGTATGATGGCTAAATTGCGCCTAAGCTACATATCCCGCAATATAAAAATAACCAATATAAATGTATTTCATTTATCAATATGGAATTTAAAATCTTGTATTTTTATAATTATTAATACTTTATCTATCGGAAGTGCATTTGATTTTTCCCGTTGCAATCATACTGTATATTTTTGGTTGTATCAAAATTTTTCACAATATATAGGTATCTTAACATTTCGGTCTTAAAATCACATTTGATTGCTTCAGTTTTTAAGAAATCATAATATCTTGATTATTCCAATAAATGGCTATTAATTAAATGGTTCTATTATTCTAGTTCCTTTATTTTTCGGGTGGTAAATGTCCTTCTAAAGAAATGCGTATAACTAGTGTTTAAAAAATTGATTTCACGTTGGTTCGAATTTAGTAATTTATTTTACAACAATACTATAAATAGAATAGATATTTAGATGATTATAAATAAATACTGATATTATTTATAATACGTCTTAGATATTAGTATAAGCATTTATCTGCATTATATGTTTCCTAGTTTTCCCTTCAATACATTTTATTAAGAATTATTTTTCTGGCGAAATTTCATTAACTATAGCAAACCAAATATTTTGATTGAGGAATTAATTCTCATTTGAAGCTATTCCTGCTGGCTCGTTGTAATATGCTCACGGTCTCAGATTTCGATGTATCTTCAACTTCTGTCTTTGCACAATCTCTTGTTGCTCAACATTATTATGTTTTTTTGTACTCTTTGGATATAGGTATAGCTTGTTCTTTAAATAATTGCTCTCAAGAGAATAGAACTTTTCTATTAGAGGGATGTATTAAAATAATAGGTAACATTTTGCGAGTCTCCTGTGTATTTTTCTACAAAATAAGGGTTTTATATATCTTTGAAATTGGGAGTCCCAAGTAGGTATATTATTAGAAATTTCACTGCTCACAGTGCAATTTTTTGTTTTAAGACAACAATAATTAAAATACCTAGCACAAAGCTGATTCAAATTCGTTTGTCTACTGATTGCTTACATCAAAAACTATTGAATTTTAGACATTGTTTGCACATGTAACATATTAAACTATAGAAATTTAATGAAACAATTCAGCTATAACATCAGCGGTTTTCAATAAGCGGTTCGTTTCGCTTTTCCTCTCAAAGCAAAATCATTTAAAATTCCCCCAGTTTCTATATAACGCAGGAAAATCGACCGCACCAAAATATACATGGATATGTAATACATAAGCAGAGTTAACAACGATCAATATCTCGACGGACATCGGCGGTCTGATGCCTTCAACCGTGTAGTTATACAAAATACTATACAACTTGGTTAAACCCTACGAAAATTTAAACATATAATATAAAAACTGATAATTTAAGTTGACTGTAAAAATAATTTGGTATAGGGTATTCGCCCTTCTTAGTAATTTCCCCCACTGTATTTATGCTTTATGGATATATAAAAATTTGGGCGTGTATTTATTAAATATAGGGCGGGGATTATGAGAAAGCAACAAGTGCACATTATTTATGAAATTGTGACGCCGCCCAGCTGTCATAACCGATACTCTGGCTGGTCCCCGACACGGTCGTTTATCATATTCTGCGCCTGCTCTTCCTCTGTCCCCCTATATCATATTCGCCCCACTCTTTTCATATCTCATTTAATAATATCTCGACCTATGCAAGTCAAGAACGGCTCCCACCCCGGTTCATATTTAGTTGAGTTATTATCGTGCAATGTATAACAACACGAGGGAGTCGTTGTGCTTGTTCTTACGTTTGTGTTTAAACTATGTTAGTTATAAAAGTGTTTCTTTTGCAGATGGGATGAACGATAACAGTGCAACAACTACGCAGTCAACAGCGTTAGAAGAATTGCCCGAAATACTTATGTGTCCGCGTTGTCAAGAACAGTTTACCGATGTGGAAGAATATTTAACTCATAAAGCTGAATGTGATAAAAAAGCAATTAAACACGACGATCCTGCACATTCAGATCCAGAAGATATGGTTGTGTCCGAGGATGATGAAGACGAGGATGGTGAGGATGATGAAACGGGTGGTAAACGGCTTGAACGGATTCGGCGGCATCGACAAGATGCAGCAAATAATAACAGTCTTGATGAAAACTCACCAGTAGAGAATCGACTAGGGTTTCCATTTCCACCAGCTCCTGGACATGTAACTCTAGAAGCATTACAAAACACCAAAGTGGCTGTGGCACAATTTGCAGCGACAGCAATGGCAAACAATACTGATAATGAAACAGCCTTACAAGAATTAGCAGTATTACAATCAACATTATTTACTTTACAACATCAGCAAGTGTTACAGTTACAATTGATAAATTCCTTACAACACCAACTACAAATTGATAGAACAAAAGAGGATGAGGCACCAGTATCTCCACCCCTCTCTGAACACGAGGCTGAAAATACGCCAGTGCCGTCACCACCTACACCGCCACCAAGACCGCCGACTACTGAGCCAGTACAAATGCCGGAACCTCCACCAATTACGCAGCCTATGCCACAACAACCACCAGTATCTGAGGCACCAATTATTCCAACTACAGTCCCAGTAAGTTTACCACCACAAATTCAACCTCCATTGTGTTCGATATCAGCATCTTTAGCATCAACTATTATTACACACAGTAACGAGCCACCATTAGCAGAAGAGCCTAATACGCTTGAGATGTTACAAAAACGGGCACAAGAAGTGTTGGACAATGCAAGTCAAGGACTTTTAGCTACTAACTTGGCAGATGAATTAGCATTTCGAAAAAGTAAAGGTTCGATGTCGCCATATGATTCTAAAGGACGAAATGAACCTTTTTTTAAACATCGGTGTCGATATTGTGGTAAAGTGTTTGGTTCGGACTCTGCATTACAAATTCATATTCGGTCTCATACAGGTGAACGCCCTTACAAGTGCAATGTGTGCGGTAGTCGGTTTACAACAAAGGGTAATTTAAAAGTGCATTTTCAAAGACATAGTGCAAAATTTCCGCATATCAAAATGAATCCAAACCCAGTACCAGAACATTTAGATAAATATCATCCTCCATTATTAGCACAACTTGGGCATCCTCCATCATTATCACCAGGAGGTCCTCCACATCCACCACATATGGGGTTTCCCGGTGCTCATCATTTTCCTCCAACTACTTTACCTTTATACCGACCTCACCAAATTCCACCGCCCCCACACGAACTTCTAAACAACAGTATGCAAAGATCACCGCATACGCCTCCTCAAAGACTGTTTCCACCTCATCCAGCTTTTATGAAACGTGAGGAGCAGGAAACACCTGCAGACTTAAGTAAACCACTTCGTAAATCCCCATCTCCAATCTCCGAAATGCGTTTGTGCAAAACTGAAATAGAAAATGAAGACCCAAAACAAGAAACTCACGAACATACAAAGCAAATTCAAGAGCCCCATTTTACGCCTAAAGAAGAACCAACGGATGTAGAAAATGAAGCAGAAAATGAAAGAGACAGATACAGTTCCCCAATGCCATTCGATGAATGTAGTAATGATAGCAAGTTTAGTAATGACGATATGGACCAGAGAAGTCCAGAAGCTCATTCGGAAAATATGCAAGATGAACCGGAAAACTTATCCCATAGATCAAATTCAATGAGCGTACCACTAAGCATATCAACAAGTCAAAGACTTCCAGCAAATTTCTCATTTGGTCAAGTCGGATCACCACCAAGCAGTACATCTTCGGGCAGCCTAGGACATTTTCCGTCATCACAGCTACCAGATATCACAAAAGATCCCGCGATATATACAAATTTATTACCAAGACCAGGAAGCAATGACAATTCATGGGAGAGCTTAATTGAAGTTACTAAAACATCAGAAACAAGTAAATTACAACAGCTTGTAGATAATATAGAACACAAGTTATCGGATCCCAATCAGTGTGTGATTTGCCATAGAGTGTTGTCCTGTAAAAGTGCTCTGCAAATGCACTACCGAACTCACACTGGTGAGCGACCGTTTAGATGCAAAATATGCGGTAGGGCATTTACAACAAAGGGCAATTTGAAGACGCACATGGGCGTACATCGAATGAAACCACCAATGAGAGTACTACATCAGTGTCCGGTGTGTCACAAAAAATTCACAAATGCACTAGTACTTCAACAACATATCCGTTTACATACTGGAGAACCCACTGATCTTACGCCTGAACAAATACAGGCTGCAGAAATTAAAGACTTTCCGTCACCTGGAGGTTTTCCCAATTTATCAAACTCTATGCATCCATTCCTTAACCAAGGTTTTCCTGTCCCAGGTTTATCTCCTCTCGGTGGCAACCTCGGTTTTATGCCACCAGGTATGAAATTTGATTGTCGCTCAGAACACGAGAGTATGGATGACGATGATGATGACGATGACACCTTCTCCACATCAGACAATCAGAATGTGCCACCGTTTTCGATGTCTCCAAGTGACGTTCCGAATCACAATAATTCATTAGCTTCAATGCCTTCTCAATTTAATTTAGGTCGATTAAATTGTTCCTCAGAGGAGTTGTGTCCTAGCAATAGTATAATTTCGTCTTCACCACCTCTACAAAATGGAGTCAAGTCACCACATATTTCTGAGACGAATAGTCCTAATGGTTCTGAAGTCCGATCTTCACCAAATCACGCACCGACAACACCAATACAGGTAAAATTTTAGTTTTTGATAATTGTTTGTTTTGTTGTTTCTTTTTATTAATTTTCGAGTTAATTTTATTATATTTTTCCATACAAAAAAATAAAATATCTAATATTGACCCATATATTAGATACCACGTCCACCATCATCGCAACAAGCCAGTAGTCCAAACCCTTCTGAATGCAATTCAGTAGGTGCATTAGATTTAACACCGAAACAAAGTCAAAGTCAACCAATTATGAGTCCAGGTCCAAGTCCAGGACCAACCCCTGCTACAGGAGCACCACCCAGCCTATTTTCAGCATTTGGTCTTCTACCCCCAGCCGCGGCGCCAACATCTTCGCCGCTCATGACGTCTGCATTGTCATCATTGACGTCTTCTGTGTTGACGTCTACAAGTTTTAGTCCACTAAGGCTTGCAGTGGGCCCAGGAGGAAATCTAGGTAAGCAATAATTTAATTTAAATATAAAAATTAAACCAACCCAATAAACTAGTTTGAAGATCATTTTTATGTGAAACCAGGGTTTTGTATTCAAATCATATAGGGATGTTGTATAAAAAAAACGTAAGATGTACATTTTAATAAAAATTCGTCGAAACCGGTTATTCAATACACCAATTAAATTTAATACTTAAATTGCGTTACCGAAATACATCCACTTAGAAATCCTTTATCAATGGCTTTGAATTAAATCAGTAACACACAACAGTGCCTTCTTGTTTCCAGACTTCTCCATGTTATCTTACAATAATTAAAATTAAACATGCAATTTGGCTCCTCTCAATATTATGAATAACCACTGATGATGAAGCCTGAGGCCTCGAAACCTGTTTGGTTTTGTTAGTGACGCATAGAGCGAATATTAAAACTTATTTCGTGAGGATTTGACTTGAATTTCACAAACATACAATTTGAATTCACTTCAGCATGGACTATTTCTTTAAATTGAGTCAGAAATGTAACTACGTTAGGAACGATAATTTCTAAAGACCCTCTCCTACAACTATTCGAAAATTACCACAGAGTGAAAATATTAAACAAGTATCTGTACAAAAAAGATGTAATTGTAATAATTCTATCTTATATATGCATAGGAAAACGTTTACATGCCAAGAGCATACATTTTATATTATACCATATTTTTGTCATAATAAAAATTGAAAAGTCAGTAATTTTTTCTTACTTTCTGTTAAATTATATGAAAACACTTTTATCTCCACATTGGTATTTAAAAACATTCAACTCATAAATTTTCGACACTATGCTCCTTTTGTTCGTTCGGTATTTTAAAATGAGACAACGAGGCGCGATATTTATTATAATTATTTTTAAACTTGCCTCATAAAAACAAAACTTATTTCTTGTTTGACTTTATTTTTAAAAATTTTGCGGTTAAATGACCTGTTGTTGTTCACATTAATATCATTTTGTAATATTTATATGTTGCTTACAGGACGTGGAAACACTACTTGCAATCTATGTTTTAAAACGTTCGCCTGTCATTCAGCATTGGAAATCCATTATAGAAGTCACACTAAAGAGCGACCATTCAAATGTACTGTATGTGATAGGGGTTTCTCAACAAAGGTATTTTTTCATTTTCTATAATATTATTGTTATGATTTGTTTATAGTATATTGGCTCATACCTAGTTACACTCTATTTTTTTTTATACGTACCTAGTGTAGGTAGTAATAAAATTGCAAACGTTGCTTTTTAATAATGAGAAAAAAGAAATTCAATTTAGTTAATTATGTTTATGTATGTTAATTAATGTAGAACCCTGTATATTAAGTATCAAAAATATTGGAATTGTAAAAAATGTACTCTCGTTCGGGTGCAAAAATATTGAATTGTATTTGTGCTTGACAAGGAAAAACCTAAAGCGCGTGAATTTTATAAAGCTAAATTATTGAAAAATAGCATGTAATATATTATGCTTCCAGTACTATATACTATTTTGCATAAAGAAAATTGTAGTAATTTATATGTACGAGTAGTCTAGAAGATGATCTTCTTCTTCTTAAAATGCCGTACACTTCTAGTGCGTTGGCGACTATCTCATCATAATAAGGGTCCTTGCTTCCGCAGCGCGACAGAGCTCGCCCGTATTGCTAATGCCTGTCCAGTTCTTGATGTTTCTCAACCAGGACATCTGTTTACGTCCTACTCCTCTCTTCCCTTCAATTTTTCCTTGGAGAATTATCTGTGGTATTTTGTACTTCTCTCCTCGTAGTATGTGGCCCAGGTATCCAATTTTCCGCTTCTTGATTATGTTGAAAAGTTCTCGCATCCCGCCCTTCTAAGAACGTCTTCATTTCGAACTCGGTCTACCCACGATATACGTAGCATCCTTCTTAGACACCACATTTCAAGAGCCTCAAGCTTGTTTTTCGACCGGATCTTCAGAGTCCATGTTTCCATTCCATATAACAGGATGGACCAGACGTAACACTGCACCATTCTGCATCTTAATTTGAGGGACAATGTCAGGTTGCAAAGAAAGGGTCTTAGGCTTGTGAAAGCTTGCCTCGCTTGTTGTATGCGACAGCAAATTTCCTGTTCGGGATTCCATTGTTCATTTATGTTGGTTCCAAGGTATTTAAAGTTTTGCACTCGTTCAATAGGTTGGTCTTCCAAGTTTAACACAGCATTTTGAGGAGGGTTTCTGCTTACTATCATGTACTTTGTCTTTTGTATGTTTATTTTGAGACCATTTCCCTTTCCAACTGTATTTATCTGTTCCAGCATTAGTTGTAAGTCCTCTTCACTGTCAGCAATGATTACGGTGTCGTCTGCATACCGTATGTTGTTAATTGGTATACCATTTACTTTAATCCCACACTCTAAGTCTTCCAGCGCCTCAGAAAATATATTTTCGACGTATAAGTTAAATAGTATTGGTGACAGTATGCACCCTTGTCGAACCCCCTTTAGAACTTTAAATTCGTCTGGTGTTAGTGATTTCTCAAATCTTACACAGGCTTTTTGATTCCAGTATAGATTTTTGATGATTCTGATATCTTTTGCGTCAATATTGGCATTGTGCAGAAGTTTTAACAAGGTGTCATGTCTAACATTGCAGATGATCTAGCACACATGATTATAATGGTCTACATATTTCTAGCCAAAAAATATTGCCCTATATATATATGTTAATTTGTGATTTATACCACCTGTCTTAAAATATTTGTAGATTGTAGGGATTTTCCAGGCATATTTTTAAATAGGATTGTTTTATCTCCTAGAATCGTAGACAAAACCGAGAGCCTAAATTAAAATATGTGAGTGGTCTTGCTAATAATTTTAAGTACTACAAAGTTATTCAAATCGAGTTTGGCAAGATGAAAATTTATTGAGTTTAGTCCATACTTAATATATCGCTAGTTCCATTCATATTTTGTAAACATATACAGGGTGTGTCAGAAAGACATGACCATATTGCTATTGAGGTGATAGAACTGCTCAAAATAAGTGTAGCTTGTTATCTAAATTTTTGCCGAAGCGGTCTTCCTTTTCGAGATACAGGGAGTAAAAAACGTATTATTTTTACAATTTTGGTAATGACAAAAAATGACAGCCCGTTTATTACCCAACGAAAATGATACTCTTAGGAAAAACGCCTGGCTGTACCGTTTCTAAGATAGACAAAAATTCGAATTACGCTATAACCAAATTAACTGAAAATGTAAAGATTTACAAAATTAGTATTTAAACTGTTTTCATTAGGTACTCAAAAATATATTTTCACGAATACATAATCGAATCCGATCTCCAATACATTAGTATTTGTGTTGATTCCGGATTTTCCATTAAGGCTCTACAAATTAACTCAATCCTCATATCTAGTTCTTCTACAGAATTCACTTCAGACACCTTTTCTTTAGAGTAACTGCAAACAGTGAAATCCAGCGGGTTCAGATCAGACGATCGACGAGGTCAATGAATTGGGGCATCAGCACCACGACCTATCGACTTATTGGGAAAATGTTAACCACCTTCTAGGCGTTCTACTAAAATGTGGTGGAGCATCATCATGCATAAAAAACAGCTATTCGTTCGTTTATTGATAAATCTGCAAAAATTTCAAATAAATCGTTCTGCAGTTAATTGAGGTATATCTGACCGTTTAGAGTTGGAGGTAAAATGTGGTATCCAATAAACGGATTCCGTAAGGTGGCAGCCCGTATATTAATTTTAAATGTGTGTTGGTAATGGTACCATAGGATTTTCTTCGGACCAATAGTGCGCATTGTGGGAATTGCGGTGTAAAGGTAGCTTCGTCAGTAAACAGATATTCTTCAAGAAACGCGGAATATGAGCTGTTGGTGCATGTAAAAATTGGCAGAATTCGAGTCTCTGAGGAAAATCATCTGGAAATAGGTGAACTTGACTGTTATAATACGGGTGTAGCTTTGGGAGCCCTCCAAGTACTTGACATCTCGTATCGGTTTGTAGTGCTAATTTTCATACACTTATTGTGGTATCCTCGGCAACAGCATATTTTTTTGTAAGGATGTGTTCGACATGAGTCCCCGGTTTCACTGGAGCCTCAAGACTTATTGTGAAAGGCAACAGCATTTAAAATATCCTGTTCTTTTTGGACAGACCTTACAGTCTTGGGTTGACCTGAATCCATTTTTCTAGGTGGCAGACTACTCGTTTCTCGAGCACGTCTTTCAACGGCCAAAAAAGTTTGTCTATTTGGGACGTTTCTGTTGGTAAATTTTTCTGAATAGCGTCGAGCAGCAGCTGTGGCTCTTCCTAAGCATTCACACAAAGTTAAAAGCATATCAGTATATTCACTGTTGGTAGGTTTCCATAATTATTAAGAAGTAATAATAACGTTTAGAAACTCCCTGTATATCGAAAAAAACGTCCTTTCATTGAGTAGTTCTATCACCACTAGCAATATGCCATGTCTTTCTGAAACACCCTGTATGCATAAGTGCATAATATTTCTCTTGCACTTATTGGCACCTTTTATAATTTAGAAAACTCGTTCGCTATATCTTAACTTATGGAGGCTAAAAATTAGTTGGAATCTTTGAATCATCCTTCAGAACTTCCTCTCGTACACAGTCCCTGTCTAGTTCGTGGGTTTCCTATATCCCCAAGCCCCAAGTAAGTGAATATTACGTCGAAAACGTATTCAGGCCCTATGGATTTTTTCGTAATACATTCACATTGGATAAACCCAAATAGGGGTTTTTTGTATTTCAAATATTTTGTATAATATTCTTTGGATGTCGTTATACTTCAAGACAAATTTTAAATTCAAGTGTTAAGATCGCAATAATAATTTATCTCATTGCCCGCCAAGCCTCATAAAATTATTACATGTAAATTTATAATTCGATGTGATTGAAACATTTGTTCTAATTTCGTCCACACAATAGGCTCTGGAGATGTCTCAAATTAACTGTGTTGGCCATAAGCCAGATATAAAGTTATGTCGAATGTCTAAGTGGTCTATTTTTGATTAAGAATCTTCTTTTTTATGTTAAAATTCGTTTCTTTTTTACTAACATGTCATCGTTAAGATCGGATGTGATTGCTGTGAAAAATGCAGACGGATTGTTTAGAATTTAATGTATATTTTCGTCTTCGACTATTTAATATTTATTTATGTTTCATGACTATTCAGAAAATTCAAATCATTTGCAATATTCACACAGTACACACGGTAATTAAAGATAAAAGCTGTTGCTTCTTTAATTTTACCATGCAATTTATGACATATAAAAATTCTGCAAATGCGTATTGTTCACTACATACTTGCCGTTTTTTCTCATTAATTTAAAACTCAACTGCAATGCTTATCCAATAAAAGTTAAAATAAAACAGTCGTTATAAATATGCTGTAAGAGTTCTATTTTTAATACGATCGTTTCAGGTTTTTAAAATATTTTCTGCTAATTATTTATTATTGAATATGAGCATATAAATTCAACTACTTAAAAACAAACACATTCAGCCTTTTAATAATAATAATAGATACTAAAGCAAAATTTGAAAAAAGTCAATATAACGTGAAGAAAGATGTGCACATTGATGCTTGAAATTATATCAATTTTTAATAAAATGAGTCAAATGAGTTGCGACTACAAACTCCTAAAATTACCCACATTTTTGTTTTAACTCACAGTGGGTGTTTAATATACATTTCAAATTTAATCGCAATTTTGATTCTCGCATTCGTTACGACACTTGGTATAACTTGTCTAGAACTTGCATATTTTAGTCCTGTAGGCCTAAAGCTTGAATAATATACCAGGTGGTTCAACTTTTAATCGGAAACTTCACGAGATGTCCTTCCATTATTAAAAGCTTCAAAGTTCAAGAATATTGAACTCAAAATAAAAAAAAAATATTTAACTTTGCCTACGTTTTGCTCTTATTTGTACACTTCTTCACAACTAGAACAAGATGCGAGCATTATTTTAGAGTAACTGATAATTAAACATCTAATCATCAATATGGCATACTAAGATGATAACAAAAATAAAGACAAAGTGACATTAACAAAAAGCAATTAAAACCCTTACGTAACTAAAAGTTTATCTAATATAGGCGTCCCGCTAAGGAAGTATCGGCGCATTTATCTATTTGTCGGTAATCGCCCATGATGGGGTCTGCGGCCTCTCGCGTAGTCAATATAGTGAATTGTTGTTCTCTCGGCATATTACCAACGTAAGCTAGATGTCGCCAAACACATTCTGTAACATTTCTGTACCGTGAGCGGTACATACCACAGAATTTTGAGAGTTTGGCTGTCAACTACTCACCGATCATCACTGATGAGTCGTGGATCGACGAAACGGCCGTCTGGTGAAAGTATAGTGGTTGACAGACAAACATCCGACATTAAGTCTTGTTTTGTTAAACAAGTTTGTGTCTAAAAGTATTAAAATAATTCAAAACGAATTTCATTTACACACACTATCAAACATTGAACAAAAAAGAGTAAAAACAACAATACTTATATAAAATAATAACTGGAAGACGTGCAGAAAACAGAACGAGACGTAGTCTAATATTCTATGAACATTTTTTAAGGAAGGTGAATTTTTTACCTGGTACCTACAGAATAGTTTCCATTAGGTATCTTTCATTGGATGTTAATTAGGGAGAGGTTGAACCTAGACTTTGCCCTAAGTTTTTTGCATCACTTATTTTCAAATTGAAGGTTAACCGTAATAGTTTTTAATAAAAGCCTCTTTGTTTTTTTTTTCTTTAATAGAAACTACCTACTCATTTCGACTAAAATGCATTTAAAATACAAAAGTCACATTGTTGTTTCAGTGTGAATTGAATGTATGCTTAAATGAATGTTTAAATTGGTTTAATAGACACACCTGCTAAGTTTCCCAATTATAAGTTGAATCATCCGGTATAGTACTCCTACAAGACAATTGTTTTAATTAATTACATTATTAATAGTTACATAGCCCTCATACAACATTTGTTTCATTACAGACTTGCATTATAATAACTTATAGTACACTAAGTAAGACATAATATTCTAGGACAGTTGTACATGCAACAAGCAGAGGCGTATCCAGGCGGATGCGAAGCCTTGGGGAACGCATCCGAACAGCAAACCTGACCTACGTCACCACATCCCTTCAACTTTTCCTTTACCGATGAGCTCCGGATACGCCTCCACTTGGATGCACTTGGCAGTAAGAACCGCCACACATATACCTAGCGGGCCAAAAAGATTAAACGATTTTTGCCGCGATAGGTATACAAACTTGTATATATATAATCAACTCGATTAATTTTCAGGGTAATATGAAGCAACATATGCTGACGCACAAAATTCGGGACATGCCCCAACATATGTTTGACAAAGCGTCATCGTTGAGCGGTGATGATTCAACGCCTCTACCAGCCAATCTATCACAAACGAGGCCGTTAGAACCACATGTAAGTGAGCCACATAATGAGCGACTGCTACAGCCTCATCCGCCTAGTCTCCCTTTACTACCTCCTTTACATCAGCCACCACCGATTGTGGAACCCAAAGAGCTGCCACCTACCAAACGGGAACCAACCGAGACTGAGCTACCATTACCTAAACGCCCTCCGAGTAAGTATCAATTGTTTCTTCTTATATTCTTGAAAATCATAAAATGGTGATTTAGCAATAAAATAAATTAAAAAAAGGAAATCAAGTTGCAGGACATAACATACTCATCAGCATAATAATTAACATACAATGCACTGAAAAAAAAAAACACATTGATTAAGAAGTTTGTTATTTGTGTCAGTGTTGTTTGCCAAATGCGTTCATCAACAGAGATGCAATGCAAATGATTTTAATTTATACATTCTCTATCGAGCTATTATTGTTGCTAAATCATACTTTGTATTTAAATCTTTGTTAACCTAACAATTTCATTTACATAAAACGAATATATATTATATGTTGCTCTCATTAATTTCGCTATTGCCACTTTCTCATTTACCATTCCATTTATTTTTACATTCAATCTACAGCATAGCTAAGATAAGGATGCAATCGCGGAAGTATAAAATATTGTAGTTTCAACAAACCGAATTTCAGAGTTTTGAACAGTTGATAAATAACCTATTCTTCATATCAACCAAATTTATATCAACAATTGGAATCATAAGTTAATATCTTATCGTAATTTAAACTCTCTATTTGTTGTAATTTAGTAAAAATTAGTTTATATTTAATTTTTTTCATACATGTTTTACCCCATTAAAATAATTTATGATATGATGTGGATTAAAACTACAGTTTTTCTGAATATTTTCTCTAAATCATAAATTGATTGATTTTTTGATTGGCCAATTTTTGTGACTCACCACTGACAAATGTGTTTTATTTTCTATAAATTAGACCTGGTGTCTTGAAACATGTATAATTTCGTTAACTAATTGAAATTGGTCAATGACGAGCCGCATTTAATGGACCATTATGGACCATATTTTAAAAACATTTATTTATTTTTGGTAACTAATAATTCATCAAGTTGCAGGTTTCTTTTCCTGCTATTATTTAAAAAAAAAATGAAGTATTTAGTTTAAAAGCATCCTTACTTTGGCTATACTGTATATCTACGCTAATCTGTTTTAAATAATAAGTTAATCAGATCCTTGCTTCACATCTTTATGTACATAATATTGAATCTAAATACATCAACAATTAAAACATAAAGAGAAAAGCGCTTGCACTAACTGAAGCTAGGTTGTGGGCTAACTTGTGTGGTGTGCGTGTCGTTGCAGGCTTACAGGCAAGTAAACACTTATGTCATGTGTGCAATAAGAATTTTTCTTCAAGTTCGGCCCTGCAGATACACATGCGTACCCATACGGGAGATAAACCATTCCGATGTACAGTTTGTCAAAAAGCATTCACCACCAAAGGCAATCTTAAGGTATGTATTCCGGATAAAACATTTTATCTGCAGTTGGCTTTCGCTTACTAACGCTGTTGATACTAACATTGTTATATATTAGAAATTAGTATCTATACTAAAGAGAAGTAATTTTTTTAGTATTTTCATTACCTACTTGTTTTTAGGTTATAAGTAGTATCGGTATAATTAGTACAAATACTTAGTTTGCTCAGCTGCTTATATGTGGTTTTATTCAATAATTCCGTTTAATGTAAAAAATGGTTTAGACATTCTGGGAAGGGCGTATATAGATTGGGAGAAAGTCGGCAATCACAGTCTTCCAAAGAATTTGTTTGTTGAAATATCGGCAATAAGCCGAAACAAATATTAAGTGGCTTCACGCAACAGTTAGATATAATTTTAAATGGTGTATATCATATTTTAATTTAGAAAAAATACACTGGAAACAGTGCTATAATAATAGTACAGATTATAAATAGAAGAAAACCAATCATAACATCATACATCATTTTTCCTCTATTCACATTCGTATAGGACTTTTAACAGATTAACTTTGTTATTAAGAAAAAGATTGAATATTACTGAAGATAGTAATAATATTGGCGGAATCCGGGTAGATACTTGTAAAAAAACTATGATAACCGAATTTATAAAAAATTAAATACACTTTTTGGTTCTTCTTTTTTAGTATTATTTGTAAAGATGACAATTTTTAAAACATCTCATTATATTTTCAACAGATAATTTCCAGGCTTAAGCTATTTTTATTATTAAATAATTACAGCTCCAAATTATGTCAAATTAATATTTAAAGATAAATGAAAAATAAATATGTCGAAGAAAATTATCAGATATTTTAACAGTAAACTTCCACAGGCAACTAAACAAAGCCTCTGGATAAAACGTGCGTCAAATTTACACTAGCTAATGTTCAGTTTAACTGTGTTCACGCAAAGATACTCTGAAGAAGCTAACAAGATGATTAGCGAAACGTGCTAGTTGTGCCTGGAGAATGCCCAACGGTAGCTAGAACCAGAATATTTGGCCAAGTAACCGTTCTACCAGCGAGTCTAAAAGAAAGCTGACCCAGCAAAATAAATCGACACCATTACGAAGATTGAGCTGGTGAGTGAAATATAAATGAGCCAGAATAGACCCTCGGTGGTCGCAGTGGAGGATCCGGTGCTGATTCAGGAATTGCAATATGCATAAGTACCTAAATGCTAAAATATATATATTCACCAAAATTTACAAAAACTAGTTTTAGAAAATACCTATCTTACTTACATTATATAACCATAATATAAATGGGTAAACTATAATTCTATTAATAATTTAATTTTAACTAATTAGATACATAATGTTAGGAATTATTTATACAATTAAAATATAAGTTACGATCATTCTTTAAAGAGTTTAGTTCTATTTTTATGTACAATTATTTCTTTTTTATCTTTAGAGATTTTAACGTTTGGAGATAAGTCTTCAATAACCCTATATGGCCCTAAAAAACAGGGATCTGAAAATTTATTAGCAGTTTCATTTTTTAATAGAATGAAATCTCCTTTTTGATAGATTGCAGGGTTTTGATTTTTGTCGTAATTTTCTTTCCTTTTTAATTTAGATTGTATTAGATTTTTTCGAGCATCATTTTGAGCATGTTGCATCCTATATTTAAGTTCAATAGGATAGCTGTCAAAGTTGTAGACTGGATCTAACGTATTTTTTAAGTTACTTGGAAGATAACATTTCTTTCCAAAAACTAACTCAAATGGTGTGTATTTGGTTTCCGTATGTACTGTGGTATTATATGTAAAACACCAATACGGCACCCAAGTACTCCAAGCTGCATTATATTCCACACTTTGAGTTCTCAAATATGCACCTAAAACTTTATGAGAATTTTCCAAAGCTCCTATACTTTCATGGTGGTAAGCGGTTGACTGAATATTTTTAATTTTAAGTAATTTACAAATTTCATCCATAGTTGCGGAAATAAATTCAGCGCCCCTATCTGTTGCTATTTCTAAAGGAATTCCGTATCTTAGAATAAAATTTTCTACGAAACTTTTTGATACAGTTTTCGCGCCTTTGGATTTTAAAGGATAAGCTTCGACAAACTTCGTTAATTCACATTGAAGAGTCAGTATATAAGAAAATTCATTATCATCTATTGGTAGAGGTCCAACTATATCTAAAAATATTTTTTGGAATGAGGTATGCGCTGTAGATGTTATAACCATTGGTTCCTTGGTATATTTATTAGAATGTTTTTGCTTTTGACATGTAGGACACTTACTTACAAAATTCTTAATGTCTTGTTGCATACCTGACCAAAAATAGTATTTTTTGATAGTGTTGAACATTCGATTGATACCTGCGTGACCACTTGTAGGAAGCAGATGGAAATCGTTTATAATTACTCTCTTTTGTTCGGGATCCACTACTTTTTTAACTCCTTGTACTATACAAATTCGGGGACCGGTCCAATTAGAGTTACTTTTTATACCTTCAGCTAGCCATTTAATAAAATGTACATTATTTCATTCTTTAAAATAACTAATTCGCGAATATTAATCTTTTTGCATAAATCAATTAAGTTTCTCAACATTTCGTCTCGCGCCAACGCTGATCGAAAATTTAATTGTGCAAAATAAATCATAGAATGTAGTGGTACATAATAAAAGTTACCCGATTTTTCAGTTATTTTTTCACTAAATTTGGAGAGTTCTTTAGTTGACAAAAGTCTAAGTTCAGTGATGTTTTTTGGAGTTTTAAGAATTTCCACAACATTGGGTTGATCAGGCCTAACATTTGTAGTAGTTCTTTCATCCAACTCACACTCTTCGTCATTCGATACTTTACTCTGTGCCCTTGTCATAACATTCATTACATTCTGGCTCATACCTTTTAATTCATCAGATGTTATAACTATTCTAGATAATGCGTCCGCTATGACATTTTCCTTACCTTTTACATACTCTACATGAAAATCGTACTCTTCTAATCCTAGTCGAAATTTAATTAACCTGCTTGATGGATCCTTTAAATTAAATAAATATAACAATGGTTTATGGTCTGTTAAAATTTTAAAGTGGCGACCAAATAAGTATGGTCGGAAATATCTCACGCTCCAGTATATAGCTAAAAGTTCTTTTTCGATGGTCGGATAATTAACTTCCGCCTTGTTTAAAGGTCTACTTGTATAAGCTACGGGTTTTCTATTTTTATTTAGTAAAACTGCACCTATTGCAATATTTGAAGCATCAATTTGTACTATAAATTCATTTTCCTTAGAAAAATCTGGATAATCTAATATTGGAGGTTTTGAAAGAGCATTTTTCAGAAAATTAAAAGATATTTCACATTCATCCGTCCATTCAAATCTAGCATACTTTCTACACAACTTATTAAGGACAACCGTTTTTTCAGAAAAATTTGGAATAAATCTCCTATAGTAATTCGAAAATATTTAATTCCGTTAAATTTTCTAATAAAATCATCACCAATAATGCCTTCTGTTGCACAGGGTAATGACTTAAAAACATAAAATTTTTGGGTAAAACTAGTGCTTCCTATCTTTAATTTTAAAAATGTAAATCCTTCTGCACGTAAAGTTCCACCTATACCTTTGATTTCTATTTCTTCTTTATGTAAAGTAAATTTAGATTTTAATTGTTCAGCTTTGATTGCACATAAAGTTGCACCTGTATCTATTAAAAATTGAAAATTAGCATTCTCTACTGAAAATGTAACAGAAATGGAATTGTTATTGGAATATGTAAAAACATGATTTAACTTCTTGCCTTTAGGCACGAAAAAAAATCACTAGAAGTACTTGGAACTACTTCTGTTGTTTCCTGAAATAAGGAATCTTGATCTAGAGTAATGTTATTTTGTTGTGCAAGTCGTACATTATGTGACGCTGACCTTGAACCTCTCCTATTACCTCTATAAACTTGTCTAAAATTTCTATTATTATTATTATAATGCTGATTATTATGATTTGTTGTACGGGTGTTATTTTGATTATAGAACTGTCGATTTTGGATATTGTTTTGTGAAATATTACGGCCACCGGTTCTAGGGCGAAAATTTCCACGCGGAACATGTTGCCTACCTCTTGCGGAAACTCTAAACATTTGTGGTGAACTTCGTATTGTAGTTGTTTCCTCATCTACTGCAGATCTGATTGCATCCTTCAGGAACAGAAAATTTCTAGATGCCACTATTGTACTTAGCCTCTGATTTCTCAAACCATCAGCAAACCTTTTAATAGCTACCTTTTCATTTATGGGTTTTAAAACAGAATAAGAGTCGGCGTTACCATTTGCTTGGGATATTGTTAAATTTACAAACAAGTCTTCCAATTCCTTTCCAAATTCCTCAATAGATTTTTCGCCTTGTTTTGCGCGATATAATTTTGCTTGAAGTGCTGTATCTGATTGACGTGTAAGAAGATATGATTTCATGTCGTTAATTAAAGTCGCGATAGTAGTGTAATTCTGATCTAGTCTTAATTTTGCACCACTGGATAAGCGTGTTTTTAAAATAAAATTGATTAACAATTGCTTACCTTCAGGATCTAACATAGAATCATACAACTCTACAGCATCAATTAATTTTTTCGTGGTTTCTTCATAATCGTCCATGGTAGGTAAAAGACTAACAGCAGTTTTTATAT
The DNA here is from genome assembly GCA_911728435.2 of Apoderus coryli. Classification (NCBI taxonomy): domain Eukaryota; kingdom Metazoa; phylum Arthropoda; class Insecta; order Coleoptera; family Attelabidae; genus Apoderus; species Apoderus coryli. Next base: position 4,045,362 of record OU452206.1, on the reverse strand, counting down.
CAAAAGAAGTCATTTTCGGTTCAGAAATGTTAACTTCCTCGTTTCTATCAAATTGTAAAATTTCGTTATAAAGGGATTTAATTTTTGAAATTAAGTCTTTTATTTCAGTTATTTCAGAACTTCCTATTTCAGATTTTTCAGCTTGTTTATTAATAATTTGTATTTCTTTAGATAAATTAGAATATATAGCTCTTGCTTCGTCAACTTTTTTCGGTCTCCTATCTATATTATATTTACTTACTTTTGATCTAATTTGTAATAAAGATTGGTAAATTTCCGAAATTTTATTAATAGCCATCCAAGGTATTGAAGCTTATTTAATATGTTAAAAAAAATGTATTATATTTATATACCAAAAATTAAATTTAAAATATCTACTTAAATATTTAAAATTGTTACTAAATTTAATAAAATATGATTACATAAACAAATTACACGTATACCTATAATAGTCCACATAAATTAAAACACTGGGTCGATGCACACGTTGCACATTCCATAGGTCATCAACTTTATTGTATATACAGTGATTTGAATTTTCATACCTGATCTTCTTGATTTAATATATTTAGGGATTTTCTTAATTCGTGCTTATTAATTTCTCGTCTTATTGTTCGTTTCATACCCTTTTTATACCTTTGCATCAATACATATACCAAACCCAACAATACCATTACTACTAAAATTATTAACAACCATTCTGCCAATGTCAATCCATGATTTAAATTTGCTGCTGCATCTCCACTTGCAGTTTGCGCTATCACAACTTGGTCTTTTGATTGCTTAGTGCCCATTATGCCATATCTGATATTATATTTTTAACTAAAATAATGAAAAAGGGCTGGCAGGATCGCCATGTAATAAATTTATATTTGATTTGGGAATTTGTTGTTCCATAACGTTACTTTATAAATTAAAGACAGACTACTTCATTTATATTTTCTTTATTAATTAATTACGTGTAGTTCGTATCGTCTGTCGTTCTGTTCTGTTCTTCGGTCATCGTCCCTTGTCCTAATTTTTGTCCAAAACATATTTTGCTTACAACTAATAACATTTATTTAAATATTTATAAACATATAAAATTTAAACAAATACTTACTCTACAGGGTGTACGTACCATATTACACACTCATTTTGAACCTACCTAGGTACCTAGTGTGAATTTGACGCAGGAAATATCCAGAAGAACTGTTATTATGATCAGAACTGTTAATGTTTCCACATTAAAACCTTCAAACTCCTTCAGTTGTGGAGCCAGAAAGTTCCTTAACATCTCACAATACCGTTCACTGTTCACGTAAAATAACGCAATAACTTTTGGACTATGTAGTGGTCGTTTATGATTCTTTCTCGGATTTCCGTCGGTCCAGTAGCGGCATTTCTGTTTGGTTATATGCCCGTTTAAGTGAAAGTTTGCATCGTCACTAAAAATGTTTTCAAACGTTGGGAAGCGTTGAAGTATTTCATTTGCAAAATTTAGTCGGAGCTGAAATTTGTTTCCTGTAAGATGTAAATCTTGTTTGAGAATTTTGTGAACGACGATTTTTTAATGTTAAGTCTTTGACTGCGTTTGCGAACTGATTAAGACGAATTTTGACGCATTGAAACTCTTACTTCTTCAATCGTTTGGGATTCGAACAGAGCGCGTGCGACGTTGATTGTGAATTTTTACATTCGAACCGGTATTCTCAAACGTTCGATTCCATTTTCTGATTGTGCATTCTATTTACTAGTTACTAAATCTCCAAAGAGCAGCGCAACAGACTATCCTTATGCACCGCCGCTCATGCGCGCTGTTACATGGACAGCGCAAATACAAATACCCCCAACCCTTTCTGGACACCTTGTATTAGGTATTACGTTTGATGAATTTATCTAAACACAATACAGTCTGATTAAATTATTATTTTTAATGACTAAAATATGATATAAAACTGCAGATGTAAATTAGTTTATGAAAATATATCTGTACTTTCGAATATAATGTTGATTGAATAACATACATTTGTGTACCTTAGATTTAAGTGAATCATAAATGTTTATAAAATGTCTAAATAAATGTAGTTTCATTTATGTTTGCAGGTGCACATGGGTACCCATATGTGGAGCAACGGAGCATCACGGCGAGGGCGGCGCATGTCTCTCGACCTACCGCCCATACCCATGACACCCAAGGATTCAGAATTTCTGCAGCGGAGGCCCGATCTCTTTTACCCGTACCTCCCGGCACCATTCCTTAATGGCATGCAACAGAAGGTAAGAATATCAAATTATATATAACCAATTTATATGTTAAATGCAAATTATTTTCAGCTAAATGAAATGTCCGTGGGTCCAAACCAAAACGGTATCACAGCACCCGGTAAATATAGCGGGTTGCTGGGCTTCGGATATCCTCCACCCGAAGCGTTACGATCTCAAGCGAGTTCGCCCGAACGTTCAGATGGACCGCCAAGCGAACCGGAATCTCGCAGCGCACTGTGGGACTTGCATTTTGAACGAAAGGCCGCTGAAGCCCCTCGAGAAGACCTTTTGCCCGCTACCAGAGAAGGGCTGGCTGCCTGAAGTGTCTTTCTCTGGGACCAGGGCCATGTTCCTATATTCAACTAGTCTAAAATTTATGTCGAGATGATCGTATATAAATACTTTATTTATTTATTGTTTATTTATTCCATCAAAACGTTGATTGTTTTGATGTTTTAAAAGATTTTTTTTATATATTTTTAACCCAAAACAAGTTTTAGAATACTATTCAAACATAATCAAAATATAATTAGACCATCTCGGCAATTGGTTTGGGGCAATGCATACTGTGATACATCAAAAATTGTAAATTCGTATAAATATCGCTATGTAATTAGGGAATATATTTAACAAATAAGCAGATTTAAAATAAAATAATTAGAAAACTGTATTATATTAGTATTAAGTGTACGTCATTAGTTAATATAAAATTGATATCATATATAGGCATTATTAGTTGTAAAATATTATTTTATAGTCAAGATGACAAACCTATTTATGTAAATAATAACGTTTGCTGTGTTATAGTTTATTATCTTTGAGTTCATGTTCTAGCTATAAAAATTACCATTGCATTAATATATTGTTTCCTAAACGTATTGGGTTATGAACCTATTGCAAAACATCTTTGTTAAGTTTTATTTAAGGTCTTTTTTAGGCTAGAACATATGGGATTATATACGATGCCAATATTAAAGGAAAAACAGCTTTGAAAATATTTTTAAAATATCTGTAATAATAATAATAGTTGAGCACAATCAAAAGAGAATATAAAAATTAACAAGACCTGCGCAATATAAAACACTTGTTCCAAAACGCTTCCTTTTTGTTCCAACTAAAATGGGTATCATCATATTGCTTATGATACCTACTCGTTAAGGAATTTAGTTGGTCCATTGCCTATTATTGCATTTTATATTACAATAAATTACAATTTTATTTATCCCTTTTTGTTGGACTCGAAATTAACCTCTATTATTTGGATCTCAATATCCGCTGGTATCGGTAATTAAACAGGAAATCAGAATTATCAATTTACGCATCAACTCTTAACGATTCTAGTGACGGTTTTATTTTCTATATTGCAATAAACCCGTAAGTATTACAATTAAATCACTATACATACATTTCATTTCTTGTGTTGTCTTTTCTTTAAGATTGGCATTGTATTAGGCTCTGATGTCCAAAAATAAGGGACAACGGCAATGCCAGTACTTAGCTTTATGTACTATATACATTGATGTAAATAATTTAGATATAATATTATGATAAATATAATAATTGTAATGTTGTCCATTATTATTTCAATTATATAGAAGCATGATTGCTACTTTTTTAGTGTAAATATAATAATCACTATGTGTAACATGAGACTGTTCTTTATTATTATATTTAATTAGATGAAATATGTTAACTTGATCAAATATTATTTTTAAACTACCTTTTATCATGTTAAAAAATTAATTTATGTGATGACTTTTTTAATTGAAAAGGCATATTTTGATTTACAGTTAATAGTAGTCACACATCTTATGATTATTCTTAAACAATACCTACTTAGTTAACTTCCGATAACCTATTATCAAGAACATAAACAACAAACAAAATGCCATGTTTTAAAAGTATAAAATTGGAAAATCTGATGGTTTTAAGATCAGCTTTTCTCTTTAAATGTTATTTCCTATTAGCCCATCAATGGTTGCTGTAGTTCTAATAAAATTGAGCGGTATTTGTATTTTTTTTTTTTTGAGATGTCCGATAAATTTTGTATGTTTAAAATATGCCTATTCAAATTTGGTTTGACTTTATACAAATAATCAAAAATAAAATGTATGTTAAGGATACCACCTCAATTTCGCTGATTTGCAATAATAATTACCACAAATATACGTATACTTTTTTTTTGTAAAAAAATATAGAAACCATTAGGAATGGGAATTTATGAAAATGAATACATAATAATGTATAATGTACTTAATAAGTAAAGATCCTTTTTTTTTATTTTTATTTCTGGATTTATATATACATAAATGTACAAATATTTTTAACTGGTTAAATTAAAAAGTATGTCTGTATTTATAAACACGTAAAATGCCAGTTGAACTCTGTTTAATTATAAAATATAAATATTTATCACATATAGTGCCTTGTGGTTTCATTTTTATTTCCTTGTTGTGGCAGATCCATATAAATGTACACCAATCTACATGTTTAGAAACCTGTTGGTCCATAATTTTAGAAAAAGTGAGTAAAATATTTTTGTAACCGGAGAAAAATAAACAAGTGCCAAGTTATATAGGAGGAGTGAGAGATATAAAGGCATTTTCCATTTAATTATATTTAATACGCAAACAGTTGCTCAGACAGTTTAATGTTGTTCAGTAGATCGAAACAAATGTGTTCGCAAACACCATGAGAGAATTAAAATTTTTTAATATTTAATCAATCGCCATAAATGACTTAAATGCATAAGGAAACAATTATCGATATCTCTCAAACCAACATCATCTAGGAAGGTTCCTACTTACTCTAAATTCGAGTAAAAAAACATCTGAAGTTATATTTGGAAAATTAGCGAGATATGTAGGCCTATTCGAATTTGCTCAAGGGCAATAATAATAGCAGAGAATTTTTTGTTTTTAATAGATGTTTATTTCACTTGTTTTTCAAAATTGTTTTGAAATTTCTTCAAAGTCGCCAATTTCTCTAGCTTATAGCCTTATTTATTGGTTTACTGTGGAATATCAATTTAATGAAGGCAAATAATAGTCTAAGGGTTAAGTATTGAATAGCATCATAGCTAGAATTCGGCCTTTGATTGAAAACTTTTTATTATTATTATATTGATTAAGTTGTTTACGTGTTGTTAATTTTGATAGTTGATCACTTATTAATATTTTTTTTATGGGTTGTATAAGTTTTTCAATCAATAAAGACGATTATTATTATTATTAATAAGAACTGCTTTCTTGACTTCGTTTCAATTCTAAGAGTGTTTGATCAGACTCCAAATAAAGGTATAAGGCGTGCATGATTGTGCACTTATTTTTTAATCGATTTGAAAAATTCTTTTTGGAGCATAGAAAGAACACTTTAACAGAGGTTTATATAGGAATAAATGAAATTTCTTAAAAAAATTTTTTGAACTCAAAATAAATTGTTAAGAAGTTTTTTTTTTATTCCTATATAAACCTCTGTTAAATTATTCTTTCTATGTTCCAAAAAGAATTTTTCAAATCGATTAAGAAATAAGTGCACAATCATGCATGGCTTATACCTTTATTTGGAGTCTGATCAAACAGCCTTAATAATAATTTTCTGAAGTAATCCATATTATTCAACGAGGAGTGGAATTTATATATAAATCAAAAACGTCTCCTCCACAAAATTCAAATATATATTATACCTATGTTAAAATCTCTTACAAATAGTGTTCCTCAGTCAGACATGTTTCGGAATACAAATTATTCTATCAGTGGCATTTTATACAAATCTTTCAGGTTACATCAATTTAAACATCTACATACACACTTTATGGAAAAATGTTTGGGAAATTAATTAACAGATAGGAAATAAATTAAAATTAACGTTTTATGACTTACTATGTTTTCAGTGTGTACTCAGATCACAGTTTGCTCTGCTCAGCAATAAACGTAAAGTTTAAAAAGAGGCAACAACCAACGAAGACCTTACGAATACAACAACATATATTAAAAGCACCTGAAACTATAAGAAAATTAACACGGGAAATAAATAATAATGTACACACAATCACACCATCGTCCATTAACAACAAAAACGTAGAAGAAAACTGGCGAGAAATCTCTCGTTAAGAAGTGAGAGAATACAACAGTTATTAAAACCTACATAAAAAAAAGGAAAAAAGGAATGGATGACACAAGAAATATTAAAGCTCATGGAGGAAAGACGAAAATATAAGAACAACAATCAAACTGAATACACAAAAATACACCGTATAATTCGTAAAAAAATTAAAGAGGCCAAGGAAAACTGGCTTCAAGAATCCTGCAAAGAAATCGAACATCTTCAGTCCACACACGACGATTTTAATTTACATAGAAAGCTAAAAGAATGTTCTGGCATATATAGAAGAAAAAACACAACTGTGATATACAATGATAAGGGAAAGGCATTACTAACACAGGAAGATCGACGTAATGAATGGCAACAATATATCCAACAGCTGTTTAACGATGAAACTCGCGAAATGCCAGAGAGCTTACTAGCTAATCATAGGACAGAACATGGTCCAAGTATCCTCAAATCCGAAGTTCAAAAAGCTATACAGCAATCGAAAGCAAGAAAAACTCCCGGACCCGATGAAATACCTATTGAGTTGTTGAAGCTTCTTGAAGACGAAGGCGTATCTACTCTGACGGCATTCTTCAACCAAGTTTACCAAACCGGAAAACTGTCTGGCGACTGGCAGAAATCGATTTTCATTGCCTTACCCAAAAACTCCAAAGCAAATAGGTGTAATGACTTCCGGCTGATTAGCCTAATGAGCCACACTTTAAAAATACTCCTAAAAATACTGCTCAATAGAATATATGCTATATGTGATCGAGACATTGGTAAGGAGCAATTTGGATTTCGTGGCGGACTGGGCACACGCGAAGCCCTTTTTTGCATGAGAACATTATTGCAGAAGAGCTGCGAATTTCGAAAAAACATCTATGTGTGCTTTATCGATTTCGAAAAAGCATTCGATCGAGTTGACCACACAAAACTTTTTCGATGTCTAAAATCATGTAACGTAGACTATTATGACATAAGTCTTTTGATAAATCTGTACTACAATCAGACTGCTGTGGTCAGGCTAGAGGACAGCGTTACACACGAAATACCAATAAGACGCGGTGTGAGACAGGGGTGTGTCTTGTCACCCATGTTATTCAATCTCTACTCAGAAAACATATTTCACGAGGCCTTAGATGGCAGGAGAGAGGGAGCAAAGATAGGAGGCGAAATCATAAACAACGTAAGGTACGCAGATGATACCGCTATTATCGCTGAGTCTATGGAGGACTTGCAAGTGTTGCTGGACATAGTGTATGAGGCTGGACGAAGATGGGTATTAATATAAACATAAAAAAAACAAAATGGATGGCGGTAGGTAAAATAAACATAGAACCAATTCCGATCACAATCAACGGACACAACATCGAGTTGGTATCACACTTCAAGTATCTGGGAAGTTGGCTGAACAATGAAATAACATGCGGAGAAGAGATTAAAGCGAGGATTGAAATGGCACGTGGGATGTTTAGTAAATGGAAACCCACCCTTACTAATAGAAATCTCTCAATTCAAACGCGGCTCAGAACACTCCGATGTTACATATGGAGCATTTTTCTGTACGGCTGTGAGACATGGACCCTTAAAATTGACACCATGAATAAAATAGAGGCATTCGAGATGTGGTGCTATCGGAGAATCCTCAAAATCTCTTGGACGACGCATACTAGCAATGAAGAAGTTCTCAGACAGCTGGATAAAGATCGAGAACTCCTGGACACCATAAAAACAAGAAAGGTTAGCTACTTTGGACATATAACACGAGGACCCAAGTACCACATTCCTCGCCTGATCATCCAGGGAAAAGTTGAGGGCAGAAGATGGATAGGCCGCAAAAAACTATCATGGCTGCGAAACATCAGGAATTGGACCGGACTGGGAGTAGAACAATTATTCCAAGCAGCTAAAGATAGAGAGCGCTTCAACCAGATTGTCACGAAGATAGCCCACGCCTGGGACAGGCAAGGCACCGCAAGAAGAAGAGATGTTTTCAGTCATTTTTGATCATACATATTTCGACTATAGGTATATCGCGATCAGTAACAAATAGGTTAAAGAATATTATTTTTAAACTTTGAATTATATAAAATTCTTTTTACCATTTCACTAAAACACGTTTTTGTCCATATAGAAAACTGAATAAAAATTCTTAGCTTAAAATGACGGCACAAGTAAAAACAACTCTAAATGATTGTAAACAAACTTATTTCTAAAGTCTTTCGAGAATATCTAATAAAAACTAATAGATGAATATACATATTTCACTCAGTAATCGTATTAAATAAAAGATATTTTTCCATGCAATCACAAACACGAATTCCATGAACATCACGAAGATACTGTTATCCCCTTTATTAGCAGAATTATTTTTGAATTATTTCAAAACCTCCGTTTGGATTAGGTATGTGTACGACGTGCGTTTGCTGACTTGAGTGCGTTGATACAATTGAATTGAATTGTTTCACATCTATTAATTTCTCTCTTCGATACAGTTGTTGTTAGAAATATTGAACACAAAATCGAGTATTTTTTGCTTATAGACTAGGGTTATGATGACTAAATAGTTGAAAAACTAATAAGAAATTGTAGATATACAAAGGTACTTCATAATGCAACAACTTTCTAGTAAAGTTCATTACCATATTTTTCAAATACACTTGCGGTTTGAGTAAGCTATTTAGAGATATTGATTTTTAAATCTAGTTCAAGCGTAGTTTAAATTTGTTAGGTAGATATTCCAAAAGAAAAAGTAGAAAACACGGAAAGATCTGGCATATATCATAATATATTTAATTAACTAATTACATATAATTAGTTAATAAGGATTGTGACAGAATATAGGACAAGTTAAATTTTTGGAATCGTCAGTCCTGTTATTTTGCAGAATATAAGTTGCAATCTTGAAAAGTGAATCGTCCTCTGTTTTGAAAATTGAAAAAGATGACAGTCATTTTGAGCATTTGTTACAGTATTTTTAATTTCTAAGAATAATAAAACTATATTTTCTCCGGGAAAAAAAGTATTTATATATAGATATATATATTAATTTTAGAAAATTTTATTATACAAAAGTTACATTTCCTTTATATCAAAGGTACAATTATTAAATGTGCATTGCATGAATGACATTTTCCCTGAACTATTCGGTACAACAGTCGAATTTTCTTGTGATGAAAATGTATTTTTTTCTACCCTGGACACAACTGCCGTAGATATACCTGGTCGCAAATCGGGTGTTCTTTCAGCACTACCACGCGTTCTAAACACTTGACTATCTGTGAAACCGATTTATCAACATACAAGGCAGCCACCTTTTATGACTTCCAACCGCCATGTTTCTTTAGTGTCAAATTTCCCTCAGATTCAACTAAAAGTGTAGCAGATGATCTTCGAATGAATGAATGCCCTGTATACGACTTTCAAGTTGAAGAAAATTACCTACTGTTTCAGTTACCTTATAAAACTGATTTTTACCCACAACCTGATTGATACATTTTCCATTGCGATATTAATAACGTTCCCGAATCTACAATATTATGTAATGTTAGGTGGCTGATTTCACAAATTCTACAAGCCCTTGCAATTCCAAACACAACAACAACCTTGGCCATTAAATAAACTTCATCGGGAGCACTATTTAAAAAATCACTAATTTGTGTACCTACACGTAAAAATCGCATCTTTCTTGGGCGTGTAACCTTTCCCATTTTGTTTCAGAAATGTAATCACTTTGAAATTGTAAACCCAATATATAGTACTCATATTAGATCCTTAGAGTCTGTTCATCGCGGTTTCCTTAAATACCTAGCCTATTAAGCCGACAACGTTTATCCTCCACGGGGAGCAGATCATGCGTCTTTGCTCTTGCGTTCTAATGAACCTTCTCTCTTGACCAGAAGAAACATTCACGCAGTCAAGTTTTTATACAAATTGTTGCACTGCGCCGTGGATTGCCCATATCTATTGGGATGTATTAGATTCCACGTTCCGCGATTGGGTGCTCGACATCTCGTGCCATTCACTGTGCGGGCGCAGCCAGGACTAATATTTTGTTACAAAGTCCTGTTTACTTTATGTGTGATATTTTCAATCGGTGTTGTCGGGATTTTGACATTCATGGCTCAACTTTGTCAGCGATTACTGATAGTTTTCTTAATGGATAGTAATTATTTTTTAATATTGAACTGTTATTGATCGCATTTATGTTTGTAGTATTTAATGTTAATAGTTGGTGTTTATTTATTTGAAGAACTGAAAGTATACTTGGACAGAGTGAGTTAATTTTTAACATTCCGAAATATTTAATCAGTTTGTTTATTGTTTTGTTTTGTAACGTATTTATTTGGTTGTTTTTTTTTTGTTTTTTCCTCTTGATTTGATATGTTTGTTTTTCAATTAATTCGAAAGTGTATTTATTGATTTTCCTGTAAAAACCCACTTACAGGAAAATCCCCTGTTGGGAATAAATGCTTATTATTATTATTATTAAATATTTTGCCATGTCTACATTATTATTGGATTTTAGCATACTTTTAATCATTGAATAATTCGACCACACTGTTGATGACTTTAGTTGCTGTGCCAGTTCCGAAAAATACGCCAATAACACCGTCTCCGAGAAAGAACTGCATGTCTTTCTCTTCTTCCATTCCGTAAATCTTGAATACGCGGTTTCGTCAATTTTCCGCGATTTAGCTGGCAGTAATTTTTGTGCCGCCGCTTCTTCTACTAACTCCGGTGTAGTCAGAGAAAACTCGCAATCAGACACTTATTTTTAACTTTATATTATTCAAAATAACTACTAAACAACCACTAAGTTCGCACTTCTTAAAAAATCAAATCACATAATGAAATTAACAGATATTTGATTACTTTAAAGGTTTCCTTAGCAACGTAGGTCTAGTTCATTTCGATAATTTTCTGACTAGTAATATTTTTTCATATTAAATCGACGTTTCTCCTGTCACAGTGAAAATAGTATATTATACACGGGAATCTAGCTAGAATCTAATAGTTTTTTCCTTGTTATAATAAATAACTATTAATGGTACTCCTGATATATATACTCCCGGAGTCAAAAATCCTGTTTAAGGTACGTGTCAGGAAGTATGATCCTATGAGTCACAAATAATTGTCAGATGCTTGTTGGTTATCAATGAGTGACCGAAGAACTCTACATGCTGCATCGTTGTATCGTTCTGTTCTGTTTCACAGGAGTCCTCCATATATTTATGATACGATTTCGTTTAGATAATAATAATAATAACCTTAATTTCCAACAGGTCAGAGATCAGAATAGGAAAAAGATACAACGATATCAAAAAACATAACCAAAATTAAAAATATAAAATACAAGCATAAAGTATAAACAATATAAAATACTATTCAACACACAATGATACACTAAGAAAAAACCCAAGCTCACGCACGGAGACCATCTATAACTCTAGGAAGAGGAGCACCGTATATGTCACAATCAGAACTGGAGAAAGAATTGTAAGAATCATACATAAAATAAATAGGACTCTGTCGAAGAGCATTTGAATTAAGAGTGTTCAATCTGAATGCAAGAGAGGTTCTAGATTCAATGCGAGGAACAATAAAGTTAAGGGTTGACAGCAAATATGCGGAATCTACTGTGTTATGGATCAGATTATATAGAAGTTTCACGGGATTAACCCTTCTGCGTTGACTAAGCAGAAGCATGTTAAATCGATCCAACACACTAGGATGATCTATCTGACTAGGTATGTTCCATCCTGCTTAAAAGCTAAGTACTTCAAGAATTTTTTTTGTACCGCTTTCAAGCTCCTGACGTGAAAATAGTAGAGGGGCTGCCATATAACTGATGGAAACTGCAGCTTGCTGCGGACAAAGGCGCAATATAATAACTTTAATGTAGAGGTACTGTTAAAGTCCCTACAGTTGCGCAACAAGAAGCCCAGCGCACTGGACGCTGACCGAACCACAGAGGTTATGTGAGGAACAAATGAAAATCTAGCATCAAAAGTGACGCCCAAATCGGTAACCCCAGACACACGGCTTAAAACCTGATCATCCAGTTTATACTCATACAATACAGGATGCTTCCCCCTGTGAAAAGTAATAACACAGCATTTTGAAACAGCCTACAGCCTTTAATTTTTTTGATGAGGTCATCTATGAAAATGGTAAATAATATCGGACCAAGATTTGCCCTGTGGCACTGATGTACACAATTTAAAGCTCCGATTTAGAGGGCTTTTGTCCCCTCCATTACATCGTACAGTATTATTTAAGAGATCGTTTACGTACAGTATTTTTAACATTTATACTAAAATTCCTAATCCATTTAAGTCTATAAAATTAATTATATTCAATCACACAAAAACTAATATTTGTATTCCGTCAGTATAGCTTAGATTTAATCTTATTCATTTCCTTATTTATTGAAAGTCTTTGGGTGCCAATATGTATGATTTATGTATTTATTTTTTTGATATATGTGTTTATTTTGTTTTCCTAGTTGTATAAGATTTCTCGTAATTTGGTATTTTTTTCATTCGTGTATTATTTTTTTTTCTCTTTGTGTATTATGTAAGGGTAGTGTAGGGTTAATATTAAATATCAGTATTTTACTGACTTTTTAACCCTTTTTGTAGTTCTCATTAACATACTAAGTACATATAAATTTGTCTTTTTCTTACTTTTTATATTAATCATAGGATATATTAGGTATTTATTTCATGTAATTCAAGAACATTATTATTATTATATTGTTAAATAAGTACACTTGCGATATTATTAGTCTGTCTCGTCTTATTTATTTATTATTGTATAAACTGCATCTAACATTCATGCCACTATAGATGCGTATAATTAAATTAGTATTTTCGACATACCACCCCTGCTGGTTCACAAACGAAGCTTTCCTAATAATTAAATTAACTTATTATAGTAAAAATCAATGGTTCTACAGCCATAAAATAAGTGATAAGTATAAAGGTGATAAATAACACTAAAAATGCATTTAAATAGTGCCGTAAAAGTTTTTGTGATAATTTTGATGGCAACTTATAATGCCATTCAGGTAGGTAAAGTAAAATAAATTACCATGAAAATTATACGTACAATTTTATGTTTTACTGTTATAGCTGCGAATGTCCAGAGGCTAGTAAATTATTTTTGCAATTATTTTCAGATATAGTGTAAGGTTAATAATTTACTTTTATTGTTATTATTTTCATGTTGCGGTTAAAATACAGATCTGTTATTATAGATGTAGATGTTAACTAGTGGCTGCCCTTTTATAAGTCACGTTTGCTGTATAATACAATTTTAGTATGCTAAGTTTAAGTTTAATGTATAACTACAAATTATTGACAGTAATGAGCAATTCCCACTACATAATGTAACAAGACTTTAATTATATTCGAAATTTGACTCATACTGCCATGCTTTCACCAGTTTCGTTGATCCACACCTCAGTGCTGATCAAATTTCTAATATTTATAGAGAGGCCTTATAGTAGCACGAACGCATAACAACAATATGTAAATGACGACATCTAGTGTTTGAGTCGGCAATATGCCAGGTGAAACAAAGTTCACAAACGATGGCGGAAAAGAAGTAGAACTGCTGCATTATATCCTATTGCCAACACTAGATACGCCTGAATTTCCTAAGCAGCAGGAGGCTTTATGTACAAATTGCTTGCTGATGAGTTGTGGATCAACGACTGGTGAAAACATGACAGTCTGAGTCAAATTGCCAATATAATTAAAGTTTTTTGTAATAAGCAATTTGTAAATAATTGAGTTCTACTTCTTGTCTTTCTGAACTTGATTTCACCGGCCATATTGTCTGCTCAAACACTAGATGTCGCCATATACAACTCGTTACAAATTATTCTGTAGTTTTAGATTGCAGCCAATTTTGTTACATTTTTATTAACACTTCTAGAGGAACTTAGGTTATTATTAGGTCATCCTCAGGACACTACAATACGAAAAACTGGAAAGCTTAAACTCTAAAATTAATTATCGAAGCGTCGACAGAAGAATTACTTTGTTTCTCTAATTGACCTAGAGCCAACCAACTTAAAATTGTTAATAAACTAGAGCTCACTAACACAGTAATTTACAAGATTAATTTTAGGTTTATACCTAAATTTTACGCTTTTTAATCTTCATCCAACCTTTTCCGGAAATTCTTGAAAAACATGTTGTGTCCTATTATACGCAGGAGTTTCTTGCAGAAACGGCTAAAATGTATGCAATGGCGTAGCCCTGACCTAACCCCCGTTTAACAAGACCGGCAACATCAACACGTACTATTGGGCAAGCGTTTTAATTTTAAATATGAATGAAAGATAAGTTCTCCACTATAAATTATCGATGGTTCAACATTTGGGAAAGTTTTGGGGTAACACAACCGATTTTTTTTTATGTGTTTGATGTAAGTATATTTATATAACCAAAAAAGTTAAATGTAAATGTAATATTATGCTTAGAGTAGTGACAATTTTCGATAGATAGGGTAATCTACATTGTGTTTGATATTTGGTGTAAAACAATTTTTTAACATCGGGTTATTCTTAAATTATATAAGTTGTTTATCCAAAGAAAAACGGCGCCCCAAAGCTTTCCCGACAAGATATACCTAATACAATAAAGAATATATGACCTGCGTAACGAAACAGCATTTTAATAATTCTTATTGTATTATTATTTTATTTTCTTATTTCCAATAAACTAACGTAGCAATCTAACTACTTTAATCAAAAATGACGCCAAAAACCCTTTATCAAATTACTGTATATTCTAATAAGAGTTGTAGGTTCCAGCTACCTAACTGGTGAAATTTTAAACGCAATTTTCTTGAGAATAATGGGGGCAAATATAAAAAGTAACCTATCGCTGCAAAGCAGATAAAAAATACTTTAAAATGATGCATCACTCGACCTCTACTGCTATTTGAAAATTTGGCGGTTTTCTCTACCCATATCACAGGGCTAAAGCGATTTCAACCAAAAACTACTGGGTTCATGCTGGGGCTCTCGCAAACTCACACACCAAAATTTAGCTCAATTGTTTACAGCGTAACAGCGCTATCGTGGAAGAATACATACAGACACACATACAGACATAGACACAGACAAACAGACTTCCAAGGAACTTCAAAATGGTTATATCCGTCTTTTTCTCAATTTTTTTTGCGCGTTCAAAATACTTTCCCAGTGTGGGAAAGTAAATAACAAACATTAAAAACTGAGATATTATATAGATAGTATCAAAGAAAACTAAATTTTGGGTGTACGGCAATGTGTTTTAACCCCATGTAAATATACAAGTTTATGGAAGCAAACGTGTAGAGTAATTTTTTAAAGAGAAAATATGACACCATTTTTAAAAATCAGTTTTTTGATGGGTAACCAAACATATATATATCAACATTTTGACCCAAGGCAAACGGATTTCTGACTTTCATGATGAAATAACAAATCTCATGTAGTATGAGCCTTTATGGTTTACATAAAATTTTGTTATCCCGTTAATTTTCAAGGGTTGGTTCAAAAGTTAGGGCCTGGCTGGAAAGTCACTGGCTACTCTCGTAAGGCTTTGTATCACCTAACCTGAGTGTGTTAAATATAAGTAAATACACACACTCTAGTTAGTAAAGACACACAAAAAACATTTTTTACCTTTTTATTTTATTATTAATTTTTTCCAGATCAACTGTGCGCAATTTAAAGTAACCGATCAAATATATTTCGACATTTCAATTAATAATAAACCAACTGGACGAATTATTTTTGGATTATTTGGAGATGATCTTCCTAAAACCGTGGCGAATTTTAAGACTATTTCATTGAAGGGAATCAATGGAAAATCATACGTTGGAACAAATTTTCTCATCGCTGTAAAGAAGGTCTTGATATTAGGTAAATTTATTTTTTTTAAATAATTAATGTGTTTTGATACGTTGGTCAATAATGAGAAAACAAAAAAAAACAACAAGGAAACAATCAGTAAAAAACTATACACCAATATTAGTCAGATATCTTCTGCGTAAAAATAAAAAAAATAGTTGTAATTAATTAAAAAATTAAACTTTACTTTACGATTACTTCTCTAGCATGCATTTAGTTTTAACCACTAGAGATTATCTACATCCAGTTGCAGCCGGTATAATGAAGCCTAGGCCAAGTTTTAGACGGTTTCAACTGTCTACACTTAGTTTTAGCAGAAGATATTTAGGATACAACTAGGGTTATCCAACTGCTCTCTGCGGCACCTATTTGTAGCCGCACCCCAATTGATTAATTTTTCCTATTTTGACTACGCACATATGCACCCGTGCATTGTCCTGATAAAACAACATTTTTTCTTCGCTAAATGCTTTCGTTTCTGCTTCAAAACACTGTCAAATTTGTCGAATAGCTAAGAATAATATTCGCTGGTGAACGGTTTACCATTTTCAAGGTAATCGATATATGAATGACACCGCGTAAATCCCAGAATCCCACCAAACTGTGGCTATGACTTTGTTGACCAAAAGCACCATCTTAGCCTTCTTCAGAGCACTTTCACCCGTAGAAACCCCTCTGCTTCGATTGTTTTTTGGTCTGTTGTGTGGTGTGATAGGCCGATATGTTATCTACGGCAACGAAACGGCACACGGTTGAGTTTATGGTCGATCGTGAGCAATCGCAGCACCCATCACGCGGATATAGCTTGTCATATCCACATATTCATGCAAAATGTGATGTACCCGCCCAGTTGAGATATCTACTCGTACAACCTGAGCCAAACTCACGCTCTTTAAACGTTCGAGCGTCTAATACCATTTTATAGAAGAATTCGGCGTAATGACTTCTTTTGGGCGAGCTGAACGTGTAGCGTCACTTTTAAACTCAGTAAACCACTTCTTAACTATTGCAATTGAAGGTCCAGAGTCCTCGTAGTATTAATCAAACCTCCCCTTGGTTCCGGTAATGCTTTTTTTGGCGTAAAAAGTAATGCTTAATCAGCACACGAAATTAACTTGTTTTCTATGTTTGTGTCTATCGATAGATGGCAGTTGACGGAGGCAGTGTTGCCATTCAAGTTATTGGGCGCGAAATTCAAACACTCATAGACTTATTACACCATCCTCGTATTATGCCGATAATAAACAAAGTTTACCATTCTTACAGCAATTTATCTTTTTGACGAATACATTTTAATTAAAAAGAAACACAGATGCAACCTATCCACTAGGTTATCACTTGTATTTTCCTATATCCTTATTGGATCATTTAACAAAAGGTTATGTTTAAGAGTTTTTACTGCATCATACTAAAAAGAATTAAGTATTACTTTTTAAAGAAGAAATTTTGAAAATTAACTACTAGTGCAAGAAATGAATGTGTGTTTCTTTAGTATTAGTATATAGATTTCTTCTTTAATTTATCTAATGAAAATAGTAATATTTTAGGTGGAGATATTGTAAATAATAATGGCACTGGAACAACGAGCATTTATGGAGACTATTTTGACGATGAAAGTTTTATAGTTAAACATGATTCTACTGGACTACTTGCTATGGCTAATTTTGGAAGTAAAAAATCAAACACAATAGTTATATTTTAGTTCAGTCCTCATTGTTATTCTTTTTTATGTTTCTTACTATAGGTAAAAACTCAAACGGGTGTATGTTTTATATCACGACCCTCGCAACTCCATGGTTAAACGAAAAAAATGTTGTTTTTGGAAAGGTAAAATCAGAAACTAATTTAAATGATAAAATTAATTTTAAAAAATGCGAATTTAGGTTTTAAAAGGCAACGAAGTGGTTCATAAAATTGAACATTTAAGAACAGATGTCAACGACAGGATTATATCTAGTAATGTCACAATTACAAAATGCGGAGAAATCGTGACCACGCCGTTTTATGAAAATACGAAAAATTACGAGTAAGTATGAAAACTTGAAACTCTTTAAATGCCTTGTGTATTAAAAATTAGAAAAACCCATCCAAATATCACAAGAAATATAGATAAAACGTAAATATTAAAAAAAAAAATACCGTTTACTTGCATAAATAAGTATTGTATATTTTATTTGGTCTCTTCTTGTTTCATTAGATTTTTTCCAAATTCATGGACTGACCATCATACACATTTTATTAAATATTTAAATATATCGAGTTTCGGGATTAATAAAACTCCTATTGGTTTGGTTTGGTTTGTATTACATGCATGCGTGCACGTGCAATTATACGCACTTCATAAGGCTTAGAAACTCAAATTCAAATTAATAAAACATAATAATAAGAACATGAACGCCACCAAAACAGTATCAGAACTTTATTTCAGTCAATGATCTCTGGATATTATTCTGATGCTGTTTTGGTCGCATTCACGTATTTATTTTTACGTTTTATTCGTTTGAGTTTCTCAGCCTGATGAAGTGCGTATAATTGCACGTGTACGTTGCAAAACAGAAACCATTCAATTGGAGTTTCATTAACCCCGAAACCCTATAAATTAAAAAAAAAATACAGTTTAAATGCTGTTTAAATTTACATGTTCGAATTTTCTTGAACTGGTTTGGGTCAGTCCTATAGAGCAAGAAGAACAAGAAAAGTTAGCTACTGTAACTTGGCGCAGGATTTCTCCAAAAGTATTGTTTATATATACGTTGAGTTGCCTGTGGTTTTTTTTTAAATAAATGGAATTGCAATTATGCGTAGAACAAATTATTTTCTAAACTCTGGACTTTTCGGTAATGGCGGTTTTACATTTAGAATTTAATAAATACCCACCACCAATAGCAGTAATAATAATAGTAGCAATGCGACTCACTATTTCGCCACTTAAAATATTTAAATAGACATAGATACAAAAAACATAAATATTTTCACACAACCAAAACAGGTAGAATAGAATCAATGTTACTGACGTTATTTGTTTAGGGTTACAGTATGGGCTTGGCTGAAAGCAGGATGGCTTCCAGTTGGATTTTCATTACTGATTTTGATGTTTTTTCACTACATCTTAGTACAACTTAATAAATACCCATCATTTCAATAAAAACATGTAATTACACAGAGAAAAATCTATCATATCATGAACCATATGCACATTCAATCAATGATAGCATATATTCCGTATTCCACAAGCAAAGCTACATTTCTTTCAATTATAGTTATATGATTAATTGCGAAATATATGACTTTATTGCTTTAAGTATAAGAATTAATTGACTTCCAATCAAATGCCTCAATTATAAGAATATATTGAAATTAAATAAAAAGTATTGATTGGACTAAGTGTCACTATCGTTGATAGAACATTTATTGCTTTTTAAGGGGAATACAGAAATTATAGACAGAATATATTTTGGTATTGAAATAATTGTTTTGTCATTTTAAATCAATTTTATATATAATCCTGGAGAGAAATTAATTACTTAATTTAATAAAACTATCATGTTAAATAATTGTATGAAATAAAAGAAAATTTTTATTCAAAAACAGTTTTATTAATTCTATAATACATTGTATTGTAATAAAAAAATATTACTCTATAATCACAGTACAAAAAATAAACAATACATTAAACTATGTATGTCATTCTAATACATGAACATTGAACATGTACGACTAACAAAATATTAAACCAAATATCGTTTTGTGCTTTTTTACCATATCTTCATAGTGTCCCACTCCCACTCGGTACTTTGTATACTGTATACCTACATCGTGCTAAAACAGGATATTTTGAATTTTGAGGTTATCTGAGGTTGCAAAAATGTATTCCATGCTGCCATGCTATACTGGTTAATGTGAAATAAAAAGATTAATATTCATAACTTTTGAATGGAACACCCTGAATAGTTTTGTTAAAACGTTTTTATTATGCATTATAGGTACCTCTTAAATCATTTGTTGGCTAGACCGATCTTTAATAGTATTGTTCGAAAAGCTTACACAAAATAATTTATAGTAAAAAACTTATGATTAGATATAGTTAGTTAGGAGTAAAACTTACCGGAGAATATTGGGATTAGTTTGTCCAATTCTGAGGCGTTTAAGAAGTCTTCCATAATATATTATTGCAGATTATAGAACTTAACTATATAGACACGCGCTACCGGCACACAAATATAATATATAAATGTAACATAACCTATTGTTTTAAGCTTTGCTAGTGACTAGGGAGTTCCGAAATTTCCCGATACATCAGCCCGAAATCTACGTTTTTATATCAATGGTTTTGAATTCGTTTTATTATGATATCGGCGTATGAAAGCATTTTTTTTAAGTCAAAAACTAATATTTACGAAGTGGGGTAGGTAGTACGAAAATCCAGTTTTTATTTAATTTATATACTTAAATTCGATACATGCATGAGTGGAAAATGTTGGATACTCGATGTTTTGTGTTTCGATATATCGATGAATTTAGCCCGGCCCAATAATAAGTTAAGGTTGTCCCAACAATAAGAAGTATTGACTTAATATTATTTAGTTTATTTAAATAGTAGAATATGATAGCGAGTAAAATTTGATTTTGTTAATTCAATGATATATATCTAATAATCCGAGTAGAGAAATAATATTCTTCCAATGCTTTTTCTTGCTTATCGTAATATAACAATATTTGAAATAATACAATTGCAATATTAGTTGCCAATTATACTGTAATCATTGAAAGAAAAAATATATCTGTTTTGTGCCTAACATATATGAAATTGAATTTCAATAATATCTGGAATGTCGGATTAAGTATATATTTAATGTTGGCCGAATTGTAATCTAATGAATTAAGTATTACTGTCATTAAACCAAAATAGAGGCAATCAAACATATCGCTAATATTGATATTACAATAAGATTTTTTTCTGTGTAGTATGTGCATGTTATAATATAATATGTAAGTACAATTTTTAATTTTATTGATAATGTATATACGTAAATAGATTTCATATATAAATATATAAACCCACATTGTTTTTGGACTAATTTGTTAATTTCCCACCAACTTTATTGTTCAATTTACGAATCTACTTACCTACTATTCTATTTGGTGTTGTTTCTATTACGTAGAAAATAATATGCTCGGTATGTAAGTATATATGAGGGGTATAGATTCAAAATCCGCCAAGTCACGTTTATAACAATTTACAGGAGACGTCAAAAACTGATACAGAAGCCTACTGCCTTATTTTTACCTATCTGTTTGATTTACTTACAATCTAATACAGTGGTTTATTAGAAGAGCACAATAGAAAATATTTTTGGGCAGAAGTTTTTACAAAAAACGGTTTTTATATATGGACATGGTGGGATTTGCAGCTAAATTTAGCAAATTCGACTATAAAGTCCAGAGAAACATAGTTTTTTTATGTTTTACTTTAAAGACTATAATAATTTTAGACCAATATTAATTAAGAAAAGATTTTATTATTTGTTCTTATATATAAACAAACAAATTTATGTTGATATAAAAAACTAAAGAAACAATTTGTATTTAACAAAGAAGATACTTCACATTCCAATTGCTTCTTCGGGATGAAATTCTGTGCATAACTCATTGGTCAGAAGTTCTGGATCACCCTCATCAGTAGTTAGAGAGAATGTTATAGCATCCTTATAAAATTTTAGATCAGGATTTTCCTGCCAGTCAATTCCATAGTGTGGCTCTAACAATTTAGAAACACTGTGGGCTTTCTGTTTATCGCTTTTCTGCCAGGTTCAATTTGGTCAGGCTTTATCATATGATTTTTTTTTCCTTTTTTACAGATGCTCCAAACACTAGTATCGCTATTATAATTAACTTCACCTTGAACTTCAATTGTTCCATTTTGCTTCAAAATTTTAAAACGTTTGCATTGTTGAAACTGAAAATCGCAAGCTCCTGGTGGCTTAAAAACTTGTGATACTGCGGTTTTCCAATCGAATACATCCCATTCCTCAGTCAATTTAAGAACTGTTGCGTTTTGTTCCAGTATGCGTACATACTGCTCCGGATTTACAATAATTTTTGATTTTTTAATTTTCCTTTCGGAAATACCAAACACACGATCTGGCGGCATAAAACTGTGGCCTACGATCGGAAATATTAATTCAATACACTGAATATTATCAGGTGCTTTTCTATGCAGAAAACTTGCAAGCATGCCTATCATCGTAATGTTTTTATTTTGGCCAGGGCAGCCATCTGCAAAGATACATGCTGTAATAACTTTAGAGAATCTATGTGTGGATAGTTTATGGAATAATGCTGAAGCTATAACACTTGAGTTTTTTGGTAATTCCACATCAGTCCATACATACGCTGTCACTGTGTCAGGATTAACTTTAGCATTTGATGTACCATTTACAATTGAAAAATTGTAAAAATTATATTGGGAAGAGAAATAAGCTTTCTTGTCAGGTAATTTCGGAAGAGCTAAATTTTTCTGACAATCCATAGAAAAAACTTCCCTTTCCTTGCTGTTATTTTTAAGAAGTTTGTAAAATGAGTTCGCTTTAAGTTTATGCAATTGCTGCAGAATATTCAGTTCCTTTTTTTCGCTTCGTATTTTTCATTTTTTATGTTTTCGGTATATTTTAAACAAACAGAGCATGGGTCCGTAATAGGAGTTCTAAATCCAATATTATAGTGCGTTGCAAAATACGAACGAAAATAATGTTCCTTAACAGTAAGAGAAGGTTCCACTGATATGGTATTAAGTTTGAAGAGGTTTCTTATATTCAGGTCACATGGTAGATACGTTCTTTTCTTTACTTGACTCCTACGGTAGTGGGATTCCACGCATTTAAAACTCTCAATAAAATTACTCATAGCTAGCTTCTTTTGGTCATTTTTTTCTAGAACGCGATCGCCTCCTCTATTTTCAGTTGGAATTTTTCCTTCAAAGAAAAATCGCTTTACGACACCCTGAATTCTATTCTTTTTCAAAATTTTCATAAAGGCATTTCTTCAAATTCGAATCCATTCGCCGCCTTTTTTTGGTCTTCTATAATCTACTGATATCTGTTTTTGATGAACTGTGCTGCCCATATCTCTCTGTACTCGACTTCTTCTCCTTTTGGGTAGCTTAGCATCGCAACATTTTAAAATGAAAGCATCTTCTTTAAGTTTCGATGGAATTTCATAAAATCTTGCATGAACAAATTGCAGTTCCGTCATTGTTAAGGAGTTATATTTCAGTAACTCAGTTTTATGACAACATCTCGGTTTTTCCGGCAAACCTGTAGCCGAATATCTAAAAACATTACACGATTAATTCGTTTCAGTGATAATTTAGTTTGCCTTTACAGTTACCTCTTTTTGGTAGCGACCACTCTTTTGTGTTTATCACGCTGCAGGAATCTTTTTCGACTACATTCTGGAGTCGTCTTTTCTATAGAAATACCAATATTATCCATCACAAGAAAATAATAGTGAATTTACGTAGTATGTAGTTTTACTCCGAATAATGTCCGAACACAACTAACAAACACAATAACATTCCCGCCTAATAAGTATTGAAAACCGTTAGCGCAGTTCACGTGACGATCCAAACGTTTTGCAATTGGCCAAAACGGACTTGGCGGTGTTTGCAAATAAACGTTTTTGGACAAGACGGATTTTGCAGTCATAAGGGTATTTTCTCCCTTATTTTATTAATGGTTTATGGTGGAATATGCATATAAATTATGTTTGACCTTATGCATGTACTTATAAAGACCAAATTCCCGTATCTAACTCAGATTTCATAAAAATGTGACTTGGCGGGTTTTGCATCTACACCGCTCATATATTCTATAAGGTATGATTTGACAAACAGACAAAGGTCTTCAAAGACATTCCTACTCCTCAAAAACATTCCTGAATTTTTTGCCTTGAATTTAGTTTCGACTATCTATGTATCAAGCACCTAGTAGAACGAATTATTGTAGACCACGGGACATATTGAGATACATCTTGCATACATCTATCATAGATAATGGTTATCTATGCTATTGTCACAATATTTATTATTCTATGGTATTGTGTTATGTGGGTATAAACAAAGATTCATGTAACGCGTACATGAATCTTCGGTATAACCCTGTATATCCAACTTGTGGCGACATCTATTACGTTTAAGGGTAAGTATCCATGGAACGAAGTGTAGCTGTCTATTCATAAAAAGAGGTATATAGTAGTGTTCGTGGTTCATTTTTTTTTGTAGTCGCATAGTGCTACAAAAGGTAGCGCCACATGTATTAAAATTGGTAAAAACAGAGAATATGTATACAGGGTTACAATTAATTTAGTGCGCACCATGGGGATTTTTCAAACTATTAGTTTCCAAGTTGGTCAATTTCAAAAAGAGTTGCTCAATATTAATATCTTTCAAATTTTACTTTGAAAAGAAAAATATTAACAGTGGTTTTCAAGATACAAGGTAAAAACTAAAATGTTGCATTTTAGGTTTAATAGCTTTTTGGTGTACTCAAACATAATTAAGTTGATTTACATATTACTTATTTTTCGTGACCTATTAGAAATTATATTTATTAGAGCTAACTTTTGACTATCATTTTTCAACGATAGCATACGCACAATTTCTACATCCTTTTGCTCCTCCACCGCCACTCGAACTGACTGCAACCCACGCGCTGTACAAATGGCGTCTTTAAAAACAGACGTGTCTTTTGAGGACTATACTGTACTGTAGCACATTACAATTACACGTCACCATTAATTCTACAACTTAGACGGGCCACCGGCTGGTCCTTTTCATGATTCTCCAAACGGTCACCCATCGAAATTGTAACCTCGCGCCACATAACGGCACTTCGTCACTCGTCGAGACTACCGGCCCAGCTGCTTTTGTCTGGCGACCAAAGGGATTTTCTAAATAAAAATCCATCAAGATTCCCATGAATTTGTTTGTTTAAGTACACATCAGTTGATGGCGCCTAAAGTAGGTCTATAACTACTAGGATATTCCAATAAATCAAATTATTAAAGGTTCCATTAATAAAAAAATGTAATTATTGTTTTGTATTTTCGGATTAATAAAGTTATGAAACAAACAAAAAAAAGTTTGAATTGGTCCATGACTAACTAGTTAACGACGAAAAAACAAAACAATAATTACATTTTTTTATTAATGGAGCCTTTAATAATTTCATTTATTGGAATATCCTAGTAGTTATAGGCGCCAATGTAGTTTTTTTTAATAAATGTTAATACAGGGTATATGAAAAAATGGTATAAAGTAAATTTGAAAAAAGGTACAAAATTGAAAATTTTTAAATAGCAAATAAGTATACAAATTGGAGGTTTGTATATTTATTTGCATCAAAAATAAAAGCAAGTTAACATATAAATAATATAAAAAAAAACATAAATGGATAGAGAATCAAGCGCCCATGGGCGTTTGCAGAACCAAATCACTGGTCTTGCCGCCCTTAGATTTCTATCTTTGGGTAGAATAAAAAATTTTGCCTTTAGGCAGCGAATTGAATTGAAATGAAAATATTGCAGAAGAGAAATTTAAAATGGTTTTGCTACAATAGCCGACGTTTAGCTAGGATGTGGGATATGCGGGAAATTTATTGTTGAGATATATTTGTGTTAATAGCGTTCGTAATTAATTGTTACAATAAAAAGTCCATGAGCGTTTTCGAAATATCCTATTTATCACTCCTATCGAACATGGGAACAAATTTGACAGTTGCATGCTTGACTTCTTTAATTCATATGATTAAAAGCAAAATGTATCTAAAAATATTACAACTACATATTGAGTGTTATATACTGGGTGTTCCAAAAAAAATTCCCCACCCTTTTGGGGTAGAATCTAGGACCAAATAATAATTATTAATTTCGAAAAATGTCTCTTTATAAAACTATGACCATTTTGAATATTGAAATCAGGCAACTCTTTCACTTGGAATTATTAATTTAAATCTAGTCATTCTTGATAAAGATAGAAGAGTAAATTTCGAATATCAAAGTCTAGTTGTCACATAAATCGTAAACTGGAGTGAAAAGTTGAAAGAGTGCGAATCAAGTATGGGAAGAAGGTACAGTAATCAAGAATATTTAGACATGATTAAACTACTTGGCGTTTGTAACAATTATGCCTGTGCCGCAGAACGTCTGTACCGCGAACGCTTTCCAATAGGCGACACCCAGATCATAAGACAATAAGTGCTGTTGAAACTGGCAACAGAAATACCAATTACTTTACGACATTGAACAAGATCCTTCGATGAGCACCAGAATTACAGAAAGTAATCGTCAAAATCCACGTAGCACCATACACAGATTAATGCAAAGGGAAAATCTGCATCCTTATCATCTAAAGCCGGTTCAAGAACTGCATCCTGGGGATAGTGAGTTGCGCTTACGATTTTGTAGATTTTTTTAAATTGCCTGGACGCAAATTTAAATAATTTTTTAAACAAGTACTGTGGAGTGATGAAGCCTATTTTAACCAGCAAAGGAGTTCAATCAGCAGAACTTGCATTGTTGGAATTACGAAAATCCGCACCAAATTAGCATAGACAAGCCCACTGGAGCTAAATTTTGTTGATTGGTCTGTTGGGAAATAAAATAATAGAACCACAGTTTCTACCTAGGATACTAAACGCCAAAAACTATGCCAATTTTTGCGATAACATTTCTACTCTTCTGGAAGATGTTCCTTTAGTACAGCGGCCAAATATTGTGTTTCAACATGATGGTGCACCTGCCCATTATTCTCGAAATGTTCGAAAGATATTAAATAGACGTTTGCCCAACCAATGGATCGGTGGTGGAGGACCTATTTTTTGGCCTCCTAGGTCCCCGGATCTCAACCCAATAGACTTTTGACTTCGAGGTTATCTGAAAAATACCGTTTACCATGTCCTACCCCCAACAGTGAAGATGATGTTATTGTTCGCATTTATGGAGCTTTAGCACAAATTACAAACGAAGCAATAAGCCGTGTAGAAAACAATTTTATTCGCCGTTTGTACGCATGCATTGACAAAATGGTGAGCATTTCGAACACTTGCCTTTGTAAATTTAAATGTTTTTGTTTTATTATGTGTTTAGTTAATAAATAATTTTGAACATTTGATTTGATTTTCGAAAACTGCTTCATTTTAATATTCAAAATGGTCATAATTTTATAAAGAGACAGTGGTCGAAATTTTGACATAAGTGATTTGCGTCTTATTTTTGGTCGTAGATTCTACCCCCAAAGAGTGGAGATTTTTTTGGGACACGCTTTATATTCGTAAAGAGAATTTTATGTCTTACAAGAAAATTTAAAAATATAGGGAGTGTTCCATATGTAAAAGAATAACAATTGTTTAACGTGTAATTGTAAATTACATAACGCTTTATACCCGTATAACAAGTTAGATCAGCTTCTTGTGTATACAAAAGTGTTATGAAAAAGTTAGCTAGAAAAACAACAAAGGTATAGACCGAAAATGAAGTCGACCAAAGTCGAGAAGCGGTTTAACATAGCCAAAATCTGTTTTGACCACTGACTTTTTCATGAAATTTGAGCCTGGAGAACCATGTAATTTTTTTGGCATCTGTGCTATAGAAACATAAAAAAATCGTCCAGTTTGGGCCACATATAATTATAATAAAATATCTATTGGTGTATTATGTATTATACATAAAAGGTAATACACGTTAGAATAATGGATATGCGAATTTGATCAAATCATCCCTAGTCAACGTCATCATCAACGGACACAACATTGACCTGGTATCACATTCCAACTATCTGGGTAGCTGGCTGAACAGTATATTATATCAGTAATGAAGAAGTACTCAGACAGCTGTATAAGGATCGAGAACTCCTGAGCACTATAAAAACATGCAAGATCAGTTATTTCGGGCATATAATGCGAGGTACCAAATATTACATCCCTCGCCTGATCATTCACGGAAAGGTTGAGGGCAGAAGATGGATAGGTCGCAAAAAGCTATCGTGGCTGCGAAATATTAGAAATTGGACCGGACTGGGAGCAGAACAACTGTTCCGAGTAGCAATAGATAGAGACCAATTCAACCAAATTGTCATGGGGATAGCCCACGCTTGAAGACAGGCACGGCACCAAAAGAAGAAGATCCCTAGATGTATTTATGAATATTATACCGTTTCCCCATATTTATGTGTATGTTTTAGTGGTAATGCACACTAGCGGTTGCCACGTCTGCATAAGGAAGATGACACCCACTTCCGGTATAACCGGATGTACTAGATGCTTGAAACCATTTTAGCAGAATGGGCCCCGTCGACTCCACATTTTCAGATTGTTCCACAATGTAGTTTCTCCAAAATCGATCAATCCCCTTTCCTGTGGGACACCCGGTATTTTATTGATAATATGCGCTGAATATTACAATTCTATAGAAATGTGTGTAAATTAATTATCCACTTTTTCCTCATCTATAAAATTAAAAGGACTATGCCTTATTCTTAGCTCACAAAGATATATTATAAAAATATCATTTCAGAACACTCGGCATATACTTATAATTTATGACGGTCGTAAGAAATTGAAAATATTTTATTTGACAAAACATGTTTACGTTTGACCCTGCAATAGTTTTTACAATAATTGTAAGAAATGTTCACTTTGTAAACAATTTTATCAATGTAACTATGTTCTTTTCAAAGATAGATATATCAAAATACATATAATAATAAAAATGTGGTTACCTAGTAAACCCTTGAAATGAATCTTATGAAATATGCAATAAAATAATCCTCTTTTTTACTAAAAGGGATGAGTTATGCATATTTATTTAACCTGCAAAAGATTATATTAGTCAGACATGATGCCAATATTGTCTAGACGTATGAAAGGTTTTTGCAAAAAATAATCAATTAGGAGAATTTAACTAAATTTATTGTTATATAGTTATTTTTTTATTTAAACAGACGCCATCAAATATCTGATTAAATCATGGGTCCAAGAATTTCAAAGCAATTTCAATAAAAAATGCCTGGTTTGCAAATAGCAGCATTTTCCGAAAATATTTATGGTAATTTATTTAGGAAATATGTTTATTTATTTATATTACTTTACTGTAGCATATTAGCTTATAGCAGGATATTTCTAAAATAATTATTAGTGTTATGTAAAAAATAATCCCAGCTACATTACGATTCATCATCAGCATTCACTCGCTAACGAGTATGAATTACTCCAACTCAGGGTTTGTTGCTGTGAGCCCTAAGAAGGCTAAACAGACCGATCGATTATCGAAGACTCTCGTCCTTAGACGGCTGAATTTCATCATCGATATTTGGGTTCACCGCGAGAATGCTGATGAGGTAAGAGAAACGTTCGATGTTCTGAAGTCTGTCTCCGTTAACTCGAATATGTGGTGGGACAGCCAGAGTGTTATTTGGTTCAGGCTGCTATAGAATCTGTGTTTTCTTTATATTTACTCCAAGCCCGATTCTTCTGTATGCTATGTTAAGTGCATTTAGTATAATATATTGAAGATCCTCTTCTGTATTAGCTAGGACAACATTGTCGTCCGCGTATTGGAGCTCTATCACTGATATGGATACAATCCTCGTACCAGCTTGCAGTCCCCCGGCAGTTACGTATATTACTGTTATAACTACTGTGTTAGTAACCTCTAATTGATTATTAATTTGAAGTTTGTTCGTTTTAGGTCAATTAAAGAATCAAAGTAATTCTTTTGTCGACGTTTCCACTTATATTAAGACATCCTCCTCTCTGTACAGTTCTAATGATTTGATTTAATTTAATATTTATTTCCGTTGTAATTAGTTTTCTTAATTAGTTTTTTTTATTTAAATTTGTTAATGAAATATTTAGATAAGAAATTAATGTACATGTTTTGTTAAGTATTTGCCTTTTAATTGGGTGTGAGGCCAAACAAGATAAATAAATAAATATAACAGATGAATTTACACTTCATTTATTATTATTGATATAGAATTCGGTTTAATTATTATTTTTCTATCTCTAGTTACGTTTAGATACAAACGACACATTTTGATTATTTAAGATAAATAGGTAATGGACTGGATACGCTATATTCTTTCGACCATTAAGAAAAATCTGATCTTCCTAAAACATGATATCTCCCGACGACAGCAGTGTTACACTCTACATAATAATCTACAGAAACAAAATCATCCTTACAGCAAATCTCTTCTACTTTCAAAAAAAAAATAAAAAATTGAGTTATATATACAGGTTGTCCGGAAATAACGGAATAGCACAAATTCCTTTGTCCGAAAATATGATGATTTAGGTCAACTTATCTATATACAAAATTGCTTGGTTTGTGCGCTAGAGGGCTTTAAAAGTGAATATTTTTTTACGTTTTTTCAAATAAATCGAACAATATTTGATAGATTTTATTCATTTTTTGTAGATACACGTTTGCACCAATAAACTACAGTTGTTATTGACGAAACTCCAATTTCTAGAATTACAGGGTGTTTGAAAGCTTAGCTACCATAACTTATCCCCATATTTTTTGTAACCCTCGTATAATCAATACCAGTTTTTTTCTGTAAATAGTTCATTTTATTTAGAAACTATTTACTCTTATACAAAATTTTAGTTGGTCAAACAGTTTAGAGATGAAAAAATATTTTCAAAATCCCTACATGCCTGAATCAGTACTTAATAATTATTGTAACTTAGCACAAAGTATTTATTAAAAGGTGGTTATGATTACTTTGACAAATACAAAAAGATGATATTATTGTAATGTCATTTAACCTGATTTGCGTTTAGAATATCGTCTTTTTCTTTTTACGGTTTATCTCTAAGTCATTATGAATTTTAACTACGTATTTATACAGTGTTATTCACGATTTATGGCGCGGAATATTGTGGACAAACTACGTGACTTTCAAAAAGTTTCATTTGTTGGACGCGTGGGCATCTACCATGGCTACTTTTTTAAGATGAAAATGAGGCTAGATTTTGAGAAAATTCAATTTATTTAAAAAACCTTAAGGTTTATAATACCTAAACCTTAAGGTTTTTTAAATAAATTGAATTTTCTCAAATTCTAGCCTCATTTTCATCTTTCAAATACTTAGGAACTATTAAAGTCATCTTGACGAAATGAACACTAAAGTGTAAAAATAGATCATATTTGATATTCCATTTGCAATAAACTTGCAATCTTATACAGGGTGTCCAAAAATTAAAACTACTCAAATAAGAACTTTAAGTTGCTATAACTTCATTAATGTAAATGGAACGTCATATTTCTGAGCTTACCTATCAATGTACTTACTAATTACCTGTCGAATGGTATTAGAGTGTACTATAGCCAAAGATTAATCTTTGTGTAGATTAATCTTTGCTATAGCTAAGTCTGGGCGTTTTGGAAAAAAACTCCAAATAATTATTTTGTAGACCATTTGGTGTTTTTTAAATAAATGTTTTAATATATCTTAGTAGGCTATGGAATCAGAAATGTCAAATGATCTACAATTATTATAAAAGTCATTATCAATTATTCTTAATTATGCATAAACAGCATTAATGGAAATAAAATAGCACTGATAAATCTCTACCAAAATATTCATAACATGTGTTCGAAATGTTGACCGTCCATTTCGATATTCTTTTTTGAAAACTACGGCTCACTCTGGCCAACATTTGTGGGGTAACAGTCTGAAATGCATCTCTTATGCGTATTTTCATATCGTGTGGTGTTGTTGGAGGCGTCTTGTAGACAATTCCTTTCACGTGTCCCCATAAAAAGAAATCCGGAGGAGTTAAATCGGGAGATCTGGGAGGCCAATTTTTAAATCCATTTCTTCCAATCCACCGGTTTTGGAAATTGGTATCCAAAAATTGCCGAACCTCATGATGATAATGAGGCGGAGCTCCATCTAATTGAAACCACATGGTTTTTCTCCTGTTTATAGGAATTTCTTCTAATAATACAGGAAGTTGGTGTAGAACAAAATCGAGAAACATCATACCATTTAAAGATCCCTCAAAAAAATAGGGTCCTATTAAATATGGGCCGAATGTTCCACCCCACACATTAATGGACCACCTATTTTGATTGCTGATGATTCTGTATTCATGGGGATTCGAGTCAGAATAATAATGGTAGTTGTGTCTGTTCACGAGGCCCTTGTTGTGAAATGTACATTCGTCACTAAATAATACATTATCAAAAAATGTTTCATTTGCTGCCACTTTATCTAACACCCACACGCAAAATTCAATTCTATTGTCAAAATCATTTCCATCAAGCTCTTGACAAAGCTGAATTTTTAAGCATGAAATCTATGTTTTTTAAGCACTCGTGAAATACTTGCCTGGTGTTTTCGGATATGTGATTTTGACTAATATTAAGATTTTCGATAACTGAACCAACTATAGCAAAAATAGTTTCTTCATTTTCGGTGACAGGTTTTCTTTTCACGTATTTCTTGTAGCTAACACTTCCAGTTTCCTTAAACTGATTTAATAGTCTCTCAAAAGCAGCTGGTCTTGGATGATTTCGTATGGGAAACCTTTCAGCATAAACTCGAGAAGCCAATAAAGATGATGACATTCTCCAAGGATCAATATCATATCAATACGTTCTTCTTTTGAATAAATAATCTTCATTTTAACAAAACAACACCAAAACTAACAATTGTACATCAATAATAACACTAGTAAAGCATGAACAGTATATTAAATTGACAGATAAAATAATTTATTTGACATTTCTGATTCCATAGGCGACTAGATACATTAAAACATTTATTTAAAAACACCAAATGGTGTACAAATCAATTATTTGGCGTTTTCTGCCAAAACCCACAGACTTAGCTATAGTACACCCTAATACAATTCGACAGGTAATTAGTAAGTACATTGCTAGGTAAGTTCAGAAATATGACGTTCCATTTACACTAATGAAGTTATAGCAACTTAAAGTTCTTATTTGTTTGAATAGAATTAGCCGATACTTGTTGGAAATTCATTATAACTGCGTAAAATAAAACAACTTTAGTTTTAAATATTTCCAAACTTTTATAATATACAAATTTATATTTCAAAATTACACGACATGTTTCGTCCACACAGTGGCTTTATCAAGTGTAACTTAAGACTAAAATACAAAATATTTATATGGTTTATACAGGTAATAAAATATAGTAAAAGTGTAACAAAATGAAAACTAATAACTAGGTCACAGGTGCATAAAAACTACCTAGGGTTACAAAAATTAAAAGAGGTTTAACAAAGGGGAATTATTTAAATCTGTTTGGCTATTGAGTAATTTGTTAGAATATTTAAGTTTGTTTATTTCTAATGATTCTAAAAGATCTTTTATGTTTTAGTCTTAAGTTACACTTGATAAAGCCACTGTGTGGACGAAACATGTCGTGTAATTTTGAAATATAAATTTGTATATTATAAAAGTTTGGAAATATTTAAAACTAAAGTTGTTTTATTTTACGCAGTTCTTATTTGAGTAGTTTTAATTTTTGGACACCCTGTAAAAGATTGCAAGTTTATTGCAAATGGAATATCAAATATGATCTATTTTTACACTTTAGTGTTCATTTCGTCAACATGACTTTAATAGTTCCTAAGTATTTGAAAGATGAAAATGAGGCTAGATTTTGAGAAAATTCAATTTATTTAAAAAACCTTAAGGTTTAGGTATTATAAACAGACACTTAATTTGATCAGAAGATCTAAAAGTGCAATAATATACAGGGCATTCCATTTAAAAAAAACATACCTTTGATACTTTTAGGTTATTTGGGACACCCTGTATAATACTAAACCAATTTTAAAAAGTAGCCATAGTAGATGCCCACATGTCCAACAAATGAAACTTTTTAAAAGTCACGTAGTTTGTCCACAATATTCCGCGCCATAAATCGTGAATAACCCTGTATGTATTAGGTACTGATTCAGGCTTCTAGGGATTTAGAGAATATTTTTTTGTCTCGAAACTGTTTGACAAACAAAAATTTTGTAAGAGAGTAAATTGTTTCTAAATAAAATGAACTATTCACACAAAAAAACTGGTATTGATTATACGAGGGTTATAAAAAATATGTGTAGATAATTTATTGTGACTAAGCTTTTAAACACCCTGTAATTCTAGAAATTGGAGATTGTTCAATAAAAAACTGTAGTGTAGTGGTGCAAACGCGTATCTAAAAATTGGATAAAATCTATTGAAATTTTTAGATTTATTTGAAAAAACGTAAAAAAACATTCACTTTTAGAGCCCTCTAGCGCCCAAACCACGTAATTTTGTATATAGATAAGTT
Organism: Apoderus coryli; assembly: GCA_911728435.2. NCBI lineage: Eukaryota > Metazoa > Arthropoda > Insecta > Coleoptera > Attelabidae > Apoderus > Apoderus coryli. Next base: position 4,010,749 of record OU452206.1, on the reverse strand, counting down.
GACCTAAATCATCATATTTTCGGCCAAGGACTTTGTGCCCGCAATGTTGCTCTCACAGTAGCCGAGACAGTTACATACCTGGGCTGTACCTTGAATAACGATTGGGATCACTCTCGAGAAATAAGATGCCGAATCGAAAAAGCAAGATGTACATTCAACAAGATGCGTAACATACTATGTAGCCTATCTCTCGACATCCATACCAGAATAAGAATTTTAAAATGCTATGTACTCTCAACCCTCCTATACGGGGCAGAAGCGTGGACCCTTACTGATGCCTCATCTAAACGCATAGATGCGTTTGAGATGTGGTGCTATCGCCGCATGCTAAGAATCCCATGGGTGCACCACGTATCAAACGACACAGTACTGCAACGCGTTGGTGGACAACTAGAATTCCTACCAAATGTCAAACGCAGAAAAATGGAATACTTTGGGCATGTCATGCGAGGTGAAAAATACCACCTTCTTCAACTTATCCTGCAGGGAAAAATTGAGGGTCGAAGGTCAGCAGGACGCAAACGAATATCATGGCTGCGAAATCTGCGAACATGGACCGGAATGACGTCAACAGCACTATTCAGAGCGGCCGTGAATAGAGTGATTTGGACCAATGTGATAGCCAACATCCACAGAGGATAGGCACTTCAAGAAGAAGAAGATACATTTTTGGCCACTCTGTATCAAGAAATTACACAATTATGTTGCAGAGTTAGTAAAATTTGACTCTCCTTTATAAGAATATTAAGAAAAATGTGTTAATAAATGCCTCCCTATTGAAAAAAATCGGTTGTGTCGCCCCAAAACTTTCCCGACAAGATATAATATAATCAAAAATATATCATATTATAATTATTGTATTGTAGTTCCAATAAACTAACTAAACTAACGTAACAAGTTAACCAATTTATTCAAAAACTTTTAATTAGTAAAATTTTCAACGCAATTTTCTAGAGAATGATGTTTCACTCGACCCCTACTGCTATTTGAAAATTTAGCGGTTGTGCCCACCCCTATCACAGGCAGCGATTTCAACCAAAAACTAATGGGTTCATCCTTTTACACCTAACTTCCAACAAGTTTCTTCAATGCATATATTGCTAAATTTAAAATCCTGGGTTGTCCTTAAATAACTTTTAGAAATTTGTTTGAAAATGATTTTCACTACGAGCTACACTATCGTGTTTAAAAATATTTGTATACCTACCTCCTAATAAATGTGTCACTTAACTCTGGAAAAAAAGCAAATGCAAAACACTAGACGGATAAGAGTGTTAAAATAATTATTGAATTTTTAACATAATTAGTTAGACGTAATTTTCTGCATTGGATTGAAATGCTAGAAAGATGCCTTACGTGTATTTGTCGATCGAGTTTGTGCCGTGTATCCTTTTTATGAACTTTATAAAGCTGTTGGTACTGTTCAGTGAAATATACCTATGTATTAACCACACTTTTAACATTCCTAGTTATCAATATTTTACTTTACTTACTACTTGTAAGGTATTTTTTTTTCGAGCACTAAGGAAAAGCATAAGTTGAATAACTTTTACTAATTAATTCTTAATTACTCCAAGTTAGACCACAAACTTGTTGGTGTTAGAATGCACGTGACTAAGTAAGTAAAAAAAGTTGATTTTCTACATTTTATGTGAAACGACAAATTTTGATGCCAATCTTGAAAGTATTTCGGTAAAATATGCATGTACATTCATGGTCAATCAAAATACTGAAATCAAATAATAATGGATTGTTTAAAATAATTTAAAAAATCTGGAATATCGATAGACTACTGTAAAATTTTGAGCAAGCTGCTTCATTTAGTTTATATTTGAGAGCCATTGAAAGCAGCAAACTTCGTTAATTCAAGACCATAAATAAGAAACATGCTAAGTGCCAAAACAAAGTTATTGAAGAAAAATATTTTATTAACACATTTTTCAAAATTTAGAAATATAATATAACTCAAAGATGTAAACGGTTGTGCAAATACACAAAAAGCCAAATTGAAATTCTTACTAACATTAAAAAAAATGTTTTTATGCAACATTTTTGAAAAAAACTAAGTAGGTACCTACCATACGTTGTTAACAAAGAGCTAAGTGCCTCTTAAGAAATATTCAAATAAATATCTTAATGCTTTTAAAAAAGGAATTATAGCCGGTAAGATTTATTTCTCTTCTTCAGCTTTATTCACTGCAAGTCCTAACATTACTCTTCCATCTTGAACACTGATTCCTTTTTTTTTTCAATTTTAGTTTTTGACCTAATTTCTGTTGAATATGCAGTTTTTGTTAAAACCATTGATCCTGGATTTTTTTCCTTCACATCGAAGAGTCGCCGTCTTAGTGATATTTAGTTTAGAAGAATTGATGATTTCATCTGCACTAGCCTGATCATTGATTATGTAGAAAAATAATGTTAAAAAAATATTGTCCTTTAAAATCACGGACATATCAAACCACCCTCGTATCTCAACTATCTTCATGGAGTCTAAGACAATCTCCGTAATTTAACAGAACGTGTTTGGCGACATCTAGCTTACGTTGGCAATAAACGGCTGTCTGGTGAAAGTATAGGGGTTGCCAGACACACGTAATTACTTTAAAATAGGGTTAATTGTTTTGACATAAATGACGTGAACTTTTGTTTAATTAAATAAATATATATTTACAACTTATATATTTAAAATATTACAAACATTAATTACAATATTACAACAACAAATATATGAAAAAAAAATACAAAATATGTTAAATTAAGTAAATCCAGGCGATCATTATGTCTTTTAATATTAACATTATGCAACAACTGATAACTATTAAAAGTGGAATTAAATATACTACAATCAAAATTGTTCTCCATATTAAACCTTAAACTAGGTGCGTAAGATCCATCTACCCAATCGCCAATATTTAAAGAGTCTGGATGTGGCATTTGCATTAAATCCCCACTATGAGTCTCGTTCTTAATAGGAACTATGTTATTAAAATTGTTGCTAATATTATTTTGTGGACTAGTAGATATTGATGATGTGACCGTGTTAGATGACGAAACTCTACTAGAGGACATCTGACGTTGTTCTTTCTTTTCTTTCATGCGGCGATTCTGGAACCACACTTTTATTTTCTTTTCGCTAAGGTCCAGCATTTGGGCTAATTCAATTCTTACTTTCCTGCAAAGGTACTGATTGCGTTGGAAAGTTTTTTCTAGTTCAAGCAGTTGGTCAGAAGTGAACTGAGTCCGAGCGCGTTTTTTTGTAGTGCTTTTTTGGTGCTGATTCCTGGTTTCAGCTGATGATTTATGAGGAGTTCCTTGGTTATCTGAAAAATCAAATTACCAATAGTTATTTTCAAAACCTTTCTTGTTGGTACATCAAGATATTGAAATAAATGGAATCAATTTTGAATGGATGAATTGAAATTAAATCTTAACCAGTTATGCTACAAGGTGATCATCAAATTGCTTATTTTCAACCAAACCAATGTTCAACTACACCACTTTCCACAATAATCAATACTACTATATAAGGAATATAATTCCTACTTACCATTAAATGTATGTTCATTGTTAATTGGATATGGTTGTGCTTGTCCATAACATGTTGATGTATTGTCAAAAAAGTAATTCTGATTTTGTCCATAATTACTATAAAAATTATATGATGGAACCCTTTCACACTGTTGAGAAGGGTAATATCCATAATTAAAGTACTCCGTATTCACTGGTGAACTAACCGGCGAAATATCCTCAAACACAGGTGCGGATTGGACAAACTGAACTTGTGGTTTACTGTATTGGAGCGAAGAATTTTGTATGGATGATTTGTGTTGAAATTGACCCAATTCGGAATTTGCAAGTAGTTCAGACATAATTACGAAGGAAAGATTTTTGCGTTACAGAAATTAAAAAATAACTCACGACGGCAAAAAATATAATATACCTATATATTGTCAAAGGAAATCACTTTAATTTTACAAGTACGTACTCTCACTAAACTATTTTGATGTTCTGGTAAAAATCCTATTTATGACAATGCTTAAATATTTGTTGTTCTTACCGGTTTGTGGGTGGTTACTAGAAACTCAGTAATATTGGCCAAGCAACCCGCATTTTGCTTAGGGTACCACCCTTTCTTACGATATTTCCCACTTTTGTACCTTTTTTTTTGTTGCCATAGGCTATCTAAATATAATTTGGGTTGAACGAAATTACTTGGGAAGGGATAGATAAGTAATAGGTAAAAACTTTTTATTTTAACATTTTACAGAAAAAATCATATTTTACTACTTCTACTTTGTTATGATTTGATAATATTAAAATAAATAATTTTGAAAATCACATTAATAACAAATTGTTTTAAGGGATTAAAACAAAAATTATGTAATTTTCAAAATGCGAAAAAATTATTAATTGAAATGCTTAACTTAGTTGAACTTAAAAAATTCTAGTTGACCAATATAATAGCACCTAGCAAATTACTTTTTTGTTTGTCTGATGAAGGTCTTTGGACCAAAACGGGTAACAAAGTAAAACATTTTTATTACATATATTATATATATTACATATCATATATGTAATATATATATGGAGACTATTAGTTTCATGAAAAAAAATTTTTTTTTTTATTTCACCGGAAATACTTGTTTTTGGTCATTTTGTACATAACAATAAGTAGTTTTAAAAAATGTCTGTCTGTCTGCATCCACGAAAACGCAAAAACCACTTAACAGATTTTAACCAAATTTGGTAGAAAAATACTATTGGACATGGCAAGGAGCGGATTAGATTTTGGGAAACATTGAGCGTAGGCAAGAGGTTTAAAAGAGGGTTCAAAAATTTAAAAAATTCATAGTTCTAAAACTTATCAGAAGTACTGCATAATTTTAATAATTTAAAAAAATAGAATTGTTTGTATTTAATTTAAGCTAAGATTTTATTCTATTTAAACTGTCCAAAAAAAAATGTTTTTATTTTTTAATAGTTTCTATTTGTAAATTATTAAAATAAAGCTGTAATTTAACTTTTTTCTTTTTAAATTAAATAAAAAATAAAACTGACAAAAAATTGCGGTTTTTGTTGACAATTTTTTCTTTTGAAATATTTTTTATGAAAAAAACGGTTAGCTCATGAAATATGATATCAATCAAAAGTATACCTAAAAAGACTTCTCAAATTTAAGCAGATTTACAGGGTGTTCAATTTAACATTTTCCCATAAAAATACAATTTAGAAAATGTGACCACCCTGAAAAATTAGAAATCAGCTGACACGAAAAATTGATATATTTTTTGTTACTGTAGTTACCACAACGCCTTAAATGTATGTGAAAAGTAACCCTTCTTTACAAATATTTCAAAAACTACTGGACCTATATAGGCATATAAACCGTAATGTAATTTTTTTTGTCATTTATTTATGTTAAAGGATGTCGCATTAAGACAAAGCAAGTTTGGTATACTTTGCGTTTGTGAACTACCCTGTATAATTGAAAACGTTTTTGGGTTGTACATCTCTTCAGTGCCTAAAAGTGTTGTAAAGGATTTTTTTGTCAATCGCTTATAGATCTTCAGATATCTTCTATCCACACACTAATGGGCCACCCTTTATATTAGGTTAGATTCTTTAACAAAACAACACTTAATGTCCAGAGTTTGTCTGTCCACCTAAACTTTCACGAGACGGCCGTTTCGTCGATCCACGACTCATCAGTGTCTGTAGACAGCCAAACTATCTAAATTCTGTGATATATACCGAACACGGTATCGAAATGTAACAGAATGTGATTGGCTACATTTAGATTACATTGGTAATAAACAGCCGTCTGGTGAAAGTTTAGTAGGCAAACTCTCGACACTAAGGGTGGGTTTATCAAAGCCTAGTTAAATAAACGTCTTAACTGCCAGTTAAATAAACGTCAAAGTGGTTTATTTAACTTTCAGTTAAGACTTAGCTAACAGATATTTAACTAGGCATTGATAAACCTACCCTTAGTCTTGTTAAACAAACGCGTATCGAATCTCCGTAATTGTTTTAAAATACGGGACGTGAACTTTTGGTTAAATAAATTAATATATATTTACAACTTATATATTCAAAATATTACAAGCAATAATAACAATATTAGAACAACAAAAATATGAATAAAAAATACAAAATTTTACGTGAAATTAAGTAAATCCAGGTGATCATTATGTGTTTCAATATTAACATTTTGCAAAAACTGATAACTATTTAAAAGTAGAAGTAAATATGCTACAATCAACATTGTTCTCCACATTAAGCCTTGCTTCAAAATTTCATCATCGTTACAGCATAAAAATAAATTGAATGATCCGATGTTTTGGCCAAATGGAGTTGAGATAAGGAGGTACAATTTTAGAGTGGTACAAAAAGAGGAAAATGCACAGAAAACAGCGGAACATAACGCCAAGGAGAATGCTTTTTTAGCCAAACCCAAATAAATACAGATATGCGTAATACGCAAAGCAGAATTATGCTGTTTAACCAGAATATCCAATCAATTGGAAACAGTATAGAAAAACTTGAAGATTTTCTGTTAACAACGCAGTGCGATGTTGTGGCTCTAACGGAACATTGGAAAGCGTCTCACGAATTACCAGCATACAAGCTTCAAGGATACAGCTTGGTTTCATCATATTGTAGACCCAAAGGTCTTCACGGTGGTGTAGCAATATATTGTAAAACTAATATAAAAACCCTAAAACTAGAAACTGTTAATAGGTTAAGTGAAATATATGTGTTTGAATGTACAGGTGTAAAAATTGTAAAACATGGCTTTAGTTGTAACATAGTTAGTCTATACAAAAATCCCGACTCATCAGTGAAAATATTCCTGGAAAAATTGCAAGACCTTTTAGAACATATTGTGATGAAGTCTCTTCGAGTTTAATAAAAAAGTGCATTCATACCATTTCCAAACCTTTGGTGTATATCATAAATAATTCATTAAAATTTGGTATTTTCCCGGATCAATTGAAAAAAGCAGTAGTAATTCCTATTTTTAAAAAAGGCGATCAAAATAATTTAGAAAACTACAGACCTGTAAGTCTTCTTCCATCCTTTTCGAAGATATTTGAAAAGGTGGTATATAACAGATTATATCGCTATTATTTAGAAAATGACCTTCTTAGTAAGAATCAACATGGATTTATCAAAGGTCGTAGTATAAATACGGCATGTTTGATTATATCAATAAAATACTAGAAGCATTAGAATTGTGAATATTCCTAGATCTCTCAAAGGCATACGACTGTATAGACCCGGATATATTGATTAAAAAGTTAAAAACATATGGGCTATCTGAAATTCCCTTAAAATGGTTTATATCTTACTTAGAAAACAGAAAACAGGCAGTGAAAATTAAAGCGGACGGACAAGAAATGTATACAGATTACATAAATGTGAAAATGGGTGTACCACAGGGTAGCATATTGGGGCCCCTATTATTTAACATATATATAAATGACCTGTGCAATATGTTTAATACCAGTATCCACTCGATTATTAACTATGCGGATGACACTTCATTACTAATAGTCGCTGACACAAGGTCCAACATTATACGGGAAAGTCAGCTGATTTTAGAGCGCATACAGGAATGGATGAAGCGGAATAGACTGATTTTAAATGCAGAAAAGACACAGTTTATTCACTTCAAAACTACCCACAGTAACGTCCTCAATAATTCTCTGACAATCGAGATTTCTCGAAGGTCAATAGAGTTTTCTGAGGTTGTGAAATGTTTAGGTCTACACATTGATTCTAAGTTGACATGGGTAGATCAAATAGAAGAATTAAAAAAGAAATTGAACTCGGTTTTATATAGTCTTCGAGTTGTGAAAAAATATCTCTCTTTCAATACACTAAAAACAATTTATTATGCCTGTTTTATCAGCAAAGCAAAATTTGGTATTATTTTTTGGGGCGGATCAGTGGAGTTACAAAAGGTTTTTGTTTTACAAAAACAAGCTATTAGAATTTTATTAGGCTTACAGCCAAGAGAATCTTGGCTCGGTTTTTATGTGACGTTTTTCAACCCTTTCAATATTGTTACATATTTATATGTAGTATGTATTGTAAATTGGCTGTTTGAAATAAATATTATTATTATTATTATTAAGCCTTAAACTAGGTGCATAAGTTTCATCTACCCAATCGTCAATATTAAAAGAATCTGGAGGTGGGATTTGCATTAATTCCCCACTATAACTCTCGTACTTAATAGAAGATATTTCATTAACATTATTACAAATATCATTTTGTGGACTAATAGATATTGCTGATGTGACCGTGCTAGATGACGAAACACTATTGGAGGACAGCCGACGTTGTTTTTTCTTTTCTTTCATGCGGCGATTCTGGAACCACACTTTTATCTTCTTTTCGCTAAGGTCCAGCATTTGGACTAATTCAACTCTTACTTTCCTGCAAAGGTATTGATTACGTTGGAAAGTTTTTTCAAGTTCAAGCAGTTGGTCGGAGGTGAACTGAGTTCGAGCGCGTTTTTTTATAGTGCTTTTTTGGGCCTGATTGCTGGTTTCAGTTGATGATTTATGAGGACTTTCTTGGTTATCTGAAAAATCAAATTATAAAAATAAATTATAAATACTTATTTTCAAAACCTTTCTTTTTGGATGAATGAATTGAAATTGAATCTTAACCAGTTGTGCTACAACTTTATCGGCAAATTGCATATTTTCGGAACTTTGATAGTTCCTTAAACATAATGTTATATACAACTTTCCAGAATAATCAAGACTACTGTACTTACCATTAAATGTATGTTTATTATTAACTGGATATGGTTGTGCTTGTCCATAATTTGTTGATCTATTGTCAACCAAGTAATTTTGATTTTGTCCATTATTACAATAAAAATTATATGATTGAACCATTTGGTACTGCTGAGAAGAATTGAAGTAGTTCGTACGCACTGGTGAACTAGCCGGCGAAATCTCCTCATACACAGGTGCCGATTGGACAAACTGATCTTGTGGTTTACTGTATTGGAGCAAACAATTTTGTTCGGAATTTGCAGGTCATTCAGACATATGCTGATTGCTGATTTCACTTGATGCATTATCAGGTCTTCCTTGGTTATCTGAAAAATCAAATTATAAAAATAATGTATAAATAGTTATTTCCAAAAACTTTCTTGTTGGTACATCAAGATATTGAGATAAATGGAATCGATTTTGGATGGATGAATTGAAATTAAACCTTAACCAGTTGTGCTACAAGCAGGTGATCAGCAAATTGCATATTTTCGGAGCTTTGAAGAGTTTGTTAAACAGAGTGATGTGTTATTGAAAGAAACCAATGTTTAACTATACAACTTTTCCACAATAATCAAGACTACTCTAATATAATTAATTCCTACTTACCAGTAAATGTATGTTCATTATTAATTGTATACGGTTGTGTTTGTCCATAACATCTTGATCTATTGTCAACCAAGTAATTCTAATTTTGTCCATAATTACTATAAAAATTACATGGTGGAACCATTTGATACTGCTGAGGAGGGAAATATCCGTAATTGAAGTAGTCCGTATGCACTGGCGAACTAGCCGGCGAAATGTCCTCATACACAGGTGTCAATTGGACAAACTGATTTCGTGATTCACTGCATTGGAGCAAAGAATTTTGCATGAACGATTGGTCTTGAAATTGATCCAATTTGAAATTTACAAGTAATTCAGAGATATTTACGAATGAGAGAATTTTTCCGTTTCAGAAACTATGAAATAACACGAATCAAAATTGTTTTTTATTTATATTGTCACTTTAACTTTACAAGTAGGTACTCTCACTAAACTATTTTGATGTTCTGGTAACGATCCTATTTCGGAAAATGCTTAAATATATGTTTTTCTTACCTGTTTGTGGGTGGTTACTATTGTATTGGCCAAGATACCTGCTTTTTGCGTACCTATGCTACCACCCTTTATTACGATATTCCAATTTCTCTACCTGTAATTTATTGCTATTTAAGTAATTAAAACAAAAATTATATAATTTTCATTATGCGAAGGAATTAATAATTTAAATGCTTAATTTCATTTCACTTAAAAAAATTCTAATTTTCCAATGTAATAGCGCCTAGCAACTTACTTTTTTATATGGATATGGATATTGGATAGCTCCCAAAACAATTTAATTATTTACAGTAAATCGCGAGTGTTTATGTACGATTTTAAAGCTACTCGATTATTTAACAATCAGGTATTTTAAGTGCTAGAATAATTAAACAAAAAATACAGTGAAATAGTATTATACCAAAATGCCGTATACTAAACATCAAAAATTTGAAATTAAAGATTTAATAAAGGAATGCTTATCAGACACAGTTTTTGTTAACGCGCTGGTAGATAAAATTGCTTCTGCTGTTTCTGACCGTCTAGAAAAGTTGTCCCAACAACTCACTGAATTAGAAACTCAAGTAAATTATTTGGAAGCCGAAAATGTAGAGTTAACATCAAAATTAGAGCGTTTTGAATATTGTACAGTTCGAAGCAAGCTAAGAATATAAGGAATTCCTGAGAATGATGAGGAAAATCTTGGAGATGTTTTAAACGAAACTTTCGCTGATAAACTATTGGTTCGGAATTGTCTGCTCGACTCATACTATTGAATAGGAAAAAGGCAAAAAAATCAAAGCAAACCACGACCAGTCCTAGTGCAATTTGTTCGAAATGGTCAGCGAAACGAAGTGTTTTATAACAGAAGAAACTTAAAAGGAACCAGGATGAGTATCGTTGAAGAATTAACAAGATCAAACTCTGAACTTCTTCAAAGAGCGAAGAAGAAATATGGAAATAAAAATGTCTGGACAACAATAAAATTTACGCCAAATGTAATAACGAAAAGATTCACATAAAAACTTGCGAAAATCCTGATACATAAGATACGGGCTTTTCCACGCTTTCAACTCAAAAAGAAAATATATATTTTTTTTTCTCTCATTTTTTTTTTGCGGAATAGATATAATTGTATTCTCTCCTATTCTATACATTGTTGTGATATATTGATATTAGATTGTATTTTTTATTTCTCTTATATTCTGTTTTCTTTTCATTTATATAGCTGCATTTTTTTAGGGTGAGCATCGGATTGTTACATTGGATTATACATATATATGTAGATATTTTTTTTTTTAATTTTCACTTTCCTTATATATTTGCTTCGTTATAACATTTTTGTAGTACAATGAATCAATATATACTTGCTGCTTAACTATGAAAAATAAATTGTTAAGATTCGCTTTCTGGAATGTGAGGTCACTGCTAAATAGCTTTCCTGATTTTAGAGAAAATGTAACTGTCAATAATTATGATTTTGTTGGAGTTTCCGAGACGTGGCTGACTGATAAAATACCAGATGAAGTGATAAATATAGATGGATATAATTTTGTTAGATCAGATAGAGTTACACGCGGAGGCGGAGTGGGTTTTTATATCAAGTCTGACATTGATTACGTAATAATAGGTAAGTTCTCTTCTGGCATAATAGAGCACATATGGCTAAAATTTACATTAAATAAGACGTTGTATACCATCGGAGTTATCTATCGTCCTCCGTCAAGTTCATTTGTTGATTTTTTAGAAGTTTTTGAAGGTTTTGTATCTCAGTACGTAATCTCAACTGAGGAACTAATATGTGGTGGTGACATTAATTTAGATTTGTTAGACTTTGAAAACAAATACAATCAAGATTTTATTAATGTCACAACTGCCTTAAATTTAAAGCAAATAATAGAAACTCCTACTCGCGTTACTCTTAACTCAGCTACTTTAATTGGCATAATATTAATTTCTAAACAGACGCGGGCATTCTTGTGTGGTGTTATGGATGTCGCCTCTGTATCTGATTATTTTCTGGTGTTTTGTAATATTACATTCGAAAACATGAAAAGAGAAGCAGTAACATTTAAAACTCGTAAACTCAATAATATAGACCAACAGCTATTAGGCAATTTGCTCCTCTTTACCCCATTTAACAATATACTACATATTCAAAATGTAAATGAGAAGGTTATAGAGTTTAACAATTTAATTTTAGGTATCTTCGATACCATAGCTCCCATTAAAGAAATTACCACAAGGAAAAAATTCATCCCATGGTTTACTGAAACAATAAAGAAGTTGATCAATTTAAAAGATAGGGCCTTTCTTAAATTTAAACGCTCAAAATTACAAGGGCACTGGAAATATTACAAGGACTTGAAAAATGATATAACAAACGCTATTCGTAGAGAAAAAAAAGCCTATTTAGAGTTTCAATTAACAAACAAATGCGATCAAAGGAATCTGTGGAAACAATTACAGTTTCTAAATATATACAGAAAAAAGACTATCAACAGAACAATACCAAATCACTTAAACATCCCAAATACTATAAATAAACATTTTCTTACATCATCCCAATATATGCCGGCCGATATCGAACTAACCAATTTCTATAATAGCAATAAATTTCCTAATTTTCAACATCATTTTGAATTTACACTCGTTGATGAATCCGAGATTAGCAGCCATATTAATAGCATCAAATCCAATGCTGTAGGGCCTGATAAAATTAACATAAATATGATTCAAATGTGTTGTCCTTTTGTACTTCCCTACATTACTAACATAATCAATTCATGTATTTTGGATAAAGTTTTTCCGGATTGCTGGAAAATCTCGAAAGTGTTTCCTTCACCTAAGAAAGTACAAATAACGGATCTCAATGACCTTCGACCGATTTCTCTTTTGTCACCTATGTCAAAGATTTTAGAAAAAGTAATGTACAAGCAAATCTATAATTTTGTTTGTAATTATGATATTATACCTTACAAACAGTCAGGTTTTAGAAGAGGATACAGCTGCATGGCTGCCCTTCTAGATTTGGTTGATGACATAATTCGTGATATAGACTCGGGAAAAACAACGGCACTGTTGTTGCTGGACTATTCTAAGGCGTTTGATAAGATCAACCACGAACTTCTGTTTTCTATCCTGAACTACTCAGGATTCTCAGACTCTGCACGCGCATTAATGAAAAGCTACTTTCATAATAGATCTCAATACGTAGAGACAGACAGAGGTACATCAGAGTGGGGTAATATCATGTCCGGGGTTCCCCAAGGCTCAGTTTTGGCTCCATTGATGTTTTGTATATACACATCCAATATCTATAAGTGTTTGGTAAATTGTCAAAATTATGAATACGCCGATGATCGCCAAATAAAATATTCATTTGATTTCAATAACCTAAATATGGCATTAGAAATATTTAACAGGGATATATATAGCTTAGTGGAAACATCGAGAAAGCACCAAATGCTTATCAATCCGTCCAAATCAATATTGTTACTTTTTGGGAAGAATAAAGACATTGCAAAGCAATTATTTAAAGTGAAGATTGACAATCAATTAATACCTTCCAAACAATCTGCAAAAAGTTTAGGGTTGGAAATAGATACTAACTTAAGATTTAGTCAGCATATTTCAGCTAATCTTAATAAAGCCTATGCCAATCTAAAACTCTTATATCCTCACCGACACTCATTACCGATATATTTAAAAATTAAGCTTACTGAGGCGCTGGTTTTAAGCTTTTTCAACTATTGCGATGTAGTGTATGGACCATGTTTGACCAAGTATGACAAGGACCGGATACAACGGATACAGAAGTGCTGCTTGAGATACATCTATGGCATCCGCAAGTATGAGCACGTTTCACATAGACTCAAAACTTGCCGGTGGTTGGATGGGGAATCGAAGGAGACTTCATTCTGCATGTTTATTTCATTCTATTATTATGTTTAAAAATCCACCGTACCTATACAACAAAATTGGTTTCAGATCAGATGTGCATACACTTAATCTTCGTTTTAAAGGTCTTCTGTCCCCACCGCCTCATAAAAGTGCTCTATTTCTTAGATCATTTTCTTTTAATATTTATGTGGGATACAATAATCTACCAGCACGTCTGAAGGAACTCAGTTCAGCGCGTTTTAGGAACTCCTATCGGAGCCTTCTGTTACAAAATATGTAAACATTTATTATATTATCATCTTTGTTATTTTCTAAATGTGTTTTTATTTTATTTCTATATTAGGTATATTATAAATGTATGATAATGAACTCACATTGTAAATCCGTATGATATTATAAATGTATGATAATGACCTCACATTATAAATCAGCAAATTGTATGGAATATCACGTTAGGGGTATATAGGGAAGTATTTTCGAATGATATTCACTCAATAGGAGTATTTTTTATCTTTTGTTATGGCAGAATGGGAAGAGAGACAGGAAAAAGAAAAACAGCTTTAGTTTAGTTTAGGTATGGGTCAGAATTTAATATCAGCACCGCTGCCTTCTGACCATTTTCGTAGTCAATTATATCGATTAAGTTTAGTATTAAGAATGATGTTTTTGTAATTTTAATTTGATTGCGAATAAACTATTATTATTATTATTATTATTATTATTTATCTGATGAAGATCTGTGGACCGAAACCGGTAACACAGTGAAGCATTTTTTGTAAATAACTTTTTGTGGCAAATTTGTGTAAAATTAGGACTAGCGAGTCAGAATATTTGTATGGTATGGTCCTGAAAAGGCACAATAAGCCTTGAAGGCTGAAGTACGCCATTCGTACACGCCGGGGGCTTAAGTGCGTACCGAGGTGTGCAAGTGGAGGACCAAAAGGATGATAAAATAAAAGATAACATCCTCGTTGTCTTCATTTTTGCAGCTCCTTGCTATATATTGATGTTGGGAAGCAAATGGCATCTACATCTGGTAAATACACTGGATGGGCCATTGCAATGACCAAAGTTCCAGATTTATAGAAAACCTTTGCCTAAAAATCCTTCAAATTTTTCAGATTTGAAAACCATTTTGCCATTGTATTGGGGGTTTCCACTTCAATCTGTTGCTTTTTAATAGAATGTAGGAGTTTGTTCAGATAATCGATTCTCCAAGTGCTGTAATATTCTTTTTTAATAATAATAATAATAGTCTTTATTCATGAGGTACAACTATGTACATAGAATGCGTCACAATGTCGTAATATAATACAATGGTCACAACCCAAAATACATGTATAAAAAATAAATAAATAAATAAGTAGTATAAAAGACATGGATTTCACGAAAACACCTAATCATTCACAAAATATTCATTTAACGAATACAAACTGAATTGAAGTAACCAATCCCTTACGTTTCGTTTGAATTTACTCGGAGCTGTATTCACTTTTAGATGATGGGGCAGATGATTATACAACTTAATAGGCATTAGAAGGCAACTATTTGCTGAGAGAGAGAGACGGTGTACAGGCAGTCTTAAATTTAATTCAATTCTAGATCGTTATTAGTACAATAATTCCGCATGCGCTCCTAACATTCATATCCTTTTGAACTTAAACTACTAATAGAGTCAGCAGCTATTATAGCTGATGTATCATCAGCAAAAAAGGTAATGTGCTTTGCAGATTTTATGTGTGTAGATATATCTGCAATGAGCAATATGAAGATTAGTGGTCCTAATGTACTGCCCTGGGGAACGCCGTCCAGCTCAAGAACTGATGATTCAAAAACTTTGCCATCACTAAAGGGCGGAATATATGTGTAGTGCAATATGTCTTACCCTGTATATTTTTATATTTATAGTACATATTATAAATATTACTAGATAATATTTATAATAAATTATGTAGTCTTGCTGTGTCATCAATAACTACGATTGACACAGTTTACCTAATCTAGTTTTAAGAATAATAATTAAGAAGAGAACCATTTTAGCTTTTGTAATAACTACTAGCATTTGTAACGATATATCATAAAATATATATTTCCTAATTAGATATCCGAGTTAGTTTAATTTAAAATGTCCCCCGAATCTGGAGGTATAACCCAATAATATACGGGGACACTACATGGCGATCTTGCCTCGGAACAATAGTTTTAGGAAATATTCAGAATTAAACGAGATGGTTTTGCAATCCAGCAAGAAGCAGACCCTATAGGCTTCAAGTAAAGCTTCTTTAAAATAGGAGTTGGAATGCGCAACAAAATGGACAATCAAAATAGAACATGTAATATAAAACTGTAATCATGGATCCGAAAAAGGAAAGAAAATATAATGGAGAGTAAATATCAATGGTTAAATTACGGTATGTTGTTTTGTTTTAAATATACGCGTTGAAGACATTTCATAATAATAGGGAAGTTTTAGTAATTTAAAATCTTAAATATTGTTTATTTTATACTGCATTCATTAATTTTATTAAATTTTTTTCGAATTCTGTTGGATATGTTCATACTTGAAGTGTTAAGATATACTTAATTACTTTATATTTTGTGCTACGTATTTTTTTTTTTTTTTTTTGACAAGTTATCTTTATTCATATCTGTATTCTCTAAACTTATTAAAACCGGATGATGACGTTATTATTATAAAAACAACAACAACAACAACAAATGAAAGTAAAATGTCAAAACTTGAGATAAATAATATAAACAATTTCTTTAAGTTACCATCAGCAAGAGTTATAATAATGCCCGCAGATCTTAGAATATCATCGGGAATATAACACAAGTTAATTAAAAATCAGTATTTTCGATCATTAATGGCAATAAATCTTTAGAGAATATAATTGTCTAAGCTCAAAGCATGGCTGATGATCCTAATATTGAAGAAGTTGAATTAAAATTGAATAAATATGAAGTTATAAATTGAAAGTATTGTTTCAAGAATAAAGGTGAAATAGAGTATCATGATTAATTAATGGCAACTATTCATCAGGGAATGCATTGTCTAAGCTACGAAATTTAGCTTGTAATCATAATATTCAGAGAGAGAGAGAAGTAATTAGAAGAAGTTGCTGACAGGAATTTAAAGAAACTAAATATCATATAAATTGTAATTATAAGAATCCTCAAGTTGTTGAAAATAACTTAATAAAAACGTCAAATTTGAAATAACGTATAATACACGAAAAGATTAAAATTTAAAATATCGACTGTATATCCTCAAATACATAGTATCTCTATAGCCTTTTAGTTTATTATTTTAATTGACGTCATAGAAGGTATACAAATATTATTGTAATCGATTGGTATCTACATTCTTATATTTATTATTATAAAATTTATTATAAGTAATATATGTTTCGATTTATAATTAAATAACGAGTAAACATAAAATAAAAGTGCACCTAAGTGAAAAAAAAAACAGTTACATAATTTGGGTAACAAATATTAAGTGATTTAGTGTTTGAATAATTAAAGAAGATATTTCAATTTTACGTATTTTAGGTTTATATAAGATCATTACTAAGTAGATCGTATTATTATGATATTATTATGAAGACATATTTCACTATTTTTTTTTCAAGCCAACATTTTAATTTTTCAAATAAAAACCTACCCAACTAGTTTAGAACAAAGAATGTACCTAATTCCTGGCCAAATTAAGTCCATTCCCTTAAAGTGGGGTGATGTAGTGCAATATGTCTTACCCTGTATATTTTTATATTTATAGTACATATTATAAATATTACTAGATAATATTTATAATAAATTATGTAGTCTTGCTGTGTCATCAATAACTACGATTGACACAGTTTACCTAATCTAGTTTTAAGAATAATAATTAAGAAGAGAACCATTTTAGCTTTTGTAATAACTACTAGCATTTGTAACGATATATCATAAAATATATATTTCCTAATTAGATATCCGAGTTAGTTTAATTTAAAATGTCCCCCGAATCTGGAGGTATAACCCAATAATATACGGGGACACTACATATGCACGTAAATTCAGTTAAAATATGCGCATATATATGCATAGTTTTTCTTTGAAATATGCAACAATATGCATTTATTTGTCAAAATATGCAATTATATGCCTTGAATATAACATCGAAAAATGGAAATAAAGAAACGCCCACTCTTACAAAAATTATTTATTTTAAGTAAAATTAAAAGAAAAATATAATAGGTAAAATTTTTAACCTGAAATAGTATAAAATGCATATAACGATATATTGTTCAAAATTTGCCGATAAAAGTGTTTGCCTTCTGTCTGTAAAAATATGTTTGTACAAAGAAAAAGTTCTTTCAACATCTACCGATGTGATCTGGCAATATTTTAATTTGGGTAGTAAGTTATAAGGCCAAGGTATTATTTCGTTGGATGGTTTAGTATCAAAAATATTTTTGACTTCCATTAAATGCTTAAAGCCTTCTTTCTTTCCCACAATAACTTCGAGTTTACTTCTTACTTGATTTCCTACATCACCGGGAACTTTTTTGCATTTGTCGGAAAAAGTTTCAACAATTTTAATTGATTCCCTTAAACTTATATTCCTACTTTCTAACGAAGTTATTATATCTGGTATAAAACTAAAATTAACCTTACTAAAAACAAGTTCCTTAGCTAAATGTACATTTTTTAATACTGCTTGACTTTGCACTACACACTGTGAATTGTCTTCTATATCTAAAACTATGTCTTTAATGGCTTCAAAATGGTCTGCGTAGAATATCTCGGCCTTAATCCATGTTGCACATCGAGTAATTACGGGCTCTGGAGGTAAACTAACTCCTCAATTACTTGCAAGGGTCGCACTTAATCTTTTGATAAAACGAAAAACATAAAAATATGCACACACATTTTATTTTTGCCGAAATATGCAATTTTTTATGAAATTTGTAAAAATATGCAAAATATGCAAATATATGCACTTTGCATATATTCCGCCCTTTAGCCATCACCGTTGAGACTCACTTTATGTTTTCTTTCTGATAAAAATGATGTTATCCAACTTAAGAGAGTGCCTCTAACACCGAAACCATAGAGTTTACGTAAAATCTTTTCATGATTCACCGTCTCGAAAGCTCGTGAATAATCGAAAAATAAACCTGAACATTTTTGTCTTTCTTCCAAGCATTCTAACACTTTGCCGATGAACTGCACTATCGCGTCCTGGGTGGATAGACCCTTTCTAAATCCGAATTGGTTATTACCAATTATATTATACTTATTCACATAATCCACAAGCCGACAGTAAAATGCATTTTCAAAAACTTTAGAGAAAACAGACAATTCAGAGATGCCTCTATAATTTTTTATATGTTTCGAATCCCCCTTCTTGAATATAGGCACAACTCTGGCTAGTTTTAGTTCTTGTGGGAATTTTCCTTCAATGAAGGAACAGTTTACTAAATGTGTAAGAATAGGTGCACCACTCATTTAGGGATTTATTCAATGATTCGTTACGCAGTGGCATATTTCCTGATGTTTGGAAGAGTGCTTGTGTGATACCAATTCCCAACGTGCACTCGCCGTCTTTGTTGAGCGATCTTAGACCGATCAGCTTGCTTCCAGTACTACCTAAAATTTTTGAACGTCTTGTTAGGTTTCAGATTAAAGATTATTTATTAGAGAATGGTATTTTGACTTCGCTACAATCGGGATTTCGTGTGGGACATTCTACAGCTACGGCTCTACTCAAGGTAACTAATTACATTGCCAGTGCTATGGACAACTCAAAGGCGACTATATTAGTGTTACTTGATTAGAGTAAAGCTTTTGATCTGGTTGATTTTGATTTATTACTTAGCAAACTTCGCTACTTGGCTTTTGAAGAAAATGCGCTAAGATGGTTTTTCAGCTATCTAGTAGACAGGAGGCAGTGCGTTAAAATCGCTTCACTATGATTTTAAGATATTACAGAGCGGAGTTCCCAAGGGGAGTATTGTTGGACCCTTATTATTTTCTTTATTTTCGTTTGATTTGCCTTTAATTCTAAGACATTCATTTATTCACATGTATGCTGATGATCTTCAGGTGTATGCGCACTGTACTTTGGATAACTTCGATAACATGTTGGAGTTTATCAATGAGGACCTTAGAGACTTGTCAACGTGGTGTCAGCGTAATGGATTGAAATTGAATCCTAATAAGACGGTAGCAATGTGTATTGGGTCGGAGAGGCAGACGGTGGGAATACGCGAAATGGGACAAGTAAAATTGAATGATATTTATATATCCTGGAGTCATAAAGCCAAAAATCTATGTGTTATTATAGACTATAAATTGTATGTAAATGTACCATGTGAGAAGATTCCTTAGTAAAAGCACAAAATTAAAGTTAATGAAATCCTTAATTTATCCACATTGTTGTTAAGTGTACTATTATTTTTGCCAAGCTATAGCAAGTTTAGGATCCAGCGTATTCAGAATGCATGTGTGAGATTTGTGTGCCGAGTTCCATATGCTGCTCATATAACACCATTCTTAGTTCATGTTATTATATAAAACTATAAATAGTGAAACTCCGAACTACCTTTATGTCTTTTAATACGCGGACCTGACACACATGAGAGAAGTCCGCGTTTTAATATGTTTTCTGTACCGCTGCATAGAGGTTCACATTTCGAGGGTTCCTTTTCCTATATGGGCGCAAAGATTATGATTGAATACTTGGATATTCTCCACTTTCACCATACTCATTTAGACGAGGACTGAGACATATACTGGTGTTATTGCGTAATGCATTTTTTTTTTGCTATTTGTGTTTATAATAAGTGGATATTTTTTTTTTATAATATTTATCTTTGGTGAGTCATGTTTGTTTATTTATTTTTCTTATGGGCTGAGTGTAAGAGTGGCTTTCAAACCAAATCTCATGCCCTTTGTGTTGTAATGATTTATGATAATGTATTGTACTCGTAGATTATTATACACAATAAATCATTTTATTATTATTTAGTAGATATGAATATTTTTGAATTCGTTTATTTTGAAACGTTTATTTTCTTAGATTGAAAGAAAAGAAAAAGGAAAGTCAAATAATAATATATGTTGCAGGAAAATAAAATCCCGTCTACTCCACAAAAAGTTATATATATGTTCAAATCATAACCATAATGGCAAACATGTTTCGAGATTCATCCCATCGTCAGTGACAAAAACTCACAGAATTCCTCATAATCAGCTTAACTCAAACATCTATATATCAATTGGTGAAATTTTTTTTGAAAGAAAACATTATATAACTAAATTAACGACTAATTAAAAATTTAAGTCATCCATTTTGAATTGCATTGAAGCAAAATTTCTTTTTATATATCATATTATAACAATTATTAAAAGATTGAAGAACAAAAGCGAAATTAATTACTTGTCTACAACGTGGAAATTGTCAACTAATTTCCACGTTGTAGACAAGTAATTAATTTCGCTGTTGTTGTACGTTTATATTTCGTGAAAATCTAGTATCAAGTGAACAATTTTTGAAAAATTTCTTATTAATCTGCTATGGACCACAAAAGAATATGTTGTAGAACCTTGAAAGGTGTATATTGTTAAAAATTTTGACAATTATAAAATTCTATTTGGTGTTGAAGACTTGTTCACCTTACTTCTCTCCAAGTGTGGAGTATTTCGTTAAAAATTAAAGAATGATTTTAATAATAGTTCAATGATGAATTAGATTCATTATGTAATAAAGCCATCGTTTTTCAACACTCTGCTGGTATATATATCTCACTCACTATGCTCAAAAGCAGGTCGATATTTGTAGATGAGGATGCCTATAGTACTCTGATTAGCTCAAAAAGTCGGTATCTGTCGCCCCTCAGACTGATTGAATGAGTTAGACTGGGGCTCTACTAATACATTTAAATTATTTATATTTGTTAAACTGCAGGGCGATAGTCTTTCCATAGTTGATTATAAGACGATTTTTAGAACACCAATATTGAAATTCCCCCAATGTTTCACTGATCTTGATAATCACATTTTCTGGGTCCCTATCATATATCAACATGGTTGTATCGCTTGCAAACATGTATAATGACCAATATGTGATGTTTTCAGGTAGTTCATTAATGTATATCAAAAATAGAAGAGGTCCCAGTATTCACCCCTGAGGTGTTCCCAGATCAATTTCTTGTCCATTTGTTAATGGGGCCACGTAATCCTAGAGCTTCTATTTTCTTATATAAAAAGTCCCGATCAACCACATAAATCGCATTCGAAAGAACCATCATCAGTCAAGTCATGAACACTCTGAATAAATTCATTCGTGCAAGTCTCCGTCTAAACTCATATTGGCACTTTCTTAATATATCCGAAGAGTTTAAAAACAAAAATTCTGTCAGCAACCAGCTTAGACATCACGCTCAGCAGTGAAATGAGCCATTGACTAATCACCTTTTTTAAATATGAGAATAACAACTGATTTATTCAGTTGTTCCGGGAAAATCCCAACTTGGACAGACATGTTAGTTAAAATTTAACTAGGAGTGGTATATGGTTAATGTACAAAGAATCAGTAATTAGTTTCCCAAATAGTTGTCGTGCTCTCGTTCTTCTTATCACACCAGTATGATGTATGATGAAGATGACCTGCCAATATCGTATTCCTTTTCCGGAACGAAACCTCAGCCTCTCGCCATCCTACCTGTCTACAATGTTGAAATTGAATTGGTAATACAAGCCATATCAATCACCCGCCACTTAAACGATCTTAGACATATTAGCAGCGATGTCCAAAATTTTTTTGAGCACACAGGTGCATGAGTATTTAATTCGAAATAATATTCTGCCGCCATTTCAATCTGGTTTTCAAAAAAGGCATAGTACCGCGACGGCTTTGTGGAAGGTTACGGATAACCTGGCTGGAGCGCTAGATGTGTAACATTTATTCTTGTTGACCAGAGCAAAGCGTTCGACCTGGTAAATTTTGATCTACTTCTAGCAAAACTCAAATATTTAGGTTTAGATTCCGTTTTTCTAAACTGGCTGAAGAGATATTTATTTGATCGTTTTCACAGAGTAAAACTTGGTGCAGCGCACTGGTCGGAATTTGGCAGCACTAAGTGTGGCATGCCTCAAGGCAGCATTTTCGGTTTGCTCTTGTTTTCCGTGTATTGTTTTGATTTATATGAAAAAATAAAATTTTGTGGGCATTTACATAACATAGATATTCGGCATAAAACGACAATTTCACCACCTCCTCATTCTACCGCAATGTTCGAGAGATCTTTTTCTTACAACATCTGTAAAACTTATAATAAAATACCATTAAATATGAAAACTTTGACTGGCGCCAGGTTTAAACATTTTGTTGAAAATAATGTAACCGAAGTACTATAGTGTCAATTATTATTTGTGGATTTGTTAATTTTATTTTCTTTTTCTTTACTGTGGATTTGTTTTTTCGATCTAGCTTTAATTGGATACTTGATACGTATTATATGTTTTTGGTTAACTTTGTTAAATCTAGTTAGGTTAAGTGAAGAAGCATTGGCTTCAACTTCGCCATTTATAAGATATATACATTTTACAATAAAGCCTTTATTATTATTATTATGTTTCTTTTAGATTAAGACATGTAAAAATGCACATGTAGGCGGACGACGTATATATATGCCTTGCCATGTCACGAATGCACCTGATACTATTTCTAGATTTAATGAAGGCTTACATACTTTTTCGGAGTGGTGTGAAAGTAATGGCCTCAGAATAAATTCTTCGAAAACGGTTGCTATGTGTGTGGGTAGTGTTCGTCATTAGGACTTTATTAATCAGAGTTATCCAATTATTATCAATGATACTATTACACTGAACCGAAAAGGTACGTGATATTAATAAAAAAGTGCTTCAAATCAATGAACGTCAACATTAAATTTGAGCCGATGATGGGTGACATTAATACAATGAACGTTCGTACATAAATTCGGTAGCGAATTCTGTACGTTGAATTAATAAATAAAGAACATAAATTTATGCTCGCCGGTTATTGATCTTACGAATGATGGACATTAATTTAAAACTCCTGTACGTTAAAACGATGTTACCAGGTTGTTAATGTTACGAACGATGAAGATTAGTTTATGTCTCCAATACGTAAAACCGATGTTAGCTGGTTATTAATGTTACGAACGATGAACATTAATCTATGACTTTTCTACATTATACCGATGTCTGAAGGTTATTAATGTTACGAACGAGAAACATGAATCTATGACTTTTGTACGTTCAACCATTGTTAGCTGATTATTACATTGGGTTATAATAATTGTTTTACGTAATTGTGTTCGCCGGAAATTATTTTTACGAAAGATTGAGGTTATTGTTCTGTATTCAATCAATAATCGCGAGCATATAGGTACATATGTATTATGTGTACTGCAAAGTGCAGTATGGTTCAAATATACTAGTACCAATGGTTAGAGAATTCATTAATTTGATGCACCTGTTTTGTAAATAAATTAAATCATATTTGTACGACACTCGAAATATAAAGGCTTTATTTTTAATTTAGTTAATATTAAATGCTAAACATGTCAGATTCGTCTGTCGTCTGAGGTGAAAAGGGAGAAAAAACTATATTTGGAAACTAAAGTCCGCGGAAATTCTTCTAAACAAAATTGGAAATTATTACGAGATCTAAACATTTATGCAAGGGAAAATATCACAATACCGTCTTTTATTCATGATGTTGATAATATTAATGATTTTTTGGTGGCCACTTCTACCAACAATCCGGACCCAGGAACGATCAATTTTTACTTAGGTAATAAAATTAGGCCTGATATTAACTTTGAATTTACAATGGTGGATCATGGGGAGATACTTGATGCATTGCTTGGGATTAAGTCAAATGCTGTAGGCAGTGACATGCTCAGTATTGATATGCTAGTAGTAGTAGTAATAGTTGTCCGTTTATAATGCCCTTTATACAGCATCTAGTTAATTACTATATAGAAACGAGGAACTTCCCAACATGTTGGAAAGAAGCCAATGTCATTCCAATCCCAAAACTAAAACTCCATCAACATTTAAGGATCTTATAGACCGATTAATATACTCCCAGCGATCTCCAAGGTTATTGAGAGAGTGATCTGCAATCAAATGAAAACATATCTTGATGGGCATGGGTTGTTGTCGGAGGTCCAGTCTGGATTCCGTCAGGGTCACAGTTGCTCCACGATATGACTTAAAATACTGGATGATGCATTGGGTGCGGTAGATCAGGGTCGATTGACGGCATTGCTGCTGTTGGACTACGCTAGGAGCATTTGACCGCATTGGTCATGGTTTGTTGCTGGCCATTGTGAGTTACCTGGGCTTTGGGGAGTCTGCTGTGTCCCTACTCGGAACATATGTGAATGATAGAAGTCAGGTTGTCATTTTGGGAACGACAGTGTCTGGGCTCAGGACATTGCGTAGTGCCGCAGGGCATCCAGGAATCATTGCCTTTTTTATGTATTAGGGTTTTTGTTATTGTTATTATTATGCAGTTATCTTTAGTATTGCTAATATGTTAAGCTAGGAGGCTGTGCATCGACTTCGCCTTTGATGTTATTGTATAAGATCTAACATACGCGGACTCCAATCTACTTGTACCAGTTAATTAATATAGAAGGTCTGCTGTTCACACTGTAAGCAAACGGAACAATACTTTCACAGTTCCGCAACATGTACCTAACATCAAAGTTCGAGGGCTGCTTTTCATATATGGCCCCTCAACTTCTAAATAGAATGATCGATTGCCCCTAGGAAATATTAAACCTCAACTAAAATCCAGATTAACATTGTAATGTGTTTGAGAGGTTTAACAATTTTTTGATTTGTTGTGTTAATATTGATTTAAGTTTTGGATTTAATGAGTTAAGTTTTTTATTTTCACAGGTAGAGTGGTAGAATGACTAAAAACCAAATCTATCACCTGTATATAGATAAGTTTTATATAATAAATAAATATATTATAATACCTACATATTACTAAGACTGTATAGAGAAAAATGTAAACGAATTTGCATTCAGCAACAATATTCCACAATAAATTATTTTATTATTAGTATTACCTATATCTTCGTGTGAGATGCATTTATAAATTATGGTTTTTGAGTCAATTCTTGAGCTATTTACTTCTTCTTTTATTAAATTATAATATTTAAATTTAAGAAATGAGAGCAATGAAAATATTAATTTAATGCGAATGCGTGAAGGCTCTCCTTTTGACTAAATATTTAGTTTCCCCCTATATTCTAAACATTATACATAGCCTTTTTTGTAGACTGAAAAATTCCATTGATATACAAGTACATGTAAGTATTAAAAGTTCAGTTTTAGAAACGCCTGTAGAACCCTATATCGGCTGTACTTATACTTCAACATTACCGAAAATTGCGCATATAATTAAGTACCTACACACTTTATAGGTTATTACGTTTAATTACTGCGTAATTATGGGGACTAAAATATAATAGTTAGACATTTTCCAAAGTAATAATGTTCTTTGGCACCAAACTAACTCATATTGTTTTTTTGATTTAAACTGATGATAAACTGTTCTAAATCATATATTTTAGTATACCTATCTTCCAAAATAGAATTTCACGTAGGTAACTACTATGGAAGGAGCACCTCGAACTGAATAGGTAGTTATAATTTTTAACTGCGGATTTTCAAGCATATTAGTTGCAGACAATTTGCCAATTCAACCAACCAAGATTGTCTAATCAATCCAGGCTATGAGGTTATTAAAAAAAGTGTTGTTTAGAACACGGTCATGTGGGAGGAATAATATGACAGTTATAAGGAGCAAATTCGTGCAACTCAATAAGAAATATTGAAAACAATTTCGAGGTAATTCTATAAAAAATATCGAGCAATAATTGCGGAAAACATTGCACGAAATTGGAAATCCCCATATTTTGGCAACTAGTTTTTATTATTATTCTTTTACGAGTAGGAACGTGTCTTACAGATCTGCTAATAATAAAACTTTTATTATTATATTGCACATACATAACTATTTTGTGGATATAATAGCTACTGGCACCAGCAGACAAACACAGGTAGATCTACAAAATTTTGAAAATGTATTATACTCTATTGGGGTACTTATGGACCTACAATGTAGAATCTGCCTACTATTTTGCATATATAGGTATTATACCTACCCTTATCGTTATTTGTTCGTCTGGTAACATAAAATAAAATTGTTGATGTACCAACGATGGTCATACCCCAATATTATTATTTAATCCGATAATATTTATGGTTTTAATAGCTTTATTTTGTTATCTATTTTCCGAGTTTATATACAAGCTTACGATGATACATTTTTAAGGTCTCATAAAATATAAAATTTTCTTCTGAAGTAATCCATTTATCGAGGAGTGATTGATACTGATTGTAGACGTGTTTTATTCAATCAAATATAAAATTGTATTATATACGTAAGAGTTTCGTTAGAAGTTTTAGGAGAAATAATGAATATGTTGATTTGAAACTTTCTCCATTTATACAGGGTGTTAGTAAATAAGTGCGACAAACTTCAGGAGGTAATTCTGCATGAAAAAATAATGACAGTTTCCTGTTCGCAAATGCTTCGTTTTCTTCTGAGATATAGTTAAAGTTTTTCTTAAAAACTGAAGATTTATTGATTGCTCTGAAACCGGTGGAGATATGCAAATGAAATTTTATTGAGTTTTAAGAGGTAGTTATTGCGCATTTTTTGACATGCAATTAAGAATTTTATGTTCATCAGTGGCGCGTATACGGGTAATGATCTCAATTTTTTTGAAGAAAAAAAAGGTACGCCACTGGAATTTTTCAAATTAAAAATAATTTTGGAATTCCTCGTTCAATTTGTGATAAAAACTATCTCTTTCTTTTTTAAAAATAAAACATCTCGCTGCGACGCTAGTAGGCTGTCAACATTCTGTTATACAAATATTTCAACGAAATGTCAAATTAGCGTTTCTTTATTATTAGTGTTATTTTCTCTTATTGTTTTGGTTTAATGTTTATTGTATTAGATAGTTCTTGATAATGTATTAAAGAAATGAAAAATACGGGGTAAGATGTTTTATTTTTTTGCACAAAGACGATGCCCCCTACGATAAAACAGCAAGAGAGATTTTTTATCACAAATTGAACGAGGAATTGCAAAATGATTTTTTTATTTGACAAATTGCGGTGCCGTACTATTTTTTTCTTTAAAAATATTGAGATCATTACTCGTATGCGCGCCACTGATGAACATAAAATTCTTAATTGCTTGCCAAAAAATGAGCAATAACTACCTCTTAAAATTCACGAAATTTAATTTGCATATCTCCACCGGTTTCAGAGCAATCAATGAATCTTCAGTTTATTTGCGGACATATGTTTATATAGCAAACTGTCATTATTTTTTCATGCAGAATTACCTCCTGCAATTTGTCGCACTTATTTACTAACACCCTGTATGTATAAGAAGGAAATAGGTTATACCGGAATATTGGATTTTATTAACTTAGTTCAAGTGTCGCAAAATCGGCTCGAGTAATATATTATCGCCTACATTATACGCTCGTTCGATAAATAATACACTATATTCAGACCTATATTTTTGACAGTTTCGAATTCAACATTCAAAATAGATTTCGTACCTGATTTTCAAAAGAAGAAGAGTACCTACTACTTCTACGCAAATTAAATTTTTGAAGCATGGGATGGAAGGTATCTCCGAGTAGATATTGGCAAATTCATTTATCTTTTATTCTGAATTCGTACCTACATAATGATCTATAATATATCATCATTAATTTGTAATAATCTGTATACCAAAATATTTCACACTTTTAGGGTCTATTCAAACAGAGGATAATTTGTAATTGCCATTCTAATTATTTTAGGATATGTTGATCATACCTATACCGGGTGTCCCACCGGGAAGGGATTCGATCGATTATGGAGAAACTACTATGTGGAACAATCTGAAAATCAGGTGTAGTCCGCAGGTCGACGGTACCAAGTCGGCTAATGTATTTTCAAGAATCTAGTACTTCCGGTTATACCGGAAATGGGTGTCAGCTTCCTTATTTCAAATACGACCCTATATAAATTATATTTTTTCTGGATTCTCCTTGTAATTCTAAACATATTTCATGCATAATACGTTATACCTATCGCCAGCCGTTTTCGAAATATTAAAAATTGTATGTCAAAAATGACGTTTCCAGAATAAAGAATAATAAGAATTTTTTATTATATGGAAGCTTTAATAATTGAATGTGTTAGAATATCTTAGGAGATATAGACCTACTTTGGCGCCTACGCATATTTTCTTAGTAAATATTAATACAGGGTATTAGAAAAAAAGGGTAAAAAATCAAATTGAAAAAAGTGTCAAAATTAACAAATTTTTAAATATATATATATTTTTTATTTTTTTGCATCAAAAATACGGGCAAACAAATCAACTGAAATTCTAATGAAATTATTTATTTTACACAGACAATGTTTTCTTGCCAGAACTTGCAAAATCTAAGTTAAATTTTGTAAACTTACTAGTTGTAGAACATTGTACTTAGATAAAAGCACTCTTGTGCTTATAAATTGAATTTTGTTTTGTTTATTGACAGTAGCAGTACCTATTAATTAATAAAAATATCTTAACTTCTTACAGAATTTTAATTTTTGAGTTCCAACATTTCTAAACCAGCTCCTATACCGCAGTGAATAATGCACAAAAGGAACATACTTAAAGGAAAAAAGTATTAGATTTTAGCTTGCGGTTGTGTTATGTTATGTCAAACGTTTTTCCCGTCACAGTAAAAAATCATTTAAAATTCAAGGATTGTTTTTTTTGGAAAAGCTCATGGACAAATCGATTTTAGTTGTTGACTGCGGGTTTTCTTGTTGTAAATTCATGAATACAGTAAAAATAAATGACAAGCCCTCAGAGGCGTAGTTACCAGTGTTGCGCGTGTTCCACGGAACACGGACCCGGTATCCCCAAGGGGCTTAGTACTGCATTCTGCATCTTTTCTATATTAAATACCTATAAATTTTAAGATTTTTTTTACATTTATTTGACTTGATTAAAAGTTTTGCCACAAATTATATTTACTTAACAAAACAGAGGCTGACGAACCAAATTCTTTGAAAAAAAAAACTAGAAATATTTGAAACTATCATATTAATCGTTTTGAGTGTAGCGGTGAGGGGGTAGGCCCGGAAATTCCTTGGAACACAGGCCCGTAATGCCATCACTACGCCCCTGCGACCCCTAGATGTATATTTTTTTAAATGGAAATACCCATTTTTTTATTTAATTTTTGCGCAAGACAACTACTGTGTTAGTGACGTCTAATGGATTATCAATTTGAAGTTGCTTGGGTTTAGGTCAATTGGAGAAACAACGCAATTCTTCTATCGACGTTCCGAGTTCAATTAAGTCGTCCTCCGGACAGTGAACAGTTTCTTCCCTGTGTCAAGAAGTGATTTGGTTTTAAATGAAATGTACATAAAGTGATATTTTAAAAGGGTTTACTTGTAACTAAATTGCGCCACAAAAATGCTTTTCGTCATTCGTCAGAGTGTGTGTGAACCCATCGAGGCTACCTGCCCTGCTGCAATACACATGTTCACAGTAAAAATTAAAAATCCATCAAGATTCTCATGAATTTGTTTAAGTACATATCAACTATTTAGTTATGGACCAATTCAAACTTGTTTTTTTTTGTTTCATAAGTAATACAAGAAGTATCACTAATAATTTTATTAATTCGAAAGCCTTCGAAATTAGAACAATCTAAAGAAAACAATAACTACAATTTTTTATTATATGGACGCTTTAATAATTCAATTTGTTGGATATCCTAGTAGTTATAGATTTACTTTCGGCGCCTATGTTTTGTAAATTGTAGTTTAGATAGCAGTATACATCTGAAGAAGCCACTGTGTTGGTGAAACAATTGTCATGTTTGTGAAAATTATTTAAAACATTTGTTGTTTATTTCAAAAAGTCTATAAAAGTAAAACGAATTTGTCTTATTCTTAGCTCACAAAGATATCATTTCAGGACACCCGGCATATATCCTTATAATGTATGAGAGTCGTAACAAATTGAAGTGGTTCTTTGCATTAAAATAAATAATATTCAATTTGACAAAACATGTTTTTCTTTGACTCTGCCATAGTTTTTAAAAAAATATTTTTGTAATAACAATAATTGTAA
Organism: Apoderus coryli; assembly: GCA_911728435.2. NCBI lineage: Eukaryota > Metazoa > Arthropoda > Insecta > Coleoptera > Attelabidae > Apoderus > Apoderus coryli. The sequence continues at coordinate 3,979,690 of OU452206.1, read as the reverse complement.
GAAATGTTCGCTTTGTAAACAATTTTTTCAACGTAACTAAGTTCTTTTCAAACATAGATATATCAAAATACAAATATAATAATAAAAAATTAGTTACCTAGTAAACCCTTGCATCGTAAATATAAAGAATACAGTATAATCACACCAGGCGGCATTCTTTGTTTTGCATTTATAGAGAGATACCTATCGCCTATCGAGGCATGCAACAATAAAAGATAACCATGAAAGCGTAATAATAATTAATAATAGATAAAAAGGGTCAGTAGACGCTAAAAACGGCATCGACTCGTCGCAATCCCAGCCACATTCTGGCCCGCTACTATATATACTATATCTATATACAGGGTGGTCCAACGAAAAGTTTGCACCTAGCTTTTCTCTTTTTTTTGTAGTCGAATGCGAAAATGCTCGGACACGTCGATTTTGCTTTTGAGGGGGACACATTTTAAACATATTTTTCGATCTGCGCCTTTAACCCCCTAGCGGGGGTGAGTAACAACCCTAAAATTTTAAATGGAAAGAGGGGTCTAATGACATATCATTTGAAAGGACACAAAATTGTCTTTCTAATGATACCCTATTTGTCGAATTTTACTAAAACAGTTAATACGAAAACGACTTTAAAGACATTAAGCCGATAATTTTGGTATTAATGAGAAATACAAATAAGTTTTAATTATTGCGAGTGAAAACACCTGCAATCGTTAGTACATTCCAATGTTTGTTAGTTTTAACATTGCTTTGTAAAAAAAGTAAACAAGCTGTTAAATTGATTTATTAAAACGTTACATTAACAAATGTTGAAAATGTGACCCATTTGATTCCATACAATAATACAGATTTTGTTCAAATCTATTTCTAACATTTTGTAGCATATCAGGTGTTATGTTTCTGCACTCTTCTGTAATGCGTTGGCGAAGATCTTCTATGGACTCGGGCTTCGTGGCAAAACATTTATTTTTTAAGTGCCCCCAAAGAAAAAAGTCTAAAGGCGATAAATCCGGTGACCTGGCAGGCCATTCAATTGGGCCCCTCCTTCCAATCCACCGTCCAGGGAACCGGTCATCTAAGAACTGTCTTACAGGAGCCACATAGTGCGGAGGTGCTCCATCTTGCTGGAAATAAAGCCGATCAGCAGTATGATTTTGGTCATCTTCTATTATTTGTGTTATTAAAGGATCAATTGTGTCTTCAAGCATGTTTAGGTACACTTCACCAGTTAAATTTCCAGGAATAAAAAGTGGTCCTATAATATGATTTCCTAATATGCCACACCAGACGTTTATTTTTTGAGGATACTGGGTATGAACCTCACGGAATAAATGTGGGTTACTGTCATCCCAGTAACGGCAATTGTGCCTATTTACAGCTCTATTCAAATAAAATGTGCATTCGTCGGAAAAACAAATGTTAAATAATAATTGCGGATCTTCAATTAAACGCTGGCTCATTGCTTCACAAAATTGCAGCCTTCTATCAGGATCATCCTCATTTAGTTCCTGTACTAATTTGATTTTGTACGGATGAAATTTGTACGCTTTTAAAATTCGTATTATGGACGAACGGGAGACACCTGAGGCTTCAGCTAGTTGACGGGTACTTTGACTATGATCCATTTCAACATGCCCTAAAACAGCGACTTCCACAGCTTCATTTCTGATCGGTTTCTGCGGCTGGTGTTTTACATTACAGACAGATCCGGTATCTACAAACTTTTTAACTAACTTGCCAACGTACACATCATTCACATTTTTATCGGGATGTCTCTCATTAAATAAGCGAGCCGTAAGTCTAGCACTACTATTATTTTGAAAATAAAGTTTAACAATTTCAACTCGTTCTAGAATGGAATAAATCATTTTGTACGGTAAAAGTAAAATAACTTGAGAAGCAACCAAACTGAATCAATGAAAAGACTAAAATAAACGGTGTAAATTCTTTTCCTACACGTATCTGCAGTTTTTATTTCAACAAAAAACGCAAACGATTAGTGAGGAATTTAGTTCTGATAAATAAGATAGTGTTTTTGAAATCCCGTTTTTCTTCAAAGTAAATAATTTAGAAATGATTGTAGTTGTTTTCAGTCGTAATAATTAAAACTTATTTGTATTTCTCATTAATACCAAAATTATCGGCTTAATGTCTTTAAAGTCGTTTTCGTATTAACTGTTTTAGTAAAATTCGACAAATAGGGTATCATTAGAAAGACAATTTTGTGTCCTTTCAAATGATATGTCATTAGACCCCTCTTTCCATTTAAAATTTTAGGGTTGTTACTCACCCCCGCTAGGGGGTTAAAGGCGCAGATCGAAAAATATGTTTAAAATGTGTCCCCCTCAAAAGCAAAATCGACGTGTCCGAGCATTTTCGCATTCGACTACAAAAAAAAGAGAAAAGCTAGGTGCAAACTTTTCGTTGGACCACCCTGTATAATATAAGATACTATACTATAACCAAAGATTAATGTACAATCTTTGGCCAAACTATCTAAATTCGGTGGTATATACCCCCCACGGTACAGAAATGTAACAGAATCTGTTTGGCGACATTTAGCTTACGTTAGTAATAAACGGCCGTCTGGTGAAAGTATAGTGGTTGACTGTCAAACTCTCGACATTTGTTAAACAAGCTCGTATCTAATCTCGGTAATTGTTTTAAAATAGGGTTAATTGTTTTGAAATAAACGACGTGAACTTCTGGTTAATTAGATAAATTAATATATATTTACAACTTATATATTCAAAATGTTACAAACATTAATAACAACAACAACAAAAATATGAATAAAAAATACAAAATATTATGTCAAATTAAGTAAATCCAGTTGATCATTATGTCTTTCAATGTTAATATTTTGCAACTGATAACTATTAAAACTAGAATTAAATAGACTACAATCAACATTATTCGCCATATTAAGCCTTAAACTAGGTGCATAAAAATCATCTTCCCAATTGCCAATACTCAAAGTGTCTGGAGGTGGCATTTGCATTAATTCCCCACTATAATTATCATTCATAATAGAAGCTATGTCATTAAAATTATCAGTAGTATTATTTTGTAGATTAAAAGATATTGATGAAGTAACCGTGTTAGATGCCAAAACTCTACTGCAGGACATCTTACGTTGTTCTTTCTTTTCTTTCATGCGGCGATTCTGGAACCACACTTTTATTTTCTTTTCGCTAAGGTCCAGCATTTGGGCTAATTCAATTCTCACTTTCCTGCTAAGGTATTGATTGCGTTGAAAATTTTTTTCTAGCTCAAGCAGTTGGTCGGAGGTGAACTGAGTCCGACCGCGTTTTTTACCAGTGCTATTTTGGTGCTGATTGCTGATATCAGTTGATGTAAGTACTTGAAGACTTCCTTGGTTAGCTGAAAAATCAAATTATAAAAATAATTTATAAATAGTTATTTTCAAAACGTTTCTTGTCAAGATATTGAGATAAATGGAATCAGTTTTGGATGGAAGAATGGAAATTCAATCTTAACTAGTTGTGCAGCAGAGCAAATTGCATATTTTCGGAACTTTGAAGAGTTCCTTAAACAGAATGTTGTGTTAATGAAAGAAGCCAATGTTTAACTTTCAACAATAATCAAGACTACTATAAAGAATATATTTCCTACTTACCATTAAATGTATGTTCATTACTAACTGGATATGATTGTGCTTGTCCATACAATGTTGATTTATGGTCAACCAAGTAATTCTGATTTTGTCCATAATTACCATAAAAATTACATGATGAAACCGTTTGATATTGCTGAGAAGGGAAATATCCGTAATTGACGTAGCCCGTATGCACTGGGGAACTAGCCGGCGAAATGTCCTCATACACCGGTGCCGTTTGGACAAACTGATATTGAGGCGAAGAATTTTGTATCAATGAATGGTCTAGAAATTGATCCAATTCAAAGTTTTCAAGTAATTGAGACATAATCAGGAAGGTAAGATTTTTCCGTATCAGAAACTATAAAATAACTCACGAATGCAAAAGAAAATTATATATATTGGCACAGTAAATCACTTTAACTTTACAAGTACTATCACTAAACTATTTGGATGTTCTGCTAAAAATCCTGTTTATGACAATGCTTAAATACTTTTTTTTCTTACAGTTTGTGGGTGGTTACTATTATATTGGCCAAGATACCTGCTTTTTTGCTTAGTGTATACCACCCTTTATTACAATATTTCCAATTTTTGTACCTGTAATTTATTGCTATGTAAGTAAATGAAACAAGAATTATGTATGATATGATAATATTAAAATAAATCATTATAATTTATACGATTTTGGAAATCAAATTAATGACAAATTGTTTTAAGTAATTAAAACAAAAATTATGTAATTGTCATTATGCGAAGGAATTAATAGATAATTTAAATGATAACTTGGTTTAACTTAAAAAAAATCGTGTGCAGCACAGTACACGTGATAGAAGTGAATACTTCTTTCACGAGAGAGAGAGAGAGACGGCGCTATATACATAATAGTGTATGGTATAGGATATAGTGTGTAGCATACACCACAAATACTTCTGTCTCTCTCTCTCCCTCATATTTGTTATATGCGTGTCGGGGCGCGATCTTGAAAAATCACTCTCATGCGGCCAAAGAAGTATTCACTTCAATAAAAAATTCGCGTGCAGCAAAGTACACGTGATAGAAGTGAATATTTCTTTCACGAGAGAGAGAGAGAGAGAGAGACAGAGAGATATAGAGAGAGATAAAGAGAGAGAGAGAGAAAGAGAGAGACGCTGCTATATGCATATTAGTGTATGGTATAAGATATAGTGTGTAGCATACACCACAAATATCTCTGTCTCTCTCTCTCTCTCTCTCATATTTGTTATATGCTTCATCTCTTTTGTTGGACGAAAATTTTATGAATCGTGTCGTGACCCGACCTTGAAAAATCTCTCTCATGCAGCCAAAGAAGTATTCACACCTAGCACCTAGCAACTTTTCTTATCTGTCTGATGAAGGTCCGTGGACGGAAACCAGTACAAAGTAAAACATTTTTTGTAAATAACCTTGTGTGGCAAGACTTAGGTCCATTCTACACGAGCCACAAAAACGCGACCGTTTGCCTGCGAGCGAAACGCGTGTGTCACAGAACCACAGAGTGTTAATTGGGCATACTATACGGGCAACTTTCCGATCGCGTTCGTTGGCGTGCCGGCGTGTTGAACGCAAGAGGTTGTGTGTAGCATACACCACAAATATCTCTCTCTCTCTCATATTTGTTATATGCTTCATCTCTTTTGCTGGATGAAAATTTTATAAATCGTGTCGTGACCCGACCTTGAAAAATCTCTCTCATGCGGCCAAAGAAGTATTCACTTCAAAAAATTCTAATTGACCTATGTAATCGCACCTAGCAACTTTTTTTATCTGTCTGATGAAGATCCGTGGACGGAAACCAGTACAAAGTAAAACATTTTTCGTAAATAACTTTGTGTGGCAAGACTTAGGCCACAAAAACGCGCCCGTTTGCCTGCGAGCGACACGCGTGTGTCACAGAACCACAGAGTGTTAATTGGGCATACTATACGGGCAAGTTTGCGGTCGCGTTCGTTGTCGTGCCGGCGTGTTGAATACAAGAAGTTGCGTAAAAGTCGCGCGCCGGAGACGGCGTGTAGTCTACATGTAGCTACTGGCAAGCATCTGGCCGGCAGAGCCGATATGTCCTTCACCAGTCCACGACTAGTAGTGCAGATCATTGTTGTGCTTGGTGTCTTTGCGAACAAGATGTTTGACACTGAACAATTTATTTGTGAAATCGAGGATCAACCTCCTCTCTATAATGTTAAAAGTAAGGATTATTCTAATAGGGATGTGAAAGCTAAATGTTGGGTGAAAGTTGCAGAAGTAATGTTTGAACCGGGTGTACCCACCAACGTCTTTTTGACGTTTTTTGGCCAACAACAAAGTTAATAACGTTAATTGGTGAACAGTGATACACCCAACTTGTACGGGGTCCATAGCAAATATGAGGCGTTTTGTCGCTAGTCTAGAATGGGTCGCGTTTCACTCGCCGGTTATACGCGCTACAAAGGCGCGGCGTCTACACGCTCGTATAGAATGGGCAAAATTCTCAAGCGACTGAGCGACTAACCGGTCGCGTTGTTGTGGCTCGTGTAGAATGAGCCAAGCGAAGGAATTAATAATTTAAATGCTTAACTTGGTTTAACTTAAAAAAATTCTAATTGACCAATGTAATAGCGACTACCAACTTACTTTTTTTAAGAGAGAGATGTTTTTTATTTGTCTCATGAAGATCTGTGGACCGAAACCGGTAACACAGTAAAACATTTTTTGCAAAAACTTTTTGTGGCAAGGCTTAGAGTTATTTTCTTAGTTGTAAAATTATGGATAGCAAGTTAGAATATTTGAACGAGGCTTACAAACTTAATAAAAAGTATAATTAAACTATTTTGGGGATTGCCTAATTTAAATTACACTTGAAGGATCTAAAGTTTATTCTAGTTTTATGGAAAATTTAGAATTAAAACACTTTTCAATTATAAATTGATTATGATTACGTTGTTGTCGTCGAAACATATGTGAATTATATTTAGAATAATATTGATTGAATTATTTACCAATTCTATAGTGCGATTAGTCAAGCTCCTGAACACTTACAACAAGGATTACATCTTCGTTGTCTTCATTTTTTTAACTGCTTGCTATATTTTGAGTTTATAAATCAATTGGCGACTAGATCTGGTAAATATTCTGGATGGCAACAATTGGAACTTCAGTTTGTTGATTGTAGCCATGGCAATGACCAAAGTTCCAGATTTATAGACAACCTTTGCCTAGAATATTGTATTGCAGGTGTCTACTTAAACCTGTTGAGTTTATTAAAGCCTTTTTATCCAATAGTTGGAGCAATTTGTTCAGATATTTGTGTATTTTTCTTTCTGGTATCTCACAGGCTTAGGCCTTGTAATGTACACCTCTAACATACAAAATCTTTAATCGCTTGCAGCAATTCTAATTTTGTCCTTATGAGAAGATGCATAGATGAAACGGTTCGAACTTCACGGGGTATGGGACATTTTCTGGAGTTACATTGATTTCTTCTAATGAGACAACGCAGACTATAATACACTCCTAAAAATAATAATAGCAATATACCTAGTTACTAGTATTCTGGTTATGTATATCAAATCGGACAATTCAGAGACATATTTAATGTTAAATAACCGCCGAAGGATATCTACTATCACATGTTCTTGCAATGTATTTCAGCCTCAGCTTTCTTAAAAATTCTTGTTTGATAGGTACCTTTATAATCACTCAAAAGATGATCGCTATGAGTTTTTCGGCTTAATGTATGACTTAAACATCTTGGGTGGTGGTGTGCCTTTTTTAAACCTTTGTATGGAGTCTTGCTTGGCTCCGGTTCATAATGATGGACCCAAGTTTCATCTCCAGTAACAATCCGGGCCAGCACACGAAGGATGGTTCTTTAATTCATAATATGATTAAAAGCAAAATATATCTAAAAATATTAGAACTAGATATAAACTATTATATATATTGTATGCCTTATAAGAAAATGTAAAAATATATGTAAAAAATAATAATTGTTACAGAAAATTTACGAGTAGCCCTGTATAAAAACAAGTCATATCAACTTCATGTATATAAAAAAGTTTTTTCGAGAACGAATTAGCTAGAAAAACAAAAGAGTTATAGACCGAAAACGAAATCGATCAAAATCTAGGAACGCCCCTTAGCGGCAAAACGGTTTAATATAGCCAAAATCTGTTTTCACCACCTTAGAGAACGCATGTCACTTTTTCGGTATCTGTCATAGAAACATGAGTTCCCACAAGAAATCCTTTGGGCCACCCTGTACATACACATATTATAATTATTATAATAAAATATCGATTGGTGTATTATAAATAAAAAGTAGTATGCGCTAGAATAATGAATTTGCGTATTTGATCAAATCATCCCTAGATGTAATTACAAATATACCGTATGTCCATATTTATGTGTATCTGGTACAGTATGTTTTAGTGGTAATGCATACTAGCGACTGTCACGTCTACATAAGGAAATTGACACCTACCTCCGGTGTAACCGGAAGTACTAGATCCTTGAAAACTTTTTAGCCGAATTGCCCTAGGCGACCTATGTACTACCCCAGAATTTGAGATTGTTCCACTGTGTAGTTACTCCATAATCCATCAAAAGTCTTCCCGGTGAGACACCCGCTATTTTGTTGTTAATATGCACTGAATTTTTGAATTTTATAGAATTTTTTGTAAATTAATTATCCACTTTTTCCTAATCAATAAAATTAAAAGGAATTTTTATTATTCTTAGCTCACAAAGATATATTAGTACGATATCATTTCAGGACACCCGGAATATACTTATAATTTATGAGGGTCCTAACCAATTGAAATGGTTCTATGCAATAAATTAAATCATATTCTATTTGACAAAACATGTTTGAGTTGACCTTGCCATAGTTTATCCAAAAAATATTTTTGTAATAACAATAATTGTAAGAAATGTTCACCTTGTAAACAATTTTATCAACGTAACTATGTTCTTTTCAAAGATAGATAGTATACCAAAATACAAATAATAATAAAAAGGTAGCTAGTAAACCCTTGAAATGAATCTTATCAAGTATGTAATAAAATAATCATCTTTTTTCTAAAAGGGATAACAGTTATGCCTATTTATTTAACCTGCAAAAGATTAAAGCTTATATTAGTCAGACATGATGCCAATATTGTCTAGACGTATGAAAGGTTTTAAAACAACTAATAAACCAGGAGAATTTAAATAAATTTATTATTAGTTATTTTTCATTTAAACAGACCCCATCAAATATCTGATTAAATCGTGGGTCGAAGAATTTTAAACTAATTTCAATAAGAAATGCCTAGGGTTACAAAAAGCAGCATTTTCCGAAAATATTCCAATTAAAATTAACATAGAAATTGTAAACTGAAGTCCACAACAACTCCTAATCAACAAGTATAAAATAATGAATTCTGACAGCATCATTTGTGATGGATAGGAAAACCAAACCACTAACGCAATAATATTTTTGCTTTTAACTATGTCATAAAAGCCTTTCCCAGTTAGTATAATATTATTAAGTTTTAGAATTATAAATATAATATAAGCTTGTAGCACACATCATTCATGATTCACTCACATTTGCCAATTTATGGCAATTTATTTAGGCAAATAAAATACCTATGTTATGTAAAAACTAATCCCAGCTACATTTACTATTATAACTATATTGTTATTATTGGTTGGTGACCTCTAATTGTTTATTAATTTGAAGTTGGTTCGTTTTAGGTCAACTAAAGAATCAAAGTAATTCTTTTGTCGACGTTTCGACTTATATTAAGACATCCTCCTCTCTTTATAGTTCGAATGATTTGATTTCATTAAATATTTATTTTATTTTTAATTAGTTTTTTTTATTTAAATTTGTTAATGAAATGTTTAGTTATGTAAGAAATTAATGTACATGTTCTGTTAAGTATTTGCCTTGTAATTGGGTGTGAGGCCAAACAAGATATTTAAATAAAATAAATAAATATAACTGATGAATTTCACTTCATCTATTATTATTGGTATAGAATTCGGTTTAATTATTATTGTTTTTATATCTGCTTACGTAGGTACATACGACACTTTTTGATTAGGTATTTAAGATAAATCGGTAATAGACTGGATACGCTATATTCTTTCGATAATAAAAAAAACTGATCTTTTAAAAGATGATATCTCCCGACGACAACAGGGTTACTCTCACGCTCTATATACATATAAATATACATGGTGTCCCAAAAAATTCCCCACCCTTTGGGGGTAGAATCTACGACCCAAAATAAGACGAAAATCACATATGTCAAAATTTCAAAAAATGTCTCCTTATGAAATTATGACCATTTTGAATATTGAAATTAAACAAGTCTTTCAGTTGGAATTAATAATTTAAATCTAGTCATCATGGTAAGAGAAAATCTGCATCCATATCATTTAAAGCTGATTCAAGAGTTGCATCCTGGGGATAGCGAGTTGCGCTTACGATTTTGTAGATTTTTTTAAATTGCCTGGACGCAAATGAAGACATTTTTAAACAAGTACTGTGGAGTGATGAAGCCCATTTTAACCAGCAAGGAGTGTTCAATCAGCACAACTTGCATTGTGGGAATTACGAAAATCAGCACCAAATTAGAATATCACATAAGCAATGACGCTGGAGCTTAAATGTGTGGATTTGTCTATTGGGGAATATGATAATAGAACAACAGTTTCTACCTAGGATACTAAACGCCGAAAACTATGGCAATTTTTGCGATAACAGAGTACCAACTCTTCTGGAAGAAGCTCTTTTAGTACAGCGGCCAAATATTGTGCTTCAACATGATGGTGCACCTGTCCGTTATTCTCGAAATGTTTGAGAGATATTAAATCGACGTTTTCCCAACCAATGGATCGATCGTGAAGGACCTATTTCTTGGCCTCCTAGATCTCTGGATCTCAACCCTTTTGGCTTTGGGATTATCTGCAAAATATGGTATACCATGTCCTACCCAACAATGAAGATGATGCTGTTGTTCGCATTTATAGAGCTTTAGCACAAATTAGAAACGAAGTAATAGGCCGTGTAGAAAACCATTTTATTCGCCGTTTGTACGCATGCATTAAACAAAATGCTTTGTAAATTGAAATGATTTTGTTTTATTATGTGTTTAGTTAATAAATAATTTGAATGTGAACATTTGATTTCATCTTCGAAAATTACATCTTTTAATATTCAAAATGGTCATAATTTAATAAGGAGACATTTTTCGAAATTTTGACATATGTGATTTTTGTCTTATTTTTGATCGTAGATTCTACTCCCAAAGGGTGGGGAATGTTTTTTGGGACACCCTGTATAGAAACAAAAAATTCGATAAACTCAACTTTCGAAAAAACAAAATTTGAGTCGCATAATATACAATTCGGCGACTGTTATTCCTACTTCAGTCAGTGAAACTTCTCTTCCTTCAATTCGCATCCGCTTGGATTATAAATTCTAATTACCTATGCTATTAGAGAGATGCTCAAATAAAGACAGGCATGTCTCGCCTAAACCAATTTGATTTTCCTCAGATGGACTATATATCGCACTAAACAAATTTCTTAGAAATACAGTAAGAAAATCCGTATCTGCGTTATTTTGATGTATCTAGGTACTTATTTTTTTTTTAGTTTGGTGGCATAAAATTCTAGATGTAATTCGTGTATGATGTCATAGTTTGAGATTGATGAAGTCCAATGCTTGTGGTGTGGATGGACTCAATACAACTATTATTATTAATCTGATTATTCCGCATTGTATTGAGATCATTAAGAATATTTTTAATTATTGTAAATAGTGTAAAAGTGGTCGAAATAAAAAATATATACTTCCTAAGCTTATTCGAAATACGGAATGATTTTTCATAGTTGTAATAGAATATAACCTAAAAAATGTTACATAAATGAACTGGTTCACACAGGCGTTTGAAAATAGTGTAAAAAAGGGTCAAAACGAAAAAAAAAGCCAAATATAACAGAAAAATTGGCTAATTATATATAGCTTTGATATGAGATAACCTAAAACATCCACCATAACAATTTTGTTTACATAGGCCTTCGTAAATAGTAGAAGAGGAGGCAAAATAAATTTTATTATAGAAAAATCAATTATTTTTAACTTATATACTTATAATAGCTGATGTCTAAAAATATATATAAATTTTAGATAAATGACAAAAAGGTCATAAAATTATTAGTTTTACACTTAAATATGGAGAGCTATTCGTGCCTCGAGGGCAACAGTTTATTTATTTATTTTTTTTCTTTTTTTTTTTTTTTTTTTTTTATTTATGTATAAAATAACCAAAAACAAGTATTTCCGGTGAAATTAAAAACATTTTTTTTTTCATGAAACTAATAGTCTCCATAGATACATATTACATATATGTATAGAAACAAGTCATATCAGCTTCTTGTATATAAAAAAGTTTTTTCGAGAACTAATTAGCTAGAAAAACAAAAGAGTTATAGTCCGAAAACGAAATCGATCAAAATCTAGGAACGCCCCCTAGCGGCAAAACGATTTAACATAGCCAAAATCTGTTTTCACCACCTTGAAGAACGCATGTCGCTTTTTCGGTATCTGTGATAGAAACATGAGTTCCCACAAGAAATCTTTTGGGCCACCCTGTACATACACATATTATAATTATTATAATAAAATTTCGATTGGTGTATTATACATAAAAAGTAATAGCCGAATTGCCCTCGTCGACCTAAGTACTACCCCAGAATTTCAGATTGTTCCACTGTGTAGTTACTCCATAATCCATCAAAAGTCTTCCCGGTGAGACACCCGGTATTTTGCTGTTAATATGCACTGAATTTTACAATTTTATAGAATTTTTTGTAAACTAATTATCCACTTTTTCCTAATCAATAAAATTAAAAGGGATTTGTATTATTCTTAGCTCACAAAGTTATATTTTTTAGATATCATTTCAGGACACCCGGCATATACTTATAATTTATGAGGGTCGTAACCAATTGAAATGGTTCTATGCAATAAATTAAATCATATTCTATTTGACAAAACATGTTTGCGTTGACCCTGCCATAGTTTATCCACAAAATATTTTTGTAATAACAATAATTGTAAGAAATGTTCACCTTGTAAACAATCTTATCAACGTAACCAAAGATTAATCTACACAATAGATAGTCAGCCCAATGCATTAAAATCAGAACATCTCTAAGTATGCCTGCCACTACGTGGCGTAGACTAGCGTGTAAAGCATAGAGCAGTATTGTCACAGCCAGAAACCGTTTTGTAGTTTATTAATATCAAAAACAAAACGCAACGTATAACAATTATTTAGATCATTTGCAACAGATATGCACCGGCAATGCTGTATTGTCAGAGAGAGAAATTGATGAAATTCTGTATTAATCTGGAGGGGATACGCAGGGAGGGTAGAAAAAAAACAAGCGAATGTGGTGTGTGTCGTGCTGTTGCCAATTCGTCGGTAAAAGAAACACACAGGGTGATTTATTACAAGTACAGTATTGAAATAAAAGCCTAATCTCTATGAATTAAATTTAATATAATAATATTTAATCCATGTCATACATGTTTCAAGACTAGACCAGTCCCATGATCAGTGGCGAACAATCGTTAAATGAAAAGCTTTTAGATAGAAACATACTTTTGACTAAATATTTCACGTAAACAATGTGGCAAAGATGTAACAAGATTGTTGTAGATCTTATAATACCTATAATAAAAAAATTATCAGTGCTACCTATATTATATTAGGTATACCTATTATAATAGTCTGTCTCTTCATCAGGTATAAGTTCCACTTTATCGGTTTAGGTACTTAAATTTTACTTCTTTTTAATGTTTCTTCGGGTAAATAATAAGTTCGGTAGGAATAGGGCTTTGGGTATGAAACAAAAAAGATAGAAAATAGAAATTTGATATAGGGGTAGTTCTAAGCATTTACAAGTTTGTGACGTGTAGCGATTTTCGATGCCGCCCCCGGAGGTATACATGAGGGCGGCGCAATGACTAAAATAATATTATTTTAGTCATTTAAAATTATTGTCTAAAACATTTAATAAACCAGCCCTGTATATTTATACTATTATAGTAATTTCTTTTATTTTCGTCCATACACATTAATCTTTGCGTAGATAGGTATACGTATACCATATAATTTTAAACAAAAAACACTGCTGCACAGTAGTACATATATGATACCTATAATATAAAAACAAACTCCCACCTCGTAGGGGAAAGTATACTCGTCCTTGTCTAACATTGCCCATATGATTATTTTATTTCAACACAATACATATAACGCCATCTACAATTTCCATAATTTCCATGGTTGCATGTTTTTCTAATAGATGTAGCTCGTGTCGAGACAGTTTCAATTTTTGTTTTATTTCCCATATACGCTGAATATCTATTATGTAGATTAATCTTTGACGTAACTATATGTTCTTTTCAAAGATAGATATAACAAAATACAAATAATAATAAAAAGGTAGCTAGTAAACCCTTGAAATGAATCTTATCAAATACGTAATAAACTAATCATCTTTTTTCTAAAAGGGATAACAGTTATACCTATTTATTTAACCTGCAAAAGATTAAAGCTTATTTTAGTCAGACATGATGCCAATATTGTCTAGACGTATGAAAGGTTTTAAAACAAATAATTAATTAGGTGAATTTAAATAAATTTATTATTAGTTATTTTTCATTTAAACAGACCCCATCAAATATCTCATTAAATCGTGGGTCGAAGAATTTTAAACTAATTTCAATAAGAAATGCCTGGTTTACAAAAAGCAGCATTTTCCGAAAATATTCCAATTAAAATTAACATAGAAAATGTAAACTGAAGTGCAGCGCACAACTCCTAATCAACAAGTATAAAATAATGAATTCTGACATCATCATTTGTGATGGATAGGAAAACCAAACAACTAACGCAATAATATTTTTGTTTTTATCTATTTCATAAAAGCCTTTCCCACTTAGTATAATATTATTAAGTTGCAGAATTATATAATATAAGCTTGTAGCACACATCATTCAAGACAGGCATGTCTCGCCTAAACAATTCGATAGTCACTTAAGAATGATACCGTGGCGCAATATATATGATATGGATAATGTGAATGATAAGGTTAGTTTTGTGACAGAGAGCCTCACAACACTTTTGGATATTCATGCTCCATTTAAAACCTATAAAATCACTAAACCATATGCACCTTGGCTCACGCGTGGTCTTCTTGCGATGAAAAAAGATCGAGATAGAGCTCTGACAAAATTTAAAAGAACTAGAAATGACACGGATAAGCTACACTATAAGATGTTACGAAATATGTTCACAGCTGCAGTCAGAAGTGAAAAAAATCTTACTATCAACATAAGGTTGATGTCAATGATCAAAAAAGTATGTGGAAAGCTCTAAAACTCCTAAATGTCAGTGCGAAAAGTAGAATTTCTTCGGACATTCCTCAGCACTTGAGTAATCCTGATATTATAAATAACTACTTTATTAACAGTGTTCCTGATCTTAATCCCTGTGAGGAAATGATTTCATTTTATAACAATCAAATGGGACATGAGAATATGCCCGTATTTCGATTTCAAAAGGTCTCCGATATGGATTTCTAACATTAAATCGAGGCAGTTGGTTCCGATGGAATAAATATTGACACCATTCGTTTGTGTATTCCTTTTTTGTTGCGCTACATAACCCATATTATGAACGTTTGTTTGATTAGGCCAATGTTTCCCGAAGCGTGGAAGTATGCATTGTTAATTCCACTTGCCAAGGTGCCGTGTCCTGTGAGCCTCGAACATTTTAGACCTATAAGTCTGCTGCCTACGCTTTCGAAGATGTTGGAGAGAATTATGGAAAGACAACTCCGTGAGTACTTTGACACATGGTCGCTTATACCGGTAATGCAGTCTGGTTTTAGGCCCCAGCATGATTGCGTTTCTTCACTTTTAAATTTAACAGACGATATACTTAATGCGAGTGACAGGGGACTAACAGTGCTTGTGCTCCTAGATTATTCTAAGGCATTTGATAGAATGTTGCAATCTATTCTCCACTATGTCGGACTATCGCCAAGCTCATTAGACCTCATGTCTAACTATATTAAGGGCAGGCATCAGGCGGTGAACTGTCGAGGAAGTGTTTCGAATTATAAACCATTAGTTAAAGGTGTTCCAAAAGGTTCTGTTTTATCGCCTCTGCTGTTTACTGCTTACACATCTAATTTTCCGTCTGCCTTTGTTTCACGTGACCAGCATTACTATGCTGACGATACACAGTTGTGTCTCTCCTTTCAGCCAAGCGATGCCTTACAGGCGGTACCGGCAATCAACGCGGACTTGGAGGCCTTGTCTGGTTTTTCCAGGGACCATTGTTTGAAACTTAATCCTAATACATCGGTTGCTATTGTGTTTGGACGGCGAAATGACAGATCTCAGTTTTTACGTGAATATCGGGCCTCACCTGTCATTGAAGGTACTCTTTTGCACTTTAAGACTACCGTAAAGACCCTCGGATTGCTCTTGGACACAGAATTTAGATTTGTTATCATGTGAATCGATGCACACGGATGGGATTAATGAATCTGAAATTGATTTTTCAACATCGCCACGGTCTCACTAGAAAATTAAAAACAAAATTATGTGAAACTCTTGTTCTCTCCTACCTAAATTATTGTGATATAGTTTACTCTCCTTGCCTTACAAATGCAATGAAATTGCGGGTGCAGAGGCAGCAGAATTCTTGCTTGAGACTGATCTTTGGTGTAAGAAGATCTCAAAGAATTAGTCACACTCTCTCCTACGTGAAGTGGCTCAATATGGAGAACAAAAGATATCTGCACTCAGCCTGCCGTTATTACAGCATACTGCGACACAAAACTCCACCTTACTTATATAGAAAACTGAGATTTAGAACTGACATTCACAGTATTAATATTCGTCGTAGAGATGCAATATCGATTCCTGTCCATTCTACGGAATTGTTTAAGAGGTCGTTGTCCTATCGGATAGCTAAATGTCTCAATAACTTGCCTGCTGAGTGTAAGAATTTGTCTAAGTTACAATTTAAAAAAAACTTTATGGCGGTTTGCTCTCCGTCCAGAACACTGCGAATATGCGAATAAGAAACTGCCGTTTTTCTTTTTTTTTTTAATCAAATCCCTCGATACACTTATTTATTATATTTATTCTATTTACCGTGTTTATTATATTTATTGTGTTTATTATATTTACCTATTATTGTTTATTGTATTTATTTTGTTTGCTACATTTATTATATCTGATCTGGTAGTAGGTGTTATAAGAATGCTAATGAAGTAAGGATTTTGATAGTGTTGTATGTGTGTAATTTTAGTATTTATTGGGTTAGCTGAACAGACAATTATGGCCATTGGCCATGATTGAACTGAAACTCGCCCAATATAAAAAAATAAATAAAGGCCTTTATTATTATTATTATTATTATTATTATTTCAGGTTTTCTCTGTTTTTGCAGGTAAGTATTCTCCACACGGCAGTGCATGCAAGTGTGAAGAATTTTGTTCTGGATTTATATGTTTGTTTTTCTTTTCAGGTTCCAGTGTTCAATACTTTACGTGCGATGTGGCAGGTTCCTAGGATTGCGATCTTCTGGAGGGTTATAGATAGGGTTGACGGTAAGTTTAAATCCGAGAGGTATTTGTGGAGTTTTTTTGGAATTTCACCTGTCGCGCCAATGATGATAGGTATAACGATAACTTTTTCTTGTTTCCACAGAGTTTTGATTTCTGATGCTAAAGGTAAGTATTTGCGGATTTTTTCATTTTGTTTTTCAATGGTATTATGAGCAGCTGGTATGGCCACATCTATTAGGTAAGTATGTTTTGTTGTCTTATCCTGGTATACAATATCTGGCCTGTTGTTCTCGATAGTATGGTCTGTGCGAATGGTCCGGTTCCAGTATATTTTGTGGGTGTCACTTTCCTCTACAGCCTCAGGCTTGTATTGGTAATAGGGTAGAGTGTCTGTCAGCATCTTTGCGTTTTTTCGGAGTTCTTGATGGATTACTTTTGCAACATTGTCATGTCTTTTTAGATATTCCGTTGGTGCCAAAGTTGAGCAGCCTGATATTATGTGTTCTATTGTTTCTGATTTGGTGAAGCATATACGGCATTTATCGTTTGGTATGTTAGGGTCTTTTATAATGTATTTTCGGTAGTTTAATGTTGGTATTATTATTATTATTATTATTATCATATCTCAGCTTTATCCACTGGTTTATTTCTTATCCACCCGGGAAACTATCCGGTTTCCAAAGGGTGGTTGGTTTTATGATAATATTTTGCGCACTATATGAGAAGTTCCTAGAATTGCTGTTTTTTGAAGATCTAAAATGGAGTGTTTACCTGGTATTTCGTCTATGAATTTTTGGAGTGAGCAGGATACAGTGCCAGTAGCACCGAGGACCACGGGCAAGATTTTAGTTTTCGTGTTCCACATTCGCTTTATTTCTATCTCAAGATCCCTATATTTCATTATTTTCTCTGTTTCCTTCTTATTAATGTTCTTATCCGTTGGAATAGAAACGTCAATTATATAGCACATTTCGTTTGTTTTAATAATTATATCAGGTTTGTTACAGTGTATTGTTCTGTCCGTTATCACAGGTTGGTTCCAAAGAATTGTTGTTCGGCCACACTCTGAACTTGTGACGTCTTTAGGAGCGTGTTTATACCACTTCTCGGTATTATTATTATTATTTTTTTTTTTTTTTTTTTACATCCTTCTACTTTCTTCCAGATAGGAGAAATTCTGCAGTGGGGTTTGATAACCAATCACTACAGATTTGTTTTAACACGGTAAGTACTTCTAGGATTTCATTAAGTATGCTTCAGATATTATTAATAAGTATATACTTTTTCTTCAAATAGGGGAGGGAATCAAGGTACGTATTTAAAACTTTTTATCCGCTGCCTTTATACTCTATTCAGGCAGGTTTAGGGTTTTTCTCATGATTCTACATGACTCAAGGATCACCGATCTTTGCATCAATGTTATGTTTCGCTGATCAATGTCTATTTGTTTCAGAAAGCGTGGCAGGTTTTTCCCAATCAGTCCCGTCACTGATATTATAATAGGAACAGTAAGCACCTTGTCCAGTTTATAAATATTCTTAAATTCCGTACAAAGGTCTTGATACTTATTTATTTTTTCTTTCTCTTTATTTAGGAGGTTGTGGTCAGCCGGGTGAGAAATATCGACGAAGTAAGCAGTCTTATTTTTCCGGTCTACCAGGGTTATGTCAGGACGATTACTTGCGATAGGTCTATCTGTGATTATTGGGAAATCCCAATAAAGTTTATAATTATCGTTTTGTAAAAACGGGAATGGGTTGTATAGAAAATATTTTTCTCTTTTCTCTATAAATTTGCATTGTACGGCTATTTCCTGATGAATTATTCCTGCTGTTAAATTATGCCTTTTTGTATATTCTGTGGGCGCTAAGCTGCTGCACGCTGAGAGGATATGTTCCGTTGTTTCTGATTTGGCGAAACACATTCTACACTTATCATTTTCAATTGGAATTTTCTGTATGTATTTTTGGTAGTTTCTGGTGGGCGTTACTCCGTCCTGTATTGATACCAGAAAACCCTCGGTCTCCGCGAACAATAGTCCATGTTTTAGCCACATGGTTGACAGCTCTGAATCTGCCCGAGATAGGGCATACGGATATTTTCCATGCAACGATTTTTCTAGCCATTGTTCTCTTATGTCGTCATTAGTAAGTGTTTCGCGCATGGTGTTATTGCTGAGCTGTAGAGGTGAATAATAATCCAGTCGCTTGACTTGACGGTGTAATGGCGATAGGAGAGATTTTCTGTTAAAGTAGGTTTTTAGTAGATTAATTTGTCTATCGCATAGTCGGTGTAGGTCTAGTAGTCCTCTTCCGCCCACATTTCTTGGTAAGTATAAACGTTCAGTACATGCATGGGGATGGTGGCACCTATATTCTGTTAGCAAAACTCTAATTTTTCTATTCATTGCTTCAATGCTTGTCTTAGACCACCTGATTATTCCAAAGGAATAAGATAACACTGGCAATGCATACGTATTTATGGCTTTGATTTTGTTTTTACCAGTTAGTTCTGATCTTAGGATTTTTCTGATTCTATCAACCATTTTTTGTTCCGTGTTTTCTATTATATTTTTTTGATCTAAAACCAATTTTTGGTTATAGCCGAGGTATTTGTAGTAATCATTGTTTAGGTATCTGAATGTTTCGCTATTTTCTAAATTTTCGTAAGTTTGTAACTTTCCCTTTTGAGCTACTAATTTTGCACATTTATCAAAACCGAACTTCATTTTGATGTCAAGACTGAACTTTTGTGTCGTCTCAATAAGTCTGTCTAATTGCTTCTCTGTTGATGCATAGAGTTTGAGGTCATCTACATAAAATAAATGATTTATTGTATAATCACTATCCTCATACCTCAGTGTATATCCTATTCTAGTGTCTTTTAACATATTTGAGAGTGGGTTCAGACACAACACAAACCAAAAAGGGCTTAGGGAATCTCCCTGAAATATGCCACTCTGGATCGGTATTTCATCCGTTACTATATTTGTTTTTTCCGTTTTAACTACGAGTTTCGTTCTCCAGGTTTTCATTGCTGTGGCTAAAAAATTTATTATATTTGGGCTGATTTTGTAAAGTTTTAGTACATCTATTAACCAAGAATGTGGAACACTATCAAAGGCTTTCTGATAATCGATCCATGCAACTGCCATATTTTTGTTTCTCTTTTTAGCATCTTGTGTAACTATAGAGTCGATCACCAATTGTTCCTTGCTTCCTAATGTACCATGCCGACAACCCTTTTGCTCTTCAGTTAAGATTCCAGAGTCTTCAATGTGCTTGATTATTTTTTGACTTAGAATTGAGGTGATTATTTTATACAAAGTGGGTAGACACGTTATGGGTCGATAGTTTTTTGGGTTAGTTGTATCTCCTTTTTTAGGTATCATTGAGGTAATTCCTTTCGTTAAAAATTTAGGATGATATGTGTTGTTTGTTAGTAGTTCATTAATTTGTTTTGTAAGCAACTTTGTGATATTTATATTTTTCCACCAATAGTTATGAACATGATCCACCCCCGGTGCTTTCCAGTTGTGTGATCTATTTAAAGCGTTCTTAACTTCAGTCTCAGTTATTGGACTAATCTCCATGTCTATTAATGTGTCGTATTTCTTTTTTTCCGTTTTAAGCCATGATGCCTTTTGATTGTATTGTTGTTTGGATGCCCATACGTTTTTCCAAAATGTTTGTAGTTGTTCCTTGTCTGGTCCCTGTTCAATTGGTGGTTCATTATTAAGTTTTTTGTAGAACTCTTTCTCGTTATTCTTAAACAGTTTGTTGTCATTTTTTCGTTTGTAACTTTTATTGTATCGTCTCAGCCGGTTTCCCAGTGCTGCTATTTGTTGTTTTATTTTTTCTTTAAATGTTTCCTTCTCTTGGTAATTTGAGTGCTGAATATTGTTTTTCCTAAAATAGTAATGTATATCGTTAGATAATTTGGTGCTCATGTTACCTCTCTCCCAATCTCGTATCTTTGTTAGCCAACTTCTTAACGTTTTTATTTTTTGTTCTATACGTTCTCTCCATTTGGGTTCCTTCTTGGCCTTTTGCTTTTTTCCCAATTTAACTCCCATAGATTCAATAACTGTTTTTGCAGCGGTGTAGACAAGTGTCTGTGTTTCCTCCAGATTGCTAGTTGGCATATATTTAAGGATTTCCTGGTTTACTATTGATATTAGCTGTTTTGTTTTTTTTGTTGGTTTTATTTTTGGTAAGCTAAGCCGTTTTTCTGGATCAGAGTTCTTAAAAACCGCGATGTTCTCCTGGAATCTCACTACAACATCATTTACATTCTCACCCGCATCCAGATCCACATTCAGTGCAAGGTTATTTTGTATGTTTATTGTTTGCGTATTGCTCTCATTTGTTTGTTCATAAATTATTGTGTTATCAGTTTCTATACCTTGATCCGTCTCAGACATATTCTGTTTCAATTCCTCTATATCAACAGCAGTAAGCAAATTATGAGTTTTTATTGCATATAGTTGATTTGCTAGTTGGTTTTCGTTTAAAATTAAATCCGGTCTTATTTTTCTCCATTCTAATAGCATATTTTTTCTAAATCCTCGTTTTTGTGTTTCAAATTGGGTCCCCAGAAAGTACGCTCTGAAAACGTCCAGATTATCATTTCTGGACCATGTTCTTCTAGCGCCGCGATCAGCCTCGTGAGGGACTTCAACATTTTGTCGGGTCATTCTCTTATTGTTTTGAGACAGATTCCATTCCTGGGATTCCAATTGTTCTTTGGAGATTATGGTTTCTTGCGTTTGGTTTGTATTTCTAGTATTTATTGTTTCCTCCCGGGGATTCTTCGCACCCTGTGACCATTGAAGGTCTGCCGGGGACTCAGGGCCATTTTTATTTGAGCTCATCATTATTTGTTTTCTCCTTAAATGCAGGCTTCTACTGCAGGTTAAAGGGAACCCTAAACCTATTCTTATCCGGGTTTAGACGGATATAAAATTGGTAGGACGGCAGGAAGTATGTACAGGGATGTTCCATATACTGAAGGTAAGTTTGAATATAGAAGGGAGGTGAGGTAAGTATGGTGGTAGTGGGGTAAGGTAAGTAGGTAATGGAATGTGGGTAGTAAAGGGTATCGGACAACCACATGGGGCTATTCTTATTTGGTCCGGACCCCACACGGACTAAGCTGACTTTTACGTACCCCTGTCACTGGTAAGTATTGTCAACCTCAGGTTTATTTTTATTTACTGTGGATCCCAACCCGGATGGGACAGAAAAACCGAAAAATTCGGTTGGAGCTGTTGCGCCGAGCTCCTGCGACAACTGAGGTGCGCGGGATCGTCACACCCGTAGATATTGCTGCTGTCACCCAACATATCTCCTCTGCGGTATTATTATTATTATTATTATTATCATTATTATTATTTTTTTATTATTATTATTATTATTATTATTATTTATTTCAATCATAATGCCGGGACTTTCAAATTATACTAACGAGGTAATTCGCATAAGTGTTAAGTGTCCTTAATGAAGATTATTTAAATTTACTGATTATTTATGGATAATCGGAAAAATTGAAATCAAGAACCTCTGTTACAGAAGCCAAAAGTTCTTAAAAAATCATAAAAAATGTCATGAATTTAATCTGCCTGAAAGTATCCATGACTATTTTATTGGAGTGTCTGGACAAACATCGGTTCATATCAAGCCATTAAACTTTTATAAAGGAAACCGTCATTTTGGTGATTCAACTTTCCGTTTTAGAGAGATACCCACTGAGGATGTCTTCAATAGTTTGAGATTGATGATGTCCAATGCTTGTGGTGTGGATGGTATCAATACAAAGATGCTAAATCTGATTATTCGGTATTGTATTGAGATCATTAAGAATAATTTTAATTATTGTGTTCATTCAAATCTGGTTTTCGTTCTAGGCATTCCACTGCCACGGCCTTATTAAATGTGACAAATGATATCTCATATGCCTGGGATAAGTGTAAGTGTACGGTTTTGGTATTACTGGACCAAAGTAAAGCATTTGATCTGGTTAATTTTGATCTCTTATTGAGCAAGCAAGTGGTGTTCCTCAGGGAAGTATTTTGGGACCTCTATCCTATTCTCCATTTTTACGTTTGAGTTTCTGATGACTATGATACATTCAGAAATACACCTTTATGCTGATGATGCACAATTATGCCTTCGTTGTGGTATTGCTGAATTTCAATGAGCGATTTTTAATGTTAGTCAAGATTTAACGTATTTTTCTGACTGGTGTAGACACCAATGTCCTTAGATTGAACTCTAATAAAACTGTTGCGTTATGCATTAGTAAGGAGCGCCATACGGAGTTGATGCAGACTTCTGGTAGTGTTATTATTGATGGAACAGTGGTGCGATGGGTGGATACCGCAAAGGATCTGGGTATCTTAATTGATTCCAAATTAAGTTTTAGTGGCCACTGTTGTCAGTTATATAAAAATTCGTTTTTTAGGGTCAAATGTATCAAAATATATTTTGGATGAAAATACAAAGTTGCTTCTTGTTAAATCATTGATATATCCACGTTGACTACTGTTCCCAAGTGTCTTATTATTACTTGCCTAATTATAATAAAACTAAAATGCAGAGAATTCACAACGCGTGCGTAAGATTCATTTGTTCCCTGCCATTTGCGGCTCATATTACACCATTTTTAACAAAGCTTGCAGAACCTAGTCTGGCGGTTAGATTGATTGATTATTTGTACTCTGTTTTACTGTACAAAGTACCTAGTTACTTCTCATACGCCTGAGTATTTCTTTAATGTACTTTTAAGAAGATTTGATGTTCATGGACTGCGTCTGCGCTTCAACTTCTATACAATTCTCAACATTCTACGTCCAAATTTGAAGGATGTTTTGCTTATAACGGGCCGAAACTTTTAAATAAAAATTGCTGGAATTTATAGATATGCCTTTGGTCAGATTTAGGCGTGAGTTGAGGCAGAATTTTTCCATAGCATTGCACGAGTAGTGTGGCGTGTTCTTTCTTTTTCGTTTATGATTTATTTTCGAATGAGTGGAAGAGTGGCATATGCTAAATCTCATTTCCTTTGTGTTGATAGCCTTAGTGCTAAACTGAACTGTACTAGATTATGTAAAATATTGTAAAATTTATTGTTTGGGTTTTATTGTCGTTTGGTTATTTTGCACAATAAAAAAAAGATAAGGCTTAACCTCGTCTCGAAATTTTGAAATAATGTTTCTCGAGGCGAGACCAAAGTTCCTTTCATCTCGTCTCGTTTTTGTCTCGTTGTAGTATCAAATACATGTGTCTATTATCATTTAGGGATATGTTATTTGAACATCCCACAAAATTTTGAACATGAATATTTGGATAACATACCATTTAGTGTTTTTAAACAGCTAAACTGCCAGCATGATGGCGCATATCCACATTGCGTCAAGATCAATGATTTTTTCACAAAGCTTTCTTCATGGCCAACGGATACATATAGGTAGCTAATAGTGGTCCTTTTCTTGAGCCACCACGTTCACCAGATTTCTCAGTACTCGATTTTTTTTATTGGGGGTACAGTTAAAAATCGAGCTTACACTTTTCCGGTAACTACAAAGGAAGACTGTATTCAAACAGAAAGAGAGAGATAGAAATTAGTTCCAAAATTTAAATCCTGAATTAATCAGAAAAGCAACACATTTACAATTACTCCTTAGAAGCTAAAGATGTTGAACATTCACTAAAATAGTAAAAAAATAAACAGCCTATAACAAAGTCGCCTTTATTTTGAATGCTAAATACGATAAAATTATAGAATCATAGAGGTTCTTTTGAAATGTGGATCTTCCGGCGGGCACTAAGAATATCATGGACAAAAAAGATTACCAATGAGGAAGTTCTACGCAGAGTAAAAAGAGAAAGAGAACTAGCGAACGTGATTAAAGCCAGAAAATTAGAATATCTCGGTCATATTATGCGTGGAGAGAAATACGGTATACTACGACTGATAATGGAGGGAAAGATCGGCGCAGGAAAGAGATCGATAGGCAGAAGACGTATGTCCTGGTTAAGAAACCTCAGAGAATGGTTTGGATGCACATCCCTCCAACTCTTCAGAGCCGCGGCATCCAAAGTAAAAATAGCTGTAATGATAGCCAACCTCCATAAAGAGATGGCATCATAAGAAGAAGAAGAGGTTCCATTTGTAAAATTGAGATCTAGCTTAATTATCAATATAAATTTTTGACTACTCTGTATAAAAAAATTTAAAGTCATGCCAGAGAATAATTTATCTGCTACGGCACTCTTGGCGAGCCGTAGTGCCTGTAACAGTACGACAACTAATTGAACGACTTTGATCTCGTTATACGTCGCACCAGACGGCCTCCATCCCATGCCCTTGAGTGTCGTCTAAGATGCGAATCCACCATATTACTCACGTATCCATTCACACCAGCAACAGATTGCAGGAGTACTGGAGTCTCCAATCGTCCTAGACACTATGCCATTGGGTCAGACTTCAGTTTCTGTCAGGGGTCGTGTGATTGCTGATGTGCAGCAGCATTACCAATTACCACGTTAAAAAATCTGATATGTATGATGACCGTTCAACTTCAGGATTTGTGACTGTGGAGCTGCTCATGTCCTGCACTTCTGACTGAGCAGTTCTTTTTAGGGTTCACTCTGCTCACCCCGCATGGGCAGGGGGCTATAAAATGTGCCCTAAAAATAGGCAGTCCACCCATCCGCCTGTCTAGATAACCACGTCCAGAGGGTGCACCATTTGCAGTCGATATAATAATAATAAAAATACATTTTAAAGAAGTAGTCTATTCTGGAGTAAATTATATGTAATAGCTACAGCAAATATTAATTGTGTACATTAATCTTTGGCTACAGTATAGCGTGTTTAAATATTTGAATAGCTCTTAATAAAAATGTGGCACTTAACTATTAAGCTGGAAGAAAAAAATACGCGTGCAGCACAGTACACATGATAGAAGTGAATACTTCTTTCACGAGAGAGGAAGGGAATACGAATGACGGTACAAAAGGAACAACCGAAGGATAGGCAACGTTAGGCCGCTATATACATAATAGTGTATGGTATAGGATATAGTCTCTCTCTCTCTCTCCCTCATATTTGTTATATGCTTCATCTCTTTTGCAGGACGAAAATTTTATAAATCGTGTCGTGACGCGAGCTTGAAAAATCACTCTCATGCGGCCAAAGAAGTATTCACTTCAAAAAGCAAGTGCAAATGATTAGACGGACAAGAATGTTAAAATAATTATTGAATTTATAACATTAGTTAGACGTAATTTTTTGCATTAAATTTAAATGCTAGAGACCACAAACTTGTCGGTGTTAGAATACACGTGACTAAGTAAAATAAACTGTTGCCCTCGAGGCACGAATAGCTCTCCATATTTAAGTGGAAAAGTAATAATTTTATGACCTTTTTGTCATTTATCTAAATTTAATAAATTTTTGTTTTGTTTTAGACATGAGCTATTTTTTTTTTGTATTGGGTTTTGTGCCTTTTTCTTCTCTTTGGAGGCACTATTTATACGCAGATATTTTATATTTCAGATCTACGCCAAATTCTTGTACGCAAAATAATTGATTTTTGTTTAGTTTTATTATAAAATTTATTTTGTCCCCTTTTCAACTATTTACGAACGTCTATGTAAACAAAATTGTTATGCTGCATGTTGTAGGTTATCCTTTAAGTGGTTTTTGAGTTATCACGGATACAATTTTTTTCTGACCCTTTTATAGAATTTTCACGGACGCCTATGGAACATTAATTTTTGTCAAAGCTATATATAATTAGCCAATTTTTCTGGTATATTTGGGAAACATTTTTTTTTCGTTTTTGACTCTTTTTTAAGACTATTTTCGAACGCCTGTGGGAACTAATTCTTTTATGTAACATTTTTTAGGTTATATTCTATCACAACTATAAAAAATTATTCAATATTTCGGATAAGTTTAAGAACTATGATTTTTTAAATTTTTGAACCTTCTTTTAAACCCGTTGCCTACGCTCAATGTTAATCACCACATATAAATAGCCTGTAGTATTTTCGTACCAAATGTGGTTAAAATCCGTTAAGTGGTTTTTGAGTTATCAGATACAAATTTTTTCTGACCCTTTTATAGAATTTTCACGGACGCCTATGGAACATTAATTTTTGTCGTGTATTTTTAACACCAACTCAACTAGTTAAATATAAAAATTTTTACATTTTAATTTTTTTTTATTTTACCCCTTTTTCTACTATTTATAAACGCCTATGTAAATAAAAATTTTATGCTGCATTTTTTAGGTTATCTTATATCAAAGCTATATATAATTAGCCAATTTTTCTGGTATATTTGGGAAACATTTTTTTTTCGTTTTTGACCCTTTTTTTAACACTATTTTCGAACGCCTGTGTGAACTAATTCTTTTATGTAACATTTTTTAGGTTATATTCTATCACAACTATAAAAAATTATTCAATATTTCGGATAAGTTTAAGAACTATGATTTTTTAAATTTTTGAACCCTCTTTTAAACCCCTTGCCTACGCTCAATGTTAATCACCACCTATAAATACCCTGTAGTATTTTCGTACCAAATGTGGTTAAAATCCGTTAAGTGGTTTTTGAGTTATCACGGATACAAATTTTTTCTGACCCTTTTATAAAATTTTCACGGACGCCTATGGTACATTAATTTTTGTCGTGTATTTTTAACACCAATTCATCTAGTTAAATATAAAAAATTTTACATTTTAATTTTTATTTATTTTACCCCTTTTTCTACTATTTACGAATAAAAATTTTATGCTGCATTTTTTAGCTTATCTTATATCAAAGCTATATATAATTAGCCAATTTTTCTGGTATATTTTGGAAACGTTTTTTTTTTTCGTTTTTGACCCTTTTTTTAAACTATTTTCGAACGCCTGTGTGAACCAATTCTTTTATGGTATATTTTTTAGCTTATATTGTATCACAACTATGAAAAATTATTCCATATTTCGAATAAGTTTAGGAAATATATATTTTTTATGTTTTGACCCCGAATTCCACTATTTACGAACGCCTATGAAAGTAAGTTATTCATGACACATTTTATAGGTTATATTCTATCAAAACTACAAATAACTAGTTAATATTTCTGCTATGTTTAAGAAGTACGTTTTTTTTAAATATTTTTTACCCCATTTTACACTATTTTCGAACGCCAATGGGGTCTAATATTTTATGTTAAATATTTTAGGTTATATTCAATTAAATGCGTAAAAAATTATGCAGTATTTCGGATAAGTTTAAGAACTATGAATTTTTTTAATTTTTGAACTCTCTTTTAAACCCCTTGCCTACGCTCAATGTTTCCCAAAATCTAATCAGCTCCTTGCCATGTCCAATAGTATTTTTGTACCAAATTTGGTTAAAATCTGTTAAGCAGTTTTTGCGTTTTCGTGCATACAGACAGACAGACAGACAGACTGACAGACAGACAGACAGACAGACTGACAGACAGACAGACAGACTGACAGACAGACAGACATTTTTTTAAAACTACTTATTTATGTATAAAATGACCAAAAACAAGTATTTCCGGTGAAATTAAAAAAAAATTTTTTTTCATGAAACTAATAGTCTCCATATATACATATATTACATATATGGAGAGCTAAAAAGTTGATTTTCTACATTTTATGTTAAACCACAAATTTTGATTCCAATCTTGAAAGTATTTAGGTATAGGCATGTAAATTCATGGCCAATCAAAATACTGAAATCAAAGAAGTTAAGCTTTTGTATACGATATTGAATATTTTTCTTTTGTTTAAATATTAATAATGGATTGTTTAAAATAATTTAAAAAATCTGCAAACGTCCAGTGTTGATACCGGTTATTGCAGTTTTACCTCGAAACATATTAATATTTAAAAATTAATAAACATAAATATATTAAATTTATTGAACCAATTCCTTTTCAAAGTATTTTAGTCGTAAATTCCATTGCTGTGAAATTGCACGTGTTAGGGTCCTCACCACGGAAATTTTGGTGTTAATGATAGTGGCACGTAAAATTTAGTTATTAGCAACAATCAAATTTAGTAATAACATTCAGTATGTCCTTTTCTATGACTGTATATACGCTACAAAATATTCGAAATAAATTTGAACTAAAACTGTATTATTTTATGGAAGTTACTTAGATTTCACAACTTAAAAATAATATTTTTCTAACACTTTACTTCCTTTTAGAAATTAATCACACATTTCCTAAAGCCATTTTTGCATCTAAGGTACAAGCAAAACATATCAAATAGGGTACCACTATAGAAAGATAATTTTCTTGCTTTTGAAATGATGACTGGGCCCCACTTTTTATTAAAGGTTTTAAGATGCGAATTGGAGAATTATTTAGAATGTCTTCCACTCCGAAGCAACGGCATTGCTGCTTTACATTTCATGAAAAGATGAAGAACTAGGTGCATGATTTCCATTAGACCATCCTATATGTTTGTTTTATTTGGTATAAAGACCATAATAAATGTATTTTTTCATTTCCTCATTTTTTGAGCTCATAATAAAGGGTGGTTTGACAAGTCCCGCGTTGTAACTTTAATGGCAAGACTGCTCCGTCAACTACCATCTATCGATAGACTACTGTACAATTTTAAGCAAGCTGCTTTTTTCCGGTATTTGGCATCTTGTCTTCAATACTGACGACATACAGCCAGCGTTCTTATGTTATTTTGTTTTTACCTGGACCATTTGGGAAGTCAACCGACTCGGACGTAAGAACCGTCCACCCATCCAATCCCTCTCCCGCCAGGTACTTGACTACCGAGGGGTTCTTGAACATGCTGCTTCATTTAGTTTATATTTGACAGCCATTCAAAGCAGCTAACTTCGTTAATTGAAGACCGTATGTAAGAAACAGGCTAAGTGCCAAAACAACAAGACAAAGTTATTGAATAAAAATATTTTATTAAAACTATTTTTCAGAATTTAGAAATATAATTTAACT
This sequence comes from Apoderus coryli, assembly GCA_911728435.2. NCBI lineage: Eukaryota > Metazoa > Arthropoda > Insecta > Coleoptera > Attelabidae > Apoderus > Apoderus coryli. The sequence goes on along the minus strand of OU452206.1, from coordinate 3,949,418 downwards.
CAAGGATATAAACGAACGTGCAAATACACCCTGTACAAAAAGTCAAATTGAAATTCTTATTATTTATAGTGAAAAAAATATGTTTTTATACAACATTTTTGAAATACGCTAAGTACCACAGGTTGTTAACAAGAGCTGAGTGCTTCCTAAGAAATATTCATATAAAAATCTCTATGCTTTTCGTCATTTAAAAAAGGAATAATTATGGCCCGTAAGTTTTGTTTCTTTTCTTCGCTAATAGCTTTATTCACTGCAAGTCCTAACATTACTCTTCTCATATCCTGGACACTGATTCTTTTTTTTTATTTTAGTTTTTGACCTATTTTCTGTTGCAGTTTTGTATAAAGGCACTGATGGATCGTTTGTCAAAGACAACCAATAATGCTAGGAAAAGAAATGTGAACATGTGTAATATGCCGAGTGAACAACAATACGATAAACATGGCACTTAGCATATTTCTAACTTAAAAGTGGGAGAAGATAGCAGATGCGCCAATTTTCGGTTGATCCAATTGATATATTATTCTTAAGGGTACTTAGCATATTATATGTCTAAGATAAAAACTTAATTTTGTGTTTTGTTTTGGCACTTTTGTTTCTTATTTATGGTCTTCAATTAGAATAAAAAAATTAAAAACATGTTGACCTAAATGGAGATTATGTAGAAAAATAAAATGATTTTTTGCTAAAAAAATATTTTTCTTTAAAATCACCGAGTTATGAAACCTCAAACCACACTCGTATCTCAACTATCTTCATGGGGTCGAAGACAATCTCCGTAATTTAATACAATGTGTTTGGCGACATCTAGTTTATGTTGGTAATATGCCGAGTGAACAATTCACTGTATCGTCTGCGTGAGACACAACTCCCTTAGCGGGACACCTATATTCGATAAGGGCTTGTTTCACAAAACAACACATAATTTCGAGAGTTGTCTGCCATTCTATACTTTGACCAGACGGCCGTTGCGTCGATCCACGACTCATCATTGGTGATCGGTCAGTAGTTGACAGCCAAACTCTCTAAATGCTGTAGTATATACCCCGCACGGCACAGAAATGCAACAGAATGTCTTTGGCGACATCTAGCTTACGTTGGGTAATAAACGTCCGTCTGGTAAAAGTATAGTGGTTGACAGACAAAACTCGACATTAAATCTTGTATTGTTAAACAAGCCCGTATTTAATTGCTTTAAATTAAGGTTAATTATTTTGAAATCAATGACGTGAACTTTTGTTTAATAAATATATATTTACAACTTAAATACTCAAAATATTACAAACATTAATAACAATATTACAAGAACAAAAATATGAATAAAAAATACAAATATTATGTTAAATTAAATAAATCCAGGTCATCATTATGTCTTTCAATGTTAACATTTTGCAACAACTGATATCTATTAAAACTAGAATTAAATATACTACAATCAGCATTGTTGTCCATACTAAGCCTTAAACTAGGTGCATAAGATTCATCGACCCAATCGCCAATATTCAAAGTGTCTGGACGTGGCATTTGCATTAATTCCCCACTATAATTCTTGTTCTTAATAGAAACTATGTTTTTCAAATTATTACTAATATTAGTTTGTGGACTATTATATATTGATGATGTCACCGTATTAGATGACGAAACTATACTGGAGGACATCTGACGTTGTGCTTTCTTTTCTTTCATGCGGCGATTCTGGAACCACACTTTTATTTTCTTTTCGCTAAGATTCAGCATTTGCGATAATTCAATTCTTACTTTCCTGCAAAGGTATTGATTGCGTTGGAAAGTTTTTTCTAGTTCAAGCAGTTGGTCGGACGTGAACTGAGTCCGAGCGCGTTTTTTAATAGTACTATTTTGGTGCTGATTGCTGATTTTTGTTGATGTCAGTACTTGAGGACTTCCTTGGTTATCTGAAAAATCATTTCTAAATAGTTATTTTCAAGAACTTTATAGTTGGTATATCAAGATATTGAGATAAATGGGATCAATATTGGATGGATGAATGAAAATTCAATCTTAACCAGTTGTGCTACATGGTGATAAGCAAATTGCATATTTTCGGAAGATAATGTTGTACATACATACCTACTATTACTGTTATTATTAAATGGTTTGGGTTCTCTTGAGTTTGGTTGGATTGGGTTCGCTTGGGTTGGGTTGGGTTGCGTTTGTGAATGGCAGCCTAATGAGTTTCAGTTCTAGACAGGGGTCGGTCCATGTGGCAAGTTCTGAATCACTTTTCTGTGCTGTTGCCAATTCTTCCCAATCGATGGTAGGGTTAAGCGAATCGATTCGGGAGAGCGCGTCGGCTACGACATTATCTTCTCCTGATATATGACGAATATCAGTGGAGAACTGGCTTAAGAAGTAAAGATATCGGAATTGACGTGGCGAACATTGTTTGTCTTTTTTCGCGAACGCGTAGGTGATCGGTTTGTCATCGGTATATATCACAAACGTCCGTGCCTCTACCATATGGCGGAAGTATTTTACTGCTTCATATATGGCTAGAAGTTCACGGTCGTACGCGGCGTATTTTTGTTCGGTGGAGCTAAGCTTTCGCGAGAAGAAAGACAGCGGTTGCCAAGCGCCGTTCACAAGTTGTTGCAGGGAGGCACCAATCGCGTTGTCAGAGGCGTCACTGAAGATCGCGAGTGGAGCACTAGATACCGGGTGAGCTAAAAGTGTTGCTTGAACTAGGCTATCGCGCACCTCTGCAAATGCGGCTTCGGCTAACGGTGTCCACGGTACCGGCGTTTTGCCTTTGATGTTGCCCTGTAATAACTCGTTCAGTGGAGCGTGCGTCTGGGCAGCTTTGGATAAGAATCTTCTATAAAAATTCACCATACCCAAAAACTGTCGGGAGTTGTTTCACAGTTTGTGGTTGTGGGAAGTTGCGGATGGCGTCAACTTTCTCGGGAAGTGGCTGCGTTCCCTCATTATTCACCAGGTAGCCCAGGAATTTGACAGAGGGCTGTGCAAAGTTGCACTTACCTGGGTTGATGACGACACCGTAGTCCTGCAAACGTTGGAACAGGATCTCCAGCTGGCGCATATGTTCGTCCATCGTACGGGATGCGACGAGAATGTCGTCGATATATGCGTAGCAAAAGTCCAAACCACGTAGAACTTTATCGATGAACCTCTGGAATGTTTGCGCGGCGTTGCGCAGGCCAAAGGTCATGAACTCGAACTCGAAAAGTCCAAATGGAGTGGTTATGGCAGTTTTGCATATATCGTCTGGCGATATCGGAATTTGATGAAATGCCTTGATAAGATCTATCGTGGAAAAGACGGTTTTTCCAGCAAGACAGTGTGAAAAGTCCTGGATGTGCGGAACGGGATATCGATCGGGTTCGGTGCGTGCGTTAGGGCTTCTGTAATCGCCACACGGTCTCCATTCGTCCCCTTGCTTGGGGACAAGGTGAAGCGGTGATGACCAGCAGCTTTGGGAGGGTCTTACGATTCCAAGGCGGTTCATGGCTTCAAACTCCTGGCGAGCGATTTTGAGTTTGTCTGGGGCTAGCCGTCGCGGTTTGCAGGCTACTGGTGGTCCGGGTGTGGTCTTTATACAGTGAACTGTTTTGTGCTTCACTGTAGTAATTCCTGCTGGACGTGTAATGTCAGGGAATCGGGAGAGTAGCTGGTAGCACGGCGATGACCCGCTAAATACCTTAACGGTAGCTATCTCACCATTGACTGTGTGTCCCGGGGTGTGCAAATGCGTGGTTCCATCGCGAAGTCGACGATTTCCCACATCTACAAGAAGATTGTAGTATGCGAGAAAATCCGCGCCGAGAATAGGATGTGTGACATCTGCGACAACAAATCTCCACGTGAAATCACGACGCAAGCCGAGGTTGAGTGTCATTGTCACTATGCCGTACGTCGCGATTGTTGTACCGTTTGCGGCGGAGAGTTCGTACAGGGATTTTGCACGCTTCTCGTGAAGCATTTGACGTGGGAACACACTTAGGTCAGCACCCGTATCCACTAAAAAATCAAGCTTTGAATTAAAGTCTTTGATGAAGAGACGGCTTGTTAATGAAAGGAACCAATGTTTAACTATACAACTTTCCACAATAATCAAGACTACTATAAGGAATATTCCTACTTACCATTAAGTGTATGTTCATTATAAACTGGATATGGTTGTGATTGTCCATAATATTTTGATCTATTGTCAACCAAGTAATTCTGATTTTGTCCATAATTACAATAAAAATTATATGACGGAACCGTTTGATACTTTCGAGATGGGAAATATCCGTTATTGTACTCCGTGTGCACTGGTGAACTAGTCGGCACAGGTGCCGATTGGACAAACTGATCTTGGAGCGAGGAATTTTGTATGAATAATTGGTTATGAAATTGATCCAATACGGAATTTGCAAGTAATTCAGACATAATTACCGAAAGATTTTTTCGTTTCACAAACTATAAAATAACTCACGAATCAAATAGAAAATTATATACTCGTATATTGAAATCACTTAAACTTTACAAGTAGGTACTCCCACTAAACTGTTTTGATTTTTTGGTAAAAATCCTGTTTATGACAATGCTTAAATACTTGTGTTTCTTATCGGTTTGGGGGTGGTTACTTTTATAATGGTCAAGATACCTGCTTTTTGCTTAGGGTACGACCCTTTATTACAATATTTCCAATTTTTGTACCTGTAATTTATTGTTATTTAAGTAATTAAAACTAGAATTATGTAATTTTCATTAAGCGAAGGAATTAATAATAATTAAAATGCTTAACTTGGTTTAACTTAAAAATATTCCAAATTGACCATTTTATTTGTCTGATGAAGATTATGTATAGGCAGATACTTAATCACTTAAATAAATATAATCTACTTCCTGAGAAGCAGTCCGGATTCAGAAATGGGTATAGTTGTACAACGGCGATGCTTGATTTAGTTGATGTTATTCTTCATTATATAGACTGCGGAAAATCGATATCCCTTGTGCTTCTGGATTTCTCGAAGGCATTCGATACTATCAATCATGAGATACTCTTCGACGTTCTTCATTATTCCGGATTCTAAAATAACTCTATCAATTTGTTAAAGTCATATTTCGATGGTAGATGTCAATTCGTTGAGACTTCAGAGGGCAGATCGGATTTGGGAGAGTTACTATGTGGTGTGCCGCAGGGGTCAGTCTTGAGTCCTTTACTGTTTTGTTTGCATACCGCTAATTTACCGGAGTGTTTGCGGAATTGTACAGGATATTATTATGCTGTCGATTTCCTTCGATCCATCCGATGTGCACAATGCAAACATTGTACTTAATAATGAACTGGGTTTGTTTCTTAATCGATCTGCTCAACATTAACTGGAAGTGAATCCCTCCAAATCGAAATTTTTGCTGTTTGGAAGGAGTCAGAACAATGTTGAGAAGTGTCTTAATATTAGTAGATATTAATCAGTCCTTTATTTCAGTGGGATCTGCGAGGAGTCTTGGAATGGAGTTGGATGTAGATTTGAGATTTATTGGTAATGATACCCAATGTTTGCAGAAAGCCTACATTGTTATGAAAATGATTTATCCTCACAGACAGGTTCTGCATCAGGCGTTAAAATAGAAATTAACTGACATTCTTATATTGTCACATTTCAACTATGCTGACGTAGTTTATCATCCATGTTTGATGCGTGCGATCTTCCAAGTGTAATCTTCTTTCTGGTATGCCACAGGCTTAGGCCTTGTAATATACACCTCTAACATTCTGAAATCTTTAATCGATTGTAAATAATTTGAAAAAATAAAATAAAATTTAAGTTTGAAGCCCAGAATGTCGGTTTGTACTAAGTTTTAGACAAGACAAGTTTAGCAATGAATTTAAATTCTCTATTCAATTATAGCTAAGCTCTGGTATTGTCGGAAGTTACTTAGCTTTTCCTCAAAAAACCCATACAACTTTTAACAATTTTAGCGTAAAATATTGAAGAATGAACCTGTAAATATTCCCAACATCTCAACCATCATTTAACTCAAAAAAAACAAAAAAAAAGGTCGGTAAATTGACTAATCCCCAAACAATATTATATTAGCGTTTTAATTAAAATATTTCATATAAAAGCATATTCTCTGTTATATGGAGTTGCCAAATGTTGAAATAAAGAAAATTGGTATACATCTTTAATCCGATTGTTTCACCGTTTTCAAGACAGTCGCCATGAAGCGAGCCATAAAGGTTATACTCTGAAGTTAATCCCTATTCACATTTTAAATATAAATCCCTCGTAAATCATACTAATCTCCTATTAGTGTCGCTTATACCTATAGAGGTACCAGTCGAGACCAATAATAACCAAAGGAACAAAAAATGTCAGATAGAGACAACATTTATTTCACTCGGTATATTAAAAGGGTTGTCGTGTGCCTTTATATAATAACAATATTTGAAATCATCACCTCTATACACCTACAAGCCACAAGCGGTTTTTAACATTTACACGACCAAATTGTTCAATTTTTTACAGATGAATTATAATATTTTTCCCGTCACCATGTTGCTTTGATCCAATAGTGTAGCGAAAAAGTATATCGTGTGTACATAGTAATTGAGGCGTTTCTCGGAAAAAAATCAATAGTTCCAAATACATATTTGGGAAAATGAAAAAAACTCTTTGGCATTCCCTTTTTTGATAGAAGTAAGAATCTAACTAACTCGATCACGAACAAGAAATATTACAGACAACAACTCCAATAAATTTCTACTAAAACCATTATCATGTTATTATGCACATGTGACTTTTTTAGCTGAAACAGTCTGGACTTATGATGTTTTTAAAAGAACTAGGCAATTTTTATTTATAAATACTATGGAACCTATGACCTTTTTACGAGAAATTGATGTGTGAACACGTGTGCGGAGGTTAGGAATGAATTGGCGTCATTATCTCAATTTCGGTGAAACTGGACTTACGAGGTTTTTCTGAGAAACGCCTCAATTGAAATTTCGAATATTTTTATTTATTTTTTTTTAATTCGGTTGCCGAAATCGAGTGAAGCGGCCTATCCCCAGTGATGTCGATTCTCCCTCTGTCTATACCCCCTAGCTCGAAAAAGAAAATAAGTGTGTCTGAGGCGTACAGACACAGACGACCGCTCATCGTTCCTACCGTATCGTCTCCGATCCCGGTAGGTCTCAGGGGAGCATGGCCGATCATTTAGTTCTCATCACAAAACATACCCCCTTAGAAGATTAACTTAAATGGCAGAGACCGGAACACTGTTTTTAACTATGCGACCAGTCACGAGAGGCGCTGCAAACGAAAAGTGAAGAAAACTGTATGTTCTACTACGCTTAGTTTGACTTCCGATCGCTAGGTGCCGCCAAAAAAAATTTTTTTTAAACATCCTCCTATTTTATGTTTAAAAAATGTTGGTATTACCCACAAAACATATGTTATAGTCGTATTTCCCACAAAAGGGTGTGGCATAATTTCAAGTCTTAATATGATTTTTTGCGTTAAGAGTTTCAAAAAAGAGTGCGAGTCTTGTTTAAAAGTTTGTTTAGTTGTAAATTGTGCATAAAAATTGCGTTCAGTGTGTGCTATTTTAATTATTATGGCTCTTTTTGTTCGAGAAGTTCGGCCGGCAAAAAAAAATGTTGTGTTCCCAACTGTGAGACTAAGAATGGTAGTTTTTTCGGATTTCCGAACCCTAAAAAAGAACCAGAAATGCTAATAAAGTGGTTGGCAAATATAAACAACCCCCGTTTATTTAACATTCCCTTTGATAAACTACTTAAAAGTTATCTAGTGTGTGCGAAACATTTTGTTCCGGATGATTTACAGTTTGGGTGTCGAACAGACCTTAAATGGAATGCAACACCAATATTACATCTTAATACAGGTAAGAAAACCACGCACGTCTATTAAAAGTGGTACATGTTTTTATGAAATAATTGAATTTATAGAGGAGGCACCTGGTCCATAACGAAGAAAATTGGAACCCTCTACTTGTGACATAGACATAAGTACTGGACCTACCACATCAAAGGAATCCGTCGGTGACCCTAGTATAAGTTACCCCATGGTCATCGATGACATGCCTAGCCCTAGCACATCGAAAGAATATTCCAAGAACGTAACTAGTCCAAGCTGCCTGTTATTTTATTTATGTTTTTAAATTATAAACTTTATTGTGTACCTACTATCTACTTTTTGACTAAATTAAAATGTAAACTAATATTGCTAATTGTGCGTTTCTATTTTAATAATAAATGTTTTATAATAATAATTGTTTTTTTTTCGTTTTTTGTAGTTTTTCAAAAATATTTTGAACAATATCTCGTTTGAATAATTTTTTGAAAAACTACAAATAATAGTTGCACCATAATATGTTACTATTTAAATTTATTTGAAATATTCCTCACTAATATTATTTTAAATTTCCCGCCAAAACTAGTTTATGAGTATGCGACACATCAATAGATGGCGCTTCTTTTACTTCCAATTGTTAACATTGCAGTTCGTATTCTAAAAGGGTATGTTTTGTGGTTCTCATCCACTCCATACTCCGCATGGTTAGTGAGTGAGAACCCCAGACTCATGTGCCCTAAGCAGAAGCAACTACCCGAGTATGACTTACGTACGAGTGGCGTAGATGGAAATACAGTGCCTGTAATGCCGCATTTTGGCCATGAATATAGCCAGATGTGAATATTTTTATTATTATTATTACCACTCATTTAGTAGATATAAATATTTTTTAAATTGTTTATTTTGAATATGTAAAAATTGAGGTTTTAATTTAAAAATTTTGTTTGACACTTTTTTCAATTTGATTTTATACCCTTTTTTTCAAAAACTCTATAGGTATTAATATTTATTTAAAAAATATACATAGGCCCCTAAACTAAGACTGTAACTACTAGGCTATCGCAACAAATTGAATTATTAAAGCTTCCATAATATAATAATAAAAAATTATTCTTTAATCTGCAAACGTTATTTTTGACATAAAATTTCGAAGTATAAAATCATGAATTCTGACATAATAATTTACTGGATAGGAAAACCAACCAAATAACGCAATAATATTTAATTTGAAAAAATAGTCCATTCTTAAGTGAAGTTGTAATTTAGTGTTTGAATGAAAGTCAAATCTCCACAAAGTAAATTTAATAGAATTTAGAATCTATCCACCATACATGTTTCAGGACTAGACCAGTCCCATCATCAGTGACAAGTCAACAATCGTACAAACATAACGCCAAGACAAACAATATTCTGGTCAAAATTCAATAATATTTTTTTAAATCCTTTCGCCACTTACTATAATTGATGTACTAGTTGGAAAGAATAATATAAGCTTGCAGCACACATCATTCATGATTCAGTTAAATTTGCCAATTTATGGTACCTAATTTATTTAGGCAAATATGTTTATTTATTTATATTGCTTTTTTGTAGTATATTAGCTTATAGCAGGATATTTCTAAAATACTTATTAGTGTTAGGTAAAAAATAATTCCAGCTACATTACTGTGATTGATTACACAGGCCAACAAAATGAAAAAAAAAATTTGGTGCCAGAAATCTAACATCTGATTTTAGATGTTTTTAATGTGCTGATTCCAAAAATGCCACCAGATTTTTTCTATCAGCTCTAGTTTTTGAGATACACGTTACAGGTTAAATGATATATTTGTTTCTGATAAAGGACAACAAATAAAGAGATAAATATGTACTTAATCGTCAAAATAGGAATTTCCCAGAATCTAATTAGCCAAATGGATACCTGGAATTGTCCCTGACCCAATGTTCCTATACTAGGAACTACTCAATACAATGCTTTTACTTACTTTTATACCTGTAATTGCCTATGACCCGATCCTTCTATACCTGCTTGGCTGTACTTGATTTAGTATATTACTGAGTTTTCCCAAGTAAAGTTGTGCTATCATTTTGTGTAAATTTTGGTCGTTTTGTAGTATCAAGACACTAAACTGAAACAATGGCATCCACAAGCAGACGTACCTGTGTAAATCATCCCGATGTTTTTTGTTATGTGTGTGGTGAATACACTTTGAAAGAGAGCAGAAAAAGGATTTCTGACTTTGTGAAAAGAGCTTATCTTGCCTATTTTGGCGTTCATTTAGGAGATCAAGATAAATCTTGGGCCCCACATTTCATATGTAAAACATGTGTTGAACATTTGCGACAGTGGACAACTGGAAAGAGGAAGTGCCTAAAGTTTGGTGTACCAATGGTTTGGAGAGAACCGCGGAACCATCATGACGACTGCTATTTTTGTCTCGTTAATATTAAAGGCATAAATAGAAACAATAGACACAAATGGACATATCCTGATCTAGATTCTGCAAGAAGGCCTGTAGTGCATTCGGAAGAAATACCCGTTCCATCATTCAGCAGTCTACCCAAACTGACAGAAGATGATACAGAAACATCAACGTCTGACGAAGTTAAAAGAATTCAATCAGAAAACGACAGCGATTTTGAAGCAGATTTAGCAACTCCGCAGTGTTTCAATCAAGAAGAACTAAACGATCTTATAAGAGACCTGAATCTCTCAAAGGAATCCGCTGAATTACTTGCATCCAGATTAAAAGAAAAAAATCTACTTTGTCGAGGTACTAATATTACATTTTATCGTAAAAGAGATAAGGATCTGCTGCCTTTTTTCACTCAGGAAAATGACTTGGTATTCTGTAACAATATAAAAGGGCTCTTAGAAAAAATGGGTTTGCCTGAATACACTCCAGATGATTGGCGCCTTTTTATTGACAGTTCAAAACGTAGTTTAAAATGTGTTCTTTTACATAACGGTAACAAATATGGCTCAATTCCTATTGGTCATTCTACTACCATGAAGGAAGAATATGAAACAATAGCATTAGTTTTGAGAAAAATTAAATACGAAGAACATCAGTGGTCAATTTGTGTTGATTTAAAAATGATTAACTTCCTCCTTGGACAGCAGAGTGGTTATACAAAATATCCTTGTTTTTTGTGCCTTTGGGACAGCAGAGCTAAAAATGAGCACTGGGTTAACAAAAATTGGCCTTCAAGAGATGTCATGATTCAAGGAATACAAAACGTGATCAACGAACCTTTGGTTTCAAGAGAAAAAATCTTACTTCCGCCCTTGCATATCAAGCTAGGCCTAATGAAGCAATTTGTGAAGGCCTTAAATCGAGATGGAAATTGTTTTGGGTATTTGTCACGTAAATTTCCTGGCATTAGCACGGAAAAACTAAAAGCTGGTATATTTGATGGTCCTCAAATAAGGCAACTTGTTAAAGATCCACAATTCACCACATCAATGAACGAGACTGAATCTAACGCTTGGAGTTCATTTGTTCAAGTAGTACAAAATTTTCTTGGCAATCATAAAGCAGACAATTACGTAGAATTAGTGGAAACTATGCTTTCAAATTTTAATATTCTCGGCTGTAACATGAGTATAAAAGTTCACTACCTCCACAGCCACCTAGATCGTTTTCCAGAAAACTTAGGTGATTGTAGTGAAGAACAGGGGGAAAGATTCCACCAGGATATTAAAACTATGGAAGATCGTTATCAAGGACGATGGGATAGCCACATGATGGCGGACTACTGCTGGAGCCTTCAGCGAGACTGCCCTAGTAAACTCCATTCTAGAAAATCGTATAAAAGAAAATTTTTATGTGATTAGTGACTAATGTAATTATGTAAATTAAGTTTTTGCAATAAATACTTAAATCCATGTGTCTTTGTTTTTTTTAACTGTCAATAGTAATATTATATATTATAACAGTTATAACGTAAATTATATACACAATTTTTTAAAAAATCTCAAAAACTAGATCTGATAGACAAAATCTGAGAACCTTTTTACATTCTGCATCCAAAAATTACTCAGGAACAGTTAAAAAATCGCAGGCACCAAAATGTGTGTTGGCCTGTGTTATTAATTTGAAGTCTGTTTATTTTACGTCAATTAATAAAATCAAAGTAATTCTTTTTTCGACCTTTCGACTTATATTGACATCCTTCTCTCTGTATAGATCTAATGATTTGATTTCATTTAATATTTATTTTGTTTTTAATTATTTTTCTTAATTAGTTTTTTTTTATTTAAATATGTTAAAAGATTGAAAATTTGACTCGATTTTTGGTTGATTTAAATCGCATAAGTGATACCATTAACAAACCTAAGATTTGGTGTTCTGACAAAAGTAAAAATTGTTCGGAAAATTTGTGGGATTGTGTTTTTATTTACCTTTGGTAAATATAACCTTAAACTAATTAAAATATTAATATTAAAATCAAGTAAGTGCTGTGCGTTTTTTATAAGCTATTTAAACCGGTGGTTACCCACAAGCACCAAAAATTGGAAATTTGAATATATATTTGGATGAATTGTATCTTGTATCGTACAGTGTTTAAGATGAGTGAAGACGATCATACCAGTTCAGTTAAGGGTTTAAACTGCAAAAGATGTCAGAAACCAGTAAAAACAGGATTGAAATGTATTAGATGTGGCATTGTTTCCCATAACAGCTGCCTTAAAATGCTGAAGGGTGTTCAATTTTATAAAAATAATACGGTGTAATTGTCAGGATACTTTTGCCGTTTCGGAATATGCGGTAGTTAATAATTCGACTACAATCCTCATGTCGGACGAAAGCCCAGACAAAATAAAAATCAGTCATCTGGAGAAGTTGCTCCGTCAGAAGGATCTGACAATCAAGACTCAGGAAATAGCAATTAAAAATCAGGAGATTGCTATCACAGCTTTGAGCGAAAACTTAAAATTGCTTAAGCAACAAGTGTGTGTTACGAGTTGTGAAGACAGACTGCCTGGCACTTCTTCAAGCGGCGCATCGAAGGTATCGCAGAATGTAGGTACGAAAAACAAGAACTTGGGTTTCAAAACTTTACCTTTGTCGGATTCCACAAATTGTAAAATTACGAAAACAGATCTTGCGGCTGCGTTGCACTGTGCAGAGGCACAGCAAATTTGTCATGATGTAATTAATCTAGAAAGACCCACTTATCCTGTTGAAATCTCACACTCAACAAGAAATAAACAACGAGATAATAAAAATAGCAGAAAAGTGCTAGTGGGAAATGGTCAAAATATATCAGATTCTGGACTGGCTGTCTCCCCGAATATGATTGGCAGAAATTACAAATATTTTCATGCAACAAACTTTGATCCTAAAACTGACGAGTCTGAGCTTACAAACTACCTAAAAAATTTCGCTCCTAATATTCAACTTCTAAAATTGAATTCAAGAAACCCAGAACTATATGCGTCGTTTAAGATCACGGTTCCAACAGAAGAAGCAAATCATATATTGAATAGCGATATTTGGCCCACTGGTATTGTCATCAATAGGTTTTTTCATCCAAAAACGAAACCTAAACAGGATACAGTGTCTACAGCCTCTAAAGAAGAAAAATAGTTCATCAAATTTGTTCAAGAACTGTGTATTCCACTTAAACGTACAATGTTTATCAAACAAATTGCCTGATCTCGCGGCGTTTTTGGCTGATAACCCATTTGAGCATTGGCTCGATAATAATATGTTAAATAGTATTAGAATACCTGAATACTCGCTTATTGCATCATACTGTAGGGGGTTGGCGAAGTTGCACGGTGGAGTTGCAATTTACGCACGTAGTAATGCGAAACTTCATAGTTTAGATGTAAGTAAGTTTTGTAAATATAAAGATATAGAAATTTGTGCTGTAGTCGTAGAACATAAAAACTGTGTGATTGTTAATTTATATAGATCAGGAAGTACTGGAGATTTGCAAATTTTTGTTGAAACTATGTTGGATTTACTTGATTATTTGTTTCACAAATTCAAACAGATTATTCTTATTGGTGATTTTAATTTGGACTTACAGTCTGAGTCTATGTATTCTATAAATTTAAGGAATTTATTTTGTGCTTATGGCCTTCGGCATTTGGTTTGCCAACCAACGAGAATAACTAGGAGCTCAAGCTCTTGTTTGGATAATATTATTACAAATATTGATGACGAAAAACTAAAATCTGATGTTTGTGAACCACTTATTTCAGATCATTGTGGTATTTACATGTATTTTGATTTGGGTGATGTATTTAAAAATGATTCTGTTAATAAGCGAATTGTAAATAGTAGAAATTTGACTGATTTTGGTAATTTGGTTGGCGGCATTGACTGGACTGATTTTGGTGGGTCGCAGTCATCCTCAGATAGGTACGCCAATTCTATAATTGGGGCTCTGTCAGCAAAGGCAGAACAGTGTTTCCCTGTTAGATGTGTCCGTGTTAGAAATCAAACTGTACGGTGGTTCACGGATGAGTTGAGAGACATGCGTGATGAAGTAGTACTTAGTAAACAAATTTTTAAACATTCAAACAATATACTTGACTGGAACAACTATTGTCAGAAACGTAAACATTACAAAAAATCTTTGAAAGATGCCAAAAAAGCAGCAATTTCAAATTCAATTCAAACAGCAGAAAATAAATCAAAACGTGTCTGGCAAATAGTAAATAATGAAAGAACAACTAAAAAACAATCAAAATCATCTCTGCCTTTGGATGTGAATGCTCTTAATGATCACTTTGCCAACATCTGCCACTTGGTAACAAGTCATATTTCTCTTCCAACTCAAGATTCTATGTTTTTTCTAAAAAATATAAAGAGGCCCGCATTCTCATTTTTTATGTCGCCTATTGTGGAATCCGATGTTCATGAGGCCATCTTATCTTTAAAGAGTAAGCCTTGTTTTGACTACTATAATTTGAATTCTCTTATGATAAAAGCTGCTCTCGATTCATTCGTGGGGCCACTAGCGCTACTGTACAATTGTTGTGTGGAAGAGGGAAATTGGCCTAGTGCACTGAAAATGTCGAAAATCACACCTATTCATAAAAAGGGAGATGTAAAAAACTGCGACAACTATCGACCCATTACCATAGTGCCAATTGTCTCTAAAATATTTGAAATTATACTTAAACAAAAGTTACTCTCATACCTAATTAATAAATCTATAATTTGTTCTGAACAGTTTGGATTTCAGAAAAATAAATCTACAACATCAGCTATTATGAAGGTTGTTGAATATATCGTGCAGAGCTTTAATATGGGGAGCGAGGCGCATGCTACTCTGTGCGACCTGTCTAAGGCTTTTGACTGTGTCGACAGCCACATCTTAATCTGTAAGATGGAACACTATGGCATTAGAGGAAATATACTTAAGTTATTCGAGTCCTATTTATGTAATAGAAAGCAAGCGGTCTGCATAGGTAATAAAACATCTAACTTAGTTAGCGTTAATACTGGTGTACCTCAAGGGTCGGTATTGGGACCCATTCTTTTTCTGTTGTACGTTAATGATCTGCCTTTAAATATTAGTGCACTGGACCACAGTACCAATGTGTTGTTTGCGGACGACACTACCTTGTTGACTCGAAATGATTGTGTCAGAGAGGAATGTTTCAATGTTGCTAAGACTTGGTTTAGTGCCAACAAACTTTGCCTTAATGAGGGAAAGACTCAAAATATCGTGTTTAGTTCGGCTAAATTTACATTAAAGTCGGGTCCTGTAAGACTGTTTGGATTAACTTTAGACTCAAGGTTGAGTTGGTCCAGTCATATGTCGGACCTTTGCTCACGTTTGTCGAGCCAAATTTTTGTAATGCGGCAAATGCGCCGATTAATTATAGACAATAATGTCCTGAGGTCCATCTACTATGCTCTCATACATAGTCACCTTATGTATGGTGTGGTATTATGGGGGAACTCCGTTCTTGCACACAAAACTTTTGTTATGCAGAAAGCTGCTACAAGAATTATTGACGGCGCGTCCCACCGTGAGCACTGTCAAAAAATATTCTTTAAATATAAAATCCTGACATTGCCGTGCATATACATCCTTGAGAGCTTACTAAATATACATCGCCAAAGAAATGAAATCCAAAGTCATTCTTCTTTTCATGCATATCAAACACGGCATGCCAATCACTTGGTTTCTCAGTTCTCAAGGATACAGATGGCAAAAAATAATAAACTAGATTACAATTTGTACAATAAGCTAATTTTATTATTTCCTTCAATTAATATAAAAAATATGAATCAATCAAGTTTTTCTAAATTCGCAAAAGAATTTCTTGTAAATAGTTGTTTCTATACCCAAGTAACATTTATTTAAGAAGGAAGACTTTAAAATTGCCTTCAGGTTATAAATGGGTAATGTGTACCTTTTCCTTAAGCTTAAAAACTATACATAAGTAATATATTGTGCTTATTGGTCTTAGAACTATGAAATCATACATACAGCTTGAAACATGTTTGAAAAACGTTAAATCAACTATATATATGAGGAGTTTTAGGACCTAGTAGTTCTAAAACCTTAAGGTTTTGAAATGGTTATAAATAAGGCATTTTTTAGTCACTTAAATGCCTAAATAAGACTTATAAGTTTTTTTTGCTGCTAGTTTAGAACCTAATTATAACTTCGCATTTTTTGTGCCTTTAAGTCATTTAAACAACTTCTCCATAACCATGTAGCCCATTTTAAAACTGATTAAAGACTATTTAGTTGAAGGGATGCGTTATAGGTTACTAAATAAGCTTTCTGGCATAACTCAATACTACTTCCCTTATTTAAAATCTATTTGGTCACTAAAATTATCTTTTTGTCTCGTTTTTGACTAGACAGAAGGTAACATCAACGTCTCCTGAATCTATACAGAATGTCTCACGAAAAGCTAGTTCGTAGTGGTAATTTTAAAAGAAAGGTGCGACAGAACTTTCAACGAATTGCTAATGAGCAGGTTAGTCAAATTTCAATTTTCAAAATATTTTAAATAAAAACAGTAATTTCGGGCTGACTAAGGACTCTCGAACCTTATTGGCTACACCGGATACAAAAATTGAAGTTGATGAAATTGCTGGAGGGAGGTACTGGCACAATGGTTTACAAAAATGTATTGAAGAGTGGTACCAAAATACAAAAACAAATTTTAATATTTCGATTAATAGATAAATATTGATGGTCTTCCGATTTTTAAATCTTCCAAGTTTGAATTTTGGCCTATTCTCTTCAACATAAATGAACTAAATACTAAACCAATGGTGATTGGTTTGTATTATGGTAAAGGCAAGCCTAATGACATTAATGAATATTTGTCAAAATTTGTTGAAGAGCTTCTGGTAGTTCTGAAAGATAGAGTCTGCATGGGAAAATATAAAGTAAATGTAAACCTTAAATGTTTTATATGTGATTCACCAGCAAGGCCGTTTATTAAAGGTGAGAATGTTGGAAGCATACAAAAAATATATATAACATCCTACAGCTAATATAAAGTCCATTGAAGATCTTCTTTTTAGAATAACTTAACTTAAGTTTGTGTCGCTACTTACTTCAACTTAGTAACAAAGTTCAAAAAAGCAGTTAAATATTTAAAGCGTCGCTCAAGATTTCTTCATTTGAAAAACATAGTGTCTATTGGACCAAAAGAGAACAAGTAGTTTTTTTTACATTCAATTTCAATTTACATGTGTCGCAAATTATTGAAATCTGCAGAAAGCGATAGTGTTGGTAGTTACCAACCTACCTCCGATAGGTTGGTAACTACCAACACTATCGCTTTCTCCACCCGTATCAGCAAGATCTTGCATTCTTTCCTGCTCTCCACAAGCATCCTTGTACGAAGAAAACATTCTTTTAACTATGCAGGTATATGTTTTCCAACCTTTGCCAGGTACATATAATTCGTCATGGACTTTTTCGGCTTCGGATCTTGTAGGCCATGATAATATTCCCCTATTTTCCCACATGCTTGGAATAACTGAGAGACAGATTTTTCCCTCTTCAATGGTTTGTACCACTTTGAAAGGCATATCTTGAAAAAAACAACAAAATAATAAATTCGCGCATAGAAATTGAATGCACAGTATTATCAAATTTTTATTGTACCTATTTATGAAATACAAAAGATTGATTTTTTATTGTTTGAACATTTTAAAAATACGTTTAACATTCCTGAAACACCAATACAAGAAAAATTCCGTTTAGTAAAAACTAAAAACGAACTATAAAAATTAATACTTTATTAGATATTATTAGTGTTCAATTTTCATTTATTTGGCACAAACCAATCCCTAATGTCTTGTTGTCATCTTATTAGAACAAGAAAACTAAGAACATTTTCAGCTTATCAGCAATTATTACTTTGTACTTACCGTTTCAATTAAAAGACACACTGTATAGCAAATATGAATAAAAGCTGGCACGTGATCACAATTACACATCCAAAACAATACTAAACAAGGTCGTTAGAAAGTTGCGATGGTGCGACTTTTAAGCTTGAGTTGTATAAAGGCAACTATTAGTTCTGAAAAGTGTTATTTAGCATTATGTAGGTTACGAATTTGATCTTAAGGTTATATTTTAGCATATTTTCAGACTTTCAAGCAACTTAGGTTATAATTTGGTTATTTCAAAAGCTTATAAGCATTTGTTTCCTATCGGCCATTTTAAGATTATGGCATAGTTAAATAACAAAATATTTTTGAAAATATATGTAAGTCTGCGTAGTTTTAGGTTCGGGAAACACATTTTTTCATAATTTTATATTCATAGGTTTCCGTATATTAGAATTTCGACTACTTTTAAAAACAAAATATTTCCCTTGTATTTTAAATATTACTAAAAAAAATATTTATACTAATAATATCGATAGCCCGTGAATTTTATGCTACTTTTATATAATATTTTGACAGTAAAATAGAAGGTGCATTAAAATCAGCAATTTGTGTCCGCTATTTCATGCAGTTTTATATCACGTATATTGAATAATAAATAATTCTCATAATTTACCATTACAATATTACCTACCAAAGAGTTATTTAAATACTAGAAATAATACCGTATATTAGCCAACTAATCCAAAAATTAGAAGCAGTCTATAATATATTTTACTTAATAGTTTTAAGACTGCTTTCCGCAGATACTAATAGGTTGTAGTTGATAATTCGCAAGGAGCTAGTTAGAACCTTTTACTGGCTAAATTAGAACTTTAAACCCGTGATTCATAGGTTATAATTCAGTTATATATTGGCTAGTAAGGATATATAAAGGTTATATTATAGCTGCACAAATATTCAATATTTAACCTTAAGGTTCTGAAATGTCGACAACTTTTAGGTTAGCAGGAGGTTCTGTAACGTGGGCCCTTTTGGTCACCAGGAGTTTGTGTAGCTGGCTAGAGGAGGTTGTTTTATACCTAATGGCATATGTAAACAAAATCCATAAAGTGGTTCTAGAACCAATATACAACCTTGCTAGAACTATATTTTGTTACTTGGGTAGTGTATCTGATTATCTATGTGTACCCTTAATACAGATTGTCATAAAACTAGTTGAATAGGAAGTATGAATTAAGAATGTATTGAGATTTGTATAGTTTTAATTGTTATCGTTGAAATGGATATTGTTAGAGTTATAATTTTATTAACAACTATTATTATTATATTGCGTTGTACTGTTAATTGTTTTATTGTATTATTATTGTTATGAGTTTAAATAAGATAAATAAATAGAATTTTGTAAATTAATAAATTAATACTTATATGGTATAGGGTGTTGAATTGCCTACTAAATGTAAATGTATATAATTTCAATTGATTTTTGTTATTTTTGATGCATTGTAATAGGGACTTAAAATGTACTGTTGTATGTATGAAAAGTCAATAAAGTATAAAGTAATGAAATGTTTAGTGTAACAAATTAATGGACATCTTTTGTTAAGTAAGTATGAATTTCATATTAATTGTATAAGTTCTTGTTCAAACAATATTAAATAGTGGTAGATTCTTAGGGAATAATGACTTTCAAAAATGCTAATTGCTTTTATTCATTTAAGCGACGTTTCGCCATATATTTACTGGTTTCTTCAGGCTAAAAACACAAAACATATATAAAAAATCGTCTCTTATACTAATAAGTAGTACAACAAAAAACAAGAACACATATAATCACATCAATAACACTACAACTTAGCATGTAATAATACATATTTATAAATAACATACCTCTCTGAATAATTATTATTCAATCTAATGATGAGGCGATAGTTTAGCTAATGCTATTTACACTTAACCTCATTCATTAAAATAATAACAAATCTTAAATAAATGAACAGGAAAAAAATACCTAAATATAAGAAATTTAACAAACACACTATATACCTACCTAGAATTTTCATGATATGCCCAAATAAAGATATATGACAAATTATATAATGATATAAAGTAATAATAAAATAGTAATATGATAATTATTATAATACAAAAGAGATTTTGTTAAAAATAACAAATATCAATTACAACACGCAACCATCGAATATCGAATATTAACTCGCAACTATGAACTGAAATCCGTTTGAGTATTGAACTCACAGTATATATTTAGTATCCACTGTAATACAATAATTTTCTTATACAGACAAATTAAAATTATTCAATTTATCCTAATTTAAATTCTTCATGTCAATATTTTGAGTATACTTTTTAAGTATTTAAATAGAAAATAAAACTAATTATTTAAATCAAAAAAAATAAATTACAGATTTATTTTAATAATTTGCAAATAGACGGTCTTAAAAAATAGAAATAAAATGGCTTAAACACACATTTTTAGACAATTTAAATAATATATAAAATAATTTATTTTATGAAATAATCCATTCAAAGAGGAGCGATGATTAATATATAAATCAAACGGCGTCTGCTCCACAAAACAAATATATTTTTATGCCATCAAAAGATGTTAATTTCTAATTTAGTTTAAAAATTTTTATTTTAATTTTGAATTCATATAAAACAGTATTTTAATTTTAATTTACATAAAATCTTCACATAACCTTTTTCACAAAATAAATATGTTGCATTAGAAAACTGAAATTGTTCATCTTGTACTTGATTGTCACTGATGATGAGAATAATTTTCTCGAAACATGTCTGACTGACATAAGCAATGTGCCTTGATTTTTGAAATAAAAATATATTTGTTTTGTGGAGCAGACGCCGTTTGATTTATATATATATAAAATAATAATAAAATCTACAAAGCAGTTCTAAAAAGGCATTTTGAACCAATATCAGGAACTGGCCGAAACATAACATTCGACAATTGGTTTACTTCTATTCGTTTGGCAAACAAGCGAGAAATTCCTTTTTTTGTTTCATAAGTAATACAAGAATTACAACTAATAATTTTATTAATGCGAAAGCCTTCGTAATAAGAACAATCTAAATATAACAATAATTACAATTTTTTATGATGTGGAGGCTTTAATAATTTATTATGTTGGGTATCCTAGTAGCAAAGATTAATGTACACAATTAATCTTTGCTATAGTAGTTATAGACCTACTTTAAGCGCCAATGTATATTTTTTTAATAAATATTAATATCTTGTATTTGAAAAAATGGTATAAATCGAATTTTAAAAAAGTGTCAAAATTTAATATTTATATTTTTTGCATCAAAAATAAGGGCAAATTTACTAAAGAATGTCTACTCCAAAAATTTATATTTTTCGAAATATTGACAATTTTACATTTTCCATTGCAATAGTCATAGGACTTTAAAATTTAATTGAGGTTAGTTGGCCATGATGGCTTGAGAAAGCAACTTAATACGGCACTTGTCAATTATGACAATTATAGATACCAATTAGTAGTAATAATCATAGCGGGGTGTAGAAATTATATTAATGTACTGAACTATAATATTATCTAAATTTGTTTATTATTTCTGGAAAATGTGACAGAGTGATAACAAGAACATGTGATAAATTTGCTGCCAGTTGACACTCACTTTCGGTATAACAACAACAACATTTTAGCCGAATTGGCCCCGTCGCGTCGACTTCAGTACTACACCATTGTTTAAAGGATTATGTCTTTCTTTTAGAAATTCGAGAATCTGGAAGAAAATAAATCTGGCCGTCTGGAAAATTTGAGACGTTGTGATCATTTCTTTTGGTTATATATATATATATATATATATATATAAATTTTATTTTATAATATTTCGGCTAAATATATTTAAACTATTGTGTGTAAGGTTTTGGGGTGTCAGCCTATATATGTTAAAACTCTTTTTACTTTCCAAGCTTTCGGAACACTTTAATTCCTTCTTCAGGGCTAAAAAATACAACGACAATATGAAACTACACTTGTAAGAAAAATCAATTTAACAATTAAATGAATATAAATATTGCTTTACCTTTTTTCTAAGTAAGTGAGTTATAGTACAATGCTTTTAGATTTTTTAGACATCACATAATTTAACAATAACGGTAGAGAACGATCTATTGACATACACCTATGTAAACAATATTCTCATAAAATCATTACAGATATAATTGTTGTTTGTTACATTTTTGAGTTTGTTTTAAACGAGACCGGTGTTTGAAACATCCAAATTTTCACTAAATATATGCTTAAATAGTTGGTATTTATTATCTATTTTGTTAATTGATAAAGCCAGAATATACGAAATCGATGGATTTTTAATTTTTTTTCCCTTTTCTTGATAGTTTTATATCGTATAGACCAAGATCTAAGAGCAAGTAAGTGTTTTATCATTATGGAACCACGATATATTACCAGACTGCCACTATCTGACAAAAACCATAGTCCACACGAAAAAAAGGAATGTGATATGTGTTTAACAGTGTTAGGGAAATACCTCACAAAATACATCAAAAAAATGGGAGTTGGGCCTACAGCTGTCACTACTGCAAACTTCAAATCCCATGATCTCTTTTCAGGTCATCACATTCTCCCGAAGAACATACCAACCTAAGACTGTCACTCCCAGGTCTAGCCAGATCATACACGAGACACAATAACCCGTATTTTTAATTGTGTAGGTACCTACTAATTTTCATTGAGTATTAGTATAATTGTAATGGTAAATCCTGTATTGATGGTTATGGAGTTCAGCGGCTGTCACTACCGCTGACCCCCATTTCCATGATATTGAAGATATCATCGATGTTTTTCTGAAAATAGTATTGCTCACACTAAAAGAGTCACACAATTAGCCGAATCATTAGTTTTCTATTCTGATAGATTTGAGTCTATTGTTGAGTCACTAACATTATCAGTAAACCCCGGATCAAGGATATTGGAATATATTATGTTAAGATCGTCGATGTCTTTTCTTTTATTGAGGATGTTCTTATTTGTGTTTGTTTCAACCATTTCCAAAAACAATCGCTTTCTTTGGTTTGCTTCTCTACATATCACTTTCGACTCCTCGTAATTTGGTTGATGGCCAGTATCTAGATAATGTTCGGCTAAAGAGCACGATCTTTTATGTAAGCGACAGTCGCTTTTGTGCGATGTTATTCGATCTTTAAGGACTCTGGAAGTCTGACCAATATACATAAGATTGCAAGACGAACAAGGAATGCTATAAACCACTTCGGATGTTTTTTGTGGCGAATCTTTGTCTTTTGTTCTTGAAAAGAGGTTACCAACGTTTTTTGAGAACTTTTGTGCAAATTTGAAAGGTTCATTTTTAAATACTTTAATTATTTTCTGTGTAACACCTTTGATGGCTGGCAATCCAAAATACATTTTATGGTTATCCTCCGGGGAGTTTACCGGGGATGTTGAGGGTTGGGTGTTTTGTCTATTTGTGGGTAGAGGATTGTGATATGTTGTGTTAAATATTAATTTTTTTAAAAGATTTTTTGGATATGAATTTTGACGAAGGATCTCTACAAGTGCTTGTTTGTTTTTGTGTTGGAGAGAAATGTGACATATCTTTTCTATTCTATTCTTTAGACCAAGTACTAAATTAATTTTCATTTTTTCTGTGTGGTTGGAGTTATAGTTTAAGTATCGACCAGAATTAGTTGGTTTGATATACCAATCTAATATGATTTTATTATCATCTGTTCTTATGAGTTTCGTATCTAGAAAAGGTACAGATCTGTCACTTTCCTCCTCCATAGTAAATTTAATGTTGTGATTGTAGTTATTAAAGATATTTAACATTGGATCGTACTTTAAAGTTAAACAATTCAATCAGAATCTAACGAGAAAGGTGTTAAATTTTGAAATATCCAATACTATAAAAAATATAAGTTTTCTTGAAAAATTTCAACTAGATATCTCACAACAAATTATAACTGTTCTACCGCAGACAATATTTAATGATTTTAAAGAGAAACAATTAAAAATATACAACAAAAAATACAAAGAAATAAAGCTAGGTAACTTAAAAAAGATTGATAATTTAAAATCACAAACTTTACAAGATCAGTTAAAAACTAATGAAAAATGGATAAAAAACCTAACCAATTTTGACATTCCCACTGACATAAAAAGTTTTCTATCCTTGGGCCATAAATTTGCTCTTGTTCCCACTAAAAAGGATGTTTCTATAAAAAGACTACTCGCAGACATAGAAAATATTATATTTTGCGTCCCAGAACAGAGAAAAAATCAATACAGGGCGAGGGTCACTAACATTATCACAAACTATTACAGCTCCCCACAAAACTTAAACTTTTTCAGATCACTTTTCGAAAAAACAAAACAATTTCTAAAATCACATAGTGAATTGGTTGTAACAAAAGCAGATAAAGGCAATGTAACAGTAATCATGACCAAAGAAATGTATACAAATCATTGTAAAGAAATTATATCGGATAAAAAATATTACAAGTTATTAAAAGACGATCCCACCTCAACAATACAGCAAAAAGCCAACAAGCTCGTATCACAATTAAAAAACAATCACCACATAAACGAAAATATCTCTAAAACACTAACTATCTATAATCAAACAGCTCCCAAATTTTATGGTCTACCAAAAATTCACAAACCCA
Organism: Apoderus coryli; assembly: GCA_911728435.2. Lineage (NCBI taxonomy): Eukaryota > Metazoa > Arthropoda > Insecta > Coleoptera > Attelabidae > Apoderus > Apoderus coryli. Next base: position 3,924,531 of record OU452206.1, on the reverse strand, counting down.
ACCTGTCCTTAAGACCCATAATATCCTCAATTAATTCCCCTACTAGCAAGCTAGCACAGTTAGTAACAGACATCATTACAAAGGCGTATTCTAAAAATAATGACTTTTATATTTCAGATTCTTTTGAGTTTTCTAAATTTATAAACAACAAACAACTACCTATGGATTATGTTTTAATAAGCTTAGATGTGGTATCCCTTTACACTAATATTCCCGTTGAACTAGTAGTTCACAGTGTCAACAAAAGGTGGAATGACATTTCAAAAATAACGAACATTCCAAAAGATCGATTCATAGATTTAATACAATTTATATTCAACAACACATATTTCACATATAACAACAAATATTATAAACAAATATTAGGAACCCCAATGGGAGCAACAATATCACCCATCGCGGCTCAAATTGTCATGGACGATCTTCTGGAAGAATGTATACCAAAATTGCCTTTTAAACTTCCCTTTTTAAAAAAATATGTCGACGACCTAATCTGCTCCATTCCACACAACAAAAAAGATGAGGTGTTAAATATCTTTAATAACTACAATCACAACATTAAATTTACTATGGAGGAGGAAAGTGACAGATCTGTACCTTTTCTAGATACGAAACTCATAAGAACAGATGATAATAAAATCATATTAGATTGGTATATCAAACCAACTAATTCTGGTCGATACTTAAACTATAACTCCAACCACACAGAAAAAATGAAAATTAATTTAGTACTTGGTCTAAAGAATAGAATAGAAAAGATATGTCACATTTCTCTCCAACACAAAAACAAACAAGCACTTGTAGAGATCCTTCGTCAAAATTCATATCCAAAAAATCTTTTAAAAAAATTAATATTTAACACAACATATCACAATCCTCTACCCACAAATAGACAAAACACCCAACCCTCAACATCCCCGGTAAACTCCCCGGAGGATAACCATAAAATGTATTTTGGATTGCCAGCCATCAAAGGTGTTACACAGAAAATAATTAAAGTATTTAAAAATGAACCTTTCAAATTTGCACAAAAGTTCTCAAAAAACGTTGGTAACCTCTTTTCAAGAACAAAAGACAAAGATTCGCCACAAAAAACATCCGAAGTGGTTTATAGCATTCCTTGTTCGTCTTGCAATCTTATGTATATTGGTCAGACTTCCAGAGTCCTTAAAGATCGAATAACATCGCACAAAAGCGACTGTCGCTTACATAAAAGATCGTGCTCTTTAGCCGAACATTATCTAGATACTGGCCATCAACCAAATTACGAGGAGTCGAAAGTGATATGTAGAGAAGCAAACCAAAGAAAGCGATTGTTTTTGGAAATGGTTGAAACAAACACAAATAAGAACATCCTCAATAAAAGAAAAGACATCGACGATCTTAACATAATATATTCCAATATCCTTGATCCGGGGTTTACTGATAATGTTAGTGACTCAACAATAGACTCAAATCTATCAGAATAGAAAACTAATGATTCGGCTAATTGTGTGACTCTTTTAGTGTGAGCAATACTATTTTCAGAAAAACATCGATGATATCTTCAATATCATGGAAATGGGGGTCAGCGGTAGTGACAGCCGCTGAACTCCATAACCATCAATACAGGATTTACCATTACAATTATACTAATACTCAATGAAAATTAGTAGGTACCTACACAATTAAAAATACGGGTTATTGTGTCTCGTGTATGATCTGGCTAGACCTGGGAGTGACAGTCTTAGGTTGGTATGTTCTTCGGGAGAATGTGATGACCTGAAAAGAGATCATGGGATTTGAAGTTTGCAGTAGTGACAGCTGTAGGCCCAACTCCCATTTTTTTGATGTATTTTGTGAGGTATTTCCCTAACACTGTTAAACACATATCACATTCCTTTTTTTCGTGTGGACTATGGTTTTTGTCAGATAGTGGCAGTCTGGTAATATATCGTGGTTCCATAATGATAAAACACTTACTTGCTCTTAGATCTTGGTCTATACGATATAAAACTATCAAGAAAAGGGAAAAAAATTAAAAATCCATCGATTTCGTATATTCTGGCTTTATCAATTAACAAAATAGATAATAAATACCAACTATTTAAGCATATATTTAGTGAAAATTTGGATGTTTCAAACACCGGTCTCGTTTAAAACAAACTCAAAAATGTAACAAACAACAATTATATCTGTAATGATTTTATGAGAATATTGTTTACATAGGTGTATGTCAATAGATCGTTCTCTACCGTTATTGTTAAATTATGTGATGTCTAAAAAATCTAAAAGCATTGTACTATAACTCACTTACTTAGAAAAAAGGTAAAGCAATATTTATATTCATTTAATTGTTAAATTGATTTTTCTTACAAGTGTAGTTTCATATTGTCGTTGTATTTTTTAGCCCTGAAGAAGGAATTAAAGTGTTCCGAAAGCTTGGAAAGTAAAAAGAGTTTTAACATATATAGGCTGACACCCCAAAACCTTACACACAATAGTTTATATATATATATATATATATATATATATATATATATATATATATATATATAAATAATATAACATATAATATAATTTCCAAACAAAATAATCATTGCACATTTTTATAGTTTGGTTAGATATATATTTAGTTCTAGTTACTTTGGTTTAGTATTTGATGTAGTTATATATGTTATAATATAAACAGTTTAAAAATAAATTTGTATTTTCTATACAAAGTTTTCTTTTTTTATCTAACACCTGTAATAGAAAAATACATTTACAGTTGTATGCAAAGTTGTATAAAGGTTTGCAAATAATTGTATTGTGAGTAAATTAATAACTTATACCCACAATTCAAAATTATTATGTTTGGTAAAATACATTTGTATACCAACTAAAAATTTAATTTATTATTTATCCAATTGTGAATGTAGCTCTATACAAAAGAGTGTATAATTTAACTAACTTTTGTCTAAATTAATTATCTACTTTTTCCTAATCTATAAAATTAAATGGAATTTGTCTTATTCTTAGCTCACAAAGATATATATTATTAAGATATCATTTTATGAGGGTCGTAACAAGTTGAAATAATTCTTTGCCTTAAATCAGATAATATTATATTTGACAAAGCATGTTTCCTTTGACCCTGCCATAGTTTTTCCAAAAATATTCTTGTATAATAACAAATAACAATAATTGTAAGAATTGTTCACTTTGTAAACAATTTTATCAACGTAACTACGTTCTTTTCAAAGATAGATATATCAAAATGCAAATAATAATAAAAAGGTAGGTAGTTCTACTAAACCTTTGAATCTTATCAAATACGTAATAAAATAATCCTCTTTTTTCTAAAAGGGATAAGAGGTATGCATGTTTATTTAACCTGCAAAAGATTAAAGCTTAATATTAGACATGATGCCGATATTGTCTAGAGTCTAGACGTATGAAAGCTTTTATAAAAAATATAAATTAGGAGAATTTAACTAAATTTATTGTTAGTTATTTTTTATTTAAACAAAACATTTGAAGTTGGTTCAATTTAGGTCAATTGAAGAGTCAAAGTAATTGTTCTCTCGACGTTTCGACTTATATTAAGACAGGACAGTTGACAATTTGCTTCCTTTGTCAAGACCTGGTTTCGTTTTTAAGGACATTTACATAAAGTGATATTTCAATAGGGTTTCCTTAAATATAATATGTTTAATAAATTCCTTGAATGTGAAACTTTCCATATAAACTTTATTTAGTCATCCCAGGTTTTTAAAGCTCGCGTTATTAAAAGCCCCAAAATAATATGCGCAAGTCGAAGAAGGATTTTTCCAAAACTTTAAAATACATATCTAAACATGTTCGAAGACTGTAAGGTTGCCCCTGCTTAGAACGGTACAGGGTGCATGTGCGGGGAATCAGCGGTGAAGTCGATTACTTTGACCCACCTTTGCAAAAATCAAATCATTAAAACTATACCGAAACCGAGACAACTGGGCCCTACACCAGTTGTCTCGGTTTTGATATAGTTTTAATGATTTGATTTCATTTAATATTTATTGTTTTTGTTAAGTTTTCTTAATAAGTTTTTTTATTTAAATTTCTTAATGGAATGTTTAGCTATATAAGAAATTAATGAACATGTTTTGTTAAGTATTTGCCTTGTAATTGGGTGTGAGCCCAAACAAGATATATAAATAAAATAAATAAGTATAACACATGAATTTTGACTGAATTTGGTTTAATTATTTTTTTACCTCTAGTTACGTAGGCACATACGACACGTTTTGATAAGTATGCAAATGCATATCACTAGACGGATAATAGTGTTAAAATAATTATTGAAATTTATAACATAATTAGTTAAACGTAATTTTCAGCATTAGCTAGAATGCTGCATTAAGTGTTTTTGTCGACCGAGTTTCTGCCGTGTATCCCTTTTATAAACTTTATCAAGTTGTTGGTACTATTCAGTGGAACATATTATGTATTAACCATACTTTTAACATACCTAACTATCAATATTTTACTTTACTTACTATTTGTAAGGTATTTTTTTATTTCGAACACTAAGGAAAAGCATAAGTTGAATAACTTTTACTAATTATTTCTTAATTACTCCTAGTTAGACCACAAACTTGTCGATTTATGTAACAAGACAAATTTTGATTCCAATCTTGAAAGTATTTAGGTCTATGCATGTAAATTCATGGCCAATCAAAATACTGAAATCAACTAAGTTAAGATTTTGTATACGATATTGAATATTTATCATTTGTTTAAATATTAATAATGGATTGTTTAAAAAATCTGGAAATGTCTATAGTGCCGAGAACAGCTATATTGCAGTTTTACCTCGGGGCATATTAATATTTAAAATTTCATAAAACCAGAATTTTACAGGAACAAAAACAAACTATATAATTTTTTAAAAATTAACAGCTATGAATCGAAATTTTTATACTAGTAGGATCTCCTTCGATTAATTAGTATGTTTACAGCATCGTAAATATTTTAAATATACTGTGGGTTACAGCCTCAAAATTATACCAATAGAATTTTTATAACTATAAAATGGAGATAGCAGTTAGAATACGAATGGATTGCTATACAACTATGTAGTTGGTAGGTTTTTTCACTTAGTGTAAAAAATGAGTTACCTAACTAAAATAAATATAATCTTAATAGTAAAATTTATTCAAAAAATACTTATTTTTAATAACCTATAAAAAAATAAATACAAGAAATCATTCGCGTGGAATGTTATCATAATATTCGTGAAAATCAACATCCAAAACTTTTTTAAATCTTGCAAATCGTAGAACTTCCTAGGTATAATTTTCAGTCTCTCTTGCTATAAATTGTCTAGTTGATGCAATGGACAGGCTTCTATTGTTCCTTTTTTGCGTTGAGGTAAAATTTGTCATTGGTCTGTAATTCTTAGTTTGTAAAATACATCACCATTTGGGGCGTATCTAAGGTCCCTGATGGCGGTAACCTAAAACAGAAACGTAGTTACCAAATAGTGACTGAGAGAGCGTGAGAAAATTCGTACTGAATTGCAACATCGTAAGACCAGTGGTGAGGACAATGTTTTTATAAAATATATTAAAGGTATACCGACCATTACAAAATTAAAGACAAAAAACTCACGGTTAAGTTTCGTCATGTAAATATCCGCTCTTTATTGAAAAATTTGACTAGTGTTAAGGATTACCTAATAAATGAAGAGGTTGATGTTTTTGCTCTTAGTGAGACATGGCTTGATAAGGACTATCGAAATAGATACCTTAATATTAATGGTTATAATCTTGTGAGGCTGGATCATCTAACTAGAGGGGGTGGTTTAGCATTATATACGAAAGATTTCATTGGCGTTAAACTACTACTTACTAATATTAGTGACAGTGGACTGGAGCAACTTTGGGTTGTGTTGAACATCAAAAATGTTAAAACCAGTTTAGGTATTGTATATCGACCACCTCAAATTAGTGTAAATTCAGTCCGTGAGTTAACTAACTCTCTGGAGGTTGCGCTACTTGAGGCGCAATCTATTGTGATGTTGGGTGATTTTAATATAAACTTTTTAAACAATCAATCGCCCGATGTACAAACACTTGTTAATGTTACAAATGATTTTGATCTCCTACAAATAATTGATAAACCTACAAGAATAACAGAAGCAAGTGAATCACTTACAGATTTAATATTTGTTAGTAGAAATTGAGATGTAAGTACTGCCGACACTGGTGACCTACACTGTAGCACTGACCATGTACTGATATGTACGCTTTTTTTAAATAATTTTAAAAAGGAACTTAAATCTTTTTCATATCGTGATTTTTCTATGTTTGATTTTGAGCTATTTTCACGAGATGCACAACTTTTGCCTTGGCCGCAAATCAATTAGATCGATGACATCAATGTAAGAGTTGAATTGTTAAATACTAATATTTTATCATTCTTTGATATCCACGCGCCTCTAAGAACTGTAAAAACTAGAAGGCCGTATCAACCTTATATCACATATACAATCCGTAAAATGATTGGACTTAAAAATAAAGCGCATAAAATAGTTATTTATGTAATAAGTGTGCGAAGGATAATTTCGCGCATTGAGACAGAAATTTATTTTGACGATGCGCAGCTGAGCCAAAATATCTGTTGAATGCGCGAAATTTCTTCGCACACATATTACATACAACATTTTTTCTACAACTGCAGATATTTCCTTTCATCAATAATTACTATTCTAAAGAATACTCATATTATTTATAATAATTATAAATATACCTTATACCTTGTATATTTCGTTACTATGGAAAGTAGAATATACCCACATACGCTTTTTTAATTTTGACAAAAAGGTGACAACTAGTTTTTATTGTAATTTCTAATTAAATATTAACTATATAAAATATAGAAAATGGAGATATAGGCAGTGACCAAGAGGCAGTATGAAAGGACATACAGTCAATTCGAAGAGTGCTGTAAAACTAAAAATTTGAAAAAGTGAGTGAATATGTTCTGTTACGATATTTGTACCATTAACGTGAATATTGTGAAGAACATTTAATACCTACTTAATTAAGAACGTTTGAATGAATTTATGTATTTCATATATTATTAGTACCTACAATAAAGTTGAATTCTACGTACTTAGATCGTGTTAAAGTTAGTGCACGCAGTATTTCGCAAACGCCGATGTGCGAAGTATTTTCTTCGCACACCGGCGTTTGCGAAATATCATTTGTCACATTAAAAGTGGTGAAAAAATGTCACTCTTTTTCGACAGTTGTAGAAAAAGTATCTTTCCCATAAGACATCCACAAATAGACTTTCATATGTCGAATTGAGGAACTATGTTAACAGTGCGTGTATTAAACATTCTTTATCCAATTGCAAAAATAATTCCAGGAAGCTTTGGAGGAATCTCTCAAATTGGGGTCTTCCCTCGAATACGATCGGTTATCTATCTGATAACTTTAATTCGCCCGCGGAAATCAATGATTATTTTGTTGGTGTAACTGGACAAACACAAATTGACGCTAATACCTTAAATTTTTACAAAAGTGATACTTTGTTGAATGATTCTTCTTTCAGTTTCAAAGAAATTAATACCATTGATGTTTTAAATAGTCTGAATTCGATGAAGTCCAATGCTTTTGGAGTTGATGGGATCAATGCAAGAATGCTGAATCTAATTATTCCATATTGCTGTGGTGTCATAAAGAATATCTTCAGCGACTGTGTTCGTTTGGGTGAATTTCCAACAGCTTGGAAGTCTGCTTTGGTCATTCCTCTTCCAAAGGTCGCAGCACCTAAATCCTTAACTGATTTGAGACCGATTAGTCTACTGCCTACTCTGTCAAAGATGCTTGAGAGAATCGTATCACTCCAGATTCGGGGTTATTTGGATCAACTCCGCATTTTACCTGTTGTGCAGTCTGGGTTTCTTTAGATATTCTTAACTTGTTTAGTTTCAAGCATTGAGATATAAGGAGCCGCTATAAGCATTATTTTACATTGTACACAAACGGGTGCATTGGGTGGGGCGTAATAGCATACCAATATGGCGGATTCTCCAGAGCCGCACTGGCTATTTTTGTTGACGTTTTTGTTTTTTAATTTGCAGCTTGGGTTTATACTTTAATTTGAAATGTTCAGCAGTGTACAAAACACTTGAAATATAGGTAATTATTGATATTTGATACCAAAATACAGGAATAAAAGACGTTAGTACTTTATAAATTATATATTAATAACCCTTGAACAAACCAATTTTATTTAAATGTTGCCGTTTGCTAAGTGACTTATCTACTTAATTTTTACTTAAATAATACATCCTGGTATTAACGTATTTAGTCGCCTACATATAAACCCTGAGTACGTCCCTGTACAATGTTTACAATATTTAATACATATCTATGCAACGTTATTCCTGATATTTTCTTGTCGATTTCACTTCTACTACTGCAACTACGCAGAGCACAGGACACCATTATAGTATATTGTTAAATAACCGTCCAAAAAACAACGAAAAACTTAAAAAAACTTGTAAAATACTTGTAAATAACACTATCATCTTGAAAGCATGTCAAATGACAGAGGTAGCATACTAGTATGGCCTACCTGCACCCGCTTTTGATAACATATAGCGTCTCCTCCCACCTCAATGGTTTCAAGAGAGAGTTGAGGCGCAGACTATTTCCTTAAATTATATTCATGAGTGCGTGTTTCTTTTGTACAGTGTTAAGTTTGGAATAAGTGGAAGAGTGGCTATAGCCAAATCTTATTCCTTTTGTGTAAACTAGCCTAAGTGACTGATTTGTTATTTGTAAGCAAACTTTGTATGCTTCATTTGTCATTTGGTTTTTTTTTGCACAATAATAATTATTATTATTAAGATGGAGTACCTTTGCATCTCCTTTTTTCCATCCTTGTCTAATACTACTTAGAAAGTTAACTTTCTTGAATGACCTAAAAAAGGTGTGATCTAAATATTTGACAAAATATGGACGAGGTTTCCTCCTGGCTACTTTGCAAATATTTACATATTCTGCGGCACATTAATGTTGCGGTTTCTGATACACCTCTCAATTGTTGAATGCATTGCGTCTACCTCCATCTGCGTGTGCCCGACCTCAAGGTATTTTTGTACAATTGTTACGTTATGCGGCATGGCTAATTTCACAGCTGCGTTTGCAATCACATTATTCCTGTTCTGATACGTGCAACCATCGCTATAAATTATGATTTTAGGAGTATCTGAATCTCGGTTAATAGTGGGTAATATCTGAGTTTCAATAAAATAAGAAAAACAGGTGGCAAAATCTTCAGCAGTAAGACTACCTTCTGATTCATTCCATATATAGCAGTACCCATCCTTCGTACGCAATTTGAAAAACAAGGTTATGTACACATAACTTTGTGCCATAGTACAAACTACTGACATTCGATTTTGCTGACATTAATACGGCCTGAAGTTCCACAGTAAAAATGTACCGTTCATTCAGTGTATCATTTTCTAATCTAGCCTCATTATTTTTCAATGTATGTAGCTGATACTCAATTTCCGAAAAGTGACGAACCTTATGAGCTGACCACTTCTCACATTCGTCCTTTTTAGGGCGAAACAGAGCGATAGCGAAAGGGGAACCACGTCTCGGGTCTTGCACCAATTAAATTTATTGAACCAATTCCTTTTCAAAGTCTTTTAGCCGTAAATTCCATTGCTGTAAAATTTTGTTAGGGACCTCACCACGGAAGTTTTGTTGATAATGAAACAGGTCCGCAAAATTTAGTTATTAGAAGTTAAAACAACAATCAAATCTATCATTTTAAAGTTTGAGTTTTTCTTAAAATAAATAACAAATCTCCTGGTAACGTTTGTAGAAAACAACTTTAGCAAATATTATATTAATCTTTGACTTTAGCGAATCGCATATTTAGTTTGTAAATAGATTCAAAACATATTGGATCTGCATGTAATGCAAACCGCCGCCACAGCGAAACATTAAAAATCGTTCCACTGTTTTGAAACATGTTGCACTGGATCATACCGAAAGTACACGTCAACTAGCACAAGCCCCAGGCATCTAACGTTCGTCGATAATAACGATTTTAAAAGCATACAAATTTTATATGTTCAAAAATCAATTAATTCAGCAACTTAATGAAGATTATAGAAAGCTGTAGTTTTGCCAAGAAATGAGCCCGCGTTTAATTCAAGATCCAGACTTATTATATTTGACATTATTTGCTTTTCCGATTATTTTATTTGATTAGGCAGAATTACCGTTACTGGGATGAGATAATCTACATTTATTCCGTGAGATCCATACCCAACGGCGTCGAAAAATTAGAGTCTGGTGTGGCATATCAGGAAATTTTATTATATGACCGTTTTAATCCTGAAAAGTTAACTGGCTAAATTGCTACATTGACCCGTTCATAACAGAAACAACAAAATAAGATTACCACCTACTGTTGATCTGATCAGCTTCAATTTCTATTATAGCTGAGTGCAGCACCATGACACCTTATACGCTACAAAATCTTCGAAATAGATTTCACCTAAGCGTATTATTTCATGGAAGCTACTGGGTTTTGACAAATAAAAAAATATTTTTTAACACTTCACTTCCTTTTAGAAATTAATCACACCTTTCCTAAAGCCGTTTTGGCATTTACGGTTCAAGCAAAACACAACAAAAAATGTACCACTATAGAAACATAATTTTCATCCTTTTGAAATGATGACTGGACCCCACTTTCCGCGCCATCAAGTATATGACTATCGTGATCACACCGAGAGGTGCTTGAATATGCTGCTTCATTTAGTTTATATTTGACAGCCATTCAAAGCAGCTAACTTCGTTAATTGAAGACCATAAGTAAGAAACATGCTAAGTGCCAAAACAACGAAACAAAGTTATTGAAGAAAAACATTTTATTAACAATATTTTTCAAAATTTAGAAATAAAATTTGACTCAAGGATGTAAACGATTGTGGACATTGAAATTCTTATTAACATTGAAAAAAAATTGTTTTTACAAAATTTTTGAAAAAGCTAGGTGCCACACGTTGTTAACAAAGAGCTAAGTGCCTCTTAAGAAATATTTATATAAAAATCAGTATGATTTGTGGCCCCTAATAATAATAAATGATTTTTTATATAAAATTACAATCACAAAAAAGGTTTTGTTTGTTTTCTTCGCTAATAGCATTATTCACTGCAAGTCTTAACATTACTCTTCTACTATCCTGGACACTCTTTCCTTTTTTTAAATTTTTAGTTTTTGCCGTTTACTAAAGACTTTTATTCAACTATACCAAAAAAAGATATGTGAACACCATCATACGATAAACATGGCACTTAGCATGTTTCTAACTAAAAAATGGGGGTACATAGCAGCTGCGCCAATTTTAGGTTTGGCTCTTAGCCCAATTGATATATTATTCTTAAGAGTACTTATGGTCGTCAATTGGAATAACAAATTAGAAACACTTGAACTAAACGAAGATTATGTAGAAAAATCCAAAGATTTTTCGCAAAAAAAATATTTTCCTTTAAAATCATGGACTTATCAACCTACCCTAGCTCAACTATCTTCATGGAGTCTAAGACAATATCCGTAATTTAACAGAATGTATTTGGCGAGATGTTGGTAATATGCAAAGTGAACAACAATTCACCATATCGACTGCGTGAGAGGTCTCAGAACCAATCATATGATTACACATAGATGCGCCGATAGTCCTTGCGGGACGCCTATATTAGATACGGGCTTGTTCTAATCTCCCGTGCAAAGCAAAAGGCTAGTAAGTCGAAAAAGTTTGTTTTGGAAAATCAATAAAATAAAATTTTTTAAATAAATTAATGCATAACTTTTTTGTCTTAACGTAATTACGTGAAAGTTAAAACACATAGTAAGTAAGACTAAAGTAACACAATCTTGTAAGAAAACAAATTATATTCCTCAAAGGATGCTTAAAAACTAGCATGAACGACATACTAAAACTACATATTTTTGAAATTTTGGAAAATTTTACAATATAAAAATCTATAGTAAGTTATTTTTCCAATTCCAAAAACTAGTAAGTTGAGTTACTGACTTTGGAATAGCAGAAAGTGAGTTTAAGGTAACGCAGTGTGTTTAAACTTCGGCTTCAAAAATTTTACTCCTTTAAATTCAAGGCCTTCAATGTCAGATTTAAAAAATAAAGATCTACTTCCTTTTCTAACCTGACATTCTCTCATATCGTTTAATAACGGAATGTTATTAACCCCTTTCGGATTTTGCACCCATTTTTAAAGTTTAAGAAGTCAGCTGCATGAAATTCAATTACTTTCGCATTTTTGCAAAAAATTTTAATTAATAGAAGCAGGTCGTCAAAATCAAGAACCTCCTTGGTCTTGTTCCACGTTCTTCCAATAGCGCCGTGTATTGCATCAGCTTTCATAAACGAATGTCCAGATTCGAAATGTTATGGTTTCAGAACCACAGTCTTCATTTACGAATACGATGCAAGAACTGAAAAGGGTCCAATTTTTGTTTTGGGCAGCGCAATTATCTGCCCAAAGATTATGTGTTTTTTTTTATCGTCAAGTATTTTCAGAACGTTATAAAACGTCGAGAATACATCGGGCCCTGAGCGGCCTTTAGTGGCTTCACGCCATAACATACACAAGTGGGTTCCATCTGTCCTTAAATTTGCGAAAGTTTCATTAAAGCAAATTAATCTACTTACAAAAAACGAATTTTTTATCGGCATTTTTGAAATTATTAAAATTTATTGCATGTCAACTGCGAACAAGTCGACATTATCTTTAATCTACGAGCGGCAGTGTATCTTCTTTTGTGATCATTGTGTTTATCACAAATCTCACAATTTTCGGGATGTAAGTCCTGTTGAAAAGGATTCTCTGCTTCCTTATTGTAATAATACTCGCCTTCAGATTTATAGGCTTTAATAAACGAAAAACATAGCACAATAAAAATTCTAACAGTTATTGACAAGTATGTAAAACTGAACTGGTACATGTCAAACCAATAAAGATATTGTAAATACAGTATTATAATAAATTATACATACATACATTTTCCCCTGGTTAATTTGGAACGTACTCCGTTAGGTACTTTGGTGGTTTTCGTATTCTTTCAGACTTTCGAACAGGTTCAGATGCCTGAGCTGTTTGTGTGTTTTGATTGGTTGAAAATATTTCAGAAGATGAATCAATTGTATTGTCGAGATTGTCAGTAAAATCAGTTGTTGATAATAAATTGTTCTCTTCCTCGTTTCGGTCTGAAGTACAACTTTCAGTATCGTCGATTAGGAGATTTATATTTCCTCTTGGCGCCAAATGTTTTAAAGAAACTGTTGATTCTTGACCGCTCTTATGCCTTATTAAAGCATATTCTGGATTAGTTTCTAATAATTCTACTTCTTCCACCAATGGATCATACTTGCTTTTTCTGTTTTGCTTTTTAAGAAGAACGATGTCGGATTCTTTTAACCACGTTGGTATAGAGATTCCGCTTGTTGAGCGTCGTTGATATGCAAACATTCGTTCATGTGGTGTACAGTTAGTCGCAGTACATAATAATGATCTTATAGAAAACAAAGCTTCAGGTAGAACAATTTCCCATTGCGTAGGTTTTAGGCCTTTTGTCTTTAAAGCAAGGTTTACAGTTTTCCAAATTATACCATTGTATCGTTCGACTTGTCCATTTCCTTGAGGGTTGTAGGGTGTAGTTCGACTTGTCGCTATTCCTCGATAATGTAAATAATGTGACATGAATGATGGTCCCCGATCGGAATGAACATAAGATGGCATGCCAAATATGGAAAATAATTGGTTGAAACATTGAATAACTGTGGCAGCTGTCATATCATAGCAAGGGAACGCAAAAGGAAAACGTGAAAATTCATCAACAATAGTTAGAAGATATTTATTGTTGGTACAGCTAGGTAAAGGTCCTTTGAAATCGATACTAATACGTTCAAATGGCGATGTAGCTTTGATTAGATGACTGTTACTGGTTTTATTAAACTTTGGTTTTAGCTCAGCGCAGATGGGACATGAAGATACCATACTTTTAACATCATCTACCGAATATGGAAGACTTCGTACTCGTATAAAATGGTACATCCTTGTTATTCCTGGATGACACAAGGATTCGTGTAATTCATAGAGTTTAGATTTAGAACTTGCTGAACATATTCTGGATAATGCATCTGCGGCTAGATTAGAACTACCTGGGCGATAGATAATGTCATAATTGTAGCAGGAGAGTTCTAAACGCCATCGCATAATCTTCTCGTTTTTTATTTTACTAGAATGTTTTGTGTTAAACATGAACGAAACTGCTTCTTGATCTGTTATAAGTCTAAATGGTCGATTAATCAGATAATGTCTCCATTTACGAATAGCTTCAACACAGGCACAAGCTTCTTTTTCAATAGCTGAGTGTTTACGTTCACAATCAGACAGAGTTCTTGAGAAAAATGCGACTGGTCTGCCTGACTGTGTCAAAGTAGCTGCTATTGCATAATCTGAGGCATCAGTCTCTACAACAAGGAGTTCATCTTCTTTAATTGACCATAAAAGTGATTCAGCTATATCCTTTTTTATATTTCCAAAATCTTGTATAACATTTTCTGGCATTGGAAACGTTTTACAATTCGTAAGATTTCTTATTTTGTGTGAGAACTTCGGAATCCACTTAGAATAATGTGAAAACATTCCCATTATTCGTTTAAGGCTTGGTGCGTTGTTTGGAGCAGGCAAATTCAGGAGAGGTTTAAGACGATCTTGATCAGGTTTAAGAGTACCGTTTTCTATAGTGTAACCTAGCAAATTTATTGAGTTCTTGGAATAATTACATTTCTTTTCATTAAGTGTTAAGCCATATTTTACAGTAGCTTTTATAAATTGTTCCAAATTTCTGTCATGATTTAACTGTGTTTCACCGCAAACGGTCACGTCATCTAAATAAGCAAATACTCCTACTAAATTTTCTTGCGATATTATTGAATTTATTACCCTTTGGAAGCATTAAACGCCATTAGTTACCCCAAAAGGAATTCTTCTAAACTGATACAGGTTACCTGCTGCTTCAAAAGCAGTGTACTGTTTATCATTTTCTTGAATTGGTATTTGATGGTAGGCACTTTTTAGGTCTATAGTGCTAAATATTTTATATTTTGCAATTTTTGTGATCATAGCTTCCACATTAGGCACGGGATATGCATCAAGATGTGTAAATTTATTTATAGTCTGGGAATAATCTATCACCATCCGTCGTTTGTGATTTTCGTTTTGTGTTACTAGGACTTGAGCTCTCCATGGTGAATTACTTTCTTCAATTATGTCCTCTTTCAACAAATTCTTTATTTCTTGTTTAATAAAGTCTTCATCTTCATCAGTATGTCTCCTAGATTTTGTTGCAATCGGACGACAATCTTCAGTAAGGTTTGAAAATAGAAGTGGTGGTTTTACAGTAGCTTGGACTAAACAGCAGATTTTTAAAACAGGTTTTGGTCCTCCAAAGTTTACATGAACTGCTGAATGTTGCCTCATAATATCATGTCCTATAATGAAATCAGTACATAGATTTGGCAGAACAGCTACTTTCATATTTTCGTGTTTGGCGTTCAGAAATTGTATATTTAGAGTACAGTTTCCTTGAATATTGGACGTACATAAAGTGGAGGCCATCGAAACTTGGCCTTGAGCAGGAGTAACATTAAAATTATTTGCTTTAACAAAATAGTAATCAATGAAACTATCTGAACTTCCTGTATCAATTAGAGCATGTGCAGCAACGTTGTTTATTATAACTTTGATCAACGTTTTTGTAAGACAATCCGATGTTGGAAAAGACGCTGAAGATATCAATGACGTAAATGCTGATGTACAATTACTGGTCTTAGATGTTGTTTGTTTCGATCGTAAACATACCTTAGCAAAGTGTCCGATCTTCTTACAATAGGTACATGTTTTGTCACGTGCTGGACAGTTAACTCTTGGATGTCGGCTGTTTCCACAAAAGTAACATCGTTGAGACGATATATTGTTGCTTATGGCCACTCCATCAAGACGTTCAATGTACTGAGTTGAATTTACTATTTTTCCCGGATCTACGTACTGTTCTGATTGTTTATGAGCTTCTTCCATTAATCGAGACTTGTTTACGGCGTCGTATAAATCCATAACATTAGTTTCAAGAAGTCGTTGGCGTATTTCAGACGACTGAAGTCCATTTATGAAAGCGTCTCTAATGAACTCATTTTTATTCTGATCCGCTGATACTGACTTAAAATTGCAATCTTTACTTAAAATATTTAAAGCTTGTATATACTGATCTATATTTTCAGCTGGCAGTTGTTTTCGTGTAGCTAACAAATGTCTAGCAAAAACTTCATTAACAGGTTTAATGTATATTTCATTAAGTACCTTGATAGCCTTTTCGTATGTTTCACATTCGCTAAAGTAGTTATAAATGGAATGGGACACAAAATTCGTGAGGAGTTTGAGTTTACTGTCACTCGTTAGGGGTCTGGTAAATTATCTACCAGAAAGAAGAAACGACTTTTTTTAATTTTTTTTTCGTGGGATTAATAATAAGACTATTTTAAACAAAATTAGGTACGGATGAAGACAAAATAATCAGTATTTATATTTTTTTTAGTCTAATATGTAATAAAATATTGCATACTTAGGGGAGGTATGTACTTACGCACTGTATATCATTGACATGGACATGTTGTCCTTAGTGTCATAATAGAATAGCTAGATGCCAACGTTGCCAGATTGTATAAGTGATTTCAAGAAAACTACTATAAATATATCAATGTATTTTATTTACCTAATATTTACAGTAGAGACAAAATAGAATAAAACATTAACATAATAAATACAGTATAGACTGTATCTCCAATGAAAACAAACCAAAACTAATAAAGAAAATACGAACTAAATCATTAACAACAACAAAACATGTGAAAAGGTAATGGACACAATGAAAGATTACATAATTTAGTAATATGATATAACATAAATAATAATTTAATAATTGATTTAAATTAATCTTTGACACAATGGTCGCTGATGGTCGCGTTCATCACAAATCACACAACCTAACCTGCAACCTAAACCTCAAGCGCACGTATCAAGCCTGCACTTGGCAAGGGCTTCGCCCTTGCTCACCTACCGAACTACCTACCTAACCTCCTACCTACCTAACCTCCTACCTACCTAACCTCCTACCTACCTAACCTCCTACCTACCTAACCTCCTACCTAAACCTCAAGCGCACGTATCAAGCCTGCACTTGGCAAGGGCTTCGCCCTTGCTCACCTACCGAATACCTACCTAACCTCCTACCTAAACCTCAAGAGCACGTATCAAGCCTGCACATGGCAAGGGCTTCGCCCTTGCTCACCTACCGAATTCCTACCTAACCTCCTACCTACCTAACCTCCTACCTACCTAACCTCCTACCTACCTAACCTCCTACCTACCTAACCTCCTACCTACCTAACCTCCTACCTACCTAACCTCCTACCTACCTAACCTCCTACCTACCTAACCTTCTACCTACCTAACCTCCTACCTACCTAACCTCCTACCTACCTAACCTCCTACCTACCTAACCTCCTACCTACCTAACCTCCTACCTACCTAACCTCCTACCTACCTAAACCTCAAACGCACGTATCAAGCCTGCACATGGCAAGGGTTTCGCCCTTGCTAACCAACTTACCTAACTAATCTGCATGGTTGGAGCTTCACCTCGTGTCGGCCCAACTAGCAATTCGACATTCTTAAAGAACTAATATATTTTATAATTATTTTATTGCCGCTTAGTAAAAACTTTTTTGTTCTTTAAAGGTTCGTTTGGTGATAAAACTGCTGTGTTAAACTTTTCTGTGAGAAAAACTGTTTTAAGAACGTTTTTACAGCAAAATAATAAAATAGTTATAAAATATGATATCGTAACAGTTTTATAAACGTTTATAAAATATTTTTTATAGGACGAATTTGTTCCGAATGATAATTGGTTTTAAAAGCATTTTGTAAAAGTACTAGTCTGGATTAACTTGTTCCTTTAAAAACAATTATAAAATTATTCTGTTAAAGTACGTTTCGTAATAATAAAATAGTTTTTTTATTGTCGTTATTAAGAGCGATTTGTTTGCTGCAGCAAATTTGTGCGCAAATTAATAATTACAAAATTGTTTTTTAGTTATTTTATTAAAAACAATAAAAAAATAAATATGTTGCCAATGCATATTTTATAAAATTAAAATGCTGTCATAAACATTACCTAGAACTAATATATAACATAGTCTTATTTATTTTCAACTGATATTTATTGTTATATCATACACAGGTTTAAAATGTCCAAACGAAAAGCAGTTGTGCATTTAATAGAAAATTAATTACAATATTATAAATTATCAAAGGGAAAGCATTAGTGACTATAATAATGAGTAGGAAACTGTAATGGAATCTAATCAAATTAATGACAATTTATAAGACACCAAATATTTTGGAGACTGATAAATTCTCAGGAGGAATTATTACGAGATGGTGAGCGGGTAGCGAAATAGAGAATTGGTGATCAATATCATGCTTCAAGCACAACAAGTGAGCTAGAAAAAAATGCAAAACTAAGAGAAAACATGGGCAGTATCAAATCATGTTCCGCATTTTTCCAGAAGAAGCTTATTGCTATACTCAATAAACGCATGCCAAATTTTCTACTTCAAGATCCTCGAACTCTCTTAAAGACACTCAACAAACCGTTTCAATAACGGCAGTTATAACATACATACCTACATAACATAAACAAAGAGCTCAATTTAGGTTATGTTTAAATTACTCCCGTAAAAGCTAATAAGGGAGTGATTATAAAAGCATTTTGTTTTATAAGAACACATTAAAAGCTTTTATAAAATATATTATATTAAAGTTTGTTTTGTAAAACTCTGTTTACTATTTTATTATTATTCCAATATTGCGACGATGCGACACACGGCGGCGACTCACACAAACATCAAAGTATCAAGCACGAATACTTGAAGTAGACAGGAGTAGACTTGATTAATTTGTATACATTTTATCTTATATATTTTTTGCAGCACCTTTTAATTAAATTTTGATTTTTTAGAGCATTTATATAAAAGCTTGTTTTAGTATGTTTCACTATTATTTTATTTTAAATAACGGCAAAGGATAACTAAATACATAAAACTTCAAGAAAAATACTTGTAATTAGCTTCATTATTCATTATCAAGCTTAGTGAAATATATACTTTTTTACACCATAACTGGTTTATAAAAAATACTTCACGTTTACATAAAACATAGGTATCTACTTATATTTTGGCTAGTGTCCATATGATAGATATAAAAGAATCATATCATCATCATATCATTCTTATGCAATCAAAGGGGTTTCAGGTAATATTAATTTTAGATTACCCTTAAAATATAATGAGATTTATGTTTTTTAACGAATACACCCCTGTATAAAACAATTCTGCAGTTATTTTATAATAGCTATCTAAAGAGCATACTCGTCTGTGTTGAGATAATTTTGTTTTATAAGCATCGTATAAGGAAGAAGCCATTTTTGGTTTCTTTAAATTGTTAGCCATGTTGACCAAACTTTTAAAATTAATATTTTTTATAATTTGTAAAATTATCTTAGCTAGTAAGGTATACAGAATCAGTCATTACATAATGAAGGATATACCAAAAGATTATTTTCAACAATAAGTGACAATAAAAAAAAATATTTTATATAATTTATAAAATCTAAATTCATTAATTTACATAATTCACGAGGCGCATTAAAATTTTAGTAATAATATACAATATATTTAACAGTAAATTTTGTTTCGCAGCCAAATCTGCTCATGGGTGAATTTTATCTGACTTATTTTATTATTCATTATTGGGTATTAGGTATAGCGTTTTACATTATTTCTACCTCCATGATTGTTCAGATTTTATTAATGTGTACCAACAACAATGCATAATAATTATAAAATAATTTTGTATAAAAAGGTATTTTAAAAAAACGTTTTTATCCTTTAACTGTTGCCGCTGAGAGCAAAAATGTTGAAATTGAGGCTCTTATAAAAGATTTATAAAACATGTTTATAACAGTTTTATTTGATTTTTATTAAATATTTATAAACGTTCTAAAAACTATTGTATAATAGCAACAAGCAACATTTATAGAACCGTTAAAGAGTCGATTTGTTTTATAAATCTGCGCCTTTTTCGTGTTTATAAGGCGCGTAAGAACGTTGTGAAAATGTTTATAAAACAATGGGTGTTTTATAAAATATATTTTATAAATGTTCTTACAGCAATTAAAAAAGTTAAATTGTTAGTTGGGGGCACGTCTGATGTCCATGGATACAAAGGAATTCGCCGCTTATATGTAGAAATGAGGTGACAATGCGACGAGTCGATGCCGTTTTCAGCGCGTCTAGTAACGCTTCTTGTCTATAGTTAATATTCGATGTAACTACTTTATTTTAAAATTAGAAATAAAAACAATAATTATAAGATCCTAAACAAAAATATTTTTTTGTGTATTATTTAATTACATAAAATACACGTTGATATATTTTCTTGAAATCAACTACAATCTGGCAACGCTGGCATGCAATTATTCTATTATGACACTAATGACAGCATGTCCATGCTAATGATACAGTGCGTTAGTACATATATCTACTTTAAGTACGTAATAGTATATTATTAAGTATAAAGGGCGGTAAAGCATTCGTTGCAGCCCGCCGCTGTATAGACGCACGAGTGAGCGAAGCGAGCGAGGGCAGCTATACAGCGAAGGGCTGCAGCGGCTTTACCGCCAGTGGTGCTTACAACTGTTTTTCGCCTGCCTCTTCATACTACAATATTAAACCAAAAGAACTTTATTTTAATAATTAATTATTACTGTTATGACCTGACAGTTTTTGACAGAAATTAATGGGAGTATTTTTTGACGTAGATGATAATAGGCGTTATCCTTTGACAAACTCAGTTCAGATAAACTTATGTGACAGACTCACATGTCAGTGTTGAGTATTTTAAATGTAGAGAGAAACTGTCAAATTATTATCTGAGCGTCTACGCTATAGAAATTTGATTTTAGAATCTTAGGTATATTTCGGTACTACAATAATAATTAAAAAGTGATTACTAATTAATATGGACAAATTTAAATAATTAAATGCGTTTAGCCGAATGGCAGACGCCTACCTACGTAAACTTTCTCAATTAATTGTCAACTTATCCTCTAGATTGAATGCACATTAAGTTAAGTGAGTGAAAACTACTGATGTTAACGTTATTATTGGAAATCTAACAGTAGCGCCATCTATGAAAAAAAATTAAAATGAGCGGGCGCTAACTGGTCATTTACCGCCCGCATATGCGGGCGGTAAAACTCTGTTTAAGTGCAGGCAGGCGAAAATAGTCTATTACATATTAGGCTAAAAAAAATATAAACACTGATTATTTTGTCTTCATCCGTACCTAATTTTGTTTAAAATAGTGTTATTATTAATCCCATGGAAAAAAAAGGTAAAAAAAGTTGTTATTTCTTTCTGGTAGATAATTTACCAGAACCCTCGTTAGTTCTTTTGCACCTTCGGTAATTTCTAAAAAGTTCTTAAATGTTGTAAGCCAGTGGGTCCACTCTTTGGATGCATTTGTTGAGTTTGGATCTGTTTCGAATCGTTCGGGTCGCAAAAACTTGTCCATTATCACTTGTTTTCCAAAATTTTCGTTTATTAAATTGTAATAATACTCGCCTTCAAATTTATAGGCTTTAATAAACGAAAAACATAGCACAATAAAAATTCTAACAGTTATTGACAAGTATGTAAAACTAAACTGGTACATGTCAAACCAATAAAGATATTGTAAATACAGTATTATAATAAATTATATGACACTTATTTTTCTTTTCTTGCCTGGCAATGTGTTCAACTTCGTTCTTTTCATTTTCTTGATTGCTACTATTTTCTGTTTCTTTACCATCGTTTTTTATCTTGGTTCCCCATGATTATCCTTTACTTTAATATGTTCGGCGTATAAACTACAACTCGGGCATTCATCGATGCGATGGTTTCGAAAAACCTATATTTTCTTTTTGGAAAACATTCCTGTATATCTCATAAGTTACCAATTTCTTACATGTTTTTCTATAATCTTCCCAACGCTGGTAAATCCTAAGATCACAAGGCAAATATCTTCGTAGAGGTGCATGAGATAAATTATAGTGAGAAACTCCTTCCTTAATCAAGGAATAGTTTTGTTCAGACAACTCTTTCATCACTTTGCCCCGTGCCCACTCCCTTCGAAGTCTTGATCGATACTGACCTGTGCTGTGCTAAAATTATCCAATAAATCGGCAGGATTTTATCACAGGTGACTCTTTTACTGGGATACATACAATATAATTGGTAGTGCTCGCGCAAATTTACTTACTAGTAGGTAAACATACTAGGTTTTACGTTTGGAAAATAAAATATTTTGAAATAGTATGTCAACTTAATTATTTCTTGTATGGCAAGGGTATATAAGGTCTATTTATTACAGAATTAAAAAAAATTTAATGTAGTAAGCCGGCTTACTTTCTTTAGTTTTTCGAATAATACAACTTTAAAGCTACCAGCAGACAGGTCTCTTCGATCTGAGTCCAATGGTGTGGTAACAAACGGCCGTCTGGTGAAAGTATCGACAAACTGTCGACTTTAGTCTTGTTTTGCTAAACGAGCCCGTTTCTAATCTTAGTAATTGTTTTAAAATAGGGTTAATTATTATGAAATAAATGACGTGAACCTTTGTTTAATTAAATAAATATATATTTACAACATTAATAACAACAAAAATATGAATAACAATTACAAAATATTATGTTAAATTAAGTAAATCCAGGTGATCATTATGTCTTTCAATATTAACATTTTGCAACAACTGAAAACTATTAAAAGTAGAATTAAATATACTACAATCAACATTGCTCTCCATATTAAGCCTTAAATTAGGTACATAAGGTTCATCTACCCAATCGCCAATATTCAAAGTG
Source organism: Apoderus coryli (assembly GCA_911728435.2). NCBI lineage: Eukaryota > Metazoa > Arthropoda > Insecta > Coleoptera > Attelabidae > Apoderus > Apoderus coryli. The sequence continues at coordinate 3,901,443 of OU452206.1, read as the reverse complement.
TCTGGACATGGCATTTGCATTAATTCCCCACTATAATTGTCGTTCTTAATAGAAACTATGTTATTAAAATTATCACTAATATTATTTTGTGGACTAATAGATATTGATGATGTGACCGTATTAGATGACGAAACTCTACTGGAGGACATCTGACGTTGTTCTTTCTTTTCTTTCATGCGGCGATTCTGGAACCACACTTTTATTTTCTTTTCGCTAAGGTCCAGCATGTGGGCTAATTCAATTCTTACTTTCCTGCAAAGGTATTGATTGCGTTGGAAAGTTTTTTCTAGTTCAAGCAGTTGGTCGGACGTGAACTGAGTCCGAGCGCGTTTTTTAATAGTACTATTTTGGTGCTGATTGCTGGTTTCAGTTGATGATTTATGAGGACTTTCTTGGTTATCTGAAAAATCAAATTATAAAAATAAATTATAAATACTTACTTTCAAAACCTTTCTTTTTGGATGGATGAATTGAAATTGAATCTTAACCAGTTGTGCTACAAGTTGATCGGCAAATTGCATATTTTCGGAACTTTGATAGTTCCTTAAACAGAATATTATATACAACTTTCCAGAATAATCAAGACTACTGTAAGGAATATAATTCCTACTTACCATTAAATCTATGTTTATTATTAACTGGATATGGTTGTGCTTGTCCATAAATTGTTGATCTATTATCAACCAAGTAATTTTGATTTTGTCCATTATTACAATAAAAATTATATGATTGAGCCATTTGGTACTGCTGAGAAGGGAAATATCCATAATTGAAGTAGTTCGTATGCACTGGTGAACTAGCCGGCGAAATCTCCTCAAACACAGGTGCCGATTGGACAAACTGGTCTTGGGGTTTACTGTATTGGAGCAAACAATTTTGTATGGATGATTTGTCTTGAAATTGATCCAGTTCGGAATTTGCAAGTAATTCAGACATAATTACGAAAGAAATATTTTGCGTTCCAAAAATTATAAAATAACTCACGAATCAAAAATTTGTTTTATATATATTGACAAAGAAAATCACTTTAACTTTACGAGTAGGTACTCTCACTAAACTATTTGGATGTACTGGTAAAAATCCTATTTATGACAACGCTTAAATATTTGTTTTTCTTACCGGTTTGTGGGTGGTTACTATAAACTCAGTGATATTGGCCAAGAAACCTGCTTTTTGCTTAGGGTACCACCCTTTATTACGATATTTCTAATTTTTGTACCTCTAATTTGTTGCTATAGGCCATCTAAAATTAATTTGGGTTGAACGAAATTAGTTGGGAAGGGATAGATAAGTATTAGGTAGAAACTGTTTATTTTAACATTTTACAGAAATAAAGCATATTTTACTACTCCTACTTTGTTATGATATGATAAAATTAAAATAAATAATTGTAATTTGTACGATTTGGGAAATCAAATTAATAACCAATTGTTTTAAGTACATTTAAACATCTATACCTATACACATCTGCGGAAAATTACATCAGAAAAAATTAAATCTTAAAAAATTAAAATGTTCAAAATCATATCAAATTAGTCAAAATGTTTATATGTATATAATAATTGTATATTTTTCTTTGTTATTCAGCAGTTTCTTTTTAAATATCATGATCAATTTTAAAATTCTCCGAAGAACAACAAACAAAATTATACATTTGATAACTATGTACATAATATATAAAAATTTTGCCTACTAATATCGTTAATTAGATATGATTTTTAACATTTCATTTTATCTGATGTAAATTTCCGCAGATGTGTATATAGATGTGTAAATGTCCATGCCATAAGTTTGTGAAAAATGGTTGCTAGCTATGTTAAACTGACGATGGCAATTCAAATTCCTTAAACATGTCTGACACTTTAAATCGTATTTGAACATATACAGGGTGAGTCACGAGGAACTGTACATACTTCTACCATAAGTAGAGGCACGTTAGGGGATTATCAAATGACCATTAAAAGTTGTCTCCTTGTTTTCATTATTAATATACAGGGTGAATTATGGATCTTCACCAAAACAATGTTTCGTCATATCTTTTCAATGATTAAGTCGATTTATCTCATTTTTTTATAAAAGTGTGTATTGGTATCTGGCAACTTACTGACATATTCAGAATTGAGAAAATCCAGGTCCGTCTCCGAGAAAATTTGTGGGACTGCTTCATATTCAACACTTCACCCTGTATATGATTTTTCAAAAATCTGATATAATTTTTTCAGAGGGCATACATAGACAGTTAGACCTGGGTATTTGAATTTTTTGATACACTCACCTCACATTTCCAATTAAAGATTAATTTTAGAGCCAAATTGAAAATTGGCAATAATGAAGTATCTAACTGTACAATAATGTTTAGTTATTAAAAAGAAATCTTCAAAATAGACAGAAACGACACACACTGTGCTCCAGTATGGTAAATACCATAATTTGAATTGATTTACAGTGCCGGATTTTAAAATCTGGCATATCTGGTTCATCCCAATAATTCACCCTGTATGTAACTTTTTCCACCAGTAATAGACAGAAAACAGATACAAAATGTTTATAATAACCTAGTTTTCTTATTTGTTTGAGGAAAACTCATGTGTCTAATTATTTTAATCGGAATGAAATGAACAAGCCAGGGAAATGTTTATTCATAAATTAAGAAATAAAATAAAAAAAACAATAACCAAACAATAAAACAGTTTTAACAATGTGGAACAAAGTAAAAAACAATTTAATAATCATTACGATTATAAAAGATGTTCAAAATGAAATCCATCTGCCTTAATACACTTTTCTTGACGAATGTTTAAATGTGTAATGGACTTTCTGATTGTCAGTGGGTCATTTCTGGTAATATTGCAACAGTGAATAATTCTGTTAATGAGCTGTTGTGTTTTATAATCGTAACAAGAAATCCCTTTGGGATTTCCCTGTCGGTTTGTGGTAGTTTTATCTATGAAAAAAGTCATTGAGGGTTCCAAAAAAAAAATAAGTTTTTCCTACAAATAATGCTTAGTTAAGTCGTTGCGGCATGTCAACAAATAATTTCATCAAAGTGTATGGTGATAACCCTATTTTATATGATTGTACACTTATCTTCCGGTATATATTCTTTTTCAATTTCCATTCTGTCTTTTACAGTAATATTTTTGCACATTTTTGGAAATTATTGTATTTACGTTGTTTTACTATAGACAGTATAGTACATGTTAATTATTATGACAGATGGATTTATGTTATAATTTAACACTATGGAAAACCTCTACTTCTTTGGTGGTGGAGTTCAGTGTATTTGCATTATTTTTTAGATAAGTAAGCATCAGTTTTGACTGGAAATTTTCATATAAGGTTTCTTAGCTAGGTACTTCCAATACAAACAATTATTTATTGATATCGAAATATTTTTGTGTGGGGTAGCTGTCACAATTTATATGACATTTGGAATAGTGATATTTATAAAAGGAACTTAGTATGTGTGAAGTGAATCATATTTTTAAAGATTAATACTTTTTCAATAGAATTTACGAATGTGTACGTCATTCTTTGACACGATTGCGACTAAAAATATATGAAATTGCTTCTCCCATATGTTTTTCTAAGAATATAGTCATCAAAATGGTTTTCAAAGAAAAATCGACAAATTCCAATATAGTTGCGCCTCTAGTTTCACGTCATAATTTGCTAATATTTCTAACGTTGGTGTCACTTATTTTAGTTTCGTTGACACTTCTAGTTTCACGTCATAATTTGGTTTTGGTAAGATGTTTTTTACTAACATTGCTTGTGTCAAATAGTTTATTATTATTTTCTTTGTTTACATTAATAGCCTACGAGTTTTCCGCATTATTTTTATGTTTAAGATCAATTTCCATCAACATGTTGTATATTGTAGTGTTATAAAATGCTTATTCCATATAGTTGTAGTTAATTTAGAAGTTGCCATTGTGTATTTGAAGTAAAATTACTGAAAAAGTGATAATAACCTAAAGTGACAGTGTCATGAGAGCCGTCAGATGGGTGGATGTGATCATATATTTTTCAATAACTGCTGGATGATATCTCCCTCTGCGTCGCACATTTAAATTAACTGTGTAGATGTAATTAAATTAATTAATTAAAATAGTGTGGCCGCATTAAATCCCCTTGAAAAGTACCCGATGGGATGCTGCAAAAAACAAATTTTCCATATAGACAGACCTGCAGCTGCACCTTCGGTGCAGCTTTAAGTTAAGTCACATAGATAGCGGTCATTTTTTGCAGGTTTTCGACGACAAAGACAGCACTATCAGAATTTATTATAATCGTAATGTTTATTAAATTGTTTTTTACTTTGTTCCACATTGTTAAAACTGTTTTATTGTTTGGTTATTGTTTTTTATTTTATTTCTTAATTTATGAATAAACATTTCCCTGGCTTGTTCATTTCATTCCGATTAAAATAATTAGACACATGAGTTTTCCTCAAACAAATAAGAAAACTAGGTTATTATAAACATTTTGTATCTGTTTTCTGTCTATTACTGGTGGAAAAAGTTACATACAGGGTGAATTATTGGGATGAACCAGATATGTCAGATTTTTAAATCCGGCCCTGTAAATCAATTAAAATTATGATATTTACCATACTGGAGCACAGTGTGTGTCGTTTCTGTCTATCTTGTAGATTTCTTTTTAATAACTAACCATTATTGTACAGTAAGATACTTCATTATTGCCAATTTTCAATTTGGCTCTAAAATGAATCTTTAATTGAAAATGTGAGGTGAGTGTAACAAAAAATTCAAATACCCAGGTCTAACTGTCTATGTATGCCCTCTGAAAAAATTATATCAGATTTTTGAAAAATAATATACAGGGTGAAGTGTTGAAAATGAAGCAGTCCCACAAATTTTCTCAAAGACGGACCTGGTTTTTTTCAATTTTGAATATGTCAGTTAGTTGCCAGACACCAATACACGCTTTTATAAAAAAATGAGATAAATCGACTTAATCATTGAAAAGATATGACGAAACATTGTTTTGGTGAAGATCCATAATTCACCCTGTATATTAACAATCAAAACAAGGAGACAATTTTTAATGGTCATTTGATAATCCCCTAACGTGCCTCTACTTATGGTAGAAGTATGTACAGTTCCTCGTGACTCACCCTGTATATAAATATGAATTGCTTATTACATAAAATAAAAAGACTTTCAGTTATGTTGGAAATTTGTTACACACTCCCATGCTTTCACCAGACGGGCCGTTTCGTTGATCCACAACTCATCAGTGGTGATCGGCAGGCAGTGTGACCCAAATCTCCAACATTTATGAAGAGCTTATACTAACACCATTATATTAATATAAGTATTTTGTGGAGTAGACGTTGGTTTATTTATGTATTACTTTTTTTAGTTGTCTGATGAAGATCTTTGGACCGAAACGGGTAACAAAGTAAAACAACTAGATTTACAAACTTAATAAAAAATATAATTAACCTATTTTGGGGCTTGCCTAACTTAAATTAGGTACATATAAAAGATCCAAAGTTCATTCTAGTTTTGTGGAAAATTTAGGATTAAAACACTGTTCAATTATGAATTGATTATGATTTCAGTTGTTGTCGTCGAAACATACCTATGTGAATGATATTTAGAATCATATGGATTGAATTTTTACAAGTTCTATAGTGTGATGAAGTAATCAAGTTTCTTAACTATGCACTTACAGCAAGGATAACATCCTTATTGTCTTAATTTTTTCAGCTATTTGCTATATTTTGAGGTTAGGAAGCAAACGGCGTCTAAATCTGGTAAATAATCTGAGGTGGGAATGATCCGGACTTCAGTTTGTTGATTGTAGCCATGGCAATGACCAAAGTTCCAGATTGTTAGAGAACCTTTGCTAAAAGTTTATATGCGGGTTTCCACTTGAATCTGTTGAGCTTATGAATTCCTTTTTATTCAATAGAATGCACCAATTTGTTCAGATAATCGATTCTTAATAATTTTCTTTGTGGTTTAGGCCTTGTAATACCTATACACCTCTAACATACTGAAATCTTTAATCGATTGTAAATTATTTGAAAAAATAAAAAAAAATAAGTTTGACGCCCAGTAGGTAGGTATGTCGGTTTGTATCAATTTTTAGACAAGTTTATCGGGTATATTTGATTTAGCTATATTTGAATTTAAATTCTCTATTAAATTATAGCTCTGGTAATGATAAATGTATTGTCCGAAGTTCAATGATTAGCTTTTCGTCAAAACCCAATAAATTTTAGCGTAAAATATTGAAGAATGCACCTGTAAATATTCTGAATACCTCAGCCATCATTTAACTCAAAAAAATCAAACGAGGTTATACACAAGGTCGAACTAGGTTTCATTTGTCAATTAAGTAACTAATTTCCAAACAATATTATATTAGCCTTTTAATTAAAATATTTAATACGAAAAAACAAGGAGCATTTTGTTATTTTGAGTTGTCAAATGTTAGACATGATAATTGAAACCTTTCAAAATAAAGAAAAGTAGGTATACATCTTTAATCCAACTGTTACACCTTTTTCAAGACAGTGGCCATAAAGGTTATACTCTGAAGTTAATCCCTATTCAAATTTCAAATTAAAATCCCTCGTAAATAAGACTCTGCTATGAGTGTCGCTTATACCTGGAGGCACCTACCAGTCGAGACCAATAATACCCAAGCCAATGAACAATTTCAGATAGAGACAACATTTCGTCTATTAAAAGGGTTGTCGTGTGCCTTTAAATAACAAGTACATCAACGCCATACAGCTAAAATCCACAAGCAGATTTTAACATTTAACGACGAAATTGTTCAATGTTTTAGGTACAAATGAATTATTATAATATTTTGCCCGTCACCATGTTGCTTAGATAGATAGAGTAGCGAAAAAATCGGTTGTCTGACCCCAAAACTTTCCCGACAAGTTATAATATAGTCAAACATATATGACCTACGTAACGAAACAAAATAATTTTAATAATACACACACACACGGACTTCCATCTGGAAATGGTTAGATATAAAGACGGATACGTCTTTATCTCAGAAAATTCTTTTATCACGTTCACAATACTTATAAAATATATCTTGTGTACATAGTAATTGGAATTTCGAATATTTTTATTATCATTATAGTAAAAGAATGTGTTTGGCGACATCTATGTATACCGATCACCACTGATGAGTCGTGGATCGACGAAACGTCTGGTGAAAGTATAGTAGAGTTGCCAAGAGACGAGATAAGGCTTTGTGTCGTCTCGTGTCAAAATTTTGAAATAATGTTTTTCGAGATGAGACGTGACAAGGGTCGAGACGTTCGTCTCGTCTCGTTTGTCTCGAGTATTAGTAAAAAAATATATAGACATTAGGAAAGTTAATTAGACTTTTTCGATGTGAGACCAAACTGTCTCCAATCTAATAGTAAAATATCTAGACATCAAAGAACACATACAGAATATATATAGGGCAGCCTTATAAAGTTTTAAACAAAGTAAAATATTTTTAATTTTAAACTAAAATTATATTTTCTGAGAGTATAAAGTGCAATAAACAACAGTCAGTAAATTCATTGCATTGTAATATTTTTATTATCAATACACAAGTATTAAAATAATTTGCCAACCTTCAATAATTTTTTTCCTGTGATTTTTTTGCAAAATGATTATTCTACTTTAAAATTGTTCTAAAAGCAAAATATCGAGATGCCTGATGAGTATGATCGAGTAGGTACGCGTAAGTATGCGCAGTAGTCTCTACTTGATACTTTGAAATAACAAACTTCAAGACAAAAGTAAGCAAAGAGTATTTCATTTATAGTATATTAAGTATTGAGAACAGTAAGTGTAGTTTACCGATCCACGACAATGTATTTTTTGTACGATCGAAATAGCTGAAATTGCAATTTTATTATTTTTAATAATTAATATTTTCAATTAAATACAAATTCAGGTTAGCTGAATACCCTCTACAAAGTTGCAGTTGAACGTTGTCATGGAACTAATTGTTATTGTTATGATTGTTATCGTATTTTTTATGTCATGTATTTGTCAAAACTTATTTAAATAAGTATTATTATTGAAAATGAGTGACTTTGAATGTGAATCTCTTGATGAAGCATGGAATGTTGGAATAGCCGCTATAATTCCAGAGAACGGTATGAAAATGCTTATAAAAGTTCATACCTAATGCCGTTTAATATACAATTTAAAAATCAAAATAATGACGTCAGCATAAATGCGCAATGATATACCGTCGTGAATTTACTTACCGTTCTCTGAACGCTAAGTGAATTACTTACCGTCGTGTTTGGGTTGTCAGCCAGTAAATGTCACTTACTGCCATAAAGACGGACACGATAAACAATCAAAAAAGGTCGGTCGTACAAAAAATGATTTAACTCTTCGCAGTAAAATGGATTACTTCAGAAATATTTTATTTTTCTCTTAAATACCGTAAGCATGTTAATAACTTAAGTAAACTGCGATGCTTTAAGTATATCAGTAATATATTATCGAGAGATTCCTACCCAACATTGCCACTGCTCATAATTGGCTTCAACATGTTAATTGAGTGAATAGAAAAGCTGGTGATAGAACTTGACAAAAAGACAGAACAAACCCCCAAGTGATGAAATATTCATCAAGGTAGAGATAATATGCTTAAGCATTCTACAAAGCAAATTGGGCCTCACTCATAATGACTTTCTGGGGTGAAGAAATGAAAATTCAATCATACCAAACATTTGAAAGAATTTATTGTGAAAAATATGCACCAATTAGGCCAATTCCACCCGTACAAGAAATTTGGCTCAGATGAAGACATGGACATTGAATTTATATTCAAAAACGCTACTCCTCAATCCGAAAATGAAGAATTTTGGAAACAAGAGCTAAACGCATACTTTTATTCAGAGAGCAACAAAAGGGGAATAATTGTTGGTATGGTGGAAAAGAAATGAATGACGTTATCCCCACATTGCGAAGATGGCAAGAGACTTATTAACTATTACCGCAACAAGCTTTCCTTCAGAACGCCTTTTTGCAAAAGCTGATTTAGTAGGCACTAAACTTCGGAATCGACTGCATGCGGAGTCGGCTCGTTCATTATTATGTCTTAACTCATGATACACTTGTACGTTAAAAGATAAGCTAAACTTTGACTAGTGGAACCTACCTATATATATCCAATTTTTATGCTACACCAAAAGATTTGTGATTTTTGTTTATTTATTTTCAGTTTAGAGTTTACATTTTATTTTCTGAAGAAATCTTATTAGTAGTAGCAATTATATTTTAATTTTTAATATAATTCAATTTTTTTTGGTTTTGTTTTCGATTTTTTTTACTGTAAGGCCATAAAGGTTTTATATTTTACTCTAAATTTTATTTTTTATTTATAATTAAGGGCACGCATTACTAGATCACACACTAAGATGCTGTTTTTTTATTAATTAAAATTTAAAATATTATTTTTATTATAAATAATTTGAAGTGTTGACAAGTTCTTATACGAGACGAAAACTTGTTATGACTTAATTACAATTTTTCGAGATGTCTCGTCTCGTCTAAGAACTTCTCTCGAAGGATTTTATCTCTTCTCGAAATTCGAGACAAAATGCTCTCGGGATGAGACAAAACGGCTACGAGACGAGACAAGACGTCTCGTGTCTCGCGGCAACTCTAAAGTGTAGTGGTTGACAGACGAACTCTCGAGATAAGTCTTGTTTTGTTGAACAGGCCCGTTCCTATTATTATTATTATATTTAGTAGATATGAATATTTATTCATTTTTTTAATTTCGAAACGTTTACTTTCGTAGATTTTAAGAAAAGATAAAGGAACGCAAAATAATAATATATCTTCACTTATCAAAAATGTACAAGTTATTATAATATCCAAATGATACCAATCTTTTGTATTTCGTGAAAATCTAGTAGGTATCACGTGAACAATTTTTTCCAAATTTCTTAATTATCTGGTGGACCACAAAAGAATAGGTTGTAGAACCTTTAAACGTAACAATTATTATAAAATTCTGTTTTGTGGTGAAGACTTGTTGACACTACTTCTCTCCAAGTGTGGACAATTTCGTTAAAAATTAAGGAATGATTTTAATAATAGGTCAATGATGAATTTATTTATGTATTTCTTAGTTCCACGGAATGATAACAATACAACATGTTACATTATGGGATTGTCAAAGATAATAACTAATAGATAATAATACATATATTATTAATCTGTTGTACAATTTAAATTATAGACACCTTAAATAATAAAAACATCGTTTTCAGCCCTCTGCTGGTATATATCTCACTATGCTTAACAGCAAGTCGATATTTGTAGATGACGATGACTACGGGACTCTGATTAGCTCATAATAGGAATTCGTCAGTATCTGTCGACTGATTGCAATGAGTTAGACTGGGGCTCTACAAATACATAATAAAAATATTCTTGAAATAAAAGTCGACCTCCACACAATAATTTATTGTGTGGAGGTCGACTTTTATTTCAAGAATATTTAACTATTCTACTCCACTTCAGTATGGACTACTTCTTTCGAAATACATAATATGTACATACAATTATATCTATTTTATTATTTTTACGGATACAAATAGCTTTATATACTTATTTATTATGCTTTTGCATTGAAGATCGATGATCGAATGGTTGAAGACCACCCTCCTTAACGTTGCTGCTGGCAGAAAGAAAAAATAATGTCCTGTTGGTATTTTGTTTGAATTATTTTTGCATTATTTTATATTATTTGTATATGGACTGCTGTTGCTGCTATGGTACGGGGGTTGCCTTTTAAATTTCGGGATTTGGCAACCCTGGTGTTGAAATCTGGCTGACAGCTGTATCGTAAAGTTGGACATTTTTGAGGTTATAAGTTCTCAGAACGTTTTGACATACGAGCGCTATTTGTCTTGTAACCTAAAAGATTCATCTCGGCCCAAAAATAGAATTAAATTGTGAACATTTTCGTGCGATTATTTTTTACAACTTTCGACGTGTATTAACTCAGCAACAGTGCATGAATGAACTTAATTCAATTTTTGGCGATGAAGCTCCATCAAGGATCAGTGATGGTGGTATGGTGAATTCAATCGTGGTCGTAGTTCACTCCAAGACGAATTTCGTGAAGGTCGTCCAAAATCAGTTTCGAAAACCATTGATGCTGTGCGCGAACTGATATCGCAAGATCGTCATATGACCTATCAAGAGATTGAGACAACCTTAGGCATTAGTGGGACCAGCATACATTCAATATTGCATAAACATTTGATTGTCAAAAAAATTTGTTCGCGTTGGATCCCACACAATATGTCAATCGTTCAAAAAAAGGCTCGTGTCGATTGGTCGAAAGAAATGCTCAAAAGATACTGAGAGGTCAAGGTTTTTCGACACTTGAAGAAGCGGTAGTCGCATTCAGAATGCATGTATTGGAGATACCTCAATCAGAGTGGCAAAAGTGCTTCGACAATTGGTTCAAACGCATGCAAAAGTGTATAGATCTTCATGGGGAATATTTTGTAAAACAATAAAGTGATTTCGATAATTAATATTTCTTTTTGTTCTCGAATCCCGAAATATAAAAGGCAACCCTCGTATATATTGAATGTATCCATCTTTTTTCGTTGCGATGTGTACTGTTGTGGATATTTTATGATTTTACAACTCTCTGCTGGTATATATTTTACTATTGCCTAAAAGCAGGTCGATATTTATTGACGAGCTCATAATAAAATTGAATCGAATTCGTAAGTATCTCAGCCTCAGTCTGATTGTTCTGAATTAGACTGCTGCTTGCAAATTTGATAAGCCGATGTACAAATTTAGACTTGCCTAAATAGGTTTTTCAGTATGACATCGGAACCTAGATAGGGTTTTCTTATAACCCATAGTCTAGTTTTCTCATAAAATGAACTTATAAATCAAGGTGAGGTATTGGAACAAACAGATTAAAATTATTTACAACCTCAAGTCTACACTGTAGATTATTACTATTATTAGTACTATTACTATTTTGTTTTCAATACCTATAGTAACAAGTACTGACAAATGCTAAAAACTTTGCTTTAGGGATAAGGTGAGTCGTATTTCTTTTGATATCAGAAATGAGCAAATCTTACCTTGTGAGTATTACCATAATAGAAAATACTATGAAAGTTCGATATAAGTATTTAGGCATTTTTTAAGTGTCCTTCAATTCAGAGATTGTCGTAATAGAAACACTGATTTCAATTAATTTGGGAACATGTAAGGTGGTGTTTTGATCTTGATTTTCCTCTAACAAGCCACGTACTATCTGGTGCACGTTCGATGCGTGGACTATTTCATATTTAACGCACATCGGAAAATCTGTGTTCGAATTGGTATATCAACATCAGACTTAAGAAATATTAAATCGGTATTCCATATACATATTATACATCTGACAAACCTTGTTTGTCGTGGTAACACCACAGTTTAGTTGGGTAAAACTGATGATGAGGATATTAAACCCTTGAAACATGTCTCTTTGAGATTTTTTCGAATAAAATTTTTGTGGAGCTGCCGTCGAGCTACTGTTTGAAAATTAGAAGATTGACTAACACTTACCTGACTTGCCAATGTAGGTACTATTTATTTATGATCAATAAAATAATAATAATAATTTTTATTAATGTTTCGTTGAATCAGGAGTGTATAGAAATGAGTACCTCAACATACAATCAGGCAATTCCTCTACGTATCTTAAGACATGGTTTTACCGACTCCAGGTAAATAGAGCGTATGACATACAAATACATACAAACATATTATACACTATGTGCATTGAAATTATAAAACCCACTAAATGTTAATATATTTTATTATTTATTTGGGATGCACTGGAAGTCAGTATGAATAACAACAAATGAAAAATCTCCGATTCCACTCTAGGTTTTTAATGTAGTCTTTCTTGGCCAAATCCTATGTCTATTTGTCAATTGAAACATTAGCTGGGAACGGTATAGGGCTAATGTACAAAGAATCAGTAAATAGTTTCCCAAATAGTTGTCGTGCCGTCGTTCTTCTTATCACAGCAATACGATGTATGACGATGATGACCTGTCAATATCGAATTCTTTTTCCGAAAGGAAAACCCAGCTTCTCGTCAGCCTACTTGTCTTCCATGTTAAACGTCATCTCACATTTGAGGAACTTGACTGGAGCTGTGATAATGAGTGCCTGTTTGTTAGGGTTAAATATAAGAAGAATGTGTTTTATGTCTGTGTTGTTTATTTTACACCAAATACATTGTTAGATAACTATATCAGTTTTTATAATGCTTTTGAGGCCATTTTGGCAACTAGTGCAAGTATTTTGATTTTTGGAGATTTTAACCTTCCTGAATACTCTTTTGATGTGAGCAGCGATAAATATGCCTCACTATCAAACTTTGTAAGTATGTATAATTTGAATCAATTTAATAATATCCCCAATGATAACTTCAGATATCTAGATTTGATTTTCCACTGGTGCCAGAGGACCCTTACCACCCAGCGCTATGCTTTTCAGTATTTCTTAATGACAACCATCAGGTGGACAACAATCTCAAATCACTTCATAGGTACAATTTCGCCAAGGGTGACTTTACTTTGCTTTATAAATTGATATCTGACTGCGATTGGTCACAGTTGCTGTCTCTGAAAGATGTTGATAGGGGTCTTGAGACTTTTTACAACACCATATATGATTGTATTAATAAGTGTGTGCCTAAATATAGAATTTCGTCCCAACATTTTAATAAGTATCCGCATTGGTTTTCTCAAGATTTAAGAAATAAAATCAAAAAGAAAAATACATTACACACCCAATTAAAAAAAGGTTCAAGCGAACTTAAACCTGAATATATTGCCTTCAGAAAAGCCATTAAGTGCCAAACAAATTTAGAATCTAAAACTTATCATAAAGATATTGAATGTGCCATAAATACGGATCCGCAGAAGTTTTGGTCATTCGTTAATGGTCGGAGGGGTCGTAGTGGGATACCTTCTGAGATGATTTGTGGCGACGAGTTGTTTACGGGTGCGGATGCAGTTGCGGATGCTTTCGCTCTATTCTTCAGTTCGGTCTATAATGAAACTTTGTCAGGAAGCGTGACGAGTGCACCGGAGTACGGTTGCTTTCAGTTTAGCTCGGTTTCTGAGGAGGGTGTCTTGGAAACCCTTAAAAATCTTAAATCGAAAAGAAGTTGTGGGTCTGATGACATACCAATCTACATTTACAAGGGCTGTATGGAGTTTCTGGCGAAACCTTTGGCACATATCTATAATTTAGCAATAAAGACCAACAATTTTCCTGAAATTTTGAAATTTGGTCTCGTCACCCCTATACATAAAAGTGGAAAAATTAATGACATTTCAAACTACCGTCCTATAACTGTGCTTAATAGTCTAGCCAAAATATTTGAGCGTATCCTTTATAGTGATGTATACAGCTGGATGAAGCCCAACTTTAGTTTGTACCAACATGGTTTTTTACAAGGTAGATCAACGACCACCAATCTGCTGGCATTCTCTGAGTACGCTTCTATGGCTATTCAGCGGGGTGAGCAGCTCGATGTCATTTATACGGATTGTGCCAAGGCTCACAAAGTTGGGGAAGCTGGGGTTTTCTGTTGATTCAGTTGGGTTCATGAGGTCATATTTATGCAATAGAAAATGTACCGTTAAAATATCCGGAAAAAAATCGTTTGAGTTCGGCACTCCTTCTGGGGTGCCTCAAGGTAGTATTTTGGGTCCACTACTTTTCAATATATTTATAAATGATCTCCCAAGTGCTGCACGTTCGTCAATTGGTTTGCTCTTTGCGGATGAGTTTAAGCTGTTTAGGGTCATTGACAGTATTGGGGACTGCGAATTGTTGCAAGATGACTTATCCATGGCGGCCAATTGGTTCAAACGGAATAGAATGTCATTGAATGTTATGAAATGTTCCGTCGTGGCATTTACTAGGAAAGTTAACTTTATTCCGTACGATTATCATATAGATTCTATACCAGTAGTAAGGAAAGATAAGACTAAGGATCTAGGAGTAATATTTCAGTCTAATTTTAGATTTAATGAGCACTATCAGTACATAACTGACAAGGCTTATAGATCATTGGGATTCATAATGAGAAACAGTAAAACCTTCTATTATCAGATTGTACAATACTTTAGTGCGTTCTCATCTTGAGTATGCATCTCTTATTTGGATGCCAACAGCATATACTCATGGCGATCACATCGAAAGAGTTCAGAAGAGATTCTTAAGATTTTTATATGTGAGGGAACATGGTGTGTATCCATTTAAAATATCTTATAAATTTATGTTCACCCGTTACAATGTTCAAACGCTCTGTGATAGACGCAAAATGCAATGTGTGATATACTTAGACTATATTGTTAATAATATAAATAAACTTGACTGTGATCTAATTAATTTTATATATTTCAAAGTTCCTAAAGTACACTTAAGAAATAATTTTAAAGATCTATTTCATGTAAATGTATTTAGTATTTCTCCGATAAATATAATGTGTATGCAATGTAACAAAGTGATTTGTGATATGGATCTAGATATATTTAATACTAGCGTTAAGCAGATAAGATGTATTTTCAATAGTTGAGGTCTTCATAGGTGATAAACTAGTTTGGGTACTTGTATTAGTTTGTATCGTAATGTGTTATGTGTGTTGTCTTTTTATGTTTAATTTTGTTGTTAAGCATTACTTGTTATTACCTACCAGGTGTTTGTAGTGTCTGAATAAATAAATAAATAAAATTGACTTAATTGGTAATACAAGCCATATCTTTTATTAAATTTTAATCATAAATTTAAGAAACGTTAGCAATGAAAATATTAACTTAATGCGATTTCGTGAAAGCTCTCCTTTTGACTAAATATTTAGTTTCACCCTATACTCTATACATTATACGTAGGCTTCTTGCAGACTATGAAAAATTACATTTGATATACGAGTACATGTGCGTGTAAGTATTAAAATTTCAGTTTTAGAAACGCTTGTAGAACCCAGTGGCGAAGCGTCCATGTAACCACTGTTACCATTGGTAATAGTTAAAAATCTTGAAAATAAATATTTTATGACTACTAACTGTAAAATAATTTTATTTATTTTTTTACCAACAGCAATATGTAATAATTCAGTAATTAATCAATTAAATTAACCAAATCCACGAAAATAATTCGCTCTATACTCGCATTATGCATTTAGTAGATAAGATATTTATAATAAACAAAATGCGTATATAAACAACACCGTCCCGCGAGACGGTGTTGACATGACACGATGAATCTGCCTCGTTTAGACTAGATCGAATGTTACCACTTTCGTTTATGGATACGCGTGATAGTCCGTCGGCCCCTGGTCGGGGCCGACTCGTGTCTGGGCGCATACTTGAATTCTACATGCTACAGCGCGTGAGGGCGTCGCGATATTAT
This sequence comes from Apoderus coryli, assembly GCA_911728435.2. NCBI lineage: Eukaryota > Metazoa > Arthropoda > Insecta > Coleoptera > Attelabidae > Apoderus > Apoderus coryli. Next base: position 3,884,959 of record OU452206.1, on the reverse strand, counting down.
GTACGCTTGTTACCATTTTTTTTGGTTACTCGTTGGTCGTTACCATAGAAATCTTATATTATATATGTACTCTAGAATGTTAATTAAATCCAGCCGAATACCAAAAAGTGTAACGGGTATGCAGAGTTTTCACGAACTACGCATGCTCGTCAGTAACTTATTTTCAGTACAGAGCTGCCATATTTAAAACTATTTTGTCGTTCGCCTTACAGAATTTATGCGACATATCTGTTTTATAAATAAATCCATATGTTGCGTCATACGAAACTGCTTGACAAAATCAAATAATTAAATGTTATCGGTAAAATTGCATACTGTTTAGTTTTCAGCAATATGAACGAAACATTTTTTTCCAAATCTTATTAAATTTAGGAGATTTCGCAACAGCGTCTGTTTTCGCAAATGACGTTTCTCGTAGTGGGAATATCTGTCAGAGTCGGCTTCACAACAATTCAGATAGGTTTTATAATTGAGTTATGGTTTTATTCGTGGTATATTTTAATTGTTGATAGATATACCTATTTGTGATTAAAATTGTTTTTAATATTTGTTATTTTAGTTTTAGTTCGTTTATTTAACAAACAATGAGGTGTATAGTGTTGTGGTGTAAAAATGAAGGTCTCATTCCTGGTATTAAATATTTTCAGTAAGTTATTGTTTCGGGTTTCTAACAGTCTCAGTTTGAGTCAATATGATACCATTGACATGATACTCATTTTTAGCTTGACAAAAAAAAGACATGATGTTTGGATGCGGGCATTGGGATCCTAGTACAGAAATTGTATGTGATGGGAATGTCATATGCAGTAAGCATTTCGCTGCAGAAGATATCATTTGTAGAGAAGACGGTAAGAGGATCACCCTCGTACCCGATGCAGTTCCCAAACTTTTGTTGAAAAGAAGAGATTATGTAAATGAGAGTGGAAGTTAAATTCTTAATCGTTTGATATCAAGACACTGTTTACTTAAAAGCAGTCTGTCAAAAATGCATGATATGTATGTCAAGAATATATTTCCTACGTTGTCTAGTTCGTTTGAATTCTGTTGTTAAACTGGAATATACTTAATTATAGAATCCTCCACGAAATTGCTGAGAATAAAAGTTCTACCAACCATGTTTTGTCACAAAATACTATTGCGAGTAGTACGGATGATATGGAAGTGGTTTACATGGGCACGGAAAATATTTGTGAAGTCACTGTTTCTTGCACCCCTTCTTTGAAGGCTGTAGAGAGGTAAGACGCCTAAGGTGGTTGTATAAACAAACAAATATTATATAATAATAAAATAAATAATTAGAATGCTCAAGTCCTTAAGATATTTTCCAGTATTAGAATTTTTACTTATTTCTCGTTTATGCTTAGATTTATTATTATTAGGTTGTACCTGTTAGACAATAAAGTATTTAGATATTTAATGTAATTTTTTATTTCTTAAATTCCTTTATTCCATTTTTTTATTTGAATGTTACCAAATGGTAAAATTTAATTTTAAATATACCTATAACAGTAATATTACATTTAATCAAAGCCGGTCCTGTTGAAAAATTAGTTACTGGTGATCATGCGCATTATGAACAGCTCTACACTTTTGGTTAGATTTTTGTACTACGGGATTATCATTCTAGAGTATATATATATATATAATATAAGATTTCTGTGGTCGTTACACAGAAGAGGCTGCGGCTTACAGTGAGCGTGCAATTAAATAAATAAACATGGATGAGGGCCGCTGCGTAATCGATCAACTACTTGAAAAGTCCTTCTCCTTGTATAATGTAATAGTGATTTATTTTATCCCACAGGCCTGGATTAGTCTTAGCAATTTTTACTTAAAAAAATTAAATAATTTAAACAAAGTTTAAATAAAATACTTGAAATAACCAAAAAATTATATTTGGGAGGTTCAAAATAAACTTTTTTTTTAAAGATAAAATTTTTCACATCTGGTTTTGGTAACACTTTAGAAAAAGTCACGCGTCGCCACTGGTAGAACCCTACCTATATCTGCTGTACTTATAACATTACCGAAAATTGCGCATATAATTAAGTACATACTTTATAGGTTATTACGTTTAATTAGTGTGTAATTATGGGGATTAAAATATAATAGCTGGCATTTTACAAAGTTATAATGTTCTTTGGCACCAAACCAACTGATATATTATTTCTTTGATTTAAACTTATGATAAAATGTTCTGAATCATATATTTTAGTATCTTCGAAAATAGAATTTCAAGTAGATAGGTACTATAGAAGGAGCACCTAGTACCTATAATTTTGAACTGCGGTTTTTCAAGATCATATTATTATATATGCAGACAATTTGCACAATCATTGCAACCAAGATTGTCTAATCAACCCAGGGTTTGAGGTTATTAAAAAAAGTGTATTGGGACAAAATCTAAACTCAGTAATTCTGAATTTTAAATTCTATTGCAACGTTTCGTGCAATATGTGCACATCATCAGGCTACAAAAAACACAAAACCTCAATAAAGTAAAAGTTATAAAGTTATATAAATAAAAACACTCAACAAAAGGACGATGACCAAACAGACTAACATAACATTTTAAAAAAATTAGATTATACTGACACAGAGTCTAATACCTACCATAGAAAATCTGGTCAAAATCCCTAAAAATATTAACATTGTTTTCGAACCTATAACAGCTAAATAGAACAAAATATAATAAAATTAATATTCACAGTGTCAATGAGAGATGGGAATTCTCTCACCACACGGATCATAAAAAAGTAAGTAGATAAAATAGATATCATAAAAAGAACTAAAGTAACTCATAGGCGTAGGTCAACCATTTTGTTATGTTTTAATTAAGTTAGTGTAGATGACACTCAAACCGTTAATGTCTCTCTGATTATTAATGGCATCAGGCTCCTTATTAATGTACACCATTTCCTTGAAGAGTCTCGATCTTTCTTTGTGTTCAATGCCCAATATCACATAGTTTTCAAAATCAAATAAGTGCCCCGTATCACTATGATGTTCAGAAAGAGCGGTACAACTTTTTTTGTAGCGACAGTCTAAACGGTGTTGATTGATACATCCGAGGAACACTTACATATAAAAATATAGGTATGAATAACAAATAATGTGCATCAGCTAATATATAATTTAATGGATCGTATTACAAAATTTTTCTAGTACTTTTCTTTTCCATTTTCTACCATTTATGAGCTGACAGTGTAAACCAAAAATTTGTGTTACGTATGTGATAGGAGATTTGATTTTGTTAAATCATTATTTACTATTGTATTTAAAGTTATGAACAATGTCTAAACGGTGCCTATGTTCGCAATAAATTTAAATATAAAGGTGTACCTGTATACAGGGTGAGTCACGAGGAACTGTACATACTTCTACCATAAGTAGAGGCACGTTAGGGGATTATCCAATGACCATTAAAAAATGTCTCCTTGTTTTGATTATTAATATACAGGGTGAATTATGGATCCTCACCAAAACAATGTTTCGTCATATCTTTTCAATGATTAAGTCGATTTATCTCATTTTTTATAAAAGTGTGTATTGGTGTCTGGCAACTAACTGACATACTCAGAATTGAAAAATCTAGGTCCGTCTTCGAGAAAATTTGTGGGACTGCTTCATATTCAACACTTCACCCTGTATATGATTTTTCAAAAATCTGATATAATTTTTTCAGAGAGCATAAATAGACAGTTAGACCTGGGTATTTGAATTTTTGGTTACACTCACCTCACATTTCCAATTACAGATTAATTTTAGAGCCAAATTGAAAATTGGCAATAATGAAGTATCTTACTGTACAATAATGTTTAGTTATTAAAAAGAAATCTTCAAAATAGACAGAGACGACACACACTGTGCTCCAGTATGGTAAATACCATAATTTGAATTGATTTACAGGGCTGGATTTAAAAATCTGGCATATCTGGTTCATCCCAATAAATCACCCTGTATTTAACTTTTTCCACCCGTAATAGACAGAAAACAGATAAAAAATGATTGTACTAACCTAGTTTCCTTATTTGTTTGAGGAAAACTCATTTGTCTAATTATTTTAATCGGAATGAAATGAACAAGCCAGGAAAATGTTTATTCATAAATTAAGAAATAAAATAAAAAACAATAACCAAACAATAAAACAGTTTTAACAATGTGGAACAAAGTAAAAAACAATTTAATAAACATTACGATTATAAAACACAACAGCTCATTAACAGAATTATTCACTGTTGCAATATTACCAGAAATGACACACTGACAATCAGAAAGTCCATTACACATTTAAACATTCGTCAAAAAAAGTGTATTAAGACCGATGGCTTTCATTTTGAGCATCTTTTATAATTGCAATGTTTATTAAATTGTTTTTTACTTTGTTCCACATTGTTAAAACTGCTTTATTGTTTGCTTATTGTTTTTTATTTTATTTCTTAATTTATGAATAAACATTTCCCTGGCTTGTTCATTTCATTCTGATTCAAATAATTAGACACATGAGTTTTCCTCAAACAAATAAGAAAACTAGGTTATTACAATCATTTTTTATCTGTTTTCTGTCTATTACGTGTGGAAAAAGTTACATACAGGATGAATTATTGGGATGAACCAGATATGCCAGATTTTTAAATCCGGCCCTGTAAATCAATTTAAATTATGGTATTTACCATACTGGAGCACAGTATGTGTCGTTTGTGTCTATTTTGAAGATTTCTTTTTAATAACTAAACATTATTATACAGTAAGATACTTCATTATTGCCAATTTTCAATTTGGCTCTAAAATGAATATTTAATTGGAAATGTGAGGTGAGTGTAACAAAAAATTCAAATACCAGGTCTAACTGTCTATTTATGCTCTCTGAAAAAATTATATCAGATTTTTGAAAAATCATATACATGGTGAAGTGTTGAATATGAAGCACTCCCACAAATTTTCTCCAAGACGGACCTGGATATTTTCAATTCTGAGTATGTCAGTTAGTTGCCAGACACCAATACACACTTTTATAAAAAAAATGAGATAAATCGACTTAATCATTGAAAAGATATGACGAAACATTGTTTTGGTGAAGATCCATAATTCACCCTGTATATTAATAATCAAAACAAGGAGACATTTTTTAATGGTCATTTAATAATCCCCTAACGTGCCTCTACTTATGGTAGAAGTATGTACAGTTCCTCGTGACTCACCCTGTATATGTTTATGTCGTATAAACCCGGCGTATATAAAAATTACTTTACCATTATATCTCTATCTCATTCTATATTCGCTTGTTGTTGTTATCGCTGTTCCATATTCCATTATATTTTAGTATAGGGTTATTCTTTCGTAGTGATTGATCTGAACAAGTGAATGTGAATAAACTGAATGTGATTATACTGAACTGAATATTTGGCGAAACCGAAAGATCATCTTTTTTGTGATTGTCTTTCACTTAACCTCGAAATCTTGTGAAAACAACCAAATCTGCTCTGAAAACTGGAAAATTATTTCTTCCATGATATTATTATCCATGTTTTAAACTTTTGCACGATATTGGTTTCATTCGAAATCATATTCCAATTATTATCTCTCAATTTTCAATACTTTTAGAGGTTAAATGTCAACTGAACGAACTAACTAACCGGTACCTTGAGGTTGATCAGTAAGCGGCAAGGGGGGTAGCAATTTTAATCAGTTTGGTAGAAGTGACCGATGTCGAAAGAATACCCACAATCGTGAATGAACTGACAATTTTCAGATTGTTCACTTAGTTCAGTACGAAAGAATAACCCTTATGTCAGTGTATAACCCAGAGATATAGAGGGGGAGAATGAGCTTGACAAATGCGCGAACTGCTAATGTAGTAGGCCGCCATGTTCCTTGTTGACAGTGGTGTGTCGTTTTAAGGGGTACTATTTAAATTGGAAGAAAGTTTATATAAAATTTTTTTCGAATTGTCACTGCCAGTTTTCAGTGTGCTTTGTTTTTCATAATTTATAATAAAACAAATATAGATTATTTTAATTTTTTTAGCCTTTTTTATAAAAGAAATGGTTTGCGGCATATGGAACAAACGTTTTTGGTTTTTTCGAGACACCAAATAGTTTTCACATACAACGGAAATTTAGAAGGGTCTTTCCGAGGCTTGCAGACTACGACTAATCCTTTAATATAATCTAATTGTATTCTTATGCTAAAACAAAAATCGGGTTGTAAAGTAAAGTAGATTTGGAATGTTACGATATTTCCATGGGTTGCAAAATAATAAAAATACTCCGAAGTTTTGAAAAAGCGATTTTATTATTATCTGTTATTTGGTACAATATCAAAACAAAATAATGTTCATGGTCAATGGAACTTCTAAACAGCCTATATGGTTAGGGCGGAATTTTGCTGCTATTTGATCGACTAAAAAAAAGTAACCATCAACATAATCATCTTATCTTGATTACTATGTGATTACAAAAACAGCCAGAGATCGATAACTGTATTGTGAAGCAATTGTAATCAGGAATAGATTAAATTTTTTAAGTAACCGCCTCGGCTATCTGCTGTCTTGTGTGTACCCTATATATATTTAGATACTGTTAGCAAAGGTTAACACATTAATCTTTGCTGTTAGGTTTTATACTTTTATTTCAATCAAACACTGTTTGAATCTTAATTAATGGTTTAATATTCATTTGGTACAAGAATTTATGGTTCCGCGTTTACTGTTAATTTTTATGATGTTAGTACTACGACGCGTCGTATAGAACGGTCTTTATGTTTTTGAATATAATTTGTTTTTAAAAAATATATTTTAATTAAATTTTATTAAAACTCAAAATATAACTTAGAAAAAGTAAAGGAATATAATAATTATTAATGTTTACTTGTTCGTGTCTATGTCTATTCTAATTAAACATGTTGTTATACAGAACTAAGTCACTTTTGATACATCGCACTTATGCTATTTTCCTGGAAATGATGGATCAGCAACTTGTCGTCGTGGGAATATCTTATTATATTTATACAGGATGAACCATACATAACTCGGTCAGATAGAAAGTGACCCTTGTCCTTCCTTCCGGACGGGTATGCAACCCTTCCTAGATCTGTGGTTATATATAAGATGACAATAGGGTTATTCTTTCGTACTGAACTAAGGGCCAGTTTTATAGGTTACGGTAAAACTATAGTTTTACTACCAGAATTTATCTTAAGTTTAACTGCTAGTTATTCAAAATGTTAAGCGGCAGTTTCACATAGCAGTCAATTGTCATAGCAGCGACTGTTAGGTAGGCGTGGTTATACTGCTAACTGTGAATCATACGATTGCGACCGCAGCTGAGTGTTGTGCCAGCTACTGCGATAACTAGAAATTTTTCTACTTTTTGTATCGCAGTCGCATACTCAACAAAAACAACATGGCGAAAAACATCAAACGCATTGCGTTTTCAGATATACCGATTTTTACACTTATTGAATTGTATGAAGAAAATGAATGTTTATGCAATATTAAGTCATTGGATTATAAAAATAATATAAAAAGAAAAGCTGCACTGTTAAAAATTGCCAAAAATATGGGATTAACTGAAGACCTAGTAAAAAAAAAAACGGGTATAATTTTGAAAATCCCCATTTACTACCATTTATTTAGTTAATAACTGTGTGTATTATCTCACAACGTTGAAGATCTTTGTTTTTAAATACTTTATTACATTACTAAATTAAAAATTACAATTGTAAGTTTTAAAAAATCCATGTTTTACATTCATATGCTTCTTACTGACTGCTCCTCCTAAATGAAAAATGATCTTAAGCAAAGTAATGATAAATAACTACATAAACAATTTGCATTATCTTATGCAAGGTAAGCAATATTTATAATATACATTTCATATGAAGACTTATTATATAATTCGTGGCCTATTTAATAATGCCATTTTTACCCAGTACTTTTTTTTGCTATAGGTTCTTTTTCGTTTTGAGACACATATTGTGTGAGTTCTGTGTTTTGAGACTAGCCTTTTCTTCAATAACAAATAAAGTATTGCACAACCAACCAGTGTTTTTTTATTTCGCGCCATTTTAAAGAAATCTATTTATCAAATAGATGTTTATCTTGTCAAACAGGGCGTCGCAGTAAATCATATCGCAGATGCTTATTCCCCACTACAAAATTGAATCGCTGTAGCAGTCAACTGCTATGTGAAACTGCCGCTTTAGTTTTATAGATTACGGTTACTTACAAGATCTAGCTAACTTCACTATACAGGGTGGTCCAACGAAAAGTTTGCACCTAGCTTTTCTCTTTTTTTTGTAGTCGAATGCGAAAATGCTCAGACACGTCGATTTTGCTTTTGAGGGGGACACATTTTAAACATATTTTTCGATCTGCGCCTTTAACCCCCTAGCGGGGGTGAGTAACAACCCTAAAATTTTAAATGGAAAGAGGGGTCTAATGACATATCATTTGAAAGGACACAAAATTGTCTTTCTAATGATACCCTATTTGTCGAATTTTACTAAAACAGTTAATACGAAAACGACTTTAAAGACATTAAGCCGATAATTTTGGTATTAATGAGAAATACAAATAAGTTTTAATTATTACGACTGAAAACAACTACAATCATTTCTAAATTATTTACTTTGAAGAAAAACGGGATTTCAAAAACACTATCTTATTTATCAGAACTAAATTCCTCACTAATCGTTTGCGTTTTTTGTTGAAATAAAAACTGCAGATACGTGTAGGAAAAGAATTTACACCGTTTATTTTAGTCTTTTCATTGATTCAGTTTGGTTGCTTCTCAAGTTATTTTACTTTTACCGTACAAAATGATTTATTCCATTCTAGAACGAGTTGAAATTGTTAAACTTTATTTTCAAAATAATAGTAGTGCTAGACTTACGGCTCGCTTATTTAATGAGAGACATCCCGATAAAAATGTGAATGATGTGTACGTTGGCAAGTTAGTTAAAAAGTTTGTAGATACCGGATCTGTCTGTAATGTAAAACACCAGCCGCAGAAACCGATCAGAAATGAAGCTGTGGAAGTCGCTGTTTTAGGGCATGTTGAAATGGATCATAGTCAAAGTACCCGTCAACTAGCTGAAGCCTCAGGTGTCTCCCGTTCGTCCATAATACGAATTTTAAAAGCGTACAAATTTCATCCGTACAAAATCAAATTAGTACAGGAACTAAATGAGGATGATCCTGATAGAAGGCTGCAATTTTGTGAAGCAATGAGCCAGCGTTTAATTGAAGATCCGCAATTATTATTTAACATTTGTTTTTCCGACGAATGCACATTTTATTTGAATGGAGCTGTAAATAGGCACAATTGCCGTTACTGGGATGACAGTAACCCACATTTATTCCGTGAGGTTCATACCCAGTATCCTCAAAAAATAAACGTCTGGTGTGGCATATTAGGAAATCATATTATAGGACCACTTTTTATTCCTGGAAATTTAACTGGTGAAGTGTACCTAAACATGCTTGAAGACACAATTGATCCTTTAATAACACAAATAATAGAAGATGACCAAAATCATACTGCTGATCGGCTTTATTTCCAGCAAGATGGAGCACCTCCGCACTATGTGGCTCCTGTAAGACAGTTCTTAGATGACCGGTTCCCTGGACGGTGGATTGGAAGGAGGGGCCCAATTGAATGGCCTGCCAGGTCACCGGATTTATCGCCTTTAGACTTTTTTCTTTGGGGGCACTTAAAAAATAAATGTTTTGCCACGAAGCCCGAGTCCATAGAAGATCTTCGCCAACGCATTACAGAAGAGTGCAGAAACATAACACCTGATATGCTACAAAATGTTAGAAATAGATTTGAACAAAATCTGTATTATTGTATGGAATCAAATGGGTCACATTTTCAACATTTGTTAATGTAACGTTTTAATAAATCAATTTAACAGCTTGTTTACTTTTTTTACAAAGCAATGTTAAAACTAACAAACATTGGAATGTACTAACGATTGCAGGTGTTTTCACTCGCAATAATTAAAACTTATTTGTATTTCTCATTAATACCAAAATTATCGGCTTAATGTCTTTAAAGTCGTTTTCGTATTAACTGTTTTAGTAAAATTCGACAAATAGGGTATCATTAGAAAGACAATTTTGTGTCCTTTCAAATGATATGTCATTAGACCCCTCTTTCCATTTAAAATTTTAGGGTTGTTACTCACCCCCGCTAGGGGGTTAAAGGCGCAGATCGAAAAATATGTTTAAAATGTGTCCCCCTCAAAAGCAAAATCGACGTGTCCGAGCATTTTCGCATTCGACTACAAAAAAAAGAGAAAAGCTAGGTGCAAACTTTTCGTTGGACCACCCTGTATATGAAATTATCAAAACTACTTTCTTTTATATTCAAAATATGAAAGAAGAAATACCAGTATAAGCAATAAATATTATTCTATGAAATACGCCGATCTATTCACAATTCACATGGATTTATTTGGAAATTGGGAATCGTTAATTCTTGTTAAGCAGCACACCGTTCTATATGAATAAGTATTCAAATATCAGGGCAGATAATATGGATGATTCAAAAAGATCATTAAATTTTACCGGAGAGGAAGTGACCATATTAGTTGCTCTAATTGAAAGTTTTCTAGGGGCTTCAATAACATAAATAATGTTTTCTTAATCCTCATCATCAGACAATAATTCCCCAAATATTTCTTCTAATACATCCTCCATATTACACAACCAAATAGTACTATAGACACTTATTTTATATGTAAATTTATTTTTATTATTTATAACCTTTCTGTTAATATTTAATATACTCACCTCAGTTGGCAACAGTGTATCATACAATGTTATTGTTGGCAACTCTGTTAGAAAAAGTAATAAGGAAAAAAAAGAAGGTTAGGTTATATAAATAATGAAACCACGTTTATTTTTTCTTATATTAATTTAATCTTTTCGTGAATAAATTAGTTCCATAATCTATTCCTGCCGTTTAATTTCAAAAGGTTATGGGCCCAGATCACTCATTCCAAGCAGTTCAATAAGGGCACCAAGTGAATAAGTAAAATTCCCAGTAAAGTAATTTTTGAGAAAAGTAAAGTCAACATGACTAGCGTAATGAATTTACCTCAGTTAAATTCGGGAAACTTTAATAACTGGAAATTTCGAGTAGTAACAATACTAGAAGAGAAGCAGATTAAAGAAGCCCTAGACAAAGACGAAAGTGATTTCACAGAGCCTTCCAAAATACAAGAATTCTTGCAAAAAGATGCAAAAGCAAAATCTGTAATAGTGCAATGTATTACAGATAAGCATTTAGACCTAGTTAAGGATGCTAAAACAGCTAAGCAGATGATGAAGGCGTTAGAAGATGTCTTTGAAAGAAAGAGCGTCTTTACGAAGTTAACTTTAAAGAAAAAGTTACTAATGCTGAAGCTAAAGAAGAATGAAAAACTTGAGGATCACTTTCTAACTTTTGACACGTTAATCAGAGAATTAGAAAACGCAGGAAGTAAAATAGATGAATCAGATAAAGTGTGCCACCTATTGCTAACATTGAATGAAACCTATGATCAAGTAATAACAGCAATCGAAACGATAAACTCAGAGATAACAATGGATTTTGTTAAATCAAGATTACTCGATGAAGAAATGAAGATTTCGGGTAAAACAAAACGTCATGCAGAAAGTACGACAGATATTTCATTCAGTGCCAGTACGATTATATGTTATAAATGCAAAAAGGAAGGACACATAGCAGTAAACTGTCCTAGTAAGAACTACAGAGGTCGAGGCAACTTTAGAGGTCGTAGTCCTAGAGGTCGAACAAGGGGCACAAGTCGAGAATATACCGAACAAGCTAATGAGGCAGCCAAAGAAGACAAAAGTGAAATAAACTTTGTTGCGATTTTTGAAATTAAACGGCAGGAATAGATTATGGAACTAATTTATTCACGAAAAGATTAAATTAATATAAAAAAAAATAAACGTGGTTTCATTATTTATATAACCTAACCTTCTTTTTTTTTTTATTACTTTTTCTAACAGAGTTGCCAACAATAACATTGTATGATACACTGTTGCCAACTGAGGTGAGTATATTAAATATTCTTAACACTCCTCCTCGATTTTAATTTTATAGAAAATAAAAAATCGCTATCTATTACAAAATGTTCAATGAAGTCTTTAAATTCAAAAACTTTTCTTTACACAAAGCTTTAGTAAAAATATCAGCAATATTTGCCTCTGAGGTTACATACTTAATATTTAGTTGTCTCTCTTGAACTAAATTTTTAAGAAAATGATACTTTATGTCTATATGTTTAGCTCTTTTAGAGTTTTCAAAACTTTTTGTCATTAATATAGCACTCTTATTATCTATATTAAGAATACACTGACACTCTATTTTAAGTTCACTTAAAATCCCTTTAATGTTCACAATGTCTTGTGCTGAGGTGGCTGCAGCGATATACTCTGCTTCTGCAGTTGATAAAGAGACGCAGTTTTGTTTCTTAGAAAACCACGCGACAGGGTTGCCGCAATAAAATATCACACTACCACTAATACTTTTTCTGTCAATTTTATCTGATGCCCAATCAGCGTCACTATACGCTTCGAGTATTGTGTTTGATTTCTTATATACAAGATGTTCTTCTTTGGTATTTTGTAGATATCTTAATATACGTTTCGCTGCTTTCCAAGTTTCATCTGTTGGTTTTTCTAAAAATCTGCTCAGATATGAAACAGAGTAGCAAATATCTGGTCTGGTTGTTGTAGCCAGGTACATTAAACTTCCTATTAGTTGTCTGTAAGGAACATTTACAATATTACTATTATCAATTTTATTTACCTGGAAGTTGGTTTCTAATGGTGTCGCCACTCCTTTACATTCTTCCATATTAAATACTTGTAGTATTTTATTTATCAAATTTGTTTGTGATAAACACATTTCTGTATCGGTTCTTGTAACTTCTATACCTAGGAAATGCTTTATTTCTCCCATATCTTTTACTTTAAATTCAACCTTTAGTTGATATAGTATTTCATCTATTCTTTGTAAACATCCTGTTATTAATAGATCATCAACATATACAACCATCCATAAGTTGTGGTCATAATATAAACATGTGTCATATGTAGATCTCTTCAAATGGTTCTTCAATGCAAATTCATTAAATCGTTTGTTCCATGCTTTCGGAGCCTCTTTTAATCCATATAATGATCGATTTAATTTTAATATAGGTGTCTGAGCATTAATTCCTTGTGGACATTTTATGTAAATATTAGTTTCTACTTTACCGTTCAAAAAAGCTGTTGGAATGTCAAGTTGTTTTATTTTCCAATTATTTTGTAATGCGTAACTTAAAAGTAGTCTAATGGTAGACATTCTCGCTACTGGCGCATACATTGTTTCAAAAGGATTCTCCTCCTTTATCTGAAATCCTCTAGCTACTAGTCTAGCTTTTTTAGTACCGTCATTTTTTGTTTTAAATATCCATTTTGTGTCTATTGCCTGTTTATTTTTTGGTATCGTAGTTTCTTCCCATGTTTCTAACTGTTTATGTGAATCAATTTCTTTTTTAATAGCATCTCGCCATTGTTCTGTTTTTATAGCATCATCATATGTTTCTGGATCGTTGTTATTATTCGTTAACAAGCAATAAGCTGTGTATATTTCATAATCTTGTAAATATGTTGGTGTTTTTGTTTTTCTACCTGTTTGTGTTGTTTGTACATTAGTAGGGTTAGCTTCTTCCTCATTAATGTCACTTTCATATTCGATATCGTTTTCGATATTAGTGATGGGCTCTTTTGATTTATTTACTTCTTCGTTTTCAACTGGCTCGATACATGTTTGTTGTATATATTTATTGTCACTTTCGTCGAATGTCACATCGCGTGCACAAATCACTTTGTTTTCATTAGAGTTCCATAGCCTGTATCCCGCACCTCCATAACCAACCATTATTAATTTTTCGGCTCTTGCATCTAGTTTACTTTGTCTTGGTAGAATCACTGACCATGCTTTACTTCCAAATATTCTTAATTTTGATAGGTTATTTTCTCCATACCAAATTTTTGAAGGTGGTACTCCGTTATTAGCGGCTGTAGGACTTCGGTTTAGTTCGTATGCTGAACACAATATAGCTTCGCCCCACAATTCTTTAGGTAGGTTTGTTTCTGCTAGCTTCACTCTCACTTTGTCCATTAAAGTACGATTCATGCGTTCAGATGTACCGTTTTGTTGTGGTGTATATGGTATTGTGTATTGTATTTGTATGCCTTTTGACGCACAATATCTTTTAAATTTTATTGAACTAAACTCACCACCGTTATCACATCGTATTCTTTTTGTTTTCATCCCGTGTTGTGTTTTTATTAACTGTATGAAATTCATTACATTTTCAGCAGCTTCATCTTTCGATTTTAATAATTTCACTATAACGAAATGTGAATAGTCATCTATTAACACTTGAAAATACTGATATCCTTCGGATGTAGATGGGTTTACTGGTCCTGCAATGTCTGTATGAATTAAATCACCGATCGCTCTTGACTTCTTTTGTAAAGAATAATAGGGTTTTCTAGGCATTTTTCCTTGCATGCACTCATCACACTTTTTATTATCTATCGGTAAGTTTAATAGTTTTAAACCGCCACGATTTAAATGTCCTAATCGTCTATGCCAAATGTTTATGTCTGTATTGGCTTGATAGCAGTTTTCGCTATTCGATTTTATATATATTTTCAACATGAATAAATTGCTTAATCTTTCACAATTTATCACAAAGTTTGTACCTATTATTTTCGCATTGTCTTTTTCAAAATATACCCTCATGTTTTTCTTTAATAGTTCACTAACTGATATTAAATTATGATGCATATTTTTTACTATTAACGCTTCAAATTTTATTTTTATGCCGTTACACGTACCGCGTAAAACACCTTTTTTAGTTGCTTGCATATTATCACCATTTGCCACAGTTATTATTATTTTATTTTTTAACGTTTCGATATCTGTTAAGTACTTTTCTAAGTCAGCTGATACTAAATGTTGTGTAGCGCCGGAATCTAAAATGAACGTATCAATATCGTTTATTTTAGTTAAACAATTCATCGCAACAAAGTTTATTTCACTTTTGTCTTCTTTGGCTGCCTCATTAGCTTGTTCGGTATATTCTCGACTTGTGCCCCTTGTTCGACCTCTAGGACTACGACCTCTAAAGTTGCCTCGACCTCTGTAGTTCTTACTAGGACAGTTTACTGCTATGTGTCCTTCCTTTTTGCATTTATAACATATAATCGTACTGGCACTGAATGAAATATCTGTCGTACTTTCTGCATGACGTTTTGTTTTACCCGAAATCTTCATTTCTTCATCGAGTAATCTTGATTTAACAAAATCCATTGTTATCTCTGAGTTTATCGTTTCGATTGCTGTTATTACTTGATCATAGGTTTCATTCAATGTTAGCAATAGGTGGCACACTTTATCTGATTCATCTATTTTACTTCCTGCGTTTTCTAATTCTCTGATTAACGTGTCAAAAGTTAGAAAGTGATCCTCAAGTTTTTCATTCTTCTTTAGCTTCAGCATTAGTAACTTTTTCTTTAAAGTTAACTTCGTAAAGACGCTCTTTCTTTCAAAGACATCTTCTAACGCCTTCATCATCTGCTTAGCTGTTTTAGCATCCTTAACTAGGTCTAAATGCTTATCTGTAATACATTGCACTATTACAGATTTTGCTTTTGCATCTTTTTGCAAGAATTCTTGTATTTTGGAAGGCTCTGTGAAATCACTTTCGTCTTTGTCTAGGGCTTCTTTAATCTGCTTCTCTTCTAGTATTGTTACTACTCGAAATTTCCAGTTATTAAAGTTTCCCGAATTTAACTGAGGTAAATTCATTACGCTAGTCATGTTGACTTTACTTTTCTCAAAAATTACTTTACTGGGAATTTTACTTATTCACTTGGTGCCCTTATTGAACTGCTTGGAATGAGTGATCTGGGCCCATAACCTTTTGAAATTAAACGGCAGGAATAGATTATGGAACTAATTTATTCACGAAAAGATTAAATTAATATAAAAAAAAATAAACGTGGTTTCATTATTTATATAACCTAACCTTCTTTTTTTTTTATTACTTTTTCTAACAGAGTTGCCAACAATAACATTGTATGATACACTGTTGCCAACTGAGGTGAGTATATTAAATATTCTTAACAGCGATGAATTGTTTAACTAAAATAAACGATATTGATACGTTCATTTTAGATTCCGGCGCTACACAACATTTAGTATCAGCTGACTTAGAAAAGTACTTAACAGATATCGAAATGTTAAAAAATAAAATAATAATAACTGTGGCAAATAGTGATAATATGCAAGCAACTAAAAAAGGTGTTTTACGCGGTACGTGTAACGGCATAAAAATAAAATTTGAAGCGTTAATAGTAAAAAATATGCATCATAATTTAATATCAGTTAGTGAACTATTAAAGAAAAACATGAGGGTATATTTTGAAAAAGACAATGCGAAAATAATAGGTACAAACTTTGTGATAAATTGTGAAAGATTAAGCAATTTATTCATGTTGAAAATATATATAAAATCGAATAGCGAAAACTGCTATCAAGCCAATACAGACATAAACATTTGGCATAGACGCTTAGGACATTTAAATCGTGGCGGTTTAAAACTATTAAACTTACCGATAGATAATAAAAAGTGTGATGAGTGCATGCAAGGAAAAATGCCTAGAAAACCCTATTATTCTTTACAAAAGAAGTCAAGAGCGATCGGTGATTTAATTCATACAGACATTGCAGGACCAGTAAACCCATCTACATCCGAAGGATATCAGTATTTTCAAGTGTTAATAGATGACTATTCACATTTCGTTATAGTGAAATTATTAAAATCGAAAGATGAAGCTGCTGAAAATGTAATGAATTTCATACAGTTAATAAAAACACAACACGGGATGAAAACAAAAAGAATACGATGTGATAACGGTGGTGAGTTTAGTTCAATAAAATTTAAAAGATATTGTGCATCAAAAGGCATACAAATACAATACACAATACCATATACACCACAACAAAACGGTACATCTGAACGCATGAATCGTACTTTAATGGACAAAGTGAGAGTGAAGCTAGCAGAAACAAACCTACCTAAAGAATTGTGGGGCGAAGCTATATTGTGTTCAGCATACGAACTAAACCGAAGTCCTACAGCCGCTAATAACGGAGTACCACCTTCAAAAATTTGGTATGGAGAAAATAACCTATCAAAATTAAGAATATTTGGAAGTAAAGCATGGTCAGTGATTCTACCAAGACAAAGTAAACTAGATGCAAGAGCCGAAAAATTAATAATGGTTGGTTATGGAGGTGCGGGATACAGGCTATGGAACTCTAATGAAAACAAAGTGATTTGTGCACGCGATGTGACATTCGACGAAAGTGACAATAAATATATACAACAAACATGTATCGAGCCAGTTGAAAACGAAGAAGTAAATAAATCAAAAGAGCCCATCACTAATATCGAAAACGATATCGAATATGAAAGTGACATTAATGAGGAAGAAGCTAACCCTACTAATGTACAAACAACACAAACAGGTAGAAAAACAAAAACACCAACATATTTACAAGATTATGAAATATACACAGCTTATTGCTTGTTAACGAATAATAACAACGATCCAGAAACATATGATGATGCTATAAAAACAGAACAATGGCGAGATGCTATTAAAAAAGAAATTGATTCACATAAACAGTTACAAACATGGGAAGAAACTACGATACCAAAAAATAAACAGGCAATAGACACAAAATGGATATTTAAAACAAAAAATGACGGTACTAAAAAAGCTAGACTAGTAGCTAGAGGATTTCAGATAAAGGAGGAGAATCCTTTTGAAACAATGTAGGCGCCAGTAGCGAGAATGTCTACCATTAGACAACTTTTAAGTTACGCATTACAAAATAATTGGAAAATAAAACAACTTGACATTCCAACAGCTTTTTTGAACGGTAAAGTAGAAACTAATATTTACATAAAATGTCCACAAGGAATTAACGCTGCAGCCACCTCAGCACAAGACATTGTGAACATTAAAGGGATTTTAAGTGAACTTAAAATAGAGTGTCAGTGTATTCTTAATATAGATAATAAGAGTGCTATATTAATGACAAAAAGTTTTGAAAACTCTAAAAGAGCTAAACATATAGACATAAAGTATCATTTTCTTAAAAATTTAGTTCAAGAGAGACAACTAAATATTAAGTATGTAACCTCAGAGGCAAATATTGCTGATATTTTTACTAAAGCTTTGTGTAAAGAAAAGTTTTTGAATTTAAAGACTTCATTGAACATTTTGTAATAGATAGCGATTTTTTATTTTCTATAAAATTAAAATCGAGGAGGAGTGTTAAGAATATTTAATATACTCACCTCAGTTGGCAACAGTGTATCATACAATGTTATTGTTGGCAACTCTGTTAGAAAAAGTAATAAGGAAAAAAAAGAAGGTTAGGTTATATAAATAATGAAACCACGTTTATTTTTTCTTATATTAATTTAATCTTTTCGTGAATAAATTAGTTCCATAATCTATTCCTGCCGTTTAATTTCAAAACTTTCACAAATATATGTATTACCTACTTTACTAACAATGTCTTTCAAAAATTATACGATTTTGTATATTATTTAAACTCTAGTTTACAGTTTAACGGGTACTTCAAGCATCAGTTGATAGTTAAACTACAGAATTCTGAAGATTGATGGTTAACTGCAGCTATAAAACGAACAAAAAGGAAAAACTTAAGTTTAACTGCCACATTTGGTTTAAACTATACCTATAAAACTGGCCCTAAGTGAACAATCTGAAAATTGTCAGTTTATTCACGATTGTGCGTATTCTTTCGACACCGGTCACTTCAACCAAACTGATTGAAATTCCTACCCCCCTTGCCGCTTACTGATCAACCTCTAAGTATCGGTTAGTTCGTTCAGTTAACAGTTAACCTCTAAAAGTGTTGAATATTGAGAGATAATAATTGGAATATGATTTCGAATCAAACCAATATATTGCAAAAGTTTAAAACAGGGATAATAATATCATGGAAGAAATAATTTTCCAGTTTTCAGAGCAGATTTGGTTGTTTTCACAAGATTTCGAGGTTAAGTGAAAGACAATCACAAAAAAGATGATCTTTCGGTTTCGCCAAATATTCAGTTCAGTACAATCACATTCAGTTTAATCACATTCACTTGGTTCAGATCAATCACTACGAAAGAATAACCCTTATGTTGATGGTTACTTTTTTTTAGTCGACCAAGTAGGGGCAAAATTCCGCCCTTAGGCGCCTAACCCAGAGGCCTAACCATATATGCTGTTTAGAAGTTACATTGAACATGCACATTATTTTGTTTTGATATTACTAATATATACTACTACTAAATATACTAAAATCGCTTTCTCAAAACTTCGGAGTATTTTTATTATTTTGCAACCCATGGAAATATTGTAGCATTCCAAACCTACTTTACTTTACAACCCTATTTTAGTTTTAGCATAAGAATGAAATTAGATTATATTAAAGGATTAGTCGTAGTCTGCAAACCTCGGAAAGACCGACTCTAAATTTCCGTTGTATGTGAAAACTATTTCGTGTCTCGAAAAAACCAAAAACCTTTGTTCCATATGCCGCAAACCATTTCTTTTATAAAAAAGGCTAAAAAATTTAAAATAATCTATATTTGTTTTATTTAAATTTAAAAAAAGCACATTGAAAACTGGCAGTGACAATTGGAAAAAAATGTATATAAACTTTTTTCCAACTTATATAGCACCCCTTAAAACGATTCACCACTGTCAACAAGGAACATGGCGGCCTACTACATTAGCAGTTCGCGCATATGGCAAGCTCATTCTCCCCCCTCTATATCCCTGGCACTCCCTGGTATAACTAATGCATAACCTTATTCCGAATACCAAACTAAAATTATCATCAGCTGTTTTCTGTTGTTTAAACTGAATTTGTATTGTGTTATTTTTTCTTACTTTTTTGATTATTTCTAAACTTGACTAAATAATGAATGAAGAAATAGACGATAGTGAATTCTATCATCAAGATTTTACAACTGCTTCAGAATGGGAAATATTTATAGCTCGTATGGAAGAAATAATTTTACAATGGAAGCAACAAGATCAAAGGAATGAATCTTTACAAAATGATGATCTATCACACTGGGAGATTAGGTCCGAACCTATAACTTATGTTGATGCGAATTTTGAATTACTTTTCTATAGAAAAAATGAAAACGAAGATAATATAATATCTGATAGTACCAATGGGAAATCATCGAAAAATCCAATTAATATGAATTACGATTTCGAGTTATACGATAATAAACAGAATGAGGATCATTCATCTATTTTAAAATGGTATGGTTTGAAAGAGTACATTATTTTGAGTCCAATTGGTAATATTGGTATAACCAGTGAAAGTAAAATTAAATTACTTCTAAGCTCCATATCTGTTGTTGCTAATAATTTGCACTGTGACATTCCAATTTTCGTACAGATAAGAGAAAAATGGCAACATCTTTACTTAGGAATGTTTGATGAAACTTGTTTTAGAGTTAATTTTGAGATGATACATTTGTGTAAAAGCTTATCATACTATCGGCACTTAAGTGGACTTTTAGATATGTATAAAGCGAAAATAAAGTCGCCATTTAAAGTCGAAGATATAATAATTTCGCATCAGTCAAATTATTTATTAAATAATTTTGGAAATTTTGTTTGGAAACAGGATACATCTTCGGGAATTACTGATGTCGAGAATTTTTTTATCCTACCGTTTGGAGTCACTGTTGATCCTGTTAGTGCAATAGTGGTGAAAACTACTTGGCGGAATTTGAATGACACCATTTCTCATGATACTGAAATTCGAACTATGTTTCGCCCACATCGTGCTCAAGTTTGGTCGTGTATAGCTCAAATGTCAAATGAGCCAATGTGTTTACTTGCTGATGCATTGACTGAGTTCAGTCAGATTTTGAATAATACCGCAAATGTTTATGATGTATTGGGAGATTTTGTGGTTATGTCTACACCAGAAAGCAACCCTTTAGATCTTTTAACTGAACCAGCCGTCCCAACAATTTCTACATTGCTGACGAGAGCTGCAAGAAATTCATTGGCGAAAAATAAGAGAAGCAATCCCCCTATCAATGAAAATATATTTGTACCGTTATTATACTTTCTCTTTCCTGATGCTGACGAAAGTATCTGTTGTCCCTATGGAGAGGCTAAAGATGTACATCAGAGGAATATGAAGGTATGTACTATATCATTTAATAAGCCCGTAGGATAAGTGACAAAAAAACAAAAATTTTGACAAAACTCGATTTTATTATTTAAGTTAGTACCTATACTTTTCGATACCACTTTTATAGTATGTACGATTTCTCTTTTTCGTCAAAATAGGCTTCAGTTTCAGCGATTATTTTATTGGATTTCAATTTCTCTTGAGATCTGAAAACAGGAAAAAGTCGCTGGGGGCTAAATCTGGAGAATATGGTGGGTGGGTAAGCAATTCGAAGCCCAATTCATTCAATTTTGCCATAGTTTTCATTGATTTGTGACACGCTGCATTGTCTTGGTGAAACATCACTTTTTTCTTTTGCAAATGTGGACGCTCCTTTGCGATTTGAGCCTTCAATCGCTCCAACACAGTAATAGTCGGTGTTGATGGTGGTTCCTTTTTTAAGGTAGTCGATGAATTATATTATATTATTCCGTTCGCATCCCAAAATACAGACACCGTCACCTTATCCGCCGAATGTAATGTAATTGGGTCTTTGCTCGCTTTGGATTTGGTTCGTCGATTGCTTCCACTCGGCTGACTGTCTTTTGGATTCTGGTGTGTAATAGTGAAGCCATGTTTCATCCATTGTCACATATCGACGATAGAATTCCATTTTATTGTGGCACACGTGGTACTCACTTTGCACTGAGCTTTGGCATACCCAAATGTTCGTGTAAAATGGTAAAACACTACCATCTGATATCTTTACAATGTCAGCTAGCTCGTGCACCTTCAATTTGCGATCGTTCATAACCAATTTGTGATTTTTTTAAACTTTTCTGGAATAACAGCCTCATTTGGGCGTCCACTGCGCTCTGCATCATTTGTGCTGGTACGACCACGTTTAAATTCAGCAATCCACTTCTCTACCATTTTCTCGATGGAGCAGAGTGCGGATAATGTTTATCAAGCCTGTTTGGTTTCCACTGTATTGTTTTTCATCAAAAAGCAATGATTTATCAAAACTCGAAATTCACTTTTTTCTATTTTTTTCTTCAATAACAAAAGTTACTTCACACAAAATGCTATAACTCCCGAATCAATAGTCAGATTGCTGTAAAATTTATACACGTATCGTTTGAAGGTAAGTACTCAATAAAACTCATATGGAAAAAAATCTAGTAACGCCATCTGTGTCATCCTATGGCCTATTTGATTTGCCTAATATTTAGTTTTGTTGTTTTTAGGTACCTAAATCAATTTGAATAGACTACGTACCTATATAAAATATCAATAAGCTCGTTGGTATATTAAAACTACAAACTCAAATGTTTAAAGTTTTTTATACAGGGTGTCCCCTCTCAATTGGAAAAAACTTCTCGGGCATATTGAGGAACCATAGACAAGCAGTTTGAGATAAGAGACTGATGTCCGGAAGTGCATGGTTTTCAAAATACAGGGTGTCAAAGTTTTTTTTCAAAAAACCTTTTTTTATCAATATCTCAAAGGCACCAATTTTCTTGAAATTCGCTGGTGATGTAAGCTTAATAAGACGCTCAGTTAGCACTAATTAAATGTTAATTATGACTTCCAGTGGCGCCCCGGGGGACAGTGTCACGAATAAAAATGAAAAAAAAATATACGCTACTGACTTTTTTGAAAATTTTATATATTTTTTAGAAAGCTCAGTTAAAATACAGTTTTTTTTGTCACTTGATATTTTTTCGTATCTCTCTCCGTTTTCGAGAAAATTTTTTTATTAACTTTATTAAAAGGGTCATTATTATTAGAAAGAAAACAAGGAGGCTTTTTTACAAATAATTTATTATTAATAGTGAAAATCTAAAACAAAACAATGTTGTCATGGTAACACATAAACATGTCAAACTTTAGTAAAAGTGTCAGTTTATAAGTACTTAATTATCTTCAAACGTTACACTAATTGCAAAAATGAATCGTTTTGAATTAGACGAGCTTGCAGATATGTATCTCTTGTATGGGGAAGCGCGCGGTAATTCTTTGTTAGCACAACGGTTGTACGGGCAGAGGTTCCCAAATCGTGAATTGCCAAACCATAAGATTTTTGTTAAAATTAATCAAAATCTACGGGAGACCGGCTCATTCGTGGTAAGTATTGCAGAAATTGCAACTTTCTGTGTTTTTTTCTTGCGCGTTTCTGTTTTACAGCCAATCTAAGAGGCTTTGTTATCTTTGCAGCCTACTCGAGAATTTGCAAGGCAGTGTCCGATCAGAGATGCCGTTAAGGATAAAGTCATGGCACGCATTCAGAATGAGCCCAACACTAGCACTCGTCAGATTGCGTCGCGACTTGATTGCAGCAAAAATACTGTCCATCGAGTATTGAAAATCCACGATCTGCATCCATTTAAACTTCAAAAGGTGCAGCATCTACTGCCTGGCGACGCTCCTCGGCGGCTCGAGTTCTGCGAGTGGTTGCTCGGTCAAGCGGATGAAAACGCTGATTTTTTAAGTATAATCTTCACGAGCGATGAAAAAGGATTTTCGCACGAGGGGACATTCAATTCTCGTAATAACCACAAGTGGAGCGAACAAAATCCCCATGCTACGCACATCAGAGGATATCACCAGAAGTTTGGTGTTAATGTTTGGGTAGGTTTTCTGGGCGACCATTTGATTGGGCCGTACGTTCTACCTGATCACCTCAACGGGAATAGCTATCTAGTATTTTTGCGAGATATTCTGCCCGAGCTGCTGGAAGATGTACCCGTCCAGTTGCGTAGAGAGGCCTGGTTCCAACACGATGGTTGTCTAGCGCATTTTGCGCGCACCGTGAGAGGTTACCTCGACCAAACCTACAACAACAGGTGGATTGGTAGAGGTGGTCCCGTCCCTTGGCCAGCAAGGTCGCCGGACTTGGCCCCCCTGGACTTTTTTTTTTTGGGCGAAATGGAACGGTGGATCTATGCAACTCCTGTGCCGACAATGGAGGACCTAGCTGCTAGAGTTGTGGTGGCAGCAGAATTTATCGCGAACGATCCAGGCGTGTTTGCTCGGGTGCGCGAATCCTGGCTCGACAGGTGCAGAAAATGCATGGTGAACACTTTGAGCATTTTTTCCACTATTAATAATAAATTATTTGTAAAAACGCCTCCTTGTTTTTCTTTCTAATAATAATGAACCTTTTAATAAAGTTTTTAATAAAAAATTTTTCTCGAAAACGGAGAGAGATACGAAAAAATATCAAGTGACAAAAAAGTTGTATTTTTAACTGAGCTTTCTAAAAAAAAATATAAAATTTTCAAAAAAGTCAGTAGCGTACATTTTTTTGTCATTTTTATTCGTGACACTGTCCCCCGGGGCGCCACTGGAAGTCATAATTAACATTTAATTAGTGCTAACTGAGCATCTTATTAAGCTTACATCACCAGCGAATTTCAAGAAAATCGGTTAACGTGTCTTTGAGATATTGATAAAAAAAGGTTTTTTGAAAAAACTTTGACACCCTGTATTTTGAAAACCATGCACTTCCGGACATCAGTCTCTTATCTCAAACTGCTTGTCTATGGTTCCTCAATATGCCCGAGAAGTTTTTTTCCAATTGAGAGGGGACACCCTGTATACCTACTTACGTATAGACCTTTGAAAGGTGTTAGTGAATACACACGGTGTGTTAAATAGCTGATTCCACAAGTAGAACTGATACTTCTGTAACCACATGGGTTACAAGGTTGGTTCAATTAGACACAATTTTTTTTACTCCTCATAATGTTTATTAATAGGTAGGTAGGTAGGTTTCCTTGTTCACGTACTATACCTAATCAGGAGCTTTGAGAATGTTATAATTTTATTTAAGAGAATCCATGATTTTTTTATTAGGTAGGTAACTAGGAGAAATAATGTTTTTGACATGTTTAAAATTATGGTTAGCCGGTAGGAAATGCAACTTTTCATCACTGTCACTGCTACAGTGTGGTGCCTTTGACAGGCTATAAATGTTCTTTTATTGAAAGAAAGCTACCACCTACTAACAAGTTGACTTTCGTTTGTTACTTAGCAGATATATACAGCAACTGAAATTCCTATTAGAGCTATTAAAAATATTATGTAGTAAAATCCAATTACAGGAAACGCTGAAAACTTGTCCTGTGGATTCATTGGTATGGCGACTAAGTACAATTTTAGCACATTCATTGCAATCGATAGGTGGTGTGAAAGCTTTTGCGCATATTTGGTATGAGTTTGTTCAGGAGATGAGGTACCGCTGGGAGAAAAGCCTGCCGATTCCCGGGTAAGAATACAATTTTTATTATTTATTTTCAAATTAGGTACATTTGTTAGTATTTTGGAAGTGTGATGCATTATCTTCAAAAACAATTTTAAACTATTTCATATAGTTGTGTATAGAAACTACGTAATGTAAAAAACTGTTTTGAAAGTGACTTTCATGACTTCCTTAATCTTAAGTTTATTTTATCTCTCAAGAAGTCGAAATAAGTATATCGAAATGTTGATATAGTTTTTGCTGCAAAACGCGTTAAGTAATTTTGATGTTATTTTTGCTTAGAAGAATCATGTTTCACAAATACAAGGTAACTAGTATTTTTTTTAATGTTATAGCGCTAAAAATACTTCTTCACTATTAAATTGTTATATATTTGTTGCTCAGAAGCTGGACGCGTTGGGAATTCGTGGTTTTATAAACCGCTGGTTTACACATTTTCTGACGGATATATCCACAGGAAGTGTATTGGGCCCATTTCTGATGTTTGTGAATTATTTTCCGGATTATATTTCTACGGGATATGTCTCTATGTTTGTTATGCCTGCGAGCGATCTAGATCTGCTGAGATTTATAGTCGTAACTGTGTTGCATGAATTCAACGAATGGTGTTTTAGAAATAAACTTATGATTAATCATAAAAAGCCAATTTCTTTGCCTATTCTAAATAAATCTAGATGCTCTGATCTGAACTTGGCCTTCTCTTTCAATGGTTGTCCATTACCAACGTGTGTCAGTGCAAAGCTTCTTGGTGTAAAAATGCAAGAAACTTAACGCTAGTTATTATCTGTTGCGTAATCTTAAAGGCTCAATAATTATTGATAGTGGTTCTTTGCTCAGTGTTTATTATTCCTCGATCTATTCGGCACCTATAATATAGTGGTGTGGGGTCGTGCCAGGGATATCACTAGAGTACTTATTCTACAGAAGCGAGTTATACGAATTTTGTTTGGTTTAACATATCGGACATCATGTATGCAGGAGTAACCAGATTTTGACAGTTATCTCCATATATCTTTTTAGGGTTCTGAATCTAATATACACTACGTGCTCTTCGATGAAGAAGCACAGTGACTCATTCATATGAGATAATGGGAAAAAACAATATTAGTTTTCCAAAGCATCACCATGCATTTTTCAAAAGGTCTCCCATATATGTTGATAGTCGAATTTATAATCAACTAGACAGAGATTTGCAATAAAGTCCAAGTTTAAATATAAATTAAGGGCGCTTCTTAACACTCAAGATTTTTATAGCATGGACGAGATCCGGCTTTCTTAAATTGAAAGGAAGTATTTGTTTTCTTTTTCTTTAGATTTTAATTTGTGTCTTGATGTTTTCCTTCTTTTTGTATATTTTTAACATTAATTTCTTTGTGTAGCTATTATTATGGTGGTGACGTGTCTTTTACAATTTAATTATACTGCAATTAAGACTGAATAAATATAATATAAATATAAATCTATTATATTCAATATAGAAACATTCCGTTTGATACTTTTTCATCGTGATGAATTTATTAGACAATTTCAGTTCTTACATTCTATAAGTACTTGTATCTAATATTTCATAAGGTATTTAGTACAAAGTATGCTTAATATAATAACGATTTTATTATTGATAGTAATTCTAATTAACATATATATTTGTACAGTTAGTTATCCACTAATTATTATTAGTCAACAGTGCGACGAGTATAAAATAACCTACATACATTGAAATATAATAACTTAACTTATTTTGGAATTTATACATTCAATTAATTATTAAAATATAAAAAATTTAAACTTATCTTCAATATCTCGCTTCTCACACGAACAAACATTTGAGTGATCGCGTTGAATGTTAGTGATGTAGAGTGTTTTTTAATTAGTGCCTTAGTATGCTGGTTTTCATTTTAAAATTGACTTAGGTCTGATGATATTGCTGCAGTAACGAAACATGTCACCAATATAATTTGTTTGAAGGTGAGAGATTGAAGATCGGTGTCAATTTGTATCCAGTACACCCCTATATCGATACTAATTCGCTGTAAACGTTTTTATACTTAACATAATACAATTACCTAATGTATTTTGCCGAATTTAGATTCGTTCTCAATATTTAATTGAAAAGGACAAAAATTTAGTAACTTTTACTTGAAATGACTTATATTATTAGATATTTAAGCAACACTGCAATTTGATCCACTACAATCTTGGTTGAAACCTCTAAATCTCTCATCAGACACTTCGATCCTAGATTATGAATTTGTTTTTGTAATTTTAGTAATAATTAAAGACGCGTTAATTTAGTTTTTACGGAATATTATTTTCACATAGGTGATAATAATGAAACCTAAAGAAACTAAACATGACGCAGTTGAAGCTGAATTCGCTTGATTTAGGTATGTAGAGACAATAAACTTGAACAGGTTTTAGTAGCACACTGTTAGAGAAGACCGCATTACATGCATTTCATGAAAAACTTATTGCTGGAAACATATGTTGGCTATGTTAAACCGTTTCGCCGCTAGGGGGCGTTTTTCATATTTGATCGATTTAGTTTTCGGTCTAAACTTTTTTGTTTTTATAGATAATTGATTTATGAAAAAACTTTTTCATGGCACTTTTTATATAGAAGAAGCTGATGTGACTTGTTTTTATACAAGGCTATTCGTGAATTTGCTGTAACAAATATTATGTTTTTACAAATCAAAGACGTCTACTCGACAAAATACTTTTAGACATATGTTCAAACATGTTTCGAAACTTTACTCTTAATTTTACTATACTATACAGGGTGAGTCACGAGGAACTGTACATACTTCTACCATAAGTAGAGGCACGTTAGGGGATTATCAAATGACCATTAAAAAATGTCTCCTTGTTTTGATTATTAATATACAGGGTGAATTATGGATTTTCACCAAAACAATGTTTCGTCATATCTTTTCAATGATTAAGTCGATTTATCTCATTTTTTTTTATAAAAGTGTGTATTGGTGTCTGGCAACTAACTGACATATTCAGATTTAAAAAATCCAGGTCCGTCTTCGAGAAAATTTGTGGGACGACTTCATATTCAACATTTCACCCTGTATATGATTTTTCAAAAATCTGATATAATTTTTTCAAAGAGCATAAATAGACAGTTAGACCTGGGTATTTGAATTTTTTGTTACACTCACCTCACATTTCCAATTAAAGATTCATTTTAGAGCCAAATTGAAAATTGGCAATAATCAAGTATCTTACTGTACAATAATGTTTAGTTATTAAAAAGAAATCCTCAAATTAGACAGAAACGACACACACTGTGCTCTAGTATGGTAAATACCATAATTTGAATTGATTTACAGGGCCGGATTTAAAAATCTGGCATTTCTGGTTCGTCCAAATAATTCACCCTGTATGTAACTTTTTCCACCCGTAATAGACAGAAAACCGGTAAAAATTGTTTGTAATAACCTAGTTTTCTTACTTGTTTGAGGAAAACTCATGTGTCTTATTATTTTAATCGGAATGAAATGAACAAGCCAGGGAAATGTTTGTTCATAAATTAAGAAATAAAATAAAAAACAATAATCAAGCAATAAAACAGTTTTAACAATGTGGAACACAGTAAAAAACAATTTAATAAACATTACGATTATAAAAGATGTTCAAAATGAAATCCATCTGCCTTAATACACTTTTCTTGACGAATGTTTAAATGTGTAATAGACTTTCTGATTGTCAGTGGGTCATAACTGGTAATATTGCAACAGTGAATAATTCTGTTAATGAGCTGTTGTGTTTTATAATCGTAATGTTTATTAAATTGTTTTTTACTTTGTTTCACATTGTTAAAACTGTTTTATTGTTTGGTTATTGTTTTTTATTTTATTTCTTAATTTATGAATTAACATTTCCCTGGCTTATTCATTTCATTCCGATTAAAATAATTAGACACATGAGTTTTCCTCAAACAAGTAAGAAAACTAGGTTATTACAAACATTTTTTATCGGTTTTCTGTCTATTACGGGTGGAAAAAGTTACATACAGGGTGAATTATTGGGACGAACCAGATATGCCAGATTTTTAAATCCGGCCCTGTAAATCAATTCAAATTATGGTATTTACCATCCTGGAGCACAGTGAATGTCGTTTCTATTTATTTTGAAGATTTCTTTTTAATAACTAAACATTATTATACAGTAAGATATTTCATTATTTCCAATTTTCAATTTGGCTCTAAAATTAATCTTTAATTGGAAATGTGAGGTGAGTGTAACAAAAAATTCAAATACCCAGGTCTAACTGTCTATTTATGCTCTTTGAAAAAATTATATCAGATTTTTGAAAAATCATATACAGGGTGTAGTATTGAATATGAAGCAGTCCCACAAATTTTCTCGGAGACGGACCTGGATTTTTTTGAATCTGAATATGTCAGTTAGTTGCCAGACACCAATACACACTTTTATAAAAAAATGAGATAAATCGGCTTAATCATTGAAAAGATATGACGAAACATTGTTTTGGTGAAAATCCATAATTCACCCTGTATATTAATAATCAAAACAAGGAGACATTTTTTAATGGTCATTTGATAATCCCCTAACGTGCCTCTACTTATGGTAGAAGTATGTACAGTTCCTCGTGACTCACCCTGTATATACTATTTAATTATTGATAAATTGATTGAATTATTTATGTATTCGTTTATATTTATTTGTTGAGATATATGGTTGTTAAAAGCGTTCGTTAATAATTGTTACAATAAAAAGTTCTCCTATTTTCAGTCATATCGAACTTGCGAACAAATTTGACAGTTGCCTACTTGACTTTTTTAATTCGTATGAATATATGAGTGTTATATATTCGTAAAGATAATTTTGTCTTACAAGAAAATGTAAAAATGTACGGGGTGTTCCAGAAGCAACAAAATTATAACTCTTACAGCAAATTTACGAATAGGCCTGTATAGAAACAAGTAAGATCAGCTTTTTCTATATCAAAAAGTGCGATAAAAAAGTTTTTTTGGAAACGAATTATGTAGAAAAACAAAAAAGTTATAGACCGAAAACGAAATCGATCAAAATCGCTAGCGGCGAAACGGTTTAACATAGCCAAAATCTGTTTCCACCACTGTGAAATCTGAACGTTGAGGGCACGCAGTATCGGTCATAGAAACATGAGTTCCCATAGGAAATCGTCCAGTTTAGGCCTTGTACAAGTAAATTATTTTTCGATTAAGAAGTAATATTAGTAGCATTCTTGAGACAAACAATACATACTATTGCAACTTTTTCTAAGTCACTATCGTTTATGAAATTTCTTAGACTTGGTTTGAATTTGGGTTCTTATGTAAAATATTTTTTACTCAAGAATAGCAACTGTTGCTTTATACAATATGGCTGCTAATCTATTTCATTAATAGCACACTGTGCGTGACAATTTTTACTAAATTTATGATATTTTTCTTGTTTTTAATAAACATCCCAATGCTTAAGCAATATTTCATAGATCTAGTCGATCCTTTAACATGCATTTATGAGTTTTTTTAATATTCTCTCCCAACTAACAATTTAACTTTTTTAATTGCTGTAAGAACATTTATAAAATATATTTTATAAAACACCCATTGTTTTATAAACATTTTCACAACGTTCTTACGCGCCTTATAAACACGAAAAAGGCGCAGATTTATAAAACAAATCGACTCTTTAACGGTTCTATAAATGTTGCTTGTTGCTATTATACAATAGTTTTTAGAACGTTTATAAATATTTAATAAAAATCAAATAAAACTGTTATAAACATATTTTATAAATCTTTTATAAGAGCCTCAATTTCAACATTTTTGCTCTCAGCGGCAACAGTTAAAGGATAAAAACGTTTTTTTAAAATACCTTTTTATACAAAATTATTTTATAATTATTATGCATTGTTGTTGGTACACATTAATAAAATCTGAACAATGATGGAGGTAAACATAATATAAAACGCTATAATACCCAATAATTAATAATAAAATAAGTCAGATAAAATTCACCCATGAACAGAATTGGCTGCGAAACAAAATTTACTGTTAAATATATTGTATATTATTATTAAAATTTTAATGCGCCTCGCGAATTATGTAAATTAATGAATTTAGATTTTATAAATTATATAAAATATTTTTTTATTGTCACTTATTGTTGAAAATAATCTTTTGGGATATCCTTTATTATATAATGACTGATTCTGTATACCTTATTAGCTAAGAAAATTTTACAAATTAGAAAAAATATTAATTTTAAAAGTTTGGTCAACATGGCTAACAATTTAAAGAAACCAAAAATGGCTTCTTCCTTATACGATGCTTATAAAACAAAATTATCTCAACCCAGACTAGTATGCTCTTTAGATAGCTATTATAAAATAACTGCAGAATTGTTTTATACAGGGGAGTATTCGTTAAAAAACATAAATCACATAATATTTTAAGTGCATATAAAATCTAATATAAAATTAATATTACCTGAAACCCCTTTGATAGCATAAGAATGATGATATGATTCTTTTATGTATATGATATGGATACTAGCCAAAATATAAGTAGGTACCTATGTTTTATGTAAACTTGAAGACATTTTTAGAAACCAGTTATGGTGTAAGAGATAAAAATATATATTTCACTAAGCTTGATAATGAATAATGAAGTTAATTACAAGTATTTTCCTTGAAGTTTTATGTATTTAGTTATCTTTTGCCGTTATTTAAAATAAATTAATAGTAAAACAAACTAAAACAAGCTTTTATATAAATGCTCTAAAAAATCAAAATTTAATTTAAAGGTGCTGCAAAAAAATTATAAGATAAAATGTATACAAATTAATCAAATCTAGTCCTGTCTGCTTGAAATTCGTGCTTGATACTTTGATGTTTGTGTGAGTCGCCGCCGTGTGTCACATCGTCTCAATATTAGAATAATAATAAAATAGTAAACAGAGTTTTACAAAACAAACTTTAACATAATATGTTTTATAAAAGCTTTTAATGTGTTCTTATAAAACAAAATGCTTCTATAGCTACTCTATTATTAGCTTTTACGGGTGTAATTTAAACATAACCTAAATTGAGCCCTTTGGTTATGTTATGTATGTTATAATTGCCGTTATTAAAACGGTTTGTCGAGTATCTTCGAGGATCTTGCGGTAGAAAATTTGGCATTCATTGAGTATGGCAAAAAGCTTCTTTTAGGAAAAATGCGGAACATTATTTGATACTGCCCATGATCGCATGTTTTCTCTTAGTTTTGCATTTTTTTCCAGCTCACTTGTAGTGCTTGAAGCATGATATTGATCACCAGGATAGGTATCCAATTCTCTATTTTGGCTACCCGCTCACCATCTAGTAATAATTCCTCCTGAGAATTTATCAGTGTCCACAATATTTTTTGGTGTCTTATTAATGTAAATATTGTCATTAATTTGATTAGATTCCATTACAGTTTCCTTCTCATTATTATAGTCACTAATGTTTTGCCTTTGATAATTTATAATATTGTAGTAATTAAGTTTTAATTTGCTATTAAATGCACAACTGCTTTTAGTTTTTTTTCCATTTGAACAACATTTGAAATCAGTGTATAATATAACAATAAATATCAGTTGAAAATAAATAAGACTATGTTATATATTAGTTCTAGGTAATGTTTATGACAGCATTTTAATTTTATAAAATATGCATTGGCAACATATTTATTTTTTTATTGTTTTTAATAAAATAACTAAAAAACAATTTTGTAATTATTAATTTGCGCACAAATTTGCTCCACAAAACAAATCGCTCTTAATAACGACAATAAAAAAACTATTTTATTATTACGAAATGTACTTTAACAGAATAATTTTATAATTATTTTTAAAGGAACAAGTTAATCCAGACTAGTACTTTTACAAAATGCTTTTAAAACCAATTATCATTCGGAACAAATACGTCCTACAAAACGTATTTTATAAACGTTTATAAAATTGTTACGATATCATATTTTATAACTATTTTATTATTTTGCTGTAAAAACGTTCTTAAAACAATTTTTCTCACAGAAAAGTTTAACACAGCAGTTTAATCACGAAACGAAACTTTAAAAAACAAAAAAGTTTTAACTAAGCGGCAATAAAATAATTATAAAATATATTAGTTCTTTAAGAATGTCGAATTGCTAGTTGGGCTGTTGCTCTACTCGCAACAACTAGATACTGTTTGTAGCTCACACATCTACGAATGGAGTTCTTCAGCATTCACACCTCATATCACCATTTCTATAAATTAGATGGGCCATCGTTTCATGAACCCCTGAACTTACACCCATTCAAGTTGAAATCGTGATCCATCTAACAGTCCGTTTCCGTTTTATTCAGTTGTATATATTTCCTATATTATCTAAATATATAAATACTAAATACACAAAATTCTACAATCATATTTTGAATAATAAATCGGGAAATTAGAGTCATATTAATTAGTTCATACACTTCCGAAATTGAATTAGATTCACATATTCAA
Organism: Apoderus coryli; assembly: GCA_911728435.2. Classification (NCBI taxonomy): domain Eukaryota; kingdom Metazoa; phylum Arthropoda; class Insecta; order Coleoptera; family Attelabidae; genus Apoderus; species Apoderus coryli. Next base: position 3,850,866 of record OU452206.1, on the reverse strand, counting down.
TACATATTTGGAATTACTCTAGAATATTCCAGTCTTTGTGCGATTACTAACTAATAATAATTATACGTATGCTATTTTATAACAGCTATTTTACATTACAACAATGTCTTTTGTTGAGCATTTATATTTATTAATTCAGTATTAATTAAATATTGTTTTACTACTATTTACAAAGGGACAAGTCCATTTCTTGTTGTTGGATTTCTTGTCATATAAATGTCCATGTCGTGATCGGTCCAATTATCCGAATTGTCACAATAGTTATTTAAAGTGTGTGTTGAACCGGCATTACTGTATCGGCTACTCGGTCTCTGATGATCCCGTGATCTAGATCGAGGTCGTGATCGACGACTAGACGATGTCACTGAATGCGTTGGTGCATGATGAGGTGGTGCCCTAGATGGCATTCTATCGGGTTGCATCGCTAGTGATTGTCTTGACTGTCGAAGATCTAAAATGTATATGGATATATTTTGTAGTAAAAGTATGTAATTTTTATGGTGATGATTTTTAGCATAAAATCATCGTACTGATTCTTTTAAATTAGAAGAAAACAATAACTGTTTACAAAAATTAATAATAATAATAGTAATATTTATTGTCTAACAGGCTTGTGCACAATAACAAGACAAGATTTACATTAGCATAAATTAATAATATATACATGTCAACAAAACATCAAACAAATTTTAGCATGACTAATCAAATATCTACAGATCTCAAATAATCCGATATTTTGCATTTGAGTAAGGATAGTTTGCAGCTGAAAAAGTCAACATGTCTGTGCACGCACAAACTGTCACATAATATGCAGGCTCTAGTTACAGGGGCTTTACTTTCATAATTGTACCGAAGGTGTGGATGTCGAAATAGTTGTGGGTTCCGGGAATTAAATTGGGGCACATTAAAGTGAATCCGTGAGAAGGCGAGGGCAGTCGATATGAAAATTAATCAGCTTGTAAAGAAAAACCTGTGACTTGACCGCACTCCGGAACTCCAAGGAGTCAAAGTTGAACCTATCCAGCAACTGTCGATGGTTAAATCCTCTCGCAGGGAAACGTCCGTCTATTCGGAAACATATATTTTTTAGGAATTGCGCTGCACTCTCTCCAATCTGTCAATGTGAACGCGGTAAATCGGTGACCAAACGATCGACGCATACTTACCAATGCCTAATACACCGATGTCAGACAGTCAACGCTACGGAATCCTGAGGTTCACCTCAAGACAAATCCCAGTGTCTTAAGTGCGGCCCCAGAAATATTTATAATGTGCTGGTTGAATGAAAATGCAGAATCAACCACGACACCGAGGTCTTTTGTCACCGAGCATCTTTCCAAGGATGTACTGTCAATTTCATACTTATGTTTCTGGGGTGCTAGTCTTCTATAAAATGTCATACACTTGCATTTTTCGATATTCAAGGGTAAGCAGTTGACAGTACACCACCGATGAAGGACATTTAAGTCCTGCTAGAGACTGTCCTCAGCACCACATATAATTCGAAATATCCTTGACACTGGCGTTCACGAATATAGCAAAAATTAACGGAGCAAGATTGCTCCCCTGAGGAGCACCACTTGTAACAGAGAACTGGCGAGATCTAAACCCGTTATATTGGACGAACTGGATCCTTCAGAAAAATTAAAAAACTTATAACTAAAACCAATCTTGTACATTTTAAATTTTAATTTGAAAAAAAAGTCTAATCTCCACAAAATAAAGTTAATAGAAATCCTAATTATCTCCAATCATGTTTCGGAACTTCAAACTAGTTCCATCATCAGTGGTAACAAGAGAAACTTAAAATAATGTTCCAGAAAATTTCTATTGAGGTCTGGAAATATATATATATATATATATATATTGTGAACACATGTAGATCAAAATTACATTAATATGAACAACTGAAAATGTTTTTGTTGTATTTTATGATTTAAAAATTACATTGTTATGCTATCCTATCTCTTTTTGTTTTTATATATCATGATGTTTTTTCAATTTAATATGCAATCGTCAAACCACTTCAACAGAAATCAGAAAATACATAATTGGGTTGACGTTTATTAAGAAATAAATAAGTTATAATCTCAATCTAAATTTTAAATTTTATTATGTTATGATCCAGACGATCAAAAGCCTTTGAAAAGTAATGTAGATTCTGTAATGAGGCAGTTGAAACAGTGTACCATGTAGTGTGAGAGTAACGATCTGCAAGGAGGCCGCATACTGTTTTTGTGCAATCAACCAATGGACCAACAGGGAGAATCCTTTAACTACGCTCCACAAACTAGTGGAGTGGGTACGGGGCTATTCGATTGGAGCCAATAAGCCCATGCGGCTGCAGTCAATAACTGGTGACCCTTTTACCGACGTTTTAGTTTTAATTTCTTTATTCCACGAAACAAAACCCAAATAATTATAATTTGAAACATAATTACTAATACTGAACTAATGGACATACCTTGTCTTGATGTTAATAAATTATTTGGAAACGCAGTAGCCGTTAGATATCTTCCAGAATGGTTGGAAAAGCTATTCTGAGATTGTCCATCTGCTATCGATCGAGGTTTACTCTTAGAGCTAAAGTGAGTTCTCATTTCGTCTAGTGAAGGCGGCTGGTCAACTGTATACATTCTAGGCCTTTGACTATGAGCGCTGTAAGCTGACACTTGATCCCAATCCTGAAAATATGTTTTACATAAATATGATAATTAATAGAACTATTAATTTAGTTGCATGTTGGTCTAAATTACGGACTTCTCCTAAACGGAGAGTTTTATTTGAATCAACTTAACGTCAATTATATTGAGGCCTGGGCATCCCCGATATGGTTTACATATAATAAAGTGAGTGGCGCCAGCTTTTATTATTACTATTATTTTTATTATTATTATACAAGCCAATAACTCTGTTATTTTTTTTTGTTTTTTTTTTTATCATTTTTGGTAGGACGGTGTACAGTTACGAGAAATTCTACAGTGTGCGTCATTAAAAATTTATGAAAAATGTATTAGAAACTATGGTGGACTTTTAGTTCGTTGTTATTATTTTTAGCCTACAGTTTAATTCCTATTTTCATTTTTTTCATAATTTCAACGTTTTTTGTTTATTTCTTAATCAAACGACGCAACATAACCTTTTGTTTCCATGTACTGAGTTCTTAAACTTGATTAATAATAATACTTGTTATTCGTCAGGTACAATACCAAAAAGGAAACAAATTTTACAGACCACTTGCAAAGCTTTTTTGATATACTTTCCATACGCCCATACCAGTTAAAAAGTGAGTCGATATCAACTCCCAAGAATACTACAGCCTTTCTCTGGACTAGAATAGTAACGTGAAAAAATATTACACAATGAGACTGAGAATGTTTAGTTTTTAGACTTCCCTCGTGTCTTGATCATGATGGCAACTATCTAAAAAGTATAATTAGACTGTTATAAAGTTCATACGGAGAATCCAGCAGCGTCGGGGAATCTGCATTACTTTTTTGCAAATTATAAACTAAAATTTTAAATTTTTAATGACACACACTGTATGAATTTTTATCAAAATTGGAATCTAAGTATTTTAGATGACAAAGACTCGAGTAAATTTATCAGATTTGAAATAAACTATGTCCTAAAGGTAGTTTACTCTTGAACGAAAAAAAAAATATTCCCAAGTAAAACGTACGTCAATGTAGTACCGCACTTTTTACCTCGATGAAAATGTGTATCTTGTAACAGTACACCTTCCTACCAAAAAGGATAAAAAACGCTCAAAAAATAACAGAGTTATGGGATTGTATCCATCTTAAGTGGGACACCCTGTATATACAAAATCATTTCGTCAGTATTTCACAGAATTTGAAATTTCTGTAGTCTTCATAATATCAAATTTCCATATATTGTTTAAAATTATTTTAAATCACATATAGCATTGTCTTGAGGTTGTCCTGATATAAAACTGAAACGTTTTCTTATGCCTGATGCTTAGCCCTGATGTAAAATCGTCGACATTCAAAATTTAATTTTGTAGTCTGAATTTTAATATTTAAATTAAATTATATTACATATTATGTTGTACTTACTTTACTGCTATTGAATGCATTTAGAGTTGCTAGAGATGACAATGGTTCTCCAGTCGTTGGTGACATACCTACACAACAATTTACTGGTAATCCAGTGACAGGATAACCATGTTTAATTCCCAGTTTTTGTTGATGAAGTTCCTGCAATTTCCGTGATCGTCTTCTAGATGCCGCTAAAGATAAATTAAATACGTTACTAGAATTAAATGTTTTCAAATATTTTAAATTTCTCTCGATTATTTTCAAAATGGTACATTTACAAAAAAGCCGAGACACGTCAGTTTTGATTTATGTTTAGCAATTTGATCCGAAAACTGCCGCATGGTGGCGCCACCATCTAAGTCATGTTTCTTTCAAATTGCAACCGCTATTGCTGTCGTCATGAGTGATGATGTGTAACATAAGACAATCTTCGAGAAAATGCAGGTTTTTACTTCCATATCCACTTTTGGATGTTTGGGTAAATGAAATAACGAAAATCCCTAACTAATTTTGTTTTTGGGAGGACTATCTAGAGCAGTTGCTCAAAGTGAACACAGTTTACCGTTTGATAATGGGCTAACCTTTCCACAGACGCGCTTTGCACGTTTTCTATGATCTCGGGAGTGATCAATTGCATCTGATTTTGAATCCATCTAAATCTAAATTCTGTGGCCTATTTACATAAACACGGTTTTTGAGATTTCCCCATTGAAAAAAGTCTAAGTGGTTAAAATCGGACGATCTCGCTAAGTGTCTGCACCAAAACAAGCTATAGCCCAATTCAAGGTCAGACGCGCTACAATAACAGCATCTTTCTCTTATAATGTAGCAAAAATTTTAATGATATATCCTTGGAGATAAGAAATGGATCATTATTTTCATTCAGAAGATCTTTAAAAGAACATTTCCTTCATGGCAATTGATTGGATGTTAAGTTTGTCTTTTTATTTGTATCTTTTGTGTTGTATTCCTACATACTGTCCATACGTTTACTAAATTTATAATTTATTATCTAATGTGAGTATTTTAATTTAATTATTTGTAGAAAAAAATGTTAAGTTTATTGTTGTAACATTTAGCATGCTCGGTAAAGCAAACAGCTTTGCTGAGCTTCGCCGAGCAAATAAAGGCCTTTATTATATTTATAGCGAGTAACGTAGGTCAAAATACTAATATTGGCTTTGTTAAGAAAACCTGCTATTTCTCAAAACATTTATGTCATCCCCCACTGTCGAACATCATTGTACTCAGGACGACAGCAGCAAATCAAAAGTGCGCTAAAAAATAGGGGTTGCAATTTGAAACAAATTTGACTTAGATGGTGTCGCCATGCGGCAGATTTCGAATCAAATTGCTAAACATAAATCAAAACTTACGTGTCTCTGCTCTGACACAAATAATAGATATGTTACGGGTAAAGTTAGATAAGCGCGTAAACCTAGGTTTACCCGGGTAATCTGCGAAATACCCAAGACTCTTGGGTAAAGTCCAAAATATATTTGGAATTGTACACGTTTCGGGCTTTAGCCGGGTATACCGCGTTCTATCCGTTTTCCCTTGGCTAAAGTTGGGTGTAGGAATTTATTATTGCGTCATCTTTTACCACGCCGCCGCCGCGTACAGTTTGAAAATGACAACCGCAGAGATTGGACGCGCTCGTTTAAAACATCGTTTCTATGAAGTTTTCGTTGAGTTGGTGTCTTCTAAAAGTTCAAACAGTTTTTATTTTAATAATGAACAATACTAAGAAATGTTGGAATCAGTTAAGTTAGCAAAAAATGCTAAAACCAAGTCCACTCTACAATATCGACGTTTGAAGAGGTTCGACATAATAGGTTCTGTTCGAGGCCCGTGTATCATCAGGTGACTCCAGCATAAAATATTACGTTACAAACGACGTGGTTAAGCCAATGGTGTTTTCGGAGATGAACAGCCGTTGTCAAGTGGATCTTATTTGTTTAGATACGTGCATTAAAATCGAAAAGGGCTGAGGAAGTTGCTAAGATCCTGATAGACATATTTTGTATTTTTGGCGCGCCATCTATACTACAATCGGACAACGGGCGGGAGTTCGCGAACCGTGTCATTGAAGAGTTATGTTCCATGTGGAATGGCCTTAAAATAGTACATGGCAATCCACGTCATAATCAGTCACAAGGCAGCGTGGAAAGAGCAAATCAAGATATACAAAATATGCTCATGACGTGGATGGACGATGAAAACTGTAGGCGATGGTCACAAGGTTTGCGATTTGCACAATTAATACCACGATGGAATAAAACGAGCTCCTTACGCCGCCATGTTTGGGCATGATATTAAAGTCGGCCTATCCACATCAGCTTTTCCAAAAGAATCTATTGAGAACCTACGAACCGAAGAAGAGCTTGAGAAAGTCGTCAGGGAATTTGGTGTAGAAGAACAGCGTCAACAAGAACAAAACGAAGACCAGTCTATGGATAGTGGCCCAGAAATAGACAATCCGCAAGAAGATATTACTGAAGGTGACAATATGGAAGACGTCGACAATAATTATAAAGAAAACGCCAATAATATAGAAACTTCAGAAAATCACAGCAAATTTGCAGAATGTGATGAGCCAAGTACATCAGGTAATATAAGGTGTGAACTTTGCTTGTGCCAAACAAATATTCAGTCAAAAAAAAGAGACGCAAAAATAAATTTAGAAAATCAAGCAAAGAAGATGAAAGCTTTATCTAATTCGAAGTTCCCTCCATGTTCCGTTGGAGATACAGTGAGAGTGAAAATTCCAGACGTTGATCGAGGGAGGAGCGATTTTAGAACCATTCTCATGACGGTTATCGAGAACACCGATGACAATTTTTATAAGCTAGCAAACGAGAAAGGAACAATAGAGGAAATGTTTTCCAGGAACCAATTTTCTGTGTGCAGTGAGAAAGTGGAAAGTGTATCATCAGAAAAGAAGAGCTTACGTCAGCTTGCAAACGAACAATTACTTTTAGGAGGTCAAGATTTTAAACGATGTAACTGTAAAACTAAATGCATGACCAATAAATGTAAAGCTATTGGAAATCTTTGCAACTAGCAATGTCACAGCAGCTTCTCTTGTTTGAACAAATAAGCACTCGCGAGTAGATTACCTTTAAGAGATTACAGTTTTAGAATTCTAATTTTTATTTCTAAAATGCGTTTTTTGAATTAAATATGTTTTTCAAACATTAATGGCCTTGTCATTTATTGTACATCCAACTTTAACCAAGCGAAGGCGGATAAAACGTGGTTTACCCGGGTAAAGCCCGAAACGTGTACAATTCCAAATATATTTTGGACTTTACCCAAGAGTCTTGGGTATTACGCAGTTTACCCGGGTAAACCTAGGTTTACTCGTTTATCTAACTTTACCCGTAACAGATACATTATTGTCAATTTTTAAACAGATTCTTTGTCAAGTTTAATGTCTTTGAATTTATTTCAATAAAATAAAAATATCAAGAAGAAGCATGTAGTATGTTTTTCTATGCAAGCAGGAATAAATTGTTCTCAAAACTCGTACATTAAAAAAAAGCAGAGACACGTCAGTTTTGATTTATGTTTAACAATTTGATCCGAAATCTGCCGCATGGTGGCGCCACCATCTAAGTCATGTTTGTTTATTGAAATAAATTCAAAGACATTAAACTTAACAAAGAACCTGTTTAAAAATTGACAATACTAGATACAATCTATTGTTATCACCCGGTATATTGATGACGATTGAACGATAAATGTAATAAAATATCTTTCGTGGGTTACGTACCTATAAACACTATAACGGCGACTACGATAGTGCCGCATATGGCAGCGCTTGCGGCAATTGTAATTTTGTCCATATTAGAAGATGCAGATGAAACGGTTCGAACTTCACGGCATTGACTGTATGGGACATTTTCTGGCGTTACATTGATTTCTTCTAATGAGACAACGCAGACTATAATACACTCCTAAAAATAAGAATAGGCAAAATTTTACATGTGAAAATAACAATATAATGATTAGTACTCTGGTTATATTACAGTAGATATTAAATCGGACAATACATAGGCATATTTTTACGAAATGCCATCTTTAATTGTTCCCAAAACATTGATATTTTTAATCGGCTGGCCGTCTTTAATTAAGAATAAAACATTTGTGAACCTTGTTTTAAAGCTCAAAAAAGAATAAAACGGAAAAATAAAATGTTGGTTAAACAATTTTTAAACATTACAAGTACATTTAAATAAACGACCAAAGGATATATACGCATTATTTGTATGAGGTATTCCAGCCTCAGCTTTCTTATGAATGCTTTTTTGACTCACAATATTCCTTGTTACAGTCTGATGAAATCGACACAAACCGTCTGAATATTACTCAAATAGCTTTAATTATCAACTGATGCTATCCTGACTACTATTTGCAAAAGATGACAACACAAAGACTATTACGGTTGATAGTGAACAGAACCAAAGTGCCTGGATTTAATTGAATGTGTAATTTATCCCTTTGGGTCTATGGAGCACTATTATGTTATTGTTTTTGTTGCAAGTTGTAATATTTGATTGTTATACGAGGCGTCATTTTTAATTAGGAGGAATACTTTTTTCTTTTTCAACAAATATTCACCTGCATACACTTGTCAGATCTATCAATTAATTTGGTTATATCTTCATAAAATAATGCTTCATATTTCGCAATACTATGCACGCAACAATTATATATTCGAAGTGTCGTATCTTCGAACGAACTATGAGGGATGTCCGCCATTGACTAGAGCTTGTAAGATGACGAATAAATTTAATTTGCATAGAGAACTAGATTTTTTCGATGGCAAAATTGTCAGATTCCTGAGTGATCTGCGGAGATGTATGGCAAATTTTTATTAAACTTCTATATTGTTGCTTGGGTTCTACGTGGTTGTTTTTTATTTTTTATATCGTTATAACCTGTGGTGTTGTTATATGGTCCATGGGTGCTCCTTCAATTTGTATTCTGAATTAAGCATTCTGGTACTTTTGTAGTTTGTTAGATTTATTTAATATTAGTTGAAACTATGTAATTTTTGTCTTGTAATTGGGCTCAGGCTTGTAGGCAATAAATTATTATGTTTAAACTTTTTTCCACGGAGTTCTTTTTTCATTTTTGAGTTGGGTTCCGTTGTGCAGGGCACCCAGAGCACCATGACTCTTGTGTACTGAAGCGTTGTGCAGCAAGACACCTTTTGTCAATTTTCATCTTCTCCAGTTGTAGTAATACTTTTACCCAACAAACTAAATTATTAAAGCTACCATATGATAAAAAAATTGTAATTATTCCGCAAAACGTCATTTTTGGCATAAAATTTCAAATATTTCGAAAACGGCTGGACATAGGTATAACATATTATACATGAACTATCTTTAGAATTACAAGTAGAATCCAAAAAATATAATTTATATAGGATCGTATTTAAAATAGTAGGTAGTTGACACCCACTTGCAGTATAACCGGAAGTACTAGATTCTTGCAAACATTTTAGGCTATTTGGCAATGCCCACCTAAGTACTATAGTGTAGTATCTCCATAATCGATCGAAACCCTTCCTGGTGGAACACCCGGTATATTTTGCATTTTTAGAAGGAAAAGAATAGATGTACGATATTCTTTATTTTTTTAGTATGAATAATTATTCATTCCACTTCGCCATTTCAAATTTAACATTTTGTCGCCCATTATATATATATATATATATTTAAAATATTTACGATGCCCATAGTATTTCGCAAATATGTTTTTACTCTTCGTAAAACGGAGAAACTTATTTCCGCTGATGCTGTTGTGATTGGTAACGTTAAAAACAGATCAAGTATTATTCTAATATTTGGACAAAACATACTGTTGGATTTTTCCAAGTAGTGAATAGCAGCCTCTGGAAGTATTTTCTCTAATCTGGGGTTAAATCCCCTTAGCATAGATACGCCTCTGAGGCATAACATCTTCATCTAACCTACATGATTTTTTTTCGCTTGTCATAGGTAATTTTCAAGATGTATTATTCATTTAACTGTCTTTTAAGTTAGTTCTGTTTATGTACAAATTTTTTTATACAAATGTAAATTGTTTTTTTTTTTTGTCATTTCATCCTGTTAAAAAGTACTGTAATAAACATACTTATGTTTAAATAAATTAAATGTTTAACCAACAATCATTCAAACTTGTAATTATTTCGTGTTATAACAGTATTATTTGTTAAATAATACTGAGAAGATTATCTCTTTACAAAAGAACTACTATGTAGGAACATTATGTGAATAACTGAATACTGAATAACACCTATATTGATTTAATTAACAGATTCTGACCCAGTTTTTGTTAAAGAAAGAATTGTGTAAATAGTAAACAGTAGCGTAGGTACCAATAACACTATGACCGGAAGACATTTTAAAAATAGTTTATGTTAGATAACGAATGTGTGAAATTCACCTAGTTTAATTACAGCGTATTTTTCAGAAAGGTACAAACAGATTAAACATTGTCAGTGTTCGTTTGTCGCTAATAAATAGGCAAACGCCAAGCACATAAAAAAGATGTGGACTTAATATTTATGATTCAGAGAGGGTTTCTTTGGATATCTTGGAAAGCCATAAAATATATTACGTTTTATTAGCGTTTTACACGTTCTGGTTTTAGCAGATAACATTGCAAAACGTCTTGAATAGAAGCATCCATTAGTATATCTAGATTCATTGCATTGTCCAAGTGTGCTCCACTGTCGACTTCGTGGTTCACCAAAATACTTGATTTTGGTATGAGATTGGCAAAAAACAATTGTGTTTCGATTTACTTATAACGTTTTTTAAATGAAAACTGGTGGAATTATTTTTCTCTTCGGTCTATACAATATTCCAAAATTAAATTCTGTTGTAAGTTAGAGCAGAAAAGTAACAGTTAATTTATCACAACTTCGTCGCCAACTTTGGTTCGAATGTTAGATCGTAGACTATCTGCTCTGTAGAGACCAGCTTGTTTGGCTATTACTGGTGCATAAACCACAAAACCGTCAGCAGCTATGGAAGTACTTCTGGATTTAACTCCTCCTCATATAGTTCTGGCGAAGGAAGCCAGGTGGACTACATACAGATTTCATCATACTACTAGATGTATGGCAGAGGCATATATGGAGGACAACAGACTGCTGGTCATATTGAAAGTCACACCATTTTGGGAATGAACCCTGATGTAATGCCTCCAGCAATAAACCATGATCTGTCTTATAAAACTCTGTTTCCCAGCAGAGACCAATGGATGCTGCATGGGGGGAGATGCAAAGCGTGGACTATTGCTCAAAGACAAACTCAGTTACATGTGTCGGAGCTTATGGAATCAGACCCAAAACAAAAATTTCACAATGTCTGGGTTCCCACGCTACTGTATTCCACGCAGAAGTTCTGCCCATTGATGTGTGTGCGTTCGAGCAGGAGCAATGTGCGCGAAGGTCAATAAAAATGATCTCTGATAGCTAAGCGGCCATAAAGCATAAAAGCTAATCAAGATCCACATCAAGAACAGTGTGGAATTGTCAAAATTGACTCTCGAATATCGGGAGAAACAATCATCTGACTCTGGTCTGGACCCTGGCCACTGGTCTAAAGGGAAATGAAATAGCCGACTCTCTGAGAAAAAAGGGACTGAAGGGGAATTTATCGGTCCAGAATCCGCAACTGGCATATCGTTTAGTTTACTTAATACCTGGATGACGCCAAAAGTTTAGAACTTTTGTCAAAATTATCCAGGTTTAGTACATTCGAAGGTGTTCATTGACCCATCGAAATCAAGGCCCCGGGAGTTGTTGGGTACGAGTAGACCTCATCTGCATTGCCTAGTTGGACTTATACACTGGTCATTGTCGTTTGAATCATCATCTCATTAGGCTAGGTCTCTCGGAAAATTCCGAGTGCCGATTGTGCCTGGAGGATGCTGAGATGGCCGAACATGATATTCAAATTTATTTTTTAAAAAAACTCGTTTTGCATTGAGCATTACGAATTTGAGTTCATCATACTATTCATTCTAAATCAGGATCCAGAGGAAATACATAGTTTTGCCATTTGTATCCTAATTTTTGTAGTTTTATAACGTTCCATTTTATGGACAGATAAATTAAAGTGTATAACAGTTAATGGTGTTAATGGACCTGGTGACAAGCATGTGGGAGCATGTCCTAAATTCTGGATAATATATTAGAATTATTTGATGCTATAAATATCACTTACTCACAACTACAGCTCTACTTATTAGCTTAGAAGTAGTATTTTTAACGATCAATGACCACTTCGATCAAGAGCTCTCAAAATGTTGGCTACTTTACAACAGATTTATTGGTGCCTCCTTATTGGGTCCAAACAGATGGAAGTCTGATGGAGTAAAATCTGGGCTATAAGAAGGGTGTGGATGAATCTCCCCAGTTTTCGTATGAATTCTTTTCAGTTATCTTTGCAGTATGCAACTGTGCATTATCTTGTAGCAAAATCATACCTTTTGACTGTCGGGTTTCATCTTGTTTTCCGGCATCTCATTGTAATATGGGGACTCTAGATTGTTCGCTTCAATTCCAAGAAATAAGTTGCAACTATGACCGGTCTTCCAGGTCGCTGCTATCACCGACATATTCGCGGCCATTCAAACGATTTGAGCTATCGCTTCTGTACACGTTTAACATTCTTTCATGGAGTTCACTTCTAAACTGAATTATAGGTTATGTTTACAATGTCTTTTCAAACAGCTGATCAGATATTATTGCTAGGATACCAACATGAAATCCAGGAAAAAATTGACTTGATAATTATTAAGTACTGAATGAAGCTCGTAGTTCAAGCACGTGCACAAAAATATATCGATAAAGGAATGGTACTTTACACATAACAAAGTCTGAATTTTTATAAGTGTGTAAAATAAAGTTTCTGTCATATTATAGATAATTTGTTTCAGTTGGGGTTTTATAACCTTATTTTGGGATTGTATTGTTGACGATATTTCGGACTACGTATAAAATCAATATAGATAAAGCCTAATATTATTTTAAATTTTATTTGAAGTTACTCACCTGCGATGGAACATTCTTAATTTTGAACTCTCTTTCACTAGCCTCTAGTGGTGGTCCTTGTTTAAACGATTTATCTCCAAATAGTCGGTACACAACTCTAAATCCTAAAATATTCGCCGTTTCTGATCCCCACTGTATAATTACAGAATTATCTTGCCTAAAAGCATTTTTGACTATTACCTCTTTGGTATCGTCAATTTTACTTCTGGAAAAATGCGTCATCAGTCCAGGTTTTTGAGTACTCTTACTCCATGTCTGAGTGGCTTTAGTTTTTGGTTTTGTTGTAGTACTTTTGGTTGTTGTACTAGTCACTTTCGATGTCGTTGAGGTAACTATTGTTGTGGTGGATGTTGTAAGTTTGGTGGTACTTGGTTGTTTAGTTGTGGTCGTACTAGAAGCTGGCGCCTGTGGTACAATGAGATCATCTAAATCCGCACTAACAACTGTGGCAATACCGACCGGTTCTTTCTTATTTACAGCTGTAATTGATTCATTTTTTTCAGCTAATTTACATTGAAGTTCTTCAGGTTGTATACTGTAGAAACCTCTATCCCTAAACCTTGGTGGACTACCACAAAATTGTGGATTTCTTTCTCTAGAGGTGACTTGTAAATCACCATTTCTGATCCAGTTTATTACCCAAGCTAAACGGCAGTCACAATGCAAAAATCTTCCACCGAGGCTTAGACCTCTTAAAGTATTATTTAGATGTGACAATGATTCAAAGGGAATTGTAGTTAGTGGGTTCCCATCCAATGCTAATAAAGTTATACTAGGATTGCCTTTAAATGCATTTAATGGCAGTTCTGTCAATAGATTAAAACCTATATCTAATACTCGGAGTTCTGAGAGTTTACTTAAAGCTGCTGTTGGAAAATCTGATAATAAATTATTTAGCAGGCTCAGTGAGCTTAGTGTCTGTTTAATTCCATAAAACGAGTTTTCGTTTAAAGTTTGTAACACGTTCCTTTCTAAATTTAGTGCAGTTAAGGAATCTAGTCCATCAAATGTTTTATTTCCACTCAGACCTGGAAGTTCTTTTAAACTATTTTGTGATAGATCTAAAAAGGCCAAAGTTCGTATTCCTTGTATTGCTTTTGGTACTTCTTTCTGTCTAGTTCCTTTTAGATTTAAATTTTTTAGAGATCCTTCCAGTCCACGTAACGCACCATCCTCTAAAGTAACATTATTATCTGATAACTTTAAAGTTGTCAACTTGGTTAGAGTTTCAAAAGCACCAGCAGGTACAACAGTAATCCTATTGTGAGACAAATCCAAAAGCGATAAAGTCCGTAAAGGTCGCAAACTGTCAACTGGAACAACACTTAAGTCGTTATCTTGTAAGTTTAGGTTTTTTAAATGGTGCTCTTGTCCATTAAATGCGCCACTTTCAACACTTTTAATTTTACATCCTGACAATTGAATGTTGTGCACTTGCAGATTCGCGAGTATATTATTATTTAAAACACCAATAGTTGAATTGTTCACATAGAGTAAATCAAGAGGTGTTTGTGTTGCATATTTATGTAATGCTCCTAGTAGTTTTGACCAGTCCACTATATCACATTGTACAGATAATTCATGGCCCAAATTGTACGAACATAGGCACGCTGAGAGTAGATCAGGTACTTCCCGTTGCCATGGACATTGCGCTGAGGTCGATTTTGGCAGCGACACTAGAAGTAATACGCTGATAATGGCAGTCTTCCACATAGCCTGCAACAAGGAATAGTCTAATTAATTCAAATTCGTATTAAAACTTATATTAAAGGTTGAAATAAATATTTAGACCTTGTTATATAGCCGAATGCTTACCGAAGCAAGTGGTCAAAACTGAGAGGGAAGAAGAAAACTTTGATATACATTATTATACAAATGGTATGGTATATTGCTCTATAGGTAAATGACAACAAGATGTATGTGGCGACATCCAGTGTGAGCAGGCAATATGCCCGGTGAACAAATGATGGCTGGACAAATAGTAGCAACTCTTATTGCCAACACTAGATACGACTAGGGATGCTTTTTTTTTGGTGGTCAATACATTCAGAAGGTTGGCGACCAGTGTCCTATGTTTTGTAACACAAAATCTAATATACATTCTACAGTTTTATTGTTAAAACTGTTGTGTACAGTTTCGATACCGATACCTAAGAGTATTGATACTTTTTAGACAAGTATCGGTAGGAATCGTAAAAAGTATCGGTATTGGTATCGGTATCGATACTTTTTATTTTTTTAGCATCCCTAGATACGACTGAATTCCCTAGCGGGAGGCTTTGACATAATGCAACAAGACTTGCTGTTTTCACAAGGCGAGCCGTTTCGTTGATCCACAACTCATCAGGCCTGATCGACAGGCAATGTGATTCAAATTCCCAACATTTGCGAAGAGCTTATCCTACCACGAGATACCAAATTACAACAAGATGTATGTGACGCCATCTAGTGTGAGCAGGCAATATACCCTGGGACACAAAGTTCACAAACGATGACCGGACCTATATCGGTTAAAATTATTAAATACACAAGACAATTCTGACAATAAAGCGTATAAGACTCTCTATGAATTCAGCGATCTTAAATGTTCTTTTATCTTGAATTTAAAAGAATCCAAACCTTCACATAAATAATTCATATGCCTATTTAAGAACCAGCAATTATACAGTGTGTAAGACCTCGTCAGCGCCGCTTTTTCTTCATAATTGTGATGAACCCAGGGAGTTCGAAACAGATATGGATTACGGGAATGGTATTGAGGTACGTTAAAATTCAGTTGGGAAAGGAGCCGAGGGCAGTCTTATCTGGAAATTTATAAGCTTAAACGGAAATAGTTGATAATTATAGTTAATAAAAAAAACATCAAGGTTCCAAAACTGTATGAACAACACGTTTTAAATTAGTAACACTATCAAAAGAGTGGTTTATTTTATTAAAATTAGCAGTCTTTACATAGAGTGGCGATCTCAAGAGAACATTAGTCACGATCACAAATAATGATGTCGAGCGGAAGTTCTCGAAATACATATTAAAGTTAAACATTGAAAAAATATATAATATGAACTATCCACCTTATAGAGAATATTATACAAAAACATGAAAGAAGACAAAATTCGATGATGTTCCAGACTTTGTATTGAAAATTCAGCTAAAAGAAGTTCGTCATCGTATCCACGAGCATAGGCATCATACTGCTTCCAGACCAAATATTTCAAGAACCTAGGTTGGATTTTTTTCTATTGACTGCTTATGATAGGAATAAAATGGGAACCATACTTTAGAGCGAAATAAGTTGCATCAACACTTCGCAGCTTCGCATTGAGAAGCCATACATTCGAGGTGATTCCTGATTTCTGGTGTTAAGGTTCTCATTGAAGGTGAGTTGTGAATCGAATATAATAATAATAATAATAATGCCTTTATTTTTTGACAAAAAAAAAACAGAAAATGTATAATTCTATATCTTAATATACCAAAAAATTGTCAAAAAAAGGGGGAAGTTCACACGGAGTGTGCTCTACCACTTATCCCCATTGAAATTAATAATTAATCAAAATGTATATAAAACAAATGAAAAAAAGAAAAAAACAGTACAAGTAGGTATATATCCAACCCCGGTAGGAAACATTAACAAAAACCAGATTACACTAATTGTAGATATTGTATACAGATCATATTTGGAGTACCAGAAAAAAATAAAAATAGTCTTCCAAGTGTTTTGCTAACTGAGAAAGAAAGAAATATAAGAATAAGGTCAATTAACAAGAGATAGGTGAGGTTTGCTGTGACCAAATCCTCTGAAACATATGTTTTTTAAAAGTTGAGGGAGACAGTGTTTTAAAATCGCTAGGAATAGAATTAAGAAAGTTGCATATCGTTTATGAGAAGCTTCGTTGAAAAGTTGATGTTCTATGCACTGGAGGTGTTAGTAACGATCTGTTTCTTATATTAATATTGTGTACATCACTGCGATATGTTATTTTGTTGTAGAGATAAGGAGGAGATTGAAATTTTACGATTTTGTTATATAAGCAAATAGTATTTAGATGAAACCTATTTCGCATATTAAGCCACTTCAAGTCAGGCAATTTGTGAGACACATGTTCATATTTTCGTATGCCATATATCAGTCGAATGCACGAGTTTTGTATTCTTTGGATTTTATTTACAGTGTCCACATCTAGATATGGATAATATACAGGGGAACAGTAGTTGAAATGAGTTAGAACGAGAGTCTCACATAACATCTTCTTTGTCTCCTGCGTTAAATATTCTCTGTGTGGAAATAATAGACGTAGGGCCGAGTATGCTTTTTGAATGGTGTTCTTAATGTGATCCCTATATCTAAGAGTTTGATCTAATAAGACTCCCAAATTCTTACCATTGTTTGATATCGACAGCAATTCACCGTTTATTTTCAACTTTAAATGATCCTCCAGACGCCTGCAGTTCTTCCTATTTCCAAAAGCGAGAACTTTAGATTTGCTGGGATTTAAACTTAATGAATGGTCGCGAGATAACCTAAATAATGAGTCGAGGTCGTTATTCATAGCAATAGCAGCTTGATGAGTTTCACTTACTTTAAAAGAATGATAAATTTGCGTGTCGTCCGCATACATACCAATATTACATATAACTAAATCTTTTGGAAATTGACTGGTGTAGAGAGTAAAAAGTAGAGGAGATAAAATTGATCCTTGTGGTACGCCGGTATTCATTTCTCGCGGAGCGGAATTAATATTATTAATTTTGACCAACTGTTTACGATCTGACAGGTATGATTCGAACAGTTGCATTGCCGACAAAGCAAGCCCACATGACTTCAAGATTGCTAACAAAATGCTATGGTTTAATGTATCGAATGCCTTACTATAATCCAGCAGAACCATTGCCGTGGCTTTTCCCTGATCAAGACCCCTAAAAATATCATCGGTGATATTAAGAAGTGCTGTGGCGCAGCTGTATCCTCGCCTAAAACCGGATTGAGCTATCGGTAAAATATTGTTTGAGCTGAGATACTCACTTAACTGCATTGCCATAATTTTTTCAGCAATTTTTGATATGCTGGAGAGTATGCTAAAAGGTCTTAAGTCAGAAAAAGTTTGAGGGTCTGAATTTTCTGCAATAGGAGGATAATATCACTCCAAAGTCAGTAATTGAGTCTGATCGATAAAGAAATACCGTTCACTGTATTTAAATTAACTATTAACTGCTTCTTCCGAGAGTAAGTGATGTATTTGCACTTTGCTATATTTAGCTACAGTTTGTTTATGTCACCAGTCGCATAAATTATTAAGATCGCAACGCCAAACAAACCGAGATTGCTGCAATAGGTTCAAAAAATTTTAAATCAGCAAATAAAAGCTTGTCTGCATGAATAGATTCGACTAGATCATTGATAAATAATAATAATTCTTTATTGGCCAACAGGCTTTCGCCCAATAACAAGACAATATCTTAAGCATGATATAACTTAAATATGAATTTACACAATAAAAAAATAAATGGACTATATATTCAAAATTAAATATAAATTATATATACTTAGTAATATCTAATAGTATACCAAAACCAAAATACTTTATACACATGGTGTATATAAACAAAATTCAAGATTGAAAAGCAACCCACAGGTACCTCCAATTTAACAATTTAGTATAAATACATAAAACAAGCTTTTAACAGAAAAGCAAAGCAAAGGCCGTCAATGATCAACAACTCTATCCATGAAACTCCGCAACCCGTTCCTAAACTTATCAATATCTTCGTCAAAAAAATTCAATTCTCTATGCTCCGTCGACAGGTGCCCTTCCTTCATAGTTGGTTCGATGAAATGAAACTTCGAATAAGTAACTATTGCGAGAATTATATTGCGGATTCGAATATTTATTGTCGCCAGAAGATGAGGACAATCAATTAATGCATTCAGCAACTTGAAAACAAATATCTGACCCGCGCAAACTCTGCTAGTCGAAGGTCCGGAGATGTATACTATGATTAAAAATCCTCACAGGGAAGTGGAGAATAAATATTTTAAAAATTTTGTCTGTATCCTCTCGATTCTCTCGACATGAACCTGATAAATTGGTGCCCATAAAATTGAAGCATACTCTAATTTGGATCTTACCAGTGCTGTATACAGAGACTTAAGACATTTGACGTTTTGAAATTCAAATGAATTTCTAAATATGAATCCCAAAGTGCGAAGTGCACTCTGTGTTACTTCCAATATATGCTGGTTAAGAGTCAGATCGCTGTCAACGAGAATCCCAAGGTCCCTGGCGACATTGTGCAGTTCCAATACGGACCCATTCAGAGTATAATTGTACCGAATTGACACCTGCCTCTTACTGAAACTCATAAGTTTGCATTTGTTAATGTTTAGTGGTAGTCTGTTTATAGTACACCAGTTCCCAACAGTTTCTAAATCCTTCTGCAACTCCTGGCTGTCGGACTCACAGTGGATCACTCGAAACATTTTGAAATCATCCGCGAATAATAGAAAATGCCTCGACAAAGTCTCCCCAATATCGTTAACATATATCGAGAAAATCAAAGGGGCCAGATTACTTCCTTGGTGCGCGCCGCTGGTCGCCACAAATCTTGGGATCTAAATCCATTGTATTCCACGAAAAGTCGACGATCAGTTAGATCCAAAGAACCTTAACAGATGATTATTGATTCCGATAATATTCATTTTTTGGATAATGATGAAATGGTTTAACTGATCAAAGGCCTTCGAGAAATCTGTATATATATTGTGTCGACTTGCAGACCTCCTCCAACAGCGGGATATATTGTTTGTAAAAACTGAGCTAAATTGAACGCTTTCGGAAAAAGCCATGCTGTTCTGTAACAATGGAGTTTTTGACTTGATTATAAATAATTTGATGAAGCACGCTCTCGAAGACCTTCGAAAAATTTGACAATATTGAAATGGGTCTGTAATTACTGACCATGTTATTTTCTCCCGATTTATGTACCGGGCAAATGCGCGTCAGTTTCTATAATCGCGGAAATGCTGCAGTACGCAGCGACTTGTTAAACAGAATTAATAGAGGATCAGCCAATACGTACGCACAGTCCCGAGTAATAAATGCCGGAACATTATCGATACCTGCTGTCATTTTAGGTTTCAGTGCTTTAATGGCAGTAAGCACTTCTTCAAACTGCAAAACCCCCGCCGAAAAATTACTGTCTTCAATAAAAAAAGAGCCTTGCGGGACCCCAGAGGTCATTGCTTGACCAGATGATAATTGGATATTTTTAATAACTGTAAATTTAGTTGTATTAGTAACACGCTTGTCATAAAAAATATATTGCTTATTGACCAAAATGTAATGTTGTTTAGTCTTAACCTGCATTAATCGAATCGTAATATATCATTGACCAAGACGCACAAAAGAAAAAAATAGAATAAGAACCGAGTGTAACTGTCCATGTACTTCGCAACTGTATTAAAATAACGGATTATAGAAACATCTTATAAGGAAATACATGTGCGTGTTTTTTTTTTGTTTTACTAATTTTTCTAATATACGCACTGTAATAACAATTCTTAATATAGTGCATTATATTTTTAATACCTACGTAATTAAAGAAATGTATATTATTTTAATGTATCTATGTAGGTATATTGTTATAGGTATTCTAAATTCTTATAGTAGATAATTTTAAATAAAATACGTTTTTGTTCGGAAATTAATCAAAAAAATTTATATTTTTGATAAGATTTTTTAAGATAAAAGTTAACATTTGGCTACACCTTACTTACTTACGTCAGGATTGTACGGAGGATGGATGGCCATGAGCAGTTTTTTTTTTATCTTCCAGAGGATATTGTTTGATAATATTGCTTTTGAGACAAATATCAGGACCATCCTTTTGGAGACACTTCGAGAACGGAAGAGTTTTACCGGCTTTGCTTTACCTTGGGACACTCAAACAAACGACTGACATTTATTTTCGGGTTCATAGGAGTATATCCACGATTCATCATCACTGAAATGCTGTATACGTTTGCAGAGTTTTTTGCACTAAAATTACCCAGAAGAAAAATCTGTATTGGATGATAAAAATATTCAAATAGCAATTTAAGGATACTTTGCAGCCTATCCAATTAAATCGAATAGGGATGCTGTTTTGGATTCCGCTGTCTCTAGAAATTCTCTGCAAAGAATTCTGGAAAAGCATACATTTCATTCCTGTTATGGCCGAGTACAACATTTAAAAGATACCGATTTTTTAAAAAATATAAATTGTTGTGAATTTATTTTAACCCGTTTCCATGAAAAGTAACAATTTTTGGACGATATTATATGAGGCTGAATTTACTAAAAATGGTCTTTTTAGTCGGCGCACTTCTCAGTTCTGGAATGATACAAATGCGTTTGTATATCGATGCACTGCATTTATACGACGCACAGAGGTCATTTATAATAAACTACAGGGAAATAATTAAAAAAATATAAGTAGCATTTTACGATTTCGGTATATGTCATTTCAAAGACAATATACTAGGTAAGCAATTTTCGGAATATTATTTGATTCTGCTAATTCTAGTAGGCCGGGTGTGGTGACAACAACCAAATAACAACTAAATTATAATTGCGCGTCCTTAAACAAGTCTTTGTACGTCATATTTAAAGTGGCATACAGAATTATTTGCTGTGTATAATTTGGGAGTTTTGGTGTTATTTGTTAAGTTTGGGTAAGTACTACTTACATTACTTAGTATAATTTACAAATAAAGTAGCGAAATTATATGTTAAAAATGTTTTCAAAGATTTGTACCTATTTATTTAATATAAATCTAGGTAAAACAAGTTAAGCAAGCGGCATATATCGGTGTTTGCCCGTGTTTGCCCTAAATATTATTTTTTTAGTTAATTGCACTCAAACCCTGTTTAATAAGTTGAACTTTATGTGCCAGTAGTTGCCAACAAGTTTAGAATTGTTTTATTTCAGGTATCATGTCATTCACCAAAAGAGAGCTGTTTAGCGTTTGGTCTCAACAAAAATCCGTAAACGCTAAAAATGGTGCAGTATTGCAGTATGTCAGCAATAAACTCAATTTAGAGGAAGGTCAGGATGCAGAATATTGCAAAATAAAACAAAAGGTTAATTCATTTAATAGTGCGGTGGCGAAAAAGTGGAGAGAGAGTAATCGAGGTCAAAAGGGAGTGGCTTAATGGTAAAATCACATTTAAAGAAATTGATTTGACTTTACCTAATACCCGTATCAGTAAAAAAAGAGGGCGCCCAAGCAAAGAATTTCAAGACCTTGGGGCAAAAAGTAAAAGGCAAAAAATTTTGCCGCTTTTAGAAAATTATAAAAGGCATGAATTATCCTTTGCCATGCGTAGAAGTCTGGAGTCATCAGGGCGACGAGATGCTTCGCGAATAGTAAAAGAAGTTTCCGAGTATTCTCCGAATAGGGCAACAAAAATAAAAAAAGCCTATCAATCGCCAAACAAGCTGCCAGTCAAGTATACCCCAGAAGAAGCTTTGGCATTGTATGTTGATGCACAATTAACAAAGAAGTCATATTTATTGATGCAACAAGGGGCTAAAATACGAACGGCAAATATTTATCCCAACTACAATATCCTTTTAGAAGCTAAGAAGAAATGCTTTCCTAATGAAAATTTTATTATAGTTTCGGATACAGTGGCAGAAGTGAAATTACAGCAACTTGTTGACCATCCAGTTAATAGGATTGTGGAGGTGCAAAAAAACATTTTTGAACGGTGCTCATTAAATTTTTCAGATGTCACAATTTTTTACAAGTGGGGTTGCGATGGCAGTGGTGGCCATTCTACGTACAAACAAGGATATTGTAAACAAGAAGACAGAGTGGCAAAGGATGATTCTCATTTGTTTTCAGTGTGTCTAGTTCCACTACAAATGGTCACATCTTGTGGCAAAATCCACGTCCTTCATCTGTACGATATTGCAGACCTATTAAAATTCTTTTTGAAAAGGAGACTGCCGAATTGTCAAAAAGAGAAATTGAAAACGTGAAAAATCAAATGCATTCAACCAACTAAAATTACCTTTGTAAATAAGGAAGTACGTATCAAGCATGATGTTAAACTCACGATGATAGACGGCAAAACGTTTGGTGTAATAAGTGGTTCTTCCACTCAAACATGTGGCATATGTGGTGCTACGCCAAAAATCATGAACAATCTTAAAAAAATTTGGAGCCTCGTGTCCGATCCTTTAATGTATGATTACGGTATTTCAAGTTTACACGCGTGGATTAGGTGTCTTGAGTGTTGTCTTCACATTTCGTATCGAATCCCTCTACAAAGATGGCAGATACGGGAGCCGTATGAAAAGATACAAGTGAAGGAAAGGAAGAAACATATACAAGAACAACTTAAAGTAGAAATGAATTTACTGGTTGATATTCCTAAACAGGGACACGGCACAACCAATGATGGTAATACATCACGAAGATTTTTTCGCAACTATGCATTGGCCTCTAGGATAACAGGATTAAATGAGGATTTTTTGAAACATCTTTATGTGATTTTAACAACAATTTCTAGTGGATATAATATTAATATAGATGCATTTTCAAATTACTGTCAAGAAACGCCAAAAATGTTTGTTAGTATGTATCCCTGGTACAATATGCCCTCCTCTCTCCATCGCATATTAATTCATGGTGCTGATATAGTCAAAGTTGCCGCTTTACCTATAGGAATGTTTTCCGAAGAAGCTCTGGAATCTCGCAATAAAGACTTAAGAAGATATCGAGAGCTTTATAGCAGAAAATTTTCTAGACAGGATACAGTAAGAGATATATTCACCTGTCTCCTGGTTTCGTCTGACCCTTACATTTCGGCTTTATCCAAGCGTATTGGGACTCGCTCTACAAAAGCACCACTCAATGCAGATGTGATTAAATTGCTTAAGGAACCAAATTTTGCCAGTGCCACAGATTTTGAGATTGAAAATGAAAACAGTGACTCAGAATACTTATAAGCAATGCCACAAAAACTAATTTATTTTCCTATCTAAAATTATTTTTTTTTTACTTATGTTAAAAATAAGCGTTTATTAACAAATTTATTTTTTGTTTTGAAAACTAAGATAATGTTTTTCGTTGTTTAATATTAAAAAATAAAATAAAATTTTCAAAAACGTAAGGCGTACATTTTTTTTTTTGCTAATAATAACCCTAACCAAAGTTCGACAAAATCGGACAAAGAATACGATATTTAAAACACCGTTTTTTGAATGTTTAACACCCTGTATCTTAAAAAGTAAACATTTCCGGTTTTACATTTACATGAGCTTTTTATCTTAGAGTTACCCAAGGATTATCAATCATAAGTACCGGCATTGAATTAATATACATATAATATAAATTATAATATAGGATTTTCTTTCTTGTTTTATTTTTATCCCGCTAAAGTTAGTTCTACAAGAGACAATCATATTTTTCTATATTTCTTATTCACTATTTAACTTATTTTACCAATATTAAATACTTTATAATGTGTAACTTGACTAATTTGTCAAGAAATTTAATACTATATTTATTTCTCCCTAGAATCAACAAAATGACCTCTGTGCGACGCGACGAAAGTTTAAACGGTAAACAGTAATAAATATGCCTTGAACATGAAGAACTTGAAGAAATAGCAATCTCGACGAAATATTTCTTCATTAATGAAATTACAAATCCATTTAAGAATGGACTACTTTTTCAAATTATAATTGTCTTTATTGTAGCAATCAATCGAGCTTTTGCGCCACTACAGTTGGTTTGTAGCTTATCAAGCCGAAGGATGGTTTTCTTCATTAAGCTAATCCTACACGACAAGCTTCAACCGCAGTTAAAATAATATACAGTTAGTTATCATCGTGTCGAAACGTTTCATCTTCATGTCTTCAAAGCAATTCGCCGCCCGTATAGTTATAGTATAGTATCTTATAGTATATATAGATATAGTATAATATAGTAGCGGGCCAGAAATGTAGCTGGGAATACGACGAGTCGATGCCGTTTTCAGCGTCTTGTGGACCTTCTTGTCTATAGTTATTATTCTATGCTTCAACATACGATAATTATAATAAACACATTTTTCCTAAAAAGAAACGCGACTTATTTATATACGTCATGGGAATTTCTTGGTTTAGCATTATGTGATGAATGTTTTTCGTCGATGGGTGATACTTTCCACCCCTATTTGACCATTTAAAGTTTGGTTTTGTATTAAATAAAAAAAGTGGTATCCGACTCTAACAATCATATTTTACACATTTAGATTCGTTTCATTATAATATTATGAAATCATACCAATCATAGGTAATTTAATTGTTATGTATTTTCATTTTTGAGAATTAGGTTGTTTTACAAAAGTGGTTTCTTTGTTTAACAATAAATAACAGACTACACAATATTTACTAAACAATCATAGGAACAAGGAATACTTCTCACAGAAATTGATATTATGATGACAAAATTAAAAGAAAATATTTAAAGTATATATATGTGAGATAATAATAATTATTGGTAAAGGAAAACAATACAGTGAGTTTTTACATTTTTTCGCGTTTAGATTTCTATATTTGTTATTGTTAGATAATGTTATGTGGATATATCTGAGTTATAGTTAGCTTTATTACATTATAAACAAAAAAAAAAAGTTTTTAATAAGAATTCACTCTACAAATTGCCTAAACTCTAGAGGTCAGAATTTTAATATTTTAAGCATAATATCTTGTTTTTGTTGAGATAGTACTACAGTGGAATCGAGAATTTGATTCTTTTTGTTACGAGTTGATCGAGCTGCCAGCTACCACGGATGATAGCGAACGAATGAATAGTCAATTGGACAAAGATCATTTATACAAAATAATCAATTTCTGCCGTAGAGTATAGATAATTGAAATAAAAGACGTCTACTCCACAATACGCATTTCTTATAATTGAATTGTCAAAGATCAATAGTCAAATACCATACATGTTTCGGGATTCGAGATCCCATAATCAGTGGTAATAATTACACTTATAACGCGTAAAAGTATGTGTGCATGTTCTTAATGTTTGGTAAGTGTACCAAACTTCGATGGATAAGAAATTATGCAATCAGTCAGTTCACGATATATTAAATAATATTGGGCTTATGAAAATAAATGCTCTTTGTAGACTTTATGATTTTTATTGTTCATTAAGAACATGCACGCATACTTTAACATTTTCAATTCAGTTATTCTTAATTTAGTGAAATTGTGAATAACTGAATTGAAAATGTTTCCATTTGTTCCCTTGTCGTCTGGTAAAATAAGGAACAGTTAGTTCTCTTCGTGTCGGCACGTCTGATGTACATCGGTACAAAGCAATTCGCCGCGTTTATAGTATAGTATCTTATACTATATATAGATATAGTATATTTAGATATAGTATATATAGATATAGTATATATAGATATAGTATATATAGATATAGTATATATAGTAGAGGGACCAGAAAGGAGCTGGGAATGCGACGAGTCGATGCCGTTTTCAGCGTCAAGTGGACCTTCTTGTCTATAGTTAATATTCGATGGTAATGATGTCGATCATCGTCTGCCTCCCACACAATCATTTTAAAATTGTCCCCAGAGACATTTATTTCTTGCCCTATGTACTTTTTGCAATTGTATTTTCGTCGCTGAATCTTTGATTGTGAAACCGTTAGATACTTACGGCAAAAAATATGTGTGTTATCACTATTTTATGTTAGCGTAAGTTTGTATTGAAAATACTCAAGTTCCTAGAAAAATGTCGCTCCTCATTAAATCCAGTTTCGAAAGCGGAAAGTTTAGAGGCAGTCAGAGAACTACAAAATAATATCAGTTTGTATTATAAACTATATTCGAAAAATCCTTCGTTCCAAATATACAGGGTGTCAAAATTGTTATAAAAATTCCAAATTTATTAATAGTCTTTAAACTACAAGGTGTCCGCCGGGAAGGTATACTACTTTGTTTTGCCGCCATTTTGGTAAACATTAGTCTGGACAGATCATATTTGGCAGTCGTGAAGTAGACACATAATAAATTTGCTTATTATGGGAAAATATTCGATAAACCAACGTGTTTTAATAATAATAATAATAACTCTTTATTGTCTAACTGGTAACAGGTGAGTTAAAACATTTTATCAAAATCAATCATCGATTACTGTGACGATGAGAAAGTTACGTGAAATTTTTGGGAGAAACAACGTGTCAACAAAACGCACTATTTATCGTGTAGGTGATAGGCCCAAGCATGGACCACAACGTACTGCAAGATCAGCTGAAAACATTACTGCAGCTCAAGAAAGTGTTCAAAACAATCCATCAACCTCAATTAGACACAGTGCTCAGGGCTTGGTCTTCAAAGAACAATTTTGGCCACAATTTTGCACAAGGATTTGCATTTGTTTCCATATAAGATTCAGTTGACACAAGAGCTTCTTCTACAAGACCATTTACGCCGCCGTACATATGCCAATAGGATGTTACAGCTCGCCCATGACAATGCCGATTTTCATGAAAAAATCATAATCAGTGACGAGGCACATTTGAATGAATATGTGAATAAACAGAACAGTGGGTTCTGGGCAATGGAAAACCCTCAATTTGGTCAGGAGGAATCATTGGACCTTACTTCTTTGAAAATGAAAACGGCGTAACGGTAACTGTGAATGGCGAGCGATATCGTAATTTGGTTGAAAACTTTTTGACGTCACAACTGCATGCTTTGGGCTTGATTCACATGTGGTATCAACAAGACGGTGCCACATCGCATACAGCCAGCATTACAGTGGAATTACTGCGAGACCTCTTTCCACAACAAGTTATTTCAAGAAATGGTGATGTTGATGGCCTCCACGGTCGCCTGATTTGACTGCTCTGGACTTCTTTTTGTGGGGATATCTGAAAAGCAAGGTTTATGCAGAAACGCTTGAGCAACTCAAACAAAATATTCGTGATGAAATTAATGAAATACCGCGTGAAATCTGTGAGAACGCAATGAAAAATGTGCTCACAGTCGACCAAAAACAACAACGAATTGATGCTTCAGAGGAGAGTTTGGCGCTGTTAAACGACAATAAAATGAACTTCTATCGTCGATATGTGACAATGGATGAAACATGAGTGGACAGCAATCGACGAACCGATTCCAAAGCGAGCAAAGACGCAACAGTCTGCCGGTAAGGTGATGGCGTCTGTATTTTGGGATGTAAATGGAATAATATTCATCGACTACCTCCAAAAAGGAACCATCATCAACAGCGACTATTACTGTGCACTTTTGGATCGATTGAAGGCTGAGATCGCAAAGAAACGGCCACATTTGCAAAAGAAAATAGTGTTGTTTCACCAAGACAATGTACCGGGTCACAAATCGATGAAAACTATGGCAAAATTGAATAAGTTGGGTTGGGTCGAGTTTTGTCAAAATTTCGTTTTTTTCTTACTTATCCTACGGACTTATTGAATGACCTGTCATATTCATTGTTTTTATTTACGTTAGGTAGCAATGTTAACAAACTATTTTTAAACATGATGTTTAACATTTTCTTACAACTACCTTTATTTTCTAACCCATAACCATAGGTATTAAGTATTGCAAACAGTGAATATAATACAACAGTATGTAGGAGTTTTCTGTTAGTAAATAAAGAGTCAGAAAGTGAAATGGAAGAAACAATAACACTTCATTATTGTGCCTTGACCTTAACCAGTCACGTTTCTTAGTTTGTTTTTATCTTTATTTAAGTTTGCAACTAAATTCTCTATTTATTGCACATGTTTATTGACGTTGGTATTGCATTTTCTGCATGAGATTGCAGGGGGTTGGTCACGCACTTTAAAAGCCAGAGGGTCCTAATGTAATTATTTTCTAGTGTTGAGCAAAAGATGTATGCTCATATGAAACAATATAGGTAATAAATAACACTGCATATGCATAAGAGTATAAGGTCAACGAAACATATCTTAGACGGTAGACATTCATTACTCTAAGAATACCTACCTACTATTACAGTGTCGCGCTTGAAGTTTGTGATTCTTACAGATGAAAAATGTGTAGTTATATAATGATTAAATGTTTAATTATCTTTTATCATAGAAATTTTAAACTCTACCCAACTAGCAATTCGACATTCTTAAAGAACTAATATATTTTATAATTATTTTATTGCCGCTTAGTAAAAACTTTTTTGTTCTTTTAAGGTTCGTTTGGTGATAAAACTGCTGTGTTAAACTTTTCTGTGAGAAAAACTGTTTTAAGAACGTTTTTACAGCAAAATAATAAAATAGTTATAAAATATGATATCGTAACAGTTTTATAAACGTTTATAAAATATTTTTTATAGGACGAATTTGTTCCAAATGATAATTGGTTTTAAAAGCATTTTGTAAAAGTACTAGTCTGGATTAACTTGTTCCTTTAAAAACAATTATAAAATTATTCTGTTAAAGTACGTTTCGTAATAATAAAATAGTTTTTTTATTGTCGTTATTAAGAGCGATTTGTTTGCTGCAGCAAATTTGTGCGCAAATTAATAATTACAAAATTGTTTTTTAGTTATTTTATTAAAAACAATAAAAAAATAAATATGTTGCCAATGCATATTTTATAAAATTAAAATACTGTCATAAACATTACCTAGAACTAATATATAACATAGTCTTATTTATTTTCAACTGATATTTATTGTTATATCATACACAGGTTTAAAATGTCCAAACCAAAAGCAGTTGTGCATTTAATAGAAAATTAATTACAATATTATAAATTATCAAAGGGAAAGCATTAGTGACTATAATAATGAGTAGGAAACTGTAATGGAATCTAATCAAATTAATGACAATTTATAAGACACCAAATATTTTGGAGACTGATAAATTCTCAGGAGGAATTATTACGAGATGGTGAGCGGGTAGCCGAAATAAAGAATTGGTGATCAATATCATGCTTCAAGCACAACAAGTGAGCTAGAAAAAAATGCAAAACTAAGAGAAAACATGGGCAGTATCAAATCATGTTCCGCATTTTTCCAGAAGAAGCTTTTTGCTATACTCAATAAACGCATGCCAAATTTTCTACCTCAAGATCCTCGAACTCTCTTAAAGACACTCAACAAATCGTTTTAATAACGGCAGTTATAACATACATACCTACATAACATAAACAAAGAGCTCAATTTAGGTTATGTTTAAATTACTCCCGTAAAAGCTAATAAGAGAGTAATTATAAAAGCATTTTGTTTTATAAGAACACATTAAAAGCTTTTATAAAACATATTATATTAAAGTTTGTTTTGTAAAACTCTGTTTACTATTTTATTATTATTCCAATATTGCGACGATGCGATACACGGCGGCGACTCACACAAACATCAAAGTATCAAGCACGAATACTTTAAGTAGACAGGAGTAGACTTGATTAATTTGTATACATTTTATCTTATATATTTTTTGCAGCACCTTTTAATTAAATTTTGATTTTTTAGAGCATTTATATAAAAGCTTGTTTTAGTATGTTTCACTATTAATTTATTTTAAATAACGGCAAAGGATAACTAAATACATAAAACTTCAAGAAAAATACTTGTAATTAGCTTCATTATTCATTATCAAGCTTAGTGAAATATATACTTTTTTACACCATAACTGGTTTATAAAAAATTCTTCACGTTTACATAAAACATAGGTATCTACTTATATTTTGGCTAGTGTCCATATGATAGATATAAAAGAATCATATCATCATCATATCATTCTTATGCTATCAAAGGGGTTTCAGGTAATATTAATTTTATAGTACCCTTAAAATATAATGAGATTTATGGGTTTTAACGAATACACCCCTGCATAAAACAATTCTGCAGTTATTTTATAATAGCTATCTAAAGAGCATACTCGTCTGAGTTGAGATAATTTTGTTTTATAAGCATCGTATAAGGAAGAAGCCATTTTTGGTTTATTTAAATTGTTAGCCATGTTGACCAAACTTTTAAAATGAATATTTTTTATAATTTGTAAAATTATCTTAGCTAGTAAGGTATACAGAATCAGTCATTACATAATGAAGGATACACCAAAAGATTATTTTCAACAAAAAGTGACAATAAAAAAAATATTTTATATAATTTATAAAATCTAAATTCATTAATTTACATAATTCACGAGGCGCATTAAAATTTTAGTAATAATATACAATGTATTTAACAGTAAATTTTGTTTCGCAGCCTAATCTGCTCATGGGTGAATTTCATCTGACTTATTTTATTATTCATTATTGGGTTTTATAGCGTTTTATATTATTTTTACCTCCATGATTGTTCAGATTTTATTAATGTGTACCAACAACAATGCATAATAATTATAAAACAATTTTGTGTAAAAAGGTATTTTAGAACAACGTTTATATCCTTTAACTGTTGCTGTTGATAGCAAAAATGTTGCAATTGAGGCTCTTATAAAAGAGTTATAAAATATGTTTATAACAGTTTTATAGTAGTTATATAAATATGTCGCTTTGTTCTAGTAACAGAGTTATAATAAAACTGTTTTATAACAGTTTTATTTGATTTTTATTAGATATTTATAAACGTTCTAAAAACTATTGTATAATAGCAACCAGCAACATTTATAGAACCGTTAACGAGTCGATTTGTTTTATAAATCTGCGCCTTTTTCGTGTTTATAAGGCGCGTAAGAACGTTGTGAAAATGTTTATAAAACAATGGGTGTTTTATAAAATATATTTTATAAACGTTCTTACAGCAATTAAAAAAATTAAATTGTTAGTTGGGTATGGATTTTAGAGATTATTTTTTTCATACCATATCGTATCGTTATTACAATATGAAATTTTCGAATGTACAAATAATCCAAAAAAATATGGGAAACTAATGATGATTGAAATAAATGTAAATAGGGTAAAAAAATTACTGAGATTCTGCAAACCAATTATTACTGAAATCTTCAATAAACAATACTACAATTAGAAAAAAAATGGGACAAGAACCTATGAGAAATCATAACCGTATTCATCAACAAAACATAACCCCTATTATTATGACCTCGATATTTTTAAACTTGTATATTATAATGATATCGCCAACATTATTATGACGTTAAAAAATAACTTCCGTGCGGAATTTGATAATATAACAACGCTGCTATGGCAGTATATTTCACGACCGCTTAGATTTATATATAATAAACCAGAGATGTGGTTGCCTTTATTAACATAAAAGATGATACTCGAAATAATCGATGATTTGAACTTAGGTTTCAGTAGTAGGCAAAAGAAGAAGGAAGAAATTAAGTGTGCTTCTAGGCTACAACTTACAATTCGTCTAATTTCGATGAAATTAAACCGATTACCAAATTCTAACTACGTAAAATCGCATTTAATAAAAAACGAGAAATTTAAAATTGATACAACAACACATTGAAAAAGTCTAACATGATGATGATTCTTATACATTAGAACTATAATATACTATATAAAAACATTTTTCCACAAACTGATACCTAAGTTTATCTAAACTAAAAGCTAAAATGTTCTGACTAATACAAGTATGTTTCCAGACTCCAATAGAATCTTCGATTAAATGTGGGAAATCGCTTGTAAGCTTTTCTTATTGATTTGTTGTTGCCACTGATGATGGAACGGGTTTAGTTCCGATAAATGTTTGATGATTTATTTGACGATTGTTTTATCAAATTTATTTCTTGAATAGTCGATTTTTATTATTGCATTTATTTTCTTATTTTTGCTTATTGTGTAAAATACCGATCAATTAGTTTATTAGGTTTATTGCTGACAAGTTTCTGTAATAATAATAATAAGCGTTTATTTCCAACAGGTAACACCCAATTAAAGGAAATTCACAAATATGAAAAACTAACAAATAATAATAATAATAAAAATAATATAAGCTAAAGAATAATAATATTTTAAGGTTCAGAAATAAATATGAAATTAAATCAACGCACAGTTTAACTACGAGATTATTAAAAAATATATACTTGTAGATAAGAAATAAAATAAAAATAAAAAAGAATCAGAGAACAATAACAAATATGGATACGAAATAAGACAAGAAAGAGTTTGTCACCCCAAAACTTTCCCGACAAGTTATAATATAATCAGAAATATATCACCTGCGTAACGAAACAACATTTTAATAATAATTATTATTATAATTGTATTATTTTCATTATTACCAATAAACTAACGTAAAAACTAACTACATTATTCAAAAATCAGAAAAAAAAAGTATTACCAGAGCTGGGATTCGAACCCGTAACCTTCCGCATGCGAAGCGAACGCCCAACAATGACGCGACAGAAACCTGATAACAAATATTGTATTTTTATTGTAATAATATAGGTTCCAACTATCTAACTGGTGAAATTTTAAACGCAATTTTCTCGAGAATTATGGGGGCAAATATTGAAAGTAACGAATTGCTGTAAAGCAGATAAAAAATGATTTACCTAGCAATCGACCCCTACTGCTATTTGAAAATTTGGCGGTTGTGTCCACCCCTATCACAGGGCTAAAGTGATTTCAACGAAAACTAATGGGTTCATCCTAGGACTCCCCCAAACTCATACACCAAAAATTAGCTCGATTGGTTAAAGCGTTTAGGCGCTATCGTGGAAGAATACATACACTCACACACGAACTTCAAAATTGTTATATCCGTCTTTGTCTCATATTTTTTAGCGCATTCACAATACTTCCCCTGTGCAGGGAAGTAAAAAGGTGCAAATGTTAGCCATCGAACACAGAAGCAACAATAGCGCAAAGGGAAGAACTATTGACATCATACTCCGTACAGTATTGACTATAAACCGATGTCATAAAGTACGATGGACTTTGATACGCAACGTTAGTTCTTGCAGAACTAGACGCAAATGTTATCGGATGCCGTGTTACCATTCCGGACTCAAAGAAATTAATTAAACCCAGTAAGTACAGAAAGTCAATATTATTGTGCAACAATTTATATAACAATTTCACAGCATTTACCTACTTGCTTTCTCTTAACTAAGCTAGGCTCGTCAAATCTCAATAATATTGCCGCATGATCAGTGGATAAAAGCCATCTAATCTGTACGATAAATATTTTAAGAGCCTTCTTTGAACTGACTCAATGGCAGCAGCATGACAATCATACAACGGACTCCAAATAATCGACCAAAATCAAGCTTAGATCTGACATAGGCATAATACAACAATTTTACAGTATTGCTACCGCTGATATGTCTACTATTTCTTATGATGTATCCCAACATCCGTAAAGCAGACGATACAGCTTCATTCGTTTGAGAAACAAAAGTAAATTCACTATCAAAAATTATACCTAAATCTTTCACTATTAATTATAATATAATATTATCCTTGCGAGACTGAATCGCACTTGAAACATTTTTTATGTTGTGAAAAAGTGAGTACCTTTCTTATTATCTTTAATATTGAAACACTATACCAAATTCATCTTTAAAATAAAATTGAATAATAAAATATCACTGCAAAAAATTACTTCGTGTTTCACAGTTCACCGTTTTCTATGTAGTGAGGTCGTTGGGTTAAAATATTTTAGAAGCATCCATTAAATAAGAAGAAAACGTTTGTGGTACTTATAGCCTTAAGCTTTGGGTGAAGATTAACATTATTGTGTCGTATCTATACAATATGCGCGCCAGGCAAAGGAAGTCATGCACTTGGCATATGTAATCAGCAGACAGGGACAGGAAACTGTACAGATTGTGAAGTTGAATCATGTTATTATATCTACAAACAATACCTGCGTAGATAATATAAAATATGCATAGGTATTTTCTTGTAGTAAAAGAATATTTATACATTCAGATTCTTATCTTAATAAAATATTTGTCTTAGACAATGTGCTATCAAATCTGGTACCAAAGCACTATACGAGGACAACTATTTATATTTTGAGCTTGGTAACACTTATTATTAAGTGTCAGCTGTTGTTTTCACTGGAATGTTTAAATTGTTGACTTTAACCTACATCAAACTTTTTGTAAATAGCGCAATATTTGATTTGTTTACAATTATTTGAAAGTCAGTGTAGAAATGGAATTTGCTTGTGAAAATTTTCTAGCAATGATTTATTTTGCCATTCAACGTGGATTATCAAGACCAGAGCGTACCGATAACTAAATTCTACATGTGGCGGTGGAGCTCAATCCTTTGCCACTTGAAGCGCTGGTATAACGAGTTTAATCATGGCCGTCATTCCCTCACTGGCGAAGTTTGTGAAGGTAGTCCAAAATCAGTTGTCGTGATCGAAAACATTGATGCTGTGCTGATTACACAAGATCGTCATGATAATATACTCTGAGATTTAGGCATTCTGAGGCATTAGTTCCACCACCATACACCAAAAATTACATGAACATTAAATTTGAAAACGTTTGTTCTCGTTGGATCCCACATAATTTGAGATGCGCGGTCAATGCTGCCAATAAATGCTCAAAAATACAATAGCGGTGCTTCAAAAGATATTTATAAGGTGGTAAATAGGTGCCGAATCAAGGATCTTTGAATATGCGGCTAATCCAACAAAAGTGGTTCTTGATCGAAGCACTCCACAAGAAAAAACTGGTCATGTGGCAAATCTACCTTTAGAGTAATGTAATACGGACAATTCTGATTGGTACTCATCATTTTTGACAGAAGTCTTTAGTGAAATAAAGCAAACAAATAGTCATCGTCGGATTATTCTTCACTAAGACAAAGCGAGTGTTCACACATCTCGTCAAAGAATAGACTATTTGAACGCTCAAAAAGTTCTAATAATCTTTCCTGTTATGACAAATGGTTTGAACGCGTGTTTAACGAATGTACATTAATTTTTCTTTAAGCTTGAAGAAAAAAGTTTTCCGGAAACAATTGAAATAAACACAAATGGAAGAATAGAATTTGTTACAGATGAGGAGAAAATGCTTTGCTGTGAAGTTGCTCAAGGAAACTTGGAAATATTCGCTGATGAAGATGAAAATTTGCTTAAGAAAATCATTATGGGAGATGAGTCGTGGGTTTACAGTTCGATCTAGAAAAAAAAATGCAGGCTTTTCACAGTTGAAGTTTCCATCCAACCCACGACCGAAAAAAGCTCGGCACTGTTACAGCAATACTAAGTATATTTAGTTTTCCCTCGAATATGAAGGTGTTGTGCGCCATAAATATGCCTCAAGAGTCAGTCAGAAGATCAGTAAAGAAATCTACCTCATAAGATTACGTGAAGCAGAGGAAAACGGCTTTATTTTTGAGCGAGTGGCCACTACTTCTTCACAACAAACAGTGTGCTATAGTTTTTGGCAAAATACAAACTTCGCCAGCCTTAGTACAGTCTTGAATTTGTTACTTGTGACTTTTAGTTGTTCCTAATATTAAAAATTTCTCTGAACGGAAACCGGTTCGACGACATATAGGCGATGGAAGGATCGTTCACTAAAAATTTAGAAAATGTTTGGAAATAAAATTATTTATTTAAAAACATAATTTTTCTTTTTGTTGTATCTTTTATAACGTATTAGTAGTAATAATTGGTACGATGCTGATGTTAATATATCGCCTTTAAAAAGGATACACAAAATTTTTAATTGGAAATAAGCGGAAAATATTTGACACAGGCAAAATTCCATACTTCAATCAAAATGTTGTACTGCGTTGTATTTATTGATCTCTCCTATTATCTGTAGAATACAAATGGATCACCTGTATTCATACTGACTTATTATTACGATATCAACCATGCCGTACGCACCCAGTTGCCTATAACTGTATATTATTGGCACATCAACACCAACATGAAGTATTTATAAATTTCTGCACATTGTACTAATTGTATAGGAATGTGATTTAATAAAGAAAAGATAAAGTCTAAGGCAGCACAAGGTCTTCTACTTTTGTCTTAGATTTATGCAATAAACCTACATGAAGGAGTGTGACGAAATAATAGGATTCTTTATTCCTTGTATTTTCTGATGTGTGAATATCTATTATAGGAAAACAATTTAATCATAACCGTACTTTATGGAGTTCAGGAAATGGTTAAGTGCTTGTTGGTAATTGTAGCTTATTCAAAAAATGATCAGACCTCATTGCAGTTAAACGTTGTTTACGTCTTAAGACACAATGACCTGTAAGAAGTTATATAATTTTTGTGACGTATTATTTTTTAACGATAGAAGCATCAAATGTAGCTTTGGGTTAGGAATGTGCTCGCGTTTGGTCCAGATTTTTAAGATCTGTGTAATGTATTTTATATAATCACAGGGTATTCTTACATTTTTGGGTTCGTTCGACACCTGGGTGCCTTGGAACTCGTATCGACGTTATATTGAGAAGTTACGTTAAGGACCTTAGTTTTATTTTGACATTAAAGCTCACTATCTGAGGATATATGATTGACTGATTCGCTAAAGCCCTAAATCCGTTTAAATTTATAGATACATTGCCAAATTGCAAACACTTCCGCCTAGAATGCTCACGTACTTTTTCCAAGTGAGAAATTGAGATTAAGTAAACCAGGTGATCCATAGTGGTAATTGAATCCGGTTTTTCAATATTGAATTAAAACCATATCATCTAGCAGCTTAAATTGATCAGTTCCATCAAATGTTTCCATTTCTGCTTTCGGAACAGATTTGAAATGTCATATAAACTATCAGGTTGTTGCCTCATATTTATCTACCATATAAATTAAATATGATTATGTTATCATTTGTCTGACTAATTGTAGTGTACAACCCATTTTTCACTTTTGGTTTGAGAAATGCCAGGGGCTTAGTAACATAAGTGTTCTCCGCGCTATCATTGATTTTTCTTAGTTGCCTATTAATCTTGACCATGTCTGGATATTGTTGCTGATGTTACAAATATTCAGTACTCTGGATTCTCTTCCTTCTTGTAAAAGCAATTACAACTAATGGCGAACTTACTACCTCGCTTGGCCGCTCGTGTTGGACGTGCCATGAGAGCAAAATGAACTCGCTTATGTGAAATTTAAATAAATATGTGTTGAAGCCTTGACAGAACCATTTTGTGATCTCTATATAGTAATATTTTTATTATGAATATAAAATAGATTTTGACTTGTAGACAGCTAAAACCTTACTCATGAAAAGTGAAATGATTTAGTTTTTACTTTTCTGCAAAATGTAAAAGAAATAGAGCATAGAAGCAAATAGAAATGTATTCTTATGCACTGCAGATTGGACTCCAAGATTAACCGTCAAACGAAATTGACTATGATACAGTTTAATCCAAAAACTAGATTTGCAAAATAAAAAAAGGAAATAATGTTGACTTTGACTATAACTCAGAAACTTCAACTTCGACGTCTTATACCATATGATTCCGTCATGGCTTATAGGATTGATACCCTCGCACAGATTAGGCTCATATTACAAAAATAATAAATGGATACAATACATTAACTATATAATTTGACTAAATATACATTTATATATTAATTTTCGTATTTTAAATAATTTTAATACACATTTTCCTCGAAATGGTGAGTTGTCCATAATTATAACATGCTCAATAATACATCCCTACATCATACATTCTGTTTCTGACCTCAATACATTTGTATTAATATACTAGACCTCTTTGAATGTTTTTACAGAATGCACTTATCTTTTCTATGAAAGATTTAACTACTGATGATGAAGCTCGTAGCTTCGAAACATGTTTGGTCTTTCTAATTTTAGATACAGAATGATTTATTAAACTTATTTCGTAGAGTTTCGATTTTCATTTCTTACTTAATACATTATCTCCATTTCAATACGGACTATTTCTTTAAATTTAATAAGAATTAATTGTTTGCATAATAAATAGTTTTTTCGTCAGAGATGTCTTAACATTGTCACTTCATTAGATAAAAATTTGCTAACAATCAAAATTATTATAAAATTGTGAAACTAGCGCTATTGCTTTGTTTCTGATGTATTTGATATTCAGAAATAAAGAGATAAGCTGTAAGTATTTATTATTGTATTCGCTTTCATTTGAATTACTTGTTAAAATTGGATTTGTTACGGTATTGGTAGAATTTAAAGGAGCACCCATTGACAATTTGTTATAGAATTTTTCACCACAGAACGAAGTACAAATAAAAGAGATTGATACCTTTGTTAATGGTAAATTGAAAATCTACATTATTGTATTCCTAAAATTTTGTAATAAAAAAAGTATAATATTGTAAATCTCTTGTCCTAAATTTACTAACTGCGTCGAT
This sequence comes from Apoderus coryli, assembly GCA_911728435.2. Taxonomy (NCBI): domain Eukaryota; kingdom Metazoa; phylum Arthropoda; class Insecta; order Coleoptera; family Attelabidae; genus Apoderus; species Apoderus coryli. The sequence goes on along the minus strand of OU452206.1, from coordinate 3,811,428 downwards.
TGAATGAATACTCACTTGTATTGCATTTTGGAGAAAGACATGATAATATTTGGTTAATCTTTTTGGCGTCCAGTTGAATGCTTTATAAAAATAGTGGGATATAGAATAAATAGACTCGCTTATACTTCATTAATCAACAACTAATTTTTGGATGACATGGCATAAATAATATAAACATTAATATCCTTCTATTATTTTTTTTGTTTATATTGAGAATATATTATAATCATTCTTAAAATATAATATTATGTACTTACAGAATTTTAATAAGTGGAAGACGAGAATTTTACGGCCAAACTTGGACATAATGTTTGAAAAAATCGGTTGTGTCGCCCCAAAAGTTTCCCGACATATAATATAATCAAAAATATATGACCTGCGTAACGAAATAGAATTTTAATAATTATTATTATAATTGTATGATTTTCATTATTTCCAACAAACTGACTACTTTAATCAAAAATTAAACAAAAATATTGCCAGAGCTGGGATTCGGACCCATAACCGTACGCATGCCAAGCAAAATCAAATTTTTCAACAAATTTTTATTCATAGTCACATAATACACCACAGACACTTAACTATATACATATATAAACAATATGGTACAATGATAATATATTTATGTAAGCATACGAAGCGAACGCTCTATCAATGTGTTAAAGCACTCAAGTACACATTATATTATTATAAGAAAGAAATTTTAAACGCTAGAATTATGGGGGTAAATATCAAAAGTGACATATTGCTGTATAGCAGATAAAAAATGCTTTAAAATGATGTATCACTCGACCCCTACTGATATAGGAAAATTTAGTGGTTGTGTCAACCCCTATCACGGAGCTTAAGCGATTTCAACCAAAATCTAATGACTTCATCCTAGTACTGCTCCAAACTCATATACCAAAATGTAGCTCAATTGGTTTAAGCGTTTAGGCGCTAACGTGGAAGAATACATACACACAGACAGACTTGGTCTTAATCGTCTCAGGGAACTTCAAAATAGTTAATCCGTCTTTATCTCAATTTTTTTTTAGCGGGTTCGCAATACAATCCCTGTGCGGGAAAGTAAAAACAAATATTAAGAAAACTGTCACAAAAAATCGTACCACCTTGCTAAAAATAAAATATTGGACCTCAAAAAAGCAACTATGAAAAAAGTACTGCTAGGCCCAAAGTATAGACGACTTATTTAATTAGTTTGTCAAATTCATCACTAGGCAAATGATTTTACGAGTGTTGATGAAAAAGTTGTAGTTTTAGTTGCTTTATCTCAAGACAATATAAAATTAAATTAGAGTCAGTGGCGTACATTTTTTGGTGAATAATTTTTATTAAGTTGCACCATAACGCCACTGGACTTAATAATTTTGATCTAGCTAGGGCCATATAAGCTCCCTATTTCTAGCAACAACGCTGCCAGGGTGGTCCAAATTGGACACTTTTGATAGGAAACACCGATTTCTAGAGGAGTTAGAAGAAAACTACCCTACATGTCACGAGCTCGATTTTGAAACGAAATCAAATGCCGAAAACCGCACCTCGATATCTTGAACCGTTTAAAAGATACAGGGTGGTTTTGACTTTTGTGCATTTTTAACTACCCCTGTAACTTATTTATTTATGATTATTTTTTGTTTCTGTGAAAACATTCGCAAAGCACTTTTTTGAGAGGAATCCAGTGGTGTCTCTAGTTATTTTTTTTTTAAAACTGGTGCTGAAACTATGACAAACTTGTAAATTTTCTTATGGACTACGCTGCATATTTTTGCATATTCGTTTTAGAAATTAAATTGCCTTTCCAAATATATATAATACTTGCCACTTATCTTTTGAAACTTTTGTTTTATTGATGTTTTCAAATAATTATAGATGCGTCTTTGAAAATTTAGTAATTTAGTACCTTTAGCAACTAACAGTCGCTGTCAATCAATATAGTATTTTTTCATTCAAATCCAAGCTTTGAACTGAAACAAGATTTTTCTGTTTTTTAAATATGAATGAGAACTACGAAAAATATGACGTAACATGTGGGCTAGTTTTCTTCTAATTCCTCTAGAAATCGGTGTTTCCTATCAAAAGGGTCCAATTTGGACCACCCTGTACTTGTAACTTCAACACCTTGCATCTCGGAAACAAATGATTTCCGGCCGTATGTTTATGGGAACTGGTTTTCATAAAATGACCTGAGAAATCACTCCCTTAAATATTGCCGCGTCTTTTTGAAACACATTTACTCAACTCCAGACAGACGGACTACTTTTAAATAATAAAAATTTGTTTAGCTTGAAGATTTATTTTAGGTCTCACGTTTATATGCGTCCCTGTATTTTAGACCTCGTCGCCACTCCTCAACGTACTTATTCACGTGAATTGCGTTTTATCCCACACCTTTCGCAACAGTATACGTGTTTTTTTATATCTGATTAACTCTCCTAATAATCTTAAACGTACAAGATTCTTGCATGTTTTACAGGTGTTGAGGTTAGATAGAAAAATATAGTTACGAGGTCGTTGTGTTAGGCATACATAAATCAAATTTAAATGGAATGCCAACTATAGTTGTGCAGTGAGTTCATATACGAATAAAAAGTAAACTAGGTTTAACGACATTTGCATTCACAATATGATTGATGAGTTAATTTTTTATTTGCTGCTTTTCTGTTGGTATTAAAAGAACTGTTTAATATTGGATTTAAAATTGGAATTACGAGGCATGTTTTTTAAGTAAGTACCGTTTTGGAATTAAAAAAAGACGTGCAAAGATATCGCAATAATTTTATTTTTACATGAAAGCCTGTACCTTAATCTACTTTTCTTCATAATTTCCGTGAATATTGAGGCACTTGTCATAACGTGGCACCAGTTTTTGAATACCCGCCTCATAAAATTCTGCCGCCTGACTTGTTAACCACTGTGCAGTGCATTGACTTTCCTTGAGTGGTACCACAATGAAGGTGAAGATTTTTTAGACCAAATTGTTACTGGTGACGAAACATGGGTGGCCTACGTCCCACCAGAATCGAAACAACAATCCATGGAATGGCGACATTCATCATCACCCAAAAGAGTGAAGTTTAAGCAAACAATTTCTGCCCGGAAAATCATGTGCACAGTTTTTTGGGACAGAAAAGAAGTATTGCTAGTGGAGTTTCTGCCTCGTAATGAGACAATCAATGCAGCGTCTTATTGTGAGACATTGAACAATCTGCGTCGTGCAATCCAGAACAAAAGACGTGGCAGGCGGCAGAATTTTATGAGGAGGGTATTCAAAAACTGGTGCCACGTTATGACAAGTGCCTCAATATTCACGGAAACTATGTAGAAAAGTAGATTAAGGTACATAAAATTATTGCGATATCTTTGCACGTCTTTTTTTAATTCCAAAACGGTACTTACTTAAAAAACATGCCTCTTATATTTTTACTATATTACTACTACATATTCTATTAGTGTATATCTTATTACCGCAATAAATTTATAGATTTTTCTTTATATTAAATGTTTAATAAGTACAAAAGATGCCATTGTATCTATACATACATGCTATAGCACAGTATATTTTTTACTGTTGGAAGCTAGTGTGAGTATATCCTTTGAATTCTTGAAGAGCAGGTGCGAAAAAGTTTTAAAGCATGTCTGTACGTAACGTTGCAAATTCACCGTTATTGTGCGGCCTTGATGGTCTTTGAAGAAAAACTGAAGTGAAGTGGACCGCAACCGCCCTTCTAAGCTGAAAGCTCTAAACAACAATATCCGGCAAGAAATCGAAGCCAGAACTGCAGAGATTTGCCGGCGCGTCATAGTAAATTTTAGATGTCGAGTTCAGGTGTGCCATAACAGAAATGGGGCACATTTAGACAATGTAATCTTCAAGACATGAATTTCTGATTTTGATTGTTGCCAGATATTGAATGAATTGAATGGAATGAAATATAAGTAATATGGAATTTTTTCAACAATCAAATTATTTTAGCAAAAATAAAATAAAATACACTTGGCGAAATAAAGTTTGTGTTTCATTAAGCTACTGAACGTGTGTCGGGTGTAAATAGATTTCGGCTTAATTAAGCTATTGCGCGAATAATGAGTGCGAGGTATAGGATAGCGATAATTTCAAGAACAGTCTGGCACCGAGCATTGTAAGTTTGTATGTTGTTTAAGCGAGTAGATTCTATAAGAATAACACACAAATCTGTTTTTTTTTCTATTGACTTTACTTTAATGAAAAAAGTGTCGATTTTAAAAATGTTTCCCTTCAAAGAAGCCTCAACAAAAGTAAACGTTTCCCTGCGCTGACTATTTAAACGTATGTTAAAACACATGACATATTTTACACTTGTTTTGATTCTGAAAAATCCGTGATCAACTTTACCCTGTTTTCGTTGAAGTTGAGAGTGAATAAGAGCTAACACGTTTTATCTTATTTAAATATTGTTATTTCTTTGCAGTTTACATTGTTTTTTTGCAGAATCTCTGGTAATGAGTGTTCCGCAACTGCTAGACAACAATAAAGTTATTTATTTACTTAATATTTTAAGTGGCCTGGTCTGGCTATGCCAGTTATAGGCTGATGTCGTCTTTCGTTACGCTTTGTGCATCTGTTGTATATATAAACGCATTTACAGCATATTTTTTGATCGTCCTAGTACTTTAATCATGTGGCTAATATTTTATTTCGGGAATAATATTTTAGTTTTTGAGCTACAGTGGTCCGCGGACCATTCGTGAGTAACAGGTGCCGTTTATAATGTGGTGTGCAGAATTAATATGGTTGTAAATTTATGTATTAGGTATAAACAATTATGTAATGAGCTGTAAAATTATTTTATTGTTTTTATATTTCTGATCTAGCATCGTTTATTCCACGGGCATTCTATAAAATAATAATCTAATATAAAACTTCGTTACGTTACAATTACTTTTATTTTACCGTAACATTTAAATTCTCAGCAATTGAATTTAATATTCATATAACATCGTCGTGGCTTCGATGACCTAGTCAATTTCATATAGTTTGTAGTAAATAAACTGCTTGAACTTATTTCGCCTGACATGAAAGTGATTTTTTATTCGATTACATTTTTTTTCTTTCGATAAAATAAATCTAAAACACGTATTTGTAACTTGATAGTTTACTACGTTTGACGGCATAATATTCTTATGAACACTGTAATGAACTATTATTTTCAGTCAGGCTTTGTTTGCCTATGAATAGGATATAATGAATACAGTTAAATAACGGATATTAGAAGTATAGTAGTCTCGAAAATTTGGTATTGTATAATAGTGTCTCGTTTTTCAAAAAGTTCATTGAATTTTTATTCAATCGATAAATTGGTACTGTCATTATAATTAATGTTGAAACATTTCATACCAATGAACTTCAGTCGACCGAAACAGTAGAAATGTTGTCTGTGCTTCATAAAATTTTATTGCACTCATATACAGGGTACTTCAAAAAGACGCGGCAATATTTAAGGAGGATTTTCAGGTCATTTTGTGAAAAAAAGTTCCCATAAGCATACGTTCGTAAATGCATTGTTTCCAAGGTACAAGGTGTTGAAGTTTTTTTGTAATTAAGTCAAATATCTCCTTAGCGATTTCTTTGAAATTTGGCAGCGGTTACGAGAAATAGGGAGCTTACATGGCCCTAATTAGATCATACACACAAAAATAATACAACCGGTATAACATATAATACTAGAAATAACGTTGTTCGCGCGGACGCTCTATGTCAACTTCGTTCTGAAACATCTCACCCGGTGAGAGGTCTGCCGTCGGTCGGCGAAAGTGGAATATAGGTACAAGTGCTGTGACTAGTTTAGTATAATTTTTGGACGATGATAATATAGCCTTTATTTTTAAATGGCAGAAGTCTAGCCTAAGGCCAATCTCACTCAACCTATAATACAAAAAATTTACAATACAACATACACACAACATAAAACAAAACAAATGTGGACAACTTAAAACTAGATATAACAATCTACATATAAAACTAGATATAACAATCTACATAGACCACACGATCGATATTAACCAATAAACATAATACAATATAATATATACTACAAAGTATGACAAATCATGTCTAAACTGAAAGCAAATGTCGGCTCAGCCAGAACGTTGATTCAGAGTGTCTGCGCTAATCATTTTGATACTGTCAAATTTGTTGAAATCCTTTAACATGAATTACTATACAAATGCCGAGATTTATGGACTCGCTAATGATAATGCTGAGAGGCTAGGCGGTTATACACTGAAAGATTTCCTCAGCGTATGGCTCCTGAATTTTTGAAAGCATTCATAGATGCCTTCATGAAACAGGCACACTAAAACGAAGTGGAGGAACAGGAAGGCCAAAGACACAAAGAACGGTAGCGCCGTAAGAGAATGTGCTGAACATGCTTGAAGAAAATCCAGCTACCTACTTCTACTCGAGAAGTTGCTGAATGTAAGTAATAGTACTGTTTGGCGCATTCTTAAGGACAATTTGTTATATCCTGACCACATCCAACGCGTCAAGAAAAAGTAAGTTTCGTCTGCTGAACTTTTGTGAACTTCCCTATAGAATTGAGAACATTTCACTGCCTAAAAGTTTTGTAAAGGATTTTTTTTTGTACATCGCTTATAGATGTTGAGATATCTTCCGCCCACACACTAATGGGCCACCCTGTATAAATTAATGAGTACGTAAACACACACCCTGTAATTTTTATTCAGCCAGACAGACATACTGTTATTTAATTTTCTGAATGTTGCGTGAATATGTCATGTATGAAAAGTGTGTAATCTTCTGTATGACAGTATAATTTTTCGGGTGATCGCCCAGTAAGTAGGTACGTACACATTTAATATAGCAAAAAGTGTGTCGCATATGTGTGCTGGACATGTTTTTTAAATCTATTAGTAAATTACCGGTAAAACAGTTAAGTATAAACCTGTTATGCCGTACAGTATCATCCGCCATCAAGTTTGTAACGTTTTGTTGTATAACTGAATTCACACTCTTAACTTATTATTATAGATTTCTGCAAATGCAGCTGTTTCCACATTGTGGACGCGAATAGTAATCAATCTGGTCTACTACGAATGCTGCTTATCGTACGAAGACGTTATTTAACTGTTGTTTTTTTATTATTTCTTTCATCTGTATTGTGTAAATCAAATTATTTTCTAGTCAATCCACAACATGTTGTATATTTCATAAATTATTTGTTAATTGATGATTTTTTTTAATCACTGTCCGAATGTTTAAGTTGGAATTTGGTTTATAATGTTAAATGTACTTTTTGCAAAATATAAATGAATACTACGTCAACTCCACAATTAAATACGGTATAATTGTAAAATTGAAAATATCAAACCACCATACATGTTTCGGGAAGCTAACCTCCCATCATCAGTGGTTATAACGAATACTATCACTATACGTATTCATTTGATGGAAAAAAAGAAATTAATTAACTTATAAACGTAATTATTTTACAATTTATTATTGTCCTCATCATGTCTCATAACAAATATCCTTCAATTTACCAGCTAATGATAATCCAATTAAATTGGTTTGATTGCTATTGCACAGAGTTTCGTGTAGTTAGTACAACTCATAAGGTAGGTTGCGCAAAACGATACTCAATAGAACCAATAAGTTGCGTCATCCGAATTTAATTCTAGCTGATAGCAGCATAGACTTCAGCTGCGAAAAAATGAGTATGCTGGTAACGATCAGGATACCCAACCAAACGAAAGGTGGTTAACAGAATTATCAACCAACCGCGAGACATAATACAGAAGAGTTAGGCAACAAAAGTATATTTTGGGTGCTGTCCCGCAAAATGATTCTATTTGGTACTCTATTATATCGGGCCCGCCATCTAACGTTTTTTTTTTCAACTAGTGCTTATTTCGTGAAGGGTAACACTTAGCTCATGTCTGATTTGACAGATAATTAGTTTTATCCTTCCGCTGAACGAATATGGTTGTGTATACGCTTGAACAACGCTGGGAAATATTGCGACATTACTTTGAAAATCATGGTAATGTTGCAGAATGTATGCGAAAATTGCGTACGGATTTTGGAAGAAGAGAAGCACCGTCAGCTCCGTATGTTCGTTATCTCGTGAAAAAAGTGAAAGAAACTGGCATCCTCATCGATAAACCAAAGCGTGAAAAGCCAAAAACAGTGCATACACCAGAGAATATTGCTCCTGGGGCAGAAAGTGTGCGTGAAGCGCCATCAACATCAATTCACCGTCGGTCTCAACAATTGAACATTTCGGAGACATCATTGAGACGAATTTTGCATAAAGACCTTGGTCTGACGCCATACAAAGTCCAATTGGTTCAGGAGTTGAAGCCAACTGACCATCCAATGCGTTTTCGCTTCGCTCAGTGGGCCTGCGATCGACTTACAGAAGATGCCGATTTTGCCAAAAAAATCATCTTTTCAGATGAAGCTCATTTTGATCTTCGCGGGTATGTAAACAAGCAAAATCGTCGCATTTGAAGCACAGAAAACCCGCACGCATACATTGAAAAGCCGATGCACTCAAAACGAGTCACTGTTTGGTGCGGATTTTGGTCCGGAGGCATAATTGGGCAATTTTTCTTCGAAAATGAGCAAGGAGTGGCCGTTACAGTCAATGGCTATCGTTATCGGGCCATGTTGAACGAATTTTTGTTCACAAAAATTGAAGAGGAGGATATTGGCAACATTTGGTTTCAACAGGACGGCGCTACGTGCCACACAGCCGAAGCTACACTCGATATTTTGCGCCCTGTTTTTGAAGATCGCATTATCAGCCGCAGAGCTGATGTCGTTTGGCCACCTCGGAGCTGCGATTTGACACCGTTGGACTATTATTTGTGGGGTGCCGTCAAAGATTAGTGTTACGCCGACAAGCCAGAGACAATTGACGCTTTAAAGGACAATATTCGTGAAGCCATTGGTGAAATACAGCTGCACATAATCAATAATGATCGTGTAGGCTACTGCATGGCCAGCCGAGGCAGCCATTTGAATGAAATTATTTGTCATTATTAACCGGAAGGATTGTACTTTCAAATAAAAAAAGAAATTTGAGAAAATATTCAGCAGTTCTTCTTTTATAGCATTTAAAAAAAAAAAAGAAAGTTATCTGGCAGACCCAATACTAAGACTACTGGTCTCTACAGCAGACTAAAGATCAAACGAGACTAACTGAAGAGAGTAGGACAGTAATCGTTTTTCTGATGTAATTTAGCAAATTAAATGCCCACAGTGTGAAATATATAGGACAAACTAAAAATTACATCAAGGACAGGATTAACCAACATCACTAATATGTTTTTCATTCCGATCGGTTTATTATTTTGGATGTGGAAGCTACACAAAAATCAAGGTTTATTAAGAAGATGCTCTACAACCTAACTCTCGGTCAAAAATTAATTTATTGGTTGCTACTTTTTTATTTTTTATTAGCGAAACAGAAAACACTAACAAATATTAATATTAATCAAAAAGGCCATATGATGACACATAGATGGTGTTACTACAATTTTTTCCATAATATTTTTATTTAGTACTAACCTTCAAACGATACGTGTATAAATTTGATAGCAATCTGACTTTTGATTCCTGAGTTATAGCATTTTGTGTGAAGCAACTTTTGTTATAGAAAAAATGGATAAAAGTGAATTTCGAGTTTTGATAAATCATTGCTTTTTGATGAAAAAAATACAGTGGAAACCAAACAATGGCTTGATGACATTATCCGAACTCTGCTCCATCGAGACAAATGTTAGAGAAGTGGATTGCTGAATTTAAACGAGGTCGTACCAGCACAAATAATGCAGAGCGCAGTGGACGCCCAAATGAGGTTGTTATTTCAGAAAACGTCAATAAAAATCACAAATTGGTTATGAACGATCGCAAATTGAAGGTGCACCAGCCAGCTGACATTGTAAAGATATCAGATGGTAGTGTTTTTACCATTTTACACGAACATTTGGGTATGGGAGAGCTCTGCGCAAAGTGGGCGCCGCGTGAGCTCACAGTCGACCAAAAACAACAACGAATTGATGCTTCAGAGGAATGCTTGGCGCTATTAAACCGCAATAAAATCGTCGATATGTGACAATAGATGAAACATGGCTTCCCTATTACACACCAGAATCCAAAGACGCAACAGTTGGCCGGTAAGGTGATGGCGTTTGTATTTTGGGTTGCGAATGGAATAATATTCATCACCTCGAAAAAGGAACCACCATCAACTGTTACTGTGCACTTTTGGATCGATTGAAGGCGGAAATCGCAAAGAAACGGCCACATTTACAAAAGAAAAAAGTGTTGTTTCACCAAGACAATGCGACCCACTCACCGTATTCTCCAGATTTAACCCCCAGCGACGTTTTCCTGTTTGAATATCTCAAGAGAATGCTTGCTGGAAAGAAATTTAAGTCCAATGATAAACTAATCGCTGAAACTGAGGCCTCTTTTGACGAGAAAGAGAAATCGTACTATAAAAGTGGGATCGAAAAGTTGGAAAAATCGCTATACTCGTATTGCCCTCGAAGACAACTATGTTGAATAATAGAATCGAGTTTTGTCAAAATTTTGTTTTTGTCTTACATATCCTACGGTCTTATGGAATAACCTGTTAGTGGTAATGGGGACTAGTTTCGGCTTAAGCCATCATCACCCTATAATTAAAGCAAACGCAATATCAACAACAATGTACGTCAGACAAAATAGCTGTTTCAAAGTAGTAAACTATTGTAGCTTTCCAAAATCAAAGCATATCAATTAACAACTCAATTAAAAACCATAACAAACGGTGTCGTTGTGGAGCAAAACATTTTTTCTTTCTAATATGGATAATATTTTGCAAGCAATTACTATATTAATATTTGCAAAAATTAATAATGAATGAATTAGTTTTTGTTTTCCAAATATTATTATTTTAATGCTGCTAGCCCAAAATAATTTAATGGGGAGTTTATTGTTCCAAAAACCCGATAAATTAAACAAATTACAATTTAAAGATGAATGTTATTGTTTTTAAGTCGCTTCTCGGGTAATGCTGGCAAAATGTTAAAAAAATTGTCTACAAATTCGGAATCTTTATACCTGTAAATCAAGATGGCAGTGTAAGCATGTCCTTTCAAAGTCTTCTTGGGCTATGTTTGTGGCTGTCTAATTTAGTCCATGAAAGGAAACGCAATTTTGTTTGTTTGGAACTCTTTCGTAAATCATATAATATTTGTCCAAACTTCTTAGCGGTCGATTTCTGGGATATCATGTCCCAAAAAACGATATCGTTGGCTTCATTATCGAGATGAAATTAAAGTCGTCCTTATAAAAGTAAATCATCATCCTAATGTTAACCTCATCATATCTGTGAGAAATGTAAAGATGTAATGCAAAAATGCTTGTAATTGTTTAGTGTTCACTTAAGATACCTACTCTAAATGCTAATTTCAAATATAAACAGTTTGCCCTTTACAAAGACTGCCTCACATACTCCATGTGATAGGACGAAAGATCGTAAAATGTAGATTTTACAAGCAAATAAATAAAAGTCATGAAGCGCACAATTCTAAGAATAAATAATAGGATTGTTCTTTGGTTTTGTAAGGTAAAAATAAAAAAGAAATAGCATGGAAGTGTATAGAGAAAACAAGGTTTAATGTCTTCTGAATAATGCAATAATGCATACTACTAAATGCTAAGATTTATTACATATTTTATGATTTTAATAAATTTGAACAGTCTACATACTGTGAAGTGTTTCTGGAATTAGACACAATAGGAATATTACTACAACTCAATGGAAATACATATTATCAAGTTGGGGTATTGTGGGAAGTCAGATATTTTTATATTATTTCATTATTTGCAAATGTATGAAAAATTTTAAAATACATTTCCGCATTCTTGTATTAAAAACCACTTCGTTACCAAAATTAATTGATTTGTTTCGTAAATTGGTGTTTTAGTAGATTTTCAAAAAAAAAAAATCTAGCTATTCAGGAGATCGACACAACCCAAATTTTGAAAAAGTTGTATGCAGTCCTTCATTTCACGACCCCTGGATCCTAAAAATGACCTCAGTTCAAAAGTTTATACAGGGTGTTAATTAAGTATCCGTCCAAACTTCAGGGGGTGATTCTTTGAGTGATTTTAAGGTAAAAAGTTCATATAAGCAGGTGTCCGGAAATGCATAGTTTTCAAGATACAGGGTGTCAAAAAAAAAATTTTTTACATTTATTTATTAATATCTCAAACACCTGTTGACCGATTTTGTTGAAATTTGGCAGTATTATGGACTATGATAATACGCTAAGTTAGCCCCAATTGATTGTTGATTATGACTTCCAATGGCGTCGTAAGGGGCAGTTTCACGAATAAAAATAACAAAAAAAATGTGCGCCACTGACTTTTTTAAAATTAAAAAAATAATTTTTGCAATAAGCCATTAAAAATACAAGTTTTTTGTCTCTTGATATTTTTTCGCATATTGCATCGTTTTCGAGAAAAAAAATTAAAACCACTTATATGCATGTCCCTGGATAATTTTAAAAATCACTTTTACAGATCCAGGGACATGCATTTAAGTGGCTTTAATTTTTTTTCTGGAAAACGATGCAAGATACGAAAAAATATCAAGAGACAAAAAAGTTGTATTTTTAACGGCTTAATCCAATATTATTTTTTTAATTTTAAAAAAGTCAGTGACGCACATTTTTTTGTTATTTTTATTCGTGAAACTGCCCTTACGACGCCACTGGAAGTCATAATCAACAATCAATTGATGCTAACTTAGCGTCTTATCATAGTCCATAATACTGCCAAATTTCAACAAAATCGGTCTACAGGTGTTTGAGATATTAATAAATAAATGTAAAATAAAAATTTTTTTGAACCCTGTATCTTGAAAATCATGCATTTCCGGACACCTGCTTATATGAACTTTTTACCTTAAAATCACTCAAAGAATCACCCCCTGAAGTTTGGCCAGATACTTAATTAACACCCTGTATATCTCTGTATGGGATATAGCCAATTTTGCGGCACGTTCTAGGCCGCATTTTTTGACCAATCGATACAAAGTTTGGTTAAAAAATCGGCTAGGTCAAGGTATCGCTTGAGTTCGTTGGCGATTGAAATTGGAGAGTTAATTTTAAAATGGCGGCCTGTCAAAGTTTAAAAAAAAATATCATTTTTGGTAGAAAGGTTACTGTTACGAAGTACGTATTTTCATGTAGGAAAAAAGTGCGGTACCTCATTGGCGTACGTTTTAATTGGGTCAATTTTTTTTTCGTTCAAGATTAAACTACCATTAGGACATAATTTATTTTAATTTTGATAAATTTACTCGACTCTGATACTGAATACTGAAGCTCTAATTTTGATAAAAATTCATACAGCGTGTGATTTTGAATTTTAGTTACTAATTTGGGAAACAGTAATACAAAATTCCACGACGCCGCTGGATTCTACGTAACAGCCTTATGTCAATGCACACACGAATAAAGTTTTTTTAATCGTATAAAAAATGTAATAGAAATTAAGAAATTGACTTTAGATTTTATTTTCTTGGAAAGTTCAAAAACTCATTTTGTTAGATTTTTATTATTTTGATAATACATATACGCTCTAGGTAACTCCAGATTATTCACTTTTTTCCACTTTGATGTGATAATTGGAGAAATAATTTTTACGGATTTCAACTTTTTAATTGAAACCATAGTTTTTTTTTTAATATTTATTCAAATGTTTAGCGGGCCAAAGAGAAACTTGTTGATATGTCAAAACTAAATTGTAGCAATTAATTTGTATATTGTACAAGTTTGGCGGAAAAATAGAAATAGTAATACGAGTAGGAGATATTGTGCGAAATTGTGGAGAGGCTGCACAAGAATTCAATCGAAGACACCCTAATCATCTAGACCGTATCCAGTATTCGAATATTAGCAAAATAATAAAAATATTAAAAAATTAGTTTTGGAATTTTCCGAAAAAATAACATCAAAATTTAATTTCTTAATTTCTATTATATTTTTTTACTACGATTAAAAAAAATTCCTCGTATCTGCATTGTTAGAAAGTTGTTACGTAGAATGTAGCGGCGTCGTGGAATTTTGTATTACTGTTTTCCGAATTAACTGACACACACTTTATGGATTTTTATCAAAATTAGGACTTAAGTATTTTGGATGACAAAGACTCGAGTAAATTTATCAGATTTGAAATAAATTATATCCTAAAGGTAGTTGAATGAAAAAAATTTAAACCCCATTAAAACGTAAGCCAATGAGGTACCGCACTTTTTAGCTCGATGAAAGTGTGTATCTCGTAACCGTTGACCGTCCTACCAAAAATGATAAAAAAGCCTCAAAAAATAAAATGTATCCATCTTAAGTGGGACACCCTGTATATAAATCTTCACTGAATAAAAAAAATAATTTTAAACATACAACAAATACACTTTTTATCGAATATGAAATTGGTTAACGCTTTGATTCTCTTGTTGAGATTTTTGTTTTTTTTGCTGAAATAATATTTAATAATATTTAAATAATATTTTAATTTTTGCGATGTTGTTTACAGCCCCTGTTTGTTGAGTACTGATAAAAATCGCATACAGCGAGTCCAGAAGTCATGTTTGCGTTATATTTTTGGCATCAGAAAATACGAACCTATAAGTCATAAACTTGCTGATACCAAATGGCTTTCGATGCAGAATAGAAGGCTCCTACACTCAGCCACACTATATCATTCCGTTCTAACCAAAAGACACCCTCCATATCTCTACAACAAGATTAGCTTCCGATCAGACGTTCATAACCTAAATATCAGATTTAGAAATCTTCTTTCCCCTCCCTCCCACAGAACTGCAATATTTGAACGATCCTTTTCATTTCAGATCTATAATATTTATAATAACCTACTGCATAACCTAAAACATTTGAATATTGGTTCATTCAAAAAACAATTTAAAGAACGTTTGTTGAATCCACTTTAGTTTTTTAGTTTTATGCACAGAAAAAAATCTTACTGTAATATCAATATTAGCGATATGTTTGATTGCCTCTATTTTGGTTTAATGACAGTAATACTTAATTCATTAGATTTCAATTCGGCCAACATTAAATATATACTTAATCCGACATTCCAGATATTATTGAAATTCAATTTCATATATGTTATGCACAAAACAGATATATTTTTTCTTTCAATGATTACAGTAATAATTGGCAACTAATATTGCAATTGTATTATTTCAAATATTGTTATATTACGATAAGCAAGAAAAAGCATTGGAAGAATATTATTTCTCTACTCGGATTTTTAGATCTATATCATTGAATTAACAAAATCAAATTTTACTCGCTATCATATTCTACTATTTAAATAAACTAAATAATATTAAGTCAATACTTGTTATTGTTGGGACAACCTTAACTTATTATTGGGCCGGGCTAAATTCATCGATATATCGAAACACAAAACGTCGAGTATCCAACATTTTGCACTCATGCATGTATCGAATTTAAGTATATAAATTAAATAAAAACTGGATTTTCGTACTACCTACCCCACTTCGTAAATATTAGTTTTTGACTTAAAAAAAAATGCTTTCATACGCCGATATCATAATAAAACGAATTCAAAACATTGATATAAAAACGTAGATTTCGGGCTGATGTATCGGGAAATTTTGGAACTCCCTAGTCACTAGCAAAACTTAAAACAATAGGTTATGTTACATTTATATACTTATTCTATTTGTGTGCCGGTAGCGCGTGTCTATATAGTTAAGTTCTATAATCTGCAATATATATTATGGAAGACTTCTTAAACGCCTCAGACAAACTAATTCCAATATTCTCCGGTAAGTTTTAAGTATATCTAGTCATAAGTTTTTTACTATAAATTATTTTGTGTAAGCTTTTCGAACCATACTATTAAAGATCGGTCTAGCCAACAAATGATTTAAGAGGTACCTATAATGCATAATAAAAACGTTTTAACAAAACTATTCAGGGTGTTCCATTCAAAAGGTATGAATATTAAGCTTTTTATTTCACATTAACCAGTATAGCATGGCAGCATGGAATACATTTTTGCAACCTCAGATAACCTCAAAATTCAAAATATCCTGTTTTAACACGATGTAGGTATACAGTATACAAAGTACCGAGTGGGAGTGGGACACTATGAAGATATGATAAAAAAGCACAAATACGATATTTGGTTTAATATTTTGTTAGTCGTACATGTTCAATATTCATGTATTAGAATGACATACATCTTTTAATGTATTGTTTATTTTTTGTACTGTGATTATAGAGTAATATTTTTTTTATTACAATACATTGTATTATAGAATTAATAAAACTGTTTTTGAATAAAAACTTTCTTTTATTTCATACAATTAGTTAACGTGATAGTTTTATTAAATTAAGTAATTAATTTCTCTCCAGGATTATATATAAAATTGATTTAAAATGACAAAACAGTTATTTCAATACCAAAATATATTCTGTGTATAATTTCTGTATTCCCCTTAAAAACCAATAAATTTTCTATCAACGATATTGACACTTAGTCCAATCAATACTCTTTATTTAACTTCAATATATTCTTATAATTGAGGCATTTGATTGGAAGTCAATTAATTCTTATACTTACAGCAATAAAGTCATATATTTCGCAATTAATCATATAAGTATAATTGAAAGAAATGTAGCTTTGATTGTGGAATACGGAATATATGCTATCATTGATTGAATGTGCATATGGTTCATGATATGATAGATTTTTCTCTGTGTGTTAATCGTTATAAACATGGGTATTTGATAGTGATTATTTCTAGTTATTTTTGGTTATTTTTGATTGCGCTACATGAGACACCCTTTATATTTCCCTAATTATGTGTACAGTGGTATTTTTTTTTTAGAATTTGTAATTGATTTTTGGGGTTAGATTTCTATATCAGTTTTTAACTGCCATCTAACCCATTTTGTAGTTCCTTTGTGTTTATGCATTATAAATGTATGTATTGTAGAATTTGAATTTTATGTTATGTTGAACTACAAATAAATTTATTTATTATTATTATTATATTCCGGGTTCGCGTGTTATTGATAATTTAAATATTTTTCTGATTTTTCTTCCTAAAGATACGGTTTTATTTTAAAAGTATGTCGTAAAATTTTTTCCACTTGTTTCACAAGTTCGTTTGCCGATGTTATTAAACAAAAAAACTTTTTCCCCTTACAAAAAATCATCATAATGACGAAAAGTAAATAAAAATGCATGTGGCCCAATTCTCAAGAGTTCTTGCCGGCCACCTACTGTATATTCCGGATGATCTGATAATATGGAGGTTACTGACCATATGTATACTGTGGCAGGTTTTCGCATTCCGGCATGATTGTTGTTGGTCTTAATATATTAAACTGACCGTACTTGCCGAATACTAATTATTATATTTTTATTTAGGTATACGAACTGGTATTTGGTTGTGTGCAAGAATGAAAATAAAACAAAAGAGAGATAAGAGAGGTATTCAGTGAAAAATATATATGCGATCTGCATCCTTGCCCTTCCTAACCCACTTTCTGTGATTATTATTTTGTGTGCGTGCGGTCGAATAATTTAATTTAAATTTGATTTAGTTGAGCGAAAAATGTGGTTCTTTTTTTATTAGCCTCTTCAAGTTAGACAATTTAGCCCATTTAATTAAATGTTTATTAAGTCGCGTAAGCAGCTACATGCAGCGAGCTCGTGGTTCGAACCCATTAAATACCGGGACAGCCTGCGCAAGTGTAGTTCGCCTAGCCACTAGACCACCTGCCTCGTTAAAATGTGGTTCTCATAACAACATTCAGAGAAAAAAAAATAAAATAAATAAACAGCAAATGAACAAACAAATGAACAATTACAATCGCTAAAAAAAAAAAAAAAACTACCGTCCATTAGTATCAACAAACTCCTGAAAGCTGTAGAATACGTTATCAATCAAATACAGCTTTAATTTTCTTTTAAATTGTGTCTCAGTTTGGCAACCCTTGACGTCCTCGGGCAGGAGATTATAACATTGGTAGCCCGCGTATTTTGGTGACTTTTTGTAAAATTCGTGTTTGGGACGAGGCAAGCACAATCGGTCCCTTCCCCTAGTGGAATACTCGTGGTTGTCTCCACACGTACGCGCGCCATGTTTATTTTTATAAATATGACAGAGCGTTTTATATAGGTAAATAGATGGGACTGTGAGCAAACGATTTTGTTTAAAAGCGTCCCTACAAGTACCCCTAAAAGGAATATTAAAAATGCAACGCACTGCTCGTTTTTGTAGTATAAAAACTCTGTCAATCATACTAGACCTGCCCCAGACCACTATACCATACGCAATTGCTGAATAGATCAATGCATAATATATTGAAAGTAAGGCATGCACATTCATGCAAGTCTTCAGCGAATTAATAATATATAAAGACGTATTAAGTTTTTTACAAAGGTGGTCTATATGCGTTACCCAGCTGAAATCCGGATCAACAAAACTCCTAGCAGTTTAGCAGAATCTGATAGAGGAAGATGGATATGATCAAAGTTTATGTTGAGATCCAATGTTCTGAACTTATTAAAGTGTATAGCAACTGTTTTGTCAAAGTTGATCATCAGCCTATTACTCCGACACCACATTCGAAACTCATCGAGCGTGACATTTATCTTATGTTTTAGAATTTCAGGATCCCTGTCAGATAATAAAAGAGTGGTGTCATCAGCATACATGTACTGAAAACCGTGTGTGATATTTGCAGGAAGATCGTTAATATAAATTAAAAATAGCAATGGGCCCAGTATACTTCCCTGAGGAGTGCCCAGATCAACATTTAAGAAGTCTGACACAACAGATTCAATTTTAACCGCGATTTTTCGGTCCTTCAAATAAGAATGTATCCACTGATTGATCGGTCCACGTATGCCAACTTGTTCTAATTTTTGGCATAGAAAGTCTCTATCAACAACGTCAAATGCGCTGGACAAATCGAATAAAAGAGCCACTACATGGGAGCCGTTATCAATCAGATCATGAACCTGTTGAACAAATTCCACGGTGCAGGTTTCAGTGGAAAAACCTTGTCTAAATCCGTGCTGACAACCGCTTAACACATCACACTGGCTTAAAAATTCAAAAATTCTCTCGGCCACAAGCTTCTCAATCACCTTCGACACAGTGCTTATTAAAGCTATTGGCCTATAATTTGCGATGGCTTTCTGGTCACCCTTTTTATGTAATGGGATGATAACGGACCTCTTCAGTTGCTCCGGAAATCTCCCATGCTGCACCGACATACTTGACAACTCCGCCACTATGGGACAGAACACGTCAGAAGACTCCTTTAATACCTTTATCGGAATACTGTCTATACCCGTAGATTTTTTATTAGGGAATTTAGATAGGACTCTTGCAACGTCCTCCGCTGACACTGGACCAAAAAACATACTTCTGGGATTATTCGTCCCCACAGTACAATGGGCAGACAAATTTCCATTAAAATGGGAATGTAGTTTATCCGCAATTATAGTTGAGAAGTACGTGCAGAAAACAGTAGCGACCTCAGATGGGTTTGAAATAATGTTGTTGTGAGTGAGGGCTATTGGTTTATTACGATTTTGGACCTTTCCAGTATATTCTCGGAAAATTTTCCACACCGTTTTAGCTTTGTTGCTGGAATTTTCCAAGCGATTACTAAAAATATAAACCTTGAACTTCAAACATTCTTCGGACCTCTATATATTACAAAAATGAAAATTATGTATTTGGAAATGTGAGCATTGGCATTGAAATATCTGGTCAAAGATTTACCTATAAGCAGAGGAGGGACCATTCTTTTGAACCTAACAGTTATTGACTCTAAGATAACTACCTCGTTAAAAACTTCTTTTTTTTTTTGGTTTAATATACACTGTGTCCAAGATAAGAATGGGATAGCATTGGAATCTTGAAAACGCTGGGAGTTATAATGTCAATTAAATTAGAGAAAAGTTTTCGAAAAACCATCCAATACGGCCCTGTATTTTTTATTGTTAAATTTAAAGCCATTTTCAATTCAAAAATAGGTGATATATCACATGTAATGGTTTAAACAAGATTTTTTAGCTGTTATTTTAAATTATTCAAGCAAAATCGCCATAGTTTGGCACTTAGCTGACTGAATGCAGAGTAGTGGGTTTTGCAAAAACATTCTTTGATAATTATTTATTTCTGTCTCAGTACAACATTTTATTCTGTACGCGGTTTTTCAAATTTTGTTGAAATTTTTGTGCTTTTTGAAGTTATTAAAAAAACGCTTTTCTCAGATGAATGTTTTACGCAAAATAAGTGCTAGACTATGGCGAATTTTTTTGAATAATTTTAAATTACAATTAAAAACACTGAAAACTTGTTTAAACCATTACACCTATTTTTGAATTAAAAAGGGCTTTAAATTTAACAATAAAAAATCCAGGGCTGTATTTAAAAAACCAAGTTCATTGTTTTTCAAAAACGAAACGTCATAGTGAAAATTTGTAAACGCTATCTTATTCTGCAAAAAAGGTAACATTGAGAAAGTGCAAAAATCGTTTTTTCAAAAATTCTCAAAAACAGCTAAGGTTAGTTTACTTTTGAAAACACCATTTAAAGAGTGTTTAAATTGTACAACTTTTCCAAGATTCCAATGCTATCCCATTCTTATCTTGGATAGTGTATAGTTCACATTTACTAAATGGGCCTAATTGGTAAGTGCGTGCTAATGCTTCGTACAGTTTTATAGTGTGACAACGATATGAATGAACAGTATATCCTCCCTCCATGTGATATACCTACATATTATATCTTCATGATTTGGTTTGTGAATCTTAAAGGTTTTCAATAGTGCAATTCAAAGCATATGTCTATTGCCTATGTTCTACCAATATCCTGCTAATACTGGCTGTTCCCGTGATCGCGTATGCCAGATATGCATGCAACCAATAGTATTACGTTATTTTTGTTAATTTTACTTCACCCTAAAGCTCCGTTTACTGGCGGAAAACTAAACTTGCTTGTTGTTTTGTGTTTATATATTTTCAAGTGTATTTGCTAAGTAGTTAAGTGTTGTAGTGCGTGCTGCTGTTACAACACAAGAAAAATAAAAACAAACGCGTTTGAGAGGACTCTTAAAGGAGATATCAATTGAATATCCCGATTCTTATAAGATTTTTTTGAGGTTATCTTACCAAAAGTTTCATGAACTGTTAAAACTACTTGAACCTAAACTTACAAAGTCAGAAACATGGATGAGAAGTCATATCCCTCCTCATGCTCCGTAAGAAACTGTCTGCCCTGACAAACCACATAATCTTTGGCTTATACAAATCATCAGTACAACTTCCACTTTTTTAGACTTTAAAATGTTATTCAGTTCTTTTCTATAAACTGTTTTTATTGTTTTTATCTTCGATTTCAGTATGTTCATGTCAATGTTTTCAAGTTCTGATTCTTGCAACTCCTTTAAAAGTTTTTAAAATGCATTTTCTCGTCTTAATTTATTCATTTGTTGTTTTTTTTTTCGTATATGTTTAAATAATAATAATAAAAGGCTTTATTGTAAAAATAAACATTTTACAAATGGCGAAGTTGAAGTTTATACTTCTTAACTTAACCTAAGTATCAATTATTAATCACAAATACAATCCAACAAATCAATTATTAATAGGTAATATCAATAATAAGAAACACAAAATAAAAATAAAACAAAAACATATCAATCTTAGACTTCAATCAACCTTATACAAATCTGTGTATGAGATTCTTTACTGTTTGCTTAAAACGATATCCCTTTAATAGTTTTACATCATATGGCACCTTGTTATAGATACAAGCTACATTATACGAGAAGGATCTTTCAAAAATTGCCGTCAAGTGCATAGGCGGTGTTATAGTATATTTATTTCGTATATCTATATTGTGTACATCTCCCCTGAACGACACCCGCTCATAGAGATAATCTGGCATTTTGTCAGAAATTATTTTGTTATACAAAACAAGAGAGTGCAGCATCCTACGTTCTTCCATCCTCAGCCATTCCATTTCTCTTAATTTGGCTGTGACGCCTCGTTCTCCCCTCCTAATTCCCCCAATCAATCTTACACAAGAATTCTGCATCAGCTGAATTCGACCACTTACATTTTTGATAGGCATGGCCCATAGACTGCATCCGCAAAATTAAAATGCGATAACACTAGGGAATCACACAGTACTTTCCTAGTTTGGTAATCTAAGATATGAAGTTATCTGATTGCCATCCCACTAATTCAGTGCAAATAGAACTTTTGCTTGTCCAGACCCGTTTACAACGAACGAACGACGGTAGCGGCCAGTAAACTAGCCGATCCGTCAACTTTTGGCAAGCACTTACTGGCAAGTAGAAACTACACTTTCCTGCAGTTTACACATGACGTTTAGTGGCGGCAAGTATTTTCCGCCAGTAAACTTGCCAAGTGTAAACGTAGCTTTATATCCTTATACAGTAGAGATGTTGGTTCCATGGAAATTCATGAAAAACTAAGAACGAATAAGAATTGCTTGTTACATAAAGCAACAAGACTTTAAGTTATGTTGGAAATTTCTTTCACACTACCATGCTTTCACCAGACGGCCGTTTCGTCGATCCACGACTCATCAGTGGTGATCGGCAGGCAGTGTGACCCAAATTTCCAACATTTACAAAGAGCTTATACTAGCACGAGAATTGATTGAGAGAGAGAGATGTTTTTGGCGACATCTAGCGTGAACAGGCAACATGCCGGGTGAAACACAGTTCACAAACGATGGCCGGACAAGAAGTAACAACTCCATTATATCCTATCCGGGTGCATCTAGTGTTGGCAATAGGATATAATGGAGTTGTTACTTCTTGTCCGGCCATCGTTTGTGAACTGTGTTTCACCCGGCATGTTGCGTGTTCACGCTAGATGTCGCGAAAAACGTCTCTCTTAAGAACGAATATCTCATTAACAATAATTTACTGTAACTCGAAAATGGAAGCTTTTTTTGTATTTATGAGAATTATAGATGCAATGCCAAATCCCCAAAGGCAAAATATTATTAGTGATACGTGTTATACTTTGGGTACGTATGAACAGAAACGTATAATCGAAAATTCTGTGATGGAGAAGATGTGGAAACATTTGAATTGAAATTAGAAAAAATGATGCTGCTTTTGATAACGCAGCTGTGCACAAGGTGCAAATTTCTTATAGCTGCTGTACAAAGTGTGGGCTTTTAAACCCTAAAACATAATGTGTAGATTTATTTATTTCCAAAATTGAAGAAAAGACTTCATGGAAAACATTTTCCCGTCATGAAGAGGTAGGTGAAGAAGAATTTCATCCTAATTTGATATCAAAGATAAATAATTTCCTTGATACTCTAAGCAAATTAATATAATGTTCTGATCAAAATATAGTTTTGATTACCGGGATTAGACAATGTAGGCCTATATTTTATAATTCCCTATATTACACTGACTTCGCTACAACTTATTTTTTATGACCCAGGGCTTAACACAGCGGCCAGCTGTAATTGATGATTAATTTCTTTTAGTTCACTAGAAGGCATATTTATATGAAGTTTCCGTCGTCGGTTTCAAGGATTTTTATGAAAAATTGCA
The DNA here is from genome assembly GCA_911728435.2 of Apoderus coryli. NCBI lineage: Eukaryota > Metazoa > Arthropoda > Insecta > Coleoptera > Attelabidae > Apoderus > Apoderus coryli. The sequence goes on along the minus strand of OU452206.1, from coordinate 3,787,734 downwards.
TAACATTAATTAAAAATAGCCTTTCTGGTGTAATTAGATCTTCACTCACACATAAAATTTATGGAAGATTTATTAAATAAAAATAAGATAAATTACTATGACAATCAATACATTATCAGGAAGGAATTTGTATTTAGCATTTATAATTACTTGCAAAAACCTTGAGAACTCGGAAAAGAATTCGTATGCTAATATTTTATGTGATATTTAAAAAAAATGTTTTTACTTATAATATGAAGATTTGTGTTTGGAATGTGTAGTCAATACCGTGAATAAATAGAATGGTATAAATTAGGTCAAATTATGCAAAATGGCATTTAAGTTAAGCAGAAGAGTTTATTATGTAATTTTTAATGGTTTATGTAAAACTATTTAAATGAGCGTGAATTTGAGATATTATTGATACAGAAGACATAAATAAGACGATGAAGAATATGTTAACTAACAATATGGGTGTATTTTATAATAGTTTAATCCAAAAATATAATAATACATATTCATTCAATTTAGCATAATATACCAGTCGCTAACTAAGATAGAAAATGAAAATTACTAATATTTTATTTAATTTAATACGTTGGTGGCCTAATAAAAAAAAACATTTTTTATTTTGTTTTTAAATACGTTCCCTCAATGACTTAGAGATACCGCGAGGCACGAAGCCATTTTGTTTTGAATTTGGAGACAAGCTGAGTCGAGATATAATGCAAGCAGGAACTCATCCAGCAAGTCTCTTGAAAGAGAGAAGATGAATATCGTTCTCTTATCGTTCAAATGAAGAGAAAATAATTTGAATTGCCCTAAGACTCAACTGTTAAAATTACAAAAGCCGGATTCAGCGATATTTTCCAATCGTTCCATTATTGATTTCAGGAAAATTGAGATATCGCTTAGATGTTATATAATTACTTTTGCTTTTGGAACCAAGCTAAAAATTAATGATTCATTATTTTATTGATAGGTAAAAAAATATTTATGTAGAAAATAAGAAAGTGAATTTAGGATTTTTCGAAGTGAGACCAATCTGTCCCCGCTATCGAAAATGTTATGTATAAATTTAAATATGCGCATATATTTTGAAACAACAAACCATAGAATGTAATGTGTACTTAATTTTCTTCCTCTTAAATAATTTAAAAGTGTTAATAAAGTAAATCTGATGACATAAATTCAATATTTTTTGATTGCACAAATGCAATTCCCAACAACAAAAAACCAAATAAATCATCAAATCAAATCATCAAATAAATCAAATGCAATTCCCAACAACAAAAAACAACAAAAAACCAAATAAATCATCCAAAGATGATTTATTTGGTTTTTTGTTGTCAGCTAATTTGATGCGGAAAAGCTAAATAAAATATTCATTTTAGTATTTATTTAGAAAACTTGTGCTTGCAATTCAATGCCAGTCCGGGTACTAGCCAGTGGAGTAGTTGTTTTGCCTTGTTCTCTAAATTTATACATAACATTCTAAATAATGATTCATTAATTATCATTCATTTCCCGAATGACAATCAAAATTACATTGTATGCTATGTCAATAAATTAATATGAGATATAACAAAATTAATTATTATTTATTAAAAGCGTCTGTCCAAAAATTCCGAACATTATACAGGCATAAACTAATTCAAAATATTTTCAAGTGTTTATGTTATTTATGGTTTTAATTACGTGGTCTAGTAGTTATTTCGTAGGGCTATTGCAATATGATAGAACCGATATGATTTTTATTCAACTATTTTTGTTCTGATGTTTTTGTTTATGAATCTAACACATAATTCAATTGATATTCTACAAAATATACAATAAATATTCTTATTCTATGTTTTATTTTATCATAATTTTTAATTAAATATATTTTACCCTTTTTGGGTAGTTTTACAAAGATTATAAGTAATGTTAAATGCCGGATCTCTTAATAAAAACAACCATATAATTATTGTATAATCAATCAAATTATATTAATGTTTTGCAGATTGAAGATGAGATATATTGTTCATCATAATGGAATGTTCATACCGTCTTGTAAAGGATTGTTAATGTCAAGGTTTTTTGATGAAAAGGCGTTCAAAGATATTTTTGATTAGAAATTATATTTCATCCTCGGGGAATTGACAATATTAAAAGGAACTATATACAGGGTGGTCCAACGAAAAGTTTGCACCTAGCTTTTCTCTTTTTTTTGTAGTCGAATGCGAAAATGCTCGGACACGTCGATTTTGCTTTTGAGGGGGACACATTTTAAACATATTTTTCGATCTGCGCCTTTAACCCCCTAGCGGGGGTGAGTAACAACCCTAAAATTTTAAATGGAAAGAGGGGTCTAATGACATATCATTTGAAAGGACACAAAATTGTCTTTCTAATGATACCCTATTTGTCGAATTTTACTAAAACAGTTAATACGAAAACGACTTTAAAGACATTAAGCCGATAATTTTGGTATTAATGAGAAATACAAATAAGTTTTAATTATTGCGAGTGAAAACACCTGCAATCGTTAGTACATTCCAATGTTTGTTAGTTTTAACATTGCTTTGTAAAAAAAGTAAACAAGCTGTTAAATTGATTTATTAAAACGTTACATTAACAAATGTTGAAAATGTGACCCATTTGATTCCATACAATAATACAGATTTTGTTCAAATCTATTTCTAACATTTTGTAGCATATCAGGTGTTATGTTTCTGCACTCTTCTGTAATGCGTTGGCGAAGATCTTCTATGGACTCGGGCTTCGTGGCAAAACATTTATTTTTTAAGTGCCCCCAAAGAAAAAAGTCTAAAGGCGATAAATCCGGTGACCTGGCAGGCCATTCAATTGGGCCCCTCCTTCCAATCCACCGTCCAGGGAACCGGTCATCTAAGAACTGTCTTACAGGAGCCACATAGTGCGGAGGTGCTCCATCTTGCTGGAAATAAAGCCGATCAGCAGTATGATTTTGGTCATCTTCTATTATTTGTGTTATTAAAGGATCAATTGTGTCTTCAAGCATGTTTAGGTACACTTCACCAGTTAAATTTCCAGGAATAAAAAGTGGTCCTATAATATGATTTCCTAATATGCCACACCAGACGTTTATTTTTTGAGGATACTGGGTATGAACCTCACGGAATAAATGTGGGTTACTGTCATCCCAGTAACGGCAATTGTGCCTATTTACAGCTCCATTCAAATAAAATGTGCATTCGTCGGAAAAACAAATGTTAAATAATAATTGCGGATCTTCAATTAAACGCTGGCTCATTGCTTCACAAAATTGCAGCCTTCTATCAGGATCATCCTCATTTAGTTCCTGTACTAATTTGATTTTGTACGGATGAAATTTGTACGCTTTTAAAATTCGTATTATGGACGAACGGGAGACACCTGAGGCTTCAGCTAGTTGACGGGTACTTTGACTATGATCCATTTCAACATGCCCTAAAACAGCGACTTCCACAGCTTCATTTCTGATCGGTTTCTGCGGCTGGTGTTTTACATTACAGACAGATCCGGTATCTACAAACTTTTTAACTAACTTGCCAACGTACACATCATTCACATTTTTATCGGGATGTCTCTCATTAAATAAGCGAGCCGTAAGTCTAGCACTACTATTATTTTGAAAATAAAGTTTAACAATTTCAACTCGTTCTAGAATGGAATAAATCATTTTGTACGGTAAAAGTAAAATAACTTGAGAAGCAACCAAACTGAATCAATGAAAAGACTAAAATAAACGGTGTAAATTCTTTTCCTACACGTATCTGCAGTTTTTATTTCAACAAAAAACGCAAACGATTAGTGAGGAATTTAGTTCTGATAAATAAGATAGTGTTTTTGAAATCCCGTTTTTCTTCAAAGTAAATAATTTAGAAATGATTGTAGTTGTTTTCAGTCGTAATAATTAAAACTTATTTGTATTTCTCATTAATACCAAAATTATCGGCTTAATGTCTTTAAAGTCGTTTTCGTATTAACTGTTTTAGTAAAATTCGACAAATAGGGTATCATTAGAAAGACAATTTTGTGTCCTTTCAAATGATATGTCATTAGACCCCTCTTTCCATTTAAAATTTTAGGGTTGTTACTCACCCCCGCTAGGGGGTTAAAGGCGCAGATCGAAAAATATGTTTAAAATGTGTCCCCCTCAAAAGCAAAATCGACGTGTCTGAGCATTTTCGCATTCGACTACAAAAAAAAGAGAAAAGCTAGGTGCAAACTTTTCGTTGGACCACCCTGTATAATTATATACTGCGAAACATCATCACATTCATTCTATTTAGGTGCGGTAAATTATGGTACAGATTGGATGTGCAACGTGACATGGTGCATCTTTATTTTGTTTTTAATAATTTTGCACATCTACCGTGTCACGTCTTTTTCTAATGGATTTAGGTGTGTTATTATAGATTTTATATTATTATTACTACAGCAATCTTACACAATGACCACTAATATTTTTTATTTGCTGTAATTATTATTTTTTTTATTTACCACTGCTTTCCTATTATTTCCAACACGTGGAAGTTACGCGATTCCAGTATCGGTCCGATGGAGCACGATGACTCTTTGCGTAAAAATTAGTAAATCTGTTTGAGAAATAAATTAACAAAAATTGATAATCACCAAGCATCTATGGCAAAGATTGATTTAATCAAACACAAAAGTGATACTTTTGGTTTAACATTTTTCGTATAACCCATGTATATATTTAGTATCGCTAGATTACTAACGAGTGAATTTTAATACAAACGCTCTTAAGATATAAATATTGTGCGATCAAATTTTAACAATAGAATTACATAGGTACCTATACTTTGTGTAGTTTCGTTCACAAAATGATTCAATTAAGTATATATGTTTGACCTGTCACGTTCCATTTATTAGCTTAAATAAGCTCTTATTTAAATTTCTCATTTCATACTTATATGGAAAATAAAATAGTCTGCATTAAATTAGGTTCTGTATAATATTGTACCTAACTAGGGTTTATTATATATTTTATTATTAACTTTAATAAATAATGAATTGTTCATTAAAGTTAAGATAACATCGCAAAACATATTTTTCCAACTAAACGATATTGTGCTACTCTGTAGCTTCATACAGGTATAGTGTTTCTAAACTTAGTTTAAAATTATATGAAAAACCACAACTCGGTATCCCTTTGTAATGTCAATACCGACCGCATCCGTCCATAGGCGCACCCTTTTAACTTTTCGTAACAATACATGCCCTACGATATTTTAAAAATCCGTTATGTATTAACAATTGTATGTTCATTTGTATAAAAGTATACTGTATTTTTAATTGCCGCTCCGACACGGCAACATATACGCTGAAAATGACTGTTTTTGTTTTTAGAAGTTTAGACATAAATGCACACGTCCGTGTTCGAACAGCAAGGAACATACCATTATAATAATTAATACTATTGTTAATACTTGTTATGCCTATAAGTAGATACATTTATAATAATATGCTTCTGATATTATAAACTAACAACAAATTTTACTCACTTAGTCAGTGACATTTTCTATAGAACGTAAATTTTTTATAATATGTTCAGACCTTAACTGATGATAAATATTTAAAAGAAGACGCTGGCTTTGCACATGTAAATCTTGACGCTTAAACGCCCAACGTATTCCGCTCGTGTCGTATACTGGCCGTGTCTGCAAAAAGTTTCATCCACTTGAGGATTTATTAAAAATTATTATCTAATTTGATAGATCTTGTTTCATTTTATTAATCTAAGAAAATCTATTGAATTATGGTTACAATATTCCGCCACCGTGTTTTACTGTCGGACACAAATTTTCTTGTTTAAATTCCATATTAAGTCCTCGCCATGTCATATGATATCCATCCGATTATATTTAGATTAATCTGAGAAAATATCACGTTGCCAAAATTATTTGTTTCATTCATATATTTATTTGCAAACTCTAATCCATTTCTATTTCGATTAATCATTAAGCCAATACTTTTTCCAGTCACTGTAGTTATTTTTATTAGTGTCGGTATCCTTTTATATCCGCAAGGCAGGTATGATTTATTATACGTCTTATATACGAGGGAGAAATGTAAAAACGCTGCATTCGATGCCCTTTTGTAATGTAAAGTGGCATGGGAACGGATAGCCCCGATATAGAATCGTTAAATTTATATATTTTACCTGTTGAAAATTCACGATGTCAGTTATAATATTATATAAAAAGTTTAATAAGATAAATTTTCATAACTCACCCTGTATAATATTTTAACATTAAATCGAACCAATAAACAAAATGTTACGCAATAAAATTACTATTCTTAAAACATATTAGTAATTTAAATAGTTAAAATTATTTGGTTTTAGATTAATAGATAGACATTGAATACTCATTAACATTATTGAATTTTAACATGGCGGAATCACTTGCATAGTTAAGAAAGCTCAACACAAAATAAAAATTCTTGGGCACTCCAAATAAACTAAAATAAAATAAAATTCAATAATCTTAAGTTTACAAATCTCGATCTACTAACTTTCATACCTATATAATTTAAGCATATTAAACTAGACATGTTGTAGATTAAGATATCATTATACCAATTTCGGATCATGTTTGATTGCATAGATGAAGAAAACGACCTCTTCTGGCTTTTAATAACTTTTTTACACTTTTGGTTTCTCTTATATTTAGGCTGATGATGATTTAAGCCGAAACTAGTTCCAAAACTCTGCTTATTACCAGTTTGTTGTTTTATAAATTAAAATTGGAGGAGGTGATATAGTGTTTTATGTTTTTTTTATTTAATTGTTTTTGTTTGTTAGTGTTACGGCACGGATAAAAGAATTTTATTTTTGTACTGTTTTTATATTTTCTCAAATACTTGCATCTTTTTGTTTTTTGTAACCATAGGCGTAATGGAAGTATTTTTTAAGGATCAAAATACTGATATATATATATATATATCCTCTACATGAAAGGGTTGTTTTTTTAAATTCAAAAGTGGAAGTCGAAAATTCATCTTGGGTCAGAATTTAAAACTTAAATTAATTTAAAAATTAATGGGAAATGTCCAAGTTTTGTGTCGTGGTTTACCACTCGCAAAAACCATGTTTTTCTATCTGTTGTTACAGCTGGATTCGGTGATATATTCTAAATAAACTGGTTTTATCTTTTTATTGCCAAACTCCTGTTTCGATTTACTATAACATTGCACAATCCAGAAGTTCATTTCCAGGAACAGGAACACGTCAAACTGCCTAGGTAATGCACACTTTCCGTTCTTCATAATCCCTCCAATAATGGTTATATGAATACTTGCTTGATAATTTTATTATTTATTCATCCAATTGGTGTCGAAATTTTTAAGCAAAAGAAAAGAAAAACAAAATATTAATTGGTGGTATAATTTTTGTATAGTTGTTCTAATAATGATAAGTTTCATGATTATTTAGTAATAACTCTTTCTGTGTTAGTACCGTACGAAATGATAATTCTTATTGTTTCGTCAGTATCGAAATATACATTATCCTGTGATTTTCTCATGGTAAAAATGACATCAGCGACGTTCCCAGTAATAATTTTCCCATACATCTGGGGTACTTAATGTTGAGTATCAGATTTCTGTTATACACTGGTCAGCAATTTTCAGGCTAGCACGACTATAGATGTTTATCAAAAATATTGTTCGTACATCAATGTCTTCGAGTACTTTACAATAATAATTATTTATGTCATGATTTTCAGGTATATTCTGTTCTGGTTTCATTTCAAACATTTGCGTTAAATGAAATAAAAACTACAAAATAAAAGTCAGTACTATTTTGACAATATAGTAATTTACGTAACAAGTCCGGAAAATAGGTTTTTTTTTGGACGAATAGACAAAATTCTAGGACGAGCCGTAGGCGAGTCTTGGAAGTGTGTGAGTCCAAAAAAAACTATTTTCGGGCGTGTTGCGTACAATATTTTTTCGGCAACCGTGAAGAATAATAAATCAATGAGACGACACATTTAAATCTTATTTGAATTGAACAGAACAGAAAATACTACATATTAACAGAAACATTTTAATTCTTATTTATATTAAAATTCGAGCAATTGCTAATATTGTTTGAAATGACAGTAACGACGAGATTCTTCCCGTCCTAGTCCGGGAAGTACGTACTTACAGGTACAGGCCGGGAAATGCAGACGGTTGCCGAAAAAATGTGTTTTTTTTATTGTATATCCATTATTATTTTATTTTAAACGCTATTAGTTTACAGATTTGTATACATATTTGCAAATACATCAAGCTCGTTGGAAGAATAGCTGTTTTTACAGCACGAACTTTTGCAATGGTTTATAATCAATAAATAAAAACATTTTATCTTTTAATAGACGAAAACCCAAGACAAACATAATATAAAATATAGAGAAAACAGAAGGTTGTATTTATACAAAACAAAGCATAAAAACATCATACAGGAATAGGGTAAGTATATATTGCCGATTCTTAAAGAACTGCATCATTAGATACGAGGCATGTTTTTTAAGTAAATACCTGTACCTTAATCTACTTTTCTACATAATTTCCGTGAATATTGAGGCACTTGTCATAACGTGGCACCAGTTTTTGAATACCCTCTTCATAAAATTCTGCCGCCTGACTTGTTTGTTCCAAAAATGTTGACGGATTTGCACAAAACCCAACGTTTAGGCAGTGCATTGACTTTCCTTGAGAGGTACCACAATGAAGGTGAAGATTTTTTAGACCAAACATGGGTGGCCTACGTCACACCAGAATCGAAACAACAATCCATGGAATGGAGACATTCATCATCACCCAAAAGAGTGAAGTTTAAGCAAACAATTTCTGCCCGGAAAATCATGTGCACAGTTTTTTGGGACAGAAAAGGAGTATTGCTAGTGGAGTTTCTGCCTCGTAATGAGACAATCAATGCATCGTCAGGCGGCAGAATTTTATGAGGAGGGTATTCAAAAACTGGTGCCACGTTATGACAAGTGCCTCAATATTCACGGAAATTATGTAGAAAAGTAGATTAAGGTACAGGCTTTCATGTAAAAATAAAGTTATTGCGATATCTTTGCACGTCTTTTTTTAATTCCAAAACGGTACTTACTTAAAAAACATGCCTCGTACATGCTTACCGTATAGGAGCTTTATATACTACGAAAGTAAAGTAGTTGGAAAAGTTTGAAATCCCTAGAGAGGGATTTATTTTCGCATAATAACATATAATACAACAAATCATTGAGGTTAACACCCTACCAAAGAACTATGAGCTGCGACGAAAGAACACCGTTCCAAAATCATTATACGAGGGTTGTCTTTTAAAACAGTCGGTAGGTATCTTTTAAAGATATGATGATATGATTTTGAGAACGGTAAAGAGGTCGTTGCTCAACATTGCTTTCGTTGGTTTTTCGAAGCTCAGCGATCACAACAAATTGTTGTATCCTAATCGACATTAACAGTGTTACATGTACTCGATAGTTCATATGGTAGTGAGGGTTTTACGCTGGACAAAGTAAATGGGAAAAGAATAAATGCATTTAGAATATATAGGCGCATGCTTCACTCTCATCGGTGCAGAGAGTAGATGCAGCTTTGAACGCAAAGGTGAGGATAGCTTTTGTGAAAAGTTTAGAAAAGAACGACGATGTGCCTAGCATAAGAACTGAGAAATATGAGCTTTTAATACTAATAATAGAGTGTAGAAGACAAAGTTATTGTTTAATTATTGAAGGTATTAGTTTAGCTGTAGTTGCATCGTAAACTTCCGATGGAAGACGGCAGACTAGCAAGGAACAAAAGTTCATTTGAGCATTTTAAAGCAAACTACTATATATTTCGAGATGAACTACTTATATTTGGCTACTTTTAATGGGTATATCAGGACACGTACTGAAAGCAAATAAGAAATCCAACAGTCATGTAGCTAATTATAACGTTCCTACCCTAAATATTCTGCATTTTTTAACCGAATAATTGACATAGAGTGATTTCAATGTAGGTAACGACATATTGCCTCAATTGAATACAAATGATATAAAATTGACAATAACTATAACGTTAGTAGTGTGAAAGTCATCCTTGTATGATGATAGGTATTTTGTAATGTATCCGGATTCCTGTTGAACGATATGCGAAATGAAATCATAGACGTAGATACATTTTGCGACTTGCAAATTCTATGCTATAATAAATAATTATAATTTTTCTATTTTTGACAGAATTAGATCATGGCAACATGGAGTTGAGACTTTAAATAGCAAATTAATGACGTACTTATTTCACAAAACATTTTACAATATTGTCAATCCAATTAATTTACGCGCTGAATTCATTAATTAATAAAAGGCAATACACTTTTTTCTATAAGAATTAAATCAAATCTATATCTGATCATTGTAAAATAAAACTGAATGCACTGGATTTTTTTTTATTCCGGACTTAAATTATTTATGAAATTTAAGTGGGTTTTGAGAACAATAGAAACCGTAACAGTATAATATCAAATTATGCAGAGCCTGTTGATTTTTTAATATTCTATTACTATAATACAATAATAACTGTGTCAATTTTATATATTTGGGGTATTTTGTTATACATTTAATGACTTCTTATATATTTTAAATTTAATAGATTCAGTTAGAGAAGTGATTAAAGTTAAATTAAAATAGTCTAATCAAATAAACAGAATACATAATAAATATAGTTTGACTAACTAAGAAGTTAAGTTTGAAATCACTGTACAACGCTTAACCACAAATTATTCAACTAAAAATAAGCCGATATAGGCAAATATATCCAATCTTGCCTTGTTTTGTCTCTACGCAGGGCTCTAAAGTTTTCAAATTACTATCGTTTTTTGGGAATAATTTCTAAACGGCTCCATCGATTTTCACTAATTTTGGAACTAAGAATTGCTACTATTATTGGCGTGTTTTGACGAAGTGTGCATAGAATGGCGCGTGATTCGTAAATTTAAGTTTGCATTTTTTTTGCCCCCCGTACAAATGACTTTAATTATTTCTCTGAAACTACATGATTTCATTTTAAGACTTTTCTTGCGCTAGGCATACCGTTTCTCTACAAAAAAAATATTTACAATACCTTGATAATGATCAAAAAACCATAAAAAAAGTTTTAATTCTAACTACTACTAACACATGCTCGAAATGTTCATATTCCTGCATACATAAATTGATTCTTTTCAAAAAATTAAACTGCATTTGGGCATCGTGTCGGGCTTGGTTTTAAATTATTGCAGGTTAATTTAAAACCAAGCCGGACACTGGCATTGATAATTCTTTGCAATAACTCAGCTTCCGTAGCGATGGGAGAAGCATACAGTTTTGATTTAAGAGCGCCCACAGAAAACAGTCCAGAGGCGTTAAGTCTGGTGATCTTGCTCGCCAAATAACAGGTGCATCGTTGCGTCTTCCGATCCATCTATGTTTCAGTTAGAAATCTGCAATCTTTGATACTAAAATCAGGTGGCGCTCCATCGCACATACATCACATTTCGGCACGAAGTTGTAAGGAAAAATCCTCCAATAGAACAATATATTGGAGGATTAGTAAAGTATTTTGCAAAAATATCCCCATTTAACCAATTTGGCATTACAACTGGTCCAATACTGAAATTGTCAATCATATCTACCCAAACATGAATTCTAAATTCATACTGGAAGTGTTTCTCTCTGAAGGCATGAGGATTTTGAGCGCTATATACACATGTTCGTTATGTAAATTTCTGATTCCCGATCTAGTGAACGCAGCTTCGTCCGTAAATCTGATTTTCTTGTGAAAGTTTGAATTTAGTATTCGCATTGATGAAACGGCTAAACGCTATCTGCCTTTCAGGGTCCATTGGCAAAAGATTTTGCACCTGTTGGACATGATACGGATGGAGTTACTGCTCTTGTTGAATGTTATTGATTGTACATTTGGAAAACTTCAATCCGAACCCCAAGCGTCTACAGCTTAACTTCGGATCATCTTCAATTCTGTTTAAAACTCCGACCCCAACCAAATAATTTTTTTTGTAGAGAATCGGTATCGCAAAGTTTACAAGAGACAGAATAGTCTTAAAATGAAGTCAGCTAGTGCGAGAGAAATAATTAAAGTCATTTGTAAAGTACAAACGTTTATTTACGAATCACGCGCTATTTTTAAATTTCTAGGCGTTAAAAAAGATCGCATTTGCGTCAAAACACGATAATAATAGTAGTAACTCTTAGTTCCAAAATTAGTGAAAATCGATAAAGGCGTTTAGAAATTATTCCGGAAAAACGATAATATCTTTGAGAACTTTAGCGCCCTGTACAGGCAAAACTAACATACGATATATTTGCCTAGATCGGCTTATTTTTAGTTGAGGAATTTGTGGTTAAGCATTGTATAGTCAATTTATATTACGAGTATTATGTCACTGCTTGAATGTGTCCATAAAGCAAAAATTTACTTTTTCTACAATTTGCTCCTGTTCTTTAACAATTAATGAGATAATTGAATAAACTTAACATATCTGTGTAGAAACCGAATGATACTATAAAAGATATACTCTGATTCCTACAATTAAGCGCCTGATATTGTGTATAACATAGCGTATTCCAAATGAAAACTAGTAATTTTGAGTCAACAGCGTGGAAAATCGCATTACTCTGTCACACTTTCTTTCATGTAGGAGATGAAATGTTGTTTTGTTGAGATAAATCTGAACATAATTTTTATTTAATACTCCTAATATTTACACTAAAAGGAAGAATTCTTTAAACTTGGTAGTCATTAAAAGTTAGAACCTGTGACAAGGATATAAAATATTTAGTTTATTAAAAACTATATTCTAGCATTATTATTTTTAAAACAACACAAATTTTAGGAATAGGTATATTGTGCAGGCTGAAGTTCATTATTTAGCTCATCTCAGGTCATATTATGTGGCAGGAAAATTGTTGCCGATCATATATTTTAGAGATACAGAGGCGGATTTTATCTTACAAAAGATTGACTAGAAATTGTGGCTCTGATGACTTGGCCCTGAGCAAAGTTATCGTTTCTAATGATTATTCGGTATCATTCAACAAAATGTCGAGAAAGTATAATTTGAGAATGAAAAATTCTGTACGCTCTCTGTATTTAAACTTTTTCTGTAAGTTACCGGCACTAACATAGCTGTTTTAAATAATAATTCAGTAATTTAATCCAACACTAATGTACCAAGAGAGTAAAGTTAAAGAACATTAAATTTATTCAATATTCTGATTTGTAATCTAAGGTTAAAATAGCCTAAACATTCATGTATAACCTAAAACAATCTACTTTCCCTTGAGTATTTTTTGTTTGTTTCACGTTATATTATTGAATAAATTTATTGATAATCTTATTAATATTAATTGATATTTATGTGTTATAGTTTAGTAAAGTTTTTTAGCGGTAACATCGAAAATGTAATATCATATATTTATGTTCCATTTATACATATTTTGAGTTTATCAAAATCAGTTTACTTAATATTTAATCGGGTTAAAACCAAAGATTTAATAATATTTTATTATACCTTTGATTAAAACAGCTCTAATTTATATTATCTCCAACTGATTGGTTAGAAGTTAAAAGTAAACGAAGAATTTTTTTGTGCTTGCGTTGATATGTGGGTTATAATAATTATGAATGTAGGATATCCGTAAGCAATATCATTATCATTAAAAGAAATACACAGGTTTTTTTTTGATTTAAATTGTCTTTATAACGAGCATAATAAAGCATCTTAGTTAGATAAGTGTACATTATTAGTGATTTAACAATATTTTAACAATCGATACGTAGGTAATCTTAATGTGAAAAAGCACACCTCGTTAATGAAAAATTTGTTGTAGGTATATACAGGGTGTCCTAGGGTGGCAACCCATTAGATTATTTCAGAAACTACTTCGAATTGAATTTTGAAAATTTCAGTGTCTATATTGTCAAATATGCTCTACTCAAATAATATAATAGCAACGGCATAGCACTTCCGGTTATACCGGAAGTTGATGGCAACTTTGTTATTTTAAATGGAACACCCTATATATTATTACATTTTTGGATTCTAAATAAGATTTCAGACATATTTCATGTATCATGTCCTATACCTAACGTCAGTCGTTTTTGACTTATATCAAGATTTATGTCAAAATTGACAGTTTAGGGCTCCATAAGAATTCCCTTTTTTCCTTGTAAATCAGTATTTAATAATTATTTTGCAGGTATTTTCTTATCAGGTGGGATCTTCTTTTTTGAACTGACAAGACATTTTCTGATTCATTTATACAGGGTGGTCAAAAAATTATATTGAAAACAGTTTAATAAAAACAGTTGAAAGTCAATTTTTTCAAATGGAATGGGTATATTATTATTATTTTATCTTCCTTAGCATTAAAGAATGATGCAATTTTGTTATAGGTTATCATTTTCTAAAATGCATAGTTTTCGAAATATCGTCATTTTGAATTTTCCTGCAGCGCCTACCGTTGTCTCTCTGGAAGCTAGCTAATTAATTTAGTTAGCCATGAAATTATTGTCATTTTAACGTCAAATTAATAAAAATGAAAAATACTTATTGATATTATAAATTTATTATTAATTCATGGAGAATAAAATAAAGTGATTAATATCACCTGTAGAGTATTTAACGAGAGAAACCCCCATTTGCTAACGATGACTAGAGAAATTAGGAAGAATTTTGAGAAATCATTTAGAGCAGGTTGGGAGGTATACAAATCAAGTATTACAACGAACTAAGACAAAAATTTGAAATAATACAGCAGAAATGAACAGAAGATTAAACTAAATAAATTTTCAACTAAAAAAAGTTAATCAACTAACGATAACAAAACTAATTTAAAATTTTTCTGTTGCAGTTGGAAATGATCTTAAATTTTTAAGCCACCTGTTTTCCATGGATGCGTAATTAGAATGTTTTGTTTTTTGAGAACCTAAAACGCCAAGAAATTAAGAAATTCTTAAATAAAACTAATTTAATTGTTCGATATGACCCCCATTTGGTCTTAACTAAATTAATTAGCTAGCTTCCAGAGAGACAACGGTAGGCGCTGGAGAAAAATTTAAAATGACGATATTTCGAACACTATGCATTTTAGAAAATTATAACCTATTACATAATTGCATTATTTTTTAATGCTCAGGAAGATAAAATAATAATAATATACCCATTCCATTTGAAAAAATTGACTTTCAACTGTTTTTCTTGAACCGTTTTCAATATAATTTTTTGACCACCCTGTATAAACTAATCAGAAAATGTCTTGTCAGTTCGAAAAAGAAGATCCCACCTGATAAGAAAATACCTGCAAAATAATTATTAAATACTGATTTACAAAGAAAAAACGGAATTCTTATGGAGCCCTAAACTGTCAATTTTGACATAAATCTTGATATAAGTCAAAAACGACTGACGTTAGGTATAGGACATGATACATGAAATATGTCTGAAATCTTATTTAGAATCCAAAAATGTAATAATATATAGGGTGTTCCATTTAAAATAACAAAGTTGCCATCAACTTCCGGTATAACCGGAAGTGCTATGCCGTTGCTATTATATTATTTGAGTAGAGCATATTTGACAATATAGACACTGAAATTTTCAAAATTCAATTCGAAATAGTTTCTGAAATAATCTAATGGGTTGCCACCGTAGGACACCCTGTATAATAGATGCATAGATTTCAGATTTATTATTGACTAAAAACTCGTGAATGCAGCTAATTTTCTATAATATGTGTGTATTTGAGAGTCGACTAAAGCGGACTTCAAGATATGTTTGTATATCATTCATCAAACAACTTTGATTTAATTAGGAGAAATTGTCCAAGTTGTTTGTTCATTTAATCTTCAAGTCTTTTTCACTCTTCAACGCAATGGATTACTACCTACTTAAAATATAATTAGGTGTTATTGTCATAAGTTAATTGATATTTATGTCAAATTTAATTTATTTGTTCGTAATTGGAGTTCCTAATCTCCTAGCTTTAATAATTGATGAAAATCAATTATAATTATGCTGAATTTTGAATATATAACATCTAAAAATAAAAAATTTGTATTTGCGATATGCCATTATTATTTATGCTTCTACTAAATAAGTAAGTCCATATAACTTTATACTTTAAAGACTTGGTCCAAATATCATGTTGGACCCAATCCATTTAATATATTGTGTGGTGCGTTACTGTCAAAACTAAACCTGCTTAGTGAACATTTTTTGATTAATTAAATGTACCTTATAACTTCTCCATAATAACTGAACTATGTAGTTAATTATTATGTTACAAACAATTTTGAAAATTCAAAGTTTCAAATGCATAACTAAACCCTAACACTCTCCTGTGTTATCATATGAAAAGTAATTGAAGATGTGCAGTTAAACTTAATAATTTCTAACGCAATAACCAAAAGCTCTAAAACTAATTTATAGTTAATGTATTAGCGATTGCCAAGGTTTTAGAATGATAGCTTTAGTAATTTCTTCATCTGTATAAAACAAGAAAAATAAAATAGTAAAGCTTTATTAGAACGTAGTAAAATTAATTAATTATTCAGGAAATGTACCGTATTTGTCAAATGTATGGAAATTTCTGATTTTTGGCTTATTTACCTACGTATAAAAATATTCAGTCCTTAGGCAGCTAATAATTCCGAACATCCCAATTAATAAACCAATTTTCAATAGCATTCTGCGATGTTTGAAAAAATTGTCACATACCAAACCTTATATCCTTGTAACAGCGAAATAAATGTCAATTTGAAATTGTAAAAAATAAACATACTGCCCTATTAAAAAAACTGCTGATGTCACATTTAAAGTAAGTAAGGTGTCTGATAATACTTAATAACTGAAATAGACCTATAGTTTTTCTATAAAGTAGTGTTTCCTAACATTTATCCAACCGAGTAGATATATCAAACTCTTCTTTCGCATTTTTTTTATATTTTAGTTTATCTATTAGTGCAATCGATAAATGAAATTTAGCTTTTATATTTTATAATTCGATTTACAAGGTTTTACTCAACTTACCATATCGGTTAATATTTATCCTCTGGCAGTTAAAACATACATCCTCTTTAAAAGCTCGCAATATACTTATATATGTTTTTGAATCCGAATTCAAGTCAGTAGCTTTAGAGTAAAATATTGGTAATAAACGCGCCGCGCCGCCTTCTAGATGCACCCGTGCACAGGTCGCCGGTATGTTGATAAGTAAAAAAAACACACTTTATTTAAAGTTGACTTAACCACTTCTTGCGACCGACTGGCTCCTCACGACTACTCACCTGCAAACGCACACTAGATTCTTTTACTTCTTTCGCCTGTTTTGTGTTTACCTACAAAGGTGTGTCAAATATAATATAGAAAGAATAATTACTATTATATTAAATCTGTGGAATGTTATGAAGTTATAATAAATCATTATACTTAGTTTTTTAGTTCTATTAACATTCCTAGAGTTTAATAATTGGACAGACATTTCGTTGTTTTAATATAATTATCGGTTGTCTTGTTGGATTAATTACAGACGATGTACATGTACATCAGAGTTACCGGTAACGTAATGAGCGATGTCTAATTTAAGAGATCATATGTATTAATATCATGCTGTTTGATCGATGATATTTCTGAAAACTTGTTAAATAATTCAGTTAAATGGCTTAACGCTGAAAGCCGTACTTACTAGATGACTTTCAACAAAAGACGTAAATTAGTATTTTTCAATAGTTTTAATATATTTACGAGGTATGTCTCATAAATATTCACCCTAGAACGTCAGAGCAACCTCGGTGAGGTACGAGCGTTACCATTAGCTTTTTGTAACTCGCCGACTGCCCCAGTTACCACCGGACTTACTATTTCATACCTTGTAGAAGAACATGCTTCGCTTAAGACAACTTGCGTAAGAAGTTCATACTGGTCACGAGGTGTGAGGTGTCAGTACAGTCTTCAGAGTGGAAGTTTGTATCTGAGCGACGACCAAAAAAGAACGGCAGTCGCAGCAATTATGAAGATGTTTGTAGACCATGAATATGCTCAATAAATAAATCAATTAATGTTACCTTCAAGTTCTCAAAATATTGCGTGACCAAGTGACAAGAAACGCGGGGACTTGCTTTTTCACCAAGATAATGAACCAGCCCATTTATCGAACATTGCTCAACACCTTCTGGCAAAACACATAATTACTCAACTCCATACAATCCCAACTTAGCTGCCTAGGACGCCGGTTTGACGACATAGAGATGATGGGTGTAAATGCTCTCTGACGGTCATTCCGAAAACTGACTTCAAGAACTGCTTCAGGATGTGGAAGCACCGATACAATTGAGTCAAATGGAGATTACTTTGAAGAATGCCACCAAACGGATGACTAAAATTAATACTAGTTTTGTGTTAACAATAAAATAACTAAATATCTAAATAGGTAAATAACTAAATTAATGATTTCAACTTCAAATACTGAGAAGAATTAAAGTAAAAATTAATGATTTTTTTAATCTTTCATAACATGTTCTTTCGTAACTTGTTCGACTCTAAAAACTTAATTAATTAAGATTATAATTGAAAATCACTGTAATGTGTGGAAATTTGGGCCCAGATGTAGCTACTACTGCTGATGGATCTGTCCCAATACAACTCATGCCACAGTTTGGATTATCGAGACACTTTTGACACCCAATGCCAAAACTTGTATTTAGTGTTTTACTGTCCCGCTCAGGGAAAGTATTGTGAAGGCGCTAAAAAAAATTGAGATAAAGAAGGATATAACCATTTTGAAGTCCCCCGAAACGATTAAGACCATTTCCAGATGGAAGTCTGTCTGTGTGTCTGTATTCTTCCACGATAGCACCTAAACGCTTAAACCAATTGAGCGATATTTTGGTATATGAGTGTGGGCTAGTCCTAGGAGCTAATAAAATATTATATTATATAATTTAAAGGATTTTTTGTTTTATAAATTGAAAAAGTAATCAGTTCTTAAGCGGAGTTATAATTTCAGTGATGATGATATAAAGGTCAAATCGCTATCAAATAACTTTAATAGAAAAAATTGTCAATAGTTCTTTTCAGCCAGACATGTTTTAAGACTAGGCCAGTCTCATCATCATTGGAAAATATTTAAAGTCTGGAAACACATTTATGTTAGTCAGCTAATCCATATCCACACTGAACATGTTTTATTAATAATAACTTTATTGTAAAAAAAACTTTTACAAATGGCATCGCCTCCTATCTTAACAAACTTAGGTGTGTAACAATTCAAACTATCCAAATACAAAACAGCAAATTTGCTTAAATTCGAGAATTACCTTTCCTATACTTTTTATTGATATCATATTTCATGAGCTTAAGGCTAACCGTTTTTTCATTAAAAAAATTGCCAACATGAGTCGCAATTTTTTGTCATTTTAATTATATTTTTTTTTTATTTAAAAACAAAAAAGTTAAATCGCAGTATTATTTCAATAATTTACAAATAGAGGCGATTAAAAAATAAAAATAAAATTGTTTAAACACACATTTTTGGACAATTTAACTTTAAATAGAATAAAAATTTGGTAGACCAAAATTTTTGGACAATTTAAGTTTATAATTGGAATAAGATCTCAGCTTATATTGAATAATTAAATACGAATTGCTTTTGTTTTTTTTAAGAGTGTGTTTTTGTAATTATTAAAATAACGCTGTAATTTAACTTTTTTGTATTTAAATAGCAAAAATAATTAAAATGACAAAAAATTGCGTCTTTTGTCGGCAATTTTTAACTTTTTGTTTAAACTATTTTTTAGGAAAAAAAATATTTATGATATCAACAAAAAGTATGGAAAAGGGACGAATTTAACCAGATTTACAGGGTGTCCCATTTAACATTTTCCTAAAATAATAGGATTTAGAAAATGTGACCACCCTGAAAAATGACAAATCAGTAGTCAATCAAATCCAGTAAAATACAGAAAAGAAGAGAATTCCAAAGGACCCAAAAAATTGGTAGGTTTTTTGTTTCTGTAGTAACCACAACGCCTTAAATTTATATCAAAATTTACCCTTATTTACAAATATTTCAAAAACTACTGGACCTAGGCATATCAACTCTGATATCGTTTTCCTTGTCTTTTAGAGCGGCATTTATTTATGTTAAAATATACAGGGTGTCGCATTAAGAAAAAGCAAGTAGAGTTTATGACTAGCGAACTAACATTAATGTATTTCCAGACTCTGATAGAATCTTCGAACCTTGTAAATGATACCTCATAAAGTTTTCTCAAATTTTTTAAATATTTGTCACTGATGATGAGACTCGTCTAGTATTGATTGACAATTTTTGTATTAAATTTATTTGTTGGAGATTTGACTTTTATTTTTTCATGACTAAAACAACTACCAAATTTGTTCACTTGCCTATACATGATTTGTTATTATTGTAAATAGAAAAATATACCCTAAACTCATATATATTCGGAAAGAGAATATATTAAGTTCTGCAAGAAAATGTAAAAATGTACGGGGTGTATAGCAAAAGTAAATTTTTGTTACAACAAATTTCCAATGACCGTGTAATGATGGTTTTCAGACATAAATTATCGATAAAAACAAAAAGATTATTGACCAAAAGCGAAATCGACACACACGAGAAAAATGTTCTAGCGGCGAATCAGTTGTAGTGGAATTCTCCTTGACCCAATGTGTTTGCATGAAATTTGAGCCTGGAGGACGCCGATAAGATTTTTTGGTATATCTGACAGGAACATAAGTTCCCATAATGAAGCACCTAGTTTGAGCCACCCTGTATATTTAATTGAATTGGTTAAATTTCCTAATTTGCTTCCTACCTATTTATTTGAGTAGGCCATTAATTTATATTGGTATATACAGGGTGGTCCAACGAAAAGTTTGCACCTAGCTTTTCTCTTTTTTTTGTAGTCGAATGCGAAAATGCTCGGACACGTCGATTTTGCTTTTGAGGGGGACACATTTTAAACATATTTTTCGATCTGCGCCTTTAACCCCCTAGCGGGGGTGAGTAACAACCCTAAAATTTTAAATGGAAAGAGGGGTCTAATGACATATCATTTGAAAGGACACAAAATTGTCTTTCTAATGATACCCTATTTGTCGAATTTTACTAAAACAGTTAATACGAAAACGACTTTAAAGACATTAAGCCGATAATTTTGGTATTAATGAGAAATACAAATAAGTTTTAATTATTACGACTGAAAACAACTACAATCATTTCTAAATTATTTACTTTGAAGAAAAACGGGATTTCAAAAACACTATCTTATTTATCAGAACTAAATTCCTCACTAATCGTTTGCGTTTTTTGTTGAAATAAAAACTGCAGATACGTGTAGGAAAAGAATTTACACCGTTTATTTTAGTCTTTTCATTGATTCAGTTTGGTTGCTTCTCAAGTTATTTTACTTTTACCGTACAAAATGATTTATTCCATTCTAGAACGAGTTGAAATTGTTAAACTTTATTTTCAAAATAATAGTAGTGCTAGACTTACGGCTCGCTTATTTAATGAGAGACATCCCGATAAAAATGTGAATGATGTGTACGTTGGCAAGTTAGTTAAAAAGTTTGTAGATACCGGATCTGTCTGTAATGTAAAACACCAGCCGCAGAAACCGATCAGAAATGAAGCTGTGGAAGTCGCTGTTTTAGGGCATGTTGAAATGGATCATAGTCAAAGTACCCGTCAACTAGCTGAAGCCTCAGGTGTCTCCCGTTCGTCCATAATACGAATTTTAAAAGCGTACAAATTTCATCCGTACAAAATCAAATTAGTACAGGAACTAAATGAGGATGATCCTGATAGAAGGCTGCAATTTTGTGAAGCAATGAGCCAGCGTTTAATTGAAGATCCGCAATTATTATTTAACATTTGTTTTTCCGACGAATGCACATTTTATTTGAATGGAGCTGTAAATAGGCACAATTGCCGTTACTGGGATGACAGTAACCCACATTTATTCCGTGAGGTTCATACCCAGTATCCTCAAAAAATAAACGTCTGGTGTGGCATATTAGGAAATCATATTATAGGACCACTTTTTATTCCTGGAAATTTAACTGGTGAAGTGTACCTAAACATGCTTGAAGACACAATTGATCCTTTAATAACACAAATAATAGAAGATGACCAAAATCATACTGCTGATCGGCTTTATTTCCAGCAAGATGGAGCACCTCCGCACTATGTGGCTCCTGTAAGACAGTTCTTAGATGACCGGTTCCCTGGACGGTGGATTGGAAGGAGGGGCCCAATTGAATGGCCTGCCAGGTCACCGGATTTATCGCCTTTAGACTTTTTTCTTTGGGGGCACTTAAAAAATAAATGTTTTGCCACGAAGCCCGAGTCCATAGAAGATCTTCGCCAACGCATTACAGAAGAGTGCAGAAACATAACACCTGATATGCTACAAAATGTTAGAAATAGATTTGAACAAAATCTGTATTATTGTATGGAATCAACATTTGTTAATGTAACGTTTTAATAAATCAATTTAACAGCTTGTTTACTTTTTTTACAAAGCAATGTTAAAACTAACAAACATTGGAATGTACTAACGATTGCAGGTGTTTTCACTCGCAATAATTAAAACTTATTTGTATTTCTCATTAATACCAAAATTATCGGCTTAATGTCTTTAAAGTCGTTTTCGTATTAACTGTTTTAGTAAAATTCGACAAATAGGGTATCATTAGAAAGACAATTTTGTGTCCTTTCAAATGATATGTCATTAGACCCCTCTTTCCATTTAAAATTTTAGGGTTGTTACTCACCCCCGCTAGGAGGTTAAAGGCGCAGATCGAAAAATATGTTTAAAATGTGTCCCCCTCAAAAGCAAAATCGACGTGTCCGAGCATTTTCGCATTCGACTACAAAAAAAAGAGAAAAGCTAGGTGCAAACTTTTCGTTGGACCACCCTGTATACTAGGTATGATAAAGTTTGACATTTTTTAATTATAATATGTGAATTCTGAGGTATATACGTACCTACTTTAATGTTCCAAAATCTGTTGTATACTAGAAATGATTTTTGATTTGCGTGACTGATTTTTAGAGCGTGAGAATATGTTTTAATAAAGTAATTAACTATCATACTGATATTTTTATAGTTAAGACTGTGTATGTAAGAGGTATTTCTAATTTACTTTTAAGTGAACTGTTTTGTACTATATACATCGTTTAAAAATTATATTTGAAAAGCTTATCTATGATACCATGCCTCAACTGCGCTTTGCTGTATATGCAATCTAATTTCATGTTATTTTTCAGACTACCTTTGGGATATCCAGATCTACGAACCTGTCTGCTACAACAGAAATTGCAAATGTTGAATTGCTGTATAGAGCGAAAAATGTCCAGAGAAAAGACACAATCCACCCATGACGATTCAGCAAATTCCTCTGAGAATTCAGATGAGGAGTTTTTTGATTGTGACGATGAAGATCAAGTGAAAAAATCAAAGTACTCACTTTGGAATCAGCCAGCTGGAAGATTGAGTAAATTTGGTGATATGAAACTACTGAAATCTGGCGATCCTTTGTATATTCCTATCACTCAGGAACCAGTATTAAAAACTGAAGACCAGTTGGAGGAGGACACTGGTAAAATCTTATGTTTTCTTTTTATCTGATTACCAAGATTTTATATTTAAAGAGGTCATTTATTTCAAATAGTCTTAAGAATCTGGTACTTCCGGTTGTAACAGAAATAGATAAATAATGCTCGTTTTAATCGACACGCGATGTTTTATTAGCTGTAAGATCTCAAAAAAACGTCCAAATTTGAGTACATAATCGGCATTTTTCTTATTTAATTTTCTAACAGTTTAATTTGCTTGAAACGATTTGCAGTATTTTGCGTTAACTTTGGTATCCTGTTCGTATGGTTGGATATCAGCATTCGGTTGGACCAGAACTAATTAGTAATTGCAAACTGATGTTAAATGAGCCTTCCAATACTGAAAAATGCCGATCTATAGCTGTTTAGTACATGATAATGGCTCAAAATAAGTTAATAAGACAATACAATTTCTAGTAGAATGTAAAACTGTAATAATAGCAAGGTTAGAGGGTTTCTCATTAACAAGAACAACAACAATAACAACAACAATCGGATTTTTATTTTTCTACAAAAATAATTTTAAGAAATTAACAAATTGAAAATTAGAAAATATTTTTCGAGGCCGACAGTCTCGTTACCGTGGTGTCGGGCTCGGCACCCTATGATTCCACCTAAACACTGTTATCGCTGGCGATCTTGATGAGGTATTATTTGCTATTAAGATTATAATTCTACAAAACTAGAACTTATAACTAAATAACATACATACTACAGGTCATGTGTAGGTTAAATATAGGTACATTTTATCACAAGATTGTAAGAGTTTTTGCACCACGCCAATACTGTGGAGGATATCCTTAAGTTGCCTTAGTGAGCCATTAAACACATTAGCCGTAGGATTTAAAATTATGATTTCATTGCTTTTCTTTAAATTGTTGTACATTACTAAATCTAACCCAGAGCATATCTTGCCAATTGTATCGTATTAGCAAAGATTAATCTACAATAGATAGTCAGCCCAAAGATTAATCTACACAATAGATAGTCAGCCCAATGCATTAAAATGAGAACATCTCTAAGTATGCCAGCCACTACGTGGCGTAGACTAGCGTGTAAAGCATAGAGCAGTATTGTCACAGCCAGAAACCGTTTTGTAGTTTATTAATATCAGAAACAAAACGCAACGTATAACAATTATTTACATCATTTGCAACAGTTATGCACCGACAATGCTGTATTGTCAGAGAGAGAGATTGATGAAATTCTGTATTAATCTGGAGGGGATACGTAGGGAGGGTAGAAAAAAAAAACAAGCGAATGTGGTGTGTGTCGTGCTGTTGCCGATTCGTCGGTAAAAGAAACACACAGGGTGATTTATTACAAGTACAGTATTGAAATAAAAGCCTTATCTCTATGAATTAAATTTAATATAATAATATTTAATCCATGTCATACATGTTTCAAGACTAGACCAGTCCCATGATCAGTGGCGAACAATCATTAAATGAAAAGCTTTTAGATAGAAACATACTTCTGGCTCCATTGTAATAATTTGTTGATGTATATAAAAAAATCTAAATATCTAAAAGCTAAAAGCTTTTGATTTAATTATTGCTCGCCACTGTTTATGGGACTGGTCTAGTCTTGAAACATGTTGTATGGCATGGATTAATGATTATTAGGTATATTAAATTTATTTCGTGGACATTAGACTTTTATACCAATACCGAAATCAAGTAGGTATTAATGTACATTATTGTTTGTCAAAATTATAACTCCACTTAAGAATTGACTAGATACTTTTTCAATTTATTACATATATTTTAAATATTTCACGTAGACAATGTGGCAAAGATGTAACAAGATTGTTGTAGATCTTATAATACCTATAATAAAAAAATTATCAGTGCTACCTATATTATATTAGGTATACATATTATGGTTGTTTTCATACCTACTGATTTTGTTTTGAAGAGAATTACCTAATATATTAAATTAAATTTAATCTTTGGCTGCGTAGTTATTTTTTTTGTGAATATTTTTTAACTTATTTTGTGTTTTTCTAATTTTAGACTAATTATATTATTTTGTGTTGTGTTTTTTTTTTTATTTGAGAAACTTCCTAGTTAGTGACTAAATAATTTTTGTGTTTTGTGAAAATGGAAAGAAACAATTCGAAATTAAGTCGTAACCAATGTGCTTTTCGAAATTGTAACAACAGTTACAGAAACAATCGAGAGGTACATTTCTTTCGATTTCCTAAAGAAGAAGATCGATGCAGAAAATGGGTTATAAATTCAGGTATAAGTTCCACTTTATAGGTTTAGGTACTTAAATTTTACTTCTTTTTAATGTTTCTTCGGGTAAATAATAAGTTCGGTAGGAATAGGGCTTTGGGTATCAAACAAAAAAGATAGAAAATAGAAATTTGACATAGGGGTAGTTCTAAGCATTTACAAGTTTGTGACGTGTAGCGATTTTCGATGCCGCCCCCGAAGGTATACATGAGGGCGGCGCAATGCCTTTTTAAATATCTCGTTTCGCTTTCTTGGAAAATAAAAAATTATAACTGATAACTGACACTTAGTACTTAACCCATTAATCCCCAACGTTGCGTAAACGAAACATTTTTAAAATTTTTTTTTCCAATGTGCCAGTAAAAAAAATACTTTTTTGTTGCTACAATTTTTTCAAAATACAACAAAGACTTTACGTTTTAAGAAATATGTCGACAGAGTTAAGATATTTATTTTGTGCGAATTTATGAACTCGCAACATTTTGAGATTTATCATTTCATATATTCGTCAATCTATTTGTCTGACACAGAAACGGATGAGATATTTCAAATTATGGATTTAGATTCCCATGATCTTTAGTAAAAAGGGCGTTATATGATATTTTACAAAACATGTATAGTTTTTGCATATCGGATCATTTTTCCTAATGTTGCGTATACGCAACGTTGGGAATTCCGGTAAGAAGGCGCCATAATGTCGCGCCCTTCGCTGACCCACAATTAGGTAGCATTTATTTTGTTTCTTATATAATTTGTGTGTGATTCTTCTTAGTGAGTGTCAACAAAGATACTAAGTTATAATTATTGTGATTTAAAATTATATTATATATAAAATATAAAGTGAAGCTCTGGAAAATATTGACTTGAAGTAAGTGATAATTATGGTTCTGTTTGTTAATTTTTTTTTTAAATAATTTGTTTGGTTATAATGATGTCTTGGAAAAACAGAATGCATTAGTTATCTGCTGAGCTTTTAGCTATATTGGAGGAGGATGAGGATTTACTGCAGACTGATACCGTGGATGCAGTATATATTCCGCCACCCGTAGATGCACTTACAGACGAAGAGGAGCTTGACGAAAATATATGTGAAAACGTTGAAGATTTATCAGATGTTGCGGGGACCTACGAAATACACGCAAATTTGCCTGATACTTCTGAAGCCTTAGATGATGAATCTTTACCGTCAAATTCAAAAAAAGCAAAACTATGTGCAAAAAATATAAAAATGAAGTCGAAGAAAACTCTACCGAAGTGGAGAAAAGAGACCCCAATATATACAACAGGACCACATAATGAAGAAAATAATATCTTGGAACAAATTGAAAACAGAGTTTGTGGAAAAAGCCCTTTTGAAGTTTTTTCCTTGTACTTCAGTGACGAAGTTTGGGAAAAAATAATATATTATACTCGTAGAAGAAAATATGCTCACGACAATAATAGGCATTCATTTGATATTGATAAAACAAGCCTAAAGCGATTTTTCGGCATACTCATTTTTTCGGGATACCATACGTTACCAGCTACAAAACTCTATTGGTCAAAAGACAACAAAGCAAGAAGAAGATGCTGAGTGTAAAAACAACACAATATACATGTGTGCTAAATTTAAGGTGCATCTTCACACAAACTGTTTTGAAATATTTCACACTAAGTAGTAGTAGTATTTGTTTACCGTAAATCCCAATGTTGCGTATACGCAACATTTTTTTGTAAGAAAACTAAAAACTTGTATTTTTTTTTAACCTACTACGTGGGCGTAAGAGGTAAGCTCACTTCACAGGTTCTCGGCCTTTTAACAGAAAAACTGACTTTTTGGACAAATTAGACATGGAACATCATATCATAACCATATTTTGTGTAACACATGTAGTTTTCGATATACAAGATCGATTTAAACACTTTTTGGACCCCTCTCGAAAAATTATTTTTTTTTGTTTCTGTAGTTAGTCAACGCCTTAAATTTATGTCAAAATTAACCCTTATTTACAAATATTTCAAAAAAACTACTGCACCTAGGCAACCCGTATGTCATTTTTCTTGTCCTTTAGAGCGGCATTTATATATGTTAAAATATACAGAGAGTCGCATCAAGAAAAAGCAAGTTTGGTCCGCTGCGCGTTTGTGAACTACCCTATGTAATTAAAAACATTTTTGGTTGTAGATCTCTTCAGGTCCTAAAATTTTGTAAAGGATTTTTTTGTCTATCGCTTATAGATTGAGCTATCTTCCGCCCACACACTAATGGGCCACCCTGTATATTATATAACGCTTAATAGCAGTATATCTAGAAATATCAAATATCGAGAGCGTTATAGAAAGATTTAATGTAATGAGGTTAGTTTTTAAAATGATATAAATCTAAGTATATAGGTTAAAAAAAAAATTTCATAGGTTTACACATTGTTTGTTTTGTTTATTAAGGCATCAAAACGGAAATTTTAATTGAATCTACTTAGAAGTTTGGTATATTAAAGACTAATAACATAATCGCGTAAGTTAACCCTATACCAAAATTACAGGGTGTGCAAAAATCCCCATAACAATAAATTTTTTAATAACGCTCTCGATCTTTGATATTTCTAAAAATAAAACTTTGTAAAAAGATGTACTAGTTTTATCAGAATACTATCTTAAACTTACTAAGTACTTATGTAAATAATATATTATTTTTTTTTCATTAATTGGTCGTGTTGATTTATGCATAGGTGAAAGCATTAAGCTATGAAATATGCTAATGTGTTTTTTTGTTATTTAGGAGACGCGGAGCTTCTACATTTATCGCCTGAAAAACTATACGAAAGAAAACGCGTGTGCAGTGTACATTTTGTCGAAAACGATTTTGTAAATCCGCAAAAAAGAAATAGACTTAATTACTTCGCGGTTCCGCAAAACTATAAAGAGACACTAGACTTGACTGAATCTTTAGTAGTTGTCCCCCCATTGAAGACATATAGTAATTCAAAAATAAATAATTCGCCACGTGATTCTTCAATGGTAGCTGTTGAGCTAAGTAGTTCAAACCAAACACCACACATGTCGCCACAACGGAACACATACTTGGAAGCCATTTCAGATATGCCTACACCATCTCCAAGAACTAAAATGTTACGACGACGACGTGTTCTTTTTCCGAAAATTTCGACAAATTCCTCTGTATCACAATTTAAAAATCTTCTTTCCATACAAAAACGTCAATTGCGTAAGAAAAATTTGACGATTGCAAAACTGAGGCAACAGTTACGCATGCAAAGCAAAATGCGTGAAAGAAAAACAAGTGTTGATATGTTTAGTCTCAAATCAAAATATGCCGAAGCACTTGTTAATATGCAGATACACCACAAACCTGGTCGTCCCTGGACAGAAACTGAAAAGGACTTGAGTCTTTTGTCCTATTATAAATCCCCAAGCGCCTATAAATATTGGCGAAACAATTTAAAAATCTCTATGCCCAGTGTGTCCACTATTCGAGCCTGGATTAGTGACATTCCGTGCCTAGCTGGTTTTAATGAGGGTATTATTGAAGAACTTAAACGAAAAGTATGTACCATGGAAGAAAATGAAAAATATTGCACTCTAATTTTTGACGAAATTTCTATAAAAAAATACCTTCAATATTCGGCAAAATATGATAAAATCGAAGGTTTTCATGACCACGGTGGGAACACAAGGAAAAACATGTTTGGTAGTCAAACAATGCTTTTTTTGTTACGAGGAATATACAAAAATTGGAAATATCCGCTAGCATATTTTGTTTCTGCAACGGCAATGTCGGGCAAAGATCTTAGGCCTAATTTAGAAAATGCGTTAACAATTCTTTTAGATATTGGCCTAAAAGTTGTAGCCGTCGTTTGCGATCAAGGCAAAAACAACCAATTCCCAATGAAAGCTCTAGGGGTGACCAGAGATAAGCCGTTTTTTTATATTGGCCAATCAAAAATATTTTCAATATACGATGCTTTACATTTGATAAAAAATTTTAGAAATAATTTTCTGCATAACAGGTATTTGTTTAAAAACAATTTAGTAAATTTTGATGACATAAGAAACGCATATAGGATTGACCAAAATAGTACTTCAAGCAGAAGTATGATTAAAATTAGTGAAGCCCATCTTAACCCAGATAATTTCCAAAAAATGAGTTGTAAATTGGCTACTCAAGTATTTAGCAATTCTGTCGCCGCAGCTATAAGAACTGCAGTTAGTACTAATGAATTAGTGTCGCCGACTGCATTGCATACCGCAGATTTTATTCAATTTGTTAATAATTTATTTGACACGTTAAATAGTAAAGAGCTCTTCGCGAAGAACCCATATGCTTCTGCCCTTTATAATGAAAGACCCATAATACAAGAAACTATGGAAGGCGCTATTGAAGTAGTGCTGACGTTAGCAAAAGAAGGCAAAGTTGGAGTGTATAGTAGACCTGATTGCTTCGATGGGATGATACAATCTTTAAAAGCAGTTCTTGGGATTTATGAAGAAAATAAAAAATTTGGGTTTCACTACTTATTGACCAATAGATTAAACCAAGATCCAATAGAAAATAAATTCTCTTCATTTAGGCAACGTGGTGGTTATAATCCTAATCCCACAGTAAGAACGTTTCGAACTACATTTCGTTTATCGCTTAAGGTAAATCTTTTAAAACCTACAAATATTTCATCGAATTGTGAAGACGATGAAGAAAGTACTACTCGTATATGTCCGTCATCTGATGTGATGGCTCCGTTTCAGCTTGCACAAGTTGAAGTCCGTACTATGCCAGATACATCATCACCGGCACCTTCTAGTATTTCAGTGAGTTGTGGCTCTGAAGTACCAAAAAGAACAAAAGTTACTTTACAGGATTGTTCTGACACTTACTTTGCAGGCTATTTAATCAATAAAACATTAAATAAATTTAATAATTGCACAAATTGTGCAACTTACCTAATTGATGAGTCAAACATACTTGGGGATAAAAATCAATTATTAATTTTAAACAAGACATATCGTAATGTGTCAACTGGCTTGAAAAAACCAGTCCCTCGGTTAGTAGTTTTTGTGAAAAAATGTTTAGTTTACATACATAAAGTTTTAAATAATAGTCCACACAGAAATAATCTTTCTCAATATATAAAAGAAAAAATTTTAAGAAATTTTATTGCGATATTTCCCCCAGCATGTGAACATCATACCGCATATTTTATTGATTTAATGATTCGGACAAAAATATATAAGGAATGTATATGGAGAACATCTTTTTCAAAAAAAACTATTAGAAGAAAACGAAAGGTAGATATTCTACAAAATTTGTAATATTTCTGCATTTTGTTTTTAAATTCATTTTTTGTCTTTAACGATCAATACATCTTTTAATGATATTTAGCATTCTCTAAATATTAACAAACGAGTCTTTGTGTTTTTTTCAATTTAGAGTAATATGTATTTTGAACTTTCCGATGGAAATTATTGGTTACTTCCCGGACCCAGGGAAAGTATTTCTAAAATATATGACCCGCGTAACGAAACAGAAATTTAATTTATTCCAATAAACTAACCTAACAAACTAACTACTTTATTCAAAAATTAGAAATTAAAAAAATAGGTCTAGGCAAGTGTCAAAACAAAACACTCCAAAATGTATGGGGAATCTAAAAATATAATAATATAGATAAAATTGATATCAACTTCCGGTATTACCGGACGTCGCACAATTATAACAATATTTTATAGATTGATAATTAGATGACTAACTAACATTTTGAAAACAATTTTTTCCAAAACTTCTAATGTACCAACGACCAGTAATCACCCTATCTGTCCTATGTAAAATAAAAATTTGTCGTTTATTATTTAAACTATCTGTGTTATCCAATAAATTATTCTTACTGAAAAATTTTTCTTATAATATTTTGGCTATACTTATAGCCTGCAAAATAATTGTCAGCACGCAGTCTTACAAAGTAATCTTAAAAGAATGAGGTTGAATCTCTAAATGTTTCGCACTAAAACTACTACTGCAGTAGGAGTTGAATTTGAGGTTGCAATAATTGATCTGAGTGTTATGAGGTCATTGCTTCACAATTGGAAGATGATAGTGGTTTTAAAAGATTTGCTACTCTTCAAGATATTCGAAATGGTGATCTGAAATGTATAGCAGTTGGATTACCATTGTATCCATCTCTAATATATATAATATATGTAAACTTATTTTCGATTGGATATTGGTTAAGTCATTAAAATTTGTAGCCCAATTTTTCTTAATCCTCATACAAACACAAAATTGATTCCATCTTCCATTTTTTTTAGTAGATTTTCGAAGTAATTGCACAAGTGCATTAAAATTACCGATAATTTTACATGACAGCGTTTGAATGTAGTTTTTCCAAGACAACACGCTCGAATGCAAAATTATCTGGTTATTTTGATGCACGAGTGTAATTCGGGGGAATATTTCCCGAATACTGTCGCCACACGTATTGTCTGTTGTGTTTGGTGTTCTTTGGTTCGCTTTCCATCACTTTATTTTCTATAATTCCCAATGAATCACATCCGAATCGAGACATTTTTAAAAATATTTTTTGACTTTACTTGTCAAACTGATTTTATTATTAATTATCATGGATTCACATGGGTGATAGTGGATACGTAAACAATGCAATCAAAGATTAATCTTTGATGCAATTATCGCAGTGCTCTTTCGGTTTCTACAGTGCAGTTACCGCTGTAATCAATCGATAATTGCACTGCTCTCATAGGATTTTTTACACATGAGGGAAATATTCAAAAAAATCAGTTGTGTCGCCCCAAAACTTTCTCGACAAGATATAATGTAATCAAAAATATAGGCATGACCTGCGTAACGAAACAGAATTTTAATAATTATTATTATTATAATTGTATTATATTAATTATTTCCAATAAACTAATGTAACAAACTAACTACTGTATTAAAAAATTAGAAAACAAAATATTGGCAGAACTGGGACTCGAACCCATGACGGTGCGTAATAATAAGGTACACACAGCTTAAAGTAGGAACCGTTACTTGCCGAGTTTTATTTAGAGGCAACTTTCTGCAAAAGTGTTCACTTTAGACCCATAAAATGATATTACTTTTATAAGGAAAAAATTTACAGGGAATAGAACATACGAAAGGATTTTTGCTATATAATTCTTTACTATTTAGGGTATCAAATAAATTATTGATAAATTCCACGTAATTTGCTGTGTCTGATGCAGTTTCCGATTCGAACTCGGAGTATAAAGTGTGGAAACCCCTGTATATCCGAAAATAATCGTTATTTTGAAAAAATGTTTAAAGAAAAGTTATTGGGTATAATTTCTGGCACAACCTCCTGATGTTCAATTTTTTATAGCGTTAACAGCTTTGTTGCTATGGCAACCAACTTTGTTTTTTTTAAATGACATGGTATATTTTTCTTTTCATTTTTAGGTAGACAATTTATTTCTGGATACGACGATCTTAAATTTTTATAGGGTTACATTGGAAAATAATTGAGGAAAACTGTTTTATAAAACAATCATGTTCTTCGTTTACAGTTCATTAAAACTAAATTTTTATAAGACTTGCCATGGAAAACATTGTAGCTGTCAATTGAAAATACTTGTAAAATAAAATACGAACAAATAAAAATTTAATTCAAAAAACCATTAGAAAGAAAATGGAATCCAACAACCTAATATTAAAAACTAGTCCAACATATGTTGAAAATGTTGTCCGTTGATATTTGCGCACAATTGGAGTCTCCTTTCAAATGAATTTCTTACTTTTACTGACATGACAGGTAATATTCTTCTAGATTCTCCAATAACTTTATACCTATTCTGTTTTTAATAATTTCACCACAGATCTTTGAGAAATATCGAAATTATTATCGGAGTCAAAAAAATTTATTAACAAAATTTATATGTTTTTTATGTAGAATTTGATTCGGTAATGAAAAATATATGTTTCCATTAAGAAAAAAACGAGTTGACCTTGAGATAACCTTGAAACGGTTGACAAACTCGCCAATGGGTGCCACCATTGTTTTTCCCCCACAATAGCAAACATCTTTTATTTGAACTTGTATAACATGTATAATATGTAATTTAAATCCATTGATATGCTCTTTGTACAATATATTTTTGAAGAGTTAACATGAAAACATGGCTTTTCCACTGATACACCCAAGTTTTTAAGGCTGATTGGTTTTTCATTGATCGCATATAATAGCAACCATTTTTAATCCGCATTCTATAAGAATTTTTATAGCCGCCTCTAAAATATACTTTAAATAAACATGATTAATAGTAATGAATTGCTTGCTACATAATGTAACAAGACAATAAGTTATGTTGGAAATTTGTTTCACACTACCATGCTTTCACCAGACGGGCAGTTTCGTTGATTCACAATTCATCAGTGGTGATCGGCAGGCAGTGTGACCCAAATATTCAACATTTACGAAGAGCTTATACTAGCATGAGAGATGAATGACATATCATAATTACAGGTAGTGTAAGCTCTTTGTAAATGTTGGAAATTTCGGTCACACTGGGTTGTGGATTAACGAAACTGCCCGCCTGATGAAAGTGTGGTAGTGTGAAACAAATTTCCAACATAACTTAAAAAGTCATGTATGTATGTAACAAGCCATTCATTAATAAAGCTTCCCGTCAGGGAATATCTTGTGTTGGCAATAGGATATAATCAGTTGTTACTTCTCGTCCGGCCATCGTCTATCAACTTTCTCTCACCGGGCATATTGCCTGCTCACACTAGATGTCTGCGTAAAATTAAATGTATCCGTTTGGTGGGTAGTTTTGATTACAATAAGTCGGTGCCAAGCCCAAGCTCGAAACAAAATAAATCTATATTTACCTACTACCTATTTGGCTTGGTACCGACTATTATGTGCATTGTTGTCTTTTGAATGATATTTGTATTTTGTTATTTTTCGTATTTTTTATTAGTTCTTTTGACAGCTCTGGTGTCATCAATACACCTGTATCCCGAATTGCACCAAATTGCGATGCTATTGAACAAGCATATAATCCTAAATATAATATTATTTTTGAACTACCTGTATCTCGAAAACCAAGCCGTAGCGGACCCATGTACATATGAAATTTGTATCTTAAAATTAGTCAAAGAATCACCCTTTAAAGTTTGTACAAGTACTTATGCAACACCCTGTATACATAGATACTTTGATTTGCAATTTGCAAATCTGTCAAACTAGGTAATGCTGTTTTTTTTTTATTTACTTTCAAATATGGTGTTATGTAATTGTATTCAAATTAAATGTTTGGGGATTATATTTACGAGTTTTATTTTTTTTATATAGAGAAACTGTTATTCAGTTTTTAAGGATCAATCTGAAGCAGAGGATTGTACTTGTTAAAACATGAAAAAAGTTATTGTCGTGATACTTTTAACACCCTGTTGGTGGGTTTTTAAAGCTTTTTATGAAACGTGTTAACAATACAATCTACATAAATCGTTAGTTTTTTAAAGTTTTATGATAATTGCACAAAAACCAATATTAAGGAGGCTGTAAGTTTTTTTTCAAATCGGCGTTGCAGAATTTGAACCTAATTGTGATAATTGTGTTATTTTACTAGTATAGATATTTTTGAGTAAATTAATTCGGTTATAATCGATGAGTAGAATCTTTGGAGTAAAATACATTTCACAAAAACCCTGAACCATGTTTCTCAATAGATTTAAATTTTCATTAAAAACAGATTAAAAATTCTAATTTTTTACATCCTGCATTTCGAAACCGTATTTTTTTAAATAATTATTGTCATGCTGGAAATTTCAAACCTTATTTACTTCAGCAACTTGTAAAAAGCACAGCCTTTTTAATATTAACATTTCTTAAAATCGATAATACGCGATAACGATGACTTTCTATCAATATCACAGAAGGATACATTTATTACGTATATAATTTGTTAGATTTTACATCTCCGAATTGAAACACACGCAAAAAATGTGCATAAAAAAGTTAGGGTAGCATTTCACGCCTGTATGAGTCTGAGATTTATTTTTTCATAATGTTAACAAGTTGAATCTGCTGTTTGAGTTTGATCCTTAAAACTGAATCAGATAATAAGCGGAAGTCCTATCTATAACGCCAAATTTCGTTAATTTAAATATAACTTTTTGATGCATCCTTATATCCGAAATTTAAAATTAAATGACTAAAATAATATTATTTTAGTCATTTAAAATTATTGTCTAAAACATTTAATGAACCAGCCCTGTATATTTATACTATTATAGTAATTTCTTTTATTTTCGTCCATACACATTAATCTTTGCGTAGATAGGTGTACGTATACCATATAATTTTATATTAACCGACAAAAAACACTGCTGCACAGTAGTACATATATGATACCTATAATATAAAAACAAACTCCCACCTCGTAGGGGAAAGTATACTCGTCCTTGTCTAACATTGCCCATATGATTATTTTATTTCAACACAATACATATAACGCCATCTACAATTTCCATAATTTCCATGGTTGCATGTTTTTCTAATAGATGTAGCTCGTGTCGAGACAGTTTCAATTTTTGTTTTCTTTCCCATATACGCTGACTATCTATTGTGTAGATTAATCTTTGGTCAGCCCAATGCATTAAAATCAGAACATCTCTAAGTATGCCAGCCACTACGTGGCGTATACTAGCGTGCACAGCATAGAGCAGTATTGTCACAGCCAGAAACCGTTTTGTAGTTTATTAATATCAGAAACAAAACGCAACGTATAACAATTATTTACATCATTTGCAACAGATATGCACCGGCAATGCTGTATTGTCAGAGAGAGAGATTGATGAAATTCTGTATTAATCTGGAGGGGATACGTAGGGAGGGTAGAAAAAAAACAAGCGAATGTGGTGTGTGTCGTGCTGTTGCCGATTCGTCGGTAAAAGAAACACACAGGGTGATTTATTACAAGTACAGTATTGAAATAAAAGCCTAATCTCTATGAATTAAATTTAATATAATAATATTTAATCCATGTCATACATGTTTCAAGACTAGACCAGTCCCATGATCAGTGGCGAACAATCATTAAATGAAAAGCTTTTAGATAGAAACATACTTTTGACTCCATTGTAATAATTTGTTGATGAATATAAAAAAATCTAAATATCTAAAAGCTAAAAGCTTTTGATTTAATTATTGCTCGCCACTGATTATGGGACTGGTCTAGTCTTGAAACATGTTGTATGGCATGGATTAATGATTATTATATTAAATTTATTTTGTGGATATTAGACTTTTATACCAATACCGAAATCAAATATGTATTAATGTACATTATTCTTTGTCAAAATTATAACTCCACTTAAGAAAGGACTAGGTACTTTTTCAATTTATTACATATATTTTAAATATTTCACGTAGACAATGTGGCAAAGATGTAACAAGATTGTTGTAGATCTTATAATACCTATAATAAAAAAATTATCATTGCTACCTATATTATATTAGGTAGGTATACCTATTATGATAGTCTGTCTCTGTTATTGCGATTTTCATTGTTTTCATACCTACTGATTTTGTTTTGAAGAGAATTAATGTATTAAATTTAATTTAATCTTTGTTACTACCAAAGATTAATAAGTTAATCTTTGGCTGCTTAGTTATTTTTTTTGTGAATATTTTTAGCTCTCCATATCATATATGTAATATATGGAGACTATTAGTTTCATGAAAAAAAATTTTTTTTTTCATTTCACCGGAAATACCTACTTGTTTTTAAAAAAATGTCTGTCTGTATCCACGAAAACGCAAAAACCGCTTAACAAATTTTAACCAAATTTGGTACAAAAATACTATTGGGCATGGCAAGGAGCTGATTAGATTTTGGGAAACATTGAGCGTAGGCAAAGGGTTTAAAAGAGGGTTCAAAAATTAAAAAAAATCATAGTTCTTAAACTTATCCGAAATATTGAATAATTTTTTATCGTTGTGATAGAATATAACCTAAAAAATGTTACATAAAAGAATTAGTTCACACAGGCGTTCGAAAATAGTCTTAAAAAAGGGTCAAAAACGAAAAAAAAATGTTTCCCAAATATACCAGAAAAATTGGCTAATTATATATAGCTTTCATATAAGATAACCTAAAAAATGCAGAATAAAATTTTTATTTACATAGGCATTCGTAAATAGTAAAAAAAGGGGTAAAATAAAAAAAAATTAAAATGTAAAAAATTTTATATTTAACTAGT
Organism: Apoderus coryli; assembly: GCA_911728435.2. Classification (NCBI taxonomy): domain Eukaryota; kingdom Metazoa; phylum Arthropoda; class Insecta; order Coleoptera; family Attelabidae; genus Apoderus; species Apoderus coryli. Next base: position 3,749,554 of record OU452206.1, on the reverse strand, counting down.
TGAATTGGTGTTAAAAATACACGACAAAAATTAATGTTCCATAGGCGTCCGTGATAATTCTATAAAAAGGTCAGAAAAAATTTGTATCCGTGATAACTCAAAAACCACTTAACGAATAACCTGCAACATGCAGCATAACAATTTTGTATACATAGGCGTTCGTAAATAGTAGATAATTGTGTTATTTTACTAGTATAGATATTTTTGAGTAAATTAATTCGGTTATAATCGATGAGTAGAATAGATTTAAATTTTCATTAAAAACGGATTAAAAATTCTAATTTTTTACATCCTGCATTTCGAAACCGTATTTTTTTAAATAATTATTGTCATGCTGGAAATTGCAAGCCTTATTTACTTCAGCAACTTGTAAAAAGCACAGCCTTTTTAATATTAATATTTCTTAAAATCGATATTACGCGATAACGATGACTTTCTATCAATATCACAGGAGGATACATTTATTACGTATATAATTTGTTAGATTTTACATCTCCGAATTGAAACACACGCAAAAAATGTGCATAAAAAAGTTAGGGTAGCATTTCACGCCTGTATGCTCCTTTAATTTACCCGCCTCTGAAATTTATTTTTTCATGATGTTAACGACAAGTTGAATCTGCTGTTTGAGTTTGATCCTTAAAACTGAATCAGGTAATAACCGGAAGTCCTATCTATAACGCCAAATTTATTTAATTTAAATATAACTTTTTGATGCATCCTTATATCCGAAATTTTAAATGACTAAAATAATATTATTTTAGTCATTTAATTTTAAATGACTAAAATAACATTATTTTAGTCATTTAAAATTATTGTCTAAAACATTTAATGAACCAGCCCTGTATATTTATACTATTATAGTAATTTTTTTTATTTTCGTACATACACATTAATCTTTGCGTAGATAGGTATACCATATAATTTTATATTACCCGACAAAAAACACTGCTGCACAGTAGTACATATATGATACCTATAATATAAAAACAAACTCCCACCTCGTAGGGGAAAGTATACTCGTCCTTGTCTAACATTGCCCATATGATTATTTTATTTCAACACAATACATATAACGCCATCTACAATTTCCATGGTTGCATGTTTTTCTAATAGATGTAGCTCGTGTCGAGACAGTTTCAATGTCAATGTTTTATTTCCCATATACGCTGACTATCTATTGTGTACATTAATCTTTGGTATTAGTAACACATTTTTGCCACTTAAAGTTATTTACTACAATAAACTAAAATAGTTGATTTAGTTTTTTTTTCTCATAACAATTCCCTTACATTAAAACTTTTTATTACGTTATTGTAGCATAATATGATTGCTGATATGTTAAAATGTTTTCTATTACGTAAAACAAATTCCAGAATTTTATTTGCCTTATTGACTCTAAAGTTGCAGCGAAGATTAAATTTTAAATTAGGTTGAAACCGAATGCCTAAATATTTAATTTCCATTTCGCCTGTTATCTTAGGACCATTAATGTACTCATAACTGAACATTTTTTAATATTCTCTGAATTTTTTATGTTTAATCCAGTGTATTGTTTAAATCTAATTCTAGTCTCTCACGATCATTTCCTGTATTCATATTAGGGACAGTGTTTTGCTGAATAGATAAGTTAAAAATATGAGTCAATGGTTTTTAGTATCACCTCTGAGCAACCCTTATAAATGTTAACAGGTATATTGTATGCATCGTTGCGCAGTGAGGCAAATTTCAAATCCTAAACAATAAAAAATAAACATGTATTATTTCGTAAATATAATTATTGTTACATTATTATTTAATCACTTTAAATCAATAAATGAAAGAAAATATATTTTCACAATGTACATGGGGTTTCACGCAAGTATACAGAATTAAATAATCATTTAACACTTCGACGTCAATGACTACTATTAAAAATATATTTAATGCTAAGTAAAATACTTATATAATGCAAACAAAACAAAAACACAAAATTGAGGTTGCGTCATTATCGGTCTAAAAGAATTGGGGTTGCAATGCACAAAATCGACATTAGAGGAATGAGCAAATCAAAGCCTTTTGTTTTTCGTTTAGCCACTTTCCTCATACAAGATATTACAGGATCAGCACTTAAGAGTAATCTCTTGAAAGTTTCAAGTTTTCTGAAAATATTCCTGTTTAATTGTTATGTACTTTTACAATTCAGCAAAAATTAGTTGATAACATTTGTTGTAATTCCTCACGCTTTGTATTTTGATTCAATCTGGATTCATTTAAAGTGGTTGCCTTGTTTCATTTCTTCCTACATCTTCCTCCTGTTTTTATATTTTACTTGTTTCCAGTTATTAGGTGATGGGCTGATGTTCTGTTGTAAGTTTTGTATTTCTTGCACAATAATCGCTTGTTAACCTTCCATCATTGCGGCATCGACATTTTTCATGTATTTTGTTCATTCATATGACTGCCCTAATGTAGTTGTTTGTTCATTACCTTCAATTGTAGCTGTTGCCACAATTTCGGTACATTCTTGATTGCTTGGACACATTGCTTGCTTCATCTAATTCGTCCTCCAATTGAGTAATCATACATACATAGATATTCTTAAAAGTTTAAGAATGTAGTTAGCATTGCCCCATACATCCGATGATTTCTGTTGAAAAGGTTGGGCTAATATATTATCACATTCATTCACATTCAAGAAATTATTGCTGTTGCGATGCGTAGTCTGGGTTTTGTTGTGCGTTCGACCTCGGGATTCCGGAGCGTACCCTGTTTGGTATCTGGTTAGGTCCAAGTCTGAGTATGCATCTACTGTATGGTCCCCAATGTACCCATTATACATAAACCAGATTGAGAGCGTTCAGCGAAATTTTTTGAAATACCTCTATTTCACGGGAGGTACCCATTCAGAGGTTATGATCATAGGTTGTTACGGTCGTGTTTCGGGTTTCAGACATTGATTTCCAGAAGAGTTTTTGCATTTCAGATATTTCTGTTCAAGATCTTGAATGCGGGTATCGATTGTTCTCGACTGTTGAGGGATGTGAGACTGAATGTGCCTCAATTCAAACCCACACGAATTTGAGGGCAGAGCACCAATTCTAAGATCAGTTTTTTTTATTGATATTTTTAAATATTTAACCAAATCAACAATTTTTTTTTTGTGTAGTATTCGTTTGTGTTTTAATTATTTTTATTAAAAAATATACTTAGTCTTAGTTAGTCCTCCTACTTTTAAACCCAAAATTCTTAAACGCCCAGTAGTTGCATACAGTCAAAAAAAAATCCTGGGGGAAGACCCGGCCCACCGTTTGCAGGAGGTGTTACATGACCCCCAGACTCTTCATTAGTAGGGCGAGGAAACACAACTTGACTTTTAATGACATATTTATATTGAATGTGTTACGGCTCAAATTTATATGCCCCAGAACGGTCCCCACCGTGGTTCTCCTACCTCCTCTGGTCGAGCGCACACACACGATGGCTACATTGGTATAGATCGATGCACGGTTGAAGCTGGGGGTAATACGGAACATAATATTATGTGTGTTTATACACTTTGAAAATTCTTATTTTACACATCGGGATTCTTTGTAAATAACCCAAAGGATTATGTATAACTCCCGCCGTCGTGTCTTGTCATTCCAGGACTAGTAGTTGCTGTACCAGTGTAGCCCTATAGATAGTACCAGAATGTGTCCCAATGTAATTCTAATCTGAACGTTTTCCGCAATTTTTCACTGTTCCTCTAACTAGCTGTTTCTAAATCGTTATGTATTATAATCGATTATATATAACTGACTTGTATAAATTATGTATTTAATAATTTTAGATATATTACTCAATTTGGGTTCAGACCAGGAGGCCTCTGAACTCAGAGCGCGTATTATGAGTGCAAGTTTGTTGTCTGATATGGAATCATTCAAGGCAGCTAACCCGGGTTCTGTGGTGGAAGATTTTATTCGTTGGTAAATAATATTTGAATATTGTAACTGTTTTTCATTAAAAATTATATATGGTAATTTTCAAAGGTATTCCCCACGCGATTGGATGGAAGATGAAGGATTAGATGAATTTGGTCAAAAGAAAGGTCATCTTAGCGCTAGAATGGTATTAGAGGATAATATCTGGGTACAAATGTGGAAAAGTGCCAAACCAGTTCCAGCTCACAGGCAAAAACGGCTTTTTGACGATACTAGGGAAGCGGAAAAAGTGTTACAATTCCTGGGTAATATTATTTTAATACATAATTACAACGTGAAGAAAACAGAAAATGTTGCAAATAGGAATTTATACACTTTCACCGATGTTTTTGGCGGGCACTTTGGTACACGTACCTCTATCGCACAGTCAGTTCACTGTTTCTCAAAATTTACCACAAATTTACCCAACATTTTCTACGTAGTTATATAGTTAGTACATTTCTTTCAAATCTAGTAAATTCGCACTGCCTAAGTTTCAACTGTAGTACTGCTATAATGTTGGAACTCTCTATGGATAATAAATGAGTAGAATTTTTAGCGTGGATTAATATTGAAATACAGGTTTTACCACTTCACACACTAAAGGGCCAGTTTCACAAGTGGTGGTAACCCGTGCCGCTTAGCAAACCAATAGTCACAGGTTAACCACTAGTTTGCCAAATACCCCGTTCCATATTCTAAAACAGACCGTTGGTCAGATAACTACTGGTTAAAACTTTTTCTTTAATGTTGGTAGTAGAATGATGTTAGCAAGTGATAAAAGGCCACCTTGAAAGTGTGTTTTAATCGGAAAATTGTAGGACCTAACCTTACATCTTTCGTATTTTGATGTTGGCACAGCAATATTTTGAGTGTGATGAGTATGTAAATAATTATTTATAGTATTTACCTATCAAAGAAAATAATAAATATTTCCTCAGTGTGTTTTGGTGTGTTTTCAATAATCATGAATACGGCGACGACCCCGAAATCTGAAAAAAGGTCAGTAAATTTTTCCAAAGACGAGGAGCATTTGTTGGTATCTCTTGTTAATAAACCCAAGAACATTATTGAAAATAAAAAAAACGATGTGAACACCTGGAAAGAAAAAGAAAAAACTTGGGAAAAATTCGCTGACGAATTTAATTCGCAATGTACCTCAAATGGCAGAATATCAGTAAAAGTCCTAAAAGAAAAGTTTAGAAACCTGAAAAAGAAACCAAACGAGAAGAAGAATCTGATTGTCATTCCATAAATTAGAGTTTAAGTGGGTTGGTGGGCAGAGCTCTTCCGAGTACAGGTAAAATGTACTCTGGTATTAAGTACAAATACATCGTTCAAAATGTACCCGAATTCTATAGAAATGCCCGAGTATTTTGGAATTTACTCAGTACTATGAATGTACCGGGCTATTTTTTTGTTTTCAAACAGTTTATCTACAAGTAAAAGTACATTATACTCAATCTACTTTGGACGGAGTACCACGTATTTCAAATGTACTTAGTGCACAGTTTCCGAGTACTTTTACCAGAGTACCGCGCAGCTCTGTTGGTGGGACAAACTAAATGCCAATTTTGGACTTCAGATAGTCTTCTTCCAAAGCAACGAGGTGTTGTATACAGAAAAAAGAAAGAGACATTTAGTATTTAAAATAGGAACCTAAATATTTATTTTCCTTTGCGAGACTCTTTTATCTTTGCTAATACAGCGTTCTTTATTCTTATTTTTAGATTTTAGAACAATTGGGCAAATAGCGGAGTTGATAATTCCTGTTTTAACACACAGTACTATATATCGTTTAATGGATGAGATTGAAAATTGTGCAAGTGAAATAACCGAATCTCAATTAAGAATTAGTAGTTTATTAAAACATGCTGAAAAGATTTCGAGAGATCGAAACATACAAGCGAAGCGTTTTGAAGCCTTCACGCAAGAAGTAAATTCATTGGAGTTGATAATTTCGCAAATTCATTCTCTTCATTATAAGCTAAATCCATTGGGTACAGGTGACAGTGAGATTGCCGACTTAATAGGTATGTTATTTCATTTAATTGTAAATAATATTGTTAACTACTTGTTTATAAGAAATATATGCAAACACCTGACCATTACTGAAGCAATGCAAAAACCCCAAATAGCGCTATTGAACTTTTTTATGTCTGCAGCCCTTGGACATATATCTAAACAGTGTGGCTCTCGTAGAATAGTTACTTCACCAAATGTAGGAAATCTAATTGTAGCTACTGGTGGACAGGAATATAGAGTATGTTCTGCCGTTTCATCTTCGTCAACGCATGCTTGCATTTGGAACTTGCTGATAGATCCATCCTTGACAGATGACTATTCAAACGACAATGGCCAGTATATATTATTATCAAACATTGCAGTTTATCCAATATTCTGATCTTCTATATCATCAGCATTCACCCGTTAATGTGTATGAATTACTCCAACTCAGGGATTTCTGTTGTGAACCCTAGGATAGCTAAAAAGACCGATCCTCTTGCCGCAAATTTTCTCACAAAATTGACACACCCATTCACCACCATTTACCGGCTGCCCCAGCTTTTAAATGCATCCGATAAGTGGTCCAAGACTCACAGCTATACGTAACGGTAGGAACTACAATAGCATTATACACTCTCAACTTGTTATGATTATCGAAGATGGTTGTCTTCAGACGGTCAAAAGATGCGCTTGCCAATCTTAGAGAATGCTGAATTTCATCATGGATATTTGTGTTTGCCGCGAGAATGCTGCTGAGGTAAGAGAAACTCTCGATGTTCTGACTCGAATATGTGGTGAGACAGCTACAGTGTTTGGTAGAGAATCTGTTTTTTCTTTATATTCAGTTCTAGCCCGATACTGCTGTATGCGCTGTTAAATGTATAATACTGAACATGCTCTTCTGTATCGGCTAGGACAAAATTTTCATCCGCGTATTGAGCCTCAATGATGTGGATACGTCCCAGCTTGCAGTATACGATGGTTAATCGCCATCAAATCTGTAGACGATCTATTTTCCCCCAGCAGTTCATCTTTAACAAGTTGAATGACCGTTCCCACAAACATCGAAAACAAGGTCGGTGCATTAACACAACCCTTCTTTACGGCAGTTGTTATTGGAAAGGGCTCTCCCGGTCCCCTGAGGTTGAGATCTCCTGCTTTCATATTATCATGAGGGAGACGAAGCCTCACGGTTAACGGAGTTTCGTTCCTGTGACTTTTTCTGTATTTGCCTGGCACTAAATATCATGTCGGGTGTACCGCTGTTGGGTCTAAAACCACATTGTGTTTCCGGCAAGCACCCTTCCGAGAGTGGGAGAAGACGATTGGACAAAATCCTTGCAAGAACCTTTCCGGCGATCGAGAAGAGAGAGAAAATTGAGGCATCTCGCATTTCAGCAGGCACAGTTTCGGTGTTGGTTATTAGAATATGAGAATGTTCCAATTTCACAGGTCCTCCTTTAAAAACCTCAGGATATATGCTATCAGAGCTTTGCTTTGTTGTTTTTAAGTTGTCGAATAGCTTTATCAACTTCTTACAGAAAAGATACATCTCCCAAGTGTTGTTGTATTGGTCTATGTGGCAACCGATCGAGTGTTGCATTATCGACATTCGTGGCTCTATTTAGTAGTTCCTTCCACCAGGAACCAATTGACGTACAATCCCTTAGAAGACGAGAGCCATCCCTGGTTTGCAGTGGGTTAAGACTCTGTATAGAGGGGCCGTAAAAGGCACGGAAGAAAGCTCTGGTGTTATTGCTGTCGGCTAGTTGTAGGATTTCGATCGATTTAGCCGTCCACCACTGATTCTTACGATATCTGGAGCTTCCAGATCACACAATCCTGCTCCCGTGGCAACTCCCCGTCGACGCAGGGCTTTTGATGGTGACGTTTGGACTTATCCTTCGTTGGACTACGCCTGTGCGTGAGATTTTTTAACGTGGTAATGCTGCTGCATATCAGCAATCACACGACCCCTGACAGAAACAGAGTACCACCCAATGGCATAGTGGTTAAATATATAATAATTATTACGCTGCTTTAATTCAGTAGATGTATTCAGCAGCATTATTATTGGTGGACTAGATTGTTGAGTATTTAATATAATTGTAATTTTACTCAGTCTGTGTATTTCCACAAATGTCGAAACATGTATGCTTTTTAAAAAAGGCAAAACATGAACAAAAGGATAGTACTTAAGTTATTTGTGAAAATATTTCAGACTAACTTGCAAATGTTCATGAAAACAGAAGCCTGGACAACTGTAGGCGCCTCGCTATGGAATATGAGCGCTTGTATGTGTTGGTAACAGGATATAATAGGGTCCCACTGACCCTGTTATCATCCGGTCCGGCGGACGCTACATTACCAATTAAGCACTTGATACCGCCAGACACACTGCTCTTACAAGGCATATCCGCCTGGGGATATATACCATAGCTAAATCGAGAGTCTGGCTGACTGATCACGACTGATGAGTCGAAGATCGAACAAACGGCTATCTAGTTAAAGTACAGTTTGACAAACATACTTTCGAGTTTTTAAATCTTGTTGGGTTAAAAAAAGCCCGAACAATTATGTTTGTCCCCAAAAACGAACTAAGTCATTATCACTTATGTACATGCACCTTCTAATCAAAATATAAATTTTTCTCACGTCTTCCGCGGTCCATGATGTTATTTATGACGTGTTCTGCCTCCTGGGAAGCACTGATAGACGATCTATCAGTTTGCATCTGAGAGATTTGCTGTTGCCATAACACAACAGCGCTCTGAAGAGGCTCGATTGCTTTAACCGAGTGATCATTGTCAGATTTTTTGTTAACACATTCGGCACAACGCCATATATATTCGACAAGACTTCTAAAGTGTAAATAATCCTTACAAGTGGTGCACTGCAGACCAGACAACGATGTCCCAACATCGCTTTACAAATTTACTTATCATGATTGCGATTAAACAAATTAGAACTTTTCACAGAGTATAGGTACACAAACTTATTTAAATGATAGTAATAATAATTTAACTGGATCTACTTGTACAATTCAACTATTCATCCGAAACAGAAAACAAAGTGAACCGTTTCATGATAAGTAAATTTGTAAAGCGATGTTGGGACATCGTTGTCTGGTCTGCAGTGCACCACTTGTAAGGATTATTTACACTTTAGAAGTCTTGTCGAATATATATGGCGTTGTGCCGAATGTGTTAACAAAAAATCTGACAATGATCACTCGGTTAAAGCAATCGAGCCTCTTCAGAGCGCTGTTGTGTTATGGCAACAGCAAATCTCTCAGATGCAAACTGATAGATCGTCTATCAGTGCTTCCCAGGAGGCAGAACACGTCATAAATAAGATCATGGACCGCGGAAGACGTGAGAAAAATATAATTATTTAGAAATTACCTGTCCCGCAGAGCTCTACTGAGGAGTTACTCGATGTCAAGAAGCTCCTTCGATCTGTGGTTCCGAATACTAATTTTGATGGAATCTAAATAGCTAGGTTGTGTAGACAAAGTGGTGCCCCAAGAGAGGGCATGTTTGCGATTTTAAAAAAGAACTTAAGTACATAATTGTGTCCACGGATCAGACGCAGGCGCAGCGGGAATATTAGAAGAAAATACGCTCAGAATTTGAGACACGCAGAAATAATGGAGAAACTAACATTTACATTAAGTATAATAAAGGTGTACCTTTTATTTTTAAACAAAAAACTCGAGATTAAGTGTGCTCACGTGAATATACGTCCGCTGACCAGTAATTTCGTTTATGTGTGTGATTCCGTATTAGCAAATCGCTTTCATGTTCTCTCGTGACCTACTAGGGGAGGAGGTTCGGCTATTTATTATTATTTTTATCAAAAATGTTATGAAACAAAGTTATTTATAAACTAACATCAAGTCTAAATACAAATTTTGAAATGATAATTCGAATATTTAAAATTTTCTACATAGCCTCCACACACCAATATTGAAATTTTAATTTAAACATTTGTATTTAGACTTAACGTTAATTTATAAATAACGTTGTGTCATAACATTAATAAATATAATAATAACTAATAGTACTTTTCTCTTGAGACAATTGCTATTTTTCCTAATTTATTAACACCCTGTTCGAAAATTTTTATGTTGTAAGTTGCTTTTCTCGACAAGCAGAACTTTATATAAAGACTTACTTGTGCACTCCATACCCCTATAATTTAAGGATTACGACAATATTAAAGGAGCCTTGTATATTTTATTTTCATTTACATTGCAGGTCATTTGGTTGATGGCAAGGAAGTAGAAATACCTAATAAACAAGAGTCTTTAATAGGATCGAGAATACTTTCAATGTTTACAGAAGCTAAAAAAGCTTGTCAATCAGCATCTGATGAAACAGTGCCCCCAGATCATTCGCAATCGGAATGTGCACCATTTCCTGAAGCTTTTGAACGCGAGTTTGTAATCAGGGCTCACGCTGTTAAACCAGCATCGTATTCATCTAACTGTCCCCAATATTTAAGAGCTATAATATCGAAAACGGAATATAGACTCGCTGGAGCATTTACCGAAGATACAGCTTTTTTCTAATACTAATTTACTGTACTTTAAATATATTTAATTTGTATTCTAAATTTTATTTTCTTATAAATAATATAATTATATAATACACACGTTAAATATTGTATTAAATTGTTCTTTCAAAACGCTTTATTTCTTAAGGTTTACAACCAGTTCATTTCTGCATTCCAGATACCTACCGGGATCATAAAAATACGACTCAACAATGACTCAAACATGAAAATGAGAAAACTGTCAAAAGTCAATATTTTTAAATACTGCAATATTTAATAATAATAATATTTATCTACAACTGTTATGTAATAGCTACGAATTGACACTATCTTCAATGTCATATTACCGCACTAGTGCGTTTTTGAATACATTACCGCACTAGTGCGGTAATGAGAATGTTGTTTCTCTTTGTTGCTATGGTCACAAAATATGGACACCGGTACCTTGTGCTGTCAGCCAATATTAACAATACCTACGTTCAATTGAAATATATTTTTTTACATAAAATCTTATGATATAGGTACTGTTAATAATACTAATAAACAGTTGTAGATACAATTTTGTACGAAACACGTGGGATAGGAATATATAGGCAAATAACTATTATTTCAAACTATTGAACAGTCTGATACACATGTAATGTAGGCTACCTTTAAAGAGTGTCAGGCGATGTATCAGATAGTTAATGTTTACTGTTCTTGTGTCGTATTGATGATTTACTCTTGTGTCAAATCTAACCTTGTTTTTAAAAAAGAACATTGAACACTCATAAATATAAAGCTGTTTAAAATAGAGGGATAATGAGCTAGCTCATTATACCCTCTCTTTTAAACACTCCCCCTACATGAGCTACCATGAAGCATAATTAGTGATAATGCGCACGGCTCTCACAAAAGTGCAACAAAGATGGTTTGAGCACTGCTATCTTTGCTCCAAAAAATTAAACCATATCTCAGAATCGATTCAAAGTTTGCGAAATACATGATTTTAAGTGCCTTCTGAGTCATATATCTTCCAATCACCCTGATTGCATAACTAACCGTGTTTAGCCTTTTGACCAATTTAATTGTATGCGCAGACCAAGCAACCTAGTTCTGGCTCAGATGTATGCCTAAAAGCTGAAGATCGACGCAACTGCCACCCAACATGAAAGAAAAGAATTTTGATTCTCGAATTTTTGGTTTATTTGATAATTTTATCTTATTAAGCAATAAAAATAAGAGTAAATTTGTTTAGTTTTTGAAATATTACCAAATGAGTAAATTGCATACGGTAATTTAATTACATATTTAAGTTTAAATACCTACATCGAGGTCATGGGCGCCGGAAGTAATTAAATTAGGGGAGGGCAAGGCAAAAAATACTATGTAAGCAAAACAAAAGTATTATGTATATAATATGTGGCAAAATACCTATACTTATACAGTCAATCCAACTTCTTTTGAAGTTTAATTTATATATTAAGTACTTAAAATATTATATAATTAAAAAAAAAAACTTAAGATAAACTGATCCTGATCGGTTATAACATAAATTGAACATCAGTCTAATCAGAAAATAGCAGTAGAATATTCCTTCGTTTTTGTTCTCTGTGTACGCTGACGAGACATAATCCAGATAGTCTTTCTTCACTCATGGTAGACCTTAACCAAGTTTTCACCCGTCTTAAGGTACTAAACGATCTTTCAATAATTGTGGCCGTTGTTGGAGATAAAGCCAAAAAAATAGCAATTCTTTTTTTGTTACTATGGAAAAACTCACAATGTTTTTCCAATAAATCGGCGAACTCTAACTGAATATTTTCATTTTTATTTATCCACATTTCATCCCATGTTTCACTCTCAGTCTCTAAATTTTCTAAATCGTATACTTTGGCTATGTTAGGAATTTTTTCTATTAATTTCCTATACTCTTCTGTTACAGTTAACTCTGGATGAAACAGGCACAAAGAAAATGCAATTTCTGTTTCTTCCGAAAATCTTATCTCAATAGAACGGATAATTGAATCTAGATATGGAATAAACAAAGAAACACGGTAATATTCCTCGCAAGACTTCGTTTCGTAATTAGCTCTATAAATTTGATTTGATCCCAGTCTGGGAATTCTTAGTGGTATGTCAAATTTATCAACAACTTTTTCAGATTTTTGGAAAATTTCCTTAAAATATTTTTCAGCGTCAGATCTGTGATTTTTTAGTGCACACAAATGTGTTTTAATATGGTTTTTTGCCGAAAGAAGATTTATCATTTCTCCTTGTAGTATGTTGCACACCTTTTCCAATTTAGCACTATAATGTGAAATGATGTGGAGACAGAGTATGAATTTACAAGTCGAAACTGCAGCTAATAATTGATTAGCTTTTGATCGTGTCTCTGTGCTGAATTCTATTGAATAAGCGAAATGTCCCAAAGCCCCTCTTATTTCTTCGTAATTTTCGGAAAATATTCTGATGGATTTGTACTTTGAGGACCATCGTGTCACAAAATAATGGGATTTTAGGGACATATTTTCTTCTATATGGACTGTCACGAAAAAATTTAATAACTTTGTTGATAGAATCTGCAGTATTCTGTATATCTTGGATACGGTTTAAATTATTTACCACTAAACTTATGTATGTGATATTTTCCTATATTTACGAGTTCCAGGGGGGGGGCAAGCGCCCCGTCTTGCCCCCCCCCCCTTCCGGCGGCCATGATCGAGGTAGCTATGATAGCAATGAAAATCAAAAACTGTCATTATGACGCTGTCACCAGTTTAAAATTGTACACATCTTCTTCTTCAAGTGCCGTGTCCTCCCAGAACATTGGCGATCAGTCGCATGATCTTCACTTTGTAGCAGACCTAAACAGTGTGGTAGTGCTTACTCCATACCACTGGCGAAGATTCCTGAGCCACGATGTTCTTCGGCGACCAGGACCACGCTTTCCCTCTATTTTTTCTTGAATGACTATATGAAGCAATTCATATTTCGGCTTTCTCATTACGTGGGCAAAGTACTCCAGCTTTTTTCTTTTTATGGTATTAAGCACCTCTCTTTCTTTATTCATACGCTGTAGAACCGCTTCATTCGTCACTCTGTCCATCCATGATAACTTCAGCATTCTTCGGTAAGCCCACATTTCGAAAGCCTCAATCCTCCTACACATTGTCTCAGTGAGGGTTCATGCTTCCATCCCACAGAACAATATGCTGAAGACATAGCAACGCAATATGCGTATTCTTAGGGGAATTCTTAGTGCTCTGTTAGTTAACACTTTATGCATGTTCTTAAATGATGTTCTCGCTTGCTCTATTCTGCTTTTGATTTCTTGAGTTAGATCCCATTCTTCATTCACCCAGCAGCCCAGATATTTGTATTTTTGTACTCTTTCCACTATTTCTCCATTTATGCTAATATCTTTTAAGTTGTCAGCTATATTTTTGTTTTTGCTGACAACCATCCATTTGGTCTTCTTTATATTTAATCGTAGACCCATTTGTTGGCTGCGGTCTGTTACCGCTGATAACAGTGTCTGTAGATCATCTTTATGTGTTGCGAGTAGGACCGTGTCGTCCGCATATCTTAGATTGTTGATGACTATTCCATTAGCAATTATACCCTCTGTTCTGTCTTCGACGGCTTTTCTGAAAATTTTTTCTGCATATAAGTTAAACAGAAGGGGGGAGAGCACACAGCCTTGTCTAACTCCTCTCATAATGGGCACTTCTTCAGATGTCTGGCCGTTAATTCTAATGTCAGCTGTCTGATTCCAGTACAAGTTGGCTATTATCCGAACGTCCCGTTCGTCCAGACCTATATCGTTCAGTATAGCTATTAATTTATCGTGTTGAACAGTGTCGAATGCCTTCTCGTAGTCTACGAAACAGGCATATACATACGTTTACGTCCCGGCATCGTTGTAAGACAACCTGGACGCTAAACAGCGCCTCCCTTGTACCGAAACCGCTTCGTTTTCAAAAACCTCTATTTGTATTCCATCTGGTCCTGGTGCTTTCCCCTTTTTTGCACCCGATATAGCGTGTATGAGTTCCGCCTTGGTGATATCCATTCCGTCATCCAGGGTAATATTATGCGAAAAACTCCTACCATCCACAAAGAGATTTTCAATATATTTTTCCATTCCTGTAGTTCTTCTTCTGTGCTACTAAGAATTTGCTGTCGCTCATTCATGAGAGTGCTGTTGTTGTTCTTTTTGTATTTTCCAGTTATCTGTTTGATTCTTTTGTCCACATTAAAAGAGTAAAGTTTAGCTTCTAGCTGCTCTATTTCATTGCACTGTCCGGTTAACCACTCTTCTTTCGCTTGTCTAATCTTAGCCCTAACTTCTTTTTGCACTTCTTTGTATCTGGCAAGATCTTTATTTTTATATAATCTACGGTGGTCCATTAATTTCAGGATGTCATCGGTGATCCAAGCTTTATTTTTGGTTCTGTTGCTTTTCAGCTGAGCTTGACTAACTTCTACTACGGATGTTTTAATCTGTCTCCACGTGGTTTCAATATTATCTTCATTTATTGTTAGGTTAATACTACCCAATCTTGAGTTCAATTCCGCTTGCACTTCTGTTCTCACTGCTGGCTCTAAAAGCTTTCTCGTGTCTATATACTGTAGGGCCTGATGTTTTTTGTGCTTCTTCAGTTTCATTTTTAATGTAGCGGCCAACAGTTAGTGGTCTGTGAAAACATCTGCACCAGGGAAGGTCTTAGTATTTTGAATGGTGTTCCTGAATCTTTTGTTAATAATGATGAAGTCTATCTCATTGCGTACGTTTCTGTCTGCATTGGAAATCCACGTATACAGACGCCTCGGGGGTTGTTTGAAATGCGTATTGGCTATGATTAAGTCGTTTTCCTGGCAGGATTGTAACAATCGATCTCCCCTCTCATTTGGTGTACCCAAGCCACTGTACACATGGAGATTATTATTTTTTTTGTATTATCAAGAACAGGTGACATCTTTGCCAATCGCTTTCATCAGACACCGAAACCATGACAATATGCTCTTGAAGAAATTATTCAAAATTTTAAGAAATTTGTTAAAGCTGTGGTGGGAAGAGATAAACCTCTCATTAACAATGATATTATTGAAATTGCTAAATTGTGGGCTATTTTGTCGCAATTCCAACAATGTCTGTAAGAGAATCTGCGGTAGAGGCAGGTTTATCAAAATCAACAATTCACAGAATACAATTCCGCATTCATTAGGCTTGCTTTCTGGTAGTTACGACGTCATTCGGTCTCGTACACCGGCGCGACTATCCTCGATTGATTTTTAACGTTGATTAAAATAGGTAAAATGCTTCAAAATGAGTTCTCGGGAAGCCGAACAGGAACAGCTTAAGCTATACTGATGGATGAAGCCTTAAATGCAGATACCCCTGGGGTCTATGACGCTGAATCTGACCCGAATGAATTTGATTTTGAACAAATATCGAATCATGAGTCAGACAGCGCTTATAAGCTCGGTTGTAAGATTTCTGCGATGCTCCAACGTAACAACAAGAAACGATTACTAAAGCTGGTCGCTGTGCTTATTGCGATACGAAAAAAAAAAATCCCGATGGCAGCCAGTCGGAAAAGTAGATTTTTTATTTATGTATTTTTTATTTATACTTAGTCTACCACTGACACCCACTATTAATAAACAAATAATGGAATATTCTGACAGTCGCCAAATATAACCAAAGTGTCATATTGACAGTTATTTTAACTGAAATACCCATTATACTATAACCAAAGATTAATCTACACAATAGATAGTCAGCCCAATGCATTAAAATCAGAACATCTCTAAGTATGCCTGCCACTACGTGGCGTAGACTAGCGTGTAAAGCATAGAGCAGTATTGTCACAGCCAGAAACCGTTTTGTAGTTTATTAATATCAAAAACAAAACGCAGCGCATAACAATTATTTAGATCATTTGCAACAGATATGCACCGGCAATGCTGTATTGTCAGAGAGAGAAATTGATGAAATTCTGTATTAATCTGGAGGGGATACGCAGGGAGGGTAGAAAAAAAAACAAGCGAATGTGGTGTGTGTCGTGCTGTTGCCAATTCGATTTATTACAAGTACAGTATTGAAATAAAAGCCTAATCTCTATGAATTAAATTTAATATAATAATATTTAATCCATGTCATACATGTTTCAAGACTAGACCAGTCCCATGATCAGTGGCGAACAATCGTTAAATGAAAAGCTTTTAGATAGAAACATACTTTTGACTAAATATTTCACGTAGACAATGTGGCAAAGATGTAACAAGATTGTTGTAGATCTTATAATACCTATAATAAAAAAATTATCAGTGCTACCTATATTATATTAGGTATACCTATTATAATAGTCTGTATCTTCATCAGGTATAAGTTCCACTTTATCGGTTTAGGTACTTAAATTTTACTTCTTTTTAATGTTTCTTCGGGTAAATAATAAGTTCGGTAGGAATAGGGCTTTGGGTATGAAACAAAAAAGATAGAAAATAGAAATTTGATATAGGGGTAGTTCTAAGCACTTACAAGTTTGTGACATGTAGCGATTTTCGATGCCGCCCCCGGAGGTATACATGAGGGTGGCGCAATGCCGTTTTAAATATCTCGTTTCGCTTTCTTGGAAAATAAAAAATTATAACTGATAACTGAAACTTAGTACTTAATACGTGGGCGTAAGAGGTAAGGTCACTTCACAGGTCTCTATTAATGAAAGAAAGTTAACATTTTGAGCATCTGCGTAAAATTAAATGTATCCGTTTGGTGGGTAGTTTTGATTACAATAAGTCGGTGCCAAGCCCAAGCCCGAAACAAAATAAATCTATATTTACCTACTACCTATTTGGCTTGGTACCGACTATTATGTGCATTGTTGTCTTTTGAATGATATTTGTATTTTGTTATTTTTCGTATTTTTTATTAGTTCTTTTGACAGCTCTGGTGTCATCAATACACCTGTATCCCGAATTGCACCAAATTGCGATGCTATTGAACAAGCATATAATCCTAAATATAATATTCTTTTTGAACTACCTGTATCTCGAAAACCAAGCCGTAGCGGACCCATGTACATATGAAATTTGTATCTTAAAATTAGTCAAAGAATCACCCTTTAAAGTTTGTACAAGTACTTATGCAACACCCTGTATACATAGATACTTTGATTTGCAATTTGCAAATCTGTCAAACTAGGTAATGCTGTTTTTTTTTATTTACTTTCAAATATGGTGTTATGTAATTGTATTCAAATTAAATGTTTGGGGATGATATTTACGAGTTTTATTTTTTAGCTCTCCATATCATATATGTAATATATGTATATATGGAGACTATTAGTTTCATGAAAAAAAAAATTTTTTTAATTTCACCGGAAATACTTCTTTTTGGTCATTTTATACATAAATAAGTAGTTTTAAAAAAATGTCTGTCTGTCTGTCTGTCTGTCTGTATCCACGAAAACGCAAAAACCGCTTAACAGATTTTAACCAAATTTGGTACAAAAATACTATTGGACATGGCAAGGAGCTGATTAGATTTTGGGAAACATTGAGCGTAGGCAAAGGGTTTAAAAGAGGGTTCAAAAATTAAAAAAATTCATAGTTCTTAAACTTATCCGAAATACTGCATAATTTTTTACGCATTTAATTGAATATAACCTAAAATATTGAACATAAAATATTAGACCACATTGGCGTTCGAAAATAGTGTAAAATGGGGTAAAAAAGATTAAAAAAAAACTTAAAAATAGCAGAAATATTAACTAGTTATTGATAGTTTTAATATAATATAACCTATAAAATGTGTCATGAATAACTTACTTTCATAGGCGTTCGTAAATAGTGGAAAAGGGGTCAAAATATAAAAAATATATATTTCCTAAACTTATTCGAAATATGGAATAATTTTTCATAGTTGTGATACAATATAAGCTAGAAAATATTCCATAAAAGAATTGGTTCACACAGGCGTTCGAAAATAGTTTAAAAAAAGGGTCAAAAACGAAAAAAAAAAACGTTTCCAAAATATACCAGAAAAATTGGCTAACTATATATAGCTTTGATATAAGATAACCTAAAAAATGCAGCATAAAATTTTTATTCACATAGGCGTTCGTAAATAGTAGAAAAAGGGGTAAAATAAAAAAAAATTAAAATGTAAAAAATTTTATATTTAACTAGATGAATTGGTGTTAAAAATACACGACAAAAATTAATGTACCATAGGCGTCCGTAAAAATTCTATAAAAGGGTCAGAAAAAATTTGTATCCGTGATAACTCAAAAACCACTTAACGGATTTTATCCACATTTGGTATGAAAATACTACAGGCTATTTATAGGTGGTGATTAACATTGAGCGTAGGCAACGGGTTTAAAAGAGGGTTCAAAAATTAAAAAAATTATAGTTCTTAAACTTATCCGAAATATTGAATAATTTTTTATAGTTGTGATAGAATATAGCCTAAAAAATGTTACATAAAAGAATTAGTTCACACAGGCGTTCGAAAATAGTGTTAAAAAAGGGTCAAAAACGAAAAAAAAATGTTTCCCAAATATACCAGCAAAATTGGCTAATTATATATAGCTTTCATATAAGATAACCTAAAAAATGCAGCATAAAAGTTTTATTTACATAGGCGTTCGTAAATAGTAGAAAAAGGGGTAAAATAAAAAAAATTAAAATGTAAAATTTTTTATATTTAACTAGTTGAGTTGGTGTTAAAAATACACGACACAAATTAATGTTCCATAGGCGTCCGTGAAAATTCTATAAAAGGGTCAGAAAAAATTTGTATCCGTGATAACTCAAAAACCACTTAACGGATTTTAACCACATTTGGTACGAAAATACTACAGGCTATTTATAGGTGGTGATTAACATTGAGCGTAGATAATAAGATAACCTAAAAGATGCAGCATATAATTAATATTTTCATAGGCGTTCGTAAATAGTAAAAAAAAGGGGTAAAATAAAAAAAAAATTAAAATGTAAAAAATTTTATATTTAACTAGTTGAATTGGTGTTAAAAATACACGACAAAAATTAATGTTCCATAGGCGTCCGTGAAAATTCTATAAAAGAGTCAGGAAAAAATTGTATCCGTGATAACTCAAAAACCACTTAACGGATAACCTACAACATGCAGCATAACAATTTTGTTTACATAGGCGTTCGTAAATAGTAGAAAAGGGGGCAAAATAAATTTTATAATAAAACTAAAAAAAAATCAATTATTTTGCGTACAAGAATTTGGCCTAGATCTGAAATATAAAATATCTGCGTATAAATAGTGCCTCCAAAGAGAAGAAAAAGGCACAAAACCCGATACAAAAAAAAATAGCTGATGTCTAAAACAAAACAAAAATTTAGATAAATGACAAAAAGGTCATAAAATTATTACTTTTACACTTAAATATGGAGAGCTATTCGTGCCTCGAGGGCAACAGCTAGTTTATATAGAGAAACTGTTATTCAGTTTTTAAGGATCAATCTGAAGCAGACGATTGTACTTGTTAAAACATGAAAAAAGTTATTGTCGTGATACTTTTAACACCCTGTTGGTGGGTTTTTAAAGCTTTTTACGAAACGTGTTAACAAAACAATCTACATAAATCGTTAGTTTTTTAAAGTTTTATGATCATTGCACAAAAACCAATATTAGGGAGACTGTAAGTTTTTTTTCAATTCGGCGTTGCAGAATTTGAACCTAATTGTGATAATTGTGTTATTTTACTAGTATAGATATTTTTGAGTAAATTAATTCGGTTATAATCGATGAGTAGAATCTTTGGAGTAAAATACATTTCACAAAAACCCTGAACCATATTTCTCAATAGATTTAAATTTTCATTAAAAACAGATTAAAAATTCTAATTTTTTACATCCTGCATTTCGAAACCGTATTTTTTTAAATAATTATTGTCATGCTGGAAATTTCAAACCTTATTTACTTCAGCAACTTGTAAAAAGCACAGCCTTTTTAATATTAACATTTCTTAAAATCGATATTACGCGATAACGATGACTTTCTATCAATATCACAGAAGGATACATTTATTACGTATATAATTTGTTAGATTTTACATCTCCGAATTGAAACACACGCAAAAAATGTGCATAAAAAAGTTAGGGTAGCATTTCACGCCTGTATGCCCCTTTAATTTACCCGCCTCTGAGATTTATTTTTTCATAATGTTAACGACAAGTTGAATCTGCTGTTTGAGTTTGATCCTTAAAACTGAATCAGGTAATAACCGGAAGTCCTATCTATAACGCCAAATTTCGTTAATTTAAATATAACTTTTTGATGCATCCTTATATCCGAAATTTAAAATTAAATGACTAAAATAATATTATTTTAGTCATTTAAAATTATTGTCTAAAACATTTAATAAACCAGCCCTGTATATTTATACTATTATAGTAATTTCTTTTATTTTCGTCCATACACATTAATCTTTGCGTAGATAGGTATACGTATACCATATAATTTTAAACAAAAAACACTGCTGCACAGTAGTACATATATGATACCTATAATATAAAAACAAACTCCCACCTCGTAGGGGAAAGTATACTCGTCCTTGTCTAACATTGCCCATATGATTATTTTATTTCAACACAATACATATAACGCCATCTACAATTTCCATAATTTCCATGGTTGCATGTTTTTCTAATAGATGTAGCTCGTGTCGAGACAGTTTCAATTTTTGTTTTATTTCCCATATACGCTGAATATCTATTGTGTAGATTAATCTTTGCTATAACACATACGTAAGTACGGTCTTATTGTTATGTCACAGGTGTTTATTTGTCAAAATAATTACAGGTGTAGCGGGTGATGATATTTTTTTTATTTTTTGTTACTTTATATTGACTTACATTTACTTAAATATGCCAGCGATGAAAAAACTCTCCAAATAAACATTGTAGAGATTTAAGTGCTCTATCATTTGATATATAACATTGGTATTTTCTATTAACAATAAAAAAAATATGATTTTTTTAAAACTTTGACAGGCCGCCATTTCGAAATTAGCTCGCCGATTTCAATCGCCAACGAACTCACGCGATTCCATGACCTAGCCGATTTTTTAACCAAATTTTGTTTCGATTGGTCAAAAAATGCGGCCTAGACCGTGACGCAAAGTTTTCTATATCCCATATACATATATAGATATATAAACTTTTGAACTGAGGTCATTTTTCGGATCCAGGGGTCATAAAATGAAGGACTGCATAAAAATTTTTCAAAATTTCGGTTGTGTCGATCTCCTGAATAGTTAGATTTTTTTTAAAAATCTACTTATTAGTAGATTTATTATTTATTTTCCTATTGGAAAACTAAATACTTATTTTTCGATGCGGTACTTTTACGTGTTTAGAACATGTCACAGTGATAATGTGTGGGCCCTGCAAAAAATAGATAAAGATGTTCTCTATATTATATAATATATTATGTTATATTTTATATACTCGAAGTGACTAGTTTTATTTTTTTCGCCTGCCTGCACTTAAACAGAGTTTTACCGCCCGCATATGCGGGCGGTAAATGACCAATTAGCGCCCGTTCATTTTAATTTTTTTTCATAGATGGCGCCACTGTTAGATTTCCAATAATAACGTTAACATCAGTAGTTTTCACTCACTTAACTTAATGTGCATTTCATCTAGAGGATAAGTTGACAATTAATTGAGAAAAGTTTACTTAGGTAGTCTTCTGCCATTCCGCTAAACTTATTTAATTATTTAAAATTGTCCATTATTAATTAGTAATCACTTTTTAATTATTATTTTAGTACCGAAATATACCTAAGATTCTAAAATTAAATTTGTATAGCGTACACGCTCAGATACTAATTTGACAGTTTCTTTCTACATTTAAAATACTCAACATTGCCATGTGAGCCTGTCACATAAGTTTATCCGATCTGAGTTTGTCAAAGGATAACGCCTATTATCATTTACGTCAAAAAATACTCCCAATAATTACTGTCAAAAACTGTCAGTTCATAACAGTAATAATTAATTATTAAAATAAAGTTCTTTTGGTTTAATATTGTAGTATGAAGAGGCAGGCGAAAAACAGTTGTAAGCACCACTGGCGGTAAAGCCGCTGCAGCCTTTCGCTGTATAGCTGCCCTCGCTCGCTTCGCTCACTCGTGCGTCTATACAGCGGCGGGCTGCAACGAATGCTTTACCGCCCTTTATACTTAATATACTATTGTGTGACTGACTGACGGAGGGTTAAATTCAATATTACATTGGTAGATACCACAGGGATTCTGTCCAAAAAATTGCTGTTTTATATCAAATATAAATTTCCATATTCTATAATTAATATAAGGCGTGCGGAAATATTTACTTACTTTGGTGAAATCAATAAAATCAGAAAAAACTCTCTGTACCTAGGACTAAGTATAATGTAAAAACTGTCTAGCCCGTAGATAATGATAGTGATACATAATTTTGTGTTTTTCTGCTGTTTGCTTGGCGGTACACTATATTATGCAGTTCTGACGGTTAGTTTATTCTTTATTCGCGTTTAATAAGTTTGTATGTGAATGTACCTACCGATTTGCTTAAAAGTTTAATTAAAGTGTTTTAAAAAATACGTGTTCTAACTACAGAGGTCTACTAGTGATACTGATTGCGCATATTAAATGTGGAAGTCAAATAAAAGATCTTCAAGCGACAAACTATACCTATTAAGAATTTCTGGAATACACCACTTCCAAAAAATGTAGGTAAATAAACAATTTTATTATAAAAAGTCAATCACGACTAACCGGGCGGTATATTATAGGAAGTAATGTTATTTTTAGCTCTCCATATCATATATGTAATATATGTATATATGGAGACTATTAGTTTCATGAAAAAAATTTTTTTTTAATTTCACCGGAAATACTTGTTTTTGGTCATTTTATACATAAATAAGTAGTTTTAAAAAAATGTCTGTCTGTCTGTATGCAAAAACCGCTTAACAGATTTTAACCAAATTTGGTACAAAAATACTATTGGACATGGCAAGGAGCTGATTAGATTTTGGAAAACATTGAGCGTAGGCAAGGGGTTTAAAAGAGGGTTCAAAAATTAAAAAAATTCATAGTTCTTAAGCTTATCCGAAATACTGCATAATTTTTTACGCATTTAATTGAATATAACCTAAAATATTGAACATAAAATATTAGACCACATTGGCGTTCGAAAATAGTGTAAAATGGGGTAAAAAAAACGTATTTCTTAAACATAGCAGAAATGTTAACTAGTTATTTATAATTTTGATAGAATATAACCTATAAAATGTGTCATAAATAACTTACTTTCATAGGCGTTCGTAAATAGTGGAAAAGGGGTCAAAACAAAAAATATATATTTCCTAAACTTATTCAAAATATGGAATAATTTTTCATAGTTGTGATCCAATATAACCTAAAAAATTTTACATAAAAGAATTGGTTCACACAGGCGTTCGAAAATAGTCTAAAAAAAGGGTCAAAAACGAAAAAAAAAATGTTTCCCAAATATACCAGAAAAATTGGCTAATTATATATAGCTTTGATATAAGATAACCTAAAAAATGCAGCATAAAATTTTTATTTACATAGGCGTTCCTAAATAGTAGAAAAAGGAGTAAAATAAAAAAAATTAAAATGTAAAAAATTTTATATTTAGGTAGTTGAATTGGTGTTAAAAATACACCACAAAAATTAATGTAACATAGGCGTCCGTGAAAATTCTATAAAAGGGTCAGAAAAAATTTGTATCCGTGATAACTCAAAAACCACTTAACGGATTTTAACCACATTTGGTACGAAAATACTACAGGATATTTATAGGTGGTGATTAACATTGAGCGTAGGCAAGGGGTTTAAAAGAGGGTTCAAAAATTTAAAAAATCCTAGTTCTTAACCCAGATATGCCCACCGTACTATGTGTAGTACAGTTGTGTAAAGTCCGGCCCTGCCTTTGCAGGTGGTCAGAACTATATTGCATATTGCGTTTTTATTCTTCTGTTAACCCTTGATATGAATATGTGCAGAAAAATATATTTTGATTCGTAATAACTTTACAAGTGAATTTTAAATATTGTAAAAATTTGATTATGGTAGATTTCAGCATACGTCTTGAAAGGTAAGTAAATAATTTATTGAAAAATCATATAAATAATTACTTATTTATCTTATCGGATTTGAAAAATGTAATAGTTTTTATAGTTATTATTAAAAAAATCTATAATTTTGTTTTGAATACAGTTTTCGACGTTCAAGTTGAGGTGTACTATATTTAGTACAGTGGGAACTTCCCATACCTGCATCACTTTCTTTTTATATGTTATGCTACCTCTGGTTTAGTAACTTTAGTGCTACAAATATTAATAATTCTATATTTTAGATACTTATTCATTCTGCAGATAAATATTATAAGTTAATTTTTTAGGAGATTTTCCTTGATGACGCCTTGTCCATGTTGGAGAATGACGAAAATTTTGTTGCTAATATTGAATCGCTAACTATTTCCCCCCCAAACCCAAGGCAATCAAACTGATGAAGACTCAGGAGATGAAGATTTTGTGAATCTTGATAATTTATCTGGTCATCATCAGCATTCACTCGCTAACGAGTTTCTGTTGTGAACTCTAAGATGGCTAAACAGACCGATCCTCGAGCCACAAACCTAGTCACCAAATTGACACACCCAATCACCACCCTTTACCGGCTGTTGTAGGTGCGTAGAGTTTTCTTCTGAAGACGAACTTTCCCTCTCCACCCTCAAAGAACGAATTAGTAAGAAAAATACCTCGAAAAAAATGAGAAGTTACAAATAGATCAATGCGGATTTGATACCAACAAAAAATGTCTTGTAGTGAAGAATTTGGGAGCATACTATGAAAAAAAATCCATTAGAGTTGTTTACGCTCTTGTTTGATGAAGATATATTACATCTCATCGTTATGGGAACAAATCGGTGTAGAATTAAATCAATTGAAATATAGAAGAAGATTGGCGGATACTTTGCTAGTTCAGAATAAAAAGACCTTATCCTCAAAAGGACACATGTCAAGGGACGAAGGGATTGATATTCACCTCGATCGCATGGATCATCTGGTCATTCCGCAAAATAAACCATGCCATGAGAGAACAAGAACAACTTGCCGCATAAATGCAATAAAGGGCTACATGTAAAATGCTTTCTCTTATACCATACAAACAACAAAGTGTAATGTAATCACGTTGCATATGTGCCCACCGTACTATATATAGAACGGCTCGTATTTTGTAGTGTTTGTATGAAAATAAATATTTTTTTCGCATAAAGTGTTTGTTTACATGTAAAAAAATACAAATTTACCGAATTTTTTTATAAAACATTACCCATGAACCCATGGGCATATCTGGGTTAAACTTATCCGAAATATTGAATAATTTTTTATAGTTGTGATAGAATATGACCTAAAACATGTTACATAAAAGAATTAGTTCACACAGGCGTTCGAAAATTGTCTTAAAAAAAGGGTCAAAAACGAAAAAAAAAATGTTTCCCAAATATACCAGAAAAATTGGCTAATTATATATAGCTTTGATAAAAGATAACCTAAAAAATGCAGCATAAAATTTTTATTTACATAGGCGTTCCTAAATAGTAAAAAAAGGGTATAATAAAAAAAATTAAAATGTAAAAAATTTTATATTTAACTAGTTGAATTGGTATTAAAAATACACGACAAAAATTAATGTACCATAGGCGTCCGTGAAAATTCTATAAAAGGGTCAGAAAAAATTTGTATCCGTGATAACTCAAAAACCACTTAACGGATAACCTACAACATGCAGCATAACAATTTTGTTTACATAGGCGTTCGTAAATAGTAGAAGAGGGGGCAAAATAAAATTTAAAATAAAACTAAAAAAAATCAATTATTTTGCGTACAAGAACTTGGCCTAGATCTGAAATATAAAATATCTGCGTATAAATAGTGCCTCCAAAGAGAAGAAAAAGGCATAAAACCCGATACTTAAAAAAAAATAGCTGATGTCTAAAACAAAACAAAAATTTATTAAATTTAGATAAATGACAAAAAGGTCATAAAATTATTACTTTTACACTTAAATATGGAGAGCTATTCGTGCCTCAAGGGCAACAGTTTATTTAATGCGAAAACACATATTTTGTTGTTCCAATATGCCATACTATTAACACTTAATGTTTTTTTTTTAAGCAGGTTTCACTAAAATATTTAAGTAATTTAGCAAAGCTTAATTTTAAAACTATCTTTGTCTAAGCATGTTACAGCAAAATAATGTGAATTTCAGGAAAAATTAATTGATAACTAGAATAAGATCAAGGATATCTACTTAGGTTTTATAAAATTATCTGAAAAATATTGAAAATTGAAAAAGCCTTGTTCCTGTTATGGTACTTAATGGAAAAGTCCTGCATAGGTATCTAATTTTCGAACAAAAAATATATAAAACATGAACACGAATGGTGAATACCTCTGTATCTATAAAACTTGTGTAGTACCTACCTTTACGTACTGAATTAAAGTCAATCTGGTTGTACCGAGTTGTAAGCAGAATTTACGTTCAATCGGATTTAAGGGATTTTCTTATTCAAATATTAATTTTTGAAATGCAAAATACACAATAGGTAAGTACTGTTTGAATGCCATGCAATTTCCTTAATCAATTATTGTTGGTTGAATTTAAAGTAATTAATTAATAATTATTTATTTTAAAGCAATTCTTCTTAGAAACCTAATTATGTTTTGTTTTTTGTGTTACAGATCGGACTGCAGTAATTGCTGAATTGAATTAAAATAATTATTTTCTATTCCACATAATTATTTATTTTAAAATAATTGTTTTTAGATATTTAATTTGGCTTTGTTTTACAGAACTGATAGCAGTAGGTAATTGCTGAATTGAATTTCTATTCCACAAAATTATTTATTTTAAAATAATGGGTTTTAGATGTCTTATTAGGTTTTTGTATTACAGATCGTATGGCAGTAATTGTTGAATTGAATTAAATTAATTATTTTCTACTCCGCAAAATAATTAATAAAAAAAAATTGTTTTCAGACAGTAATTGCTGCATTGAATTAAAATATTTATTCTCTATGCCACAAAATTATTTATTTTAAGGTAATTGTTTTTAGATATCTAATTAGGTTTGGTTTTTTGTGTTACAGATCTGATAGCAGTAATCGCTACATTAAAATAAAATTACTATTGCCTATGCCACAAAATTATTTTAAAATAATTGTTTTTAGATATCTATAATTAGGTTTTGTTTTTTGCGTTACATTTCGAATTCGAACATTTTGGTAATTGCTGCATTGAGTTAAAATAATTAATTTCATGTTATATAATTTTATTTATCATTACATAATTAATTTCTATGCCACAAAATTATTTAGGTACTTTAAAATCATTGTTTTTAGATATCTAATGAGGTTATGTTTTTGGGTTACAGATCTGATGACAATATTTGCGAAATTGAATACAAATAATTATTATTGTTTATGCCACAATATTATTTATTTTAAAACATTTTTTTTTAGTATCTAATTAGGTTTTGTTTCTTGTGTTACAGATCTGATGGAAGTAATTGCTGCATTTAATTAAAATAATTATTTTCTGTTTCAAAAAATTATTATTTATTTTAAAACAATTTGTTTTAGATATCTAATTAGGTTTTGTTTTTTGCGTTACAGAGCGGATGCCAGTAATTGCTACATTTAATTAAAATAATTAATGTCTATGCCACAAAATTATTCATTTTAAAACTATTGATTTTAGATATCTAATTAGGTTTTGTTTTTTGGGTTACAGATTTGATGCCAGTAATTGCTACATTTAATTAAAATAATTAATGTCTATGCCACAAAATTATTTATTTTAAAACAATTGTTTTTAGATATCTAATTAGGTTTTGTTTTTTGGGTTACAGATCTGATGCCAGTAATTGCTACATTTAATTAAAATAATTAATGTCTATGCCACAAAATTATTTATTTTAACATAATTGTTTTTCTATTATATCTAATTAGCTTTTATTTTTTGGTTTATAGATCGAATGGCAGTAATTGCTACATTCAATTAAAATAGTTAATGTCTATTATTTATTTTAAAATAATTGGTTTTAAATATCTAATTAGGTTATGTTTTTGTGTTACCTGATGGCAATAATGCCTAAATTGATTAAAAATAATTATTTTCTATGCCACAAAATTATTATTTATTTTAAAACAATTTGTTTTAGATATCTAATTAGGTTTTGTTTTTTGCGTTACAGAGCGGATGCCAGTAATTGCTACATTTAATTAAAATAATTAATGTCTATGCCACAAAATTATTTATTTTAAAACAATTGACTTTAGATATCTAATTAGGTTTTGTTTTTTGGGTTACAGATCTGATGCCAGTAATTGCTACATTTAATTAAAATAATTAATGTCTATGCCACAAAATTATTTATTTTAAAATAATTGTTTTTATATATCTAATTAGGTTTTATTTTTTGGTTTATAGATCGAATGACAGTAATTGCTACATTCAATTAAAATAGTAATCGCTACATTAAAATAAAATTACTATTGCCTATGCCACAAAATTATTTTAAAATAATTGTTTTTAGATATCTATAATTAGGTTTTGTTTTTTGCGTTACATTTCGAATTCGAACATTTTGGTAATTGCTGCATTGAGTTAAAATAATTAATTTCATGTTATATAATTTTATTTATCATTACATAATTAATTTCTATGCCACAAAATTATTTAGGTACTTTAAAATCATTGTTTTTAGATATCTAATGAGGTTATGTTTTTGGGTTACAGATCTGATGACAATATTTGCGAAATTGAATACAAATAATTATTATTGTTTATGCCACAATATTATTTATTTTAAAACATTTTTTTTTAGTATCTAATTAGGTTTTGTTTCTTGTGTTACAGATCTGATGGAAGTAATTGCTGCATTTAATTAAAATAATTATTTTCTGTTTCAAAAAATTATTATTTATTTTAAAACAATTTGTTTTAGATATCTAATTAGGTTTTGTTTTTTGCGTTACAGAGCGGATGCCAGTAATTGCTACATTTAATTAAAATAATTAATGTCTATGCCACAAAATTATTCATTTTAAAACTATTGATTTTAGATATCTAATTAGGTTTTGTTTTTTGGGTTACAGATTTGATGCCAGTAATTGCTACATTTAATTAAAATAATTAATGTCTATGCCACAAAATTATTTATTTTAAAACAATTGTTTTTAGATATCTAATTAGGTTTTGTTTTTTGGGTTACAGATCTGATGCCAGTAATTGCTACATTTAATTAAAATAATTAATGTCTATGCCACAAAATTATTTATTTTAACATAATTGTTTTTCTATTATATCTAATTAGCTTTTATTTTTTGGTTTATAGATCGAATGGCAGTAATTGCTACATTCAATTAAAATAGTTAATGTCTATTATTTATTTTAAAATAATTGGTTTTAAATATCTAATTAGGTTATGTTTTTGTGTTACCTGATGGCAATAATGCCTAAATTGATTAAAAATAATTATTTTCTATGCCACAAAATTATTATTTATTTTAAAACAATTTGTTTTAGATATCTAATTAGGTTTTGTTTTTTGCGTTACAGAGCGGATGCCAGTAATTGCTACATTTAATTAAAATAATTAATGTCTATGCCACAAAATTATTTATTTTAAAACAATTGACTTTAGATATCTAATTAGGTTTTGTTTTTTGGGTTACAGATCTGATGCCAGTAATTGCTACATTTAATTAAAATAATTAATGTCTATGCCACAAAATTATTTATTTTAAAATAATTGTTTTTATATATCTAATTAGGTTTTATTTTTTGGTTTATAGATCGAATGACAGTAATTGCTACATTCAATTAAAATAGTTAATGTCTATTATTTATTTTAAAATAATTGGTTTTAAATATCTAATTAGGTTTTGTTTTTGTGTTACCTGATGGCAATAATGCCTAAATTGATTAAAAATAATTATTTTCTATGCCACAAAATTATTTATTTTAAAATAATTGTTTTTATATATCTAATTAGGTTTTATTTTTTGGTTTATAGATCGAATGACAGTAATTGCTACATTCAATTAAAATAGTTAATGTCTATTATTTATTTTAAAATAATTGGTTTTAAATATCTAATTAGGTTTTGTTTTTGTGTTACCTGATGGCAATAATGCCTAAATTGATTAAAAATAATTATTTTCTATGCCACAAAATTATTATTTATTTTAAAACAATTTGTTTTAGATAACTAATTAGGTTTTGTTTTTTTGGTTACAGATCTGATGCCAGTAATTGCTACATTTAATTAAAATAATTAATGTCTATGCCACAAAATTATTTATTTTAAAATAATTGTTTTTATATATCTAATTAGGTTTTATTTTTTGGTTTATAGATCGAATGACAGTAATTGCTACATTCAATTAAAATAGTTAATGTCTATTATTTATTTTAAAATAATTGGTTTTAAATATCTAATTAGGTTTTGTTTTTGTGTTACCTGATGGCAATAATGCCTAAATTGATTAAAAATAATTATTTTCTATGCCACAAAATTATTATTTATTTTAAAACAATTTGTTTTAGATATCTAATTAGGTTTTGTTTTTTGCGTTACAGAGCGGATGCCAGTAATTGCTACATTTAATTAAAATAATTAATGTCTATGCCACAAAATTATTCATTTTAAAACAATTGATTTTAGATATCTAATTAGGTTTTGTTTTTTGCGTTACAGAGCGGATGCCAGTAATTGCCACATTTAATTAAAATAATTAATGTCTATGCCACAAAATTATTCATTTTAAAACAATTGATTTTAGATATCTAATTAGGTTTTGTTTTTTGCGTTACAGAGCGGATGCCAGTAATTGCTACATTTAATTAAAATAATTAATGTCTATGCCACAAAATTATTCATTTTAAAACAATTGATTTTAGATATCTAATTAGGTTTTGTTTTTTGCGTTACAGAGCGGATGCCAGTAATTGCCACATTTAATTAAAATAATTAATGTCTATGCCACAAAATTATTTATTTTAAAACAATTGTTTTTAGATATCTAATTAGGTTTTGTTTTTTTGGTTACAGATCTGATGCCAGTAATTGCTACATTTAATTAAAATAATTAATGTCTATGCCACAAAATTATTTATTTTAAAATAATTGTTTTTATATATCTAATTAGGTTTTATTTTTTGGTTTATAGATCGAATGACAGTAATTGCTACATTCAATTAAAATAGTTAATGTCTATTATTTATTTTAAAATAATTGGTTTTAAATATCTAATTAGGTTTTGTTTTTGTGTTACCTGATGGCAATAATGCCTAAATTGATTAAAAATAATTATTTTCTATGCCACAAAATTATTATTTATTTTAAAACAATTTGTTTTAGATAACTAATTAGGTTTTGTTTTTTTGGTTACAGATCTGATGCCAGTAATTGCTACATTTAATTAAAATAATTAATGTCTATGCCACAAAATTATTTATTTTAAAATAATTGTTTTTATATATCTAATTAGGTTTTATTTTTTGGTTTATAGATCGAATGACAGTAATTGCTACATTCAATTAAAATAGTTAATGTCTATTATTTATTTTAAAATAATTGGTTTTAAATATCTAATTAGGTTTTGTTTTTGTGTTACCTGATGGCAATAATGCCTAAATTGATTAAAAATAATTATTTTCTATGCCACAAAATTATTATTTATTTTAAAACAATTTGTTTTAGATAACTAATTAGGTTTTGTTTTTTTGGTTACAGATCTGATGCCAGTAATTGCTACATTTAATTAAAATAATTAATGTCTATGCCACAAAATTATTTATTTTAAAATAATTGTTTTTATATATCTAATTAGGTTTTATTTTTTGGTTTATAGATCGAATGACAGTAATTGCTACATTCAATTAAAATAGTTAATGTCTATTATTTATTTTAAAATAATTGGTTTTAAATATCTAATTAGGTTTTGTTTTTGTGTTACCTGATGGCAATAATGCCTAAATTTATTAAAAATAATTATTTTCTATGCCACAAAATTGTTATTTATTTTAAAACAATTTGTTTTAGATAACTAATTAGGTTTTGTTTTTTTGGTTACAGATCTGATGCCAGTAATTGCTACATTTAATTAAAATAATTAATGTCTATGCCACAAAATTATTTATTTTAAAATAATTGTTTTTATATATCTAATTAGGTTTTATTTTTTGGTTTATAGATCGAATGACAGTAATTGCTACATTCAATTAAAATAGTTAATGTCTATTATTTATTTTAAAATAATTGGTTTTAAATATCTAATTAGGTTTTATTTTTTGGTTTATAGATCGAATGACAGTAATTGCTACATTCAATTAAAATAGTTAATGTCTATTATTTATTTTAAAATAATTGGTTTTAAATATCTAATTAGGTTTTGTTTTTGTGTTACCTGATGGCAATAATGCCTAAATTGATTAAAAATAATTATTTTCTATGCCACAAAATTATTATTTATTTTAAAACAATTTGTTTTAGATATCTAATTAGGTTTTGTTTTTTTGGTTACAGATCTGATGCCAGTAATTGCTACATTTAATTAAAATAATTAATGTCTATGCCACAAAATTATTTATTTTAAAATAATTGTTTTTATATATCTAATTAGGTTTTATTTTTTGGTTTATAGATCGATTGACAGTAATTGCTACATTCAATTAAAATAGTTAATGTCTATTATTTATTTTAAAATAATTGGTTTTAAATATCTAATTAGGTTTTGTTTTTGTGTTACCTGATGGCAATAATGCCTAAATTGATTAAAAATAATTATTTTCTATGCCACAAAATTATTATTTATTTTAAAACAATTTGTTTTAGATATCTAATTAGGTTTTGTTTTTTGTGTTACAGAGCCGATGGCAGTAATCGGAATTAATATACCTAATTCTTATTCTCTATGCCACAAAAGTATTTATTTTAAAACAATTCTTGTTGAAAGTAGGTACCTATTTACTGAAAAAAATATGTTCAATATGTTTAAATGTTGATGTTGGTTTTTTTTTTCTGGAGCGATGTGTGATCCGATATTTCCATGGTGGTAAGAAATTGTCAACCATACGTTCATATTTTTAAATTACTAGCGTTTACTACTAATAACATAATTTGGGTTTTCTTCACTCCAATAACTACAGTTCTGTGAAAAAGGAATCGCTATTTCTTGTAAACATCGACCCCTCAGAAAAAACAATCCAATTTTGAAAATATCGATCTTCCACCATTTTCTCGCCCAAGTTTAAACAAAAATCAAGTCTTCGAGCTTCATCGCTCTCCTCCGAAGTGTGAAGAAATTATGCTTTAAAATGTCGAATCCCATTTAATTTGTAAATTTCCTGAATAAGTGATTTGCTGATTCCAATTTCAATGAACCCTTTTTCAGAACCAATAAGGTTGCTGCATCATCTTCATCATATTGATTTTTCTGTTTATTGATGTCCAGAACACTCCAGTTCTCAAAAATTTCTTCGCGAATCTGGAAACTGTTGATTGTGCTGCAATGGTATTTGGAAATTTTATAGTAAATAACGCAATGACCCCTGGAATAGAATGATCATCAATACCATAACACTATTAAATACATTTTTCATCTTTTGTGAGCATTTTTGATATTTATTTTGGAATTTACTTTGACAAATTAATTTTCCACATTGAGAAACAATGAATATTGTCATTATTACACCACACTCTGCTTAAATTGCACTTTTATCTCGATACCTATTGTAATTTTACAAAGTGGATTGGATTTTTGAATTTCGCCGTAAATTGTTATTCTAAACAACTTCTCCCATTCAATTGTCATGTATTTTCAAAAATAAAAGTAGTATATTTCAACCCATTTTTTAAAATGTATCTCTCTAAATAGAGACACGTCACTTCTTCGTTTTAGGGAACACAGGGGCAAAAAACAGAAGATGAATAAGTATCTGCTGGTTGAACATTTTTTGTCATTGTCACCAATACCTGCGTACATCCGTGCAAACACGGTATACAGGGTGGTCCAACTTTTACCTGCATAAATTTCAGAATCGATAGATAATCGACAAATAATGTGAGTTTGGTTAATAAACTATGTGCGAAAAATGCTTCCTTACGAAGTTACAGGGTGTTGAAATTTAAGAAATAAATTCGAATTTTATTAAAATATTTATAACCAATTGAGATATTTCAATGAAATTTGGCACGTGTGGAGAGGTAATCTAGCTTCATTTTTTCATGTAATAATATTATTTTTATTTTCACCAGTGGCGTGCGTACGGCTACCCATTGCGACATTTTTAATGAAAAAACAGATACGCCACTGGTTTATCTCAAAATGAAAATCATAATTGCAATTCTTGTTCAATTTAAAAGAAAAAAGTACTCTTGCTTTTTTTTCGTATGACGCAACATTTTCGAGTACAAAAATAAAAATCGTCAAATTAAATGTATTGAAAACCAACATAAAAATAACATACTCGTATAATAATGCCGCGGCTATTTAGTAACCAAGAATACGGTTTTTGCGAAGAAAATGCAGTAGTATCCGCAAGGGAGTATTCCCTAATAGACGTCATCCAACGAGAGAAGTTTTCTCTCAAGGTCATCGGGCATTTCGAGAACGAGGTTTAAATACTACTTTTAACATAAAAAACAATAGGCAGCACCCTAGAAGAAACAATTTGGCGGATGAAAGGCGTATTTTAAGAACGTTTGATCGAAATTCAAACCTAAATTCACGAAAAACTGCTGTCATGCTTAACATATCAAGGTCAACCATTCTTAAGTCACTTCATAAAGATGGTAGAAAGGCTTACCATTTTAGGGCTGTGCAAGATTTATTGCCTGAGGACTATGTTAAAAGGCATAACTATTGCAAATGGTTATTGAATAAAGTTCAAGTAGATAAAGATTTCCTGCATAAGGTTTGCTGGACTGATGAAGCTTCATTTACAAGAACTGATATAACGAATTACCACAACTTTCATATTTGGTCACAACACACTCCATACCAAGTGCGAGCGAAAAAGTTTCAACACCAATTCAGTGTGAACGTGTGGCTAGGAGTAATATCCAATAATCTCCTCGGACTATTCTTTTTACCAGCTAGGCTCTCAGCACAATTATTTTTAGACTTTTTACAGAATAATTTAAATGATTTAATGCATGACGTGCCACTTCATTTACGTGCGAATGGTTGGTTTCAAATGGATGGAGCACCAGCACATTTCGGGCGGAATGTGAGAAACTAGATAACAGAGCATAACGGAAATCAATGAATTAGCCGTTTTCTTGGAGAAGTCGAAAATAACCATGAGGGACCTATATCTTGACCCCCAAGGTCGCTTGAGTTGACTCCACTTGATTTCTTTATTTGCGGCTACCTAAAAGAAAAAGTGTATAGGGTGCCGGTCAGAAAATGCGAAGAATAAGTCTTAAAAATTCAAGAAGCTTGTGATGAGTTGCATCGTAACAATTACATTAATAACATCACCAGAAGATGCCAATTGTGTATTGGCAATGACGATAGTCATTTTGAACAGTTTCTGTAAAAAAAAAACTGGAAAATCTGTTATAACGTGTAATGATATGATATTTTTATGTTGATTTTCAAAACATTTGGTTTAGACTATTCTTATTTTTTTACTCGAAAATGTTGCGTCATACGAAAAAAAGCCAGGAGTACTTTTTTCTTTTAAATTGAATAAGAATTGCAGATATAATTTTTATTTTGAGATAAACCAGTGGCGTATTGGTTTTTTCATTAAAAATATCGCAATCGGTAGCCGTACGCACGCCACTGCTGGAAATAAAAATAATATTATTACATGAAAAAATGAAGCTAGATTACCTCTCCACACGTGCCAAATTTCATTGAAATATCTCAATTGGTTATAAAGATATTAATAAAATTCGAATTTGTTTCTTAAATTTCAACACCCTGTAACTTTTTAACGAAGCATTTTTGGCACATAGTTTATTAACAAAACTCACATTATTTGTCGATTATCTATCGATTCTAAAATTTATGCAGGTAAAAGTTGGACCACCCTGTATAGATGTTACTAATTTAATTATTTAAAACTTATTTTCGTTTACTTAGAGTACCTACGACATTGCGGTTTAATAAATTTAGAAAATACAGTCTTACATAAAAGTTGCCTTATAATAAAAAAAAAAATAGAATAAAAGCTTTGGTATAATATTGATATACAATTGACAATATATTATAAAGCGAGCTTTTTGTATTACGCACTAGGGCGCCATCGGGAGAAGAGAAACCAACACCATATAGCTCTTATTGGAAAGGACATTGTGACGAAGGAAAAAAAACAAAAAGTGGGTGTCATTCATTGTATAATCTTGATAGCGCCATACGTTAAATATTGCAATGATTAATTAACTAACTAACGTTATGTTTTGTGAAAGTTACATTATGGCGGTATAATAATAAATCACAATGATATTAACAACTGATAATGTTAAAATC
Source organism: Apoderus coryli (assembly GCA_911728435.2). Classification (NCBI taxonomy): domain Eukaryota; kingdom Metazoa; phylum Arthropoda; class Insecta; order Coleoptera; family Attelabidae; genus Apoderus; species Apoderus coryli. Next base: position 3,712,453 of record OU452206.1, on the reverse strand, counting down.
AATTCTTTATGTGCTCTAATTAATCAAAATGGTAAGAAAAACTAATATTCAGCCAAGTGTGCTTATAAATTAGGTTGTTGAATTGGAACAAGTTTTGATCTAAGGTCCCAGTAAGCAACCTACTTAACGATATCATGAATACAAGTCATATTAAATTAGTACTTACCTCTCATTCTGTCTCACCCACATTGTACCCAATCACATACACACATCCATTCTGCTTAGCGATTAAGAATCAATCAATATATGTTTTCGTACTAACAATATTGTTATTGAAAAACCTGGAGTGTATTCATTGTCATGTGGTACACAATGATGTCCTGCCCAGTACATAGGCCAATCAGGTCGGCTAGTAAAAACTAGAATAGATTAACCTCATCATCATTTCTAAAACACTAACACGCAATTATTCCTGTATTGATAGTAGATCGCCATTCGCTAACCATATCATTAACCTCCGTCATTCTTTTGATCCAAATAATGACTTCAAATTACTACATGTGAACAATAAAGGGATACTCCTTAATACTCTTAAAATAATAGAGATTACTCAATCAATAATGAACCATCCATTAATTGGTTGAATGAGCAAACAAAAAAAATACAATTGTAGTACGTCAATTATTATTAGAAATCCAAACAATACAAATCTACAATATACAATAATTATACAAACAGACACGCAAATAAAGATACCTAACACAAACGATGAAAACTAACATTAACAATTTTTAGCATCATCAGTATTGGCGATAGTAGGTACGTATGCATATACTCTTCCACATTGTAAAAGGCATGCTTTAAGAGACATATTTTATTTTTTTCTTAAACAGAAACTTGATGTTAATGTGTCACTTTTACATATTTCCATGATCTCCACATTATGCTGGATCACGCGGAAAAAAATAGCACAAATTTTACTTTTCTTCCTCAACTTTGGACGCAGACAGTGTTTCTGAAGAAATGACTGTCAATGTAATACTTTTTTAAAGCTGAGACGTAGACTCTAATCCAGCGGATAATCTGTCAATAAACTGTAATATTTACTAATCACACAAAAATATAAAGTTATTGAACACAACGAACAGGAACGGCTGTGTGCGATATATGCGTGTTTGTTTTCCCAATTTTCTATTGCCTTTTTGATTTAAATGTTGTGAGCAAACATAAAAAAATTTTGTGATCGTTCCAGAACTTAAACCAAGAGAAATACACCACTCACACGGCTTGATCCATGGGAAACCTACAAGAATTATATGCATTATGCATATGAGTAAAACATGAATAAAGCATTGTATGGATTTACAATTATTGTTGTCTACTATATCATATACTCTTGACGTCTATTTGCACCTAGGTATATAGTATATTCAACATGCAAACTAAGCACTTATTTTCCCCATTATTTAAAGAAAAACCAGTTTTACACACTAAAAAAATGCACTAAAGTGGAAGAGTTTCGTAAAAATCACTCAATTCGGGTTATAAAATTGTACGTAGCACTACTAGCACTGCAAACGTCAACGGCAAGCGTAAACAACAAACAAAATCGCTACAAATGTCTCCGCGGGGTTGCCACGCATTTCTATTTGGTCCAACTGAATTTTTGTGAATCATATATTTGATTGATTTCTAATAAAAAAATCTGCAGCATACAAACATGTTTGTAACTATTTTCTTGTTATGCCACTTCTATGTTTGTTTATTTATAGATATACCGAGTCATCACTTGTGACGCCAAATATGAAAAAACCCCAATATTAGCCAAAGTAATTATCTGTCAAATATAATACTTTCCTATGGATAACTCTTGACGTTTTCGTGGAAAATTCACATATTCATCAAGACATAATAAAAACATTAATTTGACATTTACTATCAAATAATCTGTTGAAAATTATTACCTAACAAGTCTTGTCATATTTAATAATTATTTATTATATTTTATTTTTAAGCTAGTATAAAATTTGAAATATATTTCACTGCGATATTTTTGTAAAAATAAAATAATGCCTGGCTAAATTTAATTGTTAATTAGGCATTTGCACATGTGTTGGGTGTATAAATTGGTTGCGGATTAATCGATTGATTTCGGTATTACGCAAATAATGAGTACGTGGTGGATGATGGTGAAATTTTTCAAATAAAGTCTGGCATCTCTAATTTTTCTTGATTGTTGCGAGATTTTGAATGAATTGAATGAAATATAAATAATATGGAATTATGGGTGTAAACATATTTCGTATTAATTACGCTATTGCGCGAATAATGAGTAGGTGGTCAATGATGGCGATAATAGGGAGTTAAGGCAAAGCCAGTGACGTATACGTAAACGTATCTTTTGACATCTACGCATGCGCTCTTTAAATTTATGATACGTTTAACGATACGAAGGCCGTAAACATATGTACCTCTACACGTATCGTAAACTTAAACGTATTGAACCGATTGTTGTCGGAATTACATGAACTTGTACGAATATCTAGCTCAACTCAATTAAATTGAAAATTAAGCTAAGGTATTTCGCAATAAATACTTTATTATTATAGTCTTTTTCTCAAGTAAAGTGTTATCTCTACCTTCCGCATATATGATACGTATTGGATGGCACCTTAACTCTATTTTGAATGACTGCTTGTCTAGTGTAAACAAACATAACCAAAATCTCACGTTTACGTATGGAGATACGTATACGTCCTTGGTTTTGCCTTAACTCCCTAATTTCAAAAAAAGTCTGGCAGCAGAGCATTTGTAAGTTAGTATGTTGTTTAGGCGAGTAGATCCCATAATAAAAGCACACACATCTTTTTTTTTTTATAATGACTTCACTTTAATGAAAAAATTGACGATTTGGGAACTATTTTAAAAGGGTTTCCCTTCAAAGTAACCCACGACCTGACTTGAATATTGTATAACTGCATGTAAAATCACATGGCATATTTTACAGTTGTTTGGCTTTGTAGGGGACCTACACGGCCTTGAACTGGTTTTGGTTGAGGATTATAGTAAATAAGAGCTATCACGTTTTATTGTTGGTAGTTGGGAATTTTTCATATATCAGTTTTTTATCTTTAGCATTTTATTTAATTCATTTAATTTCAATTCCAAAGAAGAAAAAATAGCAATTCTTTTTATTCTGGAAGAATGTTCCAAAAACGCTTTACTGGCATCACGAGTTTACGCTCAAAGATTCTCGTCGCGAAATCATCATCATCAATCAACAAAGTGGTCATCGAGAGACTGTTAAGGCAATTTAACCAAACCGGAACCGTTCGATATGAAGCAGTTACGATCGAAGAAACAGAATTTGCGGTTATCGCTTCTGTTATAGAAAACTTGCATACTGATCAATACCATATTAAACGAAATGTTGAACTTAGCCAAGCCAGCGTTTCAAGAATCCTAAGGAAAAATAGATATCATCTATACGAAGTGCAACTGCATCAACAACTTTCCAATATTGTTTTTTTTTTTTGAAATCGTGTTGTATTTTGTACATGATCAAGCAACAAAATCATAGAAAATGAAAACTTTTTTAATAATGTCTCATTTAGTGACGAATGCACAATCCAGAATGGCAACATCAATAGACATAATTTTCAATATTATTGTGATTCAAATCCACACGAATTTAGAACTGTATATATAATCAAAATAATTGGCCAGTTAATGTATTGCGAGGAACCCTGGGTCCATATTTAATAGGACCCTCTTTTTTGATGGTCACTTAAGTTGAGAAATATTTTACACATTTTGAGTTTGCCGATTTTATTGGAGAACGTTACTCTAATTATTAGAGAAATTATGTGGTTCCAAATGGATGGAGCGCCAGCACATCTTTATCATACTGTTCGTTATTTTTTTAACGTAAATTTTCCATATAGATGGATTGGAAGAAATGGGTTTCAAAATTGGCCTGCTAGATCCCCGGATCTGACACCATCGGATTTTTTTGTGGGGATACATTAAGGCGTTCGTCTACAATCGTCCTCCAACAACAGCAGAGGAGGTGACGGAGCGAATAAACGAAGCGCTTAGAAGCGGTTCACCAGACGTATTGGCTAGTGTTGTTGAAGTATTTAAGAAAAAAATTCGAATGTGCCTGTCCAATGGTCAACATTTTGAACATTTATTAGTATTTATGTTGCAAAGATATGTTTTTGGCGACATCTAGTGTGAGCAGGCACACCAAAAACATCTCTTTGTCATACATCTCTCGTGCTAGCATAAGCTCTTCGTAAATGTTGGAAATTTGGGTCACACTGCCTGCCGATCACCACTGATGAGTTGTGGATCAACGAAACGGCCCTTCTGGTGAAGGCATGGTAGTGTGAAACAAATTTCCAACATAACTGAAAGTCTTGTTACTTTATGTAACAAGTAATTCATATATCTTGTTATTTAATTTAACTTACAAATTTATTTATTTATTATGCTATTGTTTAAATATTTTGTTTAGTCAAATTTTCCATGGCTGACTTGATATAAATACTATAATTTTGAAAAAAATTTCCTATTATATTTACCAATATGTGGTTTTTTCATCAAAATTAAAAATATACATATCTATAGGAAAACTTTATAGTGATTAATAGATAATTAATTTTCGCATCAAATATAGGGTGGTCTACATGAAATTAACAGGTTCAATTAAATATGAATATGTGTTTTTTTCCACGAAAACGTCAAAAATGGTTCATAGTAAAGTATTATAATATTTGCCAGATAATTACTTTGTGCATCTAATTTTCACCTCATATGTATGTGTGATTCATTTAAATTAAACAAAACATTTAGAATTAAACTTTACGTTCATATAACGTATATTATTGGACAGCGTGTAATTTACTAGCGACGTACTAAATTCTACACCTTAACACTTTGAGTGGCTTGAATGTTAAGATAAAAAAAATCTCTAATAGTTTAATGTTGATAAAATGAACTGTTATTGTGAAAATAATGCAATTGTTAAAAAAAAGGTGAAGACAGTGGTTTTTTAGAATTTTTGGCGACTTTTAGGAGGCCCTATGTCTTCGTAAGGACTTCCCACAGGAAAATAAAAATATTGGAAACTGTCATCTTATTTTCTCATGTTCTGCTTGTATCCGAGAGATTTCCCATTTTCCCGGACACCCTGTATATAAGTAGGTATTACTGGTATGTAATATTATTTTTATAGGTTGAATATTATCCTAAAATTATAAATAATAATTGTAAAAATGTGTAACTTCAATTAACATACAAATTTTCCAGACTTGGAAAAATGTTACCTACTTATCAATCTTTCTTAAAGACTACATTTTTCTTTGTAAAAAATCTTCCTGAATTAACACACCATACTACGATTGATGGTTCTCGGCAGCAGTGAAAAATCTTTACATCAAGTTTGTGATGGTGTAAGGAGAGAAGTAAATTGATTAGGTGTATTAATTTTGTGTGTAAAGTGGTTTACCTTTAGATAAAATTTATATTAGGATTATGATAATTAATAATGTAACCATTTAGTAGCTATCGTTTCTCTTTTTACCAAAATCAAGTAGATACGTATCAAAGAACAGTTTTTCATTTGCCCCTGTGCAATATTTTCATTTAAGTAGTACCTATGCATAACAATATTACATTTATCGTAAGCATAAATTTGGAATAAAGACGGATATAAAAAAATTGTCATTTATTTGCGTGTTTCTGAGAAAAAATGCATACTTTTCTATATTTTTGAAAAAGTAAATTTTATAGTCTATAATTATACAGGGTCTTCCATTAAAAATATACGGTAGGGTGCTATAACTCCTGACACTGTATAAAGGCGGAATTGAGTTCTACGGGAAAAGTTATATAAGAAAAAGTTTTCAAATTTTCGATAAGTTATCTAAAAAAATGAAATGAAATTCGACGGGTACCTGAAAATGCAACATTTTCAATTTAGCCCTGTATCATAACAACTAAAAGGGCTATGAGGATTTTGTTAAGGCCATCTTCAATTTAATGAAAAATTATATAATGTCGTGGATGTTTACCCAACAGTTGGTACTTCTAGATCAAGTTAACAGGGAACCTGAACAATAGAAATAAATATACATTTATTGAAACAATGCATATGGACAAATCCTGCGTCAAACATACACTAGCTAACGTTTCGCTGATCAACCTTTCAGCTTCTTGAGAGCAACTGCGTATCGACGTTAAACTGAAACAAATTTGCGCTCAAGAAGTTGACAGGATGATCAGCGAAACGTTGGCTGGTGGAGCTTCGACGCAGTATTTGTCCGGAAGCATTGTTTCTATAAATTTAGTTAGTTCTATATTTAAAATAAAGATAAATTATTTATTGTCGTAGAACGTAAACATCATAAATGAAGACTGTATTTTTTTTGATATAATATCTGAAAGTATTTTGTTATCTATTTACGGTAATTGGTGCATTTTGTACTAGTTCTTCCCGCTAGTAACTATGGAAACGGCAGGTCGATCTGCTGCGCACCAATTTTCCCAAAACTGAGAGGTTTTCGCTTTTCCCAGTTGTTTCTTATGACACACTGCGCTGTTGTTCTTGCTAGGGTAAACATTTTGTTTTCGCTATATGAATTTTCATATTTACGACTTAGTAGACGCGTGTTTGCAGTTTCGATTTGCTTGTGATATATTTTTTTATAACAAACTAAGTATTAATTAGATTTATACATTGAACTGGTGATTTTTTTTAATCTATTTGGTGTTCAATTGCGTTAGGTACATAATTCTAACATGTGAGTATTTTTTACAATGCCAATTAGCTATGTAGTTAGTATATTAATGACTTAGAATTTTCCAGAGATTATTATATTTTTATTCAAGGATAGTATTAAGAGATTTTTTACATTTTTTAAACAATTTAATTAATACGTAACCAAAACGATAGAACAACTTGTTGTTGTTGTAATTGAATATTATATATATTATTAAGGACAATAATATTTAAATTATCAGTATTAAAATAAGTCGAAATATTATATTCCTCTTGATAGTCGAGTATAACATTAAAATTACGAATTTAAGAACTGACAATATCGCAAAATGTGAGTAGGTAGGGAAATTACGGATCTACTCCAAATCATTTTAGATAATAATTACTATTCCAGTTTGTTTTGTTAATAGCAATAAGTGTATTGCTAATAATGTTAGTATATAAGGGAGAAATATAAAAGCTATAATCTCTTCCTCCTGAAGATGATAGCATTGGTAGAGAAACATAAGTGAAAATGTATTAAAAAAACTTACCTACTTTTTGATATTGAACACGCACGGTCAAAAAAGAAAAATAGACTTATAATTAGTTACTATTTGAATAAAACGTCGTCTACTCCACAAAATGATCTTTATATATACGTTGAAATTCTTATATTAGTTGCCAGACATGTTTCGGACTACACGTCCATCATCAGTGGCTAAGGAACCTTGTATAATGTAGTTAAATGTGAGGGTTACACTTCATACGAAATTAACATACGAGATTTTATATGGATTTTTGATTTGAACGTTTATACAATATCTATAAGAATTTTCTTATTTGTGATCCTTAAACAACTGTACTGGTGGGCTCTTACCAGTTCAATTTGAAATTTAACTTGTTTCCTCAAAGATGAGAAAAAAGAAGAAAAAACTAATGATACAAGTAGAAATGATCTACAAATGTTCAATAATATAATTTAACTACATTTTTATTTTTATTTTCATTTTATTAATTTAACACCAATTTTCCAAAAAATGGTAAGATTCATACAAGTATAATAATATTACATCACATCCTAATTAAGTGATTATTTTATAGATATTGTATAAACGTTCAAATCAAAAATCCATATAAAATCTCTATGTTAATTTCGTATGAAGTGTAACCCTCACATTTAACTACATTATACAAGGTTCCTTAGCCACTGATGATGGACGTGTAGTCCGAAACATGTCTGGCAACTAATATAAGAATTTCAACGTATATATAAAGATCATTTTGTGGAGTAGACGTCGTTTTATTCAAATAGTAACATTCACTCCTCGATAGATGGATTACTTCAGAAAATCATAATTAGTTTATTAAATTGAATAATATTAATTAATTAATTAATTTTTATTTCATTGTCGAGTAATTTTATGAAAAAAGTTATTTATGATATGTGTGGTAAAAATATTTTGATCTCGCTGTTGCCTTAAAGAATAATGGTATTCATGATTTACGAAATATTACGAAGGTCTTAGGCATAGTTATAACAACAATACCATACAAGATTCGATTGGTTATAGCTTCGCTATACTGTTGAGCAGTGCAGGCTCATGCTGCTAAAAACTAGAGGTGCTCTAAATAAGACCTACCACTAACTGAGACATCGTAGAAACCTGTCGCTTCATTCGTTATTATCGCCAAATGCTCAGTATTTTGTAATTCACTTTAAATATTGCCTGGATCATGGCAATATTTAAAGTGAATTACAAAATACTGAGCATGATGATATACCTCTAACATAAAATGTAATAAATCAGTCTGAATTTCTTTAGGCGTTCCTTTGTAAATTTTATTAAACGATGATGCCCGGCTTTTAGGATTTATCGGTTTCATCATGTCGTTCAAGAGGTGGGTAATTTACATGCTCCACAAAAATCAATGCAATTTGATTTCTTAGACTCCACCTCGATGTTTTTCGTTACATTCTTTTGAATATATCGAATCTAATTGCTCCCTAATATTACCCAAACCTCATAAAGTGTATTCAATTTGATTTTGTGAATTTCGCTTAGATTCTTGAGGCTTTTAGTTTTGTTGCTTAAATAAATCAAATAAGTAATGCTTAACCTGTGTCCATGCTTTTTCACCTACAAACAGTACAGTACTTTCTTTATAATATAAATTCCGGCAAAGAACGCTCCTTTTAATGTAGTACATGTTTACGTTCCCGATCCATAGGGAAAGTTTTGTAAACGCGCTAAAAAAAATTGAGATAAAGACGGAGACAACCATTGTGAAGTCCCTTGAGACGATTAAGACCAATTCCAGATGGAAGTCTGTCTGTCTGTGTCTGTATGTATTCTTCTACGCTTCAACCAATTGAGCCAAATTTTGGTATGTGAGTTTGGGGGATTCCTGGGATGAACCCATTAGTTGAAATCGCTTTAGCCCTGTGATAGGGGTGGCAAATTTTCAAATAGCAGTAGGGGTCGATGTATACATCATATTAAAGTATTTTTTATCTCCTTTACAGCAATAGGTTACATTTGATTTTGCCCCCATAATTCTCGGGAAAATTGCGTTGAAAATTTCACCAATTAGGTAGTTGAACCTATAAGTCTTATTAGAAAATAAAAAAGTAATTTTATAAGCGTTTTTGGCGTCATTGATAGTAGGGTACAAATCCCAGCTCTGGCAATATTTTTTTATCTCTAATTTTTTCATAAAGTTAGTTTAGTTAGGTAAGTTTATTGGAAATATATAATCAAAATAATACAATTATAATAATAATTATTATTAAAAGTCTGTTTCATGACGCAGGTCATATATTTTTGATTATAGTTTATACTATATCTTGTCGGGAAAGTTTTGGGGCGACACAGCCGATTTTTTGCATGTTTATTTAAAACAAATTTCAAACATGTATTAATTTATAAATAATATCCATTATTAATACTAATTTGTCCAAATTAAACTTTAAAATGATAACAAGGTAACAAAATCAAGATCACTATCTGTTGTTGAAAGAGTTGGACAGTTCGGGCTCTCGGAAGCTTTGGTGAGATTCCTTCTCGAATCCTTCACTTGCGAGACCCTTCTCGCAAGTGAAGGATTATTATGCGAATGACCTGAAAATCTGTACTCGCTGAACGGTTGTGACTCTTCAGTATAATTACAATATTCTGTGCGATTGGTGTCATAGTAACCGTTCACCGCTTATTGTTTCAAAATGCAAAGTTATCACCTTTTCAAGATTGAAAAGCTCATATATTTTGGATTATCAGTGAAATGATGTATCTTTGGAACTCGTAAGTGAGGTTAAAGAGCAATGCGAGTCGTTGACTGCGAATTTACATTTGTTCCACAAATAACGAACGTTGTGGCTAATGCGAGTAGAATGTTGGGTTACATTATTAGGAATTCCTGTTAGTTTGGTGATGTGTCTACTCTTAAGTTATTATACTACACTTCTGTGGAATTCTATCGCAGACATGTTCAATCCTTGGAGTCCCTACAGAGACGATTCCGAAAATATTTGGCGTTTAGAGCGGATACTAAACAGCCAGAGGGATTATGCACGGAACCTTGCTTTCCCGTTTTGATATGCCGTCTCTTGAAGTGAGAAGATTTTTATGGTCCATCAAATTTTTATGAAAATTATTGCATGGTGCGATAGAATAGACTGTTCGATTCTCCTGGGCTGAGTGAGGTTTTGTATACCGCGACTGAGGGCTCGATACATGCATCCATTTATTGTCGGACCTGCGAGATCCAACATAGTGCTTCAGAGGCCGCTCCTTTAATCGCTATTATAATCACTTGGATGTTCACTTTTGTGTTGTTCGTGATATTGAGTGCACAAAGGTAGCTGCGCTTTACCTAACATTTGTTATTAGGACCATTTATAGTTTAGGATTTATATTAGTATATATTATTTGTATATTTTTAGTAAGCGGCCAATAGACTCAGTTGCAATCCTCGAGACAATAGTTCAACCTTAAAATGAAACTGAGAATATATCAATACATTTCTTGCATCTCTAATACTGAAAGAAAGAATATATCAATACATTTCTTGCATCTCTATGACCCAGTTCATTGAACTTTTTTTATTATTATTGAAATTGTAGCCCGTCTGCACATATTGGGGTCATTGAACTTTTTTTACTATTCGAAAGAAGTAGTCCATATCGAAGGGGAGTAGAATATTTAATTTTTGTATTATTATTAAAATTGTAGCCTGTCTGGTTTATTATTGAAATTGTAGCCGGTTCGCACATATTGGGGTCATTGAACTTTTTATATTATTATTGAAAAATCAATATTCGAGTGCCAAATGTGTCAACTTGTGTCATTTAAAATCAATTCTTCCAGATTTAGTTCATGTGAATAGTAGTAAAATAAACATAAGCATAAATTAGTAGTTTTTTTAGATAAAATAATGTTTTAATATTTGTTATATTGTTGTGGGAGTTGAATAAATTAAATTTGTTGAAAAATTAAGTATCTAATAATGTTCCATGTGTAAATCTATTGTGTAATGTGTGGATTTATTGAGTAAAATCTGCTGGAATATCTTTATGGTGAAAATCTTCAAATAAAGTGTGGCATCACCGAATTTCTCATATTTTCTTGATTGTTGCCAGCTTTTGATTGAATTAAATTGAATGAAACAAAAATAATATGGAATTTTTTTAATAACCAAATTATTTTAGCCAGAATAAAATAAACTTGGGGAAATCAATTGTGTGTTTAAATAAGCATCTGTTTGTGTATCGGGTGTAAATAGATTTCAGATTAATTACGGTATTGCGCGAATAATGAGTACCTACGAGGTGTAGAAAACAGTCTGGCAGCCTTGCATTGTAAGTAGGTATATTGTTTAAGCGAGTAGATTCCATAAGAATAACACACAAATCTGTTTTCTTGTGTAATGACGTTACTTTAATCAAAAATGTGAAGATTTGGGAACTATTTTAAAAATGTTTCCCTTCAAAGGAGCATCACCAAAAGTAACCTACCGCCTAACCTGAATATTAAACTGTATGTAAAAACACATGACATACCTATCTTACAATTGTTTGGCTTCGGAGGAGATGTGCATGAACTTTTACTCGTTTTGGTTGAAGCTTAGAGTGAATAAGTTAGCTAGCGTTTTATCCGTATTGCTTTTCTGTTGTTGCTCAATTGGGTATATCCTGTTGGAAATCCAAAATCCAGCACAAACACACATTATAAAACTGTAATCTTCAACGCTGGGTGAGGTGTGTGCGGGAAAAAGGGAGGTGTATATAGCGGTGCACGGATCCTTCTAGTGTAGACCAACTAGAATTGTAAAGGTCATTCGCGACGTTCTGCAGCTCCTATACATCAGCCTGCTGTTGAGTATATACGCAAGACGCGTCCGGGATTGGGATTACTATGAGTCTGGCATGAAAGTTATACTATTAAAATTAATAGTAGTAATATCTAATGTTATTAGTAGTAAAATGTTTTAAAGACTAAGATAAGATTGAAAATTTAATACAAATTACACAACAGTGTAAACTAAGTTCCAAGAAACTTTATATCCATTAAATTTTCAGTATATAGGTATATATCTAACATATTTTCGGAAAAGTTTTGATATTAAACTAAGTTAATGCAAAGGCTGTTCACCAAACTTAAATTAAAATATTCTAGACATAAATTGGCAACGAGCAAACTGCTTGTCAAGAAATGTTTCAATGGATTTAACCTTAATAATAAAATTGGCAAACTCATAATTTTCAACATTTTATAAGTTTTGCACTACTGGACGTCTGTATATTCCAAACCCGAAAAGACAAAGGCGAATAAGTTATGGATAAAGTTTTGTCTAAAGTTTAAATGTTAATGGAATAGAACAGCTTTAACATATTGGACGCTGTATGATGTTTGCCAAACTGGCCCGAGGAGTGCACATAAAATATGCAACACCGTATTTTATTTGGTGACTTCAAAGTATATGAGCAATACAAGTTGAAACAGTAAAACTACCAAGAACTAATCGGGTGACTGACATAATATCTCGCACGTCTTTGACATTTAAAGATATGGATATTATACGATAATATATTTCATTCTGTCGTGGATGGTAGAATTTGTTCGAATTAAAAGTCGGTTCAAAATGACAGCTTCTTTACAATAGTAAATTCTAATAATTTTTACCCACTCAAAAGTAGGTAAATTTTACCTACTCAAATGTCAATTTTACCAGTTCAATGGACACTGTCAACAAACCTTTTATTAAATGTCAAAATGCGTCTTCCAATAATTATTAATCTAAACTGTTCCCCTATGATTAATGTTTTGTAAATATTTCTACTCAAGAATAAAATAGGAAATTTCACACAACGATACAAAGCTTCATTGTACCGCCTTCTACATGGTGTCCGTAAAGTAGCGGAATGGGTGACTATTTTCAAAATGGTACATTAAAAAAACAAAAAAGTCAGTATGCATTTTATAGCAAACAAACCTTATATCTAAATCATTCAATAATCATATCTAGGATGGTCCATTTAAAAAAAAAAACGTAAATTTGATATGCTACGGGATAATCTAAATCCCTGTATAAATGGCACTTATTTTAAAATGTAGTCCTAATGGGTCTACAACATCAGATAATAATTTAATTGTGAAAATCGGAATAGTAGACCGTCGCGTCTACGGTGACTCATCCTGTATAATTAATTTTATTTTTGGGCTAGATTGCGCAACTTAACCGTTTAGCAATGGGCCAGCCTTTCTACAAACGAGCGTTGCACGTTTCATATGATCTCGGGACAGATCAATTGCATCTCGTTTTGAATTCTGTGGCCTATTTAGGTAAACACGGTTTTGATATGTCCCCTCAAAAAAAAGTCTCAGGGGTTCAAATTGAGCGATCTCGCTATAACAATGTATAGTCCGATTCAAGGTCGAATGGGCCAGATTTGCGCATTTGTTTACTATAATAACAGCAGTTATAGAGAGTAACGTAGGTCAAAAGAATAAAATTGACTTTGTTAAGAAAACCTGTCATTTCTCAAAAATTTATGTTCCCCCACATGTGGCAGAATAATCGCTTGTTCCGTTACGTTACAGAACACCTGTTTAATAAATAACTATTTTCTGATCTTACATTGGTCATGTTGTCCATTTATTCATGAAGCAGATTCCTGTATTTTAAATTTCTAATTATGTTATTTACAAATAAACAAAAAAATAGAGCTAATTAATAACGTCGGCAGATGGTTTTTATAGTCTACTAATTTTCCCAAAATAATAATAATATGGTACAATCTAGTATCTATCTAAGCGACCTTATAACGATTTTAAAAAAATAACTAAAACTGAATTAAAAAAATAAATTAAACGTATACTGTACCTACTACAAAGCAAATTTCATAAAATCCGACCATCCCACACATGTCAACTTGATGAGCTTTAGTTCGCAAAGCGCACGAAATTTAATGTGTGAAAGTGGAGTAATAGTGTTAAGCGTCGGAACAAAGTATAGAGCTCTGCTTAGTTCTATATGGTATACGTATGATGTAGCCGGATTTTCTTTGCACAAAAGCTTATTAAAATGTGTGTTTAAACAAAAAAACTGGTGATGCCCGTATTTTAAACACAGTTTAACTAAAGTTTTGCGAAGGGGGCGAATAAGTTTTCCTGTAGTTACTACGTGATCTTTTTTCAGCAAGTGTACTTTTATTAGAGGGAGTAAGATAAAGTACGATGTGTAAAAGATTTTAGGATATTCTGTTTTACATTATATACCTACCTACACAATTCTACTAATGTAAAATGTACCGCAGAGGCGTAGTGAACAGTGTTCCGCGTGTTCCACGGTCCGGTATCCTCAAGGGGCCCGGTCGGATGGGTCAGGAATTGTACGTCAAATATTCCGTTGACATTTCCGATACGATATCGTCTCAACTTGTTTCATTTAGGAATTGTTTTAAGCGTGATTTATGTAAGATAAAATCAATTAAAGACCTAATGGAATTTATATTAATTGAAAATTTCAGTTCCTGTAGTAGCTTCACTGAAATTTTGACGGCTTGCTACATTTTCCTGGGTCTCCCCAAAAAGTTTTCTTACAAACACCATGGGTCAGGAAAGGCTGTCGGGGTTGTCAATCCAGTCAATTGAGAACCGGATTGGTCGAAAAATAGACGTGTCTTCCATAGTATCGATTTTTGCGAATATTAAGGCGAGAAAATTTTTTTTAATTACATCAGTTATATCATTATACCTAATAATTATATCTACACGGTAGCTACTATTTAATAGTGCAAGACTATTTAACCGTGCAAGATCTACACGGTAGCTACTATTTAATAGTGCAAGACTATTTAACCGTGCAAGATATAGAGTTGGTATTTAAAATCTCTTCACTGTGTAGACAAATTCTTTTTAGCTTTTGATTTGTGAAAAATGCCAAATCCTATTTTCTTAAATATTTCGAAAACTGTTGATTTTCGAGAAAAAGTTTTAAATCAAAAGTTTAATGGTTCTAACTTCTATGTCTATAACATGCCACTTTCAAATCAACACGTCTTAACGTTTCGTTTTGAGGTGCCCCCATCAACTTTGTTTTGTCCAAATACAGACCTGCATTTTTATTTGTCACTACCTTTAAAATAAAGTATAACTCATGTACGGTTTCTGACGTTTCGATTCAATAGTAGTCATCAACAATGGTTTTTCCTTAATACAGACCTGCATTATTTTTTGCTTAGCTAAAATACGAAATGTGTTATATACTACATAATGCCCTTTCAAATACTTTATTTTCGCTCAGTAAAAAATAATGCAGGTCTGTATCACGGAAAAATCATTGATGATGACTACTACTATCGAAAAGTCGAGATCATACTTTAGTTATACCTTATTTTAAAGGTGGTGACAAATCATTTTAGAAAACAAGATTTAAAATGCAGGTCCGAATTAAAAAAAAACAAAGTTGATGGTGGCAGTTGTAAGGCAAGACGGCGGACGTTAATTTTGAGAGTGCCGTCTTGTTTACATATTAGAACCATTAAACTCTTGATTTTAAACTTTGAGTCGAAAAACAATAGTTTTCAAAATATTTAAGAAAATAAAACGTATAAATATTGGTACTTTATTTTTCAATGGGTGTGGCGGTCAGGGGGTGAGCCCGGAAATTCCTTGGACCACAGGCCCGTAACGGCATCACTACGCCCCTGGTGTACCGGGTGTACAGATAAGAAAGGACGCCGGCTCTATCTCGAAAACTAATCAAGTTACGGTTTTAAGAATATTTTTTTTAGTAAAAGCGAACAAGAGAAATCGCTGGAAAATAGTTTTAGTTTACTAAAATGTCCGCTAGAGGGTGTAAATTAACTCTATATTGCAAAACTGTTTACTTAAAAATATACTTATATTACGTAAGTGTTAAACTTAATGAATAATGTTTTGATGAAATAATTGCATATTTATATAAAAAAGTGGTGAATCCGAAAATATGTGACGTTCATGTATAATTGAAATCAAGTTTAATTACAAATGTCATGAACCACTATCCAAAATAAATAAAAAATATAATGATAAGTATCTTATACCTATCAGTTTTATATTTATTTCAAAATTTATAATACAGAGCTCAGCATAGGTATTTATTATTTTATGTTCCCGACCAATATGCGCTTAGAATGATCCAATTACAATTCTAAAACTTTCTCATATAAACCTTTTGTCCCTCTTCTTAAATAAATGGTGGAGGAGCCGGAGAATATTGGTTTGTAAAAAATATCGAACTTTCTTATGAATAGTCCGATTTTAATCAAATTAGGCTCAGTATAAAAGTAATGTTTGGACGTATCAAAAAAGTATTGGTCCTTTTATTTATTTTTTATATATAGACGCTAGATGGAGCTATACAACAATGTTTCTGATTTAGTAAATCTCTCTGGAAAAATCAAATTGAGTGGTACTATTAGAATTCACTAGATGGAAACAGAATGTAAAATTATAGAAAACAGTGAAAACCGGAAGTCTCTATCTTTTTCATGTCAATGTAAATGACTGAATATATTATTGCCTAAATTTACCATTCAATAAATTTTGTTATGGGAACGAAGTTAATGTCAATGTCAAATATAATTAATATATTTGTCAAATTAGTCTGTGGCTTTATTACTTTTGTGTTACATTTGGTTTTTTTAATTAAATATGCATATTAGCAACGAAGAGGCATTTGATTTGTTGGCGGTTATTTCGAGTGCTTCAAAAATGGTTTGATGCTTTGCAAGGATCTATGCGCTTAGATATCCGCAAAGGCGATCCTATAAAAAAATGTCTTTATAAGATTGACAAATCAGGTCGCTCGGAAATAAAAGTTGTTAATATTCTGAGATATATCCAAGTTAACCCACCTGCCAGCATTAGAGAAATGGTGCAAGCACACGGAACAGTTCACAAAATTTTAAAAGGATTGTAGTTAGGTCATTCTCATTAGGTTTAACACTTAGGTACGTAATATAAGTAGGTATATTTTTAAATAAACAGTGTTTTTCAATTTAGAGTCAGATTTCCGCCTCTAGCGGACATTTTAGGAATATAAAACTATTTTCAATCGATTTCTCTTGTTCGCTTTTACTAAAAAAATATTGTTAAAACCGTAACATGATTAGTTTTTGAGATAGAGCAGGCGTCCTTTCTTATCTGTACACCCGGTACATTTATTTATTTAACCAGAAATTTACATTATAGATAATAGAAATTTAAATCTGAGGTTTATCAGCAACATGTTATGCACTTTTTCAGAGGTTCGTCCGTGGTTACGTAGTTAGAGCTTTTTGGATGGGCCTATATCCGGTCATTCCTGAATTTGTTATACAACCACCGGTGAGGCACCTTCATACATGGCTTCCAACTCGTTTTTTATTTCCTCACGCGTCTTCTCTTTTAACAAACAGATAACGAATTAACGACGGATATTGTTTTGTGTCCATTTCACAATGAACCAAAAGTTATCTACTTCACAGTTGTGGGTTTAAAAACAACTCCACAAAACTAACTAATATTTTGAATATAGTAACACACTTTTAGCTTTATTCAGATACAAGTTACAAAAACAATCTATATAGAATAATCAAAATTATTAAAAAACCTAATCTCAAAACCATAACTATAATAGTCTTGTAATAAACATAAAGACAGGGTGAATATTACTACACCCCTTCCCATCCATAAAAATAATGTAAATTTAAAAAAACGATAGTAAATATTGAAAAATTAATCAGAGTTTGGATATCTTGATGGTGGCTGCACGTTGTGGATATCTACACACCAGACGATTTTTCGTTGGCGCAATAGGGGCAGTTCTGGTTGATTACGTGACCGTTTAAATGAAAGTTCGCTTCGTCTCTAAACATAATGCTTTCAAACGTTGAGAAGGGCTGAAGTGTTTCATTTTTAAGATTCAGTCGAAGCAGATTGTCGGTAGTTTTCAGTTCTTGAAGGAGCTGTAAGTTTAAGTCTTTGACTGCATTTGCAAACTGATTGAGACGGATTTTGACGCACTGAAACTCTCAAAATCTTCAATTGTTTGTTTGGTTCGACCACCAGAGCACAAGCGAACTTGATTCTAAATTTTTGCACTCGAACCGGTGTCGGTATCGTTCTTTGGTGCATCCCTTACATTAAAATCTGCACAATATCATTTCCTTTGTAACTACGTTGTAAGTTAAACAATTTAATTTCTAAGTTAAAAAGAAGAAATCAAAAACCATGATCAAAACTATCATTTAATTGTTACTTAATGTGGCTAGTATTTTATTTTAATTTTAATTTAATTTTTATTAACATTTAACTTTTATTTTTCCGTAATGTTGTTTCAACGTTTCCACAAGACCACCTGTCTTCATCAGGAATTTAGTAAAATACGTTCTCGTAAACTACTTCGCAACTCAGTAATAAAATGTGACCAGAGAGAATATTATGCAGTCAGGAATCCTTCATAAAGGGAATTGCTAAGTGCATTGAAGTTGGAGGTCATCATTTTGAGCATTGATTATGATAAATTTCAAGGTTTTGTCGACACCTTTTCTTTCGTGTAATAGCAAATAAATGTAAAAAATGTTAGTATTTCAATCGGAATAAAAAAAAATTGTTAACAAAAGGTATTTTTTTTCTGTAGAATACGATTCTGTAATAAAAAAATCTATGTTTCTATTTAAAAAACCACAGTTAACCTTGAGATAACCTTGAAACGGTTATCAAATTCGCAAATGGATGCATTTGCCATACAATAGCAAACAACTTTTATTTGAACTTCCGAAAAATATGCCGGTTTTAAGATATAAGGCTGTCTCAAGATAAATGGACCACCCGGTATAAATTATTTTGAGGAGTACACGTGTTTTATTCAAAGATCTCATTTACTCCTAGATATATGGATTACTTCACACAAAAAAGTTCAATTATGCATTTTTTGGTTTATTCAAGGGTCCCGACCATGACCAAAACTAGCAATGATAACGACTGGGTGAATATTTGAAATATTACTACCATTTTTTTTTCTTTACTTCTTTCTAAAATAAGTAGTATAGATCGGTGGGTATAGATATTTTTTCCTTTTTCTTCTTAGGCACGTTCTCCTCTAATACTTCTTGCCAATTGAATATCGGCATAATCGTTACACATTTAGCATGAATGGCACACAAGTTTGTGTCTTCGAAAAGACCAACTAAGTAAGCTTCGCTAGCCTCTGGAAGCGATGAACATACCCGCTGCAAGGATATCCCATGTAAACAAGAATGGGATACAGTGCTGCGAGACGATTCCAAGTCTCACGAATTAGCACACCATCGAGGTTTTAATAAAATTATAAACATTCAAATATTGAATATTGGTGTTCATATCTAAAATTCTCGATATCGCAGAAATAGGATTTCCGTTCCAATTTGATAATTATTTGCCTTTTCAGAATATTTGACTTTTTGAATACCTGTGGAGGGATTACCAGCTGTCAGCATGGGTTTAGGGCGGGATTATCTACTGAGGCATGCATAATTGATTACGTTCAACATGTTCACGATCTCGCAGATAAAGGCGAGTATGTTGTAGCTCTGTCGTTTGATTTGTCTAGCGCCTTCGACACAATCGACAAGCATTTCCTATCCAATAAGCTCGACAGATTGGGAATTCGGATGGATTGTTGCCTACCTGACGAACCGTAAAATGTGTGTACGAATAGGCGCGATGAGATCAGACTTCAAGGACATCAATATTGGCACCCCTCAGGGTAGTGTTCTGGGTCCCTTACTTTTCCTGCTGTATGTGAATGACCTTCCACAACACCTTACTTTAGCGAGAGCATTTATGTACGCAGATGACACATCGCTCGTTGTTTCCGATAGGGATCCAGACACACTCAGAAGCAAAATTCTAACGGCTATAAATATGTTTGACTCATGGTGTGATCAAAATCGTTTGATGGTTGACCACGTTAAAACCATTATACTACAATTTAATAAATATCGACCGTTCACGAATTTTGACATATCATTTAACAACCAACTTTTGGCGTGGTCCGCAAGAGCAACAATTCTAGGTTTAACTCTTGATCATAAATTAAATTGGTCGGATCACATTGATGTGGTCTGTCGGAAACTCAGTCAGCAATCTTTTGTAATTTACTCCTTGAGAAGTCACATGAGCATTGATGCTCTTGTAAATATTTATTATGTATATATATATGGTACAGTCGCCTACAACATTATTGTGTGGGGATCTTCGAGTGGCGCAGAGAGAGTACTTGTAATACAGAAGAGAGTGATTCGTACCATCTTCGGTCTCCCGTATAGATGTTCATGTAGAGCTACATTTAAGGATAAGGAACTACTCACTGTGCCGTCGCAATATACTTGTACAAACTTCTAACGTACGTGTTCCAAAATACCGCAAAATTTCAGAGAAATGGCTCGCTCCATGACTATTTAACAAGGGGGAGAAATCAACTCCTTCTGCCTAGGCCTCGGCATGAGGCATATAAGGGGTTGCCTCACTACGCGGGCTTATGTTATTATAACATTCTACCACAGTTCATTAGATCTGAGCAGGCGTTGAGCATCTTCAAGAGGAAACTGAAATCTTTTTGGATTATCAACTCAGTTGATGAGTTCGTTGACCATTGCTCGGCGCTTTAACTTTTGTATATTAGGTATATATATATATATATATATATATATATATTTTTGACTGTAAATGCACTGTGCACGTATTGTGTTTTGTATTATGTAGGTAGGATAATGTTAGTTGCAATCATGTCTTATCTGTGTGTATTGTATTTTGACATATTATATCGACACCTCCAACGAAGACTGTCGTAACTCAGTTTTTGGTTAAATTGAGTTATCATAAGATTCATAACTATCAGGTGTATATTTTTGATGTGGGAAAGTGTCGTATCTCTGAAGACAATAGTAGGCAACCAAAAATATATATTAAAAAATCGTAAGTTTCTTTGTGAATAAAACCTACGGCGAATATAATCGTATATTGAGTTACTATGCTCTTCGCCGTAAAATATCTCGCAAGGGTTGAATCTATGTCAAGATACTACTATTTTCTTCGTACTTGTTATTAGTTTTCGAGGTTCAGGGATTTCTGTTGTGAACCGAGATGGCTCAAAACACCAATCGTCGAGCCGCAAATCCTGTCACAAAATTGACCCACCCAATCACCACCATTCACCGCTGTTGTAGCTGCGCTGTCCCATCGCTGCTGTCTCTTCGCATCGTCATTTTGTCGACGCTGCTCTTCAAATACTTGATGACCCTCGTAAATGGTATGCCACCATCTCGGTCTGTCGTTCGCGATCTGCTCCCAATTGTTCTTCACATCTAAGCCACACTTCTTCATGTTGGTCTTAAGAACATCCTTGTACCTCTTTTGCTGCCCTCCCTGATTTCATGAGCTGACTTTAAGCTGTGAATAAAGGATTCTGTTTAGAAGGCATTCCATTGACATGAGGATTATGTGGCCAGTCCATCACAGCTGGTGCCTCACAATCATCCCGTCAATGCTAGTTGATTCAGCTTCCTACAGTACGCTGATGTTTGTTCGTCGGTCCTGCCATTTAATTCCATGAATTCTTCTAAGACATCGTTGATGGTAGTTCGCTAGGGTTTTTAAATGCCTCCGATAAGTCGTTCAAGACAGCTTTACGTAAGGGCATTATACACTCGCAGCTTAGTTCGAACGTCGATGTTATGATTTTCGAAGACGCTGGTCCTCAGTCGGCCAAAAGATGCGCTTGTCCGTCTTATACGATGCTCAATTTCATCGTCGATATTTTCGTTCACCGCGCGAATGCTGCCGAGGTAAGAGAAACTCTCGATGTTCTGAAGTTTGTCTCCGTTAACTCCAATATGTGGTGAGACAGCTACAGTGTTTGGTGCAGGCTGCTCGAGAATCTGTGTTTTCTTTATATTCCGTTCAAGCCCGATACTCTTGTATGCGCCGTTAAATGCATTTAGTATATATTGAAGATCCCCTTCTGTATCAGCTAGGACAACATTGTCATCCGCGTATTGGAAGCTCAATAACTGATGTGGATACGATCTTCTCAGCTTGCAGTCTACGGATGTTGAAGAGTCCATCAAATCTGTAGACGATCTCTATTCCCTCCAGCAATTGATCCTTAATAAGTTGAATGACCGTTCTCCCACAAACATCGAAGACAAGGTCGGTGCAATGACAAAACCCTGTTTTACGCCAGTTGTTATTGGAAAGGGCTCTCCCGGACCGCTGCTGTTGAGAACTTCTCCGTTCATATTATTGTGAATCAGTCGAAGTATCCGGATGAATTTCTGGGGACATCCGTTGAGCTTCAATATCCTCCAAAGAGCCTCACGGTTAACGGAGTCGAACGCAATTCCCACAATGTATCACAATTTTTATTTCTCCTTAAAATATAAAAAAGATTAAAAAAAAAAAAACGGGAGATCAGTAACGAGGACCACAGAATGAGACTTTCAAGTTACGACAAGGAAGAAGATTCCGACTATTAAATCACTAAATAACTTAAGTTTTATATTCAGATATGTTTATTTTTTTGTTTCCCTAAATTTTATATGCAAAATTGGTGATATCTTTTATTATTGAACATATTCGTCCGACGAAAACTGTAGTAACTCAATCAAAAACAAATAAATAATATCAAAAAAATATATATTTTTTCATAATATGTCTTAATTTTGAAGTTTAAATCCAAAATCTACCCCACGGTAAGAATTTTGTTTAGATTTGCTTCGATTCATTTTGCAAGTTTTCCAGTCAAAATTTCAAATGCGATTATCTCAGTTTCAACAAAAATGAGTTACGACAGTCTTCGTTGCAGGTGTCGATATTATGTAGATCTCAATTTGAATCTGATTTTAAACTTTGTGAAGACCGACGTGCCAATATACAAATGTATGACTGAATGGCCAATAAAGAATTACTATTAATTATTATTATTTCGTGTCCAGATATTTGATTAAAAAACTACATATCTAAGGCATCCCAGTGCACTGATTTAAAAACGTAAAAATACATTTCATACCGTTAAGTTACTTACGCAAATACTTGTTCTTTTTGTTTTATTACGCCTGGAAATATTATACGGTTAGAATCTTCATGTATGCATATATTACCTAACGCGGAAAATATGGCAGCTACAAGGAGACTCTTTTATTCACCAGGGAAATTCCATATATCATATGTTGTTCTACTCAGCAAGGTACATTAAAATGCAGTTTTCGTTCTGCCAACCTGTACATTTCTCACATGCTGCTGGTTTAGTATTACATGTCAGAAGAAATAATGTATCGCATATCGCATATATTCAAAAAATAAGTTAATATTTCTTACTATATACCTTGTATATATAGGGAGGTAGGTGCATGACACTAATGTAAACTGAACAACCAAAATAAAAACAAAAATATGAAACATCTGCAGTATGTTTTCACTTTATTTCACTGATAAAACAAATTTTGAATAATATTATTTACATTGATTTCTTTGTAAAGGGGAATGCGGTTGTTTCGCAAGGGTAAAACGAAACTCTTAGAAAATCAAGTGGAGTGTTCTATATAGGGGAGTAGACGCTGGGTTATGTGAACACTTCTTATATAAACGATACATTAGTTACAATGAATAAGTAGCAAAAACTTAACATGACAAATTCTAGCGGCAGCGGCAACCTGGATTAAATGCACAGCTTTCGGAACTTCCTCGGTATGTCAAATAATTTCAGGAAACAGCATCGTCATCGGTTATTATTGGACTTTAGTAGTATAATTCAACGAACGAGGGATATTTTAGGGTTTGTTTTTAGATATTTTGTTGCTTATAAGGGCGGAGCTACCGGCTTAGCTTACCCCGACACGAACATAAAGTCGCCTTGATGAAGGTGGCATGGATTTAGCAGATCGATTAGTGAACAGAAAATAATGAAAACTAAATTAAAAATTAAACCAAGTTTAAGTAAAAACGTTTTCGCTGGAACTCAACTTATGCTAACGGTTTTTGTTACATAAGTCAAATATCTAAGGAGATATTTGACTTATGTAACAAAGTAAGCACCGATTTCTTTTGGCACTTTGGCAGCGTTGTTGCTAGAAACAGGGAGCCTATATGGCTCTATAACTAGATCAAAATTATTAAGTCCGGTGGCTTTAGGGGGACAATTTAATACAAATTATTGACAAAAAAATGTACGGCACTTACTGTAATTTAATTTCGATATTGTCTTGAAATAAAGCAACTAGAACTACAACTTTTTTATCTCTTTTATATTTTAAAATGTTGCTTCGTTTACGATATAAACATAGAAAACAGTATTCAACATACCAAGAATATTTGCGAATATATCGACAGAAAATCAGTAACGATGATGTTATTTGACTACGCCAACCATTTTGAATCTGTCAAATTTGTTGAAGTGTAATTATACGCGTATTTTTACCAGGAAGACTTACCGGAGAGGTATATCGCGTCTTTCTGGAACACACGCTTCCTGGATTTCTGGAAAACGTACCATTGGAAATCAGAAATGCAATGTGGTGTATGCACGATGGGGCACCAGCGAATTTTAGTCGGATTGCTATGAATTTTTAACACAAACTTACGAAAATCGCTGGATGACCTCACTTATGGTTTTTTTATTTCGGGCCACCTGACGTAATTGTGCCTCCGTAGCTCAAGCCGGTGGTTGTCTACACTTTAGAACAACCCTCAGGCCTGGGCGCCAGTTAATATAAAAATTTTAACAAAGGATAGGAGAAATGAACTGTACAAGATGTGCCACCTACGTTTAATATAAATATTATTTATTTAATATTATGTAGCAAAACAATGAATGAAATAACAATATTAATACAATGATAAAATATTTAAATAAAAAGAAATATAGGTACTTATAATATTTGTCTTTGATTTTATTAGGTTTAATCGCTAATAAGTAGCTGACTATTGTGACACTGTTAAATTTAGTAAACTATAAAAATAAAAAAAACTTACAAAATTTAGTACTGGCTACCAAGATTGGTTAACAAAGTCTCGTACCCGTACTCACGTGATGTGATTGGCACTCCTTTTGGTCGATAACACGAAATACAAGCTTGTACTCAACCGAGTATGAACAGATTTGGCCTGTCTTTGCTGGGTAGTCAAAGTTCCAATATATTTATTCCTTTTTTTTTTCCTTTTCTTGGGATGAGGTTCACAAATTTAAAAAAAATATTTTTTTTTTTTTTTGAAACTATTCCTTTAATCGTTTCATGTCATCATTTTTTTTTTCCAACGTTTCGACTAGACTCGGCTAGTCTTTTTCAAGAAATTCTGAAATTTCGTCTACAATCAGTAACATAAAACACTTAAAAATATAACAATACATATATGTATAAACCATTACGTTAACACAAACAATTACAAAAAATTACAATTACCTTTCTTTTCCAATACATAAACATTTCTTTTATTTTTATATTATTACATTTTTTTTTGTTTTTAAGTAGGTACGTATACGAGTACACGACCTTGTTCTACAATCTGACAAATAAATTTTTAGTAGGATCCGAACAAAATTTTAAATGGCAAAACTAATGTGTGATAAATTGATTAAAAATTTTTTTTGTTGATACATAGAAAACGAGGGGTGTTCAGCAATTTTTGTTATTATTTATAGTTTTTATATGATGTTATTATAGATCTGACTTAGGAATTGAATGTCTGTTCTGTCATTGATACTATGTTCATTTTTTTTTATGTGAATCATCTCCAGCATTTCCCTCTTTTTGTTATTGGCCTCCTTTAATAAAATTGAAGTGGCATCAAAATCAAATTCATGGTTATAAGCTTCAATGTGTTTTTTAAGAGCTGTTTTACCGGAGTTGGGATTCCTATGATTTGCAAGCCGCTTCTCGAGATATTGTTTTGTTTGGCCAATGTATACTCCTTCGCAACCCTTACAAGGTATTTCATACACAACATGGGTATTTTTAATTTTTGGAGTTTTTGATTTTAGTTTAGTGTATACTTTTGATTTTAGAATATTATTATTTTTGTGGCAGACAGTGATGTTATGTTTTTTTAATTTATTTTTTAAAGTTTCTGATAATCCTTTAACATAAGGGAGCGACACATAATTATTATTACTGTTTGCACATATATTGCTATTGGGACTCTCGTTATAGAATTTGTGAATTCTTTTTTTGAAAATTTTTTGTATTAAATTTTGTGGATAAGAATTTTTTATAAGTGCATTTTTTGCTTTAGTAATTGCCTCTTCTCGATATTCGGGATCTGTTAACTTGATTGCTCTGTCAGCAAGTCCAATAACAACACTTTTTTTATGGCTAAACGAATGGCAAGAGTTATAGTTTACATATCTTTGAGACCAAGTCGGTTTGGTGTACCACATCGTTCGAATTTTATTATTTGTTCTAATAAGAGTGGTATCGAGAAAATTTATTTGGTTGTTGTTTTCAACTTCTATTGTGAATTGCAATTTCGGATGATAGGAATTGAATACGTTTAGGGTGTTATTGATGTCTTTCTCGGGGATCAAAGCAATACAATCATCAACGTATCTGAAAAAGAATACCGGCCTGGATTGGAGTGACTGGATAACAGTGCTCTCTAAATCCTCCATCACAATTTGCGCTACAACGCTCGATATGGATGCACCCATAGCAACACCATCAACCTGTTTGTAAAGTTCGTTTTCAAATTGAAAATAAGTGGTGGATAAGGTAAACTCTATTGCCTTTTTAAATTCAGGGAGAGTAATGTCTGTATGTTTTTTTATTTCATTCCATTTTTTCTCGATTATTTGGAGAGCAAGGTCTATGGGGATATTTGTATATAAGGCCACAACATCTAGCGATATGAGGACGTGTTGATCTGGTACGTTTATATCGTTTATTTTCTTTTTGAAATCCCACGAATCTTTTATGTAGTAATCATTGTCATTAATTATATTTTGCAAAATATTTTTTAAGAAGTCTGCTAGTGGCTTTGTCGGAGCTTGTGTACACGATACGATAGGTCGCAATGGCACGCCGGCCTTGTGTAATTTTGGCAAGCCATACAACTTTGGTGGTAAGGAGTTGTGCGTTACTAATTTTTTTGCCAGAATCGGAGAGATGTAACCTTTTTCCTCCCAATCTTTTATGAATTTATTTTGTTTTGTTTGGAAAGACCCCGTTGGGGCGCGGTTAATTTTTTGATATGTGGAATCATTGGTAAGTACTTAAAAACAAAAAAAAATGTAATAATATAAAAATAAAAGAAATGTTTATGTATTGGAAAAGAAAGGTAATTGTAATTTTTTGTAATTGTTTGTGTTAACGTAATGGTTTATACATATATGTATTGTTATATTTTTAAGTGTTTTATGTTACTGATTGTAGACGAAATTTCAGAATTTCTTGAAAAAGACTAGCCGAGTCTAGTCGAAACGTTGGAAAAAAAAAATGATGACATGAAACGATTAAAGGAATAGTTTCAAAAAAAAAAAAAAAATATTTTTTTTAAATTTGTGAACCTCATCCCAAGAAAAGGAAAAAAAAAGAAAGAAATTGAAGAACAAGGTTCAAGAATAATAAATAAGAAAAAATATATTTATTATAGCCAAGAAGCCTAAAATTTGCAAAGCCACCGTTATGAAATGAATTTATTAAAAAGTACTAACAATTCTTACCTAATCGGTAATTAGGCTTCGTTCATTTAATCAGTAATATTTTGTTAATTTTCAAAAGTAAATTCTGTATACGTTTGCTGTTTCGCTTTTCGCAAATTTACATGCTTTCTACCTATTTTTATATCGGGCGTAGGTACTCCCTTTGAAAAACAAAGTGGTGCGAAATAACAAAAAAGCAAAAGGAACCAATGTATGTGGACATATTGAAAACTCCACTGGTTCAAATATTTACAAAAAAAATTACTTAAATTGAAATGAAAAATACGAGGGTTGTTAGTACCTAAAGTAATCATTAAATTTATATTCAAAAAACTGACCGTTACAAGTCCTTAGTTTACGCTACTCCTCTGGAAAATGTGGAGGACCTGAGGAGCGCATTAGTGCGGGATGTAATTCGATTAGAAACGACGGCGACGCTGGTATTTTTGAGAGAGTTCGTCAGTCAATGAGGAGAAGATTGGATTCATGTATCCGAGCTAGAGGTGGTCACTTTCAACAGTTTTTGCAATTTTTTGTGTTAGGTTAGGTTAATTTTATTTATTTATTTTTATCTTGCTTCGAAATGTTAATGTTATTTTTATTATTCGCAAATATTCTTGTTATGTTGAAAAACGTTTTAAATTTTTATCTCATAAATGAAAAAAAATACAAGAAATAAAAAAGTTGATGTTTTAGTTTCTTTAGCACACGACAATATCGAAATTAAATTACAGTCAGTGGCATAAATTTTTTTGTCAATAATTTTTATTAAGGCGCCCCCCTAACGCCACTGGACTTAATAATGTTGATCTAGTTAAGGCCATATAGGCTCCCTATTTCTAGCAACAACGCTCCCAAATTTCAAAGAAATCGGTATGGAGATATTTGACCTAATTAAAAAAAACCATTATTTACAAAAAAAAAAACTTTAACACCTTGCATCTTGGAAACGATGCATTTTCGGACGAATGTTTATAAGAGCTTTTATCAAAAAAAGGCATAAAATATCACGTACTTAAATATTCCCGCTTCTTTTTGAAACACCCTGTATATTCTGACAATAATTATATTACACTTCGAGGCCAGGATTAGAAGAATAGTTTAATACATCCCAAAAATCTATCGATATATCGGAGTGTTTATACATGATCTTACTTTATACACCGTTATGTTGCATCAGTTTTATTATCTTTATGGCGATACTATTTTTTGCGTTTTTTATTATTAGTTTTATTTGTTAATATTCTGGAATATTGTGTGTAATACTTCCTTGTTTATCGTCGTTGCACTTGTTAACTATTTAAAATTTATTTCTCCCCTTGCTTTAAGGAGGGTTACGTATAGTTGGATTTTACTATCACAATACTCTGCTTGCTAAGAATAGTTGAAATAAAGGAAAAACTTTTAAAAGCAAAGTTTCATAAAATTCCTTAGGGCCCTAAACAATGAAACATTCAAATGTTTCGGATATTTGCCATATATCGACGACAAACTTGCACCTATATAATGTGTGAAGAAATGAGAAACCAAACTTACCAACGAAGTTTTAATAAGAAGTTCAACAACTTCATATATTGTGTAAATTTTTTGGGAACTTTATTCAAATCGCGTCAATGAGACTTTTCTGTCAGTGTCAAATTAAGTTTGATTGTAAAAATTCGCGTAGAATAACTTAATTGAAACTGGATGTGAAAACCGACTAGTGAACAACTTTGATGTGTATTTCTTTCTATATTTGTGTTCAGCAAAGCCAAAGAATGATACCTAAACTTAAAGTTACACCAACATTTTCACCTAGATTTTTTTAATTAATTAATGTAATTTAAATGTTCGTTCCGTATAGTTTTTAGCTAGCTAGGTTTTAAACTTCATATATCATAGCTTCAGTTTTCATACAATCAGTATAGTATTATAGGTATACAGTGTGTCCCAGGATAGATGTAACAAGAGGTGTGAAGGACAAAAAATCTTTGAATTCTGGGATGAGAGTTGGTGAATGAGTCCTGCTTCTTTTAAAACTGAGGTACCCAAAAAATGAGTTAAATCGCTGTTGTACAGGGTGTTTTATCAACAAATTTATAAAATTCATCATCAATAGAGTGTCTTTATTTTACAATTTACGCCAAAATTTTACTAATAAAAGTTGTTGAGAGTGCAATTTCATATACCCGCACCGAATTTCAAGAATATAAAAGCATATTTTTGGAAAAAGTACTATTTTTCAATCATTAGTATTATTATAGAATACTTTTAATATTTTATTTTGTATCTTAGAACCAATTAAAATACTAATTATTCCAAAAATGTGCTTTTATATTTCTGAAATTTGGTACTAGGATATGAAATTGCATTCTAACTTTTGTTAGTAGAATTTTGGCGTGTATTGACTCATATTTATTTGAACTGGAATTTAAAAGTAATTTCGCTTACGTATATACAGTGTGATAGATGTAACAAGAGGTGTGAAGGACAAACATTTTTTGGATTTTGGAATGACATTTGTGGAATGAGTCCTGCTTGTTTTAAAACTAAGGTACCCAAAAAAATGAGTTAAATTAATTGTACAGGGTGTTTTATAAACAAATTTATAAAAATTGATGATGATTTTTATAAATTTGTTTATAAAAACACCCTGTACAATTAATTTAACTCATTTTTTTTTGGGTACCTTAGTCTTAAAACAAGCAGGACTCATTCCACAAATGTCATTCCAAAATCCAAAAAATGTTTGTCCTGCACACCTCTTGTTACATCTATCACACTGTATATACGTAAGCGAAATTACTTTTAAATCCCAGTTCAAATAAATATGATGAATTACTATTGTACATCTAGAGAACGTTGGAATATTATTCCGAACTAACTGTAGATAAAAGCAATTCGCAACAATACTCATAATATGGAAAAATGATTGCGTACTGAATAATATTTTTTTTTATGAAATTATACAAAAAGAATTGGTAAATGTCTATTGTCTTGTTTTCCATACAAAACACCAATGTCCAATATACATACTGGGATAATATAAAAATAGTAGTGCAACGTAGGCTAAAGCTCGAGTCAGCAAAGAGCTACTGCTGTTATACAAGGTTTTCTACAAGCTCTATGACAAATTCTGTCAGGTGAAAGCTCGGTTAATTTAAAAAAATAATAATATTAATAAACATGATTCCAAATCGTTTTTGTTTAGTAGTTACAAGCATTTAAATAATCCCATTTTCACACTTCAGTAAGTAAGTAGAGTAGGTTGATAAATTAAAATGCCGGATGACATTACAATAATTATTGTTTGACACTTCCTGTAAATAAATAAAAAATGCACTCCACAACTTAGGAATTTGCAGATATTGTGATCACAATATAGATACATTGCAAAAATCACATCGTCATAAAACTGTCATTACGCCACAACTACACTCAACATCAACCTATACGGTTTCACAATATTAAAACGCCCTACCGGAGAATATAAAAAGTTTACAGGGGTTTTCGTTTAAGAGCGATGTCATACATATTAATTTGTAAACTTAAGCTACTTATTTTGGCCACGATGTAAAACAATTTTCAGATTGGTTTAGTTTGGTTTAAGTCACAATAAAAGTTAAATTTAGATCAAGTTAGGAAGCACTGCTTCAACTTCGCCTTTCTTACAATAAAGTCTTTATTATTATTATTAAAAATCACTCAATCATGTCAACATTTAACTGATAACATCACTGAAGGATGTTTTCAATCACTATGGCACACCACAAATATTTTTGAAATTGACAGGGACATTATTATGCACTTATAGTAGGTATATTAAGTAAGTATTGAGAACAGTAAGTGTAGTTTAAGGCGACAAAATTGGAGGAGATCGGTAAACTACTTACTGTTTGAGATGCTTATACTATTTTTTGTACGATCGAAATAGCTGAAATTGCAATTTTATTATTTTTAATAATTAATATTTTCAATTAAATACAAATTCAGGTTAGCTGAATACCCTCTACAAAGTTGCAGTTGAACGTTGTCATGGAACTAATTGTTATTGTTATGATTGTTATCGTATTTTTTATGTCATGTATTTGTCAGAATTTATTTAAATAAGGATTATTATTGAAAATGAGTGACTTTGAATGTGAATCTCTTGATGAAGCATGGAATGTTGGAATAGCCGCTATAATTCCAGAGAACGGTATGAAAATGCTTATAAAAGTTCATACCTAATGCCGTTTAATATACAATTTAAAAATCAAAATAATGACGTCAGCATAAATGCGCAATGATATACCGTCGTGAATTTACTTACCGTTCTCTGAACGGTAAGTGAATTACTTACCGTCGTGTTTGGGTTGTCAGCCAGTAAATGTCACTTACTGTCATAAAGACAGACACGGTAAACAATCAAAAAAGTTCGGTCGTACAAAAAATATTTTTACAAAAATACAATACTGTTGTTAGAAACTGAAAACTATAATCATTTCTAGTCAGGATCTGACATTTATCCTAAAATGGCGGCGTCATACGTCACAGTTTGAAATTAGTGTTTAGTTCAAAGTGCCAATGTGGACTCGGAATGCTGTTCTTTATTATGCTGTCGTAGTGTAAAGCAAATATGCAACATAAATTGAAGTCTTGATACATTATATAACAAGCAATTGTTAAATACACCCTCCCGCTAGGGAATTCGAGCGTATCTAGTGTTTGCAATATGATATAATGGAGTTGCAACTTCTTGTCCAGCCTAGGTTAGTAAACATTGTTTCACCGGGCAAATGGCCTGCCCACACTAGATGTCGCCACAAACATCTTGTTATCATTCGGTATCTCGTGCTAGTATAAGCTCCTCGTAATTGTTGGAAATTTGAATCACATTACCTGCCGATCACCACTGATGAGTTATGGATCAACGTCTGGTGAAAGCATTGTAGTATGAAGCAAATTTCCAACATAACTTAAAGTCTCGTTACATTATGTAACAAACAATTCATAATTAAATTGCTTTGCTTTGTTGATGGCGAATTTGTTTTAATATCTGAGTATCATCCCGAAAAGATAAAATGTAATTTTCAAGACATACCTCTAGCAGACATGCTCAATTTAGTGAAATATTAACCTGAATAAATTAGTCCTGAAGTATCCACAAGAAAATAAGTGGATATGTTGTAATTTAACCCGTTAAAGTATTTCACGGAAAGAAATAAAAGTTATAGTGTTCAGCTTAGATGAAGTTTTATAAATTTGTTTCACCACATTTTTAATATTTCCACGTGTAGGTCATCATCGATTTCTTGTACTAGAATGGTTTTCCTTTCACTCTCGTTTCTATATGACGTTAATCCGCAATATATCGATCCTTTGCTTCCCGTTAAGGCTATTATTTTCCCACTTCTGACAAATGCAAACAAATAGGGGTTTTGGCCGCGTTGTCTATGACAACATCTAACCAAAAAACATATTTCCGGCATTATACACGCTATAAATGTATACTTACCTCTATGACATACTATGTGACATATGGAAAGGTTTGTTCAGTTTATATATTATGTATATATTTACATACATCACGCATTTCACTAGTTGGCAAAATGTTTGTTATTCTACAGACTATTTCTGAACCTATTCGTCAAGGAGGACGCATATACCGGGTGTCGAAAAAGTATTGTAACAGCACCTCGAGGTTATTTTGATTTTTTAATAGAACATGACAATTTTGTAACTGGAAATGAAAAGATTGGAAAATTTTACACTATGATCTTAAATAATAATAACATTTACCCACGACACTCTGTGGTCCTTGTGGTTTAGCTGCCCTCAAATCTACAGAAGATCCCTGCTTGCCATAATATGGCAGAAAACTTAGCAAGCAGAATGCAGAAGGAAGTCGTACTCGGGTCGTTGCGTCTGCTTAGGGCACATGAGTCTGGGGTTCTCACTCACGCACCATGCGGAGTATGGAGTGGATGAGAACTAAAGGATCGGTGATGCTCATCTGACACCTGCCGGGGTCGGAGACAGTAGGGACGATGGGGGGCCGTCTGTGCCTGGACGCCTCAGACACACTTCTTTTCTTTCTCGAGGGGTACAGACAGAGGGACAATCAACATAACTGGAGATAAGCCGCTCCGGTCGATTTCGGCAATCGAATTAAAAATAATAACAAGTACATAGTGTCATTAAAAAACTAAACCTACCATCCCAGTCCTACGAACAACTTAAAAAATCGGCGATGAAAATAAAACACATCATCACATCATGAACAATATATTTACATTGTTTAATGATATGATATACAGAGTGTGCTATTTGAAGGACGGAAGAAAAATAAGATTATCATTTTGGTCCACCATACATGTTTTTAATTTGACATTAAGTTAAGTTGCGAGTTTTGCAACGTTCAAAGAGCAACAAATGTTGTCAATTTTGCTAGAAAAAAAGGCAGATTTCCTGAAAAACCTCGTATATCATACACATATTATGCTACATTGCGAGAATGCAAAAAAGGAGTACAATTGAAATGTAAAATAAAATATAGAGTGTGCCATTAAAAAAAACGTAAGTTGTGTAGTTTAACCTGCTTATAACTTTTATATGCAACTTTTTTCTGTAAATATGATATCAAAGGCGTAACTGAACTTTAGACCACTAATTTTACACACTGTATAGGTAAGTCACGCGAATTATGTATCGAGGATGGAATACTTTATTTTTAAAAAATATTAAAAATACTACTTTAACAATATTTAATGTTTAAGTCTAGAAGTTACAAACAAGAATGAATTTTATATTATTATAATTACAAAGGTAAATTATTTTATGCATACGTAAGTAAAACATGATATTACAGTATATTAAGTATCTTACAATATAGTTGCTTAGTTTACTAGATTCTGGGAATGTGGGTACATAACTCCTCCCTCCTTAAGCTGAGAAAATAATATCGTTATTTTCGATATTTTCGTGGGTTGATTTTTCTTCTTTCTAATAATTTGTTTGCAGATTTGGTCTTTCTTCCAAATGAACATTAGTATTGTAATTATTACCAATGTTACGATTGTAATGATTAATAACACATTGCTGGTATTTTCGAAGGCATGGAATTCGACTGGTTTTAGTTGTTTTGAAATTTCACTAAGTTCTTGGATTTCTTGTAGGTTTATTTTATTAAACTTTGCAGGTTGATAAATGTCGATAGTTTGTAATTGATTTATATTAATTTCAGGTAGTATTATAGGTTTTCCATCACGAATTTCAGCATTGTTGATGAATTTTAAATCACCAATTTTGATTAGGCATGATTTTGGAATTTTTATTAGAGTCGGATCACTGAAGTCTATAAATTGATTTGTTCTGCATTTAGAGTATAACCGAATAGTTTTTAAAGGGATTATCACAACTAAGTTTTTGGTAACCTGTTCAATCACTGTTTCTTTTACACTAATTTTTAAAGTTTCACAATTGTCTTTTGGTTCACCTTTCATGAACTGAAGAGTACAGTTGTCTTCTGAGATGAAACGTTCGTTACAGTAATGTATGTCTTCTAACAGTGGGCATTCTTCTTTTTCGAACTGAATTTGTTGATCGTTCTGTGCCAAATAAGGATATTGGGGGAGAACACATGGTTATTTAGGATAATAGGATAAAGGCGAAAGAATTCAAGAACTACAGGTTTTACAATCGGTATGTGAATATCAAATATCAATTTTTCATTGGAAAATGTTACTTGAGTACCCAATAATTGATAATAAGTTAGAGGGTTTTTGAATTTAGGTACTTCATTTTCAGAATAAATTTTATTTAAGTATTCTATCATTTCTTCCAATTCGAAAGTAGATATAATTGAATTGTCTAAGGTATTCAAATTGGCAAAAGAAATAGCATTTTCGATATTATCTACAAAAGATATGACATTTTGACAATCTAAAATAATTTGAGAAATAGTGCCTTGGAAGCTAATATATTCGTTTAGATCACTGATATGATTTTGTACACTACCTTTGAATTTTAATAAATCTTTTTCTAAGTTTTCCTGATTGGTATTTAGAATACTTATGGTTTTATTATAATTATTTATCAATCTTTTAGAAAGTGAAATTTGTAAATTAATTTCGTGAGTCTGTTCTTTTTGATTTTGTAATAAAATATTAATAGCTTTATTGTATCGGTCTTCGTCGTCTGAGTCCAAAGTTCCAAAGAGCCATTTATTTACTTTACCTACAATATTTATTAAGCCTCTTTTATTTC
Organism: Apoderus coryli; assembly: GCA_911728435.2. Classification (NCBI taxonomy): domain Eukaryota; kingdom Metazoa; phylum Arthropoda; class Insecta; order Coleoptera; family Attelabidae; genus Apoderus; species Apoderus coryli. The sequence goes on along the minus strand of OU452206.1, from coordinate 3,676,326 downwards.
TTTGATAATTGAATGAAGAAGGGAATAAATTTTCTAGTTTCTTTTGGGTGGTATTAATTAAGAATTCTGTTCTAAGCATCATGTTTTCTGCTAATCCGTGAAACGATAATGGATTAGTAAAATTTACTTTGTCAATGTTATTTCTAATACTTCTAAAATTATTTCTTAAACTATTTATTTGTTGAATAAGGTCACTTAATGTTGAGTCGTCGCTTGTCCTTTGTACAACACTACTACGTAATAATTGTAAACGACTACCGAAATTAATTAAATCTTCGCCTCTTTGTGGACGAGTTCTAGTTTATTCTTGAATTAAGCAGTCTAAATCTCTACGATCAGAAAAACATTGTATTAAAGCTTGTTTTAAGCTATTCCAATCGGTTAATTCGACACGATTGCCTACCATTACTTCTGCTCTTCCTACAAGTTTTTCTTGAATACATTCAAGAATGTGCTGGTTTAAGGCCGCATCTTGAATGCCTACATAAGATGTAATTAAACTTTCACATCTTGTGATAAATTTACTTAAATTATTACTATTTCCATCAAAGGGTTTTATGTTATCAACCCTGGATTTAAAAAGATTCCAGTTGATTTGTTGTGGTTGTTGTCCGTTTGGCATTTTGTTACCGTTTTTATTTTCGACTTTATTTAAATTTTGATTTTCAGAAACTGAAAGAGTGCTAAACCTTACTAAAATGTCGTCCAATTCAGACATAAAATTATTATTATTATATTACTAAACTTATTTATCCTACTTGAAAAGAGAGAGAAAAAAAATGTTTTTTGTTTTTCTGTGATTTTCCTAACCTAATCTTAAAATCCTTAAACAGAGGTTTTAAGAGTCCTACCTATCTCTCCTGTAGTCCTTAAACATAGGGTATAAGAGAGGTAAAAGGAATTTGGCACTTACCGTTCTTCCTTTTCAGTTGATTCTTGCTGTCTTCCTTGCGTACTCCAGGCCCCAGATTCTTTTGTGATAAGCACTTAAGAGTTGAAACTCAAAGTTCTGTTTTTTTCGACTTTTCGAACGAATCGACACTACCGAAATTTCACAACCGTACTTATCCTACCGACTGCGCCAATTATGTATCGAGGATGGAATACTTTATTTTTAAAAAATATTAAAAATACTACTTTAACAATCTTTAATGTTTAAGTCTAGAAGTTACAAACAAGAATGAATTTTATATTATTATAATTACAAAGGTAAATTATTTTATGCATACGTAAGTAAAACATAATATTACAGTATATTAAGTATCTTACAATATAGTTGCTTAGTTTACTAGATTCTGGGAATGTGGGTACATAACTCGCGGTTCCCGATGGATTACGCAACCGATTAAAATGTAGTTTTATGTAGCACAAATATTATTTAAATTGACAATATTAAAAGCTACTAGTCTGGTTGCATGACTTTCTTTCGGTAGACAGACGGTGTAATAAAGTTAAATTTATACGTATCGCTTAATAATCCTGATGTCTAAATTTATTTGAAGGCGGTTATATTTATTACATTTCTGTGTCGATACGACCAACGTCAATGACGGCATTAATCCTGTATAAATATTATGGATATGCGCATTCTTCACTTGGAACACATTAATCACATTAGATCGCGCATATTCAAAAGACGCTAATTGGTGTTTATTGTTGGACAGTTAAACAAGGGAAATTTATGTGGCATCGTAAGGTTTTGCCATAAAATAAGTGTCATATTTTTTCCTGTGTGTTTTATTTCTGGTTTATATAAAGTTTCAGCTAACCAGAATAATTTATTGCCCATAGCTTTCAAATATTTGAGTAGGTACGTACGCTGAAACCATAAAAGATTTTATGGATTTACAATTTACTTGTTGTGTTGGAAAACCCTCCTGAATTATTAGTTTCTCCAAAGATATACTGGTGAGATATCTCTAAATTGTATGTTTTTGTTTTAAATATTGCACATCACGTGTGAAACTCTTCAGAAGGGTTTTGTGAAATATAAAATCCGTGATGTTTTCGACGTACATAGATATTTATATTTACGCAAATATTAAATAATTTTTAAAGTTTATTTTTATTATTATTACAAATACAAAAAAATACAACGGTGTAACATATTCATATAATCTTTAAGTTTTAAAGAAACATTCGATAACAAAGTACCCACAAAAAAAATAAATTAAGTATGATTTTGATACTACCTTCCCGATTTCCCAAGATCATTCTGATATTACCTCCCTCCTGTCAATGAAGGTAATGAGTACACTGAAGAAATTAAATCAAGAATTGGACAAGCCAGAACCATATTCAACAAAATGAGAAGTGTGTTGTGCAGTAGGGATCTTAACTTATAACTTAGAGTCAGAATATTGAAGTATCTTAAGAATAAGTTATGACGATGACGAATGAGGAGGTACTGGGAAGAATAAAAAGGAAAAATAAATATTGAACACAATTAAAATAAGGAAGCTGCAATATCTGGGCCATGTGATGAGGGGAGAGAAATACGTATTGTTGCAGAATATTGTACAGAGAAAGAGAAGCAGAGGAAGAAGACGCATTTCCTGGTTAAATATCCTGAGAAACTGGTACAACTGTTGTTCCATTGAGTTGTTTAGAGCTGCAGCATCAAAAGTGAGAATAGCTTCTAACCTCTTAGAAGGAAGGCCATCTCCTCAGATGGCACTTGAAGAAGAAGTTGACCGGGCTTTCTCGAATCACCATCTGGGTACTAATATTCGCTAAATCCTAATTTTCGTTTTTATTTCTTGAATAAGAATCTTCAATGTGTGTTCCGCAATAGATCTCCTCATATGAGAACAAAACTCTGTAAAAGGTCTGAGGTATACTTTGTGCAACGTCAGGAGCTAATTGGAAGTGAATTTTAGTATTTTACTTCTAAAAAGCTCATTCTTAGGAATCTTTGGAAGCCCACTTTCCACAAACATTTAGCTATGAGAAATTAGTTTTTAGAGTTGCAACTGAAACATTAAAAGTAAATGTCTAATTATCATTAATTGTGGCATCTCAACATGTAAAAAGTTTTCAGATATCGCACAACTGTCAATATTGATACTGATATCGTTATAAACCACGTCTTTTAGCTATCTGTAGTCTCGCTGATTTTCTCAATTGCAGAAATCCCATAAATTTGTCATGTAGGTATTATAAATTAAGTTCAATTCCAGTTGTTTGAGAATTTCATTATTGATGAGCTTTCCCGTAATCTTTGCGATAACAGGGATTTTAGATATGGGTTGCAGTCTGGCAACATATCATAAGCGTAAATATATCCCCTGAGACTAAAGCGTCAACATTTTACAGAATACAGGAGGTGCGCCAATGTTTAGATGAGTCTAAACAATTCGGAAAAATTTGCTTTATTGCAACTTGGGAAATTGTACCCAAACTCAAATCTCGATATTTTCGGAAAGAAAAGACATATTGAGTTGCGGTATTCAGAAAGTTCTTGACCAACTCTTTAAGAACATGTACAGGGTTCGACCGGTATATTTCTTTTACTAATCTAGTTATACAGGGTGAGCAAACAAAGTCATGTTTTTTAGCAAAGTTTGCAGCTATGTCAGTTTCTCAATTTTTGATGTTGGAAATTTTTCTATGCATCTTTTTGACCCTTCGACTATTCTAAAAAAAGCTGTTTCTCAAGTTTTTTGTAAGTTGGCTATAACTCAAATTATCGAATTTTTAAAAAGTGTTAGATGTATGTCTAAATTGACTCTTTCGGGGTGAGAATGCGTATTTTTTCTTATACTGTTACATAAAGTAGGATGTCATCCGCCCGAGAAAATATTGAAGCACTCATTATTGCCGCCAGTGGCGTGCAGTGAAAATTTGCTACATTGACATGGAATTTGAACCGAATTTATAAATTAAAGTATGCAATTAAACAGCCTAATGAACAAATTCAAGTTACTACTCTTAATATAGGGGTGTATCCCAATGGCGTAACATCAAAAGCTTTTTATGGTTTGCTAAGCAGTACTACTTCTTAAAAATTGTTAGTTTGCAAAATGCTATGATACTGGCCAACTATGAAGACGCGTACGTCAATGCTGAATTAGAAAGATAAAAAATTCCAGATGAAAGACAAATAGTTATTAGCACTTCTTACCAAACCAAAAAATGTTTTTGATGCTACGCCACTGGAATACACCCCAATATTCAGAGTGGTAACTTGGATTTGCTCATTAGGCTGTTTAATGTGCATAGTATAACTTATGAATTCAGCAATAACGTTCAATCTTTTGTCTAGCGCAAGAAATCCCACTTTATTCAACAGTATTAGAAAAAAATACCCATTCTCAAGAGACACTCGAAAAACTCCCTTTATATGTCTGTATCCCTACATGTAAAATCTTTTAAAAATTCGATAATTTGTGTTATAGCTAACTTACAAAAAACTTGAGAAATAGCTTTTTTTAGGATAGTCGAATGATTAAAAAGATGCATAGAAAAATTTCCAACATCAAAAACTGATAATCTAACATAGCCCCAAACTTTGCTAAAAAAACATGACTTCGTTTGCACACCTTGTATAATTGGATAAATAAAAGAAGAAGAACCTTCCGAATACCGCATCTCGATATCTCTTTCCCTTCCGAAAATATCGAGATTTGAGTTTGGGTACAATTTTCCATGTTACAAACTGTACACCACTTTAGATGAAAAACAATTTCAAGCAGCGACGTACTAGAACTCGTATATTTATGGTGTTTCAACTAATACGCAAAGATAAGCCTTTAGGTATTGAGTTTTTTGGGTAGCAAGCAATTGAGACACGGATATATTTTTCTTGTGGCTATTACCTGTATGTCGTGGATTGGTTATACCATTTTCTATTACGGTTTGTTTTTGCAGACATCCATGGAACAGTAGTTGGCCCTTACATACCTCTATCTCTTCAAATTCAAATTCTGCGACGAATTAGAGTAGAATATTTGTAACAAATTTCATCAAAATATTCGTTGAATATTGACCATACCTACACATCAAGGTATCACAAAAATCACTTTGAAGCTTTTGAGTATCCAGAAATATGATTAAGTAGGTACTACATATTATAGAAGCTCATCAAATATTAAGTGTAAACTATTTTTTTTTTTATTTTGAACATTTTAAATATGTCTGAACCAAAATTAAACTATAGTATTTCCTTTATACAAAAATAATTCCTTCGTATCTCATACGAAAACTGCTTTATTATCCAATATTTCCTAAAAGTAATATAGAGACCGGGATTCTAAATCACTTTGGTAACCTGTCAGGTTCAACGCCACTGGATCTCGTATGGGTGTTTCAATGTAATTCATATCCGAAGAAGTGTCAATAATTTCCAAGAGGGTCAAAAAGAGGTAAAAAAGGGTGAAAAATAAAAACCCGATATCACGCGTAATATACCATATACTTATTTGAAGACATTATATCTTGAGTCTTAGGACATCCGCAAAAATGGACAGTGTCCCTGGAAAATCATGTGAAAAAAAAATTAATAAGTACAAGCTACAAGCTATCATAATTCACAAATTACACCAAAGAAGCTTTCATGCACAGTTTCACTAATCTGTTAATTTTCTTCATTAGGTACCTACTGTACTTTTTAGGCTATTCCAAAATAATGCCCCCTTAGTCTTACAGTTTTTAAGGCCAACTCAAAGTTCGTTGTAATTATTTCATAATTCTTACTATTCATACTAGCATTTTATGTTTTAATAATAGAAGTCTAAATTAGTTACATCGGGATTTCATAAATGGCCCATTATTTCCCATTTATTTAAATCCGTCTTCACCACGGCAGAATATTATTTTCCAGTTTGAACTTTAAAATTACTCCAGTATCGAAAATAATACCAAAGACACAAAAGAGTATATTCACAATCAATGAAAACTCATTGTAAATTAATGAAGTACTTACATGTTATAATCAGATCTATTTAAGAATCAGCATGATATTCAATGACGTGTTCTGTTTCAAGAATAGAAACTCCGACGGATCCAACAAACACATAGGTACAAACAAGCAACTTATTAATTAATAGAAGCAGAAATAATTAAAAGCTCTTACACGTCCATTGTTCCGGAAATTAAATTTCATTGTACTGGACACCTGACACAAATTCAATGAAGCTTACAGCTCAACAAAACTAGTTATATACGAATATACGGAAACCTATTTGCTACACTATAGGGTCATTTAATATTATTTCCATTAGGACAATTGTCTTGAATAGCGCACATGAAGGCTATTTCATTCAAAATTTAATTGTTATTATCTGACCCATGCATTAAGTAAATTTAGGACATGCTGTTATCTGATGGAATGTGGTACGTTCTGTTCTGTTAATAATAAGCACAGAAAATTTGGGTTTAGAGATGGTCCATACACAACACAGACCATCATGCATTTATGAGACATCATTCGTCGCGGCTATATCGCCGGTGAATAAAGTGTGGGCATGTTTTCCGACTTTAGCAAAACGTTTGATTGTCTCTCTGCGAAATTATGCAGGTACGGATTCTTCTAACGTTGTGTACACTTGGTGAGTTGATCGAATGCAACTGATGCAAGTAACCTACCTTTGTTGTCCCAGTTCTCTTTTTAGCTCTCCATATCATATATGTAATGTATGTATGTATATATGGAGACTATTAGTTTCATGAAAACAATTTTTTTTAAATTTCACCGGAAATACTTCTTTTTGGTCATTTTATACATAAATAAGTAGTTTTAGTCTGTCTGTCTGTCTGTCTGTCTGTCTGTCTGTCTGTCTGTCTGTCTGTCTGTCTGTCTGTCTGTCTGTCTGTCTGTCTGTCTGTCTGTCTGTCTGTCTGTCTGTCTGTCTGTCTGTCTGTCTGTCTGTCTGTCTGTCTGTCTGTCTGTCTGTCTGTCTGTCTGTCTGTCTGTCTGTCTGTCTGTCTGTCTGTCTGTCTGTCTGTCTGTCTGTCTGTCTGTCTGTCTGTCTGTCTGTCTGTCTGTCTGTCTGTCTGTCTGTCTGTCTGTCTGTCTGTCTGTCTGTCTGTCTGTCTGTCTGTCTGTCTGTCTGTCTGTCTGTCTGTCTGTCTGTCTGTCTGTCTGTCTGTCTGTCTGTCTGTCTGTCTGTCTGTCTGTCTGTCTGTCTGTCTGTCTGTCTGTCTGTCTGTCTGTCTGTCTGTCTGTCTGTCTGTCTGTCTGTCTGTCTGTCTGTCTGTCTGTCTGTCTGTCTGTCTGTCTGTCTGTCTGTCTGTCTGTCTGTCTGTCTGTCTGTCTGTCTGTCTGTCTGTCTGTCTGTCTGTCTGTCTGTCTGTCTGTCTGTCTGTCTGTCTGTCTGTCTGTCTGTCTGTCTGTCTGTCTGTCTGTCTGTCTGTCTGTCTGTCTGTCTGTCTGTCTGTCTGTCTGTCTGTCTGTCTGTCTGTCTGTCTGTCTGTCTGTCTCCACGAAAACGCAAAAACCGCTTAACAGATTTTAACCAAATTTGGTACAAAAATACTATTGGACATGGCAAGGAGCTGATTAGATTTTGGGAAACATTGAGCGTAGGCAAAGGGTTTAAAAGAGGGTTCAAAAATTAAAAAAATTCATAGTTCTTAAACTTATCCGAAATACTGCATAATTTTTTACGCATTTAATTGAATATAACCTAAAATATTGAACATAAAATATTAGACCACATTGGCGTTCGAAAATAGTGTAAAATGGGGTAAAAAAGATTAAAAAAAAACGTATTTCTTAAAAATAGCAGAAATATTAACTAGTTATTGATAGTTTTGATAGAATATAACCTATTAATTGTGTCATGAATAACTTACTTTCATAGGCGTTCGTAAATAGTGGAAAAGGGGTCAAAACATAAAAAATATATATTTCCTAAACTTATTCGAAATATCGAATAATTTTTCATAGTTGTGATACAATATAAGCTAAAAAATATTCCATAAAAGAATTGGTTCACAAAGGCGTTCGAAAATAGTTTAAAAAAAGGGTCAAAAACGAAAAAAAAAACGTTTCCCAAATATACCAGAAAAATTGGCTAATTATATATAGCTTTGATGTAAGATAACCTAAAAAATGCAGCATAAAATTTTTATTCACATAGGCGTTCGTAAATAGTAGAAAAAGGGGTAAAATAAAAAAAAATTAAAATGTAAATAATTTTATATTTAACTAGATGAATTGGTGTTAAAAATACACGACAAAAATTAATGTACCATAGGCGTCCGTAAAAATTCTATAAAAGGGTCAGAAAAAATTTGTATCCGTGATAACTCAAAAACCACTTAACGGATTTTAACCACATTTGGTACGAAAATACTACAGGATAATTATAGTTGGCGATTAACATTGAGCGTAGGCAACGGGTTTAAAAGAGGTTTCAAAAATTTAAAAAATCATAGTTCTTAAACTTATCCGAAATATTGAATAATTTTTTATAGTTGTGATAGAATATAACCTAAAAAAGGTTACATAAAAGAATTAGTTCACACAGGCGTTCGAAAATAGTGTTAAAAAAGGGTCAAAACGAAAAAAAAATGTTTCCCAAATATACCAGAAAAATTGGCTAATTATATATAGCTTTGATATAAGATAACCTAAAAAATGCAGCATAAAATTTTTATTTACATAGGCATTCGTAAATAGTAGAAAAAGGGGTAAAATAAAAAAAATTAAAATGTAAAAATTTTTATATTTAACTAGTTGAGTTGGTGTTAAAAATACACGACAAAAATTAATGTTCCATAGGCGTCCGTGAAAATTCTATAAAAGGGTCAGAAAAAATTTGTATCCGTGATAACTCAAAAACCACTTAACGGATTTTAACCACATTTGGTACAAAAATACTACAGGCTATTTATAGGTGGTGATTAACATTGAGCGTAGGCAAGGGGTTTAAAAGAGGGTTCAAAAATTAAAAAAATTATAGTTCTTAAACTTATCCGAAATATTGAATAATTTTGTATAGGTGTGATAGAATATAACCTAAAAAATGTTACATAAAAGAATTATTTCACACAGGCGTTCGAAAATAGTCTTAAAAAAAGAGTCAAAAACGAAAAAAAAATGTTTCCCAAATATACCAGAAAAATTGGCTAATTATATATAGCTTTCATATAAGATAACCTAAAAAATGCAGCATAAAATTTTTATTTACATAGGCGTTCGTAAATAGTAAAAAAAAGGGGTAAAATGAAAAAAAAATTAAAATGTAAAAAATTTATTTAATTAGTTGAATTGGTGTTAAAAATACACGACAAAAATTAATGTTCCATAGGCGTCCGTGAAAATTCTATAAAAGGGTCAGGAAAAAATTTTATGCGTGATAACTCAAAAACCACTTAACGGATAACCCACAACATGCAGCATAACAATTTTGTTTACATAGGCGTTCGTAAATAGTAGAAAAGGGGGCAAAATAAATTTTATAATAAAACTAAAAAAAAATCAATTATTTTGCGTACAAGAATTTGGCCTAGATCTGAAATATAAAATATCTGCGTATAAATAGTGCCTCCAAAGAGAAGAAAATGGCACAAAACCCGATACAAAAAAAAAAAAAATAGCTGATGTCTAAAACAAAACAAAAATTTAGATAAATGACAAAAAGGTCATAAAATTATTACTTTTACACTTAAATATGGAGAGCTATTCGTGCCTCGAGGGCAACAGCTAGTTCTTATATGATATCAATGACCTGAGCTGTCCGTTTTCACATGATCCCACTATAGTATAGAAAATCCCAGATATCCAAGATCTTATTTCCAACCGAAATGAGATAAAGAAATATGGCAAACTGGTTCGCCGCTAATGGCTTAAGTTTGAATCTAGAGAAGACCCAAACTATGTACTTCTCCATGAGGAATTTAAACATGCTTTAGAATGGCGACTCTGTAAAGTTTTTGGGGTCGTTCTATACCCTAATTTGTCGATTGATTATTTAGCTAAACAAATAGTAATAAGTATATACTTTACTCCATAGCCTGCCCAATTCGCAGTAAGTGCTCCTACATCGTATCGTTAGCATCCACTAACAGAGTATTCGAGTTATCCGTTTAATAGAACCTGATATACAATGACGACTGTAGACAACGTTGTAGGAGACATGGTATTTTGATGGGCCTTCCATCTTTTTGCTACGTTCTATTAATCTTGTGAATCAAAATATGCTCAAAGTGAGCAGCTTTATAATACATGACAGGGAGATAATAGCTAAATTTAATGCTGCTAGATCAGCATAAAATTAATATGGTCCGAGCAACAAAAGGCAAAGCTAAAAGCGTATCTTATACGAAAATGTTTTTATTAATTTGACGGATTGATATTTAATGATTTTACTGATCTTGTGGTTTATGTGGGTATTTAATAATTGTTTTAAATTTGCTTACATATTTTTTAACTGCTTCACCATTTAAAAAATAGTGGTTTGTTATATAGGCCCGTTTTACGTATAACCTCAAAAATGTCCAACTTTACGATAGAACTGTCAGTTGCCAGATTGCAATACCAGGGTTGCCAAGCCCGAAATATAAAAGACAACTCTCGTATACTGGTAGCCCGTGGTTTGTTCCAACTTTTGAAAAAAATTGTTCAATGCTCGGTCTCGTGCTGCTTAAGATGCATCTGGTACTCGTAGTGATATAGTTGTATTTCTTGACAAAAAAGCGCGGGACCATTCTCTGTTAGCAATATTCCGAGTAATATTGTTATCTTTGTTGAATTGGTGAGGCATACCACTGCGTTCAGCAAACTCATATGCAACATTGAAATTTGACTCTAATAGGATGTGCGAAAACACGGCTTGTTCGATTTCATTCCTCAAAGACCTCCTCAGTCTTTCCTAATTTCTTTTTACCTTACCGAGCATGCAAATTATTATTCTGCTAATGTCTTCTCCAGGTTGCTTGAGAAACATTGAGATCCTTAGAGGATCTCATTATTTTTTCTATGATCGCGTCAATCGTTTGTTGCATATCGGCTCTTGACCACGATTGGCGATTGGTCTATCTGGTGTACCTACTTAGCCAACATCCTAAAATAAAAAGAAACATAAAAAATCCTCTAAGACAGCAAAGGGAAAAACGACAGCAGGTTATTTTGACTTTCGATAACCATTTTTTATTTTATTTTATTTTTTTGTTTAAAAATAATTACACTAAATACGTTTGCAAATTCACTTCACAATAATATTGAGCATAGTGATTATGTAAAAACATTTAAACGTAATGATTTAAAAGTATATTTGACAAACAGAAAAACGCAAATAAGTACTCATGTAGGTACCTTAATCTTTCAAGTCGAAATCGACACTTTCGGTAAAAAAAAAATTGATTACGCACTACTGGCCTCTTCGAGGGTTGCAACATGGCTGGTAGCAGTGGTAGCGCCGTTGTAAAATTCCTATATGATTAGAAGAAATTCTTTCTCTGGAAACATTAGCTACATATTTTCATATAATTATTACTAAATTCAATTTAAATAGTACATAAAGTTTGTAATAAATTTATCCACATTAAATTCAAATTACTTGGATTCAACAATTTGCTAAGCTGAAAACGTTAAAAACCTAGTGGTTTTGTTTTTTGTCCAAATCATACCGAAAACCACTAAAACTTTACAAAAAATTTATAGCATATTCCACACTGCATTTGAGGTATTCGAGAATTCCCTCCCATACCTGTATAGTGCTAAACTTAAAATTGGCAACTGTTAGATACAAGTTGTTTCGAGGAAATAATTTGCAGTTTAGAGAGCACTAGCAGTTATACAGGTTGCAGATGCCAACTTTGTACAAAGTGAAGTAATTAGTTTTTGAGTTTCGGTTTAATATTCCTAGCATTTTAACAGTATATAAGATATAGACAGCGTTTCTCCTGCATCATGAAAATTCTTTTATTATCTATTACATTTAAATAAAATTTACGTTTTACATGCTCCAAATAGGATCTTGACACAAATCTGTCAAAATAGACTTTAAAAATGAAAGATGTTTCTAATGCAAATTCATAATAATTATAATACCTATTTGGATTACTTTAGTTTGCAATATGCAATCAATATGTAAAAATATGCTGTATTAATTTAAATTTTGTATAGGTTGAAGGACTTCGGTAAATGGCCTTTTGGGGTTTTGTACCAATAAAGTACGTTTTATTATTATTATGGTTATTGATAATATAATTAAATATAAAAAACTAAAAAAATGTATTAATCTAACCAATATTAACATATTTTTGATATTTCATGTATTTTTGGGTTGGTTGTTTCTGGTATCTTGTTTGTGGTTAATTTGTTGATTATTTCTTTCTCTTTTGTGTATTGTTTTGATTGTTTATAGTTATTTCTAGTTTATGTCAATTACATATTGTTGACACTTTAAGATATGTATTTGTTGTCAAAAAAATCGTTAATAATGTAATTCTTACAATAAATGAGTTTGGTTAATTGCTTTTAGTACATTTTTGGGGTGCAAAACAGTTGAAACTTGGCAACTGCATTAAAAGGCATGGCCATACTTGATTTGTGTGTATTATTTTCTTAAAGTCAATTATATTGTTATGTTTAAAAAATATATATAACTTGTTATATATTTTTGAAAAGGGAATTTTAGCGGCTGTAAGAAAATTCAAAATTATTCAGGGTGTCCCGTAAGGAAAAACAATATTTTGGTTACAGTAACTTTACGAATGGCCCTGTAATAAAAAATGGTAATATATTTTCTTCTAGGTTGAAAAGTGATATGAAGAAGAATTTGCAGAAATCATTATCTTTAGTTTGCACGAGTGAGCTTTTCATAAAATTTAGCCATGCAGGACCTTGGTTAATTTATTTCTATGTTCGAAAGGAACCTGAGTTCCCATAAGAAAACGTCTAATTTGGGCCACCCTGTACCATTTTGATGCTTGAGTTTTTATATTAATAAAAACATAAAAAATGGGTTGTATATAAACAATCATATTTAGTTTTTTTTGCACACTGTATAATTGTTAAAACTTATAAAATGTAACTGAAAAAAACATACCTATATCGTATGCCTGTAAAACAGATTTTCTCATGGTGAATAAGCCTGTATATACATAATATGTATTTTTTAAACATCTTTAAAAATCCTTCATTAAAAAGGATTATCATCTCCATCAGCTTACAGTATAATGTACTTATTAATGTTACTCCAGCCGATTATTTTTTTAATTTAAAAACGGCTTCTGCTGGTACACTAATAGTAATGAAATATGTTAAATAGATAGGTATTAGGTAGGTATATAAAATAAAACTAAAGCGCAAAAGTTCCGCAGGAAAATAAATATAAAACAAAAACCATCATCAATTAAAAGGGATATGTCAATGTCAATTTATTATTAAATAAAACTTATAAAAGCTCTATTTATTAAGTTTAGTTAGGATGTCTAAAAAGTTAACGTCATCCAGGTTGATCGGCCAACACATTTTCTTTTTTTTTGAGGCGATGGCCTCAGATTACTCTATTGGCCACAAATTGTTTTTATGATGTAAAGTGTTCAAAGTTCGTAAATATATGATTGAGAGAGATTTAATATCTTTTCTATAAGAAGTTAATAGATCATCATAATCAAATAAATTACTTACTTCATTAAGACTTCCAGCCTCCTTTGCCAGCTTGTCCGATAATATGTTACCAGAAATACCAGAGTGTCCTTTGGACCATACGAACTTTACCTTGCCACTTTTGATAATTTTATGCAAAGTGGATTTGATGTTAATTATTGTGTATATGTATAAGTACTCGTATATTTTGGAGACTATTTTTGTTATTATATTTTAATGAATGTTTTCTTTTATTTAGTTTTAACCTACTCTTTGTGCTAATATTAATTTTTATTTTCAGGAGTTCCACAACAAACAACTTCATCTATACGCAATGACGACGGCATGAAAACACCCATTCTCTCGTTTGTTATCCTTTTCGCTGCAACATGTGCTGAAAATTCCACACACCAACACCATGAGACTTGCCAATTTAGAAATCTATCCCATCCCATTACACCCACCAGGCTGAACTTTAACATACAACAGCTGATCAAAGACACCAACATCAAATTTCACCAACAAAGCGTTAATTTCTCATCAATTTCACGTGACATTCTGTCGCATTATCCCGATATACTGGGTGTGCTTTTAGTCAAAGGCCATGAACAAACATTGGCTTTAATTGTTAATGGGAGATTAAAAATATTTCCAAAGAGAACAGCTGAAACCGAAATTTTTTGGAAGCAACCAACGAACAATGGTTGGGGAGTGCCGGTTAAAGATTGTTATTTTCTAAAGAATATTTGGTTTTATGTGTATAATTTTATAACGAAAGAAAATAATGTGACATTTTATGTGAGGACCTATTTAAACAGCTGTGATGAAAGCCTTAAAGATATATTTAATAAAACGCATCTGTGTGACGAAACACAATTGGTAAGTAGAAGCTGAAAAACATTAGAATATAATTAGTTATTATTATTGCATACATTCTGGTATTAATTGCATTTCGCAATTAATACCAGAATCGCAACAGTTTCTAGAAAATATTAAAACAAAACATTTAACAATCCGAGAAATTCAGCAACATAATATTATATAGCATAATCTTGACAAACTACAATCGCCACTTTATTATTTTTGTGGGATACTTTAAGAATCTGAGATCAAGCTCTGATATTCGCTTCCGAAATAGCAGTATACAGAGTGTTTCAAAAAGACGCGGTAAGTGGTGATTTCTCAGGTCATTTTATGAAAAAAGATTTCTTTGAAATTATGTATAGTGTTGTTGCTAGAAATAGTGAGCTTATATGGTCTTATTTCGATCAAAATTATTAATTCCAGTGGCGTTAAAGGGGCAACTTTATAAAAATTATTGCAAACAAATTGTACGCCACTGACTTAAGATAAAGCAACTAAAACTACAACTTTCTTATCTCTTGTATTTTTTTGTTAACATAACAAGAATATTTGCGAATAATTCAACTAAAAATAACAATAACATTTTAAAGCAAGATCAAAATAAATAAATTAGTAAATTATATTAACATTTATACCTAATATTGAATGGTGAACTCTCTCAAAAATACCAAGGTCGTTTCTATTCGAATTACGCCAGCAATAATGCAAATCCTTAAGTTCTCCCATTTCCATTCATCCATTTTTTACAGGAGTAGCGTAAACTAAGGACTACAGGTCGCCCCACATGAAACAATCCAATGGGTTTAAATCCGGAGATCATGCAGACAATAAGTTAGGTCCACCTCGGCCAATCCAGCGATTTCCGTATGTTTCTGTTAAAAACACATGAGCAAACCGACTAAAATGCGCTGGTGCACCATCGTGCATAAAGCACATAGCATTTCTTATTGCCAATTGTATATTTTCCAGAAATACCAGGAAGCGTGTGTTCCAGAAAGTCGCGATATCCCTCTCCGATAAGTCTGCCTGGTAGAAATACGGGTCCAATTAAGGAGTCACCTAAAATTCCAACTGATGCTGGAGATTATATTCAAATATCGCATGCGGAGATTCATCACACCATAAATGGTTATTATGCAAATTACCTATTGCATTTCTTCATCAGTAAACAAAATCAACATCAGTTGTAATTTGAACAAATTTGTGCAGTAGCAGGAATCAGAGCTTGAACGCTTTGGAGGTGGTATGGATATAACGAATTGTCCTTAAAAATGCACCAAACAGCATTATTACTTACATTCAAAACTTCAGCAACTTTTCGAGTAGAAGTACCTGGATTTTCTTCAACCATTATCCTCTTCCAGCTCTACCGTTCTTGCTGTCTTTGGCCTTCCTGTTCCTCCACCTCATTTCAGTGTGCCTGTTTCATGAAGGCGTCGACGAATGGTTCCCATTTTTTTTTATCAGTAGCTATATGCTACGGATATCTTTCAGTGTACAACCGCCTAGCTTCTAATGCCTTGCCAACAGCGAGTCCATAAATTAAGTGCATGTAGGTCATCTTCGAATTTAGTGACTCATGTTAAGGGACTTCAACAAATATGACAGATTCAAAATGATTTACGCAGTGCTTGCTTTTGACCCAGCACTTGAGGAGTTCCCTCGGCGTTCTTTTACACGAGCTCAGCGCACGGTCCGTCCAGTATATGGGGTTTCAGAGTCTTGTCTAGCCAGCCAAGCTACTCTCTCGTTGCCTATTCCCGTGTCCCCGAGACCCACACTAGATTAACCCTATTGTGCTCCCTAAGTTCTCTTTGGCATTCCCATACCAGTTTAGTTGTAACCTTGGGGCTTTTCAGAGCCCTTAAGGCCGCCTGGCTATCTGAACATATATTGATTCGCTTGTTTGTATAAGCCCTCAATCTGTTTTGTTTTGCACACTGTGTGTTGCGATTTTAGAAATCTTTTACATGTAGCACAATATTGATTATATTTTGTTATTCTTATTGTTGTATTTCTTGAACCTTGTTACAATTTTTTTCTTTTTCTTGCGATGTAAGGTTCTTTATAAAATTTATTTTTTCCTCTTTTTTTTTTAATTTCTTGTAATGCGCAACGTTTTGGCTTATTCGCCTTCTTCAGGTACATTTTTTTCTTACCAACATCGCATTTTTACTTGGACTGATTGATAATTTGGTATATATCACTTTTAGTGGGTGTTTTTCCTGAATGGAATGAAATATCTAAAAAACATTCAATTTTATAAAGAACCTTACATCCCAAGAAAAAGAAAAAACCTGTAAAAAAATACTGATTATCTTTTATATATCTTTTATATAACTTTAATTAACTTTTTAAGCGTGTTATTATCCGTGACCATTGGACTAGTGTTGTGGTTTTAGAAATAGTATGTAGCTACTGTATTTTTGTTTTTATTATTTTTATTTAACAATAACAACCACTTAATAACTAGGTAAATAACTCTGACTTAATTTCGTGCCCTGTATGTTCTATAAGTAGATCGAATCGTGGGTTGTAGGGCAATGTTTTTGAATCGAATCCGTTTTTTCAAGCTTGCTCTATCCGCGAAACGTCGTAGAATCTAAATTCGAGTGTTTGATTCAAAAACATTGCCCTACAACCCACGATTCTATCTACGTACTTATAGGTAAATAACTATTAAACTGCGGAGATGCCAAATAGGCAGAGCGCCTCTGAAAATATAATATATACATTTATCAAGTTTTCTTGGGTGTTGGGACTAAATGAAACACAGTAATTCTGAATTTTAAATTCTATTGCAACGTTTCGTACAATATGTGCACATCATCAGGCTAAAAAACACCCCAATAAACTAAAAGTTGTATAAATAAAAATAAACATTCAACAAAAGGACGATGACCAAACAGACTAACATAACATTTTAATAATAAAAAT
This sequence comes from Apoderus coryli, assembly GCA_911728435.2. Classification (NCBI taxonomy): domain Eukaryota; kingdom Metazoa; phylum Arthropoda; class Insecta; order Coleoptera; family Attelabidae; genus Apoderus; species Apoderus coryli. Next base: position 3,658,985 of record OU452206.1, on the reverse strand, counting down.
AATAATAATAAATTAATTTATTGGCATGAGTTGAGTACAGCAACAAAAAAATAATAATTAAAGCTAAGTTAATATGCAGTCTTATTTTAAAAAAAGATACAATCCCATTTAAAAAGAGAAATGCCAAAATGTTCAAGCTCAGCAAAGCTGATTTTCAGCAAGAACCTAGTATACTTAATATACAAATAAAAAAAAATATTAAAAAACATAGAAAGAAGATAATAATAAACTACAAAAATAATATTCATAAAAATTTAGACTATAATTGTATAATCAAACTCAAACTGCTTCCCAAGCACAAATAATTACCGTCACACAGCATTAGAATCAATGAGAGTAGCCTGCTCAGCAAACAATTTTTTGTATTTTAGACAAAAAACTTCCACAGACGATTGAACTTACTGAAACTATACTTCTGGATAAATCCTGCGTCAAATTTAAACACCGTTCTACTATCAAAGAAAAATACGGGAGGCAATAGAAATTTTCAAACAACCAATAAACTTAAACCGTGATACGGGTTTATATCTTTCACCCATATGGCACGCAGTCATCAAGAACCCAACCCCACCCCTACCAACACCGACCAACCAAGAAGCGACAAGCAAGGCACAGACCGATGGCACCACTATATAAGGATATGTACACAGCAAGAGAATTTAGTTTCAGTTTAACCGCGTTTACGTGAAGTTGCTCTGAAGAAGCTGACAGGATGATCAGCGAAACGTTAGCTAGTTTAAATTTGACGCAGGATTTATCCAGAAGTATAGTTTCAGTAATTTTTTGTAGGTATAGGAGTCTTTTAAATTTTGCATTAGGGAAGGCTTTAAAATCAGGATCAATTTCATTATATAGCTTGGCCAAGTCATAGCTGAAGGACCCCCGAAACATGGTTGTTAAAATTAGATTACAGTGACACAGAGCCGAATACCTAGAACATCTGGTCAAATTCCCTAAAAATATTTTTAACATTGTTTGCGAACCTATAACAGCTAAATAAATATATAATATAAATAGATTCGCAAACAATGTTAAAAATATTTTTAGGGAATTTGACCAGGTTTTCTATGGTAGGTATTAAACTCTGTGTCACTGTAATCTAATTTTAAAATGTTATGTTAATCTGTATGCTCATCGTCCTTTTGGTGAATGTTTATTTTTATTTATACAACTTTTAGTTTATTGGGGTTTTATGTTTTTTAGCCTGATGATGTGCACATATTGCACGAAACGTTGCAATAGATTTTAAAATTCAGAATTACTGAGTTTCATTTAGTCCCAATACCCAAGAAAACTTGATAAAATGAAACAAAGTGGGATGATAGTTTGAGTATTGATATAATATATAATTTGATAGAGGGGCTTCCAAGTTTTAGAGGTAAAATTGAATTATTGAGTGTTGCAAACAGTTTGAACGAAATGTAGGTACCGGTTCACTTTTTAAGCAAGTATTTAAGAGGTTTTTAGACATACATTTTATTTATACGAATTTCATATGAAGTCTCGAAATAAATAACAAGAAATTACTACAAAGCAAATGAACAATGAAAAGATATTTGCTATAAGGGTTATACAGTGATAGTTTTTTAATGCGGAACATAGGAACATGCATTAATAATAAAACTAATTTTGATTTATTGTTAATTTGTTTGTCACCTTTGACAGCAATATTTTCAAGTTTTTTAAAATGGAACATAGACAGTTTTCCATTACTATTATAACTGAGAATAACTTTTTGCCTAATTTGAAATTTGGCATGCATATCATTTCAGTTGATTTTATGTTAATTACTGAAATATTTCTTGCTGGTGCACAAAATAAGTTAAAATAAAAAAAAAAGAAAATTTTAAAAACAATACCTATATTTTATAAAATAAATAAAAAGCAAATAATAATAAACGTAAACAAATTTTCAAAAATTCCTCCATTAACTTGCATACAATAAATTAAACAATTATAAAAAGTAGGTATTTACAACGTGTTGTAACTGTTAAAAACTTTAGATTTTAAATGTCCCCAGTAAAAAAATCATTAGGAGATAAATCAGGAGATCGTGGTGGCCAGTTCATTTGCCCTCCCCTGCCAAACTACTGATTTGGAAAATTTTGAAGTAAAAAATTTCGAGCTTCCCTTGAATAATGCGCCGTCGTGTTGCTAAATTACATTATTCACATTTATTGCTTGTAATGCTGGCAATATTTTCTCTTGAAGCAATTGAAGGTAACTTGAACCTGTTAAAGTTCCGTCAATAAAAATCGGGCCTAAAATATTTGGTCCGATTATACCGCCCCAGACATTTACTGATTGTGGTCTCTGTGTTCTTGAACTATGGTAAAGGTGTAAGTTTTGGCGGCTCCAATAACGATAATTTTGTCTGTAAACTTCTCCGTGAAGTGTAAACGTGGATTCGTCCGTAAAAAGAGGATTATGGTTAATGTTTTCAAATAATGTGAAAATTCCATTCCTCTTCTTTATCACCTTGATGCAGCTCCTGATAATTTTAATATTAATACTCAACGTATTTTTCTTTTTTTAAAGACCTCATGACAGAAGTCTGACTTACATTACTCATTTGGGCTATTTGTATTTGTAAAAATATTTTTATTTTCTTCTACGTGTAATAATATTTCTTCAATTTTGAAATTTGTTAACACTGTGGCTGCCATTTTCCTTTTTTCGTGCAAACTTCGAATACAAACTTCACTTTTGAACTTTCCAGCTAATCTTGCAATAGTGGACGTACTGGGAATTGGCAGATTAGGGTACAAGGCGCCAAACAATACTCTTGTATTGCGTAAACTGATTCCAGTTTGATGCCATACCAATTGAATTCTTTCTCCTTTGGTGTACATAGTTTACACAACAAATCGTAAATTTTTGAACATACTATGTGTGTGACATTAACATTAGTTATGACAGCAGTGTTAACTGTCTATGTTCTATTTTAAAAAACTTGCAAATTTATATTGCTGTCAAAAGTGACAAACAAATCAATAAGAGTAAATCAAAATTAGTACGGTGTTTTACCACAGCATTAATAAGTACAGCATTCTGTCTCCACGTTCGCACTTTGAAAAAAGTGTGACGTAAGATGCCGCCATTTTGGGTTACAAAACAGGTCCTGACTAAGAATAATTATAGTTTTTGGTTTCTAACCACAGTACTGTATTTTTATTTTTGTAAAAATATTTAAGTACATAATAATATCGCTGTCAATTTCAGAAATATTTGTGGTGTGTCATAGTGATTGAAAACAACCTTGAGTGGTGTTATCAGTTAAATGTTGACATGATTGGGTGATTTTTAATAACAATAATAATAACTATTGGAAAAAGTTGTTATTGTCAAAAGAGAATTAAGATTGTCAGATTTTTGATTAGTTTTCAATTTCTATATTATATTGGTCAGTTAAAATCGTTTCAGTTTTGTATTTAGTTTATTTTTCTTTATTAATAAATCGTGTTTATTTCAATTTTCGTGGTTTATTATGAATATCGTTGTAGTGAGTTAAACGGGTAGTTTAATTCACAAATTACAACAACAGCAACTTTAAAGGGAAATTTTGGCAAAAACTTCTTGAAACTTTATAATGATATTGTCAATAAAATAACAACTAGCCACGCGACAACTTGTGTTTATGTTTCACTTGTATTTAGTTTAAAAACATATTAGATACTGTCATTTCGTAATATAAATTTTACGGTTATACAAATAGTTGTTATAAATGTAAAATTATCTAGTATTTATCTTAATTTTTACTTATTACTCACCTAACAGGATCTTTGGGGAAGCGAAAAAAATGTTTAGAGCAAGTGTACCGCTTATTGGGACAACATTTTGCAACACACACATGTCCTCCGTGATTATTCATTGTATGAATCCCAAGACACGTTAATAAAAATAAAATCCTTTTAATTCTCACGAACACTATACCAAAAACACAAAACACAGATTTAGATTTAAACACAATATTTATTTATCTCGTACACGCCGACAATGAACTATATATTGAACACAGTAGTGAACTGTATCTATCTACGTCAATGCGATTATTTTGACGTTGTAACCCATAATGGCGGCATGCGCGACGATATGCGCAGGACGGCTTGCAAACGTGAAATGGTGAAAGACAGAATACTGTATTATTTATTATACTGTGGTTTTACTATTAATGCATGTTGCTATGTTCCGCGTTAAAGAACTATCACTGTATATTTTTAGTAATACGTATTTAACTTCCAGAATCCTAAAGCATATTATATTTACTTACTAGATATAAACTAATTTTCACAAGGGTTAAATTCATTTTATTTCTACATACGTAACAAAAAACAAACCAAAGGCAATAATTAAATGTCTCCGTATACCTGCAGGCCTTCAACGTTTTCGGTATAATGGGCTTTTAAATTAACAAAAATGTAATATTTAATTAAAAAGCGTTCAAACGCATAAAGTGCAATTAAAATTTGACTAATTAAATTTAAAACCACTCGCACATGTTTCGATCCTGTGGCATTTGCAAAGCGTTTTGAAAAATGATTTCATAACAATTAATTTTATGCATCATTGGTTACATATTGTTACGATATATTTTTTCTGAATACGCAATTTCACAAATTTTGAGTACGTCGTTTTTCGACGAATTCCTCTTTGTCTAATTTTACACAGATAAACAGAGTGAGTTTTGGTCGATGGTGCATTAGGAGTTTTGGAAAACGTATATCCATACGATTGTATTGAAAATTCAATTGATTACTCAGGTCAATCCAATCTGGTAGTCTATAATATTGTTATATTTGTACGACTTCCGGTTTTACCGGATGTTAATACCAACTTTCTTATTTGAAATAGAATACCCTATATAGGTATATACAGTCGAATCTCTATACAGTTAAAGACAAAAATGTGTTTATTAAATATTTGACACTTTAAATACATAGCATGTACATAATCTAAATATTGCTAAATAACATACCTACATTATTATGTACCTACTAGGATAAATAATAATCAGTTATTTTCTTTTGAAAATTAAATTGTTGCTGAACAAAATTCTCGCATTTATTCAAATGCATAAAGATTTAATCAGGTACCCTTCCCTGGCCCCTGAGAGTAGTTCGCACGCAATGTCAAATGCCTTTGTAATTTCATTTTCACTAAATTTAGCAGGACACAGCCCGGTTTCAGTTTCTTCTTCATGATCGTCTACATACTTTTTATATCGTCAATTATACCTTGGTCAGTTGGGAGATCTGTCGTGCAAACATCATTGTCGATTTTCAAGAAATCTTCAAGTAAAAAATCTGGGCCGACGGTAGCAGTTTTTTGTAGAGTACCCCATTGTTTTTTAAGGGAGCGAGATCAATTTTGTCCTCTTCCTTCCATTAGTGATTTTTCTCAGTAAAACCTGCTTTAGAAAAGCAGTTTCTGATAGTTTTCTGAGAAATGTTTTTTGGCCCGTACTTTTCCAATACGTTTTTTAAAATAGTTTCAGTCCAAATGTCACAGTTCTCCTGACTAACGCTTGCACTCTAGCCAGACACCGTTTTGAAAACAATTGCTTGGCGATTCTTCCAGGTACTCAACCACCCTTCCCAAGCTTGAAAATTAACGCAGTTAAATTCTTTAATTTTAGAGCCTTTTGCTTTATTAAATTACCTGATATTGATACGTTTTGATGCGTACGTTCCACTTGAAACCATCGTAAAACTCCTTAATTTACATCCCCGTAAGAAAACACTCGTACCTACTCGTTTTCGACTGCTTGGAACATTAGTTTCCTTGATGTTAGTTTCGCGAGTTTTTACTATCATAGATATACAACTTGGGGAAACACCGAATTTTGCAGCAACATCATTTTTTTTTGCAGCCTTTATCAACTACATCCAAAACTTTTATTTTCTCAGCTAAACTTAAACAAACACATCTTACTTGATTCTTAAACAAAAACCAACTGAACCTAAATTTGCGATTTACTAGGCCTCGTCTATAAAATGGGTTAGGAATTCCCCAGGTGTTTCACAGAAATCTACCTGCTTTATTGCCTACGTTATGAACGCGTTAAGAACATTTTCAAAAGAATGCGGTATAAAAATGTAAATGGGAAACCCGAAAAAGCCTATATCTCAATAAATGCAAAAAAAAATGAAAAAATATATAGAGTGCTACTCATTTTAAAGATTCACTATATGCAGGGCTTTTTACATTAAATTTCATTAAAATATTCTAGGTCTTGAAAAAATTGCACTGTAAAGAGTTTTTCAATATATAGAGTTTCACTATCCGGTGGGCAAATTTGAGGTTAGGAAGTAAATTGGCTGTCAAATGATGAAATGTCAAGAATTGAGCTGTCAGCCTTTGATATTTATTTAGCAAAAGTTGGAAAATTTTAACCAAGGAACGCTACACTCTTGAACAAACAGAAGATTTTACTATCAAAATGGTGAAAATTTTACTGTGTCACTTCGTAAAATTGGAGCAGCTTTTCCTCGCAATCAGGCTCCTTCTGAGACCGCTGTACGTGATTTAATCGCTAAATTAGAGGGTCACAGTACTGTTGCGGACAATAGACCAAAATAATATGCTCGTAGTGGCCGTAGTGATGCAACAGCTGCACTGACGAGATAAGCAAAGCTTGGTTGCAAAATGTGGTTCAAAATTTTGTGAAAAGAGCGGACGTCTGCTGACGTGCTAGAGGTGGACATTTTCCCGACATCATATTCCATTCTTAATTCTCATATTTCTACTTTATATTGGTGCCATTAAAAGTGAATTTGTCAAAAAAATGTGTGTTTTTTAGCCAATTTACTTCCTAACCTCAAATTTACCCACCCATTATAAACAGTGTCGGCTGTATACCATTATATTTTTGATTCCACATCGATTTTGGAGTATTTTGCTACACTTCCCTATAAAGGTTATTTCATTAATAATTGCCCATATAATAATGGGCCCTTGATTCCCTATCCATTTATGTTTTTTACTATATTATTCAATTATTTATTTATATGCTTTTTTAAAAATATATAATTTACAAATTTGACAGTTGCATAAAACCAAAATTTTACAACTAGATATAAAGTGTATAATATATATTCCTAAAGATAATTTTATGTGTTACAAGAAAGTGTAAAAATATACAATAACAACTGATTCGACTTCTTCTATATAAAAAAGTGTCACGAAAAAGTTTTTTCGGAATTTAATTATCTAGAAAAGCAAAAATGCCATTGACCGTAAACAAAATCGACCTAAATTGAGAAACGCCTCCTAGCGGCGAAACGGTTTAACATAGCCAACATCTGTTTCCACCATTGAGTTTTTATGAAATATGAGCCGCGAGGTCGCATGTCACTTTTTCGGTATCTATGAGTTCCCATAAGAAATCGTCTAGTTTAGGCCACCTGTACTTTTCTCATCTATTATAACCTGAAATTTTTATGATTCTTGTACTTTCTCAGATTGTTTTATTGCACAAGCAATATACCTATTCTATATAGGAATCATATTACATAGTGGGAACAACTAAGTGCCACTCACAAAACACATTTCTGGCACAATATATTTTTTGTCAATATCAATAATATCTTAAGAAAATTGACACCTGTACTTTCCTGTTCCTTTTTTTCAGTGCGTTAGCAGTAACACTTCAAATGAAAAACTAGGAAAATATCGATGCATATGCAAACCGGGATATTTCTATCCCGGCGCCAATTTAAGTTGGAAAGGATTTTCCGGTGATGATATTGAGGCTAAACGAATCGATACGTTAAGGTAAGCGAAAAAATGAATCCGTATTTTATTATTCATTGTTGTGCTCTTGCTATTCGTAGTTATTTTTACTCTATTGTATAAATAATGACTGGTGATTGGGTAGAATAGAAAAGGCATATTCATGAATGTCAATCGATAATAATCTGTGTCAAATCTACAGTATCGGAAAAAGTTATAAGTTAAGAAAGCGTTTTCAGGATATACGATAGACCGTCCAAAATATATAAAAATTCTAGTCTAAAATACCCAATTAGAATTGATTTGAAATATTAGAAATACATTAGAACATGGAAACTTATGGAAACGTTTAGGTATTTAAATTTAGCTGACATTTTGTTTCAAAATATTGTATGTGCAGTCAACATGCTGATTTGCAAATGCATTCGCATCTTGTAAGTGGATTTAATGAAATTTGCATTACTGAAAACCAGTGCTTCCAGGTCTACCGGTTTTGGGGATTATCTACCCTTCTTTACGCTAGTAGGAGTACGAAATAAACCGATACAGATTATTGAAGTGCAAAACGATATTAGACAACTCAACAATGTTGGTGTTCTGGGACGGGGAAGTCCCTCGTTGAAAATACCATGTTATAATTATAACAAGAAATCCCTTTGGGATTTCCCAGTCGGTTTGTGGTAGTTTTATCTATGAAAAAAGTCATTGAGGGTTGCAAAAAAAAAATAAGTTTTTCCTACAAATAATGGTTAGTTAAGTCGTTGCGGCATGTCAACAAATAATTATTTTATATGATTGTACACTTATCTTCCAGTATATATTCTTTTTCAATTTCCATTCTGTCTTTTACAGTAATATTTTTGCAGATTTTTGGGAATTATTGTATTTACGTTGTTTTACTATAGACAGTATATCTAGTTCATGTTAATTATTATGACAGATGGATTTATGTTATAATTTGACACTATGGAAAACCTCTACTTCTTTGGTGGTGGAGTTCAATGTATTTGCATTATTTTTTAGATAAGTAAGCATCAGTTTTGACTGGAAATTTTCATATAAGGTTTGTTAGCTACGTGCTTCCAATACAAACAATTATTTATTGATATCGAAATATTTTTGTGTGGGGTAGCTGTCACAATTTATATGACATTTGGAATAGTGATATTTATAAAAGGAACGTAGTATGTGTGAAGTGAGTCATATTTTTAAAGATTAATACTTTTTCAATAGAATTTACGAATGTGTACATCATTCTTTGACACGATTGCGACTAAAAATATACGAAATTGCTTCTCCCATATGTTTTTCTAAGAATATAGTCATGAAAATGGTTTTCAAAGAAAAATCGACAAATTCCAATATAGTTGCGCCTCTAGTTTCACGTCATAATTTGCTAATATTTCTAAAGTTGGTGTCACTTATTTTAGTTTCGTTGACACTTCTAGTTTCACGTCATAATTTGGTTTTGGTCAGAATGTTTTTTCTAACCGACAGACAAATTACTTGTGTCAAATAGTTTATTATTTTCTTTGTTTACATTCATAGTCTAAGAGTTTTCGGCATTATTTTCATGTTTAAGATCAATTTCTATCAACATGTTGTATATTGTAGTGTTATAAAAAGGTTATTCGATATAGTTGTAGTAAATTAAAAGTTGTCATTGTGTATTTAAAGTAATTTTAGTGAAAAAGTGATAATAACCTTAATAACCTAAAGTGACAGTGCCATGAAAGCCGTCAGATGGATGGATGTGATCAAATGTTTTTGAATAGCTCAAGAAGAATAGTTGATATCTCCCTCTGCGTCACACACTTAAATTAACTGTGTAGATCTAATTAAATTAATTGATTCAATAGTGAAACCGCATTAAATCACAGTTGAAAATTGGCTAGTTCCCGTGAGAAAAAAATAAATTAACCATTTGTATTGTGGTGCGATCCATCCTGGCAGCGGATTCGCAGATCGCTTACCCGAACTTTTGCCAATTTTGCAGCTTTTCGACGGCAAAGACAGCGCTATCAGATTATAATTATAATAGTCGTTACGCAAATAGGATGATCTCAAACTAAAATGATACAGATTATTAGACCATTCGCTTTTCAAATAGATTACTATTCACAATGTTGGTCTTCTGGGACGGGGAAGTCCCTGGTTGAAAATATCATGTCATAATTATAATAGTTGTTACGCAAATAGGATGATCTTGGACTAAAATGATACAGATTATTGAAGTGCAAAGCGTTATTATACAACTTATTTTTCAAATAGATTACTATTCACAATGTTGCTCTTCTGGAACGGGAAAGCACCTCAAACTAAAACGATACAGATTATTGAAGTGCAAAGCGTTATTAGACAACTCGCTTTTCAAATAGATTACTCTTCATAATATTGGTGTTTCGAAGAGGGGACGTTGGATGTTCAAAATATCGTGTCATAATTATAATGCTCATAATAAAATTATTTGTCATAAAATATTAGTTGCCCTGGACGCAACAACGCCATCTGGCGGGTATTATGCCATATAATAAATCTACCGTTTGCGAGGAAAAATCGCTAATTTTCAAGGCTATTACCGTTGGTCATCAGCAACATCTGGAAGCACTGCTAAGAACTGCTAATCGAGTAACGGTATAAACAAATAATTAAAATTTAACAAATGCTTTTTTAGCTCTCCATATCATATATGTAATATATGTATATATGGAGACTATTAGTTTCATGAAAAAAATTTTTTTTTTAATTTCACCGGAAATACTTGTTTTTGGTCATTTTATACATAAATAAGTAGTTTTAAAAAAATGTCTGTCTGTCTGTCTGTCTGTCTGTATGCACGATAACGCAAAATCCACTTAACAGATTTTAACCAAATTTGGTACAAAAATACTATAGGACATGGCAAGGAGCTGATTAGATTTTGAGAAACATTGAGCGTAGGCAAAGGGTTTAAAAAAGGGTTCAAAAATTAAAAAAATTCATAGTTCTTAAACTTATCCGAAATACTGCATAATTTTTTACGTATGTAATTGAACATAACCTAAAATATTGAACATACAATATTAGACCACATTGGCGTTTGAAAATAGTGTAAAATGGGGTAAAAAATATTTAAAAAAAACGTACTTCTTAAACAGAGCAGAAATATGAACTAATTATTTATAGCTTTAATAGAATATAACCTATAAAATATGTCATAAATAACTTACTTTCATAGGCGTTCGTAAATAGTGGAAAAGGGGTCAAAACATAAAAAATATATATTTCCTAAACTTATTCGAAATATGGAATAATTCTTCATAGTTGTGATAGAATATAACCTAAAAAATGTTACATAAAAGAATTGGTTCACACAGGCGTTCGAAAATAGTGTAAAAAAAGGGTCAAAAACGAAAAAAAAATGTTTCCCAAATATAACAGAAAAATTGGCTAATTATATATAGCTTTGATATAAGGTAACCTAAAAAATGCAGCATAAAATTTTTATTTACATAGGCGTTCGTAAAAAGTAGAAAAAGGGGTAAAAGAAAAAAAAATAAAAAATGTAAAATTTTTTATATTTAACTAGTTGAATTGGTGTTAAAAATACACGACAAAAATTAATGTACCATAGGCGTCCGTGAAAATTCTATAAAAGGGTCAGAAAAAATTTGTATCCGTGATAGAATATAACCTAAAAAATGTTACATAAAAGAATTGGTTCACACAGGCGTTCGAAAATAGTGTAAAAAAAGGGTCAAAAACGAAAAAAAAATGTTTCCCAAATATAACAGAAAAATTGGCTAATTATATATAGCTTTGATATAAGGTAACCTAAAAAATGCAGCATAAAATTTTTATTTACATAGGCGTTCGTAAAAAGTAGAAAAAGGGGTAAAAGAAAAAAAAATAAAAAATGTAAAATTTTTTATATTTAACTAGTTGAATTGGTGTTAAAAATACACGACAAAAATTAATGTACCATAGGCGTCCGTGAAAATTCTATAAAAGGGTCAGAAAAAATTTGTATCCGTGATAACTCCAAAACCACTTAACGGATTTTAACTACATTTGGTACGAAAATACTACAGGATATTTGTAGGTGGTGATTAAAATTGAGCGTAGGCAGGGGGTTTAAAAGAGGGTTCAAAATTTAAAAAAATCATGGTTTTTAAACTTATGCGAAATATTGAATAATTTTGCATAGTTGTGATAGAATATAATCTAAAAAATGTTACATAAAAGAATTGGTTCACACAGGCGTCCGAAAATAGTCTAAAAAAAGGGTCAAAAACGAAAAAAAAGTGTTTCCCAAATATACCAGAAAAATTGGCTAATTATATATAGCTTTGATATAAGATAACCTAAAAAATGCAGCATAAAAATTTTATTTACATAGGCGTTCGTAAATAGTAGGAAAAGGGGTAAAATTAAAAAAAAAAATGAAATGAAATGTAAAAATTTTTATATTTAACTAGTTGAATTGGTGTTAAAAATACACGACAAAAATTAATGTACCGTAGACGTCCGTGAAAATTTTATAAAAGGGTCAGAAAAAATTTGTATCCGTGATAACTCACAAACCACTTTACGGATTTTAACCACATTTGGTACGAAAATACTACAGGATATTTATATGTGAGCGTAGACAAGGGGTTTAAAAGAGGGTTCAAAAATCATAGTTCTTAAACTTATCCCAAATATTGAATAATTTTTTGTGCGTTTAATTAAACATAACCTAAAATATTTTAACTAAACAATTAGACCACATGGACATTCGAACAAAGTGTAAAATGGGGTAAAAAGGTTAGAAAAAACGAATTTCTTAAATATAGCATAAATATTGACTAGTTATTTATAGCTTTGATAGAATATAACCTAAAAAATGTGTTATAAATAACTTGTTTTCATAGGCGTTCGTAAATAGTGTAAAAGGGGTCAAAATAAAAACATATATACTTCCTAAACTTATTCGGAATACGGAATAATTTTTCGTAGTTGTGATAGAATATAACCTAAAAAATGTTACATAAATGAACTGGTTCACACAGGCGTTCGAAAAAGGGTCAAAAACGAAAAAAAAAATGGTTTTCCAAAGATAACAGAAAAATTAGCTTTGATATAAGATAACCTACAACATGCAGCATAACAATTTTGTTTACATAGGGGTTCGTAAATAGTAGAAAAGGGGACAAAATAAATTTTATAATAAAACTAAAAAAAATGAATTATTTTGCGTACAAGAACTTGGCCTAGAAGATTTGAAATATAAAATATGTACGTATAAATAGTGCCTCCAAAGAGAAGAAAAATGAACAAAACCCGATAATAGCTGATGTCTAAAACAAAACAAAAATTTATTAAATTTAGATAAATGACAAAAAAGTCATAAAATTATTACTTTTACACTTAAATATGGAGAGCTATTCGTGCCTCGAGGGCAACAGTTTATTTGATTTATTATAAGAAACGTTCGACAAAAACTATGCATATGATTTTTTCTCTTTGTCAGAATTTAATAATTTTTTAGTATACCTAATAGTATTTTTAACTCTAAAAGAATATAAATCTTATTTTTAGTGAAATAGACTTACCACGGCATAGGTACCTAGTATTACTTCATTTAAACAATGTTTACGTGTAGTATTTTATCAACTTTGCATATAGCAAAATTATTGAAACCTTTCTTATCAACTTTTTCTGAATTAGTTGTTTCAAACTTATAAGTTCACGTTCTTAAGTAATATTTTGTGTTCTCTACTTCCTAGGCTTTTTTGATAGTAAAAAAAGTAAAAAACACATATAATTAAACTGTTGCCTTCGAGGTACGAACAGCTCTCCACATTTCAGTGTATAAAAGTAATACTTATTTTTGGTGAACTTTTTGTCATTTATCTTTCTTGTAAGACTCTTGGTGACAAGCTAATATTATCTTTATTTTCTAGACATTAGCTACTTTTTTTTCACGAAAGCCTATGTTACATAATTTTTTTGTCGTGTTTTAACACCAATTCAACTACTTAAAAGTCTAAATATATCATTTTTACTGTCTATTTTTGTTTAGCCCTTTTCTACTATTTATGAACGCCTATATGTAAAAAGTTTTTTATGCTGCATTTTGCAGGTTATCCTATACCTATTAAAACTATATATAATTAGCCAATTTTTCTTGTATGTTTGAGGAATATATGTTATTTTTCATTTTTGACTCCTTTTTATTTTTTTGAACGCCTGTGTGAACCAATGCTATGTGACATTTTTTTATTTTTAGATTATATATAGCAATTTTTTTTTTATTTTGACTCCTTTGCCACTATTTATGTACGCCTATACAGGCAAGTTTTTTATGATCCACTTCATAGGTTATATTCTATCAATATTTCTGCTATGTTTCGGAAATATGTTTTTTTAAGTAATTAACCCCTTTTTATACACTTTTCGAACCCCAATGTAATCAAATTTTTTATCGTTAATAATGTTTTAGGTTATACTCTATTAAACCTATGAAAAATTATTATTCATTATTTTAAATATTCCCAAACTATGTTGAAATAAGAACACAATACATTAATTATGAGACACAATACATTAATTATAAAACAAAAATTAATAATGTCTTGACAGATACTAAACAACTGTGGAATATTATAAATAAATTATGTAATATGAATAAAAAGAACTCACTATAAAGCAAATAAACGTAAATAATAAGATTTTTACCGAAAAAAAAAAGAAATAGCAGATGACGTGAAATGGCCGAAAAAATAAAAAAATACCTACTACATTTCCTTTTACCAAATTATAGACATTGTACTTATTTCAAAAAACAGGAAAAATTGTTGAAAAAGCTATAAAAAAAAGAGTAACTACGTATACTGATAGATTTAGCATAATTTCTCAAAGCGATTTTGAAGACATCGGTTATATGGGTCTGAACTTACAACTGATTAAATCTTATATTTCAGAGTTCAGTACGTTGGTATTGGGGATAAATTGAGCTCCTCTGAGTACTTAACTTGTGGTGTCCCACAGGGCACAGTGCTTGGACCAATTTATTTAATTTATATATAAACGGGACATACACGCTGAAAACGTAGGGAAACATATCATCATTTGCCGATGATACTGTGATTCAATATAAAGGAAATACATGGGATGAAGTGAAGCAAACACCATAAAGGGATTTATCTGGATTGAGGTCTTGTTTTGATGAGATGTACTTAACAATTCATTTTGAAAAAACAAAATAAAATTCTTTTGAAGTAAAACTAAGACTATGCAATCTCGAATAACATAACATATCTAGGAATTCAAATTGACAAACACTTAAAATGGGATAAACATATAACAACATTAGTAAAAAAGTTAAGGTCTTTAGTTTCGACAAATATTTTGTTTTACCTATTTCGCACTTAGTTAAGGTCTATTATGCGTTGGTACAATCGTTAATCCAATATGGAATATCGGGATGGGGTGGTGCGTATAAAACTCAATTAAAACCTCTTGAAACAATACATACAAATATAATTAAAATTAATTATTTGTGAATTATTTTTTGCAGTTATTTGATTTTTCAATAATTTGTAGGTATCAAATCGTACTTCAATATGCGTCACAACATTCTACAGTGTGCATTGTTTGTGGTTTACTCCGGTATGTTATTTATACTGTAGAGTGTGCTTTGATCTGTTTCAATACAATTTGAAGTACAGAGTTTGTAGTTATAGGAGACCTCCAAATGAAATTTGTCATGCTGCATCTTTTAATTGGATGTTATAATATTGTGTATTTGAATTCTATACCTATAATATTTCAGTAATCCATAATGAATATAATAAAACATTCCATCGCTTCTAATGATTGCAACTTCAAATTTCGCAGTACAAAAACTATTTTACAAAGCCCAACATAAACAAGGCCTACAAAGCACACACACACAGCTGGATGAAACACATGTATTCATCCGTTTTATACCCTCAGCTTTTTGTTTATTTTCGCCGAAAACTTTTCGAGCCTTTTGTCTATTTTCATGTAATGGAACATTCTTTTTAAATGAGCAGTTGTAGGAGAGGCCAAATATCTAACTTTGAACTCGATATCTCTATCTATGTATCTTGCTAGTTAAAAATACAGTGACAGTGACTAGGGGAAGGACTGTTTTTTTTTTAATTAAGTCAATATATCCATACCGATTTCTTTGAAATTTGGCAGCGTTGTTGCTAGAAATAGGGAACTTATATGGCCCTAACTGGATAAAAATTATTTAGTCCAGTGGCGTTAGGGGGACCACTTAATAAAAATTAATGACAACAAAAATTTACGTCAGTGCCTGTAATTTAATTTCGATATTGTCTTGATATAAAGCAACTAAAACTTTTGTTTATTTTTCCCAAGCACACAAAAACGGTAGACCTGGAAGAGGATGTGCTGAATATGGTTGAAGAAAATCTAGGTACTTCTACTCGAAAAATTGCTGAGGTTTTGAATGACAATTTGTCATATCCATACCACATCCAACGCGTTCAAGTACTTATTCCTGCTGCTTTTCCTCCACGTATGGTATTCTTTCAATGGCTTTTGCACAAAATTGTTGAAATTCCTCAAATAAATGTTGATTTTGTTTACTGATTAAGCGAGTTTTTCAAGAAATGCAATAAGGAAATTTTATGGTGTGATGAGAATCCATATGCGATCATTTGCAACATCAGTTCTCGTTGAACGTTTGGATTGAAATTTTGGGTGACTGCTTAATTGGACTCGTATTTCAACTAGGCAAACTTACCGAAGAGGTATATCGCAACTTTCTGAAGCATACGCATCCTGGATTTCTGGAAAACGTACCATTGGCTATAACAAATGCAATGTTGTTTATGCACGATGGTGTACCAGCGCACTTTAGACGGGTTGCTCGTGAGTTTTTAACAGAAACATACGGTCATCAGTGGATTGGCCGAGATGAACCTCACTTATGTCCTGCACGATCCTCGGATTTAAACCCACTGAATTTTTTCATGGGGGGCTACCTGAAGGAGTTAGCCCCAGCTAATAATGTTGATTTTGTTTACTGATGAAGCGAGTTTTGCAAGATATACAATAAGAAATACTCACAAAAACCATTTATGGTGTAATGAAAATCCATATGCGATAGATGTCGTTCAACGTTTGGATTAGAATTATGGGTGCGACTGGTTAATTGGATCCGTATTTCTACCAGGAAGACTTACCGGAGAGGTATATTGCGACTTTCTGGAACATACGGTTCCTGTATTTCTGAAAAACGTACCACTGACAATAAGAAATGCCATGATATTTTACTCGAGTTGCTCGTGAGTTTTAAACAGAAACATACATATATCGTTGGATTGGCCGAGGTGGAGCTCACTTATGGCCTGCACGATCCCCGGATTTAAACCCACTGGATTTTTTCATGTGGAGCCACCTGAAGTCCTTACTTTACACTACTCCTGTGGAAAATGTGCAGGGTCTAAGGAATCGCATTATTGCTATGTGTAATTCGATTAGAAACGTCCCTGGTATTTCTGAGAGATGAATAGAAGACTGGATGCATGTATCCGAGCTAGATGTGGTCACTTTCAACAGTTTTTGTATTTTTTTGTGTTAGGTATTTGTGTTAATTTTATTTATTTATTTATTTTTATTTTGCTTTGAAATTTTAATGTTATTTGTAGTTGAATTAATCGCAAATATTCTTGGTATGTTGAAAAATGTTTTAAATTTTTATCTCGTAAACGAAGCAACATAATATGAAAAAAATACAAGAGATAAAAAGTTGTAGTTTTAGTTGCTTTATCTCAAGAGAAAATCGAAATCAAATTGCAGTCAGTGGCGTACATTTTGTTGTCAATAATTTTTAATATGTTGCCTTTCGAATGCCACTGGACTTAATAATTTTGATATAGTAAGGGCCATATAACCTCCCTATTTCTAGCAACAACGCCAAATTGCAAAGAAATCGGTAACAAGAGAAAAAACCGTTATTTACAAAAAAACGTAAACACCTTGTATCTTGGAAACAATGCTTTTCCGGACCTATGTTTATAGGAAGTTTTTTCATAAAAAGACCTGAGAAATGACCCCTTTAAATATTGCGGAGTCTTTGTGAAACACCCTGTATATAAAAATTTTGAATTATACAAATATCTAGTACGTTATGAATAAAAATCGACTGATTCATTATGCAGTTTGCCAGGTTTTTTATGCCGTAGTTGGAAATTTAATATATAGGATTGTAAAAAGGTTATACCTATAGCTAACATTTATTTTTTGTAATGGAACACCTCATACATTATTACAATTTTAGATGAACCCTCAGATATGTAATAATTGATTAAGCATGGGATATTATATTATGGCGTCATCCGTTTTTGACTTATTTGATTTCAAAAATTATCTTTCTGGTAAAATTTATCACAGTATTTATTAACTTTAAGGAACAAAAATTATAATAAATTGAACAAATACGAGTATATCTAAATAATTTTGATAAATATACCAACTAATGAACGGGACCCCTTTTTTATGGATTGGCAAAAAAATAATTTTTGATTATTTAGATACTTCGTAACTGCCATATAATAGAACTTTCGAATTTTACAAAAAAAAAAACATATAAAATTTATAGAAACGTACAAAATCTTTATTTCAGTCGATAGAACGATATACAGGGTGAGTCACGAGGAATTGTACATACTTCTACCATAAGTAGAGGCACGTTAGGGATTATCAAATGACCATTAAAAAATGTCTCTTTGTTTTGATTATTAATATACAGGGAGGATTCTGGATCTTCACCAAAACAATGTTTCGTCATATCTTTTCAATGATTAAGTCGATTTATCTCATTTTTTTGTAAAAGTGTGTATGGGTGTCTGGCAACTCACTGACATATTCAGAATTGAAAAAATCCAGGTCCGTCTTCGAGAACATTTGTGGGACTGCCTCATATTCAACACTTCACCCTGTATATGATTTTTCAAAAATCTCATATAATTTTTTCAGAGGGTATAAATAGAATAGTTAGACCTGGGTGTTTGAATTTTTTGTTATACTCACCTCACATTTCCAGTTAAAGATTCATTTTAGAGCCAAATTGAAAATTGGCAATAATGAAGTATCTTACTGTAAAATAATGTTTAGTTATTAAAAAGAAATCTTCAAAATAGACAGAAACGACACACACTGTGCTCTAGTATGGTAAATACCATAATTAATTTACAGGGCCGGATTTAAAAATCTGGCATATCTGGTTCATCCCAATAATTCACCCTGTATGTAACTTTTTCCACCCGTAATAGACAGAAAACAGTTAAAAAATGTTTGCAATAACCTAGTTTTCTTATTATTTGTTTGAGGAAAACTCATGTGTCTAATTATTTAAATCGGAATGAAATTAACAAGCCAGGGAAATGTTTATTCATAAATTAAGAAATAAAATAAAAACAATAACCAAACAATAAAACAGTTTTAACAATGTGGAAGAAAGTAAAAAACAATTTCATAAACATTACGATTATAATGTAAAGAGATAAATCGACTTAATCATTGAAAAGATATGACGAATCATTGTTTTGGTGAAGATCCATAATTCACCCTGAATATTAATAATCAAAAGAAGGAGACATTTTTTAATGGTCATTTGATAATCCTCTAACGTGCCTCTACTTATGGTAGAAGTATGTACAGTTCCTCGTGACTCACCCTGTATATAATTCAATGTAAATGTTGACCGCGGCTACGCCTCAAATGGTTCATAAGCTGGGTCCAATTTTGGCATACTCTCTCCAACATATCGGCCGGTATCTCACGAATAAATTCTTGACTATTGGCTTCTAGTGCGTCAATTGTTGCGGGCTTGTCCCTATAGACATGAGCCTTAACATAGCCCCACAAAAAATATTCTAACAGCGTTAAATCGCACGATCTAGGCGGCCAATTGACCGGCCCCAAACGTGAAATAAACTGTTCACCGAACTCGAACCGAACTCTCAATTGGGCCATTGTTTCGCGTGCTGTGTGGCATGCGGCCCCGTCTTGCTGAAACCACATGTCAGCCAAGTCCAGCTCTTGCATTTTCGGCAAAAAATTTGTAATTTTCGCACGGTAGCGCTCACAGTAACGTTCCTTCGTCGTCTTTGAAAAAGTACGGTCCAATCATGCTGCCGGTTCATAATCCACACCAAACAGTGCATTTTTCGGGATACAGTGGCAGTTCTTGCAATACTTGTAATTTTGCTTGTTCATGTATCAACCAGAAATGAGCTTCGTCGCTGAACACAATTTTCCGGCTAAAAAGTGGATCTTCATCCAACTTTGCCAGCGCCTATTCACCAAATGTTAGCCGATGTGGTAGGTCGTGTGGCTTTATTTCTTGCACCAGCTGTATTTTAAAAGGTTTTACACCCAAATCCTCCCGCAAAATTTTCCACGTAGTAGAGTAACAGAGGCTCAATTGCTGCGAACGGCGTCGATTCGATAATTCACTGTCACCAACAACACGGGCGGATACAGCTGCGATATTTTCCTCTGTCCGCACTCTACGTATGTGTGGTGGTGGTTTAATGTCCAATAATGTAAATCTGGTGCGATCTTTAGTGACAAGATTCCGAATAGCCGCCTCAGAAGGTCGCCCAACCTGACCAAGAAAAAGAAGAAGTGCACGATGCACTTTTTTAATCGAGCATTAATTTAGATAATAAAATTCAATAATCTACAGCGTTGTTCATTTCTAAGTCGATCATGGTTAAATTATAGACGAAAGTGAACATATTTAAAAGTAACATGTCACACGAAAATAGCTGAGCTGCCAAAAAGAAAGTTGCTAAAAAATCACCCGTTATTAGATATTAATTTTTGTGGTGACGGATACTGGTAAAGGAAAAGGAATATCTACTCCAGTATTGTTCAGGTAGTATGACGAACATTGGGTCAGCATTTCAATAAAATCCAATTTCTGTCCTTTCGCAATTGTAGAAGAACAAAAGCTTTTTGTTAAAAAATTTGTGTAGCGGTAATTATTGTCATATCAACATAGGCTGAGTATAATATTTACGTTGCTCTAAAACGTATAGGCGAATACTGGATCAACAAGTGATGGTCACTAAGTATCTTTGTTATAGACGAGTTGTTGTGTTCTGGATAGTGTCCAAATAATACTTAAATCTCAAAAGAAGCTTAAAACATTTGCCAACAATCGACCAGGACGATACTGCCTGGAAGCATTCAAAGAGGGCATACGTACAAGAGTGTCTCAAAACTTAACCAAAAGTCGTGCGCCTGTATCAGAAACAAATATACATCGGTGGTTTGAAACAATCACGGGGTAATTTAGGAAAATAATATGTTAGGGTATGCATTGATCCATGTCGAGTATTCAATTGTGATGAAACAGCATTTTTTTAAGCCTTGGCAACAATCGTGTTCTAGTTAGAAAATGACAAAAATGGTTTATATTGTTACAAATCCTGATGAGAAAGAATACAGGGTGAACTATCACTCAGTACAAAAATTTTAACCACATGCTCAGGAAAGCATGAAAAACCATACAAAATTTGTTTCGGAATTTTTATTCGATGTTTACAAAATGGGGCAAATCCACGTTTTTCCCTGGTAAATCGGCGCCTATGACAATTATTTTTCACGATGGCTTCCAACCTACAAACCGCAGTACGCGGCGTTGGCAATTGTAGAGAGGTCAAAATGAACATTTTTGAAATAATTATTATAATACCTGATAAATAAATCCATCATTACTACTGCAGAATTGTACACTACTTCTTCGTTTTTGCAAACAACAAACTCCTAAAACGATATTTTTGCATACTTATTGAATACGCTAAAAACACAACAGATTTCCGAGAAGTAGATACACTAAATGCACACTTTTTTTTAATATTCGCTGATGCCGATTTATTTTAAATTTAACGAAATATTAAACTATGATAGCCAGTTGTAGCGGCGCTGTCTTATAATATTTGATCAATAACAATCAATCTGGAATACTCCAAATTGTAGATAATTTCTTCGTTTTTACAAAACTTCTAAAACGATATTTTTGCATTTTGAACACACAAACACTAACTATACATTGCCGGTAGCACAACCCCAGATAAGTAAAACTAGTACTTACTTATCTGGGACTAAAATGTAAAATGCCTGTTTAATTTTAATTTATTTAAATCCTTATTTCCAATAGGGACGAAAATGTAAACACAAAAATAATAAAATATCGGTTAATAGGTTAATAAACGCCCGGGACACCTGATCTATTGTGCAGAGTGCAGACAACTTCGACGTCATCTGTCAACCAACAGCCTAACGTGTTGCCAAGTTTATAACACACATATTAAGCTTTTTATTTTGAGTAAAAAAATAACTTATTCAAACTCAATGTGTATTGTGTATCGAGCCATATTATGCTACTTTTAATCCTTGACCTCCGCATGTGCTTTGCACGTGTATACCACGTTCGCAAGAAATTCCTCACAAATTTCTCAGATCAGATTGGCTGATGTGGCATCTCACGTACCACTCGCACTCACTTAAAATTTTTTTTTAAAAGCAACGTGAAACTGTCAAAATTATCATTAGCTACACGAAATAATTTGATTTTAACTATGGTTGTTTTTACATTACATTAGACGTTAGAAATTGCGCATTGCATACTTTACACATTAGGCAGAATAAAATACACATATGATAAAACGGGTTGCCTACGTACACTACACAAAAATTTTGTCGGAAATATTATTATCATTATTATGAAATAACATAAATATTAATGATGTGATGCATGGTGAATTAGATTTGGAAGCCAAGAGGTAACTAAGAATATTTAGCGCCTATTGACCATCGCTTTTTGGCCAAATCTGGCAAGCCTGCATTCACGAATAATTATTATGCAGATTTTGTTACTATCGATCGAGTTTGTTATGAAATTTGAACAATCGATATCGTACATTTTCAACCGATAAAATGGTAATATTTTTAGTATAAATACAACAATAACTAGAAACTACACTAATGTTAATAAATACCGATGTTTGATCCGATACATTGGCACTATCGTTGGCAAAGCCCAGCGGTATATCCAATCAAATGTATTGATATATCTGCTAAATTTTATATCGTTATAATGAAGCGTGAATTGTCGATGTGACTATGGATATTTTTTATTCCGATATATCGATATTTTGATAATATCGATATGGCGATGTTTTCCTTTGTCATTTGTCATCGCGTTTCTGACGTCGAATTATTATATTACTTTATTGATTTGTGAATGTTTGAAAATTGAATTGATTTATTGAAAAACGCGGAATTAACAGACATGGTAATAATATTATACCTACCTATGGGAAATGCAAAGAAAGAGCAAATCGGGCGGCAGTGGAATACCGGAGACGTTTTCCAAATAGGAAAGACATGCCTAATCTAGTCCTCGCACATTTGTAAATGTTGTAAGTACAACGTTTGTGAGATACTGGTACATTGCAGCTCAAACGGGTGGACAAGGAGGACAGAATAATTTAGAACATGTAGTGGCTGTACTAAATTTAATAGAGGAGGAACCGTCCATAAGTACTACGGAGATTGCAAAAAGATTGGGAATATCTCAGAACAAGGAGGATTCTGAAGGAGAACTGGTTTCAACCGTATCACATACAAAAGATACAGGCACTAGAAGTAGTTCAGTGGTTAAGCGCATCAACAAGTGTGGTGAAGTTAACGGTGGTCTCTTTGAACATTTGCTGTTGTTGTGCTTTGAAGTGCTAGTGTTATTTGCATTTGAGTGTTTTTTGTTGCCCTTTGGGGTTTTCCTAACGGATGGGATCCACCTTGTGATCGTCGGGCTGAGTACCTGACAAGAGTGGACGAGGTAAATCAAGCGGTCCCTAGGAAGTTCAAAAATCATGGCGGCATGGAATGGCATGTTAGACCGAAAGGTAGGAGCTTACGTAATATTTAATATTTCGCATGATCATCATAATCATCTACATTTTATAAATAAATGTTTTACATTAAATGCTCGGTAAATCGATACACTTGGCAACATGGCGCTGTATCATAACCTTTAAGCTAATGTCTAATCTAAACTTCAGTTGGGCAGGCGTTCATAGGCGTCGTAAAAAGGGAGTTTAACATGATTTAAAAAAAAATTATATTCAGCCTTAATAAAAATGTTGGAAATTTTTTGAAAGGCGATTCTGTTAAATCTTATTTTTCTCTACCTCTAGTTAAAATTTTTGAGAATTGGCTTTTGATATGGTGGTGGTCACAACGGCTATTGGTAGATCTGACAACAGTAGGATGGCTGGGCCAACTTTTTTAATACGTTACTAACGATTTATATCCATGGTTAGCAGAAAAAAACGTTAAACTATTAGTTGTTCAAGTAGCGATATCCAAAGATTGGCAAGAGTACTTTAGAAAGAAAGAGAACAAGAAATTATAATACGAACGAAAAATTCCAGAAAGGAAAATAAAGTACAACCTAAGCCAAATAAGAAAAAAACAGAACGGAATTTGTGCAACTGAGAAGACGCAGAAACGAAGGTTGGTTTTGCAATAGGTATATGTGGAGAAGATTAGAGGAAAGGATGCAAATATGGGCTACACATTTTATTTTTGTTTGTCAAAAATAAAATAAAACTTCTGTATTAATTCTAAAGATGCCTAACAATAACTAAATTAGTTTGCTACAACCTGTCAAAAGTGCAGATTGATTAAAAAAATATATAGATCTATAAGTTGGTGAATAATGAAAATGTGAATTTTTGCGTCATTTGTATATTGACCTTAAATATGGGCTACCCTCCTTACGTCTTTTCTTATCAATGCGTGAAATTTAGCTTCCATCTTCAAAATATAACGAACTAGCTCGTCTTCTAGATCTTTCCCTAGGACAGCTTTACCCCCTAGTTTTATCTGGGCAGCTTCAATTGGCTGTAGTTCACGACTTCTTGTAGAACGTTGCAATGTAGAACGTTGCAATGTAGAACGTGGTACATTAAAAGTTTTTGCAGCGTTTAGTGTACTCATTTCGGGTTGTCTGACAGCTATCAGCGCACGTTCCATATCTTTCTCATCTCATATTATTCTTTTTTTAGCTTCTTGTCGCTGTTGTCTTGACATCCTGAAATAATTGCTTCCTTAACTAAATAGTTCTAAATATGGGCCACTAGCCCATAATAAAAACATAGGGGTAGCCCATATTGCAAATATGCTGATTCTCCACAACGAATGAGTTTATGTGTAAAAGTAGTCAATTAAGAGAAAAGTAATCAGCATACATTAAAGGCTGATTATAGGGCTTCAACCTTATGCAGAAATTGTTTTGAAAACATTGTTAATTTTCATATAATGAAATTTATAAACTTACCCGAAAAGGTTCAGACACTCACACAAACTCACAGAAAATCTTTATAAATTGTTACGCGTTTTAGTATTGCGCGCCATCCCTATTGTAAGAGTATAACTTCGTCTTGACCATAATGCGACAGTCAGATGTAGAGATCTGCATCGAATAACTGAGAAACCCACGTAGCCCATATTACAAGACTAGCCCATATTTGCATCCTTTCCTCTATATGATTAAATATCAAAGGTGTCTGCAATAGATGCATGAGGGCTGTGCGTCTGCTTCCAAAAAGGCTGAATAATTTATAACGTTCTCGAAATCCCTAATTAAATAACAACAATAAGTATTCATTTAACTCTTCTTGCATTAAAAAAATGTTGTTTTTGAATTTAAATTAAATAACACATGCAAATGTTGTTTTTGAATTTAAATTAAATAACATTATTTTAAGATAATACAAAGTGTATCTGTCTAAGAAGAAACCTTAACTTGTTTCTTGTTTATCATTAGAAACATTTTTACTCAGAAAAAATAATATGTGAATTTTATACTGAATTTCATATTGCACACATCGTCTTAGCGTGAGGAGTACAGGGACATTACCTTACTGGTCGTGGCATTGAATATGATATATCCTATTTGTCTAGAATCCCACGAGGCTACTTTTTAGGGTTGCAGACTAATTTTAAAAATGTTTAAAAAAAAGTCCTAGCACTACATTCCATAATCGATGAGTAGAACCTTTGGCGTAGAACACTAAACTGACAATCGTTTTACCACTTCACCAAAACACTTCTTTTAAATCTCGACGCGCGTTTCGCTAACAATGTTAGCATCCTCAGGAGAGAATTAAAACAGTTTTAATTCTCTCCTGAGGATGCTAACATTGTTAGCGAAACGCGCGTCGAGATTTAAAAGAAGTGTTTTGGTGAAGTGATAAAACGATTGTCAGTTTACTACATTCCAAAAAAATTTATACCTGATTTTCTACGCCGATGATTTTATTCGTACAATTTTTGACAATACAATAAGTTGCCAGTACGAGGGTTACCTTTAAAAAATATTGGGTGAACAAAAAATTTGTGAGAACAAACTACAGTCGAACCTCTATACAGGCTGATCCACTAAGCGTGGTCAGCGGCTGTATCTCGGAAACTATTGGTCGTAGAACCTTGAGGAATTTTTTTTTTCAATTAAAGTGGTCATGAAAAAATCCTAGAAATTATTTTCAAGTTCCGCATTTCGCCACAAGGGGGCGTTATTTCATTTAAAAATTTAAAATGCTTAATTTCTCCGAAAATTTCCAAATATAGATAAAAATGTGGTAACATGAAAAAGCCTAGACAATTTTACACCACTTTTGTCTGAGGCTTGTTGATGTACGATCCTTATTAAGAGTGGGGGAAGACATTCAATGTGTAATTCTTTGAATAACTGTAACTTCCAAACGCCTTATTCGATTTTAACAAACTTAAGAGTGTTTCGAAGAGAAAACCAAGCATTTTTAACTGTCGTATTTGCTGATACACAATAGTGTCTAATAAACTTTCCAAAGGGCGCAATTTGTCATCATTAGAGCTTTTTCGATTTTTCTCCAAAAACTTAAATCGCACGGTATAACTAAAATCCCATAATCGCAAACTAGATTACATTTACAAGGAAAGTATAAAAACCGCAGTTCGATATCTTTGTTCGTTTCAAAGTTATTACCAAAACAATAATCTAGGCATATCTAATGCGGCCTTCTAAAAAATAAATCAAGATAGCTTAATAACTATCTTGTTTAATAACAAGTTCGGTAGGTTTCTATGGAGACAAATAATATTAATTATTAGTCACCTTTTTTTTATAATGAATAAGTCTTTTGACGTTGAAGTTATAAAATTCGTGAAATAAGTAATTTTCATTTGCAAATCTGTGCCCTTCTTCCGACCTAATTAAGATTTTAGGCATGGTCCAAATTATGTGAGAGGCAAAATAAGTTTTTTATTTCAAATGCACAAATAATAGAACAGAACAAAAGTAAAAATAGTTAAACAGTGCGAATAATAAGTAAACATTTATAAAAAAAATCACAGGTGTTCAAATTGTTTTCCATCATTTGAAATATAAAGATTTAACCGATTTCTGGTAGAATTCACGGCTGCTTCTATTTAAGCGCAAGGTAAACTACCGATTGCATTTCTAATTCTAATAATCATATCTTCTCTGCTTGTCGGTTGCACTTTGTAGACAATGTCTTTAACTCTACCCCATGAATAAAAATCCAAACATGTTAAATCAGGAAACCGCCGGCCAAGGAAAGTTACTTCCCCTCCCAATCCACCGGTCTGGAAAATGTTCACTTAAGCTACGGTTTCCTAGAGGTGTGCGCGGCGCACAACAAGCGCACAGCGCACAGTGCGCCGCACTGCGCGTGTATTTCTAGGAATCCAGTAAAATTACTATTATTCAAGAAGTTGTTGTGTGTTGCGTCGATGCTGTTTTGTTTAAAGTGTACCGGGGTTTTTCGTTGTTAAATAATAGTACTATGCAACGATCATTGACTAAATGATGGTTAATAACAATTACATGAGAGTTGCATACGCTACACCCGATAAATAATGAAGAATGATAAATATATTTATGTTGGCATTAACAAACGTCAAATGCACAACATGCTTGATTGAAAAATTATGGGTTTCTATTGGTTAAAAATCTGTAGCGTTATGAAAAATCTGTATCCTAATGGATCTCATTATTATGGATTTTGGACGTATTATTATAGTACGGGTGTCGAAAAATAATCTAAAGTTTGACTCATTCTTTACTAAACACCTTTTATACTATATAAAGTGCAACACTTTCCTTATTAGACTAATTTGAGGGAACTCAAGAAAACACCCTGTACAAGGCATTACCATAAAATGGATTTGTATAAAAAGAAACTAGTCCAAGTGGCTTATTGGCTACTGCTTGAGGAAGCATATGTTTAACAACATATATGATGAAGCCATACCTCCAGGCTCAGGCACAAGGTGACAATACAAAGGCTGTATATAATTACAGACATTCAAGAGCTCGGAGAACTTCATAAAATGCATTTGGTTTATTATTTCAAACTTTTAGAGTATTTTATACTCCAATAGCAGTTTCACCTCATACGGCTGACAATGTCATTATTGCAGCATGCATAATACACAACGTCTTCCAAAAACAATATGTTATCCTTAAAATCTTCCATTCAGAGGAGAGCATCATTTGAAGCTTCTGCAATACGAGATAAATTTAGAATCTATTTCAACACTGCTCTGCTGCTGGTTCGGTGCACTGGGAAAATAATATAATCTCCAAAACTACTTAATTTGTAATTAAATGTAAAAGTGTTTCTAAGTTCTTATTAAACATTTTATTTTTTTTTTTTTTGATTGTTTTTTTTATCTAAAAATTCGACAAGGTTAACATAATCTTAGAAGATTGATATTGATTATAATGCTGATATTCTTTCGCAACGAAGTTAAATGTAGCATTTTAGAAAAACTCTTGTCTAGAACTTTTAGATCAAAACTGGAGAGCCTGATAAGAACATACCAGAGCCTACCGACTCTCCAAAAATAAATCGATTCGTTGGAACACGTAAAAAGTATATTAGCGATGAAAAAGTGTGGAACTTTAATTTGGCCCGCAGTGTATATATGAATAATATAATTCATTCAATTTGAGAATCGTATTATCCCCTCAGAACTTTTTCCTAGCGACGCCACTGAATACGAACATCTATAAATGTAGATAATGTTAATTATTGATTATTTCCAACCATATTTTTTTAAAAGAAACTGTGATTATGTAAAACAAAATTTAAAAAGTGTTTTCGAGATTTGCTGCTGTGTGCGCTTGTGCGCCGAAATCTATTTCAAATAGATTTGGGCGCACAGCGCACAGCGAGCGACTCTCGTGTGTATGAAGATATTATTATGAATAAAGAAACATGAAATAAACTAATATTGTATACGAAGTGAAAAAAAAATCCGTATCACAAGTTGGATTCGAACCAACAGCCCCCAATTTCCTTTCAGGTGTTCCAACCAATTGCACTACCGTGGCACATCCAAGAAATATCTCTCAGTCCGTATACATAACACTGCATTGTTATATCTCATTGCAAGCTGCAAACACCAGATAAATGAAAGGAATCTACTCAACATAAGTAGTTAACACTGTATAATATAAATATAGAAACATGAAATAATCTAATATTGTATACGGACTGAAAAAAAATCTATATTATTATATAGCAAACGTACAGGGTGGTCAATTATAATTCAGTAAAATTGAATAATAATAAAAAAAAATATTAAATTTCAAATGGGTACGTCAAGCTGAAGTAACCCAAAAATGGCCACCACAAAGAAGCGAGAGAGCTGGGGCGGATTTTCATTGCGGATGTGCGAAGTTATTGTGGATATTGGTCAAGTCAGCGCCATGTGTAAACGTGTGAGAACGAATCTTACACAGGATCCCAGACTAGTTATGGACACTTAATTATGAAAATATTCTTTAAATATATCTGATGTCCAAATTAATTAAATTTGCACCACTTAAGTCAGACATTTGTGTCAAACTTTACTAATTTATCTAGGTTTTATCATGATGATAAATGGTACATATTTATTAAGCTCTGTACAGACCTGGATACCCATTTCTAGCAATGCTTTTGGGAATTGTATCCTGTCTGTATGAGACATAGTATCTACAGTGTGTCCAAATTTCATTGTAATTGCGGGGTAGCTGCGTTATTTTGAAAGTTAACGGGATGCGGTTTTCGCGACACTTTTTTGTATAATTTCAAATTTGAATTAGGCTAGAAGTATCTGCACAAGGAAATGCCCAAGGAAACCGCGAATATTCATCAACAACTGTAAAGAGGAAGGAATTTTTAGAAGAACTCGGTATCGGACCCTTAAAATCAATATTTAATCTTTCAAACGGGGCTGTTACTTTGATTAAATGACTGTTTTCATCTTTTTTGTAGAATCTAGGTTTAATTTCTGCACATATCGGGCATGCGGCAATCATTCGTTTAATTTCTTCTAAAGAATGCGGCAAATTTCGAATTTTAATAAAATGATGCATTCGGGTGACCCCAGGATGGCACAAGGACGAGTGTAACTCAAAGAGTTTGTTTGTAATATTATTGCATATTCTTGAAAAAGCATCAGCTGCCCTATTTGATTTTCCAGGACGATAAACTATTTCAAATTTGAAACACGAAAGTTCTATGCGCCAACGCATGATTTTGTCATTTTTGATTTTATTTGTGTGGTTTGTATTGAACATAAAATATACTGATTTCTGGTCTGTCACTAATTTAAAATGTCTTCCAATTAAAAAATGTCTCCACTTCTTTAATGCTTCAACACAAGCATATGCCTCTTTTTCTATAGCAGGGTGTCGTCTCTCTGATTCGGATAGTGTACGTGAAAAGAATGCCACAGGCCTTCCAGCTTGACTCAACGTAGCGGCTATAGCAAAATCAGATGCATCTGTCTCTACAATTAAAATTTCTTTATCATCGATGCTCCACAGAAGCGAGTTAGCTATGTCAGTCCTTATTTCTTCGAAAGCGGAAACTAGTTGTGTACTGAGTGGAAATGTCTTGCAGTCTATTAAACATCTTATCTTTTCAGAAAATTTGTTAATCCATTTTGAATAATGTGAGAACATTGCCAATGCTCTTTGAAGACTTTTGGTATTGTTTGGAATTGGCATTTCTAAAAGAGGTTTCAGCCTGTCAGAATTATATTTTATTTTATTTTATACCTCTGTTACTTTTATTAGTTTTATTTTCAATCACCTATGTCATTGTATCATAATATATATTTTTGTTTTGTCTTGTAATTGGGTAGTTATACCTGTTAGACAATAAAGAGATTATTATTATTATTATAATTCACGATACCCTACCCAAATTTTGGGTAACACATGTAATTTTTGAGTTATAGGGAAGACTTCAAAAAACTTATTTTTCGGAGCCCACTCATATCTCGGACAGTATGACAGATATGGAAATATATAAACGTTTTTATGTAGAATCCTCAAAAAACGCCCTATAATTATATTGAATGGAATTAGGAAAATATAAAAAGTTATTGGATTGTGCTTCGAAGTAAACGGAGCTAATTTTGAACAGATGAGTTTTTATGAAATTAATATTAAGTAGGTATAATTATGTAGAATATGTAAGTATTTCTGTTTGCAATTAGTAGTTTAGGTTCATGTAAATACCCTTAAGTTTACACGTAGTTTTTCATAAAATAAATTTCTTTTAAAACATATTTCATTTTTTGCGTTTTGTTTTTGTTGATTTTATTTATTATTTTATTCAACCTTTAATTCTATTAAAATATATTATGTGAAAATAAAAGCCTAAATCGAAATCATCAAAATTACAATTTTTATTGAACCTATATAGATTTTGGTAGGTATTTTAACGACTAAATTAAATAACGCATAATCGCGAAAGAATTTAACAATATGTTAAAATTACAGCGCATCCAGAAAACTAATAATAGTGAATACATTTTTCTATACTCTCGATTTTTGATATTTATAAAAATCAAACTATTAAGTGTTATATATCATTTGAAAGGAAAAATAATCATTAAATATGTACAATAATCAGAGTGGTTTTGTTAATATTTTGAAACTGAGAACAAATAACAAAATTAAGAGTCAATAAGGGGACTCTGCATAAAAAATATCTATCAAACACCGTTTATACATTACCAATACCTGTCATAGTTTCCCAGATATGAGAGGGGTCCGAAAAGATACTTTTTTGAATTCGGCCCTATATCACGAAAACTACATAGTACATAATATGTTACCCAGAATTTGATTAGGGCATCGTGAGTTTCATAAAAAAGTAGCAACGTGTCGCGAAAACCGTAAAATATTTTTAATGTAGCAATTGATTCATAGAGGCCATTATGTAGTGTGCCGTCTTATGTTTGTTTTGCTTATTTCCTTTCATATATTATTCCTAGAACTACTACTATCTTTGACTTAATTATATCAAGTCAAAAATCGTCGTACCGGGTTTTCTTTAATTAAATCAATTAATTGTTGTTCTTCTTTAGGCGAAAATTTGGAACACATTTCTGTATTTAACTTAATTACACACCCTCGTAACCTTGCTTATTAACCAACAGTTTGCTCTCAACTGCGAAGTGCGTCTTGTGCCTACAAGCGTATATGGCTGTGTAGATTTTAGATTTCAGCGTAATTGCCGGCGCACTCCGACGGAGGAATCCAGACCAACTTATTTCCACAGGTTAGATTTCGGCGCAGTACGGCGCACTGTGCGCTTGTTGTGCGCTGTGCGCTTGTTGTGCGCCGCGCACAGTTCTAGGAAACCGTAGCTTTAGAAAATATGCGGACCAATAAGCATGCCGTTAATTGTGCCACACCAAACATTACAGGTCCAATGATGTTGATTATCAACTTCACGCATCCAGTGTGGGTTGTTTCCTGACCAAAAATTCAAGTTGTTCAAATTTACCCTCCCAGTATTGGCAAATGATGCCTCATCTGTCCATAATATTTGACAAAAATTGTGGATTATCTCTTATCATGTTTTTTACCCAATAACAATAGTTTAATCTCATATCAAAATCAGAATCTCTTAGGGCTTGACATAACATAACATAAGGATGAATTTTTTTTCCACAAGGATTTTTTGAATTGTGCCGTAACTAAGGTCCAAATCTCTAGCCATTTCTCTTATACTACTATGGGGTTCTGCGTTAACAGATGCCAGTACATTAATAACTGCGTCCTTGCAGGACGGCGTTTTCTTATGGAGGGCACAGACCGAACACTACCATATTGTCTCAAACAGCGAGCTAAACGTTGAAAAACTCTCCGTGAATGGTGAACTCTATGAGAATAACGCAAAGCGTATTCTCTTGAAGCCACCCCTGCATTTTCAAATGATTGAAAATAAATAGCTAACATCTCGTATGCTTCTTCATTTTTAAACGGCATTCTAACTTTACAAATATTAGCTATTGCTTCAAATTAAATATTAATTATTTAACACTATTTGAGTAATTGTTAAAACACGTTTAGAAAATGTCGCATACAATTTTACATAGAAATGTCAGTAGTGTTGCCTAATAAATAATCTAATTTATCTCCATGGAAACCTGCCAAATTTGTTTGACGGCTAGGTATCTTGATTTATTTTTTAGAAGGCCCAGATTGTTGTTTTGGCGATAACTTTGAAACGAACAAAGATATCGAACTGCGGTTTTCACATTTTGCTTGCAAAGATAATCTAGTTTGCGATTATGGGATTGTAGTTATACCGTGCCATTTAAGTTTTTGAAGAAAAATCGATAAATCTCTAATGATTACAAATTGCGCCCTCTGGCAAGTTCATTAGGAACTATTGTGTATTAGCGGATACTACAGTTAAAAATGCTTGGTTTTCTCTTCCAATCAATCTCAAGTCTGTCAAAATCGAATAAGTAGTTTAGAAGTTACGGCATTTTAAATAATTATACTTTGAATGGCTTCCCCCACTCTTATTAAGGATCATACATAAATAAGCCTCAGACAAAAGTGGTGTAAAATTATCTAGGCTTTCTCATGATGTTACCAAATGGTTGACTACATTTGAGAATTTTCGCAGAAATCAAGCATTTTAATTTTTTAAATGAAATAACGCCCCCTTGTGGCGAAATGCGGAACTTGAAAATAATTTCTAGAATTTTCTCATGACCACTTTAATTGAAAAAAAAAAAATTCCCCAAGGTTCTACGACCAATAGTTTCCGAGATACAGCCGCTGGCCACGCTTAGTGGATCAGCCTGTATAGTGAAAGACCAAAATGTCGACCGAAATTGCACTATAGAGAGTTTTTCACTATATAAAGAAAAAATCAACAAGCAACAAAAAATATCGCAAATTGGATTATAAAAGATTTTATTAAACATTTGAAAGTTTAAATACAAAGCAGTACATAATATACGTACATATTACATAAGAATATAGTAATTTAAGTAGTTTTGAGAAATTATTATGTACTAGGAAACATTAGGCTTTTGAAAAATAATTGTTGCTTGTTGCTCAATAAAATTCTCGCAAATTTTTTTAAAAATGAGCCAAAGTCGTGAAGAAAATATTGACACAAACTTACATACCTACCTACAGACAGCGATTATCATTAATTTCAAAGAACATAAGTCAAATGTGAGCCCGTGAGCCTTTGCCGGTGTGGACACTTGACACAATATTCAAATATATTTTTGGAATTCCTGTCTGACTGCTGATATAATAACAATAATAAATTCCGTAGATTTATGATGCCAAGGCAACCGCTAAAAAAATAAAATAAAAATTGTTCTGTTAATTTAAAATACGCCACACACATTCTCAAAAAAGCTGATCCAATTTCATAGCTTTATTTATAAATATAGGCTAAATGCATCTTGTAAAAAATTAATCGATTAACAGTTTAGAAGAAAATATGTAAATATACATTTTTTTACTGCTAACCTAATATTACAATAATCTAAAGCACTATATATGGTATGTATGCGGCTAATTTCATTTTGTAAGTTTGAAAACTAGATTTTTATGTCATTTGATATTTCGGACTAATTCAAAAATGATCTAGACATGACTAATAATATCAAAATATAACCAAATTAAATATGGTAATGCACCAGTGTTAGTAGTTAAAAAATCTATAAACACTGATTCCGAAATGAATCGTGACATTACAGCGCAAGCGTAGTTCGGAACGCGTTCATATTCTTTATTTTTAGGGATGAATAAATTATGTCTGCTCCACAAATGAATATCATATAGTTGTTCATATCAATCAGCATTTAACCATACATGTTTCGAGAAACTTGTTCTCATCTTCAGTGGTATGCAATGGGGGAATTACAGAAAGCTATACCGATTTATTTGTGACAAAAATTATTATTATAAATCAATTAGACTTCTTAAAATGTGTCAGATATAAAATAAAATTAATTTGAAATTAAAAAAAATTGTGATTATTGCGATTATGACTAGGTACGTAACTTCGCGTATGATGTACATTATTTTCTACGTTTTTTTTTCATATTCGAGATTCTCATTACTAACATTCAATTATTTAGTTCAGAAGGCATTCGTAAATTTCTTTGATTATAATATTCAGATCCTATCTACCTGAAAAATAAAATCTTTCATCCCCCACTCTACTCTTTCTTGGTAGTCACTGGAACTATATAAAACCCTTACATCCAAGGATAAGACATATAAAGAATAAATAAATATATACCAGTAAAAAATTGTTGGTTAGCTTCGCTTTGACTGCGCACGTCAGAAGCAACAGTTCTTCCTCAGTTAGTAGAACTGCAAAATCGATTCAGAACTGATTCCGTATGCGCAGCGAACGGCAAACTGATTGCATTATTTATTACTAGTAGTTCGATATTTTTTTACCTCGAATGCAGAAAAGCAACTGCGCAAGCGAAGAAAACTAGAACCAGTTCAGAATCACCTCTGCGAACGAAGCTAATAATCGCTCGGGACCAGTTCTGAACTATAATATAGTGGGTGATTTATAATATCGAAGCCCCCGTTATGCAGATCAGCCAGAGCAACAGGATTCTTGTGTATAAACGGGAGCATTCTCGTACAGGAGTAAAACACTTTTCGTGAATTTTTCTTTCTATAAAGTTTACTCAGATTGAAGCTTAGTACTTTCCAATTATAGTAACACCGATATCCTATATCATTATATGAACAATCAATAGGATTTCTTCGGAGTCCCAAAAGATGGTCGCAATGAGTTTTCCGTCTGACTTTGTGAACTTAAACTTCTTGGCGGTGTAATAATAATAATAATAATAATAATAGAGATAGAAATTAATAACGAGGTCGTCATACAAGGTCTTGAAGAACCCTATAAATACCTGGGTATAGATCAGACCCATAAAATAGAACATACAACGATGAAATCGAAACTGTTTACTGAATTTGAAAAACGAGTTAAGCTAATTATCAAAACAAAATTAAACTCAAAAAATATCGTTAAGGCTATAAACACATATGCAATATCTGCGTAACCCATTCCTTTGGCATAATCAGATGGTCTGATACAGATCTTGATGCACTAAATAGACGAATCAGAACACTTCTAACGCACAAAAGAATGCATCACCCAAATGCATGCACTGAGAGAGTCACATTGCCTAGATGCCTGGGAGGTAGAGGTTTAAAAGATGTTAAAGCAATGTACTATGAACAGCTGGATAATATTAGAAAATATTTTTACAAAAACTCGGATAAACCGATGTACCGTGCAGTGATCGAGGCAGATAAAAATTTGACCACACTTAATTTAAAATCCCGAGAATATAACCCAAAAACACACATTACTACCAACGAGGATAAAATTAGGATGTGGTCAGGAAAGCAACTCCATGGAAGATTTTACAACTCCGTTCAAAACAATTACGTGGACAAATCCCTCTCTTTTATTTGGGCTACAAAAGGTTACCTCCATCCTGAAACTGAAGGATTCTTAATGGCCACGCAGGATCAAGTTATAAAAACACGAAATTACGCCAAATACATACTGGGAGAAGACCTGAGTTCTGATAAATGCCGCAAGCTGTTTCCGAAACTATAGATCATATTTTGGGATCCTGTAACACACTAGCAAATACGAAGTACTTGACTCGACACAATCAAGTAGCACATCTAATCCATCAGAAAATACTGATAGACAGAAAAATGAAAACCGAAATTGTCCCCTACTACAAATATGTGCCAAACGAAGTTGAGGAAAATGATCACTTTAAAATATATTGGGACAAAACGATTTACACCGATCATACAATAGAACACAACCGTCCTGATATTACATTAATAGACAAGAAAAAACACACAACATATCTAATTGATGTCTCTATACCAGGAACACACAATCTGCAACAAAAACATACGGAGAAATTAAACAAATACCAAGCGCTTCAACATGAAATAAAGCGCATCTGGAATATGAGGGAAGTGTACATAATACCTATAATACTATCCTCGATGGGAGTAATACCGAAAAATTTGGAAAAGGACCTAAAAATGATTCAAATCCCTATTACCGTAATTGAGGAGATGCAGAAAGCTGCGATACTGCAATCTCTCAACATTGTGAGATCTTTCTTGGCTGTTGGCAATTCTCATGAATCTTGAAACCTTGTTTTCCGATTCTAAAGCAAAATATACCCTTATGGTGGTAAAAAAAAAAATAATAATAATAATAATGAACCCGGGCCACCACCCTATTCATATCATTTGATGTTTTTGGGGTGGCATGAGCATGCCCGACACCCATCTTGCATTTGTCATGTCAAAATGATTATGCAGAATTTTAGATATGGTTGTATTAGATACTCCAACTATTTTTGCGACTTGCTTTTTTTCTTCAGCCAGCATCTTCCAATGAATTTCCAATGAGTTGATTTTTTCAACAAGTGCCAGGGTGATCACTTCAATTGGGTCGTTTTCAAATGATTCCCTACGCATGCTTAAAAAGTCCGTACCATGTGTAAACCATTGTTGTTCCTGGGCAAAAGTCCCCATAAACCGGTGCCATCTCTTCCATAATGGTTTGAATAGTAGTTCGATTTTCTCCCGATTGAGTTGAGTGATCGACTATAGTTCAAAATAATGACCTGCATTAGATAAAGCTTGACATTTATACTATTGATGAGCCATAGAACATGTCCCGACTAAAAGTATCCCTAACATTAACTTAACGCCCCCCATACAACCGTTGGAGGACCAGCTACGCTTTCAATAATGGCTCAATTATCAACTCAGGTATAGAATGTACTATTTCTACTTAAACAAACCACGGATCTATTTTAACATCACTAGAACTATTTATCTTTGGTCCAATTGATTTAAAAATGAATATGAATGGCGTCCGTTGTTCAGTTTTATTTGTTACAGATAAAAATAATTATACCATTGAAATTTTTATTGTTAAAAACAGGTTGCAAAAATCTAGTTGATTTTATTCAAATTATATTCATACCGTTGATTGAAAATTCGGCAAACGTTCATAGATAATCTACAATTCCGCTTCTGTTTTGAAACAAAATGCTAAGCATGGTAAGAATACTTAATGATCTAACCTATAACATGTGCAACGTCAGCAGCGAGTGGAAACTAAATAACTAATAGGAAGATAAAAAAAGCTATTGCTCGCAATAACCCCCAAATTCTAGATGGAACAAAAAGAAAATAAGTTTCAATAAGTAAGACGAAGATAAGCAACTTGAGCTGATTGAGAACAAACTTCTTATTTTCTACGCAATTAATTGCACAAAGTTTTTACATGAACAAAATCAAACCAAGGTTACTTAATAATAATAATAAAGGCCTTAATAGCCTCAATTTGATCTTTGCTTAAAGACCAATTGGTGTCCAAACAACTGTTTCTGCAAATGGTAGAATGTCTAATCAGGCTATACTCATCGATATAATAATTGTAAGTTTCAAAACAAATAAAAATGTCGTTGTATGTTGTTGGTTTCTTTTTGTTGATGATGCGTGTATGAGGCGAAACATGTCATAAAAGGTAAAATTATTAAATAAATACGAGGTTTTGACTGGATGAATAAAAATGAGTCATTTATAAAATTGATGTCTTTCAATATAACTGATCCATGAGGAATTACCCAGTATGGCTTATCTTATTCTCGATTTCAAACTTTAAGCGACAAATTTTGTTACGGAGAATATTGTTGTTCTATTTACCGTAGAAATGTACGCAGTTATTACAGAGAAGATAATAGCTTGTGAATATCTGCCAAATAAATTACGGAATTGCGGAACAAGGAACAAAACAATATTGGGAAAACCTCCAACTAAATTATAAATGGATCAAGAACATACTGAGGCTTGTGTTTAAATAGCGGAAAGAAATTTGATCGAATTTGGGGGTGTAGCTCAGTTTATATAGTACCTACGGTCATAACCGTAGTTAAAAATTCAAATAAATTTTAAAAGCAAATAAATAGATGTACGATTTTTTTTTTTTTGATTTATGTGTTCGTTTTGTTTTCCTAGTTGTATAAAATTTCTCGTAAATTTGTTTTTTTTGTGTACCTATTCTTTTTTATTTGTGTATTATTTAAAGGTAGTGTAGGGTTAAAATTAAATATCAGTATTTTACTGCCTTTTTAATCCTTTTTGTAGTTCTCATTAACATACTTTTTTATATTAATCATAGGATGTACTCGTATTATTTATTTCATGTAATTCCAGAACTACAAATAAACTGGTTATTAGATATTATTATTATTACACTGAAAAAAATATTGTACGTAAAACCAATTAATGGTTGTCATCAATATTTTGAACATTAATATTACGAATTGGTCACTGTTACAATGAATTTTGATCATAGATTGTTAATTTCAAACACAGTGCGGTATTCCTTTGTACTGTTGAAAACCCACCGATACGAGGGGAGAAGTTTTATGGGCTCTTCATGGATATTTAGTGCTACCCGCTAAGCTATGTTCCAAAGGTGCCAGTGGAAAGATAAGCCATTTAAAGCACACAATAAAAGACTCTCAAGAATCTTTTTTTATTTTGTGCTAAAACAGTTCAAGAAATAGAAGAACATATGACAAACCTTAAAGGAAGAAAATCTGCAATTCAGCCGTATGGGTTCTATAAGTCTATTCTAAAGGCGCACATTATTAACTAAATTATAAATAAAGCCTTTAGATTTCGAGTGTCGTACAAATATAATTTAATTTATTTACAAAGCAGGTGCATTAAATCAATGGACGTACAGCAATATAATTTTGAGTCTTATTTGGGCTTTTAAATTCTCTAACCATTGGTACTAGTATATTTAAACCATACTGCACTTTGCAGTACACATAATACATATGTATATGCTCGCGATTATTGATTGAATACAGAACAATAATCTCAATCAATGTAATAATTAGCTAACATTGGTTTAACGTACAAAAGTCATAGATTCATGTTTATCGTTCGTAACATTAATAACCAGCTGACATCGGTTTAATGTACAAAAATCATAGATTAATGTTCATCGTTCGTAACATTAATAATCAGCTAACATCGGTTTTACGTATTGGAGACATAAACTAATCTTCATCGTTCATAACCTTAACAACCTGCTAACATCGGTTTAACGTACAGAGGTTATAAATTAATGTCCATCATTCGTAAGATCAATAACCGGCGAGCATAAATTTATGTTCTTTATTTATTAAATCAACGTACAGAATTCGCTACCGAATTAATGTACGAACGTTTATTGTAGTAATGTCACCCATCATCGGCTCAAACTTAATGTTGACGTTCATTGATTTGAAGCACTTTTTTATTAATATCATGTACCTTTTCGGTTCAGTGTACGATAAGGTGCATGTTTACATTAATGGCAAGGATGCAGGTCAGCATATTTATGATGATATATATATATACAGGGTGTCCCACCGGGAACCAAACGATCTGTATATACAGGGTGGTCCAACGAAAAGTTTGCACCTAGCTTTTCTCTTTTTTTTGTAGTCGAATGCGAAAATGCTCGGACACGTCGATTTTGCTTTTGAGGGGGACACATTTTAAACATATTTTTCGATCTGCGCCTTTAACCCCCTAGCGGGGGTGAGTAACAACCCTAAAATTTTAAATGGAAAGAGGGGTCTAATGACATATCATTTGAAAGGACACAAAATTGTCTTTCTAATGATACCCTATTTGTCGAATTTTACTAAAACAGTTAATACGAAAACGACTTTAAAGACATTAAGCCGATAATTTTGGTATTAATGAGAAATACAAATAAGTTTTAATTATTGCGAGTGAAAACACCTGCAATCGTTAGTACATTCCAATGTTTGTTAGTTTTAACATTGCTTTGTAAAAAAAGTAAACAAGCTGTTAAATTGATTTATTAAAACGTTACATTAACAAATGTTGAAAATGTGACCCATTTGATTCCATACAATAATACAGATTTTGTTCAAATCTATTTCTAACATTTTGTAGCATATCAGGTGTTATGTTTCTGCACTCCTCTGTAATGCGTTGGCGAAGATCTTCTATGGACTCGGGCTTCGTGGCAAAACATTTATTTTTTAAGTGCCCCCAAAGAAAAAAGTCTAAAGGCGATAAATCCGGTGACCTGGCAGGCCATTCAATTGGGCCCCTCCTTCCAATCCACCGTCCAGGGAACCGGTCATCTAAGAACTGTCTTACAGGAGCCACATAGTGCGGAGGTGCTCCATCTTGCTGGAAATAAAGCCGATCAGCAGTATGATTTTGGTCATCTTCTATTATTTGTGTTATTAAAGGATCAATTGTGTCTTCAAGCATGTTTAGGTACACTTCACCAGTTAAATTTCCAGGAATAAAAAGTGGTCCTATAATATGATTTCCTAATATGCCACACCAGACGTTTATTTTTTGAGGATACTGGGTATGAACCTCACGGAATAAATGTGGGTTACTGTCATCCCAGTAACGGCAATTGTGCCTATTTACAGCTCCATTCAAATAAAATGTGCATTCGTCGGAAAAACAAATGTTAAATAATAATTGCGGATCTTCAATTAAACGCTGGCTCATTGCTTCACAAAATTGCAGCCTTCTATCAGGATCATCCTCATTTAGTTCCTGTACTAATTTGATTTTGTACGGATGAAATTTGTACGCTTTTAAAATTCGTATTATGGACGAACGGGAGACACCTGAGGCTTCAGCTAGTTGACGGGTACTTTGACTATGATCCATTTCAACATGCCCTAAAACAGCGACTTCCACAGCTTCATTTCTGATCGGTTTCTGCGGCTGGTGTTTTACATTACAGACAGATCCGGTATCTACAAACTTTTTAACTAACTTGCCAACGTACACATCATTCACATTTTTATCGGGATGTCTCTCATTAAATAAGCGAGCCGTAAGTCTAGCACTACTATTATTTTGAAAATAAAGTTTAACAATTTCAACTCGTTCTAGAATGGAATAAATCATTTTGTACGGTAAAAGTAAAATAACTTGAGAAGCAACCAAACTGAATCAATGAAAAGACTAAAATAAACGGTGTAAATTCTTTTCCTACACGTATCTGCAGTTTTTATTTCAACAAAAAACGCAAACGATTAGTGAGGAATTTAGTTCTGATAAATAAGATCGTGTTTTTGAAATCCCGTTTTTCTTCAAAGTAAATAATTTAGAAATGATTGTA
The DNA here is from genome assembly GCA_911728435.2 of Apoderus coryli. Lineage (NCBI taxonomy): Eukaryota > Metazoa > Arthropoda > Insecta > Coleoptera > Attelabidae > Apoderus > Apoderus coryli. The sequence continues at coordinate 3,616,611 of OU452206.1, read as the reverse complement.
GTTGTTTTCAGTCGTAATAATTAAAACTTATTTGTATTTCTCATTAATACCAAAATTATCGGCTTAATGTCTTTAAAGTCGTTTTCGTATTAACTGTTTTAGTAAAATTCGACAAATAGGGTATCATTAGAAAGACAATTTTGTGTCCTTTCAAATGATATGTCATTAGACCCCTCTTTCCATTTAAAATTTTAGGGTTGTTACTCACCCCCGCTAGGGGGTTAAAGGCGCAGATCGAAAAATATGTTTAAAATGTGTCCCCCTCAAAAGCAAAATCGACGTGTCCGAGCATTTTCGCATTCGACTACAAAAAAAAGAGAAAAGCTAGGTGCAAACTTTTCGTTGGACCACCCTGTATAGAAAACAATACATATGAGAATTGTGAAAATTTGGCAGTGCAACTATGTCGACGGGAGCATATGAGTTAAAATATTATAATATAATATATAATAATTAAATACGTATTAAAATTATAAACTAAAGGAACAAAAATAGCTGTGGACGCGACAGATAATTTGTGGAGCAGACGTTCCTCGTCGTAATTAATGGACTCAGGATATAAATATTTTTGTTCAGTTCATTAAAATGTGTAGTTTTTGTATTTTGCAATTGTATCATTATTGCCTTTTTTTTTCACCTATAAATCCCAATTGAGCGTACGGTAGTCCGAGTGAATGTCGGACTACTGTACGCTCGATACCTGCCGAGGTCGGGTCTTCCAAATGCGGTTTACTGCTACTGCTACTACTGCCCCACATATTCAGGACCTCCACAAACCTTGGATTCAATTAAGACGAATTTTGGAAAGATTTCGACAGCCATTAAATCTCTTATTTTAAACGTAATTCTATATTTTATGATGTGCCAAATTGAAATTTTAATCAAAAATTATTTCAAAGATATGCACCACAGCATAATTTCATTACTGTCGCTTTAGATACATAGGCACCAGGTATAGCACTGTCTATGACATAGCCATTTATGTGTTTGCTGCGGCTTAAAGTTAATTGCTCCATTTGGAATTTATATCCGCTAGAAAGTTCTATCATACGTTGGAAATTGTCGATATGATGTTTAAGAAGTATTCTCACAGCGAATGTTATTTTTGGATTTTATTATTATTTAATGTTGTACTTTAACTTGCTTTTAGTTTTATAATATATTGTGTTTACGGAAAATTGTAACTACCGCTATTTGTATCTATATCAGTTCTAAATATACTCGTAGCACTTTGAATACAAATATTTGATGTGTTTAAAATAATTATATTGAGTTAAAATACGTCATAATCAAACCATAAGTGTTGGAGGAGGATACTCCTTGAACATGATCTAATATTACTATAACTAGACTAACTAGAAACGATAAATTCTGCAATTTCCGTGCGTTCCGTGGTCAATTAATGAATAAAAGTACTCCCAGAAGATAAAAATAAAGTATTTTTTTCTGGGACGGGAAAAATGATTGATATATTATATCTCTGTTGACAGGTAACAAAATATCACTTTTTCTGCCGACACTATGAGAAAATTGTATTTTACTGCTTCCATAGGGACGAGAAAGTATGCATTTCTAAGGCTAGCGCTACAAAAAACTCAAAAATGGCTAGGCAAGAAAATTATTTTTAACTATTTGTAATAGATGGCGGCACAATAATAAAAGCTATTAACAATGATGACAGACCAATATGACAGTGGTTGTCAAAAATCGAGCGCGTCGTAAAATATTCAATTTGATTCAGCATCTATATAATAATCATGGAACATCTCATTCATCGTAGTGACGAGGAAATTGAGTATTGTACCCCGCCTGAAATTCCCGAGAAAGCGAACGAAGTTTCGACGAATTTGCTGCCGGAAGAATCAAGAACCAAGTATGAACTTCAGTATAAACTGTTTATGGATTGGTGTAGTGCTAAAAACGTTAAAAAGTATAGTGAAAACGTGATTTTGACGTATTTATCGGATCTTTCACAAAAATACCAATCTTCAACACTATAGTCAATTCATTCCATGTTAAAATCTACGCTATTAGTTAAAAATAACGTAAACATTAGAAATTTCACAAAAGTGACTGCCTTTTTAAAGGAGAAATCTGTTGGCCACATTGCAAAAAAGTCAAAAATTTTCGGCCAACGGGATATTGAAAAAAATAGTACGTTTAATGTTTTTTTCTCTTTTTGTTTTGTATTACCTACAATTGTACGGTGCCGGCACAAAAATAATGTGTAAACCATGGCGGTAAAGTGATTTTTTCAGGCTTCAAGAAGTGTCCGGGCTCGCTAAAGCTCGCCCGTACATTTCTTCTTTCAGCCTGAAAAAATGACACTTTACCGCCTAGGAATACAATATACTATTTATCAACTTATACTTTTTTCCACATAAGTTAAAGTAGATATTTAATTTTAGAAAATTTTATTATACCTACAAGTTACATTTCCTTTATATCAAAAGTACAATTATTAAATGTGCATTGCTTGAATGGCATGTTCCCTGAACTACTCGGTACAAAAATAGAATTTTTTTAAGTTTATATTATTCAAAATAACTACGAAACAAGCACTAAGTTCGTATTTTTTAAATCACATCCCAGAATGAAATTGACAGATATTTGATTACTTTAAAGGTTTCCTTAGCAACGCAGGTCTAATTGTCGCTATAAGTAACAGCCTGGCGGTTCAAAACCTCAAATTTCACTTCGATAAATTAACTCATGTATAAAATGTGTCATTTAAAGATGACTGTTTTGTCATTTTGACAGCAATAAAAAATGCATCGTTTTTATCACCGATAAAAATGCCTGTTCCTCTTAAACGTCTACATCTAGTATGCTTACGTCACTTTAATGTCTGCCCTGTCAGTTATTTAAGTATTGTTGATAATTGATACTGAAACATTACAAGATGAGTCGTTTTGGGGAAGTTTCGACTCAAATTGTGTATTTAATTATATCAATAAAGTGTATTTAATTATATCAATAAAGATAATTATTGTTGTTGTTCATTCATATATTCGGTCGTTAATTTATCGTGCCAAAAACACTCGAGCTTTTCTTTTAAGCATAAACTTCTTTTTAACTCAAAATTTTTCCATCAGTAATTTCGCTCGAACAACTGATATTTGACAAAATCACTCGACCTTCGGTCTCGCGATTTTGTCATGTCAGTTTTTCACGTAAAATTACTGATTGGCAAAACTATTTCGTTACAAAAAGAAATTTATCCGATAAAAAAAAAAGCTCTTGTGTTTTTACTCTTGATAAATTAACTCCTGTATAAAATGTGTCAATTAAAGATGACTGTTTTGTCATTTTGACAGCGATAAAAAAGGTGCATCGTTTTTTATCACCGATAAAAACGCCTGTTCCTCTTAAGCGTCTACATCTAGTATGCTTACGTCACTTTAATGTCTGCCCTGTCAGTTATTTACGTATTGTTAATAATTGATACTGAAACATTACAACATACAACACCAAACCAAACAATTTATAACAATTGTGTATTTAATAACTGTCCATTTAAATAATTTAATTGTATCAATAAAGATAATTATTGTTGTTGTTCATTCATATATTCGGTCGTTAATTTATCTTGCCAAAAAACACTCGAGCTTTTCTTTTAAGTCCAGTGGCATTAGGGTGTCCTTAAGAATGCGCCAAACAGTACTATAACTTACATTCAAAACCTCAGCAACTTTTCGAGTAGAAGTACCTGCATTTTCATCAACCATGCTCAGCACATCCTCTTCCAGCTCTCCCATTCTTGCTGTGTTTGGCCTTCCTGTTCCTCCACTTCGTTTTATTATGCCTGTTTCATGATGGTGTCGATGAATGCTCTCAAAAATCAGTGTACAACCGCCTAGCTTCTAATGCATTGCCAGCGGGCAGTCCATAAATGAAGTGTATTTCGGTAATCTCGGTATTTGTATAGTGATTCTTGTTAAGGAACTTAACAAATTTGACAGATTCAAAATGATTGGCGCAGTCAAATAACATCAACGTTACTGATTTGGAGTTGAATTATTCGCAAATATTTTTCATATGTTGAAAAATGTTTTAAATTTTTATCTCATATACGAAGGACCATATTATGAAAAAAATACAAGAGATAGAAAAGTTGTAGCTTTAGTTGCTTTATAATATCGAATTAAATTAGTTTCAGTCAGTAGCGTACATTTTTGTTGTCAATAATTTTTATTAAGTTGCCTACACCACTGCGAACTTAATAATTTTGACCTCGTTAGGGCCATATAAGCTCGCTATTTCTAGCACAACGCTGCCAAATTTCAAAGAAATCGGTAAGGAGGTATTTGACGTAATTAAAAAAACCGTTGTTAACAAAAAAATTTAACACCTTGTATCTTGGAAGCAATGCTTCTCCGGACATATGTATATGGAAACTTTTTTTGTAAAATGACCTGGGAAATCACCCCCTTAAATATTGCCGCGTCTTTTTCAAAACACCCTGTATAAATATTTAATTCCATACCTGCGACCCTACCAATACGTTGACATGATTTTATGTATTACGCCACTGATGATGGACAAGCTAATTCCGAAACATGTCTGGAAAAATATCCCTACGTAAGATTTGATCATATTAGGTATATATAAAGAATTTTGTGGAGCTGACGTCGTTTGATTTATAATTACCTATATTATAGCTTCTATATTTATGTTTGTTGTGGCGCAATTAGATTAACGAATTTTAAATAGTGGCAAAATACCCAAATAACGAGCATTAAGATATTATGTAATCTTGTGTTCAGTTGCAATTGCGTTTATTAAATTTAAATATATCAAAAATCTTTCAGTATCGTTTCTTTCTAATAAAATGAAATAATGGTACTTCATGAATTTTAACTACGTATTGTTTAGCAAATTGATCTGTAACAGCGCGGTGTCGGTAAGAGGGATGCAGTTGTAATAAAACATGGCTGATTTCATTCATAAATTTTCCAGCGGCGTGCGTTGTAAAAGTTTAGTAATAATTAATAAACATTTATGTGTTACTAAAAAATTAAAATTAATGATAAGTTCTTCACGTGCTTGGTAAAAGCACCTACTGATACCCTGACTCAAGAAGTATTTTATTTAATTGTTTATTTTACTTTAAATATGTACTAAAGTTTGCATACCAAAAATGAAAATAAAACGTTCTTATAAAAAACAAAAGCATTCTAAAACAACTTAACGAAATAAATTAAATACTTTGGTAATCTTGCATGATTTAAACAAAAAAATCTAAAACAACTTAACACTTATTGAAAATAATTAAAATATCTTGGATCTTTTTGTTGCTTTAAGTCACGTTTAGAAACTATAATTAACTGTTTTAAATATTTCGATTAAATACAACGATCATAATTAGTATTACTTTATAGAAGGTGGCAATCTGTTAGATTTCCTAAATTTGAGCATCATCATTATCATCAGTCTCGCTGCCGTCATATTGTCCTAAAGTTATTATAATGTGCTCAATTTCCTCCAAAATTCTTCTTCCAACTTCCTAACATGTCGGCAAAAACTATTCCAATCATTACTGGATATTAAGAACTTATTTTAATGTAGTTAGGTTGAAATTTCGGGTTGTATGCGGGTTCTTATATATTTGATTTACGTTTTGCATAAGTTAACTCTATTGGGTTTAAGGTTTAACTCGCACATATACGGAGGCGTTCTAAGAGATGTTTTTTTAAATCGAACTACCCTGATTTTTTTAGCCAATAAAATTTCATATTTTTGTTCCTTTCAAAATGATATACGACACTTAATAGTTTTAGTTTTAGAAATATCAAAAATCGAGAGCGGTATTGCAAAAAATTAATTGCTGCGAGGATTTTGGGAGACTCTGTAATTTTGGTATAGTGTTAACTTCTGTCACGATTATGTTGTTAATCTTTAAAATACCAAAATTCCAAGTACTTAGATTCAATACAAATTTCCAGTTTTGATGCCTTAATAAACAACAAACAATGTGTAAGCTTATATTTCTACAAGAACAAAGAAAAATTGTTATGAAACTAAAACACTAAAATAACAGAACACTAAATATACAATAATAATTTCATATAATATTTTAATTTGATTTAATATCTGCCACTGGCTGATTCAATATTACTACGAGGGGCGGCAACAATTGCGGGGAAGAACTCAGTTTCCATCAATTGCGACTTGAACACCCGCATGGCGACAAAACGTGCGATGGTCTACGCACCAATTAGGATCATTCAGATGGCGTGTAACCACCTATTTCGCGTAGTATAGCCGATTTTACAGAAGATCGTAATTTCTTTTCCCTATTATATATTCTGTGGTCAAAATTTTAGTTATTAAATAAAAATAAAACAAACAACCACTTAAAAATGCTGAGCTTTTTTCATTATTATTATTTGTAATTGTAAAAAATCGATTTTCAATTTAATACGACTTCTTTTCTAGAACTACTGATTTTTTGTAATAATAATAATAATAGTCATTTATTGTTTCTGAAGGTTACAAACCTTATAACAAGAGTATGGTTTAACAAAAAAAAAAATACATTCTAATAATAAATATACAAGAAAAAATAATAATAATAAAAGCCAGCGAATGACATATCACAATAGGTCAGTGGTACAATTACATAAATTATATCAAAAAAAAAAAAGAAAAAAAAATATTTAATTAAATCCTAGAAAATGTTAAAATTTCAAATCATTTTTTGTAGTAAAATTTGGCAATATAGGATTTTTTTGTCCGCATTCCTTTCGTTGTCACAGATTCGTTTGCCAAGCAATATTTATATATTTATTAAGTACTGATTCAGGCTTGTAGGGATTTAGAAAATATTTCTTTTGTTTCGAAAATGTTTGACAAACAAAAACTTTGTAAGAGAGTAAATAGTTTCTAAATAAAATGATTCAATAGAAAACTGTAGTTTATTGGTGCAAACGCGAATCTAAAAAATTAATAAAATTTATCAAATATTTTCCGATTTGTTTGAAAAAACGTAAAAAAATATTCACTTTTAAAGCCTTCTAGCGCCCAAACCACGCAACTTTATATATAGATAAGTTGACCTAAATCATCATATTTTAGGCCAAGGAATTTGTGCTATTCCGTTGTACACGTCATTTCCGAACACCCTGTATATTGTCGCTTCTTCAGTCGCGCTGAAACAAACTAAATTTGTCACAGTATCAAAATATGTATAGAAGCGACAATAAAGTTGCGAAATGTTGCAGTTGTGAAAAACTGAAGTTTCGTTGGTGGTGCTCTACCTTGCGAAGTAATAATAATAATAATCATTTATTGTTTCTGAAGGTTACAAACCTTAGAACAAGAGTATGGTTTAACAACAAAAAAAAAATACATTCTAACAACAAAAATACAAGAAAAAATAATAATAATAAAACGAGCCAATGACATATCACAATAGGTAAGTGGTACAATTACATAACTTATATAAAAAAAAAATAATTCAATTAATTCCTAGAGAATTTTAAAATTTCAAATCAAATTAAAAGTCATTCATTTAGTAAGAACGATCTCAACTTCAACATGGCCACCAAAAATTTCGCTATCCTGGAGGCAAGCAAGTGATTCCGATGCCAAGGCAGAGATCAGATCAGTAAAAGTTGCCACATCTGACAAAAAGTGTGCTCTTAAATGTGCATACAAGGGACACTCAAAGAAAAGATGCTCAACTGTCTCCGGCCTGTACTGATTACAAATTGTACACAACTCGTTCATTTTGATCAAGTAGTCTATACCATTATAAGTCAACCGTAGATAATCCCGACCACAAGTTCTAATTTGTGCAATAAGTCTTGTTATATATATTGGGACTTTGAAAGATAAATAAGAAGACAGAACATTGTATGAAAAGAAGTTGGACAAATAAGGAAAAGTTGATACCGCCAATCTATTAATGTCATGTTGTTTTAAAAAATCGCTATACATGTTAAGAATCAAATCACTATTAGCAGATTCCCATAAATGAGTGCCGCACCCCAGATGGTATAAAAGTGCTTGATCTGCGAAACCCAGTTAAATTTTACGTCTGAACAACTACTTAATGCTAGCAACCTCTGATAACAAATCTTAGGCAGGCGCGAGTCGTCCATCTGTTCAAGTTTCTTACGCCAAGTGAGTGCCATTTTTAAAATAGTATAGCTTAAACCAATTACGTCCACCTCCAACCGCACTACATAATCTGGTGTATTTCTAGGCAAAGAAAGAAGCTTTTTAAAAAATCCTACCTGAACCCGCTCCAAGACATCCTGATACCTCAGTCCCCAAACTCCGACAGCATAAGTTAGTGATGATACAATGATGTTATGATACAGTTTCATTCTTGCATCCCAGGAATTTACTTTAGTGCGTGCCAATAATCCCATGGTAGAGCCTATAGCTTGTTTACATTTAAGCACCGTTCTGCCAGACATTTGACAAAATAAAGCAGAAGAAGTAAATTCAACCCCTAAATAGGTATAACTTTTTGCGATGTCTAATAATGAGTCATTAAAATAGAGTTTATGATTTTTATAATTTTGTTGGTAACCTTCTCTACCAAAAATAATCACCTTAGTTTTTGAGGTGTTGACAGATAAATGATTTATATTACAGTAATCCTGTAACGTTTTTAATTTACGATTTAAGTCAACTTGCGAATCACTTAAAAGAACAAGGTCATCCGCATACAAAAGCATAAGTAGATTGTTCCTGTTGTCAATATATATGCCAGTATGTCCACATGATATGAAAAACTGCTCGATATCGTATAAGAATATGGAGAAAAGTAGAGGACTAAGTGATTCACCTTGGAGAACTCCCTCTGTTATTTGATAAAGCTTTTGTGGTTTCACCATTACATCTGACGCACATTTCCGCCTTATCATAAATATTCTTTATAATTCGTATCACTTTACTAGATATGCCCACCGCATGAAGTTTTGACCAGAGTAGATTATGATTAACACAATCAAAAGCGCGCCGAAAATCTATAAAAGCGGCAAACACTTTTCGTTTCTTAAGCCTTAAGTGTATTTGAAGAATCGAAGTTAACACGAAAATATTATCGGTACAGCCTGTACCCTTGCGAAAACCAGTTTGGCACTCAGGTATAATTTTGTGGTAATCACAAAAATGCGTCAACCTTTTCATTATAATTGACGTAAATAGCTTCATCACACAGCTAACTAAGGAGATAGGTCTATAGTTTGATGGATCGTCTCTACTACCTTTTTTATGTAAAACACTGCAAATCACCCGGTGCCACGATGACGGAATCTCCTCGGACTGCAAAATTTTATTAAACAGATGAACCAAGTATAGATGCCAATTCTGAGGTAGATTTTTCAGAAATTCGTATGATATCTCGTCCACACCAGGGGATTTATTATTTTTGGTTTTTGTTACGATCTCCTGCACATCCTCAAGTGTTATGGCATCTATTAATTCGTCACGGATTTCAGGAAACTGAAATTCAGAAATTATTCTTATTCTAGAAAGGCTGTCATGATATTGTTCCCAGGTTCCGATTGATATAGGACAGACATTAGAACGTTGTTTAAATCTCTTAATGGTGGTCCAAAATTGTGATTGATTACTAGCAGAACTAAGGGCAACCACAACATTCCTCTCATATGCCTCCCTCTTACTCTGTAGCATCCTTTTATATGCGTTTTTTGAGTTAATATAAGCAGACTTAAATGGCTTTGCAAAGTTATGTAACTTACAAATCCTCAGCGACTCTCGAACGCCTCTTTTTAAAGAGTTGCAATCAATATCGAACCAAGGTTTATTTTTATATGAAAGATGACGCATTTTTAACCTAGTCAAACCCAGTTCACCTGCGACATAGTGTATAGTAAACGTCAAATTATCACTGAGAAGTTGAAGGTCCTCATGTATAAGCCAAACGTTAGGAGACATCATCATGGCACTCCGAAATGCTTCACGTTTGCCCTCATCCCAAGACAGGGCTCGTGATTGATCCATAACACCCTTAATAGGTGACAAACGACCTTCATTATCACCACCTTGAAAATATAGAATAATGGGAAAGTGGCAAGACGGAGTTACGTAGTTCAAAACTGAAAAATTGTCAATACATTCCAGCGAACTACTCTTACAGAATATTAAGTCTATCACACTTGCACTACGAGAATTGCAGAAAGTATAGCTCAATATTCCAGAACACTACGGACGGCCTCCTGACGCTACAGACATCTCGTTTTTTTTTCCTTGCATCCTGATTTGGTGAATGTTCCTCTTCTCTCGGGCGTTTATTTCCCTGTACTATTCTGGGAGTATTATTAATATAACGAATGGATACACTTTCACCCAACTGTTGTCGAGATTTTACGAAGTAACTCTAATCCAATAAAATAAAATCTTAAGAATTTGAAATTATATTGTTTCAGATGCCATCCCTGTCCATCGGAATGCACCGAATGCACTCCAAATGGTATTTGCATAGTTCGACAGCACGTTTATTTGAAAACCATTGTCTGGTGCATTCAGTTGTCATGCATGGGCATTACGTTAATTTTGGCATTGATTGTCTTCAAACAACGGAAGACCAAAGTACGATGTATTTACGTAAATATGAACAGACAATGTAACTGAAATTGAATTTAAAATAAACAGATCGCTGTTTTGTATTCTGTATTTATTGAAGCGAGATTTCTATTTTGTTTGATAGCATATAAATTTAAATTTGAAGGATACCAAAACCACATGAATGGATATGGCTTTGTACATAATACGTTTTCTTTCTTGCATTTTTCAGGCGATAGCTTCGGGAATGTGGACAATTTTGGAGACAATACTGTTGGGAATTTTTATACTGTATATAACCGTAAGTAAATCGGAACATATTTTACGAAGAAAAGGTATAATCAGGGCTAGAATAATTTTCGTTATGCTGCAATTGTGTCCTATTGACTTCAATGTCTCATAATAGAAAATTCCTTAGCATGTTAAGTGCATTTTTTTCCCTATTTTTCTTGAACGATATACAGTCGACACTGTTTATAGTGAAACTCTGTAAATACGAGGGTTGCCTTTATATTTCGGGATTAGAGAACAAAAACAATTATTAATCATCGAAAATCACTTTATTGTTTTTCCAAATATTCCCCAGAAGACCTATACACTTTTGCATGCGTTTGAACCAATTGTCGAAGCACTTTTGCCACTCTGATTGAGGTATGTCCAAAACATGCATTCTGAATGCAGCAACCGCTTCTTCAGGTGTCGAAAAATGTTGAACTCTCAGTTTGTTTTTTACGTACGGGAATAAAAAGAAATCATTCGGTACCAAGTCACGACTATACAACGGATGACTCATCAAATCGATGTTTTGGGTGCTCAAAAATGCAGTTGTTTGAGCCGATCTGTGAGAGCTCGCATTGTAGTGGTGAAGAGTGATCCATCTTCGGCGGTTGGTTTTCCTGATTTCTTGGAAGACAACTGCCAAACAAATGGTTGTGTACCACTCAGAATTGACTGGTCTGCGTTGTTCTAGTGGTACGGTTACGACATGTCCAGTTTTTCCGAAAAACCAGGCGACCATTTGCTTGGAAGTGCTTCGTGCGCGAACAACTTTTGTTGGATTTGGCTCATCTTGAAACACCCATACAGTCGACTGCTGTTTACTTTCGGGCTCATACGCGCAATTCCACGATTCATCACCTGTCACGATGTCATAGACGTGTTTCGAAGCACCGCGATCGTATTTTTTGAGCATTTCTTTCGACCAATCGACACGAGCCTTTTTTTGAGCGATTGACAAATTGTGTGGGATCCTACGCGAACAAATTTTTTTGACAGTCAAATGTTTATGCAATATTGAATGTATGCTGGTCCCACTAATGCCTAAGGCTGTCTCAATCTCTTGATAGGTCACATGACGATCTTGCAATATCAGTTCGGGCACAGTATCAATAGTTTTCGGAACAACCACTGATTTTGGACGACCTTCACGAAATTCGTCTTGGAGTGAACTACGACCACGATTGAATTCACCATACCATCGATAAACACTGGTCCTTGATGGAGCTTCATCGCCAAAAATTGAATTAAATTCATCCATGCACTGTTGCTGAGTTAATCCACATCGAAAGTTGTAAAAAATAATTGCACGAAAATGTTCACGATTTAGTTCCATTTTTGAGCCGAGATGAATCTTTTAAGTTACCGTAAACAACACAAATATCGCTCGTATGTCAAAACGTTCTGAGTACGTATAACCTCAAAAATGTCCAATTTTACGATAGAGCTGTCAGTTGCCAGATTGCAACACCAGGGTTGCCAAATCCCGAAATATAAAAGGCAACCCTCGTATATTGAAAAATCTTTACAGTGCAATTTTACCTAGAATATTTTAATGAAATTGAATGTAAAAAGTGAATCTTTAAAATGAGTAGCACTCTATATAATAATAGATATAATGTATAAAGTTTTATGCATTTATTGCGATCTTGGCCTTTTCGAGTTTCCATTTACATTTTTATATCGCATTGTTTTGAAAATATTCTTAACGCGTTCATAACGCCTAATGGTAGGCAATAAATCAGGTAGATTTCTGTGAGACACCTGGGGAATTCCTAACCCATTTTATAATCGAGGCCTAGTGTAAGATGTCCAAGCGTGTGTGTTTTTAAGTTTAGCTGACAAAATTAAAGTTTTGGAGGAAGTTGATATAGGCCGCAAAAAATTGATGTTGCTGCAAAATTCGGTTGTTGTGTATCTCTGATAGTAAAAACTCGCGAAACTATCATCAAGAGAACTAATGTTCCAGCAGTCGGAAATGAGTACGGGTGTGTTCTTCAGTTTTACGATGGTTTCAAGTGGAACGTACGCATCAAAACGTACCAATATCGGGAAATTTAATAAAGCAAAAGGCTCTACAATTTGCTGAAGAATTCCACTGCCTTAATTTTCAAGCTAGTGAAGGGTGGTTGAGGAGAACTGTGACATTTGGACTGAAACTGTTTTAAAAAATGTATTGAAAAAGTACGAGCCAAAAGCGTTTTCAATTGTGATGAAACCGATTTGTTTTTAAATGCTTTCCAATCCCCGTTGTTTAAAAAGAGTTTAGTCTCTGGAGTTAAATTACGCCAATAATATAAAGACATGGCTGACTTCTGAGATTTTCGAAAGATGGATTGAAGAACTGGATACGAAAATGAAAATCCAAAAGCGAAAGGTTGTGATGTTTATAGACAATTGTCCTTCACATCCAGTTAGTGTAAGTACAAAATTGACGAATATTAAATTTAGTTTTTTTCCACCAAACATGACATCCAAATTGCAACCTATGGACTAGGATATTATAAAAAAACATAAAACATCATTACAGAAACAGAATTGGTCACAACGCGATTCATAACCACCTTCCGGGCCAAAAATTAATTCTGTTAAAGATTGTATAACCGAAGTCGTTAAAGTATGGAGTGAAAATGTTTCTCAGAAAACTATCAAAAACCGGTTTTCTAAAGCAGGTTTTACTCAGAAAAATCACGAATGGGAGGATGAAGACAAAATCGATCTCGCTACCTTAAGAAAACAATGGGGTATTTTACAAAGACTGCTACCGTCGACGCAGATTTTTTACTTAAAGATTTCTTAGAAATCGACAATGATGTTGGCACGACAGATCTTCCAACTGACCAAGACATAATTGACGATATAAAAAGTATAGACGATCATGAAGAAGAAACTGAAACCGGGGAGTGCAATATCTCAATAAATAATAATAATAATGTTTATTTAGCCAACATGTACAAATCATAAAACACAATGTGATACATAAATACATAAATAAGTATATAAGAAAATACATTTTCTTTTTTAATGAATTACAATTGTAGTTATTATTGGTCAAAAAAACACAAAGATCCAACCACGGAAATCAACTTAATGATTTGTGTGCGGTGTAATATTCATGTTTAATATAAAGTTATCTTGAATTAGACACAGAGTAGTAGTCTCATAATAATTTCATTGAAATTAATAATAACATACATGTTGAAATATTAAAAATAACACCAAAACTAAAAACAAATGCATAATCAGTCCCCCACCAAAATTGGTATATGAGAAAAGCAGAACACACAAGAAACAAATCAAAATTCCAAAAATTATTAAGAATGCACGAACCTTATTTATTGTACATATCAGTCGACAAGATCGTAATAATATTTTCTCGGAATACTAGAATTATTTAAAAATATTGGTTTTAAATTTCCAACTTTGACGTCCTGTATATCGAACAAGAGGGCTAAAATGAAAAATGACATCTTAAAACTCATATTATTTTTGCTCAAGGACTCTGTGGTTAACGGATTGTCCTCCGTTTTCCGGACACCCTGTATATACAAATGCTGAGATGTCCGACATGTAATTCATTTATGGAGTCGCTGATGGTAATGCATTAGCAGCTAGAAGCAATAACTCCATCATATACTATTGCCAACACTAGACGCGCCCGAACTCCCTAGCGGGAGGCTTGTTACATAATGTAACAAGACTTTAAATTTTGTTGGAAATTTGTTTCACACTACCATGTTTTCCCCAGACGGGCCGTTTCGTAGTGTTGGCAATAGGATAGTTGTTGCTTCTCGTCCGGCCATCGTTTGTGAACTGTGTTTCACCGGGCATATTGCCTGCTCACACTAGATGTCGCTAAAACATCTTGTTGTTATTTCATTTTCACTAAATTTAGCAGGATACTCCCCGGTTTCAGTGTCTTCTACATGATCGTCTATACTTTTTATATCGTCAATTATGTCTTGGTCAGTTGGGAGATCTGTCTTGCCAACATCATTGTCGATTTCTAAGAAAGCTTCAGGTAAAAAATCTGCGTCGACGGTTGCAGTTTTTTGTAGATACTCCATTGCTTTTATAAGGTAGCGAGATCGATTTCGTCTTCTTCCTCCCATTCGTAATTTTTTTCAGTAAAACCTGATTTAGAAAAGCAGTTTATAGATATTAAGACAGTTTCAGTCCAATTGTCACACCTCTTCTGACTACCGCTTGCACTCTCGCCAGACACCGTTTTGAAAACAATCGCATTGCGAGTCTTCCAGGTACTCAACCACCCTTCAATAGTTTGAAAATTAACGCAGTTAAATTCTTTAGCAAATTGTAGAGCCTTTTGCTTTATTAAATTACCCAATATTGGTACTGATGCGTACCTACGTGCCACTTGAAACCACCGTAAAACTGCTTCATTCACATCCTAGTAAAAACACACCCGTACTACTTTTCGACAGCTTGGAACATTAGTTTTCTTGATGATAGTTTCGCGAGATTTTCCTATCAGAGATACAAAGTTGGGGAAACACCGAATTTTGCAGCAACATCAATTTTTTGCAGTCTTTATCAACTTCCTCCAAAACTTTAATTTTCTCAGCTAAACTTAAACACACACGTTTGGACATCTTAATTGATTCTTAAACAACTGGTAACTGAACCTAAATTTGCCATTTACTAGGCCTCGACTATAAATTGGGGTAGAAATTCCCCAGGTGTCTCATAGAAATCTACCTGCTTTAGTGCCTACCATTAGGCGTTATGAACGCCTTAAGAACATTTTCAAAAGAACGCGATATAAAAATGTAAATTGGAAAACCGAAAAGGCCAAGATCTCAATAAATGCATTAAAATTTATACATAAAATTCCGGTAAAAATTTTATTATATAGAGTGCTACTCATTTTAAAGATTCACTATATGGAGGGCTTTCTACATTAAATTTCATCAAAATATTCTAGGTCTTGAAAAAATTGCACTGTAAAGCGTTTGTCACTATATAGAGTTTCACTATAAACAGTGTCGACGGTATTTTATTTAATAAAAATATGATTAATAATTAGAACATAAATGCTAAATCACCCTATACACATATTCCAAGAGCTCTTCATATTCTGCCTTAAAATATAAGCTTATAAAAAAGCCTCCATTGTTCTTTTATAAATAAATCACTTAATATTTGCTGTTCATTTTTCTCTCATTTTACATGCAGGTGGTTGTTAAAATTTTCGAACCTTCCGTTCTGCAGTGCTTACTGGAGCCGTGGACCAGAGAAGTGGGTTTTATCATTTGTTATGGGGCCATTATATTAAAGTTGTACAGACATCTGACCGAATTTAGAACTAGAAAAGCTCATAGATGGGTAAGTAAAAAATTGTATTAATTATTCAATAATATACATTATTAATTATTATTAATTAGTTTAAATTAATCATAGGAAAATTTACTAACGGTTACAGTTATACAAGGTAAATTTTTGAGAAATCTATCTCTAACGACCATCCTTAGTGCTTCCTGATGCACAAATTTTGGCCCATTGAGTGGAGTGGGGTTGAACAAACTATTGAAAATGTGCGCAAGAAGATAGCGATCGATAGTTTCTCTTATTTTAAAACCTTCTAATATGCTTTTGACTGTTATTATCCAGAGGTTAATAATAGTTAGTAATTATGTATGTAGTAATGATTTGTCAATGACAAATAATGTAATAATTGAGGGACTTATTTTACCATTTTACCTGCGGCAATTTTTTGTACTTTTTCTAGGCCCAGTGTATTTTTCTAATATTTCTTCATATTAGTGAAGAAACAACTGCTTCAACATCTCATTAATTTTTTAATGTTTTGTCTAATTTACTATTATTATTTCGATTAGGTACAGGTCCTATAACTATAATTTTTTCAATGACTTGATACTATCTTTGTCTCAATTATGGGTTTCCGAGCTTTTCTTGACACAGGCCTTTATTTTGAATGAGTTTTTGTCTTTGTTTGATGTGTCTGGATATTTTACTTTTATTGAAAAGTTAATTTAAATTTTTGCTATGTATGACAAATGTATCCCCGCTATCGAAATGATTATCTATAAATTTAGAGAACAGGGCAATACAACTATTCTACTGCCTAATACTACGACTGTATTGAATTACAAACACAATTTTCCTAAATAAAAATTTTATTTAGCTTTTTCGTATCAGATTAAAAATTTGATCAATGGAAATGGCTGGCAAATATTTGAGTAGCGAATGTTGACTTACAAAATATACTAAATGCTCCTTAAATTATATCTCCACCTCCAGCCAATAACCACATTGAAACAATGTAAATGGAGACAGATTACAATATTTCCATGATTATTAGTAAACATGTATTTGTAGATGGTTAATTATTCCTGCCTTTATATATCTTTCAATGATAATATTGATTTGATGTACAAATAAAAGGTCATTTTTTGTATTTTATAAAAGGTGAATCTCGATATTTTAATCTACAGAGCGTACAATACCTCTATAATATAAGTAATTTTCTCTATTTGAATAAAGACATCTCTAACAGTAACTTTTTTTTTTAATCCTATGGAATCATCTGCTAAAGTGTTCTATATGTGCTCAAAAACAATTTTTCACAACGGTTAAAAAATAATTGCATAATGAGCCATCTCTTATATCTATGAATTCGATGACTGATCAAACATCCTTAAGTTATTAATTTAAGAATAAAAAATAAAAACCCAGGCCTGTAGATATTACTGCTGCTCACTCTGAGAAATGTTTGTTTAAAACTCTATTAAATAAATTCCAACTTTTCCTACTTGTCATTTCAAAATATTGTTTTATTTTGTGTAATTTTACGACTAAAGGTAGATTTAGCCAACGAATATGCATAAAAATTTGTTTAGTGTATAACTATAATCACAATCACAACTGGTTAAAATACGTTCTATCTATTGCTAACGTTTAGACAACGGTTAGGCAGGCCACACATCAAGGAAACATGAAACATGAAATGTGAAACGAGAAACATGAAACACGTTTCATAAAATAAGTACACATTGCCGTAAATGAGAATACGCACATCAGCGAAATGTGTTTCATGTGACGTCATAGTGAAGCAAATCCTGTAGAAACATGGTTTCATGAAATAGGTTCTGTTCTATATTTTTGTTTCTTGTTTCTTGTTGATATTGCGTTGGATGCAATATTTGATCAGTTTCAAAATTATTTGATTCTGGTGTGTGCATCGATGAAGCAGAAACTTTCTGTTTCGTCTTTCATATTTCATGTTTCAGATTTCTTATTTCACGTTTCCAGTTTCCTTGATGTGTGGCCTGCCTTAGGTTACAAGTTGTAATGCATAGTCATATATCATAACTCAGAATGTTCAATTATTTACTTTTATGATTGTGATTACGACGAATGGAAATATGCACAGGCGTGATTGTTGTTTTTTTGGATTTTAGGCTATACAAAGTACTCATACGTATTTATTGAAACGTTTTTTTTTATGAAACACCGATAAAAAGAAAAGTAACATAAGGTTAGAGGTTAAATCGTTAGAATAATAAATAAAAACAAATGGTCTTATGACTGTTATATGGTGGATAAACCAGTCGCTTTTGTCATGCATGATACACTAAATATGTGTCAAAAATTATGACAAAATCTTATTCAATGTGATCAACGTTGGCTAAATCGGCCTTAAATTACAAGATTTAAAAATATTGTATTAAACTTTATTACAGCACAAACTGTTAATGAGAGGTACCTTGTCTTTCCTGTATTTTAATTATTTTTTATTTATTTCTTTAATCTGGGAGGCTATCGCATGTCCAATAATTCTGTTTATTAATTTCTCAGCTTCTTGTGGGGTTGAATATTCTATGACTTTTGTTTATGATAACCTAACCGACAAAACTATTAACTGGTATGAGCTGTAAACTTAAAATCCTATAGCTAAAATAAATTACCCTTTCTACTTTTAAAATAGTTCAATTAAATTAATACTTACTCAGTTTTAAAAAGTTTAGAACCAAAACGTCAAATTAGAAGAAATATTATGTTGATAGGCCTGAAATTTGGATATGACCTACTTATTACGTAATATTCAATGTAGTTTTTGAAGTATATTTGGTTCAAATATATAACTCACACTAATAGTCGCGGCACGATTCACACCGGCTCCTTAAATATCCACTTGAATTTCTATATTTCCGTAGTGTTTTTGTCTGTAAGCGATAATATTTGTTTTAACTAATCGCCTTGCTTTGTTAACAACTATTTTGTTGAGTTGGTGCTTGTTTTTATTGTGAATTTTGTTTTTCTACCAAAATATGTCGCGAAATTGTAAGATTTGCAATTTAAGTATCGGTTCAAGGTCACCTGGCATCGAGTGTACATTTTGTGACCAATATTTCCACATAAAGTGCGTAAACATATATAAAAATCAACTAGATCTCTTATCTACTGTTGACGGATGTACATGGCGGTGCACAGAATGCGTTCGAAAAAATGTTGATCGCACCGATTATTTGATTAGAGCCTTAGAGGCTTTACAAACTAGCGTTACCCTACTTCAACAACAAATTGCCCAGCTGCAAGAGACAGCTCAATCTCCAGCTCCTGATGTTGAAAATCTTGTGCAGGAGGTTACTGAGAGACAGAAGCGCGAGCGTAACATAATGATATATGGGCTCCGGCATGCGGCCGACGAGGATATTGAGGATGTTGCAAGGGTGAGAAACTTAATACAAAGTATATGTCCACAGATGGCAACTGACAATCTTAAAGTTGCAAGAATTGGTCGAAGTGAAAATCCTCCACTGAAAGTCACGTTATCATGTAAGGAGGACGTTTTCCGTATTTTGAAACATAAAAAACAACTTGGCGATGGGTTCACAAATGTATCCATTTCAACCGATCAGACGCAACAACAACGTGAATACTACAAGAAAGTGCGTAAGGATTTGGAAACCAGAAAAGCCAATGGTGAGACTGACATATACATGAAATACGTAAGAGGTGTGCCTGCTATTAACAAAGCCACTGTAGCTAGGACAAAAAACTACAACAGGTTAAGTTTGGTCATGTGAATATTCGTTCGTTAACTCTGAATTTTCCAACTCTCAAGGACTATTTAAACCAGAATGATTTTGATGTACTGGCAGTTGGTGAAACTTGGCTTCAGCATGACTACCCTAACAAAAACATTTGTGTTCAGAACTACAACATCCAGAGACTTGATAGACCAACTAGAGGAGGTGGTATTGTTATATATTTCAAAAACAGTATTAGAATAAGATCGGTAGTATCTAGTATAAGTGATGGTGGATTGGAACAAATTTGGATTTTGCTTAGTTTTAAAAATATCAAAATTGGTTTTGGTGTGGTTTACAGACCTCCAAGTAGTAACGTAAATTCTGTATGTGATATAACAGCATCGCTTGAGCAAGTATATTTAGAGACTCAGTCTATCATTATGGTTGGAGACTTCAACATTAACTTTCTTGATATCAATAGTTCGGATGTGAGGAAACTTCTCTCAGTGGTTCAAGTTTTTGATTTAGAGCAAAGAATTAATACACCTACTAGAATTACTGAGACCAGTGAATCGCTGATAGATTTGATATTTACCAGTAGCAACTTAAATGTTTCGTGTGTGGATACATGTGAACTTCACTGTAGGACCGATCATATGCTTGTTTATTGTTGTTTATCTTTGGAAACGGAAAGTAAAAAATGCAGGACTATCGTTTATCGCAGTTTTAATAATTTTGATAATGTGGGTTTCTCTGAAGCAGCACAAAATTTATCATGGGCGTACATCAATACTTTGCCCAGCATTAATGACAGAGTTGAATGCTTAAATAGTATGATGCTATCTTTATTTGACATATATGCACCTGTTAGGATCTTTCGTACTAAGCGCCGGAATTTACCTTATATAACTTATAATATAAGAAAAATGATTAACATTAGGAATAGAGCTTATCGTAGGTATATTGAAAGTAGAACAGAACAATCACGAAGGTACTATGTCGAGTTGAGAAATTTTGTCAAAAGTGCGATAAGGCGTGAAAAAGTAGCGTACATGAAACATACGTTAAATAATTGTGATAATTCTAGGAATCTTTGGCGGAATTTGACTAGTTGGGGGATTTCCACGAAGGGCAACCAATCTAACGTTTTGTCTGAGGAATTGTTCGATTCAGGTGATATTAATAATTATTTTATAAATGTAACTGGTCAGGAGCGTGTCGATCAGGAGTTGATTACATTTTATCGCAATAATTCTTATAACGGTAACAGGTTCCGTTTTCACGACGTGTCTGTTCATGACATACATAGAAGCCTTGGTCTGTTGAGATCTGAATCTTGTGGTGTTGACGGTATAAATGCCAGAATGTTAAATTTGATAATTCCTTATTGTGTTGAGGTTATTCGGGATTTGTTTAATGACTCCATGCATTCTGGTATATTCCCTGAAACATGGAAATTTGCTTGCGTCATACCTATTCCGAAAGTGCCTTCTCCCTCTGGCTTCAATGATCTTCGACCAATCAGCCTGCTTCCAGCTTTATCCAAAATTTTTGAGCGACTTGTAAGTTTTCAAATAAAACAATACTTGTCCGATAATAGTGTTTTGCCCTCATTACAGTCAGGTTTTCGTGAAAAACATTCTACAACAACCGCATTACTTAAAGTGACGAATGATATTGCTTGTGCTATGGACAACTCGAGATCGACCATATTGGTTTTGCTTGATCAAAGTAAGGCATTTGATCTTGTCGATTTTGAGCTTTTACTTAGTAAGCTTTCCTTCTTGGGTTTTGATGATGGCGCGCTGAAATGGTTTTTCAGCTATCTTCTTGACAGAAAGCAGTGTGTTAGGATCGGTTCAAATTACTCTGACTTCAAACTTTTAAAAAGCGGAGTACCACAAGGCAGTATCCTTGGCCCTCTACTGTTCTCTATATTTTCTTTTGATATGCCTTTGAGTTTGAGTCACTCTCATTTTCACATGTATGCTGACGATGTTCAAGTATATGCGCACTGCCGTCTGGAAGACTTTGAGCAAGTGTTGGGACTTGTTAACAAGGATTTGAATAGCTTGTCTTTGTGGTGTCAACGTAACGGTCTGAGATTGAATCCTGACAAGACGGTGGCCATGTGCATTGGATCAGAGCGACAAACAAAACTAATGCGTGAAATTGGACAAATTAAATTAAGTGACACTGGTATACCTTGGAAAGATAAAGCTAAAAATCTGGGAGTCATTATAGATCACAAATTAAGCTTTGATGAACATTGTAATTTTGTATACAAAAACTCTTTCTATAAACTTAAATCGATGTATCATTTGAAAAAGTTCCTTTGTGAGGGCACGAAATTAAATTTAATAAAATCTTTAGTTTATCCACATGTCACATATTGTTCTCAGGTTTACTATTACTTTTTGCCGGAATATAATAGGCTTAAGATCCAGCGAATACAGAACGCATGTGTTCGATTTGTGTGCAAGGTTCCATATGCTTCTCACATAACACCGTTTTTGGTTCATTTGAGAGAACCAAAAATTGAGATAAGAATAAAATATCAATTCGCTATGCTAATCTACAAAATTTTAAATAGTGAAACTCCACAATATCTTCACAGTTTTTTGCTACGGGGTTCTAATTTACATGACAGAGAATTGCGTTTCAATTACTTTTCTATTCCATTACATAGAAGTTCACATTTCGAAGGCTCTTTCTCTTATAGGGGCGCGAAAATTATGAATCAATACGTGGATATTCTCCAGTTGTCTCCTTACTCGTTCAAGAGAGAGCTTAGGCAAAGATTAATGTTGTCATAACATATTACATTATACCTATGCATTATGTATTTATTTATGTATTTCTTTGGAGTAGTTCTAAGTTATAAATGTAAAATTTCTTTTTTTTTTTCTAATTAAGAATCAATCTATTTTTTTTTCATACTTTGTAATCTGCAGCTGCATTTAGTGTTTAATGCTACTTATTATTGTTTTTTATATATATATTTTATTATTGTTTTTTTTTTCCTATTGGGCGAGAGTGTAAGAGTGGCTTTATAGCCAAATCTCATGCCCTTTGTTGTAATAATTTTTGTAAATTATTATACACAATAAATCACTTTATTATTATTATTATTATTATAATATTATGTTATGTGTGATAGCAACAAAATTACACCAACATGTTTACCTGTTAATAAGTATTTCAAAAATAGTTGAAAAAGTACTGGATAGGTACCTACAGGGTCATTAATTGTATTTTGACACCAAACTACAGCCGTTATTATGGATGAACATTGAAATACAAAAGTAATAGAGTTTCTGCTGTAGTATGTTTTAAGACAATTGGAATTATCAAATTTGTTTTGCAAATTTTGAAATATTAAGAGGATTTCATGTCCGTAAATATAAATGAAAATAATTTCGTGGCAAAGCGGACTAAAATGTTGGCTTTACCTACACAAGGAATTTTGTTTAATTTAGCAGGGCCCCAGTCTAATTCGATAGAAACCAGACCGAGGCATGGGTCGACAGGTACTGACGAATTCGTTTCGCTCTTGTTATGAGCTCGTCAGAGCACCATAGTCGCTGCCCATCACAAATATCGGCCTGCATTTAAGCACAATAGGATACACAACAGTAGACACATGTAAACACATATCATCTACATGTACATAGTAATGCATATCCCATACCATGCAGAGGCCGAACAAACTCAATGTATAGGTAAAACCAGTCGTATAAATAGAAATAAATATAAATAAAAATAGTATGAACACAAAACGCTAGCAGAACGCTTGGAGACCACCGTCCGAGCTTTGCTGAAACCCAAATATTTGGGAGATGCTGGCAGAAGGATAAAATGGTCTCCTGCTAGCGTTTTGTGTTCATACTATTTTTATTTATATTTATTTCTATTTATACGACTGGTTTTACCTATACATTGAGTTTGTTCGGCCTCTGCATGGTATGGGATATGCATTACTATGTACATGTAGATGATATGTGTTTACATGTGTCTACTGTTGTGTATCCTATTGTGCTTAAATGCAGGCCGATATTTGTGATGGGCAGCGACTATGGTGCTCTGACGAGCTCATAACAAGAGCGAAACGAATTCGTCAGTACCTGTCGACCCATGCCTCGGTCTGGTTTCTATCGAATTAGACTGGGGCCCTGCTAAATTAAACAAAATTCCTTGTGTAGGTAAAGCCAACATTTTAGTCCGCTTTGCCACGAAATTATTTTCATTTTGAAATATTATTATTTAGGTCATATATTTTAAATGGAGGACCCAATATATTATAAGTTAAAATGAAAAATCATTTTATTCTGATTTCAGGGAAGTATAGGTTATGGATATTAACTTCAGCCGTTTTTGGATATTTCAGTTTAAAACTTAAATTTCGGTAACTGGAAATCATCAACCATTTTGTTTATAATAAAGTAATTTGCACAAATTAATTAAATATGAAATGGGTGATTCAGATGAAAAAAAAAAACGACAAATAGTGAGATGGTTATGTTCAAATCATAATCGTTCTTTAAGAGTCATGAGTTTCTTCAATAACCACTATTAAGAATTTAATTAAAAGTTTTGAATATCCAAATAGCGACTCGGATAATATTATAGAAACAGATTTAGGTGAAGAAGTTGATATTTTGTTTACTTTCAAGGTATCAATATATTGTCAATTTAGATATAACGAATAAATATTATCTATTGTAATTAATAACAAATAGTTAAGTCAAGCTTTAATCGTTTATATTTATGGTGGTCGTTTAATAAAATAATTATTTTATTTTAATTTGTGCAAATTAATTTAGAACTTGTCAAATAGCAAAGACTGGTATGTATAATCTCAAAATAGTATATTACATAACATGTGCTGTAAATGATATTTTACATGCGAGAGACTAGTTTGCCCACGAGCCGCGAAGCGGCGAATGAGGCAATAGTCTCGAGCATGGAAAATTATTTACAGCTTGAGTTATGTACTATACTTTTTCTACGACTTTGCAGAATCAGAATCCACTTCAGAATTAAAATTTAAGCAGAAATACTTAACACAGAAGAAAAGGTAATTATGACATTTAAATATTTGAATTTATTTGACATTTGTGTTTGACATAATTCCATGATAAAAATCCCCAAAGTGTTATGTAATATTCCTTACGTAACACTTTGGTGATCATTACGTAATACTTATGTAAGATTGAATTTACATGTCACGTTAACAGTTTTGCAATAGACGGCTTAACAAAACAGGAGTAGAAAAAAATATATTGTTGATATAAAAATATGTCAATTGTAATCAGGGCCATTTGATTATTTTTCGGACAACAAACAAATTGGTTGATGATTTCCAGTAACCGAAATGTAAGTTTTCATAACAATAATAATAAAGCCTTTATTTTTAAATGGGCGAAGTCCAAAGGCCAATCATACTCAACCCATAGAAACCCACTTTAGACTAAAATATCTCAAAAACGGCTGAAACTTATACAAATAACCCATATATACTTTCTTGAAATCAAAACGACAAGATCTTTCATTTTAGCTTATAATATATAGGGTGTTACATCTAACATATAAGGCCTAATTAATTTTTTTCAATATTCCAAACCAAATTTTTTGATTCCAATTATTCTAAAAGCTACTATATCAGAAAGCCTTGTGTATTTAAATCATAATCGTTCTTTAAGAGTCATGAGTTTCTTCAATAACCACTATTAAGAATTTAATTAAAAGTTTTGAATATCCAAATAGCGACTCGGATAATATTATAGAAACAGATTTAGGTGAAGAAGTTGATATTTTGTTTACTTTCAAGGTATCAATATATTGTCAATTTAGATCTAACGAATAAATATTATCTATTGTAATTAATAACAAATAGTTAAGTCAAGCTATATTTATCGTGGTCGTTTAATAAAATAATTATTTTATTTTAATTTGTGCAAATTAATTTAGAACTTGTCAAATAGCAAAGACTGGTATGTATAATCTCAAAATAGTATATTACATAACATGTGCTGTAAATGATATTTTACATGCGAAAGACTAGTTTGCCCACGAGCCGCGAAGCGGCGAATGAGGCAATAGTCTCGAGCATGGAAAATTATTTACAGCTTGAGTACTATACTTTTTCTACGACTTTGCAGAATCAGAATCCACTTCAGAATTAAAATTTAAGCAGAAATACTTAACACAGAAGAAAAGGTAATTATGACATTTAAATATTTGAATTTATTTGACATTTGTGTTTGACATAATTCCATAATAAAAATCCCCAAAGTGTTATGTAATATTCATTACGTAACACTTTGGTGATCATTACGTAATACTTATGTAAGATTGAATTTACATGTCACGTTAACAGTTTTGCAATGGACGGCTTAACAAAACAGGAGTAGAAAAAAATATATTGTTGATATAAAAATATGTCAATTGTAATCAGGGCCATTTGCTTATTTTTCGGACAACAAACAAATGTAAGTTTTCATAACAATAATAATAAAGCCTTTATTTTTAAATGGGCGAAGTCCAATCATACTCAACCCATAGAAACCCAGTTTAGACTGAAATATCTCAAAAACGGCTGAAACTTCTACAAATAACCTATATATACTTTCTTGAAATATAGGGCGTTACATCTAACATATAAGGCCTAATTAATTTTTTTCAATATTCCAAACCAAATTTTTTGATTCCAATTATTCTAAAAGCTACTAGGTATATCAGAAACCCTTGTGTATTTAAATGTTTATCATCTATAATAACGACTCTAGGTGGGTGTCAAAATATATTGAATGACCCTGTACCTATGTGTCATAATAGATATCATATAACATTCATAAGCATAATATAAATATTCAGCCCTAAACCTTGCTTTTATTTGTTCGCAATGCCTGAAAACAACTAAAACTTGAAGTTAGAATGAGAAAATTGACAATAAGAGAAGAAGTTTTCTTTGTGTCTGCTAGGTATACTATAATAAGAGTCTAAAAAATTATTCCAGAAAATTTCATAAAAATTTATATATGATAATAAAATTCTAAAAATACTGCAGAAAACTTTACTCTGTAAATCGGCGTAGTTGTTTGCAATGGTATAAAAGGTATTAGGTACATTAAATTTGTCAGGGAAATGGAGAATTTGTTCAACTTACCCCCAACCAGAGCTGGGAGGACTACAGCTAAAAAGTAATCGATTACCCATTCCCCACTGTATACAAGAAGTAAGATTACTATATTGATTAATTGTAACATGTTATCGAGCTAATCCTCGCAATAATCGTGGGACGATCAAGGGCATTTTGATGACCTGGAATATAAGTATTGCTCCATTTTGATTTATTGCAAGAACTTCAATCAACCAATAAAAAAATTTTTCGCGATGGTCAAAAAGATGGCCATTTTTAACCATATTTATGTTGAATATAGCCGGAATTAACTCCCGAGTAATGTATTTTGGAAATGGAATTGAATATGTCACTCGATGGAACTATTTGAAAAATTTAGCAACTTTGCAGCTACAGAGAGATCGATTTATAAAAATTTGCCAAAAGTTTTATTAGAAAAATACGAGGCATGTTTTTTAAGTAAGTACCGTTTTGGAATTAAAAAAAGTCGTGCAAAGATATCGCAATAATTTTATTTTTACATGAAAGCCTGTAGGTACCTTAATCTACTTTTCTACATAATTTCCGTGAATATTGAGGCACTTGTCATAACGTGGCACCAGTTTTTGAATACCCTCCTCATAAAATTCTGCCGCCTAACTTGTTAACCACTGTATCACAAATGTTTTGACTTCGTTATCGTCTTGAAGACGCTGACCACCCAGGTGTTTCTTCAAGTGCAGGAACAAATGGTAGTCGCTGGGCGCCAGATCAGGGCTGTATGGAGGATGATCTAGATTTTCCCATTTAAAAGATTTGATGAGATCTTTGGTCCGATTAGCCACATGTGGACGGGCATTGTCATGCAGCAAAACGATACCCTTACTCAACTTGCCACGTCTTTTGTTCGGGATTGCACGACGCAGATTGTTCAATGTCTCACAATAAGACGCTGCATTGATTGTCTCATTACGAGGCACAAACTCCACTAACAATACTCCTTTTCTGTCCCAAAAAACTGTGCACATGATTTTCCGGGCAGAAATTGTTTGCTTAAACTTCACTCTTTTGGGTGATGATGAATGTCGCCATTCCATGGATTGTTGTTTCGATTCTGGTGTGACGTAGGCCACCCATGTTTCGTCACCAGTAACAATTTGGTCTAAAAAATCTTCACCTTCATTGTGGTACCGCTCAAGGAAAGTCAATGAACTGCCTAAACGTTGGGTTTTGTGCAAATCCGTCAACATTTTTGGAACCCAACGTGAACACAATTTCCGGTAATTCAAGTTCTCGGTCACAATGCGATACAAAACACTACGAGAATATTGAGGAAAGCAGTCGCACATTGATGAAATTTCCTCCACTTTCTGCACCAAATCTTCATTAACGACCGAAGGACGCCCACTCCGTTCTTCATCATGCACATTTGTGCGGCCATCTTTAAATGCTCTCGCACGCATTTCCTTACCATTCCATCACTCATAATGTTTTGTCCGTAAACTTCACAGATCTCACGATGAATATCAATCGGTTTTACGCCTTTAGCACTAAGAAATCGTATAACAGCCCGTACTTCACAATCGGCGGGACTCACGATTGTCGGAGGCATCTTAAACACTCAGTAAACAACGTATACAATGAGGAATCAGACTGTAATGGCGTCTGTGCGTAGACAAGAGATGTAGGTAACCAGCGCGCATGCGCGGAACGCCGACCGTAGCGCTGCGGCGGCGGAATCGCAAAACGGTACTTACTAAAAAAACGTGCCTCGTATAAACAACCAGCCAACAACGAATAAGATCATTGTGGGCCTTGCTATCAAGAAACCAAAAATCAATGCAAAATTCAATAATTTTTAAAATGTGTAACAAAACGATGTGGAAGGAAAGCGTTGAAAAAATTCAAAAGAAGAACATTGAGATTACATTCTTTTACTATTCGTTGCATCTTGAGTCTTTGTACATTTGTACAAAATTATAGTGCTATCTTCTTGTTGATTTCTTGTAAATATACCTCATCAGCTCATTTTCATAATTCCGACTTCTAAACAAAGAAGAAGAAGAACACACTGTATACTAATCAATTACCAGTGAACCATTTTCAGAAATGGCCTTACTAAAATTTACACATACCGGGTCGTGAATTAAAAGTGCCGCATTGGATAATTTTTAAGGGATTTTTTTTTTCCGGAAAAAGTCAAAACACGTCGATTTTGTTTTCAAGGGAGACATTCTTTAAACATAGATTCATTGAGTGCACGGCGCGGCGGCGTGGCAACTTCTTTCCGCACATTTAATTTCGGGGGGTCAAGTGGCATATTTTTTTAAAGGTAATACGATTCTCTTTTCAAACATTTTTTTAAACTTTGGTATGACATAGATATAGAATAAATCGATAGAAATAGTTTTTCTAAAATGCTTTATTCGATTAAGTGCTCGAATTGCGATCCATTTACTTCCATGAAATAATAATAGCTGTGTTGGACAGTTTCCCGAACATTTTGGGGGTTATTTCACCACATGCTACTATTATTTCTGATCGAGAATGCTCTAGAAAGGTAGGTTTAGTTTTATAAATAACACTTTTAAAATGTCTCCACTGTGTTAAATCATCTAGGGGCCACTCACTGGTACCTGTTCTACCAATGCAACAGGAAACTGTTAATTCCAATAGTCACACACTACATAGTGTGACTAAGCAACATCCAAACGCGTCAATATACTTGGGTAAGGTGGTGTGTGTTGTTTATTGAATTTAATAATAATTATTATTATTTAAATGTTTATTCTTGAACGATTCTGTAGAATTTTTTGTACTATTTCTTAGGGTATAGGTTCAAATAGAAATATATCGCAAAACAAATAAAAAAAAACTTGATTTTTATTTTATGTCATATTTATAAAACACAACGTTTCGTCAGCTGATTGTTGACTTCATTAGATGTCTGAAATTATAAATTAATTATGTATAATAATTTAGATATACGTATTTTTTTTGTTCACCTGGACACAATACCAAAAGCTACACATATTTTCAGCCATTTAATAATGTATAAAATCAACATGCATGACAAACATTTATCCACATTCCCAAAAATGAATATAAGGGGACAGTACGACAATAAAAATTATTAGTATGGTTTACTACCGAAACAAATAGTTGAAATATTTATTCCTTATCATTATTTTAAAATTTCTGTAGTTCTTGATTTTATGTGTATTTTTTTTATAATAGAGATCTTTTTAGATCGAGGTAAAAGTAATGAAACGATATGTCATTAATATTTTTATACAGGGGTTAGATTATAAGTGCATATTGTAACAAAACAAAGACACACTGGCAATAGAATATACTTTTGTCTTACTCTGAACATGTATTTGGGAAATATAATATTTTCAGAATATTATTTTAAATAGATTGTTACCAAATGTTCCTAAAAGTTTTAAGTTCTATTTCAAGAATATTATACAACATCTGGAAATAATAAACTTATTATCTCGGGTGCCTTTTTCGATGTGATAAAAGAATTGATACCTAGAAAAGGGCCTTTTTCTAGTCGAGAATGTTATGTTTGTTTTATGAGTTTTTGGAAATATAAATGCATATATTGGAAAGGATAACCACATGTTTTAGTTACAGGGTGTTCATTGTCGAGACACCTTCAAAACCTTTAAATTGTTTAAATTACTAAATTAGTTGTAAGATCCAACAAGGTGCGATATTACCTACACAGCTTTTTTTTTATTTGAATCAGAATGAGCTGATTCTTGGGCGGTTCTTTTTTATTGCTAGTAAAAGCCTTTCATTAGAGTTGCGAGATCATATTTTACCCTTATTGTAGTTTTACTATATGAGAGTGGAATTTGTTCGGATCTACAGTGAAAGGAATATCGGCATTAAGTTGAAATATAATTAGTAATAACTCATTATTACAGTGAACATCAAAATGTATTTTATTTCTAAATCTATTCACCCTGTAGTTATATTTTATAGGGGTGTATTTTAAAATGCCTTCTTCTTATTGGTTATGTTCAGTCTATAGTACCTACTTCTCATTTTTATGAAGCAATTTGGAAATGCAATCGGACTTTCCAAGTTAGATTTGTTTTAGCTTTGGTATGGTCTAGAGGTACAAATTGTATAAAGTTAATTAAATATTTTAATTTGTTTTTTGGACTTTAAAGATTTTGCACAGTTGAAGAATTATTTTCTAGTTTTTGTTTTAAAGTTTACCAGTATAAAGATCCATTTGATTTTCATTCTGAAACAGTGAATTTTATCTAAAGTTTCTTAATAGTAAAGCTTTCGTAAGTTTTTGATATTCTTTTTAATTGAAGGCCTTTTTGTTTTCCAAATCAGTTTTTAATAAAGATTAAAGTATATTTCCTTTAGTAATTGAATTATATTCAGCTTTCAACTGTAATTAAAAGTTTCGTATGGGAATTAATATAATTATTCGCAATTATATTAATTTACCTATTTTAAGTTGTAAAGTAATGACTAAGATTTTCTTTTGATTTTCATTCTCGTTTAATTGTTTTGTTATTTCTATTTATACATATTTATTTCTTTGTTTGTTATTCATTTTCTTTATTAATTTTAATTATTAAATTTAGTTGATTTGAAAAGCCCAAATCGTGTGTTTTATTTCAAACAAAGTTTTCGTTATGTTGTTGAACATCATCATCAAACAGCCACTGCTGAACATAGGCCTCCGTTAACGATCTCCATTTATTTCGATCCTGGGCATCCTGGATCCAATTTGGTGTTACTCTTTTTAAGTCATCCGTCCACCGGGTCGGCGGACGACCTCTGTTCCTGAACGCATCTTGCCTAGGTCTCCACTCTATGATCTTTTTGGTTCATCTTTCGTTGGTCATTCTTGCGACATGTCCAGCCCAGTTCCACTTTAAATATGTTATTCGCTGGATTGCATCGGTAACCCCTGTTCTCTGACGTATCCGATCATTCGGAATCCTGTCTCTCAGCGTGACTCCCAACATGGAGCGTTCCATGGCTCGCTGGGCCACTCTTACTTTATTTACCGATTTTTGTGTTCGAGTTAAGGTCTCCGAACCATAAGTCAGAACCTGCAGAACACACTGATCAAACACTTTCCGCTTAAGGCATATGGGGGTTTCGGACTTAAAAATGTGCTTCAGCTTCCCATAGGCGGCCCACGTTAGTCCTATCCTTCTTTTGATTTCGCAGGTTTGATTGTCCCTGCCAATCGTAATATTATGGCCTAGATATCTGTAGGATGTAACTTGGAAAATTTATTTTCCTTCTACTAAGTAGTTTCGGCTTGGGACTAGATTTGTCATGAAATTTGTTTTCGATGGATTGATTTTAAGCCCAACTTTATGTGAAGCAGATGTTAGTCTCATAAGCAGTTTCTCTGCCTTATTCAAGCTATCTGAAATCAGTACAATATCATCAGCGAACCGAAGGTGACTGAAATTTTCACCGTTAATATGTATACCCATATTCTCCGACTCGACACTCTTGAACATATACTCCAACAAAGTGGTAAATAGTTTAGGGGAGATTGTGTCGCCTTCTCGTACACCGCGCTGCACTCTGAATCTGTCTGTCTCTTCATGGAGTCTTATGCTCGCTGTTGCATTTCCGTATATATGTTGCAGTATAGCAGAGTATCTGTGGTCTACTCGGCAGTCGGCAAGTGCTTTAAACATCTCGCTGTGCTTGATGGAATCAAACGCCTTTTCTTAGTCCACAAATATTAACACGAGTGGCTTGTTGTACTCAACGGACTTCTCGATCAATGTCTTAATAACTTGCAGATGGTCATGTGTTCCGTATCCGGATCGGAAACCTGCCTGTTCTGTCGGCTGGTAGAAGTCCAATTTCGATGTTAGACGCTTAGTTAGAATTTTGGTAAACAATTTATAGAGATGAGAAAGCAGGCTAATTGGTCTATAGTTCTTCAGGTCGGCAATGTTGCCCTTCTTATGCATGATGATTATGACTGCATTGTTCCAGTTCGTAGGTGTTGTGGTTTCCATAAGACATTTATTGAATAATTTTGTTATGGCCTTTAACAGTTGTTCTCCGCCTTCCCTAACTGCCTCAATCACGATGTCGTCATCACCTGGAGCCTTATTGTTTTTCATTTCTGACATTGATTTTAGGACTTCTTCCTCTGTTATGTCAGGCATTTCCTGCGATCCCTGGTTTAAAACTCGAGGGATGTCCTCTGTGCATCTCAGCTGTTCATCATTGCCATATAAATTTGCATAGAAATCTTTCACAGTTTCTAGAATCTCTTGCTTATTTGTGAATATTTGTCCATCTGCGTTTTCCAGTTTAATGATTTCTGTTGTCCCCAAAGCGAGTTTATTTCTGAGCACTTTCATGCTCTTGTTTTCCTCTATGACCCTCGTTACCCATCTTGTGTTGTAATCTCTGATATCTTTCCGTGCGGCTCTCGATATATTCCTATTCAATATTCTCAACTGGTCTCTGTTGATTGATTGTTTCTCGTAAAGCATCCATCGAACCAGTAACAATTTGAATAGAATATCAGGATTCATTTAGATTGAGCTATAAAATTAGTATTCTTTCTGAATGTATACAATACCCGCTAATTCAAATGGTTACAATATTATACGCGTGGGAAGTATTTTAAAGTGTTATTTTATTAAGTTGTGATATATGCTGCTTAGATATTGGATATCTGTCCCATCTTTTACAGAGTTCTGATTCTTTTTGATGTATATATCATTTCCAATATTTCTCTCGTTCTTTTGTGTGGTTTCGTGTCCAATATCTTTGTATTGTTATAATTAAAGGTGTATATAAATACTTATAATATTTCTTAATGTAATTAATTTATAATTTCAGACACCTGATGCCGAAACGTTGTGTTTTATAAATATATACAAAAAAAAAAAACAAGTTTTTACTTTTGTTTTACGATATATTTCTATTTGAACCTATACCTTAAGGAATAGTAATAAAAAAAAGTAATAATAAACGTCTTTATTCAATAAACATATTTGCAGATCGTAATTTTTAAACAGAATATGGATGTTTCAATATGTTTGTAAAGGTAATCAAATTCCCTTTAAATGAATGTGTCCCTTGAGTTCCGCCCCGTGTCACGATGTCACCTTGTTTAGTGTGTGTGATCTTATATCAATGAATCTAGGTTTAAAAAATATTCGCCCGCATGGAGGCCACCACCTGGTATAATATATTAAACATAGCCAAGTATCGAAATTTAAATAATGTCCAAGAGATATTTTTGCTCTGTATTCACTATATCAAAGCACATACTATTTACCCAGAGAACACTTATAAAAGTCCATTGCATATCAACTATCTTTTAGAACATTTTTATGCATCATCGTTGATGGCAGAAAAAAGCTCTCTAACTGCTTCTTTGACATGCTCCATCAGAAATTTACTATCCAACAAGAGCACTCTATCTCTTTATTAAAACTTTTTTATGTACTTATTATACGGGTTTCCCGCTATTGAAGTCATTTCCATAAACCAGTCCTCTTATTGCTAGTTCCGATATGCAGACAGTCTTTTTATATCGTTATTAGTCGCATTTGAAATGTTTCACAAAGATGCTCTAATAAATGTCCTACATAGCGTTCATTTGGTGCATATTTTAACAAAACTTAACAAGTAAGATAATTTTATGTTCGTGTCAAATTACGTTCCAAATTCATTGATCTCAACTCAATCCGCTTAATTTAAACGTATTTCGAACCTAATTAACTTATTTCACTTAACCTATGTGGTTATTTACGACATTAACTTTAGGAAATTAATAACGTATTGGAACCCCAGAACTAGAATAGCGGCATAGATTCAGGTGAATATTGTTTTCGTATTGCCTGATAATTATCCAGCAAGAATATCTGCTAATATTTGCATTATTGGAAAATGTATACAGGCTGATCAAACTCAAGTCAGCCCTATTACAGCCCCAGATACGGGTAAAATAGTGAGTATAGGTATTACATAAATAAAATTAAAATTATTGTACCCTGTTGGCAATAACATCGTATATCTACTTCGGATAAAGATGGTCCATATCCTTAGAATATTATTAACATCGTAGGTCTACTTAAGATAAAACAGTTTACTATTTTTATTCATTTCATATTATCGTATAGTAGGTATACGATGCTTTTACACATTAAAATTTGATGCTGGCCTGTTATAAGTTTATATACGATGAAATTATTTATTTTGTATCTCGTTTAGTGAGATTGTAACTGTTGTTACGCAATTTCTATTTTTTGATTAGATACGATACTAATACTTTTTCTACAAAGTTAATATTTTTCAAAAATAATTTGTAAAATGTGGTTTTTAATGACAAAAGACATATTTTTATACAAGAAACTGAACTTAACTCATTTTTGCTTAAATTCGAGTTACGATGTTCTTATTTGCGAACGTCGATATATTTAGGCAATTTTGGAAAAATACATGTAGACGCATGGGGTTTGCTTAGGTTTATAGGGAATTTTTGTTAAAGTTCCATCCGGTTGAAGGTATTTATCCTCCTCTATCATTTGGCGTTCAGTAAAGTTTTTACAACAAACTACCGCTGTCTTTGACGACGCTTTGAGAGCCGACACAGGTCTGTTTGAAGCTGTGCGCAATCGTTCTCACAAACAACAGTGCGATACAATTTTAAATCATCCGCAACCAACAAATAATTGCTATTGAAACCAGAGCCAATATCGTTTACGAATATTGCAAAGAGAAGAGGAGCCAACGTACTGCCCTGCGGAGTTCCACTTGAGGCTGTGAATGAACTTGAACTGAATCCATTGTATTCAACAAATTGTTGCCTTGCTCCCAGATAGGACTGAAAAAAAGATATCAGATTCCTGCCGAAGCCAATGTCGCACATCTTCTGTTGAATCAGGGAATTATCAATCTTATCGAACGCCTTGGAAAAGTCAGTATAGATTGCGTCGACTTGCAAACCTCGACCGACAGCCGGAATTGCATCGTGCAGGAAAGTGGTTAGATTGGTCACCGTAGAACGACCCATGTTGCTGGTAAACTAGCCTCTGTTTTATTTGCCCAAATAACTTATTGTGCATAGCAATTTCAAAAACCTTTGCGAAATTAGGAAGAATTGAAATAGGTCGATAGTTTTCGATTCTGTTAATACCTCCCGATTTATGTATAGGACATATACGAGCTATCTTCCAGTAGCCAGGAAACAAGTTGGACCGCAGGGATACATTAAAAATGTAATACAATGGTTCCACAAATGCATAAGCACAATCTTTAACCACCATCGCGGGTAGGTTATCTATACCTGCAGTCATCTTGGGTTTTAGACTTTTCAGAGCACTTAGAATATCTTCCATATCCAAGCTCCCACATCTACCAGATCATCACTGTTAAAAGTCTCAGCTTATCGAATCAACATAGACACTACGAAAATAATTGGCAAATCCGGAAACGATATTTATTGGATCTGATATTTTAGTGCCCTGCTCGTCAAACATAACACCAGGAATACGTGACCTTTGTTTTTTATTCTGAACAAACCTCCAAAGGTGTGCACCTGCATAGGCATTTATGTTTCTCTTTAATATCCCTTATGAGATCCAAGGAAACAATATTCACGCCGCGCCGTTGTGTCATAATGGCCATGGCCATATTTGATTTCTATGGATTATTTTCTTAAAGTCAAATATATTGTTACATATTTTCTCATATAGAAAAACAAATAGGTATTTTATTTAGGAGTATTAATTATATAATATGGATTATATACATACTTCAAAAGCAGTCAGACACCAGTACGCCACTGGCTGCAGAACGCATACCGCACAGATTACAACGTTGCCAATGAGCAACTTCAAGCCGACAAGGATAAGTCTCTCTCTCTCTCTCTCACACACATTAGGCACTTGTTACCTTGTTTACAAGTAATGTTGGATCGTGTTTGAAAGCACGTTATCAATGAAATATTTTGTCTCCTGTGTTATTAAGATCTTGGAGTATTTCGCTAATTTCAAAACACAAAAACATATAGTTTAACACCACCTAGTCAATTTAATACTTCTAACTTATCGTATTTAGGCTTCAGCCAAAATTGGTAAGTTTCGAAAAACAAATATTTTTCTAAAATTATGTTTAATTTATTCAAAAGCATAAAAACAATCGTAGAAAAAGTATAGTGTGAAACTCTCACATGAAATGACCATTTCCTACTCGTATAATTTGCAGCTGCAAACGATCATACCGTAGGAAATGTATGTCATTTCATGTTCGTTGCACAATATACTATTACAGCACTGAGCGTGGAAAAATGCAACTTTCCGCACTAAAAAAAGGCAGACAAGTAAACTTTACCGCAGGCTCGTAGGAAAAATTTGTATCAATATGAAATTTTTAGGAAAACTAAACTAAATGAAATATTTAATGCAAAATATACCAGGTGGTACAAGTTGAATCGAATTTACTTTTCTTTTGATTTTAATTAAAATTTATATCTGAGTAAACCAAGCCATAAGTTATAGAGTTGCAAAGTTATAATAGATGTACAATTAAAATGTTCTGTATTTCCGTTATTTTTGATACCCTTAAGATTAGTATTATTTAAGTTGGTCGTAAAACCTCAGTATAAAACACATCTAATTTATTTCTACATACAACAAATAGAAGTGACGAATCTTCTAGGATTTCATTTTACTTTTCAGGTGGTGAAAGATACCGATCTCCTAAAGTACCTGTTAATAATGTTCGTTTCTGTGTCTACGTATATGGCTGCCTACACGTCCATTACCCTCAATTTCATGCAGGAGAATTTCTCTCTACTTTATGTGGGAAGAACACTCGAGGGAGAGCAGTTTCAGGTAAATGACGGGAGTAAGAAAAACATGTAGGTTTATCCCTTAATGTAAAAAGAGTTTGTATGTCTTTTTGCTTTTTTACTTTGTTGCTTTAGTATTTTATATGCATGTTTGTGGTACATATGCCCTAACGAGATTAAAATTAGATGTCAAATTTACGTGGGTTTTCTATAACCATAAATTTTTGCATCGAAAGCTTTACAGGTTTTATAGGAACTATATACATTCGCACAAACTCAAACAAACGTGACACAATCTTTTAACAAAAAAAATGTTTAACGCTAAAAACCATATATTATCATTTTATTTCAAGAAAAATATACTAACGACTGTTAGGTAGGCAGGTATAGGTTCAAAATGAGTGTGTACGCCCAGACCATATACTGCGAACACATTCAAGGGTCTATTGTGACTCATACAAAAAAATTAACTTTGAAGTCAAAATAAATTGTTAATGTAACAAACGATACCTAGTACGCCCCTGTCGTGTCACTGCACGTGTCCTTTTCGGCAACCCTTTGACTACCGCATACCGCATCCAGAGTGTTTACTTATTTTGACTTTAGAGTTTTATACTTTCTGTGATCTTTGTGTAATAATTCAGTAGAAGACTAGATTTTGCAGCAGATGCATTATAAGTTCTAAGTTTTATATCATTTTTTTTTAAACATAACCTTTTAATTTGTAGTTATACCTAATTAATAAATTATTTAAACATAAATAGTGTTTACCCAACTTTCATCTGTTTCAAAAACCCCTAACAAAAAACCCTAAAAAGCTTAACAACATCAAAGCTTGCAACATTAAGAAAAAAATTTGTATTCCTATATAAACCTCTGTTAAAGTGTTCTTTCTATGCTCTAAAAAGAATTTTTCAAATCATTTAAAAATAAGTGCACAATCATGCACGCCTTATACCTTTATTTGGAGTCTGATCAAACAGCCTTAATGACTTATTTTAGAAACCGTACAACATCATAACCATTCCTCATTTAGTTGTTTGTAATTTTCCAAGGATATTTTAAGCCATATTTTAACTAAAGTCACAAATGCCCGGATATTGTTACATACTACACGCTATAGTTTCTAAATTGAAAACTTTTCATATAATAGGTATACTATAAAAAGAAATCAGAAAGTGCAATATTTCTCATGCAGTAACGTTTCTGTTAAAATATTATATAGGGTGAGTACGACGGACGCCACGGGGATTTATGAGAAAACTAGATATATTTTTGTTACATGGACATTATATTTTATTGATAAGTAAAACAAATATGTATGCAGAAAATAAGAAAGTGAATTTAGAATTTTTCGATGTGAGACCAATCTGTCCCCGCTATCGAAAATGTTATGCATAAATTTAGAGAACAAGGCAAAACAACTACTCCACTGGCTAGTACCACAACTGGCATTGACAAGTTTTCTAAATAAATACTAAAATGAATATTTTATTTAGCTTTTTCGCATCAAAGTAACTGAGTATACAAGTACAACAAAAACCAAATAAATCATTGAAACGCAATCAAAAAATATATAATTTTTGTCATCAGATGTTAAAAAATTTATTTTACTAAAGTTATTAACAC
Source organism: Apoderus coryli (assembly GCA_911728435.2). Taxonomy (NCBI): domain Eukaryota; kingdom Metazoa; phylum Arthropoda; class Insecta; order Coleoptera; family Attelabidae; genus Apoderus; species Apoderus coryli. Next base: position 3,577,199 of record OU452206.1, on the reverse strand, counting down.
TTTTAAAGTATTTAAGCGCAGAAAACTAAAATGCACTTTACTTAATATTGAAGTTTGTTGTTTCAAAATATCAAGTAGAGACATGCGCATATTTCGTACTCGTTTATACTCATCAGGCGCCACACCACTCGATATTTTTAAATACTTTAAAAGTGTTAATAACTTTAGTAAATTAAATTTTTTAACATCTGATGACATAAATTATATATTTTTTGATTGCATATCAATGATTTATTTGATTGTTTACTTGATAATACTCAGTTAATTTGATGCGGAAAAGCTATATAAAATAATCATTTTAGAAATTATTTCGAAAACTTGTGCTTGTAGTTAATTAAATTAATTAATGCCAGTCGTGGTACTAGCCAGTGGAGTAGTGTTTTGCCTAAATTTATACATAACATTTTCTAAAATTCTAAATTCACTTTCTTGTTTTCTACTTATATAAATATTTTTTTTCCTATCAATAAAACATCTATACGCATCTAACAAAAATAACATCACATTCTTCAAAATGAACATTATGTAAGTTCATTAGTGCCTCAAAAAAGAGTGATCCAAGTTATGTATTTTTTTAATGGAATGTCTTATATTTATTTACATTTTTTAATTACGTTTGAAAATAAGATTTTTGTAAGGGTTTCCTATACCTCGATAGAGAGCGTTTTGATTTTTCTTAAATTGCAAGGTTTTGGGTAAATAGTATATTAAGTATAAAGGGCGGTAAAGCATTCGTTGCAGCCCGCCGCTGTATAGACGCACGAGTGAGCGAAGCGAGCGAGGGCAGCTATACAGCGAAGGGCTGCAGCGGCTTTACCGCCAGTGGTGCTTACAACTGTTTTTCGCCTGCCTCTTCATACTACAATATTAAACCAAAAGAACTTTATTTTAATAATTAATTATTACTGTTATGAACTGACAGTTTTTGACAGAAATTAATGGGAGTATTTTTTGACGTACATGATAATAGGCGTTATCCTTTGACAAACACAGCTCAGATAAACTTATGTGACAGGTTCACATGTCAGTGTTGAGTATTTTAAATGTAGAAAGAAACTGTCAAATTATTATCTGAGCGTGTACGCTATAGAAATTTGATTTTAGAATCTTAGGTATATTTCGGTACTACAATAATAATTAAAAAGTTATTTCTAATTAATAATGGACAAATTTAAATAATTAAATGAGTTTAGCGGAATGCCAGACGACTACCTAAGTAAACTTTCTCAATTAATTGTCAACTTATTCTCTAGATGGAATGCACATTAAGTTAAGTGAGTGAAAACTACTGATGTGAACGTTATTATTGGAAATCTAACAGTAGCGCCATCTATGAAAAAAAATTAAAATGAGCGGGCGCTAACTGGTCATTTACCGCCCGCATATGCGGGCGGTAAAACTCTGTTTAAGTGCAGGCAGGCGAAAAAAATTATTTGTTACCAAAACCGAAACTATTTTTAAATACGAAATAAAACACAATCGTCGTTTCCATTATGTTATTTACGTATTCCTTTTTCTTCTATACTTTTATCACATAAGAGACATGTTTCGGAGTCTGCTTCATCCATCTTCAGCATATCTTATTAAAACATTTAAATAGACGTTCTCACTAGAGACGATATTTTAGTACTGGTTCTGGATTAAAAAAAAAAATTGTTTCATCGATTTATGTATCAATTTTATTGTCAGAAATACTATAAATACTGGGTGTTCAGATTTTTAGCTTCTATTATTAATACATTCAAACTGGAATATCTTCCTTATCTCAAATGCAACACCCTTTATATTTCAGTGCTGTCATCTTCCGAAAAGAAATCTTATATATACAGGGTGTTCGTTCCATTAGAGATAAGATAGATATTATACTTATTTTTAATGTATTGATAATAGAAGCGAAAAATCTGAACACCTAGTAATATAATAATAACAATATCTGTCTTTATTCATCAGGTACAATTACCTAGAATGCGTCACAACATAATTAAACAAATAATGGATAAATAACAACAACCGCCCATACAGGTACTAAAAAAACAAACTTTGCAATTAATTGGACAAAGAAACGAGCTATATAAACACAAATAGCTTCAACTCGTCAACAGTCAACAACAAAATACTCATTCAATGAGTAAAAACTATACTGCAGTAAACAAAATTTTATTTTACTTTTAAAGTTTCTTGAATTAGATTCAAATTTCAAATGCTGTGTCAAATGATTAACAAATTTGATAGGCTAGTATAATTAAATTGGCAAATAAATCAACGGAAACAGTATAATTTTAAGATCTAGAAGTATTTTAGATAACATTAGTTTTTTCAAAACCTTGCAATTTGAAAAAAAATCAAAATAAATCAAAACACTATGATTTTAAGCATAGCGAACTCTCACGGAAGTCTAAAGGTATCAGCTGTTACTTAATAGTTATTTAAAGATAATAATTAATGTCACTTTTAAAACCCAATCACTCTAATACTTTTCATGTTCCCAGAGAGATGATTTATTGAAATACCTCCTATATTTTATTTTTTATATAGGTAGGTATATAAGAAATCATAAGTAGGTATAGCATGTTGGGTTATTATCTGATCGATTTTGGTTTATTAAAGTCCCATGAAAATTAATTGCTATTTCATTGCTTCTTTTAAATAAGTTGAGAAGATATTTCAAATTAAATCTTCTTATGACTAGAACCTACTTGATTAAAATTTCAGCTTGGCATAGGTAGCGTCTCTAGAATGCACATGTTACAGAAAATTACATCTAACTTGAAATACTTTTTCTACTACACAAACAGAAGGAAATATTATTTACTTTAGAGAGATGGGCGACAAAATTGAACTAATGCGTATCCAGTTTCTCCATAAAACTCCATGGCGTATGTAATGATCCACCCTGTATAAAACAAATTGCGAAAGAATGTTCAAGGTGTCCGGAAAGGGTGGGGCGTATTTATCAATTCAATTAATAAAAAGTAAATGTTTTTTTTTTTATTTTTGGGACAATTTGTAGCGAAAGATTATGTTGTCAAAATGTTGACCATATAGCGCTGCTGGCACTCCTCTAATACAACCATTTTTTTTAGTTATTAATTGGGTAAGTGTGGACCTACAGCTTAGCGTAGAATCCGAACCACGGTCATCGACTGCCAACCGCCACGCCAGTACCCACGACTATGTAGTCTATAGCTACTTCGCATAGGCAGTCTACCCTCCATCCATACAATCACTCTCCGCGCCACCAAGTACTTCACTACCGTGATCACATCAAGAGGTGTTTGAACATGTAGGCATCTCCCGCCCCGAAAATTTCTTATTCGTTTTATTTTTATAAAAATATCCAGCAACCATGTTATTCTGGGGTTTTTCTTAACTGGCTACATTGTCACTTGTATCGCTTGTCCAAATAATGTCAATTGTCTGTCGTTGACAGACCATGTTCGTAGAGATGATAAAATAAGAACTTTCAACTAAAGATGGGTACTTAATACCCAAATTAGACAATGTCTACTACAAGTGAAATCCGAAAAGTATATTCATTGCATGAAAGTTCTTCTAAAATATTATATTCAAAACAATGCTTATAATATACAAGTTGATACTTTCAATCACAGAATTGTTGGATATTCTGTGCTTTCAATTATATCGACTAAAGCCTTTAAAGTCGAGCGTTTGCAGTTTACATCGAAATAAAAAAATTTTTAACACATTGTTATAAAGATGATAAATTATTCCTTATTTATCGAAATTGGTTGGTTGCCAATATGTATGATTTATTTATTTAATTTTTTTTTGATTTATGTGTTTGTTTTGTTTTCCTAGTTGTATAAGATTTCTCGTATTTTTTTTTTTCGTGTATTATTTTTTTATTTTTTCATTGTGCATTATTTAAGGGTAGTGTAGGGTTAAAATTAAATATCAGTATTTTACTGCCTTTTTAACTCTTTTTGTAGTTCTCATTAACATACTAAGTAAATATCATTTTTTTTTTTTTCTTACTTGTTATATTAATCATAGGATGTATTATCTATTTCATGTATCGGGTCCGCCATCTAACGTTTTTTTTTCAACTAGTGCTTATTTCGTGAAGGGTAACACTTAGCTCATGTCTGATTTGACAGATAATTAGTTTTATCCTTCCGCTGAACGAATATGGTTGTGTATACGCTTGAACAACGCTGGGAAATATTGCGACATTACTTTGAAAATCATGGTAATGTTGCAGAATGTGTGCGAAAATTGCGTACGGATTTTGGAAGAAGAGAAGCACCGTCAGCTCCGTATGTTCGTTATCTCGTGAAAAAAGTGAACGAAACTGGCATCCTCATCGATAAATCAAAGCGTGAAAAGCCAAAAACAGTGCGTACACCCGAGAATATTGCTGCTGTGGCAGAAAGTGTGCGTGAAGCGCCATCAACATCAATTCACCGTCGGTCTCAACAATTGAACATTTCAGAGACATCATTGAGACGAATTTTGCATAAAGACCTTGGTATGACGCCATAGAAAGTCCAATTAGTTCAGGAGTTGAAGCCAACTGACCATCCAATGCGTTTTCGCTTCGCTCAGTGGGCCTGCGATCGACTTACAGAAGATGCCGATTTTGCCAAAAAAATCATCTTTTTAGATGAAGCTCATTTTGATCTTGGCGGGTATGTAAACAAGCAAAATTGTCGCATTTGGGGCACAGAAAACCTGCACGCATACATTGATGCACCCAAAACGAGTCACTGTTTGGTGCGGATTTTGGTCCGGAGGCATAATTGGGCCATTTTTCTTCGAAAATGAGCAAGGAGTGGCCGTTACAGTCAATGGCGATCGTTATCGGGCCATTTTGAACGAATTTTTGTTCACAAAAATTGAAGAGGAGCTGCACACAATCGCTTGTGCTTAAAAATTGGACCGATCGTGTAGGCTACTGCATGGCCAGCCGAGGCAGCCGTTTGAATGAAATTATTTGTCATTATTAACCGGATTGTACTTTCAAATAAAAAAAGAAATTTGAGAAAATATTCAGCAGTTTTTCTTTTATAGCATTTTCAAAAAAAAAAGTTATCTGGCAGACCCAATAGAACTACAAATAAACTGATTATTATTAAATACTATGGGTCTTTAGCATATTATGCTGAATATTCATATAACCTAATTTTGTTATTTTAATTGCAGGCATGTAAATATTTGTGGTGGGACTATGTCACACAAATTGGTGAGATTGCTATACTCATTTTTGGAATTCATTTGGCATATGCTAGTAGAAACGCAAGAACACAGTTTCATGTAAGTCAAAATATTATATAAAATTTGTATTTTTTTTTTTTGACGAAAGAAATTTTGATAATCGATTTTATTGTTAAATAGAATTTTAGTAGATTATAAATTCAAACTTATTTTATTTTACCAGTACATACTTATTATACGGAATAACGTAACCGAAGTAATTTAGTATATAAAAAAAAGCTGGTTAGCCAGAACCACAACTCCTACTTAACACAAAGTTTATCTATAACAGTGAAACCAGTTAGTTTATGAAGTTGGTTCATTTTAAAATGAAACTCTGAAATAGAAATTAAGGAATTTCTTTAGAAGAAAAATCAACTTCCCGCAAGACATCATAATTACTAGAATAGATTATGAACTTCTTTTTGCATAGAACATTCGACAAAATATATTTTTGCTTAACTATGCCAAATGATCTTCATTAATTTTCTGTTAGAAAGTTTGCCATTACAAGGGTTGTCTAAATTATATTTTTACTTTACGGAAAACTGTTGTTGATTGCAATCTTTTTTTGGTCAGATGTTCCCTTCATTATACCTTCAAATTCCATTATGAATGGATTCTCAGATATACGGGGGTTTTGTTCTGAAAAGCTTTTCTTGCATTACAAAATATTTATGTGTAAGCTTTTTCTAATTTTGCACCCTGTTGTAATTTATTTTGTTTCATAATGACTTATTTGTCTACATTATTTTAAGTAGTGCTTTTTTAGGACACAAAGCCTATTAGCTAATTTAACAAAATTAATCAGATTGTTCAACAATATTAAGCTGCAGAGTCTCTTTATATATTATATTAAGTTTTATTTATAAAATTTACGTACTACCTATACAGGGTGTTTCATAATATATGCGCAGGACTTTAAGATATGAGAGCTCGTCCAAAAATATGAAACAAAGTTTCTATTAACTTACGCTCTAAAAAATTTTTTTTTGCTCATAATTGGTGAAGATTTTGAAGGGGTAGTATTTTTCTCCTCAATTTCTATGCCACTGGAAAAAGTACAATTTTAAGATACCCATTTGAACCGCCAATGTTTTCTACACAAAAAAGGTACTATTGGTCATAAGCTCTAAAGTTGACCGTTTTCGAGGAAAATCAACTTGCTGAAGGACATGGTCAATTTTTGAAATAAATTAATTAAACGAAATTTATTTAAGCGTTAGAACAAGTAACTAAACCAGACGATAACTTCATAATTGCAAAATTAAAAAAAAAAACAATTATAAATCAGACACAATTAATTTAAATGTCCGCCGTTAGCTGAAATGCACGCAGCAATTCTTCGACGCATTGACTGTCTAACACGCAGGAAAATTCATTTGGAGTAGCGTACACTAGGGTTTTGAGATGGACATAAAACGAAAATTCTAAACAATTAAGTTCGGGAGATTGCGGGGGCCAAGGGTGTGGATCTCCTCGACTGATCCAACGGTCTTGCAAGTACCATGGTACGTCTTTTCAAAATTCTCCAAACCGTCGCATGAGGTTGGTTTAAGTTGTAAGAAATTTTTCTGGTACTTGTGTACAGGATGTATTTCTTGGTGAACAGGATGTATTTCTTGATACAACCGCCTTGCTTCTGCCGAATTACCCCTCTCCATTCCGTACTACAGGTAATGCATTTCACACATTTCAGCATTTGTGTAATTATTCATTTTTAATTTTGTAATACAAATTTACTTTTGCAGGTGCAAACTTAATGTTACTTTTTATTTTTAATAAACAAACTAATTTTCATTTGACAGGAGGTAACTTTTGTTTGAAAATTTAAAGCCTACTTGATAAAAAAATTATGAATTTTTTTTACACAAACACTGAAATATACGAAATGCGTTACTTTTTTTACGGTTTGGAGAATTTTGAAAATACAACTTTTCTATAATTTTTTCGATTTTTTTTTTTTAAATTTTTTAATTAGGTAGGAAGTTAACGTTTAATTGTAGAGGAAATTAAATTTATTTAAAAAAATTGACCATGTCTTTCAACAAGTTGATTTTCCTCGAAAATGGTCAACTTTAGAGCTTATGACCAAGAGTAAGTACCTTTTTTGTGTAGAAAACATTCGTGGTATCTTAAAACTGTACTTTTTCCAGTGGCGTAGAAATTGAGGAGAAAAACACCCACTACCCCTTCATCTTCACCAATTATGGATTAAAAAAAATGTTGCACAAAACAGAGCTTGATATGAGTAGAACATGCTTACAACAGCTGTTTTCTGTACGATAAACGGTTCCGGATTTCGGATTTTTTTTGTCAATTTCAACACCCGAAAATAGTGCATTTTTTTCATATTTTTGTGTTACGATTGGTGTCACTGAGACAATGGCTTCATGAGTCTGGTTGACAATAAAATAACATCATATAGGGCTAACCATCATCAAGCCTCTGCTATACTAAACATTATAACATCCGCAGTAATCCATTGCAAAGAGGAGTGGGATGTATACGAAATCAAACGACGGCTACTCCACATAATTTCCTTTATATATGTTCAACTCATAGGCGAGAAGAGATTGCCAGACATATTTCGGAGCTTATTCCATCATCAGTGGCATAACATTTGAAAATATAAAAATATAGTGACCCGGTCGACTTAATTATACTCCTGTCAACTGTTAACAACCATTTCTTTTTACCCTCTTCGCACTACGTAATAAAAGTAATGTTAAATAAATATCCGCTTATAATTTATTTAAAACTAGCTGTTGCCCTCGAGGCACGAATAGCTCTCCATATTTAAGTGTAAAAGTAATAGTTTTATGACCTTTTTGTCATTTATCTAAATTTTTGTTTTGTTTTAGACATCAGCTATTTTTTTTTTTTTGTATCGGGTTTTGTGCCTTTTTCTTCTCTTTGGAGGCACTATTTATACGCAGATATTTTATATTTCAGATCTAGGCCAAATTCTTGTACGCAAAATAATTGATTTTTTTTTAGTTTTATTATAAAATTTGCCCCCTTTTCTACTATTTACGAACGCCTATGTAAACAAAATTGTTATGCTGCATGTTGTAGGTTATCCGTTAAGTGGTTTTTGAGTTATCAATGATACAATTTTTTCCTGACCCTTTTATAGAATTTTCACGGACGCCTATGGAACATTAATTTTTGTCGTGTATTTTTAACACCAATTCAACTAGTTAAATATAAAATTTTTTACATTTTAATTTTTTTTTCATTTTCCCATTTTTTTTTACTATTTACGAACGCCTATGTAAATAAAAATTTTATGCTGCATTTTTTAGGTTATCTTATATGAAAGCTATATATAATTAGCCAATTTTTCTGGTATATTTGGGAAACATTTTTTTTTCGTTTTTGACTCTTTTTTTAAGACTATTTTCGAACGCCTGTGTGAACTAATTCTTTTATGTAACATTTTTTAGGTTATATTCTATCACACCTATAAAAAATCATTCAATATTTCGGATAAGTTTAAGAACTATAATTTTTTTTTAATTTTTGAACCCTCTTTTAAACCCCTTGCCTACGCTCAATGTTAATCACCACCTATAAATAGCCTGTAGTATTTTCGTACCAAATGTGGTTAAAATCCGTTAAGTGGTGTTTGAGTTATCACGGATACAAATTTTTTCTGACCCTTTTAGAGAATTTTCACGGACGCCTATGGAACATTAATTTGTGTCGTCTATTTTTAACACCAACTCAACTAGTTAAATATAAAAAATTTTACATTTTAATTTTTTTTATTTTACCCCTTTTCCTACTATTTACGAACGCCTATGTAAATAAAAATTTTATGCTGCATTTTTTAGGTTATCTTATATCAAAGCTATATATAATTAGCCAATTTTTCTGGTATATTTGGGAAACATTTTTTTTTCGTTTTTGACCCTTTTTTAACACTATTTTCGAACGCCTGTGTGAACTAATTCTTTTATGTAACATTTTTTAGGTTATATTCTATCACAACTATAAAAAATTATTCAATATTTCGGATAAGTTTAAGAACTATGATTTTATAAAATTTTTGAAACCTCTTTTAAACCCGTTGCCTACGCTCAATGTTAATCACCACCTATAATTATCCTGTAGTATTTTCGTACCAAATGTGGTTAAAATCCGTTAAGTGGTTTTTGAGTTATCACGGATACAAATTTTTTCTGACCCTTTTATAGAATTTTTACGGACGCCTATGGTACATTAATTTTTGTCGTGTATTTTTAACACCAATTCATCTAGTTAAATATATATATAATATGTTTGGGAAACGTTTTTTTTTTTTCGTTTTTGACCCTTTTTTTAAACTATTTTCGAGCGCCTGTGTGAACCAATTCTTTTATGGAATATTTTTTAGCTTATATTGTATCACAACTATGAAAAATTATTCCATATTTCGAATAAGTTTAGGAAATATATATTTTTTATGTTTTGACCCCTTTTCCACTATTTACGAACGCCTATGAAAGTAAGTTATTCATGACACATTTTATAGGTTATATTCTATCAAAACTATCAATAACTAGTTAATATTTCTGCTATTTTTAAGAAATACGTTTTTTTTTTAATCTTTTTTACCCCATTTTACACTATTTTCGAACGCCAATGTGGTCTAATATTTTATGTTCAATATTTTAGGTTATATTCAATTAAATGCGTAAAAAATTATGCAGTATTTCAGATAAGTTTAAGAACTATGAATTTTTTTAATTTTTGAACCCTCTTTTAAACCCTTTGCCTACGCTCAATGTTTCCCAAAATCTAATCAGCTCCTTGCCATGTCCAATAGTATTTTTGTACCAAATTTGGTTAAAATCTGTTAAGCGGTTTTTGCGTTTTGTGGATACAGACAGACAGACAGACAGACAGACAGACAGACAGACAGACAGACAGACAGACAGACATTTTTTTAAAACTACTTATTTATGTATAAAATGACCAAAAAGAAGTATTTCCGGTGAAATTAAAAAAAAATTTTTTTTCATGAAACTAATAGTCTCCATATATACATATATTACATATATGATATGGAGAGCTAAAAATAAATAAATTAAATCAGCATTATGATAAGGAAAAACAATCATATATAACAGTACTTCTTTCGTTTATATGTACTTATGACTTACAATCTTTCTATATTTCATTTAGTTTGGTTTCCAGAATATTTGCAAATAATTCGACTAAAAATTGAACTGTTTTTGAATAGACAATTTAGTTCAAAATTGTTTGGCCAAAAACGGTTCCCAGGGGCTGTAGTTTAAAAGACCAAAAAAAATGCTTTAAGATTAATCGCACCACTTGCAGAAATTTGAACTACTTGTATCCTGCATTGTCAGAGGAAGTTTGCAAGATTAAAAAAATAATTCATTTATCATAGCAAAGTACAGAAAATATCCAAATCAGGGACAATTAAAATAACAACATATCAAATTTTTACAATAAATGCTGAAATAATGTCCATAACATTCTAAACATTCAGTTATAGGTTACAGGATAGTAGTTTATTTTATTATTGGTTTTAACTGATTAGAATGTAACGTAAAATTCACTAAACAGAATTCGATCGACGTGCTTAGTGCTTATAAAAGTCGCTTACCTTTGCCCGTCTCCTAAAGCTACAAGTATAATAATAGTGAATAATAACTATAAAAATAAATTCGCACATAAGCAGAATTTTGAAAGTTATCCATCTGCGCGCAAATACCCATATATACGAGTAGATCGTTAGTGACTGTCACATCAAACTTTCATTATATTGTCAAGTTGTTTCGCATCAACTCTAGAGTGTATTTGCATACTATAATAATGGGTTATGACATCTCTGGATTATTAAATGGAAAGCTGAAAGCTTGTCATAAGCATTTATTTTATCCTATATCCTATATTAAGCCACTAATTAAAAGTGCCATGAAGTTTCAATTTGCATTTTTTTTAAATATTTTATAAGGTCTCACAAAATTATTTGGTATTATGAGGTATCAATTCTACAATACTTACAAATTAAACATGGAAAGTCACATTTTATATTGCCTGGAAAATCAAATTTATGTATTTGTCTCTTTGATTTTTTGAACCGCCATTGCGTCAGGTGCATAAATAATTTAATTTTTTGTTTAGAGGAAGCTCAAAATCTAGCAGATATAGCAAATTTATATGTTTTATTCATTTTTGGTAATTATTATTTATTCTCAAAAATATTAAAAATAATGCATTGCAAAACAGCCTTAAACAGAATGTGTAGAATGATACTGAGCACTAATTTATTCTATTTTGGATTACGCCGCTTGTACCTGCGTTTTACAAAACTTTAAAAGTCCAGCGTTTGTCTTTTAATCTCTGTACATTTAGCAGATGGCCGTTACATGGATTGTAATAAGACGCACGGGCAATGGAATTTACTTTTTGCCTATCCTGTATTTGTGTCTGGGTTTTATAGTTTTCTACCAATCTGTCTACAAATATAATATTTCGTCAACATTATACAACATCTGCAAGTAATACACATATTATCTTGGGGCTTTTTACAATATTCCTAAAGGAATTGTTAGGTACCTAAAAGAACGATCTTTTTTCTAATCGAGAATATAGAGATTATGTTTATGAGTGAGCCCAAAGATAAAAGCATATATTAGAAAAGATAACCACATGTTTCAGTTATAGGATGATCTAAACACTCAAAATTCTCGATATATCTTCATGTAAATTAAATGTCGAACATTTATTATTATATACAAAAACTAATTGGAGGGCGTCACGGTTTCCCATATCAAATAATATATATAATGGGCGCATAAAAAAACAATGGGTTTTTGTCCAGTCGCGAACTCCAACATAAGATACCTAAGTATCAAGAACCTTTATAAAAGTCGACTTACAAATAAAAATGTATCTTATTTTGTGAATCTTCTCACGCTGTAGATGTATCTGTATTGGGGTATATTGTAAAAATTGCCTTTTTTTTGATTGGCTATTTTCATTCTGTAGTACCTAGTATGTGATTTTTATGAGGAATTTGGGAGAGGCAATAGGACTTTAAGATTAGATCCGTTCTGGCCTTGGTTCAGTCAAGATGTGTTTTTTCTAATTATATAATGTTAAATTAAATATTTTAATTTGTTTTTGGACTTGTTAGTAGATTTTTCAGTTAAGAATTATTTTCTAGTTTTTGTTTCAAGATTAAGTCCATTTCATTTTATTCTGAAGTAGTGAATTGTATAAAGTTCCATAAGTTTTGTTATTGTTTTTATAAAGTTGTTTCTTTTAGTAAATGAAATAAATTCAGTTTTCAATAGTAATTAAAGTTTCGTATAGGAATTAATATAATTATTCGAATTATATTAATTGTCCTATTTTTAAGTTGTACAAGTAATAACTAAGAATTTTTTCTAAATTTTCATTATCGCTTAATTGTTTATTCTTTTTCTTTAATTTATACATATTTATTTCTTTTTGTTATTCATTTTCTTTATTAGTTTTAATTATTAAATTAAGTGTTTTAGCCCAAATTTTTGCGTTTTATTTCTAATAAAGTTTTCGATAAATTATTGACAAAAGGGTCAACGAATTAAATATTTTCTTTTAATACAACGGTGACCGAAAGTGATCCAGAATTATAAAGGTGAATAATTTTTCATTACTTTAATAGAGATTAATAAAGCTTATTTTAGTTGTTTGTTTCTTTCATTTAATAATTTGATTCTGTTATTATGCAAGTTGATATTCTTTATTTGTTCTTCTTTATTTTAAACCGCTCGTAAAACTTGAATCGAACCGTAACAATTTGAATAGCATATTGGGATTCATTTGGTTTGAGCTATAAAATTAGTATTCTTACTGAATGTTCATAATACCCGCTAATTTCAAAATGGTTACAGAAGAGACAAACTGTGATGATCGATCAATGTGTGACAGTTGCAATCTTGATATGCTGTAGTATAATATATTCTGATACGGATAAGGGTAGTACCTACATAAAATGTATATAGAGACATCTACTGTTTAACTTTATTAGGTCCAATTGCCAGTACAAGGACGCCCCAAAACGTCTGTATTAAATGAACCAAATCAGTCTGTGACCTCTTTTCCTGCCGAGAATTTTAATTTTCGTTTAGTGATTATTTACTATTTTTCTATTTCGAAATATGTTGGGAGCTACGTACCAGAAATCTCTTCGCGAGCTACCAGGGGCTCGCGAGCGACGGGTTGGCGACCACTGTCATAGAGCATATCCAGAGTTAGTTATTGAGATTTTGCTCTATTTTGAATAGTATTTAAAGGTCTAATATGCATAATCTAATTAAATCAATAAAAATTACCCTATTAGAATATTTGATTGCCAGGTGGAACTGTCAAATTTTATAGGAATACGCAACTAAGAATCGTCAAAAAAAAGTGCGAAACATATTGAAGCTGGTAACTAACACAGCTCTTCCTTAAATTGGCAAACACTTGTATCTCATTTTAAGTATGATTGCTAGTTACCTATTGAAAAACCTAACCTAACTCTACTTTTATCAGACGGACTGCTCCGTTTATCCACAAATCATCATTGATAGTCAGCAGGAGCTCCGTTACGCTGTCCCCACGATTTGAAACGCGAGGATTACCAACGTCGAATCCAAGTTTGTGAAAATATTCTGGTACCTGCACATTCAAGAAGATCCAAATTTTGTTAAAATATATTGGCAGATGAAGCCAAGTTTTCTCGATAAGGTATTTTTAATAGAAAAAATGAGCATATTTGGGCTTATCAACATCCGTATGGAGTTAGGTAATGGGATTTCAAGAAAAGTTTTGTAAATGCTTTTTGCCTTTTAACAATAAAAATGTTAATTTACGATGGGACGCTAACTAGCAACAAATACCTAGAACAAGATGTTTTTGGCTAGTGTGGCCCGGTGAAACACAGTACACAAACGATGGCCGGACGATAAGCAACAACTCCATCATATCATATTTCCACAACAAAAACTATACTACAAAACTTAAAGCAAAGATTAATCTACACAATAGATAGTCAGCGTATATGGGAAATAAAACAAAAATTGAAACTGTCTCGACACGAGCTACATCTATTAGAAAAACATGCAACCATGGAAATTATGGAAATTGTAGATGGCGTTATATGTATTGTGTTGAAATAAAATAATCATATGGGCAATGTTAGACAAGGACGAGTATACTTTCCCCTACGAGGTGGGAGTTTGTTTTTATATTATAGGTATCATATATGTACTACTGTGCAGCAGTGTTTTTTGTTTAAAATTATATGGTATACGTATACCTATCTACGTAAAGATTAATGTGTATGGACGAAAATAAAAGAAATTACTATAATAGTATAAATATACAGGGCTGGTTTATTAAATGTTTTAGACAATAATTTTAAATGACTAAAATAATATTATTTTAGTCATTTAATTTTAAATTTCGGATATAAGGATGCATCAAAAAGTTATATTTAAATTAACGAAATTTGGCGTTATAGATAGGACTTCCGGTTATTACCTGATTCAGTTTTAAGGATCAAACTCAAACAGCAGATTCAACTTGTCGTTAACATTATGAAAAAATAAATCTCAGAGGCGGGTAAATTAAAGGGGCATACAGGCGTGAAATGCTACCCTAACTTTTTTATGCACATTTTTTGCGTGTGTTTCAATTCGGAGATGTAAAATCTAACAAATTATATACGTAATAAATGTATCCTTCTGTGATATTGATAGAAAGTCATCGTTATCGCGTAATATCGATTTTAAGAAATGTTAATATTAAAAAGGCTGTGCTTTTTACAAGTTGCTGAAGTAAATAAGGTTTGAAATTTCCAGCATGACAATAATTATTTAAAAAAATACGGTTTCGAAATGCAGGATGTAAAAAATTAGAATTTTTAATCTGTTTTTAATGAAAATTTAAATCTATTGAGAAATATGGTTCAGGGTTTTTGTGAAATGTATTTTACTCCAAAGATTCTACTCATCGATTATAACCGAATTAATTTACTCAAAAATATCTATACTAGTAAAATAACACAATTATCACAATTAGGTTCAAATTCTGCAACGCCGAATTGAAAAAAAACTTACAGTCTCCCTAATATTGGTTTTTGTGCAATGATCATAAAACTTTAAAAAACTAACGATTTATGTAGATTGTATTGTTAACACGTTTCGTAAAAAGCTTTAAAAACCCACCAACAGGGTGTTAAAAGTATCACGACAATAACTTTTTTCATGTTTTAACAAGTACAATCGTCTGCTTCAGATTGATCCTTAAAAACTGAATAACAGTTTCTCTATATAAAAAAATAAAACTCGTAAATATCATCCCCAAACATTTAATTTGAATACAATTACATAATACCATATTTGAAAATAAATAAAAAAAAACAGCATTACCTAGTTTGACAGATTTGCAAATTGCAAATCAAAGTATCTATGTATACAGGGTGTTGCATAAGTACTTGTACAAACTTTAAAGGGTGATTCTTTGACTAATTTTAAGATACAAATTTCATATGTACATGGGTCCGCTACGGCTTGGTTTTCGAGATACAGGTAGTTCAAAAAGAATATTATATTTAGGATTATATGCTTGTTCAATAGCATCGCAATTTGGTGCAATTCGGGATACAGGTGTATTGATGACACCAGAGCTGTCAAAAGAACTAATAAAAAATACGAAAAATAACAAAATACAAATATCATTCAAAAGACAACAATGCACATAATAGTCGGTACCAAGCCAAATAGGTAGTAGGTAAATATAGATTTATTTTGTTTCGGGCTTGGGCTTGGCACCGACTTATTGTAATCAAAACTACCCACCAAACGGATACATTTAATTTTACGCAGATGCTCAAAATGTTAACTTTCTTTCATTAATAGAGACCTGTGAAGTGAGCTTACCTCTTACGCCCACGTTTAAGTACTAAGTTTCAGTTATCAGTTATAATTTTTTATTTTCCAAGAAAGCGAAACGAGATATTTAAAACGGCATTGCGCCGCCCTCATGTATACCTCCGGGGGCGGCATCGAAAATCGCTACACGTCACAAACTTGTAAATGCTTAGAACTACCCCTATATCAAATTTCTATTTTCTATCTTTTTTGTTTCATACCCAAAGCCCTATTCCTACCGAACTTATTATTTACCCGAAGAAACATTAAAAAGAAGTAAAATTTAAGTACCTAAACCGATAAAGTGGAACTTATACCTGAAGAAGAGACAGACTATTATAATAGGTATACCTAATATAATATAGGTAGCACTGATAATTTTTTTATTATAGGTATTATAAGATCTACAACAATCTTGTTACATCTTTGCCACATTGTCTACGTGAAATATTTAGTCAAAAGTATGTTTCTATCTAAAAGCTTTTCATTTAACGATTGTTCGCCACTGATCATGGGACTGGTCTAGTCTTGAAACATGTATGACATGGATTAAATATTATTATATTAAATTTAATTCATAGAGATTAGGCTTTTATTTCAATACTGTACTTGTAATAAATCACCCTGTGTGTTTCTTTTACCGACGAATTGGCAACAGCACGACACACACCACATTCGCTTGTTTTTTTTTCTACCCTCCCTGCGTATCCCCTCCAGATTAATACAGAATTTCATCAATTTCTCTCTCTGACAATACAGCATTGCCGGTGCATATCTGTTGCAAATGATCTAAATAATTGTTATACGTTGCGTTTTGTTTTTGATATTAATAAACTACAAAACGGTTTCTGGCTGTGACAATACTGCTCTATGCTTTACACGCTAGTCTACGCCACGTAGTGGCAGGCATACTTAGAGATGTTCTGATTTTAATGCATTGGGCTGACTATCTATTGTGTAGATTAATCTTTGCTTAAAGCATTGTTACACTATGTAACAAGCAAGCAAGAGTTGTGCTTCTCGTCCGGCCCTCGTTTGTGAACTGTGTTTCACCGGGCATATTGCCTGCTCACACTAGATGTCGCCAAAAACATCTTCTTGTTCTAGGTATTTGTTGCTAGTTAGCGAGCCATCGTAAATTAACAATTTGATTTGATTGTCTTTTAAAAGGCAAAAAGCATTTACACTAAACTTTTCTTGAAATCCCATTATCTAACTGCATGTGGATTTTGATCAGCCCAAATATGTTAATTTCTTCTATTAAAAATACCTTCTCGAGAAAACTTGCCTTCATGTGCCAATATATATAGATTTTTTTTTTAATTTGGGTCTTCTTGAATGAGTACCAGAATATTTTCACTAAATTGGATTCGATGTTGGTAATCCTCGAGTTTCAAATCCTGAACTTTTGTTAATTTAAAAGGATGCATATTATGATGATCATTTTTCTTTTAAACACCATAATATGATAACCAAAATCGCATGCAGCATTATAAAGTGAAGATTGAGAATTTTCCCAAAAAAATAAGCAAAAACATTCACAATATTATCTTCATCGCTGGTTACTGGTTTTGGTAACTTTCGATCTAACTAAGTGACTTTGAAGTCGATTAAACTTTTTTTTATTCATATGCGAATATTTGATGATACACGGGGTGTTCCATTTAAGAAAATTTACTTATGCCTATTTTTACTATTAGATCATAATATAGTGATTTGTGACCACCCTGTACCTGTGCCAACTTCTTTATAGATCTTTCTGTAGAAAGTTAATCCTAAAAGAAATTAAAAATTGCAGGATTCTATTCATTTATAGGGAAAGTGTTAACAAAAAGTACTTCAAATCGAATGGTAAACCCAAAAATATAATAATATGTAGCATGTTCCATTTAAAAACGTTAAAATATATTAGAAATGTAGATTGGATCGACAAAAGTAAAGTAGCCAAAAATTTTTTTGAGCTAACACATTAAAAGGTTAGAACGAAAATGATTTGGAAATCTGGAATTCAAAACTCATTTCGGTTCTAAACTGTTAGTTTGCTAGCTCTAAAATTTGGTGTGCTAGGTGTCCATTATGTGCTATCAGCAGGTAAGTATCACCAATTCGAGACACATTAATAGTGCATCTATTAGAAGGAGTTGTTGATCAACGTCTGGTGAAAGTATGCAGTGTGAAAATCAATCAAAATATAGTCTTTTAGCATTCTGTAACATGCAACTCCTGAGATAAAGCTTCGAGAGAAATTCGAGCGATTCTAAAGTTTGCAACAGGAGTACACTAGTCATGTTGTTGCTTGCTCAAACACGCTTTATCCATCTTTATTGTACAACGTCTCCGGCTCTAATGAAGTGTATGGAGTTTGTGGCACTTAAATAAATAAATAAAGCTTTATTTTGTTAAAATATAAAACAATTGTAGCCAAATAATTGAAAAAAAGTATAATATCGCAAAATACATCCAAAAACATGAAAATGTATCTAAACATATTGACAAACATCTATTTTACGTCAAAGACATCCAACTCCTTAAGATTCTCATCTAATGAAAATTGATGCTTGAGGAACTACGACTTTATTGTTCTATTAAAGGTTGGACATCCCTAGGAAGCTTGTTATATAGTTGAGTCTGCAAACTACTTTTGGCAGATGAAGGTAATCTCAATCTATGTCCCGTAGGTCTTGTAAAATTTGTAGATCTAGTATTGTAATCACGAAATGACGTGAATTTCAAGCAGCTGATAATATATTAGGAATATGGAATAATCTGCGACGGAATTCTCCGAACACCATAACAATAAAGTTTACATACGTGACGATCACCATTGATAAGTACATCAACGAAATTGCCGGTTTGGTTAAACTAAGTTGAGTGCATCAGGCCATGTTTATTAATTTAGAACGAAATATTTTATGATAAAATACTATTTAGTCCGTAGAGTACTTTGTACTCATCAATGAACATGCATGGGACATGTTTAAAATAAGAGTTAGTCAACAAAATCTGGGTTATGCAGCCCTTCCAGACCTTATCCATGCCGTTATTTGGGAGAATATTCCTCAGCACCTTATAAACAATCTCATTGAAAATGTTGCTCGAAAAATAGAAGCTTGCATAACAGCAAGAGTGCCACTGAATACTAATTATCTTCTCGACACTGTTTTTATACTCAAAACTTAATTTAACTTAAATTAAAATTTTGCAATTTTTCAGATTAAATTTATTTCATTTTTTAATTCTGGAATAAAAAAAATAAATATTAATTAGAATTAGGGTGACAAGTTTTGAAAATTTGGGGTGATGCAATATAAAAATGTCTCAAAACTAGTTGCATAATCTGGTAAATATTTATTAAATTCAATTATCGAATACCATAGTATTACCACAGCCTTCTGTTTAGGCTGTGGAAATAATACGATTTTGGTATTTTCTGATTCAAATTATTTTCCGAACTATAAACAAAAGAGATCAATATACAGGGTTATTCACGCCATACGACACGGAATAGTGAGGCTAAACTATTTAATTTCCTAAAAGATTTATTCATAGGTTCGATAAAAATGATGGTATGGCTGCATTTTAAAAATATAATATATTTTTAGATTCCCGGTTCAAAATATGCCTAACTTTCATTAAAGTATCTCACCTAAACCTGACAGTTTTTTAAATATTTAAATTTTTATAAAAATTTAGACATAATTTTAATGAAAAAATTCACACCTATTCGTTTATTCTTTTTAAGCCAATCTGGTCTGATAAATATTAAAACTCATCACTTGTTACACTATTTTTTAATTGAACCGGTTAATTTCATGTATTTGATGATGATGAAATTAATTATATATTAATCACTATAAAGTTTTCCTATAGATATGTATATTTTTAATTTTGCATGGAAAAAACACATATTGGTAGTAATAGGAATAATTTTGAAAAATATATACGGGTCGGGCAGTACATTCGCCTCGGTCTCTGACAAAATTGAAATTGCAAATTTTGTTTGCATAGCTGTATGTATGTCTACCAGGAGCATTTCACAAAAGTGTCATTTTGAAAAACATTCTGTTCGTTCATTTTTTTAGCTAAACTGTTTAAAATTTTCAAATGACAAGTTAATAGGAAATATATTAGGTCGGTGTATAGGACAATTGTAAATATTGTACAGGGTGGTCACAATTTTGTATTGTTCTTATCAATCATATTTATTTAAATAACTTTCTTATTTTAAATAGCATATTTCATAGCAGCTGTCGATACTAATTAATGTTCTCTATCAAATGGTATTAGGCTTCCCTATACCAAACTGTCATCGTTAACAGTCTTCCGAAGACCGCTTTTTTGGGATAATTTTGCGCCGGGAACCTTTGAGCGTAAACTCGCGATTCCAGTAAATCGTTTTTGGACCATTCTCCCAGAATAAAAATCATGTCTATTCTTTCTCCTTTGGAATATGTTCGCATTTTTGATTAATTGAATTAAATCAAAGATCACAGATAAAAAACTGTTTTATGGAAAATTCCCAACTCTTAGGTAAGAATTTTCAACAGACTATTTGACAGTAAATATCAAATTAAAAAAATGTATTCTGCCTTTTCAAATTCTCATGGCTGACTTGATAAATATTATAATTTTGAAAATTCTTCCTATTAGTACCAATGTGTGTGCCTCTTCCATGCGAAATTAAAAATATACATATTTATAGGGAAACTTTACTTTAACTTTAATTTGTGCGTCATCAAATACAGGGTGGTCTACATGAAACTAAAAGATTCAATTAAAAATTCGCCTAATATTATGAATAAAAGTAGGGGAAGGCTGCTATTGAACCGCTTCCTAAATAGGACCACCGCCGTATTTAAATGAATAAGCCATGGTAGCGATATCTATGAAATCCTCTTTGACTGTTGTTACAAAATCATCATTACAGGAGAACTAGCCGCTGTTGATGCCCGGTTTGCATCAGTACGACGTGTTTGGCGATTTTTGCTAGTTCGATGTGGTTTTTGTGGATATTTCATTTATTGCGGCAAGCGTTGGAAATTCACCCACTGCGGTTATTTTTATTAAAACAAGTACGTTTCACACTATTCATATCGCTGTTAAAAATAGCAAACTCAACATTGGAATGTTAAACATGTGATTCTAGAAAATAACTGGCAGATTCCTAAATTGCACTACCACAGTGTTGCCTAAATTGCACTCGTCCCATTTGGAAAACTCGAATTATTTCTTATGTTTATGTTTATAAATGTGGAAATTCTTGTCAATATGAAGAGAATAATCTAAATACGTTTTTAACATTATACATTATACAGTGAGTCTCAAATGCGTGGTCGCCTATATTGGACCACGCATTTGACACTCACAAAGGCAAAGCCACAAAATATGGAATGGAAATTAAGATATGTGAAAAGCCTTAGAGGCTTACAAAGCCAAAAACTATGGCTTCAATTAAATATATATGCCGCATGTGCAGTGTCCCAAAAGCGACCTTCAAACGGCATTTGGATTCAAAAAATAAAAAAAGCTAACGAAGATCGTAAAATTTTCAGGCGAACCACCGTCTTTTCATCGGAGTTTGAAGAGAGGTTGGCGTTGCATATCCTTAACTTTGACATTTGGTTTTAAATACAAATTACTTTCTCTTGTTCATTTAATGTATTTTTAAAATTTTACTTAGTTTTACGTAACAGAAATAGATGGTCCAATGTAGCAACCCACTGGTTCAATTTAGGTAACCAGTTTCCTATAATTGACCAGCTTCAATGGTTTCGGAATGTATTTTTCTACGAAAAACTCTCCAACAAAAAACTCTGATAAAATAAGTACACTGAAAAAAATATTGTACGTAAAATCAATTAATGGTTGTCATCAATATTTTGAACATTAATATTATGAATTGGTCACTGTTACAATGAATTTTGATCAAAAATTAATAATTTCATACATAGAAACAATGTACGATGAAACATTAATCAATAAATGCAAGACATCGAAAATGTATGTTTTTTTTCATCAATATAATGTCGCTATTTATTGCTTCAATGTTTTAAATTTATTAATTTATGCTCTTCGCCTTTAACACAATAATTTGTATATCATACACCTACGAACAGCGAACATAAAAACTAATAAACGATCATCGTTGATTCAATGGATGCTAAGCATTAATTTTACGAACCTAACCGTTAAATTCTGAATAACGCGCGGAAATCAATGCACCCGGACCATAGACTGAATACTAAAAACATTGACATTATGACATTCTCATAGACTTTTTGTTTTCGCGTCCTTTTTGTTTTGTTTAGTTAAATTTATACTGTTGAAAAGTGACGTGTGTTCCTAAATCTATTTTTAAAATTTGTTCCCAAATAATACAACAAATATAGAAATATAAGGTAAGTAGTAATCCTTTTATATACACACAATTAAGTAAAGTATAAAACCAAAATCAATTTAAAACGAAAAAATAACCACAGTGTGGTATTCCTTTGTAATGTTGAAAATCCGCCGATACGAGGGGAGAAATTTTATGGGCTATTCATGGATATTTAGTGCCATCCGCTAGCTCTGTTCAAAGGTGCCAGTGGAAAGATAAGCCATTTAAAGTACACAATAAAACACTCTCAAAAACCTTTTTTATTTTGTGCTAAAATAGTTCAAGAAATAGAAGAACCTATAATAAAGTCCCGTAGTATGTAGCCCGAGCCCTGGGAGGGCCCAGTAATAACAATTGCGACTTTCGCGGCTTTATTTCGAGGCAATGATTCCTGGATGCTCTCTCACCAAACGCTCCATATCATCATCAAACCGACGCATGGTCTCGTCCATATCAACGGGTTTAAACGACATATACAGCTGGGTGTCATCGGCATATAAATGAGCAGAGCAATGTCTCAAGGATTTCAAGAGCTGCGATGTATAAATAGAAAACAAAATTGGACCAAGAATCCTGCGGCCCTGCGGCACACCACTACGAAATGTCCTGGTCCCAGACACTGCCGTTCCCAAAATGAATGCACATCACTCTCTCAATAACCTTTGAGATCGCTGGGAGTATACTAATAGGTCTAAGATCCTTAAATGTTAATGGAGTTTTAGTTTTGGGGATTGGAAAGACATTTGCTTCTTTCCAACATGTTGGGAAGTTCCTCGTTTCTATACAGCAATTAACTAGATGCTCTAGAAAGCGCATTATAAACGGACAACTACGTACTAGCATATCACTACTGATATTGTCACTGCCTACAGCATTTGACTTAATCCCAAGCAATGCATCAAGTATCTCCCGATGATCCACCATTGTAAATACAAAGTTAATATCAAGCCTAATTTTATTACCTAAGTAAAAATTGATCGTTCATGGTATTGTGACATTTTCCTTTGCATAAATGTTTAAATCTCGTAATAATTTCCAATTTTGTTTAGAAGAATTTCCGAGGACTTTAGTTTCCAAATATAGTTTTTTCTCCCTATTCACCTCAGACGACAGACGAATCTGACATGTTTAGCATTTAATATTGACTAAATTAAAAATAAAGCTTTTAGATGTCGAGTGTCGTACAAATATAATTTAATTTCTTTACAAAGCAGGTGCATTAAATCAATGGACGTACAGCAAGATAATTTTGAGTCTTATTTGGGCTTTTAAGTTCTCTAACCATTGGTACTAGTATATATATTTGAACCATACTGCACTTTGCAGTACACATAGTACATATGTATATGCTCGCGATTATTGATTGAATACAGAGCAATAATCTCAATCTTTCGTAATAATGATTTCCGGCGAACATAATTACGTAAAAAATTATTACAACCCAATGTAATAATCAGCTAACATTGGTTTAACGTACAAAAGTCATAGATTAATGTTTATAGTTCGTAACATTAATAACCAGCTGACATTGGTTTAACGGACAAAAGACATAGACTAATTTTTATTGTTCGTAACATTAATAACCTTCAGACATCGGTTTAATGTACAAAAGTCATAGATTAATGTTCATCGTTCGTAACATTAATAACCATCTAACATCGGTTTTACGTATTGGAGACATAAACGAATCTTCATCGTTCGTAACATTAACAACCTGGTAACATCGTTTTAACGTACAGGAGTTATAAATTAATGTCCATCATTCGTAAGATCAATAACCGGCGACCATAAATTTATGTTCTTTATTTATTAATTCAACGTACAGAAATCGCTACCGAATTTATGTACGAACGTTCATTGTATTAATGTCACCCATCATCGGCTCAAATTTAATGTTGACGTTCATTGATTTGAGCACTTTTTCATTAATATCACGTACCTTTTCGGTTCAGTGTAGAAGTGGAAAAGTTATTAAGGTATTTTGTGTATAAATTTGATTTGTTTTCTTAAGGTTACAGTGCGAAAACTAGTCCCCTATATTGGTCCACAACTAAAACCCGCCTACTGTGCTTATTTTTTATTATTTTTTAAATCTGATTTTTACGATTTGGTTCTTAGTGAATTATAAAAGAGCGTAATATGTGAAGCAAAATTTAAGTTTCATTACGATACGATAACGAACTTAAAATTCCATATATCTAGTTTTACACTTACCTAAACTAGTCATAAATTAACCGTAATTATCAGTAATTGATATGTGATTAATTTTCATATTTCCATAAACCGCCTCACGATTAAAACGATTAACGCATAATAATTTGCATGGAAACGAAATTAAAGTGTTAGCTATATTGAATTTTCACTTTATTTGAATTAATAAAATATTGACGTTTATTTCCATAAGTGTTTGTTCACATTAAATGCGAGTTCGTACGATTTTTTAATAATGTTAATAATCTTAGTGCTAGGGGCCACGAATGTCTGGAGGAAATGCATAGATATTGTAGTCGTAAAAGTTTAGTGTTGGACTTCAAGAAAACAAATCACATTCATTTTTCGGCTAAACAAGTCGACTACATCGTTAGAATCCGAAATGGTGATTGTGGCCTTGTTCAATGAGCTGCAGTAAGGTTCCTGGGGGTCGAGATTGACTCCAGTTTAAGCTGGTACCCGCAGATCGAAGTTATTTCAAAGAAGCTCTGCAGGCTGTCTTTTCTGATTTGGAAACTCAGAAGCTTTGTTGCTAAAGATGTATTGTTATCATTTTATTTTGCTCACGTGCATTCTGTGTTGTCATACTTGTTGTGGTGTGGGAAAACTCTCGACGTATGGAAGAAATATTATCCGGACAATATTATTTATGTCGGCGAGATTGTCCTGCCGTTAATTGTATCAAGAGTTAAAGATTTTAACAGTTACATCAATTTATATATTGGAGAGTGTTTTCTATGTGTATTCTAACTTAGATAAATTTATAAGTACAGGTCAAGTACCGAATTACGACTTAAGACATAGTTTAAATTTAAAATTGCCGGTCCACACACTCTCTCTTTCGGCAAACAGTTTGTCTGTAATGCCTATTAACATGTTTAATCATCTACTTCAGCATCTAAAATTAATTCATAACCCTAGAATATTTTAGAGTAGCGTTAAGAACTGGTTGTACAATAATGTTTTTATTCTTTAAATGAATACTTGACATCCTGATTGTTAACATAGAAATCTTATATTATATATGTACTCTAGAATGCTAATTAAATCCAGCCGAATACCAAAAAGTGTAACGGGTATGCAGAGTTTTCACGAACTACGCATGCTCCTCAGTAACTTATTTTCAGTACAGAGCTGCCATATTTTAAACTATTTTGTCGTTCGCCTTACAGAATTTATGCGACATATCTATTTTATAAATAAATCCATATGTTGCGTCATACGAAACTGCTTGACAAAATCAAATAATTAAATGTTATCGGTAAAATTGTATACTGTTTAGGTTTCAGCAATATGAACGAAACATTTTTTTCCAAATCTTATTAAATATAGGAGATTTCACAACAGCGTCTGTTTTCGCAAATGACGTTTCTCGTAGTGGGAATATCTGTCAGAGTCGGCTTCACAACAATTCAGATAGGTTTTATAATTGAGTTATGGTTTTATTCGTGGTATATTTTAATTGTTGATAGATATACCTATTTGTGATTAAAATTGTTTTTAATATTTGTTATTTTGGTTTTAGTTCGTTTCTTTAACAAACAATGAGGTGTATAGTGTTGTGGTGTAAAAATGAAGGTCTCATTCCTGGTATTAAATATTTTCAGTAAGTTATTGTTTCGGGTTTCTAACAGTCTCAGTTTGAATCAATATGATACCATTGACATGATACTCATTTTTAGCTTGACAAAAAAAAGACATGATGTTTGGATGCGGGCATTGGGATCCTAGTACAGAAAATTTATGTGATGGGAATGTCATATGCAGTAAGCATTTCGCTGCAGAAGATATCATTTGTAGAGAAGACGGCAAGAGAATCACCCTCGTACCCGATGCAGTTCCCAAACTTTTGTTGAAAAGAAGAGTTATGTAAATGAGAGTGGAAGTTAAATTCTTAATCGTTTGATATCAAGACACTGTTTACTTAAAAGCAGTCTGTCAAAAATGCATGATATGTATGTCAAGAATATATTTCCTACGTTGTGTAGGTATACAAAGTTCGTTTGAATTCTGTTGTTAAACTGGAATATACTTAATTATAGAATCATCCATGAAATTGCTGAGAATACAAGTTCTACCAACCATGTTTTGTCACAAAATACTATTGCGAGTAGTACGGATGATATGGAAGTAGTTTGCATGGACACGGAAAACATTGGTAAAGTCACTGTTTCTTGCACTCCTTCTTTGAAGGCTATAGAGAGATAAGACGCCTAAGGTGGTTGTATAAACAAACAAATATTATATAATACTAAAATAAATAATTAGAATGCTCAAGTTCCTAAAATATTTTCCAGTATTAGATTTTTTACTTATTTCTCGTTTCTGCTTAGATTTATTATTATTGGGTTGTACCTGTTAGACAATAAAGTATTTAGATATTTAATGTAATTTTTTATTTCTTAAATTCCTTTATTCCATTTTTTTATTTGAATGTTACCAAATGGTAAAATTTAATTTTAAATATACCTATAACAGTAATATTACATTTAATCAAAGCCAGTCCTGTTGAAAAATAAGTTACTGGTGATCATGCGCATTATGGACAGCTCTACACTTTTGGTTACATTTTTGTACTACGGGATTATTATTCTAGACTATATATATATAATGTAAGATTTCTGTGATTGTTAACGTATTTGTGTTATATTTTGTTCAGAATTGTATGTGTGAAATTTACTGTCTAGTGTGATTTATTGCTTTATGACGCATTCTATGTAGGTACCACTGTTGTACCTTACGAATAAAGATGATTATTATTATTATTGTGTCAATCTTGCTATTTTCTTGATCATTTAGTCTGTAAGTGTGTTTTAAATTGTTTTTTGTATCACTATTATATATTTCTCAATGGAGCATTTCTGGTTACTGGTTAGAGATGATTTTAATTTTAGTAGATTTATGGGTCCTGCGGTAATTATTGGGAGAAATCCTGGGTGTCTCCCTAAACTTAAATCCACTTTTGGTGGTCTAGAATACTTAAAATATACTATGTAAAGTTTACACATGCCAGTTTTTCAATCAGTTGTAATAGAGTGTTTGTACGCATTTGTCACAGAGAAAAATCTATCATATCATGAACCATATGCACATTCAATCAATGATAGCATATATTCCGTATTCCACAATCAAAGCTACATTTCTTTCAATTATACTTATATGATTAATTGCGAAATATATGACTTTATTGCTTTAAGTATAAGAATTAATTGACTTCCAATCAAATGCCTCAATTATAAGAATATATTGAAGTTAAATAAAGAGTATTGATTGGACTAAGTGTCACTATCGTTGATAGAACATTTATTGCTTTTTAAGGGGAATACAGAAATTATAGACAGAATATATTTTGGTATTGAAATAATTGTTTTGTCATTTTAAATCAATTTTATATATAATCCTGGAGAGAAATTAATTACTTAATTTAATAAAACGTTAACTAATTGTATGAAATAAAAGAAAGTTTTTATTCAAAAACAGTTTTATTAATTCTATAATACATTGTATTGTAATAAAAAAAATATTACTCTATAATCACAGTACAAAAAATAAACAATACATTAAAAAATGTATGTCATTCTAATACATGAACATTGAACATGTACGGCTAACAAAATATTAAACCAAATATCGTATTTGTGCTTTTTTACCGTATCTTCATAGTGTCCCACTCCCACTCGGTACTTTGTATACTGTATACCTACATCGTGTTAAAACAGGGTATTTTGAATTTTGAGGTTATCTGAGGTTGCAAAAATGTATTCCATGCTGCCATGCTATACTGGTTAATGTGAAATAAAAAGCTTCATATTCATAACTTTTGAATGGAACACCCTGAATAGTTTTGTTAAAACGTTTTTATTATGCATTATAGGTACCTCTTAAATCATTTGTTGGCTAGACCGATCTTCAATAGTATTGTTCGAAAAGCTTACACAAAATAATTTATAGTAAAAAACTTATGATTAGATATACTTAAAACTTACCGGAGAATATTGGAATTAGTTTGTCCAATTCTGAGGCGTTTAAGAAGTCTTCCATAATATATATTGCAGATTATAGAACTTAACTATATAGACACTCGCTACCGGCACACAAATAGAATAAATATATAAATGTAACATAACCTATTGTTTTAAGTTTTGCTAGTGACTAGGGAGTTCTGAAATTTCCCGATACATCAGCCCGAATCTACGTTTTTATATCAATGTTTTGAATTCGTTTTATTATGATATCGGCGTATGAAAGCATTTTTTTTTTAAGTCAAAAACTAATATTTACGAAGTGGGGTAGGTAGTACGAAAATCCAGTTTTTATTTAATTTATATACTTAAATTCGATATATGCATGAGTGCAAAATGTTGGATACTCGACGTTTTGTGTTTCGATATATCGATGAATTTAGCCCGGCCCAATAATAAGTTAAGGTTGTCCCAACAATAAGAAGTATTGACTTAATATTATTTAGTTTATTTAAATAGTAGAATATGATAGCGAGTATAATTTGATTTTGTTAATTCAATGATATATATCTAATAATCCGAGTAGAGAAATAATATTCTTCCAATGCTTTTTCTTGCTTATCGTAATATAACAATATTTGAAATAATACAATTGCAATATTAGTTGCCAATTATTACTGTAATCATTGAAAGAAAAAATATATCTGTTTTGTGCCTAACATATATGAAATTGAATTTCAATAATATCTGGAATGTCGGATTAAGTATATATTTAATGTTGGCCGAATTGTAATCTAATGAATTAAGTATTACTGTCATTAAACCAAAATAGAGGCAATCAAACATATCGCTAATATTGATATTACAGTAAGATTTTTTTCTGTGTAAGGCAAATTTAATTTTACAGTGACAGAAAAGACTTGCTGAGGTGATTTTTAATAGTTTTATTGTTTGAAAAGACGTAATATACTGTGTTTGAATTTTACAGTGCGTGTATTTTGGATTACGAACCGGAAATATCTAGTAATTATTAAGCCGTGAAGCAAACAAGCGATTTTTTATCGCCATTTTAATATATTTGTACATTTAGTTTAACTTCTGGGTACACTGTAGTAGGTATTTCCTTATGTGAATACTATAATTTCAGATTTTCAGTGATTTACTTATTACTATGTCAGTGATAAAGCCACATATTGAAGTCATCAAGTTTTATTCCGTGCATTGACACGTGGTCCAGATCAATTCCATATATCTCTCAAAGTGCTTGAACAGCAGTTATGGAATGCTGAAACTCTCTCAACGATTTTGTGTTTCAACTATATCGCCAGACTAAATAAATACAAAACTATTCGAGTCTAGTTGGATGTTCCTATTTAGTGTATCTGGAAATTGCCAGCAATTTTGTGCGGACATGTTCCTACGTTATTAACAAATGTTATACGATTTACTGGTATATTTTTTTACACGAGCAGAATTGATTTCGCAGATGAAGTTTTCTGATCATGTAGGTTATTACTGTTACTGTAATTGCAAAGCTATACTTTAACAACACTATAATATTTCTGGTTGCAACATGTAGAAAATTCTCACCTTTACTGCCTTGCAACTTACATGATCAAATAATAATTCCTAAAGGAATTTGTCTCCGTAAATATGATAAAATATAAATAATTCTGTGGCATAGCGGACAAAATTACTTGTACTTAATCAAAGTACCTACATGTTAAACATAACGGACGAAATTGCTGGTTTTACGTACACAATGGATTTTGTTTAATTTAGCAGGGCCTCAGCTTAAATCAGTAGAACCACACCGAGGCATTGTTCGACAGATCCTGACGAATGCCTTTCACTCTTATTATGAGCTCGTCAGAGTACCAAAGTCGTTTATATAAAACAGGGGTCTCCAAACTTTGAAGCCATAATGATTTTTTCAGTATTTTCCAAGAGCGAAAACAGTTTTAGTTTTTCTGCCCTTAACTATAGGTATTTCTAGAATTCTAGACTAGTCGCAAAGTGCGCGACCTAAGCAAACATACGTCTTTTTGCATTTCAATTACTATTGTGTATTGTGGCATCTAGTGGCAAGCAGTGGTACTATGTATTATCTATTAAATATAAGAGTAGAACGAATTCGTCAGTATCTGTCGATTCATGCTGCGATCAGGTTTTACTGAATTAAACTGAGGTCTGCTAAATTAAACAAAATCTCTTGCGTAAGTAAAATCAGCAATTTTGTCCGCTATACCACGAAGATATGTGTAGTTCATATTAAACTTTGTAATGGTGAAAAAATAAAAAATGTTATACTATGTTGCACCACACAGTAGCTTCTTTAAATGTAAGAGTAATAACTAAATTACTTTTACCAATTCTTACCTAAGCTAAAGACACTACTATAGTCGGGTGTAACTGATGGGAAATTCCCAACAGCTGCGACTGATCGATACCATAAAAACGAATTTAAAAGAGGCCATTTAAAATTAAATTATAGGTAACTAATAAATAAAGCGTTTATTGCCCAACAGTTTCCCATTTAAAGGACAATATACAAACTAAAAAATTGAATGCTTAAATAAACTAATGAATAGACTTAGACTAAATCCTAATTAATTACGCACACATACACGCACCTAACCCACAAATGTGCAGCTACCATTTTTAAGTGACTAAATGTAGTTGTGAAAATGTCACACCTATCAGAAGTTCTATTAAAATTATGACATATGATATGAACAGGCGATCTTAACAGTACATTGATTCTAGCTCTGTATAAGTAAAATGTTACATTCGATTTGGTATTTACCTTAGGGACGAAGAAATTTAAGCAAAATAGCAGAAAAGAGCAGTCGATTTTTATCTAAGCAATTTATATAAAATAGTTAATGAGCTCTGAATTCTTTGGTACTTGATCCAGGTTATGAACGTCGAAACGTGATAGTAACAATTCATAATCGAAACCTCTTACTGCATAAACACCATCCGTTCTAAAAACTAAATATTTCGAAAATTTTCGTTAAATTTGGTCGACTTCCAGTTTATGAATATTGTACTGAGGATGCCAGATAATAGAAGCATACCTCACATAGGCATTAAACAAGGTGATAAGGGCAGAATATTATCGAAGCCTTTGTAGTTACGCATTATAAAGCCATACATGCGAGATTCCTCACCAACCATTCTTTCTATATGTTCCAAAAATAGGGACTTCTGATCGAACGTAACACCAAGATCTGTGAATACCCGACATCGTTCAAGTTTATTTGTGGAGATTGCATACGGATAGTCAATAAACGTTGTTTTACGTGTAATCAGACACCTGCATTTATACAAATGTTAAGAGACAATTTGTTACTGCCGCACCATTTTCTGAGAGCATACAAATCATGCACAATCTGCTACTGAGTTTATGGAGGCGAAGATTTTCAAGTCATCTGCGAAAAATAGAGTTCTATGAAGTAAACACGGCTCCAGGTCAGTCATGAAAAAGAGGAACAACAATGGACTAATAAGAATTAAAAATTTTCAATGTATTCATTTCAAGATATTGTAAGAGTGTAAGCTTTTTATATTTATTTTCGACATGTAATATCTTGCATTCTTGATTAATTTTGTGGTGTTCTTCTAGAAGATAGTTGGCGTAAGTTGCATGTCCTTTCTGTTTGTTGAACGTAAAAATAATGTTCCTTAAGTCGTTTATTAAATGTTCGTCCAGTTAGTCCAGGTAATTTTATTTAACCTCCTGTTGGAATACACTTAAAAGTATATTTAATTATTTTGTTGTTCCTTTTTTTTACAAGCTATTTTTTAACTTTTAGGGTTGTGTGGTTTTATTATTATAAATAAAACAAGGAAAGCTGAATATTTTATTTATTTATTTATTATTTATTATTTATTTAAGATACAACTGCCCAGACAGATAAATATCCAATTAAAGGGCAGGTAAAAATTACAAATAATACAATAACATAAAAATAACAATAATAACTAATTAATAACTTAAACTATTTACTTAAAAAATAAACATTTTATACATGACAAATATATCCAAATCATTAGACATACGGTTACAAATATTACACATTACGAACAAAGGAGAATGCAACAACAAATTAGTGCGGGCTCTTGACAAGTAAAAAACAGTATTATTATTACGAGTACGCAAAGTAGGGACATAAAATGGAAACAATTCTAACAGCTCTGGACAATCAATAACTCTATTAATAATTTTGTACAGTAAGATAATAGCAGAACATTCCCTACGCGTACTTAAAGATGTCAAACTAAACCGATTTAGGAGCGTTACATGTGGAAATCCAATGACTGGGTAAACTCCATCGCTACGAAACCACAGAAACTTAGCGAAACGACGAAGAACACGTTCCATACTCGCCGAATTAAATTCATATGCAGGACTCCACACAACTGAGCCATACTCCAACTTAGCTCTAACAAATGCATTGAATAACGCAATAAGTGTTTGAGGAGACCTGAGATCCCTCGCGTTACGCATGAAAAAACCCAGAGACTGAAACGAAGCTGAAATCATATAGTTATAATTTTTTTTCAGTTTGTTGGGGTGTTCGGTTCTTATAAAAATTCCTCTTTACACAAAATACATAAAAATATTCATATTTATTTTCGTCACTATCAAACAACAATCATAACAAACGACGTTTCGTTACTAATTAGTAACTTCCTCAGGTTGAAACAACATTTTTTTTTCCTTTTCTTTCTAACACAAATTCCAATACGTCAATATCAAATTGAAAAGGGGGAAAAAAAATGTTGTTTCAACCTGAGGAAGTTACTAATTAGTAAAGAAACGTCGTTTGTTATGGTTGTTGTTTGATAGTGACGAAAATAAATATGAATATTTTTATGTAGAGAAGTTGTGTAAAGAGGAATTTTTATAAGAACCGAACACCCCAAGAAAAAAGTAAACTGAAAAAAAAATAGAATAGCGGTTGAAGAATAATAAAAAAATAAATATATATAGTTATAATGTTCAATAAAGTTTAGTGTTCAAAGAAAATCCTCAAATCCTTAATACGATCACAAACAACCAATGGAGAATCGTGAATGAAATACAAATAAATTATAGGCTTTAATCTGCGTGTATAAGAATCTGAAAAACATTTTTCAATATTCAAATAAAGATTGTTGCTAACACACCACTCATAAATCTTGTTAAGGTCTTCCTGAATAACAGAGCAATCATGGCACTATCAATGACCGAGTATATCTTGAAGTCATCGGCATACAAGAGCGAACTACTAGTTAAGCCACTGGAAATATCATCAATAAAGCACAAAAACAACAATGGCCCCAACACAGAACCCTGGGGGACTCCTGAGGTCACTCAAAAATTGACAGACCTGAACCCTCTATACTCACAATATTGATAACGACCATTTAAATATGAATCCAAGAGAAGGAGCAAGCTATTGGATAGACCAAAACGACACAATTTACCCATCAAGACACCATGATCAAGTCTGTCAAAGGCCTTGGAAAAGTCAGTATGGATAACATCTACCTGACCTCCATTATCAAGTTGTTCACTCAGAAACTGTGTTAAAACCAATGAATTGGTAGATGTAGAACGACCCGGGAAGAAACCATGCTGCACAGTTGAAATTTGTCGTCGAACATGACACATTATAATATCATGTAGTAAAAACTCAAACACCTTCGCAAAACATGATTGAATTGATATAGGACGATAATTTCCTACATCATGCTTATCTCCCATTTTAAAAACCGCCGTCACCCTTGAAAACTTCCAAAACGCAGGAAAATTAGTTGATCGTAAGGCAAGGTTGAATATTGTACACAATGGCCAAGCCAATACCGCAGCACAATCACGAGCCAAAAAGGATGGTATACCATCCGGACCTGCTGTTGGTTTACCTTTGAGCTTTCTCAGAGCTCCGTAAACTTCAGATTCAGTAACTCCACAATCAGACAAAAAGGACACATTCAGAGCCTCACTCACATTTTCAATGTCAAAAATTTGGGAATTGACATAGGATTCATTGAAATATTGAGCAAATTTATCCACAAGTTCTTGCTGATCTTTAATATTATCGCCATTATAATACATATCCCTAGGTAAACGTCCAAAACTTTTACGAGAATTTATAAATGACCAGAAAGTCTTAGGGTCACCATTAAGTCTACGCTCAGTATCACCCATGTAAACTCTGTATGAAGAGTTCACTTCAGTTTTATTACTCTGACGCAAAACTCGAAACTCATTCAGAAAGTGAGGATCACCAGAAGTTTTATATTTCCTCCAGAGCCTAGATTTTAATTTGATATTCCGAACAACATCACTCGAGAACCAAGGCGGATATTTGCAGTTTCTTGCATATGAAACCGGTACTGATGCAGAAATCACATCGCCCAACCTAGCATAAAAAACATTACAGGCGACATCAACATCACTGCAACCACAAAGATCAGAGAAGTCAATATCAAGTATATCTCTGTACAAAGCAGGAAAATCAGCCTTTTTAAAGTTATAAAATGGTTTAAAACTACTCGCCCTACTTGTATTAACAATATAATCAATATCAAGAGGAGGATGATAACGATCAACCGGCAAGAAATAATCAACAGATGAGGATACTTTCACTGGAAATCTACTTAATATTAAATCAAGCAGCCTACCATCTTCATTCCTAACAAAGTTTTAATTTTTTATATCTAAGAATTGACAAACATTATTAATAGATCTGATGTAATTGATGAGACATGATAAGAATTTCCCCAAAAACCCGCACAAGAAATAGCGGATTTAACTTGATTAATATTTACCTTACAATGTGGACACTCATTAGTCATGATTACAGTACTCACACAAAAACTCTCAAGTATATAAAGAACACAGGCAGGTACCCACAAATCAAATCTAATTACTCTAAAAAGAATCGAAATTATCAACACAGTTTAGCCAAAAATATAGGCATAAATCAACGAGAATACACAAAACCGTGCATACACTCTACCAACTTTTTAATTTGTTTAATATCATACAGCAAGCATTCTCAAACCAAAGCCTCGTTCTACCAGAACATGCAAACAAACTACTGTTTTTAGTTTCACGATAATAAATCATATTTTCCACTAAACAACTCGAAAATATTGAAATTCAATCCAACAACAGATTGTGCCTGTGGGATGCAAGATTCATGAGCATATTATATTAAATTATGTATTAAAAACAACTTACTTCAATTAATGGACTATACCATTTTACCGTAGTGGATTTTGGATCAATTTGGATAGGTGTGTTTTTTAAAAGAGAAATGTGTTTACAGGGGTTGGCGCTAGAAGTTTTACCAAATTCATGCTGCTCTAGCAACCAAATAAGTTAATGGGAACGCGCTTAGTTTTTGACTAGCGTCAGTCTTTTATGTTATTTACAATCCTACAGAAGCATCTTGTTTTGCGTCGCAGTTAAAATAAATTATCGAAATAGAATTCAAACACAAGAGTTATCATCATCATCGGCATTCACTCCCTAACGAGTATGAATTATTGCAACTCAGGGATTTCTGTTGTAAACTCTAAGATGGCTAAACAGAGCGATCGTCGAGCCGCAAACTTTATCACAAAATTGACACCCCCCATCACCACCATTTACAGGCTGTTGTAGGTGCGCTGTCCCATCGATACGATCTCTCTCCTTTCGATGCTGTCTCTTTGCACCCTCATGTCGTCGACGCTGCTCTTCAAAAACTTGATGACCCTCGTAAATGGTACCCCTCCATATCGGTCGGTCGTTCGCGATCTGCTCCCAGTTGCTCTTCACATCTAAGCCACACTTCTTCATATTAGTCTTAAGAACATCCTTGTGCCTCTTTTGCTGCCCTGCTGTGAATAATGGATTCTCTTTGGAAGGCGTTCCGTTGACATGCGGATGACGTGACCAGTCCATCGCAGCTGGTGCGTCACAATCATCGCCTCAATGCTAGTTGATTCAGCTTCCTCCAGAATATATATTTGTTCGTCGGCCCTGCCATTTGATTCCTCATCTCAGACATCGTTGGTATGGTACTTCTCTAGCGTTTTTCAATGCCTCCGATAGGTGGTCCAAGACTCACAGCTATACGTAAGAGTAGGAACTACAATTATACACTTTCATCTTAGATCGTACGTCGATGTCCTCAGTCGACCAAAAGATGCGCTTGCCCATCTTATACGATGCTGAATTTAATCATCGATATTTGGGTTCGCCGTGAGAATGCTGGCGAGGTAAGAGAAACTCTCGATGTTCTGAACGCTGTCGCGAATGTGTCTGTGAGACAGCCACAGTATTGGGTGCAGGATGGTAGAGAATCTGTGTTTTCTTTATATTTAGTTTAAGCCCGATACTCCTGTATGCGCTGTTAAATACATTTTGTATATATTGTAAATCCTCTTCCGTATCAGCTAGAACAACGTTGTCACCCGAGTATTGAAGCTCACTGACTGACGTGGATACGACCTTCCTCCCAGCTTGCAGTCTACGAAGGTTGAAGAGTCCGCCGCTATCAAATCTGTAGACGATCTCTATTACACCCGGCAGTTCATCCTTAACAAGTTGAATGACCGTTCCCACAAACATCGAAAACAAAATCGGTGCAATGATACAACCCTGCGTTACGCCAGTTGTTACTGGAAAGAGCTCTCCCTTTCACTGGGGAAAGCGGCACTCCCAGTCCGCTGGTGTTAAGAACTACTGTTTTCATATTATCGTGCACGAGTCGAAGTATCTGGATGAATTTCTGGGGACGGCTGTACCCCTGTTGGGTCTAAAACCACATTGTGATTCCGGCAAGCACCCTTCCGACAGTGGGAAAAGACGATTGGACAAAATTCTTGCAAGAACTTTTCCCGCCGATGGAGAGGAGCGAGATACCACAAGAGTTTCTACATACGCACCTATCCCCTTTCTTAAATATAGTGACAATTGAG
This sequence comes from Apoderus coryli, assembly GCA_911728435.2. NCBI lineage: Eukaryota > Metazoa > Arthropoda > Insecta > Coleoptera > Attelabidae > Apoderus > Apoderus coryli. Next base: position 3,539,547 of record OU452206.1, on the reverse strand, counting down.
GGATCTCGCATTTCACGATGATGTATTAGTCTTTGTCTCTCTTCATCATTTTCGTCGAACCAATCCTGATGTTTTTGTCGCACAGAACCTAGCGTCTCCTCACCAGCAGAGAGAGAGCGGATCTAAATAACGACCAGTGTTCTTCAATAGCTTCCGGATATTCTTCCGGGAACTTGTCCTGCAGGTGTTGTTGGAAACACAGTGTCGCTTAGTTGTCCTTTAGGCATTCAACGTTAAGCTTTCGCATTAATTTACTTCCCTGTTGTGGTCGTTTTGCAGGTAGATGTAGGGTCATACTGGATCGCACAAGTCGGTGATCAGTCCAGCCATCATCAGCACTCGGTAAAGCTCTGGTGCTCTTCACTTCATGTCGGTCACAAGCGCGACCAATTACGTTGTCAATCATATGCCAGTGCTTAGACCTTGGATGTTGCTATGTCGTCTTGAACTTATCTTTTTCCTCTAAAAAGTATGTTTGTAATAACAAGATTTTGGTCCGCGTTAACTACCACAGGACACTCACCACTGTTTTTCATTGAGCAGGTCGTAAAGGTAAATTAACAACTCTACCGTGAAAGTCTTTTAAATGATGCTTTGTTACCTTGGGCATGTAGAGGATATGGTAGAAACCATTGGACGTTTCTACTAGAGTCGACACGATCGACCGTGAAATCCATAGTTTCTTACAAGAAAAAGTTCCCAGCTTCATTTTTTCAAAACAATCGCCACCAATTAATATGGCCAAAGTATCAACTAAAAAATATGACATGGTCAACTCCTTAAAGTGTGCTCTGTGTAGAGAATGAAACATTTTTAAATGGAATAAAAATTGGCAAAATCACAGCATTTCGAGAACTACTAAGATTACAATTAGGGGTGTCTGATGCACTGTGACCTGATGGTCTATTGGGTGACCCTGTGTTGAGTAACTTCATGTGTGTCTCAACTTACAACTCTCCATTAAGTTCCAGAGCTTTCTTGACCGGTAGCATGGACAACACGCCTCCATCGTGCACGATTCCATGCCCCAAGTGTTCTTTGCGTTGCCTTCTGATAGTGGCGCATTCTGTTACTAGGTGATCAGGAGTTTCTTCCTCCTCCCTACAGAATCTGCATCATCGCTCTCTTCTAGGCCTAATCTTGCCATATGTTTCCTAAGGCAACAATGTTCTGTAAGAAATCCTGTAAGAATACGTAGCCCGTTCTTACTGAGATGCAAACCGATTTTGGACCTTTCATGGAAGTTGTAAGTAAATATGAATAGACAAAATTATAATACAACATGCGATTGAAAACTTGGGTTTAAGAAAGAAAAGCTTATTATCACTAACACAAGTACGCCGTTTTGCACGCTATATCGCAGTTTCTTCAGGCATTTCTTATAAAATCGAGTTTATCAATTAAGTTTACGTTAATAAACATAACTAATCATCAACAATATTACTCTAAATACGTCTTCCAACCAAATTTTAAATTATAAACTCTATTTTTTTTTTGCCTGAAGACGCAGCATTACAGCCTGAGATACGTTGCATTTTTGATAATATAGAGTTTTTCCTTATAGTGCTAAACCCTCAGATTTTCAATCATAATGTATATTAAATTAATCAAAGGACAAGAAATCAAAAAACAATAGAGTGTAGACCAACATTTCTAAATGCCAATTTTTTCAAAGTAGAAATAACTTTGATTGTCTCTGGCGGTCAAAATAACCTAAAGAAAACATTTTTTTTATTGCAATCAAACTGACAAATATTGTTGAATTTGTGCCGCTCTTATTACGAGGTCTTCGGAATACCATAGTCATACCCAAAATATTGACCTGTTTTTATACATAGTGAGACGCAAAGTAGCGTAGACATGTAAGTTCAAGGCACTTTCCCTCCACAACAGCACACATCCCACCACTGATAAATCGATACATCCAGTAATGCCTTTACCGCTGGCATTAAAATCCTCTGTTTAAAGAGAGCCATTAATTTTCTCTGCTACACTACAAAAGTATTTATGATTTGGTTCTTAAATTCTTTTAGTAATTAAACGTTTTACTTTTTTTTACAAGTTGGTTGAAATTGTGCTGCAATTCTGAAACATATTTTTATATAACAATTAACAGAAGAAGACGGATCAGTTTTTAGCAGCCACAATTATTGGTAATTAAAACTTCTTGCAGAAATTGCAGTTTAGTCGTGAGGATTTGAAATATAAAAATTATTCGGAAAAGTTAATACCAAATTAATTACGCTTGATTGGTATATCCCGATGCGCGTTTCAATAACGACTGATTTTCTAGGGATTGGGACTGTTTTTGACAAATATTTATGCAAATTTGGAAAAATAGATGGACACGTATGGGGTTTAAGTTTAGGTTTATAGGGAATTTTTGGTTAAAGTTCCATCCGGTTGAAGCTAATTATCCTCCCGTAGGTTGAAAAATAACACTAATATGATTTAAAATAATTCTTGTTTTCAAACCTTTCAACTAAAAACCTTCAAGCAAATTTGTAGTTTGACGTAGATACTTCGTAAGATTTGATATTGTTCATAACATCTTTTCTTAGCGATGATTTTAAATAATAACATTTTTGAATCTCACTTAAAGATTCATTAGAATCAACTACTGCTAAAAAGATCCTTGAATTCCAACCAATTAATGTACTGTCCATCAAATATTGGCAACTGTATTGGAGGTAGTTTTACTACCAATTGTACAGAATTTGAATTTTGATTAGAATTTACTGAACTACTTTCGCTATTTGCCTTTGGAATATTAAATGTATTTAAAATGCCTGAACATTAACATTTAAATCATAAAAATCAGTTCTAAAATGCTCTCACACCTACTCATCTTCCGCGGACGCACCTAAATCCTCAATCTGCATTTGGATGTCGTTAAATTCATCCAATAATACATTAGATCCCTCTAAATCTAAGTTGCAACTGGGAAAAAATAGTATCAGTTATGTTATCTTTATTCATATAATCAAAATACGATCGAAACCTTGTAATTTGACCTTTTTTAACTGACCTCTTTGACTTAAGCTGTTCAATAGTACCCATAATAACAACAAATAAAGTACTTACTTAAAACGAATTTGAAAAAGATTAATTAACAATGAGACTTGTGAAAACGATATAACTCGACCCTATGTATAATACACAACCACGAGCTCGGCTTCTGAATTGAATAATGCCGGAGAATTTGACAACCAAAAACTTTGAATAAATCCCACTGACCAATGTTTTGGATTAATAACGCTGGTTGACTAATAATACGAAAGTAGAGTATTTTTAAAATATCTTTTTTAAACTATCTGACAAAAACTACCTGAGTGTTATACGACAAACACTATCCCGCAGCTTATACCACTTTATTTTATTAACAGTTTATCCGGTGTTGTAACTTATAGAGATTTTAGAGGATATACATACTTATCAGAACTAGTTCTCTAAAAAAGAAGGATGTTCACGACCCAAAAGTAGAACCAATTAATATCCCTATAGGACTCCCGTAATTTTAACATCCGTCAAAGGTCCAAACAAATGACTTTATCTTATGAAGTAACGATATATTTATACACACTTATTACGTCATTCAATATGTCCGTAGGATGACATATAGATATATAGATAGATAGATAGATAGATAGATGGCGTTACTAGAATTTATATGATTTTTATTTAGTACTAACCGTCAAACGATACGTGTATAAATTTGACAGCAATCTGACTATTGATTCGTGAGTGATAGCATTTTGTGTGAAGCAACTTTTGTTATTGAAAAAAAAAATGGAAAAAAGTTAATTTCGAGTTTTGATAAAGCATTGCTTTTTGATGAAACAAAAATACAGTGGAAACCAAACAATGGCTTGATAAACATTATCCGCTCCATCGAGACAAATGGTAGAGAAGTGGATTGCTGAATTTGAACGTGGTCGTACTAGCACAAATGATGGAGAGCACAGTGGACGCCCAAATGAAGCTGTTATTCCAGAAAAGTCAAAAAAATTCACAAACTGGTTATGAACGATCGTAAATTGAAGGTGCACGAGCTAGCAGACATTGTAAAGATAACAGATGGTAATGTTTTTACAATTTTACACGAACATTTGGGTTGGGAAAGTGGATGCCAGTAAGCTCACAGTCGATCAAAAACAACAACGAATTGATGCTTCAGAGCAGTGTTTGGCGCTGTTAAACCGCAATAAAATGTCGTTGATATGTGACAATGAGTGAAACATGGCTTCACTATTACACACCAGAATCCAAAAGACTGTCAACTGACTGGAGAGCAATCGACGAACCGAATCCAAAGCGAGCAAAGACGCAACAGTCGGCCGGTAAGGTGATGGCGTCTGTATTTTGGGATGGGAACAGAATAATATTCATCGACTACCTCCAAAAAGGAACCACCATCAACAGCGACTACTACTGTGCAAGAAACGGTCAAATTTGCAAAATAAAAAAGTGTTGTTTCACCAAGACACAAACCGATGAAAACTATGGCAAAATTAAATGAATTGGGCTTCGAATTGCTTACCCACCGACCGTATTCTCTAGAGTTAGCCCCCAGTGACTTTTTCCTGTTTTCAGATCTCAAGAGAATGCTTACTGGCAAGAAATTTAAATCCAATGATGAAATAATCGCTGAAACTGAGGCCTATTTTGACGAGAAAGAGGAATCGCAGTATAAAAGTGGTATCGAAAAGTTAGAAAATTGCTATACTCGTTGTATTGCCCTCTAAGGCAACTATGTTGAATAATAAAATCTAGTTTTGTCAAAATGTTGGTTTTTTCTTACTTATCCTACGGACTTATTGAATGACTTGTTATCACTACTAGTTTTATATAAAAATGATTTAATTAGACCGCACACATCGACTGGTTCTCAACGTTTCCAAGTTGACTTGTTCATGGCTTGTCTAAAGAAGGCTGTGATACTGACAACAGAACAAACGTTTTACTCTAGATCAGTTGCTTTGAGAAAGAATAATTTATAATAACATCGATTTTGTATCAAAACTAAAATGTTGCATGTAGATCGGTTTCCGACTTACTAACTATTAGTGTATGTATCATACTAAGTTTCGCAACACCCTGTATATTACGATAGATGTAATTTTCAGTTTACATTGATAAAATTAAATTACTAATATATTATTTTGAAAAGTTCTCCTGACTTCCTCTGTTTCATAACTATGTCAGAACTCCCCAATATAGGTAGTAATAAACAGCTGCCATTGGAATTTTATTTGAAAAGAATTTTTCCAACATCTTCCTTCCTTCTCTTTCAAGTTTCAACACGTAATTTGGCTGCCAGCATTTTACAATTAATTTTGTATTAGTAACTTCACTAGAGGTGTTCGCATTATTAAATGCCTTTTAGATTGCGTCTAGTTCATTCAATAAAATCAGTGAAAATGTATTTTTAATTAAATTTTTGTTTTTTGGAAAAGATATTAGGTACACAACTACATCATAACTTATATGAACCACAATGTGGTTTTGAAATTTGTTGCGTTCTGTTGGTAGGTATCTTATTATTATTATATGTCAGATGTTATATTATGCAAAGGAATGCTTTGTATAATTCATTAAGAATTTAGCGAAACTGTAAAGAATCTAAACCTTAGTGGTTTCGCTAATATATTTCCAACCATTTAGTTAAAGTTAATTCAAACTGTTTCAAAAACTAGCGAGGTCAGAGCATTTATATACGTTTTCGAATTCTAGAAATGTACAGAAATATCTTGGGCGTTACAACCACGAACACAATAATCAAGAATATTCAAAAATAAAAATAACTCTGGAAGAATCTGACAATCACAACAATAAAGAACCATAAATAAATTTTATATCTGTGTTCCAATTCTAGGGACTGTGTTGATCGTATATAATGTAAATGCGCTACACATTGTACAAGAAATAGTAATTATTTCTTGCCATTATTCGCATCAATTAATGCAATTTCATCTAAAAACTGCTGTTTCGTCAACGAACGCCGATATTGCAGACAATGTTGACATTGACATACAGGATTATTCACGCCATACGACACGGAATAGTGTGGCTAAACTATTTAATTTCCTAAAAGTTTTATTCATGGGTTCGATAAAAATGATTTATGGCTACATTTTAAAAATATTGTGTTCCAAATATAAGAAATGAACCATAGTTGTGTTTTTTTTAAATGGAATGCCCTGTATATGAATATATTTTTAGATTTTCCATTCAAAATAAACTTTTTCCCTAACTATTCGTTTGTTCTTTTTAATTTAAAAAAATGTATTCTGTCTTTTCAAATTCTCTTGGCTGACTTGATAAATATTTTAATTTTGAAAATTCTTCCTATTATTACCAATATGTGTTCCTCTTCCATGCAAAATTAAAGATATACATATCTATAGGACAACTTTACTTTAACTTTAATTTTTGCATCATCAAATACAGGTTGGTCTACAGGAAACTGAGAGATTCAATTAAAAATTCGCCTAATATTATGAATATTATTTCCCATGAAAACGTCAAGAGTTATCCATAGAAACGTATTATAATATTTGACAGATAATTACTTTGTGCATCTAATTTTGACCTCATATACTGGGTGTTCCATTTAAATTAAACAAGTTATTTAGAATTAAACTTTACGTTAATACAACTTATATTATTGGACACCCTGTAAGAATGTGAGAATTTAGTATTGGGGGTTTTTTATATTTGGTGTAACAAGTGATGAGTGGGTATATTTATCAGCCCAGAATGGTTTAAAAAGTGTGGCCTCATTTTTGGTCGCCACAGACTAAGGGGGCCACTATGAAATAAGAAGAAAAAAAGGAGTAGCTGCCATAACCAGCGGACTGCACAATCACATCTCCCCAAGGCCTACTGCTGGTTCAAAGGGCCTGCCCCGCTAGCTCGCCGAGAGAGGTCGTAGGTCGAGGAGCTATTTCTGTTTAATAAACGCCACCCATTTTTAAACTCTAACCAGAAGCCCAACAGCAGAGCTGTTATGATAATCAAAATGGGAAAATTGCCTAGGGTATCTTACGGGAAGGATAATTGACACTCCACTGTTTCCGAAATAACAATTGTAAATATAATATATTATAATTAAACTTGTAAATAAATTTGTAAATAAATATGAAAATAGATATGTAAATAAATATGTAAATACATGTAGGTACTTAAGTGCTATGTGAATATATCTAACGAAAAAGCTATTCACAAAGAAGCAATCTAAATACTTAATCACAAAATACTAACCAGCCAATATGTGGTCATAAAATAGCAGCAATATAGGTACTATAGGAGCCTTGGCTCTCAGTCGAATAGATATGATTTAAACAAAAAAAAAAAAGAAGAAGAGTTTAACAGGTGATTAACCTAACCTATAATAAAGTGTTTAATAAAAATCTGTAGATAATAAGAAAATTAACAAAAAAAAAAAAGAATGACCACCAACTGCCCTCTCCAATTCTATAAACTAGGATATAAAGATATTACGGTGAGTAATTTGATACCGCAACTCACAATCAGTTTAAATAATAAGTAGACATATATAACTGTTACAGGTAAAGAAAAGCCCTATCTCAATAAAAAGGTTAAACCCAGCACCCAAAATACGATCCGATAACGTTATCTCGCCGCTAACAACCTGGCGTCTGGTGGTTACAAGTGATATTACGTATAATCATGTAAATATTAACCTGAATTTATATAAGAACAATAAACAATACACCTATTACAGAAACACCTTGACACAATAAACAATTCACACCACACTATAAATACTGTTCGATTATACGGGATAATATATATTTAAAATCAAATTGACCTGGGAGCCCGGATAGTCGTGGGCTCAATCCAGGGTCCTGTTGGTAATCCCAAAATCTGCAATTCTGCAATTGGATTTGTCATACACCATACCACATGGGCAGCACGAACCACACGTAGAACTACGGTGGCTTAAGAACCCCTCGGCCAAGGGACGTTACACCACTGATGGTTTAGTGTAATCCACAGTTAAACATGCAATAAAGCATAAATAAACAGGCCTAAAAAGCGGAATTCAAGGCGTAAGCAAAAGCAAGCTACAAATATTACCAAGCACGACAAATACAAAATTAAACTATAGTATGACCTACCTTGGATGTTGGGTGGCCTTTCAGAGAAGTACCGGGTACTGTTTTTGTTGTAAAGAGGCGTTATTGTCTACAAACTAAATCCAAATATTGAGTGGAGCACCCACAAGACTCCTATAAAAGTGCCTCCACTATATCTTTGCAGCACTTCACAAATAACGCTCTTTACGTGATCAAATCCCGCAACAAAATGGCTCTTTAAAACCTACGACAGGCCGGGCATGAAGTGTTACCATCTTTATGGAAAACATGCATTCCACAGTACCAATTTGATTTTGGAAGACGTTTGTTATGACAGACCGACAGAAGGTACCTACTCAAACTGATAGGCCTCATAATAATACAAACGTAAACAATGAAGCGAGGTTTGAATGATGAAATTGGCCAAATCCTTATCATATAAATGTATTAACGGTAAGATTACGATGGAAAAACGTTTCATTAAATTGTATATTGCCGGTATTTTGCGTTAAAAAATGATGTTACTGATATTCAAAATATAACCCTGAATCCCTATAATTTTTAGGTAAACAAAACAAAATCAACAAAGGGCTTAGTGCCAAACTTAAGCATGAAACTGAGACCATAGGGTGCATTATTAGAAAATATAGAGAATAAGAATTATAAGAAACAGTGGGTGTCTATCTCGTAAGTAAACTAACACAATAAGGTCAGCTACCGCGAGTGTTCTGCCTTCAATTCAAAGCCATTTATTCTAAGTTTAGGTGTCTCATTATTACCGGTGGCTAGCAAATTCAATCAATCGATTTTGAAACAGTTGAGGCATTTTCAACCCGTAACAAAAGAGAATAGGTGTGATTTTTTTCATTCAAATGATGTCTATATTTTTATAAAAATTAAAATATTAAAAAAACTGTCAGGTTTAGGGGAGATGTACTTTAATAAAAGTTAGGTTTCTTTTGAACGGGGAATCTAAAAATATATTCATATACATATAGGGCATTCCATTTAAAAAAACACAACTATGGTTCATTTCTTATATTTGGGACACCCTGTATAGATTTACAATATTTTTAAAATGTAGCCATAAATCATTTTTATCGAACCCATGATTAAAACTTTTAGGAAATTAAATAGTTTAGCCACACTATTCCGTGTCGTATGGCGTGAATAGCCCTGTATAGTTTTCTGGTAGTTTCTTGGTGGCGCCACATCTAATTATTCATGTTTTATGTCTGACACAGTTGATAGATTTTGTCGTATTTATTATTTGACTTATATTTTAAATATTTGTTATACAGGGTGAGTCACGACTGACAAGGTGGTATATTATCATCGAATATTAACTATAGACAAGAAGATCCACACGTACCGACACGAAGAGAACTAACTGTTCCTTTTGAAACTGTGATATTATAGCTAAACTATTTCAATTTCTTATTTTTCAACACAACGCCAACGCAAGTGTGTAGATCAAATATGGCTACACTTTGAAAATAGTTTTAATTATAGGGGGTGTACCATAAGAGCATGGCATATCAAAGTTGTTATGTTTTTCAATGAGACAACCTATATACGACAGTACAGGGTGAGCAATACTCGATGTCCCAGTTCTGTTATTAGAAAATGAAAAACGATATAAAAATTCTGGAAAGAGGTTCTTAAATGGGATAAAGTAGTCTCCATTTTAACTTATAAGTTATCACGCGAATACTATTTGCCAACCATTAGTTTAATTATTTACAGATATAATTGCAGTTTGTTTCCAAAGCCTACTTGTTTAAAAATTGTGACGGTTGCGAATTTTTGATAATAGTTTGTTCGACAAATTTGCTTATAATTTTTTAACGAATAAAGAAGAAGTAAAAGAAATAAAGCAAATGTGGGTTAAAATTGAGCTACTTAATCCCCATTGATTTCAGAATGTTTCCATCGTTTTTCATAACAAAGCTGAGACATCGAGTTTTGCTCACCCTGTACATTTTGATAGCAGTTAAAAAATAAATAAACTTTATAGTAGTATATATTTTGAATATTTTTGCAGAAAAAAAATTATAAATGTAGTCTTTCTCGAGGAAAATATCATCTTTACAAAGCCAGCAGTTAATAATGTGAGGTCATAATATACAGGGTGTCAGTAATTAAATATATAATTTTTTTAAACACAGGTAACTTTATTTTTTCGAATAGAACACCTTTGTATTTCAAAAAATTCTAAATTTAATATATAGCCTCGTTCTTAAGTAGGTAATCTAGAATTATCTAAAATTCACGGTTGAATTAATTCCTATGAGCACCTTGTGATTTATTCACCCTATTATTTCATGTCATATAAATCATATTGCTTTATTAAATATTTTAAAATCATGTAGTCTCGGTAATGGAGCGGTTGTGCTGATTGGATCTTATCTTTCTGATAGGGTACAAGTTGTAAGAATTAATAATAATAATATATCTGCCCACAGTTTTACAGGTTTGTGCAGTACTCACGACTGTCTATGTATACGGATGATGTGCAGTCACAGAATGATAACTATAGATAAGAAGGGTCAGTAGACGCTAAAAACGGCATCGACTCGTCGCAATCCCAGCCACATTCGGGCCCACTACTATGTTATACTAGATCTATATATACTATAAGATACTATACTATAACTATAGTAGCGGCGAATTGCTTTGAAGACAGAGAGATAAAACGTTCCGACACGAAGTGAAGTAACTGTATATTAAACTGTGACGCAGTTGCCTTTATCTTTTCGTCCGGAAGAATACCTTATTGCAAACCCTAGGTTGAACAGGGACTTGCTCTCGTTGGCAACATCATTTATGCACAAATACGGGGAAGTCGGTGGCTGTCTTGTTTGCAAAGAAGACTGACTATGACTTTCTTCGTGAGGCTTTGAGATGATTCTATTCCGTTCGCTAGCAGTGCAAAGAATCTGGGAGTAATTATGGAGAGAACTCTGAGGTTTCGTGAGCAGACAACTACGAACATTCGAAAAGCCTATCTGGCATTAAGACTTTTATATCCTCACAGATCCTCTCTTAATATAACCACAAAGAAAAATGCTTCCTGAGACCTTAGTTTTGTCTCATTTTACCTATTGTGCACCACAAATTGGTCCCTGTCTTTATACTGACACAATGGGTCGGCGTGTAAATTCCTGTATGAGATTTATTTTTGAAATTAAAAAATATGAACATATCTCTCAAGTTTACTCGTGGATTTAAAGTGGCTTAATATGAAGATCAGACTCAAATATTACGCTCTCTGTCTCTATCATAAAATAATCTTGAATAAAACACCACCTTACTTGTTTAATAAAATGTTCGATCGGTTCTTTTTCAGAGGGGGTTCTCATATTATGATGTTTCGAAACAATATAATTCCTTACCGGCTGATCTAAAGTTGATGAAATTGGCTGAGTTTAGATGCTCTGTTTATCAATATTTATATCAACAACAGAATATATTATTTTCGACTTATTGTGGTGCTCATTTTGTATTTTTTTTTCTTAAATTTAAATTTATTTGAAGGAGCACATTTAGTGCATAAAATTTATCAATTTGGTGTAACGCTTGAAATTGATTTAAGTTATGTCAGGGTTAAGTGGTAGAGCACCTTGTGGTGAACTTCGCCTGGTTTTCCAATTTATATTTTATTTACATCCCTTTTATTTATTTATTTATATATACCATATTTTGTAATACGTTAAATTGGAAAATAAAGTTATTTATTATTATTATTATTATTAAAACGATTTAATGTCCGTAAATATAATAAATGAAAAATAATTTCGTGGCAAAGCGGGCAAAATTACTTGTTTTACCTTGAAGGAATTTTGTTTAATTTAGCAGAGCCTCAGTCTAATTCAGTAGAACCAGAACGAGGCATGGGTCGACAGATAGTGACGTATTCGTTTCGCTCTTATTATGAGCTCGTCAGAGTACCATAGTCGTTGCCCATCATCAATATCGGCCTGCATTTAAGCACAGCAAGATATACAACACACAGAAAAAAAAAACTTGGTTTATCCAAATAAAAATATTATTTAGAGGTGAATTTGCTAGTTTTCGCAAAATTTTTGTTAAAGTAGTAAATGTAGTTATCAAGTATGAGTAGCTGCATTATCTAAAAACGACAATTTTTCCTGCTAAGCTGATATCTTCTCATCGAAACGAGACTTGTATGTGCATTAGTTAAATAAGATTTCAAATTTGAACCTATATAAAATTTTATTTGCGCTAAATCAGTTCGGTATTCTGCTTGAATTAGGTATTGTACACCTACAGATTTCCATACGTACCCACTTAGGTGTAGCTATTATTATTAAGAAAATACTTAATGAGGTAATTAGGTAGGTACCTATACGTACCTAACTATTCTCAAAAATCGTTTTATGAAACCCAAAACTAAATTAGTTCTAATAGGAACATATACCTACCTACCTATAAATTTTATTTATCTGCTTTAGTATATTAATGGACCTAGGTATGTGCATTATAATATTTAAGTATAAATAAGATTTTAACAACGAAGTACATAGCTAAAATAGGCACTGATTTAATTAAATCTGTGTAATAGTTATTTTACCTAATACTTCTCATTTACGAAATTTCTATCCTCCAAAATATCGAATTATTTTATCTGGTAGAGATAGGAACCTATAGTTGTCTACATAAGTCGTCATTCTATTCCAGCCAACGGTTATTCCCCGTTCTACCTAATGTGTTTGTCCCCGCTGCTAGTCGACGTACCTAAAACCCTTTGTAGAGCGTGTGCCGACAACAACATCTTCTATGTGTACCGGCTTGTACCTAGCGCGTCTCGCTTGGTGTAGAGGGAGGGGGTTTCATTTTGGTATTTTTTGATTACAGTCTTGGCGTCGCTCTAACTAGGCTTTAGTTATTTTGCGTTTTGTGTTCTAATCTGAAGATATTTAAATTTCAAAATTTGATCTATTGATAGTATATACCTAGGTATTGATCTCCCAATTTCTACAAGTGGTGAGGACGGACTATACAGATACAGTAACAGATATTAACCAATGTGCATCCAACATAATTAAGTGTAGTGATTAGTGATTAGTTTGGCGTGTTGAGTTTTGTTAAATATATATTATTAATATCTATGGAGGAAACAAAAGAAATATTAATTAGCTGGAATCTGGGGGAGCTCGTTGACACTTTTCTCGGTAAGTAAATTATTATTGTTTAATTATTTATTTTTATAATTTTACGACCAATGCAAACAATGTTATTTCAGGGCAATAGCAAATATTATAACTTTTGGCAATAGATACCTATCTACAGACGTATTATTTAGTGGTTACTTAATCATAATTTAAAATACTTTTTCTAATTTAATCATTTTTAATATGGTGGAGGCAAAATTCCTTATCATTTACAGCAACTAAACAATAGTTTAGATGGGTTCACGATAATATATTTAATTTGCCAGGGACGGATTAATTTTTAGCAAATTAATGCAGTTTTTCAAAAGAAGTTACATAAATATTTTAGCTAGGTATGACTTTTTTCTTTCTTTTGTAAAGGTAGGTATGTATTTATTTGTTTACCATTTTACCAATGTCTGTGAATTAGGAGTTGTGGATTGGAATTGTCTTATCATTCCTCGTACGTACCGGTAGAATCTGTTATTTTACTTAGTTTCCTCATAAGGAATCTAAAGTTTCTTTGATATTTTTTTTTTTTGTTTCAGCGTCATTGTTTTTCGGAAAAACTCGATTTTTTTTTAAATAGCCAATACATTTTAGGTTTATTTGTCCCCAAATTAGATAACTACCTAGTACCTAGTTAGTAGATCTTGAAATGTATAATATTTATAGTAGAAAATGAATTAGGTATAAACTATATTTTACAAGGCCGTATTTTTTTTTTAAGAAAATGCAATTTTTTGCGATTTTAGTTTTTATTGATTTCTGACATTATTTTTACTGATATAAAAAACTTAAAAGCTCTCATTGTTACTTTTTTATGAGAAAAATATAGCGTTTACAAATTTTCATTACGACGTTTCGTTTTTGAAAAACCATCAACTTCGATTTTTTAAATACGGCCCTCGATTTTTTATTGTTAAATTTAAAGCCATTTTCATAACAAAAATAGATGTAACGGAATGGTTTCAACAAGTTTTCAGTATTTTTAGCTGTTATTTAAACTTCAAGAAAAATCGCCATAGTTTGTCACTTATTTTGCGTAAAAGAAAGAAAGGCGTTTCTTTAATAATTTCAAAAAGCACAAAAATTTTAACTAAATTTAAAAAACTGCGTACAGAATAAAATGTGCTGACAGAAATAAATTGGCAAATAATAATAAATAATTTTGATTAACGTCGAAAGAATTTTATTGCAAAAATTACTAATTAGGTATATATACTCTGCATTCAGTCAGTTAAGTCCCAAACAATGGCGATTTTTCTTGAATAAGTTTAAATATCAACTAAAAATATTGAAAAGTTGTTTAAACCACCTATTTTTGAATTGAAAATGGCTTTAAATTTAACAATAGAATATCAAGGGCCGTATTTAAAAAATCGAAGTTGATGGTTTTTCGAAAACGAAACGTCGAGTCTCCTCAAAAAGCAACAATGAGAAAGTGCTTTTCATTTTTTTATATATCTGTAAAAATAATGTCTGAAATCAATAAAAACTAATATCGCAAAAAATTGATTTTTAGAAATTCTCGAAAACTGCTAAATTTACTTTACTTTTGAAAACACCATTTAAAAGGTGTTTAAATTGTACAACTTTTCTCTAAGTTAACCGACATTGTCACTCCGACCGTTTCCAAGATCAACCAACCCTAGTTGTTTATGTGCTGAGCAATATTCTCAGGAATTCCGGCAAAGGATTCAGCCGCATTACCTATACCTACCCACTTTAACATGTGTAGATTGAAGTTTGACTATATATACCTAGCTTATATTATACCTAATACAAGATTTTCAGTAGGCTTAAGTTTATTTTAAAAAAATAAATAAATAAGAGTCGCACTAAAAACCTGATGGTGGTTCAGATAAAAAAAACGTAAGCACCACAGGGACCCCCAAATCTTGTCTACCCCTTCTAGAAAAAATTAGTAGAAGAGAGAGCCAAACACTATTTGTCATTTAAATAAAAATATATTGTATGTTAGCAAAGTTTATTAGTTATTTTAGTAATGTAGAAAAATTTACTGGATAGACATTAAACGAGTATCATCACTAAAATAACTAGTAAACTTTGCTAGCATACAATATACTTTTATTTAAATGACAAATAGTGTTTGTCTCTCCCAGACAAGGAGCATATGTAAACTATTCAAGAATATTATCTAAATGACATAATGTCTATCCAGTAAATTTTTCTACATTACTAAAATTACTAATAAACTTTGCTGGCATACAATATATTTTTATTTAAATGACAAAAAGTGTTTGTCTCTTTTAGACAAGAAGCATATGTAAACTATTCAAGAATATTATCTAAATGACATAATGTCTATCCAGTAAATTTTTCTAGAAGGGGTAGACAAGGTTTTGGCTGTCCCTGTGGTGCTTACGTTTTTTATCTATCTGAACCAAGGTTTTTTTTCTGTGCAGTATAGATATATTCAAACAGTTTACTATCTAATTTTATTTACTGTGAAAATTGTTTTACTAACAAAAAAAATATAATTTTGCAAGCACAGATGAATGCGAATTTGTGAAACACAAATTAATATATTTTATCAAATTACTTATTTGCTACCATTTATCGCAGGATAAATCCGAATGACGGGATAACTATCTAAATGGATCTGCTGAAACTCAAATTAATTCTGCCAAGTCACCAAAGCTATTATTCTTTTTAAAAGATAAAAAAAACAAATTAGAAGTTTAATCGTTTAAGAATCTAAATATAATTGGACCGTCATTCTTATAGACACAGAGACTGAAAATCAATTTTTACTTATAGTATAGGCACAGTATATTTAAATATCCTTATATTTACGATGGTATAGGGCCTACAAGACTTTAAGAGAAAAAAATATAAATGAAAATTAATTATTTTACAGCTGACATTTCCATGCATATTTATACAAACCCGGTGAAATCCTAGTAATATAAAACAAATTTCCAGCATAAAGTTTTGTTACATTTCATAACAAGCTTGTTATATACAAATAAAAATAATTTGAAAAACTATGTCTGGAAGTTCGATAGATTACTAGAGTTAGAACAGTGCAAATCTACCGTAACTCTTTTATGCAATCTTTTTTTGCAAGTTTGAGCCCAGAAACTTAAAATCTAACATATTACACGTAAAAAAGGTATTCTTATGTGATATTGATAAAATGTACGGTTATCGAGTAAAATCCAATTTAAAATTTTGTGATCAGTACAGGAAAAATATTATTATCGGGATGTGAGTTTTTTACAAGTAGGCCGGTGTCAAAAATCTAACTTCCAAAATGAATTCAAGCTTGGATTGGCCTTATTGGCCGTCATTTTTGTGGTCCCTACGTTTTACCTGCGAACTTAAATGCAGAACAATTTTTAAATTTTTTGAACAATAATCTTAATGAATTGCTGGAAGAAATACCACTGTATACCAGACGCAACATGTGGTTGCAATTGGATGGATGGCAGAGCAATGAGAGAGTGGCTTAATCGGAACTATCCTGATCGATGGATAGGTCGCCTAGGACCCGTTGCTTGGCCTCCAAAGTCCCCGGATTTGAATCCATTCGATTTTTATTTATGAGGGTTACTTAAAAACATAACTTATGAAACTCCAGTGCAAACCGTAGAGGAGTTGCACATGCGTATACGCGATGTGTGCAGTGAAATTAAACGCAACCAATTTGAAATTTCCAGAGCAACAAACTCTTTAGTCAGGCGTTGCAGAAAGTGTGTTGAAGTTCAAAGAGCTCAGTTCGAACATTTATTGTAAATTCGTTGTTTCACTAGTGCGTAGGTATTGTGTGTATTTAGGTAATTATTTAATGAACTGTAATATTAAGTAGTTTCTTGTAAATCTGTTAATTCACTTTTAGGTATTTTTTTGTAACTTAATTAGTTACTAGTTAGGTAGTTTCTTATAATAATGTATTGATAGACGAAAGAACTGTAACAACTATTTTATTAGGTTTTTAATTTTTTTTTGTTGGTCGAGGTTCTTAAACCAACCGATTTATAAAAACAAAATTAAATGTTAAGATCCCCCATATTACTTCATTTATCCCTGTATCTCGATAACAAAACATTTGTGAACCTATGTTAATATGAAGTTTTTTTCATGTTTTCTGAAGTAGAATCTCCTGTTTGAGTTTGATCCTTAAAAACTGAATCACCCTGTATATCAGATATATGCGAGATCGAATATAGGCTGGAATAACCCAATTGTAAATGCTGCAAAAGTATATAATGTGTACCTGATGTGATCAAAAATGGAAATAATTATAACTTGTTTGTTAAGAGTTTGAAGATTCATCTTGTTTAACATAATTAATAATAATATTAATTAACATAAGGTAATACCTACAGTATAGGCTGTGTGTAACACTCATTACTTATCATAGGATAAAATCTAGTCCGCTATTTATATGTATTATTCTCGAGGCCACAGCTTTTAGGCACTGAACTTTAAGAACTGAACTTGTCAATTTAATTGTTAATTTGTTGATAAATAAATAAATAAACTACTGTTATCTCCGAAAATTCTGGAGTTAATGTCGGGGCGGCACTTTTCGGACGCCCTATTATTTTAACACGTTCATGACGACGTGTACCAGGTTGAAAGTGAATTCCCTTTTTGGGCGAGAATTGGTGCTATTATTGTTTTTCTGATTTCAGGAAAGAAACTTTCTCTGTGCTGCTATTAGCTTGGAATTAGCAGTCAGTACGCTGTTCTATGTTGCCCGAATTATCATATTACAAGAACTCCATCCCGACATAATACTCATCATCTATTGTGTTAGAACACAATTATCACAAACGATTGCATTAATTCTCATATTTTTGCCGAAGTTTTGGTATCAACAGAAACAAGTACGATCCCTGGGTCAGGAATATTCTTGTAGACTGCCACTAGATGCCTTTAAGGTAAGTGACTTATCATTAGCAATTTATTCTTTTCCTTTAGGTATATAAGCAAATGATTGGTTGACTGCAGTTCCAGCAGTATATTATCCTCAAGTTATTGCTGCTATAATTTATTGTTCTTAAAATATCTTCGACAAATTGAATGTTGAAAATTGGGCGGCAACAGGAAAAACTTTAAAATGGCGAAATTTGTGACATTTCTTCAATTATAGTCTTTAATTTTAATTTGGGTTGGGTCGGACCGCGTAGGTAAGTTTGAAACGTAAGATGGTCTTAAAGATCTGTAACTTGGGATTGATAAAATAGTTATTTATGTTGATTACTAGATATATTTTACTCATCGCCCCATATATTACTTGTTGTATTGATCTAGTCATATGAATGTATAATATACAGGGTGTCTCTAAAAGTTCTGTACAAAATTATACCACAGATTTGAGGGGCCAAATAAGCCGAATAAACGTAACCAAATCCAAAAATTACTGCGTTTCGGAAATACAGGCTGATAAAGTTGAAAAATAAAAGCTTAAAATATTTAATATTTTGGACATTTTTCAACGAATTATCTTGAAAATTGGTACACATGGGTTTTTTGGAGTGCGAAACCCGAATATGGTACCATTTCACTGTGGTCGTTAGGGGGCCCTCCACACTGCAATTGTGATCCACATGATGTGTAGGACTTCAGCAGAGTAACCAGATTCATAGGTATATCAAGACCTATAAGTTTTTCTATGAGACCCGCGTGCTAGACACGGTCAAAGCTCTTTCAAGTTCCTGGTATATTAATGCAATGAACTGATTCCGGCTGAATCCCAATTTAGCTCCGTGTACGATGTCAACGACTAACAGTGTAGTGCTGTGCCCCGGCCTATAAAACGGAACTGGAATTCTTTAATGGTAGTTTTCGGTATGGCAACTTTATTATTTATGAATTGGTTGTTACATAAATAATAAAATTTATTAATAATAAATTTATTCATTTGCAATACAGCACTGGTTACAGTCACTTTTTTTAAACTTAATCCTCTATACATGATACATGCAAACAAATAAACAAAAACAAAACATATCCATTACGAAATATTTAATACAGGGTCAAGTCATCTCCCATCACATCATCATCCACAAGACACTTAAGAAAACCTTGTCTGTGTCTTGTGGATATGTGCAGCAAACACCGTACCCAATATCAAAAACATTTTTTTTTTGCTTTCCCCCTTTCCTGTAAATCAAAATTTCTTATATAATTACACATATTAAATATTCCAAAATTTTAAATTAATTATTCATACATCAGTTTTTTTTTTCTTTTATCGATACCGCTATCTGAAATTACCGGAACCCAATGCGATAATAAGAGGACCCACTTATATTCTAAAATATTCATATAAATAAATAACCCATTAACACTTCATAATATTGCGCAGAATTCACTATTTACCCATTCCAATATTATTATTCAAACATCATTACGAGATAATATATAAAGCAGGTACTGTAATTTCTAGTATAATAAACGAACTACTCAGTTTGTATGTTCCTTAACTACAACAATATAAACTATATAAATGCCTAAACAACACTAACCGCACACATTCGGACTCAAAATCAGTTATTAGACAAATTACGAGTACGACTTGATTGTCTAACCAATTTCGTCGAGTCTTTGATTTTTTTACTTTCGATCGAACACTCAGGACTCTCTACGGGTTTTCTCTTCTTCTCGTCATCAACACTATCACCAGTTTGACTCTTGCCGAATGTTATCTCCTTGCGTACATATTCCAAAGCTCTTGCGTATGTAATATCTTCACCATTAATAAATAGCTTGTTACGTCTAAATATCACGGAGTTATTTGTCGATCTAGCTTTTTTTAATGCTGTATTGAATATTTTTCGTTGCTCAATATCTTCTTTTATCAGGTCTTCATTAATGAAAATATTAGTGCCCTTTAACTTTTTTTTTTTTAATAGAACCTCATCCCTTTTTGAAGATTTAACGAATTCCACTAAGATGGGTCGAGGTTTCGAATCCTTTTTTCCCATACGAAAACAATTAGATATGTCCCATTCTTGCAGTTCTACCGATAAAATTGACTTTATAATGTCTCCAATTTTTTCCGAAGTGTCACGCTCAACTGCTACATCTACATCCTCTGCAACTCCAGCAAACACTAAGTTACGTCGTCTTATTTTCCGTTCCGAATGTTGTAACTTTTCATGTAATAAAGCAACAAGACTTTTATTAGTTATGTGGTAAATTTGATTCACACCACCATGCTTTCACCAGACGGGCCGTTCCGTTGATCCACAAGTCATCAGTGGTGATCAGCAGGCAGTGTGACCCAAATTCCCAACATTTACGAAGAGCTTATGTTTTTGGCGACATCTAGTGTGAGCAGGCAATATGCCCGGTGAAACACAGTTCACAAACGATGGCCGTTTGTGAACGGGTTGTGATCAACGAAACGGCCCGTCTGCTGAAAGCATGGTAGTGTGAAACAAAGTTTCAACATAATTAGAAGTCTTGTTGCTTTATGTAACAAGCAATTCATAAATAAAGCCTTTAGCTCATTCGGGCGTAGGTATCTAGTGATGGCAATAGGATTTAATGGAGTTGTTACTTCTTGTCCGGCCATCGTTTGTGAACTGTGTGTTTCACCTGGTGATTGACTGCTCACACTAGATGTCGCCAAAAACATGTTGTTGTCAATTTAAGCTATTACGTATTACCCTCACCCTACGCAATCTAAGAAGTGGTTTCGCATGGCCTTGTGTGAATATTTTTATTAATTATTTTTGTCGGTTAGTTTTTACGAGAATTGTACGGGAAAATCACTCAAAAAAAATGTTGGAGAATATCAGCAAAATGATCATTATTGAGGAAGGAAATTGGCTTGAAATATATGTAAAGGTTTTATGGAGTATGGCTGTTCTATTGATGCTCTAATAATATGTTGTATAAATATAAGGAATATGAATATTACCGGGGTTCTTCGAAATACAATCAATTATCAAACTATCATCCCACTTTGTTTCAATTTATCAAGTTTTCTTGGGTATTGGGACAAAATCTAAACTCAGTATTTCTGAATTTTAAATTCTATTGCAACGTTTCGTGCAATATATGCACATCATCAGGCATAGAAAATCTGGTCAAATTCCCTAAAAATATTAACATTGTTTTCGAACCTATAACAGCTAAATAGAACATAATATAATAAAATTAATATTCACAGTGCTTTCTTCGAAATATATTGGCAAATGGTGATATATGAGCTCATGTTTATACGTTATTTCATCTTCGCGTCATGTTACGTGTTAGATTTGAGTTTTTTATGAAAGTGGTGTAAAATTTTTGTGACACTTCTTCAAAGTAGTTTTTTAGAATAGAGCAATACCAAGCATCGGCCAGAAATCGAACCCGGGCCGCCCGCGTCGAATATTCTACCACTGAAGCACCGATGCTCATATAGTTAGATCCACTTTAATTACTAATCATGGCTTTCTCAATTATACTCGTAATAATGTAGCAGTAAAAAGTATGCATCGGCCGGGAATCGAACCCGGGCCGCCCGCGTGGCAGGCGAGCATTCTACCACTGAACCACCGATGCTTATGTAGGTATCACCAGTTTGATCACTAATTATGGCTTTCTCTATTATAAGAATATAGCAGTAAAAAGTATGAATCGGCCGGGAATCGAACCCGGGCCGCCCAGGCGAGCATTCTACCACTGAACCACCGATGCGTATGTAGGTATCACCAGTTTGATCACTAATTATGGCTTTCTCTATTATAAGAATATAGCAGTAAAAAGTATGCATCGGCCGGGAATCGAACCCGGGCCGCCCGCGTGGCAGGCGAGCATTCTACCACTGAACCACCGATGCTTATGTAGGTAGGACCCCTTTGATCATTAATTATGGTTTTCTCTATTATAAGAATATAGCAGTAAAAAGCTTGCATCGGCCGGGAATCGAACCCGGGCCGCCCGCGTGGCAGGCGAGCATTCTACCACTGAACCACCGATGTATGTAGGTATCACCAGTTTGATCACTAATTATGGCTTTCTCTATTATAAGAATATAGCAGTAAAAAGTTTGCATCGGCCGGGAATCGAACCCGGGCCGCCCGCGTGGCAGGCGAGCATTCTACCACTGAACCACCGATGCTTGTGTAGGTAGGACCCCTTTGATCATTAATTATGGTTTTCTCTATTATAAGAATATAGCAGTAAAAAGTTTGCATCGGCCGGGAATCGAACCCGGGCCGCCCGCGTGGCAGGCGAGCATTCTACCACTGAACCACCGATGCTTGTGTAGGTAGGACCCCTTTGATCATTAATTATGGTTTTCTCTATTATAAGAATATAGCAGTAAAAAGCTTGCATCGGCCGGGAATCGAACCCGGGCCGCCCGCGTGGCAGGCGAGCATTCTACCACTGAACCACCGATGCGTATATAGGTATCACCAGTTTGACCACTAATTATGGCTTTCTCTATTATAAGAATATAGCAGTAAAAAGTTTGCATCGGCCGGGAATCGAACCCGGGCCGCCCGCGTGGCAGGCGAGCATTCTACCACTGAACCACCGATGCTTGTGTAGGTATCACCAGTTTGATCACTAATTATGGCTTTCTCTATTATAAGAATATAGCAGTAAAAAGTTTGCATCGGCCGGGAATCGAACCCGGGCCGCCCGCGTGGCAGGCGAGCATTCTACCACTGAACCACCGATGCTTATGTAGGTATCACCAGTTTGATCACTAATTATGGCTTTCTCTATTATAAGAATATAACAGTAAAATGTTTGCATCGGCCGGGAAGCGAACCTGGGTCGCCCGCGTCGCAGGCGAGCAAATTCAAAAACATTTATTAAATTCAAGAAGTCAGTAACATATCAAGCTATTTACAATATATACATATGTAAGAACGTAATAGAGTTAAAGATATAATACCTATGTCGGATCCTGATGATGATCCTTAGGTATATCCTCTGACGACCCTGAGAGTGGGCATGATCTTGAGCCTCTTCATTTAGCCGTTGATAGTTGTATCCTATATTTGCTAAGGGTTCGGCTCCTGAATGATCTTTTCCGACTGTTGAGCGTGTTTCTCATGCGGCAACGTGAATGTATTATGCAGCAATAGATGCGTTGCGTTATTTTAATTTTCTCTGTAGGATAAGCGGGAAAAATCAACTGAAAAAACCCGCTTCAATGCTAGAAGTGTTCGGCTGTATAGATATTTGCATTGCCTTTAAGGCAATGATATTTGTATTTATTTTTGATTTAGGATTTTAAGTGGGCTCTTGACAAATAGGTAGGGTTTGATATGGCAATTTGTGTTTGAAGTTGATGTTATGTGTTTGTCTGTGTAGAGTGATAATATCCTGTGTGACTACTGATTTTGGGATTGTACAGTGTAGAATTTCTGTGACTGTTCTTGTATATATATAGTCCGGCAAGTATTGTATGTTAAGCTGTCTGTGCAAGTCTGCTGTCCTGGTTCGCCAGGGCCTATTTGTCATCATTCTCAAAAGCTTATTAATCACCATAAGTCTGTTTTTCTGTTTGTGTGATATTCCGCACCATATGGGAGCTCTATAAGTTAGTATTGGTCTCAGTATAGATTTATAGATTATTAGTTTATTATTGATATCCAATAAGCTATTGCGGTTAATAAGTGGGTACAGTTTTTGTACAGCAGCACCTGTTCTTTGCAGGAGGTATGACATATGTTTTTTAAATACAAGTTTTTTATCGAAAAGTATCCCTAGGTATTTTACGCTATATTTTGGCTCTATGGTTATGTCATTGATTTTTAATTTATCCAAGATTTTACTTTGATAGAAATTTTTTTCCAGAATGATTTGTTCAGTTTTCTGAGCATTTAATTTTATCTTCCAGGTTTTATAGTATTCGTTCAGTCTGGTCATATGTATTTTAATAAACCTGTTAGATAAATTTGCATTATGTGATATAGCATAAATCGCAGTGTCGTCAGCGTACAGAGCTAGTTTGATAGTTGGGTCCTTAGGTAAGTCTGCAGTATATAAAACGTATAGTTTAGGGGCTATGACTGTTCCTTGGGGGACGCCAGCCTGTATATTTCGTGCTCTGGAATTTGTATTGTTTATACGTACCGTGAAGGTTCTGTTATTTAAATATGACTTTATGAGAGTGATAATATTAAGAGGTAGTTGAAGCCTGTGCATTTTCGTTAGTAAACCGTCATGCCAGACTGTATCAAAGGCTTTTTCCATGTCGAGAAGTAATACGGTCATACATTGGCGCCTGTTGAAGTTGAGTTTCGCTTCATGTGCAATTTTAGTTGCGAGCATCAATGTATTATGCCCAGGGCGAAACCCGAATTGTTCGTCAGGGGATAGTTTAAATTTTGTGTCTATATTATTTAATCTAATATAATTTTCTCAGCTACTTTTGAGAGTGTGTTTAGTAGGGAGATAGGACGGTAGCTATTTGGGTGGCTAGGAATTTTTCCGGGTTTGAGTATTGGGATGATTGTAGCTTTTGTCCATTCATTAGGGAAATACTGTAGTTTTAGAACTGCATTTATGATATACAGGGTGGTCCAACGAAAAGTTTGCACCTAGCTTTTCTCTTTTTTTTGTAGTCGAATGCGAAAATGCTCGGACACATCGATTTTGCTTTTGAGGGGGACACATTTTAAACATATTTTTCGATCTGCGCCTTTAACCCCCTAGCGGGGGTGAGTAACAACCCTAAAATTTTAAATGGAAAGAGGGGTCTAATGACATATCATTTGAAAGGACACAAAATTGTCTTTCTAATGGTACCCTATTTGTCGAATTTTACTAAAACAGTTAATACGAAAACGACTTTAAAGACATTAAGCCGATAATTTTGGTATTAATGAGAAATACAAATAAGTTTTAATTATTACGACTGAAAACAACTACAATCATTTCTAAATTATTTACTTTGAAGAAAAACGGGATTTCAAAAACACTATCTTATTTATCAGAACTAAATTCCTCACTAATCGTTTGCGTTTTTTGTTGAAATAAAAACTGCAGATACGTGTAGGAAAAGAATTTACACCGTTTATTTTAGTCTTTTCATTGATTCAGTTTGGTTGCTTCTCAAGTTATTTTACTTTTACCGTACAAAATGATTTATTCCATTCTAGAACGAGTTGAAATTGTTAAACTTTATTTTCAAAATAATAGTAGTGCTAGACTTACGGCTCGCTTATTTAATGAGAGACATCCCGATAAAAATGTGAATGATGTGTACGTTGGCAAGTTAGTTAAAAAGTTTGTAGATACCGGATCTGTCTGTAATGTAAAACACCAGCCGCAGAAACCGATCAGAAATGAAGCTGTGGAAGTCGCTGTTTTAGGGCATGTTGAAATGGATCATAGTCAAAGTACCCGTCAACTAGCTGAAGCCTCAGGTGTCTCCTGTTCGTCCATAATACGAATTTTAAAAGCGTACAAATTTCATCCGTACAAAATCAAATTAGTACAGGAACTAAATGAGGATGATCCTGATAGAAGGCTGCAATTTTGTGAAGCAATGAGCCAGCGTTTAATTGAAGATCCGCAATTATTATTTAACATTTGTTTTTCCGACGAATGCACATTTTATTTGAATGGAGCTGTAAATAGGCACAATTGCCGTTACTGGGATGACAGTAACCCACATTTATTCCGTGAGGTTCATACCCAGTATCCTCAAAAAATAAACGTCTGGTGTGGCATATTAGGAAATCATATTATAGGACCACTTTTTATTCCTGGAAATTTAACTGGTTAAGGGTACCTAAACATGCTTGAAGACACAATTGATCCTTTAATAACACAAATAATAGAAGATGACCAAAATCATACTGCTGATCGGCTTTATTTCCAGCAAGATGGAGCACCTCCGCACTATGTGGCTCCTGTAAGACAGTTCTTAGATGACCGGTTCCCTGGACGGTGGATTGGAAGGAGGGGCCCAATTGAATGGCCTGCCAGGTCACCGGATTTATCGCCTTTAGACTTTTTTCTTTGGGGGCACTTAAAAAATAAATGTTTTGCCACGAAGCCCGAGTCCATAGAAGATCTTCGCCAACGCATTACAGAAGAGTGCAGAAACATAACACCTGATATGCTACAAAATGTTAGAAATAGATTTGAACAAAATCTGTATTATTGTATGGAATCAAATGGGTCACATTTTCAACATTTGTTAATGTAACGTTTTAATAAATCAATTTAACAGCTTGTTTACTTTTTTTACAAAGCAATGTTAAAACTAACAAACATTGGAATGTACTAACGATTGCAGGTGTTTTCACTCGCAATAATTAAAACTTATTTGTATTTCTCATTAATACCAAAATTATCGGCTTAATGTCTTTAAAGTCGTTTTCGTATTAACTGTTTTAGTAAAATTCGACAAATAGGGTATCATTAGAAAGACAATTTTGTGTCCTTTCAAATGATATGTCATTAGACCCCTCTTTCCATTTAAAATTTTAGGGTTGTTACTCACCCCCGCTAGGGGGTTAAAGGCGCAGATCGAAAAATATGTTTAAAATGTGTCCCCCTCAAAAGCAAAATCGACGTGTCCGAGCATTTTCGCATTCGACTACAAAAAAAAGAGAAAAGCTAGGTGCAAACTTTTCGTTGGACCACCCTGTATGTAATTTGTACCAATGCTTTTTTAGGGAGGTTCTTAAGTAGGATATTTTCTATTTCATCTGGGCCAGACGCCTTGTTTTTTGGCAATTTTTTAATAATATAGTTTATTTCGGAGGGTGTTGTGAGGATCTTTTTAAGAGTGCTGTTGTTTAGAGGGACGTAGTCTGGTAGGGCTCTAGCTTCAATTGTAATTTCACGATGAGCTATTGTAGTGCTTGGTTGTGGCGTATAAGTTTTATACAGATGATTTGCGAATACCTCAGTTTTTTGTTTGTCTGTCATATATTCAGTGTCGGCGACATTTAGTGTAGGTATTTCAGTTAATTTCCATAGAGAGTTGTCACATACATTTAAGTTTCTACGTCTATCACTCCAAACATTATTTCTGTGTTGTTTATTGATTTTGTCAGCAATAGTGTCTTGTAGATCTGTCATTCTGAGTTTGTCCTGCACGTTTTGGAAGCGCTGCCATTTCTTACGAATTTTGTTTTTAAATTTGATAAGGTTTAGGATTTCTGAGGGTAGTCTATCTTCGGCTGGTTATTCTTTGTTTCGTAAATGAGTGTGAACATAATTGGGTCGCTGGATAGTTCGGTGTATGTTTTGAGATCAATGTATTTATTATAATTTTTATTTACCACGATATCTATATGTGAGGGTCTCGTGCGATTAGAGGGAAAATGTGTAGGGAAGTCGGTGTATGTGATTTAT
This sequence comes from Apoderus coryli, assembly GCA_911728435.2. Lineage (NCBI taxonomy): Eukaryota > Metazoa > Arthropoda > Insecta > Coleoptera > Attelabidae > Apoderus > Apoderus coryli. The sequence continues at coordinate 3,511,967 of OU452206.1, read as the reverse complement.
ATGGCGTTTTCTATGGCATAGTTATACAGAGTATTGCCGGCTCTATTGTTAACAAAATTGTTCCAAGACGTGTGTTTTGTGTTGAGGTCTCCCACAATAATTACTCTGTTGCCTATGTTTAAAAGGGTGTCTCGGTCAAGATTTGTAAGTCGACGATTTGGCGAGTTGTACGCTGCTACGATGAGTAAGCCAGTGGATAGTTTTATGGAGATGTGTTCTATCTGGGTACTTTGTTGGGGGAGTAGAGTATATTTTTAATAAGAATAGCGATACCGCGTTTTGGTGCGACTGAGTCTTGTCTATATGTACTGTAATTACATCACATCAATTTGTTTGGTTAAAATAAAATTGTTAAGTTCAGAAACTCTCCGACTTAAGGAGTTAGCATTCCAAGAGGCTATTTTGACTGCCATTTTAGAATTCATACTTAGGAAGCACTTCTTGCACTTACTCCTGAAGCACGGAGAGCTTCGTCATTTTATCGGTAATACCTTCTAGCATTGTGTCGAGCCTCTCCAGACCTTTGATAGCGTTTTTGATGTTTATTTTCTTTGAAATGCTATGGGAAACTCAGCTCAACGATCCCAGATCAAGCAAGATATCCTGTTCCCTTACCGTATTTTCCCTTTCTTTGTGACCAGCTGTTGACGACTCATCCGGCTGCACTTGGCGAGTCTCGTGTTTTCGGTGTTGGGGAAGGGGTGTGACTTGTTGTTGGCATCAAGATTGGATGTCGTGTGGTATTATCTAGTGCTCCCAGTTTCCTCAAGTAGACCTCACAGCTTGTGGAGCTTGCCAGATGATCCCTGCCGCAGTTCGCGCACTTAGCTTTTCCTGAAAGTGGTTTTATTCAATATTGAGCCAAATGATTTTCCGCGCATTTGAGGCATCTCGGGTCACGATGACAGTTCGTGGTGAGTGACCCCATGCTTAACAACGTCGACATTGGATTATACGCCTTTCGTTTCGAGGTCTTTCCCATGTTATTTTGGTATTCATTAGTATAGGGATGTTCTGCGTGAGATGTTTAAGCGTAACTTCCGCAGACGTTATTACTAGGTATAGCGGCCGCCTTGTAATTTTCCTCTTAATTAGTTTTCGGGTATCTAATGTTCTCTTAATTCTTCAAGGAGTTCGGGCAAGCTTATTTCGGCATCGAGACCTCGCAAAACAAATGCATGCGATTTTTCACTGTCCATGCTATAGATATGGTACTAGATGTCGCCCATCTCTTGTAGGATTTCTTTATAGCGTTTGTATTCTGATTCATCGTGGATGTAGATTATGGAAACCATTTTTGACATGGTTGGCCACTTCTTGAACTTGCTACTCCTTTGAAGACGATAGCTGGTACTTTAGGTTTTTTATTTTTGTTCGGCGTTCTTTTACACGTCAGTGTTTCGTCATCACTATTTGATGTTCGTGTTCTTCTTAGCGTTTTTTCCGCGGCATTTTTGATTTCCTCGGTGCTGGATAGCAATACCTCTGGGCCTCTGGTTCCAGTGTCTGATATCTGTTTTTTGTTGTGATTATTTTTATGTGCCAATTTTGCGCCATTCTGCTGGTTCTTTTCGGTATTCCGTATTGAGATACTGTGTTCAGTTGTGTGTTTTGCAATTGGTTACTATCTTCTTGCATGTTTGCCAGTACAGTATTATCACCATCATGTGTTGAGTTTTAAATACATTTGCTGCCAGGATTCTAATTTGTTCCATGACGGACATGGCGCTTTGGCTTTCCACCGAAGATATTATCTACATCCATATCTCTATCATAAACATTTATAGTGTCTTTTGGTTTTTTACCTGTATCGATTCTGGCAGGGACATTTAGGTGCCTGTTATTCCTGCGATGAACTTCGTTTTTATGTCTCTGCAGCCTTTTGTTTATTTGCACTTTTTCTGGACTATTGTTAGTTATTTTAATTAAAGCTTTTAGTTCGTTACATATATCACAACCGTTATCTTCGGATTGGTTTGTTAGTTTTCGGTATTGCACCTTTATTGTTTATTTGATGTGAACTATCATTTCGGAGTTTTCGGCCATCACGTATTCTCCTTACCCTACTCGGTCCGAGCAAGGGAGAAAAACGATCCCGAATTTTATATTAATATTTATACAAATTAATCTATATTATAAATATTAGAATATTATTAGCTCTCCATATCCTATATGTAATATATGTATATATGGAGACTATTAGTTTCATGAAAAAAAATGTTTTTTAATTTCACCAGAAATACTTGTTTTTGGTCATTTTAGACATAAATAAGTAGTTTTAAAAAAATGTCTGTCTGTCTGTATGTCTGTCTGTCTGTCTGTATGCACGAAAACGCAAAAACCGCTTAACAGATTTTAACCAAATTTGGTACAAAAATACTATTGGACATGGCAAGGAGCTGATTAGATTTTGGGAAACATTGAGCGTAGGCAAGGGGTTTAAAAGAGGGTTCAAAAATTAAAAAAATTCATAGTTCTTAAACTTATTCGAAATACTGCATAATTTTTTACGCATTTAATTGAATATAACCTAAAATATTTAACATAAAATATTAGACCACATTGGCGTTCGAAAATAGTGTAAAATGGGGTAAAAAATATTTTAAAAAAACGTACTTCTTAAACATAGCAGAAATAATGACTAGTTATTTATAACTGCATAAAATAAAACAACTTTAGTTTTAAATATTTCCAAACTTTTATAATATACAAATTTATATTTCAAAATCACACGACATGTTTCGTCCACACGTTATTTATAGCTTTGATAGAATATAACCTAAAAAATGTGTTATAAATAACTTGTTTTCATAGGCGTTCGTAAATAGTGTAAAAGGGGTCAAAATAAAAACATAGATACTTCCTAAACTTATTCGAAATATGGAATAATTTTTCATAGTTGTAATAGAATATAACCTAAGAAATGGTACATAAAAGAATTGGTTCACACAGGCGTTCGAAAATAGTCTAAAAAAAGGGTCAAAAACGAAAAAAAAATGTTTCTCAAATATACCAGAAAAATTGGCTAATTATATATAGCTTTGATATAAGATAACCTAAAAAATGCAGCATAAAATTTTTATTTACATAGGCGTTCGTAAATAGTAGAAAAAGGGGTAAAATAAAAAAAAATTTAAATGTAAAAAATTTTATATTTAACTAGATGAATTGGTGTTAAAAATACACGACAAAAATTAATGTACCATAGGCGTCCGTGAAAATTCTATAAAAGGGTCAGAAAAAGTTTGTATCCGTGATAACATAAAAACCACTTAACGGATTTTAACCACATTTGGTACGAAAATACTACAGGATATTTATAGGTGGTGATTAACATTGAGCGTAGGAAAGGGGTTTAACAGAGGGTTCAAAATTTAAAAAAATCATAGTTTTTAAACTTATGCGGAATATTTCATAGTTGTGATAGAATATAACCTAACAAATGGTACATAAAAGAATTGGTTCACACAGGCGTCCGAAAATAGTCTAAAAAAAGGGTCAAAAACGAAAAAAAAAAGTGTTTCCCAAATATACCAGAAAATATGGCTAATTATATATAGCTTTGATATAAGATAACCTAAAAAATGCAGCATAAAATTTTTATTTACATAGGCGTTCGTAAATAGTAGAAAAAGGGGTAAAAAAAAATTAATGTAAAAATATTTATATTTAACTCATTGAATTGGTGTTAAAAATACACGACAATAATTAATGTACCATAGGCGTCCGTGAAAATTCTATAAAAGGGTCAGAAAAAATTTGTATCCGTGATAACTCAAAAACCACTTAACGGATTCTAACCACATTTGGTACGAAAATACTACAGGATATTTATAGGTGGTGACTAACATTGAGCGTAGGCAATGGGTTTAAAAGAGGGTTTAAAAATTTAAAAAATCATAGTTCTTAAACTTATCCGAAATATTGAATAATTTTTTATAGTTGTGATAGAATATAACCTAAAAAATGTTACATAAAAGAATTAGTTCACACAGGCGTTCGAAAATAGTCTTAAAAAAAGGGTCAAAAACGAGAAAAAAAATGTTTCCCAAATATACCAGGAAAATTTAAACATTTAATATATTGGCTAATTATATATAGCTTTGATATAAGATAACCTACAAAATGCAGCATACAATTTTTATTTACATAGGCGTTCGTAAATAGTAAAAAAAAGGGGTAAAATGAAAAAAAAAAATAAAATGTAAAAAATTGTATATTTAACTAGTTGAATTGGTGTTAAAAATACACGAGAAAAATTAATGTTCCATAGGCGTCCGTGACAATTCTATAAAAGGGTCAGAAAAAATGTGTATTCGTGATAACTCAAAAACCACTTACCGGATAACCTACAACATGCAGCATAACAATTTTGTTTACATAGGCGTTCGTAAATAGTAGAAAAGGGGGCAAAATATATTTTATAATAAAACTAAAAAAAATAAATTATTTTGCGTACAAGAACTTGGCCTAGATCTGAAATATAAAATATCTGCGTATAAATAGTGCCTCCAAAGAGAAGAAAAAGGCACAAAACCCGATACTTAAAAAAAAAAAATAGCTGATTTCTAAAACAAAACAAAAATGTATTAAATTTAGATAAATGACAAAAAGGTCATAAATTATTACTTTTACACTTAAATATGGAGAGCTATTCGTGCCTCGGGGGCAACAGTTTATTTTCACTATTGATATTTATTAGAATAAATATATCAATGAAAAATTGTAGGTACTCGTATACGGTATGAATGAATGATTTGCTATCTATTTTGATAACGACCGTCCAGCACGATAGTCTGAACGGTACTCGGCATGCGAGCATTCAACCACTGAACCATTACTATTACTCTAATAAAAAGTCAGTATTATATTTTATGCAGGTAAAGGGTTAATTATTGTTTCTCTGTCCTTCATCATAACATAATTTTCGAATTTATGCTACTAGATACTAGACGGAATTGGTAAAAAAGTTGGGAGACTGCGATTGGCATTGTGAACATCCTATTTCAAACTTATTTAACTAATTAGGATCAAACTGAATAGAATAGCCACATGGAAACCATTATGGAGCGCTTCACAATTATGTTTATTTTACATTTCTGCTAATGTCTGGAAATGCGATTAAACAAAAAGTTCAACTGTTATAACATTCTCAAGAAAATAGATGTTTCAACTAGAAAATTCTAAATCTGGCTACAATGATATCATTATGATGAATGAATTTTATATCTTTTGAAAATACCATTTACCATTTCAGAAATATCATTCCTTTTCTGATGATAATAAAGAGAGAATATTAAAATTATCTTTGGCCCGACTAATTATTGTCCTGTGCAAGGAAAAATAAAAAAGTTTAAAAGTAACTTTAACCAAAGATTAATGTACATTAATCTCTGCTTTAACTACCATAAACATTTGCAATTTTTATGATAATTCGATTTGTTTTAACGTTTCAGGATCCTAATACGCATCGGTCACTAACAAGCAACACCAGTGATGTAGAAATTGGTGAGATAACAATTGCAGATATGAGTCCTGATGATATTCGAGCAGAGCTAAAAAGGCTTTATCTTCAACTAGAAATATTCAAAGCAAAAACAATATGTAGAGACAACCCACACATATCTAAACGTAGAGGAGGTAGAAAGGCACAACATCGAAGGTTTAGTTTACAGGTGAATTAATTTTTAATGTACAATTTAATATTTTTTGTTACTTTAATAACATGTGAGGCAAACTAGGGTAATTGCCTATTTCATAAACGAATGACCATTTCTAGAGCGTCACATAAAAGTTCGAGAAGTTTCTGTGACATACTTTCGGGTATGTGAACTTCTTTGGGAACTCACGCATATTTGAGAATTGTAGGCTCTGATTAGTTAAGCAGCAAATGATACGTCACGGCACACTAACGCTAACTCTAGCTTCATTCTATCTGCTTTAAAATTTATGTATTATAAATTAGAGCTTCATTTACATTAACATTAGGTTTTTCTGTGTTTTTACAATTATTTATTTTATTATTGGTTGTGTAAAGGATGTGTAATTATTGATAAAGTTTTCTAAATATTCCTACCAGAGTTTCTGGCTGAGTAACAATTGTAATATGTTTCAGCTGCAGCAAAATAAGTCTCTCCTTATCTATGTTTATTTTCTAATGCACTTGAAGTAGCTGCTCGAGTTAATTCACATTATTAATGTATTAACAAGAGAATGGCAAACAATAACCCTTTTTGCATGAGTCGAATTAAGTTATCCTGAATTTGATTGTGACAACTAACAAACTCAAAAAAAAATGAGCAAAACATTTAATTCACTGCCAATTTTTCGCTTTTTATTAAAACCAAAACTTCAGGGCCCAAACTGTGAGTTTTTTTTATTAAAAAAATTAAACGTACAAATAAGTACATGAAAAAAAAAAACACACTCACATAAATAAAATACCTAACATCAACTCAGTCAAAACACACCCTTAGGTACAATTAATTCGATAACCAGTATAAAAGCTTTTGTGCAAACAGATCAAAGAATATGTCAGTATTTGTAGTATTTTGCCGTCAGTGCAATCAGGTTCAAGGGAGGGTCATAGCTGATGCACCGCGCTATTAAAGGTCACTGATGGTAGTTTTGAGGCTTTGGATAGAGATGAAAATGTGTTGTTAGTTCTTCCAGATTTCTCGAAAGCATTCGGTAGCTTGAACCCATAAGGTGGTCTTGAATAATGAATCATCTATGCCACCACAGTAACAACTGGAATTTCTCAAGGTTCGATATTGGGTTCTGTCTTTTTTTCTCTGTATACGTCTCAGTTTATTAAGCAATTGAAATATAGTACAGTTCATTTCTATGCGGACGATGCTGAACTGCACACGACCTTTCGGCCGCATGATCTTATGGAAGCTAATGTTAAATTGAATGATGAACTGATCAGTCTCTATTAAGTGTCGACTGATCACTGTCTAACAATAAACCCCAAAAAATGACAGTCTATTCTCAAGCAAAATATAAGAGAGCGGAATGAGTCGCGCTTGAGGTTGATGGAAACTAGATCAATTTTGTTAACTGTGCGAGAAACCTGTATTTGTTCTTGGACATAGACATGCGTTTTACAGAGCAAGTTTTACACTGTACGCATACATCTTTTAGTAATTTAAAATTAATTTATTCTTAACTTTTAAATGAAAATTTAAGGACGCTGGGTTGTGATTCCTGTTTTCAGATCTAAAGAGAATGCTTACTGGAAAGAAATTTAAGTCCAATGATAAAGTAATCGCTGAAACTGAGGCCTATTTTGACGAGAAAGAGAAATTGGTGCTTCGCACTTTAATTATTGCGATTTTATCTATAGTCCATGTCTCTCATATTCAAATGAAAAGCGCATTTTGCAAAATAGTTACATACACACATACATTGATGCAAAATAGTTACATACGCTTAATAGGAGAAATATGAAAATTCGAGCGGGGCATCACAAAAGAAAAAGCTGGACATTTATTGGTTAAACATGAAGGCCGTATAACAGGTCATTCAATAAGTCCGTAGGATAAGTAAGAAACAAACCAAATTTTATTATTCAACATAGTTGCCTGAGAGGGCAATGCAACGAGTATAGCGATTTTCCAACTTTTCGATACCACTTTTATAGTACGATTTCTCTTTCTCGACAAAACAGGCCTCAGTTTCAGCGATTACTTTATCATTGGACTTAAATTTCTTTCCAGTAAGCATTCTCTTGAGATCTGAAAACAGTAAAAAGTCGCTGGGGGCTAAATCTGAAGAATACCGTGGGTGGGTAAGCAATTCGAGTTTTCATTAATTTGTGACACGGTGCTTTGTCTTGGTGAAACAACACATTTTTCTTTTGCAAATGTGGTCGTTTCTTTGCGATTTCAGCCTTCAATCGAACCAAAAGTGCACAGTGATAGTCGCTGTTGATGTTGGTTCCTTTTTGGAGGTAGTCGATGAATATTGTTCCGTTCGCATCAAAATATAGACACGATCACCATCACCTTACCGGCCGACCGTTGCGTCTTTGCTCGCTTTGGATTCGGTTGGTCAATTGCTGTCCACTCACCTGACTGTCTTTTGGATTCTGGTGTGTAATAGTGAAGCCATGTTTTATCCATTGTCACATACCGACGATTGAATTCCATTTTATAGCAGTTTAACAGCGCCAAACACTCAATTTACTTGTCTAAAAATTTGTCTCGATGGAGCAGAGTTCGGATAATGTTTACCAAGCCATTGTTTGGTTTCCACTGTATTTTTTTTTCATCAAAAAGCAATGCTTTTTCAAAACTCAAAATTCACTTTTTTCCATTTTTTGTTTTCAATAACAAAAATTGCTTCACACAAAATGCTATAACTCACGAATCAATAGTCAGATTGCTGTCAAATTTATACATGTATCGTTTGAAGGTGAGTACTAAATAAAAATCATATGGAAAAAATTCTAGTAAAGCCATCTATGTGTCATTCTACGAACTTATTGAATGACCTAATATTTCATATGTATAGGTATATTTTGTTCACTAAAATTTTTGTTAATTAAAGCCCCCCTTACCTGTACGAGAAACTAAAATTTCGATACGATAGACACATTCTTAATCTAAGAACTCCACCTAAACATAAAACTACCGTTTATGAGAAACTACCTAAACACGCTGCTTTCTGAACAAAGTTTAGAAATCATCTTTGTCCCAATATATTACATCATAATGAAACATTAAGAAAAATAGATTATTTTATTTTACTTTTTGGGAAGCAGGGGTCTTTTGTTTATTTATATAATTTTGTTAAATTTTGGATTGTTATACAGTCGTGCGTGTTTTTCTTGCTTAGGTTAGGTGAGGAGGCTACGCCTCAACTTCGCCTTTTGTAACCCATTTTGCTTCAATAAAGTAATTTTATTATTATTATTAAAATAGCTTACGGTCGATGTGTAAAATATTTACACATCTAAGTCTCTGTTTTCACTGATTTTGGGTACGTATTTTGTCTGAGCTAACAAAAAAATAACAGTTTTAATCCCAAAGTATTTTTTCCATATTTGACTAATTATTATTATTTATTTTATTTTTTTTTTGTAAACGCTGCTCGTAGAAAAAGGGTAGTCGAGAAAAAGTAAGTCATATTATGTTATTAATACACTTCTTATACTTATTATAAATAGGAATTTACTGCTTTGAGAATATCCTATATCTAGTATAAAAATACTTTTATTAATTTCGGACAATTTAGCCAACACTACGCACAGCCATCCTATCTAAAGGAACACTTTATTTTGTTCCGGTTTAAACATAACCAAACTTTTTTTCATGAATTTTTTTTGCACACACTATATAGTTGCATTAGTGGAAGGATTCCTCGATTATCGGTGCGATTGCATAGCACAAAACGCGCTTATAAATAATATTCATCTATTTAATTAGTTTGAACAAATAAACATTAAAAACTACTCTAATTATAGCAAATGTTCGATTTGTGCTCGGCTTACTTCTTGAGAGTAAACAAGCCGTTTTTAAGATAAATGACTGAAAATTTCTATGCAACGTCTCCAATATTATTACACGGCTACGAAAATACAAGAAACAGGGTTAAAATGCGCATTTCCAGACTGTTTCTTGTATTATCGTAGCCGTATGATAATATTGGAGACGTTGCATAGAAATTTTCAAAGTCATTTATCTGGAAAGCGGCTTCTTCTATCGTTATGAAACAAGTGAACATTTTTTATGCACAAAAGTCTCAAATTTATTATTCTTTTTAAAAAAAAGTAAAAAAAGCGCACAAAAAAAAGTTTGGGCAAAAGTTGTTCTGAACCCACCCCTGACATTTTCCTAACCATGGTATATCATAATTTTAATAATCCTACAAAGATACGTAAGTGTGCCAAATTTCATTTTGATATCGAGACACGTATTGGAAATATTACTAAAAACCCATTGTCAGTAATTTACAAATATCACCCTGTATATGAAAAACGAAGCATTTTTCTATATACATGTTCATATGAAATCTTATTTTCGCTTGTAGAATGCCCCCTTAAATTATTTTAAGTTAATTTCGGGACACCCTGTATAGGCGAAATAACATGGTACGGAGGCTGTAGTAGCACTGTTGCTAGCTTGGTAATTTGGTTACCAGATCTAGTAATTCCACCAGGATTCTAGTAATGAAGTTTTCGAAAACAGTATCTAGTAATATTTCAGGTAATTAAGATTTTAATCTAGCCTAATTCTGGTAATATAGTATTAGCAATCCATGTGACCGAAAATTTTTTATATTTATTCTAAAAGGAATCGGTGAACATAGGCTCGAACCCTAATGCTGCCCGATTGGTATTGCCCCATCTCTAGCTATTGTTGCTACCTATAGGCAATGTATTTTACGTATTCAATAATATGCATAATGGCAAACTTTAAAGTAATTTATAATTATTATTACACAATAATGTAGCAGAAGTTCAAATTAACTTAAAAGTGGAGTAATTTGCTGAGGAGCTTAGCCTAGCCTCCCCCGACGAGCCACCACTGTTGTATATTGAAAATGTATCCAAATTAGTTGTTTTTTCGTTAATAATTAATTAGCATATTCATGCACTAAATACTTAATTATATATTAATGAAATAATTAATTTTGAATTTAGAGCTTGCATGCAAAGCACAAAGACAAAGAACCAAAGAAAAAAGAAGTTGACGCAGAAGTTACAGATGCAGATCCAACTCGAACACCGGAAGAATCAATTTGTAGCACAGAGGGACCTAGTGCTATATATGCAGACCTTCCTTCCGCTACGCTCACCAATAGCGACGGAAAATAAACTTAGTATTATTTATTGTATAAAAAACTTTTCCCAAATGAATTAGATTAAGGAAAGTTACCACCAACATTGTAAACGTATTAGCGGAGATTTGAAAAAATTCTTGCTTTGTTAATTTTAGACATATTTTTGAATTGTTGATTTTTTTGCTGTTATTATATTGCTTTATAAATAAATCATGAAAATCGTGCAGATTTACTGTTTTACATTTTATTTAGTAACTCCGTAAAATGCCAATAAAGTATACCAACCCTCTCAAAACTCAAAAATTGAACTTTATAGGTACTGAATTAGTTTCTAATATATTGATAAAAACTAATAATTTCTTATATAAGATTTGTCAAAATTTACTACCGAAGCAGGCATTTATTGTCAGCTTGTTAATATTTTGAGGAGTGCTACAAAGATAAACTTATTTACTGTCCATCTAAATCTATACTAATATCTGTTATATTATGCTTATATTTTTATTTTTTACTCGACCAAATCATATAGTTTATTTCTTTCTTCAATTGTCGGTACTGGACATAAAATAACAAGAACTAGATGTTTGTGAACGTTTCGTTTAATACGCTACTTCATGAGGAGCTACAAAACAAATTTCAACATATAACATCAATAAATAAAATTCGATGATGTATCAATATTAAAAAACCAAGCCCATTTAGAAATGCCCTTGTTTAACAAAACAAGACTTAAATTCCGAGAGTTTGTCTGTCCATTTCTAATATAGGCGGTACCGCTTAAGTGAGTATCGGCACATCTATGTGTTGGTAGTTGTGCGTTATAGTGAATTGTTGTTCGCTCGACGTACTACCCACGAAAACTAGATGTCGCCAAACACATTATTTTAAACCCCATTTAGTTTGTGACACGTTCTATGTATTATAATTGTACCTGACGAATAGAGTTATTGTTAGCATAAGAGCACAACATTTGGAACCCATGATTACTCATTTAAACTTGCACTGAACAATACACAACAATCAAAATATACTATGTAAGAATATTTAAATTTATCCCTTTTTCGAATTAATTTTGCACACTCTCTATACAATATCTTCATATCACAGTCTTTTTTATGCCAAGATTAATTGGAACAAAAATAATTACGTACCTAATCTAGCAATTTAGTATTGCAAATACAATTTTATTAAAGTATTGACCATCGTTTTATCTCCTTCATCTATACGCTCTATAAGTCCCAAAGTCTACTAATTTCCTCGCCATGTCCAATGGTATTTTTGTACAAAATTTGATTCAAATTTGTTGAGCAGTTTTTTGGTAATCGTGACTGGCAGAGTGACCTATATTTTTGTAAATATGCGTCTAAAATGACCTAAAAGATGTTTATTCGGTGAAAATCTTTATTTACGAATTTCTTATTACATAAGGACTGTTACTTATGTTGGAAATTTGTATTAGTAAAAATTGTTTCCTTGATCTCAGAATTCACCACACCCCACTTATAAGTATGGACCCCTTTTCAAAAAATCAACAAGCGTTCGATACTCACGGATTTGGAACTTATTCTAGGTCCAGTTTCATAATATTTTAAATAATTTTTTTAATATATTATGCTGTAACAATTATTATTATTATACTTAAGGAACACCCCATATATTTTTACATTTTATTGTAATACATAAAATTGTCTTTACGAATAAATATATAGATAATGCTTTATTGCTAGTTGTAATATTTTTAGACATATTTTGCTTTTAATCATATTAATTAAAGAAGTCAAGTAGGCAACTGTCAAATTTGTTCGCAAGTTCGATAGGAGTCATAAATAGGATATTTTTAAAAACGATAATATAGTAAAAAACACTTATAAACAAGACAAACATTTCAAATCGTCCACCGTTGTCATTTATGAATATGCAGCACCGTTTGCGGACAGCATTTACTGCACATCCGAGCTCAACGTTGGTTATTATGGCAAAAGCATTTTGCATTGCCTCCTCCAACATTTCCCTTGAGATAATTTATAGGTATAATAATATATTCATTCCTAAAGAGAATTTTATGTCTTACATGAAAAAAAATTATTGTTACAGCAAATTTACGAATATCCCTGTATAAAAACAACGTTATAAATGTTTGTCTAGTTTGCAAGTGTTTTTTTACTATATTAAATAATTATTTATATATGTATTTTTTTATATTTATATTGGGATATACTCGTATTGCTGTTAAAAGCGTTCGTTATTAATTGTTGCAATAAAAAGTTCTTGTGTGTTATTAAAAATATCATATTTATCAGTCCTATCGAATTTGAGAACATATTTGACATTGTTACAGAACATTTACGAATAACCTTGTATAAAAACAAGTCACATCAGCTTCTTCTATATAAAAATAATAATAATAATAAAGTGATTTATTGTGTATAATAATTTACAAAAATTATTACAACAAAGGGCATGAGATTTGGCTATAAAGCCACTCTTACACTCAGCCCAATAGGAAAAAAAACAATAATAAGTAGCATTAAACACTATATCCAGCTGCAGATTACAAATCTTTGCCGAAGCTCTCTCTTGAACGAGTAAGGAGACAACTGGAGAATATCCCCGTATTGATTCATAATTTTCGCGCCCCTATAAGAGAAAGAGCCTTCGAAATGTGAGCTTCTATGTAATGGAATAGAAAAGTAATTGAAACGCAATTCTCTGTCATGCAAATTAGAACCCCGCAGCAAAAAACCACTATTTAAAATTTTGTACATTAGCATAGCGAATTGATATTTTATTCTTATCTCAATTTTTGGTTCTCTCAAATGAACCAAAAACGGTGTTATGTGAGAAGCATATGGAACCTTGCACACAAATCGAACACATGCGTTCTGTATTCGCTGGATCTTAAGCCTATTATATTTCGGCAAAAAGTAATAGTAAACCTGAGAACAATATGTGACATGTGGATAAACTAAAGATTTTATTAAATTTAATTTCGTGCCCTCACAAAGGAACTTTTTCAAATGATACATCGATTTAAGTTTATAGAAAGAGTTTTTGTATACAAAATTACAATGTTCATCAAAGCTTAAGTTGTGATCTATAATGACTCCCAGATTTTTAGCTTTATCTTTCCAAGGTATACCAGTGTCACTTAATTTAATTTGTCCAATTTCACGCATTAGTTTTGTTTGTCGCTCTGATCCAATGCACATGGCCAGGATTCAATCTCAGACCGTTACGTTGACACCACAAAGACAAGCTATACAAATCCTTGTTAATAAGTCCAAACACTTGCGGAAAGTCTTCCAGACGCAAGTGTCCTGAAAAAGTATTTTCGGAAATGAATTATTTAGAAAATCAAAAAAGTTATAGACCGAAAACGAAATCGATCAAAATTGAGAAACGCCCCTAGCGGCGAAATGGTTTAACATAGCCAACATATATTTCCACAATTGAATTTTTCATGAAATTTGAGCCTGGAGAACGCATGGCACTTTTTCGGTATATGTGATAGAAACATATGAGTTCCCATAAGAAACCGTCCAGTTGGGGCCACCCTGAACATTACCGTCATTTTAGGGCAAGTTCAATTGGCACAAAGGAAATAAAAAATTTCACCGGAAATACGCGCTTTGGTTCATTTAAAAAAATGTCTGCCATTCTGTCAAGATTACTGAAATGCCCAAGGGATTTGAACTAAATTTGGTACAAAAATACTATGGGACATGGCGAGGAATTGATTAGATTTTGGGACTCACTAGATGTAAAGGGTATAAACAGAGGACCCAAATTAAAACAAAATCATATTTGCGAAACCAACTGGAAAAATTACGTAGGTTTCCTTGGGTTGGCTTGGAAATACTCTTATATAAAATAAATGTATACAGGACGTGCGAACTTGGTTTAAAAATGGAACAAAATTTAAATTTACAGATAACGTTAAATAACTGTCATAAAATATAATATTAATTTCTGGTTTACTCGTTGAATTTGGCCTTGAACAATATCTTATATGTTGTAAAATTAGTGTACCTATGGCGTCAGTAAAGGTGTTAAAATATAAACAAAAACTGCCAAAGTGACCAACATTTTATATTGTACCTAGTAGTTATTATCTAAATTGTTAACATAGAAAAAATGAGTGTCTAACAGGCGTTCCCGGCGGTTTCAAAATGTGGACTAAAATATAGAATTTGTTAGAATCAAAATATAGAAATAAAATCATTTACGACATGTCACTCGACTTAAAGTAACTTACAAAAATTAATGTTTATAGAACGGCCATGCATTTTTTGTAAAGGGTTATTATTATAAAAAAAAAAACATTTTTGTTTGGAGAACTATTCGTGCTTTAAGGGCAGCAGAATAGATCCCGGATGTAGACACACTATGTGACAGGTAGATAGCATCTGAAATTGTTAATCCGTCTCTAGCATTTTTTTAAATGGCAAATATTTGTTTATAACCATTTCCATTAAATGATTGCTAGCCTCAGTTTTGCACCGCCAACTTTTCCATCCTAAGTAACCATAAAATAGTCTAAGAGACTTCACGCAAAATTATTCTGGACAAGGGTGCGAGGGTGATTAGCTGAACGTTAGCTAGCAATTCCACGAAGGATTTATCCAGAAGCATTGTTTCTAGATGCTTATTAGCCTCTAAATAATAATAAAAGAATAAAAAGAAAGGTCTACAACTCTCAATAATTAATATTTTCTGGTTTTATTTTATTTCTTTGATCTTATTATAAATATTTTTATTTCTTAGATTTTTCTTGATTTTAGGTCATATAATAAGAATACACAATTTTTACTTATGTCATGCTTTAATTTAACGTTTCGACCATCGCTGTGGTCTTTTTAAAATTTTTTTAAAATTAAATATATAATAGATATGTGGATTGCATTACAGCCACTCCAAAAAATAAAACAGATATCATAGTAAGCAAGTTCAACTCGTACCACAATGGCTTACAATTTACTATTGAAGAAGAACAAAACAACACATTGAATTTTCTCGACATCACCTTACATAAAATTAACAACACGTTAAAAACTGAATGGTATACCAAACCAACATGGTCCTCAAGGTACCTTAATTATAACTCATGCTCACAAAAAAAGTCAGTTATCATAGGAGTAGCTGACAGAGCTATACAACTATCAGATCCAGAATATAGACATATCTCTATTGAAAAAGCAAAACAAGCAGTAATAAAAAATAGCTATCCGGTAAATACTATAGACGAAATATTTAAGAACAGAATACATGCATTCTATACCTTACCTAACAAAAACACCAACAATATAACTAATAATTCAATTAAACACCTTTCTTTACCTTACGTGGATGGTTTGTCAGAACAACTTGCAAATTTCTTAAAAAAAAAGTATAATATTGTTATTTGCCACAAAGGAAATAATCTATTGTCTAAGTACTTCAGTCAATGAAATAAAAACACCAAAAAACAAAAAGAGTCACGTTGTTTAGGAAATATCTTGTGAAGACTGTAATGGTGTATACATAGGGCAAACATCTCAATACTTAGAAAATAGGATAAAAGGTCACAAATATGACAAAAAAATAAGACAGTCCTCACTAACTATGAAGTATTAAATAAACACAAATTTACTTATAATGACGTAAAACTCCTAACTTCTGAAAAAAATAAAAAAAAAGAGAATTTCTGGAAATGGTTTTTATACATAAAAATAATAATGCGATAAATGATAGAAAAGATTTAAACAATCTAAATAAAATATACACGTCCATTCTGTGAGTGTCTGTCGTCGGTTTTGGGCAAATTTAAAATAAACAAAAATGCAAACTGACCAATGTATTAACCAAATTTTGTATGTAGTTTAGTGTGATTTATTTGTTATGAGTTGAATTATAATGTCGAAAATGATGTAGAGTGTAGTTGTCTGATATTCACGTATACCAGGTGAGTATTAACTGTAAATTTTAAGTGTAGTACTAAATAATAAAAAAAACATTTTAGAATTTTTGAAAAAGACCACAGCGAAACGAAACGTCAAATTAAAGCATGACATAAGTGAAAATTGTGTATTCTTATTATATGACCGAAAATCAAGAAAAATCTAAGAAATAAAGATAATTAATATTAGTTATTAGTTTAATTAAAACTATTTTAATAATAAAGAATATTGTTTGTTAAAAGCAGCATCATCATCGAACCATCACCAACAGAAGTCACCAGTTCTCCTCTTCATATCTCATACTTTTATTTGTACACAATTCACTTGCTTTGCTACAAACAGTAAACAGTTCACTAGCGAGTGGCGACAAACTCGCATCGTACTTCGAAACATATTATACCGTACGTACATTATTTTTTATTCGGACGAACGATAAAGACGCTACATAACCGGCTTACTTGATTTACATAATTATAAAAACAAAACGGTTAAGTGTAACTTCTCGTGAAACAATTTCTGTTTGGAAGTTGATCATTGATCAGATATTTAACATTAATCAATAATGATCAGTTTTACTTATCTTGAATTGAAATATTTTATGGTGCAAGAGTGCAGTTATTGATACATCTAGACGTGGACAACCATATATGTAAAAGACTATAAAGTGAGACAAATCGGCGTTGTTCGTAGTTTATTTGGTCATTGGCTTGTTCGTTAAGTAGTTTATGTGAAATGTTTGCAAAAACTGTTGTTGTGTTGACGTTATTTGTTGCAGCTATTAGAGCTATGGGTGAGTGTGAAAATATGTTATAATTTCTCTAATAATTAATATTTTTATTACACACATTAAGTATCTACTTTTTAAAAACGACGTAAGAAACAGCAGTAATTTTTTAACCAGTATTTATGTGTGTGTGAAAATTTGACTATTGGTATAAGTTGGAAATTTGAGTTTGAGTAAATGTAGAAGGTGCAAAACTTCCTTTTCCCCACCAAAGTTAGGCTAGCTTGATGGGATGAATAATAATAATAGTAATAATCAGTATATTTGCAGTACAAAAAAAACACTACAATTCCAGATAATACAGTAACAGAACTACAAAAGGGGTTGTTAGATGGCAGTAAAATCTCACCCTAAATTAAAAGTTCAATAATATAAATAAATACAAACCACAACATATACATACGACATGTGATTTCAACCTTAAACAACAACAACAACAATCCCAACTACAAAAGGTGAAATACAAAAATATACAAGAATTTGATTGTACAAAAGTAAGTCATCATAATACAAAATAATACAAAATATGAATAACATAACAGCAATATAAGAATATAAAAAAAAATAAACAAACAAAAACATTTAACGATCAACGAGTAATAGGTAAAGGGTTAATGTGTATTCACCAATCGATAGCGAAGTTTTTTTTTTAATGTGCCAGTATTCAGATATTTCAGATCATCGGGGATGTATTGTAGATACTGCAAATTTGAAATGAAAACGATCGCTCAAAGACAACAGTTCTGTGGCTTGGAGGTGACAAATGATTTATAAATCTAATATTCAAATTATTAATATCAGATCGAAACGTGATTTTGTTATATAAATACTAAGGATTTATTTTCGTCAATACATGGAGACTGCTGTTGTAAATATGTATGCTTAGAGAAAACAGTAAAGCACTCATCTCGTTCTGGGACAGTTTCTAGTTTTGGTTTGCACTGGTTAATAAAATAAATAAAAACTGTCCTATATTCTACGTGGAATTATTTCTAGCATTAAAAATATTAAGGGCCGATTTAGCCAACGTTCTTGTATAACACACAAATCACAGTGAATAAGTTTTATTTATTTTGTCACCGATTTAGTGTATAATATTATCTAACAAACATAACAACAGTCATAAGAACATGATTTGTTTTTATGTTTTATTTACGATTTAACTTTAAGTTACTTTTCTTTTTGTCGGTATTTCATAAAAAAAATTGTTAAAAAACGTTCTTTTTATAGACTACAATTCAAAAAACAACAAATTGTTATGGTTTTTCGTTGACTAAATCTGCTTTAATTTTTTATCATACACTAGAAAGCAAACGCGGTATTCTATAATTTAGATTCCCTCTATAGTGTGACTCATTACTAAGGAGGCAAGGGCTACAGTATAAATTAATCTTCAAATATACCAAAAGAAATGGATCGTATCAAATATGTGTTATATACAGGGTGTACCGGAAAATGTGAGAAATTCCACGGATGGGGATAATGGTAGGCCTTCCTTACGAGGATATAGGCCCTTTAATAACTCTTAAAGTACTCTATAACATAACAAAAGGTTTATTATTATGAACACAAGAAAGGACCTCTTAAAATAGTAGTCTTGAAACTAATTTATTAGGGTGATTTATTAAACTTTTTTCTTGGAGTTTCGACTTTGATTTCTCATATAGGTAATATTTAAATCATATCTAATCATGTTGAAAGACAAAACAGCGTTTGTAGGTATGTTGATACAGCTATAAAGTACCTAGGTTGTTTGAGAATCCTATACACATACAGTTAGTTCAGTATATTAAAAACGACGCGACCATATAAAAGCTGCATATTATAGATGGTCATTTTAATAATAATTATGTAAAACCATGTATCAGAGTAGTATTCTTATAAAGTTTATACCAAAGTATAGAAGTCTGTTAATATTTCATCAGTGACAATAATCACTTAACAAGTCAATTTAATCATAGTTTATTGCCTTTAGATACAACCATGTTGTTTTTTAAGTTGTTGGTTGTCGTAAACCTATTAATTATATTATTTTTGTTAATACATGATGATAAATGTGCATATTTGATAAGTATATTAATTATCTTGTAATTTGTATATTAATTGGTTGTATTTCTATTGCTACATATTATGATACTCATATGTAAAATAGCAATAAATTTATTGATACAATAATTATTACTAGACATGATATGCGTTGCCACAGCAGTAGTTCTGATGATATTTTAGCAATTAGTTAAACATCTTTTCCTTTACTACTAAACTTAATTAACGAGCATCTTATACCACATGGTAGAATAAATGTTTTTATGATATTAAAATATACAGGGTGATTCACGATCAACCGGGCGGTTTATTCTAGGGAAACTAACACGCTTTTACAAATATATAAATACGCCATACCGCCATAGTATTTTTTTACAAAATATCTTAGACGTTATATTTGCCAATCAATTCCGCGATAATTTTTATTTGCTATACCTACATTTTCTGAGATTTATTGTCATATATTTTCTGTTTTATAGTGTGTTTATAACATTTTGTATTTTAGATCAGATTCTTTAAATCTGACAGGTTAAGTTGTTTAGACCTGGTTAAGTTGGTTAACTTAGGTTAGGTAGTTAGATAGAACTCCAAAATAAAATATAATACTACCGTCTACCAAAGTATTAATAATTATACACTGTGTCTAACATAAGAATGGGATAGCACTGGATCTGGGAGACGTTTTCGAGAATTTTTGAAAAAACTTTTTTTTCGATTTTAGTTTTTATTTATCTCTGACATTACTTTTATAGATATAAAAAATTGAAAAGCACTTTCTCTTAGTTTTTTTTTTTAAAATACGGTCCTCGATTTTTTATTGTTATATTTAGAGGCATTTTCAATTCAAAAATAGGTGGTATATCACAAGTAATGGTTTAAACAAGTTTTCAGTGTTTTTAGCTGTTATTTAAAATTATTCAATAAAAATCGACATAGTTTGTCATTTATTTTGCGTAAAACATGCATCTGAGAACGGCGTTTTTTTAATAACTTCAAAAAGCACAAAAATTTCAACTAAATTTAAAAAACCGCGTACAGAGTAAAATGTTATACTGAGACAGAAATAAATTGGCAAATAATAATAAATAATTGTGAGTAGTGCCGAAAGAATGTTTTTGCTAAACCTACTACTCTGCATTCAGTCAGTTAAGTGCCAAACTATGGCTATTTTTCTCGAAGAAGGTTAAATAACAGCTAAAAATACTGAAAACTTGTTTACACCATCACGTGTGATATACCACCTTTTTATTTTTCATTTGAAAATGGCTTTAAATTTAACAATAAAAAATCCAGGGCTATATTTAAAAAAAACGAAGTTGATGATGGTTTTGCAAAAGCGAAACGTCGTCTCCTCGAAAAGTAATAATGAGGAAGTGCTTTTAATTTTTTTATATCTGTAAAAAGAATGTCAGAAATAAATAAAAACTAAAATCGCAAAAAATCGTTTTTCCAAAAATTCACAAAATGTCCAATTCGAGACTAGTCGCCGGCGCCGCCATTCCGAAAAATATATAAAGGGCAAAATTAAAGAGTCCTTACAATACATGTTAACCGTTTTTAACGGTTTTTTCAAAAATGCAAAATTTCGTGCTTATGTTAAGAAGAATGTCTAGAATATAATACATGAACATGTTTTCATGTAACAGATTTCGGCTATTCTAAAGTTTTAGATATTATAAGAAAAAAATATTTTGACGTATTTCCGCAAGAAGTTTTTGTGTGTTTGTGTTTGAAAAAGCATCAAAATGTAAAGCAAAAACATGTTGTCTAAAGTTGGGAAATTGAAAATGATACATGATGAAAACTTTGGATGGACTTCCATATACGTACGTACTAACTATACAACAATTATAGTGCCTATAAAGCTAGAAGCTAGATAGATACTCGTATAACAAAAGTTTTTATACATCAATAGAAAATTATATTTTCCATTTTCTGGAATATAAATATGTATAGGTTTTTTCTTTTGAGAAAATGAAGAGTTTTAAATTAGATAAACATTCACCCTGTAGAATACAAAGTAACATTATTATTTGCATCTGTTTCCCTCGTACATCTCCCACGCAACTGACATAATGTCATTAATAATTTACGTATAGTTTATAATAAGTATTTTGTTTCTTGAGAAACACTACATTTTTTTAAATAAGTAATTATTTCTGATATTTTAAATCTTTTGCATGACACATAGTTTTTTCAAATGTTGAAGATGTCCACAACATCTTCAAATCAAATAGTTTTTGGCTGGTTGCGTTTTAAACATCTGAAACAACAAATAGTGTTTTTGAACTGAGAATGGTTTCAATATAATATGACTTCTGAAGAAAAAAAGTCACAATTTTCATTCTCGCAGTAACAATATATAGGTAGTATATTTTTAATAATCAAGACAAGAAAAATTTAAATAAGTAAACACTATAATAGTCTGGTTGATTATCTGTGGGTAAAATATTGTTTTTTGTGGTTTTATATTTTATTTTTAGAATATAATATAAGTAATTAAATCTAAAGAAGGTTCACCCTTACTTAACTACATGTTGCTATAACTGCATGGAGGTTGGTGGGGAACTTTCTCTACAATTAATAAGCTAATATATTAGGTAAGTAGTTCGATTAACGTTTTGTTATAAGATAATTGAACACCCTTTACATAGATATTATAACACCACATCCATTTGAAATTTAAGCGTAAAAACATGCTAAAAAGCTTCGCGGTCGCTATATCGATAAATCGATGTCGTATACGAGAGACAATCTTGTTATGTAACTATGAAGATAACTGCTCAATCGTATAAGTTTCAGAATTGCCGATATCGAACAAATCAAAAAACAATCTAAACTTGAGCCAACCAACGTTTCGCATATTGAATGCAAGTTTTGCAAGGGCTCCAAAAATATGTTTAAAGTCACAAAGTATTTACGAATAGACAATTAAAGAATTACCATACTATTATTATAAGAACGTATCTCATTTCCTTTCTCATTCACTTATGCAATAATTAACATCTCCTTATTTACGATCAAATCATTAAAAAAACAACTTTGCACTGCAGTAGTACATAAATACCTACTGGTGGTTATTTACGACCAGTTGACATATTTGACCAATCACGAGCCAGATCACATCTATGCTTGCTGTCGACCTCGATGTAATAACAACATATTTTGTTTTCATCTATTCAACTGAAAATTTATTATTTAGATTTTTACTTAAAGAAACTCATATTTTCATATATAATCAAATGTTGAAAGCGAAAAGAGCGTTTGTATGAAATAAGAAAAACCCTCAACCCAGATGTTTTCTGGCAAATGAATGGAAAAAAGTTGATTTAGTAATTGGATCAACAGGTAAATTTTACAAATAGCTTACAGACCACACTTCACTGAGCAACACTGTATTCAAGTGCGATTGAACCGATATGTGCATGCCACCATCATAGCATTGATTTTAATTTGTAAAAGGCATTTGATTATATTTACATTCCTTCCTGGATGGAGCCTTTATTTATTAAAAAAAAAAGAGATTTATATGAAACATTGTAGTCTTTTCCCATATTATTTTACGAAATTATTTTCAACTTTTTTAACTGAACACACTGTATATTATGTGCTAAAACGAAAGATCTTTTTTTCTGATTCCAAATATGTTGTAATCCTTATATTACACAGGTTTATAGAGTCAACATGCGTTTGAATCTATACGCCAAACCATAGAAATCTTATATTATATTATGTACTCTAGAATGCTAATTAAATCCAGCCGAATACCAAAAAGTGTAACGGGTATGCAGAGTTTTCACGAACTACGCATGCTCCTCAGTAACTTATTTTCAGTACAGAGCTGCCATATTTAAAACTATTTTGTCGTTCGCCTTACAGAATTTATGCGACATATCTGTTTTATAAATAAATCCATATGTTGCGTCATACGAAACTGCTTGACAAAATCAAATAATTAAATGTTATCGGTAAAATTGCATACTGTTTAGTTTTCAGCAATATGAACGAAACATTTTTTTCCAAATCTTATTAAATTTAGGAGATTTCGCAACAGCGTCTGTTTTCGCAAATGACATTTCTCGTAGTGGGAATATCTGTCAGAGTCGGCTTCACAACAATTCAGATAGGTTTTATAATTGAGTTATGGTTTTATTCGTGGTATATTTTAATTGTTGATAGATATACCTATTTGTGATTAAAATTGTTTTTAATATTTGTTATTTTGGTTTTAGTTCGTTTATTTAACAAACAATGAGGTGTATAGTGTTGTGGTGTAAAAATGAAGGTCTCATTCCTGGTAATAAATATTTTCAGTAAGTTATTGTTTCGGGTTTCTAACAGTTTGAGTTTGAGTCAATATGATACCATTGACATGATACTCATTTTTAGCTTGACAAAAAAAGACATGATATTTGGATGCGGGCATTGGGATCTTAGTACAGAAAATGTATGTAATGGGAATGTCATATGCAGTAAGCATTTCGCTGCAGAAGATATCATTTGTAGAGAAGACGGGAAGAGGATCACCCTCGTACCCGATGCAGTTCCCAAACTTTTGTTGAAAAGAAGAGATTATGTAAATGAGAGTGGAAGTTAAATTCTTAATCGTTTGATATCAAGACACTGTTTACTTAAAAGCAGTCTGTCAAAAATGCATGATATGTATGTCAAGAATATATTTCCTACGTTGTGTAGGTATACAAAGTTCGTTTGAATTCTGTTGTTAAACTGGAATATACTTAATTATAGAATCCTCCATGAAATTGCTGAGAATAAAAGTTCTACCAACCATGTTTTGTCACAAAATACTATTGCGAGTAGTACGGATGATATGGAAGTGGTTTACATGGACACGGAAAATATTTGTGAAGTCACTGTTTCTGTAGAGAGGTAAGACGCCTAAGGTGGTTGTATAAACAAACAAATATTATATAATAATAAAATAAATAATTAGAATGCTCAAGTCCTTAAGATATTTTCCAGTATTAGAATTTTTACTTATTTCTCGTTTCTGCTTAGATTTATTATTATTGGGTTGTACCTGTTAGACAATAAAGTATTTATATATTTAATGTAATTTTTTATTTCTTAAATTCCTTTATTCCATTTTTTTATTTGAATTACCAAATGGTAAAATTTAATTTTAAATATACCTATAACAGTAATATTACATTTAATCAAAGCCGGTCCTGTTGAAAAATAAGTTACTGGTGATCATGCGCATTATGGACAGCTCTACACTTTTGGTTACATTTTTGTACTACGGGATTATCATTCTAGAGTATATATATATATAATATAAGATTTCTGTGCGCCAAACCCGTGCTCATTTGACGCGAAATGGACACGGTTCTATAGGTAATTATTCTATAGTGTCGAAATAAGCCACAAATCCGTGTTGAAATTGCAACCTGCTTAGTGTCGTACCTACTCAACAAGGAAACGGGAATACGCAATCCCGAAGCATCTGTAGCATGTTCTTATCCTAAGGGTAAATGTCACTCGATTATAAACTCGTGGACAAGTGAAGTGCACGGGACCAATGTTTGCCTTTATGTCAAAGTCAAATATTTTAATAACCAGGAGAGATAGGGGCATACGTTTTTGGGATATTAAAGACAAATTATTTGGAATTATTAGAATAATTTTTTAATGTTGAATGTCGAGATTTCGTAATTTTGTTTAATATTTTTTTGGTATGTGCGGCATTTTAGTCTTTAGTTTATAGAAAAAAAACTGTTTGAAGGAATTTTTGATATATCTTCAATTTTGGGAGATATCGAGATTTTAATAAAACGGAACAATTTTACTTAATTTGGAGTTGTAGATTTTCTGATACAATGTAAGTCTAACAATTTGTGACCGCTATTAACTTTCCATGCATATCCCTTAAAATAAAACTCCTAACATTCTCATAAAAAGTTATAGGGTGTTATACTTTGTGTTTCCTTTGGAAATTTCAATTCTTCAAATAATAATAATAAATGATTTATTGTGAAAATGCAAAAAAAAAATTGCAATCACACAAAAGGTTAGATTTGGCTAATGCCACTCTTCCACTCTACCTAAACGATATACAAATGTACAAAAAATAGAAAAAAAGAAAGAATGTTACAATTTAAAAAAAATAACCCATCCACAATTAACAAAACATTGAGCCTATGAGTAAATTCTGAGTTTCACTTCTCTCTGAAATAAGTTTAAAGGTAAGTCAATTATATCAATCACTTTATTCAACAAGAGTGAGGCCATATAGCTCATGATAAGGGTGACAATAAGGCTGTTGTTTTGTTGGACTTTTCAAAAGCTTTTGATACTATTAACCATAAATTGTTGGCCGCTAAATTAAGGTTTTATGGATTTGATGATTCATCACGATCTTTATTTGAATCTTATTTATCCTCAAGAAAACAGAGAGTGTCTTATGGGGGCCAGTGTTCCAATGTTATTGATGTAACCTCTGGAGTTCCCCAGGGTTCAATATTGGGATTTCTTTTATTTTTAATAGACACCTCTAATATTTTGAGATCCTTAAATTATTGTAAAATTCAGGCCTTTGCTGACGATACTCAAATCTATTACTCGTTTCCCACTAATAATTATATGGAAGCCCAACAGAACGTCAACGCCGATCTTCCTGTGTTGTACACCCTCTCCAGGAATCATAATTTAAATTTATATCCATCAAAATAAAACCTGCTACTGTTTAGCAATAGAAATGATGTAGATTTTCTCAAAGAAAATTTTAGAGTTGTAATAAATAGTAATGTTGTCCAATGTGTCAAATCTGCAAGGAACTTGGGTGTGAATATGGATATTTCATTGAGATGTCGGGAGCACGTGAAAGGGTTGCTTAGAAAGTCATACGTTACCTTAAAACTCTTGTATTCAAATAAACATATTTTGGGCCGGGGGTTGCGTGAAACACTATGTGAAGCATTGGTTTTATCTACCTTTAATTATTGTGATTTTGTTTACGGTCCTCTGTTGGACAGCATGGATCGTGAACGCATACAAAGAGTTCAGAACTGTTGTGCTAGATTTGTAAAGGGTCTTAGAAAGTATGATCGCGTGTCCCAGGTAATCCATGATATGGGCTGGCTGAGAATGGAGGATCGTCGCCTTCTGCATCTTGGGAATTTTGTTATTCATATAACGTTTGATTCAGATGCTCCTTCTGATATTAGAGAAAAACTTGTACCTAGGAGGGATATTTATGATAGAGATGTTCGACACATTGACCGCCTTACCTTACCACATCATCGCACATCGCTTTTTCAGAGGGGCTTTACATACAACGCTATAAAGCTCTATAATACTATTCCTAAGGGGTTCCGGATATTGAGTCCAGCTAAGTTTAAAATTAATTTTAAGAGATACCTTCTTAATCGATACCATTAATTTATTCTCTTTCTTATTATTTCACTTTTATTCCTTTTAAATTTATAGTAGAGTCTTGTCCTTTGAGAGTGGAATCGTGCAATCACAGGGTGATCTTTTTTTAATTTTTTTTTATTTCGCACACGGTGATTTATAGATAAGCAAATGATATGGAAGAATAGTTAATTTTTTTGTATTTGTGTACTATTGTTTAACTCATGTTGGTTGCTATTTAGGGTTGAGTAGAGTAGCTCTAAGCTAGACTTCGCCCTATCTATTGACTGTTTTAATTGTGTTATATATAGGTATTGTTACTTTCAAAAATAAAGACGATTTATTATTATTATTATTATATACCTATGAAAAAGAACGCTGAAATTTTGATGTGTGATGCTTAGGGATTGCAAATGTATTAACCCGTATATTAATATCTACACAACAATCTATACAAATACTGCGGCTCTCTGGAATGGTAGATTTTGTGCAGTGATGAAGTGTATAGGTACTCGAATCTGGCATTCAACTTCGGTACCCCCAATCTCTCATAAAAAATGAGAAAATAGCGTCCGAATTGAAAAGTATGTTAACGTATCCTAACATTTGTCGTAGAAACTTCAGACCTCAGAAAAATAAACAACACAACACTATTTAGACGGTTCTCAAATTATTAGATAGATAGATTCTTTACGGACAAAGTATTAAAAAAATACAATTGTAGTACGTCAGTTATCATAAAACAAAACAATACAAATCTACTGTATAAAATAATTATACAAACAGATACGTAAATAACCCCAAACGATAAAAACTAACATTAATAATTTTTAGCATCATCAGCATTGGCGATAGCATTGTCTATAATATAACCTCAATGGCGATAGTATGCATATACTCTTCCACATTGTAAAAGGCATGCTTTAAGAGATATTTTTTTCTTAAACAGAAACTTGCTGTTAATGTGTCACTTTTTGATATCTAAGTGATCTCCACATTATGCTGGGTCACACTGAAAAAAAAAAATAGCACAAAAAATGTTAATTTATTATATTATAATAGTTTTGCACATACTTTTCTTCCTCAACTTCGGAAGCAGACAGAGTTTCTGAAAAAATGACTGTCAATGTAATACTTTTTGCAACCTCATCTGTAGACTCTAATCTAGCGGATAATCCGTTAAAAAATATTTTCAATACATTGTAATACTTACTAATCACACAAAAATATAAACTTACTGAACATAGCGAACAGAAATGGCCGTGTGCGATATGCACGTTTGTTTTCCAAATTTTCTTAATGTCTTTTTGGTTGAAATGTTGTGGGCAAACATAAGAACTTTTTGCGTTCGTTTCTAAACTTACACCAAGAGAAGTATACCAACTAAATCTTCCTTGCAGGGTTTTACGGACGAAAAAATTATCCCAATATAGCATTGTGAATCAATTTTATTGAGATCCTCTTTGAATTAAAATTTTATGATTTATTTAACAGAAAATAAGTTAATGTTTCTAATATTTTACGCAAACCATAAAATTTGACCTCATTCATTATTTTCTATTAGATATACCCGACGTTGTTAAAGACATTTCACGCATCTGGACATTTCATTGTTAAGTATATGATGAATTAAAAGTAGAAATTAAGTAGCATAATATTAGTTTCTCTTTTGCTCAAGTAAAACTATCAGATGAATAGTGAATGGACGTATTCAGTTTCAATGTTTATAATTTCAATTTTATTATTTGAAGTATCATTAGCATGTATAAAAACTAAAAACTAATTAACGATTTCGTCATTTTATTGGTTGCACTGTATATAATTGCCTGTACTAAAAGAGAATAAGAGTTTTATTTTGCTTCCAAAATAGTAAGTCGATTGGTCTCATATTACAGATAGACTCCAATCTTGAATGTTTACGGTAACACTATGTAATGATTCATTTTCTTACGAAACATGACTTGTTATTAGGTACATGTTTCCAAACCATGGAAAAATTATTATTTATTATAGGTATTATAAGTTTTCTGAATAAATAGTCCATTTAAAGTGACATCAATATATTATTAATTATTAATAAATTAAATATTAAAATAATCATAAAACATTTAACACTAACTATTTTGGGGAAAACTTCTACCTTCTAAATAAACGAAACCCACCTACTAGTTTAATAACTTTTAGTATCTATTTTAATTGTATTTTTATCAGAAATAAATTGTTTTGGCGAGGTAGCTTTGTCATATTCGCATTTTTATTGCAGTTTATTAAAAATACTTTTTCTAAAGTATATAAAAAATAGAAAAAGTAGGTACCATTACGGTTCAAGTCTTAAAAATAACAGAAATAACTCTAATATAAAAATTAAAAAGTTTTTTATATTATATACAAATAATTCTCAAAAATGATCAAACATTTCAAATTCGACACATTTTTAAGGACCATTTGAAGCGTCAATTAATAATAGATTTACCATAATCCAAGTTTTAAAGTTTTTAAACAAGTTTACTTTTTCGCAATAATTAATTTATACTAAGTATACTAACTATTAAAAATATTGTCAAGGGCGATCATTTTAATTGTTTACATTTTTTTCTAATTGAATTGAAATTTCCAATAATATTTTGCCTAATTGACAATAAAGGCGAAATTTTCTATTATAGTTTTGTAGCAACTGGCTTATGACTATGTTGGGTCATCTTATAATAGAAGCTGCTCAGGAATAACACCGGCATCTATACGAGCAAAATACGATATTAGGACCGAATGCAGGTGGGATGAGGTTTACTATAATATGCATAAATACGTATACTTGGTCCCAGTTTCACTTATGCCCGTTTGCATCACATACAATTTAAGAGACGATAAGACTTAAGAGTCGAATAGCATATATTTTTTATTGCACCGCATTGAAACGTCACTTAAGTTTGCCTAAGTGTCCCGTAAGTTAAGGGTCGAAGATTCTCTTCTTAAATGGAATTCTAACCTCAAAATTGCTTCTATATTTTTCATTATTGGGATATTTTACTTTGTTTTGTGTAGCGATTAAAAATATGGCATTCTTGGATGATGATCTTAACGTTTTCGAAATAATTGAAGATGTATTTCCAAGGACGGCTTCTGAAGGGCCGAATTATTTTGAGAATATGCACAATTTAACTTTTTTTCATAGGTTTCGCCTGACGAAGCCTACGATTCGGCATATCCTAGATTTGAGCATTTACTAGAATTTGATGAGATTAAGTAAATATAAGACAGCTTTCATTAGAAGATATGTTAGTAGCAAAGACCGAAAAGCGTCTTTGTGCTTAACATACCTATATCAATATAAAATATCATTATATACATTTTAGAATTTAATTACAATATATTTTAGAAATAACTGCATGACCGCCATGAATCCGTTATGAACACTTTGACTGTACGCCACAGAAGTGTAGTTTGGAACTCTTCTAAATTTAGGTGTATAGGTATAGGCTTCAGACACATTTTCGTCACTGTGTTTTGAAGACAACTTAATTAAGGAAAGTGGGCGTCCCTCACCTGTTCTGACAATTAAACATCGAACACCTAGCCAGGAAAAACATACGTAAGAAAATTTAATCGGGACGTTTATCCTCGTCGTGTGAGGAAAATATTACTGACGTTAGGAAAAAATTGCATAAATGATATTGAAAAGCGAGCTATTAAATTTTCGAAACCCAAAAGAACAGATACGAAAAATAATCGTGCTGCTGCGTTTAAGGTTTGTGACGTTATAATTAATGCTGCAAAATAGAGACTCGCATTTTCAGAGCACTAACAGCAGTCTCGTTATTTTTATTTTGAATAATTTTCAAATTATGATATTTTGTTCCCTGAAAAAAAAACTTGCTTACTACAGTCAATGCATATAACATGTTAGCTCACGAGCGTTTAAAAACAGAATTGTCAATAATCTATACAACAGAACAATATAACGAAGCAAGTAGGTATCTGGCGCCACATCTCTTTTACAATTTCTAAACAATAATAATCTGGGAGAACCTTTTAAAGAAGTAATAAAACTTTTGAAAGTATTTGTTACTGTTCCTATGACCACCGGAGAGCCAGAACGAAGGTTTTTGATATTAAAAAGAATTAAGACATTTGTGCAAACCAATAGAGGACGAACGTTTACCAGCTTTAGCAGTTTTATCAATTGAAAGCGAATTTATTAAACAAATTTCAAATTTTCATCATCTAAAATTTTCATATACATTTGAGAAATATGTATAATTACAATGATAGTTAAAAACTAGTTATCAAAGAAATATATTAAGCAAATTGTGAATCTCAAAAATAAGTAAAAAATAAAGTTAATTTACGTATTTACAAAATTACATGATTTAGCAAGAAGTGGTTATCTTTTTAACAGAATCTTGATAAACATCACATCACATTGATTAAACGGTCAAAAACCGAGTAAAATACCACATTTTTTACATTTTCATGGTTTTTGAGACTCGATTAATTTAAATTTTTCCTATTTTTAAATTGTTTGTGTCTGCACTTACTCTATTTTAAATTCTTATACCTAAGTGTAATTTTCATTTTTTCAATCTTATTAATGTTTTTATAGCTTCAGCAATTCTTCAAATACTTTATGAAAATACGCATTCGATTCTGAAAGCGTACAGGAAGTGAAAATCTCGTCTGCCTTTAAATTTATATCAATACAAGATGATGATGATACAAGATGATCAAACTAATAGTTTAGATCCTATTCATCTACTTTCCTTCAGAATCATTTTACCTCTGTTTCTGCTATTATGTATTAATTATCTCTCAAATGAATAATCTTAGAGAAATTATTTAAAAGACAAAAAGTATTTATACCTAAAGAAATCGGCATGGGAATCATTAAACTTAATACATGCTTGTGTGTTTAATGTAAGAATATGATAGTTTTAAAATTATAAACTGTTTTAATTTGAATTTTTGTGCGTTTAATTAAATATAAGCTAAAATATTTAACCTAAACAATTAGACCACATTGCCAATTGAAAAATGTGTAAAATGGGGTAAAAATGTTAGAAAAAAACGTATTTCTTAAACATAGTAGAAATATTGACTAGTTATTTATAGCTTTGATACAATATAACCTATAAAATGTGTTATAAATAACTTGTATTCATAGGCGTTCGTAAATAGTGTAAAAGGGGTCAAAATAAAAAAATATATAATTCCTAAACTTATTCGAAATACGGAATAATTTTTCATAGTTACGATAGAATATAACCTAAAAAATGTTACATAAATAAACTGGTTCACACAGGCGTTCGAAAATATTGTCAAAAAGAGTCAAAATCGAAAAAAAAAAAATTTCTCAAATATAACAGAAATATATAGCTTTAATATAAGAGAACCTACAGCATGCAGCATAACAATTTTCTTTACATAGACGTTCATAAATAGAAGGGCAAGATAAATTTTATAATAAAACTAAAAAAAATAACTATTTTGCGTACAAGAACTTGGCCTATAAGATCTGAAGTATACAATATGTACATATACATAGTGCCTTGAAAGAGAAGAAAATGGATGAAAACCCGATACTTAAAAAAAAATAGCTGATGTCTAAAACAAAAACAAAATATATATAAATTTTAGATAAATGACAAAAAGGTCATCAAATTATTACTTTTACACGTAAATATGGAGAGCTATTCGTGCCTCGTGGGCAACAGTTTTTTTTTTTAATTCGACACATCCGATTGCCAGTAAAAAATTTAAATTCTTTAAGCAACTCGAATTCATACAAATTTCAATCTGTCGTTGTAAGCAATGAAAAAAAAAGACTACTACTGCGTCAGTGTTTTTCATTTTATTATGACAGTTAGTTCAGTTGTGTCAGGTAATTTAATTTCGAGTTATTGTTAACATTGTAATTAGTCTGTGTATTAATCTGAAAAATGCTATTTTCTAACAACAAATACGTAGATATTCATTTAGTGATGGAAATGCAGAAGCGGCAGGTCAAAAATATCGTAGACGCTATCCAAATAGAGGAGTTCTAGAAACCGCTGTTATAGTATTCAAAAGAATCGTATACCTCATACTTTTGAAAACAATCCGAGGCTGATCTCTCGGAAGGCGAAAACTATACGATGACCACAGATATGCTTGTTCAGAATTTGCACCCTGGTGATGCTGAAAAAATAATAAGATTTTCATAAAAGGAGTATATACAGGGTGGTCCAACTTTTACCTGCATAAATTTCAGAATCGATAGATAATCGACAAATAATGTGAGTTTGGTTAATAAACTATGTACGAAAAATTCTTCGTTACAAAGTTACAGGGTGTTGAAATTTAAGAAAAAAAATCGTATTTTATCAATATCTTTATAACCAATTGAGATATTTACATGAAATTTGGTACGTGTAGAGAGATAATCTAGCTTAACTTTGCCATGTAATAACATTATTTTTATTTCCACCAGTGGCGTGCGTACGGCTACCGATTGCGATATTTTGAATGAAAAAACAGATACGCCACTGGTTTTTTCAAAATAAAAAATTATATCTGCAATCCTTATTCAATTTAAAAGAAAAAAGTACTCTTGGCTTTTTTTCGTTTGACGCAACATTTTCGAGTAAAAAAATAAAAATCGTCTAAATCAAATTCTTATGTCACTTCATAAAGATGGTAGAAAGGCTTACCATTTTAGGCCTGTGCAAGATTTGTTGCCTGAGGACTATGTTAAAACGCGTAACTGCATTGCAATTGGTTATTGAATAAAGTTCAAGTAGATGGATATTTCCTACAAGTACTGGTAAACGAATTACCACAACTTGCATATTTGGTCACAACACAATCCATACGAAGTGCAAGCGAGAAAGTTTCAACACCAATTCAGTGTGAACGTGTGGCTAGGAGTAATATCCAATAATCTCCTCGGACCATTCTTTTTACCAGCTAGGGTTTCAGCACAATTGTTTTTAGACTTTGTACAGAATAATGTAAATGATTTAATGGATGACGTGCCACTCCATTTACGTGCGAATGGTTGGTTTCAAATGGATGGAGCACCAGCACATTTCGGGCGGAATGGGAGAAACTGGATAACAGAGCATTACGGAAATCAAAGGATTGGCCGTTTCTCTGGAGAAGTCGAAAATAATCATGAGGGACCTATATCTTGGACCCAAGGTTGCCTGACCTGACTCCGCTTGATTTCTTTATTGGGGGCTACCTAAAAGAAAAAGTGTATAGGGTGCCGGTCAGAAACCGCGAAGAATTAGTCTTAAAAATTCAAGAAGCAGCAATTAAGAGCATCAGCAGAAGATGTCAATTATGTATTGACAATGACGGTAGTCATTTTGGACAGTTTCTGTAAAAAAAACTGTAAAATCTGTTAAAACGTGTAATGAGATGTTATTTTTATGTTGGTTTTCAATACATTTGATTTAGACGATTTTTATTTTTTTACTCAAAAATGTTGCGTCAAACGAAAAAAAGTCAAGAGTACTTTTTTCTTGTACATTGAATAAGGATTGCAGATATAGTTTTTATTTTGAGAAAAACCAGTGGCGTATCTGTTTTTTCATTCAAAATATCGCAATCGGTAGCCGTACGCACGCCACTGGTGGAAATAAAAATAATATTATTACATCGCAAAATTCAGCTAGATTAGCTCTCTACACGTACCAAATTTCATTTAAATATCTCAATTGGTTATAAAGATATTAAAAAAATTCGAATTTTTTTCTTAAATTTCAACACCCTGTAACTTTGTAACGAAGAATTTTTCGTACCTAGTTTATTAACCAAACTCACATTATTTGTCGATTATCTATCGATTCTGAAATTTATGCAGGTAAAAGTTGGACCACCCTGTATATATATGATATAAATAAAAGTCGTCTACTCCACAATATTCACTTCATATAATTGAATAGTCAATGCCATACATGTTTCGTGATTCCCATCATCAGTGGCCTTATATAATTTAGAAACTTGGAATTTTGAATACATTTAATTGATCGTTTAAAATTATTTAGTCACACTGTGGAAAAATATTTTTTATATAAAAATAAAAGTGGGAATGCATAAGATGTGAATGTATAATTTCCCTGGATAATCTTATGCATTCCCACTAAGTAGTTTTATTTTTATATAAAAAATCTTTTTCCACAGTGTGACTTAATAATTTTAAACGCGATCAATTAAAATATGTATTCAAAATTCCAAGTTTTCTAAATTATATAAGGCCACTGATGATGAGACTCACGATCTCGAAACATGTATGAATATTGTAGAGTAGACGACTTTTATTTATATTTTATAAAAGAATAGTCTTTTAAACTCGACGAAGGAAAATCGCGACATAAGAATCTTTGGACATATGAGTCTTCTTTTACTAGACGTGGGGTAACAAATTTTGATTTGAATATCCATATTTGGGCACATGAGAATCCTCGAGAAATTCGGCCATTTCAAAATGATTTTCCGTAAATGTTTGGTTGGGCGTTATTGATGGTAATCTTTGTGGTCCACATTTCCCCCTCTCGAAACTGTTGGTGTTTCTTAACAATAATCTACACCTAGAGGATGTACCCAGCTGCAAGAGAATGGCTCAATAAGAATTATCGTCAACGATGGATTGGCCAGCTATGGAGAAATGACATGAATAATGACGTGGTTAATGTTATTGGACCAGTGGTATGGCCATCCAGGTCACCGGATCGTAATCCCTTAGACTTTTACGTTTGGTGCAATATTACAGATAAACTCTACGCTAATCTAGTATTAATAAAGACTTAATTGTAATAATTCAGAAAGTGTGCACCGATGCGGCGGAATTAGGTGGGTGGACTACATTTCGAGCATTTTTTGTGTGTTCACTTTTAATTTTCTGTAATTTTGTTATTGTTGTAAAAAGCCCCTCTAATTAAATTTCTTATTTTCGTTCTTGTTTATTAATTTTTTTCAGAAATAAGCAGGTATTTTAATTTTTTACTAGCAAACAGTGTGTCAGACGAGAAAAAGTAAAGTAAATTGGGCAAGGATTCTAGATTTTTGCTTCTAAAAAAATCATTGGCGTACCATATTGTTCTTTAAAATTGTGCGAAGATCCGTACGCACGCCACTGGTAGAAGTAATATAATAATTTCTGCGTAAAAAGATGTATCTAGATTATCTATCCAAACGTGCCAAATTTCATGCAAACTGATATTATTGGCTCTAAAGTTTCCGCTTTCGAAACTGGACCACCCTGTATATCTACCTACGTCTTAAACACATGCCTTTCAGGACGATGCGCGATGATTTTGTTGAATACAAGCATTATGTTATGAAAAAGGCCTTCTGCTAAGTTCAAGAACCTACAAAGGCCAGAGGTATTAAAAAACTTATTTTATATTCAAAAGCAATCGTATTATCTTTTTAGAAAAAGACAAACTAAATTGAATTATTGCGGTTGTGGCTACATAATTGAAGTCAAGGTTGATTAGACGGACACACAACTTCCCAAAGAACTTTATGCTTTTGCTTATTATAATCCACATTTTTTAAGATCTATACGTGTTTAAATTTAAATAATTACTTCTGAATATTTTTTTATTAAAAACATGAAAATATAAATTGTATATAGCTACGTTATAAATAAGAATAAAATGTATTATTTTTAACAATATTTTTATGTGAATCTGAGTCTAAGTCCAGGATGATATTGCTCTGGAAGCAATAAAAAACAGATGGTGATTAATTGGATATTAATTCGTTCACAAAATATTCTCGAATCGCGATTGAACATTTCACATTCAAAATACTCCGCATGGGGCAGTTCCAACATTAAAGTTAAAATTGTATTCTTGAAATTAATGTGAATATTTAATCTAATCGCTCATGGTAATGTTGATCGAATAATGTCAAATGCGTTATTCAAGAATTCTTGTCATAATTCCATCAGGATGAGATCAGGACGCACGTAAATCTTGTTTCGAGATAGTAAATTTAACAGTTGTGAAACATGCTTGAAAAGCAGAACGAAGATTTTTGATATTCTGTAATTATTATCGAGTAGTCTAATTAAAACCAGCTATGATATTGATCAGCTTTGCTCCACTAATTGTAGGCCACTGGTCCGCAAATCGTTTTCAGTTTGAGTTTAAGAGTAGAAACTCACACAGATGTACGACCTCTACCTTGTTTAACAAAACAAATTTGCATAGAACGGCACAATATGCAAAATAATTTAGTTACCAGGTCTATACATGTTGCAATAAAGTTCCAGATAGTTTAAAAGGACTTAACAGCTTTAGGTTTAAAAATGAAGTTTGTAAAGATTCTCTCATTGTTTCTATAAATAACTATGTCTATTTTTTGCTTTTTAATTTTATGATCACGCAAATTTTCTTTCTCTTATTTTGTATATATTTTTTTTATTTTTAATATTTTGTGAACATTTTTACTTATATATCTCAAATGTACAATTACAAAAATCCCAATGTTTTCAAAGCTTCTTACCTAACTCTCTAGATAACAGAGTAAGTAACTATCCCATCCAAAATTCTTTGTCAATTTCCTATATACAAAAAAAAAACATACGATCGTGAGATATACTGAAAAAACCACACAACCTCAAAAATATAATGTTGAATGTGGGAACATCAGATGAAACTAGTTAAGTGAAACGTTGGACCAGTTCTGATTTGTCTATAAATTCATGAAGACGTCCCAATTAAAATACCGTAAACTTGGGTGAAATTGTTCCACCAGTGTTCAAAATGTGCCAAAATTGGGTATTTTCCATTTGTGCGTCTTCTACATGCTGTTGTCAGCTATATCGACATAGATAACGATAATAAAGCGAGGTGGGACATATTGTGGCCTTATTCTGAACTACTCAAATGTTGTTATTTACTGTCACAGCATCTTTAAATTACAACACGCATTTTGACATATTTGGTTCCTATATCGCTTTCAGACAGTACGTAATTTACATAAACTATTTATTTAGCCCGATTATGACTTTATATTAATTTCGTGATTGTTTTGATTTCATAATTTACGAAGGATAATTATAGGTCATAATCTAAATTCGCGAGGCGAGATTGTGCCAGTTAGTAGCACATTCCCACCCCGTAATTTAGGCCATGTTTTGTTAGAAGTAAGAGATTTCATTACCGAAACTATCAACTGAAAACTGCCGTGAGGCAGCTAAAAAAATATGGGATTTATCGACATGTGCTGTTCAGTTTGCCGTGAGGTTGAGGAGTCAGTAATGATTGCGCACGTCGTTACTTTAGCAACTTATGGGTTCCCTGTAGACAAAAGAGAACTGCGCGTTATAGTTGATAGTTTTTGGGAAAAGCAAGATTGGACAGTCAAAAGGTTCAATGACAATTCACCTGGTACTGAATGGGTTAATTCTTATGTCAAAAGGCATGCACGACAAATCTCTAATCGGGCTGCCAGGAATATTAGTTGCAGTCGAAAAATCCTTTTAACATATGGAACTACGACGAGACATGTCTAGTAGATGACCCAGGCATAACCAAACTCCTTGTTAAACGTGGTTAAATGCTGGTGGTGAGAAGATGTGGGAGAGTTGGACCGAAAATGGCCCTGCGAAATGTCACTACAACCGCACATAGTCTGGAGGAATTGATTTTCAATGTCAAAAAACAAGAAAAAAAATATTATATAACTTAAGCTCCCCCATAAATGCCAAAGTTATTGATCTTTATCAAGAAAACGACATTTCCTTTATTGCTTTGCCCCCTAATGCAACACCTTGCACTCTTGCAACTATTAGACATAGCCTTCTTTAGGCTTGTTAAGATTGCATGGAGGAAAGTCTTGAATAACTGGAAAGAAAATATTCGCAATAGTCGCTGCATGACAGTGTCTAAAGATGAATTTGCGAGCCTTTTAAACAAACTCCTAGATGATTTAAATGAGCATTGTGCTAAAAATCTTGAAACTGGTTTTCGTAAATGTGGTATAACTCCTGTTAATCGTGCGCTAATATTACAACTTTACCTGAGGAAAGGCAGTGTTGAGCGAGAGTTTTAATGAACACCTCAATTTGACGAGGTAGGTGATCACTCATTCGACAATAACGAACAAGAAAAAAGTTAATGTTCCTCCAGGTAAAAGCTTCTGATATAAACCCGTCGAATTGTGCTATATCAGTAAACTTACAACAACGTCTTCAGGACAGACTTATAAGCGAACAGAGTCCAACATTCCAAAAAGAGATTAAGACTTTGTGATGAATTTGGTAGTGACGATGAAAGCATAGGTCATGTTTCTCATGCAGAAAGTGATCAAAGCGCATACCTATTCTCCTAATCTGTGCGAAAAATCGAATACAGCTATTATTGGTACACGTTGATAGGTTTGACATAATTTTTCAAAAAGCTGAGGTAAATGCTGGCGACTATGTACATGTTGTTAAGCCATCAACTCTATAGGAGGGAAATTTTTATAATTCCTGAATTATTTTCATGAATTAAAATTTAATTATTTATTCATGAATAGATGATGATAGATTATTGACAAATTAATGTATGTAATACTTAAAAGCAACAAAAGATGCCAAAAGTGTCATTTACGAAACAACAGTGCCACAAAATATCTTGTTTTTCGTTTATTTGTTATTATATTTTGTATAATATAATTATTTAATAGATATACAAAATATTCCATCTCATTTTGCAAATTCATTGCATTACGAATTTTAAAAATATGAAATGCTTTATTATACTAAAGTAGATAAATGGCACTCTTCCGGCTGAAGGGAATTTGTCTACCTATGGCGCCAAAATCTTAACAAAACACCATTAACGTTTTACCATTACGCCCAAATGCCGTATTATTATTATAGATAAACATCATATTATGTATTGTATATAGCAGGTATTATACCGTTGCTTAACCGAGGTAGGTATGATTTCGGTGTAACCGTAGTAGCCATTCTGATGCAGGTGCTTATTATTCCAATTACATTCATTACATATTTTATACAGTTTGCCAAGGCCGTAATTCGTCAAACAACTCAAAGTAACTAACTTGACGATGATTTACAAGAAATTGATTAACCATAATAATAGATATACCCGTTCATTAGGTTTCTAAATTTCCGGCGTAATTTTAGCATACTTAAATTAATTAAACTCACATAATAGTAATCTTTATGTCAATACACCGTTTGTAATTAATTAGCATTATCCTGATTTAATTTATTTACACTTACTGTTACTACAAAACAAGAATTAAGAGAAAACTTTAACGGGACTATGCATTTTAAAACATGCGCTTAAATTCAACTTTAACACCTCCTTGCAATAACAAAATTGTTAGCTATAAATGTAGTTTTCTCTATATTTTTTCTATGAATAATGCTCGATTAAGAGTAAGGTTAACTTAGAGGTGCCTGATACACTGCGCCCTTGAAGTTTATTTCATTTACAACTTCCACTCCATTTCCAGAGCTCTGATGAAATTAATATTAAATTAAAAATGGTGCACCAACTTTCAGACCGAAGACTAGAATTCTGTGAACATATGTCGAATCAAATTAAGCAAGGACACTAGACTACATAAAAACAATTTGCTTTAGTGACGAAAGTACTTTCTTCCTCAATGGAAATGTCAATACAAAATTTGAGATATTGGAGTGATATACAAATCCTCGCATCTTGAGAGGTATACAGAATTTCCAGAAAAAGTAAATGTTTGGGCAGATATTTTGGGAAACCACATAGTTGGGGTTTTTTTCTACTACTAACTTAACCGGTGATTTATATCTGGAGATGCTACAAAACGCAATTGAGCAGTTAATTGTTGAGATCCTGGAAAGTAATCCAGATGAATTTGACAACTTGGAAATAACGTTCCAACAAGATAGTGTTCTTGCACACTATTATGGTGCAGTATGACGTTACTTAGATGAGGAATATCGTGGTAGATTGATGGGACGACGATAGAATGGCCAGCTCCATCACCAGACCTCAGATCATTAGATTTTTTGAGGGGGTACTTGTAGTCTAAGGTTTACGCTACAGCAGCTGACAGTATTGATATTTTGAAACAACGAATTGTTGAAGAATGTAGAGCAATTTTCGCTGACACATCTGCACGAGTACTTCAAGAGTTTAGCAATAGGAAGCATTACTGTCAGGAAGTAGATGGAGCACATTTTGAGCACCTGATTTAAAAACTGGTTCTTAATTCTTTAAATACGAAACATAATTAATAGTCTAAACCCTATAGGACCCCTTTTGATTTCGGGCCTCTCTCGCATTTTGACGACTGCGGTTTGCACAGCACTCGCAAGTTGATCGACACAATGTTGTTGAAGTAGTCTATAGAGAGAATTGTATTAAATCCTAGCACAAAAATATTCAGGATTTAATTCCAGCCGAGATGAATTTTTCAGGTTACTGTAACACAAATTGCGGACCAATAAGACGTTTTAAGTAATATGGGCTAATATAAAACTGTCAAACTCACTTACATCAGCGGATGCTATATTTGAAATATTTAAATAAATGATGCGATAGATCAAATGTATTTATGATTGAAGTGGGATGATGATCATCAAGCAAGTGGCGGTTGTTTCATTTCGTTAAAATTCATCGGAAATCGGACACGCTGTTTAAATCATCAATTATTGGGAGGACCATCAAAAGCTCGAGCCTCTTTGTCCACTGCCGCGTGTACGCCGCTGTCTTTCATCTTGAATACAATTTTTACTGTAAAAATCAAGGAACTAAAAAATACAATGGGTATAGGTAGTTCATATATAAAAACAATGGACTTTTAATGTTATGTACTGTTATACCAGTTAACAAAATTTCTGTACATTACTCATTTTAATTATACAAGTATACAATAATAATTATTACTATTTTTATTTATATTGTTTATGAGATAATATGAAATAGGATGAAATTATATACTCTATTATAATTTTAAATACAGCTAAGTTACTAATTTAGTCATTAAAATACCTCCTAAAGTAATACATTTAAAAACAACTAGGTATTACGTCATCAATGTGAGTTGTTTTCTAGGTTAAGAAGCGGTACCTATATACTCGTAATGTTCTGAATGTTATGATTATTTCCTTAAGCAATTAATTTTTGACTTTGATTGTTCTGTCACAGGCATTTGAGACTAAATATTGTAAAATTCTAAAGCATTCATAATTTCCGTCAATAATTTCATACTTTAATTCTAAATAGGAAGGAATAGGACACCGTAAATTTGTTAAAAAAAATACATAATCTTAATTTCTGTTACACAAAATTCGATTAGGGAGTTTTTATGAAACTTACCTTTAATTATTCCAAGGAATATAGAACTATGTGTTCCATTTGAAATTCAAGACATAATGTCGGTACATCACTTTTCGGACTGTATTATTAACACTCAAATAAATTTAAAATATATTTAAAACCAAGTCAGTAGTTTCTGAGAAAAGGTACTGTCCTCTAAAGCCCTTTGAAAAACATTTAACTCTATTGTAACAACACTGTTTGCTATCGATTACTGATTGATTGTCTGTCCCTCTTATACGTTGGCTATTTATATGCTTTGTTTCTTTCTCGAAGACTTCCAGTAAATAGTCGTTTGTTCTACAACATTCTGGCGCGCGTACGTCCATTCCAGGTTCATACGGTAAACGAGGCACATGCTACCGAATTAATACAGAGCTGCCCCGGACGAGGTACAGCTGTACAGAATCGCCTCTGGTTAGTTTGAGTCGCGAGCTTTCTAGAACAATTACATCTGATTACAATAGTATAGCCAACGCGGTGTTGCCGGATGTATTTATTTATCTCTAAGCGTAGGGGACATTTTAATATTCGTCACACTATTAAAGTGAACAAGAACACTTTTATTGTGATTTAGCATTAACGGGTTGGCGTCGCACCAGAAACAAAAATTTGCAGCTTAAATGAAGTCTTAAATGCTTTGGAAAAAGGAGGAGGAGACTTAAAACGCCACTCAAATTGGAAAAAAATCTATTCATTAATCTAGTCGTAACAGCTACAAATGCCTTAGGTAGGTTGAAGAGTGATCATACAGTGTGTCCCAAATTTGGCTTACATGCATTGCTATCTTGGAAACAGTTAGAGCTACAAGGTCGGTTAAATTAGGAAAGTTTTAGAGAATTTTATTTCAAATTAAAATCTGCCTTAAGATTTGTGTTATCTTTTGTGGTATTTGAGATCATGAGGGAAAACCACAATACTGCATTTTGAATTTTGAATTTTTGCCTGATGCTTGTAAACGCCTGTAGTATGGTTTTATGGTTAATACATTATTAGGGCACTTTTATTAGAAAAATTTAATGAAGGGTAAAATAATTTTCTAGCTTCATTTGTTTTCGAGATATTTACATAAACTTTGTATTTTCTTATGGACGCCATCTTGTTTTTTTTTATATTTTTAAAAAGTGTTTTGCAAGGCCTTTTCATTGACGTATCACAAGCTTAGCTTATTGTTTTACTTAAGTTCTTAAATGCGAAGTTATTGTTTTTTACACACAGTTACAAATATCACTGTATACTGTATTCAAGATTACAGCAAATGCACTGCAATGAAAATTACAGCACATGTCTTCCTCCATAGATTTTCGCACTTATATAACACCTTACGCGTACTTTTTGTTAATGTGTTTTCATTTATTGAGTACCCTGTCTTCCAGTTCCTGTGGATTTCCGGGCGGAAAAAATTCAAAAACCTCATTTTTGATGTAACCCCGTATATAAAAATCGAGGGGTGTGATGTCTAGTGACCTCACCGGCCAAGCAAAGGGGCCATTATCCGAAATCCACAAAAAGTATTTTTGAGGACCTCCATCACCTGATACTGTGGGCCAGACAGCCATCTTGTTGGAACCGTGTATTATGTAGTTCATTTCATAATGGAATGGGCAGAATTTGTTCTTGCAAGAGATGCAAATATCTATTTAATAATAATAATAATCAATCAACGATTTCGATAGAGATTTTTTTTAAAAAATAAATGTCCCAATCAAACTGTTGTGTAAAATACAAAAATAAGTGTTTTATTTATTTGTGAGGACTAAATAGAACATAAATTACCTTTCATTCATCAATTAAAGCCAAATCTTCTCTGCAAACGTCTTTCTTCCGCAATTCGTAAATTCGGTTTCATCGGTCCGAATAAGTTTAGATTGGAAATTGACATTTATTTATAAACCATTCACTAAACCTGATGCGTCTATTAAAATCATTTCATTGAAGACCTTACACAATACGGTTGATATGGATGATAGTGATGTTTTCTCAGAACTCTTTGCAGACATGATTTAGGAATGCCTGTTTGTTCTTCCAGTTTTCTTACCGATGTTGTTGGGTCATGTAAGACGTTTTCAATTATAGTCGCATCTCTTACATCATTATTTTTTCGGTTTTACAGAAGACCCATACGCTAATAAGTTCGTAACTATGAATCTAGAATGTCTTTGGTTAGGTTGACGTCGTTACGGAAACTGTTCTTCATACGCCTGCGATGTAGCGACGGTATTCCTGTTAGCTTTAAAATAATGTTCTAACATATCCAAGTCTTCTTAATAATAATTATTATTAGCGATTCTTATACATCAGAACGCTTTTCAGCTAACTAAAAACTACAACGCACACACACATTGATTGACTGACAACTGAAATTGATTTTATGTGTGTCATAATGGCCGCTACGCGTCATACTCTCGTCCTACTATAAAAATGCAAAATTATGCATTTTAGAACTTAAGTAAAAAAGCAAGCTGAGCTTGTGATACATCAATGAAAAGCCCTTGCAAAATTCTTTTCAAAAATACAAAAAAACAAGATGGCGTCCATAAGAAAATATTATTTGTGTCTTAGAAAATACAAACTTCATGTAAATATCTCGAAAACAAACGAAGCTAGAAAATTCTTTTAACCTCCATTAAATTTGTCTAATAAAAGTGCCCTAATAATGTA
This sequence comes from Apoderus coryli, assembly GCA_911728435.2. Taxonomy (NCBI): domain Eukaryota; kingdom Metazoa; phylum Arthropoda; class Insecta; order Coleoptera; family Attelabidae; genus Apoderus; species Apoderus coryli. Next base: position 3,467,067 of record OU452206.1, on the reverse strand, counting down.
TGAACATAAAACCATACTACCAGTCATTTACAAGCCTCAGGCAAAAATTAAAAATGCAGAATTTTGGGTTTTCCTCATTATCTCAAATACTATCAAAGATAATGCAAATCTTAAGGCAGATTTTAATTTGCAATAAAATGCATGTAAGCCAAATTTGGGACACACTGTATCTTAAGGTAAAAACGGTGGAGATCATAGATTTCGCTCTCGAAAAAACATTTTAGTGTAACCTAGTTGCAATCCAAGTAAAAATGCAACAACATTTAGGCTACCACAGATATGCTTATCGTATCACATGCATGTCACAGATACTTCTAGATTGTTGTTTTTAAGGCCGACAAGAAATCGGTGACAATATTGCAGACATCAAGCTATTTTCCATGTTAAAAACTAGTGATAGGTCTGTGAGGAGTCAGTCGACGTAAATTTTTGCTGAGTAAGTTATTTTGTTTGTTCTTTCTAATGTTCGTAAAGTTAAAGACCTTTTTGTTTCTGAAAGTTTTAGTAAAGTTAAAGTTTGGTTATTTTTTGTAATTGTCTGATATTTCGAATAGTCGAAATTTAAAGTATGTTATAACTGTCAGATTACAAAGCTTCTAGTTGGTGAAAGCTTTAGACATCTTAGTAAACAAAAGGGTCATTTGAAGAGTGTTTTTTTTTTCAATAAATAAATTGTGTTAAGTTACATGTGACATCTATAAAGTATACGGCGATCGACAGTCATAAAGGTCAGCTAATTTTATTTTAATACAGAATAATAAAGTTTGATATTATCCGTTTGTACTTCCATCAATTAAAATCTAAAAGTAAAAGCCGCTCGTAACGTTTATTATGGAACTCTTGTACAATTTTAAATATCAATCGGGATTCACTTGGATTGAGGCGAAATATAGGTAATTGGAGCTTGCTATCATGGTTTTGATGTGTGGTTTTTCATCCAGCAGCACTTTCTGGGGATTGAAAAGTCCTTATACAAGGTGTTTCTAAAATAGGTGGTCAAAATTTGTGAGTAAATTGGGGACATCTAATCATGAAAAAAACCTAAGTTGTAATTTTTCGAAACGTCCTTATTTACAGGGTGTTAAATATGACTGCCTGAGGACGATTTTTTTGAAATATTTTCGAAACCAGTAAAGATGAATTAATCAAATGTAGCATATTTATTCACTTAGTTAAATGTCGTAGACTCACATGAAATTGAATAAAAAAGGATGACCACAGGCGGGTACACCTACTTTTATTCCATTTGTGTCAAAAATGTGATAAAATAAAGTTTTCTACATAAAAAGGCATACTTGTTTTTTGTCGATAAACTTAGAGGTTTTCGAGAAATTCGAGTTTGAAAATTTCAGTATATGCGGCATCCACCTCTTTCAAACAATCTTATTTACTTTTGTAATGATTGTCAAAATGACATTTATTAAATTTGTTAAAATCATTGTTTTTCCGTATGTAATTCGTCGATATCCTTTTAAATTGTTGTTGATATTCTTTATATTTAATTGAAGTTTTTTATTTTTACCTAATTCGGCGTCACCTATTTAAAATGCAGTATACTAATTCCGAATATGTTGACATGTTGTTAACACTCGGTGAATGTAACGGTAGTGCTCGTACGGCAGCAATAAGATACGGAGAGAAGTTTCCTACAAGAGATTTGCCCAATTACAAAACGTTTCTGTTAACTGAACGGCGTTTACGAGAAACTGGAACGCTACAATTTAAGAGATCTGATAGAGGAAGAAATAGAACCGTTAGAATCGTACGAAATGAGGAAGAAATTTTACATCATTTGAGGAAAATCCTAACATCAGCACAAGACGACTTCGCAACAAACTCAAATTTCGAATTCAGTTGTATGGCGGATTGCGAAAAAACGATAACTATACCCCTATCACTACCGCCAATGCCAAGATCTTTTAGCAACAGATTTTCCGCAGCGTCTAGAGTTTTATCAGTGGCTTTCGGATATGAGAGAACTAAACCCATTATTTTTTTCTAATATTATATTCACATTTACCAGAAGTGGGGTTTTCAACATGCATAATGAGGATGTGTGGTCTGATAAAAATCCTCATGCAAGAAAGGAACTCATTATCACCATTCTTTCAAAGTAAATGTTTGGGCATCAACATTAGAAAATCAACTTCTGGGTTATCACATTTTCCCAGGAAATCTAACTGGAGAAATGTATTTTAATCTTCTGTCGCAAATTCTCTTCCAATTCCTCGAAGATATTCTCTTGGCTCGTCGGACCTCTTTATGGTTTATTCATGATGGCGCCCCTCCACATTATAGTAGACGGTGTCGTCAGTGGTTAAACGAAAATTTTGAAGGACGGTGGATAGGGCGTCTCCTGACTTAAATCCTTTAGATTTTACTGTCTGGGGTCAAGTGAAAGACAAAGTTTATACAGTGCCAATTGAAACTGTCGAGCAACTGCAGGAAAGAATTCGTAATGCGTTTAATGAAATTGTTGCAGACGAAAAACTAAGGCGCACTGTTTTAGCTCTAGAGTGAATTATTGTATAGCAGCAAATGGTGGACATTTTGAAAAAAAATTATTTGTTATTGATTTTGTTAAATATTATGTTATAAATTTATTTAATTTTCTTGAGTTTGTCTTGATATTGAAATACTGTTTGTTAACGAAAAGTTTCCCAAAATTTTATTAATGCTGTGTACTAAGGACCAGTTTTGTCCTAAAATTCTCAAATTCGAATTTCTCGAAAACCTTTAAGTTTTTCGAAAAAAAAAACAAATATACCTTTTTTATGTAGCAAACTTTATGTTATCACATTTTTGACACAAATGGAATAAAAGTCACAAGAAAAAAGAGTTAGGTTATAATGAAGGCAAGGGCCTATGGTCATCCTTTTTTATTTAATTTCAGTTTAACTAGACATTTAGCATTTGTAAATAAGGACTTTTCAAAAAATTACAATTTAGATTTTTTTCATGACTAGACGTCTCCAATTCGCTCACAAATTTGGACCACCTATTTTAGAAACACCTTGTATAATTACCATTTTTGGACTTATTTATTTATTTACCATTTTATTATTGTGTGTCTGGAACAAAAACTGAATGAGATTCCATCATAATCGGAACCAGTTTGCTTCAAAGCTTTCATGTTTCTTAGCTAGATAATCTGATATGAAACATATTTTAGATTAGGAAACGCTCCTCTTAGTAATACTTATTAGGTATTTCTTCATCTTTAAATTTAGCACAGCTGCGTTTTTATTAGGAATATCCAGTTTTTTGAAAAATATTGTGGACCTAATATGTATGTACTGCACTGCGTATCACCTACCCAGTAAACACACATACGTTTATCATTACAAAACACCTTTCCAAAAAAAGATACATTAAATACGTACATTTTACTTTTATATGTCGCGCTTTTTCACGTTACAGAACACTAATAACGAAACGTTAATTAAATGCTATATAAAAAAGTGTATTGAACGTATTTATGTATATATACTCAACGGTGAAATCAAACGTTATTTAAACGG